>CM074864.1:5020000-7520000 GCA_037501455.1 Lantana camara
CACGAATCTTAACAAGGCTTGCCCTAAAGACCCTTACCCATTGCCCCGCATAGACCAACTGGTGGACTCAACTGCGGGCTGCGAACTCATGAGTATGATGGATGCCTTCCAAGGGTACTATCAAATCTTTATGGCTCCGGAAGACCGCCCCAAAACTTCATTTGTTGTTCACTTGGGTGTATATTGCTTCTTGGTCATGCAATTTGGACTCAAGAACGCTGGGACCACTTATCAACGCCTCGTCAACAAGATGTTTGAGAAAGAAACTGGAAGATCCATGGAAGTGTATGTCGATGATATGATTGTTAAGAGCGAGCGTCAGGGCTCGCACTTGGAGGATCTCAAGCGCACTTTTGCCGTTTTGCGCCAGTATAGGATGAAATTAAACCCTTCAAAATGTACTTTTGGAGTGCAAGGAGGAAAATTCTTGGGCTACATGGTCAGTCAGAGGGGAATCGAGGCTAATCCGAAGAAAATCAAGGCTATTTTGGACATCCCATCCCCTCGTAATCCCCGGGAACTACGAGTGCTGGTAGGGAAAATCATTTCTTTAAACAGGTTTATCTCACGCTCAGCGGACCGAAACCTCCCTTTCTTCAAAATTCTACGCAACGCTCGCAATTTTGCTTGGACTGAGGAGTGTGAGAAAGCATTGCAGGACATGGAGGCTTACCTTTCGAGCGCTCCGCTCCTGACCAAACCAGTTGAGGGTGAGAAGCTATTCATGTACCTTTCCGTTTCAACCGAGGCAACGAGCGCAGTTCTAATAGCTGTACGGGAACGTAAGCACTTGCCTGTTTATTATTTGAGCAAAACATTATAAGGGGCCGAGAGGAAGTATATAGAAATTGAGAAATTTGCATTCACCCTCATTAATGCATCAGACGGTTGAGGCCTTACTTCCAGGCACACTCAATAACTGTCCTCACTGATCAGCCTCTGAAGCAAGTGCTGTCCAAACCAGATGTATCAGGAAGACTGATAAAATGGGCTATTGAGTTGAGCCAGTTTGACTTAAGTTTCGAGCCCAGAACTTGTAACGCCCCAATTTCCAGACAGTCAGGTACGCTCGACACGTGTGAGTCTCGAGCGTCAGGATTTTATTTTATTATTTTCGTTTATTCAATTTATACATGTTACATTAATTTTACAAATCGTATCTCAACATGATTATGTGAAAATATATGAAACACGTGCCAACTTGAGAATTATTTTACATATTGAATTCATTTGTTACGTGAATTAATTGCCAAACGTGACAATTGTTTAAGTGTCCTTAATTGAGCATTCATTAAGAAATGTAAGGACCAAATTGCATGGCTCAAATTGACCATTCCTCAATCTTTCATCCTCAATTGCATGAACTTGATAAGCTTAGGGATTTAATTGTAAAATGTGGTGAGTCGTCTCATCTAAGAGACGAATAACGTAGAATCATCTCTTTCTTTCATTTCATTTTCCATACAAACATTTTTGCTTCCTTGCTCTCCATTTCCACGAGCCAAGCATTCAAGAGGAAAATTGGGATTCATCATATTCAAGTTAAATTTCCAAGAAATTAGGAACTTTGGAGCCTCATCATCATCACTTCTTCATCTGTTTTCATCTATTTTCCATTCAAGGTATATATGAGCCATTTATATGAATTCTTGAATTAAGGTAATGATGCTAGGGTTATGATTTGATTGAATAACTTGTGTTTTAATTGTTAGAAGCATGATCCTAAGCTTTTAACTTGAATTTATGTAAGAATTCTTGAAGTTTTGATGTAGAAATTCATGAACTTGGGTGAGCTAGTTCTTGATGTTTCTTGGGAATTAAAGTATGGAATAAGTGTTTTTGTTAGATTTTATTGCACCTTAAGTATGCTAGCATGTTTCTTTCATGATTTATTGCATTTGGAAGTTGAATTGGTGATGTTTTGTTGGTTTTGAATATGATCCGAGAGCTCCCCTATTTCCTACCCTGTTTCTGTTCTTTCTGCGTAGCGGGAACGGCCCTTCCCGTTCCCCTTGTATTTGGGGAACGGCCGTTCCCTTTGTATTTGGGGAACGGCCGTTCCCATATTTTGAAATGTGTGTTTGGCGGCGAGGACGGGAATGGCCCTTTCCGTTTTGGCTTACAACCGGAACGACCGTTCCCATCTTCGGGGAGCAGCTTCAGGGAGCTGGGAAAGGCCCTTCCCATTTTTAACTAAGGACCGGAACGGCCGTTCCCAGACCTCTGGAGAGGCAGAAATATTCTGCATAAAAATAGAAATTTGAGATTCAATTCCAATGAGTTATTTGACCCCAAATTGTTATTATATGATTGATTACATGCCAAAACATGATATTTACATGCTACATTGCTCATTGCACGAAGTCTCGTTACTTGATTAAGCCTTGCGTCTTATTTGGTAATATTCTTGAAATGTGGTCTCATGCACGTATATTGTCCCGTTTCTTGTCCAGTTCTTCTCCAGGGCGGAGATTGTTGATCATGAGCACGTTCACGCATTCACGAGTCGTGTGTCGCCTGTCAGGTGAGGTTTAATTGCTAGTTATATAGAACCCGTATACCCCTTATGTGATCTTTCGGCCAAAGGTATTTATAGCTATAGTTTTATAAAGTCACTTATCATTTCAAGCAAGTCATGTTCATGAAAAGCAAGCAAGCAAGCCATGTATCGTGAATGTTTTAGGTGAGTAGCATGACCGTTCGCGTTGGGCCCGAGGATAGTGATTTGAGCTAACCGGGAAAGCATGGGCTGACGGGTAACTCGAATGCTATTCTCACAACATTGGGATGACCCCTGAATCCGCTAGGAGATTAGTGGAGGAAGGAGTTCCGGGCTTAGGGATTCATCTACCCTCTGCTCAATGAGATTGGATGGTGGGGCCTTGCAATCCCACCATCACCAGAGGAAGAAGAAGACTGGGGACGGGTCCGACACCACGGATTGTCCTCGGGCTATTGCATGATTTCCATTCCATGAATATTTTACTTGATTACACTATCGCACGATTGCACAATAATTGAATTGCATGATCACCTATTGATTAACAATCAAGCAAGCATGTTTCATGTACATTTGGAGTAAGGTTGGAGACCGCCCTCAGTCGCCAGGGCCATGTATTGATTGCATGAAAAGGATCAAGTATTTAATATTGATAGTTGTATTCTCGGGTGAAGACATATCATTATTAACCTTATACATTTATCTTTTATAAAACTTTACCCGAGAATATAGCTTGCATGTTAATTGCGCAAATATCTATTTAAACCCCTCACTCGGTCATCACAGATTGACACCTCCGCCTTTCAGGGTATTACAGGTGCACGCTTGGCGGGAGTCGAGTCGAGTCCAGTTCATGTAGTCGAGTCCAACACGGTCCGTGTATTTAGTTATTTGTTGTTACATACGAAGTTATGATTAATGTTATTGTTTTATATTTGGAGATGAAAATGTATTGATATGTCAAGTTAGAATATAGTTCGATGTAGGTAATTGATACTGAGTAAATTATGCTTCCGCTTTATTATGTGGCATGTATGAGTTAATCCTGCCTAGCTTGTCATTTTATTGCATTGTCACCCGTTCGCTATAGGTTAGTTCATGTACGGATTACCCGTTTCGTATGTGGATCGACCTATAGTGCGGGGGTGTGGCATCTCCACGTATAGGGGTGCTACATCTAAGGTGGTATCAGAGCCCGGTTGCAAAATCGAGGTTCTAGTGTCATATCGTGTCGAGTATAGGTCGTACGGCAAAGGAAATTAATTGCCAACTTGAGAGTCTTGCATATTATTCGAATTTCTTGATCTACTTGAACTTACATGAATTTATTGGAATTAATTGAATTACTTGACAACGTGTATATTACGTTGATTTATGTTATTAAGTGTCAATTGATTAATTTTAAATTGCTTGAAATTATGTGAGCAATGTGTCTTATTTTAAACATTGATGAATTACTTGTTGCGTTTTATATTAAATTCTCGTTATCGGCATCAATTATGTGACAACTATGCGACATGAGCACGCCTTACCCACATGCATTTATTTGCAAAATAAGTTGTGAGTGACAGGTTCTGGAAATGATATCAACCCACGGCTAATCGTGCGAGGATTTCCGTTTATCACACGACTACCTCTTTAACTTGGGAAGGGTAAGAAAGCGTGCCGGAAATTTGTATAAGGATTTAGGAGTCATCATCCTTTCTATTAGGTTGAAAATGGAAGTGATGGGATCCAAAAAAGAAGAATCAAGCATGGGAAATCATTTACTAGATCCGAGAGGTTGGAAAAAATATATATATATATATAACGAAGATGCTTAGGCCAGGAATTCTTGCAACAAGGAAGAGGTATTCTCGAGGAGTTGATGAAGAAGGGAGATTACCAACTATAATATGGTTGAATTGGAAGATATGGAGCAACAAATGAAAATGATAAAGAAAGGCGAGATGACAATTAAGGTGAATAGCGGGATCACCGTTAGAGATTAAATTCTTGAGAAATACCGAGATATCGATGGCGTGAGAATAGAAGCAATTAAATTTAAGAAGTGCCACCTCGGATCCTAAAGTTACCGAAATTTCTACCAAGAAATTTTGGACCAAGGAATAAATTATGGAAAAGGGTTCGGAAACTATTTGGGCAATAATAACCAAGAAGGAGTTGGGTTCAAGAAATTTTCCACCAAGTTATGGAAGGGTTTAAGTTGAAGCTAGAGAATGATCAACCGTTCAAACCAAGCTTGCAATCTGGCCACAAGGAATGGATACCGGATCCAAGCCTAACATTCCTACGGTGACAGGTTCTTCAATGTATTCATAAGCATACGCATCATACTTATTAATTAATTATCCTTGTTTATATATGTTGTTTTAAATGTTATCTAAGATTTCATACCTAAAGTGTTAAATGTGTTATTTAAAATATTCAAGTTATTCAATTTCTTCGTGTATACATATGTATTCTTAAATTAATATAATTGCTCTAACGTGTTGCATTTAAAATTATTTGTAAGTGTAACGTGTGGACATTAACATCTTAACCGGCATGCATTATTTAGTGTTTACCATAGCAGGTTCGGCTCTCTCTCCAATTCTATTTCAATTATCGTCTCAACTAAGGTTATATTGAATCAAGAGATTGGAAGAAATTTATGTTCGAGTATTATTGGTAAGATTATTGGGATCTAGGGAAAAATGTTGATAAATTCAAGCAGATAAATGTGCAGTGGTTTCTGCAACCTTCAGGAATTATTCAGTATCTAGGAGATGTAGTGGTGCAGCAAAATGAACTCTTTCTTGCTTCAGGTCATGGTGTCGGCTTTGTCAAGTATCAACTTTCTGGAAGCAATAAGTGACAAGTGAAATGTTGGTTGCACTTCCACGACAGCAGAAATTTCATAACCTTTCCCCAAAGTCCTTTAATGGCTGATTATGTCTTTTATCGGATTGTGGGATGTCGAAAATCACAGATATCAGAACAGATCGAGAATATAGATGGAGAAATTAAAAAGTAGTAAACAAGTTCAAGGGGTTAGACAACTTCCATTTTCTTAAGAGGGAGAGTCGGCCTGGAAACAAATAAGAGCCGGAAATGAGACTTTACTCAGGAGAGTTGGAATTTCAAGAAACCGCTTCCTTCTAGAGCCCTCTATCAGAACCATGTGAAAGAAGTTTCCACTAACTTAAATCTTTCCTCCCTTTTACACAAAGAAAAGTCCCATCATCGACAGTACCTTTGATTTATTACTGTTCTCAGAATGTGGATGGCTTGAGAAGTGTGTGTGTAGTCCCGGGATATCAGTTGACTCAGTAAAAAGAAAAGGCTCAACTTGGTTGATGTTGGAGTTCCTTCCGGGTTACAGATTGTTTCAGATATACATAGGGCAACCGTGATGATCTAGAACTCCATGCGAACCGCCCTTCTTTGCATGATGTCTCTGTCGCCTCCATAAATGTACTAGTTTGCCGTAAACACCTTAGAGAAGATTGAAGATTGATCCTCTCCTTCAAGATATTTTGCAGAGTTGTTGATTATGTCATCAAATTTTGGGGAATCAAATGGAAGACAGTTCACTAGAATTTGATTCCTTCGGTTTTACGCAAGTGAGCTTGCTGAATTACTCTCACCGGATGATGACCTTCATCCTTCTCCACAGTAAACATCCGCCTTAAATCGAAACCTTCATGAAATGGACAGGGTGAACGGTACACTTAATCATGCATACCACGTGCACTATTATTTTATTATTATTTTGTTATTCTTGTATATGATTCCTTGTTTACTATTAATTGTTTTATGTGAACAATAAGTGCATAACTGATCTTTTTTCTCTGCTCCTTATGTGATAATTGTTAAATATTTGTTTAATTTCTACCTCGAGTTTTATTTTGTGTGCGTGAGAGACGGGGATTCTCTCAGGATTATCAAGAGACGGGGTTCTCTTGTTTCTTGCTCGAGAGACGGGGTTCTCTCGTTAATTGTATGAGAGACGGGGCACTCTCATCATTTCCAGCTACTTGTCTACTTGTTTTAGTGGAAGGATAGATTTTCTCTCGAGTACTTAGGCTCTGGAAAGTTGAGGGTCGTGACTTCACACGTTGGAAGACCTCGTGAAGTGAAGATCTCTTTCGAGTAGCTAACCCGCGTGGGATGAACACGTAAGAGCCAATTAAATTCTAGGAATTCAGGACAATGAATCCGAGGACAGATTCTCTTAAGGGGGAGAGAATTGTAACGCCCCAATTTCCAGAAAGTCAGGTACGCTCGACACGTGTGAGTCTCGAGCGTCAGGATTTTATTTTATTATTTTCGCTTATTCAATTTATACATGTTACATTAATTTTACAAATCGTATCTCAACATGATTACGTCAAAATATATGAAATATGTGCCAACTTGAGAATTATTGTACATATTGAATTCATTTGTTAGGTCAATTAATTGCCAAACGTGACTTAATTGTTTAAGTGTCCTTAATTGATCATTCATTAAGAAATGTAAGGACCAAATTGCATGGTCATTTTATGGGGTTAAATTGATCATTCCTCAATCTTTCATCCTCAATTGCATGAACTTGATAAGCTTAGGGATTTAATTGTAAAATGTGGTGAGTCGTCTCATTTAAGAGACGAATAACGTAGAATCATCTCTTTCTTTCATTTCATTTTCCATACAAACATTTTTGCTTCCTTGCTCTCCATTTCCACGAGCCAAGCATTCAAGAGGAAAATTGGGATTCATCATATTCAAGTTAAATTTCCAAGAAATTAGGAACTTTGGAGCCTCATCATCATCACTTCTTCATCTCTTTTCATCTATTTTCCATTCAAGGTATATATGAGCCATTTATATGAATTCTTGAATTAAGGTAATGATGCTAGGGTTATGATTTGATTGAATAACTTGTGTTTTAATTGTTAGAAGCATGATCCTAAGCTTTTAACTTGAATTTATGTAAGAATTCTTGAAGTTTTGATGTAGAAATTCATGAACTTGGGTGAGCTTGTTCTTGATGATTCTTGGGAATTAAAGCATGGAATAAGTGTTTATGTTAGATTTTATTGCACCTTAAGTATGTTAGCATGTTTCTTTCATGATTTATTGCATTTGGAAGTTGAATTGGTGATGTTTTGTTAGTTTTGAATATGATCCGAGAGCTCCCCTATTTCATGCCCTGTTTCTGTTCTTTCTGCGTAATGGGAACGGCCCTTCCCGTTCCCTTTGTATTTGGGGAACGACCGTTCCCATATTTTGAAATGTGTGTTTGGCGGCGAGGACGGGAACGACCCTTCCCATTTTTAACTAAGGACCGGAACGGCCGTTCCCAGGCCTCTGGAGAGGCAGAAACATTCTGCATAAAAATGGAAATTTGAGATTCAATTCCAATGAGTTATTTGATCCCAAATTGTTATTATATGATTGATTACATGCCAAAACATAATATTTACATGCTACATTGCTCATTGCACGAAGTCTCGTTACTTGATTAAGCCGTGCGTCTTATTTGGCAATATTCTTGAATTGTGGTCTTATGCACGTACATTGTCTCATTTCTTGTCCAGTTCTTCTCCAGGGCGGAGATTGTTGATCATGAGCACGTTCACGCATTCACGAGTCTGTTGGAAAACACGAATCAGAAAGCAGCGGAATTTAAAAAAAAAAATTCCCAACAAAAGGACCTTGAACTCGCAATCGTGTAACCAAATTCGTAATGATAGAAAACTTACTTTTCTTTTATTCTTTCTTGAAGCGTTTCAAGCCACCCAAGAACGCTCTTCTCGCGGCTTGATCCCCTCTCCTTGATAAAGCTCGAATCTTCAAACTTCTAACTTGAAGTCTCTAGAGAAAGTCCACCAACTTGATCACAATCTAACTAGTAAGGATGCTAGTTCTCTAGTTAGTGTTTAGGCTTAACCTAGGGTTTTATTTAATCTTGGAGAAAGGAAGGTGTTCAACACATGAACCAAAAGAATTGTCAATTAGCTCTAAAGGGGAGCATGAGCTCCCCTATATATAGGAAAGGGAGAGGGCCGCCGATGCTATTCCTTGTTGGGCAAGGATTCGGTTTGTCTCTCTCCTATTACTTGATCATCAAGTATTCTCCAACTTTTACTTTGAATTCTAATTCAAATCAACTTTCAAGAGAGCTAAAAATATCCAAACTATTTTTGGATAATTTTATACTTTATTTATTATAAAATAAATAACTTATTTTTATCTAATTAATTAATTCGTAATTAATTAACTAGATTATTTTCTCCAAAATTAGACTTTCTTTTTAATTCAAAATTAAACCAAAGTCTATTAAATAATTAACTAATTAATTATTTAATATATATATAATATATATATATACACACGTGTGTGACACGTGTCACAGTGACACGTGTCACTCACGTGAGCCACACGTGTGACTTCACACGTGTGGAACCCTCTTGGTCTGATTAACTCATTTAATCATTTTCAAGCCTCAACTCATGTAACCAAGTTGTTGTGTGTGACCCTCTAGGTTCTCAATTCAATTAGCAATGACCCCAATTAATTAATTCACTAATTAATTAATCAGTCCACAGATTAAACGACCATAGTCTAGCAACAGGTGTTTAACCCCTAGCTGAATTGGAATGTTCGGATTCGACAGAACCTTTAAGTCAATGATTCATGTGAGATACAATCCTCCTACTTACTATCTCTCAACCAAGATCTAGGGCAAGGGAATAATCAGAACCCTAATAATCCGGTCTTAAAGCTAAGTGCATTTCATATCCATTTGATCTCAATCCAAGAAACCCTTTTCTTGATGTCTTGATCTACTGCCTTGGCCAAGGACTCCATATGGCATATGAATGACTTACACAATAAGAGATCACCTTGCAAATGCAAGTGTAGGTCCTTTCTTGATTCTCATTCACTTTCATGAGTCACTTGTGCAGCCCCAGCATAAGCCTTGAATCAGTTGTCTAAGGCGACACCCTTTAAAGCTTATACCTAAGACTACAGAGTTAACTCATAAAGTGACAAGGAACCTCAAGTCTAAGGATCAATTAATCACATCAATGACTCGTGAGATATTTCCTAATCTGGAAGTTTCCATTTCCTGAAATAGAAACTTCCTTTCCCATTTAGGAATGTTCTCACACGGGGCACCTCAGTGAACTTACTTATTAAAGTAAGCACCCTCATGTATCACGCACGTATCAACTATACACTTTCCACCTCCATGAAACAAGGTGGTCCTTCTTAAGGGCGTGATCCCACAAGCAAGCCTTAGAGGAGTCAGGTTGACACTCCCACTGTCTGTAGGACTCATCGGCTTGGAGTATTTTACTAATCATGACTTATGTGATATAGGGCTCGTTTCATGAACCATTTCACCTAAATGGTAGAGTCCTAAAGTCATCAGGATTAGGGGAGTTCTCATACATACACAGCTAAAGTAAACGCATACCAAACAAGAGCATATAAAGAAGTGTTGCCTCAATTCGTTATTTCATTCAAAGATTGTCTGTGATTACAATAAGGAAAAGTACAAAGCGGATATACAATCGGCTTTCTAGGGCACTATTCTTAACAATCTCCCACTTGCCCGTCAAAGCCATTCTAAAGCTACTCTAAGTCCCATCTTCTGAAGATGACCTTGGAAAGCTTCTCGACTAAGGGGTTTAGTAAGTGGATCTGCCACGTTCTCTGCTGATGTGACCTTCTCAATTAGCACATCTCCTCTTTTGATAATATCACGGATTAGGTGATACTTCCTCATAATGTGCTTGGTCCATTGGTGAGATCTTGGTTCTCTTGCTTGAGCAACCGCCCTAGTGTTGTCACAAAACACAGTAATGGGGTCTTTCATGCTAGGAACAACATTCAACTCTTGAATGAAGTTTCTAATCCAAACACCTTCCTTAGCTGCATCATTTGCAGCTAAGTATTCGGCCTCAGTGGTCGAATCTATAGTGGTAGTTTGCTTGGAACTCTTCCAACTCACTGCTCCGCCGTTTAGGCAGAAAATGTATCCTGACATTGACTTAAAATCATCTAAGTCTGATGCAAAGCCTGCATCGCAGTATCCTTCGGCAGTAAGATCTTTCTGAGCTCCGTAAACTAAGAATAAATCTTTAGTACATTTCAAGTACTTAAGAATATTCTTCACGGCAGCCCAGTGACCATCTCCAGGGTCAGATTGGAAACGACTCGTTACACTAAGTGCAAAAGCCACATCCGGTCGAGTACATAACATTGCATACATTATGCTACCTATTGCTGATGCATAAGGTGTATGAGTCATTCTTTCCTTCTCAAGGTTAGTCTTAGGACACATCTTCTTTGAAAGACATGTTCTTACACTCATAGGAAGGTTCTTAACCTTTGCTGACTCCATATTGAATCTCTTCAATACTTTGTCAATGTACATCGACTGTGATAGTCCTATTAACCTTCTAGATCTATCTCTATAGATTTTAATTCCAAGGATATAGGACGCATCACCAAGATCTTTCATCTCGAATTGGTTCGATAACCATAACTTAGTCACTTTCATGTCATCCTTCGAATTCCCAATAAGAAGGATGTCATCAACATAAAGTACTAAGAATTGCACTGAGGTCTCCAATTCCTTTCTATACACACATGATTCATTCGAAATTTGGATGAAACCAAACGCTTTGACCGATTCATCAAATCGAATGTTCCAATTCCTAGAAGCCTGTTTCAATCCATAGATTGATCTTTGGAGTTTGCAAACCTTTTGCTCACTCCCACTGAATGTGAAACCTGTGGGTTGCTCCATATAAATGTCTTTGTCAATGTCACCATTGAGAAAGGCAGTTTTCACATCCATTTGCCATATCTCATAGTCATAATATGCAGCAATGGCAAGCATGATCCGAATAGACTTTTGCATTGCAACTGGTGAAAAGGTTTCATCAAAATCCACGTCGGGTCTTTGAGTGAATCCTTTTGCAACCAGTCTTGCTTTGTAGGCTGCAATGCTTCCATCAACTCCAAGCTTTCTCTTAAAGATCTATTTGCAACCTATGGGTTTGACCCCATCAGGCAAATCTACCAAGGTCCAAACTTGGTTGGAGTTCATGGAATCCATTTCGGATTTCATGGCTTCTATCCACTATTCAGAGTCAGAATCTGAAAGTGCCTCCTCATATGTTGAAGGATCATTATCCTTTTGAGAGATTTCATGGAAGAATCCATACCATCTCTCCGGCTGTCTAGGATTGCGTTCAGAACGCCTTAGAGGAGAATTTTCATGTGTATCGAAATTCGTGATTGGTTGTGGTTGATCAGAGTGGGACGTTTCTTCAGTGGGTGGTATGGGGTCACTTTGTACTTCTTCTAATTCTATGATCTTGCCTTGCTTTTCTTTAAGGAACGGTTCCTCCAGAAAAGTAGCATTTCTGGAAACAAACACCTTTTGCTCAGATTGATCATAGAAGTAGTATCCTATGGATTCCTTAGGATAACCTACAAAGTAGCATAAGTTAGAACGAGATTCTAACTTATCTCCCACTGCCCTCTTCACGTAAGCAGGACAACCCCAAATTCTTAAGTAAGAATAACTAGGGATTTTACCATGCCACATTTCATAGGGAGTTTTAGGGACTGACTTAGAGGGAACTAGATTCAAAATCTTTGCTGCACTTTCTAGGGCATAACCCCAGAAAGAAGGTGGTAAGTCAGTGAAACTCATCAAGGAACGAACCATATCAAGTAAGGTTCGATTCCTTCTCTCAGAAACTCCATTAAGCTGAGGAGTTCCCGGAGGAGTCCACTGAGAGATAATCCCATTGTCTTTGAGATGATCAAGGAATTCTTCACTAAGATACTCGCCTCCTCGATCAGATCGAAGTGCTTTGATCTTGTGACCAGTTTGGTTCTCAACCTCTTTTTGAAATTCTAAGAATCTCTCAAAAGCTTCAGATTTATACTTCATTAAGTATACATAACCATATCGACTAAAGTCATCAGTAAAGGTTATGAAATACTGATGATTGCTTCTAGTGCTTACACTAAGCGGTCCACAAACATCAGTATGGATCAAATCCAAAACCTTAGTGGCACGTTCCACAGTTCCTTTAAAAGGAACTTTGGACATCTTTCCTTTGAGACAGGATTCGCAAGAAGTCAACTCTTTGAGATCATTTTCAGAGAATGATCCTAAAGTGTTTATCTTGCTAATTCTGTTCTTGGAAATGTGTCCTAATCTTCCGTACCATAAGGGAGCTGAAACTTTGTCATCTCTCTTACGCTTTGTTTCTCGTTGTATATTCATAATATTGATATTTTGAGTTAGGTAAAGTCCATTACTTAGAGTACCGATATGAACGGAAGAGTTGTTCCGTTTGATAAAATATTTACCATTCTTAATATAAGTTTCATAACCTTCACAATCTAATATTGGAACTGAAATTATATTACGAATAATGCTCGGTACATAAAGGACTTTATTTAATACTAACTCAAAACTACCTAAATTTAATCTAATTGTGCCTAAAGCTCGAGCTTCAACGTTTGAGCCGTCGCCGATCTTCAAGACACATTCTCCTTCTTTGAGTTGTTGGACTTCACTTAGCATCTGTACATCATTACAGATATGAGTTCCACAACCGGTATCAAGTACCCAAGAACTAGAATTAATAGAAAGATTTACTTCAACGAGAAAGATACCTTTCTTTAGAGTAGCCTTGTACTCTGGGCAGTTTCTCCTCCAATGTCCCGCTTTGCCACAATGGAAGCAAACATCCTCTTTCTGATCACGCTTCTTCTTTTGGGCCTTCCCCTTCGAAATGCCACCAGTGGGCCTAAGGGGTTTCTTCTTCTTCTTTTGGGCTTTCTTGCCCTTACCTTTAGAAGGCCCAGAAGAGAAAGATGGAGCATTCACCATCAAAACCTTATTGTCCTTCCTGATCGTGCTTTCAGCAGTCACAAGCTGACTAATCAGCTCAGCTACAGTAGCACCAGCATGATTCATGTTGAAGTTAAGGACAAATGGGTTGAATGATGGTGGGAGCGAAGCTAGCAACAAATCCACTGAAAGCTCATCTTTCAGTGGCATGTCCATGGAAGCAAGTTTCTCAGTAAGGGCAAGAAACTTGAGTCCATATTCATGGACACTTGAACCTTCCCTCATTCTCAAGTGGAACAATTCCTTTGAAGTGTTA
Source organism: Lantana camara (assembly GCA_037501455.1). Lineage (NCBI taxonomy): Eukaryota > Viridiplantae > Streptophyta > Magnoliopsida > Lamiales > Verbenaceae > Lantana > Lantana camara. The sequence goes on from CM074864.1 coordinate 5,033,675, forward strand.
TACCTTGTAACACGTTCATGAGGGCGGTAAAGTTGCTCTAAGTGGTCGTAAATCTCCCAAGCAAATTCCATGGCCTCATGTTGCCTTTGCAAGTCCGGAGACATGTTAGCCAACATAAGGCAACGGGCTTGGAGATTATCATCCTTCCACTTCTGAATCGCATCCCGCTCGGCCCGAGTGGGAGCCTCCCCTTCGGGACTAGGCTCCCCTTCGAAGAGAACATAAGTTCTCTTCTCAGAATCTAAAATGATTTTTAGATTCCTCAGCCAATCAGAATAGTTGGGACCAGTCAACTTGTTTGACTCGAGGATCGATACAAGAGGGTTTTTGGTTGCCATTTCAAAACACGTAGAGAATCACAAAATCTACGACCTAAATGGTAAAACAGAGAACTAGTGAGCATGCTGAATTATATCGATATACAAAAGATAAGGTCTTTAATCTAATGTAGCTCCCACTGTTTTTCAAAGATCTAGAATTCCCAAAGATCTAAGAGGAACACGTTTCCCAATGGGTACTAAGATCCTAGGCATTTTACCTCAAACCCACGACTCGCGGACATTCTAAGTAAGAACCCTAGGTAGGTACAACTTACCAATTCTAACACCTTTAGAACTCTTAGTAATTGTTTTTGCATCACCCATCTTTCAATATGGACCCACGACTCGGGCGACATCCATATTTACTTAGGCGTTAAGCTAGACCCATCAGTCATAAGATCATGACCAAAACTTAGTTTGAACGACCCACGACTCGCGGACATCGCCCTTGCTAAAATTGACCATGAAATATTGATCATTTAAAATGATCAATTAGGTAACTAAGAACTAATAAGCTCCACTAGCTATCCCACGACTCGCGGACAATAACTAGCTTTACTTACTAAACTTAAAACCTATTGATGGAATGCTAGGAATTTAATTTAAAATTTGCATCTCGAATTTAAACACTTATTTGTTCGAAATTAGCTTAATATTCAATGGGAATTTTCGAATCAACCGGAGAGTTGTCCGGTTCGACCTCACCAACATATATGTTATCCAATTTTATTAGTCTTGATTAATGCAAGTACACTTAAATGCATATCAAACAAGCACATAAACAGATAACATGTCCTAGCATGATACTAACATGTAATGATCATGGGTTCTACCTATCTTATGCGTGATATGTGGGAGCCACTCCACAATCACAAGTTCTAACATACATGCCACATAAACAGTTTAAATCACATAAGGGAAAGCGGTAACAAAATACGAGCCCTATCTCTATTACATTTAACAATTGAGATTTCCCTCCCTAACATTTTGAGGGGTCTACACTTATGGCCTCCTTGTTACTGGAATGTGGTCCATCTTACTCCATGGTTGCATTGTCTCCAAAATGAAAATAAAACCTCACCACCTATCTCTACTCTCAAATTACAATAAAAAGAAAAAGACATAAAGTAATAAGGCTCAATCTTCATATTGGCCTTAGACAATTACACGGGGCATACCCCGGCCTCAAAAACAGTAATATGGAAAGCCACATAATAAATCACATAACAGTACGCACATAAGTGAGGCTCCAACCTCAATTGAAAAACGCAACTATAGGGCTCCAACCCCAATTTAAACCATCCATGTGCATAAATTAAAACCATACATAGATCTAAACCCATGATCACCTAACATGCTTTTGCAAGAATTTAAATTTAACCAATAAATTAAAATTCTCGTTTCAAGTCCTAATGACTTAAAACACGACTTAGATGCAATTCTTGTTCAAGAGCCTTTTCAATAAAACCCGAAAAACAATAAACCAATAAAATTCCAATTAATTTCCAAAATTAATAATTTTATTCTTTCATTATTTTCAGAAAATAAAATTCATAATTTTCCCAAAATCCAAATCGCTTTAATTTCTCAAAAATCCCAATTTAATCAAAATTTTAAAATAATTTTATTTTAGCAAAACTGATTTTAAAAGATAAAATTAAAATAAAATTAAATCGGGATTTTAAGGACCGAAAACACGAAAAACACGAAACACGAAAACGAGCCCAAAAAGGGCCCAGCCGCGTGAGGCACCGACGCGCAGCAGCGCGCACGGACGCGCGGCAGTTGCCGCTCGCGTGCGCACGCTGGGCGTGCATCATGCGCGCGCCGCGCGCAGCAGTGCCGGCCGCGACTAGGCGGGCTGTGCAGGCGTCCCGCGCGGTTGCGGGACGGACTGGGCTCCCGCGCGGTTGCGGGAGGGGCTGGGCGGCGTGCGCGCGCAGGCCTGGGGCATGCTACACATTGGCACATCCCAATCCCGCGCGTTTGTTTCGCGTCTCGTTTCGTGTCTAGGTTTCTCGAAACCAATTCAATCCAAAATTAAAAAAATTCGATTTTGATAAATTTCAACTAAAACAATTTTCAAAAACAGTTTTAGAAATTCAGGAAAAATTACAGTTTCGTATTTCAGGCTTTCTAAAAGAACTCATGAATACCTAATTCGCATCTAAGCCTAAGAATTTCTACCAAATTCAGAATAATTGAGACGAATCAGAAACACGATTAACGAGGTGGCTCTGATACCACTTGTTGGAAAACACGAATCAGAAAGCAGCGGAATTTAAAAAAAAAATTTCCCAATAAAACGACCTTGAACTCGCAATCGTGTAACCAAATTCGTAATGACAGAAAACTTACTTTTCTTTTATTCTTTCTTGAAGCGTTTCAAGCCACCCAAGAACGCTCTTCTCGCGGCTAGATCCCCTCTCCTTGGTAAAGCTCGAATCTTCAAACTTCTAACTTGAAGTCTCTAGAGAAAGTCCACCAACTTGATCACAATCTAACTAGTAAGGATGCTAGTTCTCTAGTTAGTGTTTAGGCTTAACCTAGGGTTTTATTTAATCTTGGAGAAAGGAAGGTGTTCAACACATGAACCAAAAGAATTGTCAATTAGCTCTAAAGAGGAGCATGAGCTCCCCTATATATAGGAAAGGGAGAGGGGCGCCGATCCTATTTCTTGTTGGTCAAGGATTCGGTTTGTCTCTCTCCTATTACTTGATTATCAAGTATTCTCCAACTTTGACTTTGAATTCTAATTCAAATCAACTTTCAAGAGAGCTAAAAATATCCAAACTATTTTTGGATAATTTTATACTTTATTTATTATAAAATAAATAACTTATTTTTATCTAATTAATTAATTCGTAATTAATTAACTAGATTATTTTCTCCAAAATTAGACTTTCTTTTTAATTCAAAATTAAACCAAAGTCTATTAAATAATTAACTAATTAATTATTTAATATATATATAATAGATATATATACACACGTGTGTGACACGTGTCACTCACGTGAACCACACGTGTGACTTCACACGTGTGGAACCCTCTTGGCCTGATTAACTCGTTTAATCATTTTCAAGCCTCAACTCATGTAACCAAGTTGTTGTGTGTGACCTTCTAGGTTCTCAATTCAATTAGCAGTGACCCCAATTAATTAATTCACTAATTAATTAATCAGTCCACAGATTAAACGACCATAGTCTAGCAACAGGTGTTTAACCCCTAGCTGAATTGGAATGTTCGGATTCGACAGAACCTTTAAGTCATTGATTCATGTGAGATACAATCCTCCTACTTACTATCTCTCAACCAAGATCTAGGGCAAGGGAATAATCAGAACCCTAATAATCCGGTTTTAAAGCTAAGTGCATTTCATATCCATTTGATCTCAATCCAAGAAACCCTTTTCTTGATGTCTTGATCTACTGCCTTGGCCAAGGACTCCATATGGCATATGAATGACTTCCACAATAAGAGATCACCTTGCAAATGCAAGTGTATGTCTTTTCTTGATTTTCATTCACTTTCATGAGTCACTTGTGCAGCCCCAGCATAAGCCTTGAATCAGTTGTCTAAGGCGACACCCTTTAAAGCTTATACCTAAGACTACAGAGTTAACTCATAAAGTGACAAGGAACCTCAAGTCTAAGGATCAATTAATCACATCAATGACTCGTGAGATATTTCCTAATCTGGAAGTTTCCATTTCCTGAAATAGAAACTTCCTTTCCCATTTAGGAATGTTCTCACACGGGGCACCTCAGTGAACTTACTTATTAAAGTAAGCACCCTCATGTATCACGCACGTATCAACTATACACTTTCCACCTCCATGAAACAAGGTGGTCCTTCTTAAGGGCGTGATCCCACAAGCAAGCCTTAGAGGAGTCAGGTTGACACTCCCACTGTCTGTAGGACTCATCGGCTTGGAGTATTTTACTAATCATGACTTACGTGATATAGGGCTCGTTTCATGAACCATTTCACCTAAATGGTAGAGTCCTAAAGTCATCAGGATTAGGGGAGTTCTTATACATGCACAGCTAAAGTAAACGCATACCAAACAAGAGCATATAAAGAAGTGTTGCCTCAATTCGTTATTTCATTCAAAGATTGTCTGTGATTACAATAAGGAAAAGTACAAAGAGGATATACAATCGGCTTTCTAGGGCACTATTCCTAACAGAGTCGTGTGTCGCCTGTCAGGTGAGGTTTAATTGCTAGTTATATAGAACCCGTATACCCCTTATGTGATCTTTCGGCCAAAGCTATTTATAGCTATAAATTTATAAAGTCACTTATCATTTCAAACAAGTCATGTTCATGAAAAGCAAGCAAGCAAGCCATGTATCGTGCATGTTTTAGGCGAGTAGCATGACCGTTCACGTTGGGCCCGAGGATAGTGATTTGAGCCAACCGGGAAAGCATGGGCTGACGGGTAACTCGAATGCTATTCTCACAACATTGGGATGACCGCTGAATCCGCTAGGAGATTAGTGGAGGAAGGAGTTCCGGGCATAGGGATTCATGTACCCTCTGCTCAACGAGATTGGATGGTGGGGCCTTGCAATCCCACCATCACCGGAGGAAGAAGGAGACTGGGGACGGGTCCGGCACCACGTGTTGTCCTCGGGTTATTGCATGATTCCATTCGATGAATATGTTACTTGATTACACTATCGCACAATTGCACAATAATTGAATTGCATGATCACCTATTGAGTAACAATCAAGCAAGCATGTTTCATGTACATTTAGAGTAAGGTTGGAGACCGCCCTCACTCGCCGGGGCCATGTGTTGATTGTATGAAAAGGATCAAGTATTTAATATTGATAGTTGTATTCTCGGGCGAAGACATATCATTATTAACCTTATACATTTATCTTTTATAAAACTTTACCCGAGAATATAGCTTGCATGTTAATTGCACAAATATCTATTTAAACCCCTCACTCGGTCTTCACAGACTGACACCTCCACCTTTCAGGTTATTGCAGGTGCACGCTAGGCGGGAGTCGAGTCGAGTCCAGTTCATGTAGTCGAGTCGAACACGGTCCGTGTATTTAGTTATTTGTTGTTACATACGAAGTTATGATTAATGTTATTATTTTATATTTGGAGATGATAATGTATTGATATGCCAAGTTAGAATATAGTTCGTTGTTGGTAATTGATACTGAGTAAACTATGCTTCCGCTTTATTATGTGGCATGTATGAGTTAATCCTACCTAGCTTGTCATTTTATTGCATTGTCACCCGTTCGCTATAGGTTAGTTTATGTACGGATTACCCGTTTCGTATGTGGATCGACCTATAGTGTGGGGGTGTGGCATCTCCACGTATAGGGGTGCTACAGAACTGCTATACAAGCGCACGTTGTAGCGGATTTGCTGGTTGAACGCTTCGGTTTAGAACCTGCTGTTCTAAAGAACGACGGTTTATGGGTCCTGCACACAGATGTTTCCTCAACCTCTCAAGGGGGAGGAGCAGAGGTAACCCTTAGAGACCCCAACGGAATTGAGTTAGACTTTGCAATCAGGTTGGATTTTCAGGTCATCAATAACGAGGCAGAGTATGAAGCCCTTGTGCAAGGATTGAATATTGCTTTTCAAAATGGAGCCTCCAGGATCACCGCTTATGTTGATTCACAGTTAATTACGAGCCAGATTGAAGGAACTTATGAGGCTCGAGAAACCACCATGGTGCAGTATTTGAGCAAAGCCAAAGAAATTATTGGGAAGTTCAAAGAATTCCATCTACTTCAGGTCCCACGCGCAGAAAACGAGCGCGCTGACGCTCTATCAAAATTTGCCTAGGCTTTGGAAGGTATCAATGAGCGCTCTGTTACGTTTCTTAGAATTGAAGAGCCCCTGATAAAAGAACAAGGCACCAAGAAAGTGGTAGCCATGATTGATCCGCACGAGCCTTGCTGGCTTGACGATATTATCAGATTTCTTAAAGATGGTGTTTATCCCACTGACAAGGTGGAGGCTCGAAAAATCAGAAACAAGGCCCCTCGGTTTTCGTTAGACTCAGAGGGGAGGTTGTTCAAGAAGTCATTTCAAGGACCCCCGATGAGATGTTTGAGGCCCTCACAAGCTAAAGAAACGCTCGAGCTTATTCACAATGGAAGCTGTGGAAACCAATCAGGAGGGCGTATCCTAGCTAAGAAAATTCTGAGGAGTGGGTTTTATTGGCCCACAGTTCTCCAAGATCCCATTGAGTACGCCAAGACATGCCCCAAGTGCCAGTTTCACTCTTAGCTCCCTCAACTGCCAGCCGCTCAGATGGTCCCTATAGAAGTCTCATGGCCCTTTGACCAGTGGGGGATCGACATTGTGGGCCCCTTGCCCATCGCGGTCGGACAAAAGAAGTTTTTCATTTTAGCCGTCGACTATTTTACCAAATGGGCTGAGGCTGAGGCCATTGCAAAGATTACATTCAGGGTCGTGAGGGACTTCATTTGGAAAAACATTATCTGTAGATATGGCATACAAAGGGTGCTCATTTCAGACAATGGGTCCCAGTTCATAGCAGCTGACACGCGAGAATGGTGTTCAGAGTTGGGTATTGAGCAACGTTTTACTTCTGTAGGTCATCCCCAAGCCAATGGACAGGCAGAAGTCACCAACAGGATCATTTTGCAGCATCTGAAAACTATGCTAGAAAGCAAGAAAAGTGACTGGGCCGAAGAGCTACAAAGAGCCCTATGGGCGTATCGTACAACTCCACGAGCGTGAACCGGAGAAACGCCATTTGCCCTCGTGTATGGATCTGAAGCCATGATACCAGCGAAAATTATACACGAATCCGCTCTTGTAGCCTATTTCGAGCCCCAGGATAATGAAGTCAACAGGAGCCTGGAGTTGGACCTGCTGGAGGAAAGAAGGGACAATGCGTGGGCAAAAATGCACAGATATAAGGCAGCTGTGGCACGACAATACAACAAGCGTGTAAAAGAAGGAACTTTCCAACTGTGAGACTTGGTCTTGAAGAAAGTAGAAGTATCCAGGCATGTGGTAAAATTGGACCCCAACTGGGAAGGTCCATTCAAAGTCATACAAATCAGAGCTAACAACACTTACACCCTGGAGACACTGCAAGGCGAGCGCTTGCCTCGCCCTTGGAACGCATGTAACCTCCGGCGGTTCTATGTTTAAAAGTTCTCTAAAAATGATGATGTAACAATCCCACTAATGGGCTCTATGTACTACTTCAAATCTCAAGTTAGTTACAATACATTCTCTTGAATATTTCTATACTACTACTTTTAAATTACGCAAGTGGATAAGACCCACGTCCCTCGTTTCTACGAGCGTGGTTGGCAATCAATTTCGATACACACGATGTTATTGCACATAGGTTACGCTTGTCAGCGCTCTACTCCACGTGGGGGGACGCCCTCATAAGAATAGCCTGATAACGCTCACAACCAACATGATGAATCGAAGAAAAGTACAAGGAAAACCCTAGTAGGCCTTGGTTGTTTCTCACAACGCCTTGCGCTAAAAAATGGGATCGCTTGCAAAGTCTAAAAAATCAATGGGTACAATCGTGCTCGTTCAACGGTAACGCTATTCAGAATAAATTTGCTCAAACCTTGAACACCAGGGCGCTCTCAAGGTGGAGATCCCCGCGCTCGTTCAAAGGCAGCCGATTTTTACAAAATTCTTGTTAAGTACAAGCTAAAAATTCTCTGAGAAAGAAACTCACACGCTTACCTGAAGGTTTGAATGGATTTATATGTGCGAAAATTTTCACAAGTCTTGAACGAGGGCAGTCTCTCAGTAAGACCCTCGTGATTACTCAAGACTTAGTAAAATTTTCCAGGTTGTTAAGCAAAATTTTCACAAGTCATGAACGAGGGCAGTCTCTCAGTAAGACCCTCGTGATTACTCAAGATTAAGTAAAATTTTTCAAGTTGTTAAGCAAAATTTTCACAAGTCTTGAACGAGGGTAGCCTCTCAGTAAGACCCTCGTAATTACTCAAGACTTAGTAAAACTTTCTAAGTGTAGAAGCAAAAAATTTCACAAGTCTTGAAAGAGGGCAATCTTCCAGTAAGACCCTCATGCTTACTCAAGATTTAGCTAAAACAAGGCATATTTTACCAAGCATGTTACACATAATCTTAGCATTATGAGATTTTATTCCAACAGGTACAAGGTAAAAATTCCACAATCAAGAAAATAAAGAGAGACATTATTACGGAAAAAGAACAATTTCATTGATTGGGGCTTTCGCCAAAGTTACAAAACAAGGACCCGTGGGCCCTTAACATTCTTACAAAGGAAAAACTAAGCTAAAGGAAGAGAAATTTCAACATGAGTAAAGGAAAAGAATCATCATGCAGCAGGGAGCACCAGAACGTTTTGGGCCACGGGGTCTGCCGGCTCTTGCGCTTGGGGGGCATGTTTTTCTTGGTTCTGGGCAGCTGGAGGAGGCACAGGCTCGTTGTTTCCTGGAGCTTGGAGGGCATTGGGCTTGTTGGCTTCATTGGTAGGAATGGGGACATTATAACGACAGGAGTAGAAACACTAACGACGTGCGCTAGAGCCTCATTTGCTGGAGGGTTTTCAGAGACGGCACTAGCATCGTTATTCCCCTCACTTTGTTCTTCCTGAGAGGCTTCTTCCTGAGGATGAGCCTCCATGTATTCATCCTGGATGAGCGTGACCAGGAAATTGTACTCCGGCTCGGAGATATTGGACTCAGGATCCTCGTGGTCGTCATCCTCCTCAATGCAGCGCTCGTTGAACATGAGCCCAATACCCTGCGCCTCACGAATGGATGGATCAGTCAAACCCTTATGAATGCCCTGCTCAATCGCCAAGTTGAAGGCTTTATGGGCTTCATCAAGGCAATGAAGAGAGGCTGCAAAGTTGAATGCCTTTGAATGGAAAAACTTGATGACCGCCTCCTTGACTGATTGCTCAACACGGTGAGGAAGTTGGCCCATGACATCCACGTATTTTTTCTCCACCTCAGTAGCCCTCGTCCTCCAAGTGTTACGGTCATCCGTAAGCTTTTGGTGGTTCTCGTTGAGAGTATTGTATTGTGTGCGCCAACTCCTTCGAGCGTTCTCAATGTTTGTAAAGTCATCCTGCAGCTTCTTCATTTCAGCCTCCATCTTTTCATACTCTTCCATAAGAGAAAGGTACTTGGCCTTCTCTATATCCAATTCTTCTTGGATTTGAGCAGGATCGTTCGAGCGCGCCATCTTCTTGTATTTGGCTTTCCTGTCAGCGTAAACTGTGGTACGCATTTGAATGTTCTTTGCCCTCGGAAGCACTTGCTACACAGGCTCGAAAGGGCAGAAGTGTTAGTAAAAATAATGGAAAAAGACATCTTCAGAAATTAAAATTCGAGGAAGAAAATGGGGACTTACAGAAATTAGGGCATGCACCATATCGCTAGTCACCTTTTCAACGGTCTCGGAATACAGGTGCTTATGGTCCACTGTGAATTGGACCCTCTCGTATAAGCCCTCACTGATGGTTTGGGCGACTGTCTCGTGCCTCAATAATACGGCACCTCCATCTGCGGAACCCTTGTAGCTCCTGTCTCCTCGACGCTCAAAATCCCATAAATGTTCTTCCTCTAAGGAGGAAGTGTCTCCATCGCCGCCCTTGGGGCCCTCAACCACTTGTTTGCCTTTGCCGGATATGGTGAAGGAATCCGGCATCCTTTTCCTCTTTCTGGAGGTTGAAGTGCTTTCTCCCTGAGGATCCCTGATTGTGACGCTCATCGGAGGCCTTGGTGGCGGAATCGGAGCGGGAATAATGGCTCCACTCACTTGAGAAGTAGCCGGGGCCCTTTGAATCACCCTTGTGTCAGGATTGGGTGCTTGGTTATTACCACGACCTTGGCTGGCGCTCGAGCCTGTCGCTTGTCTTCCCCCGCGCTTGTTGCCACGACCTGCGCCTCGGGGTGGTTGGTTTTGCTGATTACCTTGATTGGTCTGGTGCCTGTTAGCATTGGCGAAACGGGCAGCGTGTCGGATTCCTCCAGCCATGATGATGTTTAAACCTGGGGCAAGAAAAAACAACGAGGGTCAGAAACCCTAAAGCAAACTTCACAAAATATAAATTACAAATGCAAGTGAACAGTTAACATCCCTATCTACAAGTTAGTGCCCTAAAATCTAACCATCTCTCTCCAAATCCCGAGCGGGAGGGTTGCTGAGATAATGGGGGTTGTTGGTAAGTCCGTAAAGGAACATGAGTTCCGCATCATCTATCAAATCTTTGGCTTGTATTAGCCGGCCCTCGTCCCTCAGCGCTCCAGCCAAATCCTTAGCCCAGTTATCAGGAAAAGTGGGGCCTAAGCGATTCTTCACAAGAGAGCCCTTCCCGTGCGAGATCCACTCTCGTGATACCCCAAAATCATCGTTCGCTGGGGCTTTGACAAAGATAAACTTCTCCTTCCAATCTGGGCCGTAAGTGAAGGAAGAAGAGTTGATCAGTTTCAGATGAGCCTTTGCCTAGACATAATAGAAAAAACGCGCCTCGGGCGATGAGCGCGGGGAACTAACAACTTGCAGCAGAGCATTGAAATTTTCCATAGAGGGCTCGTATCCAGTAGACTTCATAAGAATCACGAAACAGGTTATGAGGGAGAGCCCGTTAGGAACGATCTGCGAGGGGCACAGGTTCAAATTATTCAAAATGTTGGCCACTGGGACTGGAATTGGAAATCTTAGGCCCCCTGAGCCAATTGCGTCCTTGTAAACCGCCATTTCTCCAGGTGGAGGATGGTTGGCACGCTAGTGCTTGGTTGGGATTCTCCATTTATAACTCTCATCCCACACGACACGGCATGGCACGACACGGTAAAATGATATTTTTAGAAGTGTCCGTGTATTATAGCAATGCACCCATGGAGTAAGTGGACCACATTCAAGTAACAAGGAGGCCATAAGTGAACACCCCTCAAAATGTTAGGGAGGGGAATCTCAATTGTAAAATGTAATAGAGATAGGGCTCGTATTTTGTTACCGCTTTCCCTTATGTGATTTAAACTGTTTATGTGGCATGTATGTTAGAACTTGTGATTGTGGAGTGGCTCCCACATATCACGCATAAGATAGGTAGAACCCATGATCATCTTATGTTAGTATCATACTAGGACATGTTATCTGTTTATGTGCTTGTTTGAAATGTATTTAACTTGTACTTTCATTAATCAAGACTAATAAAATCGAATAACATATATGTTGGTGAGGTCGAACCGAACAACTCTTCGGTTGATTCGAAAATTCCCATTAAATATTAAGCTCATTTCGAATAATAGGTATTTAATCCGAGATGCAAATTTTGAATTAAATTCCTAGCATTCCATCAATAGGTTTTAAGTTTAGTAAGTAAAGCTAGTTATAATCCACGAGTCGTGGGATAGCTAGTGGAGCTTATTAGTTCTTAGTTACCTAATTTATCATTTTAAATGATCAATATTTCATGGTTAATTTTGGCAAGGGCGATGTCCGCGAGTCGTGGGTCGTTCGAACTAAGTTTTGATCATGATCTTAGGATTGATGGGTCTAGCTTAACGCCTAAGTAAATATGGATGTCGCACGAGTCGTGGGTCTATATTGAAAGATAGGTGATGCAAAACAATTACTAAGAGTTCTAAAGGTGTTAGAATTGGTAAGTTGTATCTACCTAGGGTTTTACTTAGAATGTCCGCAAGTCGTGGGTTCGAGGTAAAATGCTTAGGATCTTAGTACCCATTGGGAAACGCGTTCCTCTTAGATCTTTGGGAATTATAGATCTTTGAAAAACAGTAGGAGCTACATTAGATTAAAGACCTTATCTTTTGTATATCGTTATAATTCAGCATGCTCACATTTTCTCTGCTTAGCATTTAGGTTGTAGTTATGTGATTCTCTACAATATGAAATGCAAACCCATTCGTATCCATCCTTAAGTCAAACAAGTTGACTAAGTCCTAACTAACTCTAAAATGGCTTCGGATCCTAAAATTCATTTTAGAATCCGAAAAGCGAAATTGTTCTCTATAAGGCGAGATTTTCATTTATTTGAAAATTCGACCTCGGCCAAAAGAGAAGCAACCTGAGGTGAATGGATTTTTCCAAACCACTTAAGGGCAATTAAACCACCTCATAAAAATGTTACAAGGTATAACATTATGGAATTATTCAATATTCCAAATGAGGAAACAAGTGCACACGAACAAGGTCTAAAGATCTTATTTGAAGATCTTGTGGTCTCATTAACCGAGAAAAGAGTTCTCAATGCTTTGATTGCTTACATTGCTTCCACCATCATTCAAACCCTTTATGCTCAACAAGAATGATACTAATGTAGCATAGTTAATCATTTAGTTGATAATGGTTGAGAGCATCCTTAAGAAGGAACAAAAGGTTGTGATAGTTAATTCTTCTTCTAGACTCACTAAGTTAAAGGCTTGAAGGCCTAAAGAAGAAGAAACCCTTAAGAGCCCAATGGAGGGGCATGTAAGGGGTACGCCCAAAAGACACTAGAGATCAAATTGGACGTTTGCTTCTATGGTAGCAAATAAGGACTTTGAAAGGGAACTGCAAAGAGTATGAGTACTCTGAAATGTTACCTCGTTTAGTAATTCTACTAGGAATAGAATTCACAAGTGTTGAGTTGATTCTGCACAATCTGTTGTACAAAGACTCAAAGCACTAATGTTCTGAACATACAACGAGATAACAAAAGTAAGTGAGATGACAAAGCTTCGAATTACTTTGGAACGTTGAGACATAAAAGGATTAGCAAGTTAGACATCTTAGGATCATTTTACGAAAATGAACCTAGAGAGTTAACTTCCTATGAATCCTATCTTGAAGGGAAACGTTCCCGAAATATGGTTTAGGTCAAACGTGGAACGTGCCAAAATTCTAGTGGATTTTGATCCATGCTGATGAGTGTAAGATGCTTAATGTAAGCACTAGATACAATCATCAGTTTAATCATTATGAATGAATGTACTTGTTGAACTACAAATTGGAAACTTATATGAAATTCTTAGAATTTCAAAAGGAGGTTAGGAACCGAAGTAGTCGTAAGTTATAGGTAAATCGATATGATCGAGATAGACAATATCTTAGCAACTAATTCCTTAGTCATCTTAGAGATAATAGGATTATCTCTCAGTAAACTAATTCGAGAACACCTTAGTGTTTCCGAATGTGGGAATGAAACCTAATTGGATATGGTCCATTCCATAGTAAGCTTTACTGACTTATAATCATTCTAGGAATAAACTCCTAGAATATGCAGTTAGAGATTTTGAATTTAGTACCCTCCAAAATCAGTCCTTTAGCTGCACTATGCAATGTGGCATACTAAATTCCCTAATTATTCTTATCCAAGAATTTAATGGAATCCTCTTAAGTGAAGAGGATAGTGGGAGATAAGCTTGAAATGAGTTCAAGTTTATACAACGATATTGGATATCGTTTCTGCGATTCCCTTAGACAAAGGTTGTTTGTCTCAAGTAATGTACCTTTCTTAAGGAATCGTTCCTATAGAAGAAGAAAGGCAAGCAAGCAGACCTCAAAGAAATTTGAGGATAAATATCCACGCCACATATAGAAGAAACGAGCCCATCTGATAAAATTTAGCCAAATTTTAGAGTATGCACATGTATGAAACCCTTCTCTTAAGACGCGTTTAGAATGCGTTCCTAGATAGCCAAGGAATTACTTGAAGATGAGACACTGTCAGATTTGGAATCTGAGTAGTGTAAGCAAGCATTGAAATCCAATATGGATTCCAACCAAGTTTTGACCTTGGTTGATCCACCTGATAGGATCAAGCTCGTGGAGCTTCGAGTGAATGAAATCATTACAACCTTCTTGATGGTTGAAATGCAAAAGTCCATTTGGATTGTGTTTACCACATCCTCATATTCTGACTATGAGATATGATAAATGAATATGAGAACTATCTTGTTCAATATGAGATTGAAAGAGACTGAAATAAGGTATTTCTATAAATCTCATATTCAGTGGGAGTATGCATAAGGTATGCAAATCCCTAAGTCAATCTGTGGATTGATAAAGGCTTCTAGGAGTTAGACTATTCGATTCCACAGTCAAATCGTTTGACATAGATGGAAGTCGAATAAGTCTCGGAGTGTACATATGAAAGTTAGTGATGTAAGAGTCAATTATGGTTCTTTAGAAGACGACATCCTTCTCATTAGGAATGTCAAGGATGACGTGAAAGTTACCAATTCTTGTTTAAGAAACAATTTGGCATGAAAGATCTTAGTGATTATCCTAAATTCTCGACATTCAAATCTATAGAAGATAGATCTAAGAGAATAAAAGGATTATCACAAAACGAGTACATAACCATAATACTAAAAGGAGTTTAGTATGGACAATGGAACATCTCTTTTGAAGAGTATGTGTCCTAAGATAACTTTAAGAAAGTTAGAATGTCCAAAATCCCTTTAAGTGAAAGGGTGCATAATGTTTGAAATGTTATGTACTAGACTTGATATGGCGCAACACTAAGCGTAGTGGGTCGAATCTAATATAACCTCAGAGAAGGTCATTAGATTTCTGTAAAGGATGTCCTCAGAGTACTTGAGAAGAAATGAGGATATGTATTAGTTTACAGAGCCCAGAAGATCTTGTTGTTAGAAGGATATTTAATGTAACCGTTCATCAAACATAGATGATTATTAAATCATTGAAAGGATACAACTTCTACCAGAATGGTAATGCAATGTGTTGGAAAGGGGTTCCAAGGACGGACATTGCAAAACTCGACTATCATAGTTGAGAACTTAGTCGTATTTTATAATGCTAAGTTAAGTGTTTGGGTAAGAAACTCCATCTAACTGGTTAGATGAAGTTCCTAGCATGAAACAACCCCTTTATCATAATGTATGATAAAATGGATGGTTGCTCAAGTAAGAGAACCAAGACCTCACCAAGAGACTGAACACGTGATTACGAATCATTTTATAAGGAAAAGGTGTTTCCTAAGAGACGTGTAAACAAGAGGGTCACATCAGCAGAGAATATAGCAGATCCACTTTGGAAACACCTAAAGTCAATAGGCTCTCAAAGTACATCTTGAGAAGATGGGACTTAGAGTACCTAAATGGTTTTTATGGGTAAGTGGGAGATTGTTAGGAATAGTGCCCTAGAAAGCCGATTCGACGTAATCTGCTTTGGGACTTTTCTTATATCACAGACAATCTTTGAATAATATACGATTGATTAATCATCATAGGCAAACACTTCTTTATATGCCAATACGTGTTTTGTGTGTTTCCATTATGTGCGCATGTATGAGAACTCCCCTAATCCTGATGACTTTAGGACTCTACCATTTAGGTGAAATGGTTCATGAAACGAGCCCTATATCACATAAGTCATGATTAGTAAAATACTCCAAGCCGATGAGTCCTACAGACAGTGGGAGTGTCAACCTGACTCCTTTAAGGCTTGCTTGTGGGATCACGCCCTTAAGAAGGACCACCTTGTTTCATGTAGGTGCAAAGTGTATAGTTGATACGTGCGTGATACATGAGGGTGCTTACTTTAATAAGTAAGTTCACTGAGGTGCCCCGTGTGAGAAGATTCCTAAATGGGAAAGGAAGTTTCTATTTCAGGAAATGGAAACTTCCAGATTAGGAAATATCTCACGAGTCATTGATGTAATTAATTGATCCTTAGACTTGAGGTTCCATGTCACTTTATGAGTTAACTCTGTAGTCTTAGGTATAAGCTTTAAAGGGTGTCGCCTTAGACAACTGATTCAAGGCTTATGCTGGGGCTACACAAGTGACTCATGAAAGTGAATGAGAATCAAGAAAGGACCTACACTTGCATTTGCAAGGTGATCTCTTATTGTGTAAGTCATTCATATGCCATATGGAGTCCTTGGCCAAGGCAGTAGATCAAGACATCAAGAAAAGGGTTTCTTGGATTGAGATCAAATGGATATGAAATGCACTTAGCTTTAAGACCAGATTATTAGGGTTCTAATTATTCCCTTACCCTAGATCTTGGTTGAGAGATAGTAAGTAGGAGGATTGTATCTCACATGAATCAATGACTTAAAGGTTCTGTCGAATCCGAACATTCCAATTCAGCTAGGGGTTAAACACCTGTTGCTAGACTATAGTCGTTTAATCTGTGGACTGATCAATTAATTAGTGAATTAATTAATTAGGGTCACTGCTAATTGAATTGAGAACCTAGAGGGTCACACACAACAACTTGGTTACATGAGTTGAGGCCTTAAAATGATTAAACAAGTTAATCGGGCCAAGAGGGTTCCACACGTGTGAAACCACACGTGTGGGTCACGTGAGTGACACGTGTCATTGTGACACGTGTCTCACACGTGAATATATATATTGTATATATATATATATATATATATTAAATAATTGGAAGTGTTAATTATTTAATAGACATTGGTTTAATTTTGAATTAAAAAGAAAGTCTTATTTTGTAGAAAAATAATCTAGTTAATTAATTACGAATTAATTAATTAGATAAAATAAGTTATTTATTTTAAATAAATAAAGTATAAAATTATCCAAAAATAGTTTGGATATTTTAACTCTCTTGAAAGTTGATTTAAATTTGAATTCAAAGTCAAAGTCAAAATTACTTGATGATCAAGTAATAGGAGAGAGGGACCAAAATCCTTAGTCCATAAGGACTAGGATTTTCGGCCACCCCTCCCTTTCCTATATATAGGGGAGCTCATGCTCCCCTTAGAGAGTAATCGAGAATTCTTTTGGTTCATGTGTTGAACACCATCCTTTCTCCAAGATAAACGAAACCCTAGGTTAAGCCTAAACACTAACTAGAGAACTAGCATCCTTACTAGTTAGATTGTAGCCAAGTTGGTGGACTATCTCTAGAGAGCTTCAAGTTTGAAGTTTTGAAGATTCGAGCTTTACCAAAGAATGGGGATCAAGGAAAACGACCAGAAGGGATGATGAAACGATTCTGAACCCAACAGAAAACGAGTGAAAAAATCGAACCAAAGAAGATGGCGAAAACCGTTCGTCCATATCTTGAAGGATGAATTTTTTCACGAGGGTTTTATGGCTGGCAGATTTCTACTTTCGCAAAACAGGCTTTCGAAGGGAGTTTCAATCTTGCCTTTCTCGTTTCATGTTTCTTTCTTTATGTTATATTGTTAAGAACTTCCCTAACATGATTTGAATCTAGGTTGGTGTGGATTGTTATCCCTACAATGGATTCTGAAGTAGAAAGAGACTTCGAGGGACGGGTTGCCATTACCGCATGAAGCGCATTTGAGGGCGGCTCAAAACGTGTCAAGAAAGCTACTACCCAAGTGAGTTTCTTGATCTCTACGAATTTAGATTCACGATTGCGAGTCTAAGATCCTTTTGTTGGAAAAATTTTTAAATTTTCGCTGCTTTCTGATTCCTGTTTTCCAACACGGACTGTATCCAATTTTGCCACAGGGGAGAAGGTCTCAGAATAGTCGACCCCATATGTCTGAGTATACCCCTTTGCCACCAAACGTGCCTTGTACCTCACAACTAAGCCATCAGCTTTATACTTTACGGTGAACACCCATCGGCAACCCACCGGCTTCTTTCCATCTGGCAATTGACATTTCTCCCATGTTCCATTTTTTTCCAAGGCTTCCATTTCAGTTTCCATGGCCTTTTCCCATTCTCCATGCTGTCTGGCTTCCTGCACAGTCTTTGGAATCTTCTCTTTGCATAGATTCCCAAAGAAAGCTCTCGCAACCTCGGAGATTCTCCCCCTGACCATGTTTCCTACGGGATATTTGGTTGAGCGAGAAAACCGTTCAGGAGAGTACCTGTGAGGGGGAACCTCTCTGTTACTTCTCTGTGGCAGAGTGTACCTGTGACTTGCTGTGGCATTCTTAGAGATAATATTATCAGCAGCACTTGTGGAATCAGTATTATCAATAGGAGCATCAGAGTTTGAGTTTAGTGTTTCTGTTACCTCGATTTGGACATCATTCGGAGGACGATCATTGGGCTGAGAGATGGTGGTACTGAGCTCTTCACTGTTTTGACTCTGATCAAGATCCAACCAGTACAGAGATTCATGCTGACTCTCCCCCTGAACTCTGTGCTGGGTTAGGAAGTAATACTCTGTTTCCACAAAATTGCAATACATGGTAACATGAACTCTTTTGGTAATTGGATTGTAACACTGATAGCCTTTCTGATGAGGCCCATATCCCACAAACACACACTTGATGGCGCAGGGGTCTAATTTGGTTCTGTCAAAGCGAGGCACATGCACAAACACAGTTGATCCAAAGATCTGAAGTGGGAGAGTGAGATAGGCAGGTATGGTTGTTTGTGTTTCGAGGATGTTAAGGGGTGTTTTGTGGTTAAGAATCTTAGTTGGCAAACGGTTTATGAGATAGGTGGCAGTTGCAACAGCTTCAGGCCAGAAATGGGCCGGGATATGAGATTCGGTCAACAAGGCCCGAGTCATTTCTAATATGGTTCGGTTTTTTCTCTCACAGACCCCATTCTGTTGTGGGGTGTTAGGGCAAGTGGTTTGGTGTATGAGGCCCTGTTCCTTAAAGAATTTTTGCATTTCCTGATTAACAAACTCTCGGCCATTGTCTGAACTGAGCACTTTAATTTTCTGATTAAACTGAGTTTGCACCATTTTAAAAAAGGAGACAAAGGTATCATAAACTTCAGACTTATGGCGCCAAAAATAGACCCATGTCATGCGCGAAAAATCATCAATAAATAATACAAAGTAACGAAACTGACTTTTATTTGTAACCGGGGCTGGTCCCCACACATCCGAATACACAAGAGAGAAAACAGTCTCAACACGAGTATTATTTAATTTGAAAGAAGTTCTGTGACTTTTAGTGGCAAGACAAGTTTGACAAGACAAGTCTATAGTCTCATTATTCCGAAAAAGTGCTGGAAATAATAATTTCAAATACCCAGCTGACGGGTGACCCAAACGTCGATGCCAAAGCCAGAGTTGCGTATCAGCTTTACCCACTGACAGAAGAGCTCTTGACGGAGTATCAACTTCTTAAACATAATACAGACCTCCATGCTCAGTACCATGCCCAATAATCTCCTTCGTATGAATGTCCTGTATCAAGCAAAAACGAGGATATATCAGGACCACACAATTCAATTCTTTTGTCAAGTGGCTCAATGACAGTAGTTTGCAAGATAAGGAAGGCACATGTAAACAATTGCTCAATTTCAACTTAGGAGTAACAAGCACTGAGCCTTCTTTTTCAACCAAAGCCAAGTCCCCGTTTGCAGTTTGGATATAAGAATTTTTAAGATTTATTGGTCCAATTATATCAGAGGAATCATACGTCATCGAGTCGGTTGCCCCACAATCAAATATCCATTCCGAATTTTTATTAGAGGTGGCTTGGGAGAGATATCCACATTTATCAAAGTTCTGGGGTCTTTTAAGAGATACGTCATAATTGGGGGGTCTTTCAGCAATTTCAGGGGAACTATAAATAGGAAAATTAGGGTTTGGGCCACAAATCCCAAACCCTTTACCTGATGCGCAGCTTTCGTCTCCCCCGTCCTCTGTTCTGCCGGAAACCATGGCTGCATTAACACGGCCAACCACCGCCGCCGCTGCACCGGTGTCTCCTCCGACGACGCCTGCAGCGGCGGTCTCCCCCCTCTGTTCCCCGGTTGCCCTATCGCTGCCAATCGCGACATTTGCTCTACGATTTCCGCCACCTCTAGGGGCTGTCCCGGCATCAGTTTTGCGGTGCCCCTCCCACCATTCCGGGTAACCGATTATTTCAAAGCATTGCTCAGTGGTATGCTTGGGCTTACCACAATGCCCGCAGGTCAGGCCCGATTTATCTTCGTGCAAGGATGTTTGGCGACTGACGCCACCACTGCGTCCGGTGGCCTCTGAGCGTGGGTGATTCCGCCTTGTCTTCTCCCTCCTTGCGATGAGCCCAGACCCGATTTCATAGGTTCCCGTTTCTCTTTCGCCGTCGGCCGCCGCCTTTAAAATCTGAAGGCGTGCGGCTTCCCCCCTAATGGTGGCGTAAGCTGTTTCGATGGTAGGTTTCGGATCTTATTTCAAAAGGTCTCTCCGGATCGATTCGTATTTGTCGTCGATTCCGGTGAGAAGTTGGTACAATCCCTGTTCTTGGGATATTCGATTGAATATCGAAATGTCGTCTGGGCATTTCATCGGATATGGCTGCTTACGATCGATGGCCATCCATATTCCCTAAAGTCTGTTCCAGAAATCCTCAAGGTTGTCCTCCCCCTGTCGCAGTGTGTTGGCTCTTCGGTGTAAATTGAAGATTTGGAGTGGATCGCCGCCGCTTCCGTAGGTGGTGGTGAGGCCATCCCACAACGCCTTCGCAGTTGAGTATTGAAGGACGCTGTTGACGAGGTTGGCCTCCATATTTTGAATCATCCAGGTAAATACTTGTTGATCGATTTGCTCCCATTGATCAAACTTTGGATCGGATTCGGCCGGTGCGGGAGGAGTGCCGGTTATGTGTGAACGGCCGCCTTTCCCACCGATTGCCATCTTCATGATTCTTGCCCAAACCAGATAATTGTCATGGTTTAGTTTGATTCCAATGAACAAGTTATCCGTGTTGAGCGTGGTTGGTTGTGCAGATTGAACTGCAAGTTCTGTGTTGGTATTGGTTGGGGTTGTCATTGTTGTTTGGTTGGTGGTGAATTCTGGCTGTTTTTAGGGTTGGGTAAGGAATTTGGACGATGATGTTAATGCTGAGTCCTATGGATCTCAACCATGCTTTGATACCATGTTAGAACATGGTATTCATTGTGTTATTCTCGTATATTCACTTGTTACAGATTACAATAAGACACTGTATAATATAGCATGTACAAGAGAACAGAGGTCTAGACAAGTCAGGCCTAAAGTACGTAATAGAGATCCCGGTCAATCTTTCCATCTTTAACTTGATTTCCAACAGGATTTATGGCGTATATAAATCAAAGTTTTGAGTTTAAAATATATCATAAAGAAATGCTCAGTTATCGTCTCAAATCTCAATATAACTGCCCCCAACATAGAAAACAATCATCAAACTCCTTCTAGTTCTTACTACTCTTACCCACGTAATTCTTAGGAGATTGGAAATTAAAATTTTAAAATAATGGGATAATTACTTTCACATGAATATATATCGAAGTATCTTACTATTTTACTTTTACCTTTAACACACGTAAGACTCCAGTGACCTGTGTGTCTGTTGTCAGCACAGCCCTGGAAGAACAACAGACAAAACCCATAAACACAATGATAAATTCAAGGTTTTACTCAAAAAATGTCGTGTGAAGAACATCAAAATATTTCGTAGTTGCCAACGATACTAGCTGATGGCGAATAAACAATTACTGAAATTTTCCGCCATCGTGAAGGAATCTCTGAAGAAATCCATAGGTGTTTTCTGCCAAAATGCGCCGCGCCCGAATTGGAGCCATTGTATTCTTGTTTCTGCCCTCTTCTTTGAACATCTTTGGTGATTTAGTGATATATTATAGTTAATTAGTATCCCTAGGCCAAGATACTCTGAATCAGCATATAATCGGAAAGAAAGAGAGATGGAAAATCAAATCCAACGGTCGGATATTTTTCTGCCTCCAGCCCTTATTTCCCTCTCTTTCTATGCAAATTCTTATTTTTAAAAGGAATTTAATTTTTTTTTTTTTAACACACACACCCCAAGTGGCCCAAGGTATTCGAACCCTAAAAGGAATTTAATTTAATTATGTTTAAGAGATATATTGACAAAATTCTAAGATGTTTTAAAATAAAACTTATCATATTTAATATCCAAGATTAATTAAGGATTTGTATGATATAAAATTTCAAAAGTTACGTGTTATTTTGAATAATTAATAAAAATCTTGCTATGTAAAAATTCTAAAAAAAAAAGATTATGTTTATAAAATATTGCTCATGGCCCCTAATTTTCACCCATTTTTCAAAGTGAAAAATCAATTTTAACCCATTTTTGTAATTTTCATTTTAATTTAATTTTAAGTTTTATAATAGTTTAAGAGAGCGTTTGATAGGTGAGATTAATTTCTATAACTTAATTTGACTTAATTTATATTGGGCTTTTTAATTTAGATTAAGTATAATTAGATTATGTTAATTTAATATTTGATATGTGAAAATAACTTTTTTGTTTGAGAAAAAAATTTAGAAAAAAAAGGGAGTAGTGGGTCACAACTGTAATCTCAGTTAATCGCACCTCCTCTGTCGCGATTAAAAAATAAATTTAATCTGTGAAAAATAGGGGCTACACGCGGGCTCAGAGATTCCCGAATCTGTGATCTCTAATAACTAACAGAAAATTAAGTGATATTAAAATTGATAAAACAGCATAATCCCACCTATCTAACACTTTCTAACTAAAATGCAAAGACCTTTTTTTTAACAAAAAAAAAAAAAAAAAAAAAGCGAACACCTTTTTAGATCCAAAAGATCAAAAGAGATTGTGTGTGTGGGCCTTCGTATATGTTGGGTGTGTAATGTAGATTTGGGTATGTGTTGCAAATGGTGGTGTGAAAGGCAATACTGTTGTGTGAATACAAAATAAATTATATGAATTCCCATGCATGCATACTCAAATTAATTGAGGTTACTTGGAAATGCTCTGAGAAAAAGAATTTATAAGTATTTTGTAAGAGTTCCGCATTTGTGTCAAGAATTACAACTGATGAAGCTATACATCAAAATAGTATTCAAGATTTCATGCCTCAAGAATTCAATTTTCAATACAATCATAGCATGAATAGGATGTCCTGTAGCACGCATAATGCTAGTATTCAATATATGATCTTACAGGCAAGTTAAATGAACTCAACAACATAACAGAGAAAACTGAAACAAGTTGATTGAACCAAAAGGATTAGAGATCACAATTACACTAAACAAGTTCATTAAAAACAGGTAATATATATACCGAATGCAAGAACAGAAAAACATGATCTACCACAGTCCACAAGCCGACAGACATAGAAGAGAATCAGTTAACCCTCGATGGGCGGGAAATGAATATAGGCCAATGTGGAATCACAAACAAAAACGAGTACATCGACCAATACGGCCTTTCCTCGAAAACATTTTCACTATGCCTAAAGAATTCATCTTCGACTTGTAGTTCTCTTGTCTTGATGTTGTATGATAGGCATTGACCATCACATACCAAATACACAATGTCCGAATCAAATGGATGGAAACACATTGGTTTGATTGAAGATATTCGGCTAGGAAAATTAGCATCGTACTGGACATCTACAAGACTTATATTATGCAGCAAACACCAATCTCCAGAACTATAGTCATTTAGAATCCAAATTTTGAAGCTCGGGAATGCAACTCCAGGCATATTCAACGCACCTACATCAAGATATCCCAATTTTCCTCTATATTCAGCACACAAACTATTGAACTTATTCCATCCTACGATATCACCTGGAAAGGCAATAACGCGCACATTTTCTGGGTTTTGGTAGGGATCATATGCAATTATACCATGTCCTTTAGCTATCCAATGCAGAATCCCATTAAGCACAGCAGCCGGCTCATGTTTGTCAAGTGGAAATGGGTCGCAAGGAACAGAAAAGTCCATCCATTGACCAATTTCAGAAACATAAACTTGAATTTTCAGCCTATTACTTCGACTTGGTGGTTCAACTCGTACCACTCTGTAACTTTTGAGGAATCCAACTTCAACATGAGTATAGAAACCCCAACCATAGCATCCAGACCTACATGGGAGTGGGCGAAGGCTGATACGGTGTCCAGTTGGAGGATTGCATATGTAATAATCGTGACAAACATAAACGAATGATAAACAAGTAAGCCGCTTGTAGAACACTAGTCCATTGGTAACTCCATAAATGAAATATTTTCCCTCTTGTTGTGGCTGATGAATAGACGGGACAGCAACTATGCAGAGACTTGGTTCCATATACAAATCCTTCAGTAGCTCATAATCCAAATGTGAAAATTGAGAATCCTTGTGGAGCATACGACGGGGAACAACAGTCCAAGATCGTTGTGGCAACAATGATGCGCGAGAGACATAGACACTCACAAAATAAGGATCTGAAATCACAGACAACCAATTTCTGGAAACAAGTTTAAACCTAAAAACAGACTTCACGGGTAGTCTAACAAGCAACTCCACCAATAGCCACTCAGGGATATCACCATCCTCGCATGAAAACCTTAAAATGTTGGGATTCACAAGTTCCAACTCGTTCCCTTTGCATTTCTTTTGTAACGAACTTAATAAATGACAGTAAAAATGAACACCAAAACCCAGCAAAAGTATGAATTGTATTGATAAACTTGATACAATAGTCTGTAACAGAAATGGAGATGGGAAACAGAAGAAACAGGGGATGAGGAATTGCTAGAAAATGCTTACACAAAACTTAATTCCAATGCCAAACAATCCAGCCTAAATACTCGAATCCCTAACTCTGAATCCAACTAACACTTGCATAACAAGAAAGAGAATAATCACAGCTTGCACAACTCTGGCTCAGGTCTGTATCGTAGCACTGGTCCCCTCCATAGCTCCAACAACCCGAAGCTTATCTACCGTTGGATCTTTCTCATGATGGAGGGCTTGGATTAAGTCCTTATCCACTTGAAACTCAGCCCTTGGATTACTTGCGCCATTTTGAACGGTTGTGATCAATTGAGAATAAGTAGGAACGTCGCCGCCCTCATTCAAATAATTATTTGGCTCCAAATTGAAGACTTCCGTGACATTACTCCATTCTTTTTGAAATCCTTGACCCCAAGGATTAAAGTCAGGAAATTTAGAGACCAGGGAATTATAATCCTCCCATGTAGCATCTTCCTTAGAGCCATGATTCCATTGCACCAAGACTTGAGCTACCGGTCTGTTGTCTCTTGGAATCAACCTTTTATCTAGAACCGCCAAGGGAAACACCTTAAAAACTCCATCCTCATTGAATTCTGGTAACCTGCTACAGGGGACATGTTTATCACCAATTTTCTTCTTCAATAATGAGACATGGAACACAGGATGTATCAGACTATCTCTTCGTAATTCTAACTTGTATGCAACCTTTCCAATCTTGGACACTATCCTGTAAGGCCCAAAATACTTGGGTGAGAGTTTGAAGTTCTTCCTTAGGGCCACTGAAGTTTGTCTGTAGGGTTGTAGTCTCAACTAAACCATGTCTCCAACTTCAAAAGATCTTTCTGTCCTTCTCTTATCAGCATACATCTTTGTTCTTTGCTGAGCCTTCTTTAAATTCTCCTTGAGGATGATATTAAATCTGACCCTCTCTTGTATAAGATCCTTCACTCCACTGTTTTCAGATTCAAAATAAGGTCCAAGAACCACCTTAGCTGGAGTGTACCCATACAAGGCCTCAAAGGGTGTTAATCTGAGACTGCTATGGTAGTTGGTATTATACCAATATTCAGCCATAGATAACCATCTCTTCCACATTTTAGGCTTCATAAGACACATGCACCTCAAATAGGTTTCTAAGCATTGATTCACTCTCTCACTTTGCCCATCAGATTGAGGATGATAAGCTGTTGTTAAAGCCAAGGTTGTTCCAGTCATCTTGAATAATTCTTTCCAAAAGCCACTGGTAAAAATTCTGTCTCTGTCAGTTATGATAGAATGAGGTATTCCATGAAGTTTATACACATTGTCTAAGAAGACCTTAGATACAGATTCAGCAGTGAAGGGATGTTCTAAAGCAAAGAAATGGGCATACTTACTGAATCTGTCCACCACAACCAATATAACATCTTTTCCTTCAGATTTTGGTAAGCCCTCAATAAAGTCCATGGTAATGTGGATCCAAGCTTGATCTGGAACCTCTATTGGTTGTAATAATCTTGGATATTTCACATTTTCATGTTTCATCTTCTGACAAATATCACATTCCTTAACCCAAACCTCTATGTCTTCCTTAAGTTTTGGCCAATTGAACATGGATTTGACTCTCTGATATGTACCATGTATGCCAGAATGTCCACCTAGAGAAGAATCATGCAGATTCTGAATAATCTTCTTTCTTAATCCCAAGTCATTTCCTACACAGACCTTTCCCTTCTTTCTCAATAATCCCCCACTCCAGGAATACTCAGGGAATGTGTTGATATCCACTGACTTTGCTTGGACAATCTAAGAGAATAAAGGATCTTGGTGATAAGATTCACTTATCTCTGTTACCCAACCTGGTACCACAGAAGTAATAAGATTGCACTGTAAGTTGGAATGGTCAACCCTTGATAAAGCATCAGCAACTAAATTCTCTTTTCCCTTCTTGTACTGCACCTCATAGTCAAATCTAAGAAGCTTAGAGATCCATTTTTGTTGCAGTATGGTACCTACTCTCTGCTCCAACATGTGTTTTAGGCTCTGTTGGTCAGACTTGATGAGAAAATGGTGACCTTGAAGATAATGCCTCCACTTGTTCACAACCATGAGGACTGCCAAGAACTCCTTCTCATAGACAGATAACCCCATACTTTTTGTACCCAAAGCCTTACTGAAGTAAGCAATAGGCCAGTTTTGTTGCATCAGTACAGCTCCTATTCCGCCATTACTTGCATCTGTCTCCAAAATAAAAGTTTTCTGAAAATCAGGAAGGACTAATACTGGAGTTGAAGTTACTGCTCTTTTTAACTCCTCAAATGCCCTTTCAGCCTTCTCATTCCACACAAAACCATCCTTCTTTAGCAAATCTGTGAGAGGTTTGCTTATCATACCATAGTGTTGTATGAATTTTCTATAGTATCCAGTGAACCCCAAAAAACCCCTCAATTCCTTCACAGATCTTGGTTTAGGCCATTGAACCATGATTTTGATCTTATCCGGATCAGTAGATACTCCCTCACCAGAAATGATGTGTCCCAAATAGTCAACACTGGTCTTCCCAAAGCTACACTTACTCATCTTAGCAAATAATTGATTCTGTTTCAATATGGTAAGTACAGTGTGAAGGTGTTTCAAGTGTTCTTATGAGGATGTCATCAAAGAAAACTAGGATGAATTTTATGAGATAGGGAAAGAAAATCTGATTCATCAATGATTGAAAAGTGGATGGTGTATTGCATAGCCCAAATGGCATTACTAAGAACTCATAATGCCCATTGTGTGTAACAAAACTGGTTTTAGCAATATCACCTTCTCTCATCCTGATTTGAAAATATCCAGACCTTAAATCTATCTTGGAGAAATAAATAGAGCCATGTAATTCATCAAGCAGCTCATCAATAACAGGTATAGGGAAGTTATGTTTCACAATTAGGGTATTAAGGTACCTGTAGTCCACACACATCCTCCATCCACCATCTTTCTTTTTGACCAGCAGCACTGGAGATGCAAATGAGCTTTGGCTAGGTCTGATGATGCCTTCTTTCAACATTCCCTTCACTAAGCTCTCAATTTCATCCTTCTGTGCATGTGAATACCTGTAAGGTATTTGCTTCTTTGGTATAGCCTCAGGTTTTAGATCAATTTTGTGTTCAATATTTCTTTTTGGAGGCAATGTAGTTGGTTCCTCAAAAACTTCTTGAAACTGATCTAGCACTTCTTTCACATCTGAATTGTCAATGCCCTCACTCATAGGTTCCACTGATAGAGAGTATAGTTGCCCAATATTACAGTTATCTCCCTTCTGCAGTAGCTTATCAATTCCTTCAGCTGAGATGAACTCAATGTTTGATTGAGGCTTGATGGCTTGCAGATTAACTCTCTTACCATCCTTTAAAGCCACTGAAATTCTGTTGTTTTTATAATCAAGCCCCACAGGAGTTTTACTATGCAACCAATCTCCTCCTAAAACCATGTCTACTCCTCCCAAATCAAGAACTCTAGTGGGAAATTGGAAGGTGTGATCCTGTAATTTCCATTCAAACTCAGGGAAAATGACATTACTGACAAGTTGAACTCTGCCAGCAGCTGTAACCTTCATAGGTTTAGTACTTTCTTTCCTATAATTCAAGGTCCTTGCCATCTCCTCATCCACAAAGCATGTAGTGCTGCCACAATCCAACATAATCAAGGCTTCCCTTCCCTCAATCTCCCCTTTGAATTTAAACATGTGAGGATTTATCCTTCCAGATATGGAATGTATGGATATAGTGACCTCCTCATTTTCACTGTTATCCTCAGTTATTTCTCCTTCATTAAAACAGTCCTCTAATCCTCCCCAATCATCTTCCTCAGGGATAATGATGAATAATTGCTTCTGTGTGCACTTGTGGCCTGGTGTATATACTTCATCACAGTTGTAGCAAAGATTCTTCTCCCTTCTAGCCCTCATTTCTGTAGATGTTAAGTACTTCCTCTGAATTGGAAGAGATCTGTTATTTTGTGTTCCTTTGTTACCCGGATTCCAATTTCTGAGGTTGTTATGTGGAGCTGCATGTTTTACTTGATGTTTAACAGAAGAAGCATTCTTAAACCCCATATTGGCTCTAGCTAATAAAGCATCTACTGCAGCCTCTTGATTTTTTGCAAAGCTAACCGCATCACTGAGGTTCTGAGGTTTATGAGCAAACACGGATGCTCTTATCTCTTCTTTCAATCCACAAATAAATGCAGTAATGAAGTAATCTTCAGTGAGGTTCTTACAAAACAAAAGTAGCTGTGATTTAAGTTCTTCAAACCTCACTAAGTACTCCTCAACAGTACCAATCTGTTTTAGATTATGAAATTCGCCAACAATTAATTGTCTATCCCCTGCATCAAATCTTCTTAAGACCTCATCAACTAATTGTTCCCAATTCAAATTAGGCTTAGTCTCAATCAAATTCTGCAACCAAGTCTCTGCCACACCCGAAAAATAGATAGATGCCAACGTGATACGTTCAAACTCAGGAACAGTGGGTAATAACTGGAAATACCTCTGTGCCTTCCTTACCCAAACGCGCGGATTAGAACCACCGAAACTGGGGAAATCAATATACTTATGCGATGAAGAATGCCCACCCAAGCTGCTTTGTGACTGCATCTCTGTCGGTATCGTGTTGTTAGGTACCGATCCACCTCCTTTCTCATTTGAAGCTGATAATCCATCGCCCAAGACAGACTTATTCCTATTATAGTTTTGAACCTGATCTGCAATAGCCCCAACTTGCATTGTCAACTTCTCCAAGGCTCCAGTAAGGTCATCAAATCTCGTATCCATCTTTTGTTCCGCAGCTACTCGCATGGCTCTTTCCTCAATCAAGGATCCCTTGAGTTCCTGCAAATCCTTAGAGCGTAGTCCGTCTGCCATGTTTCAGGCCGTATGGAATCGTCGGCTCTGGATACCAAATGTAACATACTTAATAAATGACAGTAAAAATGAACACCAAAACCCAGCAAAAGTATGAATTATATTGATAAACTTGATACAATAGTCTGTAACAGAAATGGAGATGGGAAACAGAAGAAACAGGGGATGAGGAATTGCTAAAAAATGCTTATACAAAACTTAATTCCAATGCCAAACAATCCAGCCTAAATACTCGAATCCCTAACTCTGAATCCAACTAACACTTGCATAACAAGAAAGAGAATAATCACAGCTTGCACAACTCTGGCTCAGGTCTGTATCGTAGCACTGGTCCCCTCCATAGCTCCAACAACCCGAAGCTTATCTACCGTTGGATCTTTCTCATGATGGAGGGCTTGGATTAAGTCCTTATCCACTTGAAACTCGGCCCTTGGATTACTTGCGCCATTTTGAACGGTTGTGATCAATTGAGAATAAGTAGGAACGTCGCCGTTTAATGCCTCAGTTTTAAAACCAATCCTACGGCCACGATACACTCCAATCCAACGGCCCTCATTCAAATAATTATTTGGCTCCAAATTGAAGACTTCCGTGACATCTTTGAACCTGTCTCAGATCTTTCCATTTTCTTTACAAGTTTTTCAGGATTACCCGGTAAAATAAAATTTTCAACAGAGCTCTTTTGGGAAATTACACAAACAGTTGGTGGGTTGCAGAAAACTTGAATGCATCCTTACCTCAGATAGCACCGGGCAGTCTCGCTTGAAGCTTTCCCCAACAATTCGGTTCAAAATTCAAATGTTGGGCTTCTAACAGAGGTGTGTGTGTGTGAGGTTTGGATAAATGTAGATACCAACCAGAACCAGTCTTGGGGGAATATCTTTCAGCAACTTTAGGGTTTCCTTATTGATTAGCCATTCCCGCCTAAGGAAAAGAGGAGCATTCAATTCCCGCCCAAAAGGCCATTGCCGTCACTTGTCACACACATTGTCGTGCTATAGTGTTTGTTACAAGTAGTATAAAAAACGTATGTTTTATGTTCAGAACTTCTTTTTTTTTTTCCAAAAAAAAGGGAATTATAAGTCAGTTTTAATCAAATCGATCACAATTGTTTACTTTCACTTAATCTGGCCGATAAAATTAATTAAATCTCAAAATCTGTCATTTACTTTTCATGTTGGTTTTTCTGCCAAAATATGTTCAGCCCGTAGGATAGAAAAGATTTTGTTAGTTTTCTGTCACATGGCAAAATGCCGTGTTTGAGAAATCATGATTTTTATCGGCATGGGTCATTTACTTATTTACCCAAATTTTTGATTTATTTACAAATTTTTGCCTTTATTATTTATTAAAAAATAATAATAATAAGATAACTTCCCTTTCTCACAATAAGTTCGATTTTTTATTATTATAGATAAGATTGATAAGTTTGATTTTTTATTACTATAGATAATTGATAAGTTTGATAATTGATAAGATAGATTTTTTTATTAGTATAGATAATTGATAAGTTTGATAAGTTCGATTTTTTATTAGTATAGATAATTGATAGGTTTGATAAGTTCAATTTTTTATTTACAATAAGTTCGATCTTTTATTAGTAGAGATAATTGATTAAAGTTTAGATAAATAAGTTCGATTTTTTATTTCCTTGGTCACAATAAGTTAGATTTTTATGTTTCATTTTATTGTTGAATGTTAGTTTTTTTTTTTTTAATATTAATAAAAGAATTATATTTTTTAATATGATTGTATTGATGTTTATACTATGAATATTTTATATTTTGTTTACCTAACATTCAAAAAACTTTAAAATTAATAGCTAAGTATCAAAAAATGGAAAATAAATAATCTACTATTAATAGGTAAGTATCGGTAATTACTATTATCTATAATTTTTTATTAATTGATAAACATCATTAATTACTATTATTTATAGAAATTAACTTAAAAATTGACACTCAATTAATGTAATGTGATTTTAAATTTGTTTAATAATAATTAATCATCATCAATTACTATTATTTGAAAAAGAATACTTAAAAATTTTTAGGAGAAGGAAAAATGTATATGTATACCATAGTTAAAAGAAGGAAAAAATAAAAAAAAATTATATATTAAATGAGATTAGTATATGGCTATTTTGGTAAAATTACTATTTAAAGTAATTATTCACATGTAAAGTAAACGACTAATTTAAGAAAACCTGATATTTATCTTTAAAGGTAAATAATAGATAATATTCTGTTAATCCATTGAAAAAACCTCTATTATTCTATCTGCCCAAAACCTTTCCTAGGAAAGTAAACGACTTCTAAAGAGTCAGGAGACAGCCTATTTAACCCGACTCAAAGATTGATGGACAATTTTAGCCAAGGTGGCCAACTCAAAGGTTGATGGACAAATCTATATCTATCTATCTATACCTATATAAAAGTGTGGATAGTTGTTTCTTTTGATTGTGAATTGATTGTATTGCCCTTATATAACAATTAATAATTCAATTTAATTATTTTATGTTATTTTATTTAGTTAATTAAATCAATTATATTTAAGATATATAGGTTGTCATTCTCTTGACTCTTCATATTATCCTTCAATGAACTTAACCTGATGGTGCAGGAATCGGAGTTTCCTAAACTGCAACAACACTTTCACTATTTGTATGAAAAGGGAAAGACCATCACAGGCATGGGAGCCTCAGGAACTGGGTTTCCTTTTGAGCGTGGGTTCTTCTAGCTAGGATAACACCAAGAGTGTAAAATGCGGTGGTGATGCAACTGTGTTGAAGGTAGTATGCAGATTAATGGAGGAAAAGACCAGTTCAATGTGTGTTTTTATGGAGAAGATGACTTGAGGAAGAAAGCATGTGTTTCCCCCTATTTATAGGTTAAGGATGAGGGCAGATTGGGTAATTTGACAGTGTGGTCCCAAACATGTGTTGCCCTAACACGTGGCGGCCTGTGTGGGCATGAGAGTGACGGCTCTGAAAAGCAAGCGGCGTGCCAGGTACGAGGTGCGCACTGCCATATTGTCAGAGGTTGTTGGCGAGCGTTAAGCACTGGGAAGCTCAAACCCTGTCCTGCAGGCGTACGGACGCCCTGATAGGGGTTGATCATACTCGAGCATGGGTGATGCTCGAAGGGATGCACGAGGGGTCCCCTGTGACTAATGACCAACGAGCGTTGGATAAATGAGTGCAGGGTAGAACGTGCCCTCGTGGGACGTTTTCCTAGGAAGATAGCCCATGAGAGGACCGTATCATGAGCGTTGGGTTCTCTAGCCTGAATCCCCCGCTTGAATAGTGGGTCGAGGCACGTGGGCCTGGACTAGTCATCAAGTGAATGGGCTGGGTAGGCACGCGAGCCCGTTAATGCGAGCGTCTAAGTTTTAGGTCAATAGATGGCGACATGTGGACGACTCTGATCCGAGCGAGGTTTTGTGTCTCATCATTTTGCCCCCCAAATTCTGTAGTATCGCTTTGAGCGTACTGTAAAATTTTCAGAGAAGCAAGCTTTGAATTTTTGAATATCCGAGGGTCAAGCTTCTTTCAAGAGAAGTGACCTCTAGGCTTCCGTAACGGACACGTTCTGACATCGTATTTAATGAAGTCCTGTCTGCATTAAATGCTGAGTGGGAGCGTGGGCGCGTGTGTTCCGGGAGACGTGTGGCGGTTACCAAAAGTGGTGGGTTTCCCCAGGCGGGAAATGATTGCAATTTGAATCTTTAACCCTAATCAATGCTACCACTCTCCCTATAAATTGGGATTTTGAGAGCCTTGCATCTCTTTCACGCACTTAGTCTTCTTCAAGCGTAATATTAGCAAAAACTTTCTGCAAATCTTCGCGAACTC
This sequence comes from Lantana camara, assembly GCA_037501455.1. Classification (NCBI taxonomy): domain Eukaryota; kingdom Viridiplantae; phylum Streptophyta; class Magnoliopsida; order Lamiales; family Verbenaceae; genus Lantana; species Lantana camara. Next base: position 5,067,141 of record CM074864.1, read on the forward strand.
TAACAATCTTTTCTTTCAAACCCCAGGTAAATCCCGATAATTTCTGATTTTCTTTACACTAACTTTAGATTTAGGTTGGGTGAGTGAAACTCTTGAGCGAAAGGCCCCCTTTCTGCCATTAAATTCATTCCAGAAGCTTCTCCTTCAAAAATCAAGGATCAGACATGGCAGAACACCAATCAGAGGATTATATGAGAGAGATAGATGAGATGTCAGTTGGAAGCTCCTCCCCTCACGGTAATATACCCATGGCGGTTCCAAGGGCCAGAGCTCCTCCTGGAGATGAGATTCCAATCGCCATCCCAGTGGCCAAGGCTCCGGCCGAAGCTGGGGACGAAGAAGTTAATGCCGCCGTTCAAAGGATGAACTAGCGCGCTCCCGGAGGGGTAGATGATCTCTTCGAGGAGATGGGCAACGTTATGGAAATGCAGAGGCAAGAGGAAAGGGTGTTTCCCATGCTCAATAGTGCTGTAAGACCCCAAGACCATAGGGTCACAGTGGCGATCGCGGCTACCGAGGGCGGTGCAGGGCCCTCCCAGCGTCACGCTGAGGCTGAACCTCCCAGAAAGCGCCAGAGAAGGGGAAAAGAGCCTACAACACGAGTGAGGCAAAATAACCCTCACCAAACCGACAGATCCCCGGATGAGATTGAAAGCATTTTGACGCTCGGTGATCTGGAGGAATTGAGAGCAAAAGTGTATTGGGATGAAGTTGTATTTCCTATGCGACTTCCCGAGGAGGGAGAAAGGGCCAACCGACCGCCGCCCGGGATGTTGACGGTCTACTGGGACGCAGTCCTGGCCGGGGGCCTGAGGTTTCCCATACCGTCTACCGTCGCCACCATCTGTCATCACCTTGCGCTTTGCCCTTCACAAATTCTGCCGAACGGCATAGCCCTGATCAACACCATCGTAATTATGATGAGAGCCCTGGGCCACGAACCCTCGATCGCCAATTTTGACAGTTTAATATAGGTGGCCCACTCACCACGCTCGTCTCCTACAGATGGGTTCTATTACACCCAGGCCAAATCGGGCTTTAAGATGATAGACTCTCCATCCACCTCCTACGGCGAGCATTGGAAAGAGAAGTATTTTTTCGTGGGGGCTCCAGGGGGAATTTTTGGGGTTCACCGACAGTGGTTGATACATGGCAAGGGGCCATTGATTAGGGACAGGGTAAGGAATAAGGTTTTTGAGGACTGGGCCAAGGGGTTAGCCCTCGAGATGAGGAGTGAGAAGAAGTGGATCAAGGCTGAGGTCTTGATGAAGAGCGAGGAAGTGCTATTCCGTTATGGCCTATCCTACCCCCCGAGCATGATAATGGATGCTCCAGCTGAAATGTAACAGCCCGAAAACCCGCCGTTCGATATTGTCCGCTTTGGATGGGAACCAGACCCGAAGGGAACCACCCTCACGGTTTTGTTTCTCCCAGGTGGGAACCAGACCCCGAAGGGAACCACCCAGGAAAAGGCCTCTACAAGGGGAGGGGGATCCACCACTTTATATAAAGTGGCTTCAAGCCCACCTCCAATCCGATGTGGGACAAAGCACCTTTGGCTATTACAGTCCACCCCCCTTAAGAGGGCCCAGCGTCCTCGCTGGCACACCGAATCCGGGTCCCCGGCTCTGATACCATTTGTAACAGCCCGAAAACCCGCCGTTCGATATTGTCCGCTTTGGATGGGAACCAGACCCCGAAGGGAACCACCCTCACGGTTTTGTTTCTCCCAGGTGGGAACCAGACCCCGAAGGGAACCACCCAGGAAAAGGCCTCTACAAGGGGAGGGGGATCCACCACTTTATATAAAGTGGCTTCAAGCCCACCTCCAATCCGATGTGGGACAAAGCACCTTTGGCTATTACATGAAATCATGGCGCTCGACGGTTAGATTCTAGGAACTAACTGCTTTAACCTCTAGAATAGTTTCACTGACTTATCTTCATTTATTACGCTTTGTAGTTGATATCCAAACATCCAATTTCTGATGCTCGCACTTTTTGTTTTGCAGGTATCCAAATACTAACAGCAGGAATGGATGCCGAACGTCTTGCTGAGATAATGCACGCCTAGAGGGGAGGTGCTAACCCTCAACAACCGCAACAACATGCACAAATCCACAATGCCCCGAGGGAAAGAGGAGCCCGCCGAAGGGCAGGGCGAGGAAATGGTGGTAGGGGCACGGAAAATGAAATTCCGATCGTCGGTCCCATCGAAGACCTGACCGTCGACGGCGCTCGGGATCCTACTCCCCCTCCGGCTGCTCCAAAAGGCCCAGAAGGGCCCCTTGCCTGAGCTCAAGCACCTCCCGCAACCACTCGGGGACAGCGGTCCAAATACACGAGTCCCTGAGGGTCGACAGTCAAGGGAAGAGAAAAAGGCTGCCCGACTCAATTCCTATTTCGGGCAAAGGCAAGGAGGTGGTCGTGGGCCACCGGGGCGAAGGCGGCGATACCTCATCGTCGGAGGAAGAAGATTTTTGGAAGGTTGGCTGTCGGGGGGACGCTCGTTATAAACACCAACGGACCGAGGGTCCGGTACTGCTGAAGAAGAGTGCGTATTTCGAAAACTCCAGTTCTCCGGCGACCATGACAAGTTAAACGAGCACGACGCCGCTCGTGTTGCGGACGATGCTTGCCACGCCCTCATGACGGTAAGTCTTCCATTTCCTTTGCAAAACATCAGTCTACTCTGTCTCCACTTTTGATAGTGACCCTCGATTTTGGCTTTCCAGGAGGTAATCCCGAGGCTGAAGAACTTGCAGGCTCGAGCGTAGGCCTACTCCCAACATAAGGCCAAATATAAGAAGCTGCTGCGCGTCTCCAACCCCGGTCAGTTGCAGGAGGATTACAACACAGTCTGCGCTCAACTGACGGATGCCAACCTCAAGAGGGATAGGCTGAAAGAAGCTTTGAGAAAATCAGACGACGCCTTCCAGACCCTCAACCATCGTCACAATAACCTGAAAGAGGAACGTGACCAGATGAGGGTCCAGTGGGGAATTGGGATAGCAGTTGGCCGAGAGTACTCGCCAGAACGATATAATCAAGAAGTCCCTCGCTGACTTGCAAGAAAAGGTGGCCAGCCTCGAATTGAAGGTGGCATGGGACTCAGTGATGAAGTTCGTACGCTCCAAGGCCTTCGTTTTTGCCGCCAACCTCCGTTGCTTTGACAACGCCAGGCGCTTCTTTTACAAAGTAATTGGACAGATGGTCAAAGTAGGGTTAGCCCCTGAAAGTGCTCGCTCCGATGACCGCCTCCGCATGGATTTAGACGAGAACTGCGAGCCCGTAGTTCGTGACGTGGATCCCTCGGAGGAACTGGCTGAGCCCGAGTATCAGGAGCTTGTGTCGATGCTCCAGGGTGAGTTCATGGCGGCCAATCCTATAAATCCCGAGCCCCTACAAATAGAGGATGATGGCGTTACCATTGACGCTCAAGGTGGCGAGGACCCTGGTGATGCGCAAACTTCCGATGCCCATGTGCTGGCCCAGTCCCTCTTTCAACTGCCCCTCCTGAGCCCGAGAGTCAAGCCCCTTGAAGATCCTCTTTCTGCTACTTTACTGCTCAGCTATTTTAGTTTCCATTTATGTTTATGAACACTTTAACTTTTTGTACTTAAATTTTGCACGTTTGGCGGTGCTTTTGAACTTGGTTTTCTATCTTTCCTTGAATACCTCCTTTGTTGAAGTTTGATTTCCTTCTTCTTTGAACGCTGGGCATGGTAGTCTCTTTATGTTGGATGATTATGTACATGTTTACTTTGACACTAGGATATCTGCAATGGGAATACGTGTGCACGGGGGGGTGTTTCTTTTGAGGGTACCTTAGCCTTTATCACCATGCGTCTCAAGTTTAGGATTTGATAACGCCTGACCAACTGAGAGATGCAAGTGTGGCCGTGAGGGTCTTCCTTAAGAGGGTTCCCTGGCCATTTTAACAATGAGGCTCGAATTTGAACTTAGAAAACCCCCAAGGACTTAGCTAAGTATTGGCCTTGAACCTGAGATGTGCCCCTTCATCTTGAGCGTCTCACCCATTCTAATGAACTCAGAAATCAACTGCAGGATTTGTTAAGTACGAGAATAAAAACGAGCGTTGCTGTAATGTTAACTTCGCCCCTAAGCGTTCATGGGAGGACTAGCCCAACGCCTGCTATTCACGAGTGTATTCTTAATTAAGAAGGCGAGGGTCATTGGGGGCTTACGAGCACGAACTGTCATGGTGAGTACCCAGTTGGCGTAGATTAAGCGTCTAGCACCCCACTTTCTGACACGCTCGTTCTTAGGACTTACACACTCATAAATTATCAAACTATTCAGTGTGGAGGGTTCTCCACACACAGATAGCGTTGCTTTGAAACGATTGGGGTATTACTTAAGTCGTTCGACGTGGAGGATGCTCTACACGGAATAGGCTTTCTGTTGCCCGAATCATTAATCAAAAGGAAAGTAAATAAATGACATAACAATGGACCAAATATTTAATATTATACTTGTAATTTTTGAAATGATTACAACATGCTCTCTGCCAAAAGAAAGTACACCATGCCGCGAACGGGCAATTACAAAGACTGACACTTACACGTAGAACCTTCTGAGGTTGCACGCGTTCCATGGTCTTGGGAGACGCTCGCCTTGCAAGGTCTCTAACAAGTAGGTATTGTTTGCTCGTACTTGGACGACTTTGAAGGGGCCTTCCCAATTGGGATCTAGCTTACCCACGTGTTTAGAAACTTCAACTTTTTTAAGCACCAAGTCCCCCCTAGTTGGAAAGTTCTTTCTCTGACACGCTTGTTATACTGGCGAGCTACGGTCGCCTTGTATTTGTGGATGCGAGCCCAGGCTAAGTTTCTCCTCTCGTCTAACAAATCCAATTCGAATGTTCGGTTAGCTTCGTTGGTGGCAGGCTCGAAATAGACAACGCGTGCGGATTCTTGAGCGATCTCCGCAGGTATCATAGCCTCGGAACCGTATACCTGTAACGCCCCCACCCGTACCAGAACAAGAGGAGAGCGGCGTCTCAACCCCCGCACTAAAGCACCTCTCAAGTAATGGTGTGAGCCATCACTCAAGAAATACTCCAGCGAACGGCTATCTATCAGAACTATACATGTACAACGATGTGGCTATGCAGCGGAAAATCAGAGTATTTTAAAACTTTTCAAAACATGTGCGTGATGGCATTTAACAAGCAAGAACATATTGATCGTGTAAGAGAGACTCGGCATATCAGAACATATAATAGATTCACATATAAGTACCGATACAGTAGAGTTCAAAATATCGGTAACAGAGTAGCAGAAAGAGTATAACAAGGATACTCAAGTATTCAAAAACATATACAGGAACATAAAGTGATGCAGCCATAAAACATATGCAGGACACAAAAGGAAGTAATACTAAGTCCTGACTGAAACAAAAATGACAATCTAGAGCTTCAAGATACCTCTAGACTGCGGCTGCAAGACCTGAAACCACGAGGCAAGAAAACGGGAGAGGTATTAGTCAAAAGGACTAAGTGAGGGAATACTTTAAAGAAAGTACTGAATTAAAGAACTTGAAGTAAAGTTCGAAACTGTTAAATGCAATGCTTTAAAGAAGAACTTGAAACAAGTTCGATTGATAAAACTCTTTGAATGCGATGCTGTAAAAGAATGCACGTTATAAAACATTTTCATGAATGCTATCACACGCGCACACATATGCTGTTGATGGTTCACAGTTCTTTCATAAAATGGGATAAGGGTAAAGTGAACTTTTCCAGATATGAACCATCCTTTATGAAACAGAATTTTGCCCGCAAGTTAGGCTCCTCCATCCTTACTCCAGAAAACATGATTTGGTTGAGCATCGGACCAGGATCAACAATAATTCCACATATAGTAGAGTATCGGACCAAGATCAACAATAACCCCACATAAAGTAGAGCATTGGACCAAGGTCAACAACAACTCCGCACATAGTAGACTATCGGACCAAGGTCAACAACAACTCTTACCAACGCATACAAACATGCACCATCCTCCACCGGTTGTCACTTCGGGTAGCTAGCCCTAGGCGACCTGTAAACATGTAATGGGAACAGATTTGCTGTCCGTTCCCAGACAAATTGTCCTGACTTAACAAACCTCCTGTTAAAAGTCGGTGTCAATAGTCTAAGTGTGGCGGCCGGTATTGGTGATGTCGTTGGCGCTCACCTCCCGAGCATCACCTCCACACATAACCGCCGGGCCCAAACTGTAAACTGTATGCTTGCATTTAAGATTAGCAGTGACCAGAGTATCACTCCAGTATGCTAACTATAACATGTGAAACTGTAACTGTAACATATGATGTTGCCTGTAAAACATATGATTCTGTCTGAAAACATGTGATTCTGTCTGTAAACTGTACTTTGAAAACATATGCAGAACATGTAACTGTCTTTGAACAAGAACGCAGAACTTTGGAAAACATGTACTGTAGATCAAGGTATACTATTAAAGTATGAATAATCCTTTCAAGATAATGTCCCGATAAAAGGGATACTTCAAAACAAGGTTTAGCTTTGAATTTCAAAACATATGATACGATAGTATAATCGTGGTTCCAGTTGGAAAACATTTATAACTTCACCTCACCTAATAGTACCAAAAGGCAGGTAGACAGATTATGCGGTGCCCTGGGGATCCCAGTGCTCAACTTTAACTCCTGTAGGTGGTGTACTAGAGTGAGCTTAAGAACTAAGACCCACTACTAACCAAGATGCATATGAAATGCATGAAACAATGAACAAGGAACATGTAAAGAACATGTAACACAAGAGAGTAATACCATTTAAGGTATTCAAGAAAAGTAACACACAAAGGAATACATCAAAGTGAGTTACTCTTAACGTTAGACTATGATCTTACTATAACCGAGTAAGCTTTAGTCAAATTATGAATCCTATCGCAAACCTTAGGTTAAGAAACAAGTCCACGAAAGAAAACACATTTTAGACCCTGGATATGGAAACCCTAGGTGCAAATGTCTATTAGGAAAGCACAAGTTTTATTTCATTTTTACTATTCAAAAGCACTATTCAAAAGTACTATTCCAGATTACTATTCATGATTACTATTCACAGGTCGGGTCAAAGGGTCGGGTCAAACCCTTACTATACACACACCCACACACACACGGTACACACACACACCATGCACGAACACACACACACACACGGCATGCACGCACACACACACCCTAATTAAATTATGATCTTGTTTATAACCTAGAGTTTCAAGTTCATGTTAATATAATCAAGTGTGATCTAGGTTAAAGGCATAACCTATAGTTAAGAGATCCAATTAAGGCATAAGATCAAGTTATGAAACACTATTCTATCTTAGGTTATAACATGTGACACTATTAAAGTTTATAACATATGATCAAGGCACTAATCCATTAATCCATCTCATAACATAAGCTCAATTCATAATTCAAGAATCATATAACAATGTGATAACATGTCTCAACATATATCATATCATATCATATCATATATCATAAACCTTTGGGCATGTAACATGTAACAATTTAATTCAATACCAACATGTAACAAGTTGTGACATAATAAATTGTAAATCATTATTCCATTAGCTAGCATGCATGAACATAATTCAAATTCCATAATCATGCATCAATTCTCATAATATAACAATCATATCACATGATCAAAGCATATACTAGAGCAATTCATAACATATTCAAGCATATACTAAACAATTAAAACATATAAACAACTACACAAACATATCATGAAAACTATATAATAAATGCATAAAATAAAATCCTATATGGCTTAGGGAAGACCCTAAGACCCAACCTAAACATAATATAAACATACCATAACATAAAAACATAAACTAAACTAAACATAACATAAAACAAAACAAACTAACCTAGCTACAAGGGGGGTGGCCGACGACAAAGAGGGGGAGAGGGAGAGAAGAAAGGGTGTTGTTAACACAACATTGAGCAAGGAATGAAATGCCATGAACCCTCTATTTATAGTTGAAGAGAAGCCCCTCACCTTGGAAATAAAATGTGGAGAAGGGTAGGAGAGCAAAATGGGATAGCTTCTCTTGGAAGCTTTAGGCAAGTTGAAGTGGGGCTGCTGGGGGTATTTCTGTAATTTCCTCCCCCAAGGCTCAAGGATAAGTGGCTGGAAGTATAACCATTCCGACGGCAAGAAAATTAGCTTCGAAACGCATATTCATTCGTCGAAATCGGATTTACCGTTTGAAAGATACATTAGTTTTAGTGAATAAAAGTTTTGAGCTCGAAACTCAACACGAGTGAAAAACGACTTTCTAGAATGATTTTCAAGTCCGGATTGCTTCCAAAATTCAAGAAATAAATCGAGAAGCGTTTTGTGTCCAAAATCGACTATAAAACGTTTTACCGTTAAAAAATTGAAAACGTAGAGTGAATAGCGAATTCTCACGTACGAACGTACGCTTCAAAATTTCAAGCTAGGACTTGAATCAAGAGTTGTAAAACATCTTAAAAATCTTGAAATAGCTCAAGTAATGCAAATCCGAAGAGAAAACATTTTCCGAATGAAAACCGTTCGTAAAAGGAATAGTAAACTAGGGTTTTCAAAAACGTTTTCAATAAAACAAAGTTCCGGAATGGATTTCCAAGCCAAGAATGATTTCAAAAGACTCGTCTCGACTCAAGGATCGATTCGACTGTAACTTGGGTAGAAAAAGGTATCAGAATCAAAAGATCATTTTCTGATGAATAGTAACTTTGGTCGGTAAGTTCCAAAAATGCCCTTATGGTTCAAGAAAGACTCTCTGAGCTCAGGAAACAAGTTCAAACGATTGGGAAACATGTGTGATGAACCTCTAGGGTTCGAGTAGCAATATGAACAAGGTAGGCTCGGGTTATGAATAGTAAACTGAATCAAAGGTCAAGAATTCCCCCTTAAAACATGTCAGATCATATACGAGCACCAAGTTCATGTAAAAATGCAATGCATGATGATTCAAAAAGTTAGATCACGGTCTATAAACGCTTTACCACTGCCTTAACTTACTGTTTTCATCCAGGCCCTGTTTTGGGCTGTTACAATACCAGAGAGTAAGGAGTTTCCCCAGTCGCCGCTCGGGGGGTGGTGCGATATGCCCATAGCGCACCTTGAAGTTCTTCAGCCCATTCCCCTTTCTTACTTTCGAGCATCGTCTTCAGATGCTGAAGTATGGTTCGATTGGTCACTTCAGCTTGACCGTTGGCTTGAGGATGGCCCACGGAAGTGAAGCGTTGCTCAATCCCAAGTTCGTAGCACCAATCCCGTGTGTCGACGGCGATGAACTGGGAACCATTATCCGAGATGAGCTCCCTCGGGATGCCATATCTGCAAATGATATTCTTCCAAATGAAGTCCCTTACAACCTTGAACGTTATTTTCGCGACTGCTTCAGCTTCGGCCCACTTAGTGAAGTAATCCACAGCGAGTATTACGAATTTCTTTTGTCCGACCGCCATTGGGAGGGGTCCCACAATAACAATGCCCCACTGATCGAAGGGCCACGAAACATCAATAGGGATCATTTGAGCCGCCGGCAATTGAGGGGTGTTAGAATGAAACTGGCACTTAGGGCATTTCTTGGAGTAACTGATGGCATCCTGCAAAACCGAGGGCCAGTAGAACCCACTCCTCAAGACTTTCTTTGCCAGGATTCGACCGCTAGAATGATTCCCACAGCTCCCGTTATGCACATGTCCCAACACCTCCTTGGCTTGCGAGGGTCTCAGACACTTTAATGGTGGACCCTGGAAAGACCGCTTGAATAGCCGCCCTTCGCTGTCGAGAGAGAAACGAGGGGCTTTACTTCTAATCTTCTGTGCTTCCACTTTATCGCTCGGGCAGGCGCCATCCCTTAAAAATCTAATGATGTCATCGAGCTAGCAAGGCTCGGAGGGATCTAGCATATTGACTTCATCTGAGGGTCCGGTATCGCGAATCAGTGGCCTTTCCGTTCAGAGGAATGTGACAGAGCGCTCGCAGGAGCCCTCCAAGGCAGATGCAAACTTAGAAAGAGCGTCTGCCCGCTCGTTTTCCGCTATCGGGATCTGCAGCAAATGAAATTCCTTGAACTTTGATATAACCTCTCTAGCGCTCGCCAAGTACTGCACCATAGTTGTTTCTCGAGCCTCATAAGTACCATCAATTTGACTTGTGATCAGCTGAGAGTCAACATATGCAGTGACCCGAACGGCACCATTCTGGAGGGCTATTCTAAGCCCTTGGATTAGAGCCTCATATTCCGCCTCGTTATTGGTGACTTGAAACGCTAGTTTAATAGCGTAGTCAACTTCTGTACCGTGAGGGTCTCTGAGGGTCACTCCTGCTCCCCCCCCCCCCCCTCGTGAGGTCGAGGAGCTATCTGTGTGCAGAAGCCACAGTCCCTCCTGCAGCGAGGGCCCAATATCTAAGTTGAAGCGCTCCACCAATAGGTCAGCCACAGCCTGAGCCTGTATCGCCGTGCGAGGCTCGAAAGCGATGTCAAACTGACTAAGTTCAATCGCCCATTTAATTAATCTCCCTGAAACATCTGGCTTTGCGAGCACCTGTTTGAGAGGTTGATCTGTGATCACTGTGATAGGATGCGCTTGAAAATAAGGCCTCAGCCTTCGAGAGGCATTGATGAGCGCAAAAGCGAATTTTTCTATTTCTATGTATCTTTTCTCCGCTCCTTGCAAGGTTTTGCTCAGGTAATACACCGACAAATGCTTACGCTCACGAACGGCCACGAGGACGGCGCTCGTGGCTTCCGAGGAGACCGACAGATAAACTAACAGGTTTTCTCCTGGGCTAGGTTTGGTCAACAAGGGGGCACTCGAGAGATACTGTTTCATGTCCTGCAAGGCTTTTTCACATTCCCCGCTCCATGCGAAGTTGCAAGCGTTGCGCAGGATTTTGAAGAAAGGCAAATTCCTATCCGTCGAGCGGGAGATGAACCTGTTTAATGATATGATCTTTCCCACTAGCACTTGGACCTCTCTCACATTGCGTGGGGAGGGAATATCTAGGATTGATTTGATCTTCTCCGGGTTAGCTTCTATTCCTCACTGACTGACCATGTAACCCAAGAATTTGCCACCCCGAACGCCAAAAGTACATTTGGAAGGGTTCAGTTTCATCCCATAATGACGCAGGATGTTGAACGTTCGCTTGAGGTCCTTTAGATGGGAATGTTGGTGCTTACTCTTAACAATCATGTCATCCACATACACTTCCATGGACCCTCCAATCTCACGCTCAAACATTCTGTTGACAAGGCATTGATATGTCGCCCCTGCATTTTTGAGCCCAAAGGGCATAACCTTGAAACAGTAAACGCCCATAGGGACCACGAATGAAGTCTTAGGGCGATCCTCTGGGGCCATAAATATTTGATAATACCCCTGGAAAGCGTCCATCATGCTTATAAGTTCACACCCGGCGGTCGAATCCACCAACTGATCGATCCTCGGCAGAGGGTACGGATCCTTCGGGCACGCTTTATTGAGGTCCATGAAGTCATTACACATGCGTCATTTGTGAGCGCTCTTGGGCACGAGCACCACATTGTAAAGCCATTCAGGGTATAGGATCTCCTCTATGTACTGAGCCTCGAGGAGTTTGTTTACCTCCTCTTCAATGACTTGCCTCCTAAATCCATGAACGTCTCTTTTCTTTTGCTTCATGGGCTTGAAAGCCGGGTCCACATTGAGCCTGTGGACTATGACACTCGGATCTATACCAGTGAGATCGGAAGCCTTCCATACAAATGCGTTAAGGTTCTCACGGAGGAAATCGATCAACATGATTTGCGAGGGACCGTCGAGATTGGATCCTATATGGGTGGTTTTGTCGGGGTTCCCGGGCTCTAATTCGATGGTTAGAAAGCTTTCTGAAGGCACTATCCGCACTTCAGGTCTCGGCTATTCGAGCGCTCGTTTCTTGCCTGTAAGTTTCTCACTAGAAACTCCCAAGGGTAGGCGATCCTCGTCTTCCGAGGATGATTCTCCAACGGCACCAAAGGGCATCCCCCAATGTCCTTAGGTTCGGCCTCGGCCCTCTTTTTATTTTTCTTTTTGTAAAGTTTGGCCCTCTTGCGCTCGGGGCCATCTTCATCCAATTTGGGAAAATCCACTGACTTCTTTGTGGAACCTGCCTGAGTAGGTTGCTTGGGCTTGTGGCTTCGAAGGGAAAGGATGTAGCATTCCCAAGCCTCTTTGACATTGCACAGTACTTCACATGTTCCCTCGGGGGTAGGGAACTTGACCTTCTGGTGATATGTTGAAATTACCGCCTTAAAGTCTACGAGCGCTGGGCGTCCAATGATGACATTGTATGGGAGATCTACTTCGACCACTGTGTAAAGAACACTCAAAGTTTTTCGCTGTGGGACACGACCAAATGAGGTGGCCAAGCGAATTTGTCCGCGAGGGACAATCTCGGAACCCCCAAAGCCAACGAGGGCTGTTCTGAGGGGTTCGAGTAGAATGTTTGTTATATTCATTTTTTGAAACGTTGAATAAGGGAGAACGTTCACAGAGCTTCCACTATCAATTAGAACCCTCTTTACAACGTGGTTATGAACGTCTAAGTTAACCACCATGGGGCAGTCAGAGGTTTCACCGACCCCATGGGGTGTTACAATGTGCTCTAAGTCTTTCTCTGTGAAACCTACGATCTCATTCTTTTCCGCGCGCGATGAGCTGTCGATGGAGAGCACTGGCCTGAGCTGAGAAGATCTTTGATCATAACTCCGAATGTAATGGCGTCGGGAAGCGTTAGAATCGCCCCCCGAGGGTCCTCCAGCAATCATGTGGATGACCGCAAAGGGCGGATTTTCCATGTCTGTAGCTTTCCCTTTGCCACGGTCACTTGGCTCTGTATGATGGCTGCGTGGACTCCGCGAGCGTGAATGGTTTCTTCCTCTGGCACGCGCTCGCTCAGCGCAATGTTCATCATACCTCTCCAACACCTTCACGAATTCCTTGAGGTGTCCCCCAGCGATGAGCCTCTGAATCTCACCCTCAAGCTGACGACACTCGTTGGTGTTGTGCCCTTTCTGTTTGTGGAAAGCGCAGTACTTTCCCGAGTGCTTTTGGGCCTCGGTCTCTCTCAGCTTGGGCGGTCGCTTGAACAGTTTTTTGTCCGCCATGGAATACACTTCGGCGATTGGGCGGTTGAGGGGAATGCGCTCAAACTTACGCGGAGGTGAGGAATTACGACGAGCGGGGATAGGGCTGCGGCGGCGACCCCTGTTAGAATCTCCTCTGTCCTCGGGGACTTTGCTGGGGCGAGGGGCGTTCGCCATTTTCTGGTCCCTCGCGATGTACATATCCTCGAGGGTGAAGAAAGAGTCCGTTATCTCCCTGATCACCATCAATGAACGTGGCTTTTTCTTGGCTACCTCCTCCACAAACTCTTTGCTGACGTAGTGCTTCATGTTGATAGCTCCAAAGAGAACGTGCCTCAGGAAATCCATCGAGGGCTTCTCTACCAACAAGATTTCCTTGTTGAACCTTCCCATGAAGGACCTGAGCGTCTCGTTTGGCCCCTGGACCAAGCTGTAGAGAGCGGTTGCGGCTGGGGCTGGTGCCTTCAAAGAGTTGAAGTGGCTTATGAAAGCGTCTGTCAGGTCATAATACCCTCGGATTGAACGCGGGAGAAGCTTTTGTACCAATCTTGAGCCATTCCAGTGAGGGAAATGACAAACACCTTGGCCCAATAGTTGCTTGGATGGTCATACAAATGCATCAGGTGCACAAAGTGATCCAGATGCTCAGCTGGATCAGTGGTCCCGTCATATCTGTTGACGGATGTGGGGATTTTGCCTTTTCCCGTACAGGTCATCAGTACCTCTTCGATGAGGGGGGAATCGCCCGTCAAGATCCTATAATCCCTCTCTTCGGGATCGTACTTGTAACACCCCGACTCACAGTCGGTACAGGTAAATTATGTGATTTAATATTATTTGCGTTTTAGATTATTTGTATAGGACTATTTTGAATTATTCGAACTTATATGAATTACTTGAACTATAATTTGTAAGTGATCTATTCGTTTTAATTTGAGTAGGCCTTATTTGGACCCGTAATTGTTGAACCGAACCAACTTGAACCGGAAACCTTGAACCGAACCCGTGAACCGAACCGGTCCAGCCGTTAAAGGCTGAACCATTCTTCCTTTTCTCTTCATTTTACGTTCAAAGCAGCAGCTCTTGTCCAAGCTAGAAGCCAAACCCCAAGTTTGATCATCCAACTTCCCAAGCCAATATCTCTCTCTCGTTTCTCCGTCTTTTCTCGAACTTAGGTAGGTTTCGGAATCCCCTCGTCGTGCTCGTCGTTTCTATGGTTTAAATTCTGAGTTTGGAGTGAGTTTTGCATGCCTTTGCTTCCCTACGTGAATAGTAAGGGTTTCATTAAAAACTTGGATACTTGCTCTTTGCTTGATGTGTTTGATTCCTAGCTTCTTATATGAGTTGTATATGTTGTAGGTGTTGTATTTATTGCATTTAATCTTTGGTTGGTTGAGTATTTATTGATGATCATAATTTTAGCTTGAATATTGCATACCCTTGATCATGCCTTTTAATTCCTTTTTCTTGAATTATTTGAGTGTTTATATGTCAAGCATGATTTATATGTATTGTGTGTGCATTTTGAGAAGTTGTGGCAAATTTTAAGGGTTGGTTTTGGCCATTTTTGGCACCAAATGAGCTTCCCCTGTTTCTGTAAAATGGAATTCTGCTCCAGCTTTTCGCACCAGGCCGGAACGGCCGTTCCCGCCCCAGTTTTAAACTGGGAACGACCGTTCCCAGGCCCGGTACTGTTCCTGCCGAAGGTGGGAACGGCCGTTCCCATGGCCGGAGCCCTTCTACTGGGTCAAATCCGCGGGGGTGGATTTTTCCCTTTGGAAAAATCCGCGAGGGTGGATTTGAGGCAGTAGCTTTGGAAAAATCCATGGGGGTGGATTTTCCCCTTTGGAAAAATCCATGGGGGTGGATTTTGCCACTTTTTCTCTTTGCCTTATTTATGCATTTGTATGATTTTAAATGCTTTTCTTTTGCATATTAATTATTATAAATTGATTGTTTGCATAATAAATTATTAAATTTTATGATTTAATTGTGACATTTTATCTACGAACATGAATCATGCATTTTGCCGAGCGTCTTCTTTGGTTCATATAGAGTCTATGTCTTGGGCTTTTATGTTTTCTTTTCAGAGGAGGTTCCAGTTGACGAGCCCGAGGCGTAGGTTGTTCACGTCTGTTCGTATTTTTGTCACGCACAAGGTGAGGTTTAGGAATTTTATTAGCTAAGCGACCTAAAGCCTTATGTGATGTTTTCCAGCCGTGCATGTGACTATATATTATATGTATAGATATGTATGTGTTGATTAGAATATGTTTATGATCTTGTGAACACCTTTGTTTTGGGAAAAGATATTAAATAAGCCTATGTAAGCTATGTTTTGGAAAAGGCTTTACAATTCTGTTAGCGAGATCGCCATGAAAGATTTGGCATTTGATATGATATGATTTGTATGTGTGGATCCAAGGAGCTACGGGTAAGGAACCCTCGGGACGGTTCGGGCCGTCGAGGTTCGGCCTGTGCGTAGTCTCCATCCGATATATCACACGCGACCCCTGGGAGTTTGGGAAGGTGTGATATTTCGATGCCTTCGGCGTAAAAACCGGGGAGGGCACGATGTGGGTTCGCTACCCCTCGTGAGTCTGTATATGTTTGGATGGTTAGGGCCGCCGGTGGCTCTTCCATCATTGGTGTAGAGGTTGATATGTATGATTTCTGTTTTGTTTGTTCTGAGGAGTAAAGGTTGGAAGCTCGTTCTCGCCGAGCATTATGTTTTGTTATGTATGTTTGAGAAGTATGAATCGGGATAGTGTTTATGAAATGTTTTAAAGTATATGTATTTGCTTTGGAAAGTTTTTAGTTTGTAAAACCTATTCCGGTTCATAATTTCGCCCTTTGCTTTGTGCTCTGCTCTATATATATGTAGGGTGTGGGTGTGCGTTAGCCCCCTCACTCAGTCAGTTGACTGACTCCTCGTTTACTCTTTTAGTTGCAGGTTTTGGGAGCGTGAGCTAGGCGGAGAAGTGTGTCTTCTGTTGCACTTGTCAGTCTAGGTCCCGTTAGGTGCATTTACATACCTGCACTTTATTATTTTGCAGTTGTATAGCTATGATTTGTATATACCTACTTACTATTTTGTTCGAGCCGGGATGGCTTTTGTACAGGATAGGTGTGTGTTGGTACATATATATATATATCTATGAGTTTGCTGGTTGCTTTTATTTATTCGCTTCCGCGCACTCTGTTTCCTTTTGGTTTAGCTCTGCCTAGCCTAGAGAGTGTGTTTGGTCTCCCGTTCGCTATGATTCGGATTCGGGTACGGACATTCCATTTCGTATTCGGGTTCGGATTATGGTGCGGGGGATGTGGCCCTACGTGTGGGTGCTACATCCTGAAGTGGTATCAGAGCGCGGTTGCAAAACCGGGCTCTAGTGTCGTGTGGGTCTGTCTAGGTCGTACGGCTTAGGACAATGTGATTGTGTGATCGTGCATACATAGTTTGAAAATGTGATTACTTGACTGATTGATTACTTGGTTATTTTCTTAAATTGTATACATATTCATACACTAATTTGCATGCATCCATATTGCTTGAATTTGTGAGTTCAGGATGCCTCCAAGAAGACATAATAATCGTGAACGAACCCCTGATTTGAACGAACCGGCTCCACAGAATGCCCCTCCGCCACCACCTATGAATGCGGAGAATATTGTCCAAGCCCTACTCAATCAACTCCAACAAAATCAAAGGGGTAATGCAAATCCGGGTGAAGGGCAAGATATTTCTGCGGTGTATAGAGACTTCCGGAACAACAATCCTCCAAAGTGGTATGGGGGTGATGATATTAAGGCGGAAGAGTGGTTGTCTGAGATTCGAGGTATTTGGGAGATATGTCCGGGGACTTCCCAGGACAAGGCTATTTGCACTGGGCGTATTATTCAAGGGCCAGCGGCTATTTGGCTTAGGAGTGTGAGGTCCAAGCTTGAGAGAATGGGTATGGAATTCAACTGGGAGACGTTTGTGCAGGAATTCCATGAGAAGTATATCCCTCATAGTGCACAAGAACGTCGCCTCCAAGAGTTTACCAATTTGAGGCAAGGCAACCGGACGGTGGAGGATTATATTTTGGAGTTTGAGAGGCTAGCTCCTTATGCCACTCACATTACCGACCATGATGATCATAAAGCCCGCAAGTTTCTTCATGGACTTCGTCGGGATATTCAAGAAGCTTTACAAGCTGCTAATGTGAGTACTTGGGCCAAAGTTACAAAGAGGGCAATTCAAGTTGAGGCCCAAATGGCTCGGTTGAAGCCTCCGCCTTTCTCTTCGACTCGAGGATCGGGATCAGGTTCTGGATTGGGTAAGAGGCCCATTTCTTATGCTCCACGAGCTCCTGTCCCACCGGCTTTTCGTCCCCAGGGTTTAGGGAACAAGAAGCCTCGTATTACCGGTCCCGTAGCACCTCCTGTTGCTCCAGTTCGACCGGCTCCAGCTCAGGGACCACCCGTTTGTTCCCATTGTCAGGGGAGACATCCGGTGGAGAGGTGTTGGAAGCTTCAGGGTAAATGCTACGCGTGTGGGTCTTCTGATCACTTGATTGATGCTTGCCCGAATAGGAGACCGGTTGTGCAGGCTCGCGTGTTTGCTTTGGACGGAGAGGAGGAAGCTGCTGATGTCGACCCAAACGCCGTGATAGAAGGTACAATAAACATTCATGGCATATCACTTCATGCATTGTTTGATCCCGGGGCTACGCATTCATTTATTTCCCGGGATATTGTTGCTTCTTTGCCTTTACTTGATGAATTATCTGCGCATGTGTATGTGGTGAATACTCCTTTGGGAGGATCTGTGGAAGCTGACAGGGTGTTCAGGGAGTGTCCGGTGGTGTTTGAGGGCCGAGTTTTTCCTGCAGACTTGATAGTTCTACCGTTGAAGAAGTATGCGGTTATTCTTGGTATGGATTTTCTCTTCAGATACCGAGCTCAGTTGGACTGTCATGAGAAGAAGGTTTTGTTGGGGTCAGTGGTCTTTACGGGTGAGAGGTTGAAGTCTAGCCCGTTTGTGTCTTTTATGGAAGCAAGTAAGCTCCTCCGGGACGGCGCGACAGGTTTTGTGGCCTATATTTTGAATAAACCAAAGGCTCAGGCCAAACTTGAGGAGACAGAGGTCGTGAGCGAGTTTCCCGATGTTTTCCCTGAGAATTTGGGTTCTTTACCACCTGATAGGGACATCGAGTTTGTAGTCGACCTTTATCCTGGAGCTGAGCCTTTCTCTAAGACACCGTATCGGATGGCTCCTGCTGAGTTGAAGGAGTTGAAAACTCAGCTGGATGAGCTTTTGACTTGCGGTTACATCCGTCCGAGTACATCCCCGTGGGGTGCTCCCGTGTTATTTGTGAAGAAGAAGGATGGGACTTTGAGGATGTGTATAGACTACCGCGAGTTGAACCGGATAACAGTGAAGAATAAGTATCCTTTACCTCATATCGAAGAGTTGTTTGATATCTTGCAAGGGTCGCAGGTGTACTCTAAGTTAGATTTGAGGCAAGGGTATTACCAACTTCGTATCCGGGAAGAGGATATCTCTAAGACTGCGTTTAATACCCGTTATGGACACTTCGAGTTTGTAGTGATGCCGTTTGGGTTAACTAACGCTCCAGCCGTGTTCATGGATATGATGCACCGAGTGTTTAGACAATATCTTGACAAGTTTGTGGTCATTTTCATAGACGACATCTTGGTGTATTCTAAGTCTGCAGAAGAGCACGCAACGCATCTCAGGATTGTTTTGGAGACCCTTAGAGAGCACAAGCTTTATGCCAAATTTAGCAAGTGCGAGTTCTGGCTCGACAGAGTGTCTTTTCTGGGTCATATAATTTCAGGAGAGGGGATTGAAGTTGATCCTTCCAAGATTGAGACCGTGGTTCAGTGGGAAAGACCGAAGAATGCCTCCGAGATAAGAAGTTTTCTCGGGTTAGCGGGTTACTATAGGAGATTTGTAAAGGATTTCTCCAAGATTGCTTGCCCGTTGACTCGATTAACCAAAAAGGAGGTGAAGTATGAGTGGGATGATGGGTGCGAGAGAAGTTTCCAAGCTTTGAAGGAAAGATTAACTTCAGCACCAGTTCTTACCCTACCCGAGGGATCCGAGGGCTATTCGGTTTTTGCAGATGCTTCTAAGGAAGGACTCGGATGTGTATTGATGCAAAATGGCCGTGTGGTGGCCTATGCTTCTAGAAAGTTGAAGGAACACGAGAAGAACTACCCCACTCATGATCTTGAGCTTGCAGCGGTTGTGTTTGCTTTGAGGAAGTGGCGTCATTACCTCTATGGGACGACTTTCGAGATATTCAAGGATCATAAGAGCCTCAAGTATCTTTTCACTCAGAAGGAGCTTAATAATAGACAGAGGCGTTGGATGGAATTCTTAGAGGATTATGACTGCACGATTCAGTATCATCCGGGCAAGGCGAATGTCGTGGCAGATGCTTTGAGCAGAAAAGCAAGTGTTTCAGGTTTGAATGTAGAGTCTTCAGGACAAGATTCGACAGTTTTGGTTTCAGTGGCTCGGTTAGCTAACATCACAGTTCAGCCGGATTTGAAACAGAGGTTGTTGGATTCTCAGGCTTCGGATGCAGAGATTCAGAGATTGGTGGTTCGGTCTAGGATAGACCCCGAGACGAAGTTTGGGTTTGATGATTCCGGTTTGTTCAGGTTCAAGACCAGGGTTTGTGTCCCAGAAGACCTCAAGAGGTTAATACTTGAGGAAGGACATCGTTCTGGATATTCCATTCACCCCGGTGGTACGAAGATGTACCGAGATTTGAAGGAATACTTCTGGTGGAATGGCATGAAGAGAGATGTCGCGAACTTTGTGAAGCGGTGTCTCACGTGTCAAGTGGTGAAGGCAGAACACCAAAAACCGGGAGGAACTCTCCAACCACTTCCGATTCCTGAATGGAAGTGGGAGCAAGTGACTATGGACTTCGTGTCCGGCTTGCCAAGATCAAGAGGAGGTTATGATGGAATTTGGGTGATAGTCGACCGATTGACCAAGTCTGCTCATTTTCTCAAGGTGAAGATGTCTTATAAGACTCCGAAGTTGGCAGAATTGTATTGTAATGAGATTGTGAGACTTCATGGGGTGCCTGCTAGCATTGTCTCAGATCATGATCCGAGGTTCACAGCTAAGTTTTGGCAGGACCTTCAGAGTAGGTTGGGTACGAGGCTTAATTTCAGCACCGCTTTTCATCCTCAGACAGATGGACAATCAGAGAGACTGATTAAGTATTTGGAGGATTTATTACGAGCGTGTGCTTTGGATTTCAAGGAAAAGTGGGATAAGCATTTAGCTCTGGTTGAGTTTGCCTATAACAACAGTTTTCAGACTTCTATTGGTATGGCTCCCTATGAGGCACTATATGGAAGGAAGTGTAGATCGCCTCTATTTTGGGATATGGAAGATTGGCGGTGGACCGAGGAGAATAAGCTTGAAAGAGCAACACCTCGAGAGAGATTGGATAAGACCACTGCTAAGGTTAAGTTGATTCAGCAGAGAATGAAGGCAGCTCAGGACCGTCAGAAGAGCTATGCAGATAAGAGGAGAAGGCCTCTTGAGTTTGAAGTCGGAGATAAGGTGTTCTTGAAAGCATCTCCGAGGAAGGGATTTTCTCGAATAGGTCGAGGTGGGAAGCTTAACCCTAGATACCTTGGACCTTTTGAAATCCTTGAGAGAGTTGGAGAAGTGGCGTATAGGTTGGACCTACCGCCGAGATTGACCGGGATACATAATGTGTTTCACGTCTCGCAGCTCAGGAAATTTTATCCCGAGGAATCAACTATTCTCCCTGTTGAAGAGGTACAACTTGAGACGGATTTGACAATAGTAAGGCACCCGGTTGAGATTCAAGACCGGAAGATACAAGTGTTGAGGAATAAACAGATTCCCTTGGTCCGAGTTCTTTGGAGAGATCAGAAATCTGAAGAGTCTACTTGGGAGACTGAGGAGAAGATGAGACAGTTGTACCCAGAGTTGTTCTCAGGTCAGACAGTTAACCTGGGGACCAGGTTCTCCGAAGGGGGGGAGGTTGTAACACCCCGACTCACATTCGGTACAGGTAAATTATGTGATTTAATATTATTTGCGTTTTAGATTATTTGTATAGGACTATTTTGAATTATTCGAACTTATATGAATTACTTGAACTATAATTTGTAAGTGATCTATTCGTTTTAATTTGAGTAGGCCTTATTTGGACCCGTAATTGTTGAACCGAACCAACTTGAACCGGAAACCTTGAACCGAACCCGTGAACCGAACCGGTCCAGCCCTTAAAGGCTGAACCATTCTTCCTTTTCTCTTCATTTTACGTTCAAAGCAGCAGCTCTTGTCCAAGCTAGAAGCCAAACCCCAAGTTTGATCATCCAACTTCCCAAGCCAATATCTCTCTCTCGTTTCTCCGTCTTTTCTCGAACTTAGGTAGGTTTCGGAATCCCCTCGTCGTGCTCGTCGTTTCTATGGTTTAAATTCTGAGTTTGGAGTGAGTTTTGCATGCCTTTGCTTCCCTACGTGAATAGTAAGGGTTTCATTAAAAACTTGGATACTTGCTCTTTGCTTGATGTGTTTGATTCCTAGCTTCTTATATGAGTTGTATATGTTGTAGGTGTTGTATTTATTGCATTTAATCTTTGGTTGGTTGAGTATTTATTGATGATCATAATTTTAGCTTGAATATTGCATACCCTTGATCATGCCTTTTAATTCCTTTTTCTTGAATTATTTGAGTGTTTATATGTCAAGCATGATTTATATGTATTGTGTGTGCATTTTGAGAAGTTGTGGCAAATTTTAAGGGTTGGTTTTGGCCATTTTTGGCACCAAATGAGCTTCCCCTGTTTCTGTAAAATGGAATTCTGCTCCAGCTTTTCGCACCAGGCCGGAACGGCCGTTCCCGCCCCAGTTTTAAACTGGGAACGACCGTTCCCAGGCCCGGTACTGTTCCTGCCGAAGGTGGGAACGGCCGTTCCCAGTTTGTACTGGGAACGGGAACGGCCGTTCCCATGGCCGGAGCCCTTCTACTGGGTCAAATCCGCGGGGGTGGATTTTTCCCTTTGGAAAAATCCGCGAGGGTGGATTTGAGGCAGTAGCTTTGGAAAAATCCATGGGGGTGGATTTTCCCCTTTGGAAAAATCCATGGGGGTGGATTTTGCCACTTTTTCTCTTTGCCTTATTTATGCATTTGTATGATTTTAAATGCTTTTCTTTTGCATATTAATTATTATAAATTGATTGTTTGCATAATAAATTGTAAATAAATATGTTATGCTACGATTTGTAAATTTTATGATTTAATTGTGACATTTTATCTACGAACATGAATCATGCATTTTGCCGAGCGTCTTCTTTGGTTCATATAGAGTCTATGTCTTGGGCTTTTATGTTTTCTTTTCAGAGGAGGTTCCAGTTGACGAGCCCGAGGCGTAGGTTGTTCACGTCTGTTCGTATTTTTGTCACGCACAAGGTGAGGTTTAGGAATTTTATTAGCTAAGCGACCTAAAGCCTTATGTGATGTTTTCCAGCCGTGCATGTGACTATATATTATATGTATAGATATGTATGTGTTGATTAGAATATGTTTATGATCTTGTGAACACCTTTGTTTTGGGAAAAGATATTAAATAAGCCTATGTAAGCTATGTTTTGGAAAAGGCTTTACAATTCTGTTAGCGAGATCGCCATGAAAGATTTGGCATTTGATATGATATGATTTGTATGTGTGGATCCAAGGAGCTACGAGTAAGGAACCCTCGGGACGGTTCGGGCCGTCGAGGTTCGGCCTGTGCGTAGTCTCCATCCGATATATCACACGCGACCCCTGGGAGTTTGGGAAGGTGTGATATTTCGATGCCTTCGGCGTAAAAACCGGGGAGGGCACGATGTGGGTTCGCTACCCCTCGTGAGTCTGTATATGTTTGGATGGTTAGGGCCGCCGGTGGCTCTTCCATCATTGGTGTAGAGGTTGATATGTATGATTTCTGTTTTGTTTGTTCTGAGGAGTAAAGGTTGGAAGCTCGTTCTCGCCGAGCATTATGTTTTGTTATGTATGTTTGAGAAGTATGAATCGGGATAGTGTTTATGAAATGTTTTAAAGTATATGTATTTGCTTTGGAAAGTTTTTAGTTTGTAAAACCTATTCCGGTTCATAATTTCGCCCTTTGCTTTGTGCTCTGCTCTATATATATGTAGGGTGTGGGTGTGCGTTAGCCCCCTCACTCAGTCAGTTGACTGACTCCTCGTTTACTCTTTTAGTTGCAGGTTTTGGGAGCGTGAGCTAGGCGGAGAAGTGTGTCTTCTGTTGCACTTGTCAGTCTAGGTCCCGTTAGGTGCATTTACATACCTGCACTTTATTATTTTGCAGTTGTATAGCTATGATTTGTATATACCTACTTACTATTTTGTTCGAGCCGGGATGGCTTTTGTACAGGATAGGTGTGTGTTGGTACATATATATATATATCTATGAGTTTGCTGGTTGCTTTTATTTATTCGCTTCCGCGCACTCTGTTTCCTTTTGGTTTAGCTCCGCCTAGCCTAGAGAGTGTGTTTGGTCTCCCGTTCGCTATGATTCGGATTCGGGTACGGACATTCCATTTCGTATTCGGGTTCGGATTATGGTGCGGGGGATGTGGCCCTACGTGTGGGTGCTACAGTACTCCTCATGATCGGCCTCTCTTCGGTGGTGGGAAACTGGGCTGCGTGGTCGGCGAGCATCTCTGGCTCTGGATCTCTCGCCCCCGCCACGGGGGGCTTGAGTCCGTGCTCGAGAGACCTACGCTACCATATCCTGGAGCCCCTTGAGCTGGTCCTGCACTGCTGCAAGTTAAGGGTCACCGACGTCTCGGCGGTTTGCCCTCTCAGTGGCCCTCGATTGGACCTCTTCGTTGTTTCCAGCCCTCTAACTTCCAGCTGATTGCTGCCCCTGCTGGACCCTCGGCGGGGCCTCATTTTCCTGAATCGGTGGCGGGGGTGGTTGTTGGGCCCTCAATGCAGGCTGCGTCCTTGTTAGATGATGAGCTGGGAGCCCTCCAAGGGGCGGAGCCACACGACCACCTGCCACGGATGGAAAATACGCAGAAGTGAAGTGATCCCAGTTATATGACGTGTTTTTTGTGATGCATGAACCTTGTGAACTTGTTATGCATCAATGTGATTTGGTATGAATTCATATGATATAAGTGCTACTTCGTTGGGTTCCTTAAGCTTCATACGCACCCATATGCATACGCCGACCGTCTAAGTGGTTCATTTTGAGTCTAAGTTTTCCTTGTGATCTTTGCTTTGCTTTTAGGTGTGCCCCGTGGTTGAAGAGGCGGTTCCTTAGAAGGGGTTGTGTTTGTTTCGTCGGTGTGGTCGGCAAGGTGAGGTTTCTTTCTTTTAGTTATCATGACCTACAACCCTAAATGTGTTTTAAGCCCGCATGCGAAATATAAGTATAAATATATATATAGATATGTGTATGATATGTATTTTGTGGGAATTGTCCCTTTTGTTATGAAACGTTTGAGAACACTTTTATGTATAAGTAAGCTCTATTTTCGTCTCTTTGCTTTGAAAATGGGTTGGTGTGTGTGTGTGATATGTTTTGGCGAGATAAGCTTTGTGTAAGTGTAAGTGTAAGTTTGGGCCCCGGAGTTATGTGGTTCGGGAGACCCGGGACGACCATTGGGGTCGCCGGTTGCAACCCCAGGACACTTCTCCACTTTATAGGATCAACCCGAAACCCACTCGGAGGGTGGTGGGGGATGGAGTCCTTGGACGTGAGTGTCATGAAACTCATGACCCTAACGCATAAGCGTGGATGCGAAGGGTGGCTACCCTTCCATCCTATGGAGTAAGGAGGTATGTGTTTGTTTTAAGTCTTTGTGTGTTAAGTTTCGAGTTTTGTCTTGTGAAGGAGGTTGGTTGTGCACTCGTACTCGCCGAGTGATGTGTGTGTGTGTTTTGTTTTCGTTTATGATTCATGAAACGGGTGAGGACTTCTAATCCTTAAAATTGGTTGATTTTGGCCTTCGGCCCTAAACCCCTTTTCTTTATATATAGGTTATCACGTGTTAAAATAATTTGGATTGCAAAAACCACGCCCGGTTCATGAATACTCTAGATTTGAATATGCTATGCTATGGTTTGCTCTATATTTATGCACGGGTGTGTGTGTTAGCCCCCTCACCAGTCTTTAGGACTGACCCCTCTTCGTTGTTTTCTTTTCCCCCTTTTGTTTCTTGAGTTTGTAGGTGCAGGTCTTCGGTTCGTGCTAGGCGGTGTCTTTTCTTTGGGTCGTTCTTGTATAGAAGAATCTTTTGCATCCTTGCATCTTTACTTTCAGTTTTGGTACTATGTATAATTATGGTACTATGTATAAGCTTTGTATGATTTATGATTTGACTTTTGAGCTTGGCATGTATGATTCATTTGGCCTTGGAAGGGCACAATATGTATAATTTGTTTAACTGTTGTTGTGTATGTTTGTATATTCGTGATCCTGATGCTTCCGCACTCGTTTTGTTTTGTTGCGCGCTGTGTTTAAGGGTCTAGACCGCCTAGCTAGCGTGTGGGTTTTTGTTTGTCACCCGTTCACCGTGGTTTGATACGTGGGCAGAGTCTCCATTTCGTTCCACATGTTGGGCTTCGGTGTGGGGGATGTAGTGCCCTTCGCTCCGGGGTGTTACATCTCAAAGTGGTATCAGAGCTCTTGGTTGCAAAATCGGAGCTCTAGTGTCGTGTGAGTTTGTCTAGGTCGTTCGGCTTAGGATTATGTGTTTGTTTGCATTCACGATCTCATTTATGTGACGTAATTGTTATTAACTGTGTTAATCGTTCACATGAACATGCACTTGCTAATCGACATGCACCTATATTTCTATTGTAATTTTGAGATTTTCAGGGCACCATCCATGGATCAAATAGCAACTTTGTACCGAGAATTTGGAACTTTTAAGCCTTCGCACTTCCGAGGAGGTAATGATATTGAAGCCAGGGAGTGGATCACAGAGATAGAAGGGATATTTCGAGTATGGCCATGTGAAGCTCAAAACAAAGTCCGCCTTATTGCCCTACTTTTACAAGGCCAAGCGAATTTATGGTGGGCAAGAGTCACTCATCAACTAGAGGCGATGGGAGAAGCAATACTATGGGATGTATTTATTCGGGAATTTAGGAAAAGGTACACGCCCGCCATTCTACAAGAGCGAAGACTTGAAGAGTTTCTCGCCCTTAAGCAAGAAGACAACACCATTATGGAGTATTTGGAGAAGTTCGAAAGGTTGGGTGCTTATGTGCCACATATTACAAGCGATGATCGGTTGAAAGCTAAGCACTTCATGAAGGGCCTCCGGGATGAGTTTAGAGAAGCTTTGAGTGCAAGAGATACGAGTACATGGAATCAAGCCGTTGAGAAGGCATTACAGGTCGAAACTCGATTGATGACAAGAAAAGGGCATGAAAAGGATACACCGGGACAATCATTTGAGCCCGAATCTTGTTCTAATCTACAAGTGGGAAAGAGAGTAATTCGACAAGGAGCACCGACCAAGAAGAGAAGTAACAAGAAGAAATCCAAGCCCCAGAAGACTCTTTGGTTCAAAAGGGAATTTCCACCGTGTGCACATTGTGGAGGAACCAACCACGCTTGTAACGCCCCGTGTTTTCACACGTGCCGGTAAGTGTTACGTGTGCATTTTTATTTAATTATGTGATTTTATAATTTGATTTGCTAATTGAATTCGTTTCTAATTTGATTTATTTGATTAAATTCTATATGAATTCCAATATGTGCTATGAATATATGAATGAATTTGTGATAATGTGAATTTCGTGAATTCGGTGTTAATTGAATGGAATTACGTGTTCGTGTGATTCGTGGACTTGATTGTAACTTATTTGAATGTTTTGGACTCAATTGGAAATTGAGTTTGGGCTTAATTGCCACTTTTTGAAAGTTTAGGGACCTATTTGTATATAGGAAACCCTGAACGATTTTCGCGATATCTTGAGCTCCGGACCTCGAAACCGAGATTCCTAACCGGCGTTGAACTTGTTTCGACGTTACCTATTCATTAAACTTGACCTCGTACTTTTTTGATATCATTTGAACCTTCGACAATGAACTTTTCCTCAACCTCGACCTTATAACTTGTTGAACCGTT
This sequence comes from Lantana camara, assembly GCA_037501455.1. NCBI lineage: Eukaryota > Viridiplantae > Streptophyta > Magnoliopsida > Lamiales > Verbenaceae > Lantana > Lantana camara. Next base: position 5,094,469 of record CM074864.1, read on the forward strand.
TACTAAACGAACCGGACTTGAACCGACCCGTATTCTACCCATTTTATCACTAAATATCAGCATTTCTATCTCCTTGCATCTCATTTCATCGATCATCATCATCTCAAGAGGCCACGGAGAAGCTTGAAGAAACCCTCCATTTTGGTCATTCAAACCCTAAGCTCAAGATCAACTCTTGTTCAATCTTCTTCCAAGGTAAGATATGGATTGATTTTCCCTCATTCTCCTCTCTCTTTTCATCCATGAATAGCTTGGCATGAGTGAAGGGTTCTTGTGTTTGAGTATGAGCATGAATTGAGGGTTTGGGCTTGATCATGGGTTTTAATGTTTCTTAGTGAAATTTGATGCTTGATAAATGATTCTTGTGAACTTTCTATCATATTTACATGTTTAAATTTAAGGTTTGTTGATGAGTGCATGATATGCCATTGTTGAAGCTTGAAGCTTCCATGGATGAAAGCTTGATTTTGGATGACCTTTTGCCAACCTTAAGTATAAGTTCTTGCATATATGAATGGATTGCATGTTATATGTGAATTTTATGGCTTGAGATCATGTCTAAGGGTGTATAAGAGCTTCTTTGTTGCTGCCCCTGTTTCGCAAAGCTTTTCCCTCGTGAAACAGAGCTTCTGCTCTGTTTTTCTTGGCAAAACGATGAGCTGACATGGCCGTGTCAGCTTTGAACTGAAAATGGACATGGCCGTGTTGGGCTCTCGACTTTGAATTTTTCTGATTTTAACCTCGGACACGGCCGTGTCCAAATCCTTTGAAAACTCAACACGGCCGTGTCAAGCCCTCGACTTTGAATTTTTGGATTTTTAAACCTCGGACACGGCCGTGTCCGTTTCCTTTGAAAACTCAACACGGCCGTGTCATTTGAAATGGCAGCTTTGGGGAACCTCTTTTCTTGCTTATATCTCGTTTATGGCTCGTATTGGTGGATTATATGTAACGTGATTATATTAAAGCTATGTTTTATGATTGATAATATTTATAACCATATGAATGAAAAGTATGAAAGTATGAACGATATGCCCGGGAACGAATACGATTTTTATCGTATAATGAACGAAACGTGTTGAATTATGTGTTTAATTGGATTCTATGACAGTCATGACCATATTTGAACATATTATTTCATTTTAGGCATTCCTTAGCATGATATTGCATAGCCAAGCGTCAAATGTGGTCATATTGAGTCTCACACTACCTTTGTCACACAGATCTTGATCCAGTGGGTGACGAGGTCGGGCAGTGAGAGCGTTGTCGGGTTCTTTTGTCTACCAAGTGGGTTTTTCTTCTATTAGTTAACAATATGACCCCGAACACCTAATGTGCAAGATTTTGGCCAAAACCCTATCTATGTATTTATATCAAGTTTTAACGAACAAATGTTTTCGAACGAAAGCCTTTATTATGATTGTCCTACCAAAATGTTTTGGCGAGCAATGAATGATCACAATGAATGGGGGCCCGGGACTTAGTGTAGTGGTGAACCGGGGAAGCTTGGGCTGACGGGAATCCATTAATACTAGTTCCAACAATTTAGGCAACCTGGATTTCACTAGGAGATTGGTGAATGAAAGGGGACCCGCGCTTTTGGGGATTCATGTACCCCTCTAGCATTAATGAATGAGGGTTCGGGCCTTGCAAACCCGTTCCCTACCCGGAGGAAGAAGGTGGTTTATGAACGATTGAATGAATGATCGAATGTATGTGCACGAAAGAATGTAATGTATGAATGAATGAGTGACTAATGGATTACACGAGGTGTTGGTTGGAGATAATGCACGCCCTCTCGCCGGGCCACTAATGACCTAATGAATGAAATGAATTGTTATAATCCTATTTGTTGTATTTTAATTCCCGTTTGTGAAAAATACTTCTAAACCTCGAATAAGGATTATAACTTGCATGTATGGGTTTCAATTCCGCGATATATTAATATTATGCCTATCTTTTTATACCCACCAGTCTGTCTAAGACTGAACCCGGAGTTGTTTCAGTTGTTTTTGCAGGAAGGGATGCTAGGCGGGATACAAGTCTGAGAGAGAGTCTTGCATAGTGTCTAGCCTTTCTTTCTTTACACTCATACGTTTACTTTTATTGATACTTTAGGATTTTGTTTATGTATGGAGCGTACATGTATATGGTACCTATATGTATCTTATTCAGATTTAAATGTTGGTACCTAGAGCATATAGCTCAATATATGGAATACATGTTGGTACCTAGAGCATCTAGCTCAGTATATAGTATATGAATGATTGCTTCCGCCTTTCTGTTACTCTGATTGTTGTTGTTGTTGTTGGGGTTTAAGTTATAGGTTAGTCCCGCCTGGCTTAGCGAGTGTGTATGTCTCCGTTCGCTATGATTTGGCTCGTGTGTGGAAATCCATTTCATATACGGGTCGGGTCATGGTGCGGGGGATGTGACGTCTCACGCTCGGGTGTTACAACGCTTATGATAGATGTTGGATCCGGTTGAAGAGATGTTATGCTTGCGGGTCTTCAGAGCATAAGTACCCGGAGTGTGATCGTCCGAGGGCTAATAAACAAAGAAGAAGGGATCAAAGACTTCAAGTTGGAGATCAAACCAAACCCAAGAGCCGAGGTAATTGCATTTAAGGCACCACATTCATGCATATTTATTTTGGGAAAACCCAGTTTTGCTCTGCTATTCCTTCTTTGTGGCTTCTCGTTGCTTGTTCTTCGTTTCCTAGTTGTTCTTTGCCTTTGTTGTTGTTGTGGTGGATGCTTTTCTTTTTGTTGTGAGTTGAGAGTTCGGGTGTTGCGAGTCGTGAGGGCCGAGCTTCCCGGTGGTTATTCTTGAAGGCGCCCAGTTCTTGTTAAGGTAACTTCATTACCGTAGGTGTTGGTGGTTGCTTTTTGGAGGTCCTTTTTGGGGCTCAACGATATTCTCGGGTAATAGATGGAAGGCTAACCCGTTGATATCCTTCGTGGGAGCAGTTGGTTATTACGGGACGATGCAATAAGCTTTGTGACTTTCCTTTGGGTTAATCGAGAGGTTGAGTCAAGTTTAAGGAGACAAAGATCGAAGTAAGACACCTTAGTATTTCTTTGAAGGTTGGAATTGTTTCCACTCGATAAGGACATCGAGATTGTCGTGGTCTTTATCCCGGATTCGACCTTGTTTGAAGATCCCCTACCGGATAACTCTAGCGTGGATGTAGAGTTCAAGACGTAGTTGACACGCTCTTAGAAGGTAGTTTCATCAATTCGAGTACTTCTTCGTGGAGTGTTCATATCCTATCTAAGAAGAAGGTGGAGTGTTAAGATGAAAATAACTACCGTGAGCTACGCGGGTTAACCGTGGGAGAAGAATACCCATCTGGCTTGCTTCGAGGAGTTGTTCGTCTTTCTTCTGCGTTCCGTGGTCTTTGTTAAGGGTGGTTTCGACAAGGGTATTGTTGACTACGCGTTCTGGTAGAGGAACCGAGAAGTGCCTCCGAGAGTAAGTCATTAGTGTCATCGGAGTTCAACCGGAGATTTGTCTTTGCAGAAGCTGTCATCCCATGACATGAAAGACAAGGAAGAGGCATGGTTCGAGTGGATAGGCTTTTGAAGAGAGTTACCTTGATTGCACGAGGATACTCAAACTTCTCCGTTACAATCGAGGTACTAAGGAAGACTTCGGTTGTGTGTGGCTAACGGAGGGTTAGAGCCTATGTCTCAAGAAATACTTGGACACGAGACTAAGTCCACTCATGGTTCGTGACTTGAAGAGCCGGTAATGGAGTTGTGGCATGAGAAAAGACATTGCAAACTTTGTGTAGCAATGTTTAACATGCTCTAGGTTGAAGATCGAGAACCTTTCCGGAAAGATTCTCCAACTACTTTCGAATCATAATTGGAAGTGGGAGCAAACTGGACACGAAGTTTGCTAAACTAAGGAGATTATCGGGATATGAGAAGCTTTCTTCGTTTCTAATCGAAGAAGTGATATCCCGAGGAGTCTACAGCTTTCGTGGATCAGAGTGGAGCAGCGGAAGTGTGGGGTTGGTTCGTCTCAAGAGTCCTCCTAGGTCTCGCCTAGGACCTGAGGACAGGTCCTTTTGAAGGAAGGGAGGTTATAACATCCCGCTCGTCCGGCCGTTCCAGGTACGCTTCTACGAGAGAGTTCTTTGTGTCTTTAATTATTTAATTATGCAATTATGTGCTATTTTAATTCTAATGTGATTATTTGATATTACTTGTTTAACGTATAACTTGAGTTTTAACGTTTATGCATGAGTGCTTTGTAATTTGTTCCGTATGTGCCCGATTTTGATTCCGTTTCTTGTGAATTTTTGATATATGTGAATTATGTGAGTTATGAATGTGATTATATGCTCGTTGCATGTTTTAGAGTTTGATTTATGTGGTTCTTGTCTCGTTTTGTAAAAACAGGATTTGTAAGGTACTTGAGGGCCTAACTTGTTTAGTGCTCCTCATGTTCCGGAAGGCGTAACTTGAGCTCGGGAATTTGGATTCGAATTTCGGAAGATGCGTTGGACTTGTAACGAAGAAAGGAAGCCAAGGAATCCAACTTTGGAATTTTCTAAGCCCATTTGACCCTCGGAAAGTCGACCGGAACAAGCACGTAGAGACAAGAAGACCCCTTTGACTAGTCTTGAGTGTGTGGGACCCACCTTAACCCAAGTTAAGCCTTAACCATGACTTTTATGCCTTGTAAGCACTCCTCTATCTCGTTCCCCATCCAAAATTTCGGACCCCTCTCCCCACCACAAGATATTTTGCTCCAAAAGTGAAGAAAGGAAGAGAAAAAGAGAGAAAGAAGAGGAAAAAGAAGGGTTGCCATTTTTGCTCCAAGCTTTGCCTCCAAGCTCCATCATTTCTCATCCATTTGAAGAGGTAAGTTCATTTTTGTGTCCTCCATGTCTTTGTGCTCACTTTGCCTTTGATTTTGTAAGATTTAATTCATGATTGCTTGATATATGAGTTAGAGCTTGAATAGTGAGGGTTTTGTAGAAATTGCATGATCTAGCTTGCTTCCTTGTAATTCTTTTTGGTTTGAGGCATGTATTTAGTCCCTAAGACATCATATGTGATATATATGAAGATGAATTGAGTGTTACTTGAGAATCCATGACTTTGCCATAGCTGGAATTTGGAGCTTTTGCATGATTTGCCTTAATCTCTTCCCTTGCACGAGTGTTGCTTGTTTGGTCCGATTTCATAGCTTTTCTTGCATGGGTTTTGCTTCCCCAACCTTCTTATATGTGTTGCCTTCATGCTTGTATAGTTTGGGATGAGTTTTAATGTGTTTTGGGGAGCAAAACCTTGATTTTTCGTGGCTGGAGCAAATCCAAGGCCCTGGATTTTATGCTTTGAAAACATCCACGGCCATGGATTTGTGTGGTAGTTTTGGGACGTTTTCTGGACAGGGATCCATGGCTGTGGATCCCCTCTGTGTTAAAAATCCATGACCCTGGATCTCCGGGGCAGAAACTTTTGTGTTCCGTCTTTGTTTTCTTGTTCGTTTTGTTCGATTCCCTCCCCGATCTTGATCCTAACATGATTAATACTTGTTTATATGTATAAGATGCTTTGATATAGCTTGGTATTTCATGAATGTGATGTGTTTATGATTGATTAATGTGTCATACATGTTGCATTAAGATTTTATATTCGTTTGACGTGATTTGCTCCTTATGTTATTCGATACGCACCCTTAAGTGCATGAATGACTTTGTGCTTTGCTTACTTGACTTGTATGTAATTTCTTTGTTCTTATATGAAGTATATGCCTTTTTTATGAGTTATATGACGTGTTTTATGTGATGCATGAACCTTATGAACTTGTTTGACGTATAATATGTGATTTATGCATCAATGTGATTCGATATGAATTCATATGATATAAGTGCTACTTCGTTGCGTTCCTTAAGCTTCATACGCACCCATATGCATACGCCGAGCGTCTAAGTGTTTCATTTTGAGTCTAAGTTTGCCTTGTGATCTTTGCTTTGCATTTAGTTGTGCCCCGTGGTTGAAGAGGCGGTTCCTTAGAAGGGTTTGTGTTTGTTTCATCGGTGTGGTCGGCAAGGTGAGGTTTCTTTCTTTTAGTTATCATGACCTACAACCCTAAACGTGTTTTAAGCCTGCATGCGAAATATAAGTATATATATATATATATATATATATATATATATATATATATATATATATAGATAGATATGTGTATGATATGTATTTTGTGGGAATTGGCCCTTTTGTTATGAAACGTTTGAAAACGCTTTTATGTATAAGTAAGCTCTATTTTCGTCTCTTTGCTTTGAAAATGGGTTGGTGTGTGTGTGTGATATGTTTTGGCTTGTGTAAGTGTAAGTGTAAGTTTGGGCCCCAGAGTTGTGTGGTTCGGGAGACCCGGGACGACCATTGGGGTCGCCAGTTGCAACCCCAGGACACTTCTCCACTTTATAGGATCAACCCGAAACCCACTCGGAGGGAGGTGGGGGACGGAGTCCTTGGACGTGAGTGTCATGAAACTCACGACCCTAACGTATAACCGTGGATGCGAAGGGTGGCCACCCTTCCATCCCATGGAGCAAGGAGGTATGTGTTTGTTTTAAGTCTTTGTGTGTTAAGTTTCGAGTTTTGTCTTGTGAAGGAGGTTGGTTGTGCACTCGTACTCACCGAGTGATGTGTGTGTGTGTTATGTTTCCGTTTATGATTCATGAAACAGGTGAGGACTTCTAATACTTAAAATTGGTTGATTTTGGCCTTCGGCCCTAAACCCCTTTTCTTTTTATATAGGCTACCACGTGTTAAAATAATTTGGATTGCAAAAACCACGCTCAGTTCATGAATACTCTAGATTTGAATATGCTATGCTATGCTTTGCTCTATATTTATGTACGGGTGTGTGTGTGTTAGCCCCCTCACCAGTCTTTAGGACTGACCCCTCTTCATTGTTTTCTTTTCCCCCTTTTGTTTCTTGAGTTTGCAGGTGCAAGTCTTCGGTTCGTGCTAGGCAGTGTCTTTTCTTTGGGTCGTTCTTGTATAGAAGAGTCTTTTGCATCCTTGCATCTTTACTTTCAGTTTTGGTAATATGTATAATTATGGTACTATGTATAAGCTTTGTATGATTTATGATTCGACTTTTGAGCTTGGCATGTATGATTCATTTGGCCTTGGAAGGGCACAATATGTATAATTTGTTTAACTGTTGTTGTGTATGTTTGTATATTCGTGATCCTGATGCTTCCGCACTCGTTTTGTTTTGTTGCGCACTCTGTTTAAGGGTGTAGACCGCCTAGCTAGCATGTGGGTTTTTGTTTGTCACCCGTTCGCCGTGGTTTGATGCGTGGGCGGAGTCTCCATTTCGTTCCACGTGTTGGGCTTCGGTGGGGGGCATGTAGTGCCCTTCGCTCCGGGGTGTTACACCAACGGATAGTTGGCTCGAGTGGATAGAGACTTGATTTTACTTAAGTAAGGTCTCGTATTCGAACCTTGTGGATGTACAAAACTATGTTGGGAGAGGTCCCCGCAATAAGCGCTTTCAGGTACCTCGGGAGATTAGTCTTCCACTCAATTGGGTGGGGAAACTTTGAGAGATCATAAAAAAGAAAAAACAAAAACAATACGATGGACTTATATGTATAGAGATAAAAGGGAGAATAGAAACCAAATAGGATAAGAACTCTAATCCTAACCTGTAAGTAAATACTAATCCAATCTGATGGGGTCAAAATACACTTGGCCTACGTTTTGAGACGTGGCGCCACCAGCAATAGACACGTGGCCTCTCAATCCCCAAAACAGATCTCCTCCGAGCGTCATCCACCCTCGGGTGCTGAGACCTATGAGTGACACGTGTCATCGTTGTCACGTGACACGTGGCTGTTATAGCCGCTCACCAACGAGTGCTCCTTATGCTACAAAGTAAGACCTAAGTTCACCAAGGGAGTCATCCTTGAGCGCTCACTCCCCTCGGATGTGCTTCCGCAAGCAAGCAAACCAAGGGACCAAGCTCCTCCTCATCTCGCAGCCTTGGCCCGGATCCACCCTTGAGTCCGATGGCCGATCAGGCTCATGGTTGACACGAGCACGCTCATGTCCCTCGTTACCAACCCAAAACGGCTCTCTAACATCCTATACATGTCCGCGCACCTGCCACTGTTGCCCGCACCACCTTTTCCACCATCGTTTCAACAAGGAGGTGCTCTTGGTGGAGAGGTCCTCAATGGATTTTTTGATACATGTACTTTTCAAGGCTTGCAATCACAAATAGTATGTGAGGAACAAGTTTGTGTGGATTCTAACATAAAGAAGCGCCCCTCGTCCCTCATAGCAATGAGAGAGATCGTCGAGCCCTACTTCGCGCTCGAGGACATGTATGGGTCAAATGCTCCCAGGCACTCTTGGCCCCTTAAGAGCGAGCGGGGGCGAGAAGAGTCTTACATAGAGCGCCGCAAATCACCTCCTCCCGCACGAAGGCTCGAGCGTGTCCCTCTCAACAGGCTCAATTCTGAGGTCTATGCTCTGTCAGACAAAAAGCTCTTCAAGAGGCCCCTAGAAGATGAAGGATAAAGAGGCGCTAAGGTGCTCAAACAAATATTGCGCCTTCCACAAACAAAAGGGGCACGACACGGATGAATGTCGCCAGTTGGAAGCTGAAATTCAAAGGCTCATTGCTGGCGGTCACTTGAAAGAATTTGTGAAGATGTTGTAGCGTTATGACGAGCGTTGTAACAAGCGTTCAAGGGAAAGGAGGAGGAGCCCGTCGTGCTCAAGGAGTCCATGAGGGAGAGGCCCCCCTGAGAGCAGCCACCGCGGCAAGCAAAAGACGACAGAACAAGAGAACGCCCCCTTCGCGGTCATCAACATGATCGTTGGTAGATCCACTGGGGGAGATTCTAATGCTTCCCGCCGTCGGTATGTTAGGAGCTACAATCAACGCCCCTCGACACCCAAGCAAGTTTATGCTATCAAGAAAACAAGCGGATACCGCTCCAGGGAGAATGAAGTTGTTGGGTTTAGTGATAGGGACCTAGCGTACATTGTATGTAGCACCCCACTACGTAAGGATGCCATACCCCCGCACTATAGGTCGATCAATTTACGAAACGGTAACCCGTACACGAACCAACCTATAGCGAACGAGTGATAATGCAAATAATAGGACAAGCTAGGAGGAACTAAATTATACATGCGATAGAATAAAGCGGAAGCATACACTATTTACTATCAAATATAACTATTAAAACAGGCTATAACATTGATCATTCGTTAAATAACGCGTATACTAGTTCACATATCAATACATTATCATCTTCTAAAATACATAACAAGTAACATTAACAATAATTCTTTTGAAATGATAAATAAATAAATGTACCGTGCGGGGCTCAAATTTAAGGACTCGACTCAGCTCGATTCCCGCCTAGAATGTACCTACAAGAACTCTGCATGTATATCGATTTTCCCGAATAACTCCATCACTTCCACAAACCCTATCACTCCCATAAACACCACCACTCCAATCACTCCATCACTCCAATAATGGGAAGGTTGCGAGCCTTCACCATTCACGATAACACGATACCCGCAGCGTTAGGATTCTAGAGGTGGCTCCTACGGGTTCAGGAGGTGGCTCCCACACATGTAGCACTTTGCCCATCAGGTTCAAGAGGTGGCTCCCATGTGCGTGGCACGCTGTCCCGTATAGCACTTAGCTCCTGCAGCTGACGAGCGGTACACGGTAACACGATAACACGATAATCACGATGCACGCATTGTTTTGCATGATCATGACATTAACAAGATAACACGATAATCGCGATGCACGCATTGCTTTGCATGGCCTGACTTGCTTGCTGACAGGTGGCACGATGACTCAGGGATGCGTGAACGTGCTCATTGGTCCCAATCTCTGCCCTGGAGAACACTGGACAAGGAATAGAAACATTTGTGCTCTTATTAGACCATAACTTGATAACGCTACCAAATAGAACACACGGCATGATCAAGTAATGAGATGGCATGCAATGAACAATGTAGCATAATATATTCATATTATGACATGATATTGATCATATAATAGCATGTTGGGATCAAATAGAGGTCAAGAAAAGGAAATGGAAATTCATATTTTATGCAGAAACTTTCTGACCTTCCAGAGACCTAGGTCGCTCCGGACTTTAGTTTAAAACGGGAAGGGCCATTCCCAGCTCCCCGATACTGTGCCCCGAAGATGGGAACGGCCGTTCCGGCTTACAAGCCAAAACGGGAAGGGTTGTTCCCGTCCTCGCCGCCATGCAGTCAATTTAAACATGGGAATAGCCTTTCCCAATTACAAAGGGAACGAGAAGGGCCGTTCCCGTTACGCAGGGATTACAGAAACAGAGCAGCAAAACAGGGGAGCTACGAAATCATCTCCAAATTCCTCCAAACCTTAATAATTCATATCCTTAATGCCAAATTCCAAGAAATAAATATATTTGCATGCTTAATGTGTAATACGATCCAACATAAACACCTAAATCATGCTCTAATCCTCATAATCATTAACTTTCCTTCAAAGAAGAACTCATCGAATATTTCCATAAATCTCAAGATTTATGCATGAAATTCAAGGCTAAAGCTTAGAATCATACTTTTAACAACTAAAACATCAGTTATTACATCAAGATCATAACCCTAGCTTCAAGAACTATTATCAAGAAATCCTACATATTACCTTGAATGGGAAGAGTAAGATGAAGAAGACAAGATGAAGATATGATAAAGATGATGCTCCAAGACTCTCAATTCCTCAACAATTTTGGCTTGAAATGATGAAATTCCTTCTTCTTTGTTGGGGTTTTTGGATCGGCAAACATGGAAGCAATGATGGTTGATGATTCTTGAATGAAAAATGAAATGGAAGAACCAAAGAGAAATATATCACGTAATTTATTCCTTGGTTTTGATGAAATGTTCAAAATTGTAATTAAATCCTCCAATTTTTATAAGTTACACAATTAAGGATATGAGGTTTGGAAAAAGATCAATTTAGTCCAAGAATATATTTATGCAATTTAGTCCTTGAATTAAAGTGGGTGCACATTTAGGGACAATTAAGAAATTAAGACACATTCGACAATTTAGTCCTGGAAAGCCTGAAATTGGGGCGTTACATTGTAACACCCCATGGGGTCGGTGAAACCTATGACTACCCCATGGTGGTTAGCCTAGACGTCCATAATCATGTTGTAACGAGGGTTTTGGTTGATAGTGGAAGCTCTATTAATGTTTTACCTTATACCACGTTCCAAAAGATGAATATTACCAACATTCCGTTCGAGCCCCTCAAAACAGCCCTCATTGGTTTCGGGGGCTCTAAGGTTGTCCCTCGAGGACAGATTCACTTGGCCACCTCATTTGGTCGTGCCCTACAGCGAAAAACGCTCATGGTCACCTACGTAGTGGTGGAAATCGAAATCCCATACAACATCATCATTGGGCGTCCAGCCCTCGTAGATTTCAAGGCGATCATTTCCACTTACCATCAGAAAATTAACTTCCCCACCCCTGATGGGGTTGGAGAAGTTCTGTGCAACGTCCGAGAGGCTTGGGAGTACTATATGTTGTCCCTCAAGAAGCCCAAAGCAGAGAAAGCACTCCAAATTGGGTCCACCAAAAAGTCTGTAGATTTCCCCAACTTGGACGAGGATGGTCCCGTGCGCAAAAGGACCAAAATGAACAAAAAGAAAAATAAGAGGAAAGATCCCGACCCTGGAAGTAACCCGAGGGCGCTCCGCTCGGAGAGCGGTCGGGGAATTCTCCTCGGAGGAAGAAACAAACTAGGGAGAGCAAGAAATTGCCAACGACCATCTGATTGGAAAGAAAAGGGCACTCAAACTCCCCCGCCCTGTGGCACGGATCAAGCCCACGGAGAAATTTCTCACCATTGAGTTGGAACCGGGGAACAAGGATAAAACCACTCAAATTGTGTCCAATCTCTCAGGACCCTCGCAGATCATGATGATAGACTTCCTTAGAGAAAACATTAACGTTTTTGCATGGAAGGCGTCTGATTTGACCAAAATTGACCCAAGCGTCATAGTCCACAGGCTCAACCTGGACCCCACCTTCAAACCAATCAAGTGGAAGAAGTGAGATGTGCACGATTTTTGAAAGAAAGTCATTGAAGAGGAAGTTAACAAGATCCTCGAGGCCCAGTACATCGAGCCCATACTGTATCCAGAATGGCTGTGCAATGTGGTACTGGTACCCAAGAGCGCTAACAAATGGCGCATGTGCAGCGATTTCACTGATCTCAACAAAGCCTGTCCCAAGGATCCCTACCCTTTACCCTGGATTGATCAGCTGGTGGATTCGACCACGGGGTGTGAGTTAATGAGCATGGTGGACGCTTTTCAGGGGTATTACCAAATCTTCATGGCCCCTGAGGACCGCCCCAAGACCTCGTTTGTGGTGCACATGGGAGTGTATTGTTTTCTAGTCATGCCTTTTGGGCTCAAGAATGCAGGTGCCACGTATCAACGCCTCGTCAACTGGATGTTTGAGAAGGAAATAGGAGGGTCTATGGAGGTGTACGTAGACGACATGATTGTCAAGAGCGAGCGCCAAGGCTCACATCTAGATGATCTTAAGTGCACATTTGTTATTCTACGTCAATACGGCATGAAGTTAAATCCCTCCAAATGTACTTTCAGAGTACGAGGGGGAAAATTTTTGGACTAAATGGTTAGCCAACGTGGGATTGAAGCTAATCCCGAAAAGATCAAGGCCATCTTGGATATTCCATCCCCTCGCAACCTCAGGGAAGTGGAAGTGTTGGTGGGAAAGATAATCTCCCTGAGCCGGTTCAGCTCCCGCTCAGCAGACAAAAATCTCCCTTTTTCCAAAATCATACGCAACGTTCGAAATTTCTCTTGGACTGAAGAATGTGAAAAAGCCTTGCAAGATATGAAAGCTTACCTCTCGAGCGCTCCCCTCCTGACAAAGCCCGTGGCAGGTGAAGACTTATTCATATACCTTTCCGTCTCCGCTGAAGCCACGAGCGCAGTTTTGGTAGGTGTACGCAAGCGCAAACATCTACCTATCTATTACTTGAATAAGACATTGCAAGGCACTGAAAAGAAGTATTTGGAAATCGAAAAGTTCGTTTTTGCCCTCATTAATACATCAAGGAGGCTGAGGCCTTATTTCCAAGCACACTCAATCACCATCCTTACGGATCAACCTTTGAAACAAGTTCTGTCTAAGCCAGATGTCTCCAGAAGGCTGATAAAATGGGCTATTGAATTGAGCCAGTTTGACCTAAGCTTTGAGCCTAGAGCGGCCATACAAGCTCAGGTAGTTGCGGATTTACTGGTTGAACGCTTTGGTTTAGAGCCTGTTGTTCCTGAAAACGATGGTCTATGGGTCCTGCACACAGATGGCTCCTCGACCTCTCAAGGGATGGGAGCAGGGGTGACCCTCAGAGATCCCATAGGAGTTGAAGTCAACTTTGCAGGTTGGATTTCCAAGTTACTGTAGGAAAAGAGGAATCAGAAAGCAGCGGAAATTTAAAAAATTTTCCAACAAAAGGATCTTGGACTCGCAATCGTGTATCCAAATTCGTAGAGATCAAGAAACTCACTTGGGTAGTAGCTTTCTTGACACGTTTTGAGCCGCCCTCAAACGCGTCTCATGCGGTAATGGCAACCCGTTCCTCGAAATCTCTTTCTACTTCAGAATCCATTGTAGGGATAACAATCCACACCAACCTGGATTCAAATCATGTTAGGGAAGTTCTTAACGATATAACATAAAGAAAGAAACATGAAACGAGAATGGCATGATTGAAACTCCCTTCGAAAACCAGTTTTGCGAAAGTAGAAATCTGCCAGCCATAAAACCCTCATGAAAAAATTCATCCTTCCGGATATGGACGAACGGTTTTTGCCATCTTCTTTGGTTCGATTTTTTCACTCGTTTTTCTGTTGGGTTCAGAATCGTTTCATCATCCCTTCTGATCGTTTTGCTTGATCCCCACTTTTTGGTAAAGCTCGAATCTTTAAAACTTCTAACTTGAAGCTCTCTAGAGATAGTCCACCAACTTGGCTACAATCTAACTAGTAAGGATGCTAGTTCTCTAGTTAGTGTTTAGGCTTAACCTAGGGTTTTGTTTATCTTCGAGAAAGGATGGTGTTCAACACATGAACCAAAAGAATTGCCAATTACTCTCAAAGGGGAGCACGAGCTCCCCTATATATAGGAAAGGGAGGGGTGGCCGAAAATCCTAGTCCTTATGGACTAAGGATTTTGGTCCCTCTCTCCTATTACTTGATCATCAAGTAATTTTGACTTTAACTTTGAATTCAAATTCAAATAAACTTTCAAGAGAGCTAAAATATCCAAACTATTTTTCGATAATTTTATACTTTATTTATTTAAAATAAATAACTTATTTTATCTAATTAATTAATTCGTAATTAATTAACTAGATTATTTTTCTCCAAAATAAGACTTTCTTTTTAATTCAAAATTAAACCAAAGTCTATTAAATAATTAACACTTTTAATTATTTAATATATATATATATATATATACAATATATATATTCACGTGTGGGACACGTGTCACTCACGTGACCCACACGTGTGGAACCCTCTTGGCCCGATTAACTCGTTTAATCATTTTAAAGCCTCAACTCATGTAACCAAGTTGTTGTGTGTGACCCTCTCGCTTCTCAATTCAATTAGCAGTGACCCTAATTAATTAATTCACTAATTAATTAATCAGTCCACAGATTAAACGACCATAGTCTAGCAACAGGTGTTTAACCCCTAGCTGAATTGGAATGTTCGGATTCGACAGAACCTTTAAGTCACTGATTCATGTGAGATACAATCCTCCTACTTACTTTCTCTCAACCAAGATCTAGGGTAAGGGAATAATTAGAACCCTAATAATCTGGTCTTAAAGCTAAGTGCATTTCATATCCATTTGATCTCAATCCAAGAAACCCTTTTCTTGATGTCTTGATCTACTGCCTTAGCCAAGGACTCCATATGGCATATGAATGACTTACACAATAAGAGATCACCTTGCAAACGCAAGTGTAGGTCCTTTCTTGATTCTCATTCACTTTCATGAGTCACTTGTGTAGCCCCAGCATAAGCCTTGAATCAGTTGTCTAAGGCGACACCCTTTAAAGCTTATACCTAAGACTACAGAGTTAACTCATAAAGTGACATGGAACCTCAAGTCTAAGGATCAATTAATCACATCAATGACTCGTGAGATATTTCCTAATCTAGAAGTTTCCATTTCTTAAAATAGAAACTTCCTTTCCCATTTAGGAATCTTCTCACACGGGGGCACCTCAGTGAACTTATTGAAGTAAGCACCCTCATGTATCACGCACGTATCAACTATACACTTTGCACCTCCATGAAACAAGGTGGTCCTTCTTAAGGGCGTGATCCCATAAGCAAGCCTTAGAGGAGTCAGGTTGACATTCCCACTGTCTGTAGGACTCATCGGCTTGGAGTATTTTACTAATCATGACTTATGTGATTTAGGGCTCGTTTCATGAACCATTTCACCTAAATGGTAGAGTCCTAAAGTCATCAGGATTAGGGGAGTTCTCATACATGCACAGCTAAAGTAAACGCATACCAAACAAGAGCATATAAAGAAGTGTTTGCCTATGATATTAATCAATCGTATATTATTCAAAGATTGTCTATGATACTAGGAAAGTCCCAAAATGGATTATGACTAATCGGCTTTCTAGGGCACTTTTCCTAACAATCTCCCACTTACCAGTAAAAGCCATTTAGGTACTCTAAGTCCCATCCTCTCAAGATGCACTCTGAGAGCCTATTGACTTTGGGCGTTTCCAAAGTGGATCTGCTATATTCTCTGCTGATGTGACCCTCTTGTTTACACATCTCTTAGGAAACACCTTTTCCTTATAAAGTGATTCGTAATCACGTGTTCAGTCTCTTGGTGAGGTCTTTGTTCTCTTGCTTGAGCAACCATCCTTTTTATCATACAATATGATAAAGGAGTTGTTTCCTGCTAGGAACTTCATCTAACCAGTTAGATGGAGTTTCTTACCCAAACACTTAACTTAGCGTTATATAATACGACTAAGTTCTCAACTACGATAGTCGAGTTTTGTAATGTCTGTCCTTGGAACCCCTTTCTAACACATTGCATTAGCATTCTGGTAGAAGTTGTATCCTTTCAATGATTTCATAATCATCTATGTTTGATGAACGGTTACATCAAATATCCTTCTAACAACAAGATCTTTTGGGCTCTGTAAACTAATACATATCCTCATTTCTTCTCAAGTACTCTGAGGACATCCTTTACAGGAATCTAATGACCTTCTCTGAGGTCATATTGGATTCGACCCACTACGCTTAGTGCTGCGCCATATCAAGTCTAGTACATGATATTTCATACATTATGCACCCTTGCACTTAAAGGGATTTTAGATATTCTAACTTTCTTAAAGGTATCTTAGGACACATACTCTTCAAAAGAGATGTTCCATTGTCCATACTAAACTCCTTTTAGTATTATGGTTATGTACTCGTTTTGTGATAATCCTTTTATTCTCTTAGATCTATCTTCTATAGATTTGAATGTCGAGAATTTAGGATAATCACTAAGATCTTTCATGCCAAATTGTTTCTTAAACAAGAATTGGTAACTTTCACGTCATCCTTGATATTCCTAATGAGAAGGATGTCGTCTTCTAAAGAACCATAATTGACTCTTACATCACTAACTTTCATATGTACACTCTGAGACTTATTCGACTTCCATTTGTGTCAAACGATTTGACTGTGGAATCTAATTGTCTAACTCCTAGAAGCCTTTATCAATCCACAGATTGACTTAGGGATTTGTATACCTTATGCATACTCCCACTGAATATGAGATTTATAGAAATACCTTATTTCAGTCTCTTTCAATCTCATATTGAACAAGATAGTTCTCATATTCATTTATCATATCTCATAGTCAGAATATGAGGATGTGGTAAACACAATCCAAATGGACTTTTGCATTTCAACCGTCAAGAAGATTGTAATGCTTTCATTCACTCGAAGCTCCACGAGCTTGATCCTATCAGGTGGATCAACCAAGGTCAAAACTTGGTTTGAGTATATGGAATCCATATTGGATTTCAAGGCTTGCTTACACTACTCAGATTCCAAATCTGACAGTATCTCCTCTTCAAGTAATTCCTTTGCTATCTAGGAACGCGTTCTAAACGCTTCTTAAGAGAAGGGTTTCATACATGTGCATACTCTAAAATTTGGCTAAATTTTATCAGATGGGCTCGTTTCTTCTATATGTGGTGTAGATATTTATCCTCAAATTTCTTTGAGGTCTGCTTGCTTGCCTTTCTTCTTCTATAGGAACGATTCCTTAAGAAAGGTACATTCCTTGAGACCAACAACCTTTGTCTAAGGGAATCTCAGAAACGATATCCAATATCGTTGTATAAACTTGAACTCATTTCAAGCTTATCTCCCACTATCCTCTTCACTTAAGAGGATTCCATTAAATTCTTAGATAAGAATAATCAGGGAATTTAGTATGCCACATTGCATAGTGCAACTAAAGGACTGATGTTGGAAGGTACTAAATTCAAAATCTCTAACTGCATATTCTGGTAGTTTATTCCTAGAATTATTATAAGTCAGTAAAGCTTTCTATGGAATGGACCATATCCTATTAGGTTTCATTCCCTCATTCGAAACACTAAGGTGTTCTCGAATTAGTTTACGGAGAGATAATCCTATTATCTCTAAGATGACTAAGGAATTAGTTGCTAAGATGTTGGCTGTCTCGATCATATCGATTTACCTATAACTTATGACTACTTCGGTTCCTAACCTCCTTTTGAAATTCTAAGAATTTCATATAAGTTTCGAATTTGTACTTCAATAGGTACATTCATTCATAATGATTAAACTGACGATTGTATCTAGTGCTTACATTAAGCATCTTACACTCAACAGCATGGATCGAAATCCACTAGAATTTTGGCACGTTCCACGTTTCACCTAAACCATGTTTCGGGAACGTTTCCCTTTACGATAGGATTTATAGGAAGTTAACTCTCTAGGTTCATTTTCGTAAAATCATCCTAAGATGTCTAACTTGCTAATCCTTTTATGTCTCAACGTTCCAAAGTAATCCGAAGCTTTGTCATCTCACTTACTTTTGTTATCTCGTTGTATGTTCAGAACATTAGTGCTTTGAGTCTTTGCACAACAAATTATGCAGAATCAACTCAAGACTTGTGAATTCTATTCCTAGTAGAATTACTAAACGAGGTAACATTTCAGAGTACTCATACTCTTTGCAGTGCCCTTTCAAAGTCCTTATTTGTTACCATAGAAGCAAACGTCCAATTTGATCTCTAGTGTCTTTTGGGCGTACCCCTTACATGCCCCTCCACTGGCCTCTTAAGGGTTTCTTCTTCTTTAGGCCTTCAAGCCTTTAACTTAGTGAGTCTAGAAGAAGAATTAACCATCACAACCTTTTGTTCCTTCTTAAGGATACTCTCAACCATTATCAACTAAATGATTAACTATGCTACATTAGCATCATTCTAGTTGAGCATAAAGGGTTTGAATGATGGTGGAAGCAATGTAAGCAATCAGTGCATTGAGAACTCTTTTCTCAGTTAATGATCGAGACCACAAGATCTTCAAATAAGATCTTCAGACCTTGTTCGTGTGCACTTGTTTTCTCATTTGGAATATTTGAATAATTCCATAATGTTATACCTTGTAACATTTTTATGAGGTGGTTCAATTGCTCTTAAGTGGTTTGGAGAAATCCTATTCACCTCAGATCGCTTCTCTTTTGGCCCCGGTCGAATTTTCACAATTGAAAACTTCGCCCTTTAGAGAACGCCTTTCTCTATTCGAAATCTAAAACGAATTTTAGGGTCCGAACCCAATTAGAATTAGTTAGGACTTAGTCAACTCTTTTGACTTAAGGATGGATACGAATGGGTTTGCATTTCATATTGTAGAGAATCACAGAACTACAACCTAAATGCTAAGCAGAGAAAATGTGAGCATGCTGAATTATAACGATATACAAAAGATAAGGTCTTTAATCTAATGTAGCTCCCACTATTTTTCAAAGATCTATAATTCCCAAAGATCTAAGAGGAACGCGTTTCCCAGTGGGTACTAAGATCCTAAGCATTTTACCTCGAACCCACGACTCGCGGACATTCTAAGTAAAACCCTAGGTAGATACAACTTACCCATTCTAACACCTTTAGAACTCTTAGTAATTGTTTTGCATCACCTATCTTTCAATTTGGACCCACGACTCGTGCGACATCTATATTTACTTAGGCGTTAAGCTAGACCCATCAATCATAAGATCATGATCAAAACTTAATTCGAACGACCCACGACTCGCGGACATCGCCCTTGCCAAAATTAACCACGAAATATTGATCATTTAAAATGATCAATTAGGTAACTAAGAACTAATAAGCTCCACTAGCTATCCCACGACTCGCGGATAATAACTAGCTTTACTTACTAAACTTAAAACCTATTGATGGAATGCTAGGAATTTAATTTAAAATTTGCATCTCGAATTAAATACCTATTATTCGAAATGAGCTTAATATTTAATGGGAATTTTTGAATCAACCGAAGAGTTGATCAGTTCGACCTCACCAACATATATGTTATCCAATTTTATTACTCTTGATTAATGCAAGTACAACTTAAATGCATTTCAAACAAGCACATAAACAGATAACATGTCCTAGCATGATACTAACATGAGATGATCATGGGTTCTACCTATCTTATGCGTGATATGTGGGAGCCACTCCACAATCACAAGTTCTAACATACATGCCACATAAACAGTTTAAATCACATAAGGGAAAGCGGTAACAAAATACGAGCCCTATCTCTATTACATTTTTACAATTGAGATTCCCCTCCCTAATATTTTGAGGGGTCTTCACTTATGGCCACCTTGTTACTTGAATGTGGTTCATCTTACTCCATGGGTGCATTGTCTCCAAAATGAAAATAAAACCTCATCACCTATCTCTACTCTCAAATTACAATAAAAAGAAAAAGACATAAAGTAATAAGGCTCAATCTTCATATTGGCCTTAGACAAATACACGGGGCATACCCCGGCCCAAAAAAAACAGTAATATGGAAAGCCACATAATAAATCACACAACAGTACGCACATAAGTGAGGCTCTGACCTCAATTGAAAAACGCAACTATAGGGCTCCAACCCCAATTTAAACCATCCATGTGCATAAATTAAAACCATACACAAGTCTAAACCCATGATCACCTAACATGCTTTTGCGAGAATTTAAATTTGCCCAATAAATTAAAATTCTTACGTTAAGCTCTAATAGCTTAAAACACGACTTAGATGCAATTCTTGTTCAAGAGCATTTTCTATAAAACCCGAAAAACTATAAACTAATAAACTCCTATTAATTTCTGAAAATTAATGATTTTTATTCTTTCAATATTTTCAGAAAATAAAGTTTGTAATTTTCCCAAAATTTAAATCGATTTTAATTTCTCAAAATCCCAATTTAAACAATTATTTCAAAAATAATTCAAATTTAATAAAATAAAATTTTCAGAAAAATTAAATCGGGATTTCAAGGACCGAAAATACGAAAACACGAAAATGGGCCCGAAACGCCGTGGGCATCGCCCGCACGCCGTGCGGTAAAGCACGCTAGGCGCACACCAGCGTCGCGCACAGTCGGCAGCAGTTGCTGCCAGCATGCGCACTAGGCGCGGGCCCTAGCGGGCATCACGCGCGCAGGTGGGCTATGGCGGGCGGTCTCGGCCAGGCTCCCGCGCGGTTGCGGGAGGTGCTAGGCGGGACGTCCCGCGCGGTTGCGGGACGTGTGGGCGGTGACTCCCGTGAGGTTGCGGGAGCCTCGTGCGGGCAGTCCCGCACGATCGCGGGACTGGTGGGCGGCGGCGATTGGCGAGGCCTCGCGTGCTACGCCTTAGCACGCGCGAGCCTTGCCTCTTTCGTTCTCAACGCGATTTCGTGTTTCGTATCTCAAGTTTCTCAGAACCAATTCAATCCAAAAATCAAAATTACGATTTAAACAGATTTCAACTAAAACAGCTTTTCAAAAACAGATTTAAGAAAACAGTTTTCAGAAATTCAAGAAAAAATTATAGTTTCGTAATTCATGCTTTCTAAAAGAACTCATGAATACCTAATTCGCATCTAAGCCTAAGAATTTCTACCAAATTCAGTTTAATTGAGACGAATCAGAAACACGATTTACGAGGTGGCTCTGATACCACTTGTTGGAAAACAGGAATCAGAAAGCAGCGAAAATTTAAAAATTTTTCCAACAAAAGGATCTTGGACTCGCAATCGTGTATCCAAATTCGTAGAGATCAAGAAAATCACTTGGGTAGTAGATTTCTTGACACGTTTTGAGCCGCCCTCAAACGCGCTTCATGCGGTAATGGCAACCTGTTCCTCGAAATCTCTTTCTACTTCAGCATCCATTGTAGGGATAACAATCCACACCAACCTGGATTCAAATCATGTTAGGGATGTTCTTAACGATATAACATAAAGAAAGAAACATGAAACGAGAATGGCATGATTCAAACTCCCTTCGAAAACCAGTTTTGCAAAAGTAGAAATCTGCCAGCCATAAAACCCTCATGAAAAAATTCATCCTTCAGGATATGGACGAACGGTTTTCGCCATCTTCTTTGGTTCGATTTTTTCACTCGTTTTTCTGTTGGGTTCAGAATCATTTCATCATCCCTTCTGATCGTTTTGCTTGATCCCCACTTTTTGGTAAAGCTCGAATCTTCAAAACTTCTAACTTGAAGCTCTCTAGAGATTGTCCACCAACTTGGCTACAATCTAACTAGTAAGGATGCTAGTTCTCTAGTTAGTGTTTAGGCTTAACCTAGGGTTTTGTTTATCTTGGAGAAAGGATGGTATTCAACACATGAACCAAAAGAATTGCCAATTACTCTCTAAGGGGTGCATGAGCTCCCCTATATGTAGGAAAGGAAGGGGTGGCCGAAAATCCTAGTCCTTATGGACTAAGGATTTTGATGGACTAAGGATTTTGGTCCCTCTCTCCTATTACTTGATCATCAAGTAATTTTGACTTTGACTTTGAATTGAAATTCAAATCAACTTTCAAGAGAGCTAAAATATCCAAACTATTTTTGGATAATTTTCTACTTTATTTATTTAAAATAAATAACTTATTTTATATAATTAATTAATTCGTAATTAATTAACTACATTATTTTTCTCCAAAATAAGACTTTCTTTTTAATTCAAAATTAAACCAAAGTCTATTAAATAATTAACACTTTTAATTATTTAATATGTATATATATATATACTATATATATTAACGTGTGAGACACGTGTCACAATGACACGTGTCACTCACGTGACCCACACGTGTGGAACCCTCTTGGCCCGATTAACTCGTTTAATCATGTTAAAGCCTCAACTCATGTAACCAAGTTGTTGTGTGTGACCCTCTAGGTTCTCAATTCAATTAGCAGTGACACTAATTAATTAATTCACTAATTAATTAATCAGTTCACAAATTAAACGACCATAGTCTAGCAACAGGTGTTTAACCCCTAACTGAATTGGAATGTTCGGATTCGACAGAACCTTTAAGTCACTGATTCATGTGAGATAGAATCCTCCTACTTACTTTCTCTCAACCAAGATCTAGGGTAAGGGAATAATTAGAACCCTAATAATCTGGTCTTAAAGCTAAGTGCATTTCATATCCATTTGATCTCAATCCAAGAAACCCTTTTCTTGATGTCTTGATCTACTGCCTTGGCCAAGGACTCCATATGGCATATGAATGGCTTACACAATAAGAGATCACTTTGCAAACGCAAGTGTAGGTCTTTTCTTGATTCTCATTCACTTTCATGAGTCACTTGTGTAGCCCCAGCATAATCCTTGAATCAGTTGTCTAAGGCGACACCCTTTAAAGCTTATACCTAAGACAACAGAGGTAACTCATAAAGTGACATGGAACCTCAAGTCTAAGGATCAATTAATCACATCAATGACTCATGAGATATTTCCTAATCTGGAAGTTTCCATTTCCTGAACTAGAAACTTCCTTTCCCATTTAGGAATCTTCTCACACGGGGCACCTCAGTGAACTTACTTATTGAAGTAAGCACCCTCATGTATCACGCACGTATCAACTATACACTTTGCACCTCCATGAAACAAAGTGGTCCTTCTTAAGGGCGTGATCCCACAAGCAAGCCTTAGAGGAGTCAGGTTGACACTCCCACTGTCTAGAGGACTCATCGGCTTGGAGTATTTTACTAATCATGACTTATGTGATATAGGGCTCGTTTCATGAACCATTTCACCTAAATGGTAGAGTCCTAAAGTCATCAGGATTAGGGGAGTTCTCATACATGCACAGCTAAAGTAAACGCATACCAAACAAGAGCATATAAAGAAGTGTTTGCCTATGATATTAATCAATCGTATATTATTCAAAGATTGTCTGTGATACTAGGAAAGTCCCAAAACGGATTATGACTAATCGGCTTTCTAGGGCACTATTCCTAACAGTTAAGAACAATGAAGCAGAGTACGAGGCTCTCATACAAGGGTTGAGAATTTCTTTTCAGAGTGGAGCTTCCAGGGTCACCGCTTATGTTGATTCGCAGCTGATTTCAAGTTACATTGAAGGAACGTATGAGGCTCGAGAAGCCACCATGGTGCAATACTTGGGAAAAGCAAAAGAGATAATCGGAAAGTTTAAGTAATTTCACTTGCTCCAATTCCCTCGAGTGAAGAACGAACGTGCAGACGCTTTATCTAAATTCGCTTCTGCCCTCGAAGGATCCTGTGAACATTCTATCACATTTCTCAGAACGGAGGGACCACTAATTCAGAGGAAAGAGCCCGACCGAGCGGTAGCTATGATTAATCCCACCGAGCCCTGTTGGCTCGATGACATTGTCAGATTCCTTAAAGAAGGTATTTACCCGATTGACAAAGTGGAGGCACGTAAAATTCGGAACAAGGCCCCTCGTTTCTCTCTGGACAACGAGGGCAGACTCTTCAAGAAATCCTTCCAAGGCCCACCATTGAGATGTTTGAGGCCCTCGCAGGCCAAAGAGACCATCGAGCACGTTCACGGAGGGAGTTGTGGGAATCATTCTGGGGGGGCACATTCTTGCCAAAAAAATACTGAGAAGTTGATTCTACTGGCCCACAGTCCTCCAGGATTCCATAGCATTTTCCAGGAAATATCCTTTGTGCCAATTTCACTCTAATGTTCCCCAATTGCCAGCGGCTCAAATGATCCCCATTGACGTCTCATGACCCTTTGATCAGTGGGGTAGTGATATTGTTGGCCATCTGTCTATGGCGGTCGGACAGAAAAAGTTTGTCATTCTAGCCGTTGATTACTTTACCAAGTGGGCTGAGGCCGAGGCTGTTGCAAAAATCACTTTTAGGGTGGTACGGGATTTCATATGGAAAAACATTATTTGCAAGTATGATATTTCGAGGGTGCTTATTTCGGATAACAGATCCCAATTCATAGCAGCTGATACCCGGGAATGGTGCTCAGAGTTAGGCATTAAGCAACGCTTCACCTCCGTGGGCTACCCTCAGGCCAACGGTCAATCGGAAGTCACCAACAGGATCATCTTACAACATCTGAAAACCATGCTTGAGAGCAAAAAAAGCGAGTGGGCCGAGGAGTTACAAGGGGCTTTATGGGCTTATCGCACCACCCCCCGAGCGGCCACCGGTGAAACCCCTTACTCACTTGTCTATGGCTCAGAAACAATGATACCAGCAGAAGTTGCACATGAATCCGATCGAGTGGCAAATTTCGAGCCCGGAGCAAACGAGGATAACAGAGCATTGGAATTGGATCTTGTGGAAGAGAAAAGGGACAAGGCATGGGCACGTATTCATGAGTACAAAGCATCCGTTGCTCGGCAGTATAACAAGCGGGTTAGAGAAAGAACTTTCCAGTTTAGAGACTTGGTTTTGAAGAAGGTTGAAGTCTCAAAGCATGTAGGAAAGTTGGACCTCAACTGGGAAGGCCCTTACAAAGTTATACAAATCAGAGCTAACAATATATATACGCTCGAGACACTCCAGGGCGAGCGTCTCCCGCATCCGTGGAATGCATGCAACCTACGAAGGTTTATGTTTAATTATTTATAATTTTGTAAAAACCAATTTCTGGGATCTACGTACTCTCTGTTTACAAGCATTACCTATTAAAGCTATTTTTATGTGTGAAATGTCTTTTGAGGATGGTAAGTGATTCCCCATCGGAAACCTAGGCAATCGCCACACAGGTCCGAGGCGCGCGAATCCCCCTTTCGAGGTCCCACCTAGAGGTCCACCCTCTTTGGGAATTATTCAAACGATGGCCACGAGGCGAAGAACGAGCCTAACTGGATCTCGCTGCCAGTTAGCGCTCGAACCCTACAACACTTGGGAGGAAACTTTTAGACAAGTTTCCACAAGTCCTGACCAAGGCTCCCTCGAAAATGGGACCCTCGTAGCATAAATCCCTCGCAGCATAAATCCCTCGCATTCAAGCACTGGGATGGAGAACTTTTAGACAAGTTTTCACAAGTCTAGACCCTTACGTCTGCGATGACTTGTTAAAATTCCTAAGTGACCAACAATTCACAACCAGCTTACGAGCGTGCCTGTACAGCACTTGGTAAAAGTTGTAAAGAGCCTAATTTGCCTACACGAATGTCCTAGTAGGCCCGGGTTACTTATCAAACAAGCACCCAACGCTCGAAATTGGGACTCATTACATACCTTGATCAAACTACATCCTACAAGGGAGAATCTTTTAGATAAGTTTCTGCAAGTCCCTAACCAGGGTACCCTCAAAGCAGGACCCTCGCGTTAGTCAAGGGCTCACCACAAACCCTTTTACCCTACTTAGGAAAATTTTCACAAGTCTTGAATCAGGGCATTCTCAAAGTAAGACCCTTGTGTTTACTCAAAGACTTAGCAAAATTTTCCAAGTTTTATGCCATTTTTACTTGGCTTATTACTTGAAATCTTAACATCACAAGATTTTGATAAAACAGCTCAAAGTAAGAATTCATGGCATAACATTACAAAAGGTAAAAGACACCCAATCATGAAAAAGAAACTTTCATTAACAATAAAGCAAAGCGTACAAGGCTGCAAAACAAGGGCACCATGGCCCATGGAATTCATCAAGAAAGCAAAAGAAGATACAAGGAGATTTTCTCAGAAAGTAGAAGGAAATTTCAAGCAGCAGGGGCAACGTCCTCTTCTAGATTCACCACTTGAGGGACAGGCTCATTTTGAGCAGGATCAACCGGTTATTGTGCTGGAGGGACAGGCACGTTTGAGTCTTGAGCATTGGGAGGTGGCAGGCGTGATGGCTCAGTTGCCTCAACCACTAAAGCAGGAGCATTCTCACTGGCCTGAGCAGGAGTGTCTTCAACCGTTGGCGTTGGGGGCACGTTTCCCTAAGGGCCCTCGAGGACGATTGTAGCATCATCAGCCCCCTCGTTTTGTTCCACGAGAGACTCTTCCTCTGGCGGGTGAGCGGCTATGTAATCATCTTGGAGGAATTCAACTACAAAGTTGTACTCCGGCTCGCTGATATTGGCCTCTGGATCATCCACTCCCCCCTCGGACGCTGCGCAGTTCTCATCAAGGGCTAGGCCCATATCCTTTCTCCCTCTCGAAGAAGCGCTCATTAGGCCCAAGTGAATCAGCTGCTTGATGGCCAAGTTAAAAGCCTTCTAAGCCTCATCATAACAATGAAGCGAGGCCGCAAATGAGAATGCCCTGGAGTGGCAAAGCTTGATAATGGCTTCCTTATTGGCTCTCTCCAAGCGCTCGGGAAGCGACTGCTAGAATTCCCTCTCATAAGCGCTGCAAGTCTCATCAGTATACTTTTTCTTGGCCTCATTATACTTGTCAATCCACCCGTTCACATCAGCTATGAGTTTCTTATTGGACTCGGAAATAGTGGTAAAATCCGTACGGTACTTCTTCCGGGAGGCCTTTGACTTCTTAAGATCATCCTCCAGCTTCTTCATGTATGCCTTCATTTTATCATGCTCAGTTTGGAGGGATAAGAACTTAGCTTTCTCCACGTCCAGCTCCTCTTGGATCTGAGCTGGGTGATTCGAGTGTGCCTTCTTCTTATATTTCGCTTTGCGCTCGAAATAGACAGTGGCGCGCATCTGGAGGTCTTTGACCCTCGGGAGTACTTGCTGCATTTTTCAGAAGAAGAAGACATTCCATACTTAGTATCTTTTTTAAGAGAATAAGGGAATGTTTGAGTAAAGGGTAATGAGAAGACTTATGGAAATGAGGGCATGGATCATGTCCCCAGCCACCTTCTCTGTGTTCTGGGAGAATAGCGCTTGGTGGTCCCCTGTGAACCGGACCCTATCATAGAGCCCACGGCCTCGGGGTTGTTGGGCAGTGCTTGAACTTACCCCGTGATGGCCCCAGGGACCATCCCGCGACCAGCCCCTTGGCCGTGTGGGTTTTGCTGGTTATCTTGGGGCTGCGGGCGTTGTTGGCGGTTATGAGCATTGACGAAGTTGGCAACATTGCGCATATTTCCTCCTGCCATTATGATGTTTGCTCCTAGAAAATGAAAGAAGATAAGGGTTAAGCTTTTGTGTAAAATTCACAAAGTGCAAGTACAATTATGAAGTTAGTATCCCTATATAGAGTTAGTGCCCTGATATCTAACCATCTCTCTCCAAGTTCAGAGCGGGAGGATTGTTGAGGAAATGAGGGTTATTTGTGAGCCCACACAGGAACATAACCTCCTCATCATCAATTAGGTCCTTTGCCTGTATTAACCAACCCTCGTCTCTCAAAGCGCCCGCTAAATCTTGGACCCAGTTTTCAGGGAAAGTGGACTCCAAGCGATGCCTCACTAAGGGACCCTCCCCGTGCGAAACCCACTCTCGTAGGACCCCAAAATAATCATCATGCGGAGCCCTCATAAAGAAGAACTTTTCTTTCCACTCCACTTCATAAGTTGACGAGGGGGAATTGATCAACTTCAAGCCAGCCTTCGTTTGAACGTAATAAAAACCCGCCCTCGGGGACGAACGAGGCGAGCGGGTAACTTGGAACAAAGCATTGAAATTGCGCATTGAGGGCTGGTTTCCTATGCACTTCATGAGAATGATAAAGGTTGTTATGAGCGCCAGGCCGTTAGGAACAATCTGCGAGGGGCTCAGATTGAGGTCATTAAGTATACTGGCCACTGGGACAGGAATGGGGAATCTTAAACCCCCAAACGCCACTGAGTCCTTGAAAACGGCCATTTCTCCGGTGGAAGGTTGTTAGCCCGCTCATGATCGGCTGGAATCCTCCATTGGAAGCGCTCGTCCCAGAATATAGGAGCCATTATAGACGCTATCTCCCATTATGTAATAGTACTTGGGGTCTCGTCAGGGGTTCACTCGGTTGCCTATATACCGGAGCCCCCACCCTCGGCTGGTCCTTTGGTTTTCTTGGCTTTCTTAGAATTTTTCTTGCGCGTGGCTGGTGGTTGTTCTGATGGTCCCGCTGTTTTCCCCTCGAGCACAGGAGGGGCTACAGCTACTGTCACCATATGGCGATGAGGGTGGGTTGCGCTCTCTGTTATTAGGAGAGTCACCCCTTGTCTCTCTGCTTCCATCAGTAAGTCCATCTCTTCGAAGATGTGTTCAACACCTCCGGGATCCCTCTCCCCCATGGCGGAAACCACCGCATCTAATTCCTCATCCCTTGGAGCGTTATGGTGGGAGGAGCTTTGAGTGGCCATCCCCTCCACTTCACGGGCAAATTCTTCAACGTGGTCTCCAGATATGATTTTCTGGAATTTGGAGGTGGTACAGAAAGGTTGGGGATTTGAAGATTTTCGAAAACAAATGGAGGTTTGGGAGAGATTGATCCTATCACTCTAAGGTTAGCAGGAAGAAGTTAGAAGATGAAGAAGATTACTTAGGGCGTAAAGTTCTTGGGAAGTTTTGTTTGCTGGAGATCTCTCTGCGGATTGCTTTGGAAGTTTGAAGATTTTCTCTGAGAATTTCGAATGCGTAAAAGATGAAACTGATTTGGGATCCCCTATTTATAGGGGAAGAGGTTGGTACGATTTTGGCATTTAATTTCAAAGGCAATCATTTCCCGCCTAGGTAACCGCCCACTTTTGTGAATCGTCACCCACATCCCAAGATTCACGAGCTGTTTCTTGGAAAGTCGCACCCACTCTCGCATCAGCATTTAATGCGGGTCAGTACGAGCGGTCAGTTGAAAGGACAACATTTAATGATTGCTCAGAGGAAACATTTCATCGTACGCCATCTTCCCTCAAGAGCGTCGCCCTCGAGAATTGATAACATTTAAATTCTACAGCCCTTATCACTAAGGACTACAGAATTGGGGGGTAAAATGATGGGGTCAAAATACGCTTAGCCCACGTTTTGACACGTGGCGCCACCAGCAACTGACACGCGGCCTCTCAATCCCCAAAACAGATCTTCTCTGAGCGTCATCCACCCTCGGGTGCTGATACCTATAAGTGATACGTGTCATCGTTGTCACGTGACACGTGGCTATTATAACCGCTCACCAACGAGGGCTCCTTATGCTACAAAGCAAGACCCAAGTTCAACAAGGGAGTCATCCTCGAACGCTCACTCCCGTCGGATGTGCTTCCACATGTAAGCAAACCAAGGGACCAAGCTCCCCCTCATCTTGCAGCCTTGGCCCGGATCCACCCTCGAGTCCCTCGTTACCAACCCAAAATGACTCTCTGACATCCCGTACATGTCCGCGCACCTGCCACTGTTGCTCGCACCACCTTTTCCACCAACTTTTGCTGGAGATTCCTCCTAGGTTTCTCCTCATTGCACCACGTGTTAGGGCGACATCAGAGTAGGACCACAAGGGGCAAATTACCGAAGGGTCCCTAACCCTCAACTATAAATAGGAGTCTCCATCTCCATCTCTGTAAGCAATCTCCATTACTGTTACTTAGCAATTACTTAGCCTAAACTTCTCGGATCATTATCTAACTTGAGCGTCGGAGAGCCAAACTGGGAATCACCCACAGTTCCCCCAGCTTGGCCTTCTGACCTTTCTTTTCTCTTGGTGTTTATCCTAGCAGGTTGAACCCCTTCATCTTTTCCGGCGAGTCCAATCTTGTTTCCCCACATCAAACAAATTCTAAAGTGATCGGAGTTTGACAGCTCAGATTCTTACCCATCACTATCCAACATCTACTAAATAAATATTCTAACAATAATATTTAGAAAAATCAATACATCTACTTTTAAAATATTATATATTATAAAATTAATGATGTAAAAAGTTTATTTACAATTTATTGGAATCAATAATTAATTAAGAGAAATATACTCGGATATTTGTTTTTAGATCAATTAACCACTTAACATAAGGAGTTGGTCCAAGTGGTAAATTGATTCATTCTCAATGGCA
This sequence comes from Lantana camara, assembly GCA_037501455.1. Classification (NCBI taxonomy): domain Eukaryota; kingdom Viridiplantae; phylum Streptophyta; class Magnoliopsida; order Lamiales; family Verbenaceae; genus Lantana; species Lantana camara. The sequence goes on from CM074864.1 coordinate 5,125,019, forward strand.
AGGTCCCGGTTCGAATCCCGCTTGGGTGCGCGTGTGTTAAAAAAAAAAAAACACTTAATATAAATAAAATGTATTAATTAAACATTACCGAAATTTATGAGATTAATAAGATAATTGGATTAATTTGTTAAATAATTGAAGTCATCAAAATTTTAAAAATTGTGTATTTAATTGGCCAATAAATAATTATTAGTTAGATCATAGATGTTTATAAAATATTATTAATTAAACATTACCTAAATTTATGAGATTAATAAGATAATTGGTTTGATTTGTTAAATAATTGAAGTCATAAAAAGTTTAAAAATCTTGTATTTAATTGACCAATAAATAATTATTAATTAGATGATATATGTTTCTAAATTTATGGGGTTGATTAGTTAATTAATATAATTATTAAAAAAAATTCATTAATGTATTTGATAAGTAATTATAGTTTTCAAAAATTTACATATCATAGATAATTAATCAATTAATCAAATAAATTTTATAAAATTAAATTTATTTAAAAAAAAAGGAAAAAAGACTATTGAATTAAAATTGCCACATTATATATATATATAATGCATTCCAAACGAATAAGGTAACGAGAGTTTTTAAAATTAATTCAAAGTTCAAATTACATAAAGTAATTTTTCGTGAGGCTAAAATACACTCAGGACACGTATGCGACGCGTGGCCCAATCTCAGCGTTATAGGTTGTAGCACCCCTACACATGGAGATGCCACACCCCCGCACTATAGATCGATCCACATACGAAACGGATAAACCGTACATGAACTAACGTATAGCGAACGGGTGATAATGCAAGTAAAATGACAAGTTAGGTGGGACTAACTCATACATGCAATAGAATAAAGCGGAAGCATAATCGATAACTTGCAAATATAACTATTAAAACATGCTATAACCTGGATCATGTGTCAGATAACTCGTATACTAGTTCACATATCAATACATTATCATTTCTGAATACATGACAATTAACATTAACAATAATGTCGTACGCAATTATAAATAATCAAGTAAATGCACCGTGCCTGACTCGACTACATGGACTGGACTTGACTCGATTCACGCCTAGCGTGCACCTGCAATAACCTGAAAGGTGGAGGCGTCAGTCTGTGAAGACCGAGTGAGGGGTTTAATTCTTAAAATTTAAATAAACTTCAAAAGTGAACACAAATATTTAATATTTACAGAAAATATACTTTCTAATGAATTATATATTATCTTTACATAAGTTTGAAATTTTCAGATTTGCAAATGTCGATAAAAATTAATAGTTAAACAATCAACTATATATTATCAAATTTTAATCCAGCGGTATCATATAAAAAGTTTTTAGTTATAACCATTTATTAGTTTACTTTGTGAAGATATATAACTAAATTAAATATTGAATGGATCGAATTATTCAATTTCATATTCAAATAAAACATTTGATATCACAACCCTAAGAATTAGGTATTTCTTCCAATCTAGAGTTGTTTCCAATCTATTCTCACAAATATCATAAAACATTTGGCCTTTGAAAATGTTCCTTGGCGAGAATTTTACTTGTCTCCCGACTCGAACCTAGTTAAATAGGATATAAAAAAAAAACTATGAAACAAATTAATTAAAGAGAGAAATTCCATTCATACAAAAACACAAATGTTTTATTATCAATAGAACAAAATAAATAAGTTTAATTACTCAAATTTGACATTGAAGTTTACATAATCAATTAAACTAAACCCTCAAAATCCAGAGTTCTTAACAACATCATTCTCCTAAACTTCAAACAATATAAAAAACAATAACAAGAAATTACAAAATTTTTGTTTTGGAGTATAAACAAGAAAATCTGAGAGCTAGTCATAACTTATATATATATATATATATCCCTTAATTATAAATTCTGGATCGGCTCCAATGTTATCTCGATCCCATGAGAGGAAACCCTAGGATGCTGGATTTCAGTTAATAGTCTGCGACTCCGGCAGCCCTCGCTCGGTTCACAGCTCCTCCGATAAGAGTTCACAGAGGCCGGTGGCGATTCTTGTTTCGGAATCCCATCTCTCTTGATCATTTCATATGTTATCATTTTTGCATCGACCGATGATGGAGCTATAGAAAGGCCTACGATGAGAAGCATCGCGAGACTCACCACGAACATCCTCGCCATGTTTAAGTTTCGAAAGCTCCTATTTTCTTGATTATGAGGAGCTCTCGAACAAAAAAGTTTGTAGTAATTTACCAATTACGTTTGCTTTTATTTTGTTAGGAAATATTTGTTAATCGTGATTGCTTTATAGTTCATGTGGCGAAGTGTTTGAGATGGGACGGAAAAGAAGGTGCATAATGTAAGTGTGTCCATTCATATGGGATGGGACAAAAATAAAAGTATAATAAAAACCATTCATTGTGATGCATGAGGGAATGGAATTTGGAGATTCCTAATTAAGTTCCTGGTTGTTTAAAACACTACCCCATTTCTCTAAAGAGAGATGTTTTATTTAAAGCCGAAATTATCATAAGATGTAGGGAATTTTAGTTTGTTCCTAAAAATCATTGGTCTTAGTAATAATTTCTCATTTTTAAGTTTTAATTTTTATTCACTTTCAAAACACCTAAATTCACTGAAATACTCTTCATTATTTCACTTGTTTTTATTTCTCCATAGAAGTTGTACGTTACAGAAGATTTTGTCATTCAAATGAATTAATACGTCATTATACAACAGCAAAAAAGATTTTTTTATGATTTTTCATCACGTGATTCAACAAATAATAGGTGATTCATCTTCTTTCATAGTATCTTATTTTGAAAATTGTGTGTCTGATTTATTATACTAGTACCTTATGCTCTCAATTCAGTATGTTATTTTGAAAATTGAGTACCTTATCATATGCTATATATATTTTTTGTTTATCTAGGTACGAAACTGGTAACGGGTCATACTAGTCCCATATGTTTTTAATTCAATACTTTATTTTAAAATTTGAGTATTTTAATATTCATATGTTATACCTAAAACAAAATTAGAGAGGTTAAACAACTTAGTTCCACACAAATTCAATTTAATTCAATCAAATCCCAAATATAAAATATTAAGCAATAAGTTCAAGGCATGAAACTTCAATTAAGCGCATATATATACTTTAGAATAGATAAGTTATGAATTAATTGTTAGGAATAGTGCCCTAGAAAGCCGATTGTATATCCGCTTTGTACTTTTCCTTCTTGTAATCACAGACAATCTTTGAATGAAATAACGAATTGAGGCAACACTTCTTTATATGCTCTTGTTTGGTATGCGTTTACTTTAGTTGTGCATGTATGAGAACTCCCCTAATCCTGATGACTTTAGGACTCTACCATTTAGGTGAAATGGTTCATGAAACGAGCCCTGTATCACATAAGCCATGATTAGTAAAATACTCCAAGCCGATGAGTCCTACAGACAGTGGGAGTGTCAACCTGACTCCTCTAAGGCTTGCTTGTGGGATCACGCCCTTAAGAAGGACCACCTTGTTTCATGGAGGTGGAAAGTGTATAGTTGATACGTGCGTGATACATGAGGGTGCTTACTTTAATAAGTAAGTTCACTGAGGTGCCCCGTGTGAGAACATTCCTAAATGGGAAAGGAAGTTTCTATTTCAGGAAATGGAAACTTCCAGATTAGGAAATATCTCACTAGTCATTGATGTGATTAATTGATCCTTAGACTTGAGGTTTCTTGTCACTTTATAAGTTAACTCTGTAGTCTTAGGTATGAGCTTTAAAGGGTGTCACCTTAGACAACTGATTCAAGGCTTATGCTGGGGCTGCACAAGTGACTCATGAAAGTGAATGAGAATCAAGAAAGGACCTACACTTGCATTTGCAAGGTGATCTTTTATTGTGTAAGTCATTCATATTCCATATGGAGTCCTTGGCCAAGGCAGTAGATCAAGACATCAAGAAAAGGGTTTCTTGGATTGAGATCAAATGGATATGAAATGAACTTAGCTTTAAGACCGGATTATTAGGGTTCTGATTATTCCCTTGCCCTAGATCTTGGTTGAGAGATAGTAAGTAGGAGGATTGTATCTCACATGAATCAATGACTTAAAGGTTCTGTCGAATCCGAACATTCCAATTCAGCTAGGGGTTAAACACCTGTTGCTAGACTATGGTCGTTTAATCTGTGGACTGATTAATTAATTAGTGAATTAATTAATTGGGGTCACTGCTAATTGAATTGAGAACCTAGAGGGTCACACACAACAACTTGGTTACATGAGTTGAGGCTTGAAAATGATTAAACGAGTTAATCAGGCCAAGAGGGTTCCACACGTGTGAAGGCACACGTGTGGCTCACCTGCGTGACACGTGTCACTGTGACACGTGTCACACACGTGTGTATATTTATATATTAAATAATTAATTAGTTAATTATTTAATAGACTTTGGTTTAATTTTGAATTAAAAAGAAAGTCTAATTTTGGAGAAAATAATCTAGTTAATTAATTACGAATTAATTAATTAGATAAAAATAAGTTATTTATTTTATAATAAATAAAGTATAAAATTATCCAAAAATAGTTTGGATAATTTTAGCTCTCTTAAAAGTTGATTTGAATTAGAATTCAAAGTCAAAGTTGGAAAATACTTGATGATCAAGTAATAGGAGAGAGGGACCAAAATCCTAGCCCATAAAGGACTAGGAATTTCAGCACTCCCCTCCCTATAAATAGGGGAGCTCGAGCTCCCTATGGAGCTAATTGACAATTCTTTTGGTTCATGTGTTGAACACCTTCCTTTCTCCAAGATTAAATTAAACCCTAGGTTAAGCCTAAACACTAACTAGAGAACTAGCATCCTTGCTAGTTAGATTGTGATCAAGTTGGTGGACTTTCTCTAGAGACTTCGAGTTAGAAGTTTGAAGATTCGAGCTTTACCAAGGAGAGGGGATCAAGCCGCGAGAAGAGCGTTCTTGGGTGGCTTGAAACGCTTCAAGAAAGAATAAAAGAAAAGTAAGTTTTCTATCATTACGAATTTGGTTACACGATTGTGAGTTCAAGGTCCTTTTGTTGGGAAAATTTTTTTTAAATTCCGCTGTTTTCTGATTCGTGTTTTCCAACAAGTGGTATCAGAGCCACCTCGTTAATCGTGTTTCTGATTCGTCTCAATTATTCTGAATTTGGTAGAAATTCTTAGGCTTAGATGCGAATTAGGTATTCATGAGTTCTTTTAGAAAGCCTGAAATACGAAACTGTAATTTTTCCTGAATTTCTAAAACTGTTTTTGAAAATTATTTTAGTTGAAATTTGTCAAAATCGAATTTTTTGATTTTGGATTGAATTGGTTTCGAGAAACCTAGACACGAAACGAGACGCGAAACAAACGCGCAGGATTGGGACGTGCCAATGTGTAGCACGCCCCAGGCCTGCGCGCGCACGCCGCCCAGCCCCTCCCGCAACCGCACGGGAGCCATCCCGGGCGTTCCTAGGCACTCCTGCCCAGTCCGTCCCGCAACCGCGCGGGACGCCTGCACAGCCCGCCTAGTGGCGGCCGGCGCTGCTGCGCGTAGCGCACTCATGATGCTCGCCCAGCGTGCGCACGCGAGCGGCAACTGCCGCGCGCTGGGCGTGCGGCTGGCGCGCGTCAGCGCGCGCTGCTGCGCGGCGGTGCCTCACGCGGCTGGGCCCTTTTTGGGCTCGTTTTCATGTTTCGTGTTTTTCGTGTTTTCGGTCCTTAAAATCCCGATTTAATTTTATTTTAATTTTATCTTTTAAAATCAGTTTTGCTAAAATAAAATTATTTTAAAATTTTGATTAAATTGGGATTTTTGAGAAATTAAAGCGATTTGGATTTTGGGAAAATTATGAATTTTATTTTCTGAAAATAATGAAAGAATAAAATTATTAATTTTGGAAATTAATTGGAATTTTGTTGGTTTATTGTTTTTCGGGTTTTATTGAAAAGGCTCTTGAACAAGAATTGCATCTAAGTCGTGTTTTAAGTCATTAGGACTTGAAACGAGAATTTTAATTTATTGGTTAAATTTAAATTCTTGCAAAAGCATGTTAGGTGATCATGGGTTTAGATCTATGTATGGTTTTAATTTATGCACATGGATGGTTTAAATTGGGGTTGGAGCCCTATAGTTGTGTTTTTCAATTGAGGTTGGAGCCTCACTTATGTGCGTACTGTTATGTGATTTATTATGTGGCTTTCCATATTACTGTTTTTGAGGCCGGGGTATGCCCCGTGTAATTGTCTAAGGCCAATATGAAGATTGAGCCTTATTACTTTATGTCTTTTTCTTTTTATTGTAATTTGAGAGTAGAGATAGGTGGTGAGGTTTTATTTTCATTTTGGAGACAATGCACCCATGGAGTAAGATGGACCACATTCAAGTAACAAGGAGGCCATAAGTGAAGACCCCTCAAAATGTTAGGGAGGGGAATCTCAATTGTTAAATGTAATAGAGATAGGGCTCGTATTTTGTTACCACTTTCCCTTATGTGATTTAAACTGTTTATGTGGCATATATGTTAGAACTTGTGATTGTGGAGTGGCTCCCACATATCACGCATAAGATAGGTAGAACCCATGATCATTACATGTTAGTATCATGCTAGGACATGTTATCTGTTTATGTGCTTGTTTGATATGCATTTAAGTGTACTTGCATTAATCAAGACTAATAAAATTGGATAACATATATGTTGGTGAGGTCGAACCGGACAACTCTCCGGTTGATTCGAAAATTCCCATTAAATATTAAGCTAATTTCGAACAAATAGGTGTTTAAATTCAAGATGCAAATTTTGAATTAAATTCCTAGCATTCCATCAATAGGTTTTTAGTTTAGTAAGTAAAGCTAGTTATTGTCCGCGAGTCGTGGGATAGCTAGTGGAGCTTATTAGTTCTTAGTTACCTAATTGATCATTTTAAATGATCAATATTTCATGGTCAATTTTAGCAAGGGCGATGTCCGCGAGTCGTGCGTCGTTCAAACTAAGTTTTGGTCATGATCTTATGATTGATGGGTCTAGCTTAACGCCTAAGTAAATATGGATGTCGCACGAGTCGTGGGTCCATATTGAAAGATGGGTGATGCAAAAACAATTACTAAGAGTTCTAAAGGTGTTAGAATTGGTAAGTTGTACCTACCTAGGGTTCTTACTTAGAATGTCCGCGAGTCGTGGGTTCGAGGTAAAATGCCTAGGATCTTAGTACCCATTGGGAAACGTGTTCCTCTTAGATCTTTGGGAATTCTAGATCTTTGAAAAACAGTGGGAGCTACATTAGATTAAAGACCTTATCTTTTGTATATCGTTATAATTCAGCATGCTCACTAGTTCTCTGTTTTACCATTTAGGTCGTAGATTCTGTGATTCTCTACGTGTTTTGAAATGGCAACCAAAAACCCTCTTGTATCGATCCTCGAGTCAAACAAGTTGACTGGTCCCAACTATTCTGATTGGCTGAGGAATCTAAAAATCATTTTAGATTCTGAGAAGAGAACTTATGTTCTCTTCGAAGGGGAGCCTAGTCCCGAAGGGGAGGCTCCCACTCGGGCCGAGCGGGACACGATTCAGAAGTGGAAGGATGATAATCTCCAAGCCCGTTGCCTTATGTTGGCTAACATGTCTCCGGACTTGCAAAGGCAACATGAGGCCATGGAATTTTCTTGGGAGATTTACGACCACTTAGAGCAACTTTACCGCCCTCATGAACGTGTTACATGGTATAACACTTCAAAGGAATTGTTCCACTTGAAAATGAGGGAAGGTTCAAGTGTCCATGAATATGGACTCAAGTTTCTTGCCCTTACTGAGAAACTTGCTTCCATGGACATGCCACTGAAAGATGAGCTTTCAGTGGATTTGTTGCTAGCTTCGCTCCCACCATCATTCAACCCATTTGTCCTTAACTTCAACATGAATCATGCTGGTGCTACTGTAGCTGAGCTGATTAGTCAGCTTGTGACTGCTGAAAGCACGATCAAGAAGGACAATAAAGTTTTGATGGTGAATGCTCCATCTTCCTCTTCTGGGCCTTCTAAAGGTAAGGGCAAGAAAGCCCAAAAGAAGAAGAAGAAACCCCTTAGGCCCACTGGTGGCATTTCGAAGGGGAAGGCCCAAAAGAAGAAGCGTGATCAGAAAGAGGATGTTTGCTTCCATTGTGGCAAAGCGGGACATTGGAGGAGAAACTGCCCAGAGTACAAGGCTACTCTAAAGAAAGGTATCTTTCTCGTTGAAGTAAATCTTTCTATTAATTCTAGTTCTTGGGTACTTGATACCGGTTGTGGAACTCATATCTGTAATGATGTACAGATGCTAAGTGAAGTCCAACAACTCAAAGAAGGAGAATGTGTCTTGAAGATCGGCGATGGCTCAAACGTTGAAGCTCGAGCTTTAGGCACAATTAGATTAGATTTAGGTAGTTTTGAGTTAGTATTAAATAAAGTCCTTTATGTACCGAGCATTATTCGTAATATAATTTCAGTTCCAATATTAGATTGTGAAGGTTATGAAACTTATATTAAGTGTTGGAAAACACGAATCAGAAAGCAGCGGAATTTAAAAAATTTTCCCAACAAAAGGACCTTGAACTCGCAATCGTGTAACCAAATTCGTAAAGATAGAAAACTTACTTTTCTTTTATTCTTTCTTGAAGCGTTTCAAGCCACCCAAGAACACTCTTCTCGCGGCTTGATCCCCTCTCCTTGGTAAAGCTCGAATCTTCAAACTTCTAACTTGAAGTCTCTAGAGAAAGTCCACCAACTTGATCACAATCTAACTAGTAAGGATGCTAGTTCTCTAGTTAGTGTTTAGGCTTAACCTATGGTTTAATTTAATCTTGGAGAAAGAAAGGTGTTCAACACATGAACCAAGAATTGTCAATTAGCTCTAAGGGGAGCTCGAGCTCCCCTATATATATGAGGGAAGTGGCCGAAAATTCCTAGTCCTTTATGGGCTAGGATTTTGGTCTCTCTCTCTCCTATTACTTGATCATCAAGTAATTTGACATTGACTTTGAATTCTAATTCAAATCAACTTTCAAGAGAGCTAAAAATATCCAAACTATTTTTGGATAATTTTATACTTTATTTATTTAAAATAAATAACTTATTTTTATCTAATTAATTAATTCATAATTAATTAACTAGATTATTTTCTCCAAAATTAGACTTTCTTTTTAATTCAAAATTAAACCAAAGTCTATTAAATAATTAACACATTAATTATTTAACATCACATAATCACGTGTGGCACACGTGTCTTAATGACACGTGTCCAATCACGTGAGCCACACGTGTGATTTCACACGTGTGGAACCCCTTAGGCTCGATTAACTCGTTTAATCATTTTTAAGCCTCAACTCATGTAACCAAGTTGTTGTGTGTGACCCTCTAGGTTCTCAATTCAATTAGCAGTGACCCTAATTAATTAATTCACTAATTAATTAATCAGTCCACAGATTAAACGACCATAGTCTAGCAACAGGTGTTTAACCCCTAGCTGAATTGGAATGTTCGGATTCGACAGAACCTTTAAGTCATTGATTCATGTGAGATACAATCCTCCTACTTACTATCTCTCAACCAAGATCTAGGGCAAGGGAATAATCAGAACCCTAATAATCCGGTCTTAAAGCTAAGTGCATTTCATATCCATTTGATCTCAATCCAAGAAACCCTTTTCTTGATGTCTTGATCTACTGCCTTGGCCAAGGACTCCATATGGCATATGAATGACTTACACAATAAGAGATCACCTTGCAAATGCAAGTGTAGGTCCTTTCTTGATTCTCATTCACTTTCATGAATCACTTGTGCAACCCCAGCATAAGCCTTGAATAAGTTGTCTAAGGCGACACCCTTTAAAGCTTATACCTAAGACTACAGAGTTAACTCATAAAGTGACAAGGAACCTCAAGTCTAAGGATCACTTAATCACATCAATGACTCGTGAGATATTTCCTAATCTGGAAGTTTCCATTTCCTGAAATATAAACTTCCTTTCCCATTTAGGAATCTTCTCACACGGGGCACCTCAGTGAAATTACTTATTAAAGTAAGCACCCTCATGTATCACGCACGTATCAACTATACACTTTGCACCTCCATGAAACAAGGTGGTCCTTCTTAAGGGCGTGATCCTACAAGCAAGCCTTAGAGGAGTTAGGTTGACACTCCCACTGTCTGTAGGACTCATCGGCTTGGAGTACTTTACTAATCATGACTTATGTGATATAGGGCTCGTTTCATGAACCATTTCACCTAAATGGTAGAGTCCTAAAGTCATCAGGATTAGGGGAGTTCTCATACATACACAGCTAAAGTAAACGCATACCAAACAAGAGCATATAAAGAAGTGTTGCCTAAATTCGTTATTTCATTCAAAGATTGTCTGTGATACCAGGAAAGTCCCAAAACGGATTATGACTAATCGGCTTTCTAGGGCACTATTCCTAACAATCTCCCACTTGCCCATAAAAGCCATTTAGGTACTCTAAGTCCCATCTTCTCAAGATGCACTTTGAGAGCCTATTGACTTTGGGCATTTCCAAAGTGGATCTGCTATATTCTCTGCTGATGTGACCCTCTTGTTTACACATCTCTTAGGAAACACCTTTTCCTTATAAAGTGATTCGTAATCACGTGTTCAGTCTCTTGGTGAGGTCTTGGTTCTCTTACTTGAGCAACCATCCATCTTATCATACAATATGATAAAGGAGTTGTTTCATGCTAGGAACTTCATCTAACTGGTTAGATGGAGTTTCTTACCCAAACACTTAACTTAGCGTTATATAATCCGACTAAGTTCTCAACTACGACAGTCGAGTTTTGCAATGTCCGTCCTTGGAACCCTTTCCAACACATTGCATTACCATTCTGGTAGAAGTTGTATCCTTGCAATGATTTCATAATCATCCATGTTTGATGAACGGTTACATCAAATATCCTTCTAACAACAAGATCTTTTGGGCTCTGTAAACTAATACATATCCTCATTTCTTCTCAAGTACTCTGAGGACATCTTTTACAGAGATCTAATGACCTTCTCTGAGGTCATATTAGATTCGGCCTACTACGCTTAGTGTTGCGCCATATCTAATTTAGTACATAACTTTTCATACATTATGCACCCTTTCACTTAAAGGGATTTTGGACATTCTAACTTTCTCAAAGTTATCTTAGGACACATACTCTTCAAAATAGATGTTCCATTGTCCATACTAAACTCCTTTTAGTACCGTGGTTATGTACTCATTTTGTGATAATCCTTTTATTCTCTTAGATCTATCTTCTATAGATCTGAATGACGAGAATATAGGATAATCACTAAGATCTTTCATGTCAAATTGTTTCTTAAACAAGAATTGGTAACTTTCACGTCGTCCTTGACATTCCTAATGAGAAGGATGTCATTTTCTAAAGAACCAAAAATTGACTCTTACATCACTAACTTTCCTATGTACACTTTGAGACTTATTCGACTTCCATCTGTGTCAAACGATTTGACTATCCTATGGAATCGAATTGTCTAATCCTAGAAGCCTTTATCAATCCACAGATTGACTTTAGGGATTTGCATACCTTATGCATACTCCCACTGAATATGAGATTTATAGAAATACCTTATTTCAGTCTCTTTCAATCTCATATTGAACAAGATAGTTCTCATATTCATTTATCATATCTCATAGTCAGAATATGAGGATATGGTAAACACAACCCAAATGGACTTTTGCATTTCAATCGTCAAGAAGGTTGTAATGCTTTCCATTTACTCGAAGCTCCACGAGCTTGATCCTATCAGGTGGATCAACCAAGGTCAAAACTTGGTTTGAGTATATGGAATCCATATTAGATTTCAAGGCTTGCTTATACTACTCAGATTCCAAATCTGACAGCGTCTCCTCTTCAAGTAATTCCTTGGCTATCTAGGAACGCGTTCTAAACACGTCTTAGAGAAGGGTTTCACACGTGTACATACTCTAAAATTTGGCTAAATTTTATTAGATGGGCTCGTTTCTTCTATATGTGGCGTGGATATTTATCCTCAAATTTCTTTGAGGTCTGCTTGCTTGTCTTTCTTCTTCTATAGGAACGATTCCTTAAGAAAGATACATTCCTTGAGACAAACAACCTTTGTCTAAGGGAATTGCAGAAACGATATTCAATATCGTTGTATAAACTTGAACTCATTTCAAACTTATCTCCCACTATCCTCTTCACTTAAGAGGATTCTACTAAATTCTTGGATAAGAATAATTAGGGAATTTAATATGCCACATTGCATAGTGCAACTTAAGGACTGATTTTGGAAGGTACTAAATTCAAAATCTCTAACTGTATATTCTGGGAGTTTATCCCTAGAATGATTATAAGTCAGTAAAACTTCCTATCGAATGGACCATATCCTATAAGGTTTCATTCCCTCATTCAGAAACACTAAGGTGTTCTCGAATTAGTTTACTGAGAGATAATCCTATTATCTCTAAGATGAGTAAGGAATTAGTTGCTAAGATATTGGCTATCTCGATCATATCGATTTACCTATAACTTATGACTACTTCGGTTCCTAACCTCCTTTCGAAATTCTAAGAATTTCATATAAGTTTCGAATTTGTACTTTAACAAGTACATTCATTCATAATGATTAAACTGACGATTGTATCTAGTGCTTACATTAAGCATCTTACACTCATCAGCATGGATCGAAATCCACTATAATTTTGGAACGTTCCACGTTTCTTATAAACGGGATTCAGGAACGCTTCCCTCATGACAGGATTCACAGGAAGTCAACACTATAGGTTCATTTTCATAGAATGATCCTAAGGTGTCTGACTTGCTAATCCTTTTATATCTCAACGTTCCAAAGTAATTCGAAGCTTTGTCATCTCACTTACTTTTGTTATCTCGTTGTATGTTCAGAACATTAGTGCCTTGAGTCTTTGCACAACGGCTTATGCAGAATTGACTTAAGACTAGTAAATTCTATTCCTAGTAGAATTACTATACGAGGTAACATTTCAAAGTACTCATACTCTTTGCAGCTCCCTTTCAAAGTCCTTATTTGCTACCATAGAAGCAAACGTCCTATTTGATCTCTAGTGTCTTTTGGGCGTACCCCTTACATGCCCCTCCATTGGGCTCTTAAGGGTTTCTTCTTCTTTAGGCCTTCAAGCCTTTAACTTAGGGAGTTTTAGAAGAAGAATTAACCATCTCAACCTTTTATTCCTTCTTAAGGATGCTCTCAATCATTATCAACTTAAATGATTAACTATGCTACATTAGCATCATTCTAGTTGAGCATAAAGGGTTTGATTGATAGTCGAAGCAATGTAAGCAATCAGTGCATTGAGAACTCTTTTCTCAGTTGATGACCGAGACCATAAGATCTTCAAATAAGATCTTTAGACCTTGTTCGTGAGCACTTGTTTCCTCATTTGGAATATTGAATCATTCCATAATGTTATACCTTGTAACATTTTTATGAGGTGGTTCAATTGCTTTTAAGTGGTTTGGAAAAATCCATTCACCTCAGATTGCTTCTCTTTTGGCCCGGGTCGACTTTTCACAATTGAAAACTTCGCCCTTTAGAGAACGCCTTTCTCTAGTCGGGTTCTAAAATGGATTTTAGGATCCGAAGCCATTTAGAGTTAGTCAGGACTTAGTCAACTTATTTGACTTAAGGATGGATACGAATGGGTTTGCATTTCATATTGTAGAGAATCACAGAACTACAACCTAAATGCTAAGCAGAGAAAATGTGGGCATGCTGAATTATAACGATATACAAAAGATAAGGTCTTTAATCTAATGTAGCTCCCACTGTTTTTCAAAGATCTATAATTCCCAAAGATCTAAGAGGAACACGTTTCCTAATGGGTACTAAGATCCTAGGCATTTTACCTCGAACCCACGACTCGCGGACATTCTAAGTAAGAACCCTAGGTAGGTACAACTTACCAATTCTAACACCTTTAGAATTCTTAGTAATTGTTTTTGCATCACCTATCTTTCAATATGGACCCATGACTCGTGCGACATCCATATTTACTTAGGCGTTAAGCTAGACCCATCAATCATAAGATCATGACCAAAACTTAGTTCGAACGACCCACGACTCGCGGACATCGCCCTTGCTAAAATTGACCACGAAATATTGACCATTTAAAATGATTAATTAGGTAACTAAGAACTAATAAGCTCCACTAGCTATCCCACGACTCGCGGACAATAACTAGCTTTACTTACTAAACTTAAAACCTATTGATGGAATGCTAGGAATTTAATTCAAAATTTGCATCTCGAATTAAACACCTATTTGTTCGAAATTAGCTTAATATTTAATGGGAATTTTCGAATCAACCGGAGAGTTGTCCGGTTCGACCTCACCAACATATATGTTATCCAATTTTATTAGTCTTGATTAATGCAAGTACACTTAAATGCATATCAAACAAGCACATAAACAGATAACATGTCCTAGCATGATACTAACATGTAATGATCATGGGTTCTACCTATCTTATGCGTGATCTGTGGGAGCCACTCCACAATCACAAGTTCTAACATACATGCCACATAAACAGTTCAAATCACATAAGGGAAAGTGGTAACAAAATACGAGCCCTATCTCTATTACATTTAACAATTGAGATTCCCCTCCCTAACATTTTGAGGGGTCTTCACTTATGGCCTCCTTGTTACTTGAATGTGGTCCATCTTACTCCATGGGTGCATTGTCTCCAAAATGAAAATAAAACCTCACCACCTATCTCTACTCTCAAATTACAATAAAAAGAAAAAGACATAAAGTAATAAGGCTCAATCTTCATATTGGCCTTAGACAATTACACGGGGCATACCCCGGCCTCAAAAACAGTAATATGGAAAGCCACATAATAAATCACATAACAGTACGCACATAAGTGAGGCTCCAACCTCAATTGAAAAACGCAACTATAGGGCTCCAACCCCAATTTAAACCATCCATGTGCATAAATTAAAACCATACATAGATCTAAACCTATGATCACCTAACATGCTTTTGCAAGAATTTAAATTTAACCAATAAATTAAAATTCTCGCTTTAAGCTCTAATAGCTTAAAACACGACTTGATGCGAGTCTTATTTATAAAAGTTTTCAATAAATCCCAAATTACCAAAACAAATAAAATTCCAATTAATTTCTGAAAATTAATAATTTTATCAAGATGTATTTTCCCAAAATATAAACCGTTTCAATTTCTCAAAAAATCCCAATTTTAAGTTTTATTCAAAATTAAAATAAACATTCAAAAATAAAATTTTAAAATTAAAATTAAAAAAAAAATGGGACTGGATTGCACGAAACACGAAAAGGCCGGATCACGAAAACGGGGTTGCCCGCCCCAAGTGCGGCGTGTGCGCACAGCATGCGCGCACAGCGCGCGGCCAAGGCCGTGCGAGTGCGCGCTGGAGCGCGCAGCTCCTGCCGGGCATTGGGCGGCCAGTCTCGGCCGGAAAGCTCCCGCACAGGCGTGCGGGAGATGCTGGGCGACTGGCCGGTCTGTCCCGGCCAGGCCTGGGCGGCGACGGGCGGACGGCGTGTGGGCGACTGGCCGGTCTGTCCCGGCCAGCCCTGGGCGATTATGGGCGGGCGCGCCTAGCCTCCCGCGCGGTTGCGGGAGGGTGGCGCGCGAAGCCCGCGCGCGCGACTCCTTCGCGCGCGGGGTTTCGCGTGTTCATCGAGATCCGGGCTTTCGTTTCGTGTTTTCGTTCAAAACAAAACCAATCCAAGAAATCCAAAAATAGTTTATACAGTTTCAAATCTAAAATTGTTTTTCAAAATTAAATTTTATAAAAACCAATTTTCAGAAACTTTCAGGAAAAAATACAGTTTCGTAATTCAGGCTTTCTAAAACAATTACAAATACTCAATCGCATCAAGCCTAAGAATTTCTACCAAATTCAGTATAATTGAGACGAATCAGAAACACGATTAACGAGGTGGCTCTGATACCACTTGTTGGAAAAAACGAATCAGAAAGCAGCGGAATTTAAAAAATTTTCCCAACAAAAGGACCTTGAACTCGCAATCGTGTAACCAAATTCGTAAAGATAGAAAACTTACTTTTCTTTTATTCTTTCTTGAAGCGTTTCAAGCCACCCAAGAACGCTCTTCTCGCGGCTTGATCCCCTCTCCTTGGTAAAGCTCGAATCTTCAAACTTCTAACTTGAAGTCTCTAGAGAAAGTCCACCAACTTGATCACAATCTAACTAGTAAGGATGCTAGTTCTCTAGTTAGTGTTTAGGCTTAACCTAGGGTTTAATTTAATCTTGGAGAAAGAAAGGTGTTCAACACATGAACCAAGAATTGTCAATTAGCTCTAAGGGGAGCTCGAGCTCCCCTATATATATGAGGGAAGTGGCCGAAAATTCCTAGTCCTTTATGGGCTAGGATTTTGGTCTCTCTCTCTCCTATTACTTGATCATCAAGTAATTTGACTTTGACTTTGAATTCTAATTCAAATCAACTTTCAAGAGAGCTAAAAATATCCAAACTATTTTTGGATAATTTTATACTTTATTTATTTAAAATAAATAACTTATTTTTATCTAATTAATTAATTCATAATTAATTAACTAGATTATTTTCTCCAAAATTAGACTTTCTTTTTAATTCAAAATTAAACCAAAGTCTATTAAATAATTAACACATTAATTATTTAACATCACATAATCACGTGTGGCACACGTGTCTTAATGACACGTGTCCAATCACGTGAGCCACACGTGTGATTTCACACGTGTGGAACCCCTTAGGCTCGATTAACTCGTTTAATCATTTTTAAGCCTCAACTCATGTAACCAAGTTGTTGTGTGTGACCCTCTAGGTTCTCAATTCAATTAGCAGTGACCCTAATTAATTAATTCACTAATTAATTAATCAGTCCACAGATTAAACGACCATAGTCTAGCAACAGGTGTTTAACCCCTAGCTGAATTGGAATGTTCGGATTCGACAGAACCTTTAAGTCATTGATTCATGTGAGATACAATCCTCCTACTTACTATCTCTCAACCAAGATCTAGGGCAAGGGAATAATCAGAACCCTAATAATCCGGTCTTAAAGCTAAGTGCATTTCATATCCATTTGATCTCAATCCAAGAAACCCTTTTCTTGATGTCTTGATCTACTGCCTTGGCCAAGGACTCCATATGGCATATGAATGACTTACACAATAAGAGATCACCTTGCAAATGCAAGTGTAGGTCCTTTCTTGATTCTCATTCACTTTCATGAATCACTTGTGCAACCCCAGCATAAGCCTTGAATAAGTTGTCTAAGGCGACACCCTTTAAAGCTTATACCTAAGACTACAGAGTTAACTCATAAAGTGACAAGGAACCTCAAGTCTAAGGATCACTTAATCACATCAAAGACTCGTGAGATATTTCCTAATCTGGAAGTTTCCATTTCCTGAAATATAAACTTCCTTTCCCATTTAGGAATCTTCTCACACGGGGCACCTCAGTGAACTTACTTATTAAAGTAAGCACCCTCATGTATCACGCACGTATCAACTATACACTTTGCACCTCCATGAAACAAGGTGGTCCTTCTTAAGGGCGTGATCCCACAAGCAAGCCTTAGAGGAGTCAGGTTGACACTCCCACTGTCTGTAGGACTCATCGGCTTGGAGTATTTTACTAATCATGACTTATGTGATATAGGGCTCGTTTCATGAACCATTTCACCTAAATGGTAGAGTCCTAAAGTCATCAGGATTAGGGGAGTTCTCATACATGCACAGCTAAAGTAAACGCATACCAAACAAGAGCATATAGAGAAGTGTTGCCTAAATTCGTTATTTCATTCAAAGATTGTCTGTGATACCAGGAAAGTCCCAAAACGGATTATGACTAATCGGCTTTCTAGGGCACTATTCCTAACATTAAGAATGGTAAATATTTTATCAAACGGAACAACTCTTCCGTTCATATCGGTAGTCTAAGTAATGGACTGTACCTAACTCAAAATATCAATATTATGAATATACAACGAGAAACACAGCGTAAGAGAGATGACAAAGTTTCAGCTCCCTTATGGCACGCTAGATTATGACACATTTCCAAGAACAGAATTAGCAAGATAAACACTTTAGGATCATTCTCTGAAAATGATCTCAAAGAGTTGACTTCTTGCGAATCCTGTCTCAAAGGAAAGATGTCCAAAGTTCCTTTTAAAGGAACTGTGGAACGTGCCACTAAGGTTTTGGATTTGATCCATACTGATGTTTGTGGACCGCTTAGTGTAAGCACTAGAAGCAATCATCAGTATTTCATAACCTTTACTGATGACTTTAGTCGGTATGGTTATGTATACTTAATGAAGTATAAATCTGAAGCTTTTGTGAAATTCTTAGAATTTCAAAAGGAGGTTGAGAACCAAACTGGTCACAAGATCAAAGCACTTCGATCTGATCGAGGAGGCGAGTATCTTAGTGAAGAATTCCTTAATCATCTCAAAGATAATGGAATTATCTCTCAGTGGACTCCTCCGGGAACTCCTCAGCTTAATGGAGTTTCTGAGAGAAGGAATCGAACCCTACTTGATATGGTTCATTCCATGATGAGTTTCACTGACTTACCACCTTCTTTCTGGGGTTATGCCCTAGAAATTGCAGCAAAGATTTTGAATCTAGTTCCCTCTAAGTCAGTCCCTAAAACGCCCTATGAAATGTAGCATGGTAAAATCCCTGGTTATTCTTACTTAAGAATTTGGGGTTGTCCTGCTTACGTGAAGAGGACAGTGGGAGATAAGTTAGAATCTCGTTCTAACTTATGCTACTTTGTAGGTTATCCTAAGGAATCCATAGGATACTACTTCTATGATCAATCTGAGCAAAAGGTGTTTGTTTCCAGAAATGCTACTTTTCTAGAGGAACCGTTCCTTAAAGAAAAGCAAGGCAAGATCATAGAATTAGAAGAAGTACAAAGTGACCCCATACCACCCACTGAAGAAACGTCCCACTCTGATCAACCACAACCAATCATGCATTTCGATACACACGAAAATCCTCCTCTAAGGCGTTCTGAACGCAATCCTAGACAGCCGGAGAGATGGTATGGATTCTTCCATGAAATCTCTCAAAAGGATAATGATCCTTCAACATATGAGGAGGCACTTTCAGATTCTGACTCTGAACAGTGGATAGAAGCCATGAAATCCGAAATGGATTCCATGAACTCCAACCAAGTTTGGACCTTGGTAGATTTGCCTGATGGGGTCAAACCCATAGGTTGCAAATGGATCTTTAAGAGAAAGCTTGGAGTTGATGGAAGCATTGCAGCCTACAAACCAAGACTGGTTGCAAAAGGATTCACTCAAAGACCCGGCGTGGATTTTGATGAAACCTTTTCACCAGTTGCAATGCAAAAGTCTATTCGGATCATGCTTGCCATTGCTGCATATTATGACTATGAGATATGGCAAATGGATGTGAAAACTGCCTTTCTCAATGGTGACATTGACAAAGACATTTATATGGAGCAACCCACAGGTTTCACATTCAGTGGGAGTGAGCAAAAGGTTTGCAAACTCCAAAGATCAATCTATGGATTGAAACAGGCTTCTAGGAATTGGAACATTCGATTTGATGAATCGGTCAAAGCGTTTGGCTTCATCCAAATTTCTAATGAATCATATGTGTATAGAAAGGAATTGGAGACCTCAGTGCAATTCTTAGTACTTTATGTTGATGACATCCTTCTTATTGGGAATTCGAAGGATGACATGAAAGTGACTAAGTTATGGTTATCGAACCAATTCGAGATGAAAAATCTTGGTGATACGTCCTATATCCTTGGAATTAAAATCTATAGAGATAGATCTAGAAGGTTAATAGGACTATCACAGTCGATGTACATTGACAAAGTATTGAAGAGATTCAATATGGAGTCAGCAAAGGTTAAGAACCTTCCTATGAGTGTAGGAACATATCTTTCAAAGAAGATGTGTCCTAAGACTAACCTTGAGAAGGAAAGAATGACTCATACACCTTATGCATCAGCAATAGGTAGCATAATGTATGCAATGTTATGTACTCGACCGGATGTGGCTTATGCACTTAGTGTAACGAGTCGTTTCCAATCTGACCCTGGAGATGGTCACTGGGCTGCCGTGAAGAATATTCTTAAGTACTTGAAAAGTACTAAAGATTTATTCTTAGTTTACGGAGGTCAGAAAGATCTTACTGTCGAAGGATACTGCGATGCAAGCTTTGCATCAGACTTAGATGATTTTAAGTCAATGTCAGGATACATTTTCTGCCTAAACGGCGGAGCAGTGAGTTGGAAGAGTTCCAAGCAAACAACCACTGCAGATTCAACCACTGAGGCCGAATACTTAGCTGCAAATGATGCAGCTAAGGAAGGTGTTTGGATTAGAAACTTCATTCAAGAGTTGAATGTTGTTCCTAGCATGAAAGACCCCATTACTGTGTTTTGTGACAACACTGGGGTGGTTGCTCAAGCAAGAGAACCAAGATCTCACCAACGGACCAAGCACATTATGAGGAAGTATCACCTAATCCGTGATATTATCAAAAGAGGAGATGTGCTAATTGAGAGGGTCACATCAGCAGAGAACGTGGCAGATCCACTTACTAAACCCCTTAGTCGAGAAGCTTTCCAAGGTCATCTTCAGAAGATGGGACTTAGAGTAGCTTTTGAATGGCTTTGACGGGCAAGTGGGAGATTGTTAGGAATAGTGCCCTAGAAAGCCGATTGTATATCCGCTTTGTACTTTTCCTTCTTGTAATCACAGACAATCTTTGAATGAAATAACGAATTGAGGCAACACTTCTTTTTATGCTCTTGTTTGGTATGCGTTTACTTTAGCTGTGCATGTATGAGAACTCCCCTAATCCTGATGACTTTAGGACTCTACCATTTAGGTGAAATGGTTCATGAAACGAGCCCTATATCACATAAGTCATGATTAGTAAAATACTCCAAGCCGATGAGTCCTACAGATAGTGGGAGTGTCAACCTGACTCCTCTAAGGCTTGCTTGTGGGATCACGCCCTTAAGAAGGACCACCTTGTTTCATGGAGGTGGAAAGTGTATAGTTGATACGTGCGTGATACATGAGGGTGCTTACTTTAATAAGTAAGTTCACTGAGGTGCCCCGTGTGAGAACATTCCTAAATGGGAAAGGAAGTTTCTATTTCAGGAAATAGAAACTTCCAGATTAGGAAATATCTCACGAGTCATTGATGTGATTAATTAATCCTTAGACTTGAGGTTCCTTGTCACTTTATGAGTTAACTCTGTAGTCTTAGGTATAAGCTTTAAAGGGTGTCGCCTTAGACAACTGATTCAAGGCTTATGCTGGGGCTGCACAAGTGACTCATGAAAGTGAATGAGAATCAAGAAAGGACCTACACTTGCATTTGCAAGGTGATCTCTTATTGTGTAAGTCATTCATATGCCATATGGAGTCCTTGGCCAAGGCAGTAGATCAAGACATCAAGAAAAGGGTTTCTTGGATTGAGATCAAATGGATATGAAATGAACTTAGCTTTAAGACCGGATTATTAGGGTTCTGATTATTCCCTTGCCCTAGATCTTGGTTGAGAGATAGTAAGTAGGGGTTAAACACCTGTTGCTAGACTATGGTCGTTTAATCTGTGTACTGATTAATTAATTAGTGAATTAATTAATTGGGGTCACTGCTAATTGAATTGAGAACCTAGAGGGTCACACACAACAACTTGGTTACATGAGTTGAGGCTTGAAAATGATTAAACGAGTTAATCAGGCCAAAAGGGTTCCACACGTGTGAAGTCACACGTGTGGCTCACGTGAGTGACACGTGTCACACACGTGTGTATATATATATATTATATATATATTAAATAATTAATTAGTTAATTATTTAATAGACTTTGGTTTAATTGTGAATTAAAAAGAAAGTCTAATTTTGGAGAAAATAATCTAGTTAATTAATTACGAATTAATTAATTAGATAAAAATAAGTTATTTATTTTATAATAAATAAAGTATAAAATTATCCAAAAATAGTTTGGATAATTTTAGCTCTCTTAAAAGTTGACTTGAATTAGAATTCAAAGTCAAAGTTGGAAAATACTTGATGATCAAGTAATAGGAGAGAGGGACCAAAATCCTAGCCCATAAAGGACTAGGAATTTCGGCACTCCCCTCCCTATAAATAGGGGAGCTCGAGCTCCTTATGGAGCTAATTGACAATTCTTTTGGTTCATGTGTTGAACACCTTCCTTTCTCCAAGATTAAATTAAACCCTAGGTTAAGCCTAAACACTAACTAGAGAACTAGCATCCTTACTAGTTAGATTGTGATCAAGTTGGTGGACTTTCTCTAGAGACTTCAAGTTAGAAGTTTGAAGATTCGAGCTTTACCAAGGAGAGGGGATCAAGCCGCGAGAAGAGCGTTCTTGGGTGGCTTGAAACGCTTCAAGAAAGAATAAAAGAAAAGTAAGTTTTCTATCATTACGAATTTGGTTACACGATTGCGAGTTCAAGGTCCTTTTGTTGGGAAAATTTTTTTAAATTCCGCTGCTTTCTGATTCGTGTTTTCCAACATTAATATAAGACATTGTTTATCATATAATCATACTATAATCAACAACTAAATAAAAGTTCATATTATAAATATGCAATTATGGAGTAAAATAAAGAATTAAATAGTCTAACTCTCAAAAAACTCACACAATAACATCGTACCTGCATGATTGAAGAGATGTTGCGTCAAAACCACCTCTTCAACCTACGGGGCAAAGTGCTATATATACAAGAACCACCTCTAGAGTCTCAAATATATACGGGATGGTCTTGGGCCATGTTGAGTTAAGGATTTATTGTACAATCATTTCTTATATATATGTGATCGAGCCAAATCTCCGCTTGCGTTTGACCTGGAAATCGTGCTGCAATCACTCTATTTGTTGATAGGGGAATCGCCGCCTGACTACTCGAAATCTGCATAGGTCGAAAGAAGTATGAGCTCGAGGCCAACTCGGGGAAGGTGGGGGTGAGACCCGGGTTGGCACTCCGACTCTCAAGCCTGGTTCGAGTGATATGAGTTAGATGGTTGAGCGGTAAAATGAGGTAGGTGGGAAAAACTTACCGTGCAATAAATGCGGAGGTTATATATATACGGTGAAGAGATAGAATTAACCGCCTCGACGTGTCGGTGCGGGGAGCTGACAGGTACCCCACTATTGCCTTGCATTTAATGCGGGGTCGGCCACTCAATTGAGAATTGGATAGTGGACCAGTGCGTGGCAGGTCGAGTGGATTGAGGTCGAGGGAACTGATCGAAGAGCCTGACCCTGGGTCGAGGACCTGTGGGCGGTAACTAGGAGACCGACCTAATGATCGAAAGGTGTCCTTCGATCAGACAGGTGGCATGTGGTGATTGGTCCAGCGCAACGGTGGGTACGAGCCACGTCAATATGTATGAAAGCATAGTTTTTAGCATAAATCGTCGGCTCTCCCAGGTCTAATACTCTTTCACCCTCTAGCCATTTTCGATCGTGATTTCACCGCAAAGACCAAGCAAACACTGCAAATCAAACTCCGTCCTCCTAAGAAAGTTTATCTATTATCGATCGACACCAAACTTCACTGTTACTAGGCTAAATCGGATACTATGTGCTAGGGTAGATTCGACAACACTCAAAATTGACGCGCCATCGGACAACGAAGAAAGCATGCTTAGTATCTTATATTTAGTAAGATTTTATTGAGTTATTGATATTACGGGATACTCCAATAGAAATTAAATTTGTAATAAGGAAGATCTTGTAATTTTATTTTTAGGAGTTTTAATGTCAAAAAAAAAAAATTAAAATATTAGGGGTGACATGTATTTTCCCCTAAATTTTAAGTTCGATAGGGGTAAATCTCACATTTCTGGTGTGTCGCCACGTGTCAGTCAACAATAGGAACAATTGGTTGATTCGTCTACGTCATTTACCTCGACCCAATGACTATTCCTACAATTAATACACTCCTACCTGTTCACTTATATCCACCCAGATCGACCAAAGTGATTGACTTGATTATCGAAGTGCCAAACGGATTCAAACCCTATATTCCTCTGTTTTGACCTTTGAGCTTACATTTGTTCATCCACGTTGCTTCCAGGAGGTTCAAAACTTTCCCAAATATATATTTCTTGTGTGATTGAGAGTCCACGCCTAACTTTCCGTACGTAGCTGGATTTGGACACCATCAAAATCAATATACTTTATTTAAATTTCATTTAATTTATTTCCATTTAACTATTCACTAGTATTAACTACTTATTGAATGAATTAATGAATCTTAATTAATCATTTCTTTCCTTATTAAGGGTTTTAGTACTTAAATATAAATTAAATTTTGGCTAAATCCAGATACCTCCTGTTCTTTAAGGTTTAGTGAGCTTTGTCCCTATTCTTCGAATCGGTACGATTTCTCCCTTAACCTCTAAAAATTGTTACATGATAAGTTTAGATTTCGTATCTGTTTAAGCCGTATTTTGTTAAATTTATCCCCGTTTGATGAGCTTATGCGCCGTTTACTACTCCATTTCAGGTATTTTACTTGCCGGAGTCGAGAATAGGAAGAACGGAGTGAAATCGGACGAAAGGAACAAGTTTTACCAATTGGACAAGTGAAACGGGCGTTTGGATTTTGAACTAAGCCTCCAAACGCCCGTTTGGAAACCTACTACAAGAATTATGTGAAGTGAAACGGGTGTGTGATGTTTGTTCTGACTGATGAAACGCCCGTTTGAGAACCTACTGAGTTCGGTAACTTTGGATGAAATGCCCGTTTGATGTTTTTGTTATGAAACGGTCGTTTAGATTTTACACTACACCACCAAACGGCAGTTTGGTTCTCACGGAATTGAATTTTTGTTGAGATTTTCAGCTTAGTATTTAAGTGAGAACTTGGCCTTTTGAGTAGGATCTTACCCTAATTAGAGAGCAGCTGATAGGAGGCTATGGAGGACTCTAAGTTCTTTCCTTTATTGCTTTGAAGATGCTTTGAAGACTATTGTTCAATTTCTTTCCCTTCCTTTATTGTTTTCCTAGAATTTAGCTTTAATTTCCATTTCCTTAGTTAATTTAGTTCTTGTGGAGAATTTGAACCTTATAACAATGAATTATTGTTGAATGCTTAATCATAAATTAGTTTAATGAATATGAGTCCATTTATGTTCTATATCTTGTGTTTGTTGGTTGATTGCATGAACATGAGTGGATAGATCTGTAGCGCCCGGAGAGCGGGCCACCACATCCCCCGCACCTAAACCTAAACCCGCATATGAAATGGGAAATCCATACATGAGCCCAAGTCTAAGCGAACGGGAGACCACACACTCGGTAGGCTAGGTGGAGCTAAAACTTACTCAGAGCTCGCAACACATAATCAAATAGCGGAAGCTAGGAGTTCTAACATCATAAACTTCAAAATCGAACATATGCCGCAAATATCAAAATATACATATCTATAACGAGTCATATTTACATAACAAAATTTCTTTCATGATCTAATCATTAAATACATGTCCAAAATGAAATGCGATGCACCTAGCACGACCTATACCCAAAAGTGAGACTCGAACGACCCACTTCTTCGCCTAACTCATGCTCAAAAGATCTGCAAACTAAAAGTGGTAAAGGAGAGGTGTCAGTCATATCTCGACTGGGGGGGAGGGGGCTAATGTTAGGAATAGTGCCCTAGAAAGTCGATTGTATATCCGCTTTGTGCTTTTCCTTATTGTAATCACAAACAATCTTTGAATAAAATAACATATTGAGGCAACACTTCTTTATATGCACTTGTTTGGTATGCGTTTACTTTATCTGTGGATGTATGAGAACTCCCCTAATCCTGATGACTTTAGGACTCTACCATTTAGGTGAAATGGTTCATGAAACGAGCCCTATATCACATAAGTCATGATTAGTAAAATGCTCCAAGCCGATGAGTCCTACAGACAGTGGGAGTGTCAACCTGACTCCTCTAAGGCTTGCTTGTGGGATCACGCCCTTAAGAAGGACCACCTTGTTTCATGGAGGTGCAAAGTGTATAGTTGATACGTGCGTGATACATGAGGGTGCTTACTTTAATAAGTAAGTTCACTGAGGTGCCCCGTGTGAGAACATTCCTAAATGGGAAAGGAAGTTTCTATTTCAGGAAATGGAAACTTCCAGATTAGGAAATATCTCACGAGTCATTGATGTGATTAATTGATCCTTAGACTTGAGGTTCCTAGTCACTTTATGAGTTAACTCTGTAGTCTTAGGTATAAGCTTTAAAGGGTGTCGCCTTAGACAACTGATTCAAGGCTTATGCTGGGGCTGCACAAGTGATTCGTGAAAGTGAATGAGAATCAAGAAAGGACCTACACTTGCATTTGCAAGGTGATCTCTTATTGTGTAAGTCATTCATATGCCATATGGAGTCCTTGGCCAAGGCAGTAGATCAAGACATCAAGAAAAAGGTTTCTTGGATTGAGATCAAATGGATATGAAATGCACTTAGCTTTAAGACCGGATTATTAGGGTTCTGATTATTCCCTTACCCTAGATCTTGGTTGAGAGATAGTAAGTAGGAGGATTATATCTCACATGAATCAATGACTTAAAGGTTCTGTCGAATCTCAACATTCCAATTCAGCTAGGGGTTAAACACCTGTTGCTAGACTATGGTCGTTTAATCTGTGGACTGATTAATTAATTAGTGAATTAATTAATTAGGATCACTGCTATTTGAATTGAGAACCTAAAGGGTCACACACAACAACTTGGTTACATGAGTTGAGGCTTTAAAATGATTAAACGAGTTAATCAGGCCGAGAGGGTTCCACACGTGTGAAACCACACGTGTGGGTCACGTGAGTGACACGTGTCATTATGACACGTGTCTCACGTGAATATATATATATTATATATATTAAATAATTAATTTGTTAATTATTTAATAGACTTTGGTTTGATTTTGAATTAAAAAGAAAGTCTAATTTTGGAGAAAAATAATCTAGTTAATTAATTGTGAATTAATTAATTAGATAAAATAAGTTATTTATTTTAAATAAATAAAGTATAAAATTATCCAAAAATAGTTTGGATATTTTAGCTCTCTTGAAAGTTGATTTGAATTTGAATTCAAAGTCAAAGTCAAAATTACTTGATGATCAAGTAATAGGAGAGACGGACCAAATCCTTTGTCCATGAGGACTAGGAATTTCGGCCACTCCCTTCTTATAAATAGGGGAGCTTGAGCTCCTCTTAGAGCTAATCGAGAATTCTTTTGGTTCATGTGTTGAACACCATCCTTTCTCCAAGATAAACAAAACCCTAAGTTAAGCCTAAACACTAACTAGAGAACTAGCATCCTTACTGGTTAGATTGTAGTCAAGTTGGTGGACTATCTCTAGAGAGCTTCAAGTTAGAAGTTTGAAGATTCGAGCTTTACCAAGGAGAGGGGATAAAGCCGCGAGAAGAGCGTTCTTGGGTGGCTTGAAACGCTTCAAGAAAGACAATTAAGAAAGTAAGTTTCTAATTGCTTCGAATTTGGATACACGATTACGAGTCCAAGATCCTTTTGTTGGAAAAATTTTAAATTTCCGCTGCTTTCTGATTCGTGTTTTCCAACAGCTAACGCACACCCACACACTATACATATATAGAGCAAAGCACGTAAAAGATAAAGGTTATGGACCGGGAATAGGTTTTGCATACCAAAATATTTTCTTAAACATTACATATCATATACGTATATATTAAACTAATAAATACTTTATTCCCGTTCCATAATCCAACCATTTCATTAAGCTCGGCGAGTACGAGCGTCCACCGTTACTTCTCATTACATTACATTACATAAAACAAATCACATTCAATCCTCAACTTCGGTGATGGAAGGGTCCGTCAACCCTAACCATCCATTAGTAAATTCCTCGAAGGGCAATTGACCCATACGAGTGCCATTATAAATTCCTAGAGGGGTAGCTAACCCACACGAGTACTCCCCGGCTTCATACCGAAGGCATCAAGGGCAACACGCCTTCCAACTTCCCGGGGTCGTACGTAATACCTCAGAGGGAAAACACGTTTAGGCTTAACTCGATGGCTCGCTACCATACCGGGCATCCTAACCCGTAGTCTCCATGGATCCAACATTACCTTTGCAAATCATTCTCGCTCAATACAAACCATCAACATTACATACATAAGCATTAAGCTTTCATAAACATTAAACTTTCATTAAAAAATGAGCTCATATATGCTCGTAGATATAGCCCTTTCGAAAGCCAAAACTTGATAACAAGATCATAAACTGTTAGAAGGTACGTGATTATAGGAAAGATTGGGTTTCCTTCTATATCTGATTTCCTAATCCCTGACTTGTAGGGATCATTAGGTTAAATAAGTATACTCTGTAATAGGGTTCGGATAGTGAATCAATTCAATGAAAACCTTTTCTTTCTCTTCCTCACATGCCTTAACATGGCATCTGAACAGCGTTGAACATCCTTGGGACTTAGTCTCAACATCATCGTCCTAAACCTTTCCCGAACCCTTTGACACCAACCAAATATGACCAGCCCTACAGAATCAAAACCAAGCACAGAATTAACCCTTAAAATGGTAGATTTGTGGCGGAATAATACGCAACAACAACCGACACAAAATCTGTTCATAGGAATCAAATTAAACAATGAAAATTACCCGATTTGGGCCCGACTAATGAAGATGGCGATCGACGGACGGGGCGGCCGCTCGCACATCATCGGGGTTCCACCGACACCAGACCTCACCGATTCAAAATACGATCAACAGGAATAGTTTGTTCAAAACGTGTTCACGTGGATAATACAGAATTTGGACACAAGCCTAATCAACAACGTGCTTCAGTACCCGACTGCAAAAGCCCTTTGGGACAGCCTTGCCACGACCTATGGCAGTGGTTCCGACCCACTCCAGCTATTCGATTTATACAGGAAAGCAAATACTCTAAAGCAGGGCCTTGATACCTTGGATGAATTTTGGAACAACATACAGGCCATTTGGATGGCAATTGATCGGAGGCAGCCGAATCCAATGAAGTGTCCGGATGATATCACAACCTTCAATCAGATTCAACAAGAACAAAGGCTCTATCAATTCCTTACTGGGATTGATGAGAGATATGACTCAATTAGGAAGGATCTTCTAAAATTGGAGGCGAAACCCTCAGTAGAGTCCGCCTACGCTACAATCCGACGGGAGGCGACTCGTCTTCAGATCCTAAAGACGGCCACCCATGGCGAAGGGGACTCATCATCACAGGGCATCGGATTGGGACTGATAGGAAAAGAAGGGAGAGGTGGTCGAATGAAATCCGACGGCAACAAACGCACTGACACCAACCGGCGTTCCCCGCCACAAGAGGACAAGTTAGATCTGGAGTGCTCACACTGTGGAAAAAAAAAGAAACACACCATAGAAGGGTGTTTCGAGCTAATTGGTTACCCGGAATGGTGGGAAGGTAACCCGAAACTGGAGGAATAGGGACTTCGGCGGCGGGAGGAGGTCAGCGAAGGGCGAACTCAGCCATCGGAGAAAACCCGACGCGAGGGACAGATGGGGGATGACTGGAAAGCACCGCCGCACGTCGGTGCGACGGTGGCAAGCGCAGCAGCTGGCGGACGGTAGGCTAATATCGCCGCCTATTCTGGAAGAGAAGAACAGAACAAAAATGGCGGAATAGGTAACGGGTTTGGGAGTTATGCCCCAAACCCTACCCCTTTATTTCATAAATCCTCCCATTCTTGCTTTATTACAAAGAACCCCCTATGTTCCCTAAAGGTGCAAAGTGATCCCATAAAAATTAGTTCCCCTCATAATGACCCCAAACATTCTTCACAATGGATATTTGACTGTGGGGCAACACACACGATGACTTTTGATCCGTCTGATTTTCTTGAACCCATCACTCAAACAAAATCTCATATTCAAACTGCCAATGGGGACTTAGCAGAGGTTGAGGGGAAGGGAACAATCATTATATCACCTCAATTGAAACTGAAAAACTGCCTTTATGTTCCATCCCTATCATGAAAGTTACTATGTTTGAGTCACGTGACAAGTGAATTGAACTGTGTGGTTCTCATATACCCTCGTTTCTGTTTGTTACAGGACATTCATACGAAGGAGATCATTGGGCGTGGTACTGAGCGGGACGGACTCTATTATGTGGATGAAATGGAACATCCGTCTCGGGCTTTACTGTCTAAAGGAACTGCAACTACCCAGCTCTGGCTATGGCATAGGAGTCTCGGGCATCCATCCATTGGGTATCTGAGATTATTATTTCCTGCACTTTTTCAGAATAATCAGAATTTAAGTTTGTCTTGTCAAACATGTTTAGTTGCAAAGAGTCACAGAACTTCTTTTAAACCCACGAATACACGGGTTCAGTCTGTTTTTTCATTAGTGTATTCAGATGTTTGGGGACCAGCCCCTGTTTCTAATAAAAGTCAGTTTTGGTATTTTGTGTTGTTTATTGATTATTTCTCCCGTATGACCTGGGTGTACTTTCTTCGGCATAAATCCGAAGTTTATGACGCATTTGTTGCTTTCTTTGAGATTATTCAAACTCAGTTCAATGAGAAAATTAAAATCATCAGATCTGACAATGGGCATGAATATATCAACCAACAGATGAGTGAGTTCATAAAAAAACACGGCCTTATCCACCAAACCACGTACCCAAACACACCCCAACAAAACGGAGTGGCTGAACGAAAAAATCGAACCCTACTTGAAATGACCAGGGCCCTCCTGACAGAATCCCTTGTCCCACATCAGTTCTGGCCCGAAGTCGTAGCCACAACAACCTACCTCACCAACAGATTACCCACAAAAATACTTGATCACAAGACACCTCTTACTTTCTTCCAAACACAAGTAACCATTCCTCCATCTCTCACTCTACCTCTACGGGTTTTTGGGTGCTCTGTTTTTGTGTATATTCCGAAAACTGAACGAACGAAATTGGATCCTTGTGCTATCAAATGTGTGTTTGTTGGAGATACACCTCATCAAAAAGGATATCGGTGTTATAACCCCTCGACCCAAAGGCTACATGTTACCATGGATTGCGAATTTTTGGAAACAGAGTATTTCTACCAGACCCAGCATAGCTCTCAAGGGGAGACTTCACATGACTCTCTATGCTGGCTCAATGATCTAGAAGACACGGTTTCTCTTCTTTGTCCGATCCCTCCTCACCAGAGCTCAGTACCACCACCAATCATCCTCCTTCGCATGATGTCCAAACTGAGGTAACAAATCTTGTTCCCTCCTTATTCCTTCCTGATAATGATTCTACCACAGATGCAGATAACCCAGTTTCAGTTGATACAGATAGTGACAGGTATGTCTTGCCGCAAAGGCATAACAGAGGGGTACCACCTAATAGGTACTCACCAGATTAGAGGTCCCGGTCTTCTCGATACCCAGTAGGAAATGTTGTCAGGGGGAGCATGTCTGAGATGGTCAAGGCATTCATAGGCAACCAAGGCATTCATAGGCAACCTCTACAGGGAAAAGGTTCCTAGAACGGCTCAGGAAGCCAAACAAAGCGAGGAGTAGTGGAAGGCTATGGTCGTTGAAATGGATGCTCTGGTTAAGAACGAAACATGGGAGAGGTGTGAATTACCTCAGGTCGTAAGACCAATGGGGTGCAAGTGGGTATTCACCATCAAGCACAAAGCAGATGGGACAATAGAATGATACAAGGCCTGTCTCGTAGCAAAAGGATACACTCAGACATACGGAATTGACTACAGTGAGACCTTCTCTCCAGCCGTAAAGATTGATACAGTCAGGGTCTTACTCTCCGTTGCAGCCAACCAGGATTGGCCTCTTCATCAGTTTGATGTGAAAAATGCCTTCCTGCACGGGGAATTATCAGAAGAGGTGTATATGGAAGCTCCACCCGGCTTTTCTGACCAGTTCAAAGCAAACGAAGTCTGTAGGCTCCAAAGAGCCTTGTATGGACTCAAGCAGTCTCCGCGAGCGTGGTTTGGGAGATTCACAGTGGTTATGCAGAAGTATGGATACAAACAGAGCAACTCAAACCATACCCTGTTTCTGAAAACCAGGGGAAAGCTGATCACCTGCCTTATTATATATGTCGATGATATGATTATCACTGGAAGCTATAAGGAGGAAATGGACCAGCTCCGGGAAAATCTGTTCAAGGAGTTTGAAATGAAGTATCTAGGAGGCCTGAAGTACTTCCTAGGGATAGAAGTTATGCGATCCAAACAAGGGATATTCATTTCACAGAAAAAGTATGTTCTTGATTTGCTTGCAGAGACTGGAATGCTGGACTGCAAACCAGTCGATACCCCAATCCAGGTAAACCACAGACTTAGAATGCAGGAAGATGGAGAACTCACAGAAAATGAACGGTACCAACTGCTGGTTGGGAAACTGATCTACCTCTCCCACACGAGACCTGACATTGATTATGTTGTGGGGATAGTCAGTCAGTTCATGCATCAACCCGATAAAAAGTCACATGGAGGCAGTGATAAGGATAATACGATATCTAAAAGGATCTATGGGAACCGAAATCATGTTCGGTAAGAATGGACATATGGATATTGAAGCATACACAGATGCAGATTGGAGAAGGAATCCAAATGACAGGAGGTCAACTTTAGGGTTCTTCACCCTAGTCGGAGGGAATGTAGTAATGTGGAGGAGTAAAAATCAAAAAGTTGTGGCTCTTTCAAGCGCAGAAGCAGAATTCAGGGGTATTGCAAAGGCTGTAACATAGGTCATTTGGGTGAGAAAGCTTTTGACTAAAATTGGGATGGCCCCAAGAGGGCCAGGGCGATTAAAGTGTGATAACAAGGCTGCGATAAGCATCTCTGAAATGCTGTGCAACACGATAGAACCAAACATGTAGAAGTTGATCGGTACTTTATAAAAGAAAAACTGGAAGATGGCACAGTTGAGCTTCCGTTTGTGAAATCAGAAGACCAGCAAGCAGACATCCTGATCAAAGCAGTTAGTGGACAGGTGTTCCAAACAAGTCTAGACAAGTTAAGAATCGGCGATCCCGTTACTTAACTTGAGGGGGAATGTTAGAAGGTACGTGATTATAGGAAAGAATTGGGTTTCCTTCTATATCTGATTTCCTAATCCCTGACTTGTAGAGATCATTAGGTTAAATAAGTATACTTTGTAATAGGGTTCGGACAATGAATCAATTCAATGAAAACCTTTTCTTTCTCTTCCTCACATGCCTTAACATAAACATATCGTACATTAAACATATTTAACTATATATATAATGTATAGTCGCATGTGGGCTAGAAAACGAGCATTTAAAGGTCTTAGGTCGCTTAACTAAAGAGAAAATAACCTAAACCTCACCTTTGAACAAAAGGGTGTAGTGTTGTTTTTAAAAAACAACCCCGAACAACCTTAAACTTCGGGTACGACTCCTCCCGGAAGCACCCCTGTGACAAATGAACGCAATACTACAGACTTAGACTCAAATATATACCATTTAGATGCACGGCGATACAAATGAATGCAACGTATGCATATGAAGTGCAAGAAGGTACCACTGAAAGCGTTCAAGTTCGTATCACATAAAACTCGTATCAAATAAATCCATAAAATTAATACAAGACATTTAACATATAATATAACATGTTTACATAGCATACAAGTTATAAACGAATAAAATGAAAGCATTAGAAAGCACAAAACGAAACACGGAAGCCATGCATGCAAGCTCAAATTATTTAAGAGTTCAAAATTATAACACATAAATATTCATAACAAATTAATCATAAATTAAATACAATACATATGTTATATAATACAAGACAAATATTATAATATATAACCTGTTCATAGCATTTATAAGTCAAAAACAAACAAGATTAATGCCTTACAAAGCAATTAAAGAAGCTAAACGTCATGCATGAAATCTCTTGTCAAACAACTTCATGAATTCAATAAAAGACAACAATATATATTATATAGTCTGTTCATTATGTTTACAATTCAGAAAAATTAAGATTAAAGCATTAGCAAACAATTAAGGAGGCAAGAAACGTCATGCATGCAGTTTTTCCACTACGCGCGGCCGCCCGTAAAAACAGCCTGCACCATGCACGGCCGCGCGGCTGAATTTTCTGAAAATAAACACAATTCGAACTTTAACGCGCGGCCATGCAGATTTTGGTCTGAAAACACGCGAGGCCGTGCATATAATTTCCAGCAAATCCGAGAGTTTACGAAAGGCTGCGCGCAGAAATGGCCTTGAAGCCGCGCAGCCGTGCAGCTGCTTCTCTCTCATTTTTTAAAACGCAGCAGCAGCAGTTCGAACAGAGGAGAATGTAGCACAGCAGGGGAAACCAAACACAGCAGCTAAGGCAAGTTTATACAGCAACTAAGAGGCAAATATCAGCACTAGACAGATCCAATACAATCACAAACAATCACGCACACACCCGGCAGCAGCAGGAGTGAAATAAATCAACATGTCCATGGTTTTTAAGCTTTAAAACTTCAAAAATATTAATGATAACTCATTCAATGTTCAACTAACAACATATACAGGTATATATAACCATTAAAGAAGCTCAAGAAATCAGAAAAACAGTCTCAAAACTTCAAACAAGGCAAAGAAGAGCATGTTCTTAAGAATTTCATATAAAACCTAACTATTCAACATCTTCTTCAAGTAGCATGAATCCATAACTTAAAACATGAATTAAATGGATGAATAAGTGCATATTATCAAGAAGAACAAAGATCTAAACTTACCTTGAAGCTTGGAGGAGAAGAGGAAATCGAAGGAGCTCTTGACGTGCAAAAATGGTGAGAATGGCTTGTTTTCCTTTTCCTTCCTTACTCTTCCTTGGCTCCAGATCGTATAGCAGCAGGTATGGGAGGGAGAGAGATAGTTTTGGTTGTAAATAAGTCAAAGAAAAGATGAGAACTAGGTCTCATAGCTCATATATAGGTCATAGGGGCGTTTAAGGATACGAGTGGCTGAAATTTGCTTCGTCCGGGGTCGAAACGGCATCGAAAAATTACGAAACTTGTTCCATTGCATCCGAATCGTCGATAGGAGTCCAACGTTGAAGACGGAAACGAAATCCGAGTTCCCGAGCTCAAGTTATAAATTAAAATGCACACAAATGTACTAAAATAACTCATTTTCCAAATGAGTCCAAAACTTTCAAAAATTGGCAATTAAGTCCAAGAACCAAGTTTTCAATTAAGTCCAATATATTTTGAATTCATACAATTACATCGTTAAATCACGTATATCACATAATTCATGAAATTAGCATGCTCGGGAATTAAATTCATAATTCTCAAGAATTAACATCAAAATCTCACTTAGGGCATAATCTTGACATTTAATCACATATTTCATATAATTTCAAATAATTCATATAAGAAACAATAGAATAAAAGTTAAATGCATCAAATAAAATCGAAAATAAATACAATTACGAAAAATAAACTCACACGTGGCACAAACCTGTAAGTGCGAACGACTGGGGTGTCACAAGATCTTTAGGCAAAGGGGGGTGATGATTTGTGCGGGGTAAGTGTTTGATGAAATGTCTAGGTGGGACTCTTTGATCTTATGCTTGTGAAATTATTTTGTTTGCACGATTAAGATTGATCACCTTAGTTATGAACTTAGATTTGCATGCTAATTGAGAGATTGTATGTAAATTGGAAGAGATTTCACAACACTTAAAGGCTAAGTATAAAGAGATTTAAATTAGACTTGAGAAATTAAGCAATTGATTAACCGGGCCAAGCCGCTAGTTAGTTTCTTGCACTAATCTTGTTTGATTGACCTAATCATTGAGCTAGTGATCACGAGAGTGACATTAGACTTGTTTAGGTACACACACATAACTCCGAGAGGAGCTTGTGTATACACTAGTGATTAGAATTGTGAGTTCTTTGTCCCACCGAAGCACTAATCGAACACGAACCTGGCATGATCATTACTTCCCCTTGCCGCTTGTTTACTCTTGTTATTTGCTATCCTTTTGATTCCTACTTGCTAATTGTTGCTCTTTACTTGTTAGTGATCTTTAGTCCAATTTCATTTCCGTAATTAGTTAACTTTCTTTCTTTATCGCAACCGGTCTATAGATTAACGAAAATACATAACAATTGCCTTTGATTTCCCCTTCCCCGTGGATCGACCCCTAGTATACTACAACCACGTAGCTTGCACTTGGGTTATTTATTAAATCTTTTGGCTAATTCGACCATCCGACATATCTTAAGATTCCTTTCCAATTTGACACCTTCCCAGGCCTCGTTCTGCCCGGATGAGGTTTAACGAAGATTGAAGGTCTCACAAGTCGGAATCGATTGTGTGTTAGGGCGTAGAGTTAGTAGCTAACATTACACGTAACTCCTTTTCGACAGAATCTTGCAAAATATTGGATCGAACTTTTTTGAACAAAATTTTAACGTGATTTGTAATGGTAAATCTCTATAGAGATTTCAAATATATTGATATTATACATCAAGTCGAAGCTCACGATGCAAGGAACAAAATAATTGTTTCAAAATCAAAATCCAGCAACAGACAAAATGGGAATTACTAGCAAAGATGATGAATTTTTAATGAAGATTTAGTAGGCGAATTCCGACGACTTCTGGTAGCCAATTGAGTCGAATGAGGTATGAATTTTGATCATCTTGAAGAGACTAGCACAATGGTGGTGGTCTTGATTCTCGGGTCATTGTAACGGAGAAATTGAAGGTCGAAATTAACTTTGAATGGAATATTCCACCTGAATAGTGTAAAAGGGGTTAAGTGTTATATGTTGCAAAGGTTAAGGGAGCAATCACACCAATTCAAAAGTTAGGGGACAAAGTGCACTAAACCCTAAAGAACAAGGAATTGTCTTAAATTAGCCCTTAAATTTTTAAGAGGGGGGATCGTGTAATCTTATTTTTAGGGTGTTTAGCCATAAAATAGAACATTTCTTGAGGGTGACGTGTATTTTTCCTATAATATTTAGGGCAGTCACGAATAAGTCTCCATCAATTTGGATATTTTTACTTAACTCCCCATAAATTTATACCACATAATAGGATTTAAATACTGCATTAGAAAGTTTTAGTACTACATTATGTGAAAATTATACAACATATTTTGAGAGTTAGAATATATTTATAACACTTTTGGATACAACATATTACTAAATTTATATACTATATAATAGGATATAAATACTGCATTATATCATATTTGTACTATACATTATGTGAAATTTATACGTGGGGAGAGTTAAATAAAAATATGATGCCCAATTGGGAAGTTAAATAAAAATATGATGTTCAATTGAGGATTTATCCCACATTACCTGATATTTTAACTCGGCATACTTTATTTGAAGTTTATTCAGTTTATTTTCATTCAACCATTCAGTATACTAAATAATGAATCTTAATTAATCATCCCCTTCCTTATTACATGAACATAGAAAATATAAAAATACAATAATAATATTATTCCTTTTCCATTTTCATTTAATTCTAAATTTCATTCATTTTTAGGCAAAATTCCCCACATAGTATATTCCAGTCGCCCCTTTAAAAAAGTACTCTTCAATTATATATATTGGATAATGTGTAATTTTAGTTTGAATCTGATTCAGTTAAACTAGTGTAACGAAGGGACAAATATTTTATATTTGTCTTATAATTGATGAAAAATTTAGGACGAATAATCATTTAAATAGTAAGTATAATACACTTGTCATTATAATTAATTTAGCTCAACTGAATTAGGTCTAGACTAGAATTTTCTCCTGATAACTTGCAATTATATTTTGTTTGAGAAATACTATGTGATTGTGCAGTATACACACTTTTTTTTTTCTTTTCTTTTTCTTTTTAAGAGAATTGTTACTGGTTTTCTATCTACCCTCAAATGAAATTCGAATCCGTGATATATACACTATAAACCTAGATAGCCCTTGTTCACACAAATTTTATTGTCTGCAAAATAAAATTACAACACACAATATATAATATGAACAACAAATTTAAAATTAAGAAATTTGAAGAAATAAATCCTAGCAATGACTATTCCTCTGATTATTCTCTTCAAATTTGCATTCGAGTGCGTGAAGCTTATTCTCGAATACGTAGTCGTGATTCTTTGCCAAATTTGACGGAGAAACCACGTGATTTACCTGCAACTTTGATGAAACTGTAGTTGTAGTTTTTCGTAGCAGCTGGGCTTGAACACTTGGAAGATTTGAAGACGAGAAGAAGACTTAGAAGACTTGATGGCGTGAAGACTTGCGCACGTATGTAGACTTGATGGCGTGAAGACTCCTTTTACGACGTTCTCTTCTTCTTCTTCTCGGCGTGTCTCTAGGTGTCTATGTCGATGTGTGTCTTTGAAATGTTACTCATAGCCTCTATTCATAGGCGTAGGGTTGAATATTTTGATAATTATCCCTTCATCTATTTATTAAAAGGATAATATCAAATGTATTTATTTATTTATCACTTCAATATGAATTTATATTAAAGAAATAAATAAATGACATATGGTTTGACTTGATTGGTCCACGTGTGGAGATATGTCACCCGTCGTCATTTGATTGGTCATAACCAACTGGGTTGCAAGACTTGATTTGATTCGCCGTAACACTTCAAATTTGACACGTGTCGATACTTGATTTGATGACAAAAATAAATATTAAAATTATCAATTAAATCAACTATTTAAATATTTTATGGACATTGATTTAATAACTATCCAAAAATATAAAAACAACATGAATTAAATTTGATAATTAATATTTAATTTTACACGTGTTTCATTTTAATTAGATGAAAATTAATTCGTCTATAAATGCCCCCACTTCAAAGCTCGGTGAAAGACGTGCCAAACTATCGTGTAGGCAAAATTTGAAGTACTTGATTTAGAATCTCAAATTTAAAATGCACATATCCACTTCCACCTTTCTGATTTGGACTTTAAAAAGGTTATGTTGCATCTTTAGTAGAGCTCGACAACTGTATCCCGAATGGATGGCCCAAATGCCGCGACTCACGCGCGCTTGACTTCAAATTGGGCTCAGTGTTATGCGAAATCAACTTTTGTTGAGGCATTAAATGCCTTAAAACATATAATTTGGACTTCAAGCCCGCAGTAACATAAATTAGGGGGATTTAATCGGAGCGGATTCGGAACTGCTTGTCTTGTGATCTCGCCAAGCCATCAGATTGAAAGGTGTCGGCTTATCTGTACCTTTTGTGCTATAGTTGAATGCAATCCTCGCATATTTCTTCTTTGCGAATTGTACGCTCACAACATGTTCGATAAATTTCTTTATTAATTTATTGCCTTATCAACCTCTCTTTTTTGTTTTTTCTTTACAGGAAGCTAATACATAGAGGACCAGGCTGCTGCTTTACTTTGTGTGAGACTTGGTCGTCTAGATTCTCTCGATCTCCATCAAGCACTCTTACCTTTGGAAAAGAGCATTACCGTACATAAATTGAGCTTTCTCCGTTGATAACGGCATCTATAGAAATTAGGAATCGGCACAGGTTTTCTTTTCTTCATCCTTTTAATCACGTTTGGTTTCCTTTTCTTCATCCTTTTAATCACGTTTTATGATTGTCCAAAATTTACGTAATCCGTGAGCTTAAGGGATAGTCTCGCTCTTTTGTTCTTTGCATCGCACATCGTCAATTATAAAGGCTTCAAATCAATTTTCTTTGGTCGCATATGATTCGGTCTTCCGCCCTTCAGCCCTTCGTGCATCGTCAATTATAAAGACTTCTTCAATCAATTTTCGTTCTCCTGCCTTCAATGAAAAGTGGTGGTTGCATGGCACTCCAAGACTAGAATTTTATTCTATCGTTTGACTCTATCAGCAACTAATCTTGCAACAGAATTATGATACATAATTTGAATATGCCAAGTTACAATTTGAATAGGCCAAGTTACCGTAGCTTTGCTATGTCCAGGAGTTGATTTTTATTTTCCCTTTCTTGCTTTGCTTTGTTTTGCAATTCATTAAAGTAACCTTTGTTGCTTTGCAGGATATCAAAAGACTTCCCAGAGGTGAATTCAACTCAGCCTGCTACACTTATTTTTTTCTCTTAAGAAAAACAAACACTTTGATGCACTATTGGCGTGGCTACATATTCAAAGCATCAAATACTTCTTGAATTTTGCTACAGTAAGCCCTTGTTATTTTGAAGTCACTTGAAGTCAATTTTATCAACTTCTTAATGTTTTATCAATTGACTTGCTTTTCCAAGACCTTGGTTTTATTTTTTTTTTCCTCTTTTATGATTTCTTGTATGTAGGTACCTCAAACACTACAAGATTTTTTTTTATTTATTTTTTTCACACACACCCCCAAGTGTTCCAAGGGATTCGAACTCGGGACCTTGCCTGTGAGAAAGAACTCTCAAACCACTTGACCAACCCTTGTTGGTTAAAAGATTTTTTTTATACATAGTTTTTTTTTTTTTTTTTTTAAACACACGCTGCCCAAGTGGCCAGAGGGATTTGAACCCGGATTATTGCCTTCGAGAATCAACCCTCAAACCACTTGGCCAACCCCTGTTGGCACCTCAAACACTATAAGATGTTTATTGAGGATCACGCCAAACCATCTCCACGCATCGTTGTTAGCCACGACAATGAAGCTTCAAAGTCAAACCTACTTCTTTGTCTGTCCACAAGTCTGCTATCGATCTCCACTCTCCTGAGCCTATTGATTCGACACTGCACATCGCCGATTGGTCAGAGGACATCACGACAGAACTATATGATGATCACATCGGACTTTTTTCATTCGACGACTATTGTGTTGAAATCTTCTCTACATGACGCCGACGACTTGACAACGGGCTTCTCTCTTCCGAATCGTCATCTCAGCACCAAAGGAACTTCTTCGAAGATTCCTCCTTCAAAGTTGGTTGAAGTATCCTTTCACGCCGGCTACTGGGAATGGACAGAACACATCTTAGCCTTCTATAAAAATCGTCTCGTTCAAGTAGACATCTACGCAGCAGTTCAGGCTTTACTCTTCACATATGTCGTCGATAAGAACGTCCTTCAAGCATTCTTCGAGTTATGTCATCCTTCAACGAACACTCTATATATGACTGTTGGGGAATTGTCAATCTCTCTATGGGATCTTCGTGGATTTTCTGGCTTGCCCATACTTGGAGATTTTTACGACGAGGCAATTCCTTCGGCTTTTGAACTTCTCGGCGATCAGGCTCGCAGCTCTTCTGCTTCGCGAAATGACTCCACTCTTCCACGCAGCTATAAATACTTGTTCTTAGCTTATCACATGCTTCCTAAGACTTCTGATGGCATATTGATTTCTGATTGGATTAAGTTCTGGTTCAAAGAAACAGTTAGATATGCCCGTCCTCCCCAACGATCTACAAAAAAAAGAATCAACAAGCCACGACTTTCTTGAAATCCTTGCGGGAGTATCGACGCGTCTCTTCTACCTCGTGTCAATTACCACACTGATCCATTCACGATGTTGGGGATTGAAGAGAATGTGAAAGGGGACACTTATCTTGCTACTTTCCTCGTATGTTGGCTTTGCAATTTTATTCTTGCACATAGACAAGTCAACCGAATTCATGCTACTGTCTTCAAAGTTGCTAGTTAGATGGCTCGCGGACGTCTTTTTTCTCTCGCTATACCTGTGTTAACAAGTATTTATCGCGGTTTAAGATATATATCTACTTCTCTGAATCTGACGGAATCTATTGCAGTCTTTCCTATTCACTATCTTTATAGTTGGATAGCTCGCTACCTTGACACTCACTTTACTTCCAACATTGAACAACAAAGTGGGGATAAGACAAAATGTGCTTTGATGGTAAGACATTCGGGAGAAAACATGGCTCAAACTTTTGAAATTCAGCCGGCACGTGATTTATTCCATAATATCAGCTCATCAGTCCTTCGAAACTTACATCCCAAACATCAAGATAAGGAAGTGCTGACAGATCGTACTTGTTTCTCCACCACCTTCAAGGGTATTTTCATATCTCTGCAATCTAGCTACTTGACTTTTCAGTGTGGGAACGAACACCTTATTGAAGCATACAGTCCTCAATGATTTAGTCGACAACACGGCCTTTGTCAACACATTCCAGGTCGCTTGAAGAAGTAAATCTTGACCTGCGGGTTATCTGAACTTGTTCGACTTTGGCGCTCTTGCACTTTCTTGAACTCGTCATCCACACTAGTTTTCTCAGGAAAGCATAGTGTTTCGTCATTGGCCACGAAAGAATACACAATTTTGTGGAAAGCAACTTGGGAACCTACGCAGAGAAACAACACCAAGATTGTTTTGAAGCTTACTCAAAACAACAAGAAGGCAAACTCTAGAGTGTCAAAACAACATAAAGGCGATTCTTCGAAAGCTGCGCAACAAAACGACGATCATGAACTCGTTACAAAGAAGTTAACTTCCCCTTCGAAGGCTTCTCATATTCTACTCTTCCAGCAGAGAAAGAAGAAAGTTCAACTGGAGATGCTTATCAACTAGTTGAGAGGCTCAAAAAACGATTGTCTTTACTTCACACATCCTTCTCAAAACACGAGCTTGCAAATGTGTCTACGGAAGGCAGTAAAGTCATTTCGGCCCTTTCTTATTCAGCTGAGGATTCTGATAATTGACGCTAACTTAAGAAAAAAGAGAAGGTGTTCAACTTAGACAATATTAGCATTAATTCTGACTTCTTTGCAGATTGCCCAAGTTCCAATTTACCATTGGCTAAAATACCTCTTTATGTAAACATATATTGGCTGAAAATTCTTTCTCTCTTTTTTTCTTTCATGTTATCATTATTAGTATTTTCCTCGATCCTATACTCACATCAATTATAACTTCTTCTTGCAGCTTTCACAACTTAAGGACGAAGCCCGAGCGACTTCCGAGCAAAGTGGCGATTCCGTGAACGAGCTTAATCCTTTTGACTTGGCAAAACCGGATTCTTCTCATCCTTCGAGCAGTAAAGCTAAAGCAGTTAAAGGAGATAGTGAACAGCCAAGAATCACTCTACCCAAATTGATACCTAAAGCGTGCCCAACAAGAGTATTTGAAATATCTAGAAAGGTATCTACAGTTCCACATCGCCCTCTTACGACTCCCGAACGGTCTGTGTTTTGCCCCCAAGTTATTTATGGTGAAGCCAAGAAAATGTTGGTCAACTTCTTTTGGAAGAGTATTCGGGACAAGATTGAAAGAACTCCATTTGAGGCGCTCTCGAAGATAGAATCCAATATTCGAGCTGTTTTCGGCAAATTGAAGAATCACATGAGAGACCCGTCATTTCTGGAGAATCGCTTGAACCAATTTCTTGAGAATGCCTCAAACTTCACAAGTGTTAATCAAAACTCCATCCACAGGCAAACACAAGAGGCTCATGAGTAATCTCTCTCTCTCTTGCTTTACAAAGTCTTGACGAAGCTGAGGCACAGAAACATAAGTATGCCGGAGTAGTGGAGAATTTGAGGGCGGAACTTCGTCAAGCAGAAGAAAACTTAACCAAAATACAAGCTGATTTGGATGCTTGTCGAGAGGCTCTTTTGAAACTTCAAGATACCCCTTATATAACCGAAAAGGAAAATGAAGCACTTAAGAAGATGGAGGAGCTACTTGACGAGACTCATCAAGATTTGACCAACTTTGACGTCTTCTCATAGATAGCTTAGAGTAGTTGATTTTTTCCCTTTTTTTTTGGTTGCTTCGAAGTTAGCTTTAGGACTTTTTCTTCTTTGTCCTTTTTTTCCTTTCTTCTTGATGATGTCATGAACTTAACAACTTTAGAGATTGCTTAATAAAACTTAACTTTTTTTTATCTCGCAACTCTTCAAGTATTTCTTTTTTTAATGCCATTATAACGAATTATATATTTGCATATATACATAATTCATTATAAAATGAAAGCATCAAAATCAAATAAACTAACTTTGCCTTCAACATATAACTTTATATGACTTTTTTGTTTATACTTAGTTTTACATGAAGAATTATCAATTCAACAAGAAAACATAAAGTCATGATAAAGT
The DNA here is from genome assembly GCA_037501455.1 of Lantana camara. Classification (NCBI taxonomy): domain Eukaryota; kingdom Viridiplantae; phylum Streptophyta; class Magnoliopsida; order Lamiales; family Verbenaceae; genus Lantana; species Lantana camara. The sequence goes on from CM074864.1 coordinate 5,169,197, forward strand.
TGTGACTGAACTTAGAAAAAATCTAAGCTGCCTACGTACCCTAACGAAAGGGATCAAGTCATGTAGCACCCCGTACACGTGGAGGTGCTGCACCCCCGCACTATAGGTCAATTCACACACGAAACGGCCAATCCGTACATAAACTAACCTATAGCGAACGGGTGACAATGCAATAACTGACAAGCTAGGCGGGATTAACTTATACATGCAATGAAATTAAGCGGAAGCATAAAGTAATCATTATCAAATATTTCCATTTATCATGTCACATTATTTCTCAGTTACCAAATAAAATATATTCAGATTTTACATATCAATACATTATCATCTTCAAATAAAACAATAACGATAACTATAAATTTCATAATTAACAATAAATAATCAAATACACGAACCATGGTTGACTCGACTACATGAACTGGACTCGACTCGACTCAACTCCCACCTAGCGTGCACCTGCAATAACCTGAAAGGTGGAGGCATCAGTCTGTGAAGACCGAGTGAGGGGTTTAAATACATATTAACGCAGATAACATGCAAGTTATATTCTCGGGTAAAGGTTTATAAAAGATAATATATATGAGTTCAATAATAATGTAGCTTCGCCCGAGAATACAACTATCAATATTAAACACTTGTTCCTTTTCATGCAATCAATACATGGCCCGGGCGAGTGAGGGCGGTCTCCAACCTTACTCCAAATGAACATGAAACATGCTTGCTTGATTATTAAACATTAGGTGATCATCCAATTCAATTATCGTGCAATCGTGCGATAGTGTAATCAAGTACACATTCATGGTATGAAAAACATGCAATAACCCGAGGACAATCCGTGTTGCCGGACCCGTCCCCAATCTCCTTTTACCTCCAATGATGGGAAGGTTGCTAGCCTTCACCATCCACGACATGTTGAGCAGAGGGTACATGAATCCCTAAGCCCGGAACTCCTTCCTCCACTAATCTCCTAGCGGATTCAGGGGTCATCCCAAATGTGGTGAGGATAGCATTCAAGTTACCCGTCAGCCATGCTTTCCCGGTTGGCTCAAACTACTATCCTCGGGCCCAACGTGAACGGTCATGCTACTCGCCTAAAACATGCACGAAACATGACTTGCTTGCTTGCTTGCTTGCTTTTCATGAACATGACTTGAAATGATAAATGATTTCATGGAAATTATAGATATAAATACCTTTGGCCGAAAGATCACGTAAAGGTTATACGGGTTCTATATAACTAGCAATTAAACCTCACCTGACAGGTGACACAACGACTTGTGGACACGTGAACGTGCTCATGCTCGACAATCTCCTCCCTGGAGAGTAACTGAACAAGAAATGGGAACATACATGCATTCGTGAGACAATACTCGAAAATGGTACCAATATGACGCACAGCATGATCAAGTAACGAGACATCGTGCAATGAACAATGTGGCATATAAATATCACGTTTTGGCATGTAATCATTCATATAATAACAATTTGGGATCAATTAAGGCATTGGAATTGAAATCCAAAATCTCATTTTTATGCAGAATGTTTCTGCACTTCCAGAAGCCTGGGAACGGCCGTTCCAGGTTTTAGTACAAAATGGGAAGGGTCGTTCCCCCACTCCCAAAACTGCTCCCCGAAGATGGGAACGGCCGTTCCGGCTTGCAAGCCAAAATGGGAACGGTCGTTCCCGTCCTCGCCGCCATGCACATTATTCAGACTATGGGAACGGCCGTTCCCTATTTACAAAGGGAACGGGAAGAGCCGTTCCCGTTACGCAGGAAGAGCAGAGAACAGAGCAGAAGAACAGGGGAAGCACGAAATACATCTCCAAAGCATCAAATCCCTTATAATTCAATCTCTAATTGCATAACTCCATGAAATAAACATATATACATGCTTAAAGTGCAATAAAACACAATATAAACACTTGTTTCATACTTGATCATGCCAAATTCATCAATTAAGTCTATAATCCTACCACAAGCAATCAAGCTCTAATCTTCATAATTTCAAGTGCTAGATGTATAAAATCACCCAACATCATCATCTATATATCATATAATCCCATGGAATGAAAATAACCATAACCCTAGCTTTGTATATAAATTTCAAGAAATCATGTATGCTTCCATCTCTACCTTGAATGAAATAAGGAGAAGAAAGGATGAAGAGATGATGAAGATGATGCCCCAAGACTCCCAATTCCTCAAAGATTTTAGCTTGAAATGATGAAATTCCCTTTTCTTTTCCTTGGAGGTTTGGCTCGGTGAAGGAGGAAGCAAATGGTATGTTTTTGATGAAAATGAAAATGAAGCTTGGAGAAGAGATGTATATATCGGTATATTTTGGGTAAAATGTAATATTTGTGATTAAATCCTCCAAGTTCTATAAGTTATGCAATTGAGTATCAAAGATTTGGAAATGTCAATTAGGTCAAAAAGGTTTTCATGCAATTTGGTCCTTTAATTTGAATAAATGATCTATTTAGAACAGTTGAGCAATTAATACTAGTTCGACACTTAATTCATGTAACAATTAAATTTCATTTATTCAATAATTCCCAAGTTGACACATATTTCATATATTTTCACGTATTCATGTCGAAATACAATTTATAAATTAATATAACACGTATAAAGTGAATAAACAAAAATAATAAAATAAATCCTAACGCTCAAAACTCACACGTGTCAATCGTACCTGACTGTTTGAAATTCAGGGCGTTACAAGTCATAACGTAGTTTAGAGAAAACTTCTTTTGAGAATATTTGGGGGGCTATTCACAGTTTATACTCATGCGGGTCAGGAGTATTCAAAGTTTAACCACCCTGAATAAGAGTGGGGAATTTCTATTTTAGCCACACGAAATACCATCAGTGGAGTAAGTTAGCAGTTTATCCACATACATTACAATTGGTGGTTATCGTACATAGTTTATACTCATATGGGTCAGGAGTTGGCATGCAGTTTATCCATCAGTTTGTTGTAGAAAGGTTTCCCATTATCAGTAATGATGTATCGAGGCACCCCGTACCTAAAGATCAAACTACTTCTTATGAATTCAACTACCATTTCCTTCTTTACTTCTCTAAGGGGTACTGCTTCCGGCCATTTCTAGAAGTAATCAATGGTTGCCAATATGTAAGAATGACCACCTGAGGACTTAGGAGTAATTGGCCCCACAACGACAACTCCCCAAGCATCGAACGACCAAGAATCCACAGTCGGATGTAGAGGTTCCGGCGGTTGGTGTATCAGATTAGCGTGTATTTGGCAAGATTCGCATTTTCTCGCATAATCCAAACAATCCTTGATCATAATAGGCCAATAGTATCCCATCCTCTTGATTCGAAAATACAACTTCGGGCCTGATTAATGGGCCCCGCATACTCCCGAGTGTGCTTCCATCAAAGTTTCAATTATTTCATCACCATCCAGGCAACGTTGGTAAGTCCCTTCATACGATCGTCGATACAAAGTATCTTTGTATAAGAGAAAACGGGAAGACCTCCTACGTACTTCTGTTTTATGTCGAGGATCGGACGGTAACTTTCCATGTCTTAGATAGTCGACTATCGGAGTTCTCCAATCATCTTCACCATTTATTAAGATTGAAATGACGCTTACGTTCTCAGTGTCAAACTTTTCGAATGAGGGCACAACCCACCGGTTACATACAGGTATGCTCATCGTTTTATCTCTCGATAGAGCCATGACGGTGGGCAAGTTAGCCAAAGCATCTGCCAACTTGTTTTCTTCCCTCGGAATGTGACTTACGATGTTATTTTCAAACTTTGTCACCAAATCAGAAGCTTGTTGATGGTACGGAATCAAGTCTTCCTTTCTAACTTTGCACTCATTTTGAAGTTGGTTGACTATCAGTTCGGAGTTGTTGTACACTTCTATATTTGAAATGCCAATTTCTAATGCCATCTGGAGCCCAATGATCAGAGCTTGGTACTCGGCCACATTGTTTGAGCATAACTCTCCTAATACGAAAGAGTACGTCAACACCAATCTCTCGGGAGAGACGAACACCACTCCTGCACTTGCTCCATTGAATCAAGCTGATACGTCAAAAAACAACATCCACCTAGGCAACACTACAAGAAAACATGCGAATTCCGAGGGAATTCTCCCAATTAATTTTCAAGGGAAAATTCCCTCGGAAATCCCTCGGAAATTTTAGCGCCAAGGTTAGCTGCCAAGTTTTCCGAGGGATTTCCGAGGGACTTTTTCCTTGGAAAATTAAAAATTAATTATTTTTTAAATTAAAATTATTTTTCGAAGGATTTCCGAGGGAATATTTCCCTCGGAAACATTCGCATTTTAGATCTTGAATTTTCCGAGGGAATTTTCCCTCGGAAAATATGAAATTATTTATTTTTTAAATTAAAATTATATTCCGAGGGATAGATTCCCTCGGAAATTTTCGCATTATTAGATCTTGAATTTTCCGAAGGAATTCCGAGGGAATTTTCCCTCGGAATATCAAAACTTATATAATTTTAAAATTAAAAGTACCTTCCGAGGGAAATATTCCCTCGGAAACATTCGCTTATTCAATTCTTAAATATTCCAAGGGAATTCCGAGGGAATTTTCCCTTGGAAAATTAGAATTTATCTATTTTTTAAATTAAAATTATATTCCGAGGGATATATTCCCTCGAAACTTTTCGTATTATTAGATCTTGAATTTTTCGAGGGAATTCCGAGGGAATTTTCCCTCGGAAATCAAAACTTATATAATTTTTAAATTAAAAGTACCTTTCGAGAGATTTCCGAGGGAAATATTCCCTCGGAAACATTGGCATATTAAATTCTTAAATTTTCCGAGGGAATTCCGAGGGACTTTTCCCTCGGAAAATTAGAATTTATTTATTTTTTAAATTAAAATTATTTATTTTCGTATTTTCGAATCTTCAATATTCCGAGGGATTTCCGAGGGATATATTCTCTTGGAAAGAAAACATCATGTTATTATATTTAATATTTAAAAACAATGTTTTCTTTTTTTTTTTTTAATATTTAGTATTATGCAAATTCCGAGGGAATTCCGAGGGAAAACCATTTTCCCTCGGAATTTGCAATAGATATTTTTTAAAATTAAGCACTACATAAAAATTTATTGAGTTTAAATATAATCCATGACAATTATATGTATAATTAGTGAATAATATAAGATAATTTTAGTCGTTAAATGAGTGAATTGATGGTTATACATATGTAATCAAACATTCGGTAAGTATTTCGAACGAAATCATGACGTTAAGGACAATCACTTTATTTTAAATTGAAATCGAATTTCGTTTTCACATATTTTTGGAAGGGAAATTTTTCTTATTTAATTAAATAACAAAGAAAACATCATGTTATTACATTTAATATTTAAAAACAATGTTTTCTTTTTTTTTTCTTTATATTTAGTATTTTGCAAATTCCGAGGGAATTCCTAGGGATTTCGGAGGGAAAACCATTTTCCCTCAGAAATCTCTAGGAATTCCCTCGGAATTTGCAATATATATTTTTTAAAATTAGGCAATACATAATAATTTGTTGAGTTTAAATACAATCCATGACAATTGTATGTATAATTGGTGAATAAAATAAGCTAATTTTAGTCGTTAAATGAGTAAATTGATGGTTATACATATGTAATCGATCATTCGGTAAGTATTTCGAACGAAATCATAATGTTAAGGACATTCATTTTATTTTAAATGGAAATCGAATTTCGTTTTCACATATTTTTGGAATAGAAATTTTTCTTGTTTAATTAAATAACAAAGAAAACATCATGTTATTACATTTAATATTTAAAAAGAATGTTTTCTTTTTTTTTAATATATATTTAGTATTTTGCAAATTCCGAGGGAAAATCATTTTCCCTCGGAAATCCCTCGGAAGTTTCAATATATATTTTTTAAAATTAACCACTACATAATAATTTGTTGAGTTTAAATACAATCCATGACGATTATATGTATTATTAGTGAATAAAATAAGATAATTTTAGTCGTTAAATGAGTGAAATGATGGTTATACATATGTAATCGAACATTCGGTAAGTATTTCGAACGAAATCATAACGTTAAGAACATTTATTTTATTTTAAATTGAAATCGAATTTCGTTTTCACATATTTTTCAAAGAGAAATTTTTCTTATTTAATTAAATAACAAAGAAAACATCATGTTATTACATTTAATATTTAACAACAATGTTTTCTTTCTTTTTTTATATTTATGTATTTTGCAAATTCCGAGGGAGGGAAAACCATTTTCCCTCGGAAATCCCTCGGAATTTGCAATATATATTTTTTTAAAATTAAGCACTACATAATAATTTGTTGAATTTAAATACAATACATGACAATTATATGTATAATTAGTGAATAAAATAAGATAATTTTAGTCGTTAAATGAGTGAATTGATGGTTATACATGTGTAATCGAACCTTCGGTAAGGAACGAAATCATAACGTTAAGGATATTTATTTAATTTTAAATTGAAATCGAATTTCGTTTTCACATATTTTTTGAAGAGAAATTTTTCTTATTTAACTAAATAACAAAGAAAATAGCATGTTATTACATTTAATATTTAAAAACAATGTTTTCTTTTTTTTTTTTTAATTTTTAGTATTTTGCAAATTCCGAGGGAATTACTAGGGAAAACGATTTTCCCTCAGAAATCTCCCGGAATTCCCTCGGAATTTGTAATATATATTTTTTAAAATTAAGCACTACATAATAATTTGTTGAGTTTAAATACAATCCATGACAATTATATGTATAATTAATGAATAAAATAAGATAATTTTAGTCGTTAAATGAGTAAATTGTTGGTTATACATATGTAATCGAACATTCGGTAAGTATTTCGAACGAAATCATAATGTTAAGGACATTCATTTTATTTTAAATTGAAATCGAATTTCGTTTTCACATATTTTTGGAAGAGAAATTTTTCTTGTTTAATTAAATAACAAAGAAAACATCATGTTATTACATTTAATATTTAAAAAGAATGTTTTCTTTTTTTTTTTTTATATTTAGTATTTTGCAAATGCCGAGGGAAAATCATTTTTCCTCGGAAATCCCTCGGAATTTTCAATATATATTTTTTAAAATTAAGCACTACATAATAATTTGTTGAGTTTAAATACAATCCATGACGATTATATGTATTATTAGTGAATAAAATAAGATAATTTTAGTCGTTAAATGAGTGAATTGATGGTTATACATATGTAATCGAACATTCGGTAAGTATTTCGAACGAAATCATAACGTTAAGGACATTCATTTTATTTTAAATTGAAATCAAATTTCGTTTTCACATATTTTTGGTAGAGAAAATTTTCTTATTTAATTAAATAACAAAGAAAACATCATGTTATTACATTTAATATTTAAAAAACAATGTTTTCTTTTTTTTTTTTTTTAATATTTAGTATTTTGCAAATTCCGAGGGAATTCCGAGGGAAAACGATTTTCCCTCAGAAATCACCCGGAATTCCCTCGAAATTTGTAATATATATTTTTTAAAATTAAGCACTTAATAATAATTTGTTGAGTTTAAATACAATCGATGACAATTATATGTATAATTAGTGAATAAAATAAGATAATTTTAGTCGTTAAATGAGTGACTTGATGGTTATACATATGTAATCGAACATTCGGTAAGTATTTCGAACGAAATCATAACGTTAAGGACATTTATTTTATTTTAAATTGAAATCGAATTTCGTTTTCACATATTTTTGGAAGAGAAAATTTTCTTATTTAATTAAATAACAAAGAAAACATCATGTTATTACATTTAATATTTAAAAACAATGTTTTCTTTTTTTTTTTTAATTTTTAGTATTTTGCAAGTTCTGAGGGAATTCCCTCGGAATTTGCAATATCTATTTTTTAAAATTAAGCACTGCATAATAATTTGTTGAGTTTAAATACAATCTATGATAATTATATGTATAATTGGTGAATAAAATAAGATAATTTTAGTCGTTAAATGAGTGAATTGATGGTTATACATATTTAATCGAACATTGGGTAAGTATTTCGAACGAAATCGTAATGTTAAGGACATTCATTTTATTTTAAATTGAAATCAAATTTCGTTTTCACATATTTTTGGTAGAGAAATTGTTCTTATTTAATTAAATAACAAAGAAAACATCATGTTATTACATTTAATATTTAAAAAACAATTTTTTTTTTTTTTGAATATTTAGTATTTTTCAAATTCCGAGGGAATTCCGAGGGTAAACGATTTTCCCTCAGAAATCTCCCGGAATTCCCTCGGAATTCGTAATATATATTTTTTAAAATTAAGCACTTCATAATAATTTGTTGAGTTTAAATACAATCTATGACAATTATATGTATAATTAGTGAATAAAATAAGATAGTTTTAGTCATTAAATGAGTGAATTGATGGTTATACATATGTAATCGAACATTCGGTATGTATTTCGAACGAAATCATAACATTAAGAACATTCATTTTGTTTTAAATTGAAATCGAATTTCGTTTTCACATATTTTTGGTGGAGAAATTTTTCTTATTTAATTAACTAACAAAGAAAACAACAATATTTAAAAATAAAAACTTTAAAACAAAACAAATAAAACAAATAAAAACGTTGTTTAGTTTTTTAATTATCTTACAATTACAATATTTAACGTTTTGTTTTATGTTTTAGCTGCACACTCATTATGGGGGAGTTTACTAAATAACCCCCGCAATACTTTTTTTAGTTATGTAACCCCTAGTTTCTAAAGAATTGGGTATATAACCCTCGGCTTCACTAGGGCATAATTAGCGTTTAGTTAATTGCTCAGCCTAATTTAACCATTGCCACGTCATTTTTTTAGAGTTTTATTTTGACCCCAAAATTTATACAAAATCAGAATCTGACCCCAAATCACATTCAAACTAATCTTCTCTTCTACTGGCTCTGCGACGAAAAAGCCAAACCTCTATTTTCCTGTAATTTCTTCTCCGATCTGTGCTGTTCGTTTGATTATTCGAAGAACCCTAAAGTATCAACACCTCTATCTGACTACACGGACAATAACAAACAACGACAATAAAAGGTAAGGAAGATTTCGGTTCGTACGAAGTGTTTTCGGAACCCTATTCTGTGTTTTCACTGAAAAATCAAGAATCATTCTTTACCCACCTGGGTTTGGCTTTGTTATCTTTCTAACCTGTTTTGGACGCCAATACAACATGTCCATGTGGTATCTCAACTCATCTTTGATCGATTCACCACAAAAACATGATTTTGGGTTTTCTTCATTCTGTTAACAGTGGTCGAGTACTAGATTAATGGTATCTATTGATAGATCATATATCTATTGGTAGATCATACTACGTCGAGTAATAGACCATTTTTTTTTCTTTTTTTCCATGCAACGTGTTTCCATAGGGTTTTATTAATTTAATGGCCCATGATTAATTTGATCGCGTGCTGGATTGATATATATCTAGTGATCGACCATGATATTCTAGTGTTAGATCATGTATCTCGCACTCGATTATATATATCTATCACACGATCCTTTTTTTTTTTTTTTTTGAAGTTCTTATGCATGTGTGGATAATTAAATATTCTTTCTGACTGTGTACAGGACATTTGTTGTTGGAGTTGAATTTGGAGTGTGGCAAGAAGAATCCACTTGTTGGAATTGGGTTGCGGACAAAAAGCATACGACTGCTCTTATTGTGACCAAGCAGACTACATTTCGAATGTTGATAAGTGATGTTCTTGAACAATCAGGACTTGCTTGCTCCCATGATGATGTACATGTGAAATATTTTCTTACAAGTGCAGCTCCAACCAGTCATCCAACTGAAATAAAGTCTGATCGCGACCTTCAAGTTTACTTTGCCGATATCTCTCCTCAGGGCTAGAGGCCGATCTTGAATGTTTCTTTTGATAGGAGGGAGAGTCAAATAGAATCTGAACAGGTTGAGACAACCATGTTTACTACTCAGGATGATAATGATCAATACGAACATCATTATGAGGATTTCACCCTTCCTGATAACAACGATGAAGACTGAACTCTTCCTGATAACAACGATGAAGACGTCTCTCATTCTGATGGTGTAAACGAAGAAATTGTAAATTGTGGTAGCGAAGCAGTTCTTCAACATCCCTCTGAGGAAGCAGTGCCCAATCAATATATTAATGAGGAAGAAGCCATCATCTGTTATTATAATCCAGAGGTTGGGATTACAAGTCATACGTGGGATGATGGTTCAGGTTTTAAGGATGACGAAGAGTTTAAAAACAAACAAGAAGCCATTATGAAGCTCAACATAGTTGCATGTAAGGGAAGCTTCCAATTCCGAACACTAAATTCAACAAAGTCCCTTCTTGTTCTGCGATGTTGTTCCAATGATTGCAAATGGTGGGTTCGGTGTGTTAAATATCCCAACTCTGACAGATTTGTCCTCCGAAAGTATATTCGGATTCACAATTGTGGGTTGGAAGAGATAACTAATCATCATCATCAGGCAACCGCAAAAATGATAGGGGAGTTAGTGCAGCATATGTTTCTTGACGGGAAAGATCCCACACCAGGCGATATTAAAAAGTACATCGAACTTCAATTGGGGGTCAAGGTTAGCTACTGGAAGTGTTGGATGGGCAGAAATCATGCTAAGAATATTATCAGAGGCTCACCGAAGCATGTATATGAAATAATAGATGCATAGCGGTATATTCTCACAAGAACGAATGAAAGAAGCATCACTGATTTGGTTCTTAACAACGAAGGCAGGTTTCTCCATTTTGTTGTTGCATTTGGCCCTTGCATACGGGGTTTTAAATGCATGCGCAAGGTGGTAGCTGTTGACGGTTGCTTCTTGAAGGGTAAATATGATGGTACTATGCTTGTGGCTACTGCACAAAATAGTGAGAACCATATGTTTCCTCTTGCATGGGCAGTGGTCGATTCAGAGAATAATGCATCATGGGAATGGTTTTTTAACAATTTAAAAAGCATAGTACCAGATGGTGATGATCTCTGTATAATATCCGATAGACATGTTTCCATAAAAAATACGATTGCTCAGGTTTATCCTACTGCGCACCATAGATTTTGTACAAAGCTCTTATCGAGAACTTGAAACAACGGTTTAAAAAAAGTGTGATCCTTGAGCCAATTTTTAGGGCAGTCAAAGCATACACTGTCAGAGATTTCCTGGACCACTACAAAGAGATAGAACGTCTTCACAAACGTGCAGCGGAATACTTGAAGGATGAGGTTGGTTTTGAGTTATGGAGCCGGGTCCATTCTAAATCAAACAGGTTTGATGTCCTGACTAGCAACATCGCCGAGTCTATTAATTCTAGAATGCAATCTGAAAGAGAGTATCCTATCCATTCTTTGACCGAGTCTATCATACGAATTTTGGGAAAATGGTTCCACGATCGGCAAACGGATATGTTGAAGAGCAGAACAATCCTGGTGCCATCAAAAGAGAAAGTTCTGTGGATTAATTTGGACAAATCTAAAGGTTGCGTTGCACAACAGTTCACAGCTCATGAATTTTCTGTCCACGGCCTTGGAGATCCGGTTATGGTTGACTTAAACAATATGACATGCACATGTGGTGTCTTCCAGGCGGAGAAGATCCCCTGCCCCCATGCATTCGGCGTTAAAGCAACAGAACAAAGAACAGTTTGGACAAAGAATATATGACGTATGTTCCGAATTTTACACGGTTGATTATTACATACTTGCATATTCGGAGACAATATTCCCTACACCTCCAGAGTTCGAGTAGGATTTGCCTGAAGACACAGCGATAAAATAAGTAAAACCACCACCACTGAAGTCTCACGTCGGAAGAAAAAGGATGACGCGATTCCTAGGACCTTATGAGGGAAGGAAAAGATACAATACTTGTTCAAAATGTGGAGGAAAGGGACACAAAAGAACTACGTGTGACCAGGGATTCGAGGAAACGAATAATTAATCACAAGTAATAGGGTGTCGGATGTATTTTTTGTGTTTTTATGTAATCGAGTGATAGATCTTTTAAATAAGTACTCGATTTATTTCTTTCATTCTATATAAACTTCCATTACATTGCAATTTGTCTTCCAACTTAATCAGAGTCTGCCATATTTTGTTTATTCTGCATTGGATTCAAAAGATCTATCACTAGATTTAAAGTATCTATCACTAGATCAAGGACTGCACGCAGGATCTAGCACTCGGTTTACATGATCTAGTAGTATATTTAAGGGCTTCAGATATGAAGATCTAGCACTAGGTCTAGATCCTTAAATAATTTTTTTTATAATAAGAATTAAAGGATCTAGCACTAGATCCAGGGTTTCACGCATGATCTATGTAGCACCCTAACCCCCAAGGCACTACATCCTCCGCACTATAGCCCGATCCACATACGAAATGGACAATCCGTACATAAACCGAACATATAGCGAACGGGTGACAATAAAAAATTAACGAGCTAGGCGGGACACTCCCCAACATACACAAACCAAAACATGAAGTTAAAAGTGGAAGCATTTCAATTAATACGTATAGGTACCATATTTATCAACATAAATACATAGTAGGTACCAACATTAAATATCAATACATTATCGTCTCTTATATGATATACATATCCAAGTATCCAAAATGTAATCACAATGATCGTAACACGATATTAAAAATGTTATACATAAAAGGTACAATGCTAGACTCGGTGAAATGCCAACTCCCGCCTAGCACGACCATGACCAAAAGTACCTGAAAAGTGAAGTATCAGTCTACCGAAGACTGAGTGAGGGGCAATAAATATATATATCACACGTCACATGCAAGTCATAGCCTCGGGTGAAGACTTGGAAATGAAACAACTATAAAGTTCAAGAATACTTGTTCTTTGCCCGAGATTACGACTATCAGATTTAACTTGTTAACTTGATCATTTCATGAAACATGTAGCTCGGCGAGTAGGGCAATTCTTCAACCTTTACGCCAATCGTGAACAATACGTGCTTGCATGATTAATTCAATACGTGATCATACATTTCATTTAGTTCTCAATTAGACATAATCATGATTAAAACATGCAATAACCTGAGGACAATCCGTGGTGTCGGATCCGTCCCCAGTCTCCTTCTTTCTTCGGGTGATAGTGGGTTTGCAAGGCCCAACTATCCACGACATGGTGTACGTCGGGAACATGACTCCCTACGCACGGAACTCCTTCCACCACTAATCTCCTAGTGGCTTCGGGGGTGATCCCAATGAGGTGAGGATAATTCAAGAGTTACCCGTCAGCCCTTGCTTTCCCGGTTGGCTCAAGAACTACCCTCGGGCCCAAGTGCAATCATGACTCGCCAAAACATTCTTGAAACCGTAAACAATCATGGCTTGCTTGCTTGAAAATGTTTATATTTTAGAAAACGTTTATAAATATAATAGATTTTGGCCGAAAATGTCACATAAGGGTTGTAAGGCTCTAAGTACCTAAACAAAACCTCACCTTTGCTAAAGAAATACAACAAGGATATGCTCTAGGGAGCCTGCTCCTCGTCCACGACCTCGTGACCTGTGCAAACATGACGTGTATACGTGAGACATGACTCAAAATGGACCAAATAGGACGAACAGCGAAAATGCAACGAGATGACGAGCAATATAAAATGAGGCATGAAAATATCTTGTTTTGACATATAATCAATCACATAATAGCAATTTGAGATCAAAGAAGGCATTGCATCATCATGTCAAAATTTTAATTTTATGGAGTAGCTTTTGCTCTGCCAGACGATGGGGAACGGCCGTTCCGGCTTCCCTTTGAAATTGGGAAGGGTTGTTCCCCGTGCCACTCCAAAACGTGCCAGCGTTTTTAAATTTAAAAGCGCGCCTCTTGTCGGGAACGCCCCCTCCGGTACACAGGCCAAAATGGGAATGGTCGTTCCCAGTCTCGCTGGCCTCCTTTACCCAGAAGCCTGGGAACGACCGTTCCCCAAAATGCACTAAGGCGGGAAGGGCCGTTCCCATTTTCTACAAATTGTAAAACAGAGCAGAAACAGGGGATGGCTACGGGAAACATTAACAAAGCAACAAAGTCCCAAGTTTTGATCAATAAACCCATAATTTCTGGTAATATGCAGGCATACAAGTTCAAGATATGAAATTATATCAATTAAACACCTAAAACATGAGATATCATCAAGAATCATAACTTCAAGTTCATGCACATATCTTCACATAACCTCAAATTTTGGCAATAATTCATGCTATAATTCAAGATATAATCATGTAATCATGCTTCACTCAACAAATAATCCCTAATTCCATGATTCCTCCAACCCTAGCTATCACATACTTGAACAAAATCATCAAACCATGCACACACCCACCTTGAAATGAAAAGAAATGGAGAAGATAAATGATGATGATGATTATACTCTAAAGCTTCAAATATTTCTTGAAATTCTTGGATGAAATGATGAAAATCTCTTTCCCTCTTTTCTTGGATGAACCGAGAGCAAGAAGGCCAAATATGTTGGTGAATTTTGGGATAAAATTGATCTTGGAAGCATGAAGAAGCCATATACCGTGATTCATGATTTTGAAATATGTGAAATGCTTTAATTGCAATTTAATCCTTTGTCTTATGGAATCATGCAGTCAAGGATGTATGCTTTTGAAATATGATCAATTAAGTCCTTGAAATGTTATGCAATTAAGTCCCTAAAGTTGAAAAAAAAAAATCAAGTAGGGACAAGTTTGTACTTAAATCACTCCTGGTAATTATTTTACGTAACAAGTATTTTTCCATGACATGAAATAATTTTCCAATGATATGATTTCATATAATTCACGTAAATAATGTATCATGAGTTTTGATAAAAATATATGAAGTAAAGTAGGAAAAATATAAAATTAAAGAAGTAAAATAAATCCTACACTCAAAACTCACACGTGGCGTGCTTACCTGTTCATCCGGAACTGGGGCGTTACAATCTAGCACTCCATTTGCATGCTAACAAAGATGCATCTTTTCATCCATTTGCATGCTAACAAAGATGCGACCGGGCTCTGATACCACCAGTAGATGTAGCACCCTAACCCCAAGGCACTACGTCCCCCGAACTATAGCCCGATCCACATACGAAATGGACAATCCGTACATAAACCGAACATATAGCGAACGGGTGACAATAAAAAATTAACGAGCTAGGCGGGACACTCCACAACATACATAAACCAAAACATGAAGTTAAAAGTGGAAGCATTTCAATTAATACGTATAGGTACCATATTTATCAACATAAATACATAGTAGGTACCAACATTAAATATCAATACATTATCATCTCTTATATGATATACACATCCAAGTATCCAAAATGTAATCACAATGATCGTAACACGATATTAAAAGTGTTATACATAAAAGGTACAATACTAGACTCGGTGAAATGCCAACTCCCGCCTAGCACGACCACGACCACGACCACGACCAAAAGTACCTGAAAAGTGAAGTATCAGTCTACCGAAGACTGAGTGAGGGGCAATAAATATATATAGCACACGTCACATGCAAGTCGTAGCCTCGGGTGAAGACTTGGAAATGAAACAACTATAAAGTTCAAGAATACTTGTTCTTTGCCTGAGATTACGACTATCAGATTTAACTTGTTAACTTGATCATTTCATGAAACATATAGCCCGGCGAGTAGGGCAATTCTTCAACCTTTACGCCAATCGTGAACAATACGTGCTTGCATGATTAATTCAATACGTGATCATACATTTCATTTAGTTCTCAATTAGACATAATCATGATTAAAACATGCAATAACCCGAGGACAATCCATGGTGCCGGATCCGTCCCCAGTCTCCTTCTTTCTTCGGGTGATAGTGGGTTTGCAAGGCCCAACTATCCAAGACATGGTGTACGTCGGGAACATGACTCCCTACGCACGGAACTCCTTCCACCACTAATCTCCTAGTGGCTTCGGGGGTGATCCCAATGAGGTGAGGATAATTCAAGAGTTACCCGTCAGCCCTTGCTTTCCCGGTTGGCTTAAGAACTACCCTCGGGCCCAAGTGCAATCATGACTCGCCAAAACATTCTTGAAACCGTAAACAATCATGGCTTGCTTGCTTGAAAATGTTTATATTTTAGAAAACGTTTATAAATATAATATATTTTGGCCGAAAATGTCACATAAGGGTTGTAAGGTGTTAGGAATAGTGCCCTAGAAAGCCGATTGTATATCCGCTTCGTGCTTTTCCTTATTGTAATCACAGACAATCTTTGAATAAAATAACGAATTGAGGCAACACTTCTTTATATGCTCTTGTTTGGTATGCGTTTACTTTAGCTGTGCATGTATGAGAACTCCCCTAATCCTGATGACTTTAGGACTCTACCATTTAGGTGAAATGGTTCATGAAACGAGCCCTATATCACATAAGTCATGATTAGTAAAATACTCCAAGCCGATGAGTCCTACAGACAGTGGGAGTGTCAACCTGACTCCTCTAAGGCTTGCTTGTGGGATCACGCCCTTAAGAAGGACCACCTTGTTTCATGGAGGTGCAAAGTGTATAGTTGATACGTGCGTGATACATGAGGGTGCTTACTTTAATAAGTAAGTTCACTGAGGTACCCCGTGTGAGAACATTCCTAAATGGGAAAGGAAGTTTCTATTTCAGGAAATGGAAACTTCCAGATTAGGAAATATCTCACGAGTTATTGATGTGATTAATTGATCCTTAGACTTGAGGTTCCTTGTCACTTTATGAGTTAACTCTGTAGTCTTAGGTATAAGCTTTAAAGGGTGTCGCTTTAGACAACTGATTCAAGGCTTATGCTGGGGCTGCACAAGTGATTCATGAAAGTGAATGAGAACCATGATAGGACCTACACTTGCATTTGTAAGGTGATCTCTTATTGTGTAAGTCATTCATATGCCATACGGAGTCCTTGGCCAAGGTAGTAGATCAAGACATCAAGAAAAGGGTTTCTTGGATTGAGATCAAATGGATATGAAATGCACTTAGCTTTAAGACCGGATTATTAGGGTTCTGATTATTCCCTTGTCCTAGATCTTGGTTGAGAGATAGTAAGTAGGAGGATTGTATCTCACATGAGTCAATGACTTAAAGGTTCTGTCGAATCCGAACATTCCAATTCAGCTAGGGGTTAAACACATGTTGCTAGACTATGGTCGTTTAATCTGTGGACTGATTAATTAATTAGTGAATTAATTAATTAGGGTCACTGCTAATTGAATTGAGAACCTAGAGGGTCACACACAACAACTTGGTTACATGAGTTGAGGCTTTAAAATGATTAAACGAGTTAATCGGACCAAGAGGGTTCCACACGTGTGAAATCACACGTGTGGCTCACGTGAGTGGCACGTGTCACTGTGACACGTGTCACACACGTGTGAATATATATATATATTAAATAATTAAATGTGTTAATTATTTAATAGACTTTGGTTTAATTTTGAATTAAAAAGAAAGTCTTATTTTGGAGAAAATAATCTAGTTAATTAATTACGAATTAATTAATTAGATAAAAATAAGTTATTTATTTTATAATAAATAAAGTATAAAATTATCCAAAAATAGTTTGGATATTTTTAGCTCTCTTAAAAGTCGACTTGAATTAGAATTCAAAGTCAAAGTTGGAAATTACTTGAAGATCAAGTAATAGGAGAGAGGAACCAAAACCCTTGCCTATGAGGACAAGGATTTCGGCTGCCCCTCCCCTTTCCTATATATAGGGGAGCTCATGCTCCCTTTAGAGCTAATTGGCAATTCTTTTGGTTCATGTGTTGAACACCTTCCTTTTCCAAGATTAAATTAAACCCTAGGTTAAGCCTAAACACTAACTAGAGAACTAGCATCCTTGCTAGTTAGATTGTGATCAAGTTGGTGGACTTTCTCTAGAGACTTCGAGTTAGAAGTTTGAAGATTCGAGCTTTACCAAGGAGAGGGGATCAAGCCGCGAGAAGAGCGTTCTTGGGTGGCTTGAAACGCTTCAAGAAAGAACAAAAGAAAAGTAAGTTTTCTATCGTTACGAATTTGGATACACGATTGCGAGTCCAAGATCCTTTTTGTTGGGAAAATTTTTTAAATTCCGCTGCTTTCTGATTCGTGTTTTCCAAACAAGTGGTATCAGAGCCACCTCGTTAATCGTGTTTCTGATTCGTCTCAATTATTATGAATTTGGTAGAAATTCTTAGGCTTAGATGCGAATTAGGTATTCATGAGTTCTTTTAGAAAGCCTGAATTACGAAACTGTAATTTTTCTTGAATTTCTGAAACTGTTTTCTTAAAGTGTGTTTTTGAAAACCGTTTTAATTCAAATCTGTTTAAATCGTATTTAAAATTTTGGATTGTTGTTGGTTTTGAACTGAAACACGAAACAGGAAAATCGCGTTACGAAAACGCGAGCCTAGGCGTGCTAGGGTGTCGCACGCCCAGGCCCGCGTGACCGCCCGCCATAGCCGCGCACCTGTCCTAGGCGAGCCCGGACTGGCCCGACAGCTCCTCCCGCAACCCCGCGGGAGCGTCCCGCACCACAGCCCCACAACCGCGCGGGGCCTTCCGCCATCGCCTCCCGCATCCGCGCGGGAGGGTGTCCGCACAGCGCCGGCCTGATGGCCTAGGCGACTGCGTGCGATGCACGCGAGAAGGTGCGCGCCAGGCGTGCGCAAGCCGGCAGCGCTGCTGCTGGCATGTGCGCGCTGTGCGCGCGCGCGACGCGTGCGGGCGGCCTGGGCCGTTGGGCGGGCGTGGCGGGCACTCCAATCCGTGGCTGTCTCGTTTTTCGTGTTTAGTCCAATCCGATCCCGATTTAATTTTTTCCTGAAAATTTTTTTTTTATTAAATTTGAATTATTTTTGGAAGTAATTGTTTAAATTGGGATTTTGAAAATTTAAGCGATTTAAATTTTGGAAAAATTACAAACTTTATTTTATGAAAATATTGAAAGAATAAAATTATTAATTTTCAGAAATTAATTGGAATTTTATGAGTTTACTGTTTTTCGGGGTTTATTGAAAAGGCTCTTGAACAAGAATTGCATCTAAGTCGTGTTTTAAGCTATTAGAGCTTAAAGCGAGAATTTTAATTTATTGGTTAAATTTAAATTCTTGCAATTTATGCATGTTAGGTGATCATGGGTTTAGACTTATGTATGGTTTTAATTTATGCACATGGATGGTTTAAATTGGGGTTAGAGCCCTATAGTTGCGTTTTTCAATTGAGGTTGGAGCCTCACTTATGTGCGTACTGTTATGTGATTTATTATGTGGCTTTCCATATTACTGTTTTTGAGGCCGGGGTATGCCCCGTGTAATTGTCTAAGGCCAATATGAAGATTGAGCCTTATTACTTTATGTCTTTTTCCTTTTATTGTAATTTGAGAGTAGAGATAGGTGGTGAGGTTTTATTTTCATTTTGGAGACAATGCACCCATGGAGTAAGATGGACCACATTCAAGTAACAAGGAGGCCATAAGTGAAGACCCCTCAAAATGTTAGGGAGGGGAATCTCAATTGTTAAATGTAATAGAGATAGGGCTCGTATTTTGTTACTGCTTTCCCTTATGTGATTTAAACTGTTTATGTGGCATGTATGTTAGAACTTGTGATTGTGGAGTGGCTCCCACATATCACGCATAAGATAGGTAGAACCCATGATCATTACATGTTAGTATCATGCTAGGACATGTTATCTGTTTATGTGCTTGTTTGATATGCATTTAAGTGTACTTGCATTAATCAAGACTAATAAAATTGGATAACATATATGTTGGTGAGGTCGAACCGGACAACTCTCCGGTTGATTCGAAAATTCCCATTAAATATTAAGCTAATTTCGAACAAATAGGTGTTTAATTCGAGATGCAAATTTTGAATTAAATTCCTAGCATTCCATCAATAGGTTTTAAGTTTAGTAAGTGAAGCTAGTTATTGTCCGCGAGTCGTGGGATAACTAGTGGAGCTTCTTAGTTCTTAGTTACCTAATTGATCTTTTCAAATAATCAATATTTCATGATCGATTTTAGCAAGGGCGATGTCCGCGAGTCGTGGGTTGTTCGAACTATGTTTTGGTCATGATCTTATGATTGATGGGTCTAGCTTAACGCCTAAGTAAATATGGATGTCGCACGAGTAGTGGGTCCGTATTGAAAGATAGGTGATGCAAAAACAATTACTAAGAGTTCTAAAGGTGTTAGAATTGGTAAGTTGTACCTACCTAGGGTTTTACTTAGAATGTCCGCGAGTCGTGGGTTCGTGGTAAAATGCTTAGGATCTTAGTACCCATTGGGAAACGTGTTACTCTTAGATCTTTGGGAATTCTAGATCTTTGAAAAACAGTGGGAGCTACATTAGATTAAAGACCTTATCTTTTGTATATCGTTATAATTCAGCATGCTCACTAGTTCTCTGTTTTACCATTTAGGTCGTAGATTCTGTGATTCTCTACGTGTTTAGAAATGGCAACCAAAAACCCTCTTGTATCGATCCTCGAGTCAAACAAGTTGACTGGTCCCAACTATTCTGATTGGCTGAGGAACCTAAAAATCATTTTAGATTCTGAGAAGAGAACTTATGTTCTCTTTGAAGGGGAGCCCAGTCCCGAAGGGGAGGCTCCCACTCGGGCCGAGCGGGACGCGATTCAGAAGTGGAAGGATGATAATCTCCAAGCCCGTTGCCTTATGTTGGCTAACATGTCTCCGGACTTGCAAAGACAACATGAGGCCATGGAATTTGCTTGGGAGATTTACGACCACTTAGAGCAACTTTACCGCCCTCATGAACGTGTTACAAGGTATAACACTTCAAAGGAATTGTTCCACTTGAGAATGAGGGAAGGTTCAAGTGTCCATGAATATGGACTCAAGTTTCTTGCCCTTACTGAGAAACTTGCTTCCATGGACATGCCACTGAAAGATGAGCTTTCAGTGGATTTGTTGCTAGCTTCGCTCCCACCATCATTCAACCCATTTGTCCTTAACTTCAACATGAATCATGCTGGTGCTACTGTAGCTGAGCTGATTAGTCAGCTTGTGACTGCTGAAAGCACGATCAAGAAGGACAATAAGGTTTTGATGGTGAATGCTCCATCTTCCTCTTCTGGGCCTTCTAAAGGTAAGGGCAAGAAAGCCCAAAAGAAGAAGAGGAAACCCCTTAGGCCCACTGGTGGCATTTCGAAGGGGAAGGCCCAAAAGAAGAAGCGTGATCAGAAAGAGGATGTTTGCTTCCATTGTGGCAAAGCGGGACATTGGAGGAGAAACTGCCCAGAATACAAGACTACTCTAAAGAAAGGTATCTTTCTCGTTGAAGTAAATCTTTCTATTAATTCTAGTTCTTGGGTACTTGATACCGGTTGTGGAACTCATATCTGTAATGATGTACAGATGCTAAGTGAAGTCCAACAACTCAAAGAAGGAGAATGAGTCTTGAAGATCGGCGATGGCTCAAACGTTGAAGCTCGAGCTTTAGGCACAATTAGATTAGATTTAGGTAGTTTTGAGTTAGTATTAAATAAAGTCCTTTATGTACCGAGCATTATTGGTAATATAATTTCAGTTCCAATATTAGATTGTGAAGGTTATGAAACTTATATTAAGAATGTTAAATACTTTATCAAACGGAACAACTCTTCCGTTCATATCGGTACTCTAAGTAATGGACTTTACCTAACTCAAAATATCAATATTATGAATATACAACGAGAAACAAAGCGTAAGAGAGATGACAAAGTTTCAGCTCCCTTATGGCACGCTAGATTAGGACACATTTCCAAGAACATAATTAGCAAGATAAACACTTTAGGATCATTCTCTGAAAATGATCTTAAGGAGTTAACTTCTTGCGAATCCTGTCTCAAAGGAAAAATGTCCAAACTCCCTTTTAAAGGAACTGTGGAACGTGCCACTAAGGTTTTGGATTTGATCCATACTAATGTTTGTAGACGGCTTAGTGTAAGCGCAAGAAATAATCATCAGTATTTCATAACCTTTACTGATGATTTTATTCGGTATGGTTATGTATACTTAATGAAGTATAAATCTGAAGCTTTTGAGAAATTCTAAGAATTTCAAAAGGAGGTCGAGAACCAAACTGGTCACAAGATCAAAGCACTTCGATCTGATCGAGGAGGCGAGTATCTTAGTGAAGAATTCCTTAATCATCTCAAAGATAATGGGATTATCTCTCAGTGGACTCCTCTGGGAACTCCTCAGCTTCATGGAGTTTCTGAGAGAAGGAATCGAACCCTACTTGATATGGTTCGTTCCATGATGAGTTTCACTGACTTACCACCTTCTTTCTGGGGTTATGCCCTAGAAAGTGCAGCAAAGATTTTGAATCTAGTTCCCTCTAAGTCAGTCCCCAAAACGCCCTATGAAATGTGGCATGGTAAAATCCCTAGTTATTCTTACTTAAGAATTTGGGGTTGTCCTGCTTACGTGAAGAGGACAGTGGGAGATAAGTTAGAATCTCGTTCTAACTTATACTACTTTGTAGGTTATCCTAAGGAATCCATAGGATACTACTTCTATGATCAATCTGAGCAAAAGGTGTTTGTTTCCAGAAATGCCACTTTTCTTGAGGAACCGTTCCTTAAAGAAAAGAAAGGCAAGATCATAGAATTAGAAGAAGTACAAAGTGACCCCACACCACCCACTGAAGAAACGTCCCACTCTGATCAACCACAACCAATCACGAATTTCGATACACATGTAAATCCTCCTCTAAGTCGTTCTGAATGCACTCCTAGACAGCCGGAGAGATGGTATGGATTCTTCCATGAAATCTCTCAAAAGGATAATGATCCTTCAACATATGAGGAGGCACTTTCAGATTCTGACTCTGAACAGTGGATAGAAGCCATGAAATCCGAAATGGACTCCATGAACTCCAACCAAGTTTGGACCTTGGTAGATTTGCCTGATGGGGTCAAACCCATAGGTTGCAAATGGATCTTTAAGAGAAAGCTTGGAGTTGATGGAAGCATTGCAGCCTACAAGGCAAGACTTGTTGCAAAAGGATTCACTCAAAGACCCGGCGTGGACTTTGACGAAACCTTTTCACCAGTTGCAATGCAAAAGTCCATTCGAATCATGCTTGCCATTGCTGCATATTATGACTATGAGATATGGCAAATGGATGTGAAAACTGCCTTTCTCAATGGTGACATTGACAAAGACATTTATATGGAGCAACCCATAGGTTTCACATTCAGTGGGAGTGAGCAAAAGGTTTGCAAACTCCAAAGATCAATCTATGGATTGAAACAGGCTTCTAGGAATTGGAACATTCGATTTGATGAATCAGTCAAAGCGTTTGGCTTCATGCAAATTTCGAATGAATCATGTGTGCATAGAAAGGAATTGGAGACCTCAGTGCAATTCTTAGTACTTTATGTTGATGACATCCTTCTTATTGGGAATTCGAAGGATGACATGAAAGTGACTAAGTTATGGTTATCGAACCAATTCGAGATGAAAGATCTTGGTGATACGTCCTATATCCTTGGAATTAAAATCTATAGAGATAGATCTAGAAGGTTAATAGGACTATCACAGTCGATGTACATTGACAAAGTATTGAAGAAATTCAATATGGAGTCAGCAAAGGTTAATATGAGTGTAGGAACGTGTCCTTCAAAGAAGATGTGTCCTAAGACTAACCTTGAGAAGGAGAGAATGACTCATACACCTTATGCGTCAGCAATAGGTAGCATAATGTATGCAATGTTATGTACTCGACCGGATGTGGCTTATGCACTTAGTGTGACAAGTCGTTTCCAATCTGACCCTGGAGATGGTCACTGGGCTGCCGTGAAGAATATTCTTAAGTACTTGAAAAGTACTAAAGATTTATTCTTAGTTTACGGAGGTCAGAAAGATCTTACTGTCGAAGGATACTGCGATGCAAGCTTTGCATCAGACTTAGATGATTTTAAGTCAATGTCAGGATACATTTTCTGCCTAAACGGCGGAGCAGTGAGTTGGAAGAGTTCCAAGCAAACAACCACTGCAGATTCGACCACTGAGGCTGAATACTTAGCTGCAAATGATGCAGCTAAGGAAGGTGTTTGGATTAGAAACTTCATTCAAGAGTTGAATGTTGTTCCTAGCATGAAAGACCCCATTACTGTGTTTTGTGACAACACTAGGGCGGTTGCTCAAGCAAGAGAACTAAGATCTCACCAACGGACCAAGCACATTATGAGGAAGTATCACCTAATCCGTGATATTATCAAAAGAGGAGATGTGCAAATCGAGAGGGTCACATCAACAGAGAACGTGGCAGATCCACTTACTAAACCCCTTAGTCGAGAAGCTTTCCAAGGTCATCTTTAGAAGATGGAACTTAGAGTAGCTTTAGAATGGCTTTGACGGGCAAGTGGGAGATTGTTAGGAATAGTGCCCTAGAAAGCCGATTGTATATCCGCTTTGTGCTTTTCCTTATTGTAATCACAGACAATCTTTGAATAAAATAACGAATTGAGGCAACACTTCTTTATATGCTCTTGTTTGGTATGCGTTTACTTTAGCTGTGCATGTATGAGAACTCCCCTAATCCTGATGACTTTAGGACTCTACCATTTAGGTGAAATGGTTCATGAAACGAGCCCTATATCACATAAGTCATGATTAGTGAAATACTCAAAGCCGATGAGTCCTACAGACAGTGGGAGTGTCAACCTGACTCCTCTAAGGCTTGCTTGTGGGATCACGCCCTTAAGAAGGACCACCTTGTTTCATGGAGGTGCAAAGTGTATAGTTGATACGTGCGTGATACATGAGGGTGCTTACTTTAATAAGTAAGTTCACTGAGGTGCCCCGTGTGAGAACATTCCTAAATGGGAAAGGAAGTTTCTATTTCAGGAAATGGAAACTTCCAGATTAGGAAATATCTCACGAGTCATTGATGTGATTAATTGATCGTTAGACTTGAGGTTCCTTGTCACTTTATGAGTTAACTCTGTAGTCTTAGGTATAAGCTTTAAAGGGTGTCGCTTTAGACAACTGATTCAAGGCTTATGCTGGGGCTGCACAAGTGATTCATGAAAGTGAATGAGAACCAAGATAGGACCTACACTTGCATTCGCAAGGTGATCTCTTATTGTGTAAGTCATTCATATGCCATACGGAGTCCTTGGCCAAGGCAGTAGATCAAGACATCAAGAAAAGGGTTTCTTGGATTGAGATCAAATGGATATGAAATGCACTTAGCTTTAAGACCGGATTATTAGGGTTCTGATTATTCCCTTGCCCTAGATCTTGGTTGAGAGATAGTAAGTAGGAGGATTGTATCTCACATGAGTCAATGACTTAAAGGTTCTGTCGAATCTGAACATTCCAATTCAGCTAGGGGTTAAACACCTGTTGCTAGACTATGGTCGTTTAATCTGTGGACTGATTAATTAATTAGTGAATTAATTAATTAGAGTCACTGCTAATTGAATTGAGAACCTAGAGGGTCACACAGAACAACTTGGTTACATGAGTTGAGGCTTTAAAATGATTAAACGAGTTAATCGGACCAAGAGGGTTCCACACGTGTGAAATCACACGTGTGGCTCACGTGAGTGGCACGTGTCACTGTGACACGTGTCACACACGTGTGAATATATATATATATTAAATAATTAAATGTGTTAATTATTTAATAGACTTTGGTTTAATTTTGAATTAAAAAGAAAGTCTTATTTTGGAGAAAATAATCTAGTTAATTAATTACGAATTAATTAATTAGATAAAAATAAGTTATTTATTTTATAATAAATAAAGTATAAAATTATCCAAAAATAGTTTGGATATTTTTAGCTCTCTTAAAAGTTGACTTGAATTAGAATTCAAAGTCAAAGTTGGAAATTACTTGAAGATCAAGTAATAGGAGAGAGGAACCAAAACCCTTGCCTATGAGGACAAGGATTTCGGCCGCCCCTCCCCTTTCCTATATATAGGGGAGCTCATGCTCCCTTTAGAGCTAATTGGCAATTCTTTTGGTTCATGTGTTGAACACCTTCCTTTCTCCAAGATTGAATTAAACCCTAGGCTAAGCCTAAACACTAACTAGAGAACTAGCATCCTTACTAGTTAGATTGTGATCAAGTTGGTGGACTTTCTCTAGAGACTTCAAGTTAGAAGTTTGAAGATTCGAGCTTTACCAAGGAGAGGGGATCAAGCCGCGAGAAGAGCGTTCTTGGGTGGCTTGAAACGCTTCAAGAAAGAACAAAAGAAAAGTAAGTTTTCTGTCCTTACGAATTTGGATACACGATTGCGAGTCCAAGATCCTTTTTGTTGGGAAAATTTTTTAAATTCCGCTGTTTTCTGATTCGTGTTTTCCAAACATAAGGCTCTAAGTACCTAAACAAAACCTCACCTTTGCTAAAGAAATACAACAAGGATATGCTCTAGGGAGCCTGCTCCTCGTCCACGACCTCGTGACCTGTGCAAACATGACGTGTATACGTGAGACATGACTCAAAATGGACCAAATAGGACGAACAGCGAAAATGCAACGAGATGACGAGCAATATAAAATGAGGCATGAAAATATCTTGTTTTGAAATATAATCAATCACATAATACCAATTTGAGATCAAAGAAGGCATTGCATCATCATGTCAAAATTTTAATTTTATGCAGTAGCTTTTGCTCTGCAAGACGATGGGGAACAGCCGTTCCGGCTTCCCTTTGAAATTAGGAAGGGCTGTTCCCCGTGCCACTCCAAAACGTGCCAGCGTTTTTAAATTTAAAAGCGCGCCTCTTGTCGGGAACGACCCTTCCGGCACACAGGCCAAAATGGGAATGGCCGTTCCCAGTCTCGCTGGCCTCCTTTACCCAGAAGCCTGGGAACGACCGTTCCCCAAAATGCACTAAGGCGGGAAGGGCCGTTCCCATTTTCTACAAATTGTAAAACAGAGCAGAAACAGGGGATGGCTACGGGAAACATTAACAAAGCAACAAAGTCCCAAGTTTTGATCAATAAACCCATAATTTCTGGTAATATGCAGGCATACAAGTTCAAGATATGAAATTATATCAATTAAACACCTAAAACATGAGATATCATCAAGAATCATAACTTCAAGTTCATGCACATATCTTCACATAACCTCAAATTTTGGCAAGAATTCATGCTATAATTCAAGATATAATCATGTAATCATGCTTCACTCAACAAATAATCCCTAATTCCATGATTCCTCCAACCCTAGCTATCACATACTTGAACAAAATCATCAAACCATGCACACACCCACCTTGAAATGAAAAGAAATGGAGAAAATAAATGATGATGATGATTATACTCCAAAGCTTCAAATATTTCTTGAAATTCTTGGATGAAATGATGAAAATCTCTTTCCCTCTTTTCTTGGATGAACCGAGAGCAAGAAGGCCAAATATGTTGGTGAATTTTGGGATAAAATTGATCTTGGAAGCATGAAGAAGCCATATACCGTGATTCATGATTTTGAAATATGTGAAATGTTTTAATTGAAATTTAATCCTTTGTCTTATGGAATCATGCAATCAAGGATGTATGCTTTTGAAATATGATCAATTAAGTCCTTGAAATGTTATGCAATTAAGTCCCTAAAGTTGAAAAAAAAAAATCAAGTAGGGACAAGTTTGTACTTAAATCACTCCTGGTAATTATTTTACGTAACAAGTATTTTTCCGTGACATGAAATAATTTTATAATGATATGATTTCATATAATTCACGTAAATAATGTATCATGAGTTTTGATAAAAATATATGAAGTCAAGTAGGAAAAATATAAAATTAAAGAAGTAAAATAAATCCTACACTCAAAACTCACACGTGGCGTGCTTACCTGTTCATCCGGAACTGGGGCGTTACAATCTAGCACTCCATTTGCATGCTAACAAAGATGCATCTTTTCGTCTATTTGCATGCTAACAAAGATGCAACCGGGCTCTGATACCACCAGTAGATGTAGCACCCTAACCCCCAAGGCACTACATCCCCCGAACTATAGCCCGATCCACATACGAAATGGACAATCCGTACATAAACCGAACATATAGCGAACGGGTGACAATAAAAAATTAACGAGCTAGGCGGGACACTCCACAACATACACAAACCAAAACATGAAGTTAAAAGTGGAGGCATTTCAATTAATACGTATAGGTACCATATTTATCAACATAAATACATAGTAGGTACCAACATTAAATATCAATACATTATCATCTCTTATATGATATACACATCCAAGTATCCAAAATGTAATCACAATGATCGTAACACGATATTAAAAGTGTTATACATAAAAGGTACATTGCTAGACTCGTTGAAATGCCAACTCCCGCCTAGCACGACGACGACCAAAAGTACCTGAAAAGTGAAGTATCAGTCTACCGAAGACTGAGTGAGGGGCAATAAATATATATAG
Source organism: Lantana camara (assembly GCA_037501455.1). NCBI lineage: Eukaryota > Viridiplantae > Streptophyta > Magnoliopsida > Lamiales > Verbenaceae > Lantana > Lantana camara. Next base: position 5,197,674 of record CM074864.1, read on the forward strand.
CACACGTCACATGCAAGTCGTAGCCTCGGGTGAAGACTTGGAAATGAAACAACTATAAAGTTCAAGAATACTTGTTCTTTGCCCGAGATTACGACTATCAGATTTAACTTGTTAACTTGATCATTTCATGAAACATGTAGCCCGGCGAGTAGGGCAATTTTTCAACCTTTACGCCAATCGTGAACAATACGTGCTTGCATGATTAATTCAATACGTGATCATACATTTCATTTAGTTCTCGATTAGACATAATCATGATTAAAACATGCAATAACCCGAGGACAATCCGTGGTGCCGGATCCGTCCACAGTCTCCTTCTTTGTTCGGGTGATAGTGGGTTTGCAAGGCCCAACTATCCACGACATGGTGTACGTCGGCAACATGACTCCCTACGCACGGAACTCCTTCCTCCACTAATCTCCTAGTGGCTTCGGGGATGATCCCAATGAGGTGAGGATAATTCAAGAGTTACCCGACAGCCCTTGCTTTCCCGGTTGGCTCAAGAACTACCCTCGGGCCCAAGTGCAATCTTGACTCGCCAAAAGATTCTTGAAACCGTAAACAATCATGGCTTGCTTGCTTGAAAATGTTTATATTTTAGAAAACGTTTATAAATATAATAGATTTTGACCGAAAATGTCACATAAGGGTTGTAAGGTTCTAAGTACCTAAACAAAACCTCACCTTTGCTAAAGAAATATAACAAGGATATGCTCTAGGGAGCCTGCTCCTCGTCCACGACCTCGTGACCTGTGCAAACATGACGTGTATACGTGAGACATGACTCAAAATGGACTAAATAGGACGAACAGCGAAAATGCAACGAGATGACGAGCAATATAAAATGAGGCATGAAAATATCTTGTTTTGACATATAATCAATCACATAATAGCAATTTGAGATCAAAGAAGGCATTGCATCATCATGTCAAAATTTTAATTTTATGCAGTAGCTTTTGCTCTGCCAGACGATGGGGAACGGCCGTTCCGGCTTCCCTTTGAAATTGGGAAGGGCTGTTCCCCGTGCCACTCCAAAACGTGCCAGCGTTTTTAAATTTAAAAGCGCGCCTCTTGTCGGGAACGACCCTTCCGGCACACAGGCCAAAATGGGAATGGCCGTTCCCAGTCTCGCCGGCCTCCTTTACCCAGAAGCCTGGGAACGACCGTTCCCCAAAATGCACTAAGGCGGGAAGGGCCGTTCCCATTTTCTACAAATTGTAAAACAAAGCAGAAACAGGGGATGGCTACGGGAAACATTAACAAAGCAACAAAGTCCCAAGTTTTGATCAATAAACCCATAATTTCTGGTAATATGCAGGCATACAAGTTCAAGATATGAAATTATATCAATTAAACACCTAAAACATGAGATATCATCAAGAATCATAACTTCAAGTCCATGCACATATCTTCCCATAACCTCAAATTTTGGCAAGAATTCATGCTATAATTCAAGATATAATCATGTAATCATGCTTCACCTCAACAAATAATCCCTAATTCCATGATTCCTCCAACCCTAACTATCACATACTTGAACAAAATCATCAAACCATGCACACACCCATCTTGATATGAAAAGAAATGGAGAAGATAAATGATGATGATGATTATACTCCAAAGCTTCAAATATTTCTTGAAATTCTTGGATGAAATGATGAAAATCTCTTTCCCTCTTTTCTTGGATGAACCGAGAGCAAGAAGGCCAAATATGTTGGTGAATTTTGGGATAAAATTGATCTTGGAAGCATGAAGAAGCCATATACCGTGATTCATGATTTTGAAATATGTGAAATGCTTTAATTGCAATTTAATCCTTTGTCTTATGGAATCATGCAATCAAGGATGTATGCTTTTGAAATATGATCAATTAAGTCCTTGAAATGTTATGCAATTAAGTCCCTAAAGTTGAAAAAAAAATAAAATCAAGTAGGGACAAGTTTGTACTTAAATCACTCCTGGTAATTATTTTACGTAACAAGTATTTTTCCATGACATGAAATAATTTTCCAATGATATGATTTCATATAATTCACGTAAATAATGTATCATGAGTTTTGATAAAAATATATGAAGTCAAGTAGGAAAAATATAAAATTAAAGAAGTAAAATAAATCCTACACTCAAAACTCACACGTGGCGTGCTTACCTGTTCATCCGGAACTGGGGCGTTACAATCTAGCACTCCATTTGCATGCTAACAAAGATGCATCTTTTCGTCCATTTGCATGCTAACAAAGATGCAACCGGGCTCTGATACCACCAGTAGATGTAGCACCCTAACACCCAAGGCACTACATCCCCCGAACTATAGCCCGATCCACATACGAAATGGACAATCCGTACATAAACCGAACATATAGCGAACGGGTGACAATAAAAAATTAACGAGCTAGGCGGGACACTCCCCAACATACACAAACCAAAACATGAAGTTAAAAGTGGAAGCATTTCAATTAATACGTATAGGTACCATATTTATCAACATAAATACATAGTAGGTACCAACATTAAATATCAATACATTATCATCCCTTATATGATATACACATCCAAGTATCCAAAATGTAATCACAATGATCGTAACACGATATTAAAAGTGTTATAAATAAAAGGTACAATGCTAGACTCGGTGAAATGCCAACTCCCGCCTAGCACGACCACGACCACGACCACGACCAAAAGTACCTGAAAAGTGAAGTATCAGTCTACTGAAGACTGAGTGAGGGGCAATAAATATATATAGCACACGTCACATGCAAGTCGTAGCCTTGGGTGAAGACTTGGAAATGAAACAACTATAAAGTTCAAGAATACTTGTTCTTTGCCCGAGATTACGACTATCAGATTTAACTTGTTAACTTGATCATTTCATGAAACATGTAGCCCGACGAGTAGGGCAATTCTTCAACCTTTACGCCAATCGTGAACAATACGTGCTTGCCTGATTAATTCAATACGTGATCATACATTTCATTTAGTTCTCAATTAGACATAATCATGATTAAAACATGCAATAAACCGAGGACAATCCGTGGTGCCGGATCCGTCCACAGTCTCCTTCTTTCTTCGGGTGATAGTGGGTTTGCAAGGCCCAACTATCCACGACATGGTGTACGTCGAGAACATGACTCCCTACGCACGGAACTCCTTCCACCACTAATCTCCTAGTGGCTTCGGGGGTGATCCCAATGAGGTGAGGATAATTCAAGAGTTACCCGTCAGCCCTTGCTTTCCCGGTTGGCTCAAGAACTACCCTCGGGCCCAAGTGCAATCATGACTCGCCAAAACATTCTTGAAACCGTAAACAATCATGGCTTACTTGCTTGAAAATGTTTATATTTTAGAAAACGTTTATAAATATAATAGATTTTGGCCGAAAATGTCACATAAGGGTTGTAAGGTTCTAAGTACCTAAACAAAACCTCACCTTTGCTAAAGAAATACAACAAGGATATGCTCTAGGGAGCCTGCTCCTCGTCCACGACCTCGTGACCTCTGCAAACATGACGTGTATACGTGAGACATGACTCAAAATGGACCAAATAGGACGAACAGCGAAAATGCAACGAGATGATGAGCAATATAAAATGAGGCATGAAAATATCTTGTTTTGACATATAATCAATCACATAATAGCAATTTGAGATCAAAGAAGGCATTGCATCATCATGTCAAAATTTTAATTTTATGCAGTAGCTTTTGCTCTGCAAGACGATGGGGAACGACCGTTCCAGCTTCCCTTTGAAATTGGGAAGGGCTGTTCCCCGTGCCACTCCAAAACGTGCCAGCGTTTTTAAATTTAAAAGCGCGCCTCTTGTCGGGAACGACCCTTCCGGCACACAGTCCAAAATGGGAATGGCCGTTCCCAGTCTCGCTGGCCTCCTTTACCCAGAAGCCTGGGAACGACCGTTCCCCAAAATGCACTAAGGCGGGAAGGGCCGTTCCCATTTTCTACAAATTGTAAAACAAAGCAGAAACAGGGGATGGCTACGGGAAACATTAACAAAGCAACAAAGTCCCAAGTTTTGATCAATAAACCCATAATTTCTGGTAATATGCAGGCATACAAGTTCAAGATATGAAATTATATCAATTAAACACCTAAAACATGAGATATCATCAAGAATCATAACTTCAAGTTCACGCACATATCTTCACATAACCTCAAATTTTGGCAAGAATTCATGCTATAATTCAAGATATAATCATGTAATCATGCTTCACCTCAACAAATAATCCCTAATTCCATGATTCCTCCAACCCTAGCTATCACATACTTGAACAAAATCATCAAACCATGCACACACCCACCTTGAAATGAAAAGAAATGGAGAATATAAATGATGATGATGATTATACTCCAAAGCTTCAAATATTTCTTGAAATTCTTGGATGAAATGATGAAAATCTCTTTCCCTCTTTTCTTGGATGAACCGAGAGCAAGAAGGCCAAATATGTTGGTGAATTTTGGGATAAAATTGATCTTGGAAGCATGAAGAAGCCATATACCGTGATTCATGATTTTGAAATATGTGAAATGCTTTAATTGAAATTTAATCCTTTGTCTTATGGAATCATGCAATCAAGGATGTATGCTTTTGAAATATGATCAATTAAGTCCTTGAAATGTTATGCAATTAAGTCCCTAAAGTTGAAAAAAAAATAAAATCAAGTAGGGACAAGTTTGTACTTAAATCACTCCTGGTAATTATTTTAGGTAACAAGTATTTTTCCATGACATGAAATAATTTTCCAATGATATGATTTCATATAATTCACGTAAATAATGTATCATGAGTTTTGATAAAAATATATGAAGTCAAGTAGGAAAAATATAAAATTAAAGAAGTAAAATAAATCCTACACTCAAAACTCACACGTGGCGTGCTTACCTGTTCATCCGGAACTGGGGCGTTACAATCTAGTACTCCATTTGCATGCTAACAAAGATGCATCTTTTCGTCCATTTGCATGCTAACAAAGATGCAACCGGGCTCTGATACCACCAGTAGATGTAGCACCCTAACCCCCAAGGCACTACATCCCCCGAACTATAGCCCGATCCACATACGAAATGGACAATCCGTACATAAACCGAACATATAGCGAACGGGTGACAATAAAAAATTAACGAGCTAGGCGGGACACTCCCCAACATACACAAACCAAAACATGAAGTTAAAAGTGGAAGCATTTTAATTAATACGTATAGGTACCATATTTATCAACATAAATACATAGTAGGTACCAACATTAAATATCAATACATTATCATCTCTTATATGATATACACATCCAAGTATCCAAAATGTAATCACAATGATCGTAACACGATATTAAAAGTGTTATAAATAAAAGGTACAATGCTAGACTCGGTGAAATGCCAACTCCCGCCTAGCACGACCACGACCACGACCACGACCACGACCACGACCAAAAGTACCTGAAAAGTGAAGTATCAGTCTACCGAAGACTGAGTGAGGGGCAATAAATATATATAGCACACGTCACATGCAAGTCATAGCCTCGGGTGAAGACTTGGAAATGAAACAACTATAAAGTTCAAGAATACTTGTTCTTTGCCCGAGATTACGACTATTAGATTTAACTTATTAACTTGATCATTTCATGAAACATGTAGCCCGGCGAGTAGGGCAATTTTTCAACCTTTACGCCAATCGTGAACAATACGTGCTTGCATGATTAATTCAATACGTGATCATACATTTCATTTAGTTCTCAATTAGACATAATCATGATTAAAACATGCAATAACCCGAGGACAATCCGTGGTGCCGGATCCGTCCACAGTCTCCTTCTTTCTTCGGGTGATAGTGGGTTTGCAAGGCCCAACTATCCACGACATGGTGTACGTCGGGAACATGACTCCCTACGCACGGAACTCCTTCCACCACTAATCTCCTAGTGGCTTCGGGGGTGATCCCAATGAGGTAAGGATAATTCAAGAGTTACCCGACAGCCCTTGCTTTCCCGGTTGGCTCAAGAACTACCCTCGGGCCCAAGTGCAATCATGACTCGCCAAAACATTCTTGAAACCGTAAACAATCATGGCTTGCTTGCTTGAAAATGTTTATATTTTAGAAAACGTTTATAAATATAATAGATTTTGACCGAAAATGTCACATAAGGGTTGTAAGGTTCTAAGTACCTAAACAAAACCTCACCTTTGCTAAAGAAATACAACAAGGATATGCTCTAGGGAGCCTGCTCCTCGTCCATGACCTCGTGACCTATGCAAACATGACGTGTGTACGTGAGACATGACTCAAAATGGACTAAATAGGACGAACAGCGAAAATGCAACGAGATGACGAGCAATATAAAATGAGGCATGAAAATATCTTGTTTTGACATATAATCAATCACATAATAGCAATTTGAGATCAAAGAAGGCATTGCATCATCATGTCAAAATTTTAATTTTATGCAGTAGCTCGGCCGTTCCGGCTTCCCTTTGAAATTTGGAAGGTTGTTCCCCGTGCCACTCTAAAACGTGCCAGCGTTTTTAAATTTAAAAGCGCGCCTCTTGTCGGGAACGACCCTTCCGGCACACAGGCCAAAATGGGAATGGCCGTTCCCAGTCTCGCTGGCCTCCTTTACCCAGAAGCCTGGGAACGACCGTTCCCCAAAATACACTAAGGCGGGAAGGGCCGTTGCCATTTTCTACAAATTGTAAAACAGAGCAGAAACAGGGGATGGCTACGGGAAACATTAACAAAGCAACAAAGTCCCAAGTTTTGATCAATAAACCCATAATTTTTGGTAATATGCAGGCATACAAGTTCAAGATATGAAATTATATCAATTAAACACCTAAAACATGAGATATCATCAAGAATCATAACTTCAAGTTCATGCACATATCTTCACATAACCTCAAATTTTGGCAAGAATTCATGCTATAATTCAAGATATAATCATGTAATCATGCTTCACTCAACAAATAATCCCTAATTCCATGATTCCTCCAACCCTCGCTATCACATACTTGAACAAAATCATCAAACCATGCACACACCCACCTTGAAATGAAAAGAAATGGAGAAGATAAATGATGATGATGATTATACTCCAAAGCTTCAAATATTTCTTGAAATTCTTGGATGAAATGATGAAAATCTCTTTCCCTCTTTTCTTGGATGAACCGAGAGCAAGAAGGCCAAATATGTTGGTGAATTTTGGGATAAAATTGATCTTGGAAGCATGAAGAAGCCATATACCGTGACTCATGATTTTGAAATATGTGAAATGCTTTAATTGCAATTTAATCCTTTGTCTTATGGAATCATGCAATCAAGGATGTATGCTTTTGAAATATAATCAATTAAGTCCTTGAAATGTTATGCAATTAAGTCCCTAATGTTAAAAAAAAAAAAAAATCAAGTAGGGACAAGTTTGTACTTAAATCACTCCTGGTAATTATTTTACGTAAAAAATATTTTTCCATGACATGAAATAGTTTTCCAATGATATGATTTCATATAATTCACGTAAATAATGTATCATGAGTTTTGATAAAAATATATGAACTCAAGTAGGAAAAATATAAAATTAAAGAAGTAAAATAAATCCTACACTCAAAACTCACACGTGGCGTGCTTACCTGTTCATCCGGAACTGGGGCGTTACAACTCTCCCCCCTTAAAAGAATCTGGTCCCCAGATTCTCTAGTCCTGAGAGAAAAACTCCGGGTGGAACCGTTTTATTTTGTCTTCGGTTTCCCACGTGGCTTCCTCGGTTTTATCGTTTCTCCACAAAACTTTAACCATGGGAATCCTCCGGTTTCTCAATTCCTGAAATTTCCGATCTGAGATCCTAACCGGCCTCTGAACAAATGTCAAATTCTGTTCCAACTCCACTTCTTCCACGGGGAGAATCGTGGTCTCATCGGGGTAATATTTCCTTAATTGTGATACATGAAACACGTTGTGAATTCCCGTAAGACTCGGTGGTAGGTCCATTCGATAGGCTACATCGCTTATTCTTTCAAGAATCTCGAAGGGACCTAAATAGCGAGGATGAAGCTTTCCTCTTTTCCCGATCCGGGTGAAACCTTTCCTTGGTGACACCTTCAAGAATACACGGTCACCGACCTCCAATTCAAGATCTCTTCGACGAGTATCGGCATAGCTCTTTTACCTATCTTGGGCGGCTCTCATCCGTTGTTGGATCGTTTGAACTTTTTCAATTATAGCCTGAACGATCTTGGAAGGTTTCTCAAACTTCTCACCTTTCTTTACCCCTTCCTGTTTCAACTGTTTCCATTCTTCCAAGTCGAAAAACAACGGAGATCGGCACTTCCTTCCATAAGGAAGTTCATAAGGAGCCATTCCGATCGAAGCCTGGAAACTGTTATTGTAGGCAAATTATAATGTAGTACTAGATATGGAACTTTTTCTATAGTATTTTCAGTTAATAAATAGTCTGTATGTACCTTCGTGTATTTTTTGGGCTTTTCTCCACAAGTTTCAGCTTCCAGTTGTTGTTGAGCTTGCTGCCCAAATGTTTGAACTTTCCAGTCTGTGCCAACAGTTTGGGAAAGTAGACACACAGATGATTCAAGGCAATTTGGTAGTTCCTTGCATCAAGTGGTGCAGAGGTGCTCTTATAAACTCTGATCGTTCCCTCATTAATTAGAATCTCTACGGTGATCCAGTGAGAGTTTCCAACATTTACTGCACCGTAAAACTTATTTGCTCCGTCCCATGGCTGTTTATGGAATGATGATTCAGCAGATCTTGTATGCTCTAAAACATTGGACTGCCATTTGAAGGGAACATTCACAATGCGCTTCATCACCTCCATTGAATGATCTACAGTTTGGAGGTCGATTGAATCCATATTCTTCATTCCCATGCCACCCTTGCCACCCCTGGAACCACCCTTGCTACCCTTTGCCTTATTTGCTTTAGAGATCATCTAGATATTTCCATCCTCGCCAATCCCGACAGTATCATCCTCATCAATGAGACCCCCTTGTCAAGTAGTAATTTATCTTGAGAGCTTGGAAGAAGGTCTCATCAAGGACTCTACAATCCTGAGCATATTGATCCACGTGTGACATATGTTTAAGCCTTAAATTAACCAAGCACTCTGCAACATGCTGAAATAGATTGAACGAAAATAATTTGTTAATCCAAAAAAAAATAATAATAAATAAATAAAAGGATCGATTGATAGATAGGGTCAATCTAGTACTCAACACATTTATGTTTTGCTATATTTGTTAGAACCTACAATAGATTCGGCTGTTATTATAAATTGGTTTACCTCGGACTGCAACCATTGTCCCGTTGTGAGGAGGACTTAGAATTCTTGCTTGTCAAAATCATGAGACTTTCCTCGAATTCGTTCTTTTGGCGGAGCACTGAACGCCCAGTTGTATAAGGAGCTAGAACTGGGATTCTCTATGTTGGAAAACCATTTGTTGAGAGAGAGAGAAATGTTAGCGGTATTATCTTCCTCTTCCGGAAAAGGCTGTTGGTAAACCTGTGGCTGAGCCGTCAAGGTGGTTAGCTATCCAGCTCTGGCTCTGGCTTTGGCCCTAGCCGTGCAAATCCGTTTATATAGTTCTGTAGTATATGGAGACAGAAGGTATGGGGCCATTCTTTTACTTCTCTTTGGTCTTGTTTTACTTTTACTTTTAGGGGCCTCCACCTGCTGCACCAATACATTACCGCTGACCTTGTCTTGCTTCTCCTTTTTGAAATGTTGCAATAGTTTTTCAACAGTTACCTTTAAAGATTCATAATTAGCATATGTTCTGGAGATAAACTGTTGAAGTTCTGGATGAAGTTTAAATGCAGCAGCTTCTGCGGGTGTTGTGGGGGGGGGGGGGGTCTTGTGACAGTTGGGGGTGTTGTTGGTCCCGGTGGGTTGGTTGTTGTATCTGGTGGGGGTGTTGTTGGTCCCGGTGGGGGTGGTGGGCACCAATCATTGCCCTCGTTGTGTTCTGGAGCGAGTGATAGAGATACTGATGGGCACCATTCATTGCCATCATCATGATTTGGCTACCTTGAATACATTGACCGGAGGGGCGGGGGGTAATTCATTACCAATGATCAAACTGGTGCACCCTTCCAAAATTTGTTTCAGATAATCAATGGGTGCATCATCAACATCCATTGGTTAGCGCAATCCAGACATATAACTTATTTTCTTATCCCTGCTGGAAGGAAACAAAAATGGACACAAAGCTACCTGATTCCGATACATATAAAAAAAAAAAGATGTCAAAAACCAAATAGATCGAGTAAGCGATTGGGTTGTTCTAGTACTAGATTTCTTTTGTGAAAACATATTTAAACTAATCTAGCACGAGATTGGGAGGTTCTAATACTAGATTACTAACCTCGAGCCCATGATTATATATTTTGCCACATAGATCATCCATTTCCAAGGGCAGCACTTTCGAGTGCATCCATCTAAATAGCCTGGGGAGTGGCAGCATGGACATTTCATCTTCAGGTTCTAGGCCACCCCCATAACTTGCTATAGTTGGGCACATTTCATAAGCCGAAGCCTAATTACAAAACACAAAACCACTCAGAAAATTAACAAATGCTAATTATTATCATGGAGAGTTGAATGCTCACCTGCAACGCCTAAGGAAAACCACTAAGATGGCAGGTCCTCTGTTTAGGAACTTCCGCATGCTCCCATTTAGCAATATCACTTAACCTCTTTTTTATTGTGTCTATTGTAGCTTTGAATGACAATAGACCCCATGGGTATCTGTAAAAAAAATTTCAAATCACTAGCAAAACAAATATACTCCTTTTTCACAACTCTTCCCTTCTCAACTCCAAGCAAAATATATTGAACAAAGAGCACAAGGGCAATCTTCGCACGATCCATCACATCAATATCCTCATTTTTTAATAGAGGCTCCAAATCCGTATCCTTGACGTTCTTATCCCATTTACTTCCGAGCACCCTCTGATGAAAATCCTGTGAATCCTATATAACTTCTTCAACCACATTTTCTTCTGGGATTACAACATCACCACAATTAAGCCCAGTAACCAAAGCAAACTCCCTTAAGCCAAATCTGACAGGCTTTCCTCCTATCAAGAACCAAAGTTCATTTTGTTTCTCTGTTAGAAGGGAGTACATCATGAGAAAATGAAAGAGGGTGTCTGAGAAACCTTTATTCCAACCGAGAGACAGCTTCTCCATATATTTTCTGAAAACTCTGGCAAACCTTAAACGGTTTTTTTTAAGGAATTTTCTAATGGGGGTAATGCGTTCCTATGAAGCACGGATTGTAATCCTCACTTTTGAAGAGAAGAAGCAACGGTCACAGAGAGGGAGCAAATGGAATTTTGAGAAATCGATGTTGCGCGTAACCTCCACCACTTCATCAGATTCATCCCCTGCCTGCTCCATATATGTCGTGATGGTCATGAAATTCTCAGAATCTTAGCGGCGCTTAATCCTTTTTTCTTGAATAAAAAAATTCGCCGCTTCGTCTCCATTATTGTTACTGGTACCGGTACTAGTACTGTGATTATCATCATCGTCTCTTAGCTCCTGAAATGTAATCAAACATCAAATGGGCTCTTGAAATACACAAAAAGGAGAAAACAAAAAATAAACAAAACTTACGTTATGATCAGGCGCCTGAGAATCTTGCATGGGCTCTGTACTATTTTCTGCTTCCACGACGGGATTAACGCTTGCTTCCTCTGATGCCATGTCTACTTTCTGGAAAAATTGATAAAAAGGGGTGAACAACCGGACGGAAATGGAGAAAACCCTAGTTTTTTTTTTTAAATGCTCTCTGAATAAGACGTAGAAGATGATGAACAGTCTTTTTTCTGTTTTTCTCTGTTACACAAATAAGGAAATGATGTGATTGGATTGACAAAATGATGGTAAAATAATAAAATATTGATTAACTGTCTGACAAAAGTACTAATTCATTTAAAGCTTGCCACCCTTTTTTGAATGTGAAAGTCCTACAACTTGGTTTAATATAATTTAATAATCACGCAGGTATTTTATAATTTAATATAAATAAATAAATGGTGTTTTGGTGTTACACCCCAATGTTGAACCAAAAAAATCTAAAGTTTTCGATATCATCTTGTAGTTGCATAGAAAGTTAATAAACGGTGTATGGATGCTTGGAAAAATATTAAAAAAAATAAAAAGTGACCGTTCTGATGAGGGATCTAGTGATAGATCCCCTAGATCGAGTGATAGATATTCCCCATGTTTTGGCCCAAAATGAAGATCAGAGGCGTTTTTCGTGTTCTACAACCTTGGGGCGCCTGTTCCATCACGTGTGGGCGGCAGTGTACAACATTGGCGAAACCAAGATTGAAGATTCATCCAATTCTTAAGTATCTAGTGTATGATTAGAACTTGTGTTTTGGTGTTACACCCCAATATTGCACAAAAAAAATCCAAAGTTTTCGATATCATCTTGTAGTTGCATAGAAAGCCAATAGACGGTGTATGGATGCTTGGAAAAATATTCAAAAAAAATAAAAAGCGTTCGTTCCGATGGGGGGATCTAGTGTTAGATCCCCCTGATCGAGTGACATATATTCCCCATGTTTTGGCCCAAAATGAAGATCAGAGGCGTTTTTCGTGTTCTACAACCTTGGGGAGCCTGTTCCATCATGTGTGGACGATAGTGTGCAACATTGGCGAAACCAAGATTGAAGATTCATCCAATTCTTAAGTATCTAGTGTATGATTAGAACTTGTGTTTTGGTGTTACAACCCAATGTTGCACAAAAAAAATCCAAAGTTTTCGATATCATCTTGTAGTTGCATAGAAAGCCAATAGACGGTGTATGGATGCTTGGAAAAATATTAAAAAAAATAAAAAGTAGTCGTTCCGATGGGGGATCTATCACTAGATCCCCCTGATCGAGTGATAGATATTCCCCATGTTTTGGCCCAAAATGAAGATCAGAGGCGTTTTTCGTGTTCTACAACCTTGGGGAGTCTGGTCCATCACGTGTGGGCGGTAGTGTACAACATTGGCGAAACCAAGATTGAAGATTCATCCAATTCTTAAGTATCTAGTGTATGATTAGAACTTGTGTTTTGGTGTTACACCCCAATGTTGCACCAAAAAAAAATCCAAAGTTTTCGATATCATCTTGTAGTTGCATAGAAAGCCTATTACGGTGTATGGATGTTTGGAAAAATATTTAAAAAAAAAAAAGTGGCTGTTCCGATGGGGGATCTACTGATAGATCCCCCTGATCGAGTGATAGATATTCCCCATGTTTTAGCCCAAAATGAAGATCAGAGGCATTTTTCGTGTTCTACAACCTTGGGGAGCCTGTTACATCACGTGTGGGCGGCAGTGTGCAACATTGGCGAAACAAGATTGAAGATTCGTCCAGTTCTTAAGTATCTAGTGTATGATTAGAACTTGTGTTTTGGTGTTACACCCCAATGTTGCACCAAAAAAAATCTAAAGTTTTCGATATCATCTTGTAGTTGCATAGAAAGCTAATAGACGGTGTATGGACGCTTGAAAAAATATTTAAAAAAATAAAAAGAGGCCGTTCCGATGGGGGATCAAGCGATAGATCCCCCTGATCGAGTGATAGATATTCCCCATGTTTTGGCAACCAAAGCGATTCTTATAAGACAAAGTTATTTCCGATTACTTTTGATAACATTTTACATTATGGACTTGAAAATGCAAATCAACAAAAGTACTATTAATAGACACATATTAACTATTATGAACTTGTACACAACACTTTGTTCTCCTCCAGCTATAATTGGTGGTGTCGTTCTTCTGCTGGAGACCTCACCTTCATCGTTATATGGGCACTGCTCTTCTATTGGGTTACACCATTCGATAAAGCCATGCGAACTGCAACAATAAAATAATCTTCCACGGTTAGCATTATTTCTATCAACCACCTTGATTGTAGCCCATTCATCGCATTCCCTGCACTTCTCCTTTCTATATCTCAGTGATTTTGTTTTTATATAAGTTGAGCTATTTGAACTTGCCATGATCATTAAAATCCATAATGATATTCAAATGACTTATATATATAATGATCCCACCAACGGCTATAATAACAGCTATTATATCATCGGTTATTTTATTTTGTAATAACAATAACATTCAGGGGCTCTTATGCAAACACACAAAATTTACACTAATATAAATATAAATATCCAATCCCTAACCCTAATTTTGAAAAAATCCCAGTTCCCTTTCAGTTGTTCACTCCCTCTTCTCCTCCGCCGTCGTAGCTGCTCTCTCTCTCGCAAGGGAACATGTTCCGTCGCAGATCTGTAAGAGAGTCTGCCCTATTAGGTCGAAATGCTCGTGAAACTTATCATGTTGGCTGTGTGATTTCGGCCAGATAGTAGGAATCAATAGATGTTTCTTTGTTTGGTCCATGTACTCGTTACTCTTTGTAGATGAACTATGCTGTGGGCAATGCGAAAGGCTTCATTGGGATGCTTGGTGGATCTTCTATATGAAAACAAAAGAAAACCATGAAAAAAATTCAATTTTCCAGGGTTTCCTTTTTTTTTTTATACAGAACGTCCACCAAGCATCCCCACGAAGCCTTTTGTATTGCACATTCATAGTTCTTCTAGAATAGCTAACGCTTACCACAGTGCAAGGCCAAACCAGGAAATCTATTGATTGTTGTTGTTTGGCAACAAGTCTTATGGAAATGACGATTTTCATGTGCATTTCAATCAAATACGGCAGATTTGTGTGATTATCATGTTTGCTTTGTATGATTTCTGCCAAATAGTCGGAATCAATAAATACGGCAGATCCTGCCTACAGCCCGTTATATCTAGTGCTAGATCCTTTGAATCTAGTGATAGATCCTTTAAATCATGTGAACGAAGACGACGACGAAAAGATGCATCTTTGTTAGCATGAAAATGGAGTGCTATATCCTGCATGAAACCCTGGATCTAGTGCTAGATCCTTTAATTCTTGGTATAAAAAAAATTATTTAAAGGATCTAGACCTAGTGCTAGATCTTCATATCTGGAGCCCTTAAATATACTGCTAGATCATTTAAACCGAGTGCTAGATCCTTCCTGCAGTCCGTTATATCTAGTGCTAGATCCTTTGAATCTAGTGATAGATCCTTTAAATCATGTGAACGAGGACGACCACGAAAAGATGCATCTTTGTTGGCATGAAAATGGAGTGCTAGATCCTGCGTGAAACCCTGGATCTATTCCTAGATCATTTAATTCTTGCTATACAAAAATTTATTTAAAGGATCTAGATCTAGTAGTAGATCTTCATATCTGGAGCCTTTAAATATACTGATAGATCATGTAAACCGAGTGCTAGATCCTGCGTGCAGTCCGTTAAATCTAGTGCTAGATCATTTGAATCTAGTGATAGATCCTTTAAACAATGGCGGAGGCACATGTATATGAGGGGGTGCAATTGACCCCCCTCAACTTTCTTTTTTTTTTTTTTATATTTATATATATATATATATATATAGATATATGTATGTAATTTTATGGAATTTTTCATTATTGACCCCCCTCACCAAAGTTAAAATTAATACTAGTGAGGGTCAATATAATAAATTATTAATAATTGAGACCACACAAATAATATTTGAGTTATATATACCCAACTCCCTTGTGTTATTCGAAATGAGCAAAAAAACCTTGTGTTATATAAAATCTCATAGAAAACCTTGTGTTTTTCTTAATATTATACAGAAAACCTTATGATTGAATGCTCGGATTTAGCGAATTTTCTTTACAAAAATGTTGTTTTTGTACTTATATGCATGATCTCTTAATTTTTATAATTTCAATTTTGCCTCAATATTCACAGAATTTCTCAAATAGGTCCTAAAATAATTTATTTTAATATGTAACTTATTATCCATCAATTTCTCTTTAATATATGTTTTCTACCAACTTTTGATTTATGTCTTTCCTTTCGTGTTTTGCTTTCCACTAAGAATTTTTGTGGTATATATATTCTTCATTTAATTTTTGTATATATTGTCAAATATTTTCTTTTATATACTATTATATTTCTTCGTATTGTTTTATTTGCAAATATTTTTTGTCTAATTTTTGCTTTTATTTTCATGAATAAGGGCAACACATATGACTCAAACAACGTGTGAGGGTTTTTTATGTTTATTTTTATAAAACACATGATTTTTTATGCTAATTTTTGAAACATAGGATTTCTCTTGCATTTTCGATATTTCACAAGGTTTTACATATATATATATATATAATATATATATATGTATATAAAAAAGCCTAATATGACCCCCCCCCCCCCCCCCGAATAAAATTTCTGGCTCCGCCACTGCCTTTAAATCATGTGAATGAGGAGGACGACGAAAAGATGCATCTTTGTTAGCATGCAAATGGTGTGCTAGATCATGCGTGAAACCCTGGATCTAGTGCTAAATCCTTTGAATCTAGTAATAGATCCTTTAAATCATGTGAATGAGGACGACAATGAAAAGATGCATCTTTGTTAGCATGCAAATGGAGTGCTAGATCATGCGTGAAACCCTTGATCTAGTGCTAGATCCTTTAATTCTTGTTATAAAAAAATTAATTTAAAGGATCTAGACCTAGTGCTAGATCTTCATATCTGGAGCCTTTAAATATACTGCTAGATCATGTAAACTGAGTGCTAGATCATGCGTGAACCCCTAGATCTAGTGCTAGAGCCTTTGAATCTAGTGATAGATCCTTTAAATCATGTGAATGAGGAGGACGACGAAAAGATGCATCTTTGTTAGCATGCAAATGGAGTGCTAGATTGTAACGCCCCAGTTCCGGATGAACAGGTAAGCACGCCACGTGTGGGTTTTGAGTGTAGGATTTATTTTACTTCTTTAATTTTATATTTTTCCTACTTGACTTCATATATTTTTATCAAAACTCATGATACATTATTTACGTGAATTATATGAAATCATATCATTGGAAAATTATTTCATGTCATGGAAAAATACTTGTTACGTAAAATAATTACCAGGAGTGATTTAAGTACAAACTTGTCCCTACTTGATTTTTTTTTTTTCAACTTTAGGGACTTAATTGCATAACATTTCAAGGACTTAATTGATCATATTTCAAAAGCATACATCCTTGATTGCATGATTCCATAAGATAAAGGATTAAATTGCAATTAAAGCATTTCACATATTTCAAAATCATGAATCACGGTATATGGCTTCTTCATGCTTCCAAGATTAATTTTATCCCAAAATTCACCAACATATTTGGCCTTCTTGCTCTCGGTTCATCCAAGAAAAGAGGGAAAGAGATTTTCATCATTTCATCCAAGAATTTCAAGAAATATTTGAAGCTTTGGAGTATAATCATCATCATCATTTATATTCTCCATTTCTTTTCATTTGAAGGTGGGTGTGTGCATGGTTTGATGATTTTGTTCAAGTATGTGATAGCTAGGGTTGGAGGAATCATGGAATTAGGGATTATTTGTTGAGTGAAGCATGATTCATGATTATATCTTGAATTATAGCATGAATTCTTGCCAAAATTTGAAGTTATGTGAAGATATGTGCATGAACTTGAAGTTATGATTCTTGATGATATCTCATGTTTTAGGTGTTTAATTGATATAATTTCATATCTTGAACTTGTATGCCTGCATATTACCAGAAATTATGGGTTTATTGATAAAAACTTGGGACTTTGTTGCTTTGTTAATGTTTCTCGTAGCCATCCCCTGTTTCTGCTCTGTTTTACAATTTGCAAAAACTGGGAACGGCCCTTCCCGCCTTAGTGCATTTTGGGGAACGGTCGTTCCCAGGCTTCTGGGTAAAGAAGGCCAGCGTGACTGGGAATGGCCGTTCCCATTTTGGCCTGTGTGCCGGAAGGGCTGTTCCCGACAAGAGGCGCGCTTTTAAATTTAAAAACGCTGGCACGTTTTGGAGTGGCACGGGGAACGGCCCTTCCCATTTTCAAAGGGACGCCGGAACGGCCGTTCCCCGTCGTCTGGCAGAGCAAAAGCTACTGCATAAAATTAAAATTTTGACATGATGATGCAATGCCTTCTTTGATCCCAAATTGCTATTATGTGATTGATTATATGTCAAAACAAGATATTTTCGTGCCACATTTTATATTGCTCATCATCTCGTTGCATTTTCGTCGTTCTTCCGATTTGGTCCATTTTGAGTTATGTCTCATGTATACACCTCATGTTTGCACAGGTCACGAGGTCATGGACGAGGAGCAGGCTCCCTAGAGCATATCCTTGTTGTATTTCTGTAGCAAAGGTGAGGTTTTGTTTAGGTACTTAGAACCTTACAACCCTTATGTGACATTTTCGGCCAAAATCTATTATATTTATAAAAGTTTTCTAAAATATAAACATTTTCAAGCAAGCAAGCCATGATTGTTTACAGTTTCAAGCATGTTTTGGCAAGTCATGATTGCACTTGGGCCCGAGGGTAGTTCTTGAGCTAACCGGGAAAGCAAGGGCTGACGGGTAACTCTTGAATTATCCTCACCTTATTGGGATCACCCCCGAAGCCACTAGGAGATTAGTGGTGGAAGGAGTTCCGTGCGTAGGGAGTCATGTTCCCGACATACACCATGTCGTGGATAGTTGGGCCTTGCAAACCCACTATCACCCGAAGAAAGAAGGAGACTGGGGGCGGATCCGGCATCACAGATTGTCCTCGGGTTATTGCATGTTTTAATCATGATTATGTCTAATTGAGCACTAAATGAAATGTATGATCACGTATTGAATTAATCATGCAAGCACGTATTGTTCACGATTGGTGTAAAGGTTGAAGAATTGCCCTACTCGTCGGGCCACATGTTTCATGAAATGATTAAGTTAACAAGTTAAATCTGATAGTCGTAATCTCGGGCAAAGAACAAGTATTCTTGAACTTTATAGTTGTTTCATTTCCAAGTCTTCACCCGAGGCTATGACTTGCATGTGACGTGTGTTATATATATTTATTGCCCCTCACTCAGTCTTCGGCAGACTGATACTTCACTTTTCAGGTACTTTTGGTCGTGGTCGTGCTAGGTGGGAGTTGAGTCAGGTCTTGCATTTCATCGAGTCTAGCATTGTACCTTTCATGTATAACAGTTTTAATATCGTGTTTCGATCATTGTGATTACATTTTGGATACTTGGATGTGTATATCATATAAGAGATGATAATGTATTGATAGTTAATGTTGGTACCTACTATGTATTTATGTTGATAAATATGGTACCTATACGTATTAATTGAAATGTTTCCGCTTTTAACTTCATGTTTTGGTTTGTGTATGTTGGGGAGTGTCCCGCCTAGCTCGTTAATTTTTTATTGTCACCCGTTCGCTATATGTTCGGTTTATGTACGGATTGTCCATTTCGTATGTGGATCGAGCTATAGTTCGGGGGATGTAGTGCCTTGGGGGTTAGGGTGCTACATCTACTGGTGGTATCAGAGCCCGGTTGCAAAACCGAGGTTCTTGACTCGTGTCAAGTGAGTCTAGGTCGCACGGCATTGGATTACTTGTTAATTGAGAGTCTGCATTTAATTAAATTACTTGATTTACTTGAATTCTTGCATTACTTGAGTTATTTGATCTTCTTTGAACGTGTGCTTATTGATATTATGAAATTATATACACACATTTGCATTTATTAATCAAACCACGCATGTGTAGTAATTTGATTTCTGGATGGATCGTGATAGACATCACCGTGATCGATCTCCGAGACATCGGCATCATCGTCATGACCGCTATCATCGCCTTGAGAGATCACTTCCTCCTCCTCTACCTGTTCAGGCACAGCCTCAGGATTTCATGAACGCAGTAGTGGGGCTGATTGATCAGAGGCTACAGGAAAGGGCCCCTCCAGCACCACCAGCACCCGTAGCACCCCAGGGGAACCCCATTTCAGTTGTACTACGGGAGTTTCAGAATCAGCGTCCCCCGAAGTTCTATAAAGGCGACGACATTCAGGCGGAGATGTGGTTGAAAGAAGTTGAGAGAATTTGGCAGCTCATTCCTTGTGATACTCAGGAGAAGGCCCGTTGTACCCTTACCTTGATTCAGGGCGAGGCTTATTCCTGGTTGGAGAGCATTCATATAGTTTTGGACGCTGCTGGGACAGATATTACGTGGGAGGTTTTTGTACGGGAGTTTAGAAACAAGTTCATTCCTCCAGCTTCCCGTACCCGCAGGTTGAGGGAGTTTACAGAGTTGAAGCAAGGAGGGAGATCAGTGGGTCAGTACATCGCCGAGTTCGAGAGACTATCTCGCTATGCACCTAACATAGCGAATGACGACTTTCACAAGGCGATGTAGTTCGTGCAGGGACTCAGGCCAGACATCCAGGACGAGTTGAAAGCAGCTAACACGAGCACCTGGGCCAAAGCTACCGCCAAAGCTTTGAAGGTCGAGGATTCAGAGATTGCCAGGAGGTCTATTTCCCGTACAGGACAGGTTTCGGGTTCGAGATCGGGACAGGGATCGAGCTCGGGAAAGAGGCCTATGGTTTATTTTGTACCTCCAGCTCCGAAGGAATCTGGGAAGAAGCTCAAAGCCACAGGACCACCCCAGAAGACTCCACGAGCTCCAGCACCACCACAACCACCTCAAAAACCGGGTTGCAGATTTTTTGGGCTTACTACACATACTTATGATAACTGCAGGCGACGATTGGGTTTATGTTTGATCTGTGGGAGTGACGAGCACCGGGTTGATGGTTGTCCGGATCGTCAGGATCCGCCACCTGCAGGTCCGAGGCCACTTGTGAGAGCTCGAGCTTACGCATTAGCTGGAGAGGAGCAAGGTGCTGAGATCGACCCCGCTGCAGTAGTTAAAGGTATAATATGCATTCGTGGCACGAACATCCATACATTATTTGATCCAGGAGTTACACACTCCTTTCATGCGCACTCTATTGCTATTACTTTATCCTTACCTGCTATGTGCTCTTCTGTACGCTATTTAATTAGTTCTCCTTTCGGTAGTAGGCGAGAGACGGATCAGGTTTACAGGGATGTTCCACTGGTGATTGAGGGTCGAGAGTTCTTGACAGATTTCATTGTTATGCCGATGGAGAGATATGGGTCTATTTTGGGGATGGATTGGTTGTACAAGCACTGTGCTACAATAGACTGCCGGGCGAAGAAAGTGCAGTTGGGTTCAGAGGTTACTACGGGTTGGACTTCGAAGACAGTATCGTTACTTTCCTTCTCAGAGGCTCAGAAATTGGTCAGAAACGGGGCTACCGGATTCATTGCCTACATCCTGAATACGGCTAAGGATCAGGTGAAATTGGAAGACACGGAAGTGTTGAAGGAATTTCCCGAGGTCTTTCCAGAGAAATTGGATTCGTTGCCTCCTGAACGAGAGATTGAATTCATGATTGATCTTTACCCGAATGCAGAGCCGTATTCAAAGACTCCATATCGGATAGCTCCAGCAGAATTGAAAGAGTTAAAGGTTCCGCTCGAGGCATTGTTGGAAGTTAGGTACATCAGGCCGAGTTCTTCACCCTGGGGAGCACCGGTGTTGTTTGTAAAGAAAAAGGACTGAACTTTAAGGATGTGCATCGATTACCGGGAGTTAAACCGGATGACTATTAAGAACAAGTATCCCCTTCCACACATCGAGGAGTTATTCGACATTCTTCAGGGTTCCAAGGTCTACTCAAAAATAGATTTAAGACAGGGATACTACCAGCTGCGAATCCGAGCAGAGGATATTTCAAAAACGGGATTCAATACTCGATATGGGCATTATGAGTTCGTGGTTATGCCATTTGGGTTAACTAATACCCCTGCAGCTTTCATGGATACGATGCACCGGATTTTCGGGCCTTTTCTCGACAAGTTTATGGTAATTTTCATCGATGATATTTTGGTATTCTCAAAATCTGCCGAGGAGAATGCGAGGCATCTTAAGCTTGTTCTACAGACTCTTAAGGAGCATCAGTTATTTGCTAAATTCAGTAAGTGTGAATTTTAGATCGATTGTGTTGCTTTCTTGGGACATGTGATTTCAGGCAAGGGTTTGGAAGTCGATCCTTCGAAGATTGAGGCCGTGCTTAAATGGGAGAAACCAAAGAATGCCTCGGAAGTTAGGAGCTTCTTGAGATTGGCCGGCTATTACAGGAGGTTCATTCAGGATTTTTCTAAGATCGCTGCACTGTTGACCCCAATTAACAAAGAAAGATGTCAAGTTTGTCTGGGACGAGAAATGTGATCAAAGTTTTAACTTTTTGAAAGAAAAGTTAGTCTCAGCTCCGGTATTAGCACTTCCCGAGGGTTCAGAGGAGTATGCCATGTATACAGATGCTTCTAAGGAAGGCTTAGGTTGTGTTTTGACTCAGAAGGGAAAGGTGATCCCTTATGCCTCCCGAAAGTTAAAGGAATATGAAAAGAATTATCCTACACACGACCTGGAGCTTGCAACCATGATCTTTGCTCTCGGGAAATGGAGACATTACTTATACGGGACTTCTTTTGAGATTTTCACCGACCACAAGAGCCTCCAGTATTTATGCACGCAGAAGGATTTGAATATGAGACAACGGCGTTGGATGGAAAAGTTAGAGGATTATGATTGCACGATCAAGTATCATCCAGGAAAAGCCAACGTGGTCGTCGATGCACTTAGCAGGAAGGTGAGTGTATCAAAATTGGAAGAAAAATAAAGTGATGAAGTTGCTCCAATTGTGTTAAAGGCTCGGGTTTCCAATATCACAATTCAACCGGAATTGAAGTATCGGTTATTCGAAGCTCAGAATAATGATCCGGAGGTACAGAAATTGGTAGGTAAGGCTAGAAGCTGATCCGGAGAGTCCTTTTGGGATTGACGAGATCGGTTTGCTTCGTTTTAAAAACAGAGTAGTAGTGCCTGAAGAGTTAAAACGGGTTCTACTTGAAGAAGCTCACAAGTCAGCATATTCGATCCACCCGGGAGGAAATAAAATGTATAAGGATCTGAAACAATATTATTGGTGGAACGGAATGAAAAGGGACATTACCGAGTATGTGAAGCATTGTCTGACTTGTCAGAGAGTGAAAGCTGAACACCAGAAACCCACGGGACTTCTGCAACCGTTACCTATTCCCGAATGGAAGTGGGAACAAGTAACGATGGACTTTGTATCCGGGTTACCAAAGGTAAAAGGTGGATTTGATGGTATTTGGGTAATCGTGGATAGATTTACGAAGTCGGCTCACTTTCTACCGGTCCGGATGTCTTATAAGATACCAAAGCTAGCCGAGATCTATAGGAGAGAGATTATTCGACTTCATGGCATTCCGGTGAGCATAGTTTCAGACCGAGACCCGAGGTTCACATCGAAATTGTGGTAAGAATTACAAGCCATTTTGGGAACGAGACTCAAGTTCAGTACGGCATTCCACCCACAAACGGATGGTCAGACTGAGAGATTAATAAGATATTTGGAAGATCTACTTCTAGCTTGCGCGATGGATTTTCAGAATTCGTGGCAAGAGCAGTTACCTTTAATTGATATCCTTATCTAGTACTCGATTTCACCTATCTGGTACTAGAATGCACCTATCTATAACTCGATCATGCTGTTCTAGTAGTAGATTACCCTAATCTAAAACTCGATCCTTTCCTCAATGTGGTCTGCGTGGAGGTGGTCTTCTTCGCCTTCCAATAGGTGTGCCTCATGCACCGTGAAGATAAAACGAAGTTCGTCGTAGAAAGGGCATCCACGCACCCTGATCTCCGAATGCGAACGAATCAACTATGTAAATATGTTACATTAGTACAGTCAATAATGAACATATTCTAAAGAAAATGATTGAGTATGATTTCGACTTACATCTATAGTATTCCCATTCCTATATTCATCGAAATCAATTCGGCCATTTTTACGATCTTCAGCCAAGTAAACTCCAGGACAAGCCAAGTAACTATGGAAGTTGTAAAAATTTATCCGCTTAACTTTCACCTCTTCTATAACATCTTCAGGCCAATATCGTCGTTTGAAACGATCTGACAATTCAATCGACACGAGAACGAGGCCTGAGTAGAAGACTTCTAGTTGCGAAACTTGGTTATCTTCGGCATACTGCCGAAGACGTTCGACTATGTACACTTCAACCTCGCTCTCAACGGGTGCTACCATGACTTTGAGTCTGTTTAGCAAGTATATGAAATATGGGAGAGAGAGAGAAGAAGGCAACATATATTTATACAGGTTAAAGACAGAAAGAAAGTGGAACCCTATCGTCGCGCCAGTTGGTATTCAGTCAGCCAACCTACGGGAAAGTGTGATGGAAACTTTTTATTTAAAGTATGCGCCCTTTCTGGGAGCATCACAATCTAATTACTTTCTTCAGTATTTGAACTAATGAAAATGCGCCAACTTAGTAAATGTTTACGTTATTTTATGCCTTGTAAATAATTACATTATTATATTGCATTTGAATGGAGTGCATTTGAACAACAGAAGAACTTATTGCTAAGTCATTATCTGAGTATTTTATCACAAATTATTCAACAAAAGCCACTTAGTCTAGTGATAGATTGAACCCTTCTATCACGCGATCTTTTGTGTCCTTCTTACAAATTACTCAGTCTACAAACATCAAAATTTAAGGGGTAGGATTAAAATGATTAACTTCATCAGGATCATTTTGAGGGATGTTTGAATTAACACTATCCTCA
Source organism: Lantana camara (assembly GCA_037501455.1). Classification (NCBI taxonomy): domain Eukaryota; kingdom Viridiplantae; phylum Streptophyta; class Magnoliopsida; order Lamiales; family Verbenaceae; genus Lantana; species Lantana camara. The sequence goes on from CM074864.1 coordinate 5,222,363, forward strand.
GAGTCCTCGGGTTGATCTTTGCCGTTAAGGGACTAGGACTCGGGGTCCGAGTTCCTATCATCAATGTTGTCCGCGTGGAGGTGGTCATCTTCGCCTTCCAACAGGTGTGCGTACCGCACTTTGAAGATAAACCTAAGGTCATCGTAATGACGGCATCCCTGAAACCTAGGTTCATCATCCCGGCGAACGAACTATGTAGTGTAATTGTATATTAAATTATGAACATAAATTAAAAAGAAAATGAATTGAGTATTAGTTTGACTTACAGCTATGGGATTCGAACTATAATATACCACGGCGTCCCATATGGCGCGAAAACCATCATCTGACATTCTTTCAACCCCAGGACACCCCAAGAATCTACGAAAGTTGTAAAATTTAATCCGCAGACCTCTCACCACTTCTATAACATCTTGAGACAAGTATTGTCGTTGGAATCGCTGTGACAATTCAACTGACACGTTAAACAGTCCTGTCTGGAAGAGTTCTAGTTGGGAAATTTGGTTTTCTACGGTATATTGCAGAAGACGTTCAACCATGTAGGCTTCAACCTCGCCCTGAATGGGTGTTGCTGCCATGACTTTGTTTATCAATCAAGTATATGAAATATGGGAGAGATTGAGAAGAAGGCAAGATATAAATACAGGTGATTAGGCATTATGATGGGAAGTAGAAACATTTAGTCACACCCCTTCGTTGTCTCACCTCTTCAATATTGGTCGGTCAAACTACGGGAAGGGTTCAATCATATTTTTAATTAATTAAGTGGCACCTTATGGTTTATGGTTAGTAATCATAATAATAGATATCTGAATGCGATCGAATTACCTATGTATGTTACATTTGAATTATGAGAATTGCATCTGCCACCGAATTGAATTTAATGCATCTGCCAACCAACTGAATTTAATGCATTTAGGAAACAAAGTAGACCTAATTTTTGCTTATAAATGCTTCAATTCAACAACAAGTATTTGTTGTAACGGTTTTACTACAGTTAAAAGCCAATCGTGCAAGTGTACACTAACATACGCGTAGCACAATAGGATCGAACCCACAGGGAAGGGAAATCAATCACTACTCTCTATTTCTCTCTAATCTAAAGACTTAACAGAAGCAATGGTTATTTCTATTAATCTACTGATGCAGAAAATAACAAATAACTAAATTAAAATCGCAATTAACAACTTAACACACGAATTAACTTCAGTAAACTAAACATGCAGGGGAAAAAGCTTTGAATCATGCAATCAAGAGTTGACGTGATACTCGTTTGACAAGTGTAATTCTATAACCTAGTCACTTATATTTGAATTACCCTCTCTCGAGGTATAACCAAGTGCTTAATTAGTGTTCAATGTTGCTCTCGCAATCACCAATAGTTAATTAAACCATACGAACAAGACTAGTGTAATTCAGTATTCTAGCGGCTCGGTATGGAATAAGATTACTGTTGTATAAGCTAGGTCCAAATCTCTTTGTACCCTACAACTTACAAGTATTGAAAACCCTCTAATTTACCATCACTCTTTCAATCTATAGGTAATTGTGACACATGCTACGGACGATCAAGCCATCGCAAGTCAGTTCAAACCAGTTTTCAAACTAAGAATTAACACAAGTCATTCAAGCATCTCATCAAACATCCATCATACAATCATCATCACTTTCCCCTAGCCCTAGATAATTAGCTACTCATAATTGAAGCAAAAATCATAAAACTAAAGCAAATTGCATTAAAATAAAGCATCGTCAAGGATTCTAAACAAAGTCTAACAATTAAACTCATAAACATTCAGCAATACTCCAAAAACGAAACTAGCATATGAAACTAAAACTAAAATAAAAGGAATTAGTTTGGAAATTAAAGCAACAATAAAACCAAAGATTGTTCTCGGAATTCAATCCTGTGGTCTTCTCGAATTATCAGAAAATCTTCTGAACTTCTGAGTCTTCTTCCAAACCCTAGGTCTTGACTTGGAAAAGAAACTCTTTTTCTCTATCTAACTCTCTCGTTATTTTTCTCTGAACCTCCTCCTGTTCCCTTCTCTTTATTAAAGATTCCAAAACGCACATATATAGCAGCCCTAGGAGATTTCTCGCCGCCCTAGGTAACGGACGTTACCTATATTTGCCTTGCTTTGGTTAACGCCCGTTAATGACCTGAAATCGCCATAACGCTTTTACTGGTAACGGGCGTTACCAATTTTCTTCTATATAGGGGTAACGGGCGTTACCCCTCTGTTCTCGCCAAAACCTCTCCTACTGTAGCCAGTAACGGGAGTTACTCCTAGTGTACTGCTAAATGGTAACGGGGAGTTACCACTTTTTCTCCCAAAAATACGTGAAATCACTCTGCTTCGCCGTTTCGTAACTCCAACTCTATTAACACCTGAACAGAGTCAAATAAACACATAAACGCATCAAACGACACTAGAATATAATCTATTTAACGCTTAAAATCATGCAATTTCTACACACAACAGTATTGCAGTAACCCTAGTCGCTTTCTCCTGCTTTCTTTCTTTTCTCCTTCTTCTTCAAGAGAGGCAGATGAACGCGAAGGTAACCCCAGTGTTATAGTGGAGCTTGGAGATAGATATCCAAGATTAGGGTTCATGAAGCTCAATAAGTCACCTTATTTTTTAACCCCAATCCTGGATATTTCATTTTCAAGCTCCACTCCTATTCTGGCTAATATAATGCATGTAGCACTAATTTTTTTCTGTAAATTATCTAATTACCGAGCTCATCCTCACACTTTCAAGCAAAAGCAAAACCAAACCCTCTCTGCTTTCTCTCTCCTTCGTTCTTTCTTTTCTCTTTCTTTCTTCTTCTTCTTCAAGAGAGGCAGACGAACGCGAAAACAAGCCAGTTTCTGACTGGAGCTTTGAGATGGATATCGAGGAATGGGGTTCATGAAGCTCAATAAGATCATTTATCTATTTCAATCCTCGATATTTCATCTTCAAGCTCTACTGCTCTTCTGGATCAACCATATGTCAATAAAATCCGGCTGATTAAAGAGGTGCAGACAACGAAAACAATCCACCGGTTTGGAGCTTGGATTCGGCATTTAAGTATTGGGCTTCATGAATCTCAATAAGTCACCTTATTGTTACTAAAGAGATGGATAATGAATCTCTGCATTCATGAATCTAGTACTAGATTCAAAAAAATATGGGAAATTCGTTTCAACTGATTAATGTAGTACTAGATTAATTGAATCTAGTACTAGATTATTCGTTACAAGTGACTGATCTAGTACTAGATTATTCTTTACAAAAGACTGATCTAGTACTAGTTTGATTGAATCTAGTACTAGATTATTCGTTATAAGTGACTGATCTAGTACTAGATTATTCGTTAATGACTTAAAATATGGATTTTAAAAGGTAAAACAATTAATATCACTGCTAGGTTACACAAATTACGTACGCCAATGAATAATGAGTTCAAAAAATAAGGGAAATTCTTTTCAAGTGATTGATCTAGTACTAGATTATTTTGAATCTAGTACTAGATTATTAGTTACGAGTAACTGATCTAGTACTATATTATTCATTACTGGAATGGAATAAGGATTTTAAAAGGTAAACAAGAAATATCACTGCTACTTTATATTACGTACCCCAATAAATAATGAGTTGAAAAAAATAAGTGAAATTCGTTTCAAGTGACTGATCTAGTACTATATTATTTAAATCTAGTACTAGACTCATAAGGATCGAGTACTAGATTACATGAATCTAGAACTCGATTCTAGCAGGGTTTCGATTTCTAGATCTTGGACCAGGATTTCGATTTCTCCATTTAGTTGGGCTTTTTTGCCAACATCATGTTCCAAAATGTTTGCAGATTGGCCACAGGCGAGGCACTACGTTTTTAGAATGGCCACAGGGGAGGCATTTGCAGATTGGTTCAAACTCGGCTAAATAAACACTTTTCGTCAATACAAACACAAAACCATCAATACCAACATTATTATTTAAAGTTTCGCAGATTATTCCAAACGTTTTTCAAAGCAACAGCAGTGGCGACGAGAGACCAGAATTTTGTCATTTCTCTAGAAAGTAACATGCGCTTCGTAATTTTTGATCAAAATTTGTGTGGAATTGTATGCAAAAATTACGAAGCAGTATGTTACTATCTAGAGATAAAACACACTGGCAGCCGGAGAGGAGATCTGGTGGAATATGGTAGAGGGTGGCAACGAGAAGTATGAAGAAGAAAGAGAAATTAGGGTTTCATTTGTTGTTGGATCATGGCTATGGAGTTATAAATAGAGTGAATGGAACTTATTAAATTTTGCAGTGGCGGAGATGAAGAAGGAGAGAAGAGAGGAAAATGAGGAGAATTAGGGTTTTTGTGTACAACTTATACATTTATTATATTTTGTAAAATAGTCCCAAAGGTTTCTTCTTTTACAAATCAAGCTAATTACATTTGGTTTATGATTTAAACTTGCCACGTCAGATAATAGGCGAGAAAGAAAAGGGGAAAAGAAATTGAGGGTTATATCCCTAAAAAAAGAGTTTGCCGTCCCTTGGGACCAAATTCCCTCCACTCATTATAGAGAAAGAAAACCCACCATCCTCTTCTCAACTCAAATCGATTCAAATACTGCTCGTGGAACCCTAGCGTCGCCCTCCGCTTCGCGCCGTCACACCATCCTCCCACCGCACTTCGTCTTCTTGTCGTGCCATCGCACTCTCTACATCACGACTGCTCGCGGTAGTCGAGCTTCTGGCCGTGGCCGTCTCGCCTATCTGCTTCCCTCTCAAGTCCCAAATTCTCTCTACCAATCCGCCTCTCGAGTCTCACCCATTTGGTCTATGAGATGATTTCAGTTCACTCTGTTACTGCTGCTCTTGGTCTCGATTGGCACAAGTATGGTAACGGGATAATTCTGTTATTCGTGTTTATTTATGGGGATTTAGGGCTTTTCTTGGTTGCATTTGGGATTTAATGGTTGTGTGTTGATTATGTGCTTTTGACTGTTTAATCTAAATCGAGTAACTGTCTGAGATTTATGGTTCTTGGATTCTTGTTCTTTTTCTCCCTTCTAAATTTATATTTAATGGTTGTTCTTTTTCCCCCTGTCTGATGATGAGACTGACATTAAAAAGCTTGAGGAAGGTCTGCTCTGGGGAGTATGTAAGTATTTTCCTGCATTTGGATATATCAACGACGAGGAGGTGAGAATCACAGTTAAAGATAGTAAACGGTTTTATTCTTTATGTATGCAGCAAAACTTGTCCCTGTTGGATATGGCATCAAAAAGCTTCAGATTATGATGACCATTGTTGATGACTTGGTCTCTGTTGATACACTCATCGAGGAGAGGCTCACAGTTGAACCCATAAATGAATATGTCAAATGCTATGACATTGTGGCCTTCAACAAAATATGTAAGTTGATGCTTCTTGGTTGCCATCTGAAGTTAACAAAATTCTATCAGGATTATAATTAATTGAACATACAGTCTAATGTATCTTGCTTTATACATCAAATACTCTATACATCGAATCCTTTCTCTGAAGATGAACATCTGTTCATGCACTCCTTTGCATGTGTAAACATGTCCAGAAAAGTAAATTTGTAGATCAGACAAGGGATTACATATTCTTCTCAAAATTGTCTGCACGTAATCATCCATTTCTTGACCTTTGCCCTAGCCCAGAATTTGGATATTCATTACTAAATTCCCATGGAACTTAAAATTTTAAATTGATCTCTTTTTTGATATTATTACAGCCATTATTTCTTAAGTTTTACATCTTTTGACTGAGGCCTCTTTTCTTGCAGAATATTGCTGCCTGCTTCATTCATGGACTATCCAATTCAGAGTTTGCAACAAAGTTTTCTTTAATTTATTCAACTCTAGTTTCATGTACTTTTTAAATGGCTATTAAAATATCCATCTTTTGGGTGATTAGTTATTACATGAGATGTACTTCCTGATGGTGACTTTTTCTCTGAAATTAGGTGTTATAATTCGATCAATGTGGAGTTTGTATGCCAGATTAGATTCTATACTCCACCCTGGCTCATTCACCAAATAGCCTCCCTGTTTTGACTGCAATAACTTTGAAGGGTGCATATCGTCTTTCAGGTGCCGGACTTAGTATACTTGTTTCATCTGCTCCTTCCCTCAAATCTATCGATATCAGTCAGTGCCCCTTGCTTACTGCTGAAGGAATCTGCTCCCTGGTAAACTCACTGAGATTTGTTTTAAGGGAATTATATTTGGATAACTCTACAGGAATATCTTTAAATGTTCAGCCAATTAATTGATTCCGTGATGTGTTTGCAGGGAGTTGACTGATGCATCCTTGGAAATCATTGGTGATGCTTGTCCTGAATCACGTGCAATAGACCTGACAAACTTGTTGAAATTGACTGATGTTTCTATTGGTCAATTCAGGTCCTAAAACTTTGTCGTAATGCATTCAGGTACTCATTTAAACCCTTTCTTTTTTGTTTGACTCCGTGGTTAACTAATTTGATGAGTATAGAGATAGGGGTGCTTGATTCCTTATTGGATTCCCATTCTGGATTTCTAACTCAATTCTATGAAATTTGTTATTGGTTATCTTCCATTATAGTTGGATACATTCAGATACGTTTTTTATTTTTTCGGTAGAACATTCAGATACCTTTTGGTTATATCTTTTACTTGCCAGTTTCTTCTTCAAAGACGGTTCAAGTGGATAAAATAGCTTTTATTGGGATAATTGGAACTTTGCTTTCCAGTTAACTATAACTACCATTTTTTTCTTATATTTAGTTAAGGAGGTTTATCTTCAATTTAACTGTAATCCACCTATGTTGATATATGTAAAAAATGTTTCCTAAATACTGTTACCTGGATTTATCTTGCAGTACTTGATGTGATTCAACAACATTCCAAGTGAACGAATGGAACTTCCTCCTCAATTTTTGGATGATAGTTCTGTAGTTGAGGCAACTTAGATTGTGATCATATTTGTTGTTATTGGCAACGTATGTGGATTATTTAATATCTCAGATGATAATTTTTGTTCTATTGTTATGCCATTTTAATTGATAGGTTTTGTTCATCTAAGAACTAATTACGTTCGACATTATATATTTAATAATATTTGTATTTAGATTTGGGATTTGATATATATTTTTGGATTATGAACAAATATTTCATGATAGGTACCGTATTTATTTAAAATAAAAATATATAATTTTTTTTGACAATATATACAATAAATTTTATATATAAACTTCCGAGGGAATTCCTAGGGATTTTCCCTCGGAAATTTAAAAATAAAAGATAAGATTCTGAGGGAAAATCCCTCGGAAAATGAATTTTAACAAAATAATGGTGATAAAATCATGGAAATTTATTGGTTTCTGAGGGAATTCCCTCGTAAATCTTTTTATCCATACTTTTTTAATTTTATTTTCCAAGGGGATTCCCTCGGAAATCACAAAATAAAATTTAAAAAAAAATTCCGAGGGAATTCCTTCCGAAATCTTTTTGTCCATATTTTTTTAATTTTATTTTCCGAGGGAATTTCCGAAATCGCAAAATAAAATTAAAAAAAATTGGACAAAGATTTCCTAGGGAATTCCCTCGAAAATATTTTTCTCGGAAAATTTTCCGAGGGAACAAGGTCATTAGGTATATTCCGAGGGAATTCGGAGGGAAATTAAAATCATTTCATTTCCCTTGGAATTCCTTCGAAAATATTTTTCCGAGGGAATTCCCTCGGAACCAATTCCGAGGAGAGTTTTTCCAAGGGAATGAATTCCCTCGGAAATTGACATTTTCCGAGGGAATCCCTCGGAATTTCCTCAGAAATTTCCCTTGGAATTCGCCTGTTTTCTTGTAGTGCAAGGACTCAACGAAAAAAACCTCTTCATCCGGTAAGTCATCTGACAATTCCCATTCTGCTGGAATCGGATGATCTGCTAAGAAGTTAGCAAGCGCTTGACCTTTTACCGCTTTTTGCGATACATACACTATCTCGTATTGGTTAAATATGATGGACCACTTAGCCAATCTTCCGGATAGTGTGGGTTTAGACATCACATATTTAACTGGGTCGGCTCGAGATATGAGTCTTATGGAATAAGCCTCGAAGTAATGCTTTAACTTCTTGATCGCTTAAAATAACGCCAAACAGATCTTCTCAACAGGCGAGCACTTCAACTCGTTTTTTGTCAAAGCTCTACTAAGATAGTATAGTGCTCTTTCCTTTCCTTCATCATTCTCTTGCGCCATTAGAGCATCAATTGACCTCTCTTAGGCGGCGATATACAAGATAAGCGGTTTCCAGGTGTTGGAGCTCCTAAAATAGGTGGATTCGAAAGATGTTTCTTGATATTCTCGAATGCATTCTGACACCCTCGGTCCCATTCAAAGATAGTACCTTTCTTCATGAGATGACTGAAAGGTTGACATCTTCCGGCCAAGTTTGATATGAATCATCTAATGAACGCCAAGTTGCCTTGTAAACTCCGCAGTTGTTTGAGATTCTTGGGCGGAGGCATTTTCTGAATGACATTAATTTTTGCAGGGTCGACCTCAATTCCACAATGGCGAACTATGAAATCGAGAAATTTTCCATAAGTGACTCCGAAAGCACATGTCAAAGGATTCATCTTCAAATTGTATTTTCGCAGTCGATCGAACACAACTTGTAGATCCGATAAATGATTTCTCTTTTTCTTAGTTTTGACTACAAGGTCATCGACATAGCATTCCACATTTTTATGCATCATATCATCGAAGATATTCTGCATAGCTCGTTGATAAGTAGCACCTGCATTCTTTAGTCTAAACGGCATAACTTTATAGCAGTATATACCTTTGGGAGTGTAAAACACTGTACATTCCTCATCTTATGGAGATATTCTAATTTAGTTATACCCTGATGATATATCTATGAAAGACAAAGCTTTGTGCCCTGTAGTTGCATCAAACATAAGTTCGATGATCGACAGTGGGAAGTCATCCTTTGGGAAAGCTTTGTTTAAGTCTCGAAAATCCACGCATACGCGAATCTGGCCATTCTTCTTCTTGACCGGGATAATGCTGGAGATCCAAGTGGGGTACTTTACTTCTTTAATGAACCCAACATCAATAAGCTTGTTGACGTCGGCTTCGATTAGAGCAGCTCACTCTGGGTGACATACTCGTTGTGACTACTTCACTGGCCGAGCTCCATGCTTTTTGCCAAGGCGATGAGTCGCAATTTTTGGATATAACCCAGGCATTTCCGTGTATGTCCAAGCGAAGACGTCTTTATAGTCCTTTAACAAACTTATATACTGAGTTGTTTCTTCGGGGCCGAGAAGTGCACTCACGAACGTTGGTCGAGGCTTGTCTACCATACCAAGGTTGACTTCTTGTAACTCGTCCACGATTGCTTGCACTCCATCTTCAAGTTGTGGAGGCGCATTTTAGACTTCATCCTCCGTGATTTCAGAATCACAATCTTCATGAATCGAGACATGATTACACGTTCTTATAGTGACAGGCCCTTCCGTTGTGATGAGCAAAGTAGAAGATGTGCCCCCAATCGAGAAATGGAGAGTTTGATTTTCTCCAGTCGTATTTGGCGATTTTGTGGACTCTTCATGGGTTACGTTTCCATCAGCATATGTACTTTCACTGAGACGATCGAACACCGAGCGATGTTTTGATGCATACTTGTTCTCTGAAGCTCCGTGGTACTTAGTCCCGAGTCTCTTGAACACGGAAGGACGTTTCATGGGAGCACTAAGCCTATCAAACACCGAGATGCATTTATTCTTCTAATTGACTTCGTTTTTCGCATCGGAGATGTGTTGCACATTCACGCATTTATCTTTCCGAGATACACCTATTCTCACTGGTTCCGTATGAACATATCCCACGCCCGTCTTAGGCTGATTAACATGAAGTCCCTTTTCTTTCAGCTTAAGTTGTGCTTCCGTGAGCCCATAAATCTTTTCACCAGTCAATTCTGGTTTTAAGTTGCTTAAGGCTGATGGCCTAGAAAAGTCATATCCTGATCTCTCTAAGAGTGTGTAAGCTTTTGGATCGAATACTCCTTCTACTTTTTCAGGCCGCACTTCTGAAGATGGTGAATTTTCCAACTTTAAGTTGACGATGGGCATTATCAAGTCTGATTTTAGAGTTTTGAGACAATTAGGGGACTTCACCTTTTGTCGTTCATCATGAGCTTCACATGTGAGTTTGTTTTCCTCATTGTAGACTTTGTGTTTTTCACTTGAAGATTCTGCGGGATCTATGACAGGTATAGTTTCTTTTACGGATTCAGGATCCAGGTAGAGCTTAGCATCAGCAAAGTGAGATTCAGCCTCGGTAAAGGGCTTCACATCCGCATCCACTTTCATGACTTCTCCATTCTTCAAATATTTGAAGCATTGGTGAAGAGTAGATGGAACAACGCCATTTTCATGGAGCCACGGTGTAACATCCTGACTTTCAGGTACGCATTACGGGTGTGTTACATGTACAATTTAATTATTTATTTATGTACTTGTGTGAGATTCTAATGATTATTTGATTATTTGAAGATATTTGAATTTATTTGTTTAAGTATAAATACGAACTTTGAACGTTTATGCCTCTATGTCTTGTATTTTGCTCCATATATGTCCGAATTTAATTTCGTTTCTTGCGAATTTTTGGTATATGTGAATTATGAGAGATATGAACTTGGTATTATACTCATTTTATGATTTCAAGTTCCTTTGGTTTAGTTTTGGTTCGTTTTTTTTTTTACGGAACCAAGAGGGGGCTAAACGGGCATTTAGCGCACCTGGGGTTCCGGGCGGCCTATCTTGGGCTAGGGAATTCGGATTCGAATTTCAAAAGAGACGTTGAACTCATAATGAAATTTGGAAGCTTTGGAACCTAACCTTATATTTTTTTAAGTTCATTTGGATCTTCGAAACCTCACCGTAACGAGCACCTTGCTCTTAAATAATACCTTTGACTAGTCTTGATCTTGTGGCTCCCATCTTAACCGCAACCAAACCCCAAACCATGACTAAATGACTTGAGTTAACCTCATCTCTCCCACATATCAGCCCAGTTCGAACCACCCTCAAACGAAGAAGAAAAAGTGCAGCTCCAAGAGAGAAAGAAGAGAAGAGAAAAGAAGAAGAGGCACTATTCCAATTTTGAGATTTTGAGTTCTATTCTCCATCATTTCTCTCCCAATCAAAGAGGTAAGTTAATATTTGGTATCTACATGACTTTGTGATCATTTCTATTTCAACCTTGTAAGTTTTCACCATGATTTGATTGAGATATGGCATATGTGATGAATAGTGATGGTTTGGACGAATTCGATGGGTATAGCATGATCTCTTGTGATTTCTTTTGATATGAAGTATGTATTTTGTTCCTGAGACATCATTTATGATTTATATGAACTTGATTTGGGTGTTGGTTGAGAATTCATAACTTTGCCATTAATGAACTTTGGAGGTTTTGTAAGAACTTATTCTCTTTTCACTTCTAGCATGAATTGTTTCAAGTTTAGACCATTTAATGACTTGTAATGCATGAGTTCTTACTTTTATTTCTTGCATATAAGTGTTAGTGTCATTGGCTTGGTTTGTTTGGAGTTTTAGGGAGTTTGCAACCCTTTTTCCTGAAATTTTAGCCCTAACTCAAATCCACGGTCGTGGAATTTTCCTTTGCAAAAATCCATGGGGGTGGATTTGAGACAGGCCCTCCTGGAACCCTTCCTGACCTAGATCCACGGTCGTGGATTTTCCTTTGGGAAAAATCCACGGGGTGGATTTAGGGCAGCAGCTCCCTTTGCTTCGAACTTTGTTTTCTTGTTTCTTTTCGCTTGTTTCTTGCTCTCACACCCTAAATTTGATTTTCATGCTTTTCTAACATGTTATATTATATGTTATGAGTATTGTATGAAGTTTTTAGATCAATTTGATATGAAATGTGCAAAATATGTTCATTTATGCCTTACTTGTTGCCTTGTTGCACTTCATACATATCATTCACACCCATATGCATTTACCGAGCGTCTATTTGGTTCATTTTGAGTCTAAGAGTATCCCTTGTTGTTTGTTTTGCACAGAGGACCTTCCCATTGACAGTGATCTTGCTCCTTAGGCCACCGTTTCACACTTTTGTCCCCACTACAAGCGTATTCATGGTGAGGTTTTGTTCTTTTAGTTAAGTGACCTACGACCCTATGTGTTTTGAACCCTTGCATGCAAAATATGTATATTAGACGATAAATATGTGTATGATATGTACTTTAAGGGCTTGTCCCGTTTCTCATATGACTTTGAAAAGGGTTTGTATAAGTATATAAGCTATTTTACGTTTGATTTGAAAATCGTGGATAAGTATGTGTGTGTGTAAGCGAGATGTGAATTTTGAGGAAAAGCTTTGTGCAAATTATGCCTTTTGAGTTATGCATTTGGGCCCCGAAGAGTGGTATGGTATCTCGGGACGGCCGTGGGGTCACCCGGCTCTTCCATCAATATTTTCCGTTTGAGAGTCTCACCCAACCATAGGAGGTTGAGGAAGGGTGTTTCTCTTGAGCCTACGGAAGAAATCCGTCGAAGGTTTCAAGGACATGATTAAGCCTTTTTTCGTGTGCATTTTGCCGATAGTTAGGGTCGTCAACCCTTCTATCACCCGGAGAAAGGATGGTTTATGCATTTTGTTTTGATTATGCCTTTTATATGGAAGTAGGAGGGATAACTCATTCTCGCCGAGTTGTGTGTGTGTGGGTGCATGATCTATGAAACAAGAATAGATTCATAATAACCTAAAACTTGTCATTTTGGCTTAGGGCCTCTCTTTAAATTCTATATATATCTACTGTCACGGGAAAAAGTTTTAGCTTACAAAAACCATTCTCGGTTCATGGATCTGTTGGGAAAAACACGATCAGAAAGCGCAGCGGAATTTAAAAATTTTCCCAAAAAGCAAGATCGTGTTAGGAATAGTGCCCTAGAAAGCCGATTGTATATCCGCTTTGTGCTTTTCCTTATTGTAATCACAGACAATCTTTGAATGAAATAACGAATTGAGACAACACTTCTTTATATGCTCTTGTTTGGTATGCGTTTACTTTATCTGTGCATGTATGAGAACTCCCCTAATCCTGATGACCTTAGGACTCTACCATTTAGGTGAAATGGTTCATGAAACGAGCCCTATATCACATAAGTCATGATTAGTAAAATACTCCAAGCCGTTGAGTCCTACAGACAGTGGGAGTGTCAACCTGACTCCTCTAAGGCTTGCTTGTGGGATCATGCCCTTAAGAAGGACCACCTTGTTTCATGGAGGTGCAAAGTGTATAGTTGATACGTGCGTGATACATGAGGGTGCTTACTTTAATAAGTAAGTTCACTGAGGTGCCCCGTGTGAGAACATTCCTAAATGGGAAATGAAGTTTCTATTTCAGGAAATGGAAACTTCCAGATTAGGAAATATCTCACGAGTCATTGATGTGATTAATTGATCCTTAGACTTGAGGTTTTGTCACTTTATGAGTTAACCTGTAGTCTTAGGTATAAGATTTAAAGGGTGTCGCCTTAGACAACTGATTCAAGGCTTATGCTGGGGCTGCACAAGTGATTCATGAAAGTGAATGAGAATCAAGAAAGGACCTACACTTGCATATGCAAGGTGATCTCTTATTGTGTAAGTCATTCATATGCCATATGGAGTCCTTGGCCAAGGCAGTAGATCAAGACATCAAGAAAAGGGTTTCTTGGATTGAGATCAAATGGATATGAAATGCACTTAGCTTTAAGACCGGATTATTAGCGTTCTGATTATTCCCTTGCCCTAGATCTTGGTTGAGAGATAGTAAGTAGGAGGATTGTATCTCACATGAATCAATGACTTAAAGGTTCTGTCGAATCCGAACATTCCAATTCAGCTAGGGGTTAAACACCTGTTGCTAGACTATGGTCATTTAATCTGTGGACTGATTAATTAATTAGTGAACTAATTAATTGGGGTCACTGCTAATTGAATTGAGAACCTAGAGGGTCACACAAACAACTTGGTTACATGAGTTGAGGCTTGAAAATGATTAAACGAGTTAATCGGGCCAAGAGGGTTCCACACGTGTGTAACCACACGTGTGGGTCACGTGAGTGACACGTGTCCTTGTGACACGTGTCCCACACGTGTATATATATATATATTGTATATATATGTTAAATAATTAAAAGTGTTAATTATTTAATAGACTTTGGTTTAATTTTGAATTAAAAGGAAAGTCTTATTTTGGAGAAAAATAATCTAGTTAATTAATTATGAATTAATTAATTAGATAAAATAAGTTATTTATTTTAAATAAATAAAGTATAAAATTATCTAAAAATAGTTTGGATATTTTTAGCTCTCTTAAAAGTTGACTTGAATTAGAATTCAAAGTGAAAGTTGGAAAATACTTGATGATCAAGTAATAGGAGAGAGAGAGACCAAATCCTTAGTCCATAAGGACTAGGGATTTCGGCCACTTCCCTCACCTATATATAGGGGAGCTCGAGCTCCCCTTAGAGCGAATTGGCAATTCTTTTGGTTCATATGTTGAACACCATCCTTTCTCCAAGATAAACGAAACCCTAGGTTAAGCCTAAACACTAACTAGAGAACTAGCATCCTTACTAGTTAGATTGTGATCAAGTTGGTGGACTATCTCTAGAGAGCTTCAAGTTAGAAGTTTGAAGATTCGAGCTTTACCAAGGAGAGGGGATCAAGCCGCGAGAAGAGCGTTCTTGGGTGGCTTGAAACGCTTCAAGAAAGAATAAAAGAAAAGTAAGTTCCTTATCTCTACGAATTTGGTTACACGATTGCGAGTCCAGATCCTTTTGTTGGGAAAATTTTTAAATTCCGCTGCTTTCTGATTCATGTTTTCCAACAGATCGGACTTGTAATTTCTATTTCTAATCTTTAGGATTCAAGAACTCACAAGAATCGTCGCTTTCTTGATACGTTTTGAGCCGCCCTCAAACGCGCTTCATGCGGTAATGGCAACCCTCGTCCCTCGAAAGATTCTTTCTACTAGATTCCAAAGTAGGTTTTCTCTAGAGTAATAATCCACACCAACCTAGATTCAAATCATGTTAGGGAAAGTGCTAGCAATACAACATGTGTAAAGAAAGAAACAAAAACGAGAAGAAAGAGAGCAAGAGAATTCTCCCAAATTCTTGAAGCCATGTAGTTCGGGTGTGAATCCCAAGTCACGCGTAAGGTGAAAAATTCGAGTCCCTTAGCTTATTTATAGCCTAGGGGTTCGAACCCCAAACCCTAATCGGAATCGGATTCCAACTTTGACTTTACTTCTATTTTCTTTCTCTCCAAGTAATAGGAATTTTATTCAAAATAAGCTATCTTATTCTTCTAGAAAGAGAGTTCCTAACTAATTAGAAATATTTAATTATTCAACTAAAAATTAAATATCTTATTCCAATAATATTTATTCTAATCATATTAGAATTAATATTTACTAGAATAATAAATAGAACATATTTAGTATTTATTTATTTATTTATTCTAATCAAATTAGAATAACTTAAATAATTAAATACTTAGAATTAATTCTCTAATTAATTCCTAGAAGGGCTTTAGAATTAATTCTCTTAATTAATTCTAACGAGCTAAAATTAATTCTCTAATTAATTTTATTTGGCTTCATAATTAATTCTCTTAATTAATTATATTAGGGATTTATAATTAATTTTCCTAATTAATTATACTTGGGCTTTATAATTAATTCTCCAATTAATTAACATGTGATCCGATTTTTCAATCGAACCACATGCCCAAACACTTGCTCACGTGCCACACGTGTACATTTACATGTGTGGTCTCGTTTCGATCAACTATTTGATCTTTCTTTCAATACCCTTTGAATCTGGCATTTGTACTGTGTGACCCCCTAGGTTCATTTTCAGTTAGCAGTGAGACTAAAACGCTTTATTAGTTCACAGATCACACGACCATAGTCTAGCCACAGGTGTGTGATCCCTACCCGAACAATGAATATATATTCGAAAGAACCTTTAGTCAATGACAACTGTGAGGTACTATCCTCCTACCAACCCATCTCTAGATTAAGATCTAGGGCATGGGAATAATGAGAGCCCTATTAATCTTAATCTTAAAGCTAAGTTCATTTCATATCCATTTGATCTCAATCCAAGAAACCCTTTTCTTGATGTCTTGATCCACTAACTCGGCCGAGGGTTTAGGATGGCATATGAACGACTTATGTAATAAGAGATCTTCTTGCATTACAGCAAGTGTAGGTCCTTTGTTGATTCTCATATGCTTCCATGTGCCACTTGTGCAGCCCCAGCATAAGCCTTGAATCAGTTGTCTAAGGCGACACCCTTTAAAGCTTATACCTAAGACTACAGAGTTAGCCCACAAAGCATCGATGGAATCTCAAGTCAAAGGATTAATTTACTCACGCCATTGACCTGTTAGATATTTCCTAATCTGGAAGTTTCTATTTCTAAGTATAGAAACTTCCTTTCCCATTTAGGAATCTTCTCACGCGGTACACCTCAGTGTACCCATTTTAATAACGAGCACCCTCATGTATTGCGTATGCATCAACTATGGATTTTACACCCCATGAAATAGGATGATCCTTCTTAAGGATGCAATCCCATGAGCAAGTCTCAATCGAGCCAAATCAACACTACCACTGTTTGTTGGACTCATCGACTTGGAGTGATTTCTAATCCGGCCTTAAGTTAGGGCTTGTTTCATGTGTCATTCACCTAACGACAAAGTCCCTAACAGCCTTATGGATTAGGGGAGTTCTAATACATGCACACGTAATGGAAACGCACAAAAACACGTATTGGCATATAAAGAAGTGTTTGCCTATGATAATAGTCAATCGTATATTATTCAAAGATTGTCTGTGACACAAGGAAAGTCCCAAAGTAGATTTCTTCGAATCGGCTTTCTAGGGCACTATTCCTAGAAATCTCCCACTTGCCCGTAAAAGCCATTTAGGTATTCTAAGTCTCATCTTCTCAAGATGTACCTTGAGAGCCTATTGACTTTGGGCGTTTCCAAAGTGGATCTGCTATATTCTCTGCTGATGTGACCCTCTTGTTTACACATCTCTTAGGAAACACCTTTTCCTTATAAAATGATTCATAATCAGTCTCTTGGTGAGGTCTTGGTTTTCTTACTTGAGCAGCCACCCATTTAATTATACGATATGATAATGGAGTTGTTTCATGCTAGGAACTTCATCAAACTATTTAGATGGAGTTTCTTACCCAAACACTCAACTTAGCAGTAGTCAATATGGCTAAGTTCTCAACTACAATAGTTGAAATTTCGCAACGTATATGCTTGGAAGGGTTTCCATACGTTGCTTTGCCATTCAGGCATACATTATATCCTTTAAATGATTCACAATCATCTATGTTTGATGAACGATTACATCAAATATCCTTTCAATAATAAGATTCTTTTGGGCTCTGTAAATTAATACATATCCTTATTTCTTCTCAAGTACTTTGAGGACATCCTTTATAGAAATCTAATGACCTTCTCTGAGGTCATATTAGATTCGGCCTACTACGCTTAGCGTTGCGCCATATCTAATTTTGTACATAACTTTGCATATATTACGCTCCCTTTCACTTAAAGGGGTTTTCGGACATTCTAACTTTCTTAAACTTATCTTAGGTCACATACTCTTCAAAAGAGTTTTTCCATTGTGCATACCAAACTATTTCAATACCACGGTTATGTACTCATTTTATGATTACTTAGATCAATCTTTATAGATCGCAAGTTGAGAATGTAGGATTCATCACAAAGATCTTTCATGTCAAACTATTTCCTAAACAAGATTTTGGTAACTTTCATGCCATCCTTCGCATTCCTAATAAGAATGATGTCAGATCTAAAGTACCAAAAGTTGAAGCTAACGTCACTAACTTTAACATGTAGACTTGAGATTTATTCGACTTTCATCTGAGTTAAACGATTTGACTACTCTATGGAATCGAATTCTCTAACTCCTAGAGGCCTTTATCAATCTTCAGATTGATTTAGGGGTTTGCATACCTTGTGCATACTCCCACTGAATATGAGATTCATTGAAATACCATATTTCAGTTGCTTTCAATCTCCTATTAAGGAAGACGGTTCTCACATTCATTTAACATATCTCACAGTCAGAACATGTAGATATGCTAAATATAATCCAATTGGACTTTTGCATTACAACCGCCTAGGAGGTTGAAATGCTTTCCATTTACTAGAAGCTCAATGAGCTTGATCCTATCAGGTGGATCAACCAAGGTCAAAACTTGGTTTGATTATATGTAACATCCCGCTCGTCCGACTGTATAGGTACGCGGTTCTAGACTGCTAAGTGTGCTTTTAAATTAATTTAATTACGTGATTTACGTGTTTATTTTTTTCTTTACGTTAAATACTTAAATTATATGATTTCATAATTGAATTTTTATTTGAACCTTATTTGAATTATTTGAACGTTTTTACCTTTTCACTTCGTTTTTAATCCGTTTAAACCCGTTTTCGTTTCTAACTACTGTGATTATGTGACATACATGAATTATGCCTATTATGAATGTGTTCTTATTTTTGTTGCATGTTTTTAGGTTCGTTTGATACGGTTTTCGAACCGTTTTATTTGTTAGGGACTTGAGGGCCTAATTTGATTTAGTGCACCTTGGGTTCCGGAAGGCGTAACTTGAGCTCGGGAATTCAGATTCAAATTTAAGAAGTGACGTCGGACTCGTAGGGAAGAATGAAGCTAGAGAATTTGGCCTCATATTTTTCTAAGCCCGTTTGATACCCCGTATTTCGCCCGAAACGTGACCCTTGTGACAGATTTGCGATCCTCACCCGTTTTGTTCATATCCGACCGGTTTCTTATCCGAATTGACCCGTTTTTTAACCCATTTTCTCCTATTTTAACCCTTTATCTCACTCTCTCTCCCTCATCTCGGTTCAGATCTAGGAAAAGAAGAAAAGAAGCAGAAATCGTAGCAGCAGGGGAGAAAAGGAAGAGAAGGGCAGCCACTATTCACTTTCGGAGATTTCTTGCTCGTTCGACCTCCATTTCTTGTCAAATTCAAAAGGTATGACCAGATTTTGAACCTCCATCTCCTTGAATTTCTTTTAAATCTGATTTTGTTCATTTTCATCCTTGTTTGATCATGTTTTGGGTGAGGAAGGTGAATAGTTAGGTTATATGCCTTTTCTTGTTGAATTCATGCCAAACTTGCTCTATAATTTGAATTGATGCATGATAGATGATCTCTTAACATTCTTTTATGTAAAAATGAACTGAAATTCCATGAAAAGTTGCTGAAAATCGGACCACCATTTATGAATTTCATTTCTTGAATTTGAAGATATATGTTGATTTGCTTCCTTGCCATACCGTGTGAATTTGTGGTGTTTTGAGGGGTGTTTTCCTGAGCTTTTGCTGTCCTTTCCTTGGTCTTTTGTTGCCTTGTCCTGCTGCTATTGTTGTGTAGCTTGAAGATGGAGAAACAAGGCTGGAATTTGCTGTTTTCGCGACCTGCGCAGGCGGTCGCGCCCGCGACCGCGATTAGCTGTTTTCTGGTCGGTCCCGCGAACAGATTTTGGGCCACTCTCGACTTTTTGCTACGTTGAACGTTGGAGAAGATGGTAGTCGCACCTGCGACCACCTTTGCGCCGCGACCCCATTTTTAGCTTTCTGCGTGCTTTTGCTGCTGTTGTTTTTCTTTCTTTCCTTCTTGTTTGTTAATGTGCTGCGTTTGTTTGTATATATCTAATAATATGCTTGTGCTTGTATATATAAATACTAATATGCATGTTATCTTGTATTTTATATATTTATTTGTATATATATCGTTAATGCTTGAATTGTATATTGTATATGTGCATGTGTGGGTACGTATGTGTGTTTGCATGCATGAGATTGTTTATTTTGTGCATGGAGGTGTGTATATATATATATTTATGTAGTTAATATTGCTTATGTATATATGTAATATATATAATTAGTGCATGCATTGTGTATATGTAATATATATATATATGTTTCATGCATGTTGTACGTGTGTATATATATATATATAGTATATTAGTGTAATGCATATGCAAGTGTATTATGTATTATTTATGTATTATGTGTGTGTGCATGTGTTGTGCTCGTGTGTGTGTGTGTTGTGTTATTTATTTTAAAAAGCTTTAAAATATTTAGTTTGTTTTAAATTTCTTATGTGATATGTTATAATATAGTACTATTTTGTCTAAGTTAGGAATTCATGGAATTGTTTAAATTGGATTCTAAAGATTACGTGCATGAATTTATGAATTTAGTTAATGTGAAATATGTGAATTATGACTCAATATGAATTAATGTGACGATTCCTTACTCCGTTTGATATTGTCTTGCCTCTTTTCTTGTATGAATGAATGTCTAACATATTGTATAAGGTGATATGAGTGTTGCATGAATTTTATAAGTCCGTTTATTATGCAACGCATGCTATTTGATTTAATTTAATTAATTATGGCATTATATGACCTAAATGTAATCACATTGCATTCTTTATGCATCATTTGCATCTATATGCATTTGTCGAGAGTCTAAATTGGTACATTTTGAGTCTAAGGTTGTCGTTTGTTGTTTGTTTTGTCCTTAGGTTCGTTCTGAGGGTGACGAGGAGGTCTCATAGAGGTGTTTGAGTCCGTTTCGTTTGGTTTGGTCGACAAGGTGAGGTTTTCTTCCTTTTAGTTAAGTGACCTACAACCCTATTTGTATTTGAAGCCCGCATGCGACTTATGTATGTATATATTTATGTAAATACGTGTTTGATTAGTATTTTGTGGGATTTGTCCCGTTTGCTATAAAATCATTGAAAAATGCTTTATATATATATATATATATATATATATATATATATATATACGTAATCTATTTTACATTTGGTTGATTTCAAAAGGGTTGGTGTGTGTGAACGTTTTTGAAAATAACGAGAATTACAACTTTGATTTAAAAGTCGAAAAATTATAAAATTTCGAAAGTTATGATTTATGAATTAAGAAATGGGCCTCGGAGGTTTGTGCGAGGGAGCCCCGGGACGGTGTCGGGCCGTCGGGTCTACTCCTAAGCATGGCCTCCATATGTCGGAAAGGATGTACCGGAACCCACCAGGAGGTTTGGTCGGGGGATGGAGTCCGAGGGTTGGAGAAGCATTGAGCACTCCCCTCAACAGTTAGATGGTTAGGGGCCCGCGACTCCTTCCATCACCGGAGAAATGGTAGGTTTTTGTGTTTTGATTTCTTATGAATATGAACGGAGTAAGGATGGTTAGAAACTCGTTCTCGCCGAGTTGTTATGCTTTTGATTACGCTTATAGTTCGTGAACCAGGAGTGGACTTCTAATTTCTAAAAGTGGTTGATTTTGGCCTCCAGCCTTAAACCCTTTTTATTTATATTTAATATCACGGATTAAAAATGATATAGAATGCAAAAACCACGCCCCGGTTTATGAACTCTATAATTTTGAATATCCTATGCTCTTATGTATACGTACGTGTGCGTGTGTTAGCCCCCTCACCAGTCGTTAGGAATGACCCTCATTTTTTTTTGTCTTTTTCCCATTTTTTGTTTAAGTTGTAGGTGCTTTTAGAGGTTCGTGCTAGGCGGTTTTCCTTGTGTCGTTGTTATGGATAGCTCGAGTCTCATGCATAGCACTTCGTTTACTTTATAATTTTGTTAATTTTTGAAATATGTATAAATTTGGTAATTTACCTTTGGCCTGGGATTGTTTATGATAAATGTTCGCATGCTATGTGTTGTTTTTAATATTTCTCGCTTCCGTGAATTTATATTTATTGCGCACTCTGGATTAGGGTCTAGACCGCCTAGCTAGGATGTGTGTTTTATTTATCTCCTGTTCGCTATAGTTTGATACGTGTACGGAGTTCCCATTTTGTTATACGTGTTGGACTATGGTGCGGGGGATGTAGTGCTCTGCGCTCGGGGGTGCTACAGTATATGGAATCCATCTCGGATTTCAAGGCTTGCTTACACTACTCAAATTCCAAATCTGACAGTACTTCCTCTTTAAGTGATTCCTTAGCTATCTAGGAATGCGTTCTAAACGCATCTTAAGAGGAGAGTTTCACACGTGTACTTACTCCAAAATTTGGCTAAGTTTTATCAAATGGGCTTGTTTCTTCTATATGTAGCGTGGGGTATTTATCCTCAAATTTCTTTGAGGTCCGCCTACTTGCCTTTCTTGTCTTATAGGAACGATTCCTTAAGAAAGGTACATTCCTAAACAACCTTTGTTCAAGAGAATTGCAGAAACAATACCTTATATTGTTTTGTACACTTGAACTCGTTTCAAGCTTATCTCCCATTGTCCTCTTCACTTAAGAGGATTCCACTAAATTCTTGGATAAGAATAATTAGGGGATTTATAATGCCACATTGCACAGTGCAACTGAAGGACTGATTTTGGAACGTACTAGATTCAAAATCTCTAACTGCATATTCTGGGAGTTTATTCCTAGAACAATTACAAACAATACAGGAAAAATGGCATTTTTTTACGCTTAAATTCGTCACAATAAGCGACTATTGCGACGCTTTTGATGTTGCGACGCCGACCAAAAGCGTCAGCTATTCCAGCGTTGTAATAGATTTTAATGACGCTTTTCGGTGTCTCAAAATTTGTTCTGTTATGACGAAAAAAATTGTCACTAAATCGTTGATGTTGTGACACTTTTTTGTGTCTCGTTTTAAACCCCAACTACCCAAACTAACTAAATATATGGCGCTATAAAGCATCTCAAAATACAACTATTCTGACGCTTATAAGCCTCATTATAAATGAGGGCTATTGTGACGCTCATGTGCATCTCAAAAGTTTCATTTTGTGACGTATGAATTCATCACCTAATAGGAACACATTTATTTGAAATGCATTTTGTGGCGGTGATAGTATCTCTACTTCAAAATAATAATTATGATATGAAACTGATCACCCAAGCATCCATCAACATAATATACATATATATATATATATATATATATATATATATATATATATATATATATTTACAAATCCAACCAATACACTTCGGTAAAGTGTTTACAAAAGCACAAACTAGAATAAAAATAGTCAGAATATAAATTGATTTCAAATTCTAAGAGACATAACCATCATGTTCTCCAACAAAACATAAAAATAAAGAACAAAACTTCTAATTTCTAACAAAATTACCAAATAACTTGAATATAACTTTCTTGGAGCACTAATTCCACTTTTAATGCTCTTCCTCTTCCTCTTCCTCTTCCGTAGCAATCTGTACAAACAAATATTAATTAAGTTAGTATTAAATGATTGAAGAACTTCTGAGAAAACAAATAAAAGGATGATCATTGGTCATTTACACGAACTAATGCTGAAAGAAAGTGCAACAGAATAAGGGATGGGAATGATTTCTGAACTGGACACATACTAGGAATAATCTACATAAATATGAATAACTTTAATTTAAAGCAATCAATTTAGGTAAACAAATTAATTATCCAAGAGAAAGTATAAATTATGACTTATCAGCTCTAGCAATTACCACTTTAATTATCAAATGTCTTCAGGAAGAACTACCTCTTTTATATTCAAACTGGTCACACTACTCCCGAGCGAGTCCAGAACTTCTGCTGCCCTTTCGAGTCCGACACTTCCAGCTCTTCCTAAAAGAGAACTCACTTCTGCAACCTGTAAGTTGAATAAAAATAAAAAAAATTAAACTGCAACTTAATAACAAGCTTAAGGGGTTAAAATAATATTCAAGAGTTCAACTGTAACTTAGCATAAGGAAGGAAGAAACTATGCATCAGCAACACATCTATAAACAACAGTTTTAATTTGCAGAGCATACTTAAAATTATAGAAAAGATCATATACAAAACATCTATAACACTAACCCCTTCTCCAAATTTCTTCATCTTCTTAGAATTCTAATGATTAATATGTAAGATTATGGCCTTTTAGATATCAGAAATTTGTCACCGATGAAGATCTTCACCAAACAGAACATGGAAGGCAACTAAAACTTCTCTAATTTGTGTAGAATAGACAACATGTGATAGCTCCAATCTTTTCACATTAATTCATACCCATAACACTTTCAATAAACTAACTTTCAAAATAAATGAGAATCACATATCACAACAATCAAAGGAAAATCAGGAATGTATGTTACATATATACACCATAAGCTAGAAAGGGGGAAAAATGGAGTATATATTAGAAGAAGCCCCCATAGCTGTTGAGAGGAGAAAGTTTTGAAACTAAGTAAACAACATATGGATGGGCGAAAGGTTGTATCATGAAATTGATCAACGCATTGATCAAACAAGTCCATTGAAGCAGGCTGTAAACCTTTTCAGAGTTTCCTATCATACATTCTAATAGATATCTTATATCAATGCTTACTTTTCTCACTGAATGTCTAAATGAATTCTCCTAATATTTAGTTTAAATTCTTTTAAATCCGGAACTCGCCAACATACCATGCCATAAAAGTTACCCTCAAACAACAAACTAGACTAATAAAATCATCAATAAATAATGATCAACCAAGTACACTATCAGGTTTTGTGGGGATGATTCTACATATACAACTTGCTCAAGCAAGAAAACTGCAGAATGTGGCCGCATAGGATTCAAAAGAGCTAATAATTAAACATTCAAAAGACTTGCCAACTTCTGTATATAGTAAACTAGAGCCAACATATAAAGAGTTTCCGTATGGGAAAATGCTTTTATATTATATAAAGATCCAAGAAACAAACATTTAAAAGACATGCCACTTTTTCCACATTCACATAATAAACTTGAGCCAATATATAAAGACTTGCCACATAGTGAAATATATCTATAACATATAAAGACCCACTAATAAAGTGAACTAGAGCCAATCATGATACACAGACAGAAAATCACAGTTCAATTACCTGTAGAGGCGCTTTTTGAGTCCATAAGTTGGTGGGCCGAGATGAAGTAGTAACATAGTTAGATGATAATGAAGGGACTCTTTACCCTGTTTTTGCACGTTCTCCAACTCTTTGATAAAGTTATCCAAGAAACATCCTCGAAGTCAAATGTCCCTGTATACTTCTCCTACATCACAGAAAATTAATTGTTTTCGTATTATTATAAGCAATAATAATTGTAATGAATAAAGTAAAATACGAAGACTAGTTTCTAGAAAAATCTGAGCGCATCAAGAATGAGTGGAGAAAAATCTGAGCACACCAAGAATGAGATGAAGCAAATCAGGAACATACTACAAAATGTATTGGGTGAGGATGCATCCTCGGAGAGAAACTTTGATCAAATTATCAAGGATTTTGAGGATGAAATACGTGCCAGAAGAGAAGAGGTATGATAAACCTTAAGATTTGTTGGAAAATAGAAGAATGTCACTAAGGAGGGAAGACAAAAGTATGGTACACTTGAACTAAGCAGTCTTCACCCTTGTCATGCTTCGTAACAATTTACAACTCAAAAGCAATCTTGAACTAAAAACTATAACAGGAGAACTATCTTGGCCGAAAAACAATGGTAGAACCTTGACTAATTACATCAAAGCAACAAGGCAGAAACAAAAAAACTGGAAATCAAAGAAAGAAAAGGTTAACAATTTACTTGAATCAATTACAAACAATTCAACTTCTGATAAAAATCTAAACTTTTCCCCTTGATTTTGCTCTATACAACACTTACCATTCACACTCACATAATACGACAATAGTTTAGCTCATTTGGGTAACAACATGGCCTCAACATAAAGAAGAAGAATTCATTCATTCCTTCACAGAAGAAATAAAACACATAATGCAGAAGTTTATACCTTGGACTCTTCAGAATCAGAGACAGTCTCTTTGTTCCTGACCCATTTCTAGTGCAGCTGGGTGATGGTGTCGCCAGTTAAGGCCAGAGAACAACCATCACAGCTTGCTTAAGCGAAAAGCGATAAGAGGCAAAGGTCAATAAAAATAACTAAATAAACCATCAAATTCCTTAATTCACTGATAAACTAGCAAAAGCACACAATTATCCACTCCAGATTTCAAACCATGACCAAAGAATCAATAACCACAAACTTTCTTCAATTTATTGAATTCAACATTAAATCGAGCAATTTGTTGAGTTCAACATTATAATCCTGGTATCGAACTCAGAAATGTTCTTTCATCAGCAACAAGAGCACCAGATCTGGAAAATGAACGAAGATAAAGAGATTCCGATAACATACGATACTTATTTAAAGTTCATATGTGCATGCAACATATATACACATAATTATTAGTTTATTACTATAATCTAAATATATACAAAAATAAATTAAAACAAAGTAATAATTTTATATCCAAAATATTTTCTCAATAATTTCTTTAAGCTGATTACCTATAAAATAAAAATAAATGGAATTCATCAGATTTATTCCATACTATACACAATTTAACGGATTAACCGTCCATACTATGCCAACAATCAAACTTTACGAAACCTGCATCTTTCTCATATAATTGACCTACTAATCTTGCAAAGGAAGCTTTTGAAAAGTCCATATTTACCTAAACTCAGAAGACAAATGTCAGAACAGAAGGTCAGTTTGAAGTCTACGTTTGGAAGGTCTATATTTACCACAATGTGCTATCATGGAATATGTGGTCGGCGTTGAAAGCTTGATTAGTTGCATTAGGATTTCCAAATGAAATTTTCTAATGTGGATTTCTGATAGGATGCTTAAACTTGTACTTAAATCATTGCAAAACAAAGTTTTTCTAGGCTGATTTAGTCAGCCTCAAGTACATTGTAAAAAAATTGTCACTTTATCCACATTCGCGTAGTTAACTAAATAAACTATAGTTTGATTCATTAAGACTTAAACAGATTCATAGTTCAATTACCTGCAAAGACACTTTTTGAGTCCATGAATTGGTGGGACAAGAAGAAGTAGTGTGATAAAATTACCTGAGAAAGCTCAACAATCCGATATAATCATGAGTACCACGAGCAAAGAACTTTAGTTTCTTGATTAGTTTTGGAACTGAGACCTTTTTTTTTTTTTTTTTTATTACTTAATCAATGGAACATTAGTTTAACAACGCCTTTAAATCATCAAGCTTAAATAAAAAAGAACAATTGGGGCATACTGCAGATGGAATGTCTTCCATAAGGGCAAGTTTTAATATGCTTTACTTTCAGATCATTCCATCATTTTGATCAACATAAAAGAAAGGATGTCCAGAAAAACAAAATACCCTCATTCCATTATTTTGATCATTTAAGAATTAATCTCTCTCTCTCTCTCTCTCTCTCACTCTCATAAACACACAACTCAATCCACCTGTATCAAAGTTCTAGAGATGACATCTTGTAATTTTGAATAACTTTTGCAAAGTAACATTACAGCCTAACCGTTATCAGTATATCAGAATGAATGAAAAAGGAAAAAACCAATTTAATTAAGAAATAAGAGAAGGCAAAAGAAAAACAAATGAATGAAATAAATAAAAAGAACACTCATTATGGTTCAAGAGACACAAACTATGCATAAACATACTCTTCATTTACTACTGAACCGTCTAAAGTGAGTAAAATAGAGTAATCAAATGGTTACTTAGTTATACATGAAAAATAAGTACATAAAGACAAATCTACTTTATCGATTGGGGCTTTCAGCAATATGCAAAAAACTTTCGGTTTTATTAAATTGACAGTCCTTTGTATTCACGTGGAATGATATATAGTTGAGTGCTTATCTAGCCAAAATTGGGTCCAGCCTTCATAAGTACAAGTACCACCAATACTATTTAATTATTTACTTCACTACTTAGCATTCATCTTACTCAACACTAATAAGCTAGTGTTAACCAACCCTTGCTACAGCGTTAACTAAAGGAGCCTTGTCACACCACAATTTTGTTTCCTATTTGATGTGTTGAATATGAATATATGTATTATATCCATTGAATCCCAAACCTCATCACAATAATTCTGTTTTAGTAAAGGATACTGATAAAACCCAATCTTCATATACAAAATCCTTTAGCAACCAACCCCAATGTAGCATGACTACAAAGACGAATCAACACTACATAAAATCTCAACTTATGCAACAGATTAAAACAGAACCCAATCTTCCTTTTCACTGCCACGCCTGCAAATGCCAAATCCCAATAAGAACTAAGTTCAACAGTTTGGAAAATCAGAACAACAACAAAGATAAGATGTAATCCTCCTAAAAGAATAACTGTTCCATCAAGCTCAATAGTAATATAACAAGCAAACACTCGTTGCAACATTGTCAGAAATTAGTAAAACCCCCCAAAACCATTTCAATGTGCTCCAATTAAACTAAACTTATGCTCAAACATCAACATTTAACTTCACTACATAGAAAGCACGACCCAACGCATGCAGTCAGCACACAACCGGGAAAAAGAAAAAAAAAACCACTAAAAATAAAAAAGAGCAACAAAAGCCAGAAAACAAGAAGGTTTTTCGGAGATGAAACTCGTAATTCTAGTACAAATAGCGGGAGAAGCAGTGAGATTTCAAAATTTTATTTTAAGAATTCCATCTGCTAAGTTTCCTATACAACCCAGTTCCCTCAGTAAGAAGGGATTGCAGAAAGAGAAATGCAATTTACCCGTTGGTAGAAATTTGTTCTTCTTCTGTATGTAGATTTACCCAACCTCCAACAATGAGAAGGCTTGATCGAGAGAAGGGTTTGTAGTCAGGGAAGGGTTCCAGCCGCCATTTATTTAAGTTCCTTCTAGTGACGAACGGTTCCTCAATGAGATAAAGCCTCAGCGTTGCTCTTTCTTCAATTCGGATGATTTTGAGAGAAAGCCTCATCGTTGATTTTCAGATGATTTTGAGGAAGGGTTTGTAGTCATAGAAGGGTTTCGTCGTTTGAGAAGAAAGGGATAAAAAGGATTTTTATTGTTTCCCTCCATTTTTTTTCCCTAAGAGGCCAAAACATTCTTTCTTTTTTTTTTTTTTTTTTTTTGGTAGAAAGCACCAAAACATTCAGCAATTCTATAATATATTTATGACATCTTTCTCTCAAATATCATTATAAATATAGTACATTGAGACACTTTATAAAAAATGTCATAATAAGTGTATTATTTGTGACGCCTAATATAAAAGTGTCTAAATATTATCAATTTATTTAATAAATAATTTAATTAATAAAGTAAATTAAATCTAATAAGACGCCTGTACGAAAAGCATCTCAATAGTTAGTATATTATGACGCTTTTTAACATGCGTCATAATAGGGCGTCTAATCAGGCAGTTTTTGTAGTAGTGAAATCAGTAAGGCTTGCTACGGAATGTGTAACACCCCGGAGCGGAGGGTGCCACATCCCCCGTACCATAGCCCAACACGGTTAACGAAATGGAACTCCGCTCCCGCATTGAACCATGGCGAACGGGTGACAAACAAAATTTAACTCTAGGCTAGGCGGTCTAGACCCTGAACAGAGTACGTAACAAAATAAATCGAAAGTGCGGAAGCTACAGGATCACATAACATAACCAATTACAGATATATAAGTTTAAAACAAGCTATACATATTGCAACATGCTTTGCCCACCCCGGGCAAAAGGAAAATTCAAAGCTTCAAATTACAAAAACATAGCTCATAAGTATTTATACATACTACCAAATATACATAGTACCAAAGCGGAAAAGTAAATATGCAAAGGCAGGGACTCTACAACGACTCGAATGACTCCCAAGACTCGAAAGACAACCGCCGCCTAGCCAAACTCTCAACCGAGACCTGCAAAGCTCAAAACAAAAAGGGGAAAAAGAAAAGAAGCAACGAGGGTCAGTCCTAGAGACTGGTGAGGGGGCTACACACGCACGCATACGTATAATTAGGAGCATATCATATTCAAATCGAAAGTGTTCATGAACCGGGTGTGGTTTTTGCACTCCAAAAGATTTTAACCCGTGATACTATATATATATACGAAGAAAGGTTTAGGGCCGAAGGCCAAAATCAACCAAGGTTATGAGTCCACCCCGTTTCACAAGTCGTATCGGATATATAAGCATAACCATAATAACTCGGTGAGTACGAGTTCTAACAACCTTCCTCCAAAACAAAGGCAAAACGGAAACAAAGCAAAGGACATAAATCAATCCAACCTTTACACCATTGGGGAAGAGAGGTGCCCCTCTCAACCCTCCACAGAATGAAACTGGTGAACCGGGGGATCCCGCCCGGTTCCTTCGATGGCCAGCCATAATGCGCTCCGTCGGCATAGGAGAACTAAGTCTCCCGTTGGTGGAGAAGTGCCCTAGGGTTGCAACCGGCGACCCCGATGGCCGTCCTGGGTCTCCCGAACCACACAACTCCGGGACCCAAACTGATCACAGAACTCACACACACACACACGGACATATCTTTCAAAGTCCCAGAGCTCGCTAAGCAAAACTCACACCAACCCTTTTCGAAAACGAATGAACAAAACATAGTTTATATATATATAAAAGCGTTTTCGTTGGATTTCATAGCAAATGGGCCAATTCCCGCAAAATACATATCGAATACTTACCTGTATATTTATATATAGATATAATTCACATGCAGGCTTAAATTACAAGTAGGGTTGTAGGTCATTTTAGCTAAAAGGAAAGAAAACGTCACCTCCTAGAAGCAACGGGAACAAAGGAAGCAAACGGACGTCTAAAAGACAACCTCGCCAACCAAGGAACGAACCTAAAGGCAAAACAAAGACAAAAGACAAACTTAGACTTGACATGAACCACATTAGACGCTCGGCGGACGCGTATGTATGTTTATGATGCAAAGAATATGAAATGAATCCACATTAGGTCATATAGGAGCATTCAAGGCATATAAGGTCCTATCTCATAACTGAGGGCAAAGAATAAACCATAAATTCACGAGATCAAGCTTAACACATCATACAACAAGTTAATCATGCATACACATCATAAACGGGGCAAGAAAGATCAATAAGAAGCAACGAAATGACAAAAGAAACTCCTCCCGGCCATCACATACTAAGTGGACACGGCCATGTCCAAAATACATAGGAATCGGACACGGCCGTGTCCGATTTAATTAAAATCAGGACCCAAAGTCGAGAGCTTGACACAGCCGTGTCCATTTCCAGTTATAACATGACACGGCCGTGTCATGCGTTAGGCCTGAAAAAAAAACACAGTAACACTTCGGTTTTGCAAGCACAAAACAGGGGATTTCAGTTCTTGGCTTCAAGGAGTCTCTTATGCCATCAAAAGCACACAAACCAAGCATGAAATTAACATCAATTCATCATATATTCAAGCCATATAAATAGCAACAAGTTCAGCACCAAAAATTGTAAGAAACAAAGCAAGAAAGGGGAGGGAATGTATCAAGCTATATCATCCAAGTCTCAAGCATTAATAAATAGCCAATTAATCATAATCCAACAACCATGAAAGGAGAAGCAATAAATGCCAAGAATCAAGTAATAGAAGCAATATATCATTACCACATCTCAAGGGAATGAAGAAAGAAGCAAGAATCATCAAATTCATCCAATCTCTACTATTCACATGCATGCTAGAACTCATGAATCAACCAATGAAATCATCTCAAATCCACATAAAAGAGAGAAGAGAGAGTGTAGATTACAATCATAAACTTACCTTTCAAATTTGAGAAGCTTTGGTGGAGATTTGAGCTCAAAATCATGAAAATGGCCAAAGGGGGTTTTCTTCTCTTCCTTTCTCCTTGGAGCTGATCGTGATTGTGAGCGAGAGGGAATGGATCGGTTCTAGGGGGGTTAAGGGGCTGAAATCGATGTTAACTCAAGCTATAAGTCATGGTTAAGGGTTTGGTTATGTTCAAGTGGGGTTCACAAAGCTTAGTTAGGTCAAAAGATAGTTCTTAAGAGTAAGGGGCTCGTTTCGGATGAAAAACGGGGAATCAAATAGGCCTAGAAAAATATGAATCTTGATTCTTCATCTTTCTTTCTTCGTCAAGAGTCCAACGCATCTTCCGGAATTCGAATTCGAATCCCCGAGCTCAAGTTACGCCTTCCGGAACACAAGGTGCGCTAAAGCTCGTTAGGCCCTTATGTCCCTAAAACATAAAACGGTTTCAAAACCGTATCAAACGAACTCAAAAACAAGTAACGAACTTAAAGACACATTTATAACACATATAAGTCACGCATAGCACGCAGTCACAAAAATTGAAAACGAAAACGGACACAAACGGGGCAAGAACGAAACAAAGAGAGCAAATACGTGCAAATAAATCGCATAAGGTCAAATAAGTTTCAAATAATTCAAATATATCACATAAAAGTATAATAAACATATAATTCACATAATTAAATAATAAAGAACGCACATAGCTCACCCGTGAAGGCGTACCTGGAAAGGCTGGACGAGCGGGATGTTACTAACTCCCCTCCTTCAAAAGGACCTATCCTCAGGTCCTAAGCGAAACCTAAGAGGACACTTGAACGAACTCAACTCCACGCTTCCGCTGCGCTACTCTGATCCAAGAGTTGTAGTCTCCTCGGGACATTACTTCCTTAATTAGAAATAAGGAAGGATTCTCGTGTCCCGATAACTCGGTGGTACTCACCAATTCCGAGTGAATCCCCTTATTTTAGCAAATTTGGTTTGCTCCCACTTCTGATTAAAATTCAAAAGTAGTTGGGGAAAACTATCGGTTCTTGATGTTCGGTCTTCTACCGAAAGCACTTTAGACATTACTACACTAAGTCTACAATGTCTCTTCTTATGCCAACACCATTACCGACTCTTCAAGTCTCGAACCATGAGTGGAATTAGTCTCGTGACTAAGCACTTCTTGAGACATAGGCCCCAACCCTCCGTTAGCTACGCATAACCGAGGTCTTCCTTAATACCTCGATCGTAACGGAGAAGTTTGAGTATCCTCGTGTAATCAAGGTAACTCTCTTCAAAAGCCTTATCCACTCGAATCATGCCTCTTCCTTATCTTTCATGTCATGGGACGACACTTGCACAACGACAAACCTTCTGTTGACTCCCGATGACACTAGAGACTTAATCTCTGAGGCAATTCTCAGTTCTTCTACCAAAATGCGTAGTCGACCATACCCTTGTTGGAACCACGCTCAGCAAAGACCACAGAACACTGAAGGAGGACAAACGACTCCTCGAAGCAAACTAGAAGGGTATTTATCTTCCACAGTTAACCTGTGCAGCTCACGGTAATATATGCTCATCCTAAATCCCGTCTTCTTCTTAGATGGGACTAAGGTACTCCACAAAGAAGTATTCACAAGGATGAAATTACCTTCTAAGAGCTCATCAACTACGACTTAACTCTAACAACCTCGCTAGAGTCCACTGGAACAGAAACTCCAAACACTAAACAATTTCGGGATAAAGATCACGACAACCTCGATGTCCTCATTGGGTGGAAACGAATTCTATCTTCAAAGAAACACCAAGGTGGCTTACTTCGATCTTTGTCTCCTTATGCTTGGCTCGACCTCTAAGTTAACTCAAAGAAAAGCCACGAAGCTTATCGCACTGTCCCAGAATTACCAACCACTTCTACAAAGGATATCAATGGGCTAGCCTTCCATCTAACACCCATAGATACCGTTGAGCCCCGAATGGACCTCCTACAAACAATTACCCACGCCTATGGTAACACCGTTACCTTAACAGAACTAGGCGCCTTCAAGAACAACCACCGGAAGAGAACCACCACCAGGAAATCTCGGCCCTCGCAACTCATCAAACACTCGACACTCTTCTCACCAACCTCTCTCCAAAGAGAGAGACAACACAAAAGATAAAAGAAAAGGGAAACCACAAGCAAGCAAGTAATAACGAAGACATGCAAGCACCGAGAACAACAAGAAAAAGGAAAGTAACACCAATTAAAATAAAATGCATGTATGTAGTGCCATGAATGTTTGGTGTACCTTTCACCATGGTAAAATATTGATCTCGACATCAAGCTCCTCGCCTCCACTTGCATCAACTCAGACTTATCTTGGAGTCTTGGAATTCCGGCTCTTTGTAGTCCTTGAATTCTTAGTCTTCGGGCAACTTTTCACCATATGCCCCGGTTCCCCACACTTGTAACATCTCCCAAGCTTCTTTCGGCAAACTTCTTCTGTGTGGTTAGGGCCTTGACAATAAGAACATTGAATTATCTCCAATGGAAGAGGTATCGAATCCATCGTTAGTGGTTGAAGCTTCTTCTTCTTGGTGTAGTCGACATCTTGAAGTTCTTGGGTTTCCTCTCGGAACATAGGCCTCTTGTTTGAGTTTAAGCTTGATCCTGGATTATATTCCACCTTAGAAATGTGAAACTTCATCTCTTGCTTATTCATTTCATCTTGAACCACTCTTCTAACTTCCTCGGACCATTCATGCACCAGTGAACCTTGAAAAGCTTGTTGAATCTCGTCTCTACGCCTTTGTATATATCCCCGGACCTTGGGGCAATCTTGGTTAGCTCTCGAGCTTTCTAGCTCCATTACAAGATCGTCCATCATCTTCACTTCTTCCTCAAGATCTAGGAATTCTTGAAGTCTTCTAATCAATTCATTGGGAGGGATATACTTATAGCAAAATTCTCGGATAAACCTTTCCCAATGGAGCTCTTCTCCGGACTTCTTTAGATGTGATCTTATTTCCTTGGACCATTTTGAAGCTTCACCTTGTAGTAAGCGGGAAGTGTATCTTACTTTCTCTTGTGAGGTTCTCGGACAACTTCCCCAAATCCACAATATCCTGGATAGCCACTCCTCGGCTTCAATACTATCGGCCCCAAGCCACTTCGGTAGATTAAAGCCTTCAAACTTCTTTGAGACCAAAGAAACTTGTTTCTCTTGTCTTCCTTTTGATGAGGTAAGTTGATACGAAGAAGTCATCCTGAGATAAGAAAAATGTTTCCAAAATATCGATGCATGCAGGGTTCAGTACATGTTCATGTGATTCAGTACATGTTCATGTGAACTATTAATACAATTAGAATCAAATGAGTTATATAATGATGAAAGTGAATGCAAACAATCACATAGTCCTAAGTCGATCGACCTAGACAGACCCGACACGACGCTAGAGCTCTGGTTTGCAACCCAGAGCTCTGATGCCACTTACAGATGTAACAACCCGGAGCGGAGGGCGCCACATCCCCCACACCATAGCCCAACACGGTTAACGAAATGGAACTCCGCTCCCGCATTGAACCATGGTGAACGGGTGACAAACAAAATTTAACTCTAGGCTAGGCGGTCTAGACCCTAAACAGAGTGCGCAACAAAATAAATCGAAAGTGCGGAAGCTACAGGATCACATAACATAACCAATTACAGACATATAAGCTTAAAACAAGCTATACATATTGCAACATGCTTTGCCCACCCCGGGCAAAAGGAAAATTCAAAGCTTCAAATTACAAAAACATAGCTCATAAGTATTTATATATACTACCAAATATACATAGTACCAAAGCGGAAGAGTAAATATGCAAATGCAAGGACTCTACAACGACTCGAATGACTCCCAAGACTCGAAAAACGACCGTCGCCTAGCCAAACTCTCAATTGAGTACCTGCAAAGCTTAAAAAAAAAAAAGGGGAAAAAGAAAAGAAGCAACGAAGGTCAGTCCTAGAGACTGGTGAGGGGGCTACACACGCACACATACGTATAAGTAGGAGCATATCATATTCAAATCGAAAGTGTTCGTGAACCGGGTGTGGTTTTTGCACTCCAAAAGATTTTAACCCGTGATACTATATATATATACGAAGAAAGGTTTAGGGCCGAAGCCCAAAATCAACCAAGGTTAAGAGTCCACCCTGTTTCACAAGTCGTATCGGATACATAAGCATAACCATAATAACTCGGCGAGTACGAGTTCTAACAACCTTCCTCCAAAACAAAGGCAAAACGGAAACAAAGCAAAGGTCATAAATCAATCCAACCTTTACACCATTGGGGAAGAGAGGTGCCCCTCTCAACCCTCCACAGAACGAAACTGGTGAACCGGGGGATCCCGCCCGGTTCCTTCGATGGCCAGCCATAATGTGCTCCGTCGGCATAGGAGAACTAAGTCTCCCGTTGGTGGAGAAGTGTCCTGGGGTTGCAACCAGCGACCCCGATGGTCGTCCCGGGTCTCCCGAACCACACAACTCCGGGGCCCAAACTGATCACAGAACTCACACACACACACACGGACATATCTTTCAAAGTCCCAGAGCTCGCTAAGCAAAACACACACTAACCCTTTTCGAAAACGAATGAACAAAACATAGTTTATATACATATAAAAGCGTTTTCAATGGATTTCATAGCAAATGGGCCAATTCCCGCAAAATACATATCGAACACTTACCTGTATATTTATATATAGATATAATTCACATGCGTGCTTAAAT
The DNA here is from genome assembly GCA_037501455.1 of Lantana camara. Classification (NCBI taxonomy): domain Eukaryota; kingdom Viridiplantae; phylum Streptophyta; class Magnoliopsida; order Lamiales; family Verbenaceae; genus Lantana; species Lantana camara. Next base: position 5,258,885 of record CM074864.1, read on the forward strand.
TACAACTAGGGTTGTAGGTCATTTTAGCTAATAGGAAAGAAAACCTCACCTCCAAGAAGCAACGGGAACAAAGGAAGCAAACGGACGTCTAAAAGACAACCTCGCCAACCAAGGAACGAACCTAAAGGCAAAACAAAGACAAAAGATAAACTTAGACTTGACATGAACCACATTAGACGCTCGGCGGACGCGTATGTATGTTTATGATGCAAAGAATATGAAATGAATCCACATTAGGTCATATAGGAGCATTCAAGGCATATAAGGTCCTATCTCATAACTGAGGGCAAAGAATAAACCATAAATTCACGAGATCAAGCTTAACACATCATACAACAAGTTAATCATGCATACACGTCATAAAAAGGGCAAGAAAGATCAATAAGAAGCAACAAAACGACGAAAGAAACTCCTCCCGGCCATCACCTACTAAGTGGACAGGGCCATGTCCAAAATGCATAGGAATCGGACACGGCCGTGTCCGATTTAATTAAAATTAGGACCTAAAGTCGAGAGCTTGACACGGTCGTATCCATTTCCAGTTATAACATGACACGGCCGTGTCATGCGTTCGGGCCTGAAAAAAAAATACAGCAACACTTCGGTTTTTCAAGTACAAAACAGGGGATTTCGGTTCTTGGCTTCAAGGAGTCTCTTATGCCATCAAAAGCACACAAACCAAGCATGAAATTAACGTCAATTCATCATATATTCAAGCCATATAAATCGCAACAAGTTCAGCACCAAAAATTGTAAGAAACAAAGCAAGAAAGGGGAGGGAATGTATCAAGCTATATCATCCAAGTCTCAAGCACTCATAAATAGCCAATTAATCATAATCCAACAACCATGAAATTAGAAGCAATAAATGCCAAGAATCAAGTCATAGAAGCAATATATCATTACCATATCTCAAGGGAATCAAGAAAGAAGCAAGAATCATCAAATTCATCCAATCTCTACTATTCACATGCATGCTAGAACTCATGAACCAACCAATGAAATCAGCTCAAATCCACATAAAAGAGATAAGAGAGAGTGTAGATTACAATCATAAACTTACCTTTCGAATTTGAGAAGCTTTGGTGGAGATTTGAGCTCAAAATCATGAAAATGGCCAAAGGGGGTTTTCTTCTCTTCCTTTCTCCTTGGAGCTGATCGTGATTGTGAGGGAGAGGGAATGGATCGGTTCTAGGGGGGTTAAGGGGCTGAAATGGATGTTAACTTCATGTATAAGTCATGGTTAAGGGTTTGGTTATGTTCAAGTGGGGTCCACAAAGCTTAGTTACGTCAAAAGATAGTTCTTAAGAGTCAGGGGCTCGTTTCGGATGAAAAACGGGGAATCAAATAGGCTTAGAAAAATATGAATCTTAGTTCTTCATCTTTCTTTCTTCGTCAAGAGTCCAACGCATCTTCCGGAATTCGAATCCAAATCCCCGAGCTCAAGTTACGCCTTCCGGAACACAAGGTGCGCTAAAGCTCGTTAGGCCCTTATGTCCCTAAAATATAAAACGGTTTCAAAACCGTATCAAACGAACTCAAAAACAAGTAAAGAACATAAAGACACATTCATAACACATATAAGTCACTCATAGCATGCAGTCACAAAAATTGAAAACGAAAACGGACACAAACGGGGCAAGAACGAAACAAAGAGAGCAAATACGTGCAAATAAATCGCATAAGGTCAAATAAGTTTCAAATAAATCAAATATATCACATAAAAGTATAATAAACATATAATTCACAAAATTGAATAATTAAAAACGCACATAGCTCACCCGTGAAGGCGTACCTGGAAAGGCTGGTCGAGCGGGATGTTACAGAATGGACCATATCCTATAAAGTTTCATTCCTTCATTCAGAAACACTAGGGTGTTCTCGAATTAGTTTATTGAGAGATAATCCTATTATCTCTAAGATGACTAAGGAATCATTTGTTAAGATATTGGCTATCTCGATCATATTGATTTGCCTACAACTTATGACTACTTCGGTTTCCAACCTCTTTTTGAAATTCTAAGAATTTCATATAAATTTCGAATTTGTACTTCAACAAGTACACTCATTCATAATGATTAAACTGATGATTGTCTCTAGTGCTTACACTGAGCAATAGACAAAACATCAAAGTGGATTGAAATCCACCAAGTGTTTTTGTACGTTTCCACATTTTTCATAAACGAGGTTTTGGGAACGTTTCCCTTAAGACAGGATTCACAGGAAGTCAACTTTCTAGGTTTAATTTCGTAGAATGATCCTAAGATGTTTAACTCACTAATCCTTCCGTCTTAATGTGTCAAACCAATTCGAAACTTTATCATCTCACTTACTTTTGTTATCTCGTTCTATGTTCAAAACATTAGTACTTTGAGTTCTGTACAACGAATTATGCAAAAGCTCAAGACTAGTGAATTTTGATCCTATTAGAATTACTAAACGAGATAACAAATTAGAGTACTCATACTCTTTGCAGTTCCCTTTCAAAGTCCTTATTTGCTACTATAGAAGCAAACGTCCTTTTTTTATCTCTAATGTCTTTTGGGCCTACCCTTTACATGCCCCTCTATTGGGCTATTAAGGGTTTCTTCTTCTTTAGGCCTTCAAGCCTTTAACTTAGTGAGTTTAGAAGAAGAATTAACCATCACAACCTTTTATTCCTTCTTAAGGATTCTTTCAACCATTATCAACTAAATGACTAACTATGCTACAATGGCATCATTCTAGTTGAGCATAAAGGGTTTAAATGATGGTGGAAGCAATGTAAGCAATCAGTGCATTGAGAACTCTTTTCTCAGTTGTTGATCGAGACCACAAGATCTTCAAATAAGATCCTTAGACCTCGTTCGTGTGCACTTGTTTCCTCATTAGAATATGGAATAATTCCATAATGTTATACCTTGTAACATTTATACGAGGTGGAATTGATCTTAAGTGGTTGGAAAAATCAATTCACTTTAGATTGCTTCTCTTTTGGCCCGGGTCGAATTTTCAAGTAATTGAAAATCTCGCCTTATAGAGAACACTTTCTCTTTTCGGATTCTAAAATGAATTTTAGGATCCGAAGCCATATAGAGTTAGTTAGGACTTAGTCAACTTGTTTGACTCAAGCATGGATACGAATGGGTTTGCATTTCATATTGTAGAGAATCACATAACTACAACCTCAATGCTAAGTAGAGAAAATGTGAGCACATAGAATAATAACGTAATACACAGGATTTAGGTCTTTTAATCATATGTAGCTCCCACTGTTTTTAGAAGATCTTAAAATCCCAACGATCTAAGAGGAAACTTGTTTTCCTAGTGGGTACTAAGATCCTAACCACTATATTTTGGACCCACGACTCGCGGCCATCTTCAATAAAGCCTCAGGTGGGTACAACTTGCCAATTTCATCTCTATAGAACTCTTAGTAATATTTTTGCATCACCCATCTTTCAATATGGACCAACGACTCGTGCGACATCCATATTTACTTACGTGTTAAGCAGGACCCATCAATCATAAGATCATGATTAAACTTAGGCCGGAACGACCCACGACTCGCGGCCATCGCCCATTCTAAGATAACCACAAAATATCGAACATTTTTAGGTGTTCAATCAGGAAACTAAGAACTAATAGGTTTTACATAGTCACCCTACGACTCATGGCCAGCAACTAGCTCCCCTATTAAACTTAAATCCTATTGATAGAATGCTAGGAATTTTATTTAAAGTTCTCACTGTATACAAAATACCTATTTTCGAAATTGCTTATTATTTATGGGATTTTCGAATACCGGAGACTTGTCCAGTTTTGACCTCACCAACATGTACAGTTATCCATTTTAATTAGTCTTGTTTAATGCAGTTTCACATTAATGCATTACACACAAGCAATTAGCAGATAACATGTCCTAGCATGATACTAATATGAGATGATCATGGGTTTTCTTATCTTATGCGTGATATGTGGGAGCCACTCCACAACAACAAGTTCTAACATACATGCCACATAAAACAGTTTAAATCACATAAGGGAATTGGAAATAAAACGATGTCCTATCTATTACAATAATAAAAACACTCCTGACATTTTGAGGGGTCTTCACTTTATGGCCTCCTTGTCACTTTATTGTTTGGATCTATCTTACTCCATGGGTGCAAATCTCCAAAGTAAAATAAAAACCTCACTTTCTAAAATTTACACTATTTGCATAAAATAATATGGCTCAATCTTCATATTGGCCATAGACAAATACACGGGGCATACCCCGGCTTCAAAAACAATAATATGGAAAGCCACATAATAAACGCATAACAGTACGCACATAAGTGGGGCACCGACCCCAATTGAAAAATGCAACTATGGGGCTCCAACCCCAAATTTAAACCATCCATGTGCATAAATTAAAAACATCCACAAGACTAACCCATGATCACGTAATATTCTAAAATTGCAAGAATTTAAATTTACCAAGAAATTTAAAATTCCTTTAACTTTAAGTTCGACTAACTCAAAGTAATCTAAAAATAGTTCCTTCTTCAAGAATAATTTCAAAATAAAAAGCTCAAATCTGATAAAATTCAAGTTAATTCAAAAATTAACTATTTTATAAAATTATTATTTCAAAAATAATAATATTACTTTTCCCAAAAAATTAAAATTGACTTTAATTCCCGAAATTCCAAAATTATTATTTTTATTTCAAAAATAAAATATTTTCAGTAAAAAATATTTTTAAAATAAGTTTTAAAATAAAATTTGGGCCAAAAACACGAAAAGTCGCGTCGCGGCACGTCCACGTCCCGACCCGTCCACGAGGTTTCTGGGCTCGTCCCGACCCGTCCGCGTGCGGCGACGACGACCGACGAACTCGCTTGGTCTCGATTCGGGAATCAAAATCGCAATTTTAATAAATCTAAAATAAAACCATTTTAACAAAACTTTCCAGAAAACGATTTTCTTAAATTTTACAGGAAACCTCTCAGATTCAAAAGGTCAGATTACGAAGCCAATTCAAGAATACATAACTGTAACTTAGATTCAAGAAGTTCTCAAAATTCAATTAAAAAATAGATTAGAAATAGACCTTGCAAGGTGGCTCTGATTCCACTGGTTGGGAAAAACACGATCAGAAAGCGTAGCGGAATTTAAAAATTTTCCCAAAGAGCAAGATCGGACTTGCAATTTCTATTTCTAATCTTTAGGATTCAAGAACTTACAAGAATCGTCGCTTTCTTGACACGTTTTGAGCCACCCTCAAACGCTCTTCATACGGTAATGGCAACCCTCGTCCCTCGAAAGATTCTTTCTACTAGATTCCAAAGTAGGTTTCCTCTAGAGTAATAATCCACACCAACCTAGATATAACATGTGTAAAGAAATAAATAAAAAACGAGAAGAAAGAGAGCAAGAGAATTCTCCCAAATTCTTGAAGCCATGTAGTTTGGGCGTGAATCCCAAGTCACGCGTAAGGTGAAAAATTCGAATCCCTTGGCTTATTTATAGCCTAGGGGTCGAACCCCAAACCCTAATCGGAATCGGATTCCAACTTTGACTTTACTTCTATTTTCTTTCTCTCTAAGTAATAGAAATCTTATTCAAAATAAGATATCTTATTCTTCTAGAAAGAGAGTTCCTAACTAATTAGGAATATTTAATTATTCCAATAATAATTAAATATCTTATTCCAATAATATTTATTCTAATCATATTAGAATTAATATTTACTAGAATAATAAATAGAAGATATTTAGTATTTATATATTTATTTATTCTAATCAAATTAGAATAACTTAAATAATTAAATACTTAGAACTAATTCTCTAATTAATTCCTAGAAGGGCTTTAGAATTAATTCTCTTAATTAATTCTAACGAGCTAAAATTAATTCTCTAATTAATTTTATTTGGCTCCATAATTAATTATATTAGGGATTTATAATTAATTCTCCAAATTAATTATACTTGGGCTTTATAATTAATTCTCTAATTAATTAACGTATGATCCGATTTCTCAATCGGACCACATGCCCAAAAACTTGCTCATGTGCCACACGTGTACATTTACACGTGTGGTCTCGTTCGATCAACTATTTGATCTTTCTTTCAATACCCTTTGAATCTGGCATTTGCGTTTGACCCCCTAGGTTCATTTTCAGTTAGCAGTGAGACTAATACGCGTTATTAGTTCACAGATCACATGACCATAGTCTAGCCACAGGTGTGTGACCCCTACCCGAACAATGAATATACATTCGAAAGAACCTTTCAGTCAATGACAGCTATGAGGTACGATTCTCCTACCAACCAATCTTTCGATTAAGATCTAGGGTATGGGAATAATGAGAGCCCTACTAATCTCAATCTTAAAGCTAAGTTCATTTCATATCAATTTGATCTCAATCCAAGAAACCCCTTTTCTTGATGTCTTGATCCACTACCTCGGCCGAGGGTTTAGGATGGCATATGAACGACTTATGCAATAAGAGATCTTCTTGCATCACAGCAAGTGTAGGTCCTTTGTTGATTCTCATATGCTTCCATATGCCACTTGTGCAGCCCCAGCATAAGCCTTGAATCAGTTGTCTAAGGCGACACCCTTTAAAGCTTATACCTAAGACTACAGAGTTAGCCCACAAAGCATCAATGGAATATCAAGTCAAAGGATTAATTTGCTCATGCCATTGACCTGTGAGATATTTCCTAATCTGGAAGTTTCTATTTCTTGGTATAGTATAGAAATTTCCTTTCCCATTTAGGAATCTTCTCACGTGGGACACCTCAGTGTACCCGTTTTAATAACGAGCACCCTCATGTATTACGTACGCATCAACTATGCATTTTACACCCCACGAAACAGGATGGTCCTTCTTAAGGACGCAATCCCATGAGCAAGTCTCAATCAAGCCAAATCAACACTCCCACTGTTTGTTGGACTCATCGACTTGGAGTGATTTCTAATCCGGCCTTGAGTTAGGGCTTGTTTCATGTGTCATTCACCTAACGACAAAGTCCCTAACAGCTTTATGGATTAGGGGAGTTCTAATACATGCGCACGTAATGGAAACATACAAAAAACGTATTAGCATATAAAGAAGTGTTTGCCTATGATAATAGTCAATCGTACATTATTCAAAGATTGTATGTGACACAAGGAAGGTCCCAAAGCAGATTTTATCGAATCGACTTTCTAGGGCACTATTCCTAACAGGATCTTGTTGAATTTGTTAAGTGCTTTGCTCTATATGTATATTGGGTGCGTGTGTAACCCCTCATTAGTCATTAGGACTAACCCTCGTTGTTGTTTCCCCATTTCGTTTGAGTTGCAGGTACAGTTAGAGTCGAGCTAGACGACAAGTGTTCGTCGAGTCTTATTTGTGGTGTAGCTCTAGTCTTCATGCATTGTAGTGGTTTATAGCTTTGTTATTTATGATCTATTTTGGAGATATGTATTCTAATACTTAATTACGAATTGATTCTTGATCTATTTTGGCCCCGGATGGGCATTGTACATTTGTATATGTTTATAGCATGCTAGTACGGATTTATTATCAGAATTATGTTGATCTTGGGATTTCTGTTTAGCTGATTTATCGCTTCCGCGGTATTATTGTTTGTTATGCACTCTGATTAAGGGTTTAGGCCGCCTAGTTAGAGTGTGAGTTTTGTTTGTCACCCGTTCGCTATTGTTTGACACCTGTGCGGACTCTCTATTTCGTTACACGTGTCAGACCCTAGTGTGGGGGATGTGGTGCCCTACGCTCGGGGTACTACATCCTAAAGTGGTATTAGAGCTCTTGGTTGCAAAACCAGAGCTCTAGAGTCATGTCGAGTTTGTCTAGGTCGTTCGGCTTAGGACAATGTGATTATTTGCATTCACTTGCATATTTATATAACTTATTTGTTTTAATCTGTATTATTTGTCTACGTGAACATATACTAAACCCCCATGCATCAATATTCTCTTGACTTTTGATTTTCAGGATGCCTCCACGAAGGAGAGTAGATAAGGAATAGACACCCAATCTCAATCACCCTCCTCCACAAGCACCACCACCACCACTGTTGAATGTTGAGAATATCGTGTAGGTTCTCTTAAATCAGCTACAACAGAATCAAAGGAATAACCCCAATAGGGAAGCTCAAGAAGGGAAAGTTACCCCAGCTTTTAGAGAATTCCGGAACAATAACCCTCTGAAATGGTATGGGGTTGACGATATCAAAGCGGGGGAATGCCTATCCAAAATTTCTGGGATTTGTGAGATATGCCCTGCACCTTCTCATGATAAAGCTATCTGTACGGCTCGTTTTGTTCAAGGCCCGGCATCCAATTGGTTGAAAGCTATGAGAGCTCGGTTAGAGAGAATGGGTGAAAAGTTTAATTGGGAAAGCTTCACAAGAGAATTTCACCAAAAGTATATTCCCTCGAGTGCCCGGGAAAGAAGACTCCAGGAATTCACGGAGTTAAGACAAGGGAATCGATCGGTTGAGGATTATATTTTGGAATTTGAGAGACTTGCTCCGCACGCTCCCCACATCACCAATGATGACACTCAAAAAGCCCAGAATTTTGTTCATGGGTTAAGGCATGAGATTCAAAATGCCCTACAAGCTGCTACCGTGGACACATGAGAAAAGTCTACGAGGAAGGCACTAAAAGTGAAAGCTAATAGATTGAGGTTGAGGCCCTCGGCTTATTCTTCGGGGTAAGGTTCGGGTTCCGGATCAAACTTGGGTAAGAGGCCCGCCACTCAAAGTGGGTCTCTGGTCTTCAAGTCCCAAGTTTCTAACACTTTCAACAAGAAGGCCCGACCTCCTGTACCGGATGTACCCGCTCTACTGGTACCGATACAATGTGTCTATTATAAGGTCCCAGCCATACCGAGGAAATGTGCCGGAAGAAGTTAAGAAGTTGTTATGGATGTGGAGAACCCGGTCATATAGTTAGTGCTTATCCGAATAAGAAGAACCCACAACCTCTGAATGTGATTCCTCCAAGAGCCCCTATTCAAGCTAGGGCATACGCTTTGGAAGGAGAGGAAGAGGATGCTGAGATCGATGCTAATACCGTTGTGGAAGGTACTGTTAGCATACATGGTATTCCATTGCATGCATTGTTTGATCCGGGAGTAACGCATTCTTTTATTGCTTCCCAGCTTGTTCCTACTCTTTCCTTGCCTACTATTTGTGTTGCTGATTCTTTTGTTATAAGTTCTCCTCTCGGGGGGAGCTTGGTGACGGACCGAGTGTTTCGAGAGTGCCCGGTGAGTATTGAGGGTCGTGTGTACTCTGTAGACTTGATCGAGATGCCCATGAAGAAGTATGGGGTAATTTTGGGGATGGATTGGTTGTTCCGGCAACGAGCGAAGATGGATTGTTTTGAGAAGAAGGTTACTTTGGGTTCTACGGTGTTTTTGGGTCAGAGGTTGAAGACCTGCCCATTTATATCCTTTATGGAAGCTAATAAGATATTCCGGGACGGCACGATGGGCTATGTAGCCTATCTTTTAAATAAACCGAAGGATCAGGCCAAGCTCCAGGAGACGGAGATTGTGAAGGAATTTCTCGATATTTTCCCGGAGAGTTTGGGATCTCTATCCCCGGATCGGGACATTGAGTTTGTAATCGATCTCTATCCCGGAGTGAAACCTTATGCTAAATCTCCCTATAGGATGGCTCCAGCAGAGTTGAAGGAGCTGAAGACGTAACTTGATGAGCTCTTAGAATGTGGTTACATTCACCCAAGCACTTCTCCGTGGGGTGCTCCCATCCTGTTTGTAAAGAAGAAAGATGGGACGCTGCGGATGTGTATTGACTACCGTGAGCTGAACCGGTTAACGGTTAAGAACAAATACCCACTTCTTCACATTGAAGAGCTTTTTGATCTCCTTCAGGGTTCGTGTGTGTACTCCAAGCTGGATTTGAGGCAAGGGTATTATCAGTTATGTATCCGGGAGGAAGACATACCGAAGACGGGTTTCAACACTAGTTATGGGCATTTTGAGTTTGTGGTCATGCCTTTTGGCCTTACAAATGCCCCAACTGCGTTTATGGATACGATGCACCGAAAATTCTGGCCTCATCTCGATAAATTCGTGGTCATCTTTATAGATGATATTCTGGTGTATTCGAGGTTCGTGGAAGAGCACACGCAGCATTTGAGAACGGTATTGTCAATGCTTCGAGAGCATCGACTATTCGCCAAGTTCAGCAAGTGTGAGTTCTGGATAGATCAAGTTTCCTTTTTGGGTCACTTCATTTCAGGGAAAGGTGTAGAAGTTAATCCGGCGAAGATAGAAACAGTCATGCTATGGAAGTAACCAAAGAATGCCTCGGAAGTGAGAAGTTTTCTCGGATTAGCGGGTTACTATAGGCGCTTTGTGAAAGATTTCTCGAGGATTGCCTCCCCGTTGACCCAGTTAACAAAGAAAGTTCGAGTGCGATGAGGTGTGAGAGAGGAGTTTTCAAACTCTTAAGGAAAGGTTGACTACGGCCCCGGTCTTAACCCTACCCGAGGGTTCCGAAGGCTACTCAGTTTACACCGATGCATCGAAGGAAGGACTCGGTTGTGTATTGATGCAGAATGGCAAAGTTGTAGCTTACGCCTCTAGAAAGTTGAAGATCACGAGAAGAACTATCCCACTCACGATTTGGAGTTTGTGTAGTTGTCTTTGCTTTGATGAAGTGGCGCCATTACCTTTACAGTGCCACTTTTGATGTGTTCACCGACCACCAAAGCCTCAAGTATTTGTTCGCTCAAAAGGATTTGAACGTGAGGCAGAGACGTTGGGTGGAGCTTCTAGAGGATTATGATTGTCAGATTCAATACCACCCGGGTAAAGCTAACGTGGTAGCCGATGCTCTGAGCAAGAAGGCTAGTACTTCGAGTTTAGAGGTGGGTCTGAGTAAGTAGAGTTCGGTGGTTTTAGTTTCAGAGACACGCTTGGCAAGTATCTCTATTCAACCAGTTTTGAAGCAAAGATTGATTGAAGCTCAATCTAATGATCCAAAAATTCAGAGATTGGTGGCGAAAGCAAGGATCGATCCAGAGACCAAGTTTGGGTTTGATGATTCAGGGTTGCTTCGGTTTAAGGCTCAACACATAGGTCGGTTTAAGGGTTCGAGAAGAGCTTAAGAGGTTAATTCTCAAAGAGGCACATAGGTCGGCATATACGGTACATCCCGGTACCACGAAGATGTATAAGGATTTGAGAACTTTATATTGGTGGAACGACATGAAGAGAGACATTGCTAACTATGTGAGAAGATGTCAAACATGCTAAGTGGTGAAAGCTGAACACCAAAAACCGGGAGAAACTCTCCAAACACTTCCAATTCCTGAATGGAAGCGGGAGCAAGTGACAATGGACTTTGTGTCTGGCTTGCCGAGGACCAAAGGAGGTTTCGATGGGATTTGGGTCATAATTGATCGGTTCTCGAAGTCAGCCCAGTTTCTCAAAGTTCGGATGTCCGATAAAGTGCCTAAGTTAGCTAAGTTATATCACAAGAAGATTGTAAGATTGCATGGTGCACTGCTCAGTATTGTTTTAGACAGAGATCCGCGGTTCACGGCGAGTTTTTGGCAAGAATTGCAGAAGTGTATGGGTACTAAGCTCCAATTCAGCACCACGTCTTACCCACAAACGGATGGTCAATCCGAGAGGTGAATACAGTATCTCGAGGACATGCTTCGTGCTTGTGTCTTGGATTATCAAGACACGTGGGATGAGCAGTTGGACTTGGTCGAGTTCGCCTATAACAACAGCTTTCAATCATCGATTTGTATAGCCTCGTATGAGGCACTATATGGAAGGAAGTGCCAGTCACCTCTATTTTGGGATACTGATGAGTCGAGGTGGACTAAGGATGGTAAGCTCGATAGAGCTAAGAAACCAACGGAGATTCAGAGTACCATCGAGAAAGTAAAAGTAATTCAACAACCGTTAAAGACGGCTCAGGACCGACAAAAAAGTTATGCGGATAAGAGAAGACGGCCCTTAGAATTTGAAGTGGGAGATAAGGTCTTTTTGAAGGCATCTCCTAGAAAAGGGTTTTCTCGGATTGGTAAAGGCGGGAAGCTTAACCCTCGCTATTTAGGCCCCTTCGAGATTCTTGAAAGAATTGGGGAAGTAGCCTACCGACGGGATCTAGCATCGAGTTTGACCAGGATTCACAATGTTTTCCATGTCTCTCAGCTTCGAAAATTTTATCCCAATGAGTCTTCTATTCTCCAAGTTGAAGAGGTGCAACTAGAGCCGGATTTGACAATTAAGAAGCACCCGGTTGAGATCTTGGACCGGAAGATGCAAGAATTAAGAAACCGGTAAATTCCTTTGGTGAAAATCTTGTGGCATGATCAGAAATCCAAAGAAGCCACTTGGGAGACCGAGGAGACGATGAAACAGTTGTACCCTAAACTTTTCAAGACCTCACTTCGGACCTGAGGACAAGTTTTTTTGAAGGAGGGGAGTTTGTAACATCCCGACTTTCAGGTACGCGTTACGGGTGTGTTACATGGGCAATTTAATTATTTATTTACGCACTTGTGTGGTATTCTAATGATTATTTGATTGTTTGAAGATTTTTGAAATTATTTGTTTTAGTATGAATACGAACTTTGAACGTTTATGCCTTTATGTCTCGTATTTTGCTCCATATGTGTCCGAATTTAATTATGTTTCTTGCGAATTTTTTGTATGTGTGAATTATGAGAGATATAAACTTCCTATTATGGTCGTTTTATGATTTCGAGTTCATTTGGTTTAGTTTTGGTTCGTTTTTGTTTTACGGAACCAAGAGGGAGCTAAAGGGGCATTTAGCGCACCTCAGATTATGGACGGCGTATCTTGGGCTAGGGATTTCGGATTCGAATTCCGGAAGAGGAGTTGAACTTATAACAAAATTTGGAATCTTTGGAACCTAACCTTATATTTTTCTAAGTTCATTTATATCTCCGAAACCTCACCGTAACGAGAACCTTGCTCTTAAATAACACCTTTGACTAGTCTTGATCTTGTGGGTCCCGTCTTAACCCCAACCAAACCCCAAACCATGACTAAATGACTTGAGTTAACTTCCTCTCTCCCACATATCAGCCCAATTCGAACCACCCTCAAACAAAGAAGAAAAAGTGCAGCTCCAAGAGATAAAGAAGAGAAGAGAAAGGAAGAAGAGACACAATTCAAATTTTGAGATTTTGAGTTTTATTCTCCATCATTTCTCTCCCAATCAAAGAGGTAAGTTAATATTTGGTATCTCCATGACTTTTTGATCATTTCTATTCCAACCTTGTAAGTTTTCACCATGATTTGATTGAGGTATGGCATATGTGATGAATAGTGAGGGTTTCGAGGAATTTGATGGGTATAACATGATCTCTTGTGATTTCTTTTGATATGAAGTATGTATTTCATTCCAAAGACATCATTTATGATTTATATGAACTTGAGTTGGGTGTTGGTTGAGAATTCATGACTTTGCCATTAATGAACTTTAGAGGTTTTGTAAGAACTTATTCTCTTTTCACTTCTAGCATGAATTGTTGCAAGTTTTGACCATTTAATGACTTGTAATGCATGAATTCTTGCTTTCCTTTATTGCATATAATCGTTAGTTTGTTGTTGGCTTGGTTTGTTTGGAGTTTTAGGGAGTTTGCAACCCTTTTTCTCGAAATTTTGGCCCTGACTCAAATCCACAATCGTGGATTTTTCCTTTGCAAAAATCCACGGGGATAGATTTGAGGCAGGCCATCCTGGAACCCTTCCTGACCTAGATCCACGGTCGTGGATTTTCCTTTGGGTAAAATCCACGGGGGTGGATTTAGGGCAGCAGCTCCCTTTACTTCGAACTTTGTTTTCTTGTTTCTTTTTGCTTGTTTCTTGCTCTCACGCCCCTAAATTTGATTCCCATGCTTTTCTAACATGTTATATTATGTGTTATGAGTATCGCATTAAGTTTTTAGATCAATTTGATATGGGACGTACAAAATATGTTCATTTATGCCTTACTTGTTACCTTGTTGCATTTTATACATATCATTCGCACCCATATGCATTTACCGAGCGTCTATTTAGTTCATTTTGAGTCTGAGAGTATCCTTTGTTGTTTTTTTTGCACAGAGGACCTTCCCGTTGATGGTGATCTTGCTCCTTAGGCATCCGTTTCACACTTTTGTCCCAACTATACGCGTATTCAAGGTGAGGTTTTGCTCTTTTAGTTAAGTGACCTACGACCCTATGTGTTTTGAAGCCTTACATGAGAAATATGTATATTATATGATAAATATGTGTATGATATGTGCTTTAAGGGCTTGTCCCGTTTGTCATATAACTTTGAAAAGGGTTTGTATAAGTATGTAAGCTATTTTACGTTTGCTTTGAAAATCGTGGATAAGTGTGTAAGTGTAAGCGAGATGTGAATTTTGAAGGAAAGCTTTGTGAAAATTATGCTTTTTGAGTTATGTATTTGGGCCCCGGAGAGTGGTATGGTATCTCGGGACGGCCGTGGGTTCGCCGGGATCTTCCATCAACATTTTCCATTTGAGAGTCTCACCCAACCTTAGGATGTTGAGGAAGGGTGTTTCTCTTGAGCCGGCGGAAGCAATCCATCGAAGGTTTCAAGGACATGATTAAGCCTTGTCTCATGTGCATTTTGCCGATAGCTAGGGTCGTCAACCCTTCTATCACCCGGAGAAAGGATGGTTTATGCATTTTGTTTTGATTATGCCTTTGTATATGGAAGTAGGAGGGATAACTCGTTCTCGCCGAGTTGTGTGTGTGTGGGTGCATGATCTATGAAACAAGAATGGATTTATAATTACCTAAAACTTGTCATTTTGGCTTAGGGCCTCTCTTTAAAGTCTATATATATCTACTATCATGGGAAAAGTTTTAGCTTGCAAAAACCATTCTCGGTTCACGGATCTTATTGAATTTGTTAAGTGCTTTGCTCTATACGTATTATGGGTACGTGTGTAGCCCCTCACTAGTTATTAGGACTAACCCTCATTGTTGTTTCCCCCTTTCGTTTGAGTTGCAGGTACAGTTAGAGACGAGCTAGGCGGCAAGTGGTCGTCGAGTCTAACTTGTGGTGTAGCTCGAGTCCTCATGTATTGTTGTGGTTTATAGATTTGTTATTTATGATCTACTTTGGAGATATGTATTCTAATACTTAATTACGAATTGATTCTTGATATATTTTGGCCCCGGATGGGCATTGTACATTCGTATATGTTTATAGCATGCTAGTATGGATTTATTATGACAATTATGTTGATCTTGGGATTTCTGTTTAGCTGATTTATCACTTCAGCAATATTATTGTTTGTTATGCACTCTGATTGAGGGTTTAGGTCGCCTAGTTAGAGTGTGAGTTTTGTTTGCCACCCGTTCGCTATTGTTTGATGCATGTACGAACTCTCTTTGTCGTTACACGTGTCAGACTCTAGTACGGGGGATGTGGTGCCCTACTCTCGGGGTGCTACACATGGTTTTCCTAACAGTAGATTGTAGGAGGTTCTAGCATCGATTACGTGAAGCAAGGTGCTAGCCTTTAGTTCCCCGATTTGAAGGTCTGTCCGGAGCATCCCCATCGCACGTTGGCCTCCATGGTTGAATCCTTGGATGGTCAGGCAACTTTGAGATAACTCATCAACGGAGATTCCTAATTTCTTCATGGTAAAATTTGGCATGATGTTAACAGCCGAACCTCCGTCGATCAATATGCGGTTTACCTTTTGTTCATGCATGAATCCTGAGATGAAAAGTGGTCGATTGTGTGGCTTTGGTCCCAACAACAAATCTTCGTCTGTAAAGTTAATTGCAGTGCTGGTAACATGACAAGAAACAATATGGGGAGTTTCTTCTTCACTAGAAACAGGATTCACATTTTTTGCGTTCGATCCGAAGTACTTCTTTGGAAAAAAGTCGCATAAAGTTACCGGCTTCCAGTAGTAATTATTTGAAGGTCCTTTTTGGTCAGGTGCTCTCGACCTCTTCTTGAACTTGCCTTGTTTATGCTTGAGCGGCGTTAGTCTTTTTAACCAATTAGGATGAAACTTCTCAACACGTCGTCTTTGCCTTCGGCGGCGTGTCACTACGGTCCATTCGCCTTCATCCTCATCCTCACTCGTCGGGTATGTCTCACACTTAGCATTTTCAGTAGTTAATAAAATCGAAAGTAATCCCGGTTCAAAACCCCCAAATAAGGATGCAAACGAGCCGAGCCGAGCCTTAGCATTTTTTACAGGTTCGGGCTCGGGCTCGCCCTTAGAAAAACTGGCTCGGGCTTGGCTCGCAGTGAGGTTCGGGCGAGCCGAGCCGAGCCAACGATCCAGTAAAAAACCCTCAAATACCTTTGCTTTGGCCGGATTTTGGATCTATAATTTTATGTAGATCCAAAGCAGAATATGATGAGGTTAAAATACTATTGGCCCACGTTTTGACACGTGGGGGCAACCAAAGCGTGACAAGTGGTTTCGACGGTCCACAAGCCAACCTCCCCACGAGCGTCAGGTGCCTTCCACTACCGATTCCCCTGGTGACACGTGTCCTCGTCAATACAAGATATGTATCAATCAACTCCGCTCGCCAACAAGCGCCCACTGGGCAAACCAGCCAGCCCCAGCTTCGCCACGGGAGACGTCCTCGAGCACCCCCACCCTCGGGTGGGTTCCCATGATTTTCCCTTCTTTAGCCAAAGCCATGATTTTGTCTTTCAAAATAAAACACTTTTCCAACGGATGGCTAATAACTCGATGATACTTGCAATACTTCGGATCATTCACTTTTCCACTTTCTTCAGGGCGTTTTGGCTCTAGTAGTTCTATCATCTTCCTTGAGAGAAATACGTCGAAGATGTGTGCAACATCTGAGTCTGGGAATGGATACTCTTTTCCTTACATCTCCTTTAGAGTGAGCTGACGTATCTCATTTTGCATGGGTTGACTTCTTGGCTTTTCTACATCTTTTTTGTCCTTAGGCGGGATTTTGATTGGAACTGCTTTAACGGTCATAGACTCTTTTGAAGGAGGTTTAACAAATATTTCGCTTTTCCTTATGTCTTTTCTATCCCTCTTTTGATCATCTACAGGATAGATGGGGCTATGATTTGCGATGCTTAGTTCCATGCCATGGGCGTCGGGTCGGGATTTCGGGTTAATCGGGTCGGGTACTCGAAATTTTGGATTGCTATTTTTATTACCCGAACCTGACCCGAAAAAATCGGGTACCCGAAAATATCAGGTACCCGGTCAGGTCGGGTGTCGGGGTACCCGACTTTTTTTTTTTTTTTTTTTGACTTTTTTTCCATTTCCAGGCAGTTTCCAGCAACAAAAAAAAAAAAAAAAAAAAATCCAAACTAGAGAGCTCACAAACTAATTCATCAAGTTTCCAGTCATTACAGACAGTTTCAGATTTTTAGCACACAAAACAAATGTTAAATGCAAATCAAAAATATCCCAGATTGAAAACAACTTCAACATCACAACAACAAACTTCTTCAATCTTCTTCTTCAAATATCAACTGTTGTATTCTCAATTCCCATGCTCGCCAGTTCTACATAAAAACAAAGAAAATATAATTTAGTGACAAATTAAATCGAAATAAGTTGATTATATTATACATTATTTTACCTTGTTCGAGTGATTCAACATCATACAAGTCTTCTTCCACATTCAATGGCATAGCTTCTGACCGAAGCCAATCTTGACCGCAAATAAGGGCTTGAACTATTCTAGGAGACAAAGAGCTCCTAAAAGCATCAAGAATTCGTCCACTTGTGCTAAATGCGGCCTCGGAAGCAGCCATGGAGACCGGAACCGCCATTATATCACGAGCTAACTTTGATAGAATTGGAAACCTTGGTGCATTTACTTTCCACCACTTCAAAATATCAAAATCTTCTTCATCCTCCTCTTGATCCTCGCTTAGGTATTTTTGCAACTCCGATTTCAGTAGATCACTACTATTTCCCTTCTTTTTTCTTTTAAACTTCTCTTTCAAATAAGATCCAGGCTTGGTGTGTGTTCGGAGTTTCCATTTCGTTACACGTGTCGAGCTGTGGTGCGGGGGATATGGTGCCCTTCGCTCCGGGGTGCTACATCTTAAAGTGGTATCAGAGCTTCGGGTTGCAAAACCGAAGCTCTAGTGTCGTGTTGGGTCTGTCTAGGTCGTTTGGCTTAGGATTATGTGTATGTCTGCATTCATTTGCACCATATATGTGAATTAATTATTTTATTTACATTAATTGTTCACATAAACATGCATTTACTAAACCCCATGCATCGATATTTCCTTGGAATTGTATTTTATTTCAGGATATCTCTTCTATATCAACAAGTATCATCGGGGATTGGGCAAATGATACAAGAGACCACGGGATACAAAGAAGTTTGAGAGTTTTGATCCTTCAGGGTTGTTCGATGTGGAAGATGTCGGGATTGAGGGATGGTTATTCAGGATGTTGGGATTTGGAAAGTTGTTCGAAATTTACAAAAGAAAGGAGAAGCAATTCTCATTTATTTCAAGGTCAAGTTTCAAGTAGTTCAAGAAGACAAAGCTAAAATTGAAAGAGTTCGGGAAAGATTTCATATGGAGGAATTTGTTCGAGAGATTTGACCCAAGTTTGTCCATTCAAGCACAACGTTAAAAAGATTTCAAAAATTCCAAGCTCTTGAACAAGAATTGGAAAAGATAGGTGATTTTATCTTTGAACTCGAGAAATAGGGTGCCGATGAAGATTGCCTTAACATCCGGAGATTTTACAAGGAATATACATGGAATTCAAGTTTTTCCAATTTCAGCCCTGTATATTCGGTCCGAGAAAATAAGGAGTACGGTTTGAATGGAAATGAGCTAGCAATGCTCAAAATTCCACATTTCTTATGTGGGATAAGAACCCATTTGAAGACGAAGTAAGAAGTTCTAATTTGAAGAAAATTTTCAAGAAGTTTCAAGATGTCAACGATGTCTAGAGGAAGATTTTATGCTACCATTGAAGAAAATATAAGAAATGAAAAGAATATTGCAAGTGAGGGAATCAACCGAAGAATCCGAGTCTAAAACCTCTGAAAACTAATACTTCCAAGATCCCGGTCCAAGTGCGAGATGATATTTTTTTTTAGTAAAGGAGTTGATGCCGAGCTCAACTTTACCATCATGGTGAACGGTACACAAAGCATTCATGGAATTTTATACATGCATATTTATTTAAGTTTTGTGTTACCTTCCTTTCCTCGTTGTTTGCTTGTTACTTGCTCATTGTTTGCTCGTAGCTTTCTTTTCTTTTATTTGAACTCTCTTCTTGGAAGAGAGTTTGGTGAGCTCGAGTGCTCGAGTGGTTGGTGAGTTGTGAGGGTCGAGGTTGCCCGATGGTCTTGCTTGAAGGCCCCTCGTGAGATACGGAGCTACCTTAGGCGTGGGTTGGTTGTTCTGGCTCTGAGTTGAGTTGGTGTTTGGCTTTAGGAGGTCCGTTTTGGGCTCAACGATATTTTCGGGTAATAGATTGAAGGCTAGCCCGTTTATATCCTTCGTGGAAGCGGTTGTTTAATCCGGGATGGAGCGATGAGCTTAGTGGTTCACCTTTAGGTTAACTGAGGGGTCGAGCCAAGCTCGAGGAGACAAAGATCGAAGTAAGGCATTTTGATGTTCCTTGAAAGTCGGAATTCTATACTACTTGATAGGGATGTTGAGAAGTCGTTGATCTTTATCCCGGAGTTGAACTTGTTTGAAGACTCCCTACCGAATGGCTCTAGCATGGTTGTTGGAGTTGAAGGCGTAGTTCGATGAGCTCTTAGAAGGTGGTTTCACCCATTGAATACTTCTTCGTGGAGTACTCTAGTCTTGCCTAAGAAGAGACAAGACCTTAGGGTGAGTATCGACTAACGTGAGCTACACAGGTTAACTGTAGAAGATAAATACCCTCTGCTTGCTTTGAAGAGTTGTTCGTTCTGCCCCAGAGTTCCGTGGTTCGCGCCGAGTTATGTGTTAGCAAGGGTATAACCGACTACGCATTCGGGTAGAAGAACCGAGAATTACCTCAGAGTAATAAGTCTCTCGTGTTGACGGGGTATATTAGGCGATTCTTTCCTTTAAGAATGCCAACCGTTGATTCTCCTGACAAGAAAGAGGTACGGTTTTAGAGTGGGAAGAGGTGGTGGAAGAGAGTCGCCTTTGGCACCGGCTTTTGCCTAATCGGGGCACTCAAGACTACTTTGTTTACAATCGAAGCACTAAGGAAGGCTTTTGTTGTGTGTTGCTTGTGGGAGAGTTTAGCCTATGTCTCGTGATAAACAAGGTCTCGAGACTTACCCCACTCTTGGTTCGAGTTTGTTCGAGGACTTGAAGAACCGGTATAGATGTATCGGCGTAAGAAGAGACGTTGAAAACTTCGTGTAGGAATGTCGAATATGCCGTCGGTTGAAGGCCGAGCATCAAGAACCGGTTGGATTCTCTAACTACTTCTATATTTTAATTGGAAGTGGGAGCAAATGGCTAAGGACTATGTGTCCGTTTGCTAAAGTTAAGGAGATTTTGAAGAGATTTGAGTGGTCGCTTGTTTTAACGAGTTGGCCATTTTCTTATGGTTTCGTGGTTCGACAAGGGCTCGAGAGCTTCGCAGTTTGGAGATGAAGGCTCCTAGAGTTGAAGTGGGAGATCGAGATTCCTCGGAAGCATCTCCTACAAGGGGTTTGTTGTTCGTGAGCAACTGGTTAGAGTTTGGGTTCGGCAGAGGTTCAAGTCGAAGACTAGAAGTTTTCCTTTCGGTAATAGTTCTTGTGGCGGGATTTAAAAATCCAAGAAGCCACTTGGAAACCGAATCAAAGTGGCGCAGTGGAAGCGTAGAGTTGAGCTTTTCTGACGTTGATCAAGACCCCGATTCGGACCTGAGGACAGGTCCTTTTTAAGGGGGAGAGATTGTGACACCCCGATTTTTTTCGGCCATCCAGGTACGCACTTACGAGAGAGCTAAATGTGCAATTTAAATTATTTTATTTTCATATTTAATTGAATTATACTTGATTATTTGAAATTCTTATATGAACTATTTGAATTCATATTAAATATTCGAATTAAATGTCAAAATTGCCTAAGTGATTGATGATACAAATTTTTATGAATTTTGTGATATGTGAATTTAATTTCCGAGCATGCTAATTTTTGTGAATTATGTGATTAAGTGCCTAATTGTATGATTTATTTAATTTTGGACTTAATCGAAAATTTGAACTTGGACTTATTTGACACTTTTTAAAAGTTTTGGACCTAATTGAAAAATGACCTTTTTAATAAATTTTATTTATTTTAAATCGTTTATTTATTATTTTAAAATTTTTATTTATTATTTCTTTGAAAATTTAATTTTTATTTTTTGAATAATATGTTTATTTGTTCGAAAGGGAGTTGCTCGTGGGGTGCTTTGAGCCTTCCGTTCGGTTTGTACGTCAAGGTGAGGTTTTAGGTTTGTTATAGTTAATACGACCTACAACCCTATATGTTCGTTTTCAAGCCCGCATGTGATTATACTATTATAATTATATAATAGATATGTATAAGCCTATGGTTTTGTATCTAATGTATCTCGTTGATTTGATATGACTCGGGACAGGTTTCTAGGATAAGAATGATCCCATTATGTATTCATATTCTATGTTTGATTTACGGGATTAGGTATCTATGCTAGTTGAACCCGTTGCCTGTTTTTATTTGAGATTTTGCATGATTATGAATGTATTTGTGATCCTGTTGCTTCCACCTTTGGTTTTATTTTGTTGTGCACTCTGATTTAGGGTCTAGACCGCCTAGCCTAGGGGTGTGTTTTTGTTGTCTTCCGTTCGTCATGGCTTGGTGCGTGTGCGGAGTTTCCATTTCGTTACACGTGTCGAGCTGTGGTGCGGGGGATGTGGTGCCCTTCGCTCCGGGGTGCTACAAAGGCACTTTTCTCAATACCATCATACAAGTCGCCGAACGAAAAATCAAGAAATTCCCACTTGTGTCGTGGATCAAGTATCACCGCAAAATATAAAAGTGAATTCATCTTCTCAATTGCACCCTAATATTTATCAAATTTTTGTTTCATTCTCTCGGACATTGCACGTAATTCCCAATCCTCTCTATCCAACCATTCTCTTAAAAGCATATCAACGTTACTTATTTCATGGAAAATCGTGTTAGATGTAACATATAGTGAACCGAAAACACACAATTTAAGTTTGTAGAAATGAGATAGAAACTTATATAAAAGCTCGGCTCGATTCCAATCTCCATTCTTTGGGATGCCAATATTTGGTGCACTTGAAAGCTCATTCTTATATCCAAGATCCATATCCATGTAACGATCAAACGCTTCCTGAAGAGATAATGCCGACTCCAACATCAAGTAGGTGGAATTCCACCTAGTAGGTACATCAAAACTTAATAATTTTTTGCTTTCAATTTTCTCAAATTTCCACGGCCTTTTGAAACTTTTTGTACCTAGCGGGGGAGTTCTTAATATATCTAATGGCACCTCTAATCCGACAAATAGCATTATGTTCTTCTTTGTTCTTCGAGCCATCTTGCACCATAATATTAATAACATGTGCCATGCACCTCATGTGCAAATATTGCCCACCCATTAGGCTTGTACCCCAAGCATCTAACCTTTTCTTCAAATATAAAATTGCACCGTCATTTGATGATGTATTATCAACCGTTACGGTAAAAACCTTGTCGATCCCCCAATCAAGTAAGCACTTTTCAACTCCCTTGCCAACTTCCTCACTTTTATGTCCCAAAATAGGACAAAAGTTCAAGATCCTCTTTCGCAAATTCCAATCATCATCAACAAAATGCACCGTAAGACACATATAATTAACCTTTTGAATTGATGTCCATGTATCTGTAGTGATGCAAACAGTTTGTGCGTGATGCTTGATGAAGGACTTTAACTTCGCCTTTTCACTTACATACAAGTTGTATATATCCTTAGTTATAGTCCTCCGTGATGGATTTATAAACGTAGGACAAGCTGCAGACATAAAATGCCTAAATCCCGGATTTTTAATGGTTTTAAAAGGAAGCTCGTCAACAATCAACCAATAACTCATAGCTTCTCGTGTTTTATCTTGCCCAAATCTCCAAGATACGAGAGTTCCATCCTTATCACCACCCTTAGTTGTTTGAAATGCAAGTCGGGTTTGATTAGTAGCAACTTCATCAGGTCGTTTTTTACATGCTTCAAAATTATTCTTGAGTGCCTTTGTGCCGTATTGTTTCGGATCTGCCTTAATTATTCTAAGACAATATATACACTAAGCTTTTTGAATCTTCTCTTCATCACAAAAGAACTTTAAAAAGTGCTCCCAAAATTGAGACCTAGAAGCAACTTCTTTTCTAGTTCGTTTTTTGGATTGACTCGGCCCACTCGGCACTTCATCCTTATCAACACCATCTCCAATATCACAACCTAAATCGTTATGATCATCAGTTTCAAAATTCAGATTACCAACCTCTTCTCTCGTCATAGAATCAACACCACAAAAGTTCTCATAGTCCGTAAAGTTTTCTTCTTCAATTGCAATTTCAGGATTTTGAGATGTCGGACTGCTCATCTGTAAAAATATCAATTTTCAATTATCAATTTAAGGATTTACATTTAAGGATGAATCAGGTCTGACATGGTAAAATCATAAAAATATATAGCTTATATTTTGCAGCAGAAAATTTTGTAAAATCATAAGCTTATATAGATAGCTTAATATACATGTAAATTCATAAGGAAATTTTGCAGCAGCAAGTTAAATTCCCTAGAATTGCAAGTCAGTAGATAGCTTATATGTTTTCAAGCAGCCAAGTGGCCCTAAACACAACTTCTGCTATAAAAGATACTAATGTTTTCATTGGATTGTAAATTAAACTTCAATTGGAAAAAACATCAAGCAAATGTTTACATGGGAAAAATAAAGCTATAATCACGTCCACACACACTGTCTATACAAAACCGAGACATCCATAAAATAGCCCCAATATTCCCAGAACAACTAAAACCAACTAGACGGGGAAGCAAACTTGAGCTATTAAGCCGCAGACTTGGGGTAATTAACAATCAATCAAAATTTCACTTGAACTGAAAACAAATGAAAAACCCAAACTGTATAACTCACCGTGCTGGAGAAGTCGCCGCGTCGGTGTTGTCGGTGAAACGGTGGTGTTGTCGCGCTGGTGGTGTCACCGTGTGGGAGAAGGGGGGTGCAGTAGCCTATTGGGTTTGGGAATTGGGGTTTCTGTCGAATTGGGATTTAGGGGTGCTGAACTCTGTTTTTTATTTCCCTAATTATATAATGTTATATAATTATATTACATATGTATATTATTAATATATATACTATATATTATATACGTATATATATATATATATATATATATATATACACGTATATAATATATAGTATATATATATATATATATATATATATATATATATATATATATATATATATATATTATATTATATATAATATAATATATATTATAAAAAAAATTATATTAAAGTCGGGTTTCGGGTACCCGTTCGGGTAGACTTTTCTACCCGAAACGCCCATCCATAGGCACGGGTAGCTAACTCTTCAAAAGTATGAGGTTTGATGCCCTGAAGAATGTAGAGGAGCCCCTAATGCATTCCTTGAGTACACATTTCCACTGGAGATATTTCGGAGAGTCTATCCTTGCAGTTCAAACTCAGTGCTTGCCAACGGTTGATGTAATCCACGACGGGTTTATTTTTCCATTGTTTTGTGTTGGTCAACTCGATCATGCTTACTGTGCAGCGAGTGCTGTAGAATTGATTGAGAAATTCTCTCTCCATCTGATCCCAACTGTCGATTGATTCGGGCTCTAAGTCGACGTACCAATCAAATGCGTTCCCCTTAAGCGATCGTACAAATTGCTTGACCAAATGATCTCCATATGTCCCCGCATTGTTGCAAGTTTCTACGAAGTGGGCGACATGTTGCTTCGGATTACCTTTGCCCTCGAACTGCTGAAAATTCGGTGGTTGATAACCCATTGGCATTCTTAGGGAGTCAATGCGCTTAGTATATGGTTTTGCATATGATGGAGAATTCTGATGTGACAAGCCATACTGAGTTCGTATCTTGTTGGTTATCATATCTTGCAGTTCTTGAACCGATAAAGCAGCTATACATGCAGTAGAGTGATTTATCCTTATCACGGAGTCATGTTTCTGAGGAGGAAAATTCACTTGTTTTCCATTGGTGATTTGAACTGAAGGAGTCGGAGGATAGCCGCTAGACTGAGCAGGATTGTTGTTTTCTAGTTTGCTCATGAGTTAGGCGATCTGGTAATCCTTCTCTTCCAAAGCTTGTTGCAGATGAGCTATCGCCTGAGCCATTTGCGCGACTTGCTCTCCATCTGTCATCGCTTCAGTTCCCTTAGTATTCCCTCCAAAGGGAGTTTCCTTCGGGTTAGTTTCCTTAGGGGTCGAAGGAGTCGAGCCATCAGATGATCTTGAGTGGTCAAGATGACCATGTGTAGAAGATTTTGAACTTTGGTTAACTTCCTTATTCTTTGGCGGAGGCTGGTTCTTCCATGGAGAACCTATGGAAGTAGGGATTCAATACGGAAGAGAGGAGATGAGAGGTAGGATCTGTCCCACCGGGCGTACCAAAATTTGTTCACACAAATTTTATTGTCTGCAAAATAAAATTACAAGACACAAAATATAATATGAACAACAAATTTAAAATTAAGAAATTTAAAGGAATAAATCCTAGCAATAACTATTCCTTTGATTCTTCTCTTCAACTTTACATTCGAGGGTGTGAAGCTTATTCTCGAATATGTAGTCATGATTCTTTGCCGAATTTGACGGAGAAACCACGTGATTTACCTGCAGCTTTGATGAAACTGTAGTTGTAGTTTTTCGTATCAGCGGGGCTTGAACACTTGGAAGATTTGAAGACGACAAGAAGACTTAGAAGGCTTGATGGCGTGAAGACTCGCGCAAGTATATAGACTTGACGGCGTGAAAACTCCTTTGACGACGTTCTCTTCTTCTTCTTCTTCTCGGCGTGTCTCTAGGTGTCTATGTCGATGTGTGTCTCTGAAATGTTACCCATGACCTCTATTTATAGGTGTAGGGTTGAATATTGTGATAATTATCCCTTCATTTATTTATTAAAAGGATAATATCAAATGTATTTATTTATTTATCACTTCAATATGAATTTATATTAAAGAAATAAATAAATGACATATGGTTTAACTTGATTGGTCCACCTGTGGAGATATGCCACGCGTCTTCATTTGATTGGTCATAACCAACTGGGTTGCAGACTAGGTTGCAAGACTTGATTTGATTCGCCGTAACACTTCAAATTTGACACATGTCGATACTTGATTTGATGACAAAAATAAATATTAAAATTATCAATTAAATCAACTATTTAAATATTTTATGGACATTGATTTAATAACTACATGAATTAAATTTGATAATTAATATTTAATTTTACACGTGTTTTATTTTAATTAGACGAAAATTAATTCGTCTACAAATGTCCCCACTTCAAAGCTCAGCGAAAGACATGCCAAGCGATTGTGTAGGCGAAATTTGAAGTATTTTAGAATCTCAAATTTAAAATGTACATAAGTATAACCCACTTTTCTTCCCATTATATTAGTTTAGTCGAATTAGATTCAAGCCAAATTGCCTGTGCCTGGCAGGTCAACTTGCGATTCAAATTAATCTTACGAAAATAAGGTCAAATCAAGGTTAATTACTTCTAAATAACCATTCGTAATAACTTTAATTTTTGAAGTGCTTAGTAACTTATCAGTAAAACTCATTCAATAACTCTGAGTACAATCTCCTTCCTAATTCTCTGTTAACATACCGCATTGTAAATCTTATTTCCCATCTTCCTCTAGGTGCTCCCTAACAAATTATAATTATTATTCTCCTAAAGTGTCAACGATCATAAAAGCAAATTCATCGTCAATCCCGAATCCATTCCACAACATTTGCAAGGTCGTGTTTGGTATTCATGAGTTTGCGGCCTTGACGGCATTGCTCGCTCGGCTCGCAACCCCTACGGTAGGTGTTTGCGGGGTTTGGAAGTGATTCCTGTTCTGGTATACGATTTCTAGCAAGACTTGAATAACTTATCTCCACTGCCAACGACGCCGGTGGAAGAATGACGCCGACCATGAGAATTGTTGCGAAACTCACTGCTAGCATGGTCGTCATGTTTTCGAGCTCTTCTTTCTCGATCAGTAGAAGCGTAGAACACGAAAAGAAATACTATTATTAACTTTTAACCAAAGTTTTGTTTAAGAATTTGTTTATGAATGTTGTTCTGGAATTTATGTGACAAAACATTTCAGTTAGGATGCGGAAAAGAAGGCCAATTTAATTTGTGATCGACTTGTGATGTGCTAAGACAAAAACATTTGTGGTTACGAGTGCTGGAACTCGGAGGAGTTCCTCCATTTTAGGTCAAGGGTTGAACATATTTTTGTTTTTCGTATTGTAATTGTTTCTCTGTCGTATGTTGGCGGCGGCCAATGCACTTAACTTACGTTAACGGGTGAAACTGGATATGCAATACAGAAAAATAACAAGAGATCCGATCTCGTTGAGAAATGCACGGTTTGTATAGGAGAAAACATGTACTTGCATCCGCATTTTGTGTTAGTTTTACACATAATTTTACGTTACGGCCAAATATTACTTACGATCGAATTTCGTTAAACTAGCATAGTTCCGAGAGATCATAATATACTACTTGTATCACTAAAATTAAATAACTATCGTAAGTAGCAACGTATAATTGAGAAGCTATTAACTTTTGCTACATATAATTAATATGTATGCATATTATTGAGAATTATATTAGTCAATAATTCCTTGAGCTTTAATGTGAAATATTGTTGATACACAACAAAAATGAAAGTACACTGTGATAGACAATAAATAAACACCAACGTGACTAAGTAATTGTGCCACCCTTTTAGCTAGGTTGTGAAGTTTTAATGTTTTTCTTAGCATATTCACTTTCTTTTTTGCAATAATAATTGTCATAAAATGTGTGGCATTCAATATAGACACATCCATGTGTTGGTAACAAACAAATCCATAAACCATTAAAAAGTAAACTTAGCTTTTATTGTTAGTAAAGACAGATGCAAAGAAATTCTTCTATGAGACAGGCGGGGCTTCAATTTCTACACCCGACTCATATTTTAATATAAAAAATGTATACCCTTTGTTTCTTTCTTTGCCTTTTCATTTTATTTCCTTTTCTTCCTTTTTTTTTTTTTATAATCTTTTTTCGTAGTTTTGTGCGTCTTTTTAAAAATAATTTCAATCTTTTTGTATTTTCTTTTGATGAATACTATATGTTTCTTTTTTCCTTTTTTCTACTTTTTTAAATCTGATAAATAAACACACAATATTATAAATAAAACATTTTTGACAAAAAATTCTAATTTTTCTATGATAAAATATATAAAAATATATATATATTAGTACACTTTACTATATCTATAAATATATAATAATTTATTACATTAGATTTAGTGATAACACTCATAAATATATTGCATATTACTAAATTAAATTTAGGGTTAATCTTTTTTTCACCTCAACCTTTCAGGTGTATTGCACTTTAATACCCAACCTTTGAAATTTTACACTTTAATATTCAACCTTTGAATTTTGTTGCACTTAAGTTCCTCTGACCAATAAAAAAATGACACTTGTCATTTTCTTATTGGCTGGATTTGAAATTGGGCACTTAAAAGCAATAAAATTCAAAGGTTGGGTACTAAAGTGTAAATTTTCAAATGTTGAATATTAAAGTGCAAAGCACCCCAAAGGTTGGGGTGGAAAAAAAAAATTTAACCATTAAATTTACAACGCTCATAAATATCTAATATTTTACTACATTAAATTTAGAAATAAAAATAAAAAATATTATTAAAAAGTCATATTCTTTTATGCTACAAGTGTAATATTTATAATTTTGTTTAGAATTTATCAAACTTTAAAAAAAATATATACAAAAAGAACCAAAAAACCACACAAAGTCAGAAAATTTTAGAGATAATGATTTTTTACCATCCGAACTATGACCCATTTTGTAATTCACCATCTAAATTATTTCGACCCCAATATCACTATCCAAACTATTATTTCTTGACAAACCATTATCTCTACTTATTTTTTAGTGGTTTTGACTCTTTTTCAGTTGTTTTGACTCAAAAATACAATACATGTGATATGTGTGTGAGAACACCAAGGGTAAATATGTATATTCATATATTAAAATAAGAAGAAAAAGAGTTAAAATTGCTGAAATGTGTGTCATTTTTGAGTCAAAACCGCTGAAAAAGAGTCAAAACCATTAAAAAATAAGTTGGGATGGTGGTTTGTCAAGAAATAATAGTTTAGATGGTGGTATTGGGGTCGAAATAGTTTAGATGATGAATTACAAAATGGGTCATAGTTCGGATGGCAAAAAATCATTATCTCAAAAATTTTAAGAAAAGAAAAAGGAAACGAGAAGACAAAGAAAGAACATGAGGGTGTACATTTTTTATAGGGGAAAAGATTTTTTACCATCCGAACTTTACCACTTTTTATAATTTATCATCCCAACAAATTTTCATTGCAAACCACCATCCAATCTTTGAATTTGTAACATACCACCATCTAAACTTTGTTTTAGTAGTTTTGACGAAAATACAACTGACGTGTATGTTTTATAAACCTGGCACGTGTCATGTTTTTAACCAAAACCACTAGACAAAAAAGTTTAGATGGCAGTATGTTACAAATGCAAAGATTGGATGATGGTTTGTAATGAAATTTCTTAGGATGGTAAATTGCAAAAAAATGCAAAGTTCGAATGGTAAAACATCTTTTTGTTCTTTTTTATATTAAAAAGATGAGTTGGGTGTAGGAATTGGGCCCACATCCGACTCATACAAGAATTTTCCCTTATTTATATTTAAGATTTCTCCAATAATTATTGGCCAAATAAATTAAATTATTGACTCATTACTTGCCTCCCCTATACATTTGAGCCAATAAATGAATATATATAAGCCTATCAAATATAATTACATGTTATATGCGAGTTATTCGTAATTAAAATAATAGTATCAGTGGAAGTTCTGTGAGAAATTATAGTTTTTCTAGATACAAGTGTAATTTATGATGCAACGGATACGGATAGGGTGACATGGATACGACGATACATAATTTTTCTTGAACTTTTTATGTGACGAGTGTGAAAGCCAATGCCCGACATTCGTATCGAACACAACATAACAAGTTAAAATAATATCTTTAAAAATGTCTGTGTATCTTAGTGTGTAATTATATCTGAATTTGAAGTAGCACTTAGTAATTATTGTATCCATCTAATTTGGGAGTGGGAGTGTAGATGTAATTAAAATTAGGGAGAATTACATCCAACTACCCTCAGTTTACGCCTAATTACAACCCGGTCCCTATTCTTTTAAATATTACATTGTAGTCCCTGTATTTTTTGTTTTGTGTGAGGTCCATTAACGAATTTTGTAAAAGTACACTTATGTCCCTGAAGGTTTTGTGACTGTTACATATAATGTATGACCAAAAATGCAAAATCATCCCTAAAAGTATACAAAAATTAACAAATTAACAAGGCTTAGGAACTACAATGTAATATTTAAAAGAATAGGGACCGGGTTATAATTAGGCCTAAACTGAGGGTAGTTGAATGTAATTCTCCCTTAAAATTAACTCTACATATATGCGTTACTAACCATTTTTTAAAAAAGGAAAAGAAAACTCTATATATATATATATATATATGCGTTAAAAAATACAAATATTTACGAAAATTACCTCATTTTTTCGTGCCATAAACCTTTTTTATATTCGATTTTAAATCCATTAATACGAGTTTTTCGTATTTTTGTCATGTAAACTCTCAATTTTTCTCAATTTTCATCCTTCTCCACGTTCCAAACAGAAATAGTTGCAGAACTCCAAATTGCACGTTGCTGTTACCTTCCCAAATCACAGTTCACGACTTTAATGCCCATGTATGTGAATTTTGCCTTAAATTACAAAAAAATAAATAGTTTTTTTTTAAATAAAAAAACAGGGATTTTATAGAGGACCCTACCTCAAAAGAAAGCAAAGGAAACAAGAAAAATATACAAAGGTCTAGAAAAAAGTACTATCCATAAAATAAACCATCTAGAACAAAGCAATCTGCATTGAAGTTAACTTGATCAAAGTTTTCGCTATCTCCATCTTGCCAATCCAAACGGGCTCCTCCAGACCAAGATCTCTTTAAAATTTTAGGACTCTCACTTATATCTTGCAAAAATAAAACCTTGTCCATGATTTTATCAGTGGAATATGAACGTCTAAAGAGAGCCATCTGTTTAAATGTCTCGGGATCATCTTCATCTTCTAAAATTTCGTGAGGTCTTTTTGGCACAAAGTCTTTATCTTTTACCACCCCGCTGGACAAAGATGTTGATAATAATTTTCTATCATCTCTATTATTTTCTTCTAAATCATCCTCCTCCATTTTTTCTCCTGTGGTAGCCTTCATCAAATGGAAAGGTTGTTCCAAGCTATCTCCAAAAACTGCGCCAATAGCCGACTGAATCTTCGGTGGAGGCCGGTCCGGGGGTAAAACTGATGGACTCTCTAGCACATCCGGACGCTGCAAACGTTCCGAGGTGGTCTTATTACACTTGGATTTGTTCCTTTTCTTCTTCTTTTTTTGATTAGCTGGAAAAACATCATCCACAACTTCGTCTACAAACACACCAATTCCTGCAACCCATTGCCTGTTTATATCTTCCTCATCCAACGAATCCACTTCGAGTTATTCATTTTCACAAAATTGTTCCTTTAATGCCTGTTGTTTTCCCGAAGTCTGAGGGCTGGTCGTCAGTGTTAGGAATAGTGCCCTAGAAAGCCGATTATATATCCGCTTTGTGCTTTTCCTTATTGTAATCACAGATAATCTTTGAATAAAATAACGAATTGAGGCAACACTTCTTTATATGCTCTTGTTTGGTATGCGTTTACTTTAGCTCTACATGTATGAGAACTCCACTAATCCTGATGACTTTAGGACTCTACCATTTAGGTGAAATGATTCATGAAACGAGCCCTATATCACATAAGTCATGATTAGTAAAATACTCCAAGCCCATGAGTCCTACAGACAGTGGGAGTGTCAAACTGACTCCTCTAAGACTTGCTTGTGGGATCACGCCCTTAAGAAGGACCATCTTGTTTCATGGAGGTGCAAAGTGTATAGTTGATACGTGCGTGATACATGAGGGTGCTTACTTCAATAAGTAAGTTCACTGAGGTGCCCCGTGTAAGAAGATTCATAAATGGGAAAGGAAGTTTCTATTTCAGGAAATGAAAACTTCCAGATTAGGAAATATCTCACGAGTCATTGATGTGATTAATTGATCCTTAGACTTGAGGTTTCATGTTACTTTATGAGTTAACTCTGTAGTCTTAGGTATAAGCTTTAAAGGGTGTCGCCTTAGACAACTGATTCAAGGCTTATGCTGGGGCTGCACAAGTGACTCATGAAAGTGAAAGAGAATCAAGAAAGGACCTACACTTGCATTTGCAAGGTGATATCTTATTGTGTAAGTCATTCATATGCCATATGGAGTCCTTGACCAAGGCAGTAGATCAAGATATCAAGAAAAGGGTTTCTTGGATTAAGATCAAATGGATATGAAATGCACTTAGCTTTAAGACCAGATTATTAGGGTTCTGATTATTCTCTTACCCTAGATCTTGGTTGAGAGATAGTAAGTAGGAGGATTGTATCTCACATGAATCAATGATTTAAAGGTTCTATCGAATCGAGACATTCCAATTCAGCTAGGGGTTAAACACCTGTTGCTAGACTATGGTCGTTTAATCTGTGGACTGATTAATTAATTAGTGAATTAATTAATTAGGGTCACTGCTAATTGAATTGAGAACCTCGAGGGTCACACATAACAACTTGGTTACATGAGTTAAGGCTTTAAAATGATTAAACGAGTTGATCATACCAAGAGGTTTCCACACGTGTGGGTCATACATGGACACGTGTGCACCCACGTGTATAATTATTTGTATATTAAATAATTAATATGTTAATTATTTAATAGACTTTGGTTTCATTTTTTTATTAAAATGAAAGTCAAAATAATCTATTTAATTAATTACGAATTAATTAATTAGATAAATAAGTTATTTATTTATTAATAAATAAAGTATAATATTATCCAAAAGGGGTTTGGATATTTTAGCTCTCTTAAAATGTTATTTGAATTAGAATTCAAAAGTCAAAGTTTGGAATTACTTGATGATCAAGTAATAAGAGAGAGGGACCAAATCCTTAGTCCAATAGGACTAGGTTCGGCCGCCCCTCCCTTTCCTATATATAGGGGAGCTCGAGCTCCCCTTAGAGGGTAATTGATTGATTTCTTTTGGTTCATGCGTTGAACACCATCCTTTCTCCAAGATCAAATAAACCCTAGGTTAAGCCTAAACACTAACTAGAGAACTAGTATCCTTACTAGTTAGATTGTAGTCAAGTTGGTGGACTATCTCTAGAGAGCTTCAAGTTAGAAGTTTTTAAAGGTTCGAGCTTTACCAAGGAGAGGGGATCAAGCCGCGAGAAAAGCGTTCTTGGGTGGCTTGAAACGTTTCAAGTAAGATTATTGAAAAGTAAGTTTCTAATCTCTACGAATTCGGATTCACAATTGCGAGTTTCGATCCTTTTGTTGGAAAATTTTTAAATTTCTGCTGCTTTCTGATTCCTGTTTTCCAAAAGTTGGCGCCAGCAGCTGTTGACCGGCTATCAGAACATGGTCGCCGGTGGTGGCGCACCTGGGAGACTGGTCGGCAGCCAAAGTCGTGTCTGGGCTTGAGGCAGAAGGCAGCCCGCTGCTCCTTTGGTTTACGCCTAAAGGGGGCCAAGAAACTGGGCTAATTTCGGGACCTAAAATATTTCCTTGGGTTGTCTCCATTTGGGCTAAGTTATGCGGTTCTGTAGCATAAAAAAATGTTGAAGTATCAAACATCAAGAAAAATTGAAACTTATAACAAAACTTTGAGAAAACAAATTTATGAGGTAAAAGTGATTTAATGTACACTTCTAAAAATATCAATTCGTCGTCTCGTATTGTGTCGAACAATTTTCATGTAATAATTTAAAAAAAAAATTATACCTCTTCATTTGGATACTGTCTATATCGGGTTATTTGTATCTGTATACTAAATGTTATAATTATCTTTTCCCAACACGAGGCAATATCGAATATAATCACTACAAGAAAAAACCCTTTTCCCAACGCCACTTTTGCTTACACTTGTAAAACCGTAAGTATTAAACTTTTCACTACGATTTTTTGTGTGTAGTCTTAAAAATTTATACAAGACTGCAGTACACACCAAACCTGTGGGGATTAACTGATTATTGCTTACAAAAGTGCAATCGTAAGTAATAAAATTTTAAATAACTACATTGTTAATTCAAACCGTAATCAATACTTTATTATTGCTTACACTTGTACAAATGTAGTTAATAAATTTATTAAAAAACTACGGTTTTCACTAAAACCGTAAGCAAAGAACAAAGTATTGTTTACGATTATATAACCGTAATTAATAAATTTATAAAAGCCTACAGTAATAAGAAAACCATAAGTAATAAATTTTTAAAGACTACACTAAAATTAATAGCGTAAGTGATACGTAATAATTTATATTTTGAGTATTCAAATATTCTTATAATTAATTGTAATTAAATATATAAATGCAAATTATATAATAATTAACCTTAGTAAGAATTCATATTGTCGGGACCATCATATTTAATTATTATATAAAAAGTATTATTTAATTGATAATTTAATAGTCCAAATTTAAATTAAAAAAATAAAGTTATGAAATATTATTTATATCCTAATAAATAGAAATATAATTTTTAAATTGTGTAAAAAATAAAAAGATAAATTATAAGTGTTATCGAATAATAGAGCAGACAGAATATTAGAATAAACTTTTGTAGCAATTTTTTTTTTAATAATTAAGAAAGAAAAAGAAGTTTTTGTTCTGCAACATCTCCTTGTGAAAGATCAAATCCATCATGCACAATTGGTGGTGAGGTTAGTATAAAAAAATTAATTATTTTGATACATAGAAATTATAACACACACACACACATATATATACACACTTATATATGAATCAATTATAGGATATATTTGGATCTAGTGCTCATTTAGTACTAAATCAAGATGAGCATATTTCGTTTGATTACATCACGGATGATGTGAAGTGCTGAAACAACATATTCATGACTATTTAAATGGATTATTTATAGGAGGGGGCATTCATTCTCAACTCAAAATCCTGCGAAGCCTGCGCAAAGGTACATTTGGCCAGAGAATACAACACGACTAAGCAATCCAATTTCCAAAGAAGAGGTACGCTTAGTTGTTAATGTTGGGAATAGTGCCCTAAAAAGCCGATTTGTCATAATCCTCTTTGGGACTTTTCTTGTATCACAGACAATCTTTGAATAATAGACGTATGATAATAATCAGTGGCAAAACACTTCTTTATGTGCAATTATATGTGTTTCCTATTACGTGCGGATGTATTAGAACTCCCCTAATCTATCAAGTCTTTAGGACTTAGTCATTCAGAGTAACGACTCATGAAACAAGCCCTAATCTAAGCTGGATTAGAAACTACTCCAAGTCGATGAGCCCAACGAACAGTAGGAGTGTCAACTAGGCTCACTTGAGACTTGCTTGTAAGATTGCGTCCATAAGAAGGAATCATCTTGTTTCATGGGGTGTAAGGTGTATAGTCGATGCGTACGCATTATAAAAGGGTGCTCGCTATTAGAACAAGCACACTGAGGTGTCCTGTGTGAGAAGATTCCTAAATGGGAAAAGAAGTAATTACTTCAATACGTAGACACTTCCATATTAGGAAATATCTCATAGGTCAATGACGTGATTCATTAATTCTTAGACTTGAGATTCCATTGATCGAAATGAGACCACAAGTGTAATGTACACGTGTGGCACGTGAGAGAGCATTGGGGCGCGTGGTACATCTAGTTGAATGGACCATGTATTAATTAATTGGGGAATTAATTATAAAGCCCAAATATAATTAATTGGAGAATTAATTATAAAGCCTAAATATAATTAATTAGAAGAATTAATTATAAAGCCTAAGTATAATTAATTAGGAGAATTAATTATAAAATCCAGTACAATTAATTGTAAGTCCAAATATAATTAGTTAGAGAATTAAATTAATACTAAAACCCAATCCGGAATAAAAGGCCCAATGATAACTAATTATGAATTGAAATATTAGTTTATTTATTTATAAAGTAAATAAATAAAAGATAATATCCTAGTTTATTTATTTACGAAATAAATAAACAATGGATAACATTTTATGTAATGCCCCAGCTTTCGGCTTTTCAGGTAAGAACACCATGTGTGAGTTTTGAGTGTTAGAATTTAATTTTATTTGATCATTTCTTCATTTTTTCACATCATGACATAATTTTTATAAAATTATGTTCTAAGTATTTTTATGAAATTCATATCAAATTGATATTTATTGCATGAATTGAATTTGATTGGAACGTGAATTAATTCCCGAGCATGATTTAATTTCTTATATGTCCATATTTGATCATTTTCTTGAATTTGGGGACTTAATTGCATGAATTCTTTGTGGGACTTAATTAATTATTTAGTATGGAATTGGACTTAATTGCATAACTTAATAAGTTGAGGGACTTAATAGCAATTGGAGCCTTTTCTTTTCCCTTATAGCAGCCATCACGTACCATTCCTTCTCTCATTTCATACAAAACATTACATACACTTGTTCATTTGCTTCCTTGTTCCACCGATCCAAACCCTCATCAAGGAGAAGAAGAATTTCATCAATTCAAGTCATATTTTGTGGGTTTTGCATCCATTGAAGCATCATCACCAACATATCTTCATCTCTTCTTCTATTTCTTTCACTTAAGGTAACTTTGGAGATTTTGGTTATTTCTTGAGTTGAATGTGATAGCTACGGCTTTGGTATGAATTGGTTGAAGTGTGTTTTAATTATTGGAAGGATGAATACTTGATCATGGCTTGAATTTGATGTATATATCTTGATGTTTATGGACTTGGAACATGAGTTGATATATGGGTTTTAATTGATGATTCTTGTTGGTTTGAGCTTGATATAAGTGTTTGGATTGGATTTTATTGATCTATAAGCATGCTAGTATACATATTGCATGATTTATGTGGTTTGGAACTTGAATTATGGATCTTTTGAGCTTTGTGGTTTTGGTACGTATTGCCCTGCTGCTATGCTCTGTTTCTGCTGCATCTGCATTTTGGGAACGGCCCTTCCCGTCCCAGTTCATTCTGGGAACGGTCGTTCCCACCCTGCCAGCTGTCCCGCGAGACTGGGAACGGCCCTTCCCAGTTTTGGCTTACAGCCGAAACAGCCGTTCCCAGCCATGAACAAAATTGAAAAACTTACAGACGCGCGGGATTTAGTTCGGGGAGCCGGGAACGGCCCTTCCCAGCTCCAGTTCAAAACCGAAACGGCTGTTCCCATGCTCCAGTGAGTTTTGTCAACTTTCTGCATAAAATTTCATTTTCCAAACCCGTTTCTAATGCCTTGATTGATTGATACGTGTTATTATATGCTTGTTTTGTGCATGAAATTGATCATGCCATACTATAAATTGTCAATGCACGTCATATTGATCATGATCACGCCGTTCATCCTAATTGGTACATTTGAGTCGTGTCTCACAGACATTTGTCTTTCTTGCACAGACCAGATTCCTGTTACCATGTTTATTTTGGTCACACAGGTGAGGTTTAATTTCTAGATAATATAGACCCTTACAACCATTACATGGATTTTGGCCAAAATGTATTAATATACTATAGATTTTCATAAATCTCAAATGATTTCAAAATTGACCGAGTGTATTGTACTGAACTGACAGTATTTTTGGCGAGTATACTGTACTGCACTGTGGGCCCGAGGGTAGTGGCTTGAGCCAACCGGGAAAGCATGGGCTGACGGGTAACTCTAGCGTTATCCTCACCATTTTGGGAAGACCTCTGAACCCCCTAGGAGATTAGGGGAGGAAGGAGTTCCGGGCTTAGGGATTCATACACCCTCTGCTCACACTGATTGGATGGTTGGGCCCTTGCAAACCCACCATCACCCGGAGGAAGAAGGGACTGAAACTACTACTGAATGTACTGCACTGTAATAACTTGC
The DNA here is from genome assembly GCA_037501455.1 of Lantana camara. Lineage (NCBI taxonomy): Eukaryota > Viridiplantae > Streptophyta > Magnoliopsida > Lamiales > Verbenaceae > Lantana > Lantana camara. Next base: position 5,297,249 of record CM074864.1, read on the forward strand.
TTGATCACTTAAATCATTGATAACCTAATTATTGTACACAATCGGAGTAAGGTTGGAGAATTGCCTCACTGGTCGGGCCACTGATTGACTGAAATTGAAATAATTGTTAAACTTGATAGTTGTAACCTCGGGCGATATTATATTATTTTCTTAAATTGTTTTGTTTTACAAAATATTACCCCAGATTATAACTTGCATGTATGTGCGCATATATTTACTTTAACCCCTCACTCAGTTCGTGGTAGACTGACGCCTCAACCTTTCAGTTTTTGCAGGTGCGTGCTAGGCGGGAATTAGAGTCGAGTCTTGTCTTTAATTTGCACACTTCACCTTCATCTTACTTTCATGTATTGATACTTATGATATTTTGTAGCATGTCTTATGAAATTATTATGGAGATGATAATGTATTGATATGTTGATGGATAGATAACATGCTTTTGGGAATACTTGCTATATATTATGAATAACTTATTGGTTCCGCTTTTATTGCATTGAATGAATTGTTTGGTTTGGGGTTAGCCCCGCCTAGCACTTGTCGTTTTTTTTATTGTCTCCCATTCGCTATAGCTTTGATTCATGTATGGATTGTCTATTTCATATGTGGATTGAACTATAGTGCGGGGGATGTGGCACCTAGCGTTCCGGGTGCTACATCATAAGGTGGTATCAGAGCCCGGTTGCAAAACCGGGTCTTTAGTATCGTGTCTTGTGAGTCTAGGTCATACGGCATAGGAATTACTTGTCAACTTTAGAGTCTTGCCTCGTTACTTGAATTGCTTGAACCTATTTGAATTCTTTGACATATTTGAACTTATGTGAATTATTTGAATTTTATGATTTATGTGCTATTTGAGAGTTATTTGCACACATTTGCACCTATTAATTGAACATGCATACTAGTGACTTGATTTCAAGATGGGTCGCGATAGGCATCATCGTGATCGTTCTCCGGGATATCAACATCATCGTCATCATCGCCGTGAGAGATCACCACCTCCTCCTCCACCTCCTCACGCTCAGGCCCAGGACTTTATGAATGCAGTGGTTGGGCTTATTGATCAGAGGCTTCAGGAGTAGGTTCCTCCAGCACCACCAGTTCCACCACCACAGCCGGGGGCACAGATTTCAGTAGTTTTCAGGGAGTTTCAGAATCTGCACCCACCAAAGTTCTTTAAAGGAAATGATATTCAGGCCGAGCAGTGGCTAAGAGAGGTTGAAAGAGTTTGGGAGCTCATTCCTTGTGAGTCCCAAGAGAAGGCCCGTTGTACTATTTCTTTGATTCAGTGTGAGGCCTATTCTTAGTGGGAGAGTGCCCGGATTATACTAGATGCCGCCGGTGAGGAAGTAAATTGGGAGGTTTTCACCCAGGAGTTCAGAAACAAGTTCATTCCTCCATCTTCTCGCACCCAAAGACTGAAGGAATTTACTGAACTTAAGCAGGGAAGCAGGTCTGTTTCAGAGTATATCGCCGAGTTTGAGAGATTGTCCCGCTATGCTCCTAATATAGCGAGTGATGATTTCCATAAGGCGATGCAGTTTGTTCAGGACCTTAGACCGGATATTCAGACAGCGATTGAGGCGGTTAATATGAGCACCTGGTTGAAGGCTACTACAAAGGCATTGAAGGTCGAGGATTCAATGAATGTAAGGCGATCTACTTATCGCTCAGGTTCCGGATCGGGTTTCAGAGGTTCTGGTTCGAGTTCTAGTTCGGGCAAGAGGCCTATGACTTATTCTTCTCCACCACCAGCTCCGAAGGGCCCAGGGAAGAAGCCCCGACCAGCAGGACCCGTGTTTAGAGCTCCAGCTTTGCCACCACCACCCGAGAGGCCTGCATGTACCTTTTGTGGACCGACTACATATATTTATGATAACTGCAGGAGGCGTCTGGGCTTATGTTTGATTTGTGGGAGCACCGAGCGCATGGTAGATGGATGTCTAGATCGCAGGAATCCGCCACCTGGGGGTCAGAGACCACTGATTAGAGCTCGTGCTTATGCTCTAGAGGGAGAGCAGCAGGATGTCGAGGTTGATCCAGCCGCGGTAGTTGAAGGTACCATTTGCATACATGGCACGAACATTCATACATTATTTGATCCTGGAGCTACACACTCCTTTCTCTCGAGTGCTATATCTGTTTCTTTGCTTTTGCATGTTGTTCGCTCTCTTGCATGTTATGTGGTCAGTACTCCTTTTGGTGGTAGTATAGAATCTGATCGGGTGTTCAGAGAGCTTCCGGTGAGTATTGAGGGCCGAGTTTTCTTGACAGAATTCATTAAGATGCCGATGACTCACTACGGATCTATTTTGGGCATGGATTGGTTGTACAGACATTGTGCCACAGTTGATTGCAGGGCTAAGAGAGTTCAGTTGGGATCAGATTTGATAGTGGGATGGAGTTCTAAGATAGTGCCTCTACTTTCTTTCACAGAAGCTCAGAAGTTGGTCCGAGAGGGAGGTACAGGTTTTATTGCATATACTCTCAACAAGCCCAAGGATCAGAGTAAGTTGGAAGAAACTGAAGTAGTGAAGGGGTTTCCCGAGGTCTTTTCTGAGGAATTGGATTCTTTACCTCCAGATCGGGAAATTGAGTTTGTGATTGATTTGTACCCTAATGCAGAGCCATACTCCAAGACTCCGTATCGGATGGCTCCGACCGAGTTGAAAGAGTTAAAGACTCAACTTGATGCGTTGTTGGAGATTGGGTACATTAGACCGAGTTCTTCTTCTTGGGGTGCACGGGTTTTGTTCGTAAAGAAGAAGGACGGAACTTTGAGAATGTGTATAGACTATAGGGAGTTGAACCGGATGACGATCAAGAACAAGTATCCCCTTCCAAACATCGAGGAGTTATTTGACATACTTCAGGGATATAAAGTTTACTCGAAATTGGATTTGAGACAGGGATACTACCAGCTGCGAATCCGAGCAAAGGATATTCCAAAGACAGGATTTAATACTCGGTACGGCATTATGAGTTCGTGGTGATGTCGTTTGGTTTGACTAATGCCCCTGCAGCTTTTATGGATATGATGCACAGGATCTTCAGACCTTTTCTGGATAAGTTTGTGGTGATTTTTATTGATGATATTCTGGTTTTCTCTAAGTCTGCCGAGGAGCATGTGAGACATCTTCAGTTGGTATTGAGGACTTTGAAGGAGCATCAGTTATTTGCAAAATTCAGTAAGTGTGAGTTTTGGATCGATGGGGTGTTTTTCTTGAGTCACGTGATTTCGGGTAATGGTTTGGAGGTCGATCCTTCGAAGATTGAGTCAGTTTTGAAATGGGAGAAACCAAAGAATGCCTCAGAGATCAGAAGCTTCTTGGGATTGGCAGGATATTATCTGAGGTTTGTTAAGGATTTTTCCAAGTTAGCTGCTCCTTTAACCCGATTGACAAAGAAGATTGTGAAATTCATTTGGGATGAAGATTGTGAGAAGAGTTTCACTTTCTTAAAAGAGAAGTTAGTCTCAGCTCCGGTGTTAGCCCTTCCGGAAGGTTCAGAAGGGTATGCTGTTTATACGGATGCTTCTAAGGAAGGCTTGGGATGTGTGTTAACTCAGAAGGGAAAGGTAATTGCTTATGCATCCCTGGAAGTTAACAGATCATGAAAAGAATTATCCGACACATGATCTTGAGCTTGCCGTCATGGTCTTTGCACTTGGAAAGTGGAGACATTATTTATACGTGGTGTCTTTCGAGATTTTTACTGACCACAAAAGCCTCCAGTATTTATTCACTCAAAAGGATTTGAATATGAGGTAACGGCGTTGGATGGAACGGTTGGAAGACTATGATTATACTATTAAATACCATCCCGGCAAAGCAAATGTGGTCACCGATGCACTTAGTAGGAAGGCTAGTCTATCGAGCTTAGAAGTGGGTGAAAGTAGTGGAATCGAGCCAATTGTTATAAGGGCTCGAGTTTCTAATATTTCGATTCAGCCGGATTTGAAGCACAGGTTATTCGAGCTCAGGCTAGGGATTTAGAATTTCAGAAATTGGTAGCTAAAGCAAGAGCTGATCCGGAGTGTCCATTCGGGTTCGATGAAATCGGTCTTCTTTGTTTCAAGAACTGAGTGGTTGTACCCGAAGAGTTGAAACGGGTATTGCTCGAGGAAGCTCACAGATCGGCTTATTCTATCCACTCTGGAGGAAACAAGATGTATAAGGACTTAAGGCAATATCATTGGTGGCGTGGATTGAAGAAAGATGTGGTCGAGTATATGAAGCGCTGTATCACTTGTTAGAAAGTGAAAGCCGAGCATCAGAAACCGGGAGGTCTTCTTCAGCCTTTACCTATTCCCGAGTGGAAGTGGGAGCAGGTGACAATGGATTTTGTGTCCGGGTTACCTAAAGTGAAAGGAGGGTTCGATGGTATCTGGGTGATTGTGGACCATTTGATAAAGTCTGCACATTTTCTGCCGGTCAGGATGTCTTATAAGATTCGCAAGCTAGTCGAGCTTTATAACAGAGAGATTGTTCGACTTCATGGGATTCCGGTTAGTATTGTTTCGGATCGGGATCCTCGGTTCACTTCGAAGTTGTGGCGAGAGTTACAAGAGATTTTGGGTACAAAGCTTCAGTTTAGTACAACATTTCATCCACAAACAAGCGGTCAGTCCGAGAGATTAATAAGATATCTCGAGGATTTACTTCGAGCTTGTTCTTTGGATTTTCAGTCCTCTTGGCTTGATCATCTACCTTTGATTGAATTTTCTTACAATAACAGTTTTCAAGCCTCGATTGGAATGGCACCGTATGAGCTACTTTATGGTCGGAAATGTCGTTCTCCGTTGTTCTTCGACTTGGAAGAATGGAAATGGACTAAACAGGAAGGCGTTAAGAAGGGGGAGAAGTTAGAAAAACCTTCTAAGGCCGTTCAAGCTATGATTGAGAAAGTCCAATTAATACAACAACGGTTAAAATCAGCTCAAGACAGACAAAAGAGCTACGCCGACCGTCGTAGAAGGGATCTCGAATTTGAAGTTGGAGATCGGGTATTCTTGAAGGCGTCTCCACGTAAAGGATTTGCTCGGATTGGGAAAGGAGGTAAGCTTAATCCTCTTTATTTAGGTCCTTTTGAGATTCTGGAAAGAGCTGGAGAAGTTGTCTATCGGTTGGACCTACCACCGAGCGTTAGAGGGAATCATAATGTATTTCACGTATCTTAGTTGAGGAAATACTACCCCGATGAAACTGAGATCCTTCCAGTTGAAGAAGTGGAATTGGAACCGAATCTAACCATTGTTCAGAAACCGGTTAAGATACTGGATAAGAAGTTTCAGGAATTGAGAAACCGGAGGATTCCCATGGTTAAGGTTCTTTGGAGAAGTGATAAGACTGAAGAAGCCACGTGGGAGACCGAAGACAAGATAAGACGGTTCCATCCAGAGTTGTTTCCTTCTAATCAGTGAATCTGGGGACCAGATTATTTTAAGGAGAGAGGATTGTAATGCCCCAGCTTTCGGCTTTTCAGGTATGAACGCCAAGAGTGAGTTTTGAGAGATAGAATTTAATTTTATTTGATCATTTCTTCATTTTTTCACATCATGACATAATTTTTATAAAATTATGTTCTAAGTGTTTTTATGAAATTCATATCAAATTGATATTTATTGCATGAATTGAATTTGATTGGAACATGAATTAATTCCCCGGTATGATTTAATTTCTTATATGTCCTTATTTGATCATTTTCTTGAATTTAGGGACTTAATTGCAAGAATTCTTTGTCGGACTTAATTGATCATTTAGTATGGAATTGGACTTAATTGCATAACTTAATAAGTTGAGGGACTTAATAGCAATTGGAGCCTTTTCTTTTCCCTTATAGCAGCCATCACGTACCATTCCTTCTCTCATTTCATACAAAACATTACATACACTTGTTCATTTGCTTCCTTATTCCACCGATCCAAACCCTCATCAAGGAGAAGAAGAATTTCATCAATTCAAGTCATATTTTGTGGGTTTTGCATCCATTGAAGCATCATCACCAACATATCTTCATCTCTTCTTCTATTTCTTTCACTTAAGGTAACTTTGGAGATTTTGGTTATTTCTTGAGTTGAATGTGATAGCTACGGCTTTGGTATGAATTGGTTGAAGTGTGTTTTAATTATTGGAAGGATGAATACTTGATCATGGCTTGAATTTGATGTATATATCTTGATGTTTATGGACTTGGAACATGAGTTGATATATGGGTTTTAATTGATGATTCTTGTTGGTTTGAGCTTGATATAAGTGTTTGGATTGGATTTTATTGATCTAAAAGCATGCTAGTATACATATTGCATGATTTATGTGGTTTGGAACTTGAATTATGGATCTTTTGAGCTTTATGGTTTTGGTACGTATTGCCCTGCTGCTATGCTCTGTTTCTGCTGCATCTGTATTTTGGGAACGGCCCTTCCCGTCCCAGTTCATTCTGGGAACGGTCGTTCCCACCATGCCAGCTGTCCCGCGAGACTGGGAACGGCCCTTCCCAGTTTTGGCTTACAGCCGTTCCCAGCCATGAACAAAATTGAAAAACTTACAGACGTGCGGGATTTAGTTCGGGGAGCCGAGAACGGCCCTTCCCAGCTCCAGTTCAAAACCGGAACGGCCGTTCCCATGCTCCAGTGAGTTTTGTCAACTTTCTGCATAAAATTTCATTTTCCAAACCCGTTTCTAATGCCTTGATTGATTGATACGTGTTATTATATGCTTGTTTTGTGCATGAAATTGATCATGTCATACTATAAATTGTCAATGCACGTCATATTGATCATGATCACGCCGTCCGTCTTAATTGGTACATTTGAGTCGTATCTCACAGACATTTATCTTTCTTGCACAGACCAGCTTCTTGGTGATGAGGAGCAGGCCCCATGAGCTGTTTCCTTGTTTATTTTGGTCACACAGGTGAGGTTTAATTTCTAGATAATATAGAACTCTTACAACCTTTATGTGGATTTTGGTCAAAATATATTAATATACTATAGATTTTCATAAATCTTAAATGATTTCAAAATTCACTGAGTCTATTGTACTGAACTGACCGTATTTTTCGCGAGTATACTGTACTGCACCGTGGGCCCGAGGGTAGTGGCTTGAGCCAACCGGGAAAATATGGGCTGACGGGTAACTCTAGCGCTATCCTCACCATTTTGGGATGACCCTTGAACCCCCTAGGAGACTAGGGGAGGAAGGAGTTTCGGGCTTAGGGATTCATGCACCCTCTGCTCACACTGATTGGATGGTTGGGCCTTGCAAAGCCACCATCACCCGGAGGAAGAAGGAACTGAAACTGCTACTGAATGTACTACACTGTAATAACTTGCTTGATCACTTAAATCATTGATAACCTAATTATTGTACACAGTCGGAGTAAGGTTGGAGAATTGCCTCACTCGCCGGGCCACTGTTTAACTGAAATTGAAATAATTGTTAAACTTTATAGTTGTAACCTCGGGCGATATTATATTATTTTCTTAAATTGTTTTGTTTTACAAAATATTACCCGAGATTATAACTTGCATGTATGTGTGCATATATTTACTTAACCCCTCACTCAGTCCGTGGTAGACTGACGCCTCAACCTTTCAGTTTTTGCAGGTGCGTGCTAGGCGGGAATTAGAGTCGAGTCCTGTCTTTAATTTGGGTCTAGCACGCTTCACGTTCATCTTACTTTCATGTATTGATACTTATGATATTTTGTAGCATGTCTTATGAAATTATTATGGAGATGATATTGTATTGATATGTTGATGGATAGATGACATGCTTTTGGGAATACTTGCTATATGTTATGAATAAATTATTGGTTCCGCTTTTATTGCTCTGAATGAATTGTTTGGTTTGGGGTTAGTCCTGCCTAACTCTTGTCGTTTTTTTTATTGCCCCTAGTTCGCTATAGCTTTGATTCATGTATAGATTGTCCATTTCATATGTGGATTGAACTATAGTGCGGGGGATGTGGTACCTAGCGTTCCAGGTGCTACATTTTAGATTATTTATTTAATTAATAATTAAATAAAATAAAAGGCCCAACGATAATTAATTATGAATTAATTATTAATTGAAATATTAGTTTATTTATTTATAAATTAAATAAATAAAAGATAATATCTTAGTTTATTTATTTATGAAATAAATAAATAATGGATAACATTTTAGATTATTTATTTAAGTAATAAGTAAATACATCGTAATATCATACAGTTGTTAGGATAAGATATTAGTTTACTTATTTATGAAAGAAGTAAAAGATAATATCTACTTAAGGATAAACTCACAATTTATTTATTTATGAAATAAATAAATTTGAGATAATATCCTTAGATAATGATATTAATTAATAATGTGTGATTATTAATTAATCATCAAGAAAACAGATTTTTAGAACTGATAAAGAATTTTTTTTCTCGTCAGTCTCTAATTAGAATAAAAGAAAATAAAAGAAAAAAGATTTTCCCTGCAAACTATATATTGTAATACATTTTTACCTCCGGAGATTATGAGTAACTGAAATTCTCTCTTCTCTAACGACTCCGCTAGGGTTCTCCCATGCAAGGATCGCCGCCACTGGCGGCACCCCCATTAATTCCGGCACCACCGGTAACGACAGAACACAGGGCGCAACTAAGTCATATGCTTCGGCGTTGACGTCGGGCAAACGATCAGCCACAATACCGAACCCTAATCAGGCATCACGGCCCACCTCACTACGTAGTAGGGTTCATGTTTTCAATAGGTCTGATCTGACACGGAAATATGGAACAGTTACGGAACGAAACGGACTCACCCACGTAGAATTCAAATATGCGAAAATTTCCAGGTTATCTCTACCATTTAAACACGCTCTTGTAGGTAAGTTTTCACATGGTTATCCCTCGATGGAACGCATGCATGAACTCTTTATGGAACTTGAACTTTCAGGTGAATTTAAGTTAGGGCTTTTAAACATGAAACATGTGTTAATCAGGTTAAATTGTGATGAAGATTACACCAAATTGTGGTTACGAAAAATAATCCTATTTGATGGTTTTCCTATGCGTATCTCTAAATGGTCACCCACTTTTAACCCTCAAATAGAGTCCTCTGTGGTACCTGTTTGGATTCGTTTTCCAGGTATGAGGACACAATTTTTTGATGTGGATGCGATCTATGACGTCACACGTGTTATTAGGGAACCGCTCTGCTGCGATGACGGGACGCACGATGCCAATAAACCGGAATTTGCGAGAGTCTGTGTGGAATTAGACCTGCTCAAACCGCTTAAGCATCAAATACTTTGGGGTATGCAGGCAGGATTCAAATCCAGGAAATTATATATGAGCGTTTACCTAGATATTGCACAAGGTGCTGCCGATTAGGACACAGGGTAGAAGAATGTCATGGAGCAGAAAACATTGGAACAAAAGAAAAAAACAAGGATCTGAGAGAGGTCATCCAAGAAAAAAGGGACAAAGGGGAACAACTGAACAAGAATAAGGCCAGTTTGAACGAAAAACAAAGTTCGAGGGTGAACAAGGCTCCTGCTTCCAAAGGTAATGAAGACAAGAACAAGAAGGGCCAATCTACCAAGACTTGGATCGAAAAGTCATTCGGGAAGGTCCTCACAAAGGACCAAACGCTAAATCCAGATGCCCTAGAAGACGCGGATGGTTACCAGGAATTGGGACAAGATAAGGGCACTGGGGTGGAAAACGAACCAATGACCGAGCATGGGGGGAATGCAGATCCTCCTGATGGATCGTCGGACTCATCGGTCCCAATAAAAGGTATTGAAATAATAATTCCTATTGAAAATAGAGAGGATGACAGCCGGGTTCCCGAAACAGGAAATAACTCTGAGGTGGAGAGTGAACAAGATGAGCATAATCAGAATGAGGACCAAGAGGAATCTGATGATGATGATCGGGAGACACAGAAGTCACAGGCAACGCTGAGGTGAGCCAATTCTATGGCCACCATCAATCATTCGAAGGAAGCCAGAAACGTTGTCAACAAGAAGATCAAGAAACAGCCTCAGCAGAAAAAGGACGCCCCTAAAAGGATGACTAGAGCATCGAGCGCTAACAAGGGTCGATCATGATTATACGAGGCCTTATATGGAAAATAAGAGGGCTCCGTAATGGAGGCCACCAACGTATCCTTAAAAATTACATTATTAGAAATAATTTAAATTTTTTGGCCGTCTTAGAGCCTACGATCCCTCTTGATGTTTCTTATTTTACTCGTAGGTTCAATTTCCCTAAAATTTTTCCTAACACTTCTAACCATATTTGGTATTTCTGTGAACAGGACACTAATGTGGATATTCTCCATGACAACCGCCTATTCCTGCATCTCAAGCTTACCAACCCAGTGTGGAAAAAACCACTCATTGTTACTATCATTTACGCAAAGTCTACGACCCCGGGGAGAAGAAAAATATGGGAATGGATTCAGGACAATCATGATCAGACAGAACCTTAAGGTAGTTATATTAGAATAAAGCGTTGGGCTACAGAAGGTAATAATAGAATACAACTAATAAAGATCTCTCCATGAAAAAGAAATGTTTAGGAACTGAAGTTGTAATCCCACTAATTAGTGGAGGGAAGAGCTCCCATCTGATGGCGTTCTGTGAGGATCTTTTCTTCATTTATCTGCTTTCGTCCTATTTTGAATATTCATTTATGAATTATATTGATCGATGATGTATATTCGGAGTATTTTGTGTAGGATATTGATATAAGAAGACGTGAATTGATTGAGGAAGCATCATTCAGAGTCCGCAAGATTGGTGAAACAGCTCGGCAGGTTTTCAGCTCCCCCACCCAAAAAGAAATATAGTTTTCAAAGTAGTTAACATTTTGTCCCATGAATTATCTATAAATTTGAATCCGTATGTATGTCTCTTTGTTTGCTTTTGGTAATTTGTTTATAATGTAGGTGAAGGAACTACAGACAATCGGTTGAATGCAATTTTGGGAGAAGAAGGCTTGTTTTGTGGTGAATTGGGAATATTTTCGAATTGTTATAATAGATATAGATAGAACATTTGCTACCTAATTATTGGTACAAGTGATTTTAGGATCATATCATTTGGTTGATATTTGTTTTTGGATGATTGAACTTTTATATATGAAGATCTTATTGAATTAGTTTGTATTAAATGTAGATAATGAAGTGAAATTATTTATATTGAATATTTATATTAATTTTAAATTATATTTCTTTGTTTTTAATAAAAAAATAAATATCTAAAAAATTTGGTAAAACTAAAATATATAAATATTTAAAAATGGTTTTCTTTTAATGTCTACGGTTAGAGTTGTAGTTAGTAGAAACAATTTTTAAAAATGATTATAGTATTTTTTAATTTTATAATTCAATCATAAACAAAATTTAGAATTATTGATTACGGTTGATCAAGATTGTAGCCAATACATTATATTATTGACTACAATTGGTTAAACCGTAGTAAATAATTTTATTAACTACGTGTTTACAAGCGTTGACATTGTTTGTACAATATTGGTCACGTTTTAAAATACCGTCGTCAATATTAGGTTAAAACGTAAGGAAAACATTGGCTACACTTTCCAAACCGTCGCTAAGTATTGACTACGGCTACGATCGTTACGGGGTGCCAAGCCGTAGCCAATAATGTATTGCCTACGGTTTGCACTTCTTAACAGCGGTTTGGCTACCGTAGTTAAAAATTATTTTTTTTTTTAGAATGTTGAAGAATAGGTACATTTGCCAAGTCGTTTAACACCTTTTTCTAGCATTAAAGAAAACTTTTTCTATATAAAGGCCAAATAAAGAGACAATCGGTCTTCAAGTGTAAATTAATGAGCAACTTATTTGAAATTTTTTTTAAAGACAGATATCATTGTAAAGTACTGTGTACTATAATTACGAACTCTCAAATTTATTACGATAACCTATCGTTTTGCATAAATTTTTCCCCTCTTCCTTTTTTTTTTTTTTTTCAATTATTTTACTTCTTTTATTAATTTTTTAATAGTAAAATTTATGAACAATACGTGTAACCGTCAAACGTCAAACCGTAGGGCGAAACTATCTCAAAACATGCGATAAAAGGAAGACTAAATTTCCGATTGGATCTAGATCTGACCCGTTAACAACCAACCCTAAACCTCCTGCCAAAACAAATACGAATCAAGTCATGTGCTAGAAGTGAGAGATTTCTCTTAAGGTGCATCTTTTCTCTAATTAAGCACAAAGAAAGAAAGTACCTTGAATAATGTACAAGATGCATAAATATGATATATAGTTAGGCCATATAGCGCCTCCAATTTTGTTGAAGCTTTAGATGCAAAGGCGAAAAATGATGTAAAATTATTGATCACTTTTTGCTTCACATGAGGGCAACCAATTATTGTGAGTTCTAACATGTACTGTACGCACACACCGACACATGAAGATATGCTGCTGTTCTTACTACATACTTTCGGTTGGGTGGTTGATCTATAAACTTTTTATAACAAAGAGACACATCATTTGTACGATGATAAAAAGGATCCTAGTTTTATTCTAGGTCGTTCTAAGACTTTGTTACAAGTTCTTGACACACACGAGTGTACGTGTGTATATTATTGTGGTTGATTGCACCAAACCACTGTCTGAGTATGAATACTTTATAAATATTATTTTGTCGTATTGTGCAGGACGTTTTTGTCCAATAAACGATGCCTTTTTGTGTGTGGTGATATTTGAGATAAAATAATTGTATGAATATCCGTGTTGCCTAGTACATATATCATAGCTTCAAATTTAGTGTTTGTGATTAAAAATTTTGTACGTGCATGTGTGCGCACACAGGCAGTGGTACCTCTAACTTAACACAAGATTTAGAGATGGTAATCAATCAAATAGTAATTCCCATATAATTCGTTTGGTTCCACTGTCGGACCCAAGCTATGATTTTTCAGAATCGTTTCAAATAATTCTTCAAGCCTTTCACCTTTGCACTAAAAATTCTTAATTTTACTAAACCATTATTCTTAGAAATAGATTTTTTCTTCATTAACTTTGGTCCTTTGAAAAAAAAAAAAAAAAAAAAAAAAAAAAAACTTTGGTCCTTTGGAATTTGGATGCATATCTCCACTAAGTGTACATTTTCCAACTCCATCACTATTCACTACCCTAAGTAGTAAATATATAAACTAGTAATTTTTTACACTCTATGCATATACAACGAAATAATTATTATTATTTAATTTTATTCAAATTAAATTTTTGATACTAATATGTATTTTATAATTATTTTTAATATAATTTATTAAATTATATAAATAAATGTGATATTATTATATTAATAAAAATAATATTAAAATATAGCTTATACGTATGAGGAAAAAAGATAATATAAATACTAAAAAGTTTATTAAAAAATTATTAAATTGAAATAGTTAGAGCCTAGAGGAGAGAAAAAGAATTAACTAATAATATTGTAGGTAAAAATAAATAAATAAGAAAAAAAAAAAAAAAAAAAAAGAGACCAAAGTATAGATTGTTGAATATAGGAAAAGTTTGGGAGAAAAGATTGAATGTATTCATTTGTCCTGCCCGATACACTCTACAGTACAAGAATAAATAGAAGGCTAATCCTAATCAACCCCTAATTACAGCATGTTAACTAAGGAAAGGAATCAATTTACATCGTTTCCATATTTACAATATCTTGCTAACACTCCCCCTCAAGTTGGATCATGGGGATCGAACATGTTCAACTTGGACAGTATCGTGTGAAAGTTCTGGCTGCTTACTGCCTTAGTTAGGATGTCTGCAAGTTGGTCCTCTGATTTCACAAACGAGAGCTTAACTAACCCTGACTCGATCTTTTCTTTGATGAAATGTCGGTCGATCTCTACATGTTTAGTTCGATCGTGTTGCACCGGGTTATGGGAAATGCTTATGGCTGCCTTGTTATCACAATACAAGTCAACGCCTTCCTCAGGAGGAAAGCCAATTTCGGTCAGTAGTTTTCGGACCGATAGAACTTCCGTGACTCCTCGAAAGATTCCTCGGAATTCTGCCTCGGCACTGGAGAGTGCCACAACTCTCTGTTTCTTGCTTCGCCAATTGACCAAGTTCCCTCCAACAAAGGTGAAGTATCCAGAAGTGGATCTTCTATCTGTGATGCTTCCAGCCCAGTCAGCATCAATGTAGGCTTCGATCCGAGTGTGCCCGTTCCTGGCGAACATGAGTCCTTTTCCTGGTGAGGATTTGAGATATCTCAGAATCCTCATGGCAGCCTCCATGTGTTCTCTACTCGGGTTGTGCATGAATTGACTCACAATTCCAACGGCGTAGGCAATGTCTGGCCTAGTGTGGGCCAAGTAGATCAGTTTGCCTACCAATCTTTGGTACTTCTCCCTATCAGTTGGTGTTTGATCTGGGAAGATCCCCAGCTGGTGATTTTGAACCATCGGAGTCTCAGCTAGTTTACAATCCAACAGCCCGACTTCCGTCAGAAGATCAAGTATATACTTCTTCTATGAGATAAAGATGCCATTGTTTGACCTCATTACTTCAATGCCCAAGAAGTATCTCAGCCCTCCCAAGTCTTTCATTTCAAACTCCAGCGATAAGTTCCTTTGTAGACTGGTTATCTCCTCTGTATCATTCCCAGTTATCACCATATCGTCTACATAAATGACCAATAGGGTGATGAGATTGTCCTTTCTTTTGATAAATAGGGAGTGGTCTGAGTTGCTCTGGCTATACCCATATTTCTTCATGGCAAGTGTGAACTTTCCAAACCAAGCTCTTGGTGACTGTTTGAGCCCATAGAGGGATCGTTTCAACCTGCATACCATGGGTTTGTCCTGGTGGTCCCCAAACCCGGGCGGGAGATCCATATAAACCTCCTCCTGGAGGTCCCCGTGCAGAAATGCATTTTTCACGTCAAAATGGTGTAGGGGCCATTCATGATTGGCGGCTATGGATAACAGGATGCGGATAGTGTCCAATTTTGCCACTGGAGAAAACGTTTCTGTGTAGTCAATCCCATAGGTCTGGGAGTATCCCTTGGCCACCAGTCTGGCCTTGTATCTCTCGATTGTACCATCCATCTTGTACTTGATACTGTAAACCCATTTGCACCCAACAGAGCATTTCCCGGCTGGGAGTGGACATACCTCCCACGTTTGGTTTTTTGCCAGGGCATTGATTTCTTCTTCCATTGCCTGTCTCCATAAGGGATTCTCCTGTGCTTCCTTGGTGGTTCTAGGGATTTCTTGAGTGTAAACCACATCGATAAAGCCCTGGAGTTGAGGTGCGCAATTGGAAGCAACGTGATGTGCTACCGGATATTTGTACCTGCTTGCCCTTTCTGGACTGTACCTGTTGGGCAGAATGCCCCTGTTCTGTCGACGAGGTAAAACATATGTATCTGGAATAGAAGCAGGAGGGGCGAGAGTGTTTACCTCAGGGATATTCGATGACAGGGGCTCTTCCGCGGCGGGTGAGAGAGATGGGAGTGGATCATCTGTCAGCACAGGAGGCGAAGTGTAACGCCCCGGTTCCGGAGGAACAGGTAAGCACGCCACGTGTGAGATTGTGAGCGTAGGTTTTATTTTAATTCTTTAAATTTCTATTTTCCTACGTGACATTTCATATTTTTATAAAATTCATGAAATATCATTTATATGAATTATGTGATTTCACAGCATCGGAAAATTATTTCATGTCATGGAAAATATTTATTACGTAAAATAATTACCGAGAGTGCTTTATTTACCGAATTGTCTCTACTTGATTCCCTTTCCAAACTTTAGGGATTTAATTGCATGATCTTTCAAGGACCTAATTAATCACTTTTCAAAACTACATATATTTAATGGCATAACTTAAACAATTGAAGGATCATATTGCAAATATGGGCATTTCACATATTTCAAAATTGGATGCATCGTTATTTTATCTCCAAGCTTCCATGATCTCAATTCATTCAAGAATTTCCCAATATTTTGCATCCTCACTCTCGGTATCAAGGAAGAAAAGGAAGAAGTGAAATTTTATCATAATCATCCAAGATTCAAGAAATAGTTGGGGCTTGGAGTATAGTCATCATCATCATCCATCTTCTTCATTTCTTGATCTTCAAAGGTGATTGTTGCATGAATTGATGATTCTTGATTATATATGAACTAGCTAGGGTTTGAGAGTTATGTGCCAAATGGATTATTTGGTGATCAAGGTATGAATATGTGATCATGGCATGATTTACTCATGGAATTCTTGGAGGAATTGAGCTTGAGTGATCAACATGGGCATGCCCCTGAAACTTGGAAATCTTGATGATATTGCATGATTTATATGTTTACATGTTATACTATCACCTTTTGAACATATATGCTTATATATTACCAGTATTCATGCCCTTTTGTTGATCAAAACTTCAATTTGGTGCTTGGTTTGTTCTTTCCCGTAGCTTTCCCCTATTTCTGCTCTATTTTTCAGTTGCAGGAACTGGAAACGGCCATTCCCGCCTCAAGGCATTATGGGAACAGTTGTTCCCACCTTTTCAAATGAAACTAGGCGGCCGAGCTTGGGAACGGCCGTTCCCATTTTGGCCTTGATGCCGGAACGGCCCTTCCCATTTACAAAGGAAACCCGGAACGGCCGTTCCCGTGCGTCTGACAGAACAAAAGTTTCTGCATAAAATTACATTTTTAGCCCCATGATCCGATGACTTCTTTGACCCCGAATTGCTATTATATGATCCAATATGTACCAAAACAAGGTGTTTTCATGCCACATTGTGATTTGCTCGTCATCTCGTTACATTTTCGCCGTTCGTCATATTTGGTCCATTTTGAGTCATGTCTCACGTATATACGTCGTGTTTGCACAGGTCACGAGGTTGTGGACGAGGAGCAGGCTCCTTACCGCATAGCCTTATTGTGTTTTGTAAGAAAAGGTGAGGTTTTATTTTAGGTACATAGAACCCTACAACCTTTATGGGCTATTTTCGGCCAAAACGTATTATAATTATAAACGTTTTCCTAAAATACAAATATTTCAAGCAAGCAAGCCATCATTGTCATGATTTCAAGCAAGTTTGGCGAGTACATGATTGAACGTGGGCCCGAGGGTAATTCTTGAGCCAACCAGGAAAGCAAGGGTTGACGGGTAACTTCTGAATTATCCTCACATTGTTGGGATCACCCCCGAAGCCACTAGGAGATTAGTGGTGGAAGGAGTTCCGTGTTTAGGGAGTCATGTTCCCTATACACACCATGTCGTGGATAGTTGGGCCTTGCAAACCCACTATCACCCGGAGGAAGAAGGAGACTGGGGATTAATCCGGCATGTCGGGTTATCCTCGGGTTATTGTATGTTTTCAAGCATGAAATTGGCTATGTGAGCACTAATTGGAATGTATGATCATGTATTGAATTTATAATGCAAGCATGTATTGTCACGTTTGGTGTAAAGGTTGGAGAATCGCCCTTACTCGCCGGGGCCACATGTTCATGAAATGATCAAGTTAAAATGTTAAAGTGATTAGTTGTAATCTCGGGCGAAGAACAAGTTTTCTTGAACTATATATTTATTTCTTTTCCAAGTCTTCACCCGAGGCTACAACTTGCATGTGACGTGTGTTATATATTTATTGCCCCTCACTCAGTCTTCGGTAGACTGATACTTCACTTTTCAGGTACTTGTGAGCGTGGTCGTGCTAGGCGGGAGTCCGGTCAGGTCTTGCATTTCTCGGGTCTAGCATCGTGTCTTTCATGTATAGAACTTTTGATAGCATCATGTTATGATCGTTGTTATCGCATTTTGGAATACTCGAGCATGTATATAAAATAAAGAGATGTTAATGTATTGATAGTTAATGTTGGTATCTATTATGTATCTATTTGGTAAATATGGTACCTATACGTATTTATTGCATTGCTTCCGCTTTTAAATTCATGTTTTGATTTAATTATGTTGGGGAGTGTCCCGCCTAGCTCGGTTATTTTAATTGTCACCCGTTCGCTATAGTTTTGGTTTATATACGGACTTTCCATTTCGTATGTGGATCGAGGCTATAGTGCGGGGGATGTAGTGTCTTGGGGTTAGGGTGCTACATCAACAGGTGGTATCAGAGCCAGGTTGTAAAACCGAGGTTCTCGAGTCATGTCAAGTCAGTCTAGGTCGCACGGCATAGGATTACTTGTTATTTGAGAGTCTCCATCTAATTGAATTGTTTGATTTACTTGAATCCTTGCATTACTTGAGTTGTTTGACTTTCCTTAAATGTGTGGTTGTTGATATTATGAAATTATATGCACACATTTGCATATATTGATCAAACCATGCATGTGTAGTGATTTGATTTCAGGATGGATCGCGACAGACACTCCAGTGACCGATCCTCGAGACGTAGGCATCGTCATCATCGGCACCATCATCGTCGTGAGAGATCACCTCCTCCTCCACCTGCTCAAGCACAGCCTCAGGACTTTATGAACGCCGTGGTAGGGCTAATTGATCAGAGGTTACAGGAAAGGGTCCCTCCACCACCACCAGCACCATTAGCACCCCAGGAGAACGCCATTTCTGCTATTTTGCGTGAATTTCAGAATCAGCATCCCCCGAAGTTCTATAAGGGCGACGACATACAGGCGGAGATGTGGCTGAAGAAGATTGAGAGGATTTGGCAGCTTATACGTTGTGACACTCAGGAGAAGGCTCGCTGTACCCTCACTTTGATTCAGGGAGAGGCTTACTCGTGGTGGGAGAGCACACAAATAGTATTGGAGGCAGCTGGTACAGACATTACTTGGGAGGTATTCGTACGGGAGTTCAGAAATAAGTTTATCCCTCCAGCTTCCCGTACCCGCAGGTTGAGGGAGTTTACCGAGCTGAAACAAGGAGGAAGGTCCGTGGGGCAGTACATCGCTGAGTTTGAGAGACTTTCTCGCTATGCACCCAACATAGCGAATGATGATTTCCACAAGGCGATGCAGTTCGTCCAGGGACTCAGGCCAGACATCCAGGATGCACTGAAAGCAGTCAACACGAGCACTTGGGCTAAAGCTACCGCAAAAGATTTAAAGGTTGAGGATTCTGATATGGCCAGGCGGTCTATTCCTCGCACAGGACAGGCTTCTGGCTCGAGATCGGGACAGGGATTGAGTGCAGGACAAAGACCCATGATTTATTGTAACGCCCCGAATTTCAGACAGTCAGGTACGCTCGACACGTGTGAGTTTTGAGCGTTAGGATTTTATTCTATTATTTTGTTTATTCACTTTATACGTGTTATATTAATTTTATAAATTGTGTTCAATATGATTACGTGAAAATTATATGATACTCATTTCAAATTGAGAATTATTGTATGAATGGAATTTAATTGTTACATGAATTAATTGTCCAATTTGGTTTAATTGCCAAATTGTCCTTAAGTGCTCTTCTCTTGTACTTTAAGGACCCAATTGCATGAAATTGTTAGGGGACTAAATTGACCATTTCCAAACCTTTGATACCTAATTGCATAACTCATAGAACTTTAAGGATTCAATCATAAATATTACATTTTCTTCCCTAATATATCGTTATTTGCATCCCTTCCACAATCATCATTCTTCATTCATCAAGAATCATCTTCCTTTCTTGCTCCTTCTTACCGAGCTAAACCCCAAGGAGGAAAAAGGGAGGTTTCATCCTTTCAAGCCATGATCATGAAGGAATTAGGAGTTTTGGGAGTTAAATCATCAATTTCCATCACCTTCTTCCATTTATTTCTATTTCAAGGTATATATGCTCATGTATATGAATTCTTGATCATATTTGAGATAGCTAGGGTTTGGGATTTATATGTTAGATGGATGAAGTGTAAATGGAAGCATGATTATGTGATCCTAGGTTGAGTTATGGCATGATTTATTCATGAAATTCTTGAATATTTGAGCTTGAATGATCAATAGAAGCTTGAGCATGAAACTTGGAAATCTTGATGGTATTGCATGGTTTACTTGTTTAAGTGTTATATTATCATTTCTTGAACATATGTGCATCTTATTTCCAGAAAATATTGGTTGATGTTGATCAAAATTGGAATTTGTTGCTTGCTTTGTTGCTTCCCGTAACCATGCTCTGTTTTCCTCTGTTTCTGCATCTTCTGCGTAACGGGAATGGCCATTCCCGTTCCCTTTGTAATTAGGGAACGGCCGTTCCCATATTTTGAACAATGTGCTTGGCGGCGAGGACGGGAACGATCGTTCCCATTTTGGCTTGCGAGCCGGAATGACCGTTCCCATCTTCGGGGAGCCCGACAGCGGGAACGGCCATTCCCACTTTGAACTGAAACCTGGAACGGCCGTTCCCAGCTCTCTGGTAGTGCAGAAACTTTCTGCATAAAAATAGAATTTTGGGACGTCGTTCCAACGGGTTATTTGACCTCAAATTGGTATTATATGAATGATTACATGCCAAAACGTGATATTTACATGCTACATTGTGTTTTGCTCGATGCCTCGTATATGATCATGCCGTGCGTCATTATATGAGATAATTTGCTTGAATTGTGGTCTCATGCACGTACATTGTCCCGTTTCTTGTCCAGTTATTCTCCAGGGCGGAGATTGTGGATCATGAGCACGTTCACGTATTCACGAGTCGTGTGTCGCCTGTCAGGTGAGGTTTAATTTCTAGTTATGTAGAACCCGTATAGCCTTTACGTGATTTTTGGCCAACGGTATTTATATTATAATTTCATGAAATCACTTATCATTTCAAGTATGTTAGTGTTAACGAATCAAGCATGTCATGTTCATGAAAGCAAGTAAATGCGTTCTCCTGGCCAGGTCCTCCTTAGTGAGGGCGCTGGGCTAGTCTTAGAGCTGGTGGTTGTCCGTCCAACCACAGGAAGAACAATGCCCTATCTTGTATGTGTGTTCTCTTGGCCAGGTCCTTCTTAGTGAGGGTGCTGGGCTGGTCTTCGGGCTGGTGGTTGTCCGTCCAACCACAGGAAGAATAAAGCCCTATCGTGTACCTGTGTTCTCCTGGCCAGGTTCTCCTTAGTGAGGGTGCTGGGCTAGTCTTAGAGCTGGTGGTTGTCCGTCCAACCACAGGAGGAACAAACCCTATCGTGTTACAAGCAAGCCATGTGTTGATTGCATGATTTCCATTCCATGAATGTGCTAATTGAGTACACTATCGCACGATTGCACGTTAATTGAATTGCGTGATCACCTATTAATTTATAATCAAGCAAGCATGTTTCATGTACATTTGGAAACCGCCCGTACTCGCCGGAGCCATGTATCGATTGCATGAAAAGAACAAGTATTTAATATTGATAGTTGTATTCTCGGGCGAAGCTATATTATTATTGAACGCATATATTATCTTTTATAAATCTTTACCCGAGAATATAACTTGCATCTTATCTGCGCTAATATGTATGTAAACCCCTCACTCGGTCTTGACAGACTGACACCTCCACCTTTCAGGTTATTGCAGGTGCGTGCTAGGCGGGAAGTGAGTCGAGTCCAGTTGTTAGAGTTGAGTCAAACACGGTGCATTTATTTAATTGTTTATTTATTGTTCGAGAAAATCATGTTTATGGTTATATGTTATTTATTTTAGGAGATGATAATGTATTGATATGTAAGCTAGAATATATTGTATTTGGTAAAGGAAAGTGACATTACTTGATTAAATGGAAATAGTTGATAATGTTCTGTTTATGCTTCCGCTTTATTATGTCGCATGTTCGAGTATCCCGCCTAGCTTGTATTTTATTGCATTGTCACCCGTTCGCTACAGGTTAGTTCATGTACGGATTGGCCGTTTCGTATGTGGATTGACCTGTAGTGCGGGGGTGTGGCACCTCCACGTGTCCGGGGTGCTACATCTAAGGTGGTATCAGAGCCCGGTTGTAAAACCGAGGTTCTAGTGTCGTGTCGTGTCGAGTCTAGGTCGTACGGCATAGGAATTATTTGACAATCTGAGAGTCTTGCATGTTATTTAAAATTAATTGTCTACTAGAATTCTTTGAATTTCTTGAATTCTTGAATAACTTGAGCATCTTATCGATACTTGTTTGCTATTGTTGATTAATTGGCTTCAACTTGCTTGAATTTTATATGATCAACCTGTTTAGTTTAAGTATTGTTGAATTACTTGTCGCATTTTATATTAAATTCTCGTTATCGATACTAATTATGTGACAACTATGTGACATGAGCACGTCTTATCCGCATGCATTTAGTTTCAATTGTGTTGTGAGTGATAGGTTTCGGGAAATATATAAATCAAGGCCGGGGATTTTGAAGATTAAAGTTACTGATCAACCGCTTGGGCTAAAGTTTCAATTTGGCCAACAAGGAATGGACGCTGGAATCGAGTCTAACCTTTCTACGGTGCCAGGTTCTTCAATGCATTCATAAGCACATGCATCATAATTGTTAATTAAATTGCTTTTCATTTATAAATGTCGTTCTAATTGTATTTGAAATTTCCTACTTGATGCCTTGGATACCTGTTCAAATTATTTACATTATTTACATTCCCTTACTTATAAGAATATCTTCGAAATGATATAATTGTTCTAAAATGTTGCATTTTAAATTGGTGGTAATATGCGCATTGACACTTTAATCATCATGCATTATTTAGTGTTTATTGTCAATAGGCTCTCTCTATGCTCTACACAATTCTTGCTCCTATTCTTACCGACTTGAATTTAAAGAAGAGGTTTCTGAATTATTGGGTATCATGGTTGTAATCGGGTCATTTGATTTCGCTTGAAGATTAAAAATATTTGGGACTGTGAGAATTTATTGATCCAGGATTTAGTAGGAGCCGGGGTATGAAATAAATATTGGAAAATTTTTGGGAATTGGGGAAATGATGATAAGTTCAAGCAGATAAATGTTTAGTGGGTTTTTCAGCTTTCAGAAAGTAATCAGCATTTTGGGTAGGAGAAAGAACTTTTCTTGCTTTGGATCAGGGTGCTAACTTGACAGATATCAACTTTAGAAGCAGTGGAGGGTAAATACAGGATATGGCATTTTCATGAATAGCAGAAGGGGTGTAGGATGTTGAAGAATTTTAATATCAAATCGAAGTGGTGACAGTCAGGGAGCTTCAAGTTGAGTATGTTGATAACAGAAAAAAAAAAATTAGAAAGGAATCATCAATCAACATTTTGATTAACGACCAGTGGAACAAGGAAAAGGTTACGGGAATGGAGTCAGCAGAGAAGCTTGCAAGTGGAAAAAGGACAGAATAAATGTAGAGAACAAGAAAATTTCTATTTTCTTAAGGGGGAGAGTCGGCCTGAAAATAAGATTAAGTGAAGTAAGATAAACTCGGGAAGTTGGAATTTTAAGAAAATCGATTCTTCCTGGAAACCTCTATCAGAACCATGTGAAAGAAGTCTTCAATAATTTACACTTTTCTCCCTCTTACATAAAGAAAAGTCCCATCACCAACAGTACCTTTGTTCCATTATCGTTTTCAAGAAAGTGGGTACACCGTCCGTAGTTCTCAGGCAATCTCAAGATATCATTTGACTCAGTAAATAGGAGAGGGAATCCGATCTGGCAAATTAGGATAGTAAATCTTGAATCTTAATCCCTCTTGCCATCGGAATGTCTACAATAAACGGAAGGAAAGAAAGTGGTAAGTAGAGTTACAAAGGTTATTAGTTTCGGATCAGGTGTTATTAATGGGGATGGGAGAGATAACCACTTTTATAAATTAATTGAGCATACTCTGATCAAAGATAAAAATCCTACAAGGAAAAGTTTCACTAGAATCTGATTTCTTCGGGTTCTATGCAAGTATACGTGCTAAGTTACTAGTAAGGGATTATGACTTTGATTCTTTCCTGCAACCAAACAGTCGTCGTGTTCTTGACTAAGGAAATAAGAGCTCAACTTCTGGATTTCAAATAAAGTTAAAGATTTTAAGATCTTTGCTTCGGGAATCTTTGTTTCGGGAAATTATTTTACTTTGATTATGAAGGTCGGGGAATGGTACAACCTGTTCTCTCTGTTTGTCGGGGAAGAAGTTGCTTGGAGCATAAAGCTAGTCTTTTAAGCTTAAATATACAATTATTCCATGACAAGAAATCTCAGGTTGTTCTCAATTCCAAAACCGCAAGTGGATATGGTAATTGGAGTAAGAATGGTGCGACCGATAAATCTGGGATTACCACGGGTCTGAAGATGTGGTGATTAATAATGATTTACGGATTATGTTAGAAAATAGCACAAGGGCAGAGATGGTTATCAGAAATGGGAATATCGAACCGTAGTGGTACAAAACGGGAAAATCTCAACTAAAGAATCAAGTATTCAACCGAATTAATTCAGTTCCAGAATTTCAATCCTCGGTGAACGGTACACTTAATCATGCATATCACGTGCATCATTATTTTATTATTATCATTATCTTGCTATTTATGTACATGACTCCTTGTTTGTTATTAATTGTTTATTATTAATTCGTTAGTCTTGTATATGACTTCTTGGTTATTATTAATTGTTATGTGAACAATTACTTGCATAAATGATAAATTTTATTTGATCCTTGTGTGTTACTTACAATATTTATCTAAGTGCTCGCTTGAATTTTTATTTCGTGTGCGTGAGAGACGGGGATTCTCTCAGGGTTGTCAAGAGACTCTCTTGTTACTTGCTCGGGAGACGGGGTTCTCTCGTTAATTATTTGAGAGACGGGGCACTCTCAGTCTTTTCAACTACTTGTCAAGTTGTTCTAGTGGAAGGTTAGATTTTCTTTTGAGTGTTAGATTCCGGAAAGTTGAGGGTCGTGATTCCACACATTGGAGAAACTTTTGGATTGAAGATCTCTTTTGAACTAATCCCTGACGGGGAGTAGCTAACCCGCGTGGGATGAACACGTAAGAGCCAATTAAATTCCAGGAATTCAGGACAATGAATCCGAGGACGGATTCTCTTAAGGGGGAGAGAATTGTAACGCCCCGAATTTCAGACAGTCAGGTACGCTCGACACGTGTGAGTTTTGAGCGTTAGGATTTTATTCTATTATTTTGTTTATTCACTTTATACGTGTTATATTAATTTTATAAATTGTGTTCAATATGATTACGTGAAAATTATATGATACTCATTTCAAATTGAGAATTATTGTATGAATGGAATTTAATTGTTACATGAATTAATTGTCCAATTTGGTTTAATTGCCAAATTGTCCTTAATTGCTCTTCTCTTGTACTTTAAGGACCCAATTGCATGAAATTGTTAGGGGACTAAATTGACCATTTCCAAACCTTTGATACCTAATTGCATAACTCATAGAACTTTAAGGATTCAATCATAAATATTACATTTTCTTCCCTAATATATCGTTATTTGCATCCCTTCCACAATCATCATTCTTCATTCATCAAGAATCATCTTCCTTTCTTGCTCCTTCTTACCGAGCTAAACCCCAAGGAGGAAAAAGGGAGGTTTCATCCTTTCAAGCCATGATCATGAAGGAATTAGGAGTTTTGGGAGTTAAATCATCAATTTCCATCACCTTCTTCCATTTATTTCTATTTCAAGGTATATATGCTCATGTATATGAATTCTTGATCATATTTGAGATAGCTAGGGTTTGGGATTTATATGCTAGATGGATGAAGTGTAAATGGAAGCATGATTATGTGATCCTAGGTTGAGTTATGGCATGATTTACTCATGAAATTCTTGAATATTTTAGCTTGAATGATCAAGAGAAGCTTGAGCATGAAACTTGGAAATCTTGATGGTATTGCATGGTTTACTTGTTTAAGTGTTATATTATCATTTCTTGAACATATGTGTATCTTATTTCCAGAAAATATTGGTTGATGTTGATCAAAATTGGAATTTGTTGCTTGCTTTGTTGCTTCCCGTAACCATGCTCTGTTTTCCTCTGTTTCTGCATCTTCTGCGTAACGGGAATGGCCATTCCCGTTCCCTTTGTAATTAGGGAACGGCCGTTCCCATATTTTGAACAATGTGCTTGGCGGCGAGGACGGGAACGACCGTTCCCATTTTGGCTTGCTAGCCGGAACGGCCGTTCCCATCTTCGGGGAGCCCGACAGCGGGAACGGCCATTCCCACTTTGAACTGAAACCTGGAACGGCCGTTCCCAGCTCTCTGGTAGTGCAGAAACTTTCTGCATAAAAATAGAATTTTGGGACGTCGTTCCAACGGGTTATTTGACCCCAAATTGTTATTATATGAATGATTACATGCCAAAACGTGATATTTACATGCTACATTGTGTTTTGCTCGATGCCTCGTACATGATCATGTCGTGTGTCATTATATGAGATAATATGCTTGAATTGTGGTCTCATGCACGTACATTGTCCCGTTTCTTGTCCAGTTATTCTCCAGGGCGGAGATTGTCGATCATGAGCACGTTCACGTATTCACGAGTCGTGTGTCGCCGGTCTGGTGAGGTTTAATTTCTAGTTATGTAGAACCCGTATAACCTTTACGTGATTTTTGGCCAACGGTATTTATATTATAATTTCATAAAATCACTTACCATTTCAAGTATGTTAGTGTTCACGAATCAAGCATGCCATGTTCATGAAAGCAAGTAAATGCGTTCTCCTGGCCAGGTCCTCCTTAGTGAGGGCGTTGGGCTAGTCTTAGAGCTGGTGGTTGTCCGTCCAACCACAGGAAGAACAATGCCCTATCTTGTACGTGTGTTCTCTTGGCCAGGTCCTTCTTAGTGAGGGCGCTGGGCTGGTCTTCGGGTTGGTGGTTGTCCGTCCAACCACAGGAAGAATAAAGCCCTATCGTGTACCTGTGTTCTCCTGGCCAGGTTCTCCTTATTGAGGGCGCTGGGCTAGTCTTAGAGCTGGTGGTTGTCCGTCCAACCACAGGAGGAACAAACCCTATCGTGTTACAAGCAAGCCATGTATTGATTGCATGATTTCCATTCCATGAATGTGCTAATTGAGTACACTTTCGCACGATTGCACGGTAATTGAATTGCGTGATCACCTATTAATTTATAATCAAGCAAGCATGTTTCATGTACACTTGGAAACCGCCCGCACTCACTGGAGCCATGTATCGATTGCATGAAAAGAACAAGTATTTAATATTGATAGTTGTATTCTCGGGCGAAGCTATATTATTATTGAACGCATATATTATCTTTTACAAATCTTTACCCGAGAATATAACTTGCATGTTATCTGCGCTAATATGTATGTAAACCCCTCACTCGGTCTTCACAGACTGACACCTCCACCTTTCAGGTTATTGCAGGTGCCTGCTAGGTGGGAAGTGAGTCGAGTCCAGTTGTTATAGTTGAGTCAAACACGGTGCATTTATTTAATTGTTTATTTATTATTCGAGAAAATCATGTTTACGGTTATATGTTATTTATTTTAGGAGATGATAATGTATTGATATGTAAGCTAGAATATATTGTATTTGGTAAAGGAAAGTGACATTACTTGATTAAATGGAAATAGTTGATAATGTTCTGTTTATGCTTCCGCTTTATTATGTCGCATGTTCGAGTATCCCGCCTAGCTTGTCATTTTATTGCATTGTCACCCGTTCGCTACAGGTTAGTTCATGTACGGATTGGTCGTTTCGTATGTGGATTGACCTGTAGTGCGGGGGTGTGGCAACTCCACGTGTCCGGGGTGCTACATTTATGCTGCACCTCCAGCACAGAAGGATTCCGTGAAGAAACTTAAAGCTACTGGACCATCACAGAAGGCTCCGAGAGCTCCAGCACCACCACAGCCATCTTAGAAACCGGGCTGCAGATTTTGTGGGCTTACTACACATAACTTTGATAATTGCAGACGACGTTTGGGGCTATGTTTGATTTGTGGGAGGGACGAGCATTAGGTTGATGGCTGTCCGGATCGTCGGGATCCGCCACCTGCAGGTCCGAGGCCACTTGTGAGAGCTCGGGCCTATGCACTAGCCGGAGAGGAGCAGGAGGCTGAGATTGATCCTGCAGCAGTAGTTGAAGGTACTATTTGCATCCATGGCACGAACATCCATACATTATTTGATCCAGGAGCTACACACTCCTTTCTTGCGCATTCTATTGCTATTACTTTACCTTTGCCTGCTATGTGCTCTTATGTGCGTTATTTTGTTAGTACCTCTTTCGGTAGTAGGCGAGAGACGGATCAGGTTTACAGGGATATTCCAGTGGTGATTGAAGGTCGGGAATTCTTAACAGATTTTATTGTTATGCCGATGGATAGATACGGGTCTATTCTGGGGATGGATTGGTTATACAGGCATTGTGCTACAGTCGATTGTCGGGCAAAGAAAGTACAGTTGGGTTCAGATGTTGTTACAGGTTAGACTTCGAAGACGGTACCCCTACTCTCATTCTCAAAGGCTTAGAAATTGGTCAGAGACGGGGCTACAAGATTCATTGCTAATATTCTGAATAAACCGAAAGATCAGGTGAAATTGGAAGATACAGAAGTGGCAAAAGAGTTTCCCGAGGTGTTTCCGGAGAAATTGGATTCGTTGCCTCCTGAGCAAGAGATAGAGTTTGTGATTGACCTTTATCCGAACGCTGAGCCGTATTCAAAGACTCCATATCGAATGGCTCTAGCGGAATTGAAGGAGTTAAAAGTTCAGCTCGAGGCGTTATTGGAAGTTGGGTACATCCGGCCGAGTTCTTCACCTTGGGGAGCACCAGTGTTATTTATAAAGAAAAAGGACGGAACTTTGAGAGTGTGCATTGATTACCGGAAGTTGAACCGGATGACTATTAAGAACAAGTATCCCCTCCCACATATCGAGGAGTTATTCGATATACTTCAGGGTTCCAAGGTTTATTCGAAATTGGATTTAAGACAGGGATACTACCAGCTGCGGATCCGAGCAGAGGATATTCCAAAGACGGGATTCAATACTCGGTACGGGCACTACGAGTTCGTGGTTATGCCTTTTGGGTTAACTAACGCCCCCTGCAGCTTTCATGGATATGATGCACCGGATTTTCAGGCCTTTCCTCGACAAGTTTTTGGTGATTTTCATCGATGATATTCTGGTTTTCTCAAAATCTGCCGAGGAGCACGCGAGGCATCTTAAGCTAGTTCTACAGACTTTAAAAGAGCATCAGTTATTTGCCAAATTCAGTAAGTGCGAATTTTGGATCGATCGGGTTGCTTTCTTGGGACATGTGATTTCGGGTAAGGGTTTGGAAGTCGATCCCTCAAAAATCGAGGTCGTGCTTAAATGGGAGAAACCGAAGAATGCTTCGGAAGTTAGAAGCTTCTTGGGATTGGCCGGTTATTATAGAAGGTTTGTTCAGGATTTTTCTAAGATTGTTGCACCGTTGACTCGATTAACCAAGAAGGATGTCAAGTTTGTCTGGGACGAGAAGTGTGATCAAAGCTTCAACTTCTTAAAAGAAAAGTTGGTGTCAGCTCCGGTGTTAACACTTCCTGAGGGATCCGAGGAGTATGCCGTGTATACAGATGCTTCTAAAGAAGGTCTAGGGTGTGTTTTGACTCAGAAGGGAAAGGTGATCGCTTATGCTTCGCGAAAGCTAAAGGAATATGAAAAGAATTATCCAACACACGATCTAGAGCTTGCAGCCGTGATCTTTGTTCTCGGGAAATGGAGACATTACTTATACGGGACTTCTTTTGAGATTTTCATCGACCACAAGAGACTCCAGTACTTATTCACGCAGAAAGATTTGAATATGAGGCAACGGTGCTGGATGGAAAAGTTAGAGGATTATGATTGTACAATCAAGTATCATCCAGGAAAAGCTAACGTGGTCGCCGATGCACGCTAACGTGGTCATCGATGCACTTAGCAGGAAGGCGAGAGTATCAAGTTTGGAAACAACAGAAAGTGATGAATTTGCTCCGATTGTATTACAAGCTCGGGTTTACAATATCACAATTCAGCCGGAATTAAAGTATCAGCTATTTGAAGCTCAGAATAATGATCTGGAAGTCCAAAAGCTAGTAAGTAAAGCTAGGGCTGATCCGGAGAGTCCCTTCGGGTTTGATGAGACCAGTTTGTTTCGATTTAAAAACAGAGTGGTAGTACCTGAAGGAGTGAAACCGGTTCTACTCGAAGAAGCTCACAAGTCAGCATATTCAATCCACCCAGGAGGGAATAAAATGTATAAGGATTTGAAACAATACTATTGGTGGAACGGGATGAAAAGAGAGGTGGCTGAATATGTGAAACATTGTCTGACTTGTCAGACAGTGAAAGCTGAGCATCAAAAGCCCGCAGGACTTTTACAACCATTACCTATTCCCGAATGGAAGTGGGAACAAGTAACAATGGACTTTGTTTCCGGATTACCGAAGGTCAAAGGCGGGTTTGATGGTATTTGGGTAATTGTGGATAGATTACCGAAGTGTAACGCCCCGGTTCCGGAGGAACAGGTAAGCACGCCACGTGTGAGATTGTGAGCGTAGGTTTTATTTTAATTCTTTAAATTTCTATTTTCCTACGTGACATTTCATATTTTTATAAAATTCATGAAATATCATTTATATGAATTATGTGATTTCACAGCATTGGAAAATTATTTCATATCATGGAAAATATTTATTACGTAAAATAATTACCGAGAGTGCTTTATTTACCGAATTGTCTCTACTTGATTCCCTTTCCAAACTTTAGGGACTTAATTACATGATCTTTCGAGGACCTAATTAATCACTTTTCAAAACTACATATATTTAATTGCATAACTTAAACAATTGAAGGATCAAATTGCAAATATGGGCATTTCACATATTTCAAAATTGGATGCATCGTTATTTTATCTCCAAGCTTCCATGATCTCAATTCATTCAAGAATTTCCCAATATTTTGCATCCTCACTCTCGGTATCAAGGAAGAAAAGGAAGAAGTGAAATTTTATCATAATCATCCAAGATTTCAAGAAATATTTGGGGCTTGGAGTATAGTCATCATCATCATCCATCTTCTTCATTTCTTGATCTTCAAAGGTGATTGTTGCATGAATTGATGATTCTTGATTATATATGAACTAGCTAGGGTTTGAGAGTTATGTGCCAAATGGATTATTTGGTGATCAAGGTATGAATATGTGATCATGGCATGATTTATTCATGGAATTCTTGGAGGAATTGAGCTTGAGTGATCAACATGGGCATGCCCTTGAAACTTGGAAATCTTGATGATATTGCATGATTTTTATGTTTACATGTTATACTATCACCTTTTGAACATATATGCTTGTATATTACCAGAATTCATGCCCTTTTGTTGATCAAAACTTGAATTTGGTGCTTGGTTTGTTCTTTCCCGTAGCTTTCCCCTATTTCTGCTCTATTTTTCAGTTGCAGGAACTGGGAACGGCCATTCCCGCCTCAAGGCATTATGGGAACAGCCGTTTCCACCTTTTCAAATGAAACTAGGCGGCCGAGCTTGGGAACGGCCGTTCCCATTTTGGCCTTGATGCCGGAACGGCCCTTCCCATTTACAAAGGAAACCCGGAACGGCCGTTCCCGTGCGTCTGACAGAACAAAAGTTTCTGCATAAAATTACATTTTTAGCCCCATGATCCGATGACTTCTTTGACCCCGAATTGCTATTATATGATCCAATATGTACCAAAACAAGGTGTTTTCATGCCACATTGTGATTTGCTCGTCATCTCGTTACATTTTCTCCGTTCGTCATATTTGGTCCATTTTGAGTCATGTCTCACGTATATACGTCGTGTTTGCACAGGTCACGAGGTTGTGGACGAGGAGCAGGCTCCTTACCGCATAGCCTTATTGTGTTTTGTAAGAAAAGGTGAGGTTTTGTTTTAGGTACATAGAACCCTACAACCTTTATGGGCTATTTTCGGCCAAAACGTATTATAATTATAAACGTTTTCCCAAAATACAAATATTTCAAGCAAGCAAGCCATCATTGTCATGATTTCAAGCAAGTTTGGCGAGTACATGATTGCACGTGGGCCCGAGGGTAATTCTTGAGCCAACCAGGAAAGCAAGGGCTGACGGGTAACTTCTGAATTATCCTCACATTGTTGGGATCACCCCCGAAGCCACTAGGAGATTAGTGGTGGAAGGAGTTCCGTGTTTAGGGAGTCATGTTCCCTATACACACCATGTCGTGGATAGTTGGGCCTTGCAAACCCACTATCATCCGGAGGAAGAAGGAGACTGGGGATTAATCCGGCATGTCGGGTTATCCTCGGGTTATTGTATGTTTTCAAGCATGAAATTGGCTATGTGAGCACTAATTGGAATGTATGATCATGTATTGAATTTATAATGCAAGCATGTATTGTCACGTTTGGTGTAAAGGTTGGAGAATCGCCCTTACTCGCCGGGGCCACATGTTCATGAAATGATCAAGTTAAAATGTTAAAGTGATTAGTTGTAATCTCGGGCGAAGAACAAGTTTTCTTGAACTATATATTTATTTCTTTTCCAAGTCTTCACCCGAGGCTACAACTTGCATGTGACGTGTGTTATATATTTATTGCCCCTCACTCAGTCTTCGGTAGACTGATACTTCACTTTTCAGGTACTTGTGAGCGTGGTCGTGCTAGGCGGGAGTCCGGTCAGGTCTTGCATTTCTCGGGTCTAGCATCGTGTCTTTCATGTATAGAACTTTTGATAGCATCATGTTATGATCGTTGTTATCGCATTTTGGAATACTCGAGCATGTATATAAAATAAAGAGATGTTAATGTATTGATAGTTAATGTTGGTATCTATTATGTATCTATTTGGTAAATATGGTACCTATACGTATTTATTGCATTGCTTCCGCTTTTAAATTCATGTTTTGATTTAATTATGTTGGGGAGTGTCCCGCCTAGCTCGGTTATTTTAATTGTCACCCGTTCGCTATAGTTTTGGTTTATATACGGACTTTCCATTTCGTATGTGGATCGAGGCTATAGTGCGGGGGATGTAGTGCCTTGGGGTTAGGGTGCTACACGAAGTGTACTCATGGAGCGGTTCTAACCATTCACACATCCAATTCATTCCCTCATAATATCTCTCCCCCTGAGGGGATGTATTGGGGTTTGCTTTGAAGTAGTATTAGGTTTCCAGGAAGTCAATATCCATGGTAATATAATGGCGCTTTCCTATCGGATCATAGCAGTGATACCCCTTTTGAGTAGGGTTAAACCCAAGAAACACACACCGGACCGCGCAGGGATCAAGTTTGGTCTGTAGATGCCTTGGAGTTTGGACAAAAACAACGCATCCAAAGACTCGGGGAGTGAGCAGGAGCACAGAAGGGATGGAGTGGAACTTCCTTAGTGCTTGAGTGGGGAGTCGGTTCATGATATACACGGTTGTCAAGACAGCCTCGGCCCAGTAGGAGTTGGGCCCGTCCGCCTCGAACAGGAAGGCCCGAGCACTTTCTAGTATGTACAGATTTTTCCGTTCTGCTATCCCATTCTGCTGTGGGGTATGAGGACAAGTTGTCTCGTGAATAACCCCATTTTGAGAGAAGAAGTTTTACAAGTTGTGATTGATAAACTCTCCTCCATTGTCGGTACGAAGAACTTTGATCGAGGCGGAGAACTGGGTTTGGATCATCTGGAAAAAATTCTTGATTGTGCTTGGGACATCAGATTTTTGGTTCTGAAAGTAAATTCAAGTGAATCTGGTGCAGTCATCAATAAACAATATAAACCAGCGAAATTTGGAGTTAACATGATTTGGGACGGGTCCCCAAACATCAGAGTGAATCAATTCAAACGGTTGGTTCGTTTTATTCTTCGAGCTTGGATAACTGTTCCGGTGACTTTTAGCTAGTACACAGGTATCACAATGCAAAGAACTAGACTCCGACACTAAACTCGGGAATAACCGCTTCATATACTGAAAAGAGGGATGCCCCAGTCTACGATGCCATAACCATAATTGTCTGTGACTGCTGCCCTGAGCCAAATTAATTGAGCCTATTTGTGAGATATCTCTGATGTAGTACAACCCATCTCTCTCAATACCACGCCTAATGATCGCCCCCGTACGAATATCCTGAAAGAGACAAAATGAAGGGAACATTAATACCGAGCAGTTCAGTTCTTTGGTGAGTTGACTAACAGAGAGTATCTTATTAGTGAGTGATGGAACTACTAGGCAATGTGATAAGTTCAGTTTCTCAGATAAAGAAATGTTTCCTGCCCCTGTGACCGGATAAGAAAGACCATTTGCATTTATCACCGAGTCCCGTCGTGGGACCGTAGAAGTCCGAATATCATGGGTGTCACTGGTCATATGGTCAGTGGCCCCACTGTCAATGAGTCATTCCATATCTGGGCTTGAGTGAGAAATTTGCATAAAATTACGGCCCTGTCCAATATCATGAATCCCACTTTGGCCCAGTGTATCAAATCCCCCATTATCAATAATTGGCCCAAGTCCCCCTTTATTAATATGAATTCCAATATCAATAAATTACCCAACATGATCCAGGCCACTAAAATTGTAAATATGATCTGAGAAGTTTCTCTTACCACACTCCACATTGGCAGCAAATGCTGCGCCGAAACCCTTACCATTCTGGGGAATGTTGGTGCTGGTATTCTCACCACTGTTGGTGGTGGTGCCGCCTCCGTTTCCGTTGTTGCTGGTGGCGTTACCGGCGGTCGGAGCCCCTATCCCAAATCCGTTACGGTTGTGGTCATTTTGTTGCTTGAGTTCGTACCGGTTCGGTTTGTCTTCTCCATCATGGTAGGTTGCTTTAATTTCGTCCCACAGACCCTTTGCGTTCGGGCAGAGGATGAATTGTGCGGCGATTTCGGGTTCCATTGAGTTAAGTATGAGGCTTCGAACAGATCTGTCCGTCTGTTCCCAAGCCTTTTATCCGTCATCTTTGGGATCAGGGGATACAGTTTTTCCGGTGATATATCTCATTCTTCCTTGGTCAAGTAACACTAATTCGACGGTTCTTGACCATACTGCGTAATTGTTGTCGGTAAGTTCGATGTTTTGGGTGGTTTGTCCAGGTTGTTTGTATCGGAGAAGTTCCACCATTTGGGCGAGAAACTCGCCCTGCATCGGACTGGATTTTGTGGGTGAAGCCATGGGTAGATGATGAAGCAAGGTATTCGATTCGTTAATGAATCAAAACCCGCTTTGATACCATGTTGAATATAGGAAAAGTTTGGGAGAAAAGATTGAATGTATTCATTTGTCCTGCCCGATACACTCTACAGTACAGGAATAAATAGAAGGCTAATCCTAATCAACCCCTAATTACAGCATGTTAACTAAGGAAAGGAATAATTTACATCGTTTCCATATTTATAATATCTTGCTAACATAGATAACCTAAGAATTGATACAAACACAGACACAACAACATGGATACATCTATCGTAAGATATTACAATATGTCACATTTTTTCTTAAATTCTCCGCACATAAGTATCTAAATACGTTTTCAGCGTGAGTATCTAGCACAATCTGACACAACAAAATAGTATTTTTAAAAGGGTCGGCTCTCCTCGTAAAGATCACAGCTGCGTGCATGGCCAAAATCAGGGTGCCCTTAACTCACATGCTCAGGAAAAAAACCGTCAAAATCCAACAAACTCAAGCAATTAAATCTCCTGCAAATGTAGCTCAACAGCCCCCATTAATCACCCCTTCTCCCAAACCACCTATAAATACACACAAAACACACCAACAAACAACAACAGCAATAAATTTCAAAACAGAACTCATGGAATCCCGAGTTTCCGCCGCAACACCACCGCAATGTCTTCATCTCTTCATCACAATCTTCATCATCGTAATCACTGCATCCAAATCAGCAGTTAGCCAGAAAGTCCCGGCAATAATCGTCTTCGGCGACTCCTCCGTCGATGCCGGCAACAACAACCAGGTGTCCACCATCGCTCGGAGCAACTTCCAGCCGTACGGCCGCGATTTCGCCGGCGGAAAAGCCACCGGAAGGTTCTCAAACGGGAGGCTCGCGACGGATTTCATATCGGAGGCGGTCGGTCTCCGGCCATTCGTGCCGGCGTACCTTGATCCGGCGTATAATATCTCTGATTTCGCGGTGGGCGTCACTTTTGCTTCGGCTGGAACTGGATTCGATAACGCTACTGCTGATGTGCTCGTGAGTAATTTATTTAATCACAGAATAGCAATTTTGTTCATGTAAGTTTTTTGTTTTGGTAATTTAATTCTTTTGAAAGTATGTTCTACAATTAAGTTTTATAATTTATATCCAATTTTTGTCAGAGAAACAATTTAATGTCCGGCACGCACATAGATATTTTCAGTGATAAATTGATTTTTCAACCATCGTAAATTTTTAAGTTATAGAACTTAATCGTAAAACAGGGTTTGGGCAGTATTAAATTGTCAAAATAGAAAATTTACCCGGCCAATATTACATTTTTTCCGCAACTAATTTATTTACTATAGAGTTTATTTAATTAGATAAAATATTTCTATGGTGACAAAATAAGAGCGATTAAATTTTATCTGTTTTTTTTAGTAATATATTATTATGTCTTGAATAAGAAAATTATGTATATTAAGATATTTAATTTGATTAAGTTGAGAAAAAGTGTGTTTATTTTCGATTTGTTTTTAAGTTTACAATTCTACTTTTCTTCTTTCAAAAATCAATAATTACTGTTTAGATTCCGGTTTGTAGTTTATTTGTGTTTAATTAAGTTGAATAATCAAATTATTTTAAAGATATTATATATATATATATATATATATATATATGTATGATGTCATAAAAATTATCAATTTAAATTAAGTTCTAAATTTACACATCTATACAATATTCGATTCTTTTGAATAGAATTAGATGACAGACAATATATTTAATGAATATCATCTATTTTATTTAGTCAGCAATATAGAATTTGATGAGACACTAGCTTCAAAATTTTGGAATTATTATGTAAAGATTATTGTCATTATTATTTTTTAAAAAGGAAAGAAAATTATAACTAGGGAGAATTACATCCAACTACCCTCAATTTAGGCCTAATTACAACTCGCTTCTTATTCTTTTAAATATTACATCGTAGTCCCTAAGTCTTGTTAATTTGTTAATTTTTGTATACTTTTAGGGACGATTTTGCATTTTTGGTCATATATTATATGTAACACTCACAAAACCTTCAGGGGACATAAGTGTACTTTTACAAAACTCGTTAATGGACCTCACACAAAACAAGAAATATATGGACTATAATGTAATATTTAAAAGAATAGGGATTGGGTTGTAATTAGACCTAAACTGAGGGTAGTTGGATGTAATTCTTCCTTATAATTATTATGAATGGCATGCAAAAGTATGATTTTATATGTTTTTTGAAGTCAAATAATGAAAGAAAATAAAAATCAATTTCTCTCTAATGATATATAGCTGTAAATCTCAATAATTATGTACTTGAAGTAATAATAATCTCAATAATTTTGTCCTCCAAAAATAAATAACATCATTTACTCTGGAATTTCTACGTAAATTTCTCTAAAACCCCTCAATTAATTATAATATTATAACATTATGACACCCAAAATAATTTGAATTTGCAGGGCGTCATCCCTTTGTGGAGGGAAATGGAGTACTACAAAGAATACCAAAAGAGGCTAAGGGACTATGTTGGTGATTGGAAAGCCATGAACATCCTCAGCAAAGCACTATACATGATAAGTATCGGCACGAACGATTTTCTCGAGAATTACTACACTCTCCCGAACCGACAGTCGCAGTACACGATTGATCAGTATCAGGCGTTTCTCATTGGGATTGCCAGAAATTTCATCGTGAACCTTCACGAGTTGGGCGCACGTAAGATCTCTCTCGGCGGGCTTCCCCCGATGGGCTGCATGCCGTTGGAACGGGCCCAAAACGTCGCAAATGGGAACGAGTGCAGGGAGAATTACAATGAAGTGGCTTTGAGTTTCAATGACAAGTTGCATGGTTTGGTTCTGAAGCTGAACCAGGAATTGCCTGGGTTGAAGATGGTCTTCTCCAACCCTTATAATATCCTTATGCATATCATTAAAACGCCCTCCTTATTTGGTAAGCTTTTTGAGAATGTTTTATTATATATATATATATATGAACTTCTTGCAGCAATGGCGGAGGTAAGGGGGCATGTGGGACAGTCGACCCCCTCAACTTTCTTGGAAACCCGTTATCTATATTGAACTTTTTTTTTAAAAAAGGCAAAAATCCCCTCTTAGAAAAGATTAAGTTGTTTATTTATGTTTATCATATCGCTTTCATAATAAAATTTTAACTCTGCCACTTGCGTCACCTAGAGGAGATTCGCAACATTTAACGATCATGTTGGCCTCTTTGGGATCGACGTGATTTGAGCAATGTTCTTACTCGTTGCAAATGGTGATAATTTTTAGGGTTTCAAGTTTCGCAATTGGCATGTTGCGCCACGGGGATGTTCGAGATGGGCTACACCTGCGACGACCGTAATCCTCTCACGTGTGGAAATGCAAACGAGTACGTGTTTTGGGATGCATTCCACCCCACAGAGCACACGAACAAAATCGTGGCGGATCATGTGGTTAAGACAGCCCTGCGCAAGTTCGTTTGATATGTTAAAAACACATGCGAGATCATGTTTGTGTTTGTGCTCGTGCTCTATTTGTCTGCGGTAGTAATTAATATATAGTTTGTTTTGGTATTGCTTGAAAATTTTATCTAAATTTTGTTTCTCGGAACATTTAAATTTTAAGCGATAAATGTTGTTTTACTTTTGCCTTTTTGTGTAATTAATTTAGGGTTCAAATATATATGTCATATTGTAAAGTTTTTCTTAAGATATGATGCCTCAATGGCCCTCGTAGATTTAGTCTCTTTTTCCCCTAAATATATTGAATAATGCTTGTATGACCATTGTTAAATGAGCATGTAACACATTTAAAAGGCTTCTTTATTTTATCTTTTTGGTAAATTAAATGTTAGCTATTCTTTCCGTAGACACCAACCGGCCTATAATTATTAAATTCCAGTGATCTACAAAAGGCGGTCTTGTAAAATAGATCACTAAAACGTTTAAGTAAAAAATATTATTTTATTATATTGTATGTTCTCTTTTATAGCCATATCAATAAGTCCTAGAACAACAAAAATGTTACGCAATTAACACGAACAAATAAAAGCAAACAATAGATCGATACAAGAATCTACGTGGTTCACCAATTTGGCTACATCTACGGGCGAAAAAGAGAGAGATTAATTTACTATCTTGAGGGAGTTACAAACGAAGCCACAAAGGTGCTCTCTGAATTCTCACAAACTAATGCAGAGAAAGTCACAGTTTTTCTTCTGCTTAAAACTATCAGAAACTTACCCACCAAATAAGACGTGTCTTAAGTGGGCTCAAAAACTACCTCTATCTAAGTTGCCTAAGATTTGTGGACTTTTTGGAGCCAGGTCAACAAATCTCCACCTTAGCTCTACAAAGTCTGAATTACACAAATCTCAAATGCAAAACAAAATAGTAAATTCCTCGCAATCTCTCCAATAAGCCCAAACGGGCAATCAATCAATACTGCAAACTCGCACCAAATCCAAGCATTGAATTTTGCTCAAAGGCAATGGCTTTGTCATCATGTCAGCTGGATTATCTTCAGTAGCAACCTTGGTAACACAAACCTCACCGTTAGATATGTGATCACGAACAAAATGGTACCAAATATCAATATGTTTGGTCCTCTCGTGGAACATCTGATTTTGTGTCAGGTGAATTGCACTTTGACTATCACAAAATACAGTAGGAACCTCCACCTCAAGTCCCAAACTCCGAGCTAAACCTTTCAACCACAAGCCTTCTTTAACTGCTTCGGTAATCGCCATATACTCACTACAAAAAAATTGATTTATTGCGAGAAAAATATATGTTGGGAAAAATGAAAATTTTATCACAATTACATTTTTTGACAAAAAAAATTCGTCAAAGATTCCTCACAATATCCCCCTCGGATTAGGTTATTGTGACAAAACATTTATTTCGTCACAAATGTTAATGTGACGAATAATTTTTCTCACAATAGTAAATTATTTGTGACAAATTTGTCCTCACATTATCTTAAAATTTTGTCACGAAAAAGCTTATTTCCTCACAAAAGAGTCATTGAATAGTTTAAAAAATGATATTTTTATGATAAATAATTTCCTCACAATTAGTTATTATGGAAAAACATTTATCACATATTTATTTTAGATACAATAATTAATTAATTGAAATTTTATTGTAAGGAATTATTTTCCTCACAAATAAAATATAATTAGAAGAATAATTTATTTATTTAGCAATATTTTATAAATAATGCAAGAGATTCTACATTACATCCATTGAGAAATCAATCTCATAACTCAAAAATGAAATATTTGAAACTAGTAAATCCATATAAATAAAACAAATTTAAATACTCACATCATCAAAAACAATTGATTTATATAAATAATGTGCTGCAAAGCATGACTGAACAATGTGGCTAAATCCCAAACAAAACTAAGGCAAAACAAGTTCTACATATGTACCTATTCTACCAAAAAGACAACAATCAATTAATCCCAAAATATAGACACTACACATATTTTATCAAAACGACTACAAACAGTGAATCCCAAAATATAGTACACTTAACTTTAATTAGCAATGTCGTCGTCTTAATTCCTCAGTCAAATCTGTGAATCAACAAGTAGATATAAGAATATATCTCAAAATGTGCACATAGAATGATTAGATTAAATACGAATAGTGTAAAAAGTAGAAGATGTTCAAATTTTTTTAAACAACAAAACTTTACCTTAAAATAGATTTATAGGCATGCTTAGGATGTTTCTAGAATGTGTTTCATCTTTGGCATTTGAATCTTGAAAGAGTCGATTTCTTGAGAATATTTCTTGTTCTTTCTGCTGACAATCTTCCAAAGTCATCTTCTGAGAAACCATTGACATGTAAATGAGTTATAAACAAATCCTAACACATATTTCTAGAGAAAAAAGAAAACTATTTCAATGAGCTTACCTATACGGTTGGCAGCCGTCATTATCCATAGCAAGAGCTATAACCGTTTTTTTACATAAAGAAACTATTTCAATGAAGGAGAGACACAAGACTTCAATATAACCATTTTTGTACATTAAACCAAAAAGAGATTACTTCGATGGAGGAGAGACACAAGACTTCATTATAACCATTTCTGTACATTCAACAAAAAAGAAATTACTTCAATGGAGGAGAGACATAAGACTTCAACATAACCGTTTCTGTACATTCAACAAAAAAGAAATTATTTCAACCAAGGAGAGACACAAGACTTCATTATAACAGTTTTTGTACATAAAACATAACCATCAACCCTACTTATGGCAAGAAATTAGTTATATAACATAATCCACAACAATCAGTATAAAAGGAGAAAAATGAAATATCACAACAATAATCACTTTAGAAAACAGGGAAAGTCAGCAATGTTGGTGCACTAATGGCATAGACAGGGGTGGCTTTAATACCACCCTAATTCCATTTTCATACTTTTACAGCCACAATTAACAATAATCATCATCACTTATCATGCATTTGAACCGCAATTGACACCAATAATCAATCACGCATAACAAATTATTTGTCATACATGTTTGTAGTATTTAATAAGAATATCAAATTATTCATTGATAACTACATAATGGTGCAAAGAAACCATACCCGAAGTGCTTAATCAAACAAGCCCCAGATGGATTAAGATAGATATAGATATTATATCTATATAAATATATATAGATATACCTTACAATTAATTTCTCAATAATTTACATTTAGACACATCAAGCCATTTCATTTCAAAATAAACCTATTACCTACACATTTAATGTAAAGTAGTTCAGGCACATATGGCTGCACAACACTGATCTAATTAAATTGTTTGAGACAAATTCAACTTAAATCAAAATTAATGGACATGTTCCCAAGCACAACATATATAAATCATTTACACATTATACTACAGGTAAAGAGCATTCATAAAGCCTAAGAGTTGGATAAGGGCATGTTATATGCATGGGAATGTCCAAGGAAATACGCAATAACATAGTCTATTAAATATTTCATAGAAAGCCTATTTGCGCACCGTGTAGAAAAATCATCCTAACTCTTTCCTTAGAAGGGATTTTAATGATTCGTAAATTTTTTAGAAAACTAGACAACCATATCTTTCAAATGGCATAGATATCAATTGAAGGATGTTTGAGTACAAAAACAGATTTTAGCACAAAGTTTCAATAAAACAACAACTTTGCTGCAGTGACACGTTCCAAAAATAAATTCATTTAACATATCAAACGAAGTCGAAAAATTCTGAAATTTTACAGGAATACTCCCAACACATGTATAAAATCCCCTGTAAAACAGTTTTGAAAAATACGAACATTTGCCTACTCTGCTCCAACTATTACTTCAGATCTGAAAATAGGGGACAACAGGGGGGTTCATATTTAATTCGGGCATCAAACGAACTCGGATGACCACCAATTTTGATGGAGATAAACTTTAATAGGTTAGGAACTTCCCCTTAAAACAGTTTTGAAAAATAAGACTGTATGAGTCCGGAATTTGTATTTGAAAACACTGCATACAAGCTTTCACGAATTCGGTTTGTACAATTCCCACACTTAAGAGTGTTAAACTCATCCAGAACACCTAAACCCACTACTAAACAATATCTACAATATTCCCAAACATATAAGGCAAATAATCAACAAATAATTCAAGTATTAACCAACCAAACCACGAAGACTAATCAAGCCCATTCCAGGCCATATTTTAAGACTAATTCAAGATCACTACTT
This sequence comes from Lantana camara, assembly GCA_037501455.1. Lineage (NCBI taxonomy): Eukaryota > Viridiplantae > Streptophyta > Magnoliopsida > Lamiales > Verbenaceae > Lantana > Lantana camara. Next base: position 5,340,060 of record CM074864.1, read on the forward strand.
CAAGAAATTGTTTTGCTTACAACATGGAAATTAGTTTTTATAGTACCAAATTTCAATTAAAGGAATAAAAAATCATACAAAGACAGTATATAACATTCATTAAGTTTTGAACAAAAGTGTCCAATCATAGTTAACTCATCTGAACGTCAATTATACATGTATCAATTAACCAATAATTCAATTGAGAAATATACAAATCATAATCTAATTTGCAAAGGTACCAATTTCAACAATTTCACAGAAAGTTTACAAAGGCTCATTCTTACTAGTCACCATTTTTCAGACTTATGTATAACCTATATATATATTGATACAAATTATCAAGCCTTAGAAACCAGAAACAAAGAAAATCATGTAAAAACAAAGAAAGAAGATAATAACATGGTTGGATCAATTGCATGTTTGTATGTGTACTAAAAAAAATTACATGACTGTATAAATATTATATGTATAATTTAAGGCACCATATAATATATACCTGGAAGTGTGATCGTATTCAGAGTTCAAGAACTTGCTAAATGTTGTGGTCTGATGTACGAGTAACTGTGTGTTACATGAAAGAAAGAATAACGGAAATCATTCAGTTTAAATAACGAAGTCGAAAATTTTCAAAAATTTACAGGAATACTCCCAACACATGTATAAAATCCCCTGTAAAACAATTTTGAAAAATTCGATCATTTGTTTGCTCTGCTCCAACTATTACTTCAAATCTGAAAATAGGGGGCAACAGGGGGATTTGATATTTTATTCGGGCATCAAACAAACTCGGATGGACACCAATTTTAATGGAGATAAACTTTAATAGGTTAGGAACTTCCACTAAAAACAGTTTTGAAAAATAAGACTGTATGAGTCCGGAATTTGTATTTGAAAACACTGTATACAAGCTATCACGAATTTGGTTTGTACAATTGTTTGCTCCTCAAACTGACGCATTTCATTGATATCATCCAACAATCCATTTAAATCATCCTCCACAGAGGGTGACACCACACTCAAATCATTGTCAATAGCTGGCTCATATTCATTATTTTCATTATCATTGGATGTACGGACTTTCTCACCATGGAATATCCAATAGGGATAATTAAAGGAGAAGTCATTGACATGTAAATGAGGTTTAACTTTCTCAAGGATTTTGAATCTTGTATTGTTGTAAAAACGACAAGGACAAAAAATAAGATTATCTGGTTCCATAACATTTTCTTTTGCAAAATTAAGAAATGATTGAACTCCTTTAACATAAGAATCCGAGAAGGTATTTCTCTCATTTTTCCAACTTTTGTCCATTTTTCGTACTTATATATAAGCTATATAGTGATAAAAATCATTAAGACTCAGAAACCAGAAACAAAGAAAAACATGTAAAAGCAAAGAAAGAAGACAATAACATGGTTGGATCATTGAAAGCACCATATAATTAATATATACCTGGAAGTATGATCGTAGTCAAGAGGTAAAGAACTTGTCAAATGTTGTTGTCGGATGTATGAGTAATTGTCTGTTACATGAAAAAGAAAATAACGGAAATCAGTTGAAATATAGAATTAGTTCATAATGCATCAAGGACAAATGTTATAGAAGAACAATCATATCTTTCAAATTGTTGTTAAGTGCACATCATATCTTTAGAAATTATTGTTAGACCAAATAGAATTGCACATATAAGTAAAGTATGCTAGAACAATCAATCAGAAACCTACATTAGAGAAACAATCTTGCTCACAAAAATCATGTCTTTTATAAATCTTTAAAATACTTTTCTTAATTCTTATCCAATATTAGAGTATTTTTATAATTATATATAAAATACAATACTATAGCGATGATGGCAATCCGTACGAGCCTTTTCATCGGATTCCCTAACTGATACATTCACGGACTAACACAATACATTTTAAAGATAAATAAGAATGGAGGAAAGGAATTTGACAGTCTATTTCACCTTCCATCATTAAAAATAACAAAAAAACCATAACAAGCTTTTGATTTCCAAAGTGTTTGACAAAAGAAACTTAAGTGCTTAGTATCATCCAGCAACATTATCCATAGAGTAACATAAATATTCAGAATATGGAAATTTTAATTCAGACATATATTACAGATAAATATGTTTTTATTGGTTTTTAAAGTTGATGAGAAAAATAGAATATATAGAAACCAAATTATGGGGGCAATTAGCACATAGTATTTCATACATTTCAACTTAATCTTTATTTGAAACATACACACTTCTTAATTATGTGGGCAGTAGCCCCTCTCACAATCAACCCAAGAAGAGAACATTCTTGAATATACCCTCTTGAAGGCTGTTGCTGGTGGCCTTCTCCCATAATCAGATTCTTTCTTAATTAGCCCTCACTCTTTTCCTCTTTAATTGTCAAATTGTGGAATATACCTCTCTTAAAGTTAGTATCCTTCTTCTTCCCATAATAGGATACCTTCTGGTTTCTTTACGAGGTTGATGATAATGTCACTTTGGTTTTCTATTATTTGCATAGTATCAACAACTTAACCATTCTAACTATTTTTGCAATTTTGATCAGATCTTGTGTGTGCTCTGTGTAAATATGAGTAATTTGTGTTTTAAGTCTTGTTTTGAGTGGAATTGCTATGTTGACATGTATATATACACAGAAATTGAGAAAGAGTGTCAAAACATGAAGAGGACTGGTGAGTAATTCCAAACTTTATTTGTTTGTACCACTAGTTTTTGGACCACCACTATGCTTAGCGTCAACACAAAAGAACACACAACATCATCAACTTTAGTTGCTTTAAGCTTTCGGATATACTCACGATTACGTCCAGTTTTACACCATCTTCCCCACCCCCCTTTGTAACAAGCTATACTGTTTTCGCATATACTCACGCTTATATTTGAATATCATCAATCAAAAACCAAACCAATCATTCAAAAAAGAAAATCAGAAACATAAAACACAACAAAACAGTAGGTAGAAACACTTTTTGCCCAAAAAAGTAAAACCGAAGAAGAAGAAGATAAACCTGGCTAAGAGCAAGTGGTCTATGTGCCTCCTTTCATCGTCCCTACAAAATCGACACGGATTCACAACAAATTACCACAGCTATTTAGCTAAAAAGAAAACCCAGAAATAGTTCATGACGAAAGTGCGTAATTGAAGAGGTAGAAATCACACCTAAGAAAAAGTTCATGAGGAAAGACATTGGATTTCACCTGAGATTGGACGGATTTCGCGTCGGATTTTACACTTAGAAATCAAAAACTGGGGCAGAATTTTAGAGAGAGAAATTACTAATTAGGTCGTAAGTGAAGAGTGAAAGTGAAGTCTGAGAAATCAGATTTAGAGCTACATTCTAGGAGATTATCTAATACTACGTTGTTTTAATGTTAAAAAACAAAAAAAATCCTTTTATGATAAATAATAAAGAAAAAATGGGAGGGAATTTTGGGAGGGAAATTGGGACTACCCGGGGGAACTTTTATTTTATTTTTTTTAACATTTAGTGAGAAATTATTTTTGGCACATTAACTTGTTAAGTTATTGTGAGGGAAAATAATTCTTTTTGTGAGAAAAAATATATTTTCTCACAATAGCTTATCCTAATTATGAGAAAATTAAAGTTTGTCATAAAAAACACAACTTATTACGACAAATACATAATTACTCACAATACAATGTTGATATGTGACAAAATTCAATTTTCTCATAAATATTTTGTCATAATAAATGAATTTTTTTGTAGCGACTCCGCTTCTGCAGTTGATAAGGCAGCTGTAGGTTGAAGAACCGCCTTCCAACTAATGGTACCTCCAAACAAAGTGAAAATATATCCTGTGAGAGAACGCCTTTTATCCAAGTCTCCAGCAAAATCTGAATCAACATAGCCAATAACTCGGCCTCCAGCTGAACTTCCCGAACCATCAAATAGAAGACCAAAATGAGATGTACCTTTCAAATACCTCAAAATCCATTTGATAGGTTGCCAATGTTCTTTACCGGGATGCGCCATGTATCGACTCACCACACTAACCGCTTGTAAGATATCAGGTCTAGTGCATACCATGGCATACATCATACTCCCAACAGCACTAGTGTAACGCCCCGATTTTCAGACAGTCAGGTACGCTCGACACGTGTGGGTTTTGAGCGTTAGGATTTTATTTTATTAATTTCGTTTAATTGATTTAAACGTGTTATATTAATTCTTATTAATTGTTTTCAACATGATTACGTGAAATTATATGTGATGAGGCCTAAAAATCATTCTCGAATCAGAGCCGTCCACGTGGCAGCACACTGCTGACTATATCTCTGACGCTCGCCTTGGTGGGCTCATGGGCCTTCCAGCCGCTCAATTGCCAGTTAATGTAATCCGTCGGTCAGAGGATGACCATTCGGATCAAGGGCCATAACCAACGGGTTTTGACGCTCGCATCGCGGCCCTCATGGTTACCCTTCTCAGGGAGGCACCCACATAGGGGCCCCACTAGTACGCTCGGTATTTCGACGCTCAAGGGTCATATATCGCGAGGAGGCCATCCATACATTCTTCGAGCGTCACCAACGCTCGGGCATATCCATACCCCGTTGCGTTGGATCCGAACCTCGGCAGAAAGAATCTTGGGCCCGTCCCCCGCGTCACCCTCGTCAACAACCTCTGACACAAAGGTACTGTGTACCGGGCACCTGACACGCCGTCTCCCTTTTCAGGGATGTCATTCTCACCCCACCAAAAGCTGACGCGTGTTAGGGCAACACAGGTTTGGGACCACATGGTCAATTTACCCCTCTACCCCCATCCCTAACATATAAATAGGAGAGAATCCATGCATTCTCCCCCAAGTCATCTTCCACACACGCATTGCATTGTTCTGGGCATTCCTACTGGACTTCTCAAGCTTTCCGATTACCTCACCACAGTTGCATCACCATTACTCCTAGCACTCTTGGTGTTATCCTAGCTGGAAGAACCCACGCTCACAAGGAAACCCAGTTCCTGAGGCACTCACGCCTGTGATGGTCTTTCCCTTCTCATACAAATATTAAAGTGTTGTTGCATTTTAGGAAACTCAGATTCCTGCACCATCATTTTTGGCGCCGTCTGTGGGAATCCATCACCACCATCTTTGGTATTGACAGTTTCTTCCTCTAAAAGCTAGTTGAAAAGTAACACCCGAATCTTGAATCATGGTAACTGCGACGAGATCTGGAAGAGTTGGAGAGAAAGGCGCTCTTCCCCCTGCTAACGAGGAGAACGCAGAAAGTAACATTCCCGCCGGAGAGGCAAACCTCCCAGTGGCCGGGAACGGGGAAGAGAACACAGGGCCGGCGGGGACAACTCTCCCGCTAGGCGGGAATGCCACGAGAGGACCTAGCACCGTCGTCCCGCCTGCAGCTCACACCGCCCACGCTTCCTATCCATACTCCGGGATGTATCCCATGGCCATGCCACCTCCAGGATACCCGTTCATGCAGCCAGGATTGATGCCCGGAGTGATGCCGGCGATCCCGCCTTACCAGGTGGGGACTCTGAATCTCCCCACGTCGTTACCTAGGGAGATACAAGGGGTGGAGATGCCCCAAGTTACAGCCCAGCAACTCCAGGCGCTGTATGCACAGTGCGAGAGCCAGGCCATTCAGAATGCCTGGGAACATTTCATGGCCGCGTACTTCCCCTCGCAGGCCGGCGCTCGCCTGGCCCCACCACTTGGCGGGCTCCCGGCGCATCCTTTAACGATGGCCCAAAATGCGCTGAGGGCACAGCAGCTTCCCCAACCACCCAATCCAGAGAATGAAGCCCCACCGAGGGTCCAGCAAGAACGGCCAGTTGTGGGAGATGAGAGAGCCCCTCGAAATGAGGCGGCCGTAGATAATGAAGAGGTCCAATCAAGGGCCACAAGGAGGGCAAACCGCAGAAATGTCGGTGACCCTCAGCTAGCAGCTGTACAAGACCAAATTCGAGGGCTCCAAAACGTGGTAGAGCAGCTCTCTCGAGCACGGTCTCATGCCCCCCGTGAGGGGGACGAGAGGTCCAAGGCCAGAGACGCTCGGCGACCACGCAGCCCCATTTCCCATCGAAGAAGAGAGGCTAGCTATGAAGATCCCGACGAGCGAGATTACAGGATCATGGCGGGCGATTCCCCCCTCGTCGAGGAAGTTCTGATGACCCGTGCAGGGAAGGGTAAAATTCCCTCGTCAATCAACAGGTATGATGGAACTACGGATCCAGCCGAGCATCTGGACCATTTCGTGCACCTAATGCACCTCTATGATCATCCGGACAACTACTGGGCCAAGGTGTTTGTCACTTCCCTCACTGGAATGGCCCAAGAGTGGTACAAAAAGCTCCCCCCGCGCTCAATCCGAGGGTATTATGACTTGACGGATGCTTTTGTCAGCCACTTCAATTCGTTGAAAGCACCAGCCCCGGCCGCGACCGCTCTTTATAGCCTGGTCCAAGGGCCGAACGAGACCCTCCGATCCTTCATGGGGAGGTTCAACAAAGAGATTTTGCTAGTAGAAAAGCCCTCGATGGACTTTTTGAGGCACGTGCTGTTCGGTGCCGTCAACATGAAGCATTACGTCAGCAAAGAATTTGTGGAGGAAGTGGCCAAGAAGAAGCCACGTTCGTTGATGGAGATTAGAGAGATTGCAGATTCTTTCTTTACCCTCGAAGATATGTATATAGCGAGGGAGCAGAAGATGGCGAATGCCCCTCGCCCCACCAGAAACCACGAGGACAAAGTGGAGCCCCACCGAAGTCACCGCCGCAGCCCAATACCCGCTCGTCGTCATTCCTCTCCCCAGCGGAAGCTCGAGCGTGTCCCCCTCAATCGCCCAATTGCAGAAGTTTATTCCCTGGCGGACCAGAAGTTGTTCAAAAGGCCGCCCAAGCTAAGAGAGACCGAGGCTCAAAAGCGCTCGGGGAAGTATTGTGCTTTCCATAAGCAGAAGGGGCATGACACTAACGAATGCCGTCACCTGGAGAAGGAGATTCAGCGGCTGATTGCTGGGGGACACCTCAAAGAGTTTGTAAAAGTACTGGAAGGGTACGACGAACATTGCGCAGGACGGGCGCTTGAAAGAAGAAGAAGCCGCTCACGTTCCCGTAGTCCTCGTCTCCAGCGCCCTGAAACCAGCGAGCGCAACAAAGGGAAAGGGGTAGACATGGAGAATCAGCCCTTTGCGGTCATTCACATGATTGCGGGAGGCCCCTCGGGGGGCGACTCCAATGCTTCCCGTCGCCGCCATGTACGGAGCTATAACCAGAGCACGACACGCCCTCGCCCAGTGCTCTCCGTGGACAGCTCGTCGCGCTCAAAGGAGGATGATGTCATAGGGTTTACTGAGAAAGATCTTGAACACATTGTAGCACCCCATGGGATAGGAAAAACCTCTGACTGTCCCATGGTGGTTAGTTTAGACGTTCATAACCACACTGTAAAGAGGGTTTTATTTGATAGTGGAAGCTCTGTGAACGTTCTCCCGTACTCAACGTTTCAACAAATGAACATAACAAACATCCCCCTCGAACCTCTCAGAACCGCCCTTGTAGGGTTTGGAGGTTCCGAGATCGTCCCTCACGGACAGATTCGCTTGGCCACCTCTTTTGGTCGCGCCCCACAGCGAAAAACTTTGAGCGTCCTCTACACCGTCGTTGAGGTGGATCTCCCTTACAATATCATCATTGGGCGCCCAGCCCTCGTGGATTTCAAGGCCGTAATTTCTACCTATCATCAAAAAGTCAAGTTTCCAACCCCCGAGGGTACCGGAGAAATTCTGTGTAACGTCAAAGAAGCTTGGGAATGTTACATACTTTCACTTCGCAGCCACAAACCCAAGCAGTCCATCCAACCTGGGTCTACTAAGAAGTCCGTGGACTTCCCCGAATTGAACGAAGATGGCCCCGAGCGTAAAAGAGCCAAGCTGTACAGGAAGAAGAATAAAAAGAGGACCCCTGGAGACGTTCAGTGTTCGGAGAATGTGCCACCGGGGGCCGTCGAGGGCTCATCTTCAGAAAACGAGCGTGATGAACCCAAGGGTATGCTCACCGGGAAGAAACGAGCGCTAGAGGCGCTAAGGCCGGAGGCTCGAATTGAGCCCACTGAGGAGTTTTTGACCGTTGAATTGGAGCCTGGGAACCCGGATAAAACAACCCAAATAGGTTCGGGTCTAGATGGGCCCTCGCAGGTTTTGATGATCGACTTCCTACGGGAGAACCTAGACGTTTTTGCGTGGAAAGCTTCTGATCTCACCGGAATAGATCCGAGTGTCATTGTCCACAGACTGAACGTGGATCCCACCTTCAAGCCCATCAAACAGAAGAAGAGGGACGTTCATGGCTTTAGGAAACGGGTTATCGAAGAAGAGGTTGGTAAGTTGCTTGATGCTCAGTACATCGAGGAAATCCTGTACCCAGAATGGCTCTGCAATGTGGTGCTCGTCCCAAAGAGCGCCAATAAGTGGCGTATGTGCAACGACTTCACAGACCTCAACAAAGCGTGCCCCAAAGACCATTACCCGCTACCGAGGATCGATCAGTTGGTAGATTCTACAGCCGGGTGTGAACTCATGAGTATGATGGACGCCTTTCAGGGATATTATCAAATCTTTATGGCGCCCGAGGATCGCCCCAAAACTGCGTTTATTGTGCACTTGGGTGTCTACTGTTTCAAAGTCATGCCCTTCGGGCTCAAAAATGCGGGAGCAACCTATCAACGCCTTGTCAATAGAATGTTCGAGCACGAAATTGGAAAATCTATGGAGGTATACGTGGATGACATGATAGTCAAAAGTGAGCGCCAACACTCCCATCTGGAGGATCTCAAGCAGACTTTCGATATTCTTCGTCGCTACGGAATGAAGTTGAACCCTTCAAAGTGCACTTTTGGCGTTCGAGGTGGTAAGTTTTTGGGATACATGGTCAGTCAACGGGGCATAGAGGCAAACCCCGAGAAGATCAAAGCAATCCTGGATATACCCTCCCCTCGCAATCTGAGAGAGGTCCAGGTACTCGTGGGTAAGATCATTTCGCTAAACAGGTTCATTTCTCGCTCGGCAGACCGGAATTTACCCTTCTTTAAAATTTTGCACAACGCTCGGAACTTTACCTGGAACGAGGATTGCGAAAAGGCCCTGCAGAACATGAAACAGTACCTGTCGAGCGCGCCTTTGTTAACCAAGCCAATCCCGGGGGAGAACTTGTTTGTCTATCTATCGGTCTCTTTGGAAGCAACGAGCGCTGTCCTCGTAGCAATCCGCGAGCGTAAGTATATGCCAGTATATTACCTAAGCAAGACTCTACAGGGGGCAGAGAAAAGGTATATGGAAATTGAGAAATTTGCCTTTGCGCTCGTTAACGCATCCCGAAGGCTGAGGCCATATTTTTAGGCTCACTCCATCACAGTGTTAACAGATCAACCACTCAGGCAAGTCCTATCCAAACCGGATGTTTCGGGAAGGTTAATTAAGTGGGCAATCGAACTCAGTCAGTTTGATATCTCCTTCGAGCCTCGCACAGCCATACAAGCTCAGGTAGTGGCCGATCTGTTGGTAGAACGTTTCAATTTGGAGACTGTGCCACAGGCTGACGAGGGTCTATGGCTTTTACACACGGATGGCTCCTCGACCTCACAAGGGGGGGGGTGCCGGGGTGACCCTCAGGGATCCCCTAGGAGCAGAAGTTGACTACGCAATCAAGCTGGCGTTTCAAGTCACCAACAACGAAGCAGAATATGAGGCCCTCATCCAAGGGCTCAGGATTGCGCTCCAAAATGGGGCCGCTCGTGTCACAGCATACGTTGATTCGCAGTTGATCGCGAGTCAAATCGATGGTAGTTATGAGGCTCGAGAAGCCACCATGGCACGGTATCTATTGAGCGCCAAGGAGGAGATAGCCAAGTTCAAGGAATTCCATCTTTTGCAAGTTCCGAGGGCAGAAAACGAACGCGCTGACGCTCTTTCGAAGTTTGCGTCCGCTCTGGACGGCCCCAGTGAACGCGTAGTTACATTTCTGAGAACGGAGGAACCACTGATAAGTAAAGACGAACCCTCGAAAGAAGTGCACATGATTGACCCCTCCGAGCCTTGCTGGCTTGACGAGATTGTCAGATTCCTCCAGGATGGAACATGCCCGAGCGACAAAGTTGAGGCTCGGAAGATCAAGAGCAAGGCCCCTCGTTTCTCATTGGATACCGAGGGTAGATTATTCAAACGATCCTTCCAGGGCCCACCGATGAGATGTTTGAGACCCTCGCAGGCTAAAGAAGTCTTAGAGCATGTACATGACGGAAGTTGTGGGAATCACTCGGGCGGACGAATTTTGGCAAAGAAAATCTTAAGGAGTGGGTTCTATTGGCCCTCGGTATTGCAAGATGCCATTCGATATTCCAAGAAATGTCCCAAGTGTCAGTTCCATTCCAACACTCCTCAGTTGCCGGCAGCCCAAATGATTCCTATTGATGTTTCATGGCCTTTTGATCAATGGGGCATTGACATCGTGGGACCCCTCCCAATGGCGGTCGGGCAAAAGAAGTTCGTAATACTTGCTGTGGATTATTTCACCAAGTGGGCTGAGGCAGAAGCGGTCGCTAAGATAACGTTCAAAGTTGTGAGGGATTTCATTTGGAAAAATATCATCTGCAGATATGGCATCCCGAGGGTGCTCATCTCGGATAACGGTTCACAGTTTATCGTTGCTGATACGCGAGATTGGTGCTATGAACTAGGGATCGAACAACGATTCACTTCCGTGGGTCACCCTCAAGCTAATGGTCAAGCTGAAGTGACCAACCGAACCATACTCCAACATCTGAAAAGGATGCTCGAGAGTAAGAAGGGAGAATGGGCTGAAGAACTCCAGGGAGCATTGTGGGCGTACCGTACTACTCCCCGAGCGGCAACGGGGGAAACCCCTTATTCCCTTGTGTACGGCTCCGAGGCCATGATACCTGCGGAAATTGCTCAAGAATCCGCACGCGTTGCCTATTTCGAGCCTGCTGCCAACGAGGCCAATCGGGCGCTCGAGTTAGATTTGCTGGATGAGAAGAGGAACGCTGCTTGGGCACGTATCCACAAATACAAAGCAACCGTTGTTCGCCATTACAATAAACGTGTCAAGGAAAGGACCTTCCAGCTAGGGGATTTGGTCCTCAAAAAATTTGAAGTCTCCAAACACGTAGGAAAGTTGGACCCCAATTGGGAAGGCCCCTTCAAAGTCATCCAGGTACGAGCAAACAACACCTACCTATTGGAAACTTTGCAAGGCGAGCGGCTCCCTAGGCCATGGAATGCATGTAACCTTAGAAGGTTCTATGTGTAGACATCGGTTTCTTTGAAATGGCCCGTTTGTGGCGTGAAAGGTTTTCCTTTGACGGAAAGCGTGTTGTAATCACTCCCGAAAATGCATCTATATAACAGTAAGTATTCAACTCTTTGTTTTTATTATTTGCTTGCTTTCTTATTTGATTTACTGATTCGAGCGTCAAAGGGCCTACTCCGTGTCGAGCATACTACACGTCGAAAAGCCTGCGCGAAACTTCGATCGTTCCAAAACTACCCTGTCCAGGTGTTGATAACCATCCACCTGTAACAGTTTGAACGGTTTGTAAATGTAAAATCCTAAAAGTGAGCGTGTCGAACAACGGGGAGCGCAATGCACAGTTATAGCCAGCTGAGTGCTAACCACTCCAGCTCGTGCGCGCAAAAAGCCCGAATGATCCTCAACTTATTGAGTTAAAACGTACTCATAAAATAATGGATTTTAACTGTCCCTTCATGTGTTTCTCGAAACAACGCTAACCCCAGGGTTACGCTCGCTTTAGTATCCTACTTAACAGGTCCTGGTGTTGATCTCTACAGTATATACAATCTAATGAAGCCAGGGAACATCCATAAGGATCGCCCTCGTGCCCATATTTGCATCTCCCGATATTACCGTCATAAGCCAATTCTTGGCTAAGGGTTTCCTAAATCTGGATTCGAGACTTCATTTCAAAAGCGGCCAGGGAACCCTCCTAAGGGTCACCCTCGCGCCTGTATTTCCTCAAAGATTTATTTAATCCAAATTTAAACACCCTTACGAATGTGGCCAGGGAGCCCTCCTGAGGGTCACCCTCGCGCCTGTATTTCTTCGAAGGTTTTTAAGTCCAAGTTTAAGGTTCGTCTCTACTATGGCCAGGGAACCCTCCTAAGGGTCACCCTCGCGCCTATATTTGCAAAAGGCCAAATTGCCTAACGTCGTGGGCTACCAAGATTAATATGCATGGTAATGAGCGTCAGGGGACCATCGTAAGAGACGCCCCTGCATGCTTGCACTACCATCGCAAGCGTTCCAAACAGAAGACAATAATATAGAAACAGCGAGCGTAACAAAACAACATCATTCACCATCCAAGAGTAAAGGAAAAAGCATTCAGACATCAAAGCAGTAGAGAAAGAGTGCTAAAGTATGAAAAGGAACTCAAAATGTTAAAGGAATAACGGGAAGATTAATTACAATCATAAATTGTTCAAAAGTGTGACATGGAATTTAAAACAACAGAGAAAAGGGATCAGCATAAAGAGAGTTTCATTGGGCCGGAGCGTTGGGCTCGGGAGGAGCAGTTGAAAGGGGAACTGGGGCCAGCACATTGGCGTCAGAGGTTTGGGCCTCGCCAAGCTCTTCAGCATCCGCGACGTCCATGACAGTACCCTCATCTTCTATCAGGAGAGGCTCGGGATCTATCCTGTTGGCAGCTATGAACTCCCTTTGGAGTGTTTCCACCAACTCCTGATACTCGGGCTCCGCCAGATTATCCGTGGGATCCTCCTCCTGGACCATGGGCTCGCAATTCTCATCAAGATCCATTCTCAGACGAGCGTCGGATCGAGCGCTTTCTGGGGCCAGTCCCAACCTCACCATTTGCCCAATCGCTTTATGGAAGAAGCGTCGAGCATTGTCAAAGCACTGGATGTTGGCCGCAAAAATAAATGCTTTGGAGCGCACGAACTTCTTCACCGCCTCCCAGGATACCCTCGCTTCCAGGCCCTGAATTTTGCCTTGCAATTCAGCAAAGGCTTTGTTGGCTGCCTCATTCTGGCGAGTGCTCTCCGCCAGTTGCTCGCCCAGCTCCACATTTTGAGCCCTCAACTGATCCCGCTCATCCTTCAGTTTCTTTTGACGCTCAGTTAGGGCCAAAACGGCATCGTCAGATTTCTTCAGATTTTCATTCAGCTTAGCGTTTTCGATGTGGGCGGAGTTCAGCTGAGCGCTGATATTATTGTAATCCTCCTGCAGTTGGACAGGGTCGGAGACGCGCAGTAACTTTTTGTACTTGGCTTTACGCTCAGAATATGCTTGCGCTCGCCCTTGCAAGTTTTTCAGCCTCGGGATTACCTCCTGGGAAACCGCAAACGAGGGTCATGATCCGAACGTGGAAGGAAGGAAAGAGAATTCGGTAAAGAGGAATAGAGACTTACCGTCAGAAGGACGTGGCAGGCGTCATCAGCAACGCGAGCGGCGTCATAATTGTTCAGCTTGTCGTGGTCGCCGGAAAACTGGAGTTTCCCAACGACGTCGGAGACAAGGTTGACGGAATAAGCGCTCTTTTTTAGGAGCACCGGGCCCTCAGTCCGTTGCCGCTTGTAACGGGAGTCACCCTTGCATCCTATCTTCCAGAATTCTTCATCCTCGGAAGATGAAGTATCACTGCCCTCGCCACGGTGGCCCACGACCACCTCCTTTCCCTTACCTGAAATCGGGAGGGAGTCCGGCATCCTCTTTCTCTTCCCCGGACGGTCAGCACGGAGGATTTCATGGATACGGACAGGCTCGCCCGAGCGGTTCCGTGACCCGCTTGAACTCAAGGAGATTGGGCCCACGGGGGCCGCCGGTGGAGGAGTGGCCTCGTGGGCACCTTCCAGTGTTAGATCTTCAATGGGGCCCGTGGGAGGAGCCACGTTCCCCGCGCCCCCACGAGCATTGCCTTGTCCTCGGCCCGCTGCTCGGCGGTTTACCCTCGCCCTCGGAGGGCGGTTCTGCTGCGGTTGCGGCTGTTGAAGGTCAACTGCGGGACCTTGGGCACCCAACATACGTGAGAGGGCTTCAGCATTCATCCCTTGAGAAAGTATTTGGATGCCTGCAAGTGAAGGGGCACGAGCGTCAGAAGATTGGTCGTCTGAATTGTATAAACAGGAAAACAATGATAACTGAAAGTCAAATAACTATTCTAAAGGTTAGGGATGTTAGTTCCTAGAATCTGACCGTCGAGGGCCATGATGTCAGTTGGGGGATTGAGTATCATATCAGGGGGGCAAGATAATCCGTAGCGGAACAATATCTTTTCGTTCTTCACCAGTGTATCCGCCTTAATCCACTTCTTTTCGGCCCTCATCTCGAGGGCTAACCCCATCGCCCACTCCTCAAAATCCTTATTCCTCATCCTTTCCCTAATCAATGGACCCTCGCCATGAATCATCCATTGACGGTGAACCCCAAAAATTCCCCCGGGAGCCCCCACGAAAAAGTATTTTTCCTTCCAATGCTCGCCATAGGAGGAAGATGGGGAATCTATCATCTTGAAGCCTGATTTTGCCTGAGCGTAATAAAATCCATCTGTCGGCGATGAGCGTGGCGAGCGGGCTACTTGGACCAAGCTGTCAAAATTGATTATTGAGGGTGCTTTGCCCAAAGCCCTCATTGTTATAATGAATGTGTTGATTAGGGCTATGCCATTGGGCAGAATTTGTGAAGGGCAAAGCCCTAGATGATGGTAAAGGATGACGGCATCGTGAGCGATGGGAAACCTCAGACCGCCAGCAAGAACTGCATCCCAGTAGACCGTCATCATCCCAGGCGGTGGTCGGTTGGCCCTTTCCCCTTCCTCAGGAAGTCTCATGGGAAACACGGCTTCATCCCAGTACGCTTTCGCCCTCAACCCCTCCAAATCCTCGAGGGTCAGAATACTTTCAATTTCGTCGGGCGATCTGTCAGTCTGGTGGCGGTTGTCTTGCCTTACCCGAGTGGCAGGCTCTTTGCCTCTCCTCTGACGCCTTCTGGAAGGTTCAGCCTCGAATGGACGCCCGGATGGCCCCGCTTCACCCTCGGGACCCGCCATAGCCACTGTGATCCTGTGGTCTTGGGGTCTCACAGCGCTATTCAAGACTGGGAATACTCTCTCCCCTTGTCTCTGCATCTCCATTACATTGTGCATCTCCTCAAAGAGATCGTCCGTCCCAACGGGAGCACGCTCGTTCATCCCTTGAACGGCAGCGTTCACTTCTTCTTCCCCGGCGTCGACCGGAGCCTGGGCCACCGATATTGCCATGGGAATATCTCCACCTGGGTGCGCCCTAATTAGAGGAACAGCTATGGGGACATCACCATGAGGGGAAGAACTCCCCACCGACATCTCCTCAATCTCCCGTACATAATCATCAGCTTGATTTCCGGCCATGGTCAGTTTTCAATTCTTGGGGACAGGATTTCTAACAGAAAACTCTACGGAGGATGAGATTTCTAAAACAGATTCAACAGTAGACAGTGGAACTTCTCTCAAGGTTTTCTCTCACACAACCTAAAACTAATGTTAGCGCGGGGAAAATAAGAAGAAGGGTAAGGAATTTTTACCTAAGATGTGAAGAGAAGGAATTCGCCGGAGCTTGTAGAACTGGCAAAGGTCTCTTGCTATGAATATGCTTGAAAGGAGTCTGAATGCGTGAAAAAGCTACCAAGGCCCTGCAACCCCTTATTTATAGGGGAGATGGAACATGGATTAGGGCTGGAAATTCAAAAATGCAATCATTTCCCGCTTGGGAAATCCCCCACTTTTGGTAACCGCCTCACGTTTCCCGGAGTACACGCGCCCACGTCCCCACTCCGCATTAAATGCGGACTTGACAGCATTTAATGCGATGTCAGTTTGTGTCCGTTACAGAAGGCCAGCAGTCTCCTCGAGGGTAATCTCTCGTCCCTCGGATATTTGAAATTCAGGACTCCTCCTTTATAAATTCTACAGTACGCTCGAAGCGATACTACAGAATTTGGGGGGCAAAATGATGAGGCCTAAAAATCATTCTCGAATCAGAGCCGTCCACGTGGCAGCACACTGCTGACTATATCTCTGACGCTCGCCTTGGTGGGCTCATGGGCCTTCCAGCCGCTCAATTGCCAGTTAATGTAATCCGTCGGTCAGAGGATGACCATTCGGATCAAGGGCCATAACCAACGGGTTTTGACGCTCGCATCGCGGCCCTCATGGTTACCCTTCTCAGGGAGGCACCCACATGGGGGCCCCACTAGTACGCTCGGTATTTCGACGCTCAAGGGTCATATATCGCGAGGAGGGCATCCATACATTCTTCGAGCGTCACCAACGCTCGGGCATATCCATACCCCGTTGCGTTGGATCCGAACCTCGGCAGAAAGAATCTTGGGCCCGTCCCCCGCGTCACCCTCGTCAACAACCTCTGACACAAAGGTACTGTGTACCGGGCACCTGACACGCCGTCTCCCTTTTCAGGGATGTCATTCTCACCCCACCAAAAGCTGACGCGTGTTAGGGCAACACAGGTTTGGGACGACATGGTCAATTTACCCCTCTACCCCCATCCCTAACATATAAATAGGAGAGAATCCATGCATTCTCCCCTAAGTCATCTTCCACACACGCATTGCATTGTTCTGGGCATTCCTACTGGACTTCTCAAGCTTTCCGATTACCTCACCACAGTTGCATCACCATTACTCCTAGCACTCTTGGTGTTATCCTAGCTGGAAGAACCCACGCTCACAAGGAAACCCAGTTCCTGAGGCACTCACGCCTGTGATGGTCTTTCCCTTCTCATACAAATATTAAAGTGTTGTTGCATTTTAGGAAACTCAGATTCCTGCACCATCAATATGATATTCATTTCAAATTGAGAATTCTTGTAAGAATGACTTCAATTGTTGCGTGAATTAATTGCTCAAATTGTATAATTTGTATAATTGTCCTTAAATGCACATTTCTTTCAATTGAGGGACTAAATTGCATGAATATGTTAAGGGACTTAATTGATCATTTCCAAACCTTGGATACTTAATTGCATTACTTATAGAATTTAAAGGATTTAATCATAATTATCACATTTTTCCCTAAAATACCGATATATGCATCTTCTCCTTGCTCACCATTTCATTCATCAAGAATCATCATCCTTCCTTGCTCTCCCTACCGAGCCAAAACTATGAAAAAGGGAAAAGGAGATTTCATCCTTTCAAGCCATGATCATGAAGGAGTTAGGTGCTTTGAGAGTTAAATCATCCATTTCCATCACCTTCTTCCATTTATTTCTATTTCAAGGTATATATGCTCATGTATGTGAATTCTTGATCATATTTGAGATAGCTAGGGTTTAGGATTTATGTGCTAGGTGGATGAATGGTAAGTGGAAGCATGATTATGTGATCTTAGGTTGAATTATGGCATGATTTATTCATGAAATCCTTGAATATTTGAGCTTGAATGATCAATAGAAGCTTGAGCATGAAACTTGGAAATCTTGATGGTATTGCATGGTTTACTTGTTTAAATGTTATATTATCATTCCTTGAACTTATGTGCATCTTATTTCCAGAATTCTTGCATGTTGTGATGATTTTGGGATGTTTTGGGGATGCTTGATTTTGTCCCGAGAGCATCCCCTGTTTTGCTCTGTTCTTTGTTCTTCCTGCGTAACGGGAACGGCCCTTCCCGTTCCCTTTGTGTTTGGGGAACGGCCGTTCCCATTATTTGAATAATATGTCAGGCGCCGAGGAGGGGAACGACCGTTCCCACTTTGTCTCACAGACGGGAACGGCCGTTCCCAACTTCGGGGAGCGCTTCGGGACTGGGGAACGGCCCTTCCCATTTTGTATTAAAACATGGAACGGCCGTTCCCATACCCCAGGAAGTGCAGAAACATTCTGCACAAAATGGGATTTTTGGGGCGTCGTTCCAATGGCTTATTTGATCCCGAATTGCTATTATATGATTGATTATATGTCGAAACAACATGCTTTCATGCTACATTGTGTATCGCTCGATGTCTCGTGTATGATCATGCCGTGCGTCATTATATGAATAATATGCTTGAATGGTTGTCTCATGCACGTACATTGTTCCGTTTCTTGTCCAGTTATTCTCCAGGGTGGAGATTATGGATCATGAGCACGTTCACGCATTCACGAGTCGTGTGTCGTCTGTCAGGTGAGGTTTAATTTCTAGTTATATAGAACCCGTATAACCTTTACGTGACTGTTTTAGCCAAAAGGTATTTATAGTTATATTTTTATGAAATCAGTTATCGTTCCAAGTTATATTATTGTTCATTAATCAAGCAAGTAAAGCATGTTAGTATTCACGCATCAAAGCATGCCATGTTCATGAATGCAAGCAAGTGTGTTCTCTTGGCCAGGTCCTCCTTAGTGGGGGCGCTGGATTGGTCCTCGTGCCAATGATTGTCCGTCCAATCACAAGAAGAACAATATCCTACCATGTTCGTGTGTTCTCTTGGCCAGGTTCTCCTTAGTGAGGGCGCTGGACGGGTCCTGCCCGTGGTTGTCCGTCCAACCACAAGAAGAACAAAACCCTATCGTGTACCCATGTTTCCCCTGGCCAGGTCCTTCTGAGTGAAGGGCGCTGGATTGGTTTCGTGCCAATGATTGTCCGTCCAATCACAGGAGGAATAAACCCTATCATGTTACAAGCAAGCCATGTAGTGATTGCATGATCTCCATTCCATGAACGTGCTAAGTGATTACACTATTGCATGATTGCACGATAATTGAATTGCATGATCACCTAATGATTAACAAGCAAGCGAGCATGTTTATCGATGGTATGAAGAGAACAAGTATTTAATATTGATAGTTGTATTCTCGGGCGAAGCTATACTATTCTTGAACTTGTATATTTCCCTTTTATAAACCTCTACCCGAGAATATAACTTGCATGTTATCTGCGCTAATATATATGTAAACCCCTCACTCAGTCTTCACAGACTGACGCCTCCACCTTTCAGGTATTGCAGGTGCACGCTAGGCGGGAGTTGAGTCGAGTCGAGTCCAGTTCATGTAGTCATGTCATCCGTGGTTCGTGTATTTAATTGTTTATGATGGAGCTGTAGTTATTATTATTGTTAAAATTGGAGATGATAATGTATTGATATGCAACTTTAGAATATATTTTATTGGAAAATGAGAAATATCATGATTGAATAAATGAAACTATTTGTTAGAAATTACTTTATGCTTCCGCTTTATCTTATTGCATGTTTTAGTTATCCCGCCTAGCTTGTCGAGTATTGCATTGTCACCCGTTCGCTATAGGTTGGTTCATGTACGGATTGACCATTTCGTATGTGAATTGATCTATAGTGCGGGGGTGTGGCACCTCCACGTGTCCAGGGGTGCTACAACTAGAGTACGGAACACGAGACATTTGTTCTTCTTCTTTAGTAGACTGAGGTGACAAAGAAGCAGATAGCTTAAAATGTGTTGCAAGCGGAGTGCTAACGGGCTTTGCATCATGCAGTCCGAATTTCTCAATTACTTTCTCAATGTAGTGCTTCTGAGATAAGAACAACTTCCCGGCACGACGATTCCATTGTATCTCCATACCTAAAATCTTCTTAGCACCACTTAAGTCTTTCATCTCGAACTCACAACTCAACTGCTTTTTCAACTCATTAATATTAGACATGCTTCATGCAGCAATTAACATGTCATCCACATAAAGGAGTAAGTAGATGAAAGAACCGTCATTCAATCTCCGATAGTAGACACAAACATCAAAATCACTTCCATTATATCCGATAGTGATATAAGAATCAAAATGCTTGTACCACTGTCTCGGGGATTGTTTCAAACCATAAAGGGACTTTTTCAAAAGACAAACATGGTCTTCCTTTCCTTTAACAACGAATCCCTCCAGTTGATCCATAAAAATGGTTTCCTCAAGCTCACCGTGCAAGAAATTCGTCTTCACATCTAATTGCTCAAGTTTCAAATTAAATTGAGCAACAATAGATAATAATAATCATATGGAATTATGTTTTACCACCGGTGAGAATACTTGATTGAAGTCAACTCCATACTTCTGTGTGTAGCCCTTTGCAACCAGTCTAGCTTTGAATCTCACATCACCAACTCCAGGTGCACCCTGCTTCTTTTTGAACACCCATTTCCAACAATTTTCTGATCCTTTGGAGGCTTTACCAAAATCCAAGTCTTATTTTTATGCAAATACTCGATTTCTTCTGCCATAACACCAATCCACTGTGTAGACTCATTGCAGGACTTAGCATCTGAGAATGAAACAGTTTCATCAGAAACTGTATCCTCAGCAATAGTAAGAGCATATGCCACCAAATCAGCTTAAGCAAATCTTTGAGGAGGTTTAATCTGCCTTCTTGGTCTATCTCTTGCAATCGAATGAGTCTCAACAGATGTATAAGGTGACTCATCTTGAACTAAATCATCCGAAGTGGTCTCATGTGTAGGAACATGGACTTCTGACTCCACCTGTTCGGGTGATGTATGAGCACCTGCATCAAACTCAATAATGCTTTCCTTTCTCGGATTAATCATTGCAATTTCATCAAATATAACATTTCTACTGGTAATAACTTTACATGTTTTAGGGCACCAAACTTTAAATCCTTTCACACCATGTGTATAACCAAGAAAAATACACTTTTTAGATCTAGGTTCAAGTTTTCCCTCATTAACATGTATTTAAGCAGCACAACCAAAAACTTTAATTCAATGGATGTGGATGGAGATCGGTTCACCAAATAACAGGCTGTAGATGCAGCCTCAGCCCAAAATTCTCTAGGCAATCCTGAATTGGAGGGGATACAAAGGGTCCTCTCAATTAATGTTAGATTCATCCGTTCAGCTACGCCATTTTGTTGTAGCATCCTAACAACTGTATGGTGTCTCACAATTCCTGTCTCTTTACAATACGTCTCAAATTCACCGGAACAAAATTCCAAGCCATTGTTAGTGCAAAGACGTTTTATGACCTTTCCTGTCTGTTTTTCGATCATAGTCCTCCAATGCTTGAATGTGACAAAGGCATCACTTTTCTGCTTCAGAAAAAATACCCAAACCTTCCTAGAATAGTCATCAATGAAGGTTAACATTGTTAGAAATTAAGCACTACATTGTATTACTTGTGTTCTTCTTACAATGGACTGAGAATTCAGGTTAAATAGCAAATACAAACCCTAACCACTATCCTAAATTAAGGCTTAAAGCACTCCATAAATTAAGCCACTAATAGGCACCATTAAGGAAACATAATTATGAAAATACTTTTGTAAATGTTGACCACTATCTCCAACACTCCCCCTCAAGTTGAATCATCGGATCTCCGATATTCAACTTGCTCAAGATTTTGCCGGATATCTTCTCTGTTCTCCGATATTTTTATTCTTCAAGTTTTCGCAACTGCTTTCTTGCCGTCTGTGACTTGATCCTCGCGATTCTTGGTGCGAACGGATCTGCTTTTCTCGTAGACAGTTTATGCTCATATCAAGGAGCCTTGTTTTTCTTCTTTTGATAGTTTTTACTCATATCAATGAGCCTTCAATGGATAGTTTATGCTCATATCGAGGAGCCTTGTTTTTTCTTCTTTTGATAGTTTTTGCTCATATCAAGGAGCCTTGTTTGATTTTATTGACAGTTTATGCTCGTATCAAGGAGCCGTGATCTGCTGTTGTTGACAGTTTATGCTCGTATCAAGGAGCTCTGATTTGGACAGTTTATGCTCGTATCGAGGAGCCTGATCTGCTGTTGTTTGGGGCTGTTGTGCCTTTTTTTTTTTTTTTTTTTCTTGGCGGCGGACTATCGACGTGCCGTCTCTTTTCTGTTTACAAATGGCCATTTTTTTTTTTACTCTATTTCTCTTCTCCCGACAACCTGTCCCCAACTCTCTTTATTTTTTTTTCTTTTTCTCTCTCTCCCTATTTCTTTTCCCCCGACAACCTTTTTTTTTTTTTTTTTTTCTTTCCTTTCCTTTTTCTTTTCCCTTTTTCTTTTCCTTTCCTTCTTTTCTTTTTTTTTTTCTCTTTTTCCTTTTCCTTTTGTCTCCCACTCACTCTCTTTCCTTTCTTTTTTTTTCTTTTTTCTTTTTTTTTTTCCTTTTTCTAATCTTTCCCTTCAGCCGTAATTCCAATTCCCCCATTTGGGAGAATTCTCTCTGCGTTTCTCCAGAATTACGCCGCCACTTTTGTCCGCCTCTTGAATCATCGTCTCCCAAGGACCGCCACCTTCTTCCGTCGTCACCCAAGGGTCGTGGTGGTGCTATTTCGCCGCCCATATAGGCGGCACTCCTTGCGTCGCCTGTGGTGCGTGCGGCGTATTCCGGAAGGCCCGTTGAAGACTTGTTTGCTGCTGTCACCCCTAGCTGTGACGGCGGTGATGGCGGCAATTTTGTGCTGCTTCGCCGCCTACGCTAGCGGCATTGATGCTCGCACCGCTTGCAGATCTAGTTGTCTAAGTCCGGAGCCTTCTGCTACAAAGGCAAAGCCGGGTTCTTCGCTGCTTTCTTCCCCTCCATACGTGAGGGCGGCGATGGTGGCACTGGCTCTTCCGATGACTGATGCAGCCGCCGTCAGTCCCGTTAACATCCTCTCGTCTCTGTCGGCCCACGATTGCCGCAGGCCAGATCTGGCGATCGATGCGACCACCACCTCTCTTCCGGTGGCCTGCTGTGTTGGTTGGTGATAAGATCTCCATCTTCCTTCTCGATTTCTTCTCTCCCTTTTTTTCTTTTTTTTTGATTTTGTTCCAGATTTTGGATCTGGGAAATGGGGGTTAGTAATTGCATGTTTTCTTGATTTTGTGTTTCAGGTTGGTGTTTTGTGGTTGTGTGGCTTGTTGGGATTGACTGCTTCCGTGTGTTCGGCCATGGCAGGGAAAGGTATGGGAAAGTGATGAGCAGGTTCAGATCCGTAGATCGTCACCCGCTCTGATACCATGTTAGAAATTAAGCACTACATTGTATTACTTGTGTTCTTCTTACAATGGACTGAGAATTCAGGTTAAATAGCAAATACAAACCCTAACCACTATCCTAAATTAAGGCTTAAAGCACTCCATAAATTAAGCCACTAATAGGCACCATTAAGGAAACATAATTATGAAAATACTTTTGTAAATGTTGACCACTATCTCCAACAAACATATATCTAGCACCGCCCTTGGAGGGCACCCGAGACGGACCCCAAAGATCTGAATGCACATAATCAAGAGTTTCTTGGGGTCGATGAACACCTTTGCTGAAACTAGTTCTTTTATGTTTCCCAAAAATACAGTGTTCACAAAAGTCCAATACTGAAGTGCTTTGATTACAAAGCAAGCCCGGCTTGCTCAAAATAGTGAGCCCTTGTAACACCCAGAACGCAAAGGTGCCACATCCCCCGCACTATAGCTCAGTCCACATATAAAACGGACAATCCATACATGAACTGAGCCATAGCGAACGGGTGACAAGAAAATAAAGACTTGACTAGCTAGGTGGGACTAACCCCAAACCAATTACCACAATGCAAAAAGGAATAAACATAAGCCTGCCATTCACGAGCATGTATCAAGTAATCTAAAGCCTAACATTACATATCAATACATTATCATCTCTCAAATACATAACATTTCATATAATCCAAAAATAACAATACATATGCAACAAAGTAGGATGGACATGTGCTAGACCCGAAAAGAAAGACTTGACTCGACGCCAATCCCGCCTAGCACACAACCTGCAAAACTGAAAGGTGAGGTGTCAGTCTACCACAGACTGAGCGAGGGGCATAATAGATATAAGCGCAGATAACATGCAAATCATAACCTCGGGTAAGGTTTTATAACCGAAATCCATCTAAGTTCAATAACAACATAGAGCTCGCCCGAGATTACAACTATCAGATTTAACAATTTAATCAATTTCAATCAATCAATCAGTGGCCCGACGAGTGAGGGCAATTCTCCAACCTTACTCCGATAGTGTACAATCACGATACTTTTAATTAATTAATTAAGTGATCACACAATCAATTACAGTGCACACGTAGCAGTTTCAATGACTCCTTCTTCCTCCAATGATGGTGGGTTTACAAGGCCCGATCCATCCACGGTAAACACGGTGTACGTCGGGAACATGACTCCCACGGACGGGACTCCTTCCTCCACTAAACCTCCTGGTGGATTCAGGGTTCATCCCCACGGTTGAGAGGAGTGTAAGAGTTACCCGTCAGCCCATGCTTTCCCGGTTGGCTCAAACACTAACTCTCGGGCCCACAGTGCACGATACAATATACTCGTCCTAAACACGATCAATCAATACAATACAATTCAGTAAATCAGTTGAAAATCAATAGAGTTTGGAAAACTATAGATATATAGATACCTTTTGGCTTAAAACATCACATAGGGTTGTAATGGTTCTATATCTCTAGAAACTAAACCTCACCTGTACCGACAAAATAAAGAGAAAGACACGGCCTAAGAAGCCCACTCCACGTCACTGGTGTGCTGGTCTGTGCAATAAAGACAAGTGTACATAAGACACGACTCAAAATGCACCACATAGGACGAACGGCGAAAATGCAACGAGTATGATAGAATGTACCATGAAAATATCTCGTTGACATGTATGCAATCATATAATCAAGTCATTCAACTCACAATTCC
Organism: Lantana camara; assembly: GCA_037501455.1. Taxonomy (NCBI): domain Eukaryota; kingdom Viridiplantae; phylum Streptophyta; class Magnoliopsida; order Lamiales; family Verbenaceae; genus Lantana; species Lantana camara. Next base: position 5,364,744 of record CM074864.1, read on the forward strand.
ACATTTTCAATCAAATTAATTCAAAGATTCACATAGGAGCATAGCACGTACAGTAGCATGCAACCAAAATATGCATGAAACAGACTGTGACACGCCCGTGTCACAAATATACACTAAGCCGTGACACCCCCCGTGTTTGGGTACAGCGGACAATATGCATGAAAACAGAAGGTGACACACCCGTGTCACCAATACAAAGTAAACCGTGACACCCCCGTGTCACGGTACAGAAAAACCAGACCAACATGCACCCCCGTGTCTCGCTGAAGTGGGAAAAGTTGACACGCCCGTGTCAACAGTACGTAGCAAAAAAAACAGGGCATAACAGCAGAACAACAACGAACCAAAACTCCCATGTCCAAAAATGGATCAAACCCACATCAACATGCTCAAATACCATGATATACACCTACTAGCATGTAAATAAATCAATAACAATTCATAAAGACACATATTTCCACATTAGATCATCAAGATTCATCAAATGAAACCCATATACTCACTCATGCTCCAAGTCCATAAATCTCATAATAAAAGCATCAAAATCAAGCTATAATCATATAATCATGCTTTCATCAACTAAAACACATTTAGGCAAGCTCAAACCATAACCCTAGTTCTCATATATACACATGAATTCTCCCCAACTAAGCTCAATACCTTGAATGAATGAGAAGAAGGAAAAGAGATCATGTTGTGATGATAATTATGCTTCAAAGTATGCAATTTCCTCTCAAATCCAAGCTTGGAATGATGAACTCTTCTTCTTCTTCTTGGGGTTTTTGAATTGAGATGAGGGAGAGAGGGAAGGGATCATGTGTGTATATGTTTTGCTGCAATCAAATGATATATGCTAGATATTATAAAACTAGGCACAATTTGCAATTTAATCCCTCCAATTCATAAGTCATGCAATTAGGTCCTCAAATTAAGATAAATGATCACTTAAGGTCAATTAGGTAATTAAACAATTTAAGTCACAATTGGCAATTACTTCACATTAAATCACATATTGCATAATTGAAAGATTGGGGCGTTACAGCCCTCGTTCGCTCATATGTCCCAATCGCATATGCCACAGTTTAGTAACCTGCGAATCTGTCATAGAAGATGAAGAAACTGCAGCTGCACCTAAAAGAGTAGTTCCCTGCAAAATATATAAACCGCTACTAACTTTGACACCCTTCATAACAACATGCACTCCTGTGGAAACCTTCAAAACACCATCTGAGCCAGTGTACTTATATCCAATCCTGTCAAGAGTCCCCAAGGATATAAGATTCTTCTTTAAATCAGGTACGTTTCTAACATCTGTGAAAGTCCTAATCATGTCGTCATGCACCCGAATCTTCACTGTTCCTTTCCCAACTACTTTGCACGCAACATCATTGCCCATAAGAACGACTCCATCCAACTTTTCATATGAGGATAACCAATCCTTATTAGGGCATACATGGAAGGAACATCCAGAGTCCATGATCCAGACATCCTCTGATTTTGAATTATCTGAACTGATTAAAAGAACACCACCTTCACTATCTGTCTCAGCAATACTAACTTCACCGGTTCTTTCTTTTTCACCTTCTAATTTTCTTTTCAGTTTCCAACATTCTGCTTTTGAGTGTCCCTTTCTCCTACAGTAGCGACATTTAATTGGCTTACTAGACTGTGATCTACCTTTCTGTTTATTGCTGTCATAATTTTTCTCCTTATTTCTTCCATACACAAAAAGACCTTCACCTTGATTTTCAGAAATACTAGACGTAATCTCTCCATCAATAGAGTACTTACTTAAAAGAGCTTTCTGGACATCTTTCAAAGTAATCGTATCTCTACCATATAAAATAGTATATCGCAAATTCGAATAAATGGAAGGTAAAGAACACAACAATAGTAAAGCCAAATCTTCATCATCATATTTTACTTCTATTCTCCAAATCAGTAACGATAATTTTGAAGTTATCAATATGAGACTGAATTGAGTTACCTTCAAACATCTTGTAGGAATACAAAAGTCGCTTTAAAGGCAACTTATTTGTCAGATTCTTTTTCATGCAAATCTCCTCCAATTTATGCCACAATTTTGCAGCATCATCTTCTTTCATCACGTCTTGTAGGATTTCGTTAGACAAGTGCAATTAAATCTGCGCTACAGCTTTTCTGTTAGTTTTATTTTTCTTGTCATCAGACCAATTCGCAGGCATCCTGTCTTTTCCCAGCAAGGCATCTTCAAGATCCATCTATATCAAAACCGCCAAGATCTTGTTTTCCATAACGGAAAACGGGTCTTGCGATCAAGCTTTTCGATTTCGTGTTTAACAGAAGCAGTCCCAGAAAAACAAAAAGAATATCAGAACCAGATTGGCTCTGATACCAGTTTGTTACGCAATTAACATGAACAAATAAAAGCAAACAATAAATCGACACAAGAATTTACGTGGTTCACCAATTTGGCTACATCTACGGGCGAGAAAGAGAGAGATTAATTTACTATCTTGAGGGAGTTACAAACGGAGTCACAAAGGTGCTCTCTGAATTCTGATAAACTAATGTAGAGAAAGTCACAGTTTTTCTTCTGCTTAAAACTATAAGAAACCTACCCACTAAATAAGACGTGTCTTAAGTGGGCTCAAAAACTACCTCTATCTAAGTTGCCTAAGATTTGTGGACTTTTTGGAACCACGTCAACAAAAAATATATCCTATCTATTTTTTTATTACATCGTGCTTACTCTTTTGTACAAAAGATTGTGAAAAATTCTAGAAACCTTTTCGGGGAGAAAAAAAGAAAAAAGATCAAAAGCAAAAGAAAAAGAAAAAAGAAAGCACGAAAAAGAAAAATACCTCATGAAAAAAAAAAAAAGGGAATGATGCATACAAACATCTTGGTGTGTCGGGTTTCAAGTATAGTTAGGCAAAAATGTGCCTCAAGTGAATGTTAAGTATTTCACAGATGAAAGCTTCAATCTATTGAGTCACTATCTAAATTTTTCATACCCTAAAATTTGAACCTGCATTACAAACCGAATAAAACTATAACAATCCCAAATCAAAAGTTGTGTATATTAGTGGTGATAGACATGAAAAATGGACTTCTAAAACATAGTTTAGTACTTGGAAGAAATCATAAATTAATTTGAGTGATCATTCTGCATTCTTTCGTTCAAATCACACTCACCTATGATGTAGGGACACTTTTAAAAAAATCATTTTGTCGTGTAATGTCATGTCATGTCATGTTGGACATTTGTGTGCAACACCATGTCCGATACTCTTATGTGAAAATTCAAGAAAAAATCTTTAACACCGTATCTATGTCGTATCGTGTCGTGTCCGTATCACCATGTTCATATCTGTGCATCATAGACACTCACACAAGAGTATGTTATTTACATTTTTCTAGTTAAATTTTATACTTGTGAGTAGTATATTCGATAGGTTAAACTCGGTTATTGCAATGAATTGATGATTGACCTTTGTGAGTTTGTTCGTTAATGGATTAACTTTTCAAATATTTTTTATATTATTCGAGAAAGAGCAATAGCTCTAGTATTGCGGAGTTTGTTAAGTTCATTTTATACCTTCTTTTGAGCATACTCAATATTACGATAGTGTTGATTTTATGTATTGTTATTTTTGCTCTTATCTTAGGTATATTGTACTTGGGGGTGACTCATAGTGAAAACGGATCGATAAACGAAGTTTTAGAACTCAAAATAGCCTGGGGTATGATTATCGGGGTTAAAATCGCATCACAACAGTGACAAGAATACCTTATGATGGATCACGGTCGTTGATATGTGATAAATTTCAGCACCACTGAATTTTAATGGAATAAACGATATGATGATGAACGAAATGTAAAATATGTGAATGATAGCCAAGAAATTGAATTAAGAGAAAGAATATTGTTACTATTAAGAAGTTATAAAAAAAAAAAAATACTAGAGATGTTGTCGGTATTCTCTGTAACAAGACGTCTATTAAAGAAAAAAAAATTGATGATCCTAATGTGCCAATCTCTTATGAAGAAGAGTTCCTATCTTTTGGAAACCAACTCTCCTAATTATCCGAGATTGTTGTGCTCACGTTTTGAAAATGGTCCTCATCCCTTCTTCTTCTCTTGAGACTAATCGTTTCTTTTTTATTCTTTTCCTTTATTCTTCAAAGCGGGCATATTTCTCTTTTTTTCTTTTGGGCTGAGCTGTCTGCTCGGCTAAAATCTCTCTCTTATCCGAACTACTTGCTGGGCTAGAACATCTATTGGGCCTGTCTGTATGCCTAGGATAGCTATTGGGCTTATCTGACTGGGCTAGAACACTTATAATAAGGCCTGTCAAGTCCTGGGCTAATGGCAGCAGAAAGTAGAGTCTCCGTTTAGCCCAATAGCAAGGATATTCATGAGCTAAGGAATTAATAATTTCATAGCAGCAATAAATTTATAATATGAAAACTATTTTGAAACAGAATCACAACAACGCGAACCAACACAAAAATATTGAAGAGAGAACTCTTATTGAGAGAAACTATGAAATTGTATTCTGAATCGACTTATTTGACTTATGAAATGAACGTACATAGGGCCCTATTTATAGGAAAATTTACAATTGGTACTGTGCATTTGGCGGTGTACTAACGCGGTATTACAGTTGGTTTACAACTATTAGTACATTGTATCATTTACAATTGCATCGCACAATTTCAACTATTGCGGCTGCAAAGGTCTTACACGGAATCAGCAGCCGCATTTGTTGACCCCTTTTGTAACACTCCCCCTTGGGATGATAATGTAAATATCTCTTGTATGCGCCTCAAGTGCTGCCTCATTAAAAACCTTATCAGGAAAAACTCAGTGGGACAAAAACCCGAAGAAGGAAAAGATTACAGCTGCGCAGGCTCCCCCCTGATGTTGACATTGGTGAGATCTTTTCATAGATCTCGGAGATGACGTATTCCAATGTCATAGACATGTTTCTTGAAAGTTGTAGTGGGAAGCGCCTTCATGAAGTGATCTGCTGAGTTGTCACATTGGACGTATTAAACACTAATTTCTCTGTTCTTCTCAAGATCTTGCGTATACTGGAAGATCTTTGGGTGGATGTGCTTTTGTAACATCCCGATTCTTTGGCTTTCCAGGAACGAACATCACGAGTGTGCTAAATGTGCTTTTAAATTAATTAAGCATGCAATTATGATTTATTTAATAATTGAATGAAGATTATATGCCTAATATGCCTTATGCCCTTATTTTGAACATTTAATACCTTTTAACTCATATTTAATCCGTTTAACTCTGTCTTTAATTTTGATTTTTGTGACAACTTGATATACCTGAATTATGTGATTTATAAACTTGTTTATATGCTCACTTCTTATTTTAGAGTTCGTTTGATACGGTTCTTAAACCGTTTTATTTGTTAGGGATTCGAGGGCCTAACTCGTTTTAGCGCACCTTGGGTTCTGGGCAGCGTAACTTGAGTTCGGGAATTCTGATTTGAATTTTGACACCACCATGGAACTCGTTTCGACGATTCGGGTCCAATGGAACAAACCTTGTATTTTTCTGAAGCCGTTTGAACCTCTTTTGGCTTAAAATCCGATCCGAATGGACTAGATCCTTTTGACCCGACCCGTTTTGTTTTAACCCGACCCATTTCAGCTATTAAAAGAGCTGAAACTTTCCCCTTTCTTCCTCATTTGGATCGTGTAACAAGAGAGAAGAAGAGATCTCCAAGCCCTAACCCTTGAAAGCTCAAGTTCTCTTGTTTTGACCACTTCCCTGATGCTCTAAGGTAAGATTTTGACTCTCCTCGAGTGTACTTTCATTCTACACCACTTTCTTCTCTTGACTCTTTGTATATATGAAGCATGAAGAAGATGATGAATAGTATATTTGAATGAAAATTTGATTCCATGCCTCCATTCTTGAATTATTTGATCTAAGGTTGAAATATGATGTTCTTTGGAGTTAAGAAGATGCATATTAGTTGGATTTTGAGTTGATGGTTGAAGCATGAGTGATTCACCATTAATGGAGCTCAAATTCTTGAAAATAGAAACTTGGGTTCTAGCTTGATTCTTGCCTTAAGGTTGATATATGTGTTAAAGCATGTATATATGAACTTATATTTTGAATTTGAGGTGATTTGGTTGAGATTTGCTTGTGTTTTGATAATTTTTGGCTTCTCCCATGTTAATGCCCTGTTTTCTGGCATATTTTGGGCCTGTATTGAATCCACGGTCGTGGATTTGAGGCAGTAGCTCCAGATGGGTTCCACGGTCGTGGAACCTCCCCTGTTTTCTGTTTGAGTTTGTTTTGTTCTGTTGACCCATCATCCGAGCTCCGATTGACCTGATATTTGGACACAATCAACATTTTTTACTCTAAAACATTCTCCAATTGGAATCATCCCAAAATTCGTTCTAGATTATGAGTTATAACCATTTGAAATTTGTGTCGCCACTTTATCTGAATTCTGTTTTTATCCAATTTCAAACCTACGCCATTTTCGTCTCGCTTTGAACCATGATTCAAGCCATATACTATTCGAAAGATCTATATGTCTAGTTTCATCTCCAAGAAACAAAACTCAATTTCCTTTTCTCAAACTCAAGTTATGATTGTTTTCGTACAGCTTGTCCATTTTGAAAATTTCCAATTTTTGGTCCATTTTCGCCCGGAGCCACTCCAAGTGTTTTTCCTCCGTTTTTCTTGTACCTTTCCAACTTATAACTTGTTATAACATGGATATATGTGTGTAATTGATCTTATATGCCTTAATTTTTGCATTTATGATGTGATTTCGATGCTTGTATACGAGTATGAACTTGAACACTCCCTTATTTGCAACACTTGAGTTGATGCTTTGTTTATTCGATTCGTGTGATACTTTCTTGCTTGTTTGATGCTATGTATTCATTGTTAACATGTTATATGATGTGTTATTCTCATTGTGTGAAATTTATGGATTCGTTTGACGTGAAATATGTGAAATATGAAGTGATATGCCTTGATACGAATTAGATGCTACCTTGTTGAATTGTATTCGCATCACTTGCATTCATATGCATTTGTCGAGTGTTATATGGTTCATTTTGAGTCTAAGTTATCTTGTGATGTCTGTTTTGTTCAGAGGAGTATCCCGTTGGTGACGAGATTTCTCCGTAGGCGTTGGTTTTATCCCCGTTTACCCCGGTTTCGTTGGTGTAAGGTGAGGTTAGGTTATTGATATACCCTAATGAAATGTGACCGTTATGTTTGCATGTGAATATAGGCCTTTTTTGTATATGTAAGTATGGTGAGCTATGATTATGCATGATTATGTTTTATGCTATGGAATAGGATATGCTAAGTACTAGAATATGTATGTTAAGCTTTACGTTAGATTATTTTATGCTGGTATGCTATGATCATGTTAGGGTTACAAATATATTAGAATATGGATATGTTAGGATATGTTTATGCTAGAGATATGAGTATGATGATGCTTTATGAGTGTGTGTTGTGTTATGCCTCTACTTTTGCCATGCCTCTAAGGTTGTGTACCTCTGGCATGTTATGCCTATGATATGCACGTGGTCGTGGACCTCGTTTTGCTCGGATTCTGGTAAGTCTCCGACGTTATGTTTGCTCCGGGACGGCTTATTTTAGGTCGACGGACGTGTGCGTGTGTTTTGCTCCCAAACGGCTTATTTTAGGTCGACGGATGTGTATATGTATGTGTGTGTGTGTGTGTGTGTGTGCGCGCGCGTTTTGTTTGTTTTCCGTTATGATTAGTTATGTTAGTTTGATACATAATAATTCGTGAAATGGGAGTGGATTTTCAATTAATAAAATATGGTTGTTTTGGCCTTTGGCCTAAATCTTTTATTCCCTATATCTAGTATCACGTGTGAAAATGTTTTAGAGTGTAAAAACCACACCCCGGTTCATGAACTCCCCTCTATGATACTTGTTGTGCTCTATATATGTATATATGTGTGCGTGCGTAGCCCCTCACTCAGTCTCTGGACTGACCCCTCCCTCTTTATGTTTTTAGTTTGCAGGTTCCGGTCCGTTGATTCGAGCTAGGCGATTTGTGGTTTTCTTTGGAGTCTCTAGCTTAGTTCGAGTCTGCATTCTCATTTCTAGTTTGTTTGCATTTGTAAGTTGGAGTAGTTGTAATTTGAAGAGTTCAGATTTGTATTTGTTAAGCTTTGGCCCGTTGTGGCGAGTATGTATATTATTTGCTTTAAGTTTTGTACAACTTTGGCTTATTACTAGTTTGTTGTTTAAATGCTTCCGCTTTAGTATATTTATGTTTTGCGCGCTATGTTTGAGGGTTTAGACCGCCTAGCCTAGGAGGGTCTTTTGTTTGTCACCCGTCCACTAGTGCTTGGTACGTGGACGTTTTCTCCATTTCGTTACACTTGTCGGGCTCTAGTGCGGGGGATGTGGTTCCTTACGCTCGGGGTGCTACAACTTGGTTCTATTGCTTTTGATTTATCCTTCCTTCATTTGAGCAATACATGAGGCATTGTCTTCATATATCGTAATTGGACTTTTATCAGCTAATATGCCGCGGGAGGTCAATATGTGTTGTGTTACTGTTCTTAACCAAACACATTCTCGACTTGCCTCATGAAGTGCAATTGTCTCAACATGGTTGGAGGAAGTAGCAACAAGAGTTTGCTTCTATGATCGCCATGAGATTGCAGTGCCCCCAATTGTAAAGAAAAAACCTGTTTGGGATCTAGCTTTGTGTGGATCTGATAAATATCCTGCATCAGCATAGCCAACCAAAACTTGTTTTGCATTTTTAGAATAAAACAATCCCAAATCCATTGTACCTCGAAGATATAGGAATAGATGTTTAATCCCATTCCAATGCCTTTTCATAGGGGATAAGCTGAATCATGCTAATAAATTAACTGCAAAAGATATGTCAGGTCTAATACAATTAACAAGATACATAAGTGCTCCAATAGTACTGAGGTATGGTGTCTCAGATCCGAGAACTCCCTCGTTCTCTTCGCGAGGGCGAAAAGGATCTGTTTATATACCAAGCGATCTCCCAATCATTGGAGTGCTCAAAGGGGTTGCTTAATCCATGTTAAAGCATTTCAACACCCTTTCTGTATAAGTTGATTGATGAACGAAAATTCCATTTCGTTTATGCTCAATCTGAAAATCAAGACAGTATTTGGCTTGTCCCAGATCTTTCATTTTGAACTCATTTTTCAAGTAAACTATTATTTGATGGATTTCATTAGCAGTTCCAATGATATTCAAATCATCGACATAGACTACGATAATCACATATCCAGATGTTGTTTTCTTCACATATACGCATGGACAAATAGGACTATTCACATATCCTTTCTTTGAAAGAAATTCGCTCAAGTGATTGTACCATATGCGCCCGGATTGTTTTAACCCATAAAGAGATCTTTGTAATTTGATTGAATACTTCTCTTTAGGTTTCAATTCTAATGCAGCAGGAATTTTGAATCCTTCCGGGATTTTCATATAAATATCACTATCAAGTGATCGATATAAATAGGTTGTAACAACATCCATGAGACGCATTTCCAGTTCCTGAGAAACTGTTAGGCTGATTAAGTATCAAAACGTACTTGCATCTATGACAGGAGAATACGTTTCCTCATAATCAATTCCTGGTCTTTGAGAAAATCCCAGAGCAACAAGTCTTACCTTGTACCTTGTTGTCTTATTTTTCTCATTTTGTTTTCGCACAAAGACCCATTTATATCCGACAGGTTTCACACCTTCGGAAGTGAAGACAATAGGCCCAAACACATTTCATTTATTCAGATAATTCAATCCAGCCTGAATAGCATCTTTCCATTTTATCCAGTCATGTCTATTTTGATATTCAATGATAGATCTCGGCTCAGGATCTTCACTTTCATGAGTGATATCATGCGCTACGGCATAAGAGAATATATCATCAATTTTGATATCACTTCGGTTCCACAGCTTTTTTGAATGAAAGTAATTTATTGAGATTTCCCGTTAATCTCATTTTGTGTCTCTTCTGGGATACTATCCTCGTCTTGTGTCTCTTCTGGGACACTTTGCTCATCATTAGGATCATTATTCACATTTGTTCCTTTTCTTTTACGAGGATTTTTATCTTTGGAACCAAATAATCTTGTTAGGAATAGTGCCCTTAAAGCAGATGTTTGCTTTACTATTTCCTTGTGAAATTACAAACAGTCTTTGAATAATAAATGGAATGATTTTGTTCATAGGCAATCACTTCTTTATGTGTTTATTTATGTCTGTTTGGGTTGACTGTGTTTTACACATATTGAACTCCCCTAATCTGATGAGGCCGTTAAGAACTTTATCGTTATGGGAACGACACATGAAACAAGTTCTTAACTCCATAGGCGAGGATTAGAAACTTCTCCAAGTCAATGAGTTCGACAGATAGTGGGAGTGTCGACCTTGACTCTGCTGAGACTTGCTTATGTGATTATGTCCTTTTGAAGGATCACTCAGTTTCATGGAGTGATAAGTGCATACGTTGATGCGTTCATAATACATAAGGGTGATTGTTACAAGAACTTCATCACTGAGATGTCCCGCGTGAGAACATTCCTAAATGGGAAAGGAAGTTTCCTGAAACTTCCGGATTAGGAAATGTTTCACAGGTCAATGACGTGATTCATTAATCCTTAGACTTGAGATTCTATAATGTCTCATATGAGCTAACTCTGTAATCTTTGATATAGGCTCAAAAGGATGTCACCATATAGACACCTGAACCACGGCCTATGTTGGGATTACACAAGTAGTATATGTAGAATTAGTAGAATCGATAAAGGACCTACTCTTGTTAAGAACAAGAATGATCTCTTACTGATTGAATTGTTCGTAGTCCATTAAACATTAAACCCTTGGCCAATGTGGATAAAGATCAAGACATCTAGAAAATGGGGTTTTCTAGGATTGAGATCCAAACGGATATGAAACGAACTTAACTTTAAAGATCAAGAATATTTGGGCTCTGAGAATATTCTCATGCCTTAGTTCTTGATTGAGAGATGGAGTTGTAGGAGGATCGTAATTCACTGATTGTCATTGACTAAAAGGTTCTTCGATTCATTTCATTAGTCGGCTAGGGGTCACACACCCATTGCTAGATTATGGTAGTGTGATCAATTACGGTAGTGTGATCTGTGAAGTGATTAATTAATTAGGGAATTAATTAATTGTTGTCACTGCTAATCGAATAATGAACCTAAAGGGTCACACACAAATGCCAGAACACGAGGGCTATGGTAGGATGTTAATATGATTAACGAAGGATCAAAATAGTTGATCGAAATGGGTATAGCACGAGGCTGATGCCACATGTCAAGTACACGTGGCTGCCACGTGTCACGCGGACAACGTGGATGCCATGTGTCATGTACACGTGGCTTCACGTACGTCCCATTTGGTGTGATTTATTTCACACGCGAATTCTTTTCTAGAAATTAATTGATTAAATTGTAATTAATTAATTTTAGTCTTTTAATTAATTATTGAATTAATTGTTAAGACTATTCTCAAATAAAATTAACCCAATAAATAATTAATTGGGAATTAACTGATTTATTGAATGTTGACTTTTAACCTTAGGAAAGTTGAAAAGTCCAACTTCCTACTGTAGGAGAGAGAAAGTTGATTCTTGCAAGACTTGGAGAACAAGTTGGGAACTTATTTTCTCCAATTAAATTAATAATTAAATTAGTTAAATAGTGAGCAAGAAAACAAAGTCCACTAGGTTTGGGAACCCTAGGGATTTTCGAACCAACCTAGTATAAATACTAGGGGTGGTGCTTCTCTTATTCTTCCGACCAACACTCCCGAAGTGTTAAATTTTTTAGAAAATCCAAAAGAAAAGTTTTCAAAGCAAAAATTATCCTAGCCATTAAAACAAGTTATAGAACTAGCATTCTCACTTGTTTGATCGCGTTCTAGGATTGGTGTGGATACTCTTTAGAGGCCTGCTACTTTGGAGTCTAAATCGAAGGACCGTTCGAGGGACTTTCCGCTTGAAGGGTGTTCGTTAGGAGGTAACGACATCACAAGAAAGCTTTAATTAAAGTGAGTTTCTTGTTATTCCCAATGTTACAGTACGAAAATTACAAGACAACGATTAAATTTGTGGAAAAATTTTAAACTTCCGCTGCGCACTCTTTCGTGTTTTCCAATAGGTCTACCACGCTTCAGGCATGCTGTAGACTCGTGAGTGACATTCTTTTCGGATTGTCCTTTTGGAACCTCAATCCGAGCAGGAGCGTTAACAGCTGGTATATATGATTTAGTCACTTTTTTCGTATCTGTAAATGCATCTGGCAATTAATTTGCGATACCTTGTAAATGTATAATCTTTTGTACTTCCATCTCGTACTGCTTTGTGTGTGGATCAAGATGCAACAGTGATGGTGTAAACCATGTAATATCTCTTTCTAGCTGTTTATTTTCTCCCCCTAATGTTGGGAAATCATTCTCATTGAAATAACAATCAGCAAAGCGTGCTGTGTATACATCACCGGTTTGGGGTTTAAGATATCTTATGATAGATGGGCTCTCATAGCCAATATAAATTCCCAAGTTTGTCTGAGGTCCCATTTTACTGCGTTGTGGTGGTGCTAAAGACACATACACTGTACAACCAAAAATTCTCAAATGGGAAATATTCGGTTCTTACCCAAATCCAAGTAGATATGGGGAGTATTTATGATAAGCACTTGGCCTTATGTGAATTAAAGATTCAGCATGTAAAATTGCATGACCCCAAACTGAAATTGGTAGCTTTGTTCTCATTATCAATGGTCTAGCGATAAGCTGAAGGTATTTAATCAATGATTTAGCTAAACCATTTTGTGTATGTACATGAGCAACGGGGTGCTCAACAATAATCCCAGTTGATATACAATAATCATTGAAAATCTGAGACGTGAATTCACCAGCATTATCGAGCCAAACTTTCTTGATCGTGTGATCAGGAAATTACGCTCGTAATTTAATGATCTAAGCAAGCAACCTCGCAAATGCCATATTGCGAGTTGATAGCAAACAAACATGTGACCATCTGCTAGAGGCATATATCAATACCATAAAGTATCGAAATGGTCCATATGGTAGATGAATCGATCCACATATATCACTTTGAATACGCTCAAGAAAGGCAAGTGATTTATTCTGTATCTTAGTTGATGATAGTCTCAAGATTAACTTTCCAAGAGAACAAGTTGTACACGGATCCTTTTTCATTTGAGGAAGTTTTTGGTCCCTCAATGGATGCCCACGTGTACTTTCAATGATCTTTCGCATCATTGTTGAACCAGGATGACCCAATCGGTCATGCCAAATATCTAGCATCGAAGTATCGATGTGGTTTTCTTTAACTACCATATGGGATTCAATCACATTTATATAAGTATAATGCAATCTAGAAGGGAGCATTGGTAGTTTTTCCAATATGTATCTCTTCCCCGCCTTACAGGCTGTAAGGTACATATATTTCTCGATACCTTCAGTCCCAGACTGAGTATCATATTTATGAGAATATATATCATTGAAATTTAACAAGTTTCTTTTGGATTTTGGCGCATATAAGATATTTTCTATTGAGAACCTTGTACCATTTGGTAACGAAAAATTTGCCTTGCCTTTCCTTCAATCAGATCAGAAGGACCCGATATTGTATTCACAATGGTTCTTGTTGGATTTAACCGTGAGAAGAACCTTTTGTCTTTAAGAATAGTGTGTGTTATGCCACTATCAAGTATACACAAATTCTCTTCATTAACTATTCTTTTGACTTCTTTCTCAGAGTGATCATATCAAAACTTCACATAAGAAAATAATTTATCATGAATTTAACGCATAACGGGTATGCCATATTGTAATATATGAAATGTACATAATAGTTCCTAAACATCTAGTACAATGAAACATGCTTATAATGATAATTTGCAAACTAGGAAAACAATAGCACACCAGAAACATAGCAAAACCTAACTAACTGCCACCAACATTGCCAATTTCATTTTCATCAAAATCATCGGTAAAGTCCGAAGCATCCAGGTGAATTGAATCACCAAATGAATTGTGATGTTCAGTGAAATTCACTTCTTTTCCCTTTCCCTTCAAAGATGCTTTGTATAAGTGGGTAAGATGTTGTGGCACTCGATAAATCCGAGCCCAGTGCCTTTTTGTGCCACATCTATGGCAAGTATCTTCAGGATTCACCGAATGCCCAGCTTCGTGAACATCCTTTTTGTGGTGTGTCTTATTCTGGTGGTACGGGTTTCTTTGAGGGGAGGAGTATGGATAACTCCCTCGCCCTCTTCCACGACCACGACCGCGAGTATTACTCCGGCCTCGACCACGACCATGACCTTGACTAGGTCCATGGTGATTTCTTTGCTCATACTTTGAGAGAATTACAACATTTGCTTCAGGAAATGTTGTTGCGCCAGTAGGACGGGATTGATGATTTTTCATCAGCAATTCATTGTTCTTTTCAGCCACAAGAAGGCATGCTATAAGTTTAGAATATTTTGTAAATCCACGCCTTCGATACTGTTGTTGTAAAGTAACATTCGATGCGTGGAATGTAGAGTATCTTTTCTCTAACATATCCTCCTCAATGATTTATTGCCCATAAAACCTCAATTGTGAGACTATTCTGAACATTGTTGAATTATATTCACTGACTTTCTTGAAGTTTTGGAAGCGTAAAGCGCTCCATTCATCATGGGAGGTAGGAAGCATAACTTCTTCTGATGATTATACCTTTCTTGAAGGTTTTTCTATAGGATGCTTGGATCTTTGACCGTTAAATATTCCATTTTGAGCCCCTCATCAAGATGTCAACGGAGAAAAATTATAGTTTTGGCTTTATCTTGGTTGGAGCATTTATTATTTTCTTTAATGGTGTCTAATAGACCCATTAATTTGAGATGCATTTCTACATCAACAATCCAAGGCATATAATTTTTCCCCATGATATCGAGGGCTACAAACTCAAGTTTCATAAGATTCGACATGTTGGTAGCTAGTACAAGATAAGCGAAAACAATCAATACATTTATTCAAATAGATAATTCATACAATAATTTACATACCAAGCTCAAAAATTAAGCCAATAACCAACATGGGAATAACGGGAAATATAATGAAAGCGATACAGATCCCTATCTCTTTTCGAGTGATCTCCAACAAAGACGAGTATGATAAGAGCGATTACTAAAACTATCACGTAAATTGCCGGAGCCTATAGCATCTTGATATGCGAAAATTTAGTAACTAGATCTTCCAGAGTTTGTGGGAGTAAGAAGTAGGATATAGAAGTGAATGAGTTGTATTTACCAAAATCACCTATTTATAGGGAAAAAAAAACCCGAACTAGCCGTCACATATATATATATATATATATATATATATATATATATATATATATATATATATATATATATATTATATTTTAATTTAGAACACAAAAATGCATAAATATGAAAATTCATAACTATAATTTATGTTGGGTGGTGGGCCCAAAACAGTAGCGGTATAGGACCACATTTTAAAATTTTTCTTATAATACAAGTATTAAAATATTTCTAAAACATTTTAATACAATAGCGGAAGACTAGCCGGATCTACTCAAGTATATACTTGCAATTGATAATAAATTTTAAATCACTTAAGCAGATAAATATCTAACATGCAATTAACACTTAAGAGCATATAATTTATCATGCTTAAAATAATATAACTGTAAAATAATATCGTACTCCAAATATGGCTATCTAACGGCATTTTTCCAGCTCCTTTCCCTTTCGTGAGACCGGCAGAGCTTCCCCGCAATATCCCCGACTCGACCCTCGGGGTGTGGGCTCCGCGAGTATTTCCCTAAATACTCGAGAAAATATTTTTCTAGAAAAACTCGTTTTTCTAAAGTAGAAAATTCTCTAATTTTCTAATAATTAAGTGGTTTATATATTAATTATATAACCACCTAATTATATATTAATTAATCCTTAGTTAAAAGGATTAAAAGGGAACGAGAGAGAGGCTCTCTAATGCCAAAATGGCTGAACAAAATGTGAATGAATTTAGCAGTCAAGCATCAGCTATTTATAGCTTAAATTTGAAGGCGTATTTTGGTCATTTTGCAACTTCCGCGTACAAACCGCATCCCGGAGGACCAATCAAATTGCACCACGTTATAGCACTCTCTGTCGCGGACACAACTCCACCAACCACGTGCCACCACGTGTCTCTACGTGCCGCCTTGCGCTGCCAGAAGTCCGCCAAGTGGTTGGCGCGTGTTCATACGATTAGAGCCACCAGATTTTACCACGTGTCCGGGGCTGGTCAGACCCGTACCGGACCCGGTCTGACCCTATCCGTATATGAGCCGACCCTACCCGTTTGTACCGGGTTCTACCCGATCCGATGACCCGTTGATTGGCCCGTTGACCGATTCTTGGGCCTTGATCCAGGACGTTCACGGGCACTGACATGGCGCGATCTGCGCGGTCCATCTAACGTGCCACCCAGGCGTTGTGTCAGCACCAATTGGGCCCTAACCTACTGACGTGGCGTGCCACGTCAGCCAAAAAAAACATTTTTTTTAAAATAAAATAAAATTCTTCATTTTTCTCCAAAATGAAATTTCGGGCATTTCCAACTCTTTGGAACTTTGATTTATTTTCTTAAAATAAATCCCTTGGCTATTTTCAAACACTTTGAAAATTTATTTCTCTTTCTCCTTTTAATATTTTCTCTTTGGGTTTTTCAATTGGGGCTTGCAGGGGGACCTGCAGGACTAATTAATTTTAGCTCCAAACGGGTTAATATATTATCATCTCATGATAGTAATTAATTACCGTTTAACAATATTTAATTCCACTAAATAAATATTGTTGCACTCTAAAATTAATTAAATTATTCACGAATTTCTTGATTTAGAATAATTTCGCATTTCACTCCTCCGTGTAGATATCTATGAAAAATAAATTGCAACTAATATCATTTATTTCTCACCTCCAATCTGAAATTTATTGATTCGCCTTAAATTCAAACTCTCTGTATGTGAAACACATTCATCATACGACTTCGGTGACGTATCACGCGAAGTGCTTTGGTCAAAGTCTTAATTCGAACTTTTGCAAATCAATTTCAGGGATATCTTTTACCTTCCAGCAAGGCCACAGATTCCTTGATCAATATAACTCTTTAGCACATTTCATGTTGTCACCGAACGTACAAAGTATTTTGGCCACCCGTTACCGACGCTTAACTTCTGAGTACATCATAGTGACTAACACTACATGCCTAAAGCCGAAATATTATCAGGATTAAGAGTACAATGCTTCCTGAGATTTTATTCATTTTAGATAGCAGTATAAAATGAATGATCTCAGTGGTCCAGTTCGATGTTTCCAATCCTATTGAAAATCATCAACGTGTTATAACTGGAATCACCATTCCCTATGACGAAAGACTAATCATCTTATATGACCACGTTATAATCTTGATAAGAACATATTCTTATCTTACCGACTAGAACTTTAATGACATGTGATTTCGGTATTCAAAGTCTTTTCCTATGAAAAACATTTCATATAAGAATACTACCACACGCCATTAATTATCAATATGTGAAATACTCACAACTTGCTGTAAATTAAGTTTTAATTAATTCAATAAATTGAATTTTCAGGGCACTATTCCCAACAAATTTATGCATGTTTAATGTTGGTGTAAATAATCTTTATGCTAAGCAATGAGCACATAAGCATAAAATAAGCAAAATTAGGATGCACATAATTATATGCTGCATAAATGAATAAATCGGCAGCACAAGTTACCGGTGCATGAATAGGTATTAAAACGAGGTATAGATATTCATAATAATAGTATTCATAATAACCTAAATAGATCGGCAGCATAGATACGTGAATAAATAGGTACGAAACTTACAACAATTTAATCTTTCTTGAGATGTTCGATCGCCAATATGGAACAACCTTCAAGCGTCCTGAATCCTCGCCCCTTGAATGATTTTTCTTTCTGATGTAAAATTCTGGACGAACTGGAATGATAGTTGATTCGCCGAAGAAACAAGAACGATTGTGCTGATAACGTGTTGCGAAACAGAATCACAATAACGCGAACCAACACAAAAATATTGAAGAGAGAACTCTTATTGAGAGAAATTATGAAATTGTATTCTGAATCGACTTATTCGACTTATGAAATGAACGTACATAAGGCCCTATTTATAGGAAAATTTACAATTGGTAATGTGCATTTGGCGGTATACTAACGCGGTATTACAGATGGTTTAGAACTATCAGTACATTGTATCATTTACAATTGTATCCCATAATTTCAACTATTGCGGCTGCAAAGGTCTTGCACGGAATCAGCAGCCGCATTTGTTGACCCTTTTGTAACAAAAACTTAGATAAAAACTTAGCTATGTGGATTATGGTAACATCATCACTCCCCTCACTCTCATAGTCGAGCTAGACCGGTTGTGAGAGTAAAAAATTTATAGTGTGCTTTCAGCAATATCGAGAAAACAAAGTGTTTTCAATCGTTCTGTAGCACCCCGGACACGTGGAGGTGCCACACCCCCGCACTATAGGTCAATCCACATACGAAATGGCCCATCCGTACATGAACCAACCTATAGCGAACGGGTGACAATGCAATACACGACAAGCTAGGCGGGATTACTAAAACGTGCAACAAAATAAAGCGGAAGCATAAACTAATTTCTAACAAATAATTCCATTTATCCAATCATGATATTTCTCATTTCCCAATAAAATATATTCTAAAGTTACATATCAATACATTATCATCTTCCTTTAAAACCATAACAATAATAATTAAATGCACGAACCACGGATGACACGACTACATGAACGGGACTCGACTCGACTCGACTCCCGCCTAGCGTGCACCTGCAATAACCTGAAAGGTGGAGGTGTCAGTCTGTGAAGACCGAGTGAGGGGTTTAAATATATATTAGCGCAGATAGCATGCAAGTTATATTCTCGGGTAAAGGTTTCTAAAGGATAAATATACAAGTTCAATAATAATCTAACTTCGCCCGAGAATACAACTATCAATATTAAGTTCTTGTTCTTTTCATGCAATCGATGAACATACTTGCTTGCTTGTTAATCATTAGGTGATCACGCAATTCCATTATCATGTAATCATGCAATAGTATAGTCATATAACACGTTCATGGAATGGAAATCATGCAATCACTACATGGCTTGCTTGTAACACGATGGGTTGTTTCTCCTGTGGTTGGACGGACAACCACCGGCTCTAAGACCAGTCCAGCGCCCTCTCTAAGGAGAACCTGGCCAGGAGAACACATGCACACGATAGGCCTTTGTTCTTCTTGTGGTTGGACGGACAACCACTGGCCCGAAGACCAGTCCACCGCCCTCACTAAGGAGAACCTGGCCAAGAGAACACACGAACATGACACGGTATTGTTCTTCCTGTAATTGGACGGACAATCACTGGCCCGAGGACCGGTCCAGCGCCCTCACTAGGGAGGACCTGGCCAGGAGAACACATGGCTTGCTTTCATGACATGACATGCTTGATTCATGCACACTAACGTAACCTACTTGCTTGATTCATGAACAATAATATAACTTGAAATGATACGTGCTTTCATGAAATTATAACTATAAATACCTTTGGCCAAAAACCACGTAAAGGTTATACGGGTTCTATATAACTAGAAATTAAACCTCACCTGACAGGCGACACAAGACTCGTGATTGCGTGAACGTGCTCATGCTTGATAATCTCCGCCCTGGAGAATAACTGGACAAGAAACGGGACAATGTACGTGCATGAGACCACAATTCAAGCATATTATTTCATATAACGACGCACGGCATGATCACACACGAGACATCGAGCATTACACAATGTAGCATGATAACATGTTGTTTCAACATATAATCAATCATATAATAGCAATTTGGGGTCAAATAAGACATTGGAACGAGGGGCTAAAATTGTAATTTTGTGCAGAAACTTTCTGCACTTCCAGTGGCCTGGGAACGGCCGTTCCAGGCTTTAGTACAAAATGGGAAGGGCCGTTCCCCAGTCCCGAAGCGGCTCCCCGGAGATGGGAACGGCCGTTCCGGCTCGCAAGCTAAAATGGGAACGGTCGTTCCCGTCCTCGCCGCCAAGCACACTGTTCAAAATATGGGAACGGCCGTTCCCCAAATACAAAGGGAACGGGAAGGGCCGTTCCCGTTTTACAGAAACTACAGAAAACAGGGGAGAAGAACAGGGCATGCACGAACCACTCCCAAATTCATCTCAAACACTCATGATTCAATTACACAAGCTAGAATTCGTAAAGGGTAATACGTACACATGCTTGAGAAACAATAACACTCAATATAAACACATAATTCATGCTTCAATCTCCATAATCACCAACTTGAGCTCAATTATCCAATTAACATATATTCCATAATTCTCAAGATATATACAAGGAATTCAAGACTAAAGCTTGGAATATTGCTTCTAGCATCATATACACAAGTTATTATATCAAAATCATAACCCTAGCTTCAAGAATTATCATCAAGAATTCATATATAGCCATCTCTACCTTGAATGAAAGAAGGAGAAGAAAAGATGGAGATGTGATGAAGATGATGTCCCAAGACTTCCAATTCCTCAAAGATTTGGCAAGAAATGATGAAATCTCTCCTTCTCTTGGTTGGGGTTTTGGATCGGTAGAGAGGGAGAGCAAATGGTATGTTTTTTATGAAAGTGAAGAATGAAGCTTGGAGAAGAGATGCATATAACGTGATATTTGGGGAGAAATGTAATAATTGTGATCAAATCCTTTAAGTTCTATAAGTTATGCAATTGAGTATACCAAGTTTGGAAAAGATCAAATTAGGTCCAAAAGGTTTTCATGCAATTGGGTCCTTAAAGAAACGGAATTGAGCAATTAAGGACAATCATGCAATTAATACAAATTTGTACAATCAATTCATGTAACACTTAAATTCCATTTACACAAGAATTCTTGAAATGAAACGAATATCATATAATTTTCACGTAATCATGTTGAATCACAATTTATAAAATTAATATAACACTTATAAATTGAATAAATAAAATAATAAAATAAGATCCTAACGCTCGAAACTCACACGTGTCGAGCGTACCTGACTGTCTGAAATTCGGGGTGTTACAACTCTCTCCCCCTTAAGAGAATCTGTCCTCGGATTCCTTGTCCTGAATTCCTGGAATTTAATTGGCTCTTACGTGTTCATCCCACGCGGGTTAGCTACTCCCCGTCAGGGATTAGTTCGAAAGAGGTCTTTAGTCCACAACGTCCGCTAAGATGTGAAATCACGACCCTCAACTTTCCGGAGCCCAAACACTTGTAAGAAAATCTAACCTTCCACTAAAACAAGTTGACAAGTAGTTGAAAATACTGAGAGTGCCCCGTCTCTCAAACAATTAACGAGAGAACCCCGTCTCTCGAGCAAGTAACAAGAGAACCCCGTCTCCTGACAACCCTGAGAGAATCCCTGTCTCTCACGCACTCGAAATGAAATTCAAGCAAGCACTTAGGTAAACATTTATACTTAACACACAAGGATCAAGTAAAATTATCATTTATGCAACTAATCGTTCACGTAACAAGTAATAACCATCAAGGAATCATATGCAAAAACAACGAAATAATAATAATAATAATTAATAATAAACAAGGAATCACGTACAAGAATAACAAGATAATGATAATGATCGAATGATGATGCACATGGTATGCATGATTAGGTGTACCGTTCACCGAGGATTGGAGTTCTGGCACTGGATTAATTCGGTGAAATACTTGATTCTTTAGTTGAAATTTTCCCGCTTTGTACCACTACAATGTGATATTCCCATTTTTGATAACCATCTCTGCCCTTGTGCTATCCTCTAACATAATCCGTAAATCATCATTAATCACCACATCTTTATACCCGTCTGAATTTCAGATTTACAGGCCGAACTTTCCTTAGGTTGATTCCCACATTCACTTTCAGATCTTGAAATGAAAATAACCCTGAGTTTCCCGTCATGGTTGTACGTTCAAGCTTAAAAGACTATCTTTGTGCTCCAAGCAAGCTTTTATCCATTTTACAGAGAGAGCAGATTTTACTATTTCCTTGACCTTGTAATCGAAGTGAAGCAGTTTCCTGAAACAAAGATCTTAAACTTTTTATTTGAAATCCGAACGTTGAGCTCTTATTCTCTTAGTAACTAACAAGGCGGATATTCGCTATAAAAGAATCAAGGTCATCATCCCGTGAGAGTAATTCAGCAAGCACACTTGCATAGATACCGAAGAAATCAAGTCCTAGTGAAATGTCTTCCTTTGACCCCTGAAATTTGATGACCTACCTACCAACTCTGCGAAATATCTTGAAAGAGGGGATCACTCGAGCTTCCATCTCTCTGAAGTGTTCATAGTAAACTGGTGTATTCATGGAGGCGACGGCGACAACACGGATGAAAGCACAGTATGCATTTACAGGCCTCTCCAGGGTATAAGTAACAACTTCGTAAGAAAACTCCTGTCAGAGTTAACCTACCAAAACTTGAAATTGGTTCCGGATATCACCCTAAACTGAATCCTTTCTATTTCCCACTTTCTTCCTTTCCATTTACTGTAGACATTCCGATAGCAAGAGGAATTAAGATTCAAGATTTACTATCCAAATTTAGCCGGATCGGATCCCTTCTCCCATTTACTGAGTCAAATGACATCCTGCGACTATCGAAAACTGCGGACAATGTACCCACTTCCTGGAAAATGATAATGGAACAAAGATACTGTCGATGATGGGACTTTCTTTGTATGAGAGGGAGAAAGGTTTAGATTATTAACACTTCTTTCACATGGTTCTGATAGAGGTTTCCAGGAAAATCGGTTTTCTTAGAATTTCTCAACTTCTTCGAGTGCTATCGAATCTTCGACCTAAAATTATTTTCGAGCCGGCTCTCCCCCTTAAGAAAATGGAGATTTTCTTATCCTTTGGATTCATTCTGTCTTTTCCCACTTGCAAGCTTCTCTGCTGATTCAATTCCCGTAATCCTTTCCTCGTCCCACTGGTCGTTAATCAAAATATTGATTGATGATTTCTTTCTAATTCTTTCTGTTATCAACATACTCAACTTGAAGCTCCCTGACTGTCACCACTTTACTTTTAATATTAAAATTCTACCACATCCTACACCCCTTCTACTACTCATGAAATTGCAATATCCTGTATTTACCCTCTACTGCTTCTAAAGTGGATACCTGTCAAGTTAGCACCCTGATCCAGAGCGAGAAAAATTCTTTCTCCTACCCTTACTGAACCCCCACAACGCTGATTAATTTCTGAAGGTAGGAAGACCCACTGATCATTTATCTGCGTGAACTTATCAACATTTCCAGTTCCAGAATTTTCCAATATTTATTTCATACCACGGTTCCTACTAAATCCTAGATCAATAATTCTCACGGCCCCAAATATTGCTAAACTCTCAAGCAGATTCAAATAACCCGGTTACAATCATAATACCCAATAATTCAGAAGCCTCTTCTGTAAATTTGAGTCAGTAAGAATAGGAGCAAGAACTGTGTAGAGCATAGGGAGAGCCTCTTGACAATAAACACTAAATAATGCATGATGATTAAAGTGTCGATGCACATTTTACCACCAATTTAAAATGCACATTTTGAAACAATTATATCAAATTGAACACATATATATAAGTAAGGCAATGTAAATAATGTAAATAATTTGAACATGCATCCAAGACAACAAGTAGGAATTTTAAATACAATTAAAACAACACTTACAAATGAGAAGCAATTAATTAGTAGCTTTGATGCACATGCTTATGAATGCATTGAAGAACCTGGCACCGCAGAAATGTTGGGCTCGGTTCCGGTATCCATTCCTGGCTTGACCAAATTGCAAACTTGGTTCGAACGGTTGATCAGTCTCTTAAGTCTTCAAATCCTCCAACCTTGATTCATACCTTTCCAAGACCTGTCACTCACAACTTGCTTTGCAAATAAATGCATGTGGGTGAAGCGTGTTCATGTCACGTAATTGTCATATAATTAATACCAGCGAGAATTTAATATAAAATGCAATAAGCAATTCATCAATACCTGAAATAAGCCACGTTGATCACATAATTTCAAGCAATTCAAGATGAAACATAAATCAATACAAGGGCACAAGTTATCAAGTATTTCAGGTAATTCAAAGAATCCAAGTAGCCAAGTAATTTCAAATAAAATGCAGGACTCTCAAATTATCAAGTAATTCCTATGCCGTACGACCTAGACTCGACACGACACGACACTAGAACCTCGGTTTTGCAACCGGGCTCTGATACCACCTTGGATGTAGCACCCCGGACACGTGGAGGTGCCACACCCCCGCACTATAGGTCAATCCACATACGAAACGACCCATCCGTACATGCACCAACCTATAGCGAACGGGTGACAATGCAATACACGACAAGCTAGGCGGGATTACTAAAACGTGCAACAAAATAAAGCGGAAGCATAAACTAATTTCTAACAAATAATTCCATTTATCCAATCATGATATTTCTCATTTCCCAATAAAATATATTCTAAAGTTACATATCAATACATTATCATCTTCCTTTAAAACCATAACAATAATAATTAAATGCACGAACCACGGATGACACGACTACATGAATGGGACTCGACTCGACTCGACTCCCGCCTAGCGTGCACCTGCAATAACCTGAAAGATGGAGGTGTCAGTCTGTGAAGACCGAGTGAGGGGTTTAAATATATATTAGCGCAGATAGCATGCAAGTTATATTCTCGGGTAAAGGTTTCTAAAGGATAAATATACAAGTTCAATAATAATCTAACTTCGCCCGAGAATACAACTATCAATATTAAGTTCTTGTTCTTTTCATGCAATCGATGAACATACTTGCTTGCTTGTTAATCATTAGGTGATCACGCAATTCCATTATCATGTAATCATGCAATAGTGTAGTCATATAACACGTTCATGGAATGGAAATCATGCAATCACTACATGGCTTGCTTGTAACACGATGGGTTGTTTCTCCTGTGGTTGGACGGACAACCACCGGCTCTAAGACCAGTCCAGCGCCCTCTCTAAGGAGAACCTGGCCAGGAGAACACATGCACACGATAGGCCTTTGTTCTTCTTGTGGTTGGACGGACAACCACTGGCCCGAAGACCAGTCCAGCGCCCTCACTAAGGAGAACCTAGCCAAGAGAACACACGAACATGACACGGTATTGTTCTTCCTGTGATTGGACGGACAATCACCGGCCCGAGGACCGGTCCAGCGCCCTCACTAGGGAGGACCTGGCCAGGAGAACACATGGCTTGCTTTCATGACATGACATGCTTGATTCATGCACACTAACGTAACCTACTTGCTTGATTCATGAACAATAATATAACTTGAAATGATACGTGCTTTCATGAAATTATAACTATAAATACCTTTGGCCAAAAACCACGTAAAGGTTATACGGGTTCTATATAACTAGAAATTAAACCTCACCTGACAGGCGACACAAGACTCGTGATTGCGTGAACGTGCTCATGCTTGATAATCTCCGCCCTGGAGAATAACTGGACAAGAAACGGGACAATGTACGTGCATGAGACCACAATTCAAGCATATTATTTCATATAACGACGCACGGCATGATCACACACGAGACATCGAGCATTACACAATGTAGCATGATAACATGTTGTTTCAACATATAATCAATCATATAATAGCAATTTGGGGTCAAATAAGCCATTGGAACGAGGGGCTAAAATTGTAATTTTGTGCAGAAACTTTCTGCACTTCCAGTGGCCTGGGAACGGCCGTTCCAGGCTTTAGTACAAAATGGGAAGGGCCGTTCCCCAGTCCCGGAGCGGCTCCCCGAAGATGGGAACGGCCGTTCCGGCTCGCAAGCCAAAATGGGAACGGTCGTTCGCCGCCAAGCACAATGTTCAAAATATGGGAACAGTCGTTCCCCAAATACAAAGGGAACGGGAAGGGCCGTTCCCGTTTTACAGAAACTGCAGAAAACAGGGGAGAAGAACAGGGCATGCACGAACCACTCCCAAATTCATCTCAAACACTCATGATTCAATTACACAAGCTAGAATTCGTAAAGGGTAATACGTACACATGCTTGAGAAACAATAACACTCAATATAAACACATAATTCATGCTTCAATCTCCATAATCACCAACTTGAGCTCAATTATCCAATTAACATATATTCCATAATTCTCAAGATATATACAAGGAATTCAAGTCTAAAGCTTGGAATATTGCTTCTAGCATCATATACACAAGTTATTATATCAAAATCATAACCCTAGCTTCAAGAATTATCATCAAGAATTCATATATAGCCATCTCTACCTTGAATGAAAGAAGGAGAAGAAAAGATGGAGATGTGATGAAGATGATGTCCCAAGACTTCCAATTCCTCAAAGATTTGGCAAGAAATGATGAAATCTCTCCTTCTCTTGGTTGGGGTTTTGGATCGGTAGAGAGGGAGAGCAAATGGTATGTTTTTTATGAAAGTGAAGAATGAAGCTTGGAGAAGAGATGCATATAACATGATATTTGGGGAGAAATGTAATAATTGTGATCAAATCCTTTAAGTTCTATAAGTTATGCAATTGAGTATACCAAGTTTGGAAAAGATCAATTAGGTCCAAAAGGTTTTCATGCAATTGGGTCCTTAAAGAAACGGAATTGAGCAATTAAGGACAATCATGCAATTAATACAAATTTGGACAATCAATTCATGTAACACTTAAATTCCATTTACACAAGAATTCTTGAAATGAAACGAATATCATATAATTTTCACGTAATCATGTTGAATCACAATTTATAAAATTAATATAACACTTATAAATTGAATAAATAAAATAATAAAATAAGATCCTAACGCTCGAAACTCACACGTATCGAGCGTACCTGACTGTCTGAAATTCGGGGCGTTACACGTTCCCTCCTTTTTTTTAATCATATCATTTTTCGACCCAACAATTATTTTCCTTCAAAAAATTTAAAGTAGCACCATTGAGTGGGTGAAGAGGGGAAGGAGTGTAGCTCCTTGCTTGAAAATTCCGCATGCTTCTTGTCTGTCATTCTTCTTTCCTCCTTGATTCACATTACCTGTATCCTACCTGCTAGGCTTGGGGCTTTTCCTTTCCTGCCACCTAGGGAACAACCCAATTATTAGTGAATTACCTTAGTAGATAAGCCCAAATCATCTTTGATATGGACCTCAAATAGTCTCCAAATTTTTGGGGAACCTTGCCCATCAGACGAAAAAAAAAATGAGGTTTACAAATCAAGGAAGGAAAAGAGTCATGATAGGCAGTTACTTTCAATCAATTTGATAAACATAAAATTAAAGAGATATTATATAATCACTATATCCCTAGAAAAATGGGAGTTTTCCATGGGTTGAAAAATTTTTACTTTGCTCCCAGGTCTAAAAAAATTTTAGTTCACTCCCCAATTCAAATGCATAATTTGAGTTAGCTCCCCAATTTTGGGGGCAGATACCACATATAGCGATTTAGATACACCATATGACGAATTAGGTACACGATTATGCATGTTTAATAAAACTCAAGAATCATGTACCTAAATCGTCATATGGTATATCTAAATCGCCATATGTGGTATCTGCCCCCAAAATTGGGGAGCTAACTCAAATTATGCATGTGAATTGGGGAGTGAACTAAAATTGTTTTTGACCTGGGGAGCAAACTAAAAATTAACTATACAAGTGGGGAGTTTTCTCAAATTACCCCCTAAAAAAAAGGGAACAAAAGAAATACTATCTGTTCTGCAAGCAACGTTATGGTGCCCAAGGGGTAATTCTAGCCCGAGCCTGGCTCGGCCAAACCGGTGTAACGAGGGGGCGAGTGTTTTACACTTGCCGTGTGGTTGGTGGAAAGTTTGGAGAGAGTGACCAATCAAATGGCAAGTGTAATACACTTGCCTTTTTAATTAGTTGGGTCCGACCAAGCCGGGTTTGGGCTAGAATTTTCCGTGCCCAAGGGAGGCCATAGAACCTTTCCCTTCTTCTCCACTTATTCACACGTCTCTTTATTTCCCCTTTCGATTAGAACTCTTCCTATCTCTTCTCACTTTAAATCCTTCTCCCTCACCTGTGATTATCTTCACTCATCGTTCCCTACTTCTTCGTCTTCGTTGGTAAGTGCTGGATTGAGGTTATCTTACTTTTTATGAAGCCCAAATGAAGATTCGCCAACAAGCCTATCAGGACTTCCCTAACACCTTGTGATGGCAGTCTTGTCCTTAGCCAGGTGGGAGGACTTGCGTATTTCTTCCTAAAATTCGTCTGATAGCTTAAATGCGGCCCTAAATTTCTTTCCTACCAAGGTGTTAGGGAAGTCCTGGTAGGCTTGTTGGCGAATCTTCTCCTTCTTCTCCGAGAGAGTAGATTCGAGTTTTTTCAGTTCAGCCTCTAAAGTTTTCACAGAAGCCTCATCTTGCTTCCTAATAGCACGTTCCTTGGCATAGTTTATCTCTAGAAGGGAACACTTCTGAGTCAGCTCTTGTTCAGCAGGGGGAAGGCAATGGGTCATGTTGCAGCAGGTGGGCGACAAGCGTTCTTGCCTGCGGAAGAAAAACAGGGGGTGAGCAACAAATGGAGTGGATGCATCCACAAATATCAAATTTAAACAAGTAACAAATGGGGCGTACATGGGAAACAGCTACGGCAGTCTGCCGGTGAATCTTCTCAGGAGGTAGGCTCGCCAGAAAAGCCTAGTCAGTGGTGGGAGTCATCCCTTACAACAGCTGTAAACTTACATCAGCATCCTGGTCAACCAAGACAGTGGCAGTAAAGGACACCTCTAGTTGCGGGCGGAACATGAGATCTATTTTTTCTCTCTGTTTGCGTGAGTTTTGCGGTGCAAGAAGTATATTCCATCAACTTTTGTGAAAGTATCGTAATATGCTGAGCTTATCAGGTTTATAAGATGTATTAGGAGGATGTGTAATCGACTCCGTGAATAAGTATTTAGATATACCGAGCTTGTCGGGCTTGTAGGATGTATTCATAGGAGGATGTGTAATCAACTCTGTGAATAAATATTTAAATATGCAGAGCATGTCGGGCTTAGAGGAATCGTACGTAGCACCATTCATTTAAATCTCTCAAGTTTTCATGAAAGTTTTCTGCCTAGATAATTGCAGCTTAACACACAAAACTTAATGCATAACAAAGCACGAAATTCGCATAGACAATTAATGAGTCCTGTCACAACAGGTGGGTGACAAGAATTCCTGCCTGCAGGAGAAAAACAGGGGATGAGCAACAAATGGAGTGGATGCATCAACAAATATCAAATTTAAACAAGTGACAAATGGGGCGTACTTGGGAAACAACTAGGGCAGTCTGCCGATGAATCTTCTCAGGAGGTAGGCTTGCCAGAAAAGCCTGGTCAGTGGGGGGAGTCATCCCCTGCAACAGTTGCAAACTCACATCAGCATCCTGGTCAACCAGGACAGAAGCAGTAAAGGGCACCTCTAGTTTCGGGCGGAACAATTGTGATGGCCTCCTTTCGCCACTTTCTATTCTATTAGGCCACGGTCGTGACTCTGGTCACGGCCTCCGGTCGTGATGGGCTCCTGAAACAGTATTTCCACTAGGATTCAAGTTTAATCCAAGGGGACTGGTTTTGGAGGTTTCCAAGGGCGATATAAAGTCCCAAGACGCCCTAGAGTCAACCTATCTTTCATTCAAACATCTGGGAGTTTTGTTGGAGATTTTCTTTGTCAAGAACAATTCCTTTTCTCATCATTTCTTCTTTAGTTTACATTTATTGTTTTAATTTTGAAAACTAATATGTCTTAATTTGGATTGGAATTCGTGTGTGGATTTTATGACTTTGTTTACATATTATTAAATTGGAATGTATGATTATGAAAATTTTTAGTTTAATTCTCATTATTGTGTGGGGCCGTTTCAAAAAACTCCCCATCGGTTTGGAGATTTTTACTTTAACTCCTCGAAAATTTCTACTAAATAATAGGATATAAATATTGCATTAGAACGTTTTAGTACTACGTTATGTGAAATTTATACAACATATTTTGAGAAATAAGAAAAATTATAAAACATAATAGGATATAAATATTACATTATATCATATTTGTACTACACGTGGGGAGTTAAGTAAAAATAGGATACCCAAGTGGAGATTTATCTCACATTACCCCGTTATTGGGGATCCTCGCTATTTGTGGTATTATGTATAGCTAAACCTTACTATTAAAGGGGATTTTAATATATTAAATTAAATAATTAAATTGAACCAAAAACTTATTGATTTTTTTTTTTTTTTTTGGTGCTAAATATATCAGGAAATTCCCGAAAAATCCCCATATGGGAACTCAAATTCCTCTTTACTCCCCACTTTCAAAAAAGTTCCTCTGAACTCCCCAGATGAAAATCAAAGTTTCTCTTTACTCCCCGTTTTTTTTGAAAGGTTGTATAAAAATTCAAGAATCGCGTACCCGAACCCCGAAATCACGTACTTAAATGCCCAAATGATGTATTTGGGGCAAATACATCATTTGGGCATTTAAGTACGTGATTTCGGGGTTCAGATACGCGATTCTTGAATTTTTATACAACCATGGAGAGTTAAAGGGAATTTGGCCTGTCATCTAGGGAGCAAATGAGAACTTTTTTAAAAATGGGGAGTTAAAGGGAATTTTTTCAACTTTTAGGTACTATTTATAGAAAACCCCTAAATATATTAAATAATCAAGTAAAACAACAACAATTATATCACTTCACAATGGAAAGAAATATTGTCGTTTCATATATAGATATAGATATAGGTTGAACACAGAAGTAGAAAAGGTTGATATATTTTTTAGGTTTTCTCACATAAATCATAAATGTAAGATACCAATACCACTGAATTTTTCAAACTTTGAACCTAATAATAAAAAGTACACTACCACAAGTTCTAGTCTCAATTTCTGAAACAATAGATATCTCTGTGATAACAAAACTGATTTCAGCTCAATTCTAAGTCTGTCTGTCTCATTGGCCTATAATTCATCCTTGCTGCCACTGTCATCTCCCATCAGTTCATCAAGAGAGAACTCGTCTTCTTCGATTATTTGCCCGTCTTTGCCGTCCCATGGCTCGGTTTTCAGAATTTTGGGGCTGCCATCCAGAGGAAGAGTGCCTTTTCCACCACGTCCAGCTTCTTTCACAAACTCACTG
Source organism: Lantana camara (assembly GCA_037501455.1). Lineage (NCBI taxonomy): Eukaryota > Viridiplantae > Streptophyta > Magnoliopsida > Lamiales > Verbenaceae > Lantana > Lantana camara. Next base: position 5,396,153 of record CM074864.1, read on the forward strand.
AGAACAGCAAATCAACATTAATAGTTAGTTGAGGGGCATTATTACAGAAACTTTCCCCAAGATTTGAGAAATTACAAAAACCTCTCCCTGCATACCCTAAAGTTTGGCTAACAAAAGCTATGGTAGTCGTGCAATGTCGAATATTAACCAGTAAGCGTCAAGTCCAAATAGGGTATTCATGAAAAACAATTGAGATCGACATCATTAAAATTCATAAATCCAAATATGTAAATTCTTCGATAGGAGAAATTTTGGAATTTGTCACACCTAAAAGGAAGTTTGTGTAATTAAGTCAAACCTCAGGATATATCAGAGTAATGATCCCTATATTATAACATACATTGATTTTTCAAATTTTTGGGGGAATTGGTATTCACCAGGCCCCCCACCCCGAACCCCCCAGGCCCCATGTGTGTGTGTGTGTGTGTGTGAGAGTGAGAGAGAGAGAGAGAGAGAGAGAGAGGGAGAGAGCGCGTTAGAGATAGATAGATAGATAGATCATAGTGTGTGCGCATGTCTCTGTGTGCTGAGAGAGAGAGAGAGTTGAGAGATTACATAATTTGGTCGCGCTCAAATGCGCTCTTGAGAGGTGCATAAGCTTTCTTTTTCAAATTAAGAGCTACTAAAGCTGGATAACCATAGCCTCCAACGCCAACAAGCGTTTCAAGATCAGGCTGCTTACCTGCAGCAGCCCATAGATAACTGCAGCAATTTTCAAACTCCACTCAGATAAAGTTTTCAAAAGAATAATTCCTTTTAACACATTATGGCTTGTTAGAGATGTCAAGAATTGAAGGGAATTTTTTCACTTGCCTGTAAGGGCTCTTCTTGAACTTCTCTGCAACTGATAATAAAAGCTCAAGGTACTTATTTCTTCCCTCTGCTTTGGAGTCCAAAATGTCAGGGAGGAAAGCAACAAAACAGATGGCTGCTGAACCACACTTCTCCTCTAGAACATCCTACATAGTATGAGAGAAAATTTCAGCTTCATTTTTAACTACTCAATAACAAATAACCATGGCCAAAATAATAGTAATAGTATATGTAACAATAATAATAAATAACTTTTTTTCTTAATGAAAAAAGGAGGAATTAGTGAATCAACAATAATATTAAATAACTTTTTTTCTTAATGAAAAAAGGAGGAATTAGTGAATCTTTATTAAAAATATATAAATTACTATTATTTTGGTGGGTGGGGGCTAAATGTAACAGAAAGGTAGGGAGGGATTAACTGGGCTAGTCAATTCAGTCACTTCGGGAGGGGCAGCATTTGTCTCCAGTTGCTCAAGAGCAAATGATTCAATTGCTGATGCTGTTCTTGCACCTTCGTAAGGGAATGGACTATCTTTGTCAGCACCAAACACCAGGATAGTGGGGAATCCTTGCACATTGAACTTGCTCATCAAAGACTGGCAATTCCAATTGGTTAGAAACGAGCCCCACTCAATTAGTAATGATGACAAGAAACAAAAGATCCAGAAATCTTTATCCAGATAAGTATGTTAAAGGAAAGAAAGAGAGAAGCAACATCAGAAGTGAGCAATGGGTTATAACTAACTTTTTCTGCGTCACAGTCTACATGACCCAACTTGACCTGGCCCTTGAGACTGTTGGCTGCTTTTTTCCACTCTGGAGCAAGCTTTTTGCAGTGCCCGCACCTTCAAAACAGCAAATTCAATTGAAACCCAAAAGTTAAGAAACAATAAAATTCAGTAGAACTATCAATAGTTCAACTAAAAGGACCAAGACAGATCAATTTCTAAAAAAATAATAATCATTTGTACATAATCAGTAGTTGTCCCTAGAGATTTTCATCTAAGGTGTTAGTTGGCCGCATTTTCACTTGATTTTCTAGTACATACATGAAGACCTTGGTTGGAGCATCAATTAATGACATCAAATGAAAATTTATGCAAAGTCACAGGGTTAAATTCAGAAAACAGATATGTCAAGAACACAACTCACCAAGGAGCAAAGAACTCCACAATCCATAGTTCCTTGCTTTTGAGAACCAATTCATCAAAATTACGCGAGTTCAGTTCAACTGATGCACTCGGTTCTGATTTCTTGCTGGATCCTGCTGAAGATTTCCCATCCAGACGTTCTTTCAGCAGTGCTTTGACCTATGGAAAATGCAAAAAGAAATGTCAAAACTTATCTTGTTGAAAAACTTGGTCCACAATAACTACAAACCAGCAAATGCGAGCATAATGTCAATTTCCTGACTCGTAAGCTTATATATTATCCATACGGGTGAAACATTTATAGGTCACATAGACAACATAGTTTTCTGAGGCCTGGTAGAAAGATCTGACCATAACACTTCTTCAAAGGTTCAAAGAAATGATCATGATAATTCCCTATAATCTTACGAAAATAATATGCGGCTATTTAATCAGGTGGTGACATTAGTTCAAAGAAAGAGCCTACCGTTAATTGCATAGCATTTATTGGTTCCTTGCAGACAAACTAAAGAACCAATATCCAGAAAAAAGTACAAGATCAGTAAATACAAAACTTAAAAGTAAATATTTTCACCTGTTGCAGCACAAATTCAACAATGGGCTTGGCTTCCCTTGCTCCTTGATAATCTACAGGGGCTTTTCCCGGTACAAAGACCTTAATGGTAGGAAAACCTCTGATTCCATACTCCTGTACAAGACAATGATGAAAATTAAAAAAATGGAAATACAACCCTGATTCATGTTAAGTTTAATATTATACATACAAAATGATCTCCCGCACGTTGAAATGCTCAAAAGAATATCCAAAAGACTACAAAATTCATCATATATATTTTCAGAAATGACTGAATGCCCCTTAGCTCGATACATCCAACTATTATCTTTAATGAGGAATGCAAAGTTCTATCAATGATGGATTACTTCTAGAGCCAACAGAATATTAGTGTTGGTACCATACTAGTACTACCATCCATAAAGAATAGTCTCTCACAAGCTCAAATTCTATAAACAAACTATTCAACAAGAAGGTACCTGAGCTAGTGACTGATGAGCATCAGCATCAAGAGCCGCTACAGTTGCTACACCTTTCAATACATTAGCCGCCTTCTCCCACGCGGGCGTCAAAGCTTGACAATGACCACACCACGGCGCGAAGAACTCAACTAAAACAACACCGTTCGAACTAAGCACCTGTATTGCGTTTGCATCATAATTTTTGTCCCAAAATGACATAATTTCACAATTAGTAACTCACTAAATGAAGCCCCATCAGAAATTAGAAAGCAGTTAAACATCATCATTAGAAATCCAACACCAGTTACATAATTGCAAAACAATGGCTTCCACTCTCTATATGAACCAAAATCAACATCCAACCAATGCAACAAACCAAATGACAGCTTAACCCATTATAAATTCAATATCATAATGTCACTGCAGAAGGGACGAAAGAAAACACTGAACGGATCTCAGTTTCAATCAGAAATGGGAGAATGGAAGCAAATGAACGTACCTTGGACTTGAAATTGTTAGGGTTCAGCTGAAGAACAGGGGATGAAGGTCCATACAAAGCATGAACACCTAATCTCCCAATGAAAGAGAGAAGCAGCAGTGGAACCAATGGCGATTTCTCCATTTCTCTGGATTTCTCTGTCGGAATGAAGCTCTGATTTTTCCGAGGAGATCAAAAAGCTAGCTCAATTGCTGTTACGTGTATTCAACCAATCAGAAAGCGCCACGTCATCATACATGTTTACATTGCTATTCATATTTTGGTCAGAATGGTCATTTTCCAAATCTTTTTTTTTTCGTTTTTTTTTTCTTGGTTTCCTTATTATCTTTTGGGGTTTCTTTGAAAACTCCCCATGAGTTGAAAAAATTTTAGTTTGCTTCCCATTTTCAAAATTATTTTTGTTCACTCCCTAGATGAGACTCATATTTTTAATTTGCTCCCCATTTTTTCGGCCACATACGTGATATTGCGAAAAATATACGACATAACACGATTTAGATGCGTGATATTACGAAAAATATACGTGTATAAAAACTGAAGATTGTGTATAAAAACTGAAGAATGCAGTATCTAAATCGTGTTATGTCGTATATTTTTCGCAATACCACGTATGTGGCCGAAAAAATGGGGAGCAAACTAAAAATATGAGTCTTATTTTGAGAATGAACAAAAATAATTTTGAAAGTAGGGTGCAACCTAAAAATTGAGTTCACAATTGGGGATTTTTCTCTAATTCCCCGTTATCTTTTTATCTATGATTTATGAATATGAATATAGAATACAGGTTAGAGTTTTAGAGATATGCAAACATGAGAGGCACACAACTGACACATAATTCTCTTGAATTTTCACGTCAAGTATTCGATCATGATCTGATACGATACAATAAAATGCAGTCATATTTTTAGATATTTAATAAAAAGGTAACACGAAATTTTTTTGAACTCCCACATAATGAAATCAGATCGATATTCAATATGAGTATATGACGCAACAAATTAAAATGATATTGTTAAAAATGTTTCACACATGCATGAGAAATTTAATAATTATAAGGAAATGATTGGCCATAAATATGGTCATAAATGTATTTTGTTGAATTTCCTCGTATTAACTAAAACGGGTTTAACTGTAACGTCCCAGCTTTTGACCTTTCAGGTAAGTACGCCATGTGTGAGTTTTGAGAGTTAAAAATTTATTTTAATTTGTTCAATTATTTAAATTTTTACACTTCATGACATAATTTTATAAAATTTTATTTCAAGTGTTTTCATAAAATTCATATCAAATTGGTACTTATGGCATAAGTTGAATTCGATGGGTACGTAAACTAATTCCCGAACGTGACTTAATTGCCTATATGTCCTTATTTGATCATTTTCTTCAATTTGAGGACTTAATTGCATGACTTTTGCATGGGACCAAATTGATCATTTATTATGAGATTGGACTCAATTGCATGACTTTTGAATTTGAAGGACTTAATAGCAAATTGGAGCCTTTTCATCCCTTATATTGCAGCATCACGTACCATTTCTCTTCATACAAACAAACATACATACACTTGCTCCTTTGTTTCCCTTGTTCCACCGATCCAAACCCCAAGTAGAAGAAGGAAGAATTTCATCATTTAAGCTATATTTTGGAGGATTTGTGGACCTTGGAGCATCATTATCATCATATCTTCATCTTTCCTCTTCTTTCTTTCATTTAAGGTAGAGATGGATATATATTTGAAATCCTTGATTGAATATGTGAAGCTAGGGTTATGATTTGGAGTGGATGAATTGTGTTTAGTTGTTGGAGACATAAATACATGATTATAGCTTGAATTTGATGCATATATTGAGAAGTTTATGAGCTTGGAGCATAAGTTGATATATGGGTTTGAAATGAATGATTCTTGGTGGTTTAGCATGGATTAAGTGTTTATATGAGATTTTATTGAACTATAAGTATGTTAGCATGTTTATTTCACGATTGGTATGCAATTGAGCTTGTTGTTTGATCATTTGTTGGTGTTGGTTTTTGGTTCGAATTGTTCCCCTGTTCTGCTTTGTTTCTGCTGCATCTGCATAACGGGAATGGCCCTTCCTGTCCCAGTTCATTCTGGGAACGGCCGTTCCCACCCATGACAGCTGGCGCGCGAGACTGGGAACGACCCTTCCCAGTTTGGCCTGTGGCCGGAACGGCTGTTCCCAGCCCCAAAAATTTCCAAAAACTTACAGACGCTCGGGATTTGTTCGGGGAGCCGGGAACGGCTCTTCCCATTTCTAGTTCAAACCCGGAACGGCCGTTCCCATGCTCCAGGGGATTTTCTGAATAAATTTGAGTTTTACAAATCGGATTCTAAGGCTATAAATGATCGATACGTGTTATTATATGCTCATTTTATGCAAGAATATGATCATATCATTCCATAAATTGTCAATGCATGTCATATTGTTCATGATTAAGCCATTCGTCCTAATTGGTTCATTTGAGTCGTGTCTCACGGACAATTGTCTTTCTTACCCAAACCAGCTTCCTGGTGACGAGGAGCAGGCTCCGTGAGCTGTATCCTTGTTTATTTTGTTCACACAGGTGAGGTTTAATTTCTAGATATATAGAACCTTTACAACCCTTGTGTGGATTTCGGCCAAAATGTATAAATATATCTACAGATTTTCATAAACCTTAAATGATTTCAAACTTCACCGTGTCTACTGTACTGAATTGACCGTATTTTGGCGAGTATATTGTATTACACTGTGGGCCCGAGGGTAGTGGCTTGAGCCAACCGGGAAAGCATGGACTGACGGGTAACTCTAGCGTTGTCCTCACCATTTTGGGATAACCCCTAAATCCACTAGGAAATTAGTGGAGGAAGGAGTTCCGAGCTTAGGGATTCATGTACCCTCTGCTCACACTGACTGGATGGTTGAGCCTTGCAAACCCACCATCACCCGAAGGAAGAAGGGACTGAAACTGCTACTGAATGTATTGCACTGTAATAACTTGCTTGATCACCTAAAATATTGATAACCTAATTATTGTACACAGTCGGAGTAAGGTTGGAGAATTGCCCTCACTCGCCAGGCCACTGATTGACTGAAACTGAATTAAATGTTAAACTTGATAGTTGTAACCTCGGGCGATATTATATCTTATTTCTTAAATTATATTGTTCTTTCATAAAACATCACCCGAGATTATAATTTGCATGTATGTGCCCTTATATTTATTTATACCCCTCAGCCCTCACTCAGTCTTTTGTAGACTGACACCTCTACCTTTCAGTTTTTGTAGGTGTCTGCTAGGCGGGAATTAGAGTCGAGTCCTGTCTTTAATTTGGGTCTAGCATACTTCACCTCATGTCTTACTTTCATGATATTGAAATATGTTGTTGATGTCTATGGGGTATTAGTATATTTATGGAATTTTGGAGATGATAATGTATTGATATGTATATAGGAAGATAAAATGCTTTTGGATACTTGATAAGTGATAATGAAAGTTCATGTTTCCGCTCTTATTATTATGAATTGATTTGATTGGTTTGGGGTTTGTCCCACCTAGCTATTATCGTTTTTTTTTTATTGTCTTCCGTTTGCTATAGCTTTGGTTCATTTATGGATTTTCCATTTCAAATGTGAATTGAACTATAGTGCGAGGGATGTGGCTACCTAGCGTTCCGGGTGCTACATCCTAAGATGGTCATGGGCTGATGGGTAACTCTAGCGTTATCCTCACCATTTTGGGATGACCCTTCTTTCCATCAGCTGCACACCATCACCATCCACCAAACCTCACAGAAAGCAATAGAGGTGGCGAAGAACAGAGCCGGAGAGTGAAAATCGAGTAGCTTCTTCCGGCGGAAAGGATTAAAGCACAAAAAAAAGGGAAAAGATTTAATTATTTCGAGGAGGCTTGTCACTATTTCCCTCTTCATGACAATGGTGAGTTTCAACCGTTTGCGGCACGGCAGAGTGTTAAGATCCCTACAACTGCTCCAACAAACTTACAGAAAATACCCCTCAAAGTTGCACTAATAGTTACAGAAAAATGGAGAGTGAGAACAGAGTAATCAGAAGAAGAAAAGAGAGAGAAGAGCCATAGAAAAGAAATTGGATGTTCTTCATTCATAAACTTGTTCGCCAAAACTGGATTAACAAAACCGAAACCCTAAGAGCAGCAACCAATCCAAAACTGGATTAACATAAACTAGCAGGTTTAAGGAAAAAGGGAATAAAACGCAATTACAAGATTGACACTTTCTCTTAACTTTACATGTTTCTATTTCTTTCCAATTAAGCCCTCCCTTTCTCAATCTAACTGACGAGTTTACCCCTGAGTAATTGGCGTGATCATCACAAATCTTCCCCTTTGAAAAGATCCTTGTCCTCAAGGATCCTAACCGGCAACACCACCAAATCCTGGTTACTCCTTTCTAAAAAACGGCTCGCAAATTTAGTGATAAAGGCATAGTTGAAGGAATCAGAGAAACAATCCACTTGACGACAGTCCTCCCAAAGTTTACATCTTTCTCATAGTCTGGATATTTATCAATAATGAAACCAACATCTACTAATGCCTTAGATGCTAGTATCCACAAGAAAATCTTATAGCTATTGGAAGAAATGACTGCCATAAGCTCCACCAAATTACAGTTAATGACATTTATTACCAAATGCATATCACTCATTGCTATCACAACAAATGTCCCAAGATTTCCTATGCTTGATTTGCTAATATCAATTTCCCAATAAGCCAATACAACCAAGGAAAAAACAAATTCACTCTGCCACAACGCTTCCAATATCATCACCCAGAATAATATCCCATTATACCTTTCTTGCCTTGGGCCAGATGCATAAAGTTGAGGATACCTCAGAAGAACCGCTCGACTTAAATCCTTATCAAGAATTCCAACCACTATCATCGGTAAAGATATGTATATTGCTGGGTATAACACAGTGCTCAAATTAGTAATTGTTGTTAATGTGAAAATCAGGAAGAGCACATACCAGAACAAGGAGAGAACAAGAACAACTTTTCTGTAGAAGTTGTACAATATCATGTAGCTCATTCGTTGATAATTCTAGCATCGATACACCAGTAACAATGGAACCAAATATCTGAATTAACCAATTGTAAAATCCAAAACTAAACGCTGGGAAATATAGCAAACCTCATAACTGGACAAGGTCAGGCTGTGCTGACTAGGACTGCTTCTCTTGTAATTGACCTGAAGATGAGTTATTATAGGTCCTGCAACAATCAAGTCTTCTATCCCTGAAACATTAAATTTCTGTGCAGCCTTTTCCTTTTTTCCTTTTTTCCTTTTTTCTGCTCTACAAAATTCATTTCATTTTCAGCTGCAACTAATAGTCCTCCTTCAAAGTTGTACTTATGTATTTGATATTCAGACAAGGCAGGTAATTCCCATTCCTCCATCTCTGCAGCCAAAGATAAGCATGCAATCGAAAACAATTGAATAACCCACAATTTTTCGTTATAAATCGATCTTCTTTCCAAAAACAGATCAAAGTACACCATCAGTCTTAAGTGCTGAATGAAACACCCCCACAAAACCGACATATTCCAATTGACGAAGAAAAAGATGGGTGAAATCAATTTGTTCTAAAAAAGATCACCAAACATAAGCCATGAATCGTCATTGCGTTCAGCCAAGAGCTTAAGAGATGCAGTGAAATAAATGTCTTCTGAAGTCATCATAAAAAACCATTGTCTTGAGTAATTGGCAGTAGGTGAAATTTTGATTATGCTCTAAGGTGTCAGGAAGAAATTCTGGTATGGATTGCTTTAAGATGCAGCCCATATCAAATCCATATACATTGTTCCAAAATCCAATCTCGTTTTCCTTGTAATCAGCATCTTCAAGAGTTGTCAATTGAAGAGGGGCTTTATCAAGCAATGCAAGTCCATCTTGGACAAGCCACTTGTCATGAGCATAAAGATCTGTGTATCTTGGACAAGCCACTTATCACGAGCATGAAGATCTATGTTTAACATATTCTCATAAACTAGAAAATATCCCATCAGCTCATAAATAATAATATCAGTATTAGGAAGTGGTAGCTCAATCTCTTCAATCTTTCCCTTAAGAACAATTATAACGTTTGAAAATCCATTTTTCTTTACCGTCTTCTGAGCTATATCAGCCATGCAGGAGCATTCCATCTCATAAACATGTTTTGCCCCAACCCTGGCACAAATGAGTGAGAAGATTCCAATTCCTTCCGGAGCTGCAACTTTTAGCGTATGCTCATTGAACCTTATCTCAACCACCTGAGAATCTATTTTCTTCCATCCAACAATGTTCAAGAGGAAATGGCCTGGTGCTTCACCAATAATCCAATGCATCTTATTTATCTTAAAATAAACTCATGATGCAGATTGGACAACATTTTCATGCAATGAGATTTTAACCATCTTATCTACTTTTCTGCTCGAGAACGACTCCTGATGTAATCTACAATAGAACCTCCAAAACATGATTTCATCCTCAGTTTGAATTCTGATAATTGAACCTTCCAAAGATTCTCCTACAGAAATACTACAAGTCAAAAGACTACTGAAAGTAGATCTTTCACTAAAGAAAGTGATGATCTCCTCAAGAACTGCCACAACAACCTCATCATTATCCTTGCTATGTTCAATTGCAATTGTCCCAAGAACTCGAGTATCAATATGCGAAATTTGTAATAATCCAGAGACTTCCTTGGTCCTTATATCCCAACTTATATATCTCAATTCCTCCAGCACTCCTTTTAGCAACTCGTCCCTAATCCTAAAGGTGCCCCATATCTCACAACTTCCCTCAATATTATTAACAACTTTGCTAAGCAACACTATATGTGGACTATGTTGCACAAATCTCAGCAAATCAAACAAACATCCACCCGGATCAATCATAAACTCAGTAAATGGAGGGGCATACTTACTATACGAGAAGTGCAGACTATCAGTGAAACAACGATCATTTTGATTTTTGCAACTCTTTTGACCGTTTTCTGTAATTTCACCAAACAGAATCAACCCAAACTTGGAGTTGAACTTATTTGCAGCAACTTCAATTTTAAATCCCTTTACAATTTGGTTATTGTAATCTATTAAGCTCCCGATCCGCATCTCGCCACCAAACTCTAGTACATTTTTCCCAACCTTATTCTCCAATACCTCATCAAACGAATTGCAATAAGTTTCTATTGCCCTTGATTCCTTCCCATCGGACACATACATATTCTCCAAAGTAATGTTTCTTGTTTCTACTTCCAACATCCCTTTTGTTTTTCTCTCAGACATGTCATCGAACATCTGCTTGCCAATCTCTTTTGCAGCTTCTTTTGCTATGAATTTCTCATCCTTCATGCCATCAATGAGATTTGACACGCTCAGTTGATCATTACCCGATAAAACAGGGGTAGTGTTCTTCCCTTCTATCACCCAAACGATTTCCCCCATTTTGGAATTCATTGAATCTTCCATCTTCTTGGAGAAATCCTCCAGTAGTTTTTTAATCTATTCTTGGCCCTCTGTTAAGAGGCCATAAGCTTCTCTCAACTAATTAACAGCGATTTCCAGTTCATCAATACGTTGAGCTTGAATCTCCAGGTTTTGCTCGAAACCTTGCTCTGATACCATTGTTAAGATCCCTATAATTGCTCCAACAAACTTACAGAAAATACCCATCAAAGTTGCACCGATCCTTACAGAAAAATGGGAGAGTAAGAACAGACTAGTCAGAAGAAGAAAAGAGAGAGAAGAGCCATAGAAAAGAAATTGGACATTCTTCATTCATAAACTTGTTCCCAAAACTCATTACAAAGGATATATAAGGACTCTACAAAACCGAAACCCTAAGTGCAGCAACCAATCCAAAACTGAATTAACATAAACTAGTAGGTTTAAGGAAAAAAGGAATAAAACGCAATTACAAGATTGACACTTTCTCTTAACTTTACATGTTTCTATTTCTTTCCAATTAAGCCCTCTCTTTCTCAATCTAGCAGACAAGTTTGCCCCTGAGTAATTGGCGTGATCATGACACGGAGGTGGGGCTGGAAGCGAAGGAGGAGTTGCTGTGAGGAGTTTTGAGAAGAACCCATCTGTGGGCGAGTGTCATGTGGTGTTGGCACAGATTTATTTGGGTCGGGAGAGGTTTGAGGCGGCGGAGTGAGGGCTGAGACTAGTGGTGGAGGGGGGAGGCGATGGTGGTGTTACAGAGAACCTGGTGGTCATTGGAGACGATGATGGGTGCTGCATTTGCTTTTGTATTGCTGTGTTTGGGTGGAGCGGCGGCGGCAAACCGGCGGTAGTGCTCTGGGTCGCGGCGAACTCTACGTTTATTTTTCTGGGATGGAGGAAGGGGGTGTTAGATTTTTTTCATATATATATATTATATTTTTAAAATACATTTTAATAATATGACATATAATTTGATTTATAGCCCAAGTTAAGTAAATAATAATTAAGTTTATAGGATTTGAAATAATAATAATAATAATAATAATTTGTTGGATCGATAATTATAACATATTATAATTATAATAATTTTAAAATGATATATAATACTTAGGGATTTACATATTTCTTATATCATTAATATAATATTTAATTAAAATTTAAAATTAATATAATAATTAGAACTCATTATAATAATATAACCTAATGTTATATTTATATTATGCAATTTTTACTATATGTATTAAAAAAAAAGAAAATACATATTGTCTTTATAATAACTAACGGAGAATTGACAGAATTGGGATCAAAAGTGAAGTTTTTGTACTTTGGGATCAAATTTGTCCGAAAACCAAAGGGGTGGGACCGTAAAAAAGGTATGGGATGAAAAAAATTTTGACTTTTAAACTGTGGGACTAAAATTGCAATTTTCTCTATTTCAAATTGAAAATTAGTTTTTGTAATAATTTAATATATTTTTATATATAATAATATATATTAATTGAATATATATACATATATATATTAAATATATTACTTTTTTATTAATTTTATATAAAAATCAATATATATATATATATATATATATAATATTATATATCTAAAAATTAAAATATTATTTTTTAATTAAATATGTTGGCTCGCGAGTCACGAGCTAGATTCAAAGTGGCTTAGGTTCGGGCTTGGCTCGAGCTTGCTCACCAATCTCGTGAGCCGGCTCGGCTCGTTTGCACCCCTAGATAATGCAATTCCAAATTCAAACATTTTTATATTTATCATATGATGATGCCGAAAATTGGTTGTCATAGATTGAACGGGATCGGCTCCAAATTTCCAACAAATCAGCCAAGAGATGGGTTCTTCGACCTGCTAAGATCAACAACAACAACATAAAAATACCAGGCGAGAGTTGTTTCCCGTGTAGGCACTCCGACGCTCTAGACAGTGAGATTGTCTTAGGTGGGAAAAAGGATGATATGAAAATTGAGCAGAGTTTCATTTTTATTTTTATTTTTGAAAGGAAACGAGAGATAATTACAACGAATTCAAATCTCCCGTAAGGAATTCCTTCGCAGCATCGGGGAGTACACTTGATGGGCCCTAAATCACGCTCAGATCATCGCCCTACACGTGTCGCGATCTGGACGACACAATCGAAACCAATCTGGAACACTTGGGCTTAGACGCTCGAGAAGATGGGCTCGTGACAGCAGATCCAGCCCACCTGCCTACGGTCTCGCTATCTAAGGCCCGCCTGCTAAAGAGCCCCCTCCGAGCGTGGGTCTTTTTTCAAAAACTGCCTGACGCTCGCCATATGGCCTTGCGGGAGCAATCTGAGTCATCTTCTCCACAACTCTTACACACTAAACTGGGCATCTTCTCCCCTATTTTTTCTTCTTCCCAAGCTCCGCATTCCACACACCATCGTTGCATCCACACTCTTGGTGTTATCCTAGCTGGAAGAACCCACGCTTCAAAGAAAACCCAGTTCCTGAGGCTCAAACGCCTGTGATGATCTTCCCTTCCACAAACATATTCTAAAGTGATTGGTGTCCAAATCCCTTCCATGTTTCTGCACCATCATTTTTTGCGTCGTCTGTGGGAAACCATCATCTTCTTCATCTTCTTCAGATTCTTCTTCTAAGCTAGTTGAGAAGTAACACCAATCGCCTTCAACCATGGTAACAACAACAAGATCAGGAGCTCTTAACAACAGGGGTACTCTTCCTCCGGTGAATAAGAAAAATCCAAGGGACGGTCCCAACGTCGCTGAGAATGCCGCCGTGCAAGCCGGTAACTCCCCAGTGGATGGGAATACTCTTCCGGCCACCAATGCTGGAAGCGGAGGTAAGGAAGTCTTGGTGGGATCTCTCCCCGTCATTGGGACTGAAGCTGGAGTCTCTGCTACCCCGCCTGTGGCGCTCATGCACGCCGCCACCATCACCAACCCCGCTGCATACTTCATAGCGATGCCCCCGCCCGGGTATACATACATGCAGCCCAGCATTATGCCTGGAATGGTGCCAGACATGGTGCCCATGGTGCAGCCCTACCAAGTGGGAACGTTACAACTTTCCAGTTTCCATTTTTAGAGAAATCCAAGTAGTGGAGATGCCCCAGATGACATCGCAATAACTCCAGGCGCTTTACGCTCAATGTGAGGTGCAAACCGCCCAAAATTCCTGGAAGCACTTTACATCCACCTACTTCCCCTCGGGAGTGGGCGCCTAGATGGCTCCCCCTATGGGAGGACTTCAAGTTCACCTGTTAACTGCTGCCCAAAATATGTTGAGGGCTCAGCCACATCCACCGCCACCGGCACAGGGGAAATAAGCCCCACCGAGGGGCGAGTAGGAGCAACCCCCAATGGAGAAGGGAAGAGCCCCCCAGCCGAGGGCGGACGCAAAAGAGGAGGTCCAATCCCGGGCCTCCAGGAGAACAAGCAAGAGAGAGGGTGGCGACCCTCGCCTGAACGGTGTGTAAGACCAGTTAGATGGTCTACAGCAAATGGTTGAGTAGCTCTCTTGAGCGCAGTCTCAAGCCCCTCCCGTGGGGGGTGAGAGAGCAATCACCAGGGACGCTCGCCAACCATGGAACCAAGCCCCTCATCGGTGGAGGGAGGAAGACTACGAAGAACATGACCCCGAGGGCGGGAACCATAGGCATTTGACAGGCGGTTCACCCCTCATTGACGAGGTTTTGATGGCCCATGCGGGGATGGGTAAAATCCCCACATCCGTCAACCGCTACGTCGGGACCACCGATCCGGCCCAGCATCTGGATCACTTTGTGCATCTGATGCACTTGTATGAGCATTCCAGTCATTACTGGACCAAGATCTTTGTCACTTCCCTTGTGAGAATGGCACAAGAGTGGTACAAGAAGTTGCCCCCCTCGCTCCATTCGAGGGTACGAAGATTTGTCTGATACCTTCCTGAACCACTTTAACTCTCTGAAGGCACCAGCGGCCGCCGCCACGGCTCTCTACAGCCTGGTACAGAGACCGAACGAGACCCTCAGGTCCTTTATGGATAGATTCAACAAAGAGATCCTGCTGGTGGAGAAGCCCTCGATGGACTTCCTGAGACATGTGTTGTTTGGGGCTATCAATATGAAGCACTATATCAGCAAGGAGTTTGTAGAGGAGGTGGCGAAGAAAAAACCTCGCTCCTTAATGGAAATAAGGGACATAGCCGATTCTTTTTTCACCCTCGAGGACATGTACATCGCGAGGCGCAAAAGCTTGCCAACCCTCCTTGCACTGTTACGGGCCAGGAGGACAGGGGGGAGTCCAACAGAAACCGCCGCCGCAGCCCTGCTCCTGCTCGAAGGAGCTCTCCCCCCCCCCCTTTACGTAGCTTTGAGCGCATCTCCCTCAACAGACCTATTGCTGAGGTATATTCCATGGCGTCCAAAAAAATGTTCAAGAGGCCATCGAAAATAAGGGAAACCGAGGCTCAGAAGAGCTCGGGCAAATACTGTGCTTTCTACAAGCAAAAGGGGCACGATACCAACGAGTGTCGTCAGCTGAAGAGCGAGGTCCAGAGGCTCATCGTCGGGGGGTACCTCAAGGAGTTTGTGCAGGTACTAGAGAGATATGACGAACACTGCGCCGAGCATGCCAGGGCTAGAGAAAGAAGTCGTTCCTGCTCAAAGAGCCCTCGTCACCATCACCCAGAAAGCAGCAACTGTGGTAAACAGAAGGTCGCCGAGATGGAGAACCAACCCTTCACCGTCATCCACATGATCGCTGGCGAGCCCTCGGGAGGGGATTCCAACGCCTCTCGCAATCACCACGTCCGTAGCTATGACCAGAGATCCTCAAGGCCCAGACAGGTGTATTTCCTGGAAGAATCCTCACGCTCAAAAGAGAATGAAATCCTAGGCTTTACCGAAAAAGACCTAGAGCACACTGTAACACCCCATGGGGTTGGTGAAACCTCTGACTGCCCCATGGTGGTTAGCTTAGATGTTCACAACCATGTTGTAAAGAGGGTCTTGATTGATAGTGGAAGCTCTGTGAATGTTCTCCCTTACTCAACGTTTCAAAAAATAAATATTATAAACATTCCCATCGAGCCCCTCAGAACAGCCCTCGTCGGCTTTGGGGGTTCCGAGGTTGTCCCACGAGGACAAATTCGTTTGGCCACCTCTTTTGGTCGTGCTCCACAGTGGAAGACTTTGACCATCCTGTATACCATCGCTGAGGTAGATCTGCATTACAATATTATCATCGGGCGCCCAGCCCTCATGGACTTCAAGGCTGTGATTTCAACTTACAATCAGAAAGTCAAGTTTCCCACCCCCAAGGGTACGGGCGAGGTACCGTGCAATGTCAAGGAGGCTGGGGAATGCTATATTTTATCTCTTCGTAGTCACAAGCCCAAGCAAGCGGTCCAATCCGGATCCACCAAGAAGTTTGTAGAATTCCCCAAGTCGGATGAGGATGGCCCAGGGCGTAAGAGGGCCAAGCTTTACAAGAAAAGAGAGGCGAGCGCTACCCGGGGAGCAGGCGACGATCCCCCAGGGGCCGTAGGAGGTTCCTCCTCGAACAGTGAGGGCGACGGACCCTCGAGAGAAGAAAACGACTTCCTCATGGGGAAGAAACGGGTGCTTGAAGCCCTAAGATCAGAGGTTCGCATTGAGCCTATTGAGAATTTTCTGACCATCGAGTTAGAGCCCGGAAACCCAGAGAAGACCACTCAGATAGGCTCCAACCTCGACGGTCCCTCCCAGATCATGATGATCGATTTCTTATGGGAAAATCTTGATGTATTCGCATGGAAAGCCTCAGATCTAACTGGGATAGATCCGAGCGTCATTGTTCACAAGCTCAACGTTGATCCAGCCTTCAAGCCAGTCAAACAGAAAAAGAGAGATGTCCACGAGTTCCGACGGCAAGTCATTGAGGAGGAAGTCAACAAACTCCTCGAGGCTCAGTACATTGAAGAGATCTTGTATCCGGAATGACTCTGCAACATGGTCCTCGTACCCAAAAGTGCTAATAAGTGGCGCATGTTCAATGATTTCACAGATCTCAACAAGGCGTGCCCCAAAGATCCTTATCCTCTGCCGAGGATTGACCAGCTTGTGGATTCGACGGTAGGTTGCGAACTTATGAGCATGATGGATGCCTTTCAGGGGTATAAACAGATTTTCATGGTGCCCGAGGATCGCCCTAAAACTTCCTTCGTGGTCTACCTGGGTGTTTATTGCTTCCTAGTCGTGCCGTTTGGGCTCAAAAATACTGGAGCCACGTATCAACGCCTGGTCAACAGAATGTTCGAGCGTGAAATTGGAAAGTCCATGGAAGTCTACGTGGATGACATGATCGTCAAGAGCGAGTGCCAACATTCACACTTAGATGACCTCAGGCAAGCCTTCGATATCCTCCGCCACTACGGTATGAAACTGAATTCCTCAAAATGTACTTTTGGCATCCGAGGGGGAATATTCTTGGGGTATGTGGTCAGTCAGAGAGGCATCGAGGCTAATCCAGAGAAAATCAGGGCAATCATAGACATCCCCTCCCCTCGAAACGTTAGGGAGGTCCAAATGCTAGTGGGCAAGATCATCTCCCTGAACAGGTTTATTTTGCGCTCAGCGGACAGAAACTTGCCTTTCTTTAAAATTCTACGTAATGTTCGCAACTTTACCTGGACCGAGGAGTGTGATAAGGCATTACAGGATATGAAACGGTATCTCTCGAGCGCACCTTTCCTGACGAAGCCAGTCCCAGGAGAGAACTTGCTCGTTTACCTCTCCGTTTCCTCAGAGGCTACGAGCGCAGTCGTCATTGCCGTTCGCGAGCGTAAGCATCTGCCGATTTATTACTTAAGTAAAATCTTGTAAGGGGCCGAAAAGAGATACTTGGAAATAGAGAAATTTTCTTTCGCCCTCATTAATGCTTCCAGAAGACTAAGGCCATATTTCCAGGCTCATTCTATCACCGTGCTTACGGATCAACCTCTCAAATAGGTTCTCTCGAAGCCAGATGTCTCAGGAAGGCTAATTAAATGGTCAATAGAACTCAGCCAGTTTGACATCAACTTCGAGCCTAGGACAACTATGTTAGGAATAGTGCCCTAGAAAGCCGATTGTATATCCGCTTTGTATTTTTCCTTATTATAATCACAGACAATCTTTGAATGAAATAACGAATTGAGGCAACACTTCTTTATATGCTCTTGTTTGGTATGCATTTACTTTATCTGTGCATGTATGAGAACTCCCGTAATCCTGATGACTTTAGGACTCTACCATTTAGGTGAAATGGTTCATGAAACGAGCCCTATATCACATAAGTCATGATTAATAAAATACTCCAAGCCGATGAGTCCTACCGACAGTGGGAGTGTCAACCTGACTCCTCTAAGGCTTGCTTGTGGGATCACGCCCTTAAGAAGGACCACCTTGTTTCATGGAGGTGGAAAGTATATAGTTGATACGTGCGTGATACATGAGGGTGCTTACTTCAATAAGTAAGTTCACTGAGGTGCCCCGTGTGAGAACATTCCTAAATGGGAAAGGAAGTTTCTATTTCAGGAAATAGAAACTTCCAGATTAGGAAATATCTCACGAGTCATTGATGTGATTAATTGATCCTTAGACTTGAGGTTCCTTGTCACTTTATGAATTAACTCTGTAGTCTTAGGTATAAGCTTTAAAGGGTGTCACCTTAGACAACTGATTCAAGGCTTATGCTGGGGCTGCACAAGTGATTCATGAAAGTGAATGAGAATCAAGAAAGGACCTACACTTGTATTTGCAAGGTGATCTCTTATTGTGTAAGTCATTCATATGCCATATGGAGTCCTTGGCCAAGGCAGTAGATCAAGACATCAAGAAAAGGGTTTCTTGGATTGAGATCAAATGGATATGAAATGCACTTAGCTTTAAGACCAGATTATTAGGGTTCTAATTATTCCCTTACCCTAGATCTTGGTTGAGAAATAGTAAGTAGGAGGATTATATCTCACATGAATCAATGACTTAAAGGTTCTGTCGAATCCGAACATTCCAATTCAGCTAGGGGTTAAACACCTGTTGCTAGACTATGGTCGTTTAATCTGTGGACTGATTAATTAATTAGTGAATTAATTAATTAGGGTCACTGCTAATTGAATTGAGAACCTAGAGGGTCACACACAACAACTAGGTTACATGAGTTGAGGCTTTAAAATGCTTAAAAGAGTTAATCGGGCCTAGAGGGTTCCACACGTGTGGGTCACGTGACTGGACACGTGTCATTGGGACACATATACCACACGTGTTCATTTAATTATATATTAAATAATTAATTTATTTTATTAATTATTTAATAGACTTTGGTTTAATTTTGAATTAAAAAGAAAGTCTTATTTTTGAGAAAAATAATCTAGTTAATTAATTAATTAGATAAAAATAAATTATTTATTTTAAATAAATAAAGTATAAAATTATCCAAAAATAGTTTGGATATTTTAGCTCTCTTGAAAGTTGATTTGAATTTGAATTCAAAGTCAAAGTTAAAATTACTTGATGATCAAGTAATAGGAGAGAGGGACCAAAATCCTTAGCCCATAAGGACTAGGATTTTCGGTCCTCCCCTTCCTATAAATTGGGGAGCTCGAGTTCCTCTTGGAGCTAATCGAGAATTCTTTTGGTTCATGTGTTGAACACCATCCTTTCTCCAAGATAAACGAAACCCTAGGTTAAGCCTAAACACTAACTAGAGAACTAGCATCCTTACTAGTTAGATTGTAGTCAAGTTGGTCGACTATCTCTAGAGAGCTTCAAGTTAGAAGTTTGAAGATTCGAGCTTTACCAAGGAGAGGGGATCACGCCGCGAGAAGAGCGTTCTTGGGTGGCTTGAAACGCTTCAAGAAAGTTAATTAAGAAAGTAAGTTTCTAATCCCTACGAATTTGGTTACACGATTGCGAGTCCAAGATCCTTTTGTTGGAAAATTTTTAAATTTCCGCTGCTTTTCTGATTCCGTTTTCCAACAAGCTAGGCCATTGATTAGTACGATTGATCCCTCCGAGCATTGCTGGCTTGATGATATCATCAGATTCTTGAGGGACGGAGTCAATCCTACCGATAAGGTGGAAGCAAGGAAAGTCAGGAGTAAGGTCCCTCGTTTCTCACTTGACAATGAGGGCAGGCTCTTCAAACGATCTTTTCAAGGCCCGCCATTAAGATGCTTGAGACCCTCGCAGGCCAAGGAGGTGCTTGAGCATGTGCATAATGGAAGTTGTGGGAATCATACTGGCGATCGGATTCTGGCCAAAAAAGGTATTAAGGAGCGGATTCTATTGGCCCTCGGTACTACAAGATGCCATCAATTACTCTAAGAAATGTCATAATTGTCAATTTCACTCCAACGTCCCTCTGCTGCCTGCTGCCCAAATGGTCCACATTGACGTACCATGGCCCTTTGACTAATGGGGTATTGATATAGTGGGACCCCTGTCGATGGCTGTCGGACAGAAAAAGTTTGTGATCCTCACAGTGGATTACTTCACCAAGTGGGCAGAGGCCGAAGCGGTCGTAAAAATAACGTTCAAAGTGGTAAGAGACTTCATTTGGAAAAACATCATCTGCAGGTATGGCATCCTAAGGGTGCTAATCTTAGACAATGGTTCACAATTCATCGCCGTTGACACTCGAGAGTGGTGCTCAGAACTTGGCATTGAGTAACGCTTGACTTCCGTGGGCCACCCTTAGGCCAATGGTCAAGCTGAAGTCACGAACAGGACCATGCTCCAGTATCTAAAAACGATGCTCGAGAGTAATAAAAGTGAGTGGGCTGAAGAACTTCAGGGACCCTCTGGCCATATCGTACTACCCCACGAGCGGCAACAGGCGAGACTCCTTATTCTCTCGTTTACGGCCCCGAGGCCATGATACCTGCGGAAATCGCTCAAGAGTCCGCACGTATTGTATATTTTTTCAAGCCTGCAACTAACGAAAGTAACCGGGCGCTCAAATTGGATTTGCTAGACGAAAGGAGGAACACTACTTGGGCCCGGATCCACAGATACAAGGCAGCAGTGGTCCATCAGTACAACAAGTGGGTCAAAGAGAGGACCTTCCAGTTGGGGGACCCGGTTCTCAAGAAAGTTGAAGTGTCCAAGCAGGTGGGTAAGTTAGACCCCAACTGGGAAGGCCCCTTCAAAGTCACTCGGGTACGAGCGAACAATACCTACCTGCAAGAAACTTTGCAAGGCGAGCGTCTCCCTCGTCCATGGAATGCATGTAACCTCAGAAGATTCTACGTATAATTGTAACCACTGTAAACTCCCGCTCGAGGCACTCTATATCTTCTTTTTGATAGAAATGCAATTATATCAGTAAGTATCTTCCATATATTGTCTATCTTTTACTTGATTCAATTTATGGTAATTTGCATTATCAATTATATCAATGCCCACTCCGCGTCGAGGATACTCTACGTCGAACAGCTTGCCATCCACTCCCGTGTGGGTCTCTCGTAAAACGAACGAACCCCTCTTCAGATCAATGCTATTGCTGTGTCGAGGGCACTCCATATTAAACAGTTTAATGCTCATAAGCGCATAAGCCCTTCTTAAAATGAACGGGCCAGAATCGGGGTTACTATATGCTTAATTACGCCAACTAGATACTGCTTACTCTAGTACGTGATCGTAAACCCCTTAGAGATCCTCATCTCATTGCATATGCGTACTCTCGTAGACGATAATCACTTAGCAAATCCTCTTATTGATTTCTAAGTTCCAGTTTGTACTACAGCTACGCTCATTATTATTCAGCACTTAGACTAATTCTTATCAAGAAAAACACTTAGCAAATCCCCTGGTGGATTTCTAGGTTCAAGTTTAAGCCTTATGCTAAGTATGGCCAGGGTACGCCTCATGTAGCACACCCTCGCGCCCATACATTCACGAATCACAAAAATCTAAGCATCAAAAGGAAATCAATAAACAACATTCAGAGCGTCACAACACTCAAAGAACGAAAACAGAATTCCATCAAGAGAAGAAAAATTACAGTAATGGAGCAGAAAAGTACGTCAGAAATCAATGGAGTTATGGGAAAAGTCCAGAACAGTTCAAATTAAAAACAAGGAAATATTATCAGCAGGAGCGGGTGGGATCTTCTTGAGGGGTGCCTTCATGAAGCTTCTTCAGGGTTACGCCCAGCATTGAGATTTGGCGCTTGAGACCTTTGAGGCTCAGGAGGAGCAGTTGCCAAGGGAACAGGAGCCAGGACTTCAGAATCTGCAGTTTGAGCGTCTCCCTGGCTTACGTCATTCAGAGCATCCCCATCAGCATCTTCATCCACTAAGATGGGCTCGGGTTCTATGGGGTTGGCCGCAATAAACTCCTCCTGGAGCATATTGACCAAGCCCTGGTATTCCGGCTCCGCCAAGTTCTCAGAAGGATCCCCGTCTGCAACGACCGGCCCCAAGTTTTCATCGAGATCCATGCGCAGGCGGTCATCTATATGAGCGCTGGGGGGCACCATTCCCAGTTTGATCAGCTGACCCACGGATTTCCAGAAGAAACGTTTGGCGTTGGCAAAACAGTGGAGGTTGGCAGCAAAATTGAAGGCCTTTGAGTGCACAAATTTGAGGACCGTCTCCCAAGCGACCCTCGACTCAAGGTTTGCAACCTGTCCTCGTAGATCAGTAAGCTCCTTCCTCGTTGAATCCAACTGTTGGTCTCGCTCGGTCAGCTGCTTGGAAAGGCCCTTCTTGTCATCCCTCAGTTTGTCGCACTCTTCATTCAGCTTCTTATGCCGCTCGTTTAAGCTCAGGTAGGCAGTCTCCTGATCCTTGAGCGCCTTCTTCGCCTTATCGTGATCAAGCTCCACTGCTGTAAGTTGAGCGGAGATCGCGTCGTAATCCTCCTGCAGCCTGCCGGGATCGGTAATGCGCAACAACCTCTTGTAATTGGCCTTGCGCTCAGAGTAGGTCTCCGAGCTCCTCTGCAGGTTTTTGAGCCTTGGAAGCACCTCCTACACATACAATAAAACTATTAAGTCCATAATTACGTGAGGAAATAGAGATATCAAAGACAACACACGAACAGTTACAGCCATAAGAGTGTAACAGGCGTCGGCCGCCACCTCCGCTGCGATCTGCTGGTTAAGTTTCTGATGGTCCCTAAGAGTTGCATGTGATGGACCACTCCAGTAACTATATTGCGAGAAGCAGGAGTGTCTTCTAAGAGTACAGGGCCATCTTCCAATGAGCGTCGGTAATGTACGTCCTCGATGCGTTCAAACCTCCAAAAATTCTCATCCTCGGAGGATGAGGTGTCACCATCATCGCCTGGGGCTCCCATCATCACCTCCTTCCCTTTGCCTGAGATAAGGATGGAGTCGGCGAGCCTCTTTCTCTTTCTTTAAAGCTTAGATCTATTCTTGCCCATGACTTAGAGAATCACCCCCGAGCGGTTGTTGCGGGAAGCGTCGGGCCCAAACTGTACTCGCCCCTCGGGGGACCCGGGGAAGTGGCATCCCTAACATCCTCGATCGTCAAATCCTCAACTGGGCTTACCCCGTGGCCACCACTTCAGTCAACGCAGCCGTCCCTCGGCTGCCTTCACCTCTACCTGCTCCTCGACCGGAACCGCGGCCCCTCGAGGAACCCTCTGGGGTTGGGGTTGTTACTACTGCTGTTGTGGTTGATTATCAAACGCTCTGCGAGCGTGTAACATAGCTGCGACCGCTTCAGCACTTCCGCCCGCCATTAGGATTGTTAGGAATAGTGCCCTAGAAAGCCGATTAGTCATAATCCGTTTTGGGACTTTCCTGGTATCACAGACAATCTTTGAATGAAATAACGAATTTAGGCAACACTTCTTTATATGCTCTTGTTTGGTATGCGTTTACTTTAGCTGTGCATGTATGAGAACTCCCCTAATCCTGATGACTTTAGGACTCTACCATTTAGGTGAAATGGTTCATGAAACGAGCCCTATATCACATAAGTCATGATTAGTAAAATACTCCAAGCCGATGAGTCCTACAGACAGTGGGAGTGTCAACCTGACTCCTCTAAGGCTTGCTTGTGGGATCACGCCCTTAAGAAGGACCACCTTGTTTCATGGAGGTGCAAAGTGTATAGTTGATACGTGCGTGATACATGAGGGTGCTTACTTTAATAAGTAAGTTCACTGAGGTGCCCCGTGTGAGAAGATTCCTAAATGGGAAAGGAAGTTTATATTTCAGGAAATGGAAACTTCCAGATTAGGAAATATCTCACGAGTCATTGATGTGATTAAGTGATCCTTAGACTTGAGGTTCCTTGTCACTTTATGAGTTAACTCTGTAGTCTTAGGTATAAGCTTTAAAGGGTGTCGCCTTAGACAACTGATTCAAGGCTTATGCTGGGGTTGCACAAGTGATTCATGAAAGTGAATGAGAATCAAGAAAGGACCTACACTTGCATTTGCAAGGTGATCTCTTATTGTGTAAGTCATTCATATGCCATATGGAGTCCTTGGCCAAGGCAGTAGATCAAGACATCAAGAAAAGGGTTTCTTGGATTGAGATCAAATGGATATGAAATGCACTTAGCTTTAAGACCGGATTATTAGGGTTCTGATTATTCCCTTGCCCTAGATCTTGGTTGAGAGATAGTAAGTAGGAGGATTGTATCTCACATGAATCAATGACTTAAAGGTTCTGTCGAATCCGAACATTCCAATTCAGCTAGGGGTTAAACACCTGTTGCTAGACTATGGTCGTTTAATCTGTGGACTGATTAATTAATTAGTGAATTAATTAATTAGGGTCACTGCTAATTGAATTGAGAACCTAGAGGGTCACACACAACAACTTGGTTACATGAGTTGAGGCTTGAAAATGATTAAACGAGTTAATCGGGCCTAAAGGGTTCCACACGTGTGAAATCACACGTGTGGGTCACGTGAGGAGCACGTGTCCTTGGGACACGTGCCTCACACGTGTATATGTATATATATATGATATATATTAAATAATTAAATATGTTAATTATTTAATAGACTTTGGTTTAATTTTGAATTAAAAGGAAAGTCTTATTTTGGAGAAAAATAATCTAGTTAATTAATTATGAATTAATTAATTAGATAAAATAAGTTATTTATTTTAAATAAATAAAGTATAAAATTATCCAAAAATAGTTTGGATATTTTTAGCTCTCTTAAAAGTTGACTTGAATTAGAATTCAAAGTCAAAGTTGGAAAATACTTGATGATCAAGTAATAGGAGAGAGACAAACCAAATCCTTGCCCAACAAGGAGTTCGGCCGTCCCTCCCCTTTCCTATATATAGGGGAGCTCATGCTCCCCTTTAGAGCTAATGGACAATTCTTGGTTCATGTGTTGAACACCTTCCTTTCTCCAAGATTAAATTAAACCCTAGGTTAAGCCTAAACACTAACTAGAGAACTAGCATCCTTACTAGTTAGATTGTGATCAAGTTGGTGGACTTTCTCTAGAGACTTCAAGTTAGAAGTTTGAAGATTCGAGCTTTACCAAGGAGAGGGGATCAAGCCGCGAGAAGAGCGTTCTTGGGTGGCTTGAAACGCTTCAAGAAAGAATAAAAGAAAAGTAAGTTTTCTATCTTTACGAATTTGGTTGCACGATTGCGAGTCCTAGATCCTTTCGTTGGAAAAAATTTTTAAATTCCGCTGCTTTCTGATTCGTGTTTTCCAACAAGTGGTATCAGAGCCACCTCGTTAATCGTGTTTCTGATTCATCTCAATTATACTGAATTTGGTAGAAATTCTTAGGCTTGATGCGATTGAGTATTTGTAATTGTTTTAGAAAGCCTGAATTACGAAACTGTATTTTTTCCTGAAAGTTTCTGAAAATTGGTTTTTATAAAATTTTAATTTTGGAAAACAATTTTAGATTTGAAACTGTATAAACTGTTTTTGGATTTCTTGGATTGGTTTTGTTTTTGAACGAAAACACGAAACGAAAACCCGGATCGCGACGAACACGCAAAACCCCGCGCGCGAAGGCATCGGGCGCGCGGGCTTCGCGCGGACCGCCCGCCTGACCTAGGCGTGCGCAGGGCATCCGCCCAGGCCTGGCCGGGACAGACCGGCCAGCCGCCCAGCTCCTCCCGCACACCTGTGCGGGAGCCTTCCGGAGGGCGGCCGAGACTGGCCGCCCACCTCGCCCGCATGCTTGCGGGAAAGCCGCGCGCAGCAGCGCGCGCACTCGCGCGGCCTTGGCCGCGCGCTGTGCGCGCCTGTCACGCGCGCCGCGTGCGTGCGGTCTTCTCCGCGTACGGGTCCCGTTTTCGCGATCCGGCCTTTTCGTGTTTCGTGCAATCCAGTCCCAATTTTATTGTAATTTTAAAATTTTATTTTTTGAATATTTATTTTAATTTTGAATAAAACTTAAAATTGGGATTTTTGAGAAATTGAAACGGTTTATATTTTGGGAAAATACATCTTGATAAAATTATTAATTTTCAGAAATTAATTGGAATTTTATCTGTTTTGGTAATTGGGATTTATTGAAAACTTTTATAAATAAGACTCGTATCAAGTCGTGTTTTGAGTCATTAGGACTTGAAACGGGAATTTTAATTTATTGGTTAAATTTAAATTCTCGCAAAAGCATGTTAGGTGATCATGGGTTTAGATCTATGTATGGTTTTAATTTACGCACATGGATGGTTTAAATTGGGGTTGGAGCCCTATAGTTGCGTTTTTCAATTGAGGTTGGAGCCTCACTTATGTGCGTACTGTTATGTGATTTATTATGTGGCTTTCCATATTACTGTTTTTGAGGCCGGGGTATGCCCCGTGTAATTGTCTAAGGCCAATATGAAGATTGAGCCTTATTACTTTATGTCTTTTTCTTTTTATTGTAATTTGAGAGTAGAGATAGGTGGTGAGGTTTTATTTTCATTTTGGAGACAATGCACCCATGGAGTAAGATGGACCACATTCAAGTAACAAGGAGGCCATAAGTGAAGACCCCTCAAAATGTTAGGGAGGGGAATCTCAATTGTTAAATGTAATAGAGATAGGGCTCGTATTTTGTTACCGCTTTCCCTTATGTGATTTAAACTGTTTATGTGGCATGTATGTTAGAACTTGTGATTGTGGAGTGGCTCCCACTTATCACGCATAAGATAGGTAGAACCCATGATCATTACATGTTAGTATCATGCTAGGACATGTTATCTGTTTATGTGCTTGTTTGAAATGCATTTAAGTGTACTTGCATTAATCAAGACTAGTAAAATTGGATAACATATATGTTGGTGAGGTCGAACCGAACAACTCTTCGGTTGATTCAAAAAGTCCCATTAAATATTAAGCTCATTTCGAATAATAGGTATTTAATTCGAGATGCAAATTTTGAATTAAATTCCTAGCATTCCATCAATAGGTTTTAAGTTTAGTAAGTAAAGCTAGTTATTGTCCGCGAGTCGTGGGATAGCTAGTGGAGCTTATTAGTTCTTAGTTACCTAATTGATCATTTTAAATGATCAATATTTCGTGGTTAATTTTGGCAAGGGCGATGTCCGCGAGTCGTGGGTCGTTCGAACTAAGTTTTGATCATGATCTTATGATTGATGGGTCTAGCTTAAACGCCTAAGTAAATATGGATGTCGCACGAGTCGTGGGTCCATATTGAAAGATAGGTGATGCAAAAACAATTACTAAGAGTTCTAAAGGTGTTAGAATTGGTAAGTTGTACCTACCTAGGATTTTGCTTAGAATGTCCGCGAGTCGTGGGTTCGAGGTAAAATGCTTAGGATCTTAGTACCCATTGGGAAACGTGTTCCTCTTAGATCTTTGGGAATTATAGATCTTTGAAAAACAGTGGGAGCTACATTAGATTAAAGACCTTATCTTTTGTATATCGTTATAATTCAGCATGCCCACATTTTTTTTCTGCTTAGCATTTAGGTTGTAGTTCTGTGATTCTCTACAATATGAAATGCAAACCCATTCGTATCCATCCTTAAGTCAAATAAGTTGACCAAGTCCTGACTAACTCTAAATGGCTTCGGAGCCTAAAATTCATTTTAGAATCCGACTAGAGAAAGGCGTTCTCTAAAGGGCTAAGTTTTCAATTGTGAAAAGTCGACCCGGGCCAAAAGAGAAGCAATCTGAGGTGAATGGATTTTTCCAAACCACTTAAAAGCAATTGAACCACCTCATAAAAATGTTACAAGGTATAACATTATGGAATTATTCAATATTCCAAATGAGGAAACAAGTGCACATGAACAAGGTCTAAAGATCTTATTTTGTGGTCTCTATCATCAACTGAGAAAAGAGTTCTTAATGCACTGATTGCTTACATTACTTCGACTATCATTCAAACCCTTTATGCTCAACTAGAATGATGTTAATGTAGCATAGTTAATCATTTAAGTTGATAATAGTTGAGAACATCCTTAAAAAGGAATAAAAGGTTGAGATGGTTAATTCTTCTTCTGAACTCCCTAAGTTTAAGGCTTGAACGCCTAAAGAAGAAGAAACCCTTAAGAGCCCAATGGAGGGGCATGTAAGGGGTACGCCCGAAAGACACTAGAGATCAAATAGGACGTTTGCTTCTATGGGAGCAAATAAGGACTTTGAAAGGGAACTGCGAAGAGTATGAGTACTCTGAAATGTTACCTCGTTTAGTAATTCTACTAGGAATAGAATTTACTAGTCTTAAGTCAATTCTGCATAAGCCGTTGTGCAAAGACTCAAGGCACTAATGTTCTGAACATACAACGAGATAACAAAAGTAAGTGAGATGACAAAGCTTCGAATTACTTTGGAACGTTGAGATATAAAAGGATTAGCAAGTCAGACACCTTAGGATCATTCTATGAAAATGAACCTATAGTGTTGACTTCCTGTGAATCCTGTCATGAGGGAAGCGTTCCTGAATCCCATTTATAAGAAACGTGGAACGTTCCAAAATTATAGTGGATTTCGATCCATGCTGATGAGTGTAAGATGCTTAATGTAAGCACTAGATACAATCGTCATTTTAATCATTATGAATGAATGTACTTGTTAAAGTACAAATTCGAAACTTATATGAAATTCTTAGAATTTCAAAAGGAGGTTAGGAACCGAAGTAGTCATAAGTTATAGGCAAATCGATATGATCGAGATAGTCAATATCTTATCAACTAATTCCTTAGTCATCTTAGAAATAATAGGATTATCTCTCAGTAAACTAATTCGAGAACACCTTAGTGTTTCCGAATGAGGGAATGAAACCTTATAGGATATGGTCCATTCCATAGCAAGTTTTACTGACTTATAATCATTCTAGGGATAAACTCCCAGAATATGCAGTTAGAGATTTTGAATTTAGTACCTTCCAAAATCAGTCCTTAAGTTGCACTATGCAATGTGGCATATTAAATTCCCTAATTATTCTTATCCAAGAATTTAGTAGAATCCTCTTAAGTGAAGAGGATAGTGGGAGATAAGTTTGAAATGAGTTCAAGTTTATACAACGATATTGAATATCGTTTCTGCAATTCCCTTAGACAAAGGTTGTTTGTCTCAAGGAATGTATCTTTCTTAAGGAATCGTTCCTATAGAAGAAGAAAGACAAGCAAGCAGACCTCAAAGAAATTTGAGGATAAATATCCACGCCACATATAGAAGAAACGAGCCCATCTGATAAAATTTAGCCAAATTTTAGAGTATGTACACGTGTGAAACCCTTCTCTAAGACGTGTTTAGAACACGTTCCTAGATAGCCAAGGAATTACTTGAAGAGGAGACGCTGTCAGATTTGGAATCTGAGTAGTATAAGTAAGCCTTGAAATCTAATATGGATTCCATATACTCAAACCAAGTTTTGACCTTGGTTGATCCACCTGATAGGATCAAGCTCGTGGAGCTTCGAGTAAATGGAAAGCATTACAACCTTCTTGACGATTGAAATGCAAAAGTCCATTTGGGTTGTGTTTACCATATCCTCATATTCTGACTATGAGATATGATAAATGAATATGAGAACTATCTTGTTCAATATGAGATTGAAAGAGACTGAAATAAGGTATTTCTATAAATCTCATATTCAGTGGGAGTATGCATAAGGTATGCAAATCCCTAAAGTCAATCTGTGGATTGATAAAGGCTTCTAGGATTAGACAATTCGATTCCATAGGATAGTCAAATCGTTTGACACAGATGGAAGTCGAATAAGTCTCAAAGTGTACATAGGAAAGTTAGTGATGTAAGAGTCAATTTTTGGTTCTTTAGAAAACGACATCCTTCTCATTAGGAATGTCAAGGACGACGTGAAAGTTACCAATTCTTGTTTAAGAAACAATTTGACATGAAAGATCTTAGTGATTATCCTATATTCTCGTCATTCAGATCTATAGAAGATAGATCTAAGAGAATAAAAGGATTATCACAAAATGAGTACATAACCACGGTACTAAAAGGAGTTTAGTATGGACAATGGAACATCTCTTTTGAAGAGTATGTGTCCTAAGATAACTTTGAGAAAGTTAGAATGTCCAAAATCCCTTTAAGTGAAAGGGTGCATAATGTATGAAAAGTTATGTACTAAATTAGATATGGCGCAACACTAAGCGTAGTAGGCCGAATCTAATATGACCTCAGAGAAGGTCATTAGATCTCTGTAAAGGATGTCCTCAGAGTACTTGAGAAGAAATGAGGATATGTATTAGTTTACAGAGCCCAAAAGATCTTGTTGTTAGAAGGATATTTGATGTAACCGTTCATCAAACATGGATGATTATGAAATCATTGCAAGGATACAACTTCTACCAGAATGGTAATGCAACGTGTTGGAAAGGGTTCCAAGGACGGACATTGCAAAACTCGACTGTCGTAGTTGAGAACTTAGTCGTATTATATAACGCTAAGTTAAGTGTTTGGGTAAGAAACTCCATCTAACCAGTTAGATGAAGTTCCTAGCATGAAACAACTCCTTTATCATATTGTATGATAAGATGGATGGTTGCTCAAGTAAGAGAACCAAGACCTCACCAAGAGACTGAACACGTGATTACGAATCACTTTATAAGGAAAAGGTGTTTCCTAAGAGATGTGTAAACAAGAGGGTCACATCAGCAGAGAATATAGCAGATCCACTTTGGAAATGCCCAAAGTCAATAGGCTCTCAAAGTGCATCTTGAGAAGATGGGACTTAGAGTACCTAAATGGCTTTTACGGGCAAGTGGGAGATTGTTAGGAATAGTGCCCTAGAAAGCCGATTAGTCATAATCCGTTTTGGGACTTTCCTGGTATCACAGACAATCTTTGAATGAAATAACGAATTTAGGCAACACTTCTTTATATGCTCTTGTTTGGTATGCGTTTACTTTAGCTGTGCATGTATGAGAACTCCCCTAATCCTGATGACTTTAGGACTCTACCATTTAGGTGAAATGGTTCATGAAACGAGCCCTATATCACATAAGTCATGATTAGTAAAATACTCCAAGCCGATGAGTCCTACAGACAGTGGGAGTGTCAACCTGACTCCTCTAAGGCTTGCTTGTGGGATCACGCCCTTAAGAAGGACCACCTTGTTTCATGGAGGTGCAAAGTGTATAGTTGATACGTGCGTGATACATGAGGGTGCTTACTTTAATAAGTAAGTTCACTGAGGTGCCCCGTGTGAGAAGATTCCTAAATGGGAAAGGAAGTTTATATTTCAGGAAATGGAAACTTCCAGATTAGGAAATATCTCACGAGTCATTGATGTGATTAAGTGATCCTTAGACTTGAGGTTCCTTGTCACTTTATGAGTTAACTCTGTAGTCTTAGGTATAAGCTTTAAAGGGTGTCGCCTTAGACAACTGATTCAAGGCTTATGCTGGGGTTGCACAAGTGATTCATGAAAGTGAATGAGAATCAAGAAAGGACCTACACTTGCATTTGCAAGGTGATCTCTTATTGTGTAAGTCATTCATATGCCATATGGAGTCCTTGGCCAAGGCAGTAGATCAAGACATCAAGAAAAGGGTTTCTTGGATTGAGATCAAATGGATATGAAATGCACTTAGCTTTAAGACCGGATTATTAGGGTTCTGATTATTCCCTTGCCCTAGATCTTGGTTGAGAGATAGTAAGTAGGAGGATTGTATCTCACATGAATCAATGACTTAAAGGTTCTGTCGAATCCGAACATTCCAATTCAGCTAGGGGTTAAACACCTGTTGCTAGACTATGGTCGTTTAATCTGTGGACTGATTAATTAATTAGTGAATTAATTAATTAGGGTCACTGCTAATTGAATTGAGAACCTAGAGGGTCACACACAACAACTTGGTTACATGAGTTGAGGCTTGAAAATGATTAAACGAGTTAATCGGGCCTAAAGGGTTCCACACGTGTGAAATCACACGTGTGGGTCACGTGAGGAGCACGTGTCCTTGGGACACGTGCCTCACACGTGTATATGTATATATATATGATATATATTAAATAATTAAATGTGTTAATTATTTAATAGACTTTGGTTTAATTTTGAATTAAAAGGAAAGTTTTATTTTGGAGAAAAATAATCTAGTTAATTAATTATGAATTAATTAATTAGATAAAATAAGTTATTTATTTTAAATAAATAAAGTATAAAATTATCCAAAAATAGTTTGGATATTTTTAGCTCTCTTAAAAGTTGACTTGAATTAGAATTCAAAGTCAAAGTTGGAAAATACTTGATGATCAAGTAATAGGAGAGAGACAAACCAAATCCTTGCCCAACAAGGAGTTCGGCCGTCCCTCCCCTTTCCTATATATAGGGGAGCTCATGCTCCCCTTTAGAGCTAATGGACAATTCTTGGTTCATGTGTTGAACACCTTCCTTTCTCCAAGATTAAATTAAACCCTAGGTTAAGCCTAAACACTAACTAGAGAACTAGCATCCTTACTAGTTAGATTGTGATCAAGTTGGTGGACTTTCTCTAGAGACTTCAAGTTAGAAGTTTGAAGATTCGAGCTTTACCAAGGAGAGGGGATCAAGCCGCGAGAAGAGCGTTCTTGGGTGGCTTGAAACGCTTCAAGAAAGAATAAAAGAAAAGTAAGTTTTCTATCTTTACGAATTTGGTTGCACGATTGCGAGTCCTAGATCCTTTCGTTGGAAAAATTTTTTAAATTCCGCTGCTTTCTGATTCGTGTTTTCCAACAAGGATGTCTACGTCTACATGCAAGAAACAAACGAGCGTCAGATGATTATATCCAGTATACTTGTAGTGCGATAAAATTTAAAGATTTGGCCTTCCTACTCTAAATGTTAGCAAAGTTAGTTCCTAGAATCTAACCGTCTCGGTCAAATCGTTCGAGCGGGAGGATTGACTACCATTCCTAGGGGACTCATGAGCCCATAGCGGAACAATACTTTCTCATTGCGCATCAGATCCTTGGCCTTAATCAACCATTTCTCATTCTTCATCACGAGGGCTAGTCCCTTTGCCCATTGCTCAAAAAGTTTATCCCCAGATCTGCGCTTCACAATGGGCCCCTCTCCGTATATCACCCACTCTCGGGGAACTCTAAACTCTCCACTGGATGCCCCCCACGAAGAAGAACTTCTCCTTCCAGTTCTCTCCGTATGATGTCGAGGGTGAATCGATCATCCTTAAATCGGACTTGGCTTGAGCGTAGTAAAATCCATCCCCCGGAGACGAGCGGGGAGAGTGGACTACCTGGACTAAGCTGTTCAAATTGTCGAACGAGGGCTCATGACCAATAGCCCTCATCAATATCACAAAAGTATTTAACAGGGCTATTCAGTTAGGCAGAATCTGGGAAGGACATAAATTTAGGGAACTCAGAATGTTGGCGATTGGGGTCGGAATGGGGAACCTCAATCCCCAAGCCAATACTGTGTCTTTGTAGACTGTCATCATCCCAGGGGGCGGACGGTTGGCTCGCTCTCGTTGTGCAGGTAAATGGTTGGTGTATACGTTATCCCAGTAAACCTCGGTTTTCCGCGTTGCTAACTCCGCGAGCGTCAGAGTACTTTCAATGTCATTCAGAGATCTATCTGTTTGGTGGGGATTATTTTTCCTTACCTATGTCACGGGTTCTTTCCCCCTTCGACTGCGCTTACGGGGAGGCTCCCCCTCTGCCCGACGCTCAGAAGCTCCCGCTTCCTCCTGGGGACCGGCGATGGCCACCGTAACTTGGTGGTCTTGCGGCCTAATGGCACTGTTCAATAAGGGGAAGAACCTTTCACCCTGTTATTGCATCCTTAAAGACAAATCCATCTCTTCAAAAAGTTATTCAACCCCTTCTGGGTTCCTCTCATGCATCCCATGGATGGCGGCATGAAGATCCTCGTCTCGGGCCTCTTCTGGTGCCTCCACTATCGAAATTACATATGGTATATCGCTTTGAGAAGGAGGGCTTACAATGGGCATCTCATCTATCTCTCTAGCAGTCTGATCCAGAAACTCTTCCGCCATTTTTGCTCTTGTCTTTGAAGATGGAGTTTTACAGAATTCCAGCAGAAAAGGAGAATTTTAGTATGAATTTGATGGCTGAGAAGGCTCCCTCACACGAAAGTAATGCTCAAACACAACCTAAATCTAGGGTTAGCACGAGAAAAGTCAGATATGACAGAGATTTACCTAGAGTTGAAGATGAAAACTCACTAGAAATCGTTGGGAATTGCAGAGGATGTGTCATTGTTTTGCTTGGGAGAGTTCAGAAAGCTTAAAAGGGAAAAAAGCCCTTCAAATCCCTATTTATAGGGATAACTCATGCTTATAATTGGGGTATTAAATTCAAAGGTAATCATTCCGGGCTAGAACCCCCCCCCCCCCCACTTTTGGTAACCGTCACACGTTTTTCGATATACACACGTCGTTTCTTGGAAATGAACAGACACGCCTTCACTCAGTATTTATTATGGATTTACTCGAGTGCCAGAGCGACAAGATGGCATTTAATGAACTGTCAGAAGATGTCCCCTGTGAGATACGATCAGTCTTCGTTCCCTCCAAGAGCTTAACCCTCGTTTATTCAAAGTTAAGGTTTGGATTTAAAAAATTCTACAGTACGCTCAAGCGTAACTACAGAATTTTGGGGGCAAAAAGACGGGCCACAAATCACGCTCAGATCATCGCCCTACATGTGTCACGATCTGGACGACACAATCGGAACCAATCTGGAACACTTGGGCTTAGACGCTCGAGAAGATGGGCTCATGACAGCAGATCCAGCCCACCTGCCTACGGCCTCGCTGCCTAGGCCCGCCTGCCAAAGAGCCCCCTCTAAGCGTGGGTATTTTTCCAAGTCCTGCCTGACGCTAGCCATATGGCCTCGTGGGAGCGATCATAATTCAAGACTAGCGTCGCAAGCACAGGACACCCCCTAGCGTCCCTCGCAGTGCTCGTCCCTCAAAGCATACCTCACCCGTCTAGGTCCGCCTCAGCAGGTCAACAGGCCTCGCTCGAGGGTACGAATGACCTCATGGCTCAAGCTTCACCCGAGCATCCCAACGCTCAGACAAGTCAGTTCGAGGAATCCTCTACCTCGAGCGTCTGGTGCTCGGGTAAGGTCATCATTGGGGTGCACCTTCGAGCGTCCCTATGCTCACATAACCCTCTCCGGGTATCCCAGCGCTCACACGACTGTTGCACAACTGCCTCTGACACACACAGGTACTGCGCACACCAATCCCTGACATCCACTACCATCCGTACATGGGCATATTCCAGGGATGTCACTCTCATACCATCACACGCCGCCACGTGTCTAGGGAAACACGGGTTTGGGATCACACGGTCACTTTTACCAAATCACCCCTGCCCCTAACATATAAATAAGAGAATTTCACTCACATTCCCTAAGTAATCAGAGTCAACTTCTCCACAACTCTTACACAATAAACTGGGCATCTTCTCCCCTATTTTTTCTTCTTCCCAAGCTCCACATTCCACACACCATCGTTGCATCCATACTGCATTTCTCACTCTTGGTGTTATCCTAGCTGGAAGAACCCACGCTTCAAAGAAAACCTAGTTCCTGAGGCTCAAACGCCTGTGATGGTCTTCCCTTCTACAAATAAATTCTAAAGTGATTGGTGTCTAAATCCCTTCCAAGTTTCTGCACCATCAACACTGTCCCCAAAAGAATTCAAGCCAAGACGAGCCAGCGAATGTGCTACTTTATTCCCGGAGCGACGCACAAAGCCGAACGAAACCAAAGGCACATGAGATAGAATTTCCCTAATATCATTAATGATAGGCCCCGTCTCTGACCAATCATCCACTTCCTCTTGCAGTTTCCAAAGCATAGACATACAATCTCCCTCCAGAATTACATTCTGGTAGCCCCTATCTTGCGCCAGTTTTGCTGCCTCTTTCAAAGCCAAACCTTCCACCACCTCCGTTGCAAGACTGCCATGGAATCTTCTGCTAACCCAGCCAAGGCACTCTCCATTCTCCCCTCGAGCTACTACACCGCAGCCCACCTCTCCTCTCTCCGCAAACACAGCCCTATCTGCATTAATTTGTGTGATAACCAGGCAGCGGCAGAGACCAAGTTGCTGCTAAGTTAGAGAGCTCCGCCGGAGGTTCTGCAGCCCTCCTAATTCTGCTAGACTCAGCATAGTTCCTAGCAAATTGACCCAGCGATTGTGCATCTATTCCTTCGTGTTCTACCCATTCTTTGTTTCGATTCTGCCACAAAGCCCAAACCGAAACCACAAATCTGTCTCCCTCTTCCGGAGTCAGCCTCCCTAACACCTGCTGTATCCAATTCTCACCTCTCCCACATCATTGTGAAACAATCTTCCACGGCAGATTAGTACATGCCCAAAACTACCTAACCAAACTACAACCAATAAAGGTATGTTCCAGTGATTCATTTTCAATCGAACACCAAAAGCACCTCACCATTTCTTTGCTTCTCTTCTTCTCCATTGCTTCTCCAACCGGTAACGCGTTCTTATAGAGTCCCCAAAGAAACACCCTGATTTTTTGTGCCACCTTTCGATCCCAAATCACCTTCCACGAACAACCACTTGAACTCTTCCTTTACCACTGTCTCGTTTCTGATTTTGCAAAGCTACAATATAAGCACTCTTGACCGAAAATCTTCCATTTGTATTGTAATGCCACACTCTTCTATCAATTGTCCCCCACCTCTCAGCGGTATCGAAAGCACCACTTCGGCATCCGCTTCCACGAAAGTGTTACAAACAAACTCCTCGTCCCATCTCCCCTCTGCCGTGATTAACTGTTTTACGTAAGTCAATCCATCTTCCTCCACTTGACAAATTAATGGTTGAAATCGAGTCTGTCTAGGTGACCATCTATCGTTCTAGATTTAAATGCCCGCCCCATTCCCAACTCGCCAATGCACCCCAGATTCAAACAGATTTCTCACAGCCAAAATACTTCGCCAAGTGAGTGAGGGATTAGCCTCTAATTTTGCCTCAAAGAAACTAGTCCCCGCAAAATATTTTGCTCGTAACAGCCTAGAAAGCAAACAGTTTGGATCAGTGACTAATCTCCACCCTTGCTTAGCCAACAACACCTCATTAAACGCCCTTAAATTCCTAAATCCTATTCCTCCATCCTCCTTCGGAACACACAACTTCTCCCAGCTTACCCAATGAATTTTATCAATGTTCTTACCACTCCACCAAAACTTAGCTAACATCGAAGATATCTCCCGTAACAGTGTCTACGGTAACTTGAAGCAGCTCATTGCATACGCCGGAATTGATTGGAGAATTGCTTTAATCAAAACTTCTCGACCTGCTTGAGATAAGTTCTTATCACTGTTGGGAATAGTGCCCTGAAAATTCAATTTGTTGAATTAATTAAACTGAATTTACAGTGAATTATGAGTATTTCACATATTAATAATTAATGACGTATGGTGGTATTCTTATATGAAATGTGTTTCATAGGAAAAGACTTTGAATACCAAAATCACGTGTCATTAAAGTTCTAGTCGGTAAGATAAGAATATGTTCTTATCAAGGCTATAACATGGTTATATAAGATATTAGTCATTCGTCATAGGGAATGGTGATTCCGATTATAACACGTTGATGATTTTCAATAGGATTGGAAACATCGAACTGGACCACTGAGATTATTCATTTTATACTGCTATCTAAAATGAATAAAATCTCAGGAAGCATTGTACTCTTAATCCTGATAATATTTCGGCTTTAGGCATGTAGTGTTAGTGTAACGCCCTGATTTTTATTTATTAATTTCTCACGTTTCATTGTAATAACATAAATTATATTTTAGCACACTTTCATGGAATTTTATAAATTCATATCAAATTCAGAATTTTTCTCACGACTTGGAAATATTTATAGCATGTAATAATTGTTGAAAATGAATTAAGTGTCAACTTGTTCTTAAATGGCTTTTCTTTTAAAGTAAAGGACCAAATTGCATTTTATTTCCTTGGACATAAGTGAATAATTCTCAAGCCTTCGTCCTTGATTGCATGACTTGGTAAAATTGAGGGATTAAATAGTAATTTAATTATTTCAAAAAAACCAAGGATGGTGAATCACGTAAAGAGCTTTCCATGCTCTTCCATTCTCATTTTTTCATCAAACATCATCTCCAATTTGCTCCTTACTCTTACCGAACCATAATCCTCAAGAAAGAGAAGAGATTTCCATTAAATTTTATCAAGTTTTTCAAGAAATTTAGGAGATTCAAGCTCAAGCATCTACCTTCTTCTTCTTCCTCCATTTATTTTCCTTCAAGGTGGGTTCATGCATGAATTCTTGGTTTCTTGATGATTATGTATGGAGCTAGGGTTTGTGATTTATGAAATATATGGATTATATGTTATTTGATGTAAGAATATATGATTCTATCATGATTAGAAGCATGAATTCTTGAAGAAACTGAGTTTAAGTGATGATATGGAGTAGGAGCTTGGAAGTGAGAAATTGTGATGATCAAGCATAATTTAAGAGTTTTAATTGCATTTTATTGTATATTAAACATGTATACTTGTTTATTTCCAGAATTCTTGCATTTTAATGTGTTCTTGTTGAAGTTCTTGGTTGATTGTGGTGTTGCCGAAGCCATCCCCTGTTCTGCTCTATTTCTGTAACTACAGAGGAACGGGAACGGCCCTTCCCGTCCCCAGCTTATTCTGGGAACGGTCATTCCCATTACTTTGAATTTAAATACGGCGCGCGCATGGGAACGGCCGTTCCCATTTTGGCCTGCGAGCCGGAAGGGCCGTTCCCAGCATAAGTCGCCATTTCAAATGTAAAAGCGCAGGGGCGATTTCGGAAGGGCATGGGATGGCCCTTCCCATTTTCAACTGGGACCCGGAACAGCCGTTCCCAGGCTTGCAACTGAACAAAACATTCTGCATAAAAATGCGATTTTGGGGTTTTGACCCAATCACTTCTTTGACCCCAAATTGCTATTATATGATTGATTACATGCTAAAACGAGATATTTTAATGTCACTCTGTACATTGCTCGTCATCTCGTTGCATTTTCGCCGTTCGTTATATTTAGTCCATTTTGAGTCAAGTCTCATGTATACATGTATTTCTTGCACATACCAACTTCCCGTGACGTGGAGCAGGGCCCATAAGCCGTGTCTTGGCTTGTTTTTGTCGGTAAAGGTGAGGTTTAATTGCTAGCTACCTAGAACCGTATAACCTTTACGTGAATTTCGGCCAAAATGTATATATATAGCTATATTCTTTCCAAAAACTCTCAAGTGATTTGAAAGCAAATCGTGTTACCGTGTTATATTGATCGTGTTTTTGCGAGTATTCATGTACCGTGCACTGTGGGCCCGAGAGTAGTGTTTGAGCCAAACGGGAAAGCATAAGGCTGACGGGTAACTCTTACACTTCTCTCATACCATGGGGATGAACCCTGAATCCACCAGGAGGTTTGGTGGAGGAAGGAGTCCCGTACGTGGGAGTCATGTTCCCAACGTACACCGTGTTACCGTAGGTGGTTTGGGTCTTGCAAACCCACCACCATTGGAGAATGATGAAGTTCGTGTTATTGATCGTGTGCACTATAATGATTTGTGTGATAGCCTAGTTAAATGAAAGCGTAATCCTTGTTCACTGTCGGGGTTTGGTTGGAGCTCGTGCACGCCCCTCGCCAGGGCCACTGATTGTTGAAATTAAAGTGATTATCGTGTTAAACTTGGTAGTTGTAATCTCGGGCGAGTTCTATGATATTCTTGCACTTATATTATCTTTGGCTATAAAACCTTACCCGAGGTTATAACTTGCATGTTATTTGCACTAATATATATTATGCCCCTCACTTAGTCTTCCATAGACTGACGCCTCTACCTTTCAGGTTGTCGGGGTCGTGTGCTAGGCGGGAGTCAGAGTCGTGGCATGTCATCCAACTGAGTCTAGCACTTTATACATTTCATGATATTGTTTCTGATATTTCCGGATTTAGTATGATATGGATATTGTTAGCAGTTGAAGATTTTTAAATGTATAATAAGGGAGATGATAATGTATTGATATGTTGAGCTTTTGGATATTTGATATATGATGAACCGATAGTGTTATGCTTCCGCTTTAAATTTTATATATTGGATTTAATTCATTTAGGGTCTAATCCCGCCTAGCTAGTTGGTTATTTCTTTTGTCACCCGTTCGCTGCAGGTTGGTGCATGTACGGACTATCCATTTCGTGCGTGGATCGACATGTAGTGTGGGGGTGTGGCATCTCCACATGTAGGGGTGCTACATCTTAAGTGGTATCAGAGCCCAGTTGTAATACCGAGGTTCTAGTGTCGTGTCGTGTCGTGTCAAGTCTAGGTCGAACAGCATAGGATTATTTGAGAAATTGCGAGTCTTGTATGTTATGTGGAACTACTTGAATCTATTTGAATTTGATGAATTATGTGAAGTATGTGTTTACTTGCATCTTATGGTTTTAATTATGTTCATTAGCACATATTAATCCACCATGCATACCTAGTGTCTTATTTACAGGATGCCTCGAGGTAGACCTCGCCGTGAGCATTCTCCTCGACATAGGAGACGCCTTCATGATCATTCCCCTCCTGCTCAGCCACAAGATTTTATGAATGCAGTGGTCGGGTTAATTGATCAGAGGCTACAAGAACGGATTCCTCCAGCACCACCCACGCCATTAGCCCCAGCCGAGAACCCTATTTCTGCCATACTTCGAGAATTTCAGAATCAACAACCTCTCAAGTTTTATAAGGGTGATGACATTCAGGCAGAAATGTGGCTTAAGGAGATAGAGAGAATTTGGCAGCTTATTCCATGTGACACTCAGGAAAAAGCTCGTTACACTCTTACTTTGATTCAGGGCGAGGCTTACTCCTGCTGGGAAAGTACTCAGATTGTATTAGAGGCTGCCGGGGAAGTTCTCACGTGGTAAGTGTTTGTTCGAGAGTTGAAAAACAAGTTCATTCCACCGGCTTCTCGCACTCGCAGGTTTAGGGAGTTCACCGAGTTGAAGCAAGGAGGGAGATATGTTGGCGAGTATATCACAGAGTTCGAGAGATTGTCTCGCTATGCTCCTAATATAGCAAGCGATGACTTTCACAAGGCGATGCAATTCGTGCAGGGACTTAGGCCGGATATACAGGATGCCTTGAAAGCTGCTAATACAAGTACCTAGGTCAAAGCTACTACTAAAGCATTGAAGGTCGAGGATTCGGACAATGCAAAGAGGCCTATTTCTTGCTTCGAACCGGACCTAGTTTTGGGATCAGGACAAGGTTCCAATACAATGAAAAGGTACAGTACTGATTTGATCCTACTCTCTCAGGAAAGACCTAAAACGAAGAAGTCCCAAATTGATAGGTCAACTTCGGAGAATGTTTCTGCTATGGCATTGCCATCACAGTCAGGGAAGCCACTTTGCACTTACTGTGGACATGACACACATACCTACGATGGGTGTAGGAAGCGCTTGCGTTTATGTTTCCGTTGTGGGAGTTCTGAGCATCAAATAGATACATGTCCGGAACGAAAAGAGCTATCCACCGGGGGTCAGAGATCATTTAACAGGAAAGAACAAAGGTGAACGGTACGTCTAAACATGCATCCCACGTGCATCATGTGCTTTCTTATTTTGTATATTTGAAATCCTTGTGTTTGCTATTTGCTCTTGTGTGAATCATTGAAGTTTTAATCTTTTCCACTTGCCTATTACGTGACGGTGTATGTAAGTGTTTATTTCAGTTTGTGCATGGTGTGGTTGTGTGAGAGACAGGGTGCTCTCATATTTGTGGAGAGACGGGGTTCTCTCATTCTCTGTGTGGGAGACGGGGCTCTCTCGTCATTCGTTTGAAATTGAAAATTTAGCAGTGGACTTAGGAACCAGGTCCTCTTAAGGGGGGGAGAGTTGTAACGCCCCGGTTTTTATTTATTAATTTCTCACGTTTCATTGTAATATCATAAATTATATTTTAGCACACTTTCATGGAATTTTATAAATTCATATCAAATTCAGAATTTATCTCACGACTTGGAAATATTTATAGCATGTAATAATTGTTGAAAATGAATTAAGTGTCAACTTGTTCTTAAATGGCTTTTCTTTTAAAGTAAAGGACCAAATTGCATTTTATTTCCTTGGACTTAAGTGAATAATTCCCAAGCCTTCATCCTTGATTGCATGACTTGGTAAAATTGAGGGATTAAATAGCAATTTGATTATTTCAAAAAAACCAAGGATGGTGAATCACGTAAAGAGCTTTCCATGCTCTTCCATTCTCATTTTTTCATCAAACATCATCTCCAATTTGCTCCTTACTCTTACCGAACCATAATCCTCAAGAAAAAGAAGAGATTTCCATTAAATTCTATCAAGTTTTTCAAGAAATTTAGGAGATTCAAGCTCAAGCATCTATCTTCTTCTTCTTCTTCTTCCTCTATTTATTTTCCTTCAAGGTGGGTTCATGCATGAATTCTTAGTTTCTTGATGATTATGTATGGAGCTAGGGTTTGTGATTTATGAAATATATAGATTATACGGTCTTTGATGTAAGAATATATGATTCTATCATGATTAGAAGCATGAATTCTTGAAGAAATTGAGTTTAAGTGATGATATGGAGTAGGAGCTTGGAAGTGAGAAATTGTGATGATCAAGCATAATTTAAGTGTTTTAATTGCATTTTATTGTCTATTAAACATGTATACTTGTTTCTTTCCAGAATTCTTGCATTTTAATGTGTTCTTGTTGAAGTTCTTGGTTGATTGTGGTGTTGCTGAAGCCATCCCCTGTTCTGCTCTGTTTCTGTAACTACAGAGGAACGGCAACGGCCCTTCCCATCCCCAACTTATTCTGGGAACGGTCGTTCCCATTACTTTGAATTTAAAGATGGCGCGCATGGGAACGGCCGTTCCCATTTTGGCCTGCGAGCCGAAAGGGTCGTTCCCAGCATAAGTCGCCATTTCAAATGTAAAAGCACAGGGGCGATTTTGGAAGGGCATGGGAACGGCCCTTCCCATTTTGAACTGGGACCCGGAACGGCCGTTCCCAGGCCTGTGACAGAACAAAACATTCTGCTTAAAAATGTGATTTTGGGGTTTTTACCCAATCACTTCTTTGACCCCAAATTGCTATTATATGATTGATTACATGCTAAAACAAGATATTTTCATGTCACATTGTACATTGCTTGTCATCTCGTTGCATTTTCGTCGTTCGTCATATTTAGTCCATTTTGAGTCAAGTCTCATGTATACATGTATTTCTTGCACAGACCAGCTTCCCGTGACGTGGAGAAGGGCCCATAAGAGGTGTGTTGGCTTGCTTTTGTCGGTAAAGGTGAGGTTTGATTGCTAGCTATCTA
Organism: Lantana camara; assembly: GCA_037501455.1. NCBI lineage: Eukaryota > Viridiplantae > Streptophyta > Magnoliopsida > Lamiales > Verbenaceae > Lantana > Lantana camara. The sequence goes on from CM074864.1 coordinate 5,439,853, forward strand.
GAACTGTATAACCTTTACGTGAATTTCGGCCAAAATGTATATATATAGCTATATTCTTTCCAAAAACTCTCAAGTGATTTGAAAGCAAATCGTGTTACCTTGTTATATTGATCGTGTTTTGGCGAGTATTCATGTACCGTGCACTGTGGGCCCGAAAGTAGTGTTTGAGCCAACCGGGAAAGCATAGGGCTGACGGGTAACTCTTACACTCCTCTCATACCGTGGGGATAAACCCTGAATCCACCAGGAGGTTTGGTGGAGGAAGGAGTCCCGTACGTGGGAGTCATGTTCCCAACGTACACCGTGTTACCGTGGGTGGTTTGGGTCTTGCAAACCCACCACCATTGGAGAATGATGAAGTTCGTGTTATTGATCGTGTGCACTATAATGATTTGTGTGATAACCTAGTTAAATGAAAGTGTAATCCTTGTTCACTGTCGGGGTTTGGTTGGAGATCGTGCGTGCCCCTCGCCAGGGCCACTAATTGTTGAAATAAAAGTGATTACCGTGTTAAACTTGGTAGTTGTAATCTCGGGCGAGTTCTATGGTATTCTTGCACTTATATTATCTTTGGCTATAAAACCTTACCCGAGGTTATAACTTGCATGCTATTTGCGCTAATATATATTATGCCCCTCACTCAGTCTTCCATAGACTGACGCCTCTACCTTTCAGGTTGTCGGGGTCGTGTGCTAGGCGGCAGTCAGAGTCGTGGCATGTCATCCAACTGAGTCTAGCACTTTATACATTTCATGATATTGTTTCTGATATTTTCGGATTTAGTATGATATGGATATTGTTAGCAGTTGAAGATTTTTGCATGTATAATAAGGGAGATGATAATGTATTGATATGTTGAGCTTTTGGATATTTGATATATGATGAACCGATGGTGTTATGCTTCCGCTTTAAATTTTATATGTTGGATTTAATTTATTTAGGGTCTAGTCCCGCCTAGCTAGTTGGTTATTTCTTTTGTCACCCGTTCGTTGCAGGTTGGTGCATGTACGGACTATCCATTTCGTACGTGGATCGACCTGTAGTGCGGGGGTGTGGCATCTCCACATGTAGGGGTGCTATAGTTAGTCACTGTAATATACTTGAAGTGAGGTCTCGACAACGGTGGCCAAAAGACTTTGTACGTTCGGTGACAACATGAAATATGCTAAAGAGTTATATTGATCGAGGAATCTGTGGCCTTGCTGGAAGGTAAAAGATATCCCTGAAATAGATTTGCAAAAGTTCGAATTAAGACTTTGGCCAAAGCACTTCGCGTGATACGTCACAGAAGTTGTATGTTGAATGTGTTTCACATACAGAGAATTTGAACTTAAGGCGAATCAATAAATTTCAAATTAGAGATGAAAAATAAATGATAGTAGTTGCAATTTATTTTTCATGGATATCTACACGGAGAAGTGAAATGGAAAATTATTCTAGATCGAGAAATTCGTGAATAATTTAATTAATTTTAGAGTGCAACAATATTTATTTAATGGAATTAAATATTGTTAAACGGTAATTAATTACTATCATGAGATGATAATATATTAATTCGTTTGGAGCTAAAATTAATTAGTCCTGCAGGTCCCCCTACAAGCCTCAATTGAAAACCCGAAGAGAAATTATTAAAAGGAGAAAGACAAATGAATTTCAAAGTATTTGAAAATAGCCAAGGGATTTATTTTAAGAAAATAAACCAAAGTTCCAAAGAGTTGGAAATGCCCGAAATTTTATTTTGGAGAAAATAAAATTTAAAATTTTTTATTAAAAAAAATATATTTTTTAATGCTGACCTGTCACGCCACATCAGCGGGTTGGGCCCCAGTTGGCACTGACGCAGCCCCGCTTAGCGCGCCAAGTGGACGGAGCAGATCGCGCCGCGTTAGCACAATCGGACGGCCTAGATGCGATCTGGGCGGGCTGGTCAACGGGTCGGTCAAACAGTTCAAACGAATAGGGTCGGATCATATTCAGGCAGGGTCGAACCGGGTCCGATCCGGGTAGGACCAGACCCGGACACGTGTCGTAAGTTGGCGGCCTGTGCGTGGGTGAACACGCGCCAACCACTTGGCCGTCTTCTGGCGGCGCGTGGGACCACGCGCGGACACGTGGTTGGCGGCGACGTGTTCACGGTAATGCGTACTTCCACGTGGCATGCTCTGATTGGCCGTTGCACAACTTGGCTGCAAGTGGACGTGTAAAATGACTAAAATGCCCTCAATTTTAACCCTATAAATAAGGGGATCCAATGCCATCTATATTCCACTACAAGAAATCCTGCGAAATCCGACAGAAAAATCAGATGGAATTCCGAGGGAATTCCATCAGAATTTGAAGATTCCGATGGAATTCCGAAGGAATTCCGACGGGACACAGTCCGTAGAAAAACCCCTTCTCGGAATTCAAAAACCGACGGAATCCCCGATGGAATTCCGAGGGAAAATAAAACCCGAAAAAAAAAAGAATTTAAAATAATTCCGACGGGATTCCGAGGGAAATCCCGTCGGAATAGTCAAATTTTGAAAAAAAAAAGATCAATTCCGACGGAATTCCCAGGGGAATTCCGTTGGTTTTGTGTTAAATTTTTTTAAAAAATAATTAATTCCGACGGGATTTCCCTCGGAATCCCGTCGGTTTTGTCTTGAATTGAAAAAATAATAATAATAATAATAATTCCGACGGAATTCCAGTTTTTGTTAAATTCTTTTTTAAAAAAATTAATTAGAAATATATTTTCTTATACAGCATCATCCAACAAACTTCAGGATTTAAACAAATACAAGATAATAAACTCCACAGGAGGATGTAATTCATATAATCAACCGATCAATCCCAAATTACAATCAACTCAAAATATTAAAAACCAAAGTGACCCTAAAAATTAAAAAGAAAAGCAAAGTTGAGAAAAAGGAAAGAAAATGCTTCCTAAAAATGCTCACTTTACAAGATAATATTATCAAGAACATGTGGGAAAATCGAAGTCCAGAACCTGCCAAGTCTCGCAACTCCACTAGTTCTCTTCTCTAGATGAATATGAGCTAATAAAATTGCTGAAATACAAGATTCAATCATATCCTATGCACGGCAAGCTGCATCTCTGATTCGCCCTTCTAGAACATCATTTGATTTGTCTTTATGATCTCTCAGAGAATAATCATCCAACATTTCCTGCAAAAGATTGAACTTTGCATAGAGAGAGAGATGAAGTTGATGTTTGTCAAGACGAAAGTTCGGATATCGATCCTGATGAGTTATATCCTTGAGTAATTGAAGAAGTGAAACAAGAGCAGCATGATAAGTCGTAGCTGATCTTGATCCTGATCTTCTTTCAGACACACAAAATGCAAAAATATCAAAGTAAGATTAATGGGCTCAAAGGGATCTGTAAGAGCAGCAATACTAAGCAGATTGCAAGAAGAAAAGGTTGCTATGAAGTTACATGTTTTTGTCGACAAAGGAAAGCCAGCAGATATATATTCAAGATAACTAATTAGATATATTTCTTTTCTTTCTTCCATTTTGTTATTCAATTGTCAAGTTTGAATTTGGATTTTTATGTCTAAACAAGTTGGAATTTGTTAGAAATTTTTGTGGGAAGTTGGCAACTGGCAAAAACTATGGTCCATCACTCCTGTTTGTCATATTAGTGAACTTCTTACATCCTTTTTTTTAACTTGTCCCTCTAACACATGTTCTTGATTATATAAATGAATTAAAATTTGTGTCAACAAAGAATACAGAAAGGAATATAATTAAAATTCATGAAAAGACAGGTTTCCAAGGCAATGACACCCCTCTAATGTTCCATCACACAAATATAAGACATATAGTCTATATAATGCCTGTTATACAAATACTGCAGCAAAGGTGAAGTTGTATGAGGGCACATTCAATAACAATGTAAATATTAGAGAGAATAGCAAACTGTTCGATTTGTAACAAGCAGAAACCAGCTTCAGTAGCAACTTTATCAGATATATATGTAACAATCATCCCTTTAAATAAGTAAAGAATTTCATACAGTGTAGAAAAAGATCCAAATAGAAAAAACCACATTCGACTTAAATCATTCTATATGGATTCAAAACACCTTGGGATTTAAGTTTGTAAAGACACCATAAAGTACCTTGATGGATGGAAATGTGGCTATAGCTTCCTCAATAGTTTCTAGGAAAAGGTTCCTAAGCACACAGAGCTGCACATTATAAAAATTAAGATTGATAAACAACATAACAATGCGTTATTACATATAAGTAGGATAATAAACCAAAGAGAAATTTACAGTTACATATAGATATATAAGTAGCAGCATCAGTTTCCTCTGTTTCACCCACCCCAAACCATAATTCCTCCGATATCATGTTAGGAACATTATTATTCTAACACAACTCTAGATCTGTAGATAGCTCTCCCTACCTATTCGGGTATTCAGTCACCTTGCAAGAGAAGAAAATTATTATTCTATTGTTGGACTGATAGGATTGGGAGCTTTTTGGTCCCTATGTAGAAAGTGTTTGGCCAACCTTATTTCAAAGCACTTATAAGCTCTCACATCTAATAACATGCTTTTCAAGTTTTATAAAATGTCACATCTTATGTTAAAAAATAGAGTTTGGATAAAAATAAGATCATGAGATATAAGATGTTAGTAATCACATGGTGCAATTAATATGACTTAAAAGTGAGTCTTAAAATTTTAAAACAATTTGCAATGCACCTTATTTTAAGAGCTTCTATGTCCTTTTCTAGAAAAAAATTACAGAACACTTCGCAGCATCTAATAAGCTCTTAGTGATCTAATATCATAAAAGATGTCTTAAAGAGTTTATAAGCTCGGCCAAACAACCTCTTAGTCTCTTACGTCTTCCATTCATCGCTTGCAAAGAAATGGAATAGGTGGCTCATGTTATCAGGAAACTCTGAATAGCATTAATCATACATGGGAGTAGAGGGCAAGTGAAAATGTACGTTAAAAGTAATATAAAATTGAAATACAAGAACTTAATGTATCTCCGTACTTATCTACAACAAGTTTCCATTCTTTCAGCACCTAATCACAGAAACCTCTTTTATTCATCTAAGTTAGACCATATCTCAGAAACTTTGAGCAACTTATAATCTCTCTCAGAAAACTTGGAAGCGATGATGCATACAAATCGAAAAGCACACTACGGTTACACTACACTATTAATCAAACCAAATCGAAATTCACAGTGAAAAATTAGAAATTCTGAAGATCTGCTCTAGAACTCAAAATAAAAAATCTACTCTAAAAATCAAACCGCAATACAGACGAAGAGAGAGAGAGAAAGACCTAGGTTGAGCAGGGGTCGGCGAAGGAGACGACATCGGATGACGAGAGAGAAGCAGTCGGCGGCGAACGCAGTCGGGCGAAGACGGACGTCGACATGCAAAGGCAAGCGGAGGCTGGCAAAGGCGAAGGTGGTTGGAGGCGGTGATTTGGGCAGACAGAAATTGGGCGAAGCTGTACTAAGGGTTTTTGCCCTAATCTTTTCATTTTATCATTACATATCGGAATGTATTTCATTTTTGTTTTGCTTATTTTTCTAAACAAATCATTAAGCGTGACCGGCACAGAGGGGTTTCTGAGTTCTATGAGTTTCTGGGTTCGACCCCCACCTAACACATTTTACATTATAATGCCCTTTTTACTTTTATATTTTAAAATATGATATAAATAATTCCGACGGGCTTCCGAGGGAAATCCCGTCGGAATTATTTTATTTCCATTATTTATATTTAAAAAATCGACGGGATTTCCCTCGGAAGCCCGTCGGAATTATTTATATCATATTTTAAAATATAAAATTAAATAAGTAAATAATTCTGACGGGCTTCCGAGGGAAATCCCGTCGGAATTATTTTATTTCCATTATTTATATTAAAAAATACCGACGGGATTTCCCTCGGAATCCCGTCGGAATTATTTTGTATTAAACAAACCGACGGGGTTCCGAGGGGAATTCCGTCGGAAATATTTAATTTCTATTTTTAGATTTTATATTTTGGAAATACCGACGGGATTTCCCTCGGAATCCCGTCGGAATTATCTAATGTTAAATTTAAATTTTATATTTTAAAAAAATCGACGGGATTCCGAGGGAAATCCCGTCGGAATTATTTAATTTTTATTTTTTTTAAAAAAATTGAAGTCCGTCGGAATTCCCTCGGAAGTACCGACGGAGGGTTTCCCTCGGAATTTTCCGTCGGATTTCGCAAGATTTCTTGTAGTGTTCATTAATTCTTGGCAGCAATTGTTCGGCCTTTTGGCTGAAGAAGTGCTCTCTCTCTTTTATTTAATTAATCTTTAATTAAAGGATTAATTGATATATAATTAGGTGGTTATATAATTAATATATAATCCACCTAATTGTTAGAAAATTAGTGAATTTTCTAGTCTAGAAAAATGAATTTTTCTAGAAAATATTTTCTCGAGTATTTAGGGAAATACTCGCGGAGCCCACACTCCGAGGGTCGAGTCGGGGATATTGTGGGGAAGCTCTGCCGGTCTCACGAAAAGGAAACGAGCTGGAAAAATGCCATTAGATAGCCATATTTGGAGTACGGTAATATTTTACAGTTATATTATTTTAAGCATGATAAATTGTATGCTCTTAAGTGTTAATTGCATGTTAGATATTTATCTGCTTAAGTGATTTAAAATTTATTATCAATTGCATGTATATTCTTGAGTAGATCCGGCTAGTCTTCCGCTATTGTATTAAAATATTTTGAAATATTTTAATACTTGTATTATAAATAAAATTTTAAAATGTGATCCCGGACCGCTACTGTTCTGGGCCCACCTCCCTGTAACTAGTATTAGAGCCGTGCTCTTGATATATTCATTAATATGATGCATGCGAAGCATAATTTTAAATCTGATACTGTGCAGGTAAATTCTGTCAAAGGAAGCTGGTTTTTAAGTGGGACCTTTTTTGACCCCTCCAGTGTTTCCTGGGAATTTACGTGGAATGGTATTTTTTTTGGGAAACAATTTAATTGCTTTTCCTGAAAAATTTCTGAATCAGTAAACATGATTTAAATTATGAGATAATTTATTTATAACATGTTTACTTTATGCCATTTATTTTAAGCATGATAATTATGTGATAATTATATGAAAACACGCTTAATTATTTTATTTTATGGCATGATCATGATAATATGAGATATTATGTTGTTTTCAATTATGCATATTTTATTTAATGTGATTAGATAAATAATGTTTAATAGAGATTAGAAGCAAAGCATAATTGGACTAATATTTTTCGGCCTAATTAATAAATAGTTATTAAATTGCCTTAAAATATTATTATTGGGATTTTAAATATGATTTAGTAATCCTAGTGGGAGCATATTAATAAGATTAATCAGTTCCGACAATAAGACGCCAAAAGTGATTATGTGATAATCAAAAGATAATCCACATCCTTTTAAAAATTCAAGTGGGAGTGAGATGAAAAGAGTTGGATTCTCACAGCCTCCATTACCCATCTATAGTATAGTGGATGTATACTACTCCCTTCCGCGGGTATATATTCGCGGTATACAAGATTAGACTTCTACGGATAGAATGAAATACGGGAAAGTCAGCTCGACCACGCCTCCGTGGAGTGTCTTGACCTACTCGTACGGACTTCTAGTTAATGGTACACACTTGACTAAGAAATGTATTAACCTTCCTTAGGAGCTATGTTACATTCACTTAGAGGCCAAAGGTTGACGTGGTGGATTAACATTGTTTGGTAAGAGTTACCTAAATGACATGTTATTTAAGAATAGTTCTTGCTTTTCTAAGCGGTTTTCGACCTCGTCTCCGGGGAGTCAACTGCAGTTAGTTAAGTCACCATTGCGTAAATCAAAATGCTTACGTGGATTTCATTTATTGGTTAGACGCAGAAGAAAGTGAAATACATATTCATAACTTGCTTTCTAGGAAATGAATCTTAACATCGTGTTGAGACACGAAAGTTTACGTACTCACTGAACCTTATCCGAAAATTTCGAAAACTACAACCAGTCAGGATTAGAAAGATGCTTATTCCAAATGGATCAAGTGTGATGATCTGGCTAGTCTTATATCTTGACATCTGTTTTAAATGTTCTTGAGCATCAGATGCATGAGATGCCTACTGATAAGAATATGTTTTGAAGAAAGAATCGCACGAAGGTACGAGCCAATAAGAAAGGTTGTTAGTTATGAAGATGTTTGAAGGGTCACCGATTCAGAATCATATTATGAATATGATAACTAATATGAACGAGATTGAAAGCCTATGTGCTTAAAGAAACAATCTTAACAGACAGGATACGATCCTGTACTCTCTGCCTAAGTCGTTTGAACGTTCAGGATTAATTTTAAATAATTTTTTTTTTAACCTAACCTGAACCAATGAACGACCTCAATATGGTAGAAAGGGTGATATAGACTAAGGAAAAAGTTCTTTTAAATCAGACACCAATATCCACGGCCTCAAAAGCCAGTAAGTGGAAGAAAGAAAAAGGAAAAGTTCCCAATCTAAGGTTCAGAAATAGAAAGCCAAATCCAACAATGGAAAAGTGTTTCTATTTCGGTGGTAATGGGTATTGGAAAGGAAATTATCCGAAATACTTAGTTTGTCCAATTGTTACGTCGTTTAGATAAGATATGAAGATATCTTACTCGTTGAAAGTATGTTTAGTTGGAAATTCACCAGACTCCTGGAATATGGATTCGAGCTCAACTAATCATATTTGCAATTAGTTACGAAGATTCAAACTAACCAGGAAGTTTGAAAAACGGCTAGCACACAACTACTGCTCGGGATAATACAAGTGTAATTGTATTAGCAGTAGGAACTGTAGTATTATATTTTGGCAATAAGATTTTATATTATACGTGCCATATAAACAGAAATTTAATTTTTGTGAGTTATTTGATAACTAATGGTTTAACTGTTTGTTTTAAACAAAAGTTTACCGCTAAGCAAAATAAAAGGTTTATTTGCTCTGACATAATAAAATATGGTCTTTTATACCTCAAAGAAAACCCTAATTTAAGTTTAACATTAAGAAGCTTGACTTACCATCTAGGAAGAAAAACTTCTACGTGGCACATATCTATTGGTCAATTGAATCTGAATAGGATCGAAAGACTGATTATTGAATCCTATTGACTTGAAAATAGAATCAATCTGTCAATCCTATTTAGAAAGTTAAAATGACCAAGAAGCCTTTTTGAGACAAAGGTATTTAAGCCATGAAGTTGCTTGTGTCAGTTCATACGGATATGTGATCCTATGAATGTTCAAGCAAGAGATAGTTTTGGGTACTTCATCATTCATTTGAACGATTACTCTAGATACAGATATGTTTATTTGTTGAGACTTAAGTCTGTATTTTTGAAGAGTTCAAAGAATAAAAGACTGAAGTCAAAGAGTCAAATTAGAAAACATCTCAAGGCACTTCGATTAGATCGAAGTAGTGATAAGTATCTATATTCAGAGTTAAATAGAATTTCTCAAATGAGATTAGATCTCAACTATCTGTATAATAAGGAGAAATAGAACTCTGATAATAATGGTAAGATTCATGAAAAGTCATGCTACCCTACGAAGTTCGTTTTGGGGTCTTGCGCTCAAAACAACAAATACACTAAACCTAGTTCTATCTACGTCAGTTCCTAAAACATTGATGGATCTGTAGCTGGGGTGAAAACCCTGTATCTCTTATCTTCGAATTTGAGGTAGCCTGGTCCACGAGTTAAGGATGGATCCTGACAAGTTAGAATAAAGAACAAAGGTTTACTTATTCTAAGGTTATCCTAGAAGAACGAAAGGTGGTATATTTTGTAATTTGAGAAATCACAAAAGATGTTTGTGAATATTTCAAAGATGATTACATAGATAACCATAAAGGGTGGAAGCAAAGTAGTGTTAAAAGAAAAAAACAGTATTAGATACATGTGATGTACCAAATACAACATGTGATGTAGAGACGTGTACACGAGAGCATCATTGTAGTGGGAGGATTGTCAGGACACCTGACAAGATACCTAAGATTAAACCAAGTAGTTGAATCTAACGTACCTGATCCTGTCACGTGTAATGAAGCTGTGAAAGATATAGACACTGACCGTTTGGTCAAAAGCCATTGAATCATAGTTAGAATCTTAGTATTCTAACAAAGTCTTAAACTTGTGGAGGCGCCTGAAGGCATTAAACCCATTAGATGCAATTGGGTTCTAGAAGAAAATAAAAGAAGAAATGGAAAAAAAAGTAGAGACTTTAGAGCAAAGCTTATGGCAAAGGGTTTTACCCAGAAAGAAGAAATCATTTATGAGATCTTCTCACCTATAACAGTGCTTAAGTCCATAAGAACTCTCCTCTCCATTCCTTCTCATTTTGATTATGAGATTTGACAGATGGATGTAAAGACTATATTCTTGAACGGGCACCTTCAAGAAGAAAAACATGGCATAACCTGAACGCTTCACAGCTAGAAATCAGGTGCATATAGTATGCAAATTTAATAGATCATTTTGTGATCTTAAGCAAGCGTCTGAATCATGAAACATCATAATTAAAGAGGCAATTTAAATTCCACTACAAGAAATCCTGCAAATTCCGACGGAAATAGTAAATTCCGACGGAATTCCGAGGGAATTCCGACGGGACACATGCCATAGGAAAACCCTCCCTCGGAATTCAAAACCGACGGAAAACCGACGGAATTCCGAGGGACAAAAATCATAAAAAAAAAATTAAATTTAAAAAATTCCGACGGAATTCCGAGGGAAATTCCGTCGGAATTTGCTTTAAAAAAATTTTTAATTAATTATTTCCGACGGAATTTCCCTCGGAATTCCGTCGGAATTTACTGGAAAAATAAAAACTTAATGCGCCCCTGGGGATTCGAACACCCGACGTTGTGGTAGTAAGACCTTATGGAAACCAAGGTAAACCAGTTGAGCTAGATCAATTCATTGGTTTAGTTTGATACAAATATTTATATATCATTTGAAATAATAAAATCATAAATTTTGTAGACTATATTTAAAATTGAGTTCTAAGAAAATATTAATTATAACTACAAATATTATAATACGTCATAAGAATTCAATTTAAGCATAGATAAAACCGACGGAATTCCGACGGAAATCCCGTCGGAATTATTTAATATTATTTTTATTTTTTATTTTTAAAAAATCCGATGGAATTCCGACGGAAAATTCCGTCGGAATTATTTAATATTATTTTTAATTTTTATTTTTAAAAAATCAGAGGGAATTCCGACGGAAAGTTCCGTCGGAATTATTTAATATTATTTTTAATTTTTATTTTTAAAAAATCCGACGGAATTCCGACGGAAAGTTCCGTCGGAATTATTTAATATTATTTTTAATTTTTATTTTTAAAAAATCCAACGGAATTCCGACGGAATGCCCGTCGGAATTATTTAATTTCTATTTTTATAGTTTATATTTAAAAAAACCGACGGGAATCCCATTGGAATTCCGTCGGAATTATTTAATATTATTTTTAAATTTTATTTTTAAAAAAATCCGATGGAATTCCGACGGAATTTCCGTCGGATTTATTTAATTTTTATTTTTTAAAAAGAAAAACAAATTCCGTCGGAATTCCGACGGCCTGTTTCCGTCGGATTTCGGCGAATTTCTTGTAGTGTTCTTTCGATTTGTGCTATTGTCCGATGAATCATGAGTGTACAAAATAACATCATGATAATGTTGTAACATTTTCATTTTGTGTGTAAACGATATTCTGCTCATTGGGAATGATGCAAGAATTTTGTCAGTGGTCAAGATTCGGATGTCAAATCAGTTTGACACATAAGACCTTAATGAGACCAATAATATTCCAAGAATCAGAATTTTGTCATGATCATGAGAATAAAAGGATTGGTTCATTATAAGAAGTATAAATAGATAAGATGCTGGTAAGGTATAATATGATAAATTCCAAGAAAGGTTCATTACCTTTTAGATATGGAATTTATCTATCTCGGGATCAGTGTCCTGAGACAACTGAAGAGATATAAGACATGATTAGAGTTCCGCAGCGGAAGCTTAATGTATGTCATATTATGTTCAAAGCCATATGTCTATTATGAATTAGGTCTAAGTCAGCAGATATTAGTCAAGCCCTAGAATCTGACACTGGGTAGTAGTGAAAGCATATATTGGAGTACTTGAGAAGGATTTGAGATTATTTGCTTTGTCTACCACAGTGGTGAGTTCATTTCAAAAGAGTATACAGATTTGGATTTTCAATCTGATTTGTATTCTAGATGTTTGACATTAGAATATGGGTTTACCCTAGACAGAGCAATCGTTAAATTTGGAATGTTAAGCAAGACCTGTATTACTTACACCGCCATAGAAGTTAAATACATGGTAGCTTGAGAAGCAGCCAATTAGATGTATTGAATTCATGATTTCCTAGTTGGCTTAGAGAAACATCTAATAGATTCCTTCACTAAAGTATTGGCGCAAAAGAGTGCAAAACGAGTTTTGATGCTCATGTGAAAGGAATAAGACTTAGATGTATGGCCAAATTGAATTTAGGGCAAGTGGGAGATTGTTGGGAATAGTGCCCTAAAAATTCAATTTATTGAATTAATTAAACTGAATTTACAGCAAATTGTGAGTACTTCACATATTAATAATTAATGACGTACGGTGGTATTCTTATATGAAATGTGTTTCATAGGAAAAAACTTTGAATACCAAAATCACGTGTCATTAAAGTTCTAGTCGGTAAGATAAGAATATGTTCTTATCAAGGCTATAACATGGTTATATAAGATGATTAGTCTTTCGTTATAGGGAATGGTGATTCCGATTATAACACGTTGATGATTTTCAATAGGATTGGAAACATCGAACTGGACCACTGAGATTATTCATTTTATACTGCTATCTAAAATGAATAAAATCTCAGGAAGCATTGTACTCTTAATCCTGATAATATTTCGGCTTTAGGCATGTAGTGTTAGTCACTGTAATATACTCGAAGTGAGGTCTCGACAACGGTGGCCAAAAGACTTTGTACGTTCGGTGACAACATGAAATGTGCTAAAGAGTTATATTGATCGAGGAATCTGTGGCCTTGCTGGAAGGTAAAAGATATCCCTGAAATAGATTTGCAAAAGTTCGAATTAAGACTTTGGCCAAAGCACTTCGCGTGATACGTCACCGAAGTTGTATGTTGAATGTGTTTCACATACAGAGAATTTGAACTTAAGGCGAATCAATAAATTTCAAATTAGAGATGAAAAATAAATGATAGTAGTTGCAATTTATTTTTCATGGATATCTACACGGAGGAGTAAAATGCGAAATTATTCTAGATCGAGAAATTCGTGAATAATTTTATTAATTTTAGTGCAACAATATTTATTTAGTGGAATTAAATATTATTAAACGGTAATTAATTACTATCATGAGATGATAATTTATTAATTTGTTCGGAGCTAAAACTAATTAGTCCTGCAGGTCCCCCTGCAAGCCCCAATTGAGAACCCGAAGAGAAAATATTAAAAGGAGAAAGAGAAATGAATTTCAAAGTGTTTGAAAACAGCCAAGGGATTTATTTTAAGAAAATAAACCAAAGTTCCAAAGAGTTGGAAATGCCCAAAATTTTATATAAAAAAAAATATATATTTTTTTTAATGCTGATGTGGCATCTGACGTGTCACGCCACATCAGCGGGTCGGGCCCCAGTTGGTGCTGATGCAGCGCCGCTTGGCGTGTCAAGTAGACGGCGATCGGACGCATCTGGGCGGGCTGGTCAATGGGTCGGTCAAATGGTTTAAACGAATAGGGTTGGACCATATTCGGATAGGGTCGAACCGGGTCCAGTCAGGGTAGGACCAGACCCGGATACGTGTCGCAAGCTGGCGGCCTGTGCGTGGGTGAACACGTGCCAACCACTTGGCCGTCTTCTAGCCGCGCGTGGTTGGCGGCGGCGTGTTCACGGTAATGCGTACTTCCATGTGGCATGCTCTGATTGGCTATTGGGCAACTTGGCTGCAAGTGGACGTGTAAAATGACTAAAATACCCTCAATTTTAACCCTATAAATAAGGGGGTCCGATGCCATCTTTATTCATTCATTCTTGGCAGCAATTGTTCGGCCTTTTGGCTGAAGAAGTGCTCTCCCTCTTCTATTTAATTAATCCTTAATTAAAGGATTAATTAATATATAATTAGCTAGTTATATAATTAATATATGATCCACCTAATTATTAGAAAATTAGGGAATTTTCTAGTCTAGAAAAATGAACTTTTCTAGAAAATATTTTCTCGAGTATTTAGGAAAATACTCGCGGAGCCCACACTCCAAGGGTCGAGTCGGGAATATTGCGGGGAAGCTCTGCCGGTCTCACGAAAAGGAAAGGAGCTGGAAAAATGTCGTTAGATAGCCATATTTGGAGTACGGTAATATTTTACAGTTATATTATTTTAAGCATGATAAATTATATGCTCTTAAGTGTTAATTGCAAGTTATATATTTATCTGCTTAAGTGATTTAAAATTTATTATCAATTGCATGTATATACTTGAATAGATCCGGCTAGTCTTCCGCTATTGTATTAAAATGTTTTTGAAATATTTTAATACTTGTATTATAAACAAAATTTTAAAATGTGGTCCCGGACCGCTTTTGTTCTGGGCCACCTCCCAGCAATCACCCTACCCATGAATCCGCTTCCATATCCTGTCCCAAATACTCGCGAATACCTCCTTTTGGATTTTCCTACCATCGCCAGAAGGCCTAGATACTTATCATACGTTTCCACAACTCGAACCCCAAGCCGGTCAACTAATGCCCTCCCCTCATTTGGATCTACATTCGGGGCTAAACACCCCCATGGACTTCTCATAGTTTATCATTTGTCCAGACTGTTGGGAAAACGAACAGAAACACAGCGAAAATTTAAAAATTTTCCCAACTAAGCAAGGATCGAATCTTGCAATTCCTATTCCCAAATTCGTAGAGATCAAGAAACTCACTTTGATAGTAGCTTTCTTGACACGTTCTAGCCGCCCACGAACGCTCTTCACGCGGCTAGATCCCCAAAAGCTCCTTCGAATCTTTCAAGACTTCACGATAGTAGCCATCTAGAGAAATTATCCACCAACCGCGACCACGATCCCAATAGGGAGGATGCTAGTTCTATATTCGGTGTTTAGGCTCTAGGGTTTAGTGTATAATTTAGAGAAGGGGAAATTTTGCTATCCCCATCCCATGGGGTTTCAACCCCTTTATTTACAAGGGTAGGGTTCGAACCCCTTCTCCCTTTTGGAAAAGGATTCCAAACTCCTTTTGGAAAGGGATCTCTTGCTTGGAGACTAAGTCGCTTACTTTGACCAAAAGTCCACCTTTTGACCAACTTGTTGGGCAAGAATAATATTTAACTCTTTTAGATATTTTATTTTACCTTATTTATTTTACAATAAATAACTTGAAGACTAATAATATAATTAATTCATAATTAATTATTTATTAGATTTTATTTCTCTAAATTTGGACTTTAATTTTAATTCAAAATTAAATCAAAGTTCATTAAATAATTAACACATTAATTATTTAATATACACATATACACGCACACGTGACTACACGTGTCAATAATGACACGTGTCATCCACGTGTTCCACACGTGTGGACCCCACCATTCACTTAATGGTTCGATCAACTCGTTTAATCGATTCAAGCCTTAACCCACGTAACCGAGTTGTTGTGTGTGTTAGGAATAGTACCCTAGAAAGCCGATTGTATATCCACTTTGTGTTTTTCCTTATTGTAATCACAGATACTCTTTGAATGAAATAACGAGTTGAGGCAACACTTTTTTATATGCTCTTGTTTGGTATGCGTTTACTTTATCTGTGTATGTATGAGAACTCCCCTAATCCTGATGACTTTAGGACTCTACCATTTAGGTGAAATGGTTCATGAAACGAGCCCTATATCACATAAGTCATGATTAGTAAAATACTCCAAGCCGATGAGTCCTACCGACAGTGGGAGTGTCAACCCGACTCCTCTAAGGCTTGCTTGTGGGATCATGCCCTTAAGAAGGACCACCTTATTTCATGGAGGTGCAAAGTGTATAGTTGATACGTGCGTGATAGATGAGGGTGCTTACTTCAATAAGTAAGTTCACTGAGGTGCCCCGTGTGAGAACATTCCTAAATGGGAAAGGAAGTTTCTATTTCAGGAAATGGAAACTTCCAGATTAGGAAATATCTCACGAGATTAATTAATCCTTAGACTTGAGGTTCCATATCACTTTATGAGTTAACTCTGTAGCCTTAGGTATAAGCTTTAAAGGGTGTCACCTTAGACAACTGATTCAAGGCTTATGCTGGGGCTGCACAAGTGATTCATGAAAGTGAATGAGAATCAAGAAAGGACCTACACTTGCATCTGCAAGGTGATCTCTTATTGTGTAAGTTATTCATATGCCATATGGAGTCCTTGGCCAAGGCAGTAGATCAAGACATCAAGAAAAGGGTTTCTTGGATTGAGATCAAATGGATATGAAATGCACTTTGCTTTAAGACCGGATTATTAGGGTTCTGATTATTCCCTTACCCTAGATCTTGGTTGAGAGATAGTAAGTAGGAGGATTGTATCTCACATGAATCAATGACTTAAAGGTTCTGTTGAATCCGAACATTCCAATTCAGCTAGGGGTTAAACACCTGTTGCTAGACTATGGTCGTTTAATCTGTGGACTGATTAATTAATTAGTGAATTAATTAATTAGGGTCACTGCTAATTGAATTGAGAACCTAGAGGGTCACACACAAGAACTTGGTTACATGAGTTGGGGCTTTGAAATGATTAAACGAGTTAATCGGGCCTAGAGGGTTCCACACGTGTGAAACCACACGTGTGGGTCACGTGTCCTTGGGACACGTGTGCCACACATATATAATTATTTATGTATTAAATAATTAATGTGATTAATTATTTAATAGACTTTGGTTTAATTTTGAATTAAAAAGAAAGTCTTATTTTGGAGGAAAATAATCTAGTTAATTAATTACGAATTAATTAATTAGATAAATAAGTTATTTATTTATTAATAAATAAAGTATAATAATATCCAAAAGGGTTTAGATATTTTAGCTCTCTTAAAAGTTGATTTGAATTTGAATTCAAAGTCAAAGTCAAAATTACTTGATGATCAAGTAATAAGAGAGAGGGACCAAAATCCTTAGCCCATAAGGACTAGGGATTTTTGGCCACCCCTCCCCAATTATATATAGGGGAGCTCGAGCTTCCCTTGAGAGTAATTGATGATCTTCTTTTGGTTCATGTGTTGAACACCATCCTTTCTCCAAGATAAATTAAACCCTAGGTTAAGCCTAAACACTAACTAGAGAACTAGCATCCTTACTAGTTAGATTGTAGTCAAGTTGGTGGACTATCTCTAGAGAGCTTCAAGTTAGAAGTTTTGAAGATTCGAGCTTTACCAAGGAGAGGGGGAGCGTTCTTGGGTGGCTTGAAACGCTTCAAGAAAGATTATAGAAAAGTAAGTTTCTAATCTCTACGAATTTGGACACACGATTGCGAGTCCAAGATCCTTTTGTTGGAAAATTTTTAAATTTCCGCTGCTTTTTTATTCCTGTTTTCCAACAGTGTGTGACCCTCTAGGTTCTTAATTCAATTAGCAGTGACCCTAATTAATTAATCAGTTCCACAGATCAAACGATCATAGTCTAGCAACAGGTGTTTGACCCCTAGCTGAATAAGAATGTCTCGATTCGACAGAACCTTTAAGTCATTGACATATGTGAGATACAATCCTCCTACGTCTCATCTCTCAATCAAGATCTAGGGTAAGGGAATAATTAGAACCCTAATAATCTTGATCTTAATGCTAAGTGCATTTCATATCCATTTGATCTCAATCCAAGAAACTCTTTTCTTGATGTTTTGATCCACTGCCTTGGCCAAGGACTCCTAGATGGCATATGAATAACTTACAAAATAAGAGATCATCACCTTGCTATTGAAAGCGTAGGTCCTTTATTGATTCTCATATACTTTCATGTACCACTTGTGCAGCCCCAGCATAAGCTTTAAATCAGTTGTCTAAGGTGACACCCTTTAAAGCTCATAAAGTATCAATGGAACCTCAAGTTTAAGGATCACTTAATCACATCAATGACTCATGAGATATTTCCTAATCTGGAAGTTTCTATTTCCAGATATAGAAACTTTCTTTCCCATTTAGGAATCTTCTCACGCGGGACACCTCAGTGTACCTACTTAGAATAAGTAAGCACCCCCATGTATCACGCACGTATCAACTATACACTTTGCACCCCATGAAACAAGGTAGTCCTTCTTAAGGGCGCGATCACATGAGCAAGCCTCGAACGAGTTAGGTTGACACTCCCACTGTCTTTTGGACTCATCGGCTTGGAGTGATTTCTAATCATAACTTATATGATATAGGGCTCGTCTCATGAACCACTTCACCTAAATGGTTGAGTCCTATAAGTCATATTGATTAGGGAAGTTCTTATACATGCGCAGTTAAAAGGAAACACATAATCAAACAAGATCACATAAAGAAGTGTTGCCTCAATTCGTATTATTCAAAGATTGTCTGTGATTTACAAAAGGAAAGTACTAAAGCAGACTATTACATCGGCTTTCAGGGCACTATTCCTAACACAGACACCGCCTCGTACTTCCCCAATACATCAAGAATACCATCCACCAGTTCTCCCGAAGCCCTATTAAAAACCATTGTATCATCGGCAAACAATAAATGTGAAATGGTCGGAGCCTCCCTACAAATCCGAACCCCAACAACACTCATTTCATTCTCCAGAAAGCAACTCAAAACTTCAAAATTGAGCAGATTTTTAGTATGTGAGAGTGTGTACCTAATTCCGATAAGAAAAGGAGTATTTATTGTTGGAAAACACAAATCAGAAAGCAGCGGAATTTAAAAAATTTTCCCAACAAAAGGACCTTGAACTCGCAATCGTGTAACCAAATTCGTAAAGATAGAAAACTTACTTTTCTTTTATTCTTTCTTGAAGCGTTTCAAGCCACCCAAGAACGCTCTTCTCGCGGCTTGATCCCCTCTCCTTGGTAAAGCTCGAATCTTCAAACTTCTAACTTGAAGTCTCTAGAGAAAGTCCACCAACTTGATCACAATCTAACTAGTAAGGATGCTAGTTCTCTAGTTAGTGTTTAGGCTTAACCTAGGGTTTAATTTAATCTTGGAGAAAGGAAGGTGTTCAACACATGAACCAAAAATTGTCAATCAGCTCTAAAGGGGAGCTCGAGCTCCCCTATATATAAGAGGGGAGTGCCGATCCAAATCCTTGTTGGACAAGGATTTGGTTCCTCTCTCTCCTATTACTTGATCATCAAGTATTTTCCAACTTTGACTTTGAATTCTATTTCAAGTCAACTTTTAAGAGAGCTAAAAATATCCAAACTATTTTTGGATAATTTTATACTTTATTTATTATAAAATAAATAACTTATTTTTTATCTAATTAATTAATTCATAATTAATTAACTAGATTATTTTCTCCAAAATTAGACTTTTTTAATTCAAAATTAAACCAAAGTCTATTAAATAATTAACTAAATTAATCATTTAATATATATATAAATTCACGTGTGTGACACGTGTCACAAGGACACATGTCACTCACGTGACCCACACGTGTGGCTTCACACGTGTGGAACCCTCTAGGCTCGATTAACTCGTTTAATCATTTTCAAGCCTCAACTCATGTAACCAAGTTGTTGTGTGTGACCCTCTAGGTTCTCAATTCAATTAGCAGTGACCCTAATTAATTAATTCACTAATTAATTAATCAGTCCACAGATTAAACGACCATAGTCTAGCAACAGGTGTTTAACCCCTAGCTGAATTGGAATGTTCGGATTCGACATAACCTTTAAGTCATTGATTCATGTGAGATATAATCGTCCTACTTACTATCTCTCAACCAAGATCTAGGGTAAGGGAATAATCAGAACCCTAATAATCCGGTCTTAAAGCTAAGTGCATTTCATATCCACTTGATCTCAATCCAAGAAACCCTTTTCTTGATGTCTTGATCTACTGCCTTGGCCAAGGACTCCATATGGCATATGAATGACTTACACAATAAGAGATCACCTTGCAAATGCAAGTGTAGGTCCTTTCTTGATTCTCATTCACTTTCATGAATCACTTGTGCAGCCCCAGCATAAGCCTTGAATCAGTTGTCTAAGGCGACACCCTTTAAAGCTTATACCAAAGACTACAGAGTTAACTCATAAAGTAACATGGAACCTCAAGTCTAAGGATCAATTAATCACATCAATGACTCGTGAGATATTTCCTAATCTGGAAGTTTCCATTTCCTGAAATAGAAACTTCCTTTCCCATTTAGGAATGTTCTCACACGGGGCACCTCAGTGAACTTACTTATTAAAGTAAGCACCCTCATGTATCACGCACGTATCAACTATACACTTTGCACCTCCATGAAACAAGGTGGTCCTTCTTAAGGGCGTGATCCCACAAGCAAGCCTTAGAGGAGTCAGGTTGACACTCCCACTGTCTGTAGGACTCATCGGCTTGGAGTATTTTACTAATCATGACTTATGTGATATAGGGCTCGTTTCATGAACCATTTCACCTAAATGGTAGAGTCCTAAAGTCATCAGGATTAGGGGAGTTCTCATACATGCACAGCTAAAGTAAACACATACCAAACAAGAGCATATAAAGAAGTGTTGCCTCAATTCGTTATTTTATTCAAAGATTGTCTGTGATTACAATAAGGAAAAGCACAAAGCGGATATACAATCGGCTTTCTAGGGCACTATTCCTAACAATCTCCCACTTGCCCGTCAAAGCCATTCTAAAGCTACTCTAAGTCCCATCTTCTGAAGATGACCTTGGAAAGCTTCTCGACTAAGGGGTTTAGTAAGTGGATCTGCCACGTTCTCTGCTGATGTGACCCTCTCAATTAGCACATCTCCTCTTTTGATAATATCACGGAATAGGTGATACTTCCTCATAATGTGCTTGGTCCGTTGGTGAGATCTTGGTTCTCTTGCTTGAGCAACCGCCCCAGTGTTGTCACAAAACACAGTAATGGGGTCTTTCATGCTAGGAACAACATTCAACTCTTGAATGAAGTTTCTTATCCAAACACCTTCCTTAGCTGCATCATTTGCAGCTAAGTATTCGGCCTCAGTGGTTGAATCTGCAGTGGTTGTTTGCTTGGAACTCTTCCAACTCACTGCTCCGCCGTTTAGGCAGAAAATGTATCCTGACATTGACTTAAAATCATCTAAGTCAGATGCAAAGCTTGCATCGCAGTATCCTTCGACAATAAGATCTTTCTGACCTCCGTAAACTAAGAATAAATCTTTAGTACTTTTCAAGTACTTAAGAATATTCTTCACGGCAGCCCAGTGACCATCTCCAGGGTCAGATTGGAAACGACTCGTTACACTAAGTGCATAAGCCACATTCGGTCGAGTACATAACATCGCATACATTATGCTACCTATTGCTGATGCATAAGGTGTATGAGTCATTCTTTCCTTCTCAAGGTTATTCTTAGGACACATCTTCTTTGAAAGACATGTTCCTACACTCATAGGAAGGTTCTTAACCTTTGCTGACTCCATATTGAATCTCTTCAATACTTTGTCAATGTACATCGACTGTGATAGTCCTATTAACCTTCTAGATCTATCTCTATAGATTTTAATTCCAAGGATATAGGACGCATCACCAAGATCTTTCATCTCGAATTTGTTCGATAACCATAACTTAGTTACTTTCATGTCATCCTTCGAATTCCCAATAAGAAGGATGTCATCAACATAAAGTACTAAGAATTGCACTGAGGTCTCCAATTCCTTTCTACACACACATGATTCATTCGAAATTTGGGTGAAGCCAAACGCTTTGACCGATTCATCAAATCGAATGTTCCAATTCCTAGAAGCCTGTTTCAATCCATAGATTGATATTTGGAGTTTGCAAACCTTTTGCTCACTCCCACTGAATGTGAAACCTATGGGTTGCTCCATATAAATGTCTTTATCAATGTCACCATTGAGAAAGACAGTTTTCACATCCATTTGCCATATCTCATAGTCATAATATGCAGCAATGGCAAGCATGATTCGAATGGACTTTTGCATTGCAACTGGTGAAAAGGTTTCGTCAAAGTCCACGCCGGGTCTTTGAGTGAATCCTTTTGCAACCAGTCTTGCTTTGTAGGCTGCTATGCTTCCATCAACTCCAAGCTTTCTCTTAAAGATACATTTGCAACCTATGGGTTTGACCCCATCAGGCAAATCTACCAAGGTCCAAACTTGGTTG
The DNA here is from genome assembly GCA_037501455.1 of Lantana camara. Lineage (NCBI taxonomy): Eukaryota > Viridiplantae > Streptophyta > Magnoliopsida > Lamiales > Verbenaceae > Lantana > Lantana camara. The sequence continues at coordinate 5,462,265 of CM074864.1, forward strand.
GAGTTCATGGAATCCATTTCGGATTTCATGGCTTCTATCCACTGTTCAGAGTCAGAATCTGAAAGTGCCTCCTCATATGTTGAAGGATCATTATCCTTTTGAGAGATTTCATGGAAGAATCCATACCATCTCTCCGGCTGTCTAGGAGTACGTTCAGAACGCCTTAGAGGAGGATTTTGATGTGTATCGAAATTCGTGATTGGTTGTGGTTGATCAGAGTGGGACGTTTCTTCAGTGGGTGGTGTGGGGTCACTTTGTACTTCTTCTAATTCTATGATCTTGCCTTTCTTTTCTTTAAGGAACGGTTCCTCCAGAAAAGTAGCATTTCTGTAAACAAACACCTTTTGCTCAGATTGATCATAGAAGTAGTATCCTATGGATTCCTTAGGATAACCTACAAAGTAGCATAAGTTAGAACGGGATTCTAACTTATCTCCCACTGCCCTCTTCACGTAAGCAGGACAACCCCAAATTCTCAAGTAAGAATAACTAGGGATTTTACCATGCCACATTTCATAGGGCGTCTTGGGGACTGACTTAGAGGGAACTAGATTCAGAATCTTTGCTGCACTTTCTAGGGCATAACCCCAGAAAGAAGGTGGTAAGTCAGTGAAACTCATCATGGAATGAACCATATCAAGTAGGGTTCGATTCCTTCTCTCAGAAACTCCATTAGGCTGAGGAGTTCCCGGAGGAGTCCACTGAGAGATAATCCCATTATCCTTGAGATGATTAAGGAATTCTTCACTAAGATATTCGCCTCCTCGATCAGATCGAAGTGCTTTGATCTTGTGACCAGTTTGATTCTCAACCTCCTTTTGAAACTCTAAGAATTTCTCAAAAGCTTCAGATTTATACTTCATTAAGTATACATAACCATACCGACTAAAGTCATCAGTAAAGGTTATGAAATACTGATGATTGCTTCTAGTGCTTACACTAAGCGGTCCACAAACATCAGTATGGATCAAATCCAAAACCTTAGTGGCACGTTCCACAGTTCCTTTAAAAGGAACTTTGGACATTTTTCCTTTGAGACAGGATTCGCAAGAAGTTAACTCTTTGAGATCATTTTCAGGGAATGATCCTAAAGTGTTTATCTTGCTAATTCTATTCTTGGAAATGTGTCCTAATCTAGCGTGCCATAAGGGAGCTGAAACTTTGTCATCTCTCTTACGCTTTGTTTCTCGTTGTATATTCATAATATTGATGTTTTGAGTTAGGTAAAGTCCATTACTTAGAGTACCGATGTGAACGGAAGAGTTGTTCCGTTTGATAAAATATTTACCATTCTTAATATAAGTTTCATAACCTTCACAATCTAATATTGGAACTGAAATTATATTACGAATAATGTTCGGTACATAAAGGACTTTATTTAATACTAACTCAAAACTACCTAAATCTAATCTAATTGTGCCTAAAGCTCGAGCTTCAACGTTTGAGCCATCGCCGATCTTCAAGACACATTCTCCTTCTTTTAGTCGTTGAACATCACTTAGCATCTGTACATCATTACAGATATGAGTTCGACAACCGGTATCAAGTACCCAAGAACTAGAATTAATAGAAAGATTTACTTCAACGAGAAAGATACCTTTCTTTAGAGTAGCCTTGTACTCTGGGCAGTTTCTCCTCCAATGTCCCGCTTTGCCACAATGGAAGCAAACATCCTCTTTCTGATCACGCTTCTTCTTTTGGGCCTTCCCCTTCGAAATGCCACCAGTGGGCCTAAGGGGTTTCTTCTTCTTCTTTTGGGCTTTCTTGCCCTTACCTTTAGAAGGCCCAGAAGAGGATGATGGAGCATTCACCATCAAAACCTTATTGTCCTTCTTGATCGTGCTTTCAGCAGTCACAAGTTGACTAATCAGCTCAGCTACAGTAGCACCAGCATGATTCATGTTGAAGTTAAGGACAAATGGGTTGAATGATGGTGGGAGCGAAGCTAGCAACAAATCCACTGAAAGCTCATCTTTCAGCGGCATGTCCATGGAAGCAAGTTTCTCAATAAGGGCAAGAAACTTGAGTCCATATTCATGGACACTTGAACCTTCCCTCATTCTTAAGTGGAACAATTCCTTTGAAGTGTTATACCTTGTAACACGTTCATGAGGGCGGTAAAGTTGCTCTAAGTGGTCGTAAATCTCCCAAGCAAATTCCATGGCCTCATGTTGCCTTTGCAAGTCCGGAGACATGTTAGCCAACATAAGGCAACGAGCTTGGAGATTATCATCCTTCCACTTCTGAATCGCATCCCGCTCGGCCCGAGTGGGAGCCTCCCCTTCGGGACTAGGCTCCCCTTCGAAGAGAACATAAGTTCTCTTCTCAGAATCTAAAATGATTTTTAGATTCCTCAGCCAATCAGAATAGTTGGGACCAGTCAACTTGTTTGACTCGAGGATCGATACAAGAGGGTTTTTGGTTGCCATTTCAAAACACGTAGAGAATCACAGAATCTACGACCTAAATGGTAAAACAGAGAACTAGTGAGCATGCTGAATTATAACGATATACAAAAGATAAGGTCTTTAATCTATTGTAGCTCCCACTGTTTTTCAAAGATCTAGAATTCCCAAAGATCTAAGAGGAACACGTTTCCCAATGGGTACTAAGATCCTAGGCATTTTACCTCGAACCCACGACTCGCGGACATTCTAAGTAAGAACCCTAGGTAGGTACAACTTACCAATTCTAACACCTTTAGAACTCTTAGTAATTGTTTTTGCATCACCTATCTTTCAATATGGACCCACGACTCGTGCGACATCCATATTTACTTAGGCGTTAAGCTAGACCCATCAATCATAAGATCATGACCAAAACTTAGTTCGAACGATCCACGACTCGCGGACATCGCCCTTGCTAAAATTGACCACGAAATATTGATCATTTAAAATGATTAATTAGGTAACTAAGAACTAATAAGCTCCACTAGCTATCCCACGACTCGCGGACAATAACTAGCTTTACTTACTAAACTTAAAACCTATTGATGGAATGCTAGGAATTTAATTCAAAATTTGCATCTCGAATTAAACAACTGTTTGTTCGAAATTAGCTTAATATTTAATGGGAATTTTCGAATCAACCGGAGAGTTGTCCGGTTCGACCTCACCAACATATATGTTATCCAATTTTATTAGTCTTGATTAATGCAAGTACACTTAAATGCATTTCAAACAAGCACATAAACAGATAACATGTCCTAGCATGATACTAACATGTGATGATCATGGGTTCTACCTATCTTATGCGTGATATGTGGGAGCCACTCCACAATCACAAGTTCTAACATACATGCCACATAAACAGTTCAAATCACATAAGGGAAAGCGGTAACAAAATACGAGCCCTATCTCTATTACATTTAACAATTGAGATTCCCCTCCCTAACATTTTGAGGGGTCTTCACTTATGGCCTTCTTGTTACTTGAATGTGGTCCATCTTACTCCATGGGTGCATTGTCTCCAAAATGAAAATAAAACCTCACCACCTATCTCTACTCTCAAATTACAATAAAAAGAAAAAGACATAAAGTAATAAGGCTCAATCTTCATATTGTCCTTAGACAATTACACGAGGCATACCCCGGCCTCAAAAACAGTAATATGGAAAGCCACATAATAAATCACATAACAGTACGCACATAAGTGAGGCTCCAACCTCAATTGAAAAACGCAACTATAGGGCTCCAACCCCAATTTAAACCATCCATGTGCATAAATTAAAACCATACATAGATCTAAACCCATGATCACCTAACATGCTTTTGCAAGAATTTAAATTTAACCAATAAATTAAAATTCTCGCTTTAAGCTCTAATAGCTTAAAACACGACTTGATGCGAGTCTTATTTATAAAAGTTTTCAATAAATCCCAAATTACCAAAACAAATAAAATTCCAATTAATTTCTGAAAATTAATAATTTTATCAAGATGTATTTTCCCAAAATATAAATCGTTTCAATTTCTCAAAAAATCCCAATTTTAAGTTTTATTCAAAATTAAAATAAATATTCAAAAATAAAATTGGGACTGGATTGCACGAAACACGAAATGCCGGATCGCGAAAACGGGACCCGTACGCGGAGAAGACCGCACGCACGCGGCGCGCGTGACAGGAGCGCACAGCGCGCGGCTTTCCCGCAAGCATGCGGGCGGGGTGGGCGGCCAGTCTCGGCCGCCCTGGGCGGCCGCGCCTAGGCGCGCCCGGAAGGCTCCCGCACAGGCGTGCGGGAGGAGCTGGGCGGCTGGCCGGTCTGTCCCGGCCAGGCCTGGGCGGATGCCCTGTGCACGCCTAGGTCAGGCGGGCGGTGCGCGCAAAGCCCGCGCGCGCGACGCCTTCGCGCGCAGGGTTTCGCGTGTTCGTCGCGATCCGGGTTTTCGTTTCGTGTTTTCGTTCAAAAGCAAAACCAATCCAAGAAATCCAAAAACAGTTTATACAGTTTCAAATCTAAAATTGTTTTCAAAGATTAAATTTTTGCAAAACTAATTTTCAGAAACTTTCAGGAAAAAATACAGTTTCGTAATTCAGGCTTTCTAAAACAATTACAAATACTCAATCGCATCAAGCCTAAGAATTTCTACCAAATTTAGTATAATTGAGACGAATCAGAAACACGATTAACGAGGTGGCTCTGATACCACTTGTTGGAAAACACGAATCAGAAAGCAGCGGAATTTAAAAAATTTTCCCAACAAAAGGACCTTGAACTCGCAATCGTGTAACCAAATTCGTAAAGATAGAAAACTTACTTTTCTTTTATTCTTTCTTGAAGCGTTTCAAGCCACCCAAGAACGCTCTTCTCGCGGCTTGATCCCCTCTCCTTGGTAAAGCTCGAATCTTCAAACTTCTAACTTGAAGTCTTTAGAGAAAGTCCACCAACTTGATCACAATCTAACTAGTAAGGATGCTAGTTCTCTAGTTAGTGTTTAGGCTTAACCTAGGGTTTAATTTAATCTTGGAGAAAGGAAGGTGTTCAACACATGAACCAAAAATTGTCAATCAGCTCTAAAGGGGAGCTCGAGCTCCCCTATATATAAGAGGGGAGTGCCGATCCAAATCCTTGTTGGACAAGGATTTGGTTCCTCTCTCTCCTATTACTTGATCATCAAGTATTTTCCAACTTTGACTTTGAATTCTATTTCAAGTCAACTTTTAAGAGAGCTAAAAATATCCAAACTATTTTTGGATAATTTTATACTTTATTTATTATAAAATAAATAACTTATTTTTTATCTAATTAATTAATTCATAATTAATTAACTAGATTATTTTCTCCAAAATTAGACTTTTTTAATTCAAAATTAAACCAAAGTCTATTAAATAATTAACTAAATTAATCATTTAATATATATATAAATTCACGTGTGTGACATGTGTCACAAGGACACAGATTAATTCACGTGTGTGACACGTGGCTTCACACGTGTGGAACCCTCTAGGCTCGATTAACTCGTTTAATCATTTTCAAGCCTCAACTCATGTAACCAAGTTGTTGTGTGTGACCCTCTAGGTTCTCAATTCAATTAACAGTGACCCTAATTAATTAATTCACTAATTAATTAATCAGTCCACAGATTAAACGACCATAGTCTAGCAACAGGTGTTTAACCCCTAGCTGAATTGGAATGTTTGGATTCGACATAACCTTTAAGTCATTGATTCATGTGAGATACAATCCTCCTACTTACTATCTCTCAACCAAGATCTAGGGTAAGGGAATAATCAGAACCCTAATAATCCGGTCTTAAAGCTAAGTGCATTTCATATCCACTTGATCTCAATCCAAGAAACCCTTTTCTTGATGTCTTGATCTACTGCCTTGGCCAAGGACTCCATATGGCATATGAATGACTTACACAATAAGAGATCACCTTGCAAATGCAAGTGTAGGTCCTTTCTTGATTCTCATTCACTTTCATGAATCACTTGTGCAGCCCCAGCATAAGCCTTGAATCAGTTGTCTAAGGCGACACCCTTTAAAGCTTATACCAAAGACTACAGAGTTAACTCATAAAGTAACATGGAACCTCAAGTCTAAGGATCAATTAATCACATCAATGACTCGTGAGATATTTCCTAATCTGGAAGTTTCCATTTCCTGAAATAGAAACTTCCTTTCCCATTTAGGAATGTTCTCACACGGGGCACCTCAGTGAACTTACTTATTAAAGTAAGCACCCTCATGTATCACGCACGTATCAACTATACACTTTGCACCTCCATGAAACAAGGTGGTCCTTCTTAAGGGCGTGATCCCACAAGCAAGCCTTAGAGGAGTCAGGTTGACACTCCCACTGTCTGTAGGACTCATCGGCTTGGAGTATTTTACTAATCATGACTTATGTGATATAGGGCTCGTTTCATGAACCATTTCACCTAAATGGTAGAGTCCTAAAGTCATCAGGATTAGGGGAGTTCTCATACATGCACAGCTAAAGTAAACACATACCAAACAAGAGCATATAAAGAAGTGTTGCCTCAATTCGTTATTTTATTCAAAGATTGTCTGTGATTACAATAAGGAAAAGCACAAAGCGGATATACAATCGGCTTTCTAGGGCACTATTCCTAACATTTATACCATTCGAATTAGGTTAAGGCGCGAATATCGCGGGCTCGTACATTAAGTGGTTGAGAGACATGCGAACGTGGGTAACCGCTATGCATGAGATGCCAAACGCGTGCCAACTCAACCTTGAGGGAGCGTGTTAAGGGAGTCGTATACCACCCATAGCGATAAGCACCACATCCCTCGCACCATAAGTCTAGTTCATGCATGAAATGGGCAATCCATACATGAACCGGACTCATAGCGAACGGATGACAAAGAAAACTTTCCTAGCTAGGCGGATTCTAACCGTGTACCAATCAATCAGATAATACAAAAGTGAGGTGCGGAAGTAATCAAGAACAATTTAAATCACAATAAAATCCATTAACATCAATAACCACTTCAGCACTCAACTTAGTGACGGGTTCAACTACACATGCAACCTATCCCGAATCAACATTCATCAATAATTCAATATAATAGACAATACAATAAAATGTAACAATATGAAATGTGACTCGAGTGTACAAGTGTAACTCGAACAAGGACACTAAGACTCGATTTCGCCTAGCAAAACCTGCAAGAAAACTGGAGAAGTGGAAAGAGCAGTCAGTCTCTAGAAGACTGAGTGAGCAGGGGCTATACATATATATAAAAACATGCACATGCAAGTCATAAATCCCGAGCAAGGTTTTATTGAAGTTAGTTCCTTCAAAGAGGCATAAAACAGTTATCAATGCTCGGACTTTACAATTATATCAATTTATAAACATTTTCAATTCAATTGGGTGATCAGTGACTCAGCGAGTAAGCGTGCACAGTTCTCCATCCTTACTCCGACCGTGTACAATCATTGGATAATGTTTATTGAAAACGCGATCATGCAAACCATTACTCAATCAATCAATCGTTTATTTTATTCATTATCAATCAAGACCAATACAGTCCAACCTCCTTCCTCAAGGGTGATGGTCAGGCCTGCAGACCCCGAACCATCAAATCAGTATAGGGTTGAGACGGGTCTCATAACTCGTACCCGCTCTTTTGAGAATATTTCGCCTTCTCGTCTCCTAAATCGCGCGAAGATATTCCTCAATGGGTACTACGTGCAAAGGTTCTTTCCGATGGTCCAATATCGTTTCGGTTGCCAATCCCACGTTTTCCCGGGCCCACAGTACATTACAGCGAAGTGCAGTTCTCGCCAAAACAGTAGGGAGTCATTAAATCACTATAATTCATTGGTAACAATTCATTTCCTTGAAAACATTTACTCGATGTTTCTTTGAAAACAATATAGATATAAAATAAGGTTTTTGGCCAAAATATTTCACATATAGGTTGTAGGGTTATATATGTGACTAGAATGAAAACACCCTCACCTGAAAGATGACGATACAAGGATACGAGCTATACCGGGTGCCTATTTGATCACGATATCTTCGCCCTGGAGATGAACTGTACAAGAAGGGAAACAATGTGTACTCATGAGAAATGACTCAATATGAAATCAAATAGGACGCACGACAATGCTCATGAAGTGACATGACATGCTATGAAATGATACGATTGATAATAATCATAAAATGTCAAGGAGTGTTGTGATTGTGTTCATGTGCACAATTAATGCCACTTAGACACATAAATGATTCAAACATTCAATTCATGATACATTACAATACATGTTAACAATGTATATGAATCCATTAGAAGTGAAAGGAAGTTATTAAACACATAAAGAATGCAATAATCGCAAACAAGGTCACATAAACATACACTTCGATCATACGAATTCGATTCATATAAAGCACGGAGTTACAATGAGTTTAAACAATTAGGAACCACAGAGTGTCAAAGAATAACATAATTATCAGTTAAGAAAGTATAAAATTCATATGAATCACATACGGAGGTCAAGGAAGTGAAAAGAACGCAAGGAGAGAGGTTTTGGCAAAGTTTAGCAAAAGCTGATAGTTTTTGGAAACACGTAAGCTGTAGAAAAATGGGAATATCTTGAGTTCTAGAAGTTGGAATGGAGTTTTGTTTGTTGGGTATGAAACTAGACAAATAGGCCTTTCCAATGATATATGGCTCAAATCGTGGTTCAAAGCGATATGAAAATGGCGTAGGCCCGAATATGGATGAATGCAGATTCTCGATAAAGTGGCGACACAAAATTGAAATGGTTAAAACTCACAAAACATAAAGGATATTGAGGTGATTCCAATTGGAGAATACTCTAGACTTCAAAAGGTTTCTGTGGTTAAAATTTCAGGTCAATCGGAGCTCGTTTGGATAGGTAACGAAGAACAAAACAGTGCATACGTGCAGGCAGGGGGGACACGGGCGTGTCACCCCTCAAGGCAAAAGAGAGACAAGGGTGTGTCTGAGTACCGCCCGTGTCCCCCCTCAAGGCAAAAAGAGACAAGGACGTGTCTGAGTACCGGCGTGAAAAGGTCTGGAGACACGGGCGTGTCTCATTTTCTTTATTAGCCCGTGTCTCCCTTTCGTCCCCAAGCTCCAAAAGCTTCAACAATGGCGGAAAAAGGGGAAAAACGAGGTAACAACACAACCACAACCTCAAGTCTCACAAAAATCATACCACGAGACGTATACAACATGTAGAACACGTATTTGCACACGAGAGCACACGAAACAAGCTTAAACACATAATCTCCCAACCCGCCACTATTCATCATCTTAGCTTAAACACATAATCTCCCAACCCGCCACTATTCATCATCTTCAACAAAACCATAAAACCGAGCAAGAAAAGCAACATTCAATCGGAAGGAAACGAAGCACTCGAAGAGAAGAATTCAATGCTTACATTGGATCGTTGATCGGGCGAGCGAGGAAGTCGGAACTTGAGCTCAAAGTTAGGGTGAATAGTGCTAAATTCTTCCTCCTTCTCTCTTCCTTGAAACCGATCAGCAACAATGAGAAAAAGGGAGGGGGTTCGGTCCATATAAGCCAAGAAAACCAGTTCGGTTCAAGACGGGTTCGGTTCAATCGGCTAGAAATTAAATTAGTAGAGGGTTCAAACGGTTGTGGAAAAAGGCAAGGCTAGTTCCATTGGACCCGAATCGCCGAAACAATTCCAATGGTAGGGTCGGAATTCGAATTTGAATCCCCGAGCTCAAGGTAGCCACAAACGGCCCAAAACACCTTAATTATAATTAGGTCCCTAATCTTCAAATAAATGGACTTTCAAGTCCAACACATAATAAACGAGTTCTAAGGCAACAAATAACGTGAAATAAAATTCACATTGACACGTTAGGCATTCAACATCACATAGTTAAATAATTAAAACATGTAACACTCAGTCTGACCTCACTCGTTCTTCATACCTGATTAGTCTTGAAAACACGGGGCGTCACAAGGCGGTGCTCCAACTCGACCTTGAGGGAACGGATTTGAGGGGAGCTGAGCGCATCGCTTAGCCGAACGAGACAGATGAGGGATTTGCATTAAGTATAAGCAGGGAGTGCTAAAAGGGATGTTTGAGTGCTAGAAGGTAACACTTAGAGAGGGAACATGAAATGGGAGCTCGTAAGAGGGAACACGTAAGGGGACCTCGGAAAAGGGAACTCGATGGGAAGCACCTAGGAGGGATCTCAAAAGGGGAACTCGCATAGAAGGGATCTCGAAGGGGGAATGCGATGTTAGGATGGCAAAGAAGGAACGGGTCCTTAGCTTTTTCTCTTTTTTTTTTCATCATCATATTCTTATTATTATTATAACATTTTATAATGAACAATAATTGTAAATAATTATACAGCACTAATGCATTGTACAACCATCATAAATACGAAAAAGATTTATATGAACCGGTTTGGACCCCCTATATGCACCAAATGGTGCAAATTGTATGAGAAAATTCTTGTATGAACTTGGTTTGGCCGCCAATCTATGCACCGAATGGTGTGGACTGTGGATTGTGTCATATCCCTCGTTATATGTAAAAGAATCTTTAAATATAAATGTGAATCAATTTGAACCATCGAATTTATAGTGTGTTCAAGATCGAGTTCACACAACAAAAAATTCTATTAATACAGTCGTCTTGTGAGCTGTTCATATTCAAGTCAACTTAAAAAAACCCCTATTCCACCAAAAAAAAAATTCAAATTTCAAGAAAATCACATAATCGAAGCTCCCAAATGATATGCATGAAGTGTACTCACAAAATTGTATCAATTTTCATTGATGTAAAGTAACAATAGCCACATTGTTTTATCTTTCTTATCAGCTAAAATTAGGCCATTTTGTCATAATGGGACACTTAAATATAACATATTCTTCCTCAAAACTAGTCCAAGGAAAAGAAAATCATAAGTTCATTCGAAAACTACCCAAAACTTTTACATCAAACCCCTCCATACATCTCTCATCAGATTTGTGAGTCCATCACTGAACAGGATCGATTTGTTACCCGTCGTGCAACGGTTGGATCAATTTGCAGAGGTTCAGATACCTTAGGAGCACTTTCTTGAAGCTTAGGTCTAATTAATGGCCTTCTTAAGAACTTGAGTGGCCACCTTTTAGGCTTCATTTGTCCCAATAGTTTCATTTGTTCCTTTCTGAACTTTCGGTTTGCAAACCACGCTCCACCGCGCCAGCCCAAACCATACCTGCAAAATTACAACCAGACCCTTATCTTTTGAACTAATTACGAATAACCCTGTCTAACATATAACTTTGGTCATTACAAATAACACTTCATCATTTAAAACCCCAATCCTTTACAAATATTACAAAACCCAAAGGTAATGTATATTTAGATGAATAGTGAGTTCATGACCAAAAGGTAGTCAGATTTTCATCGTCATTTTCAGCTGACATCGTTAGGGTCGGGGTTGGTGTAGGGGCTTTTTCCTTTTCAATATCCGGACCATTTCATGCTGCTTAAGATGTTGAACGTAAAGGTAAGGTTAATACTTATGAAGTATTTAAGCAAGTTCAAGAACTAAAGCCACACGAGGATTATACTCAACATACGTATATCCATATGGTTTTTCAGGATAAAGGAACTATCATATTTTAACAGCTTTAAGAAAAGCATCACAAATACTTCCAGAAGCACCTAAGATTCACAAGTGTCATTGTTAAATGATGATGGCCAAAATGTAGTTAACAAAATGCATGTCTTGAAAAGTACCACTCGCCTAAAAGCTTTTTAATAGCAAAACTGAAAATAAATCACCACAAAGCAAAGTTGAGGTTAACTGACCCTATAATCAAACTGGTTCCAGCAGTTGCTAAACAAGCTGGAATACTAACAGTACCCGAAACAAGTTTCTTGAATTCAGGATCTTCCATGTGATACTTGTTTCTCATCTGCCAAATAAGATGAAAATCTCAAGTCAACAGATAGAACAAGTAGCAGTTAGACTTCAATATACAACGAAACATAAAGCAACATTCAATTGAAACATCAGAAGTTGTAAATAATTTAATCCAGAATACCCTTATCACTATAGAGGATTTGCATCATCTACACAGAAAAACTATTGAATAATGATGAAATCTTACAAATGATCCTTAATATGTTCAATCTAACTTCCCAAATCATATTTCACGAGCAAAGGTTGTACCGGGCCAAACTTTTTTTTCAAAAACCTCTTACAAAGCCATCAAGTAATTCCCTAAGAGTGCATTCATTCATAAAAATATCCTCAAGTACCCAAGAATGGGCTAAACAAGATTATTATGTGGCAACACATACAGCAAATTTCGTTCTTTCATATGATAAAAGGGTTTATCTTAATCACTCTCCTAATGTTGGACACCTAATAAAAAGTAGAGAAAAATTCTAGAACAATTGGAAGAAGTTATTCTCATTGTTATCAGCTCCACAAATTTTATAGGGATACATGAGATGAGAATTTAGCTAATGCTTACAGCTCTCTCGATTGATTCAAGCCTTTGCTCGACTTTTGACTCGTGAAGGTGGCGTAGCGAATAACCTGCATCAACATCAAATCCGGCATACGTCTTCAACAAATAGCTAAACAGCAATGCACCATGCCATGTCAATTACTATTAAGACATTCTTCAATCAAGTAGCATTCTTCAATCAAGTAGCATTCTTCAATCAACTAACTAACCAACAGCACGAAGAATAAACAAGCTTCAACAATATGACATACGGATGAGATTCATCTTTGACAATTGTTTCTTCACAACACACGAACGGCATAGTATATAAGCATACACACATACAAATATATAAATGCATGCTTACATACAAATATATAAATGCATGCTACAATAATCATAACTAAAGATACTTCCATTTAATTTTAACAATTATGTTTCTTGTACCACAATTCTAGGATTCTGTTCCTATCAAAAACAAAACGATTCCCATTTCTGAAGATACTCATTCATCATTTTTCACAAAATTACGAAAGAAAATTAAAAAGAAATAAAAAGAGTACCAGCCCATGCTGTAGCAACTGATGCAATTGAAGTCCCAACAGTAAACACCACTCTATGCCGCTCGAATATATCCTGCAACATCCAAATCATGGTAAGAATCCAAACCACAACAATCACCAAAAATTAAAAATAAAAAACAAAATTCAGAAGGAACCCACCAAAAATAACATCAAGTTCAACCTAAATACAAACTAAATCAACAGAAATAAATACATAAAACATTATCTGCAGCTCCCTACCTTTGTGGAATAAAAAGTGTCCTGAACAGCAGCGAACGAATTCAAAGCTTTCCTTCTCATCTGGGCCACTGACAGATTGTTCACAATCGACGAGCCCGAGGCCCTCAAACGCGGGATACCTCTATACATCCTTCTCCACCCAAAATTATTGTTATTTTAGTCGATTTTTCTGCTTTCCGGCGATTTACAGTATTCCAATTATGAAATACTTTCTAAGGAGAAGGAGGTTTTCATGATTTGGGGATTGAATTGGTGAGAGTGATGAACATAAATAGATTCGCGCAGAAAACGCACGATCAGGTATGATACTTGGGGAAGAATCAATGGAGTCGGAGTGGTTTATAGTTTATGGCTTTATGCACGCCCTTGTGAGTGATTACTGTTCAAAGAATTTGAAATATATAAAAACATTTAGAAATTATTAATTTAAATTTTCAATGACTTATATTTTTCAAAATATCATTTTTTTATATGGGTATCGTATCGTGTTGAACATTTATGATGAATGTGATATCTGATACTTTTTCGGTAGAAATTTTTTTAGAAAAATTGCATGTATATAAATTATAAAAGTATTTGTAATTGAACACTAGGTAATTTTAATTTATGTTTCTAGAAAAATTAGACATAATTATGTTGCAATATTATTTAACTCTTACACAGGAATGAAATTCAAGAAATATTTTGTTTTCAAAATTACTATGTTTTCTTGAGACGATCTTTGACATATTTAAATATTTTTTGGAAATTCGAAAATTAGATATTAAAAATATACGACGGTTACAAAATGCATAACAAATTTCTAAAAAGTAACTACATTCTAAAAGCTTCTATTAGATAATTTCAACTGATTTTACATTAAATACCAAAAATATCTTAAGATGCAATGTAAACAATTTAATTGTGTTTGAATTATATTATTATTGATTCTAGTGTCATTTTTCCATATTGAAATCCGGTCAAAATTTGTTATATTTTACAACAGTTTTCCTAATAAAAGCTCCTCTCTGTCTCTGATCCCCTATCTCTATCAAAGAAGTGCCCTCAACAAAAATAAAACATCATATGCTGAAGAAGATGCACCAAAAAGGAGAAAAGGGGTAAAAAACAAAAAAAGAATTATTTTTTGATCCATGAAACCGATCCTTTGATCCGGTTTTTAGAGCCCAAACAGTCAGTTAACCGGCTACGTTTCCAGTCCGATCCGGTTTCGAAAGCTCAAACTGCCAGTTTTGGACTGATCCAAAACCTATCGGATTTAAAAGATATTCCAAATTGGACACACCACCGGTCGTCGGTTGAACCAATCCGATTTTTAAAACAACGGGTGAAACTATTGTTCGTGTCAGTCACACTAGCACGAAAATTTTGTATTGTGCATGTCTGCTTGATTAATTTAATTTATTAAATACTTTTCTACTTTAGATACCCCTGTTCAAACACTGAATGCTATATTTGATTCCCTATAAAATGGTATTATCTCAAAATTAAGTAGAAAATATAAAGAACATTATGTAAAACTAATAAATAAATTGAAATGAGAAGCAATATCAGAATCTCAGAAACAATCCATGTAAAATGGAATAAAAACACACAAAACTGAGCACCATCTCCTTCCCTTGATCTCATTCACCCCAAAGGGAAAAGAAAAACAAAAAAGAAGGCACACCATATATGAACCAAAGGGTTTCCTCAAATCGTAAAACTTCAATTTCCATAAAAACATTCACATCAAAAATGGCCAAAGAGTATTTAACAAAAGAAAGAAAGAAAGAAACAGCCAAAAATAAACCGGCACCCCCCCTCGGGTCAGTGGGGTGTCGGTATTTCCATATTTCTTTTTAAGAGTATGTTTGTTGGTTCGCCAACCACCCTCCCTCTGGTTCAAACTCATTCCGAGCCATCAATCGGATTCATGGTGGATAATCTCAGAAGAAGCTTTGGAAGAATGTGGAAGAGAATCAGTCCGTGGTGGCGAATCTCCGACAACACTTTTTGAGCTCGAGTTCGGATTCTTGTCGCTTGTTGTTTCTCCGTTCTTGATCCAGTCACTTAACTTGGCCGGTTTTGAGAGAGGGTTTTCGGGCAAGAAGGGGCCCAATCTTTGATATGGAGTGGAAGGGGCGTAAGCAGCAGTTGCAAGAGGCGGCATAGTCAGACCATAAGGATAAGAAAATCCATCAACCATTGGGTGATCAAATTTACACGTCGGACCGTATTTGCAAAGGCCGTAGAAACTGTAATATGAACAGATAGGTTGTCCCTGCATTGCAGCACAGAGTTACTGAAGATTTGACATAAACCTATTATTTCCCCAATTTCATGTATTACTGACAAAAATAAGAAAATATGGTAATAGAGATCACTGATCAGCACACTCATTTATCTCACATTGTTCAAAGGGGCAAACATTTGCCTGTTGTTGTTAAATTATATACCTTCATATCAGTAATCAATGAAAACATTATAAAGTATACATACTGTCTTGATTCCGTGCATTAATTTTAGGGATAATTACAATTTACAATTTACACTAAAATACCGTGGGGCTTGGCCTAATTACACAAACTTCCCATGACGTTTGAGAAATTACAAATACTTCCCCTGCCATACCATACGATTTGAGGGAAGTTTTTGTAACTTGTCAAACCTCAGGACAAGCTTTGCGTAATTAGGTCATTTGTGTAACGCCGAACCTCAGGGTATGTCAAAAGTAATATCCCTCAATTTCACCTGCTTGATCTTTCTGGGTAATTTTTCCAGACACTGGAAGCAACTGACAATTTATAGTGTTTCAAAGTAGCCTCAAAACATTTTCAAGGGGTAACAAACTCTGTTAACCTTCTACTCCAAGGGTGCACAAACTCAGTTAACCTACTACTTCCAAGTGTCTATCAAAAGAACCTATCCTTGTCAAAATTTCATGCATGCTCTAAACTTGGAGAACTACATAATATAGTTCGTCAGCATCTTTTTCATATCAAAATGCATCACATATCCAAACAGAAGGCTCATACTACAAAAAATAGCTAATGCAGAAGATTCTGTTCCTAGAGCATCATTACATAAAATATAAGGGTAATCAAGTAAAAGTACACAAGATTGGAGTCAGTACCAATAATTGATGGGGTGATGAACTCAAAGCCCACATACACCTCAAGCCCCCTACCGTATCATTCATACAACTCTCTTGCTTTACCAACTCAATTAATAAAGCACAAAACAGAAGTTGGCCACAACCCAAAATGACCCCAAGAAATATAACACGCAATCTAGTCTGATGGTTTGCCAATTTACCATCATTTTTTCACTTATGTTTCACTCAAATTCATATTATGACCCTTTGAAAGTGTTCCTTGCCAGTGGTTGTTCATTTTCGGTGCCACAAAAGAAACTGACCGAGTATCTGTATTTGGTGGTGAGATATTACAAACAAGTGAACAACAGATTCTTTGAAGAGACAATATAGTTTCAAGCAACAAAAGGCAGTTATGGAGAACTCATATCAAAGGTTACATACTAAGTAGATTAATGGAGCGATAATAGAACCTCGCCCACAAAATAGTATTATCAAATTGTGCTCATTGAGGACATAAACTGCTCCAATTCGAACTGACAGAAATCATTTAAAACAATTCTGAAGAAACCAATTATTTTCTAATCCATTTGGCTAGATATTCATTCACTTCAATGGGTAAGATAAATGCTAAAATGGTGAAGATGAAAATATGAAGCAAACTTACAGGTCTTAAAGGAAGCCCAAGAGGGCCAATGGAACTCGACACTAATTGCGAGGCCTTGCCCCTGGGGTGGTGATATTTGCAGTCTCCTCCATACTTACAGGTTCCATGAGTCATGAAATATCGGCATTCTGGTTGATCTGGTCTTTCAGGCAATTGAGAAACTGACATTTGGCCATTAGTAGCTGGTGTTGTGAGGACACCAGTAACAGGCAAAGGGCTGACTCCTCCCTAGTGATCAGAAAAGGACATAGTACTGAAAGAATATTATATAAAAATAAAAGATGCACATAAAAACTTTTCTTTAGATCACTGCCTTGACAGAATAGATTGCTACACAATTCTGCAATAGAAATGTTCATTCATGCATTGAAATAGAAGAAATGAGGTTAGAAAAGCCAGGAAGAACATCTGTAGGCCATCCATCAATTGCCTTTTCGAAGAATTTCGTATGTTATCCTTTGCTTTTGGTTAATCCCTAGGACATGAAATCTGAAGAAATGTCTTGCAGTTCTTTGTAACCAATCAAAGCAATAAATGCCAAATTCTAATAATAGAAAGTTCAGAAAGACTGCATGAGCTGGAATTCCATGATTCCACCAGCACAATGTTGTAATTCAGCATGGCAGAAAAAGGCAAATCAAGAAACTTGAGACATGTGAAATAGAGGATCAAGACAACATGACATACTAATTATAATCAAAAGCAATTTCCATAAAGATCCACCTCAAGATAATGATGAGTCCTACTAAAAATATTAAAGAGGAACACATAATGACACAACATTGAATCCAAAACAGTTTTACCAAAAAAAGCATACCATATATGCATTCCAACCCTGAGATGGAGTTAGAAATAAGGGCATGTAGTTTTGTGGAACTTGGAGGACAGAACTAGCAAAATAAGTTGCCTTTGATAATTGTCCAGCTGGAAGTTCACCTACAGATGTTGCACTAGATGAAGGCACAACTGCATTGCCACCGGACCCATAAACAGGCCCTACTATAGGTAAAACATTAGTAGCCGATGTTGGTTGGGGGTGATGGAACTTGCAAGCAAATCCATATTTACATGATCCAGTCCGCATATAATAAGGACAAGGCTTTGTATCCTGAAAACGTACAAAATAGATGACAAACATAAACAAATTGTTTGCAAAAACTTCAAATTTTGTAGCAATTAGAAGTAAAAGTTGCAACTCTCTGGAGAAGTACAAAAGCAATTTTGAATAATAAATAAAAGAACCTGGAAACTGTTAGGAAGCAGCAAACAGAACACTCCCTTTCTGCTTCTAAAAGAAGAAAATCTTGTTTTTAAGAGTTTGGAAATACTACCTAAACTACCTAACTCCCATAGTACATACAGTTCGATAGCTGAACATGGAATAGGATTGAGGGTTAAGAGGAAAAATTCAGAACTAAAAATATATAAGCACCTGACGTATCGGCAGGCCCAAAACATTCATCAAAACATCAGCCTGCTTGTCCTTAGGGTGATGGTATTTACATGTAGATCCATATTTGCATGTGCCTGTCTTTAGATAATACTGCAAGATAACAGCACTCGTTTACAAGAGTATAGATTACTGTCCTAACTCCCAACAGACGTTGAAAAAGAGATTCCACATAGAGTTCCAATACAAGGTTCCCACCAGAAATGACCAAAAAGGGAGTGGAAAATTTCGAGAAATATAAATATATTATTGGACTGCAGACTAAAATTTCTTATTACTCATTACTCACTTTGTTCCAAATAGGAAAAAACATAGACGTTTAAAGCTACAACCATGTTATTCTTAATAACAATCATTCCCAGCTCATGTATTGAATGAACTAAAACAGCTACAGTGAAATTCCAAAAGAGCAAAGGTTTCAGCACCAGTTAGCTGAACATCAAGTGTAATCCGATAATTAAATGACCAGTGTTGAAAATGCAATAATATACAATAGAGTAAGTTCAAGTAATTAACTTACATAAATTACCTTCCTAATCTACGACCCACATGACTTAATACTCGCATAAAAGGAAATGAAATCCAAATATGGTAATCAAGTCCAAAAATAAGAACAGAATTAGATGAACCTCTAAAAAAGAAGTAAAACGCATTGGATAAATTAATTACCCCGCAATCTGGTTGTCCAGCTCTTTCTGGTAGATCACCAGTGTTCTTAACACCATACACCTATCAATCATCAGCAACAAAAAAGAAAAGCACATTTTAAGAAAAAATCCTCCCCACTTCAAAAGTGATTTAACACACCCAAACGCAAATACACTACAAAAGGATTTAGCTTTCATAATGGTATTTACTTGTCCACCATTCGAAGGATGATTGAACCGGCAATTGCTTCCATAACCACAAGACCCCGTTCTCAGAAAGTATATGCAATCCGGTTCCCCCGGTCGATCGGGGTAGACACCCTGATCGTCACCAACTGCACCCTTATCATCACTTCCATCTACATTTAAATGTCTCATTGCCTCTGCAATATCAATCAGTAATCATATCTATTAAAAAAATGGGTGGAAACACATCAAAAACACAGTTATTCCTACAAAAGATCAGAAATTTGATGCATTAATGGGAATGGGAACAAAATTACATGAATCAATCACTATTACAAACAAAAAAATGATCATCAAACGAACAACAAAGATCATAGCTTCAAAATATCCCAATCCCCCCAGCAAAATTGAAATTTCGGATTCACAAAATCAAAATTTAAAACAAAAACATCACCAAAACAAGAAGAAACTGATCGAGCTGAATAGAAACCGATACCTTCAACTCTATCGGTCGCCGAACCATTCCTCGGCAATCTGCGATTCCCCGGCATCGATTCTCCGATGACTTATATACACACTGTACTAATTACGATAATTATACTGTATATTACACTTCAGATTTCGATTTTCAATTACTACGAAACTGCATAAACATGCGTATGATTGATTATGATCAATGACGAAAATTTTCAGAAATCACGCCAACTTTCAATGCAACAAAAACAAATAAAATTATAAATTGAAAACATTTATTAGCAACAAAAATCTAACACTTTGGATTCTACCATCATTGGTTCTACAATTATTCGATTTTCTCTCTCTAGGATTTGGCCTTCAGATCTTCTGAGAAAATACTCCCAAAATCTAACTGCGAATTCCCTTACAAAAAGAGTTTCTTGCACCCGTGTACGATAATTAAATAAAGTTCGAAAATATAAATTTATTATTTATTTATTTATTTATTTGTTTCATTTATGGAAATATAGAAGGGGAGTACGTGTGCTAGATTGTGAAAAGACGGTTTTAGCCCTGGTGTAGTGTTGTGTAGTTGTAGGTGCGGATAAATCAATTGAAAACTTGTGGTGGTTGTATTATTGTTTATATATAAAATTCACAAAATTTTTATAATTTTTTTTATTATATCTATCATTAATGAATTTGAGTGTAACACATTCGATTAAATTAGTACAACCTAGGAAGATTGAGATTTGTAAAGCGATTTATATTTAATATCTTATGATATGTGAATACATTTAGAGATATAGGGATGCACGACACGACACGATGTGTTAACATAATTATTAATTTAAATTTACAACGTATAAGGTCCGATATTGCACATATTGGAGAGACTAAAATCAATACAACGGAGTTGGTCTTAGAGAGAAAGTTAGTATGAAAGTGCTGGTAAAAAAAAATTGAAAATGATGTGTCCGTCCTTTGGGGCTGGTAATTGCGGACTGTCGGAAGCTTATTCGGTGACATGGGAGTGCACCATCCAACACATTAAACAAAATGGGAATTGGATGGTTGATACAATAGGGAAATTGGATCAGCGTATGGATGAATAGAGAGGAGTTTGGTATCAAGGACGTAACGAGGATTTACGAAGAGGGAAGTAAAAATTCATAATATCAAAAATATAAATAATATAATTTTTAAAATTGGTGAACTCATGATTTTCTTTAAATTGAAGGGACAAAATATCTAATTTGTGTGAGCAAAAATCCCAAATTAGAAGGACAAAAATATAAAATTTCTAAAATATATAGGAAGAAATTTAAAAAATTCAAAATTTAGGAGGAGACCTCCCGGTGCATCTGTCACTGTTTGGTACATTGAACTGAGGAGTTCGTACTTAAAAAGGAAGATATTGACAACTAATTTTTAGTCTCAGTATGTTGTTAAAAAAAAAATTTAATTATCATATTTTTCATTTTACGAAATAAATTATTAATACACGTAGAATGATTCAATCAAAGGTGGATTCTTTTTTTTTTTTTTTTTTCCGAAAAATTAATAAAACATCCCTAATATATCATGGAAGTTTTCCTAAATCCCTCAATTGAATTTTTATATGTTTTAAGGATCAATTATCTATCAAAGTTTTCCTAACCCCCCCCCCCCCCCCCCCCCCCCCAATTCAAGCAAAAATACCATAATACCCTTAATAAAATATGAAAAATTACACCAATACCCCCATCTTCTTCTTCCATTTTTTTTTTTCTTCTTCCATTTTTGTATTGAAGAACACAGGTTTCCGGTGGAGGCAGTGGCGCCGTCTTCGGCCACTTTCCGGAGATGGAAGCTACGTACTTTGACTCATTTCGACGACGCGACTTCATTGATGGCAACCACGTCTCATGAAAATGGCCGGAGAAGGCGCCGGAGAGGTCGCCGGAAACCTCCAAATTTTAAATAGAAAATGGAAAATAAGTCTCTCATTTCCGGTGATATTTTTTGACTGTTTTTGTATGGATCTTGAAGATCTCGACACGAAGAATCCATTGCAAGTGACGGAATCGATTTTCGTTAAGCGGTTTGGGAGTTATGAACATTTCTTTTTTTTGGGAATTTTTAGATCTAAAATTCTTAGATCTGAAATTGGGGACAAATGATTTCGAATTTTGAAAACTAATCAAAGATATGGAATAAGGACGAGTAGTACGTCCCAGGTGAATTTTTCGGGAATTTTTGGACCACCTCCGGTGGTGGTCTGGCGGTGGCGGTCCGGCGAACTTGATGGAGGAAGAAGATGATGAGGAAGAAGGGGTGTGGAGGAAGCAAAATTAGTGTGAAAAAAGTGAAAAAATGATGACAAAATAAACTTTTTAAGTCATTAGGGGGTTTAGGAAAAATATGTTGTGAAATGGGGATCTTAAATGAATAAAATCTGAATTGGGGGATTTAGGATAAATAATAGGGACTATTGGTCCTTATAAAAAAAAAAAAAACTAAATAACTATACTAAAAAATATTATCAAATATTTGGAAAAATTACGTTATTAATTCCATTCGATTTACACTGTTGTAATATTGGTTTTATTCGTTTTAGAATTTCAATATTGTCTCATATTTTACAAAAACGTTGCAATAATAGTCTTACACGTTGTAATAATAATCTCATTGTTAACTAGTTAAGTAACGGAAAAGGTAGGTGGAGATTATGCGTCAGAAATTCATTTACGGTATTTTTTGAAAATATTTTTGGCGGAAAACTATCTTTTCTTTTCTTTTCTTTTTTTTTTTTTTTTAAGTGGAAAACTATCTTATTATAATTAAGAAAACACCTATATCTCCTATTTTGCTTATTTTACTTTAAGTTCTTTACATTTCAACATTAATAACAATAAAATTAACACCATATTATTAAGACATATCATAACATCATTCAAACTACATCAATTTATTTGCTAATATTAATAACAATATCTCTATAATTCTGTATAAACGCTGCAACTTCCCCTCATTTTGTCTTAATTATATAATAGCAACTTAAACAAAAAGTATTCCCAAAAAATATTTTAAATGAATTCCTAACTGTGCACACAATCTCTATATGCATTTTTCATTATCTATAGTAGAACTATTACTGCAACGTGTATAATTATTAATGTAATGTTTTTTAAAGTGCAAGATCATTTTTAATATTTAAAATAAATAGAAATAATATTGAAATAATGTAAATCGAATGGGTCTAAAAATACAAATTTCCCCAAATGTTTATTCATTTATTTGATATCCAAACTATGAGAGGTAAAATAAAAAATATATATATATATATAAAAGAGGGTAACATAAAATAATTTAATTTTCCTACCCTTTTGAGGGTATCAAAAAAGAATTTTAAAAACGATTAAACGTATCCAGGGGCATTTTCGTCTTTTCACTGATCCCAATGAATGCATCTACGGCGTATGGTACTAGACTACTAGGAAAGAAAGGGATTGGGCGCGAAATACATGGAATATTATATTTTTTTGTCTTTTTTTAATTTCTTTTTTTCTAGCGCGACGAATCGCCGCCGTTGAAGGCTCAAAAGTTGTAGCGTGAGGTGCAAGCAGGAAGATCCTGGCCGTCCACACCAGCAGGTTTGGTGGATCATCCGCGAGTAAATATCAGCCGTCCGATCAGAATTGCTGTGGCCCCCACCGGGGTTGGAATTTGTACTGTTTTGGTAAAAAGGAAGTGGGCCCCAGTCGAACCGACTTCTTGCATGTAGGACAACGGGAGTAAAGAGAAAAATTAAGAGGAATTAATTGCATTTAAGTACAGATATTGTTTGGTAATTACGTGGCGGCCCTGGTGCTGTGTTTGTTTCGTAATTATTTTTTGGAAAATGTAATTTCTTTTTATAAATTCGAAATTAAAATTTTACTTCGAATTTTAAGGGTTAATGTCATTTATGGTCCTCGTGGCTAAATTATGGGGGTTCAAATTTTTTTTTTCCTCCTAAATTCATTTTTATGGCTCCGATGAGTGGAACTACTTAGGTATAAAATTCTTTCTAATAATAGTTGTGTTCTCAGGGACTCGAACTTGAAACTTTTGAACAAAATATTATAGTTGTTCAGGAATTTAGTTCATTTTATTTAATTATTAAAATTATTATAGTGTTTATATATTTAATCTTGATGTTTTCAACCTCATAATTTTTTTATTTTTAAAAATATATTGATACGTTGAGTCATAATATTTTTTAGACTCTGAAAATATTTATAATTGATTTAGGTTTATATTACATTAGAACATCTGATTGATTGTCTGTATTTCTTCGGTGTTTTGAAGTTTGAACTATGAATAAATTGAGTAAGGGTTCGACAAGCCAAGCAAAATGCAGCTCGAATTTGACTTGGTTCGGCTAGTCCGAGTTTTTACTAATATTCTTTAAAAGTTAACATTTTTATTTTCTTTAAATTTGGATTTTGAAAACTAATAGATTATTTATCATGATTTATATAAAACATCACATTTATGTTTTCAGAAAATAATTGATTGAATTGAACTTGACTTGAGCTCGAATGCTTCAAACAACAGGCCAATTTTTTAAAAGGACCAAATATTCCTAATACTTGTTCAAACCCCTCCAATTCAAATTTTATACATTTCACATCCCTAATATATCACACACTTTTCCTAAACCCCCTAATCACCTAAAAAGTCTATTTTATCCTTATTTTTTTACTTTGTCCACACCCTTTTTTCTTCCTCCACACTTCATCTTCTTCATCATCTCCTTCATCCTTCATTTCGCCGGAGCGCCGCCGCCACCACCACCGGCCCGCCGCCAGACCACCACCGGCCACCGTCGGAGGTGGTCCAAAAAATCCCAAAAAATTCACCGAGGACGTACTCCTCGTCCTCGTTCCATATCTTCGATTAGTTTTTCAAAATTCCAAGTCGTTTGTCCCCAATTTCAGATCTAAAAAGAAAATGTCCATAACTCTCAAACCGCTTAACGAAAATCGATTCCGTCAATTGCAATGGATTCTTCGTGTCGAGATCTTCAAGATCCATACAAAAAACGTCGAAAAATATCGTCGAAAATGAGAGACCCATTTCCCATTTTTTATTGAAAATTTGCAGGTTTCGTTCGACCTCTCCACGGCCTTCTCCGGCCATTTTCAATAGACGAGGTTACCACCAATGAAGTCGCGTCGTCGAAATGAGTAAAAACACGTAGCTTCCGTCTCCGGAAAGTGGCTGGAGTCTCGGCCGGAAGCCTGCGTTTTTCAATGAAAAACGCAACAGAGAAGAAAAGGAAAAAAAAAAAAAAAAAGGAAAAGAAAAAAAGGGAAGAAGAAAAAAGGGGCATTTGGGGTAATTTCTCATATTTTATTAAGGGTATTTTAGTCTTTTTACACAAAATAGGGGGTTTAGAAAAACTTTTATGAATAATTGATTCTTAAAACATATAAAAAACCAATTGGGGGTTTAGGAAAAGTATTGATGTATACTAGGGATTGTTCATTAATTATCCGTCAAACTTAAACGTTTGTCGAGCTGGCTTAGACTCCCGTGACCATTTCTTAACATTTTAAAAATATTAATATTCTTTTGTAAAAAAAAAATAAAAAAATATTAATATTCTGATGTATTTTATGATTTGCAGACACAATGTGCTCTTATAATATAAGAAAGAATAATCCTGCATTTTTGAAATTTATATTATTATATGCACGATTCTTATGATATTATTTAATTAAGACACAAATACAAACATGTGGTTTTTTAGGGGAAATATTATATATAAAATGCAAATTGTTGCTGAGAATTTATTCTTTGGTCCAAAATATTTCAAGAAATTCTCATCACTTTCGACTAAAGAAACCAGATGCTGTGGCCAATAATCTTCGGGCTTTAAATTTTTATAATATTAATATTTTAAAAACAATTAATATGTATTTATGTATATGTATGTATGTGCATGGATAAGGATTTAATTTTGAAGAAAGGAATATCACTTTCTGCTAAAGAAACCAAATGTTCATCTGATAAGGGAATATTTGGGAATATTTTGAATCGTCAGTTGGCGTCACGTCTATGCATGTGGTGATCCCTTGGGAGTTTCACTGGGTATTAATTCTATGTCGAATGTTCCAACCCCAATTTTTCTCTCGATTGAATACTTATAGTTTGAGATGTTTTCTCTCATCTATTTGTCTGGTCAAGCCTCCTTCGAGCTGGTTGGTCCATCAACCGATTAATTTCTCGAGCGGTATGGTCGATTCGACCCATGGTGATAAGTATGGAGGGAGCATTTAATGTAGGACATCCCTCATGTAAGCGCGTTAAATGTCTGTCATATCTTGTAGATTCTCTGATAGGCAAGTACAGGAGTCATGCTGCAACTTACCTACAACATTCCTGTATTAAATGTACCGTTAGTTGCATGACTATAAATATTCCCTTATTTATTATTCAAGTACGTGGCTATTACCACATTTATTGCTCTCTTATTTATTATTCAAGTACGTGGCTATTACCACATTTATTGCTCTCTCACCTAATCTCTCATATCGACCTCTCATCGATCAGATTGACTATATTGAGCTTCGGAGTGTCAAAACGAGTTCAATCCTCGAGAGCCCCCATTTTGGTTTTTGAATTCACATTTGTTCCCTTATTTATTATTCAAGTACGTGGCTATTACCACATTTATTGCTCTCTCACCTAATCTCTCATATCGACCTCTCATCGATCAGATTGACTATATTGAGCATCGGAGTATCAAAACGAGTTCAATCCTCGAGAGCCCCCATTTGGGTTTTTGAATTCACATTTGCTCTGTTGGGAAAACACAAAAGAACAGGCGTAGGGAATTTAAAATTTTTCCCAAAAGAAGATCGAATCTTACAATTCTTATTCCCAAATCCGTAGGGTTCTAAGAAACTCACTTAGATCGTCGCTTTCTTGACACGATCTACCTGCCCAAAAACGCTCTTCAAGCGATAAGTCCCCAAGCTTCTTCGAATCTTTCAAAACTCCACAAAAGCAGCCCTCTAGAGAATTAGTCCACCAACCTTGATCACGATCCAAACAGGGAGGATGCTAGAGAATTAGTCCACCAACCTCGATCACGATCCAAACAGGGAGGATGCTAGTTCTATATTTGGTGTATAGGCTTTAGGGTTTGTGTGATATATTTGGTGTTTAGGCTCTAGTTCTATATTCTTTCCTCCATGCTGAATCGTTTCAGCACTTTATCTATGTACATCGATTGTGATAGTCCTATCAATCTCTTAGATCTATCCCTATAGATCTTTATACCGAGAATGTAGGACGCATCATCAAGATCTTTCATCTCGAATTGGTTCGATAACCAAGATTTGGTAACTTTCATGTCATCCTTCGAATTCCCAATCAGAAGAATGTCATCAACGTAAAGTACCAAGAATTACACTGAAGTCTCCAATTCCTTTCTATACACGTAGGATTCATTCGAATTTTGAACGGAGCCAAACGCTTTGACTGCTTCATCAAAACGAATGTTCCAATTCCTAGAAGTCTGTTTCAATCCGTAGATTGATCATCGGAGTTTGCAAACCTTTTTCTCACTCCCACTGAATGTGAAACCTATGGGTTGATCCATATAAATGTCTTTATCAATGTCTCCATTGACAAAGACAGTTTTCACTTCCATTTGCCATATCTCGTAGTTATAATACGCAGCTGTGACAAGCATGATTCGAACGGACTTTTGCATTGCAACTGGTGAGAAGGTTTTATCAAAGTCCACGCCGGGTCTTTGAGTGAATCCTTTGGCAACGAGTCTTGCCTTATAGGCTGCAACGTTTTCATCTACTCCGAGCTTTCTCTTAAAGATCCATTTGCACCCTATGGGTTTTACCCCCATCAAGCAAATCAACCAAGGTAAAAACTTGGTTGGAGTACATGAAATCCATTTCGGACTTCATGGCTTGTCTCCACTGTTCAGAATCCGAGTCTGACAGTGCCTCATCATATGTTAGAGGATCATTATCCTCTTGAGAGATTTCATGGAGAAAACCATACCATCTCTCAGGCTGTCTGGGAACGCGTTTAGAACACCTTAGAGGGAGGATTTTCACGTGTATCAAAGTTCGTGATTGGTTGTGGGATGCCAGAATGAGATGTGTCTTCTAAATGTGGCGTGGGAGTGTCTCGAATTTCTTCGAGTTCTGTGATCTTGCCTTTCTTTTCTTCTAGGAACGGTTCCTCAAGAAATGTTGCATTTCTTGAAACAAACACCTTTTGTTCAGTTTGATCATAGAAGTAGTATCCTATGGGTTCCTTAAGATAGCCAACAAAGTAGCATAAGTTAGAACAAGCTTTTAACTTATCTCCCACTGTCCTCTTCACATAAGTAGGACAACCCCAAATTCTTAAGTAAGAATAACTAGGGATTTTACCATGCCACATTTCATAGGGCGTTTTGTGGACCGACTTGGAAGGAACAAGATTCAAAATTTTGGCTATACTTTCTAGAGCATAACTCCAGAAAAAAGGTGGTAAGTCAGTGAAACTCATCATGGAACGAACCTTATCAAGTAGGGTTCGATTTGTTTTCTCAGAAACTTCATTAAGTTGAGGAGTTTCCGGAGGAGTCCACTGAGAGATAATTCCATTATCTCTGAGATGACTAAGGAACTCTTCACTAAGATACTCGCCACCTCGATCAGATCTAAGTATCTTGATCTTGTGACCAGTTTGGTTCTCAACCTCCTTTTGAAATTCTAAGAATTTCTCAAAAGCCTCAGATTTGTACTTCATTAAGTACACATAACCATAACGACTAAAGTCGTCAGTAAAGGTTATGAAGTACTGATGATTGCTTCGAGTGCTTACACTAAGCGGTTCACAAACATCAGAATGGATCAAGTCCAAGATCTTTGTGGCTTGATCTACACTCCCTTTGAAAGGAGTTTTGGACATCTTTCCTTTGAGACAGGATTCACAAGAAGTTAACAGTTTAAGGTCATTTTCAGAGAATGTCCCTAAGGTAGTTAACTTGCTAATTCTGTTCTTGGAAATATGCCCTAATCTAGCGTGCCACAAAGATGCTGAGACTTTATCATCTCTCTTACGTTTTGTTTCTCTTTGTATATTCAAAATATTGGTGTTTTGAGTTAGATAAAGTCCATTATTTAATGTACCAAAATGTATTAAAAATTATTCTTTTTAAGGAAAAAACTGTCATTCTTAATATTAATTTCATAGCCTTCACAATCAAGTATTGAAACTGAAATTATATTACGAATAATGTCTGGTACATAAAGGACTTTATTTAAAACCAATTCAAAACAACCTAAATCTAATCTAATTGTGCCTAAAACTTGAGCCTCAATGGTTGAGCCATCTCCAATCTTCAAGACACATTCTCCTACTTTGAGTTGACGAACCTCACTTTGCATCTGTACATCATTACAGATATGAGATCCACAACCGGTATCAAGTACCCAAGAGTTAGAATTAATAGAAAGATTTACTTCAACGAGAAACATACCTTTCTTTAGAGTAGCCTTGTACTCTTGGCAGTTTCTCCTCCAATGCCCCGGTTTGCCACAATGGAAACAAACGTCCTCTTTCTGATCACGTTTCTTCTTTTGGGCTTTTCTCTTCGTGATGCCTCCACTGGGCCTAAGGGACTTCTTCTTCTTTTGGGCTTTCTTGCCCTTGCCTTTAGAAGGCTTAGAAGAAGATGGAGCTGTGACCATCATAACCTTATTGTCCTTCTTGATCGTGCTTTCAACAGTCATAAGCTGACTAATCAGCTCAGCTACAGTAGCATTTGCATGATTCATGTTAAAGTTAAGGACAAAAGGGTTGAATGATGGTGGGAGCGAGGCTAGCAACAAATCCACAGAAAGCTCATATCTCAGTGGCATGTCCATGGAAGCAAGTTTCTCAATAAGAGCAAGAAACTTGAGTCCATATTCATGGACACTTGTATCTTCCTTCATTCTCAAATGGAACAATTCTTTTGAGGTGTTATACCGTGTAACATGCTCATGAGGACGGTAAAGTTGCTCTAAGTAGTCGTAAATCTCCCAAGTGAATTCCATGGACTCATGTTGTCTTTGCATGTCCGGAGACATGTTAGCAAGCATGAAATAACGGGCTTGGAGATTATCATCCTTCCACTTCTGAATCGCGTCCCGCTCAGCCCGGGTCGGGGCTTTCCCTTTGGGAATGGGCTCGACCTTGTAGAGAACATAAGTTCTCTTTTCAGAATCTAGAACGACTTTTAGATTCCTAAGCCAATCAGAATTGTTGGGACCAGTCAACTTGTTTGACTCGAGGATCGATACTAGAGGGTTTTTGGTTACCATTTCAAAACACGTAGAGAATCACAGAATCTACGACCTAAATGGAAAAATAGAGAACTAAGTGAGCATGCTGAATAATAACGATATATATGAGATTAGGCCTTTAATCTATGTTGCTCCCACTGTTTTTAGAAGATCTATAATTCCCAAAGATCTTAGAGAATACTTATTATCCCAATGGGTACTAAGATACTAAGCACTTTATCTCGAACCCACGGCTCGCAGACATTCCTAAATAAGCCTAAGGTAGGTACAACTTGCCAATTCCAACTCGGTGGAATTCTTAGAAATATTTTTGCATCACCTATCTTTGAATATGGACCCACGACTCGTGCGACATTCATAGGCGTTAAGCTACACCCATCAATCATAAGATCATGATCAAAACTTAGTTCGAACGACCCATGACTCGCGGACATCGCCTTTCCTAAAATTAATCATGAAATATTGATCATTTAGAATGATCAATTAGGAAACTAAGAACTAATAGGTTTCACATAGTCACCCCATGACTCATGGACAATAACTAGCTTCCCCTATTAAACTTAAATCCTATTGAAGGAATGTTGGGAATTTAATTCAAAGTTTGCACCTCGAATTAAACACCTATTTTCGAAATTAGCTTAATATTTTAAGGGAATTTTCGATTTAACTGGAGAGTTGTCCAGTTCGACCTCACCAACATATATGTTATCCAATTTAATTAGTCTTGATTAATGCAAGTACAACTTAAATACATTTCACACAAACACGTAGCAGATAACATGTCCTAGCATGATACTATGATAATCATGAGTTCTACCTATCTTATGCGTGATATGTGGGAGCCACTCCACAATCACAAGTTCTAACATATATGCCACATAAGACAGTTTAAATCACATAAGCGAATTAGAAATAAAACGATGCCCTATCTGTTACAATAATAGAAACCCTCCTAACATTTTGAGGGGTCTTCACTTTATGAACTCCATTGTTACTTGTCATGTGGATCCATCTTACTCTATGGGTGCATTGTCTCCAAAATGAAAGAAAAAGACCTCACCACCTAAATCTACTCTCAAATTACAATAAAAAGAAAAGGACATATATTGGCCTTAGACAAATACACGGGGCATACCCCGGCCTCAAAACAGTAATATGGAAAGCCACATAATAAACACATAACAATACCCACATAAATGGGGCACCGACCCTAATTGAAAAACGCAACTATGGGGCTCCAACCCCAATTTAAACCATCCATGTGCATAAATTAAAACATCACAAGACTAAAACCCATGATCACCTAACATGCATAAATTACAAGAATTTAAATTTACCCATAAATTAAAATTCCCGCTTTAAGTCTTAATGACCTAAAACACGACTTAGATGCAATTCTTGTTCATGAGCCTTTTCAAATAAACCAAGAAATATTAAACCAATAAAATTCCAATTAATATTTGAAAATTAATAATTTTATCTTTTTATTATTTTTTCAAAAATAATAAGTGCAATTTTTCCCAAAATCAAATCCGTTTAATTTATAAAAATCCCAATTTAAAATTATTTCAAAAACAATATTAATTTGATAAAACAGTTTTTTAAAAGAGTGAAATTAAATCGGGATTTTATCGGATCAAACACGAAAAACGAGGTCACAAAAACACGAGCCCGGAACGCACGCGTGCATCGCCCTCACGCTACCCGCACAGCCGGCAGCAGTTGCTACCTGCGTGGGCGCGCTAGGCCCGCACCCTACGAGCATCCCGCGCGGCGATGGTGGGTGATGGCGGCCGGGCTGGGCAGGCGCTCTCGCGCGGTTGCAAAAGGGGTGTGCAGCCGCGCTTAGGCACTGGCGGGCGGACTCCCGTGCGGTTGCAGAAGTGGCGTGCAAGCAATCCCGCATGGTTCCGGGACTGCTGTGCGACTGGGGCGTGCGGGCCTAGGTGTGCTACGCCTTAGCACATCTTGGCTCGCGTTTTCATATCGCTTCTCGTTTTCGTATTTCAAGTTCTTAAAAACCAATTCAATCCAGAAATTAAAACACGATTTAATCAAGTTTGATTCAAAACAATTCTAATCAAAATTTTCAGAAAATATTTTTTAGAAACTTTAGGAAAAACACAGATTCAAATTTTCTTAGATTTCTGAAAAACTCATGAATACTCAATTGCATCTAAATCTAAGAATTTCTACCAAATTCAGAATAATAAGAGATGAATCAGAAATAAGCCTTGCAAGGTAGCTCTGATACCACTTGTTGGGAAAACACGAAAGAAAAGGTGCAGAGGAATTTAAAAAATTTCCCAAAAGAAGATTAAATCTTGCAATTCTTATTCCCAAATCCATAGGGTTCTAAGAAACTCACTTAGATCGTCGCTTTCTTGACACGTTCTAGCCACCCAAGAACGCTCTTCAAACGGCAAGTCCCCAAGCTCCTTCGAATCTTTCAAGACTCCATAAAAGCAGCCCTCTAGAGAATTAGTCCACCAACCTCGATCACGATCCAAACAGGGAGGATGCTAGTTCTATATTTGGTGTTTAGGCTCTAGGGTTTGTGTGATATAATATGGAGAAGGAGAATTTTTGCTATCATCCCTCATCCACTTATTTATAGCATAAGGGGTTCGAACCCCTTTGTCTTGTTGGACAAGGTTTCCTAAACCCTTTTGGTAAGGGATTTCTTGCTTGGAGAGAAAGACTCTTACTTTGACCAAAATTCTCCTTTTGACCAACTTGTCAAGCAAGAATATAATATCTAACTCTCTTAGATATTTTAAATAACTTTATTTATTTATAATAAATAAATTGATGCTAATAATTAATTAATTCATAATTAATTATTTATTAGACTTAATTTCTCCAAATTAGAACTTTAATATTAATTCATAATTAAATTAAAATCCATTAAATAATTAATCTATATTAATTATTTAACTAATCACCACAAAGTGACACGTGTCACATGAGACACGTGTGGCCCCAACCAATCACTTATTGGCTCGATCAACTCATTTAATCGATTCAAGCCTTAACCCACGTGACCGGGCTGTTGTGTGTGACCCTCTAGGTTCTTAATTCAATTAGCAGTGACCCTAATTAATTAATTCCTAATTACTTAACCAGTCCACAGATCACACTACCATAGTCTAGCAAGAGGTGTGTGACCCCTAGCTGAATAAGAATATCTCAATTCGAAAGAACCTTTAAGTCATTGACATATGTGAGATAAAATCCTCCTACATCCCATCTCTCAATCGAGATCTAGGGCAAGGGAATAATCAAAACCCTAATAATCTAGATCTTAAAGTTAAGTGCATTTCATATCCATTTGATCTCGATCCAAGAAACCCATTTCTTGATCTCGATCCACTGCCTTGGCCAAGGACTCCATTATGGCATATGAATGACTTACACAATAAGAGATCAACTTGGTAATACATGTGTAGGTCCTTTATCGATTCTCATATGCTTTCATGTGCCACTTGTGCAGCCCCAGCATAAGCTTTGAATCAGTTGTCTAAGGCAACGCCCTTTAAAGCTTATACCTAATACTACAGAGTTAGCCCACAAAGCATCGATGGAATCTCAAGTCTAAGGAATACTTAATCACATTAATGACTCGTGAGATATTTCCTAATCTGGAAGTTTCTATTTCCAGAAATAGAAACTTCCTTTCCCATTTAGGAATCTTCTCACACGGGACACCTCAGTGTGCCCACTTAGAATAAGTAAGCACCCCATGTATCACGCACATATCAATGAATACACTTTGCACCCCGTGAAACAAGATGGTCCTTCTTAAGGGCGTGATCACACGAGCAAGCCTCGAACGAGTCATATCGACACTCCCACTGTCTTTTGGACTCATCGGCTTGAGTGATTTATAATCATGACTTAAGTGATTTAGGGCTCGTCTCATGAACCACTTCACCTAAATGGTTGAATCCTATAAATCATAATCATTAGGGGAGTTCTTATACATGCACAACTAAAGTAAACATACAATCAGACAAGAGCATATAAAGAAGTGTAGCCTTGGTTCGTTTATTATTCAAAGATTATATGTGATTTACAAAAGGAAAGTACTAAGCAGACTATTACATCGGCTTTTAGGGCACTATTCCTAACATGCTTATTCTTACAGCCTTGTAGAAAATCCGGATCTTCCAACTTAATAAATTATTGGGTGATTAAGTAGCTCACATCTAACGCCAGCTCATCAACTAAATTTGGAAACCATCACTACCCTTATACATTTTGAAAATTACCAAGATTTAGGTCCAATAACAAGATGATAGATTTATCCTTCAAAATTTTAAAACAAAAGTTCAAAATTTTTAGTTCTATATTAAGAGTAAATTTTAATATAAAATTAATATGTGTGATTCACCAATAAATATATAATTTTTTATTTTTAAATTGAAGATTCAAACGTTAAGATCGCTGATTGATGAGTAAACACCAATTCGAACCATTTTTCCTCATTTTCTCTATCATGATTTAATTTTAATGTTTAACCTATGATTATCTTTAATAGAAGATGAGTCCCATTAGGTTTTAATCTTTACAGTTACGTAGCTCTTTATGTGATTCTTTTTTCTTTTCTTTTTTTTTGGTAAGAAGC
Organism: Lantana camara; assembly: GCA_037501455.1. Taxonomy (NCBI): domain Eukaryota; kingdom Viridiplantae; phylum Streptophyta; class Magnoliopsida; order Lamiales; family Verbenaceae; genus Lantana; species Lantana camara. The sequence continues at coordinate 5,496,952 of CM074864.1, forward strand.
TCTTTATGCAATATGATTTGTTATTATTTATCCGTGTTTATTAATTCCGCATTGTCTAAAGTCTTAATGTCCCAAAATGTCGTTTAACTTTCTAACTCTCGGTCAGTTGGAACTCTTTGGGAGCTCGTGAATAGGCGAGTTCTCGAGCTAAACATTATCATCTATACCTGATATTAGCCACACATCCCTTAGGGTAGGTCCCATCGCTAATAAAACCAGTTTAGCCCTTAATAAAATAAGATAATTTGTAATATTTGAAAGTGTTAGTGATAAATTTATAGTTTTTTTTTTTCTAATGTTACAATTATACAATTTTATGGGGATGTAGATGTTAAAAAGTTCTCATAGATTATGCATTTAAATATTTAGATTTGTATCATATTTATGTGTTTTTCTTTCATATATCATGACTTAGAGAGACAAATAGAAAGACCAGTTTTCTAAAAATTAGGGCACAAGACTTAAGTTGCCTACAATTACCCTATAATTTATTAATTTGATACTATTCTGGCCAATTGCCACAATTTTATTTCGGTCCGTCACGTCAACCAACTAACTCCGAATTAAATTTTGTTGCATATTGTCACCTCTGCTTCGTGTTTTGTTGTATATTACCATCAATACTTTGCATTTTGTACAAAAGACCATCTCCAACCTGATTTTTAGTTGTTTTTTTTTTTTTTTTGTAAAAAATGCAAAGTAAAAATGACTGTATGCAACGAAACTTAATTTGAGTGTGAAAATGTAAAAACGTCTATAGTTCGAATGATAATTTGAGTGTGAAAAGATGAAGATTTATGAAGAGACGAAAAAAATGGAAAAGATCTAGTGGAGAGACGAAAAAGATTTATAGAGAAAGACTTAGTGGAGAGACGACAAAGATTTATAGAGAAGACTTAGTGGAGAGATGAAGAAGATGGAGAAGATTTAGTGGAGATAAAGACAAGCAACGGCCCCAGACAGAGGAAGAGAATGATTGACATAATATTAACATATAAATATTAAAGTACTCGGTTTTCAAAATAAGGTATTCAATTGAGATTGAAAAGAATTGTATGGTTCAAAATAAGATATTGAATTGAAAGCATAAGGTATTGGGTATAACATATAAATAGTAAGGTACTCAAATTTTAAAATAAGTTATTAAACTGAGAACATAAGGTATTGAATATAACATATGAAAATTAAGTTACTCAGTGTCTAATATAACGTATTTAATAATTCAAAATAAGGTATTGAATGGAGATTGAAATGTAATGAATGGTTCAAAATAAGACATTGAATTGAAAACATAAGGTATTGGGTATAACATATGAATATTAAAGTACTCAATTTTCAAAATAAAGTATTGAAATGAGAACATAAGGTTCGAACCCCACTCCTTGTTGGACAAGGATTTCCAAACTCTTTTGGAAAGGGATTTCTTGCTTGGAGACTAAGTCTCTTACTTTGACCAAAAGTCTTTCTTTTGATCAACTTGGAAAGCAAGATTCTAATCTAACTCTTTTAGATTATTAATTTTACTTTATTTATTTTACAATAAATAACTTGAAGACTAATAATATAATTAATTCATAATTAATTATTTATTAGACTTTATTCCTCCAAATTAGAACTTTAATATTAATTCAAAATTAAATCAAAGCCCATTAAATAATCAACACATTAATTATTTAATGTTTATACACATACACACACGTGGCTCACACGTGTGGACCCCACCATTCGCTTAATGATTCGATCAACTCGTTTAATCGATTCAAGCTTTAACCCACGTGACCGGGTTGTTGTGTGTGACCCTCTAGGTTCTTAATTCAATTAGCAGTGACCCTAATTAATTAATTCTCTAATTAATTAATCAGTCCACAGATCAAACGACCATAGTCTAGCAACAGGTGTTTGACCCCTAGCTGAAGAAGAATGTCTCGATTCGACATAACATTTAAGTCATTGACATATGTGAGATACAATCCTCCTACGTCCCATCTCTCAATCAAGATCTAGGGCAAGAGAATAATTAGAACCCTAATAATCTTGATCTTAATGCTAAGTGCATTTCATATCCATTTGATCTCAATCCAAGAAACTCTTTTCTTGATGTCTTGATCCACTGCCTTGGCCAAGGACTCCTAGATGGCATATGAATGACTTATGCAATAAGAGATCATCATCTTGCTAATGCAAGCGTAGGTCCTTTATTGATTCTCATATACTTTCATGTGCCACTTGTGCCGCCCCAGCATAAGCCTTGAATTAGTTGTCTAAGGCGACACCCTTTAAAGCTTACACCTAAGACCACAAAGTTAGCTCATAAAGTATCAATGGAACCTCAAGTTTAAGGATCACTTAATCACATCAATGACTCGTGAGATATTTCCTAATCTGGAAGTTTTTATTTCCAGATATAGAAACTTTCTTTCCCATTTAGGAATCTTCTCACAGGGGGCACCTCAGTGTACCTACTTATAACAAGTAAGCACCCCATGTATCACGCACGTATCAACTATACACTTTGCACCCAATGAAACAAGGTGGTCCTTCTTAAGGGCGTGATCACGCGAGCAAGCCTCGAACGAGTGAGGTTGACACTCCCACTGTCTTTCGGACTCATTGGCTTGGAGTGATTTCTAATCATGACTTATGTGATATAGGGCTCGTCTCATGAACCACTTCACCTAAATGGTTGAGTCCTACAAGTTATATTGATTAGGGGAGTTCTCATACATGCGTAGTCAAAAGGAAACACACAATCAAACAAGAGCATATAAAGAAGTGTTGCCTTAATTCGTATTATTCAAAGATTGTCTGTGATTTACAAAAGGAAAGTACTAAAGTTGACTATTACATCGGCTTTCAGGGCACTATTCCTAACACAGCCAACACTAGATCTAACGTCGTAGCAACTTTAGCCAACTCGTCGGCTCCGACCATGGCTGGTACTGAAAATACGACCGACAATGCCTCAAACCCAATCTTCATTGGAAGTGTCCCCTTGTTGACCGACTCAACCCTTGTTACGGTAACGAGAGTTACACCATTAATCGAGGAGAGAGCGGACCTCCCGGAATCCAGCTTGATGGGGCGCTCAAGGAATTCACGAGACCAGAATCCTAGAATAAGGGATGGAATCTCGCTGATCCCTCCAGGTGCAGGAGATCTCCTGGAAGGACTTCCCTGCCTAGAGGGCTGAGCCTGCCTGCTACAACAGACAGCCAGGAGGACTAACAACCACTTGCTGAAGAGTTGGAGGGATGGCTGAGTCATACACTCAATTACCAGGAGGCTGCCAGGGTGACTGATATATCTGGAGGGTTATCGTCAGGAAACAACCCTGTTGCAAGAGAGTTGCACACTAAGAGAGCAGTTGATGGATCTGGATTGCTGAGTGGCTTGCCACGACCGGATATCCCTATTCACCTTACAACAGGTGAATTCCAGTAATAGATTAACGCAGCTGTGGTAGCTGCCACGATACGTCGGGATGAACTGCCTACTCAGGGGCGTGGAACAGTCCCGTTGCCACATGTTGTAGAATCGACGATTAGGATAACAATGTTACCCTTGTTGGAAAACACGAATCAGAAAGCAGCGGGATTTAAAAATTTTTCCAACAAAAGGATCTTGGACTCGCAATCGTATATCCAAATTCGTAGAGTTAGAAAACTTACTTTTCTTTTATTCTTTCTTTAAGCGTTTCAAGCCACCCAAGAACGCTCTTCTCGCGGCTTGATCCCCTCTCCTTGGTAAAGCTCGAATCTTCAAACTTCTAACTTGAAGCTCTCTAGAGATAGTCCACCAACTTGATCACAATCTAACTAGTAAGGATGCTAGTTCTCTAGTTAGTGTTTAGTCTTAACCTAGGGTTTATTTGATCTTGGAGAAAGGAAGGTGTTCAACACATGAACCAAAAGAATTGCCAATTAGCTCTAAAGGGGAGCTTGAGCTCCCCTATATATAGATAAGGGAGAGGGACGCCGAACCCAATCCTTGTTGGGCAAGGATTTGGTCCCTCTCTCTCCTATTACTTGATCATCAAGTATTTTCCAACTTTGACTTGGAATTCTAATTCAAATCAACTTTAAGAGAGCTAAAAATTTCTAAACTATTTTTGGATAATTTTATACTTTATTTATTTAAAATAAATAACTTATTTTTATCTAATTAATTAATTCATAATTAATTAACTAGATTATTTTTCTCCAAAATAAGACTTTCTTTTTAATTCAAAATTAAACCAAAGTCTATTAAATAATTAACAAATTAATTATTTAATCACCAAATAATTATTCACGCACATGCACACGTGTCTATGAAGGACACGTGTCACGCACGTGACCCACACGAGTGATTTCACACGTGTGGAACCCTTTGGCCCGATTAACTCGTTTAATCATTTTAAAGCCTCAACTCATGTAACCAAGTTGTTGTGTGTGACCCTCTAGGTTCTCAATTCAATTAGCAGTGACCCTAATTAATTAATTCACTAATTAATTAATCAGTCCACAGATTAAACGACCATAGTCTAGCAACAGGTGTTTAACCCCTAGCTGAATTGGAATGTTCGGATTCGACAGAACCTTTAAGTCATTGATTAATGTGAGATACAATCCTCCTACTTACTATCTCTCAACCAAGATCTAGGGTAAGGGAATAATCAGAACCCTAATAATCTGGTCTTAAAGCTAAGTGCATTTCATATCCATTTGATCTCAATCCAAGAAACCCTTTTCTTGATGTCTTGATCTACTGCCTTGGCCAAGGACTCCATATGGCATATGAATGACTTACACAATAAGAGATCACCTTGCAAATGCAAGTGTAGGTCCTTTCTTGATTCTCATTCACTTTCATGAATCACTTGTGCAGCCCCAGCATAAGCCTTGAATCAGTTGTCTAAGGCGACACCCTTTAAAGCTTATACCTAAGACTACAGAGTTAACTCATAAAGTGACAAGGAACCTCAAGTCTAAGGATAAATTAATCACATCAATGACTCGTGAGATATTTCCTAATCTGGAAGTTTCTATTTCCTGAAATAGAAACTTCCTTTCCCATTTAGGAATGTTCTCACACGGGGCACCTCAGTGAACTTACTTATTAAAGTAAGCACCCTCATGTATCACGCACGTATCAACTATACACTTTGCACCTCCATGAAACAAGGTGGTCCTTCTTAAGGGCATGATCCCACAAGCAAGCCTTAGAGGAGTCAGGTTGACACTCCCACTGTCTGTAGGACTCATCGGCTTGGAGTATTTTACTAATCATGACTTATGTGATATAGGGCTCGTTTCATGAACCATTTCACCTAAATGGTAGAGTCCTAAAGTCATCAGGATTAGGGGAGTTCTCATACATACACAGATAAAGTAAACGCATACCAAACAAGAGCATATAAAGAAGTGTTGCCTCAATTCGTTATTTCATTCAAAGATTGTCTGTGATTACAATAAGGAAAAGCACAAAGCGGATATACAATCAGTTTTCTAGGGCACTATTCCTAACAACCCTCAGCGGGGGTAGACCTCCCTCCAGTCGGAGACTCCTTGGTGTTTCAGGGAGCTGGCGGAACTGGAGCCTGGGCTGCAGGCAGAGCTGCACTGCAGTAGGTAGTCCTACCGCCACCTATGGATTACCAGGCAGGAAGAAGAGGAGGACCAGGCATACCTGAGCAGCCTGACTGGGCTGTCAGGTTACAACAGAGGCTGGAAGACATGGAGAGACAAATGAGAGCATGTCATAACAGGGTGATCAGGAAGGGCGGACCTTTCAGCCAGAGGATCCTAACTGACGAACTCCCGCCAGGTTGCAAGACATCCGGGGCTATCAGAGTACAATGGCGCAATGGATCCCCAAAAGCATTTGGATTGATTCGAGAACCTAGCCTTTTTGTACCAATACACTGAAGGTGTAAAATGCATAGTGTTCTTGGCTACGTTCACGGACACTGCTCAAGAGTGGGCCCGACAGCTAGACCTGGGATCCATATAGTCATTTGATCACTTCTCTTTACTATTCTTGCACCAATTCGCTAGTAGCAGAAGCTATTAGAAGGCTCCTAATGCTCCTTTCGCAGTAAGGCAGAGGGGAGATGAATCTTTGAGGAGTTACATGAACAGATTCACTAAAGCCGTGCTGGAAGTCCTTTCTGCTACTGTGGAAGTGCGTGCTAGTGCCTTCCAGGAAGGCCTGAGGAAGGGAGCATTCTTTAGTTCATTGGCTAAGAAGCCGCCTACCAACTGGGACGACCTCCTGGCTAGAGCAGGAAAATATATTAATTTCGAGGAGGCAGAAACAGGAAAGGATGAACCAACAGCTGTTAGGCGAAGAGAAAGAATAGAGGATGGACGCCTGCCAGGTCCGTTTAAGAGGACCAAGGCACCTGAAGGGCGAGAGCATTTTTTTTTGACTTGAACCCCCGATACGATCAATACACTGTGCTGCGCACAACACCGTTACAAACATTGATGTAGATTTAAGGAATAGGACTTCTGAAGTGGCCTAGGAGCTCAGAGGATGGGCCCCACAAGCCTCCTTCGAAGATGTTTTGTCGGTTTCACAACGATTATGGCCATGATACCGACGAATGCCGACACCTGCGAAATGAAATCGAAAGATTAATTCTAGAGTGCCACTTGCAAGAGTTGATCTGCCGAGATCGAGCGAATAGCTGGGAGATGTTCCCTAGAAGAAATGCAACAGGAAGGAATGTACCTGGAAGGAATGCACCAGGAAGAAATCCCCCCCCCCCCCCCCCCCCCCCCCCCCCGGCAGAACTATGGCAGAAGGGATCAACAGCCGAGGGAGGAGGATCAGAGAAGAAATCACTCACCACATAGGTCTTTGATAGAGGCACCCCCTGCAGAACCTGAAGGAGCAGGTGGACAGAAGCTAGAAGGAGATCCACAACAGAAGGGATTTATCCACATGATAATGGGAGGACTGACAGATGGAGACTCCCACCGTGCCCGGAGGGCACACACTCAAAAGGCTGCCTTCCATGCACAGGCGGCTTCACTTATTATGGAAGTTGACCAGGCGGATCAGCAGCCCATGCTGTAGTTCGGTCCAACGGACTTGGAAGAAATTCAGGCTCCTCATAATGACGCCCGATCATAATAGTAAGTATTGCTAGCTACGGCATGGGAAGGATCTTCATAGACAGCGAAAGCTCGGCGGATATCCTCTTTCGCAAGGCTTACGAGCAGATGGACTAGGGAAAGATTGAGCTCGAACCTGTGAAGACTACCTTGTTCGGGTTTGGCGGAGAGGTCGTGCGACCCACGGGGATGGTTTCCCTACCGGTTATGTTGGGAACCAAACCAAGGACAAGAACCCGCCTAGTGAGGTTTCTAGTGGTGGACAAACCATCAGCTTATAACGCTATACTTGGGAGACCAGCTATGAATGTCTTCTAGGCAGTCATCTCCACCTATCACATGAAGATCAAGTTCCCCGGCTGGAAGGAGTTGGGGAGGTAACAGTGGACTAGCATTCCTCCAGGAAGTGCTACACGAAAGTTGTTCAGCAAGTAGACAGCAAAGAGGCTGAGCAGGAGAAAGAAAAGAAGTGCTACATCAAAGACGTTCAGCAAGCAGATAGGGAAGAGGTTGGGCAGAAGGAAGAAAAGAGAGCGCATAACAATAAATAGAGAAAGATAAAAGAAATTGAGAATGGGGAAGAAGAAAATGGACCTCATTCAAAGATAAAATGTGCCAAGGAGCTCCTGAACATCGAGCTGATCCCTGAAAATCCAAAGAAGATGATAAGGATAGGATCGCAGCTGGACTCCAGCTTGAAGGAAAAGCTGATAGGATTCTCTAGAAGGGCAGACACGTTGAAACCTGTAGGATAGCTGGGCCCCAACTGGGAAGGGCCTTCCAAAGTTGTGAAAATTATAGGATGCAGAGCCTACGAGCTGGAGGACACTGACGAAATGAGGATACCCTAACCTTGGAATGCTCAAAACCTAAAAAGGTTTTTCTGCTGAGCAGGAAGGCAGGCTGATAAAAAAGAAACACACATCAGGAAAACTTCCAGGTTATGTCACTCCTATTTTCAAACTTGAGAATTATTTACGTAAATTCTTTATACTTAAAATTATACGAGAAAAGGAATTATGATTTGTGTGATTGCAAAATGCTTTATGCTTTGATAAAATAAGTATCCTGAGATATGTGAAATTGTGTTATGTGGAGAAATAACATGCAATGCGAATTCCATATGCATTTTGTTGTTAAATCAACACTTGAGGATAGGCACATGCAAAGCCTCCGCGGCTAGATCGCTGAAAAATCAAAATTTGATTACCCGGTTTAAAAGTGGCACACAAATAAGTCCCTCTTGGGAAGGCGCGTTGATTACACAAATACCTTGGAAAGAGTAAGAAGAAATGCTCATGGGAGTGATTCTCCAATTGCTCCTACCACTTGGGTTGGCCACCTAGCTGGAAGGAAACAACTATTTCTAGGGCCGGAGAGAATGCCCTCAGCCTGATGGAATCTGACAGTCTTTCGTTATATATAACCACCACTCATATAAGCTGACGGATGTCGTAGGGAACCAGAGAGAATGTTCCTAAAAGAGCTGGCAGGAAGAACTAACCTCCAGCTAAACAGGAGGATCGTAGGCAGGGAAGGAAGATTGCTCTGACCACCACAGAACCGTCTCTTCATGCTGCCTACCTCCTACCAGTTGAGCATACAGAAAATGAAAAAAAAAATATAGACTGATCTAAATCAGATTCCCATGTGATATGCAATGAAAATGCATGTGCAGAAAATCAAGTGACTTCATTCATTTCATAAAAAGCCCTGAAATCCACTCAGGCAAAAACAGGAAAGTTGTCCAAATGTACGATCGATGGAAATGAGCAAAAACATAATCATCAAAATAAAAGTTCAAAGTGCAGCTTAAAGGAATCGAGCTCGGCCTAACAAACTAAGCAATATTCATCTAATAACATCATCGAGTCATCAACAAAATAAAGAAGTAAAGTACTAAATGCTAGAGAAAATGTTCAAAGTCCTTGCAGGTTCAGGAAATTTAAGGGAAGTTTAAACCTTCCCTCTGTTGCTGACTTTGTTGGAAGACTAGCTGGTCCAGCAGATGGAATTCCAACTGATGGAACACTAGCAGGATGAATGCTACCATCAGGTGGAATACTGCCAACCCTATCAAATCTTCCAGCAGACGGAGTATTTGTTGAAAACGCACTAGCAGGGGGATGCTGAACTGTCTCCTCATAGCTGTCCAACTTTGTCTCTACAACTATCTAGATTTATCTCACTCCTTGCTGTTGAAACTGAGAAGCCTCCACCTGGAGGGAAGGCAAAACTCATCAGAAAATAGAAACCAGAAAGAAAGCTGAAAAACTTGTTGAGATATTAGTTGGAGGATATGCTTAAGATCAACCAAAGAACTTGCTGAAATACCAGCTGGAGGATATGCTTAAGCACTAGCTGGATGATTTACTGAAAGATTAGCTGGAGGATCAGCTAAAGGATTTGTAGAGTTGTCTGCTGGGGGATTAGATGCAGTTCCTGTCAAAGATTAAGCTGGAGCCTCAGGTGGAAGTCTGACTGGAAGTTTAGCAGGGTGAAGCACAGCATGAGGAAGTTCCTGCTGCTGATCCTAACCTGTAGCTACTGGTCCTGAAAAGACATACCTAGAGAGCACTATTAGAGAAAACAACAAAGAACCAAGGCACAAGAGATGTAAATCACATTATATACCAGATAGGAAATGATGCCCCAAGCACAACAAAAGAAGATCAACACATTAAAGAAGAAAACAACAACATTTCTCAGCATATTTCGGGAAGTCAATCTATATTATGCAAACATGTTCCAGAAAGAAATCCAATTTATCCAGCAAAAAGGGAATGTCGTCAAGCTAGTTACCTTTGAGGAGAAAGGATACCGCGTGGCCAAAAGATATATTCCAAATAAACAATATGTTGTGGTGCCATATGGTAAAGGAGAAAAAAAAATCAATCTTAATCAAAACAAGCAGCAACTCAACATGATCAAAGAGAGAAGACTGTAAGAAAATATCAAAGTTCTACCTTTGGAAAGTTGGAGAAGGTCAAAGCACACCCGATTTCACCAATTCAACCCACAAGCAATAACATCAACATGTCATAAAATTTTCAACCAACAAAAGGAGAAAAACTTCCTCGATGGAGCTAACGGAGACTGAAATAATCAATGACGAACTGATTTCTTCTCCAGAGCTGAAATAGGAAACCTCCGCTTATGGTTAGAAGGAAATTCAAGCATCAGTTTAAAAAAAAAAGGAGAAAAAAAAAGGGGAAGAACTGAATGCCGATGAGATAGTAGTGACATGCCTGTAGCACCCGGAACGCAAGGTAGCCACATCCCCCGCACTATAGTTCAATCCACATATGGAATGGACGGTCCATACATGAATCAAGCTTATAGCGAACTGGGAGACAATAAAAAAAAATGACTCTCTAGCTAGGCGGGACTAACCCTCAATTAAATACCAACATGCGTAAACAATAAAACGGAAGCATACTGTACATTCATTTCATTTCATCATTCAAGTTCATTATCATCAACCATATATACAATCTTCAAAAAGTACCAAAATAAGTCATATGTAATACATAGATACCAAGAGATATAACAATACATATTTGCATCAATAATATACATGAAATGTGCTAGACCTGAAATGAAAGACCGACTCGATCCCGCCTAGCACGAACCCTGCAAACCTGAAAATGTGAGGTGTCAGTCTACAAAAGACTGAGTGAGGGGTTTAAATAAATATAAGCGCACATACATGCAAGTTATAATCTCGGGTAATGTTTTGTGAAAGAAACAATATAATTCAAGAAATAAGGTATAATATCGCCCGAGGTTACAACTGCTGGGAGGCGGGCCTAGAACAATAGCGGTCCGGGACCACATTTTAATTTTTTTTTTATAATACAAGTATTAAAATATTTCTAAAACATTTTAATACAAAAGCGGAAGACTTAGTCGGATCTACTCAAGTATATACATGCAATTGATAATAAATTTTAAATCACTTAAGCAGATAAATATCTAACATGCAATTAACACTTAAGAGCACATAATTTATCATGCTTAAAATAAAACAACTGTAAAATATTACCGTACTGCAAACATGGCTATCTAACGGCATTTTTCCAGCTCCCGAATTCACCTCCCGTGAACCCGATACCCGATCTCCTTGTGAAACCGGCAGAGCTTCCCTGCAATAACCCCAGGGACACCCTCGGAGTGTGGGCTCCGAAAGTATTTCACTAAATACTTAGAGAAAATAAAACTTTAAACTAGAACACCCTTTTCAGGGTTTATTCTCCCGAAATTAGGCGTTTTATACAAACACCTAATTAAAATTAATTCCAAAATAAATCGGAATTAACTAGGAGAATAGGGATATGGTTTCAAAGCCGAGAACTCAGCCAAAACCTCTCCCAAAGTTGTGTATGAAAAAATGAAGGCTAAGACCCCTATTTATAGGGGAAAAACCGAGGGTAAAATAGTAATTTCATACCCCACTTGCAAGTGCAACTTGGACACGAAAACCGAGGTCACTACATTGAAGGTCTCTCCACCACGAGTCCAACGCCGCCGACCACTTCCCATTCTGACGTCGCACGCGCCCACACGCGCGGCCTGAAGGCGGTGCGTGTGTGACACATGCGGCTAGGGTTGGCCTACTTTGAACCGGTCCGACCGGACCCGGTTCGGCACGTGGCCAGTCCTGGTGATGCCACGTGTCTGGTCCGGTCTGACCCTATTCGTTTGGCCCGACCCGTTGACCTACCCGATCCAGTCAAATCTGGATCGTTGCTTCACGCCGACGTGGCACGTTCTGGGCCGTCCACGTATCGCACACGTGGCGTGCCACGCGGTGGCCCAGTCAGCTCCGCCTGGGCCCACCTTGCTGACGTGGCGTGCCACGTCAGTGCCACGTCAACAACTTTTTTTTTTTTTAAATTTAAAATTTTATTTTCTCCAAAATAAAATTCCGGGCATTTCCTACTCTTTGGAATATGATTTATTTTCTTAAAATAAATTCCTTGGCTATTTTCAAACACTTTCAAAATTCATTTCTCTTTCTGCTTTTAATATTTTCTCTTCGGGTTTTCAATTGGGGCTTGCAGGGGGACCTGCAGGACTAATTAATTTTAGCTCCAAACGGATTAATATATTATCATCTCTTGACAATAATTAATTACCGTTTAATAATATTTAATTCCACTAAATAAATATTGTTGTACTCTAAAATTAATTAAATTATTCACGAATTTCTCGATCTAGAATAATTTTGCATTTTACTCCTCCGTGATGATATCTGTGAAAAATAAATTGCAACTACTATCATTTATTTTTCATCTCTAATTTGAAATTTATTGATTTGCCTTAAGTTCAAATTCTCTGTATGTGAAACACATTCAACATACAACTTCGGTAACGTATCACGCGAAGTGCTTTGGCCAAAGTCTTAATTCGAACTTTTGCAAATCTATTTCAAGGATATCTCTTACCTTCCAGCAAGGCCACAAATTCCTCGATCAATATAACTCTTTAGCGCATTTCACATAATCACCTAACATACAAAGTATTTTGGCCACCCGTTACCGAGACCTCACTTCGAGTATGTTACAGTGACTAACACTACATGCCTAAAGCCGAAAAAATATCAGGATTAAGAGTACAATGCTTCCTGAGATTTTATTCATTTTAGATAGCAGTATAAAATGAATAATCTCAGTGGTCCAGTTCGATGTTTCCAATCCTATTGAAACTCATCAAAGTGTTATAATTGGAATCACCATTCCCTATGACGAAAGACTAATCATCTTATATAACCACGTTATAGTCTTGATAAGAACATATTCTTATCTTACCGACTAGAACTTTAATGACATGTGATTTCGGTATTCAAAGTCTTTTCCTATGAAACACATTTCATATAAGAATACCACCACACACAATTAATTATCAATATGTGAAATTCTCACAACTTGCTGCAAATTCAGTTTTATTAATTCAATAAATTGAATTTTCAGGGCACTATTCCCAACAATCTCCCACTTGCCCTAAATTCAATTTGGCTATACATCTAAGTCTTATTCCTTTCACACGAGTGTCAAAACTCGTTTTGTACTCTTTCGCGCCAATACCTTGGTGAAGGAATCTATCAGATGTTTCTCAGAGCCAACAACTAGGAAATCATGAATCCAATACATCTAACTGGTTGCTTCTCAAGCTACCATGTATTTGACTTCCATGGCGGTTTAAGCAATACAAGGCTGCTTAACATTCTCTAATTAACGGTTGCTCTTTCTAGAGTAAACACGTATTCTAATGTCAAACATCTAGAATACAAATCAGATTGTAAATCCGAATCTGTGTACTTTTATTGAAATGAGCTTACCACTGTGGTAGACAAGCATATAATCTCAAGTCCTTCTCAAGTACTCCAATATATGCTTTCACTACTACCCAGTATCAGATTCTAGGGTTTGACTAATATCTGCTGACTTAGACCTATTTCATAATAGACAACTGGCCCTGTACATAATATGACATACATAAAGCTTCCGCTGCGGAACTCTAATCATATCTTCTATCTCTTCAGTTGTCTTAGGACACTGATCCCGAGATAGATAAATTCCATATCTAAAAGGTAATGAACCTTTCTTGAAATTCGTCATATTATACCTTGTCAGCATCTTATCTATATATGCTTCTTGTGATAAACCAATCTCCTTATTCCTATGATCATGACAAAAGTCTGATCCTTGGAATATTATTGGTCTCACTTAGGTCTTTTCTTGTCAAAATGATTTGGCGTCCGAATCTTGACCACTGACAAAATTCTTGCATCATTCCCAATGAGCATAAGATTAATTAAGCACTAGGTAAAAATGTTATAACGCTATCATGATGTCATTTTGTACACTTCATGGTTCATCAGGCAATTATATAAATCCAAAGAATTTAAATTGCCTTATAATTCTGGTGCTCCATAATCTAGACGCTTGCTTAAGATCATAAATCGATCTATTAAGCTTGCATTATATGCACCTGATTTCTGGCTGTGAAGCCTTCAGGTTATGCCATGTAGCTCCTCTTCTTGAAGGTGCCCGTTCAAGAACATAGTTTTAAATCCATTTATCTAATCTCATAATCGATAATGAATAAAGTGGAGAGGATAATGGACTTAAACATTGCTATAGGCGAGAAGACCTCATAAATGATTTCTTCTTTCTGGGTAAAATCCCTTACCATAAGCTTGCTTTAAAGTCTCTACTTTTGTCCATTCCTCCTTTTATCGTCTTGTAGAACCCAATTGCATCTAATGGGTTTAATACCTTCCAAGTGCCTCTACAAGTTCAAGGCTTTGTTAGAGTACTAAGATCCTAACTATGATTCAATGGCTTTTGACCAAACGGTCAGCGTCTATATCATCCACAACTTCATTACACGTGACAGGATCAGATACGTTAGATTCAACCTCTTGGGTTAATCTTAGGTATCTTGTCAGGTATCCTGACAATCCTCCCACTACAATGATGCTCTTGTGTACACGTCTCTACATCACATGTTGTATTCGGTACATCACATGTATCTAATACATTTTCAGTTATCACGGGTTTATGGAAATCAGTATCTAATACTGCTATTTCTTTTAACACTACTTTGCTTCCACCCTTTGTGGTTATCTATGTAATTATCTTTGAAATATTCACAAACATCTTTTGTGATTTCTCAAATTACAAAATATACCACCTCTCATTCTTCTAGGATAACCTTAGAACAAGTAAACCTTTGTTCTTTATTCTAACTTGTCAGGATCCATCCTTAACTTGTGGACCAGGCTACCTTAAATCCGAAGATAAAAGATACAGGGTTTTCACCCTAGATACAGATCCATGAGTATTTTAGGAACTGACTTAGATAGAACTAGGTTTAATGTGCTTTGTCGTTTTGAGCGCAGGACCCTAAAACGAACTTCGTAGGGTAGCATGACTCTTCATGAATCTTTACCATCTCTATCAGAGTTTTATTTCTCTTTTCTGTAATACATCTTTGCTAAGCCGTATCTCATACAGGAAGTTGAGATCTAATCTCATTTGAGAAATTATATTTAACTCTGAACATAGATACTTATCACTACTTCGATCTAATCGGAGTGCCTTGATATGTTTTCTAATTTGACTCTTTGACTTCAGTCTTTTATTCTTTGAACTCTTTAAAATACAGACTTAAGTCTCATCAAATAATTGTATCTGTATCTAGAGTAATCATTCAAATGAATGATGAAGTATCCAAAACTTCCTCTTGCTTAAACATTCATAGGATCACATATCTATATGAACTGACATAAGCAACTTTATGGCTTAAATACCCTTTGTCTCAAAAGGAACTTTCTTGGTCATTTTACTTTTCTAAACAGGATTCGCAGACCGACAGCTGTCAAGTCGAAAAGACTCGACAATCAGTCTTTGGATCTTATTTGGATAAAAGTGACCAAGACGTTAATGCCACGTAGAAGTTTTTCCTCTTAGATGGTAAGGAAAACTTCTTAATGTTAAACTTAAAATTAGGGTTTTCTTTGAGGTATAAAAGACCATCTTTTATTGTTCCAGAGCAAATAAACCTTTTATTTTGCTTAGCGGTAAACTTTTGTTCAAAACAAACAGTTAAACCATTAGTTATCAAATAACTCATAGAAATTAAATTTCTGTTTATAAGGCACGTGTAATATAAAACCCTATTGCCAAAATACAATAATACAGTTCCTACTGCTAATATAATTACACTTGTATTACCCTTGAGCAGTAGTTGCATGTTAGCCGTTTTTCAAACCTTCTGGTTGGTTTGAATCTTTGCAATGAATTGCAAATATGATTAGTTGATCTCAAGTTCACACACCAGGATTCCGGTGAATTTCCAACTAAACATAATTTCAACGAGTAAGATATCTTCATGTCTTAACCAAACGGCGTAGCAAACAGACAAACTAAGTATTTTGGACAATTTCTTTTCCAATACTCGTTACCACCAAAATAGAAACACTTTTCCATTTACAGATTTGACTTTCTAGTTCTGAACCTTAGATTGGGAACTTTTCCTTTTTCTTTCTTCCACTTACTGGCTTTTGAGGTCGTGGATATTGATGTCTAATTTAAGAGAACTTTTCCCTTAGTTTGTATCACCCTTCTTGCCATATTGAGGTCGTTCATTGCCATATTGAGGTCGTTCATTGGTTCAGGTGGGTTTTTCAAAAACACATTTAAAATTAATCTTTGAACGTTCAAACAACTTAGGCAGAGACTATAGGATCGTATCCTATCTATTAAGATTGTCTCTTTAAGCAAGGAGGCTTTCAATCTCGTTCAGATCAGTTATCATATTCATAATATGATTCTGAACTAGTGATCCTTCAAACATCTTTAACTAACAACCTTCTTCGTGGCTCGTACCTTCGTACGATTCTGTTTTGAAAACATGCCCTTATCAGTGGACATCTAATGCATCTGATGCTCAAGGACATTTAAAACAGATGTCAGGACATAAGACTAGCCAGATCATCACACTTTATCCAGTTAGAATAAATGTCTTTCTAATCCTGACTGGTTGTAGTTTCCGAAAATTTTCGGATAAGGTTCAGTGAGTACGCAAACTTTCGTGTCTCAACACGATGTCAAGATTCATTTCCTAGTCAGCATTGTCGAACCCCTACTAGCCTATTTCCTTATAGACATACAATTTGGAGTGGGCTAAGAGAGATCGTAATTATAAAACTAAAAAAAAATAAATGCAAGTTATGATTATGCATTTCACTTTCTCTTGTATTCAACCAATAAATGAAATCTACGTAAGCATTTTGGTTTACGCAATGGTGACTTAACTAACTACAGTTGACTGCCCGGAGACGAGGTCGAAAGCCTCTTAGAAAAGCAAGAACTATTCTTAATTAACATGTCATCTAGGTAACTCTTACCAAACTATGTTAATTCACCACGTCAACCCTTGGCCTCTAAGCAAATGTAACAGAGCTCCGAAGGGAGGTTAATACATTACTTAGTCAAGTGTGCACCATTACCTAGAAGTCCGTACGAGTAGGTCAAGACACTCCACGGAGGCGCGGTCGAGCTGACTTTCCCATATTTCATTCTATCCGTAGAAGTCTAATCTTGTATACCGCGAATATATATCCGCTGAAGGGAGTAGTATACATCCACTATACTATAGACGGGTAATGGAGGCCGTGAGAATCCAACTCTTTTCATCTCGCTCCCACTTGAATTTTTAAAAGTGTGGATTATCTGTTGATTATCTTATAGTCACTTTTGGCGTCTTATTGTCGGAAGTGATTAATCTAATTAATACGCTCCCACTAAGATTACTGAATCACATTTATAATCCTAAAAATATTTTAAGGTAATTTAATAACTTTTTATTAATTAGGCCAAAAATATTAGTTCAATTATGCATCTCGTTCAATCTTTATTAAACATTATTATTTAATCACATTAAATAAAATATGCATAATTGAAATATCATAATATCTCATATTATCATGATCATGCCATAAAATAAAAATAATTAAGCATGCTTTCATATAATTATCACATAATTATCATGTTTAAAATTAATGACATAAAGTAAACATGTTATAAATAAATTATCTCATAATTTAAATCATGTTTACTGATTCGGTAATTAACCAGGAAGATTATTGAAATCGATTCCCAGAAAATTACCATTCCACGCAAATTCCCAGGAAACACTGGAGGGGTCACAACGATCCCACTTAAAAACCATCCTCCTTTGATAGAATTTACGTGCACAGTAGTAAATTTAAAATTATGCATCGCATGCATCATATCAATGCATGTATATATCTAGAGCACGGCTCTTATACCAGTTGCTGGGAGGCGGGCCCAGAACAGTAGCGGTCCGAGGCCACATTTTAAAATTTTTATTATAATACAAGTATTAAAATATTTCTAAAACATTTTAATACAAAAGCGGAAGACTTAGTCGGATCTACTCAAGTATATACATGCAATTGTTAATAAATTTTAAATCACTTAAGCAGATAAATATCTAACATGCAATTAACACTTAAGAGCACATAATTTATCATGCTTAAAATAAAACAACTGTAAAATATTACCGTACTGCAAACATGGCTATCTAACGGCATTTTTCCAGCTCCCGAATTCACCTCCTGTGAACCCGATACCCGATCTCCTTGTGAAACCGACAGAGCTTCCCTGCAATAACCCCAGGGACACCCTCGGAGTGTGGGCTCCGAAAGTATTTCTCTAAATACTTAGAGAAAATAAAACTTTAAATTAGAACACCCTTTTCAGGGTTTATTCTCCCGAAATTAGGCGTTTTATACAAACACCTAATTAAAATTAATTCCAAAATAAATCAAAATTAACTAGGAGAAAAGGGATATGGTTTCAAAGCCGAGAACTCAGCCAAAACCTCTCCCAAAGTTGTGTATGAAAAAATGAAGGCCAAGACCCCTATTTATAGGGGAAAAACCGAGGGCAATATAGTAATTTCACACCCCACTTGCGTGTGCAACTTGGATACGAAATCGAGGTCACTACGTTGAAGGTCTCTCCACCACGAGTCCAACGCCGCCGGCCGCTTCCCATTCTGAAGTCGCACGCGCCCACACGCGCGGCCTGAAGGCGGCTCGTGTGTGACACATGCGGCTAGGGTTAGCCTACTTTGAACCGGTCTGACCGGACCCGGTTTGGCACGTGGCCAGTCCTGGTGATGCCATGTGTCTGGTCTGGTCTGACCCTATTCGTTTGGCCCGACCCGTTGACCCCGGACCCTGACCCGTTGACCGACCCGGTCCAGTCAAATCTGGATCGTTGCTTCACGCTGACGTGGCCCGATCTGGGCCGTCCACGTTCGCACACGTGACGTGCCACGTGACCGCCCAGTCAGCGCCACCTGGGCCCACCTTGCTGACATGGCGTGACACGTCAGTGCCACGTCACCTGCCACGTCAGCAACTTTTTTTTTTTTTAATTTTAAAATTTTATTTTCTCCAAAATAAAATTCCGGGCATTTCCAACTCTTTGGAATATGATTTATTTTCTTAAAATAAATTCCTTGGCTATTTTCAAACACTTTGAAAATTCATTTCTCTTTCTGCTTTAATATTTTCTCTTCGGGTTTTCAACTGGGGCTTGCAGGGGGACCTGCAGGACTAATTAATTTTAGCTCCAAACGGATTAATATATTATCATCTCATGACAATAATTAATTACCGTTTAACAATATTTAATGCCACTAAATAAACATTGTTGTACTCTAAAATTAATTAAATTATTCACGATCTAGAATAATTTTGCATTTTACTCCTCCGTGTTGATATCCGTGAAAAATAAATTGCAACTACTATCATTTATTTTTTATCTCTAATTTGAAATTTATTGATTTGCCTTAAGTTCAAATTCTCTGTATGTGAAACACATTCAACATACAACTTCGGTGATGTATCACGCGAAATGCTTTGGCCAAAGTCTTAATTCGAACTTTTGCAAATCTATTTCAAGGATATCTCTTACCTTCCAGCAAGGCCACAGATTCCTCGATCAATATAACTCTTTAGCGCATTTCATATAATCACCGAATATATAAAGTATTTTGGCCACCCGTTACAGAGACCTCACTTCGAGTATGTTACAGTGACTAACACTACATGCCTAAAGCCGAAATATTATTAGGATTAAGAGTACAATGCTTCCTGAGATTTTATTCATTTTAGATAGCAGTATAAAATGAATAATCCCAGTGGTCCAGTTCGATGTTTCCAATCCTATTGAAAATCATCAACGTGTTATAATTGGAATCACCATTCCCTATGACGAAAGACTAATCATCTTATATAACCACGTTATAGTCTTGATAAGAACATATTCTTATCTTACCGACTAGGACTTTAATGACACGTGATTTCGGTATTCAAAGTCTTTTCCTATGAAACACATTTCATATAAGAATACCACCACACGCCATTAATTATCAATATGTGAAATACTCACAACTTGCTGCAAATTCAGTTTTATTAATTCAATAAATTGAATTTTCAGGGCACTATTCCCAACAACAACTATCCAATTTAACATTTATTATTATAGTTTCAATCAATCAGTAGCCCGACGAGTGAGGGCAAATCTCCAACCTTTAATGCAACAGTGAACATTCATGACAATCAAGTTCAATTCAATGGTGATCATGCAATTATTACAGTGCTCAAGTAGCAGCTTCATGAACCCTTCTTCCTCCGGGTGATGGTGGGTTTGCAAGGCCCAACCATCCAGTCATGGTGTACATCGGGAACATGACTCCCACGCATGGGATTTCTTCCTCCACCAAACCTCCTGGTGGATTCGGAGGTGATCCCAAAATGGTGAAGATAGTGCAAGAGCTACCCGTCAACGCTTGCTTTCCCGGTTGGCTCAATACACTACCCTCGGGCCCACAGTGAACAATGTACTCGCCAAAACAATCAATTCAGTACAATAACAATAGTTCAGTACAGTAGCAGTAGTTCACTTGTAAATCATTTGAGGTTTATGGAAAACTATAGATATATAGATACATTTTGGCTTAAAACATCACATAGGGTTGTATGGGTTCTATATAGCTATAATTAAAGCTCACCTGACAAGCGACGGAATAAGACAATGATACAAGATAGTGTGTAATCGATCAAAGATCTCTGCCCTGGAGAAGAACTGGACAAGAAAGGAAACAACATGAATTCATGAGATGAGACTCAATATGGGACCAAGTATGACGCATGGCAATGCTCATGTAACACCTTAATAACCAAACAAATTAGCAATCAAGTGACACTTAAATATGTATGAGAACCAATTAACATCTAAGAGATGAAATTAATCTCAAGGAGTCCTGTATTCACATCATTCAAACATTTCAAGTTCAATTCATATAGGGTATGGAGTCACACAATCATGTTTGAGAAATTAAGTACTAAGAAGCGTCACATAGGAGCATAATTATCAATTAATCAAGCAAATACTTCATAAAATTCACATACGAGAGCCAAGAGAGTGAAAGGAATGCAAGAAGAAAGGTTTTGAAGAAGTTTGGCAAAAGTTAGGAAAAGTTGACAGTTTTCAGAAACGCACAAGCTGTAGGAAAATAGAAATATCTTAAGTTGTAGAAGTTAGAATTGAGTTTTGTTTATTGGAAATAAAACTAGACACATAGGTCTTTCCAAGAATATATGGCTCGTTTTCTATTTCAAAGCAAGGAGCAAATGGCTTAAGATTGAAGTTGGGTGAATGCAGTTTTTCGACGAAGTGGCGACACCAAATTAAAACGGTTATATCTCTCAAAACAGAAATGATAATGAGGTGATTCCAATTGGAAAATGTTTTAGACTTCAAGAGGTTTCTAACGGTTTAAAATTCAGGTCAATCGGAGTTCAAGATTGGCCTGAAAGCTGATACGTCCTTGTTGTACAGAATATTTCCAACTCAAAGTGTTAACACGGCCGTGTTGAAAATGAACTAAGGTTGGACACGGCCGTGTTGAAGAAATCTGGCGAAAAAACAGGGGGAAAACAGGGCAAGGCTCAAAATATGGCTCCCATGCCATTCCCACACAAAACCACAACAACTAAGCACCTCAAAACTATCATATAACATGCATAAGTCTCATATATATCAGTTAGGCTACAAGGAAATGAATATAACATGCTTGATCCATCAAAATCATTCATGAAACCTTTAGTATGGAAATATGATTTCATATATTTATACCTCCATGAAACAAAGTTATATGTGCAAGAATCCAACTCAAAATCATCATATAAGATTCATATATCCTCAAGGAAACTAAAAGAACCATAAACCCTAACCAAATCTCATGAATTCCCAAAGGTATATGCATGATCTCACCTTGAAAGATAGAAGAGATGAAGGTATAGAGCTTGATTCCTTGAAGAAATTGGATGAAAGACATGGCTCCTAGCTTCCTTGATCAACCGAGAGTGAAAGGGAGAGGAAAAGGGATATCTTGGGTTATCTCTTGAAATGAAGAAGAAGAGGCATATATGTGTGTATGTATATAAAGTGTATGAGTCAATATATATATATATATATATATATATATATATATATGTATAATTAAAAATGGATGAAAAGTCTTGTAATTAAAAGTTAATTGCACTTAAGTCCTTACCTCTTATGAATTTACAAGTTAGAGATGCTTCAACTTGGCATGCATGGTTGATGATTATATATACATACACACACACACATATATATATATATATATATATATATATATATATATATATAAGACTCTAAAGAATATGATGAAATGGAATTAAATAAATACATGCATGTTATGCTCATTTAATCAAGTCCAAGCATTTTATAAAGTTTCAATTAAGGACAAATGAACATGAATTCTTGCAATTATCTAAAATTAAAAACTTAAGCATATTCGGGAAAATTAGACATATAAGTCACGTAATAAAATTCACGAAAGACAAAATTAGAAATCATATAATCGCAAGAAATCAAAGTAAATGAATTGACTCGCGCAATTAAATAACGAAAAGGAATTTAAATAGCCCTAAATCTCAAAACTCACACACGTGGCCCGCGTACCTGATCGGCTGGAAAAACTGGGGTGTTACAATGCCCCACGACGCAGCGGTGGAACATTGGCGAGATGGCGGCAGCACGCCCCGCGACGCAGCGGCGGTACGCCGGTGAGATAGTGGCAGCACGATCCGCGAGCGGCGGTGACCGACACTGGAAACAGGCGAGAAATAAATAAAATTCCTTGGGTTCTTACCTAAGAGAAGAGGTGGCTGGATATTTTTGCTAGTGGAGCAAGGGAAAGTGATATTTGACTTTGGGTTGATCTAGAAAAGCAAACCCTATATACCAAAGATTCTTCAACTCCTGGTGCAATTCTTCTTTTTTATTTTCCCAAGTTTCTTCTCTTTTCTTTTATTAAGTTATTAATCTTTTAATGACATAATGATAATCCTTGAATTGAGAGATATACGAAAAGGCCTGGACCTACCTCAACATCTTTTATTTTTGATAACTATCTCAATAAATTCGAGAGAGACAACTGTAATAATTTAGAATAGTTATACCTTAAGAAATATAATTATTCAAAATGCATTCATAGCTGGAGAAAATATTTTGCAGAGATTATTTTCCCGCCAAATTCTGGAGAAAGAGAAGCATTTTCAGATACTTAGCGAAGTTTGTTGAGAAAAGCTCCATGGAAGAGAAGAGAAGTCAAGTAAAGCTGAAAAGAACAATTAGCAGGAAGGCTACAATAAACTGGAGAATTCAAAGACCAGTGAAGAGTTCAGAGAAAGCATTCGTGATTATTGAAGAATAAGAATACTCTCAAGACACGAAGAGAAAGCTTAGCAAGTCTCAAGAAGCAGAACATTAAAAAAGTTTCAAGAAGCAGAACTTCAAGCAAGCCTTGGGTACGGGCCCCAACAGTTGTACTCTTTTACTCATGATGGTTTTTCCCACGTGGTTTTTTCGAGTGTGGTTTTTAATGAGGCAACCACCGTACCTGAGAGGGGAGATCAACCGTTTCAAGACATCCAAGAATCAGAGTTGTTCTCCAAGACTTCACTACTCTCACAGTCGTCTATACTATTCGACAGTAAGAGTAGGGGGAAGTGATGATGTGGGCCATATTTTATGAATTAATTAAATAGAAAATAAGGAAGATATTATGTCGGTTGGAAGAAAAGAAGAGGTTAAGAGAAGTGGGGGAGGAAGAGGTCAACAGAACGTACGTAGAGATTTCAAAATTTGAACGTGCCTAGAATTTTGGGAGGAAGTGGTAACTGATTTCTGAAAAGGATAAAAGGGCAACAGAGAGAAGAAGAAGTCATGTTATTATTCAGAGTTACAGAAAACCTAGCAGTGCAAAGTTCTGAGAGTTTCCTTGTGAAAGAGTTCTAAGCAGCCATATTTCCTACTTCTCTTTTTATTATTTCCATTAAGATTTCTATAGATTTTCCAATTGTTTAGATTACTTTTCAGAGTTTTATCGTACGTAGAAGACAGATTCCAGAAGATTAGAAGACTACCATCACTGCACATTTAATTATTACTTTATCACTATCCTAGTTTCTCATTCCCTTTCTCTATTTCTTACGTTTTTTATTATGGTGCGTATTTTCTGATTAAATTATTTGTTACAACTCGGTGTAATTCCATTCCCAAATTAAATAAATTATCTTGGTGTTGGTCGATTTTTCGGCTAACATCAGCCGTGTTAACTTGATAATTTTTTCTCCGCTTCCTTTTGTTTTTCTATTCTCCAATTCTCACGTGCATACGCTGGCTACGATCATCGCATCACAAAGAGGAGCAATTGCTTGGGAATGAGCCCTGGTTTGACTTCAATGGTGACTAGGGAGACTATTCCAAGTTTGTTTGGATCATTGATCAAGGCTAAATTAGTTAAAGCTCAAAATTCTGGTTCGTATTTAAATAACTAATGTGACACCCCGCTCTTTCGTACGTACAAGTTTGTGCCACGTGTGAGTTTATTTCTCGTATTTGCGCTTATTTAATTATATCTATGTATTCATAACTTGATTTAATTGATATTTATTTATTTAAAATTTGATTTAAGTGCTATTTAAATTGTTATATTTGAAATAATTTGATTTAAATGCCTAACTTGACTTGGAATCGTTTAAATTGATCCGTTATCGAATATCCGTAAATGTTATGAAATGAATTTGTTGCCAAGCATGCTAATTTCTTGGAATTACATGAATTATGAATGATTTTAATGTGATTGTAATTTATTTAAATGTTTGAGGACTTAATTGAAAATAGGCTTTGGGCCTATTTGATCATTTTTGAAAGTTTGAGGACCTATTTGAAAATAGGATACCTTAAGCTATTTTAATTGATATCTTGAGCTCAGGAACTCGGATTCAATATTCGTCTTCTCCGTTGGACTCGTTTCAATGATTCGGATCCAATGGAATAAGTCTTGTAATTTTTCGATGCCGTTTGAACCTCCAACGAAGTAGATTTCAGTTCCAATGACCCGTTTACCCCTTTAAACCCGTTTTTGAGCTTGGGAACCCAGTTCTTGCGTATTCTCGACCCATTTCTTGTACTTTATTTGGTTGAATTATTTCCTTTATTTCTAAATCCACGTACAACTGCAACACAAGAGAACAAGGAAGAAAACAAGAAAACCCTTGCCATTTTCACCCATTTTGAGCTCAAGTGTGATCTTACTCCATCATCTCTCAAGGTGAGTTTGATTTTTAAATTCTCCACATCCTTGTGCTTCTTTTCTTTCATATGAATCATGTCTTGAGTTAAGAATTCATGATATATGAAGATGGTGATGAATAGTTAGGTTTTAATGTTGATTTTGAATTCTTGGATCAAACTTGTGTGATATGAACTTCTAAGTGTGTTTCCTTGATCTCTAGAGCTTCTATGTTGCAATTATGAACTTATAATCCATGATAGTAGCATATTAGATGATCCAACATTAATAAGGCATGAGCTGAAGCTTGAAAACTTGGATTTTGGTTGGGACTTTATGCATATTAATAGTTGATCATGTCTAAGAGGTTTAGGTGTTATTTTTTTTCCAAGTCTTGCATGATTTTGTGGTTCGTTTCTTTCCTATACCTTCTACCCTGCTACTGCGTTCGTTTGCTGCTACTGCTGTGTTGATGAATAGGGGATAAAAGGGTGTGTTGGTTGCATTTTTGGGCTGGAGGAAAACGATGAAGGTGGTTGCTACATGCAGCCACCCTCGTGTGTGCTTGTACACATTAGGGAGACCACACCCGTGGCCTCCAAGCTGAATTTAGGGGTGTGCTACTGACCTGAGCCACCCCCGTGGCTCACTTTATCTTGGGGAGCAAACACACCCGTGTCTGCACCCAACCACACCCGTCCATGAAAATGCACTAGAGGGGAGACACGGGTTGAATATGTAACTGTGTTTTGTGTTTTCGTTCATTTGTTTCGTTATTTTCTCACATTTTTTGTAACTTTTAAATGTTATTAACATTTAATATTATGTGTTAAATTATTTATATTAAATTTATGGAATGATTTGAATACGTTTATACGAGCTATGAACTTAAGTGACTCAAATGCTACCGTATGATGTATTATGTGTATTCTTTGCATTCGTTTGTCATTTTAAATAATTTCTTTTATCTCAAATCTGATCTTATGATATTAATTAATAAATATATGTTATATTTTGATAAGTTTATGAATTTTATGCTATGATATTCAAGGTGTAAACGTGAAATGAAAATGTGAACGTCTAATTGCTACCTTATGATACTTCCTTGCATTCATAGCATTCATTTGCATCACCGTGCATCTAAATGGTACATAATTGAGTCTAAGTCTTTAGTGTTACATTTTTTTGTCACAGGGGTGCTTCCGGGAGGAGCCATACCTGAAGTTTAAGGCTGTTCGGGGTTATTTTCTCGCACCACACTACACTATTTTGTTCGAAGGTGAGGTTTAGGTTCTTTTCTTTTTAGTTAAGCGGCCTACTACCCTTAATGCTTGTTTTCTAGCCCGCATGCGACTATAATTATATATATAGTTAAATATGTGTGATATACGATATGTTTATGACCTTGTGATCAAGTTTCAGCTTTCGAAAGGGCTATATCTACGAGCATATATGAGCTCATGTTTTAATGAAAGTTTAATGCTTATGAATGTAATGTTATTGATTCGTATTGAACGAGAATAAAATGTAAAGGTAATTAACAATAAATTTTGGATCCACGAAGACTACGGGTTGGGACGCTCGGTACGACAATGGGCCGTCGGGATAAGCCTGGGCGTAGTTTCCATCCAAGGTATTACGCGCTACCCCGGGAGGTTGGCAAGGCGTGATGCTCTCGACGCCATCGGTGTGAAAGCCGGGGAAGACTCGTATGGGTTAGCTACCCCTCGAGGAATTTACTAATTTAATAGATGGGTAAAGGTTGACCGATCCTTCCTGTTGGAAAACACGAATCAGAAAGCAGCGGAATTTAAAAATTTTTTCCAACAAAAGGATCTTGGACTCGCAATCGTGTATCCAAATTCGTAAGGATAGAAGAAACTTACTTTTCTTTTGTTCTTTCTTGAAGCGTTTCAAGCCACCCAAGAACGCTCTTCTCGCGGCTTGATCCCCTCTCCTTGGTAAAGCTCAAATCTTCAAACTTCTAACTTGAAGTCTCTAGAGAAAGTCCACCAACTTGATCACAATCTAACTAGTAAGGATACTAGTTCTCTAGTTAGTGTTTAGGCTTAACCTAGGGTTTTATTTAATCTTGGAGAAAGGAAGGTGTTCAACACATGAACCAAAAGAATTGCCAATTCGCTCTAAAGGGGAGCATGAGCTCCCCTATATATAGGAAAGGGAGAGGGACGGCCGAACCTATTCCTTGTTGGACAAGGATTTGGTTCCTCTCTCTCCTGTTACTTGATCATCAAGTATTTTCCAACTTTGACTTTGAATTCTAATTCAAGTCAACTTTTAAGAGAGCTAAAATTATCCAAACTATTTTTGGATAATTTTATACTTTATTTATTATAAAATAAATAACTTATTTTTTATCTAATTAATTAATTCGTAATTAATTAACTAGATTATTTTCTCCAAAATAAGACTTTCTTTTTAATTCAAAATTAAACCAAAGTCTATTAAATAATTAACACATTTAATTATTTAATACATATATATATATAATATATATATTCACACGTGTGTGACACGTGTCACAGTGACACGTGTCACTCACGTGAGCCACACGTGTGATTTCACACGTGTGGAACCCTCTTGGTCCGATTAACTCGTTTAATCATTTTCAAGCCTCAACTCATGTAACCAAGTTGTTGTGTGTGACCCTCTAGGTTCTCAATTCAATTAGCAGTGACCCTAATTAATTAATTCACTAATTAATTAATCAGTCCACAGATTAAACGACCATAGTCTAGCAACAGGTGTTTAACCCCTAGCTGAATTGGAATGTTCGGATTCGACAGAACCTTTAAGTCATTGATTCATGTGAGATACAATCCTCCTACTTACTATCTCTCAACCAAGATCTAGGGTAAGGGAATAATCAGAACCCTAATAATCCGGTCTTAAAGCTAAGTGCATTTCATATCCATTTGATCTCAATCCAAGAAACCCTTTTCTTGATGTCTTGATCTACTGCCTTGGCCAAGGACTCCATATGGCATATGAATGACTTACACAATAAGAGATCACCTTGCATATGCAAGTGTAGGTCCTATCTTGATTCTCATTCACTTTCATGAATCACTTGTGCAGCCCCAGCATAAGCCTTGAATCAGTTGTCTAAGGCGACACCCTTTAAAGCTTATACCTAAGACTACAGAGTTAACTCATAAAGTGACAAGGAACCTCAAGTCTAAGGATCAATTAATCACATCAATGACTCGTGAGATATTTCCTAATCTGGAAGTTTCCATTTCCTGAAATAGAAACTTCCTTTCCCATTTAGGAATGTTCTCACACGGGGCACCTCAGTGAACTTACTTATTAAAGTAAGCACCCTCATGTATCACGCACGTATCAACTATACACTTTGCACCTCCATGAAACAAGGTGGTCCTTCTTAAGGGCGTGATCCCACAAGCAAGCCTTAGAGGAGTCAGGTTGACACTCCCACTGTCTGTAGGACTCATCGGCTTGGAGTATTTTACTAATCATGACTTATGTGATATAGGGCTCGTTTCATGAACCATTTCACCTAAATGGTAGAGTCCTAAAGTCATCAGGATTAGGGGAGTTCTCATACATGCACAGCTAAAGTAAACGCATACCAAACAAGAGCATATAAAGAAGTGTTGCCTCAATTCGTTATTTCATTCAAAGATTGTCTGTGATTACAATAAGGAAAAGCACAAAGCGGATATACAATCGGCTTTCTAGGGCACTATTCCTAACACTTCCATCATCGGAGTGTTGAGGATTGAATTTGATTTGGTTTTCATATAATGAATGAAGAGTAACTGTGGATGCTCATACTTGCCGAGCTTTAATGTAATGTTTGGATTATGGAATGGGAATAGAGTCTTTATGAACGTAATGTATATGTATAAGATATGTAATGTTTTATGAAAATATTTTGGTATGCAAAACCTATTCCCAATCCATAATCTTTCTCTTTTGCATGCTTTGCTCTATATATGTATAGTGTGTGGGTGTGCGTTAGCCCCCTCACTCAGTCGAGTTAAGACTGACCCCTCTCTTTTACCACTTTTAGTTTGCAGGTTTTTTGGTGCACGAGCTAGGTAGAGAACTAGGTCGTTTGAGTCTCACTTTTGGGTTTAGGTCGTGCTAGGTGCGTTGCATAATTCATTTTGGACTTTTACTTACGAAATTGATCATGATATGAATAATGTTATGGATTTATGGTTCGTTATGGTTATGTATTTTTGGTGTACTTGTTGTATACGGTTGGCTTAAATTATATGTTTATAGAACTCCTTACTTTCGCTATTTGATTTATTGTTGTGCGCTTTGATTTAGTTAGCTCCGCCTAGCCTAGTGAGTGTGTAGTTTCCCAATCGCTTAGACTTGGGCTCGTGTATGGATTTTCCATTTCATATGTGGGTTTGGGTTTAGGTGCCGGGGATATGGTGGCCCACGCTCCGGACCCTACATCCTAAAGTGGTATCAGAGCTCTAGGTTGCAAAATCGGAGTTCTAGTGTCGTGTTGAGTCTGTTTAGGTGGTACGATATAGACCAACACGGTTATGTGACTTAAATGCTTGATTATCTTCATTCTCATTAATTGTACACATGAACATGTACTAACCCTCATGCATACATATTGGAATTTCTTGTGTTTGTAGATGCCTCCACATTATCGTCGAGGTAGATCTCCCGATCGATGTTATCACCGGGATCATTCTCCTCAATAAGAGCAAAACCCACCACCACCACAACCGTATATGGAACTGGAAGGGTTTATGGAAAGGCTTTGCACTTACATTGATAATAGATATCGCCAAAACACACATCCGGCGGGAAATCAAGAGGGAGGCTTAATAACCGCTACTCTGAAGTAATTCCGGAGTCAAAATCCTCCGAGGTTTGAAGGTGGAGATGATATACAAGCCGAGGAATGGCTTATACAAATGGAGAGAATTTGGGAGCTTATACCTTGTGGCTCCATGGAAAAGGTTCGATGCACCCTCACTGTGACACCCCAAGTTTTTTGATCGTATAGGTACACGCCCCACACGTGTGAGTTTTGAGATTTAGGATTATTTAATTTCTTTTTATTTATGTATTAATTGCACGATTTAATTTATTTAGCTTGAATCTTTGTGAATTAATTAAACTTGAGTTATTTATTTCGTGAATTGAATTACATGATCTAAGAAATTATTTTTCGAGCATGATTATGTGTTTAATTATTCTTAATTGTACGACTATGTGCCTAATTGACCTTAATTGAAAAGTTTGTCAAACTTGTGGACCCAATTGCAAAGTTGTTAAGGATTTATTTGTAACTCTTCAAACGTTTTGGACTTGATTGAATGCTTTCAATTTGTAAAGGTCTTGCTAGCCAATTCTTCTCTCCCTTTTTCTTCCTCACACGCAGCAACATGTATATATGTTTGCATCCCTTTTCTTTCTTCATTTTACCACAAGAACAACAACACACCCACACCCTTTTTCTTCTTCTATCAATTGGTCAAGTGAGGGAGCAAAGAAGATAAGGAATTCAGCCTATTTTCTCCAAGAATCAAGCACAAGACACTCTTTTCTTCTTCCCCTTCTTTCCCTTCTACCATCAAGGTGAGTTGGTGGTGTGTTAATGTATGAATTAGATTGATTTTTTTTAGGGTTTATGAATTTTGTGAACTTAGAAACTTGTATAATGCTTATATGAGTTAGTTTGATGCATTTTCGGTGAAACTTTAGTTGATGGTTGAAGCATTCATGAAACTCCATTAATGGAGCTTGAAGAATATGACAATGGCACCTTGTTTCTCACCTTGTTTCATGCCTATTGATGATGGAATATGTTAGAGTATGTGTTTATGAGTTTATGTCTTGAATTTGGATGCATTTGGTTGAGGTTTGAGGTGGTTTGGATGTTTGGTTGTTTTCTCCCATGAAGTGCCCTATTTTTGCTGCGTTTTTGGGCCTGGGATGAATCCACGGCCGTGGATTTTATGCCTTGTGAAATCCACGGGCGTGGATTTGAGGAAGGAGTTGGGTTTTTCTTGGCAGAGAATCCATGGGCGTGGATTTTGTACGTGGAAACATCCACGGCCGTGGATCCCTCATACATGCTCCATTTTGTCTGAATTTTTAACCACAAAAACCTCTTTAAGTCTAGAGTATTTTCATTGGAATCACCTTAAAATTCATTCTGGGTAGTGAGATCTAATCAATCCAAGTTTGTGTCGCCATCTCATCGAGAATCTGCTTTCGTCCAACTTCGAGCCTATGCCATTTTCACATCGCTTTGAATCACGCTTCGAGCCATATACCTTTGGAAATCCCTATGTGTCTACTTTCATATACAACAAACAAAACTCAATTCTAACTTCTCAAACTCGAGTTATACCCATTTTCCTACAACTTGTACATTTCAGAAAAACTGTCAGCTTTGGCCTAATTTCACTCGGAACCTCTTTTCGTGATTTTATCACGTTTTTCTCGTATATTTCCACCTTCAAACATGTGTCTAACTTATTATTTCATGATTATGTGTATGTACTTGTTCTTATATGCATTTTATGTCGCTTGAGTAATGTGAATTGGTTGCACGAATCGCATGTGCACCTTGTTAAATGTTTAAATGGTGTATTATGCATTAATTGTGCACATGAACATGTCAATGATATAATATGATTTCATATTCATGTCATATGCATTTAATTCACTTGCCATGCATAGTACTTGGTTCATATCGAGTCAAGTCTCACTCGTGTCTTGTCTCTCTTGTCCAAAGTTTCCTCAGGAGGAAGTCGAGCCAGTTCAGTAGAGCTCAGGGTGTCCGGTTTTTCCTCTTTTATCTCGTTCAGGTGAGGAGATGTTAGGGCTATTGATATATAAACCCTACAACCTTTATACATGTTGTTTTCGCCAAAAATTAGTATATTTGTATAACTTGTTTTCAAACGATGATCTTGTTTTCAAAAGCACTTGTTTCTTGAACTTGACTTGTTTTAGAGAGATTCTTGCACATTGTGGGGCCCAGGGGCTTGTGTATTGAGAGAACCGGGAAAGCAAGGGCTGACGGCTATCTTTTGTACAAGTTCTACCTTGTTTGGACCAACCCGAGGATTCACCAGGAGGTTTGGTGAATCAATGGAATTCCGGTCAATGGGATTCATGTACCCATTGATCACCGTGTCTTGGAGGGCGAGGGCTAGCTACCCGGACCCTCAACCCGAAGGAAAAAGGAGTACTTGTGCACTTGAAATTAATACCCTTGTAATAAGTGATAACTTAATTTTGCATAAACACCTATAAAAATCTTGATTGGTACACTAAAGGCGATTGGTTGGAGACTGCTCACACGCTAAGCCACTTGTTTCACTTAACTTGAAAGCAACCTGATACTATAATTCCATTTAATGATTCTTAAACCTATATTCTTTCTGTTTCTTCCCAAAACTTTATGTGGAATTATGGTTTGCATGATTTTACAGCTTTATATATATATGTATGCCATTCACTCAGACTTGTAAAGACTGACCCCTCCATTTTTTGTCCCTCAGGTGTTTGCAAGCGTAGCTAGGCGGGAGTTTGCATTTTCTTTAGTGTATACTTATGTCTAGCTAGGTTACACTTCAGGTTTTGTATCATACATTTACATATCCTATTTTGTTATGATGTTAAGGCCGTGTAGGCTCTTACTCTTGTCTTATGGATTGTATCTAATACTTGGAGATTTCTTATGTGTTGGAACTTTGAAGTGATATGTTTAGCTTCCGCAAGACTTTTCTTGCTCTTGTTATTTTTTGTGGGAATTTGAATGGTTGGTACAGGGTTAGTCCCACATAGCCAGGGTCCGTGTCATGTCTCCCGTTCCCTGTGATTAGACTTGTATGCGGTTTATAATTGTATATGAGTTTGGTCTTAGTGCGGGGGATGTGGTGGCCCGTGTTTGGGTGCTACACTTACAATGATACAAGGCCAAGCTTATAGTTGGTGGTCGAGTATTAGAGCGAGGTTGGATGCCACCGGAGAGGAGATACATTGGGAAGTGTTCACAAGAGAGTTCCAAAACAAGTACATCCCTATCTCCGCACGCGACCGTCGCTTGAGGGAATTCATGGATCTCAAGCAAGGTGGGAAGACCATAACCGAATACAACAATGACTTTGATCGGCTCTCTCGCTACGCACCGAATATTACTAATGACTACCGACATAAGGCTCTTCAATTTTTACAAGAACTTCAGGAAGATATGAAGGATTTTTTGGAGGCTGTAGATACAAGCACATGGGTGATGGTGACGGAGAAGGCGTTGAAGGTGGAAGATATGGTGGTTGCTTTGAAGAAGGTATCTCAATCCGGCCAAGGTTTTAGTTCGGCCACACAATCAACTCTTGGAAAGAGGCCGGCATATGAAGTTCTTCCCCCTCCTAACCCTCAAAACAAGCATCCTAAGCCGATGAATCCTACACCACCTTTGGCTATCAAGGACCCCGAGTGTGTGCATTGCCATCGCACCAACCATTTATCGGAGAATTATTGGCAACTTCACAAGAGGTACTTCGGATGTGGGTCACCGGAGCATATGTTAGATTGATGTCTGTGCAAGAGGCCGGGTTATGTATCGATAGGAAATCAAACGCTCGTAATTCAAGCTCAGGCGTATGCATTGGGTGGAGGAGAAGAAAGAGCGGCCGAGGTTGATCAAAACGCCTCAGTGGAAGGCACAATAGCATAGATGACATAACATTGCATGCATTGGTCGATCCAGAGACCATTTACTCTTTTAATTTTCTGGGAATCTTGTTGTTGTTGTTGTTTCTATTTGCTTGATTGTTCGACTACTTGCGTATAATTACGTGGTAATGTAACACCCCCAGAGCGAAGGGTGCCACATCCCCCGCACTAAGGTCTAACACGAGTAGCGAAATGGAAGTCCGCACCCGCATCAGACCATAGCGAACGGGAGACACACAAAACTCACACCCTCGCTAGGCGGCCTAGACCCTCAAGAACTGCAGGAATTAGAATCAGAGTAGCGGAAGCAAATCATATACCAAACATGATTCCCAAGATCATCACATATACATATTAAAGTGGGGGAGGGTCAAGTATTCCAAATTCACAAGTTAGCTTACACACAAATGTACAATGCCATCACGGCCAAAAATAATCATAAGGGTAATCATAAGTACGTAAACCAAAATACAACAGTAAGAGTAAAAGTAGTCCACTACGAATGTATGAAGACTCAAGCTAAACCACAAGTAAACTCCAAAAGACACTTGCCGCCTAGCTTGACTCGGAAGAACCTGCAAACTCAAAAGAAAGGAAAAAGGGGAAAACAACAACGAGGGTTAGTCCTAGCGACTAGTGAGGGGGCTAACTCACACACCCGATATATATATAGAGCAAAGCATTTAATCAAAACTGAAGGACCCTTGAACCGAGAGTGGTTTTTGCAAGCCAAATTAATTCCCGTGATATATATAAATACATAAAGTAAAAGAAGGCAAAAGGAGAAATTGCCAAATTTTAAGTACTTAGGAATCCACTCTCGTTTCACAGATCATACAAAGCTAAACCAACTCGGCGAGTACGAGTCTCACACTAAACTCCCACCTTCCATATACAAAGATCAGAGCAAAACAAAACAAATCAGAATCCATCCCCAACACCGGTTGATAGAAGGGTTGATCGGCCCTAACTATCCACACAAAGAAACGAGACAAGGTTTAATTACTACCTTGAAACCTTCGGCGGTTGCCTCCGCCGGCTCAAGAGAAACACCCTTCCTCAACCTCCTAAGGTTGGGCGAGACTCTCAAATGGAGGTGTTGATGGAAGAGCTCGGCGACCCCTCGGCCGTCCCGAGATTACCATACCACACTCCGGGGCCCAAACATATCACGAAAATCACACAAACATATCTCAAAGCTTATCTTTCAAAGCCACATCTCGCTTACACACACACACTTGCACAAGACTAAACTTTTCAAACAAAAGCAAAATAGCTTATATACTTATACAAAACGTTTTCAAACTCTTATAACAAATGGGATAAATCCCGCAACATAATTATCATACACTTATTTACCATATATTATACGTATCCACATGCGAGGCTTCAAATCAAGTAGGGTTATAGGTCGAATAACTAAAAGAACAAAACCTCACCTTAGCAACGAACGAAGTGGAGTCAAAAGAGGGAACCAGACACCTACGGAGCAAGCTCGTCCTCTACAGGAAGATCCTCTGAACAAGGCAAACAACAAAGGAACACTCTTAGACTCAATATGAACCACATTGACGCTCGGTACATGAATATGCGTGCTTATGATGCAAATGATATGAAATGTATTCACATTAAGGCCAATTACAAGTAATTAATTCATATAAGAGCATGTATCAAAACGAGGAGACAAAACAAAGCACAAACTCATAACATAAAGACTAACACGTCATAATACAAGTTACTTAAGCATACACATCACAAACGGGGCAAGAAAGACCAACAAGAAACAACGGAACGAAAAGCAAAACCTAAACAAAGACGAACGAAAAACTGAAGTTCCTAGGAGACACGCCCGTGTCCCCCGGGAAGGGTAAGCCGAGACACGCCCGTGTCTCGGTACAGAACAAAGAACAACAGAAAATCGGAGGTGACACGCCCGTGTCACCAGGAAAAGCCAAACCGAGACACCCCCGTGTCTCGGTACAGAAAAACGAAAACGAAGGGTGACACGCCCGTGTCACCCAAAGAGGGCAAACCGTGACACGCCCGTGTCACGGTACAGAAAAACGAAGACGAAGGGTGACACGCCCGTGTCACCCAAAAAGGGCAAACCGTGACACGCCCGTGTCACGGTACAGAAAACACACAGACGGCACTACAGTAACTAAGCAACTCCAAAACCAAAACCAAACACTCATGCTCCAACTACCAAGCAAGGAAAAGCAATAAATGCTAGGAAACAAGTCCTAGAAGCATAAAAACAACAACAAAACTCAAGGAAACAAGTAAGGAGCAAGAATCAATCAAATCTACCAACTCTCACTATTCACATGCTTGCTCACACTCATGTTTCAACCAAAGAATTGGACTCAAGAACACATAAAAGAGAGAAGAGTAAGTGAAGATGACAACCATGAACTTACCTTTCAATTAAGAGAAGTTTAGATGAAGATTTGAGCTTGAAATCACAAGGTTGGACAATGGGGTTTTCTCTTCTTCCTTGCTTCCTTGTACCGATCAGTTTTTGGGAGAGAGAGATGAGGATTGGCTCGGTTTCAAGGGGAAAAAGCTGAGGGAGAGCTTAACTCAAGTTCTAACTCATGGTTAAGGGCTTAGATAAGGTTCAAGTGGGGTCCACACTCAAAGCTAGGTCAAAAGGTAGCTTCCAAGCTTAAGGAGCTCGTTACGGGTGAAATTCAGAGGTCTTAACGAGCTTAGAAAAATGTGAGGTTTGTCCCATCGAATCCGAATCGTCGAAACGAGTTCAATGGAGGTGACGGAATTCGAATCCGAATTCCCGAGCTCAAGATACGCGTCTCGGAACCCAAGGTGCGCTAAGTGCTCTTTAGCCTCCTTTAGGTCCCGTCTCCAAAACGAATTCAAAAAGGCAACCAAAACAATTACCAAAACATATAACGAGCATATAAACGAGTTCATAAAGCATATACTTAACACATATCACGAATTCACAAAATTAGAATTAAATACGAACCCGAAACGAATAAAATACCAAACAAGAAAAGTTAAACGATCAAGGGTAATCAAATTCATATTACAGCAAATAAGTTCAAATAACTTCAATAATTCACGTTAGAAATGAAATATCACATAAGGAAATAATTGAATAGCGCACATAAGAGGTTACCTGAAAAGTCTGATCAGTCGGGATGTTACAGGTAAGCTCTCCTCTTGAGGAAGCTTGGTGAATTTAATACTACTATTTGCGAGAGAGATATTGTTCTGATTTTCTTCCATGTAAATTTTATCCAGTAAACATGGAGTACGAACAATTAAAAACATGTGCATTCTTCATAAGATAGAGTTTAAAATTTATTTATTTTACTTTTTAAGTGTTTTTATATGTTTATTTCCGTTAAAATAAATTTTGTTTTGAAAGGAAAGGAAGAAGAGAAAGTTACAAGTTGCTTAAATCTTCCACGATACAGAAATAAAGAAACATTGGGGAGTTCAGAGTCCCCTTCAGAAGCACTAAGTGTCAAACGTGCCAAATGATGTATGACCTTATTTCCTTCGCAACAAACAAACGAAAAGGAGATATACAAAATGTGAGAAAGGATCTCTTTAATGTTTTCAATTATTGTCCCAAATTCAGACCAATCCTGCTCTCCAGAATTAAGATTTTGATCACATTGAGGCAATCTCTTTCCAAAACCATACGGACACAACCTATATTACAGCCAAGAACACCCTCTTTTGTTGCTAGACATTCCACTAATTCTAGTGATTTTGAGCCTTCTCCCATTTGCTGCATATCCAACTAATACACTTACCAGTATAATCTTAGGCAGTGGCACCTAAACTAAAGTAACAATCTTATTCAGAGACAACACCATCCACATTAATATTAAGGGTCCCAACTTCTGGAACGGTCCATATATAAGCATAAGCAGACTTATGTAAATAAGCATTTATGCTAAAAACTCCTTGTCCAATAAAGAAAGTTCCTAGCGAAGGCAACAATTTCCAAATGATCCATACTATCCCCTTTCGACCATTTATGGTTCCGCTTTCGTCACAGGGCCCACACAAACATAACAAAACAGTCCCCTCTTTTTTCAGCAGCTGCCCTAAAACAAACTTACATCAGTCCTCGCCACTCCTCGACCATCTTGACTACATCCTATGGAAAATCAGAAAGAGCCCAAAACAGTCTTGCTACATTATAACCCACAAACATATGTTTCGCGTCTTCGGGTGAAACATCACACCACGGATAGTTAACATCAACTTTGCTACGCCTTTTAGATAAGTTTAGTCCCATCAGAATCAAATTATAATTAATTCACCACAAGTAAGCCTTATCTTTCGATACTACGCTTCGATCCCATATGAAACTCCAATGTATTCTCAACAGAAAATAACTCCTTCTTAGCTACCATGTATGCACTTTTGAATAACATAAGTCTGGTTGTCCTTTCAAACGTAGTAGAGGTTGAAAGCTCACCGGTTGAGAAACCAATTTATCTTTCCAAATATGAATACAAGTAGTTGTGTTAATTTGGGTGGGTCGGATGAGTTCGGGCTGGGTTAGGTTGAGGTCAGGGTATTGCATTTAAAGTCTCAACCCAAACCCAACCCAACTTGATTTTGAACACGAAAATTCCAACCCTAACCTGAATTAATTTGGGTTCAGGTAGACCTGATATATTTTTGGCCCACCCAATTATCCAATCCAACTTGACCCACTCGATATATAGTAGACGACACACAATACAAGAAAAAACATATTTTCTCAATTCCTCAGTATGGTGATTTTTGTCTATGTTGTCCATTTGGCAAAAAATGGTGATTTTTGTGTGAATTTACTTGGCTACACCAAAAAAAAAAAAAGGAAAAAAAAAAGATAAAAGGCAAAGGATAGAAGGATAACGGAGAAAGGAAAGACACATTGTCCGCCGGTGCAACTTTGTTATTGCTTTTCATTAGGGTTGAAAGCAAATAAAAAGTTAATTATTTCCAATTGGGCATCCTTCTACTGTTCCAGTGATAAATGTAGATTTCGCTTCTGTTTGGGCCTTTAATTATGTAGATTGATTGTCGTTTTATTTACTTATAATTCTTTATTTTCTTTATTTTAGATATCTTTTGTGCGAATTCGGAAAATGGAACAACAGAGCGAAATGAAAGTTGCTGATATTAGTCACCAACGTCCGTTGGCCTTGGTCTGAAGAAAATAGATACTTAGTCAGGAGAACTAAGAACGGCCTTGGTGTGAAGAAAATGGATACTTAGTCAGGAGAACCAAGTGAGTGTATAACGGTTGTTGGGTTTTGGCAACACCTTTCAGCCAATGGCCGTTAATCAGTGCAGGAGCGACTGGGGACTTCTCAACAACCGTTGACTTTTGTAAAAAAAAAAAAAAAACAAACAAACAAACAAAACGTGTAATGACTGTTGGGACTTATTAGGCACAGATGCGATTCAGAGGTAACGATCGTTGGAAATTTGCAAGGGTAAATCTCCAATGACTATTAAAGGTGTTTTCAAATGCAATTTTACCCAATTCAGTCCTATTTCCAAGCTTGTTTCTTATACATGTAGGGATAGCGTGTGTGGATGACTAGTCAAGAGAAGAAAAAAACCAACTTAATAAAATAGTAAATTTTTTATAAATAATAGATATTATGAATACCCATTGATTATGTAATTGATCAATTAATGGGATTGACATCCATGATTAAGGTTAATTGATAAGTCTACTTTTCCTTTTCCTTTTTAATGTAGTGCCTATAAATTAAGACTTTTTGATACATTGTAAACAGATTCAAGAATGAATAATAACCCTATTTTCTCCCTCAAATCTTTTAGTACTACTTTTATTTTTGTTATTCTTGCTTTTGATTAATAGTTTCATAACACGTTATCAACATGATTATCTTGAAGGTTGGAGGTAGATTCGATTTGATAAACGATACACACAAAAGTACGACAATGGAATTTGCTTCGGAAAAAAGGTAGTTCGATTACGTGATCTTATATTGATATCAGAGCCTAAAATGCTCGTTTTAGACCTCTGTTATCAAAACTTTAATTCAATAAAATTATATGTTAATCATGAATATGTGTTAATCTTTGTTTCAATTATGCTCAGATTATATGTTAATCTTTTGTGAGATTATACTCGAATTATATAGTAATCTTTATAACATTCATATAACCTTTTAATTTATCTCATGCTCTTACGGTAATATAAAATTATGTGAAATATGCATCCGTTGAAAATTACATCAATCAATAATTATTTATTAATTATGTGATTTTGTTATTTTGCGAGCATGTTGTTCTGCTAATTGTTTACTATATATGTTGCACTATTTGTGAGATATCAAATGATAATAATAAATATTTGTTTGTTGCGATGATGATTTATTCTATATTTATTGTATAAATGTTTGAATGCCTTTTCCATCATTTTATTTGTAGCGCCCAAACGCGTGACGACACATCCCCTGCACTAAGACCTGACCATATATGAAATGGGAAATCCATACATGTGCCAAATCAAGGCGAACGGGGACACAACACACTCGCTATTCTAGGCGGGAGCTAACCCTTAAACCATTCAAGCACTAGAGATAACCAAAATAGAGTAATGCAATGAAAATGGAAGCTATACATAATCATAACATGTACAATGAGCTTACAAGCTCCAAATATCAAAATAATACAAGTATCCATGGCCATCAAGGCCCATCAAAACAAAATGCGCCCAAAGCATTCATAAACATAATATACAAAATAATATGAGTGTATGTGTAACAAAAGAAAGTGTTAGACCCGAATATAAGACACACACGACTCGGATTCCCGCCTAGCACTTCCAAACTGCAAGCAGAAACTGAAAACAAAGCGGGTTCAGGCTAAAGGAGACTGATGGGTGTAAAACAGGGCATAATATATAAGTATCGTGTAATTTAAACACATTCGTACAAGCCATAATCTCGTGCGAGGTTTTCATAACATTTCCCAAGAGGGTTAAAACTAAAATCAACACACGGGATTACAACGATCATATTGAACCTTTAGGTCTTTACGTGAGCCCGGCGAGAGGGCTAAGTCTCCAACCTTCACCTTGTGTAGTCATTAACATTATTCATTAAATTATCAAACGCATAATCTTTTATGCACATTCATTCGATCGTTCATATACACCTTTTTCCTCCGGGTGGTGGATGGGTTTGCAAGACCTGGCCACCCATTCATGATGGATAGTGAGGTACATGAATCCCCAAAATCCCGATTCTCATTCCTCACTAATCTCCAAGCGAGGGTTGGTAACACATAGTTTTGGCAGAACTAGTATACGGGGATCACCGTCAGCCCAAGCTTCCCCGGATAGCTACGTATACTGAGTACTAGGGTCCCCATTCAGTGTATTCATTCAACTAGCCAAAAAACATTAGATAGGGAATTCATTAAAGAAAAGGCTTTACGTTGAAATCATTTACTCTAGAAAAGACTCGATACATAAGTATAATAAGTCGGATCAAAACTTTACACATTGAGGATATATCTAATAGAAGAGAAACCCACCTTGAAAGCCAAAAAGGAACGGTACAAGAACCTCAAGGACTAGTCTCGCCTCCGTCCGTACCAAAATATGTGCAAAAGAAGTAGTGTAAGACTCAATATGACCACAAACGACGCACGGCAATGCAATGAACATGATATGAAGTGCAAATAAGACATTAACATGTTATAAAGATGTTCATGTGCACAATTAATGCCATAAAGGCATATAAACAAGCAAAGCCATTCATAAAGAAGAGATTACATACAATCACGTTCATAGCTTTTATAGTCATACCAGTTCAATTCATAAATCTCATGCAATAATCATAACACATAATTCAACAAGTTCACATTGCATACAAGTCATAAACGGGGCGGGAGAAAGCAACAAGAAGCAACAAAAGAAAACCTCAAGGCTGCCAAATCAGGTGACACGGTTGTATCATGTTTTCAAAGGGTTTGGACACAGTTGTGTCCCATTTTTGAAAAATAAAAACCCAAGTCCGAAAGATTAACACGGCCGTGT
Organism: Lantana camara; assembly: GCA_037501455.1. Classification (NCBI taxonomy): domain Eukaryota; kingdom Viridiplantae; phylum Streptophyta; class Magnoliopsida; order Lamiales; family Verbenaceae; genus Lantana; species Lantana camara. Next base: position 5,539,039 of record CM074864.1, read on the forward strand.
CGATTTTGCTTTACATTTGGACAAGGCCATGTACGATTTTATTGAAAAATCAAACACACAACACGGTCGTGTCAATTACAAGGCAATACTCGACACAGCCGTGTCGAGTTTCGTGCTAAAAAATGAGCAGTAGAAACAGCTCTATTTTGGCGAAGGAAAAACAAGGAAAAGAGGGCATCTCTTTAGGCAACATCCAAGGAATGAAAATGAACATAAAAACATTGCAAATTCTCCACACAAACACATGCACACAACCGAGCAAGAAAAGGAAAGAAAAGGGTGATCATTCATCTATTTCAACTTCAAGAAATCAAAGCTCCATTAATTACATCTCATTAATTCCTCAACTACCATGGATCATGAGTTCCTAAATGCAATAGAGATGCAAGAGTGATCATTATACAAGCTTTAAATCAACCGATAACTCAAGGAATGCATATGATCAAGAATTTCTACAAAAACCTAACTATTCATAACCATCTTCATATCATGCTCAGTCTTGGAGAAAACAAGTAAACTATAGCTTGAAATGACCACAAGGAAGTAGAGAACACAAATATATGATTACCATTTGGATTGGATGAGAATTGATGAAGATATGAGCTCAAAATGCAAGGTGGGTGAATAGTCACGGGGAGAGGGGTTTTTCTTCTTGCTTTGGATGAGCTTTATCCTCCTTTATTGTGTATGGAATGAAATGGCTAAGGTTTGGGGTGATAGGGGATCAAGTTGGGGTCATGTGGGTCCAAACCTTGCGTTATTTGGTTGAGAAATGGATGAGTTATAATCAAAATGGCTAAGGGTGGTAGTTCTGCGAATGGGGCTCATTTTGGTGGGATTTTTCGGAGGTACAAACGGGCTTACAAAAATATAAGGGTTGTTCCATTGAACCCAAATTGTTGAAAGGAGTCCAATGGTGGTGACAGAATTCCAATCTGAATTCCCGAGCTTATGTTATATAGGCCCGAACCCAAGGTGCATTAAATGCTCTTTAGCCCCTTTTCGGTCCCGTTACTTAAAATAAATTCGAAACCAAGTCAAACAAGTTCAAAATCATGCAACGAGCATCAAAACACGTTCATAACAAACATATCTCAGGTATACCAAGTTTTCACAAAAATCGGAAATAGATTCGAATGCATACGAGGCACGTTCATAATCATATAGGTAAAACGTTCAAGAATTCAAATAAATTCATAACAAATATTCATACAAATTCAAAGAACAGAAAAAAAAAAAGAATTATAATAAATATATAATAACATAAATAAACAATTTAAATGCGCAAATAATAAATACATACGTTATACCTATACGGCTGAGAGATTGGAGCGTCACAACCTCTCCCCCTTAAAAGAATTCATCCTCGGATTCACTGCTCGCCCGGAAACAACTTGGGATGGAACTTTTTCATATTTTTCTCCGTTTCCCATGTAGCCTCTTCCGTCTTATCACTTCTCCATAAGACCTTTACTAGTGGAATATGCAAATTTCTGAGTTCTTGAAACTTCCGATCCAATATCCTAATCGGCTTCTGAACGAAGGTGAGATTAGGCTCAAGTTCCACTTCTTCAATAGGGAGAGAATCTCTGACTCATCCAGGTTGTACTTCCGGAGTTGAGAAACATGGAACACATTGTGAATTCCGGTCAGACTCAGCGATAAATCTAAACAGTAGGATGTATCCCCAATCCTCTCCAAGATCTCAAACGGACCCAAGTACCTAGGGTTCAACTTCCCTCCTGGACCAGTCCTTGCAAATCCCTTCCGTGGAGAGGCTTTCAAGAAAATTCTGTCACCAACTTCGAACTCAAGATTCTTTCTTCGTTGGTCAGCATAGATCTTTTGTCGATCCTAAGCCGCCTTCATCCGTTGTCTAATCAATTGGACCTTATCAATGGTATCTTGCATGGCTTTAGAGGGTTTTTCTCTCTTTTTCCCTCTTTTCACGCCTTTTTGCTTGGTCCAATTACACTCTTCAAGATCAAAAACAACGAAGACCTACACTTCCGGCCATAAAGGACTTCATACGGTGCCATTCCTATCGAGGCTTGGTAGCTATTGTTATAAGCAAACTCGATTAATGGCAACTGCTCATTCCATGAGCTCTGAAAGTCCAAAGCACACGCTCTCAGCATATCCTCTAGGTACTTGATTAATCTCTCGGACTGGCCATCTGTCTGAGGATGGAAAGTTGTACTAAAATGAAGTCTCGACCCCAAATTTCGCTGAAGTTCTTGCCAAAATCTTGAAGTAAACCTTGGATTTCGATCCGACACAATACTAACCGGTACTCCATGAAGTCTAACAATCTCATCACAGTACTTCTTGGCTAGTTTGCACACTTTGTCGGACATCCGAATGGCAAGAAAATGAGCCAACTTCGTCAACCAATCCACAATCACCCAAATCCCATCAAGGCCACCTTTATTACTTGGTAGTCCTGACACAAAGTCCATTGCCACTTGTTTCCACTTTCACTCCGGGATAGGCAACGACTAAAGTAGCCCTGACGGCTTTTGATGTTCTGCCTTTACCAACTGGCAGGTCAAGCAATGCCTCACAAAGTTAACCACATCATTTTTCAGTCCGTTCCACCAGTAATATTGCTTGAGATCCTTATACATTTTGTTCCCTCCGGTATGTACATAATAAGCTAACCTGTGAACCTCTTCAAGGATAACCCGTTTCAACTCTTCGGGCACGTTAATTCTGTTCTTGAACCTTAGAAGCCCTATATCATCAAACCCGAAAGGACACTCTGGATCAGCCCGAGCTTTCTTTGTCAACCTCTGAACCTCGGGATCAATTCTCTGAGCCTTAAAGAACCGTTGCTAAAGATCTAGTTGAACCAAAATATTAGAGACACGAGCCTTTAACTTGATTGGCTCTACTCCATCTCCAATATTCACTTCCACATTAAACACGCTAACCTTCCTACAAAGCGCATCCGCTCATAATCCTTAAGGAATTCCATCCAACGCCGCTGTCTCATGTTCAACTCCTTCTGAGAAAACAAGTACTGGAGACTCTTGTGGTTGGAAAAGATCTCGAAGTAGACTCCATAGAGGTAATATCTCCATTTATCCAAAGCAAAGATCACCGCTGCTAGTTCGAGATCGTGCGTGGGATAGTTCTTCTCTTGCTCCTTCTCTTGCTCCTAGAATTAATTAATTAATTTAAGTGTTTTAATTAATTTTGAATTAATTATTAAGATTTTATTTCTCAAGCTTAACCCAATAAATAATTAATTGAGAATTAAATTATTTATTGAATCTTGACTTTTAGCTTTAGGAAAGTTGAAAAGTCCAACTTCCTACTGTAGGAGAGAGAAAGTTAATTCTTGCAAGACTTGGAGAACAAGTTGGGAACTTATTTTCTCCAATTAAATTAGTTAATTAGTGAGTAAGAAAACAAAGCCCATTAGGTTTTGGAAACCCTAGGGGCTCGATCCACACTAGTATAAGTACTAGGGGGTGGTGCTTTCTCATTCTTTAGACCAACACTCACGAAGTGTTAAGTTTTTGAGAAAAATAAAAGAAAAGTTTCAAAGCAAAACCCTAGCCATTAACACAAGTTATAGAACTAGCATTCTCACTTACTTGATCGTGTTCTAGGACTCGTGTGGATACGCTTTGGAGGATCGCTTCTTTGGGATCTATCGAGAACCGTTCGAGGGACATTCCGCTTGAAGGGTGTTCAGTAGGCGGTACAGACATCACTAGAAAGCTTCAATCTATGTGATTTTCTAAACACCCCGTGATACGATACGAGAATTGCAAGTCCATGATCAATCTTTTGGAAAAATTTTAAATTTTCGCTGTGCTTACTCTTCTAGTTTTCCAACAAGTGGTATCAGAGCCACCTTGCAACGCTCGTATTGTATCGTTACAGCTTTACGAATTTTGACGAAAATTCTTGAATTTGAGTGTATGTTGTGTATTCATGGTTTTAGTTTGAAATACGAAATTACCGGATCAAAACTGTTTCTTGAAAATTTTATGAAAATCTTTTTCTGTTTAAATCTGGTTTTAAGCTGGTTAGATTCAGATTTGTTTGAACTGATTTAATTGGAAATTGGATTCTGAATTTATCGAAATTGCGAAACGAAAAAGGGATTGGGACAGGTTTAGTGCGCGGGACTGCGCGCATACGTACGCGCATGGGACGGCAAATCGCCGCCCCGCTCTACTGAAACCCGCGCGCAGAAGTCGGGCGCGCCTAGGCGTTGCTGCCCGCTTTCCCTCCCCCCTCCCCCCGACATATCCTGCCCGGCAGCGTGCGGGACTGTACGCACAGCGCGCGGTCCTCGCTCGCCTGCTCGTGCGCCGGACGCGTCCGGCACCATGGCGGGTTGTGTGCACAGCACGCCTGCTCGCGCGCGCTTGCAGGCGACGGATGCGCGCCTCGCCTAAGGTTCTCGGACTTTGTTTTTCATTTCGTGTTTTCCAAGTTTTAAAAATCCCGAATTACGAAATTTTGATTTTATTTTAAAATTTGATTTTAAAATTATAAAATTATTTATTTGAAATAATTATAAAAATTTGGGATTTTACGAATTAAAGTGAAGGTCTTATTTTTCGAGAAAATTACAAAGATCACTTTGAATGATTTATTTGACAAAAATTTAATTTTCAATTAATTGTTGTTTTGTCATAATCCGGTGAATTCGATTTTGAATAAATTCGTGAATAATGAACTATATTCAAATTACTTAAGTTAATTGTAACTTGAAGTCAAGGGAATTTTAAATTTAGTTGGTAAATTTAAATTCAAGCGGAATCGAGCTAGTTTAAGTGATCATGGGTTAGTCTTATGTATGGTTTTAAATTCTACACATGGATGATTTCAATTGGGGTTGGAGCCCCATAGTTGCGCATTTTCAATTGGGGTTGGAGCCCTACTTATGTGTGTACTGTTATGTGTTTATTATGTGGCTTTTCTTATTATTGTTTGTGGGCCGGGGTATGCCCCGTGTACTTGTCTATGGTCAATATGAAAATTGAGCCATATTACTTTATGTAAAGAGAGAAGAACTTAGGAAGTGAGGTTTTTATTTTCATTTTGGAGACAAGCACCCATGGAATAAGAAGGGTCCACAAGGAGCACTTGAAGAACGGTGGCCATAAGAAGATCCCTCAACATGTTTAGGAGGGTTTCTATTAATGTAATAGATAGGGCTGGTTTTTCCATTAAATTCTGTACCCCTATATGATATGAACTGTCTTATGTGGCATGAATGTTAGAACTAGTGATTTTGGAGTGACTCCCGAAATCACATATAAGATAGGATACCCATGATCATCTCATAATTAATATCATGCTAGGACATGTTATCTGCTAATTGCTTCTGTGATGCACTTTATGTGAAACTGCATTAAACAAGACAATTAAAATTTAGATAACATTATATGTTGGTGAGGTCATTCGAAAATCCCTTTTAAATATTGAGCAAAATTCGAATAAATAGGTATTTTATCACGATAATAAAATTCCTAGCATTCCATCAATAGGATTTAGGACTTAATAAGTGAACCTAATTGCTGTCTCACGAGTCGTGGGGTAATTAGTGGATCTTATTAACTCTTAGTTTCCTAATTAATTATTTTAAATAATTAATATTTCTTAACCATTTTAGAATGGGTGATGTCTCACGAGTCGTAGGTCGTTCCGGACTAAGTTTGGTTGAGATCTTATGATTGATGGGTCTAGCTCAACACTGAAGTAGATATGGATGTCTCACGAGTCGTGGGTCCATAGTCGAAAGATCAGGGATGCAAAAACATCACTAGGAATTCAATGAGAGATCGAATTGGTAAATAGTACCTACCTAAGATTCTTAGACCTTTGGATGTCTCACGAGTCGTGGGTCCAAAACGAAGATTGTTTGGGATCCTAGTACCATTGAGAAAATAAGTTTCTTCTAAAGTCTTTGGGATTTCTAGACTTTCTAAAAACAGTGGGAGAACATATTTCTAAAGACCTTGATAATATGTATAATCGTTATTATTCCGCATGCTCATGATTTCTCTGTTTTTCCATTTAGTTTGTAGTTCTGTGATTCTCTACAAACTGAAATGGCAACCAAAAACCCTTTGGTATCCATCCTCGAATCAAACAAGTTGACTGGGCCCAATTACTCTGATTGACTTCGGAATCTAAAGATAGTTTTAGATTCTGAGAAGAGAAGATATGTTCTCTTCGAGGGAGAGCCTACCCCTGAGGGTGAGGCTCCGACTCGGGCCGAAAGAGACGCGATTGCGAAATGGTCTGAAGACAATCTTCAAGCCCGTTGCCTCATGTTGGCTAACATGTCTCCAGATATGCAAAGGCAACATGAGTCTATGGAATACGCTTGGGAGATTTATGACCATCTCGAGCAATTGTACCGCCCCAAAGAGCGTGTTCTAAGGTACAACACCTCTAAGGAGCTCTTTCATCTCAGAATGAAAGAAGGTACAAGTGTCCACGAACATGGACTTAAGTTCCTCGCTTTGAACGAGAAGCTTACTTCCATGGGATGTCTCTAAGCGAGGACCTCGCCGTGGATTTGTTGCTGGCATCGCTTCCACCATTTTTAATCCTTTCGTGCTAAACTTCAACATGAATCATGCTCATGCTACTGTCGCTGAGCTGATTAGTCAACTTGTAACTGCTGAAGTCACGATAAAGAAGGATAACAAAGTAATGATGGTCACCTCCTCTTCTAAGCCTTCTAAAGGCAAAAGAAAGAAAGTTCCCAAGAAGAAGGGATCTCTTAAACCCGATGGAGGGGTTAAGAAGAGAAAGGCCAAGAAGAAAAGGGATCAAAGAGAGGACGTTTGCCACCACTGTGGCAAGAAAGGGCATTGGAAGAGGAATTGCCAAGAGTACAAGGATATTCTAAAGAAAGGTCTGTTTATTGTTGAAGTAAATCTATCTATTGATTCTAATTCTTGGGTACTTGATACCGGCTGTGGAGCTCATATCTGTAATGATGTACAGATGCTAAATGAGGTTCGACAGCTTGAAGAATGAGAATGCGTCTTGAAGGTTGGGAATGGATCAAGCGTTCAAGCTCAAGCCATCGGGACGTGTAGATTAGATTTAGGTGTCTTTACTTTAGTCTTGAATAAAGTCCTTTATGTAACTTCTATTATTCGTAATATAATTTCCATTCCAATATTAGATTGTGAAGGATATGAGACTTTCTCCAGAAATGAAAAATTTTATCTTAAGAAGAATAAAGCTTTCGTTTTACTTGGTACATTATCTGATGGACTTTATACAACTAAAGACACCAATATTTTGAATATACAACAATTAAACAAACGCAAAAGAGATGACAAGATCTCGGCTTCTTTATGGCACGCACGTTTAGGCCATGTTTCTAAAGATAGGATTACTAAGTTAACGAATTTAGGATCATTCTATGATAATGAACTTAAAGAGTTAACTCATTGTGAATCATGTCTTAAAGGAAAGATGGCTAAATCTCCCTTTAATGGTAAAGTGGAACGTGCCACTAAAGTATTGGATTTAATCCATACTGATGTTTGTGGACCACTTAGTGTAAGTACTAGAAACAATCATCAGTATTTCATAACCTTCATAGACGACTTTAGTCGTTTTGGTTATGTATACTTAATGAAGTATAAATTCGAAGCCTTTGAGAAATTCTTGGAATTTCAGAAGGAGGTTGAGAACCAAACTGGTCACAAGATTAAGACACTTCGATCTGATCGAGGTGGCGAGTATCTAAGTGATGAATTCCGTAGCCATCTCAGAGATAATGGAATTATCTCTCCGTGGACTCCTCCGGGAACTCTTCAATTAAATGGAGTTTCGGAAAGAAGGAACAGAACCCTACTTGATATGGTTCGTTCCATGATGAGTTTCACTGAATTGCCACCATCATTCTGGGGCTATGCCCCAGAATCAGCAGTTAAGATTCTGAATCTTGTTCCCTCCATCTGTACCCAAAACCCCATATGAGATGTGGTTTGGCAAAATCCCTAACTATTCTTACTTAAGAATTTGGGGTTGTCCTGCTTACGTGAAGAGGACAGTGGGAGATAAGCTTGAAGCTAGATCAAGCCTATGTAACTTTGTAGGATATCCTAAAGAGTCAATAGGATATTATTTCTACGATCCTCTTGAACAAAAGGTTTTTGTGTCAAGAAATGCCACTTTTCTTGAGGACTCGTTCCTTAAAGAAAAGAAAGGCAAGATCGCAAAACTCGAAGAGGTTCGAGACCAAGGTCCCACGCCTAGCTTGGAGAATAACGTCCCCATCCCTACCCAAGAGAGTGATACACGCGAAAATCCTCCTCAAATAAAACGTTCTGAACGCATTCCTAGACAACCAGAGAGATGGTATGGTTTTCTCCACCAAACATCTCAAATGGGTAATGATCCATTAACTTATGGGGAGGCACTGTTAGATTCAGACTCTGAACAATGGAAAGAAGCAATGAATCCGAAATGGATTCCTTGTACTCTAACCAAGTTTGGACCTTGGTTGATCCACTTGATGGGATCAGGCCCATAGGGTGTAAATGGATATATAAGCGCAAGCTTGGAGTAGATGGAGGCGTGGCAGCCTTTAAAGCAAGATTAGTTGCTAAAGTGTTTACTTAAAGACCAGGTGTAGACTTTGATGAAACCTTCTCCCCGGTTCGAATCCAAAAATCCATTAGGATCTTGCTTGCCATTGCTGCATATTATGACTATGAGATATGGCAAATGGATGTGAAAACTGCCTTTCTCAACGGAGACATTAACAAAGACATTTACATGGAGCAACCCATGGGTTTCACATTCAGTGGGAGCGAACAAAAGGTTTGCAAGCTTCAATGTTCAATCTACGGATTGAAACAAGCTTCTAGGAATTGGAATATTCGATTTGATGAAACAGTCAAATCGTTTGGCTTTATTCAAAATCCGAATGAGTCCTGCGTGTACAAGAAAGAATTGGAAACCTCGGTACAATTTCTGATACTTTATGTAGATGACATCCTTCTCATTGGGAATGCAAAGGATGACATGAAAGTAACAAAGTCTTGGTTATCGAACCAATTTGAGATGAAAGATCTTGGTGATGCATCCTACATTCTCGGTATAAAGATCTATCGAGATAGGTCTAGGAGATTGTTAGGATTATCACAGTGGGTTTACATAGACAAAGTACTAAAGAGATTTAGTATGGAAGAATCCAAACGTGAAAAACTTCCAATGGGCCCGGGAACAGTTCTTTCGAAGAAGTTGTGTCCCAAGACTGAACTTGAAAAGTCCAGGATGTCCAAAATTCATTATGCATCAGCTATAGGAAGCATAATATATGTGATGCTATATACTAGACCGGATGTGGCTGATGCACTTAGTGTGACTAGCCGATTCCAATCTGACCCTCGTGAAGGTCACTAGACTGCTGTAAAGAATATCCTTAAGTACTTACGAAGAACTAAGGATTTATTCCTAGTTTACGGAGGCCAGCAAGATCTTGTCATTAGAGGATACTGTGATGCAAGCTTTGCATCAGACATAGATGACTTTAAGTCCATGTCAGGATAAATATTCTGCCTGAACGACGGAGCAGTAAGTTGGAAAAGTTCCAAGCAATTGACCACTGCAGATTCGACCACTGAGGTCGAATACTTAGCTGCAAACGACGCAGCTAAGGAAGGTGTTTGGGTAAGAAACTTCATCCACAAGCTGGGTGTAGTTCCTAGCATTAAAGACCCCGTTACAATATTTTGTGACAACACCGGGGCGGTTGCTCAAGCAAGAGAACCAAAATCTCACCAAAGGACCAAGCACATTTTGAGGAAGTATCACTTAATCTGTGATATAATCAAGAGAGGAGATGTGCAAATTGAAAGGGTCACATCGACAGAGAACATGGCAGATCCACTTACTAAGGCCCTTAGTCAACAGGCTTTCGAAGGACATCTGCAGAAGATGGGTCTTAGATCAGCTCCTGAATGGCTTTGACGGGCAAGTGGGAGATTGTTAGGAATAGTGCCCTTAAAGCAGCTTTTGGCTTTACTATTTCCTTGTAATATCACAAACAGTCTTTGAATAATAAACGAGATGATTTTGTTCATAGGCATTCACTTCTTTATGTACTTATTTATGTATGTTTGGGTTGACTGTGTTTTTGCATGTATTGAACTCCCCTAATCCGATGAGGCCGTTAAGAACTTTGTTGTTATGGGAATGACACATGAAACAAGTTCGTAACTCCATAGGCGAGGATTAGAAACTTCTCCAAGTCGAGAGTCCGACAGACAGTGGGAGTGTCGACCTTGACTCTGTTGAGACTTGCTTATGTGATTATGTCCTTTTGAAGGATCACTCAGTTTCATGGAGTGATAAGTGCATACGATGATGCGTTCATAATACATGAGGGTGATTATTACTAGAACTTCATCACTGAGATGTCCCGCGTGAGAACATTCCTAAATGGGAAAGGAAGTCTCCTAGAAACTTCCAGATTAGGAAATATCTCACGGGTCAATAACGTGATTCATTAATCCTTAGACTTGAGATTCTGTAATGTCTCATATGAGCTAACTCTGTAATCTTTGATATAGGTTCAAAAGGGTGTCGCCATATAGACACCTGAACCACGACCTATGTTGGGATTACACTAGTGGCATATGTAGAATTAGTAGAATCGACAAAGGACCTACACTTGTTGCAAGAACAAGAATGATCTCTTACTGATTGAGTTGTTTGTAGTCCATTAAACTTAAACCCTTGGCCAAGGTGGATAAAAGATCAAGACATCAAGAAAATGGGGTTTTCTTGGATTGAGGTCTAAATGGATATGAAACGAACTTAACTTGAAAGATCAAGAATATTTGGGCTCTGAGAATATTCTCATGCCTTAGTTCTTGATTGAGAGATGGAGTTGTAGGAGGATCGTATTTCACTGTATGTTATTGACTGAAAGGTTCTTCGATTTATTTCGTTATTCGGCTAGGGGTCACACACCCATTGCTAGATTACGGTAGTGTGATCTGTGAAGTGATTAATTAATTAGTGAATTAATTAATTGTTGTCACTGCTAATCGAATAATGAACCCAAAGAGTCACACACAAATGCCAGGACACGAGGGTTATGGTAGGATGTTAATATGATTAACGAAGGATCAAATTGTTGATCGAAACGGAGCAAGGATGGCATGAGTAGCTGCCACGTGTCGAGCACAAGTGGCTGCCACGTGTCGTGCACACGTGGCACATACGTGTCTCCGGACGTGTAATTTTATTACACGTGAATTCTTTTCTAGAATTAATTAATTAATTTAAGTCTTTTAATTAATTTTGAATTAATTATTAAGATTTTATTTCTCAAGCTTAACCCAATAAATAATTAATTGAGAATTAAATTATTTATTGAATCTTGACTTTTAGCTTTAGGAAAGTTAAAAAGTCCAACTTCCTATTGTAGGAGAGAGAAAGTTGATTCTTGCAAGACTTGGAGAACAAGTTGGGAACTTATTTTCTCCAATTAAATTAATAATTAAATTAGTTAATTATGAGCAAGAAAACAAAGCCCATTAGGTTTTGGAAACCCTAGGGCCTCGATCCACACTAGTATAAGTACTAGGGGTGGTGCTTTCTCATTCTTTAGACCAACACTCACGAAGTGTTAAGTTTTTGAGAAAAATAAAAGAAAAGTTTTCAAAGCAAAACCCTAGCCATTAACACAAGTTATAGAACTAGCATTCTCACTTGCTTGATCGTGTTCTAGGACTGGGGTAGATAAGCTTTGGAGGATCGCTGCTTTGGGATCTATCAAGAACCATTCGAGGGACATTTCGCTTGAAGGGTGTTCAGTAGACGATACTGACATCACTAGAAAGCTTCAATCTACGTAATTTTCTAAACACCCTGTGATACGATACGAGAATTACAAGTCCATGATCAATCTTTTGGAAAAATTTTAAATTTCCGCTGTGCTTACTCTTCTAGTTTTCCAACAATCCATTCCCAGAATAACTCCATACTTCCTCATCGGCATCACAACGAAGTCTGTGGGGTAGTCTCTGCCGTCCAAACTCACCAAACAACCTCTAACAACCCGATCTATCTCAAAGCTCCCCCCGAGAGGAGAACTAATCACATAATCAGAATCTATGCAAGTAACAGGCAAACACAGAGTAGCAGTGAGTCCACACGAAATAAAGGAATGTGTGGCTCCAGGATCAAAGAGTGCATATATATTCATATTATGTATGCATATGGTACCTTTCACAACTGCGGTAGGGTCAGCCTCGACATTTTGCTCCTTGCCCTCAAGGGCATAAGCACGAGCTTGGATCATAGGACAAGCATTTGCCATATGGTTCCCTTTTCCCGCATATAAAGCATAGACCCAACCTCTTTCGATAATTGAGATAAATGTGAGTTGGTCCTCCACAAAAAGTGCATGGTGGCTTATCCTGTCACGTCTCAGATGGAGCCAGCAAAGCTGGCGGTGTTAGGAATAGTGCCCTAGAAAGCCGATTGTATATCCGCTTTGTGCTTTTCCTTATTGTAATCACAGACAATCTTTGAATGAAATAACGAATTGAGGCAACACTTCTTTATATGCTCTTGTTTGGTATGCGTTTACTTTAGTTGTGCATGTATGAGAACTCCCCTAATCCTGATGACTTTAGGACTCTACCATTTAGGTGAAATGGTTCATGAAACGAGCTCTATATCACATAAGTCATGATTAGTAAAATACTCCAAGCTGATGAGTCCTACAGACAGTGGGAGTGTCAACTTGACTCCTCTAAGGCTTGCTTGTGGGATCACGCCCTTAAGAAGGACCACCTTGTTTCATGGAGGTGCAAAGTGTATAGTTGATACGTGCGTGATACATGAGGGTGCTTACTTTAATAAGTAAGTTCACTGAGGTGCCCCGTGTGAGAACATTCCTAAATGGGAAAGGAAGTTTCTATTTCAGGAAATGGAAACTTCCAGATTAGGAAATATCTCACGAGTCATTGATGTGATTAATTGATCTTTAGACTTGAGGTTCCTTGTCACTTTATGAGTTAACTCTGTAGTCTTTGGTATAAGCTTTAAAGGGTGTCGCCTTAGACAACTGATTCAAGGCTTATGCTGGGGCTGCACTAGTGATTCATGAAAGTGAATGAGAATCAAGAAAGGACCTACACTTGCATTTGCAAGGTGATCTCTTATTATGTAAGTCATTCATATGCCATATGGAGTCCTTGGCCAAGGCAGTAGATCAAGACATCAAGAAAAGGGTTTCTTGGATTGAGATCAAATGGATATGAAATGCACTTAGCTTTAAGACCGGATTATCAGCCTTGCCCTAGATCTTGGTTGAGAGATAGTAAGTAGGAGGATTGTATCTCACATGAATCAATGACTTAAAGGTTCTGTCGAATCCGAACATTCCAATTCAGCTAGGGGTTAAACACCTGTTGCTAGACTATGGTCGTTTAATCTGTGGACTGATTAATTAATTAGTGAATTAATTAATTAGAGTCACTGCTAATTGAATTGAGAACCTAGAGGGTCACACACAACAACTTGGTTACATGAGTTGAGGCTTGAAAATGATTAAACAAGTTAATCGGGCCAAGAGGGTTCCACACGTGTGAAGTCACACGTGTGGCTCACGTGAGTGACACGTGTCACTGTGACACGTGTCACACACGTGTGTGTATATATATATATATATTATATACATATTAAATAATTAATTAGTTAATTATTTAATAGACTTTGGTTTAATTTTGAATTAAAAAGAAAGTCTAATTTTGGAGAAAATAATCTAGTTAATTAATTACGAATTAATTAATTAGATAAAAAAATAAGTTATTTATTTTATAATAAATAAAGTATAAAATTATCCAAAAATAGTTTGGATATTTTTAGCTCTCTTAAAAGTTGACTTGAATTAGAATTCAAAGTCAAAGTTGGAAAATACTTGATGATCAAGTAATAGGAGAGAGGGACCAAAATCCTAGCCCATAAAGGACTAGGAATTTCGGCACCCCCTCCCTATAAATAGGGGAGCTCGAGCTCCTTATGGAGCTAATAGACAATTCTTGGTTCATGTGTTGAACACCTTCCTTTCTCCAAGATTAAATTAAACCCTAGGTTAAGCCTAAACACTAACTAGAGAACTAGCATCCTTACTAGTTAGATTGTGATCAAGTTGGTGGACTTTCTCTAGAGACTTCAAGTTAGAAGTTTGAAGATTCGAGCTTTACCAAGGAGAGGGGATCAAGCCGCGAGAAGAGCGTTCTTGGGTGGCTTGAAACGCTTCAAGAAAGAATAAAAGAAAAGTAAGTTTTCTATCTTTACGAACTTGGTTACACGATTGCGAGTTCAAGGTCCTTTTGTTGGGAAAATTTTTTAAATTCCGCTGCTTTCTGATTCGTGTTTTCCAACAGGCGGTGCCTGTGGAGCTAATACTGTAGTATGGGGCTTCTTATCCGGGCCTTTAATTGGTGGGGCTGAATAGTTGATAGGTTTCTTTCCCGGATTGAACCCTGTTCCCAATCCTGATCCTTACCCAGAACGGTGAATAGTCCTCCTGCTTACAACTCCATCTTCAACCTTCAAGGCCTTAGAAGTTGCTTTTGTTCAAGTACTATTATTAACGACCTCAATAGCTGTCTGAATGTCAGGCCTAAGTCCTTAGACAAATTGCATAGCCTTATGAACATCATCACTAGCTATGTTTGGAGTATATCGAACCAACTTATCGAATTCAGATATATACTCCAAGACAGTCCATGTTGGAAAACACGAATCAGAAAGCAGCGGAATTTAAAAATTTTTCCCAACAAAAGGATCTAGGACTCGTAATCGTGTAACCAAATTCGTAAAGATAGAAAACTTACTTTTCTTTTATTCTTTCTTGAAGCGTTTCAAGCCACCCAAGAACGCTCTTCTCGCGGCTTGATCCCCTCTCCTTGGTAAAGCTCGAATCTTCAAACTTCTAACTTGAAGTCTCTAGAGAAAGTCCACCAACTTGATCACAACCTAACTAGTAAGGATGCTAGTTCTCTAGTTAGTGTTTAGGCTTAACCTAGGGTTTAATTTAATCTTGGAGAAAGGAAGGTGTTCAACACATGAACCAAGAATTGTCTATTAGCTCTAAAGGGGAGCATGAGCTCCCCTATATATAGGAAAGGGGAGGGGCGGCCGAACCTAGTCCTAATGGACAAAGGATTTGGTCCCTCTCTCTCCTATTACTTGATCATCAAGTATTTTCCAACTTTGACTTTGAATTCTAATTCAAGTCAACTTTTAAGAGAGCTAAAAATATCCAAACTATTTTTGGATAATTTTATACTTTATTTATTATAAAATAAATAACTTATTTTTATCTAATTAATTAATTCATAATTAATTAACTAGATTATTTTCTCCAAAATTAGACTTTCTTTTTAATTCAAAATTAAACCAAAGTCTATTAAATAATTAACACATTAATTATTTAACATCACATAATCACGTGTGGCACACGTGTCTTAATGACACGTGTCCAATCACGTGAGCCACACGTGTGATTTCACACGTGTGGAACCCCTTAGGCTCGATTAACTCGTTTAATCATTTTTAAGCCTCAACTCATGTAACCAAGTTGTTGTGTGAACCCTCTAGGTTCTCAATTCAATTAGCAGTGACCCCAATTAATTAATTCACTAATTAATTAATCAGTCCACAGATTAAACGACCATAGTCTAGCAACAGGTGTTTAACCCCTAGCTGAATTGGAATGTTCGGATTCGACAGAACCTTTAAGTCATTGATTCATGTGAGATACAATCCTCCTACTTACTATCTCTCAACCAAGATCTAGGGCAAGGGAATAATCAGAACCCTAATAATCCGGTCTTAAAGCTAAGTGCATTTCATATCCATTTGATCTCAATCCAAGAAACCCTTTTCTTGATGTCTTGATCTACTGCCTTGGCCAAGGACTCCATATGGCATATGAATGACTTACACAATAAGAGATCACCTTGCATATGCAAGTGTAGGTCCTTTCTTGATTCTCATTCACTTTCATGAATCACTTGTGCAGCCCCAGCATAAACCTTGAATCAGTTGTCTAAGGCGACACCCTTTAAAGCTTATACCTAAGACTACAGAGTTAACTCATAAAGTGACAAGGAACCTCAAGTCTAAGGATCAATTAATCACATCAATGACTCGTGAGATATTTCCTAATCTGGAAGTTTCCATTTCCTGAAATAGAAACTTCCTTTCCCATTTAGGAATGTTCTCACACGGGGCACCTCAGTGAACTTACTTATTAAAGTAAGCACCCTCATGTATCACGCACGTATCAACTATACACTTTGCACCTCCATGAAACAAGGTGGTCCTTCTTAAGGGCGTGATCCCACAAGCAAGCCTTAGGGGAGTCAGGTTGACACTCCCACTGTCTGTAGGACTCATCGGCTTGGAGTATTTTACTAATCATGACTTATGTGATATAGGGCTCGTTTCATGAACCATTTCACCTAAATGGTAGAGTCCTAAAGTCATCAGGATTAGGGGAGTTCTCATACATGCACAGCTAAAGTAAACGCATACCAAACAATAGCATATAAAGAAGTGTTGCCTCAATTCGTTATTTCATTCAAAGATTGTCTGTGATTACAATAAGGAAAAGCACAAAGCGGATATACAATCGGCTTTCTAGGGCACTATTCCTAACAATCTCCCACTTGCCCGTCAAAGCCATTCTAAAGCTACTCTAAGTCCCATCTTCTGAAGATGACCTTGGAAAGCTTCTCGACTAAGGGGTTTAGTAAGTGGATCTGCCACGTTCTCTACTGATGTGACCCTCTCAATTAGCACATCTCCTCTTTTGATAATATCACGGATTAGGTGATACTTCCTCATAATGTGCTTGGTCCGTTGGTGAGATCTTGGTTCTCTTGCTTGAGCAACCGCCCCAGTGTTGTCACAAAACACAGTAATGGGGTATTTCATGCTAGGAACAACATTCAACTCTTGAATGAAGTTTCTAATCCAAACACCTTCCTTAGCTGCATCATTTGCAGCTAAGTATTCGGCCTCAGTGGTCGAATCTGCAGTGGTAGTTTGCTTGGAACTCTTCCAACTCACTGCTCCGCCGTTTAGGCAGAATATGTATCCTGACATTGAATTAAAATCATCTAAGTCAGATGCAAAGCTTGCATCGCAGTATCCTTCGACAGTAAGATCTTTCTGACCTCCGTAAACTAAGAATAAATCTTTAGTACTTTTCAAGTACTTAAGAATATTCTTCACGGCAGCCCAGTGACCATCTCCAGGGTCAGATTGGAAACGACTCGTTACACTAAGTGCATAAGCCACATCCGGTCGAGTACATAACATTGCATACATTATGCTACCTATTGCTGATGCATAAGGTGTATGAGTCATTCTTTCTTTCTCAAGGTTAGTCTTAGGACACATCTTCTTTGAAAGACATGTGCCTACACTCATAGGAAGGTTCTTAACCTCTGCAGACTCCATATTGAATCTCTTCAATACTTTGTCAATGTACATCGACTGTGATAGTCCTATTAACCTTCTAGATCTATCTCTATAGATTTTAATTCCAAGGATATAGGACGCATCACCAAGATCTTTCATCTCGAATTGGTTCGATAACCATAACTTAGTCACTTTCATGTCATCCTTCGAATTCCCAATAAGAAGGATGTCATCAACATAAAGTACTAAGAATTGCACTGAGGTCTCCAATTCCTTTCTATACACACATGATTCATTCGAAATTTGGATGAAGCCAAACGCTTTGACCGATTCATCAAATCGAATGTTCCAATTCCTAGAAGCCTGTTTCAATCCATAGATTGATCTTTGGAGTTTGCAAACCTTTTGCTCACTCCCACTGAATGTGAAACCTATGGGTTGCTCCATATAAATGTCTTTATCAATGTCACCATTGAGAAAGGCAGTTTTCACATCCATTTGCCATATCTCATAGTCATAGTATGCAGCAATGGCAAGCATGATTCGAATGGACTTTTGCATTGCAACTGGTGAAAAGGTTTCGTCAAAGTCCACGCCGGGTCTCTGAGTGAATCCTTTTGCAACCAGTCTTGCTTTGTAGGCTGCAATGCTTCCATCAACTCCAAGCTTTCTCTTAAAGATCCATTTGCAACCTATGGGTTTGACCCCATCAGGCAAATCTACCAAGGTCCAAACTTGGTTGGAGTTCATGGAATCCATTTCGGATTTCATGGCTTCTATCCACTGTTCAGAGTCAGAATCTGAAAGTGCCTCCTCATATGTTGAAGGATCATTATCCTTTTGAGAGATTTCATGGAAGAATCCATACCATCTCTCCGGCTGTCTAGGAGTGCGTTCAGAACGCCTTAGAGGAGGATTTACATGTGTATCGAAATTCGTGATTGGTTGTGGTTGATCAGAGTGGGACGTTTCTCCAGTGGGTGGTGTGGGGTCACTTTGTACTTCTTCTAATTCTATGATCTTGCCTTTCTTTTCTTTAAGGAACGGTTCCTCCAGAAAAGTAGCATTTCTGGAAACAAACACCTTTTGTTCAGATTGATCATAGAAGTAGTATCCTATGGATTCCTTAGGATAACCTACAAAGTAGCATAAGTTAGAACGAGATTCTAACTTATCTCCCACTGTCCTCTTCACGTAAGCAGGACAACCCCAAATTCTTAAGTAAGAATAACTAGGGATTTTACCATGCCACATTTCATAGGGCGTCTTGGGGACTGACTTAGAGGGAACTAGATTCAGAATCTTTGCTGCACTTTCTAGGGCATAACCCCAGAAAGAAGGTGGTAAGTCAGTGAAACTCATCATGGAACGAACCATATCAAGTAGGGTTCGATTCCTCCTCTCAGAAACTCCATTAACCTGAGGAGTTCCCGGAGGAGTCCACTGAGAGATAATCCCATTATCTTTGAGATGATTAAGGAATTCTTCACTAAGATATTCGCCTCCTCGATCAGATCGAAGTGCTTTGATCTTGTGACCAGTTTGGTTCTCAACCTCCTTTTGAAATTCTAAGAATTTCTCAAAAGCTTCAGATTTATACTTCATTAAGTATACATAACCATACCGACTAAAGTCATCAGTAAAGGTTATGAAATACTGATGATTGCTTCTAGTGCTTACACTAAGCGGTCCACAAACATCAGTATGGATCAAATCCAAAACCTTAGTGGCACGTTCCACAGTTCCCTTAAAGGGGACTTTGGACATTTTTCCTTTGAGACAGGATTCGCAAGAAGTTAACTCTTTGAGATCATTTTCAGAGAATGATCCTAAAGTGTTGATCTTGCTAATTCTGTTCTTGGAAATGTGTCCTAATCTAGCGTGCCATAAGGGAGCTGAAACTTTGTCATCTCTCTTACGCTTTGTTTCTCGTTGTATATTCATAATATTGATATTTTGAGTTAGGTAAAGTCCATTACTTAGAGTACCGATATGAACGGAAGAGTTGTTCCGTTTGATAAAGTATTTACCATTCTTAATATAAGTTTCATAACCTTCACAATCTAATATTGGAACTGAAATTATATTACGAATAATATTCGGTACATAAAGGACTTTATTTAATACTAACTCAAAACTACCTAAATCTAATCTAATTGTGCCTAAAGCTCGAGCTTCAACGTTTGAGCCATCGCCGATCTTCAAGACACATTCTCCTTCTTTGAGTTGTTGGACCTCACTTAGCATCTGTACATCATTACAGATATGAGTTCCACAACCGGTATCAAGTACCCAAGAACTAGAATTAATAGAAAGATTTACTTCAACGAGAAAGATACCTTTCTTTAGAGTAGCCTTGTACTCTGGGCAGTTTCTCCTCCAATGTCCCGCTTTGCCACAATGGAAGCAAACATCCTCTTTCTGATTACGCTTCTTCTTTTGGGCCTTCCCCTTCGAAATGCCACCAGTGGGCATAAGGGGTTTCTTCTTCTTCTTTTGGGCTTTCTTGCCCTTACCTTTAGAAGGCCCAGAAGAGGAAGATGGAGCATTCACCATCAAAACCTTATTGTCCTTCTTGATCGTGCTTTCAGCAGTCACAAGCTGACTAATCAGCTCAGCTACAGTAGCACCAGCATGATTCATGTTGAAGTTAAGGACAAATGGGTTGAATGATGGTGGGAGCGAAGCTAGCAACAAATCCACTGAAAGCTCATCTTTCAGTGGCATGTCCATGGAAGCAAGTTTCTCAGTAAGGGCAAGAAACTTGAGTCCATATTCATGGACACTTGAACCTTCCCTCATTCTCAAGTGGAACAATTCCTTTGAAGTGTTATACCTTGTAACACGTTCATGAGGGCGGTAAAGTTGCTCTAAGTGGTCGTAAATCTCCCATGCAAATTCCATGGCCTCATGTTGCCTTTGCAAGTCTGGAGACATGTTAGCCAACATAAGGCAACGGGCTTGGAGATTATCATCCTTCCACTTCTGAATCGCATCCCGCTCGGCCCGAGTGGGAGCCTCCCCTTCGGGACTAGGCTCCCCTTCGAAGAGAACATAAGTTCTCTTCTCAGAATCTAAAATGATTTTTAGATTCCTCAGCCAATCAGAATAGTTGGGACCAGTCAACTTGTTTGACTCGAGGATCGATACAAGAGGGTTTTTGGTTGCCATTTCAAAACACGTAGAGAATCACAGAATCTACGACCTAAATGGTAAAGCAGAGAACTAGTGAGCATGCTGAATTATAACGATATACAAAAGATAAGGTCTTTAATCTAATGTAGCTCCCACTGTTTTTCAAAGATCTAGAATTCCCAAAGATCTAAGAGGAACACGTTTCCCAATGGGTACTAAGATCCTAGGCATTTTACCTCGAACCCACGACTCGCGGACATTCTAAGTAAGAACCCTAGGTAGGTACAACTTACCAATTCTAACACCTTTAGAACTCTTAGTAATTGTTTTTGCATCACCTATCTTTCAATATGGACCCACGACTCGTGCGACATCCATATTTACTTAGGCGTTAAGCTAGACCCATCAATCATAAGATCATGACCAAAACTTAGTTCGAACGACCCACGACTCGCGGACATCGCCCTTGCTAAAATTGACCACGAAATATTGACCATTTAAAATGGTTAATTAGGTAACTAAGAACTAATAAGCTCCACTAGCTATCCCACGACTCGCGGACAATAACTAGCTTTACTTACTAAACTTAAAACCTATTGATGGAATGCTAGGAATTTAATTCAAAATTTGCATCTCGAATTAAACACCTATTTGTTCGAAATTAGCTTAATATTTAATGGGAATTTTCGAATCAACCGGAGAGTTGTCCGGTTCGACCTCACCAACATATATGTTATCCAATTTTATTAGTCTTGATTAATGCAAGTACACTTAATTGCATATCAAACAAGCACATAAACAGATAACATGTCCTAGCATGATACTAACATGTAATGATCATGGGTTCTACCTATCTTATGCGTGATATGTGGGAGCCACTCCACAATCACAAGTTCTAACATACATGCCACATAAACAGTTTAAATCACATAAGGGAAAGCGGTAACAAAATACGAGCCCTATCTCTATTACATTTAACAATTGAGATTCCCCTCCCTAACATTTTGAGGGGTCTTCACTTATGGCCTCCTTGTTACTTGAATGTGGTCCATCTTACTCCATGGGTGCATTGTCTCCAAAATGAAAATAAAACCTCACCACCTATCTCTACTCTCAAATTACAATAAAAAGAAAAAGACATAAAGTAATAAGGCTCAATCTTCATATTGGCCTTAGACAATTACACGGGGCATACCCCGGCCTCAAAAACAGTAATATGGAAAGCCACATAATAAATCACATAACAGTACGCACATAAGTGAGGCTCCAACCTCAATTGAAAAACGCAACTATAGGGCTCCAACCCCAATTTAAACCATCCATGTGCATAAATTAAAACCATACATAGATCTAAACCCATGATCACCTAACATGCTTTTGCGAGAATTTAAATTTAACCAATAAATTAAAATTCTCGTTTCAAGTCCTAATGACTTAAAACACGACTTAGATGCAATTCTTGTTCAAGAGTCTTTTCAATAAAACCCGAAAAACAATAAACTAATAAAATTCTAATTAATTTCTGAAAATTAATAATTTTATTCTTTCAATATTTTCAGAAAATAAATATTGTAATTTTTCCAAAATTTAAATCGCTCAAATTTTCAAAATCCCAATTTAAACAATTATTTCAAAAATAATTCAAATTTATTAAAAAAAAAAAAATTTAGGAAAATTAAATCGGGATTGGATTGGACTAAACACGAAAATCAAGATCGCGAAACGAAGGCCCCGGGTTTTGCCCGCGCGCCAGCCCAGGCCGGAGCACGCATCGCGCGCGAGCGCGCGCACACCGCGTCGCGCACGCCAGCAGCAGGGCTGCCGGCACGCGCGCGCAGCGCGCACGCCTTCTCGCGCGCAAGGCGCGCGCTGCGCCTAGGCGGCAGGCAGGCGAGCGGCGGTAAGGCTCCCGCGCGGTTGCGGGAGCTGCTGGCGGGTGCGCCTAGGCACGGGCCTAGGCGCTGGCGGGCGACAGCGGCGGGCAGTCCCGCGCGATTGCGGGACTGCTGGGCGGGTGGGCGCGCGGGCTTGGCGTGCTACGTCTTAGCATGTCCAGGCTCGCGTTTTCGTAACACGATTTCATGTTTCGTATTTTTTAGTTCAAAAACCAAAACAATCCAAATTCAAAAACACGATTTAAATTAATTTTTATCAAAACAGTTTTTCAAAAACACAATTTAAGAAAACAGTTTCAGAAATTCAAGAAAAATTACAGTTTCGTATTTCAGGCTTTCTAAAAGAACTCATGAATGCCTAATTCGCATCTAAGCCTAAGAATTTCTACCAAATTCAGTATAATTGAGACGAATCAGAAACACGATTAACGAGGTGGCTCTGATACCACTTGTTGGAAAACACGAATCAGAAAGCAGCGGAATTTAAAAAATTTTCCCAACAAAAGGATCTAGGACTCGTAATCGTGTAACCAAATTCGTAAAGATAGAAAACTTACTTTTCTTTTATTCTTTCTTGAAGCGTTTCAAGCCACCCAAGAACGCTCTTCTCGCGGCTTGATCCCCTCTCCTTGGTAAAGCTCGAATCTTCAAACTTCTAACTTGAAGTCTCTAGAGAAAGTCCACCAACTTGATCACAATCTAACTAGTAAGGATGCTAGTTCTCTAGTTAGTGTTTAGGCTTAGCCTAGGGTTTAATTTAATCTTGGAGAAAGGAAGGTGTTCAACACATGAACCAAGAATTGTCTATTAGCTCTAAAGGGGAGCATGAGCTCCCCTATATATAGGAAAGGGGAGGGGCGGCCGAACCTAGTCCTAATGGACAAAGGATTTGGTCCCTCTCTCTCCTATTGCTTGATCATCAAGTATTTTCCAACTTTGACTTTGAATTCTAATTCAAGTCAACTTTTAAGAGAGCTAAAAATATCCAAACTATTTTTGGATAATTTTATACTTTATTTATTATAAAATAAATAACTTATTTTTATCTAATTAATTAATTCATAATTAATTAACTAGATTATTTTCTCCAAAATTAGACTTTCTTTTTAATTCAAAATTAAACCAAAGTCTATTAAATAATTAACACATTAATTATTTAACATCACATAATCACGTGTGGCACACGTGTCTTAATGACACGTGTCCAATCACGTGAGCCACACGTGTGATTTCACACGTGTGGAACCCCTTAGGCTCGATTAACTCGTTTAATCATTTTTAAGCCTCAACTCATGTAACCAAGTTGTTGTGTGTGACCCTCTAGGTTCTCAATTCAATTAGCAGTGACCCCAATTAATTAATTCACTAACTAATTAATCAGTCCGCAGATTAAACGACCATAGTCTAGCAACAGGTGTTTAACCCCTAGCTGAATTGGAATGTTCGGATTCGACAGAACCTTTAAGTCATTGATTCATGTGAGATACAATCCTCCTACTTACTATCTCTCAACCAAGATCTAGGGCAAGGGAATAATCAGAACCCTAATAATCCGGTCTTAAAGCTAAGTGCATTTCATATCCATTTGATCTCAATCCAAGAAACCCTTTTCTTGATGTCTTGATCTACTGCCTTGGCCAAGGACTCCATATGGCATATGAATGACTTACACAATAAGAGATCACCTTGCATATGCAAGTGTAGGTCCTTTCTTGATTCTCATTCACTTTCATGAATCACTTGTGCAGCCCCAGCATAAACCTTGAATCAGTTGTCTAAGGCGACACCCTTTAAAGCTTATACCTAAGACTACAGAGTTAACTCATAAAGTGACAAGGAACCTCAAGTCTAAGGATCAATTAATCACATCAATGACTCGTGAGATATTTCCTAATCTGGAAGTTTCCATTTCCTGAAATAGAAACTTCCTTTCCCATTTAGGAATGTTCTCACACGGGGCACCTCAGTGAACTTACTTATTAAAGTAAGCACCCTCATGTATCACGCACGTATCAACTATACACTTTGCACCTCCATGAAACAAGGTGGTCCTTCTTAAGGGCGTGATCCCACAAGCAAGCCTTAGGGGAGTCAGGTTGACACTCCCACTGTCTGTAGGACTCATCGGCTTGGAGTATTTTACTAATCATGACTTATGTGATATAGGGCTCGTTTCATGAACCATTTCACCTAAATGGTAGAGTCCTAAAGTCATCAGGATTAGGGGAGTTCTCATACATGCACAGCTAAAGTAAACGCATACCAAACAAGAGCATATAAAGAAGTGTTGCCTCAATTCGTTATTTCATTCAATGATTGTCTGTGATTACAATAAGGAAAAGCACAAAGCGGATATACAATCGGCTTTCTAGGGAACTATTCCTAACAGTCCTATTCCCTTGTTTCAGTTCCATGAATTCCTTCAATCTTCGAGATCTTGCAGAATGTGGGATAAATTTATTCTTGAACTCTCGAACCAAAACATCCCAATTCACCTCTTTCCTGGCGGAATCTAAGCGAATCTTGGCAGTTTCCCACCATGAAAAGGCCTGCCCCTGTAATAAGTCAATAGTGCACCTAGCCTTTTCTTGAGAATTGCAAGGAACAAGCTACTGTAACACCCCGTATTTTTCGTACGTACAGGTATGACATCACAGGGTTCGATACTTGTGCTTTTAATTATTGAAGTATGCCTTCATATATTAATTTTAATGTTTATATGCTAATTGAATTTATATGAAATTAGTTACTGAATTATGAATATGAATTTTGAACGTTTAAACGTCTATGACTTCGTTTTTAATCCGTATGTGTCCGAATTTAATTCTGATTTCTGTGACAACTTGCTATGCATGAGATATATAAGTTTTAAACGTGTTTTAATGCTCGTTGTATGTTTTCGTGTTTGTTTGTTGAGGTTTTTAACCGTAGGTGCTTGACGGGGTATTTGAGGGACCTAAAGGGGATAACTCGTTTTGGCGCACCTTGGGTTCCGAAAGGCATAACTTGAGCTCGGGAATTCGGATTCAAATTCTGAAAGTGGTGCTGGACTCGCAACAAAAATTGAAAGCTAATGAACCAAGCCTTGCATTTTTCTAAGACCAGTTAAACCTCCAAAATTCGACCGAAACAAGCACCTCGTACCTAAAATGACCTCCATTGACTATTCTTGAGCATGTGGACCCCACCTAACACCTCTAGCCCTCAAACCTTGACTTATACAACTTTGATACACTATTTTCTACTATCTCACTCAGCCATTTCGATCCACACCCCCCAAGAAGAAGAAAAAGTGCAGCTCTAAGAAGGAAGAAAACTATTCACTCCTTGGGTATTTGAGCTCATACTCATTCCATTTCTTCTCCAAATTCAAAGGTAAGCTCATTTTTGTAATCTACATCTCCTTATGGTAATTTCAAGTTATAATATGTAAGATTTCACCAAGATTTGATTATGGTATGATGTATATGATGAATAGTAAGGGTTATATGAACTTTGGAGATTTAATCTTGTTTCTTTGCAATTTCTTTGAGTTTTATGAGTGATTAGTGATCCGAAGTCATGCATTTATACTTGTATGGTGTCATATTTGTTGGTGGTTGAGTTTGCATGAGTTTTGTGTTGCCAATTTACTTCCTTACTCGTGCTCTGTTGCTGCTATGAATTGGAGATGGTTGCCCGCTGCCTTGAGTAACCCCTGTTACCCCATTTTCATTTAAAATTGGTAACCACCGTTACCTTGTTCCTTTGTTGGGGGGAAACTCGCCTACCTCTGGTAACCCCCGTTACCCATATTTGCCTTAGAAGTGGTAACCCCCGTTACTCCCCCTTTGACTTGCCTATCGTTTTGTCCTTTTATTCTTTTTACATCCCGGTTTCATTCTCCGTTACCTATTCAAATGAGCTCCGATTGACTTGAATTTTTAACCACTTAAACCTCTTGAAGTCTAGAACATCCTTAAATTGGAATCAACTTAAAATCATTCCTTGATTGTGTGATATAATTGATCCATTTTGGTGTCGCCACTTCGCCGATAATCTGCTTTCATCCAACTTCAAACCTTCGCCATTTTCACATCTCTTTGAACCAAAATTCGAACTTTATATTTTCGGAAAGCCCTATTTGTATAGTTTCATTTCCAACAAACAAAACCCACCAACTTCTAGAACTTAAGACATGTTCAATTTTCTACAGCTTGCGCATACGAAAAACTGTCAGCTTTCACCAAACTTTTTCAAAACCATTTTCTTACTTTCCTTCCACTTCCTCGGACTCCGTATGTGATTGAATGAATTGTATGTTTGATTAATTGATAATATATGATATATTTTGATATGTTTATGAATTTTATGTTGTGAATTCAATGTGTAAACGTAAAATGGAAATGTGAACGTTAAGTGCTACAATATGACCTTCTTTGCAAACCTTGTATTCTTTATGTGTTTAATGGATTCATTTCATCTCTAAATGATTCATTTGCATTGTTAACATGTATTATGATGTGTTATGAATTGAACAAATGAACGAATGGTAATGAAAGGGCACGATCTATTCGTGTAATGAATGATTGAGACCTTTATGTGTCTAAGTGGCATTAATTATGCACGTGAACATCTTCATAGCACATTGTTATTTCTTTTGCATATTATGTCCCGTTAAAGCATTGTCGTGCGTCATATATGGTTCATTTAGAGTCTTGAGTCTCACGAATGCACCGTATTATCTTACGAATTCAAGTCTTCTTTTCTTCTTGGTTTTGTTTGGTAAGGTGTAGCCAGGTGGGTTTCTCTTCTATTAGTTAAATTGATCCGATATATCCTCACTGTGTAAAGTTTTAAGCTAAAGTATGATACCTATATATATATATATATATATATATATATATATATATATATATATATATATATATATATATATATATATCTATATATATATCGAGTCTTTTATTAGAGTAAATGATTTTCAATGTAAAGCCCTTCTTTAATGTATCTCTGCCTAACGTTTTTGGCCATTAGATTGAACCACTAAATGGGGGCCTTGGGACTTAGTGTACGTGGCTATCCGGGGAAGCTTGGGCTGACAGTGACCCCCGTGCACTAGTTCCACCAAAACTACGGTGATACCAGCCCTCGTTAGGAGATTAGCAAGGAATGGGAACCGGGCCTTTGGGAAGTCATGAACCTCACTGGCCATAATGAATGGGGAACGCGTCCCATGGGATGGTACACATCAGCGGGGACAAGACCCCTGGTAGGTCGGTAAATGGCAGCTAGGCGGACAATATCATTGGGTGGGAAGGTACACCTCACCCAAGGACGCGTTTCTAACCAGAGAAAAAAGGAGTAACTGATTATGCATGAGTGAATGAACGATTGATTATGAACAAATGAATGAATGAATATTGTGTGATCACTAATGAATGAATGAATAGATAATGTACACACGAGGAGAAGGTTGGAGAATTCACCCACTCACCGGGCTCACGTAATGACCTCATGAATATAATAAATAAAGGAATTGATGGTTATAATCTCACGTGTTGTTTTCTTTGTTTTCATCCACTTGGGAAATGTTTTAAACCTCGCACGGGGATTATAACTTGCATGTGTGTGTGTTTAAATTCCATATTATTATTGTATAAGCTCTATTTCCTGAAATAGAAACTTCCTTTCCCATTTAGGAATCTTCTCACACGGGGCACCTCAGTGAACTTACTTATTGAAGTAAGCACCCTCATGTATCACGCACGTATCAACTATACACTTTGCACCTCCATGAAACAAGGTGGTCCTTCTTAAGGGCGTGATCCCACAAGCAAGCCTTAGAGGAGTCAGTTTGACACTCCCACTGTCTGTAGGACTCATCGGCTTGGAGTATTTTACTAATCATGACTTATGTGATATAGGGCTCGTTTCATGAACCATTTCACCTAAATGGTAGAGTCCTAAAGTCATCAGGATTAAGGGAGTTCTCATACATGCGCACATAATGGAAACACTCAAAACACGTATTGGCATATAAAGAAGTGTTTGCCTATGATCAATCGTATATTATTCAAAGATTGTCTGTGATACAAGAAAAGTCCCAAAGCAGATTACGTCGAATCGGCTTTCTAGGGCACTATTCCTAACACCTTTGTATCAAGACTTTCCAAGAAAGATTGTAAGAATTGAAGCTTGATCATCATATTCATCTATTTCCTCATTTCTTTATCTTCAAGGTTGGTATTTGCATGGGTTCATTATTTTTGATCAAGTATGAAGTAGCTAGGGTTTATGAATTTATGGAACTTATGGATTATTTGTTGATTAAAGCATGATTAGGTGATTATATTTTGAGTTGTAGCATGAATTCTTGCCATAATTTGAGATTATATATGAGTATGATCATAAACTTAAACTTTGATGTCTTGATGATATTTCATGTTTTATATGTTTAAGTGATGTATTATCAAGTCTTGAACATGTATACATGCATATTCCCAGAAATAATAGCATTTGGGGATCAAAACTTGAGTTTTATGGTTGTTTGTTACTTCCCGTAGCTCTTCCCCTGTTTCTGCTCTATTTTCAGTTGCAGAAACTGGGAAGGACCGTTCCCAGTCTCAAGGCATTGTGGGAACGGGCGATCCCACCTTTTCAAATAAAATAGGCGGCCGAGCCTGGGAACGGTCGTTCCCATTTTGGCCTGCGTGCCGGAAGGGCCGTTCCCAGCTTCAGCGTGTTTTAAAAATGGAAATCGTTGGCGCGTTTTTGGGATTTATGGGAACGGCCCTTCCCATTTACAAAGGGAAGCCGGAACGGCCGTTCCCAACTGTCTGACAGAACAAAATATTCTGCATAAACTTAAATTTTTAGCACTTCAATCCGACGATTTCTTTGACCCCGAATTGCTATTATATGATCTAATATGTACCAAAACAAGATGTTTTCATGCCACATTGCATATTGCTCGTCTTCTTTTGAGTCATGTCTCACGTGTACACACCTTTCTTGCACAGACCAGCTTCCCCGTGACAAGGAGCAGGGCCGTAGGCCGTGAGTCGCTTGTATTTTATTAGTAAAGGTGAGGTTTAATTGCTAGTTATATAAAATTGGTATAACTTTCATGTGGTTTCAGGCCAAACGGTGTACATACTTATAATTGTTTCGAACTCTGGACTTGGGCTTGTTGAAAGAAAGTCGTGTATCATGTTACAAGTCCTGTTTATCGTGTTCCCATGATCGAACCGTGATCGTGCTACCATGTTACCGTGAACGGTGAAGGCTTGCAACCTTCCCGTTAATGGAGTGATGTAGTCACTGGAGTGATGTAGTTGTTGGAGTGATGGAGTTATTGGAGTGAAGGAGTCTATGGAGTTTACGGAGCTGAATGCATGAAACTGATATGTGTGCAGTGTAACTGAATTGCATGATTGTCTGTTAGTTAATAAAGGGCTTGATATGAACGGTTGTAATCTCGGGCGAGTTCTATATTATTTTGAATTCATATTATCTTAGTTATAAAACCTTACCCGAGGTTATAACTTGCACGTTATCGTGTTAATATATGTTCTACCCCTCATTCGGTCTTCACAGACTGACCCCTCCACTTTTCAGGTTCCACCATGGTGTGCTAGGCGGGAGTCAGAGTCGTATCGTGTTCCCAGCTGGGTCTAGCACTTCATACATTTTGTGACATCAATATTTATTCCGGAGTTAGCATGTTATGATTAACGTTAGTTTTGAGAACTTTTACATGTATAACATGGAAGATGATAATGTATTGATATATTGAGCTTTTGGATCTTTGATATAAAATGAATTGATAATGTTATGCTTCCGCTTTACATTTCATGGGTTGAGTTTAATTCTGTTGAGGGTCTAGTCCCGCCTAGCTAGCTTGTTCTTTTGTTTGTCACCCGTTCGATATAGGTTGGTTCATGTACGGATTACCCATTTTGTATGTGGGTTGGCCTATAGTGCGGGGGTGTGGCATCTCCACGTGTAGGGGTGCTACATTATTGTTATTGAATTCGAGCCTGTGAGCTCATTGATTATGTTATTGTAAAATTTATGTTTCCGCTCATGTTTCTTTAACATGCACTTGGTTCTTTTATTACTTATTTGGTTTCAAAAGTTAGCTCTCACCTAGCTTAGCGAGTGAGTGAGTCCCCGTTCACTCTGATCTGGCACGTATATGGATTACCCATTTCATATGCGGGTCGGGTCTTAGTGCGTGGGATGTGGCGTCAAGCGCTCGGGCGCTACAGCTCCCGTATCCTCTCGATCTCCTTAAGCCACTAGTGTCAACTTGTATATCATTGCCAGAATAGAATTTAGGGGGATTTTGATTCTTGAATTCCTGATAAACCACCGTAATTCCTCCTTCTTGTACTCCCACATGTACAGGTGCAGATGGAACGTAATCTCGAAGCCTTTGATCAATAATATTAATCACCGAATTGACAAAAGCCTCAGCCTGCGGTTGTTGTTGGGGTTGGGGTTGGGGTTGGGGAGTAGGAGAACGGTCACGACGACGGTGCCGATCTGGGGATCGATACTTATGTCTCCTTGGAGGCATCCTGATAAAGAAACACTGAAATACGTACGATATTTAGTTCATGTATGAGAATGCAACTTATTCAATCAAAAGTCAAGAATTAAGGCACATAATCACATAAGAAATGCATATGAAGCACATTGACAAGTAGTTCCTAAAGCCGTACAACTTAGACTAACTCAACACGACACGAGAGCCCGGGTTTTGCAACCCAATGCTTTGAGACCACTTCAGGATGTAGGGCCCGAGCGCGTGATGCCACATCCCCCGCACTAAGACCCAACCCGTATATGAAATGGAAAATCCATACACATGTCAAATCAAGGCGAACGGGGACACAACACACTCGCTATGCTACGTGGGAGCTAACCCTTAAACCATTCATGTACTAGAGATAACCAAAACAGAGTAATGCAATGAAAGTGGAAGCTATACATAATCATAACATGTACAATGAGCTTACAAGCTCCAAATATCAAAATAATACAAGTATCCATAGCCATCACGGCCCATCAAAACAAAATGCGGCCAAAGCGTTCATAAACATAATATACAAAATAATATGAGTGTATGTGTAACAAAAGAAAGTGCTAGACCCGAATACAAGACACACACGACTCGGATTCCCGCCTAGCACTCCCAACCTGCAAGCAGAAACTGAAAACAAAGCGAGTTCATTCTAAAGGAGACCGGTGGGTATAAAACAGGGCATAATATATAAGTATCGCGAAATTTAAACACATTCATGCAAGCCATAATCCCGTGTGAGGTTTTCATAACATTTCCCAAGTGGGTTAAAATTAAAATCAACACACGGGATTACAACAACCATATTCAATCTTTAGGGCTTTACGTGAGCTCGACGAGAGGGGTAAGTCTCCAACCTTCACCTTGTGTAGTCATTAACATTATTCATTAAATTATCACACATATAATCTTTTGTGCACATTCATTCGATCGTTCATATACACCTTTTTCCTCCGGGTGGTGGACGGGTTTGCAAGGCCCCGCTACCCATTCATTATGGCTAGTGGGGTACATGAATCCCCAAAAGCCCGATTCCCATTCCTCGCTAATCTCCCAGCGAGGGCAAGTAACATCGTAGATTTGGCGGAACTAGTATACGGGGATCACCATCAGCCCAAGCTCCCCGGATAGTCACGTATACTTAGTCCCAGGGCCCCCATTCAGTGCTTTCATTCAACTAGCCAAAAACATTAGGTATGGAATTCATTAAAGAAAGCGCTTTACGTTGAAATCATTTACTCTAGAAAAGACTAGAAATATAAGTATAATAAGTTGGCTCAAAACTTTACACATTGGGTATATATCGGATCAATTTATCTAATAAAAGAGAAACCCACCTTGAAAGCCAAAAAGGAACGGCACAAGAACCTCAAGGACCGGTCTCGCCTCTATCCATACCAAAATCTATGCAAAAGAAGCAGTGTAAGATTCAATATGACCACAAACGACGCACGCCAATGCAATGAACATGATATGAAGTGCAAATGAGACATTAACATATTATGAAGATGTTCAAGTGCACAATTAATGCCTTAAAGGCATATAAAAAAGCAAATTCATTCATAAAGAAGAGATTACATTCAATCACGATCATAGCTTTCATAGTTATACCAATTCAATTCATAAATCTCACGCAACAATCATAACACATAATTCAACAAGTTCACATTGCCTATAAGTTATAAACGGGGCGGGAGAAAGTAACAAGAAGCAACGAAAGAAACACCTCAAGGCTGCCAACTCAGGTGACATGGTCGTGTCATGTTTTCAAAGGGTTTGGACACGATCGTGTCCGATTTTTGAAAAATAAAAACCCAAATCCAAAAGATTAACATGGCTGTGTCCATTTTGCTTTACGTTTAGACAGGGCCATATCCAATTTTATTGAAAAATCAAACACACAACATGGTCGTGTCAATTACAAGGCAATATTCGACACGGCCTTGTCGAGTTTCGTGCTAAAAAATGAGCAGCAGAAACAACTCTATTTTGGAGAAGGAAAAATAAGGAAAAGAGGGCAGCTTCAGGGCATCTCTTTATGTAACATCCAAGGAATTAAAATGAACATAAAAACATTTCAAATTCTCCACACAAACACATGCCCACAACCAAGCAAGAAAAGGAAAGAAAAGGGTGATCATTCATCTACTTCAACTTCAAGAAATCAAAGCTCCATTAATAGCATATCATTAATACATCAACTACCATAGATCATGAGTTCATAAATGTAATAGAGATGCAAGAGTTATCATTATACAAGCTTTAAATCAACCAATAACTCAAGGAATGCATATGATCAAGAATTCCTACAAAAACCTAAATATTCATAACAATCTTCATATCATGCTCAAATCTTGGAGAAAATAAGCAACATATAGTTTGAAATGATCACAAGGAAGTGGAGAACACAAATATATGCTTACCTTTTAGATTGGTTGAGAATTGATGAAGATATCAGCTCAAATTGCAAGGTGGGTGAATAATGATGGGAAAAGGGTTTCTCTTATTACTTTGGCTGAGTTTTCTTCTCCTTTCTTATATATGGAACAAACTGGATAAGGTGTGGGGTCATAGGGGGTCAAGTTGGGGTCATGTGGCTCCAAACCTTGGGTTATTTGGTTGAGAAATGGATAAGTTATAATCAAAATGGCTAAGGGTGGCAGTTCTACAAATGGGGCTCGTTTCGGTGGGATTTCAAAGGTTCAAACGGGTTTAGAAAAATATAAGGCTTGTTCCATTGAACTTAGATCATCGAAATGAGTCCAATGGTGGTAACGGAATTCAAATGTGAATTCCCGAGCTCAAGTTATATAGCCCGAAACCCAAGGTGCGCTAAATGCTCTTTAGCCCCTTTTCGGTCTCGTTACTCAAAATAAATTCAAAACCAAGTCAAACAAGTTCAAAATCATGCAACGAGCATCGAAACACGTTCATAACACACATATCTCATGCATACCATGTTTTCACAAAAATCAGAAATAGATTCGCTCTCATGATTATAATTATAATTATTCAAACCACCAGAAGTGGTACAAAAGGCTATATAGGAGATACTCCTCAAAATGATTACAAATTCGACTTTATCCCTATATATGAAAAATGATTTACGTACTCGTAGCCGTCGCATTGAGTATTTAATTAAATTATCTAGTTTTCAATTATATAAATATTTAATATTGTCATATAGACAAGTTTACTTTAATGACACTTATATATCGATATAAACATCCCCTTTTAAATCATAAGCTAATCAATTATTTGAAAGGAATGAAGTGTTAAAAACATCAAACTTACACATCAATATTGTGTCCTGTCCATGAGCCTAGCCGCCAACATTGACAATCAATTGTAGAAAGATGCAGTATACCGGCATTTATCATTTATTGCACAGTGTACGTGCACAGTAAAAGTAATGTGCACACTATAAAACTTTTCCTATAAATAGCGCCTCATTCAGTTTGTTTTGTACATTCAATTCGATACAGAAATTCAATACTACAAATTACTACCAATAGCAATAATTTTCTCTCTATCTCTTGTCTTATTTTACGTCTTTATTATTCAGTATCATATCACGTTATCAGCATGATCGTTCTAATTCCTCCAAACTAATCAACCAGAGGACAAGGGTAATATTTTTTAACCATTTATTTACATTCCTATACTATCTATTTATTTACATTTTTAAATATAGTATTATTACGAATGGTTAAGTCTTCTCTTAATACATATCTATATATATATAATGAATGGCTAAAGCCTTCTGATATTACTTGTTTATATTTAATGGAGGACTAAATCCCCTAATAATATTTACTTATATAATAGAGGCTTAAAACCCCTTATTATATTTATTTACCTGCAAATGGAAGGTCATGTCTCCTACTTATTTATTTATGATACGTATATTCATGTTCAATTAATTTTAAACTAATTGTTAATATTTATGCTTATATATTTATTGTTTTGCATATATTTTTATCAACTCTGCACGCATAAATTATTATCATTAATTCTTGCATTTATATTTATTTATGCTCTAAATAAAATTATATATATATATAACGGCTAGTAAAAAATTTCTATAAATAGATGTTTTTGGGTAAAAATAATTCATTCATTTCTGCACCATTTTTCTTACTCCAAAAAATTTTATAAAGTTTCATATATCAAGATGTTGTCAGCTGTGTGAATTTGCATGATAATTATACTAATTGCTTTCAATATATTTATTCTTAGTGTAGATATCCCAAAACTTGAAAGGGATATGTTCATCATGCTTATTGTATTCATGATTCCCTTGATGCTCATACGAATAGGATTTGAACTTGGTATTTAAATTATTGTATGATTTATTTGAATGAATAAATGTACTAATTATTTTCTTTATCTTACATTAGTTGCAAGTATGTCGAATCTTACAAAGCTTGAGTTCACAGCTCTAGATCTCACTGGAAAAAATTATTTGTCATGGGTTCTGGATGAAAAAATTCATTTAAATGCAAAAGGTCTCGGTGAAACAATTATGAAAGAAAATGATGCATCAAGCCAAGATAAGGCTAAGTCCATGATTTTTATTCGTCATCACCTTGATGAAGGATTGAAAGCTGAATATTTAACTTTAGAGGATCCACTTGAATTGTAGGACAACTTAAGGGAGTGGTCGTGGTCATGGACGAAGTCGTGGCCGTGGACGAGGCCATAGAAACTACAGTTATAATCATACCGGTGGTCCCTCTGCAAATAAAAAGAATAATCACGAAAGCAAACAAAGAAAAGGTAAATTTACCCAAATGATCATTGGAAGGGTTCAGAAAACTCATGCTTTTGATGTGGTTTAAAGGGCCACTGG
Source organism: Lantana camara (assembly GCA_037501455.1). Taxonomy (NCBI): domain Eukaryota; kingdom Viridiplantae; phylum Streptophyta; class Magnoliopsida; order Lamiales; family Verbenaceae; genus Lantana; species Lantana camara. The sequence goes on from CM074864.1 coordinate 5,574,947, forward strand.
ACACGTACCTGTCGTACGCCTAACCACTTTGTTAAGCTATATCAAGCTTCAATCAAAGGAAAGAGAAAGAATGTTGAAGAAAATTTTGCAAATAATGATGATATCCCTGATTTCGGTAATCCAAATTATGAGATTGAAGCAAATATGGCTCTCAAGGATGATGAATTTGACAACCTTGCTGGTATCATGCATCTTGATACGCTGATTTTCTCATGACAAATGAACTCTAGCTTTATAGTTGATTATTAGTAGTATGCTATTTGAATTCTTTATTTGTACTTTATTATGACTTTTCCTTCCTATCATTATGTACTCTGTTTTACTATTGTTATCACACATGCTATTTTAATTATCTTATTATGAATTTTATTTGAATATAAAGATATGGATACATCACTGCAGTTAGGGGTGTAAACGGATCGGATGTATGATTACTTTATCCTTATCCGTTTATGATTCAGACGGATACAGATAATATCCTTTTTGTAACACCCCAAACGGAGGATCCCACATCCCCCGCACTAAGACCCAGACCCGGTCACGAAATGGAAAGTCCATGCCCGAATCCGAATCAAAGCGAACGGGAGACCAACTCACACACTAGGCTAGGCGGATCTAACTCGACAGACTCAGAGCGCGGAAGCAATTTAAACAATTATCATCAGATAGCGGAAGCAATTAAATCAACGTACAAAATAAGTGACGGGTTCAACTAGCATAGATACCTAGTCCCGAATATCAACATATAAAACAGGTGACGGGTTCAACTAGCATAGATACCTAGTCCCGAATCTCAAATCATCGCAATGTAATAAATCAATACAAGTATCAGCAGAATAGCTAATTACATCCAAATGCTAGCATACTTACCCCACACGGGTTTAAGTCTAAGTAGAGCATAAAACATAATCTCCAAAAGCGAAATAAGAATACATAACATAAATAGAGTATGTGACAAATGCATCTTAACACCAACTAAACCGACAAGTGTGACCCAGAAGACTCACATCCGCCTAGCTCAAGCCAAAAGAAACCTACAACTAAAAGATAAAATGAGGTGTCAGTCAACTGACTGAGTGAGGGGCTAACGCACACCCACAATATATATATACAGAGCACAGCATAGAATAAAATGATGGACTTATGAACCGGGGATAGGTGTTGCATACCAAAACATTTCGAAATATACCCAAATAGATATAGATATAAGTTTGGAAATCATTTTCCAGAAAGACTCTATCCCGATTCATAATTCCATAACATAACATAATCAACTGCTCGGCGAGTACGAGCTTCCAACCTCAACTCCTCATAACATAAATCAAAATCAATCCAACCTCTACACCAATGATGGAGGAGATGTACCGTCCCCATACCATCGAGAATAAACCGTTTAAAAATAGACTCACCCTCAAGGGGTTGCGAACCCACAAGAGTCCTCCCCGGCCTTAGCCGAAGGCTCAAGATACCACACCTTCCCTACAGCACGGGTCGTGTGAAGATATCTCAAATGGAACTACGCAATGGATAAATGCCCCGACGGCCCTAACCATCCCTGGGGTACCCATTCCCGCAGCTCACCAGGATCGATCCACACACAGATCACAACATAACAGATCACGATGGATCACATACGCCAATCTTTCATGGCAATCTCGCTACATAACATAACGTAAAGTACTTTTCAAAACAGCTTACATATGCTTTCATATTTAATTTTCCAAACATAGTTGATTCAGAAGGTCATAAACATATCATATCCAACACATACGTATTTATAATAGATATACTCGCATGCAAGGGTTGAAATCAGCATATTAAGGCCATAGGTCGCGTAACTATACAAAATCCTAAACCTCACCTCGTGAAAGTAGAGTCTGAGAGTGTGAAGGGCCAAACACTCTAAATCTCGGGCCCACCGGCACCACCAAACTCTATGACAACACATACAGAAGTCCAGACTTAGACTCTATATGAACCAAACAAGACGCACGGCGTTGCTCAACATGATCGTGGTTATGCATAAGTGTTCATGTTGTGCTTGGATAAGGTGTCGTGGTCATTCAAGTCATATCAATGCTCAACAAGGTCATATTTACAAGCAACCATCATGCAATTCCATATTCAAATATGCAAGATCAATTTAGGAAGTCAATGTATTCACAAAATGCATATTAAATCATCCAATGTCACAGGGTTCAATTATAATATTAGAATTAAGCATCAAGTTCATGACGAGTTGTAAAGTGCACAAGTAAGAGCAACTTGATCATATAAACATACAAAGTTGTTGTACGTAGATAGCATGTTTGATACAAATAAAGAGTGCATTTAATTCACTTAAGATCATACTTTACAACTTCACAACATGTTTGGTACACAAGCTCAAGTCACATTCATAGTTTCATAAATATTACACTTATATCCCCTAAGTCATTTATAAAAGTTTAGAATTATTACACAAACATCCCCTTAGTTGATTACTAAGCATAATTGTTCATTTAAAGTGTTTATACAATTATTCCACTAGGAATTAATTACTTACAAACATGACAATTATCAATTTATCATAATTCATAATATACCATTTTCAAGTAGTAAGAGTAAATCAAGATATTACAATTCTAACTCCTATCACGCATAAAGTCTCAAGTTGTTCAAGCATCTTTCATGTATCTAAATTTATATTTGAAACACAATTTACAACAAACATAAAATTGAGAACGTCTCAAATCCATATAGAGAAATCACAACATGTTCGTTATTCTAAAATATCATTCAAGTTCATTTAGTCACATAAGATATTAGTTTCTAGATATTACACTAACACCCCTTCATATCTAAACACATAGTATAAATTCATCACATCGGCATTCAAATTGTAAATCGAAACATTCATGCATATCACACTCCATTCAACACATGTTTTCATATACGATTAGAATACATCTCGATCAACAAACCAACAATAACCAATTTATTTGCACTTAAAACAATTAATTCAAATAATCACAATTACGCAAAATAATTCGTAATAAATAGATCAAGTATCCGATTAACGAACGGAAAGTGGCATTGAACTCACCACAACGAGAAAAACATTCTGACCAGACGCCGCCGGAACGCCACCACTGTAGCTACCGGAATTTGGCCGGACCGCCGCCAGGCCGCCGCCGAAGGTCTCCGGAAAAATCCCGAAAAATCAGTCCTGAATGAAGTCTTCGTGCCCGTTCCGAATCCTCGATCAATTTCTGGAAATTCCAAGCCGATTGTCCTAGATCTGAAATCTAAGAACACGAAAACCCTAAATCTTCAAACTCCAATTACTTCCAAACCGGTGAACCAAAATACGATCCGAAAGAAGCGTTGTCTTACCCATGACGAGCCCTTCGAAAGCCCTAAGATGGCTCGCTGGAAAAATCCTCGGAGCTAGCGCCGCCGTTACACCGCCGCTATGCCGCCACGATCCGCCGCCAATCCACCGAATCTGGAGTCGCGTGATCACAGGCCACTAGTTCTCGTCGTTCCGAACAACTTTCATGAAGAGCCCGAGACCAAAAGATGGCCGAAAAAGGCCCCCATTGACCGCCGAAGTTTCTGCCGCCGTCCACGTCACCGGAACCACCACCTACGGCCAAGATCTGGTGAAATTGATGCCGGAAATGAACTCAGGAGGTCGAACAACCTTGGAAACCATCAAGCCCCGTCGAAAAACACCGCCGGAAGGCGGCGAAACCCGCCGCTACAGTAACGGCCGCCGCCGCCGTGAGCTTCAGGCGGCGCGTGCGGCGTCTTCACGGCCCGGATGGCCGGGCCGCCGACGTCAGACGCTGCGCCAGGAAGTCCTCTATCTGGGCATGTGGCGCGTGTAACAAGGAGATGGCCGGAAACCGCCGCGAAGGCCGGCGAAGTGGAGGCGGTCTGACAGCTCCGCCGCTGCTACTGAAATCCGACCATAAATCCACCACCGTTCGTCGTTTGGCCGTGAAATTGGTACTCTTGCGTCGGTCTGGCCGAGATAATCAAAATGGACTATTCGTTTGTTGAATTCCGTCGAGAAACGATCGAGTTATGGGCTCGTAACCGAAGCTGCGCATAGTAACCCCCGGAAGAGAGAGTGGGAGAGGAGAGAGAGAGAGAGAGAAAGGAGATTGGGAGAAATGTGTCTTGTGCACAAGCTAAATACAACCGGGTATCCTTATCGCGTAGCAAAGTGAAATATCGCGTACAAATAATCGTAAATAAAATTGGTAAAGTTACGAATAAACATTCAAACTCCGAATTAATTTTACAAATTAAAATGAAAGAGATAGATTTACCAATTAGAGTTTAATTCAATTTACTTTTAGAAACCTGTCGTACAATTTAACGACACTTCGTAAACACATGATTGACAATTAATCTCAAGGAATTCAAGTAAACCAAAATTAAACAAGTTAAGTAACATGATGGATTTAAAATCTACTTAACAATTATTTCATGAAATAAATTTGAATTAAATCAAATTAGACAGTTAGGGTTAAATATGCATATAATTAATCAATTTGATAATTAATCTTAGAATAATTCGAATGAACACATATTAAATTGAATTTACATTAAATCACATAATTCAAGAACTCTTAAATTAAACACACACAAGTGTACAGACTTACTTGTTAATGTCGTCAGGACGCCCTTCGAGAATACGGGGCATCACACTTTTAAATCAAATTCGGATAATATCATTTTTATACGGATACAAGGTGGATTCGGATTTTAGTCGGATTTTTAACTATTCAAAATTTGACATAAATTATTTAACTATATAACTTCGAATTTTTAATCAGATTATCAACTATTTGTTAGGAATAGTGCCCTTAAAGCAGCATTTATGCTTTACTGTTTCCTTGTGAAATCACAAACAGTCTTTGAATAATAAACGAAATGATTTGTTTATAGGAAATCACTTCTTTATATGTTTATTTATGTCTGTTTGGGTTTGACTGTGTTTTGCATGTTTTGAACTCCCCTAATCTGATGAGGCCGTTAAGAACTTTGCCCTTATAAGAATGGCACATGAAACAAGTTCTTAACTCCATAGGCGAGGATTAGAAACTTCTCCAAGTCGATGAGTCCGACAGACAGTGGGAGTGTCGACCTTGACTCCGTTGAGACTTGCTTATGTGATTATGTCCTTTTGAAGGATCGCTCATTTTCATGGAGTGATAAGTGCATACGATGATGTGTTCATAATACATAGGGGTGATTGTTACATGAATTTCATCATTGAGATGTCCCGCGTGAGAGCATTTCTAAATGGGAAAGAAAGTCTCCTAGAAACTTCTAGATTAGGAAATATCTCACCGGTCAATGATGTGATTAATAATCCTTTGACTTGAGATTCTATAATGTCTCATATAAGCTAACTCTGTAATCTTTGATATAGGCTCAAAAGGGTGGCCATATAGACACCTGAACCACGGCCTATGTTGGGATTACACAAGTGGCATATGTAGAATTAGTAGAATCAATAAAGGACCTACACTTGTTAAGAACAAGAATGATCTCTTACTGATTAAGTTGTTCATAGTCCATTAAATATTAAACCCTTGGCCAAGGTGGATAAAAGATCAAGACATCAAGAAAATGGTAGGGTTTTCTTGGATTGAGATCTAAATAGATATGAAACGAGCTTAACTTTAAAGATCAAGAATAACAAGGCTCTAAGTTTATTCCCATGCCTTAGTTCTTGATTGAGAGATGGAGTTGCAGGAGGATTGTATTTCACTAATTGTCATTAACTGAAAGGCTCTTCAATTCATTTCGTTATTCGGCTAGTGGTCACACACCCATTGCTAGATTACGGTAGTGTGATCTGTGAACTAATTAACTAATTATGAGAATTAATTAATTAGTGTCACTGTTACTCGAATAATGAACCTAAAGGGTCGCATTCAAATTCCAGATCACGAGGTTTATGGTAAGATGTTGTCACACACACGTGACTTCACGCGTGACTCCGAACGTGTGATTTATTTCACACATGAATTCTTTTCTAGAATTAACTAATTAAATTGTAATTAATTAATTTTGGTCTTTTAATTAATTATGAATTAATTGCTAAGACTATTCTCAAAATAATTAACCCAATAAATAATTAATTATGAATTAAGTTATTTATTGAATAAATTGATTTTTAACTTTATATTAGATAAAGGTTGAAAAGTCAAATTTCCTATTGTAGGAGAGAGAAAAGATCTCTTGCTAGACTTGGAGAATAAGTTAAGAACTTATTTTCAATTAAAAGTTAATAATTAATTAGTTAGTTAGTGAGCAAGCAATCAAACTCCACAAGAATTGGAGAAGCCTTGTAGGGTTCGAACCCCACTAGTATAAATACTAGTGGTGGTGTTTCTCTTACTCTTTAGACCAACGTTCATGAAGCGTTAATTATTTTTGAGAAAAATAAAAGAAAAGTTTTCAAAATGAAATAGCCTAGCCAAACACAAGCCATAGAACTAGCATTCTCACTAGCTTGATCGTGTTCTAGGACTAGTGTGGATACGCTTTGGAGGATTGCCTACTTTGGGATCTAATCGAAGGTCGTTCGAGGGACTTTCCGCGTTAAGGGTGTTTGATAGGTTGTATCAACATCACAAGAAAGCTTGTATCTTCGTAAGTTTCTTGAAACACCCTGAGATCCAATACGAACATTGCAAGTTTTTCATATCTACTTTTGGCAAAAAAAAAAATTTAAACTTCCGCTGCGCAAACTCTACTGTTTTCCAATACTATTCATTTATAGATAAATTATTTAATAAATATATAACTTTGACTATATATATTTTAGAAAAATTGAGAAATAATAAGTATATCTATATATATCATTTTTATTTTTTAGTGAATGTATAAATATGGTGAAACTATAAATTTTATCATATAATTAATTTGAAATATAATACTTTTATTAATAACATAATATAGGTTAATTATATTATCTCTATATAAATGTTGAAATGAACATATGGCTACTAATAAAATCTAAGGTTTTTCTTTAATAAATGCGCTAAAAATTTTACTTAATACTAATAATCTATCATACATACACAGTTGTGTGTATATATTTTAATATAATATATTATTTATCGGATACGGATTACGGATAAATCGAATAACGGATATATCTAATGGATAATGAAATGGATCGGATGCTAAACGGATCGGATGTCTTATTACCATATCCTTATTTGTTTATAATTTGGATGTCTATAATCGGATACGGATAATATCCTCTTGAAACGAATTCGGATAATATCCTCTATAAACGAATTCGGATGCGGACGAATATCGGATTTTTAGATATCCATTTACTGCCCTAACTGCATTCATATGAGACTGACTCAAATAAAGAAGATATATGTCTTGCAGACAGTGCCACAATGCACACAATTTTTAAGGATAGAAAATATTTTTCTCATTTAACAAAAGGTAAAGCTAATGTTAATACACTATCGGGTAGTGCAAAATTAATCGAAGGCTTTGGAAGAGCTACAATATTACTACCCCGTGGGATAAAATTTATTATTAATGATGCATTATTTTGCTCTAAGTCCCAAAGAAATTTATTAAGCTTTAGAGATATCAGTTTTAATGGATATCACATTGAAACTGGAAATGAGAAAAATATTAAGTACTTGTATATAACAAGTAAAAGGCATGTTCTAGAAAAACTACCTGCATTTTCATCAGGTTTATATTATACACGCATAAGTGCTATTGAAGCACATGCCATCAGCAACCAGAAGTTTGTAGATCCACAAGACTTTATTATTTGGCATGATCGAATGGGTCACCTCGGTTTAACAATGATGCGAAAGATCATTGAAAGTACACAAGGGTATCCGTTAAGGAACCAGAAGATTCCTCAAATAAGAAAGGATCCGTGTACAGCTTGTTCTCTTGGGAAATTGATTGTGAGACCATCACCAGTTAAAATAAAAGATGAATCACCTACTTTTCTTGAACGTATTCAAGGTGATATATGTGGACCAATTCATCCACCATGTGGACCATTTCGATATTTTATAGTATTGATTGATGCGTCTACCAGATGGTCACATATTTGTTTGTTATCAACTCGTAATATGGCATTTGCAAGATTGCTTGCCCAAATTATTAAATTACGAGCCCAATTTCCTGATAACACAATCAAGAAAATTCGATTGGATAATGTTGGTGAGTCCACATCCCAAACATTTAATGATTATTGTATGGCAACTAGAATTACTATTGAGGATCCTGTTGCTCATGTACATACACAAAATGGTTTAGCCGAATCATTAATTAAACGTCTTTGGCTTATTGCTAGACCAATGATAATGAGAACAAAGCTTCCAATTTCAATATGGGGACATGCGATTTTACATGCAGGGACATTAATTTGCTTAGACCAAGTGCTTATCATAAATACTCCCCATTTCAACTTACATGTGGTGATAGCTTGCATAATTCTCATATTTTTAGGACGATTATGGCTGCATATTGTGACTAATGTTGATATAAAGTGATGCCTTGATCAATTTTGTGGTTGCGAGTATTACAGGAGCCTATTACGTCGAATTGAAGATTTCTTGGCCAGAAATTAATGTGTCACGATTGGTAGGCTATGCGTGTGAAAGCTGGAAGTCCAAGACTTGGAGTTAATTAAGTGAAGTGAGCGTGTATAATTGTGGGCCATGAGAAGAATTGTTGCAGCTTTGGGATTGGTTTAATTGAAAAGTCCAATTTGAATACTTGGTGAGCCAATTTGTGCTGGGCCGAGAGAGTTACAAGGAGGAGGCCCAAATTGGCGTTAAATTATTACTAGAAGTGGGCTTTGGGCTGATCGGGTCAAGAATTCGGAATTGATTATTTGAAGGTTGGACCATGCATGTGAATTGATATAGAGACCATCTTGGAAGGAAATTGTTGAGCAGCAAGTCTGGATAGCAAGATTGAGTCCAATTTGGATTAGAATTTGGTGATCTTGGAGGCTATATAATCATGTCCTGGGGTGAAGATTTTAGACAGAACCTTTCATACTCACTTTCACGTTGCAGTAGTTAGGAGAGATTGAAGGCAAGAGAAGAGCTCGAAGATTCATCCGAGAGCAAAACTTTCCTCCCTCTTTAGTTAGCATATGTTTTTATTTTATTTCTTGCTTTCGAACACCATGAATATGAGTAACTAATTTCATAGTACTTAGCTAGGAATTTATAATTTAGTTTTGACATCGTGAGACCTAATTGGTTTTTATAATTTAATTTTATTTCAAGTATTTATTAACTCTTCGTGTGTCGTGTTATTGTGATTTATTTACTTAGTTGATTAGAGCCCAATTTTCTAAGTAAGTTATTGCATATCGCCATTCTTGATTGCATGAAGTACACGTAATGCATGATAGATAATTAGTGGTACATTAACGAGAAGGATTGGTTGCAGTTCTCAACTTGTTAAGGGAGTTAATAATCGAATTTAAATCTTGCACGTATCATGACTAGGTTAATTCGGATTAGTGTTTTCTTGATTCTTAATGTTGTTGATTCATTAAATCCTGTCGAGTGTCTCTAGGGGTTGTGAATTGATTAAGGAATAATTGTCGAGTGTCTCTAGATTATTCTATGATTTAAGAGAAAACGAGGCGGAGTAGAGTGTCTCTATCTGCTATAGCTAATCCAGTTGAATACTTGAACTTATTCTTGCGTCCATGATCGATGTCTCAACTGAATTGTAATTCCTAGCTAGTTATTGTCTTCCCACTGATTTATCGAAACCCGACTTTCAAGTGATTTATTGTTTTCCCTCTAGTTTGTTTAATTGTTAGTTAGTTAGTTAGTTTGATTAATTCTTAAAACCCTCGATTTTACTTATTAATTTTAGTGAATATTCCTGTGATTAAGTTGGAATTAATTTCACCCAATCTCTGTGGATTCGACCCGTTTGCACTGTACTTAATTCTAGTTGTAAACCGGATTACAATTTATTTTGACAATTTCGACACTTGTCAAATTTTACATGCAGGGACATTAATTCGCATTAGACCAAGTGCTTATCACAAATACTCCTTGTTTCAACTTACATGTGGTCAAAAACCAAATATTTCTCATCTAAGAATTTTTTGTTATGCAGTATATGTACCTGTAGCACCACCACAACGTAGTAAAATGGGACCTCAAAGAAGGTTGAGAATTTATGTTGGATATGAAAGTCCATCCATTATCAGATATCTTGAACCTCAAACAGGTGATATGTGTAGAGCACGTTTTGCTGACTGTCATTTTGATGAAAATGTTTTTCCAGCATTAGGGGGAGAAAACGAACAGTTGGAAAAGGATATTACATGGTATGAAACATCATTACTGCATCTTGATCCACGCACAAAATAGTGCAAAATGGAAGTACAAAAGATTGTACACTTACAAAGTATTGCAAATCAATTACCAGATGCTTTTACAGATACAAGACGAGTGACTAAATCACATATACCGACTGTTAATGCTCTTGCTCGAGTTGAGATTTCAAAAGGTCAATCTGAGAAAAACGTTGCTCATGAATCTACGGCACGCCTGAAGCATAGTAGACCACCTAGATCGAAGGATAAGAATCCTTGTAAAAGAAAATTAGCTAATATGAATGACGAACTTGGTATAGAAAAGAGTGTCCCAGAAGAGACACCAAATGAGAAAGATGTCACAAAAGAAATTTTGAATAAGAAAAATGTCCCAGAAGAGACATAAAATGAGGAAAGTGCTCTAGAAGAGACACAAAGTGAGATCAATGAAGAAATCTCAATTAATTACTTGTATTCAAGAAAGTTGTGGAATCGAAGTGATATCAACATTGATGAAATATTTTCCTATTCCGTAGATATCATTCATGAAAATGAAGATCCTGAGCCAAGATCTATCATTGAATGTTAAAATATACATGATTGGAATAAATCAAAAGAAGCTATTCAGGCTGAATTAAATTCTTTGAATAAATGAAGTGTGTTTGGACTTGTTGTCTTCACACCTGAAGGTGTAAAACTTGTAGGATATAAATGGGTTTTCGTACGAAAACGAAATGAGAAAAATGAAATCACAAGGTATAAAGCAACGCTTGTTGCCCAAGGCTTTTCTCAAAGACTTGGAATTGATTATGAGGAAACGTATTCTCCTGTTATGGATGCAATTACGTTTAGATATTTAATTAGCCTTACAGTTTCCCAAAAATTACAAATGCCTTTAATGGATGTTAGAATCAAAACCTAAAGAGAAATGCTCAATCAAATTACAAAGATCTCTTTATGGGTTAAAGCAGTCAGGACGCATGTGGTACAATCGCTTGAGCGAATTCCTATCAAAGAAAGGATATGTGAATAATCCGATTTATCCATGTCTATGTATTAAGAAAATAACATCCGAATATGTTATAATTGTTGTTTATATTGATGATTTGAACATTATCGGAACTGCCAAAGAAATCCATGAAACGACAGTACATTTAAAGAATGAATTTGAAATGAAAGATCTGGGGGAAACTAAATTTTGTCTTGGTTTTCAGATTGAGCATAAACAAAATGGGATTTTTGTGCATCAATCAGCTTATACCGAAAGGGTGTTGAAATGCTTTAATATGGATAAAGCAAACCCTTTGAGCATTCCAATGATTGAGAGATCGCTAAGTGTAGAAACAGATCCATTTCGCCCTCATGAAGAAAATGAAGAAGTTCATAGATCTAAAACACCATACCTCAGTGCAATTGGGGCTCTTATGTATCTTGCTAATTGTACTGGACTTGACTTTTCTTTTGCAGTTAATTTATTAGCAAGGTTCAGCTCACCCCCAACTAAAAGACATTGGAATGGAATTAAACATCTATTCCAATATCTTCGAGGTACAGTTGATTTGGGATTATTTTATTCTAAAAAGACAAAACATGTTTTGGTTGGTTATGCAGATGCAAGATATTTATCTGATCCACACAAAGCTAGATCCTAAACAGGTTAAGTATTTACACTTGGAGGCACTGAGATCACAGAAACAAACACTTGTTGCTACTTCTTCCAACCATGTTGAAGTCATTGCTCTTCATGAATCGAGTCAAGAATGTGTTTGGTTAAGATCTATGACATAACACATCTGTTAGGAATAGTGCCCTGAAAGCCGATGTAATAGTCAACTTAGCACTTTTTCTTTTGTAAATCACAGACAATCTTTGAATAATAAACGAACTAAGGTAACATTTCTTTATATGCTCTAGTTTGATTATTTGTTTAATTTCTGTGCATGTATAAGAATTCCCCTAATCAATGTAACTTATAGGACTTAACCATTTAGGTGAAGTGGTTCATGAAACGAGCCCTAAATCACTTAAATCATGATTACAAATCACTCCAAACCGATGAGTCCAAAGACAGTGGGAGTGTCGATATGACTCGTTCGAGGCTTGCTCGTGTGATCATGCCCTTAAGAAGGACCACCTTGTTTCATGGGGTGCAAAGTGTATTGAATGATACGTGCGTGATACATGGGGGTACTTACTTATTCTAAGTAGGTACACTAAGGTGTCCCGTGTGAGAAGATTCCTAAATAGGAAAGGAAGTTTCTATTTCTGGAAATAGAAACTTCCAGATTAAGATATATCTCACGAGTCATTGATGTGATTAAGTAGTCCTTAGACTTGAGATTTCATCGATGCTTTGTGGGCTAACTCTGCAGTTTTAGGTATAAGCTTTAAAGGATGTCACCCTAGACAACCGACTCAAAGCTTATGTTGGGGCTGCACAAGTGGTACATGGAAGCATATGAGAATCGATAAAGGACCTACACTTGTATAAGCAAGTTGATTTCTTATTGTGTAAGTCATTCATATGCCATAAAGGAGTCCTAGGCCAAAGCAGTGGATCGAGATCAAGAAATGGGTTTCTTGGATCGAGATCAAATGGATATGAAATGCACTTAACTTTAAGATCGAGATTATTACGGTTCTAATTATTCCCTTACCCTAGATCTTGATTGAGAGATGGGATGTAGGAGGACTTTATCTTACATATGTCAATGACTTAAAGGTTCTTTCGAATTGAGATATTCTTATTTAGCTAGGGGTCACACACCTGTTGCTAGACTATGGTAGTGTGATCTGCGGACTAATTAATTAATTAGGAATTAATTAATTAGGGTCACTACTAATTGAATTAAGAACCTAGAGGGTCACACACAAATGCTCAGTCACAAGGGTTAAAGCTTGAATCGATTACACGAGTTGATCGAACCAATAAAGTGTTGGTAAGGGGATGCATGTGTGAGTCACACGTGTGGGACACGTGTCCTGCATGACACATGTCACATTGTGATATGTTAAATAATTAATATTGATTAATTATTTAATAGACTTTAATTTAATTATGAATTATTGTTAAAGTTCTAATTTGAAGATATTAAGTCTAATAAATAATTAATTATGAATAAATTAATTATTAGCATCAAGTTGATTATAATGAATAAATAATTAATTAAAATATCTAAAAGAGTTAGATATTATATTCTTGCTTGACAAGTTGGTCAAAAGAAGACTTTTGGTCAAAGTAGAGAGTCTTTCTCTCCAAGCAAGAAATCCCTTAACTAGAAGGTTGAGAATCCTACTCCAATAAGGAATAGGGGTTCGAACCCCTAGAGCTATATATACAAGGGGTTCGAACCCCATGTAGGATTGATAGAAAAATTCTCCTTCTCCAAATTATATCACACAAACCCTAGAGCTTAAACACTAAACATAGAAACAGCATCATCCCTGTTTAGATCGTGATCGTGGTTGGTGTAGATTATTACTCTAGAAGGCTGCTTTCGTGGAGTCTTGAAAGATTTCAAGGAGTTTTGGGGACTTGCCACTTGAAGACCGTTTGTGGACGGCTCAAACGTGTCAAGAAAGCGTCGATCTAAGTGAGGTCTTGAATCTCTACGAATTGGGAATAAGAATTGCAAGTTCAGATTCTGTCTTTTGGAAAAAAAAATTAAATTTCCGCTGCGTTTCTTTTCATGTTTTTCCCAACAACATCTTGACCACCTGCGGCATATCAATTGATAAAAGTCCAACAACGATATATGAAGACAAATGAGAGATATATCAAAACTGACAGAACCAAAGATATCCCACCAAAGTTCTTCCAGTATGCACAAGATCTTTAGAAGAATGGAGAAATCAGTGTTCAATATGTTCAATCATGTCACAACTCCACAGATCTTTTTACAAAGGCGCTCTCCACTACAACTTTCAAGAAACATGTCCATGACATTAGAATGCGTCATCTTCGAAATTTATGAAAAGATCTACCGATGTTAACAATGGGGGGAGCATACACAGTTGCACTCTTTTTCTTTTTCAGGTTTTTGTCCCACTGGGTTTTTCGTGATAAGGTTTTTAATGAGGCAGCACCAAAAAGCATATCACATGGACATCCCAAGGGGGAGTGTTAAAAATGTCAAACTTACACATCAATATTGTGGGTTGTCCATGAGCCTAGCCGCCAACATTGACAATCAATTGTCGAAAGATGCAGTACACCGGCATTCATCATTTATTGCAGCGCGTACGAGCACAGTAAAAGTATTGTGCACGCTATAAAACTTTTCCTATAAATAGCACCTCATTCAGTTTGTTTTGTACATAGAATTCGATACAGAAATTCAGTAATACAAATTACTATCAATAGCAATAATTTTCTCTCTATCTCTTGTCTTGTTTTACGTATTTATTATTCAGTTTCATATCATGAAGTGGTTTTTATATAAATTTTATCTTTGCTTTACTCCTTTTATCATGGTTCCAAACTTTGTTTTTTTATGTTAACCCACTACTTGTTTATTTTATTTGTCAACTGAAGATTATGGATATTCCAATTGGATTCAAGGCGAATGAAAAAGATGTATGTCTCACAGACAGTGCTTTAACAAAATAAAAAAGTTTTCTTCTTTACTTATAAAAGAAGCAAAGGTAGTACAAAATAATTATGAAGAGTTTGGAAAAGAAAATATAATATTCCCTGAAGGAATGAAACATATTATAGAAGATATCTTATTTTTCAGTAAACCTCAAAGAAACTTATTAAGTTTCAAGGATATTCACTGAAATGAATATCACATTAAAACTTCTAATAATGATAAGATTGAACATCTTTATATTACTACAACTCTGTCGGGTAAAAGTATGTGATGTAAGAATTACCTGCACTTTCCTTCGGTTTGTACTACACAAATATTTGCATGATTGAAATGCATGCGATAATAAACCAGAAGTTTTAATCCAAATACATTTATTATTTAGCATGATCAATCTTGGATCAATTATGATGCGGAAAAAAAATTTGAGAATTCACGTGGATATTCATTAAAGAAACATATAAGGAATTCTCAAGAGTTGCATGTTCTCAATGTAAATTGATCATGAGACCATTATTAACTAAAGTTGGAATTGAATCACATGCATTTTTGGAACGTATTCTAGGTGACAAATGTGGGGCTTATTCATCCACCATGTGGACCATTTAGATACTTTATGGTTTTAATTGATGCATCTACTAGATGGTCACATGTGTGTTCATTATGAACTTGCAAACTAACTTTTACAAGATTGTTAGCCCAAATAATTCGTTCTTGATTATGCAGGTAAGCTTATGTCTTATGGTTTTAATGATTATTGTATGTCTATGGGAAGAAAAGTAGAAAAGTCTGCTGCTCATGTACACATACAAAATGGTTTATCATAATCATTTATTAAACGCCTCCAATTAATAACTAGACCATTACTTATGAAAACAAATCTCTCAATCTCTA
Organism: Lantana camara; assembly: GCA_037501455.1. Lineage (NCBI taxonomy): Eukaryota > Viridiplantae > Streptophyta > Magnoliopsida > Lamiales > Verbenaceae > Lantana > Lantana camara. Next base: position 5,590,781 of record CM074864.1, read on the forward strand.
CACGGGGATATGCTATATTATATGGAGTAGCACTTATACGCATCAGACCATCAAGTTACTATGAATTCTCCTAATTAAATTGGCTTTTGGTCAGGAGCCTAATATTTCCTATCTCAGAATTTTTAAATGAGTGGTATATAATCCTATTGCACCACCACAACGCATGAAAATGGATTCTCAAATGAGATTAGAATAATATGTTGGATATGATTTCCCTTCTATAATTCAATATCTTGAATCAATCGCTAGGGATTTATCTACAGCAAGGTTTGTTGATTGTCATTTAATTTTGATGAAATAGTTTTTCCAACATTAGGGGGAGAAAATAAATAGTTGGGAAGAGAAATTACTTGGAATGCATTATCTTTGAATCATTTAGATTCTCAAACAAAACAATGTGAACAAAAGATTCAAAAGATAATTTATTTACAAAATATTGCAAATTAACTGCCAGGTGCATTTATTGACCCAAAAGAGTTACCAAGTTTTATATTCCCATTATAAATGCTTCGATTAGAATTGAAGTCCCAAAAGGATAGTTTATTTAAGAAAATGAATCTAAACCACGGCTGAAGCGTGGAAGACCATTCGGTTCCAAAGATAAGAATCCTGAAAAATGAAATGTGCAAATGATCAAAATGATCAACAATGAGGAGATTAATGCTAAACAAGATATAACTACGAATAAAGCTCCAAAAGAAGCACAGGTACCTGTAAATATGAAAAATGAAGAGATGTCAATAAGTTATGTCACTAATAGAAATTGTCGACAATATCCTTGTATATAATGTAGGTACAAATATTTTATAAGAAAAATGAGGATCTTGAATCAAAATCTGTTGAAAAATGCAGAAATTGAAATGATTGGCCAAAGTGGAAAGATGGAATTCAAGAACAACTTAATTCACTTTCTAAGCGTGAAGTTTTTGAACCAATAGTCCAAACACCTGATAATGTAAAACCAGTGGAGTACAAGTGGATATTTGTACGAAAAATACAGCGAACAAAGTAAAGACATATGAATATAAAGCACGACTTCGGGCACAAGGACTTTCACAAAAAACCTGGCGTTGATTAGGAAAAAAACTTATTCTACTATGGTGGATGCAATCACGTTTAGATATCTCATTAGTTTGGCAGTAGATGAAAGACTTGATATGCATCTAATGGACGTTGTTGCAACATATTTATGTAAATCACTTGATAATGAAATTTATATGAAGATCCTTGACGGTTTCAAGATGCCTGAAGCATATAAAAGTTCCCGGGAAAGGTATTCAATAAGATTACAAAAATCATTATACGAATTAAAACAATTTGGGTGGATGTGGTATAATCGCCTTAGTGAATACTTAATAAAAGAAATATACAAAATGATCCTATTTGTCCTTGTGTCTTCATAAAGAGGTTTGGATCAAATTTATTTTAATCGTTGTGTATGTCGATGACTTAAATATTGCTGAAACTCCTAAAAAGTTATCAAATGCAATAAATTACTTAAGAAAAGAATTTTAAATGAAAGACCTTGAAAGGACAAAATTTTTCATCGGATTACAAATTGAACATTACAAAGATGGAATATTTGTCCATCAATCGACATACACCGAAAAGATTTTAAAGCGGTTTTATATGGGTAAGACACATCCATTGAATACCCTGATGGTTGTGAGATGATGAAGAATTCATGGTCTTGAAGTACCATATCTTAGCGCTATTGGGACATTAATGTACCTTGCTAATAATACAAGACTAGACATAGCGTTTTCAGTAAGTTTATTATCAAGGTTCAACTCATTCCCTACTCGAAGACATTGGAGTGGGATTAAACAAATTTTTAGATATCTTCGAGAAACATCTGATATGAGCGTATTTTATTCATATGATTTTGTTCTCCAATTGATTGGTTATGTAGATACAGGATATCTATCTGATCCCCATAAAACTTGATCCCAAATAAGTTATCTACTCACAAGTGGAGGTACAACCATATCATGGAGTTCGACAAAACAAACAATAGTTGTCATTTTTTCAAATCATGTAGAGATAATTGCAATTCACGAGGTGAGTCATGAATTCTTTTTGAATAAGATCAATGACTCAAAAAATTCATGAAATATGTCATTTATCACCAAGAGAGAAGGCCCAACAGCGTTATATGAAGGCAACACTGCATGCATTACCCAATTAAAGGGAGGATATATCAAAGGAGACATAACAAAGCATGTTTCACCAAAATTCTTTTTCACGCATGACCTTCAGAAGAACAGAGACATAGATGTCCAACAAATACTGTCCAGCGATAATCTAGCCGATATGTTGACAAAAGCATTGCCTTGTACAACTTTTGAGGAGTTGATATACAAGATTGAGTTACGTCGATACAAAGATATTAAGTGATGTCATCATAAGAGGGAGTGGATACGCGTTGTACTCTTTTCTTTTACTGAGGTTTTGTCCCATTGGGTTTTCCCAATGAAGGTTTTTAACGAAAGCAGCCTAATATGCGTATTACATGAATATATACACTTTTAGCAAGATGCATCAAACCTCAATGGTTATTCTAGGGGGGTTTTTTATAAATAATGGATATTAGGAATACCCATTGATTATGTAATTAATCAATTAATGGGATTGACATCCATGATTAAGGTTAATTGATTAGTCTATCTTTTTTTTTTTTTTTTTTTTATTGTAATGCCTATAAATTAAGACTTATTCTAATAGTGTGATCTTTTGGAATAGCCCGTCGGAAGGCTTCTGCATGGGAGAAGATTAAGAGCAACGTGGTTTGCTGCGTCGGTTGCACCCAAAAAAAAAAAAAAAAAAAAACTCAAAAATAAATAATAACCCTCTTTTCTCTCTCAATTCTCTTAACATTACTTTTATTGTTGTTATTTTTGAGTTCGATTAATAGTTTCTTACCAAAATTGAGTTTTTGCCATAACTTTCATATATACCCGGTTAACAAACGAACGGGTTACGGATTACCCGCCTATTATAAAACTGAAAATATCTCCCCACCCCCACCTACCTCGCCCCTACCCTACCTTACCCTACCCCACTGTCATCACTCGCAACATCCACTCGATCGTTAGGGCGATGGAGGAGAGCTCGTCGGGACGGGTGGTGCCGGCGGCGGAGCTGGGAGGAGACGTCACCGTCGCCGTCGCGGCGGCGAGAGAATTGCTTTGCCCGATATGTATGCAGATAATAAAGGATGCTTTCCTAACATCGTGCGGGCATAGCTTCTGCTACATGTGCATCGTAACTCATCTCCAGAACAAGAGCGACTGCCCTTGCTGCGCTCAGTACCTTACACCTTCTCAGCTCTTCCCCAATTTCCTCCTTGATAAGGTTCCCACTTCTCATCGTCGATGGACGCTAGTTTAGTTCCCCTTATTGTGTGATTGTGGAGAAATGCTGGTTGGTTTGAGCCCTAATTTTTTTTTGTGTTATTTGTGTGTTTTATTGTCTGGTTTGGAATTTGGTGTTGGTTGTGTTAGTTTGGTATTTTAGTGATATCGTTTTATTAGAGCTTATGGATTTTGTTGTTTGTGTGCCACTGTCATTACTTTTGCCGAGAGTGTTGAGATTGTTTGCTTGTTTAGCAGATTGGAATTTAGCATGATATAAGTTAAATGTTAGAGAAGAAGGATAAATTGCTTCGTATTGATTTCTAGGTCCAGTATATCCATCCACCTGGGAGACTCATCGCTGTACATTTTAATTCGATCATTTACATCATTTTAATTGATGTGCTGAGCAGTTTGATGATATGGATAGAGTCATTTAAGGCATTTCTCCTAATTTATTCTTTAAATTTCCATAGATTTAAATAGTTGGTTGAAGGTGCTTGAACCTATAAGATTCTCCGACCGATGCTGATAAACATTTATTGCATCTTTTACTTTCATTTCTTGGTTTCTTTCCTAGTTTGCATCTTGAAATGGTTTACTTCACAATGCAGCTCATTGTTATAAGGTTTCTATGTACAACATTTGTAGCTATTGAAGAAGACATCAGCAGATCAACAATCGAAAAATGCATCTCCTGCAGAACAATTTCGGCAGTCATTGGAGCAGGTAATTTTTCGGTTGGATAAAATGGGATTCAAATATCTTTAGCAGTACATTTCTTTATACTGCTTGGAACCATTCCTTCGTAGCATCTTTTACTTTGTAGCTACTAGCTTACCATCCGAAAACTCAGGTTTTAATAATAATTTACGAAGCCCTTTGAGTCATAACCTCATAAGCTTCAGCATGCGAACCAAATAATAAATTAACGTAGTTTGTGAATCTGTTGCAAGTAATCCTTGCACGCAAACAAACACTTTGTAAGACTTGAAGTGCTCTACATACCTACGTCTGGAACAGTTTCTGCTTATTGAACAAGTGTTTGTTTTTTGTGTGCATGCATGCAAGACATACACCCACACTTTTGAACTGAAACATTTGGAGTTCTGCTCTTTGGTGTGTCAGTCATTAAAACCAGTAAACTGAGACCTTCCTTTTCTATGAAGATAACTAGAATAGCTTTAAAGTATTTCACATTGTTTCTTATAAATGAGTTTGTTTTTATAGGTTGCAGCTTTTATATTATTGCATATTCTTCATAGGGACAATTTTTTCTTTTAGATAAAAGTTAAAGATGCATCAGACACATTGAATGTTCCCAAGTAGCTGACCTCCTACTGTTTCAATAATCACAACCATATCCTTTTGCAACTTATTCAGTGTCAGGATGAATGGAAAAACATGCATCCTAACACAGGCAAAAACATGCATCCTGATATGGGCAAATGTGTAAATGGAAAAATTCTACCGTTCATATACTTTGAATTTACTAAAGTTTGATCGGTATCTTACAATGTGGTGGAGTATGCAATCTCTCGATGCTAAAGGCACCTCCCTTATCTACTTTTCCTGCAGAGGCTTGACGTATTTTGTCCTTAGACAGGGTTGTGACGTGTCAATAAAGGAGTTGAACTCTATACTGTCCCTGGTAGCAGAAAAGAAGAGAAACTTGGAACAAGAGGAAGCAGAGAGAAATATGCAAATTCTGCTGGATTTCTTGCAGTGCTTGAGGAAGCAAAAAGCTATGGAACTGAATGAGGTTTGTTCGCAATAAAACCAATATAGGGAAAAGCAATTATGCTGTTAAATTCAGAAATTTTGAAAAATATTTTAATTTTTTGAGCAATATTTGGCTACCACTTCCAAACACATGGTAGAATTTGTTGGTGGGAAAATCAGGGAGCTTTTGGTTAGTTCGGCAGTCGCCACTTAAGAAGATTATGTTATGTTATGGGTTAGGAGAATGAGGGGAAAATGAGTATGTTTGGGTTTATGCATGGGGAGATTTAGATATCTTTTCAAAGAAGTTTGTAGCTGCCTTACATCAAGTTTTTACATTATTATATGGGACCAGTATAACAATTGGAAAAGGTAATTTTATCCAAATTATAATTTGATAAATATCTTTAATTGACATGATCACTTGAATTGTTAAGATTTTTCTTTCGATAATATTTCTGGAGGAAAAGATGTATTTGGTGGAGAGTGATTTTGCTTTGGCACTTGCATTATTTATCTAGTATCAGCCATTTAAAGTCTACGAGGTTTCCTCTTATTCTTCTTCTCTGTTAGGTGCAAAATGATCTCCATTATATTAAAGAGGACTTGAATGCGGTGGAAAGACATAGGATTGAACTTTACCGTGCAAGAGACAGGTGTTCAGTTAAGCTGCAGATGCTCTCTGATGATCCTATGCCAATGCGATCACACTCCTCTTCAACGGATAGGAATATTTCAAGCCTCGTCTGCAATTCTTGCAATTCGCAAGGAGGAATAAAGAACTTCCACTACATGAAAGATGAGGGTAAGGTTCAAGTGGCCCCCCTTGCAATGCAGAGCAAGGATGGTGGGCCCACTTCACAGCATATAAGTCAATCGGGTTTGGCTGTAATACGGAAAAAGCGCGTTCATGCACAGGTTAGCATGTTGGGTATGACAGCAACTATTGACAAAAAAAAAAAAGAGTAGATTGTTGAATGTTTCGAGCACATATTGGTGAATATTATATACATATCATCATGATTATCATATTTTGTTTTTCAAGTTAATCAAAGTTTTTCTCTTTTATGTGTTTCATGTTGCTTTTTAGCTTTTTGCTGTCTACATTTGCTGAAATTATGTTTGCTTAAACTCCCTTTTGTTTTTTCTTTTTGAGAAATCATTTTCATCTTGCAGTTCAATGAACTTCAAGACTTTTACTTACAAAAGAGACGTCAGTTGGTCAAGCATCTAGAGAAACAAGAGAAGCAAGATAATACCATCATTAGTAGAGAAGGCTATGCTCCTGGTCTAGCAGATTTTCAGTCAGTTCTTAGTACGTTCACTCTGTACAGGTAGACTAACAGATTCTAGATTCTCTTAGATATCCCAAAATTTAATCTCATTTTCTAATGTATGTTTTGTGGACTTATTTTGGAACAGTCGATTACAAGTAATTGCTGAACTTAGGCATGAGGATCTCTTTCATTCAGCCAATATTGTGTCAAGGTAAGTTGGAAATCCACGGGGTAACATACTTTTATTCCCTGTCTTCTTGTTCAACTTCTCTTTACTCAAAGAGAATGGTAGTTCATCTCATTTTTTAATCAACCCCAGTCTCATTAGCATAATGGGACCCAACAATAAATTGAACAATAATGCTCATCTTCAACATCATTATAATGGATTGGTAGTTTAGACATGTAATTGGAGCCAAGTTACCATTGGCAATATATTCCTTTAGAATAGTATGTGCAGTGATTGTCTCAAATTGGAAAAAGATCTCAAATTTAGCAGGTTAATTATGAATATGTTCTCCATGGCTTCCGGTGGATTAAATATATTGTTAATGTGTCGATATTGGTTTTCCCGGATTTTTTTTAATCATAATTATAAAAAGTGCTTGTCTAACGTAGATTTGAATTTCCTTCTTACTATTATGCTTCTATCATGGTTTGTGCTGAAATTAGTTCATCTATGCAGTATAGAATTTGATCGTGATGATGAGCTGTTTGCTACTGCCGGAGTCTCAAGGAGAATAAAAGTTTTTGATTACTCTTCAGTAGGATTCTTTCTCCTCTCACCTTCCTTTTCTCACCCAGTTTTTCTTTTATACATTTATGGTGTGTTCGGCCTTTATATTTTAATAAAGAAAAGTTGAAAGTAAATAGAAAGATAGAAAAAAACAAATAATCATTTGAAAACTAGGAGCAATGTTTTCCTTAACTCCAAGGACCAACCCACAACATTAATATCTAAGGTGAAATCTTTTTTTCTGAATTCATGTACAACATTTAGTTAATTTTCTCTTCCAATTACTTATATTATGTAATCATATGGTTATTCTTTTCCATTTTGTTTGTAGAAATGTAAAGCTGAAACTCATTTTTTATCTCAGGTGGAGAAACAAAAGAAGAAAAAATAGTATTGGTGGCCTGATATGTGCTTTTGTATTACAGGTTGTAAATGAACCTACAGACATGCACTGCCCTGTCGTTGAGATGGCAACACGATCTAAACTTAGCTGCTTGAGCTGGAATAAATTCACTAAAAATCATATAGCTAGTAGTGATTATGAGGGAATAGTAACTGTTTGGGACGTAACTACTCGACAGGTAGATTATAGCAAAATCAACATTTTTATTCCAGCTTTGGAAAATGCCAAATTTCTGGAAATTTGAAAAAATGTTTCAAACAAGCTACTAATAATTCTTTTGGGCTTTAATCCAGAGTGTAATGGAATATGAAGAGCATGAAAAACGTGCATGGAGTGTTGATTTTTCCCAATCTGAACCGTCAATGCTTGTGTCTGGCAGTGATGACTGTAAGGTAAAGTAAAACTAAATCTTATGCTCAAATTGAAGTTGCAGTTCTTTTCTTAATTTTCTTTTTGTATCCTGCATTTACTTCATATGATTAGAAAAAAAGTACAACTCTAAATGAATAGATTGAAAAATATTTGAAGCAATGGAATTCTATTCGGGGTTGTTTCTGATGGTTAATAAGTCGGTTCTGTTTATAATTTGCATCTGATTCTTGTCAAATTGGTGTAAATTTCGGTTCCATATCTGGATTACATTTTAATGTAATAATTTGTGTTTCAACCATCCGCAAGTCTTGTTTTCACTCTCTGCAGATTCTCTACAGTCTGGCTAAAATGTGATACACATTTCAGGTCAAGGTTTGGTGTACAAACCAAGAAGCTAGTGTACTCAATATTGATATGAAGGCAAATATATGCTGCGTAAAGTATAATCCTGAATCTAGCAAATTTATTGCGGTAATATTCCTTTCATCATATCCGCCCCTCTTTTTTTTTTTTCTCTTTTCTATATTGAATGAGATGTGAATTAAACTATCTATTTGTTGATTTGTTACTGAAACAGATCTAATTTTCTTTGTTAATGTCTGTGTCTTTGGAAACAACAGATAGGTTCTGCTGATCATCGTATACACTACTATGACTTAAGAAGTCCTTGCCATCCAGTCCATGTGTTCAGCGGCCATAAAAAAACAGTTTCATATGTAAAGTTTTTGTCAAGCAACGAACTCGCTTCTGCATCAACAGATAGTACGCTCCGACTATGGGATGTCAAGGAAAATTTGCCTGTAAGTTCCATATTAGTTAGATACGTATAAATTACTCATTATAAGTTGTTCCTGTAGTAATTGCAACAAACTCCTTTATAACTATGTCCCATTACTAAAGCCTATCTTCTTGATAGCAAAATGACACAAACCTTCGTTTGGCCTTCAACATAAATTCCATCTTTCCGGCATTTATTACAGATCATTAAATCGTACTCAAATTTAACAGACATCTCAGTTTTTTCCGTTGCAAATCTCCTGACAAACTTTGTCAGTTCAACATGAAAGAGAATTGCAACCAAGAATAGAGAATTGTGTTGTTACATGGTTACATGGGAGGACAGTGCGATTAGCCTTTATAATCTTATCTTGCTATCATTTTAACATGCATCAAGTTCCTTGATTTGTTTTGAACATTCGAGCACTGTTGTTTTCAGGTTCGTACATTTGTCGGGCACACAAACGAGAAGAATTTTGTTGGTCTTGGTGTGAATAAGGAGTTCCTAGCTTGTGGGAGTGAAACAAATGAAGTGTTCGCCTACCACAAGGTCAGGACGTACTAATTAAATCTGCTTCTATTTTTACACATACGCACAAACTCACTTTTCTTCGTATATAGTCTGCTTTACCACGAGACAAATGTTAACACTTTGTTGATACTCAGGCAATCTCAAAACCTGCAACATGGCATAATTTTGGATCTCCCGATGTAGAGGATGCAGAAGAAGGCGCAGTATCTTACTTCATAAGTGCAGTTTCCTGGAAGAGGGATAGTCCCATCCTGTTAGCTGCCAATAGTAGAGGAACTATTAAAGTAATGCGTCTTGCTCCTTGACTTGTAAAGTTTCATGTTTGTCAATATCACCTGTGTCAGTCTTGCAAAAATTTCATCTTGTTATGCACATGATTATTGCATATTCTTGTTATGCACATAGTAAATATTAATAATATATTTGACTATTTGATTCAGCAAAGAAAAAACTTCAGGTTCCAATCACTTTTAAAAATATTATTTAGCCCCATCGTGTTAGGGTGTTGAATTATATTTTGGTGTGTTTCTGGTAAATTATATTGTGGTGTATTCATATATGTATCGTCGTGTTGGCATCTATGCGCTATAAATGATGATAACCTCTGCATTGCCACTGATGGAGACAAATCTTTGCAAGTACAATATTGCAACTTTGCAACTTCAATTGAGCTTCCAATGATGGAAATAGTGCTTGCGGGTAAAATATTGTTAATTTTAAACTTCAACTCTTTCGGGGTAGAAAAACTGAATTTGGGATTAGCCCGAGAAACACACTTTTATTTTTTTGAATACCTATTTAAAATTACCTCATTGGACTCCAATTTAACCATCAATGACAATTTAAAGCTCACTATAACCTATCATATCGTATAAGCAAAAGAGAGAAATAGTCTAAGAATGCCAAAGAAAACTTGGTACACTCTTCACATCAGACCTCTGCAAATGAACATTCAAAAAGCCAACATCAACGAGTAAAGGACATTGATGCGTTAATTTTAATAAAGGTGGTAGAACATAGAGATTTCAAGAATACAATCAGAGAATGAACAAGAAGAGCAGATTAACATATATCTACTTTTTTGTAGGGATCAAGATCACAAGATTTTTGCGCTTTTTTCATTAATTAATAGTGTAATATAATTTACAAATTTACCGTTCGCCTTGGGAATTGCTCTCATATATACAGATGATATTAACCCGTTGAGAAGTACTTCACTCCCGTGTGGATGTCATCTAACCTTCGTGGACTTCATTTGGTGGTGAAGGGACTCCTTTGGCCATCGTGGCTGCAGTTAGTAAATTGAATTGTTATAACGAGGGTAAAGAACTATATGGTGGTGAAGGGACTCCTTTGGCCATCATGGATTATTTAAGGACTATATGGTTATCTAGTAAAGAACATTGTTCAAATCTGGTATGCCTATAGGACTCGACACACAAAACTCAAATGACTTGGTAAAAATGATCACTTACGCTTATTTGGGCTTCAGGAGGAGGAGACCGTCCGCTTTGACTATTTTCCTCCGAACGCTTTCTCCCGGCTGCGTGTGATATTCTGTGGTTGAACTCCTTCATATGATTATAGATACTGGAATGCAACCCATTCAAGAAAAATGGTCAGATCAATCTATTAAGTGGCAGTAAAAGATCAAGTAATGTTAAATGAGCTTACCTTCCCACTGAAATATCTAAATTGCCATTTACCAACATTTGTCTTTTATATCAAGCACTTTCAACATAATAGTAGATTAATTTATTAATATGTGTGCAAATTTCTCCCCTCATTGATTTATTACAATAAACATAAACCATTTCCTTGCTACGCGCAAGATATAGGAAAAGAAATAGAAAAGCCAGTGATACCTAATTACATTTCCCTTCCAGCACCTAATTCAATTGCAATCTTCACTAAAAACATTTAGAGTAATTCCTCAGAGAACAAATTACCAAAAGAAACAGAATAACTTGGCTTGTTTGTTGAGATGTGTTTTCAGTAGATGACACTGACCAGTCATTAGATAAAAGCCTATTAAAGATTTTTTACCCTATAAGTTGGAATTAAAATTTCTCCTCTATTATGACCTTTTTGCTCATTTTAAATTTTATTTCCAGCTGGTGCTATTGAAATGAATCGTTTATATTTTTCAATTTATTCTCGAACTTTCAATTGGTTAATTTGCAATCCAGCCATCAAGTAGTTTATTGGGTAGTTTGCCAAACAACATAACGGTGTCGTAGTCGAACTGTGAGGAAACATTTATATTTAGATCAAATAACTCATAATTAAATATTGAATAATTACCTTAGACGGTGTCTATTGCAGGCAGTGAAGAAAGCCACAAAACCATGAAGAATACTTCGAAGAGCACGAAAAACCTGGTAACAAGGATTTACATGATGAGCGACGAAAATACATGAGACACCATAAAAAGTAAACTTTGCATAAGAAACAACCTGAGAGAAAAGGTCATTCCAAAGAGAACGCCACATTGAAACCTTGTACGAGCTTACTGTGCTCACTGAACTAACTGATGACTCAACACCTTTTGAGAGATTAAAGAGGCTGCTTGTGAATAGACACATATCTCCAACCAGATCATATAAAGAAGAAAACAAGAAAGCCACCAGGCTAGAAAGTACAAGAACCATTCGAACTGGAGCATAAAGAATTTCCCATAGAATCCAAAAGATAGGGTATATAACAGATGTTGCTGCAATCAAATACAAAAAGCATAAGAAATTGTGACGCAGAGGGTTAAATTCACTTTTGGTACCATAGCTTAAAGTTTATTCAATTTGGGCATCAATCATTTCCCTTGTCTCAAATTTGATACCATAAGTTTCAATCTGTATCAGATTTTATACATTTGCAAATTTAATGGCTGAGATTAAAACACGAAACAGCAAATCATGTGATCTCATTCGTTAAAGATATCATGATTTGCAAATGATTGAAGTTTACACAAATTTACGCTTAACATGTCCAATGGGAGACGAGTGATTCGAGTGGTACCAAAATTGAAACAATGCTAAGATATGAAGGTGATATTAGCCCTCAAAAGGCCTTAAAATCTACAACACAATGAAGAATTTGTCAACTTACCAACATTCCACAATACCACCAGGATATACCATAGTGGCAACAGTAAGATCTCTAGGAGGTCTCCTACCATTGTAAAAGAAGATTCAGCCACCATCCAAGTTACTGAAAAGAAACCCTCAGCTAGTTGTATTAGCACATTCCAAAGAGGAAGGATTAATTCCAAGATCTCAGATAGGGGTCCGGCCATTGGCTGTATAAAAAATGAAAGAAACGAACGAATAGTCCGAGTCACCATGAGAAACCACTTGACAGCCTTCTGAAAATTATGAAGAAATAACATAGTTCCCAAATATTTGATTCTTGAAATCATTTCCAATGTTTCTATCCAATCAAATAGTGGTCCAAATAAACTAGATGCAGTCGCCTTAAGGAGAGGAACGTTTTTGTACAAATCATAGAATCCAATTAGGACAGTGACAAGTGATATAAGCACATAGAAAGCTCTTGCCAATGGACACATCCATGGACGATAAAGATGGCAAAAAACAGGGTAAGACTGAAGGAAAATAACCCAAGATGGAAGTCCAGCTTCAAGAAGAGTAAGTAATCTTAAATCAGGCATAATTATGTCCTTCAGCTTGAAAGGGAGGTCTCGATCATTGAAACGAAACAAAATCAAGACATCTCTGTACAGGGTAGGCTCAGGTATTTCCTCACAATCAGGGGTTTGAGAAAGGATTTCAACAGTAGTGGGATCCACTTCCCCAGCAAGGTCACAGTAAAGGGGCCTCATAACTTTCCTTCTTTTGTAAGGAGTATCAGGGGGAGGTGGTGTAAGAAGATTATTCGTCATATCTCCCGTTATTACTGGATAAACCCTGAAACAGCTACTTAGAGAGCAGGGAGTATCATCTCCTGCACATATATCATCACTAATATTGTCATCGATATCAACCTCATTAGTTGATGGGAAATTTTCGTGAGCATCATGGAAGACCTCTCCTGCAACATTTTCAAATTTAACAATAAACAAAACAAATACTCAACAGACATTGATATAAAGATGTTGCACTGTCAACCAAAGATGAACCACCCAGTCAAGGCTAGTTCTCCAGGTGGAATAAATTTACTAGGTCAAACAGTGAGCTATAACAAGCAGAATCACAACAAAAAATGACAAACATCATAGACGTTTAAATACATGACAAGCTAAAACACCACTATTACTTGACATTTCTAATAAGTACTTTGCATCAGTATGATTATAGCTTATATCAACACGACGGTAACCCTTTGTACAGTTCATGTTCACCAACCAATCAATATAGTGTACTACATATGCCAATTGTCTAGCAGAGTTCTTTAAATTATGCCAAAGGGCGATTGCTGAACAAGTTCAAAGAAAGGAAATATAAACTGTGCATATGCATATCTGGTTCAAGAATTGCATGCCAAAACTGAATCAGTAATGTGAGATGAGTGAATGGAGAAGGAAGACAGTAGCTACTCATCAAGAAGAAATATAACATGGTGTAATTTTATGAAATACCTGATATCTCATCCAAATGCTCTTTCAGAAGGATTTGCTCGTTACGTGTCCCTGGGAACCATAAAGAAATCAACCTGGCTGCTTGTGCTATACTATCAAATTCCCACCTTCTCATTGCTTTGGCCTCAATCGCAAGTGAAGTATCAGTCTAAACGCAAATACCAAAAATAAAAAATAAAAAAATTCAGGGAATAGATGTCAAAGTAAATCACCTAATCAATAATAGATAATTAAAAAACCCAGAATGCACCTGAAGCTCATTGAAATAATTAATACCACGTACATCCCTCCATGAGACCTCGAACACAATAAATCCATACAAGGTTCTATGCAACTCGCTGTTAGCAATCAAAGAGTTTCTCAGCTTCTTTACAGGCAGTAAAGCCCTCTTCTTCGATAATGTCACTGCATCTACAACTGAAAACCACTTTTTGAAGTTTCTTAACTTTCTTGTGTTTGATGAGGAAGAAGTCCGTAAACCTGATGGTTCCCCCATCGACTTTCTGCCCTTCCTCCCTCTAGTGTTGGCAAATGGGGACAACCTGGACTGTACGGTTATCAGAAAAGTATTTTAAAAGTGGAGTTATAATCTATAATCGAAGTTCCAAAATCATGCAAAGTAGAGTTAAAAAGAGAAGGTTCAACAACCTTCGTGACCATCAACTGCCACAAGTGTGTAGGGCGCGATGCAAGATCTTCTAACCATGGCCTATTGTCTACCAATATATAGAAATTCCCACTGTCAGGGGCCATAAATAGGCTGAGATGTGAAAGATACGACTGTAGATCCCTGAAAAACATAACACCAAATAATGATTTACAGCATCAAACTCAGACACAGGCAGAAGCCAAGGAAATCATATTCAGCAACAGATTTAGAAAAGACGGACAACAATGCTGCATGCAAAATTGGAAACAGATGAACAATTCCAGTCTAGTTACAGGTGAAATCAACAAAAAAAACACATACATGCATCCTATTCATCAGCAAATCAAAATGATTCACAAATTCAAACAACCAAACACCAACAGAAACCCCCAAAAACCAAATAAAATCTGAAAAAACAAATGATTTACCCAATTTGCAAGCTCGTCAAGGGAAACACGTAGCGGCTGCTGTCTCCATTCGCCATTGAACGCAAACCGAGTTCTTAAACCTCCTTTAATTCTAGAATTTACACCAGCCACAACTGTTCCATCAGATTACCAAAAAAACAACTCATAAATGAAACCGCAATTCAACAAACATCAACCGAGGAAACGAATTCACGGGCAAAGAGACGAAATCCAAACCTGATGCAAACAATTCCAACGGCAGCCGATCAAGCGAATTCCATAAGAACCGTTGACAGGAACAATCAAAACAGCATTCCCCACCACAGACCTTCATTAAACAAAAAAAATAATCCGGGAACAAATGGCGGTAAAAAAAAATTAATTGCAGACGAAGCCGATCCAGCGGACGGCCCAGATTGATTCGACGCCGGAATCAAGGGACAACAAAAGCAGGAGTAAACACGCGCATCGATGCAGAACCACGGTTGCTTTTACAGAAATACCACAATTAATACACGAAAAAAATATATATCAGCAGGAAAGGAAATATAGGACCACCATTAATGTGAACAAGGTTTGCTTGAATTGAATGCGAACTGAATTCGAATCGGGATTTGGAATAAAGGGTTTGCTTAGGGTGAGAGAGAGGTGGTAGCCATGGCGGAAGGACACGTTGACTGCGTGCGTGTTGTGTGTGAGAGAGAGAAGAGAGAGAAAATAATGATTAGAGAGAGAAAGAGGGGAATCCGGTTTAAGTAGTGAACCGGGAAGGGTAGAATTGTAATTTCACTTTTTGATTCCCGCCACCAATATATCTGTGATCTGTCAATGTCAAGCTGTGGATAGAGATGACTTGTTATTGGATTTTGTCATGCGGGCCCCACAGCTTCCAGATTATTGTAATTATATATATAATATTAATTTATTAGATATGACAAAGTGGATTTATTACTCAAATTTTGAGATCCAATCTCAACTCTTTTATTTCATGAATTCAATATTATTGGTTAGTTATAACTTATAATGTTGTTGGGTTTAGTGTTGCAATTAAAAATATTACATATAATTTTGGCAAAATATTTTAAAATATTCCGTTTTATGGTTAGTTTGCATTGGTTACACTAACACAAAAGTCAAAATCACCACAATCGTATTTCTCTATGCAAAACGAATAAAGTTCATACTCCATCGATCCTGTTAACAGGGACGAAGCCAGGATTTCAGGTAAGGGATGCGAAAATTTAAAAAATATATAATTTTTTAAAAAATAAATATTATTTTATTCGATATTTATAAATAAAATAAATATAACTTAAAAACTCTAAATTTCTTTTACTCATAGTGTCTATATAAATAAAAAAATATATGGATTAATCTCAATTTAACATGATTTAAAACAAAATAATAAAATCAAATAACAAAACAACATAAAGAAATAAAATGTCAGTTATCTTTAGTCACATAAAAATACAATAATTATTTAAAATAAACATACTGAACTACAATTAACAAATTTATTGATGGGTCCGGGAATGGATGAGTCCGAATCCGATCACTTTACGATTTGTATTTTGTGGAGGAAACCACCGGAGCTTCGCTGGAAAAAGAGAAAGGGGTTCAACCTGTTGGGACAAGCACAAGAAAGGTCAGATGGCCAAGCTGGGGGAACTGGGGGTGATACCCAGTTTGGCTCTCCGACGCTCAAGTCAGTTCAATGTATGAAGATAAGTGTAAGCTCAGTTACAGTTGTAGTGATGAAGAAAGCTTAGAGAATGCTTACAGTGTAGAAGATGACTTGGGTTATTTATAGTTGAGGGTCAAGGGCCCTTTGGTCATTTGCCTCAAGTGGTCCTGGCCGAATGTTGCCCTAACACGTGGCGCTGTGAGAGAGAAACCTAGGAGGAATCTTCTGCAAAAGCGGCCAAAAGTTAGTGCAGGCAGCAGTGGCAGGTGCGCGGGCATGTACGATGTGTCAGAGAGCCATTTGGGTGGTTGGTGACGAGGGCTTAAGAGCGCGCTCGTGACAACCTGGAATATTGGAGGCCAAGACATCCGCTGAGGGGGATGAAGGCTCCAGTTCAAGTGATGAGCCGAGAGGAAAACCACTCTGAGGGAGTGTGACGCTCGAAGAGGGCTCCTTTGGCAGGTGAGCGTGCCCATCATTTAGTATATAGGGCGCTCGTGGAGTGACAGCGCTCGTTGGGCTTAACTCCTGAAGAGGGATTGCGCTCGTTGCACATAGCGCTCGTGCACTGATGGCGCGGCCTTGGGGAGACAGATGTCATCATCTTGTGATGCCACGTGTCTTGTCGTCGGACGGTCGTATTTTGACCCCATCATTTTGCCCCCCAATTCTGTAGTCCTTATTGATAAGGACTGTAGAATTTTGACACGCTCTATCTCTCGTTCATAGCGCTCGTGTAAAGCTTGGCGTGTTGGGCAATTTTCCTCTGAAAGTGCCATTAATGCGGTCTTTTCAATTGACCGTTCGTATCACTTCCGCATTAAATGTTGGTACTATTCTGAAGCCCTTGAAACGTCAGAGCATTAAATGCGGGTGCGCGTGGGGCGCGTGAGCATTGGGAAGCATGTGCCGGTTCCATAAAGTGGGCGGTTTCCTAGGCGGGAAATGATTACCATTTTGAATTTATTGCCTAAAACGGTACCAACTCCCATCCCTATAAATAAGGGATTCTGAAATCTTGTCATTCTTTACGCATTCAAAACTTTCCAAGTCTCCTTTGCAAGAAAAATTCTCTCGCATCTCCAGCATCTTCAACCTCTTCTCCAGTTTTCTTCAGAAACTTTTCAAGGTAAATCTCCAGTGTGAATTTCTGACTTTGCTAACCGTAGATTCGGACCTTAGGATTTTGTAATCCCTCAAATTCCCGTCTTTCTGAACCTTAAACTCTCTCCCAGAAAAACCTTCAAAACCCCAATTTCTGCCATGGCCGACCACCACATTGAAGAATTTGCCCGTGAAATTCAAGAGATGGCCACCGAGAGTTCTTCTTCTCACAATTCCCCCAGAGATGAAGAGTTGGGGGCGGCAGTAATGGCTATGGAAGACCGAAACCCAGGCGGAGTGGATCCTCTCTTTGAGGAGATGGATTTGGTAATAGAGGCAGAAAGACAAGGAGTCACTCTCCCCATAACTCAAAGTGCCACACATCCCCATCGCCATAGAGTGACAGTGGCCGTTGCGAATCCGCTTCCCGTGGCGGAAGCCGTAACCGGGCCTTCAGGAAGGGCCCGTGACAAGGGCAAGAGTAAGAAAACCCAAAAATCCAAAGGACCCAACGAGGGGGAGGGCTCAGGTTATCAGGCTACCGAGCGCACGCCTGATGAAACTCCCAGCACCGTCACTGTGGGAGATGTAAAGACAATGATGGCTCCCATCTACTGGGACGAGCGATATACTTGGAGAATTCCCCAAAACCACGAGTGTGCAAATAATCCGCCTCCTGGGGAAATGGCAGTATACGTGGATTCCGTGAGCTCGGGAGGCCTGAGGTTCCCCATCTCAATCTCAATGGCCCATTTGCTGAATGACCTGGGCCTGTGTCCGTCCCAGATAGTGCCCAACGGCTTGGCCCTCCTGACCTGCTACATAATTCTGATGAGGACCATGGGTTACGAGCCCTATTTGCGGAACTTCAATGCCCTTTTCCAAGTGGTCAGCTCCTCTCGCTCTTCTCCTGAAGCGGGTTTTTATTACGTCCAAGCGAAGGCCCACATGAAGCTGATCAATTCGCCCTCGACCACTTATGGCATTGACTGGAAAGAAAAGTTTATATTTGTCAGGGCTCCAGCGGAAGAGGGCTTTGGGGTGATCACGGAATGGGGCTCGTACTCAAAGAGCCGTTTGCCACCCTCACTCCCCCGAGACTGGGCTAAAAACCTGGCCACAACCCTAAGGGACGAGGGTCACCTTATACAAGCAAAGGACTGGATAGACGATGCGGAACTCATGTTCTTGTGTGGTCTTACCAACGACCCTCATTTCCTTGACAACCCTCCGGCTCGTGACATAGAGAGAGACGGTTAGATCCTTAGGGCACTAACCTTAGATAGGAATGAATACTAACTGCTTTTATTGTACTTGTAATTTGCACTTAACAATTCTTGTCCAAGGATTTATAACCTGCGTATTTTCATATTTGCAGGAGCCGCTATCTTAGAAATGGCCGGTGGAATTAGACAAGCGGCTCGTTTCGCCAACGCTCAGAGAAATCAAGCTGCCCAGGGGAACCAACAGCGCGAGCCCCAACGCTCCCGTAACCGCAATGATAGAGGGGACGCTCGTGGGGGTGCCAGCTCAAGCACCAACCCTGAGGTGCAGCCCCCTCGTGGCCGAGGGGAACGTAGGTTGGTCCCCAGGGAGAACAGGCGAACGGAGAGAGGAGATGATGTTCAACTCCCCGTTCCTGCAGAAACAACGAGGCGGCCAGTGACTACCCTGGCGATAAGAGAGGCTTCCCCGAGCGCGAGCGCAAGCAGGCCTTCCCGCAAGAGGAAGAGGATGCCCGATTCCGTGGCAATCCAGGGCAAGGGGAAGCAGGTAGTTGAGGGCCCCAGGGGCCAAGGAGATACTTCCTCCTCAGAGGAGGAACATGCATGGGAGTTCCCCCGACGAGGGGACAGGGGCTTTACAAGCGCCCCAGACAGTGGGCCCGTTTTACTGAGGCCCGGCTCGGTCGCACAAACTATCACCGAGGATCTGTTCAGCAGATCCCAATTCTCGGCCGACCATCGTCACCTCTTCAGCGAGTCTGTAGAGAAAGTGACGCTCGATGCGGCACACGCTCTGATTTCTGTAAGTCTTCATTCTTTGCATTCTTCTTTTCTGTAAATCACCATTTTTTCTAACACTTTTCCCCTCGTTCGCGCAGCAAGTTCTTCCCCGGCTCAAAAACGTGCAAATGCGAGCCTCAACTTACGCCGAGCGCAAGGCCAAATACAAGAAGATGGCCCGCTCGAATGATCCGGCTCAAATCCAGGCGGAGTTGGATGCTGAAATCGCCAAGTATGAAACCCTCAAGGGTTTATACAATACGTCGGAGGAGGAGCTGTCGAAATTGAAAGAGGATTTCTTGGCGGTTGACGGCGCTCGAATCCGTTTGGGCAACCAGTTGGCCGAAGCCAACGAGCGGTGCAAGAAGGCTGAGGCAGAGGGGGAGAGCTGGAGAACAAGGGCTCTGGAGGCCGAGCGCAAGTTTAATGATACTGTTAGCGAGTGGCCTCGGAGCTTAGAGCGTGCGACCAAGGAGGCGTTGATCAAATTCTGTCATTCCAAAGCTTTCAACTTTGCGGCCTCGTTACACTGCTTGGACGAGGCTCAAAATGCCTTCAACCTGGCAGTGGATCAGGGCATCCACAAAGGTCTGACAGATCCGGCGATGAAGGGTGCTGAGGGTACGGGGCTCATGTTCAATGAGCGCTGTGAGGAGGCAGATGAGGATCCAAACGACCCCGCAGACAGTATAGCGGAAATGGAGTATGACTTCCTGGTGAAATTGATCCAGGATGAGTACGCCGATGCCCACAGGGAAAGGGGTGTGGGTCCATCTGATGATCCCGATAACGAGTCTCAAGCGCCCCTCATAGAAGAAGCCCCAGTTCAAGCCGCTGAAAATGCCAACCCCCCAGAAGACGCTGCAGATGAGCCCAACGATCCCCATGCTCAACAACAAGAGCCTGAGGGCCCAGTTCAAGGCCCCATTCTGGTGATTGTTGATGAGGACGTTGCCCCCGCCGCTTGAAGCCTTCCCCTTAGCAATTTCCTGTATTTTTCAGACTTTCTGCTATTTCTTGTAATAGAATTTCATGGGCCTTTGAGCCCTTTTGTTTTGTAATAATTTCCTTTTTTAATGAATAAAGATTCCGTTTTCCATGCCCTTGTTCTTCATTTCCTTTATGAATCATATAATAAGATTGTGTGGTATACCCCTGTGAATGCTTTATTCCTTTGATGCAATGGAAATTTGTCTAAGTCTTGAGCGATCGTGGGGGTCTTATTGTGAGATTGCCCCTACGCTCAAGACTTGTATAAATTTTATTTTTGCTCTTGAAAATTTGTCTAAGTCTTGAGCGGTCGTGAGGGTCTTATAGTGTGATTGCCCCCCAGCTCAAGACTTGTATAAATTTCTGCCTTTGTAAATTTGTCTAAGTCTTGAGCGATCGTGGGGGTCTTATAGTGTGATTGCCCCCCAGCCCAAGACTTGTATGAATTTCTTCTTTTGTAAATTTATCTTGAAAATCAGTCTAAGTCTTGAGCGATCGTGAGGGTCTTACTGTGAGGTTGCCCCTACGCTCAAGACTTGTATAAACTTTTGCTTTGGGAGAATTTGGCTAAGCCTTGAGTGTGTGCGAGGGTCTTACTGAGTGGTTGCCCTCGTTCAAGACTTGCGACATTCTTTCCGCCCTTGGGGGGATTTTGCTAGGTCTTGAGTATTTACGAGGGTCTTACTGAGTGGTTGCCCTCGTTCAAGACTTGTGCAATTCCTATTTGATTCTGAGGTCATCGTTCGAGCGCTCTGGCTCTTGTCGTTTTCTTGGTTCTGCAGGAAATCCCCTTTTCGAGCGAAAGGCGTTTTAAGAAACGACCAAGGCCTACTAGGACTATTTCTGTGGTAGATCCCGTTTTCGAGCGCAAGGCGTTTTAATAAACAACCAAGGCCCACTAGGATGCGTTCTTGTAGGAGATCCCGTTTTCGAGCGCAAGGCGTTGTAAGAAACAGCCAAGGCCTACTAGGATTTTCTTCACAATCTTCTTCCAACTCACCTGTTTGGTTGTGAGCGTAACCAGTCTATCCTTATGAGGGCGTCCCCCCATGCGGAGTAGAGTGCTGGCCAGCGTAACCCATACAAGATAACAGCATACACAATGGAATGAGTTGCCAACCACGCTCGCGAAGACGAGGGACGTGGGACTTATTCATTCAAGCGACCAAAGAAACAGGAATATTAAAGAAATTAAAAAGATTATGTTACCTTCTACTTGTGATTTGAAGTACATAGAACCCGTCAAAGAGGGTTGTTACATCAGGATTTGTAAAGAGCTTTTAAACATAAAACCGCCGGAGGTTACATGCGTTCCAAGGGCGAGGCAAGCGCTCACCTTGAAGTGTCTCCAGGGTGTAAGTGTTGTTAGCTCTGAGTTGTACGACCTTGAATGGGCCTTCCCAATTGGGGTCCAATTTCCCCACGTGCTTGGATACTTCCACTTTCTTCAAGACCAAATCTCCCAGCTGGAAAGTTCTTTCCTTCACACGCTTGTTGTACTGTTGGGCCACAGAGGCTTTATAGTGGTGGATCTTAGCCCACGCTCGGTCTCTCCTTTCATCCAGCAGGTCCAACTCCAAGCTCCTGTTGCCATCGTTGAGCTGAGGCTCGAAATAGCCGACACGAGCGGATTCATTTACAATCTCCGCTGGTATCATTGCTTCTGATCCATAAACGAGCGCGTAAGGTGTTTCTCCAGTGGCCGCTCGTGGGGTGGTGCGATAAGCCCAAAGCGCTCCTTGCAACTCCTCAGCCCATTCACCTTTCTTGCTTTCAAGCATGGTTTTCAGATGTCGCAAAATGATCCTGTTGGTAACTTCCGCTTGTCCGTTAGATTGTGGATGTCCTACAGAGGTAAATCGCTGTTCTATCCCCAGCTCGGAACACCACTCTCGTGTGTCAGCTGCTATGAACTGGGATCCATTGTCAGATATGAGCACCCTCGGTATTCCATACCTGCAGATGATGTTCTTCCAAATAAAGTCCCTTACAACCTTGAAAGTGATTTTTGCAACAGCTTCAGCCTCGGCCCACTTGGTGAAGTAGTCGACGGCTAAAATGACAAACTTCCTTTGTCCCGCAGCCATGGGTAAGGGGCCCACAATGTCTATTCCCCACTGGTCAAAAGGCCAAGAGACGTCTATTGAGATCATCTGTGCGGCTGGCAATTGAGGGAGATTTGAATGAAATTGGCATTTGGGGCACTTCCTCGAAAATTCAATGGCGTCTTGGAGAACTGTAGGCCAATAAAACCCACTTCTCAGAACCTTTTTTGCCAAAATACGCCCCCCAGAATGGTTTCCACAGCTCCCGTTATGAATGTGTTCGAGCGTCTCCTTTGCTTGCGAGGGCCTTAGGCATCTCATTGGGGGTCCTTGAAATGATTTTTTGAACAACCTCCCCTCGGGATCCAAAGCGAAACGAGGGGCCTTATTTCGGATTTTCCTAGCTTCCACCTTGTCAGTGGGAAGAATTCCATCCTTAAGGAAAATGATGACGTCATCAAGCCAGCAGGGCTCGTTTGGATCAATCATAGCGATTATCTTGGTGGCGACTCTTTCTTTGATCAAAGGTTCCTCAGTCCTAAGGAACGTAACAGAACGTTCAGAAGTACCCTCTAAAGCTGACGCAAACTTTGACAGAGCGTCCGCTCGCTCGTTTTCTCCTCGCGGCACCTGAAGTAGATGAAATTCCTTGAACTTCCCAACGATTTCTTTGGCTTTCTTTAAGTACTGTATCATGGTGGTTTCTCGAGCCTCATATGTTCCTTCAATCTGGCTCGCTATTAACTGTGAATCCACATAAGCAGTGATTCTGGAGGCTCCATTCTGAAAAGCTATGTTCAAACCTTGCACGAGGGCTTCATATTCTGCTTCATTGTTAGTGACTTGGAAATCCAGCTTGATCGCAAAGTCCAGTTCAATCCCATCGGGGTTTCTGAGGGCCACTCCTATTCCTCCCCCTTGAGAGGTTGAGGAACCATCCGTGTGCAGTACCCATAACCCCTCATTCTCCGCAGCGGCGGGTTCGAAACCAAAACGTTCAACCAACAGATCCGCCATAACCTGAGCTTGTATCGCGGTCCTGGGCTCGAAGCATAAGTCAAACTGGCTCAATTCGATGGCCCACTTGATTAATCTGCCAGATACGTCCGGCTTGGACAATACTTGTTTCAAGGGTTGGTCGGTGAGAACTGTTATGGAATGCGCTTGAAAGTAAGGCCTTAGCCTTCTTGAGGCGTTAATAAGAGCGAACGCAAATTTCTCAATCTCCAAATATTTCTTTTCGGCTCCTTGCAAGGTTTTGCTCAGATAATAGACAGGCAAATGTTTCCGCTCCCGTACAGCGACCAGAACCGCGCTCGTGGCTTCAGGAGAGACAGAAAGATACATGAATAACCTTTCGCCTTCGACAGGCTTAGTCAGCAGTGGAGCGCTCGATAAATAAGCCTTCATATCCTGCAGCGCCCTTTCGCATTCCTCTGTCCAAGCAAAGTTACGTGCGTTCCTCAAGATTTTGAAGAAGGGAAGGTTCCTGTCTGCCGAGCGTGAAATAAACCTGTTCAACGAGATGATTTTGCCTACCAAGACCTGTACCTCCCGCAAATTTCGAGGGGAAGGAATTTCCAAGATGGCCTTGATCTTCTCCGGATTGGCCTCAATTCCCCTCTGACTGACCATGTATCCCAAGAACTTTCCCCCTTGTACACCAAAGGTGCACTTCGAGGGATTCAACTTCATCCCGTATTGGCGCAAAATTGAAAACGTGCGCTTGAGATCCTCCAAATGGGAATCCTGGCGCTCGCTTTTGACAATCATATCATCCACATAGACCTCCATGGACCTCCCAATTTCACTTTCAAACATCTTATTGACGAGCCGCTGATAGGTAGCTCCGGCGTTCTTAAGTCCAAAGGGCATGACCAAGAAACAATATACCCCCATATGGACGACGAACGAAGTTTTGGGGCGGTCTTCCGGGGCCATAAAGATCTGATAGTACCCCTGGAAAGCGTCCATCATGCTCATGAGCTCGCAGCCAGCGGTCGAATCCACCAATTGATCAATCCGGGGCAGCGGGTAAGGATCTTTAGGGCAAGCCTTGTTGAGATCAGTGAAATCATTGCACATGCGCCATTTATTTGCGCTCTTGGGCACCAAGACTACGTTGCACAGCCACTCCGGATACAAGATGGGCTCGATATACTGAGCCTCCAAGAGCTTATTGACTTCCTCTTCAATGACTTTCTTTCGAAAGCCATGTACATCCCGTTTTTTCTGCTTGATAGGCTTGAAAGATGGATCCACATTAAGTCTATGGACAATGACGCTCGGGTCAATCCCTGTGAGATCAGAGGCTTTCCACGCGAATACATCCTTGTTCTCCCTTAGAAAATCAATCATCATGATCTGAGAAGGCCCTGAGAGGTTTGAGCCGATCTGTGTAGTCTTATCTTTGTTTCCAGGTTCCAGCTCAATGGTAAGGAATTTTTCCGAGGGTTCGATCCTTACCTCTGGGCGAGGAAGTTCGAGCGCCCTCTTCTTTCCTGTTAAACGATCGCCAGATGCTGGTTCACTCTCTTCCGGCTCATCTTCTCCTGAGGACGATTCACCAACGACCCCTGGGGGGACATTTTCGAGGGGATTCTCCCCGTTGTCTCCCCTCTTCTTCTTATTCTTCTTCTTGTTCAATTTCGCCCGTTTCCTTGCTGGGCTGTCCTCGTCTAAATTGGGGAAATCCACTGACTTCTTGGTGGAGCCGACATGGAAGGTTTTCTCCGCTTTAGGCTTTCTGAGGGACAGCATGTAACACTCCCAAGCCTCTCGTACATTGCAGAGCACTTCTCCAACGCCCTCGGAAGTAGGAAACTTAATCTTCTGGTGGTAGGTGGAGATGATAGCTTTAAAATCCACGAGGGCAGGGCGCCCGATTATGATGTTGTACGGGATGTCAATCTCCACCACCGCGTACGTTACCAAAAGCGTTTTGCGCTGAGGGGCTCGTCCGAATGAAGTAGCCAGGCGTATTTGCCCTCGGGGGACAACTTCTGAGCCTCCAAAGCCAATGAGGGCTGTTTTAAGAGGCTCGAGCGGGAGATCAACCTTCATTTTTAAGAATGTAGAGTAAGGCAAAACATTAACGGAGCTTCCACTATCAACCAATACTCTTTTTACAACATGGTTGTGAACATCTAAACTAACCACCATGGGGCAATCTGAGGTTACACCCTCCCCATGGGGTGTTACAATATGTTCTAGATCCCTATCATCAAAGCCTATTACATCGCTTTCTCTTGATTTTGGAGCGCTTGATCTCTGGATAGCGTAGATAGGCTTGGGCACTGCTGGGCGTTGGTTGTAGCTCCGTATGTGCCTCCGTCGGGAGGCGTTTGAATCCCCCCCTGATGAGCCTCCTGCAATCATATTTATGACTGCAAAGGGCTCGTTCTCTTGCTCAGAGGCTTTGCCTTTGTTGCCTCGGCAACTGCTGCTTTCCGGGGGTCCCCTACCCCTCGGGCTCTTTGACCGGGAAGGACTCCTTCTTCTCCTTCCGGAGCGCTCGTTGCATTGTTCATCGTAGCGTTCGAGCACCCGGACAAATTCTTTCAGATGGCCCCCTGCAACGAGCCTTTGGATTTCAGCCTCCAACTGTCGGCACTCATCTGTGTCGTGCCCTCTCTGCTTGTGGAAGGCGCAGTATTTATTCGAGCGCCTTAGTGAGTCTGTTTCTCTCATTTTGATGGGTCTTTTGAAGAGCTTCTTATCAGAGAGATTGTAGACTTCTGAATTTGGCCGGGTGAGCGGAATGCGCTCGAATCGACGAGGGGGTGGTGGCGACCTCCTGCGCTCTTGAGGGCGCTCTTTCTTGACTGCCACATCCCGCCCCCGCTCGTGATGAGGTCGCTCGTTCCGGGCCGGGCTGTGATGACGGGGACCATTCGTCCCATACATATCTTCGAGCGCGAAGAACGGCTCGGCTATTTCTCTTAGGCCCATGAGGGTCCCAGGCCTTCTCTCCACGATGGCGTCAGCAAATTTTTTGCTCACATACTGCTTGTGATCCACAGCCTGGAAGAGAACTGGGATCAAGAAATCCATCGAGGGCCTTTCCACCTGCAAGATCTCCTTATTAAAGCGGGCGAAGAACGAGCGTAGTGATTCGCTCTTGCCCTGCACCACGTTGTAAAGCGCTGTGGGTGCGGTGACGGGTGCCTTCAAAGAGTTGAAGTGGTTGAGGAAGGCATCGGCCAACTCTTCATACGAGTGGATCGAGCGCGGTGGCAGGCGCTTATACCACTCTTGAGCCATCCCTACCAAGGAAGTGACAAACACTTTCGCCCAGTAATGGCTGGAATGCTCGTAAAGGTGCATGAGATGCACAAAATGATCCAAGTGCTCCGCTGGATCGGTTGTCCCATCGTATCTGTTGATGGATGTGGGCACTTTGGCCATTCCGGCTTGGGCCATCAGAACTTCTTCGACGAGGGGTGAACCCCTCGCCAATGGGTGGTATTCGTACGTGCCGAAGTTTTCCTCCGGCTCCTTTCGACGGGGGACCCTTGGTGGAGGGTCCTTGGTGCGGGTACTCCTGGCGTCAACCCGTTCATCCCGACTATGGGAGATCTGAGTTGAGCGCCCTCGTGAGATCTGTCCCACGATATCCTTGAGGCCCTGTAGCTGGTCTTGCACAGCCGCGAGGACGTCAGGATTTACTTCTACTTGCTTGTCCTTGTGGGCTCGTGAGCCCCTCCTGGAGACATGAGAGTCTCCTTCATTTTCGTTCACTCGCTCTGTGGGCTCTTTGTTCCTTCCCATGGAGGCACGCTCGTTGCCCTCCTGCTGGGGCACTTCTTTCGCTGGTGGTGGTGGTGGTTGTGCCCTCAGGACAGCCTGGGCTTCTCTGAGGGGAAAGTTCTGTTGTCCGCCTAAAGGTGCCGCAACCTGAGTGGCCTGCCCAGAGGGAAAGTACATGGAATGGAATTTTTCCCATGCCCCCTGGGCCGCCTGAACCTCACATTGGGCGTATAGGGCCCTCAATTGTTGGGTGGTCAGCGGAGGTAACTCCACTCCTTCAATCTCCCTGGGGACCACCACTGGGAGCTGGAGTTGTCCGGCATGGTATGGCTGGACTGGTGGCATCATCATCGCCGGAGTAAGAGTGTAGCCAGGCGGAGGCATCATGTAACCTTGTAGTCCAAGGTTCATCTGGGGATGGACCCAGGAATTCTGCGCAAGCGGCGGTGGAGCTGAGAAAGAAACTCCTCCCGCAGTGGTGGGAATGGGCAGCAACGGCGGTGCAGGCGGCGGCGCAGAAGATTCAGCTGGTGGAGTCACTCCTGCGACGGGAGGTGCCCCACCAGCGGCGACGGAAAGAGGTGGTGCTCCACCAGTATCGGTGGAGGGAAGAACGATGTTTGCATCTTGGGAGGTGTTTTCTCCTCCTCCCACAGCTCCAGATCTCGTTGCAACCATGGCTGTTGAAAGCGAAGATGTGCTTGTTTTTCTACCAACAAAAAGAAAGGAAGAATATGGAAGACTGGCTTCCCACAGACGGCGCCAAAAATGATGGGTCCGGGAATGGATGAGTCCGAATCCGATCACTTTACGATTTGTATTTTGTGGAGGAAACCACCGGAGCTTCGCCGGAAAAAGAGAAAGGGGTTCAACCTGTTGGGACAAGCACAAGAAAGGTCAGATGGCCAAGCTGGGGGAACTGGGGGTGATACCCAGTTTGGCTCTCCGACGCTCAAGTCAGTTCAATGTATGAAGATAAGTGTAAGCTCAGTTACAGTTGTAGTGATGAAGAAAGCTTAGAGAATGCTTACAGTGTAGAAGATGACTTGGGTTATTTATAGTTGAGGGTCAAGGGCCCTTTGGTCATTTGCCTCAAGTGGTCCTGGCCGAATGTTGCCCTAACACGTGGCGCTGTGAGAGAGAAACCTAGGAGGAATCTTCTGCAAAAGCGGCCAAAAGTTAGTGCAGGCAGCAGTGGCAGGTGCGCGGGCATGTACGATGTGTCAGAGAGCCATTTGGGTGGTTGGTGACGAGGGCTTAAGAGCGCGCTCGTGACAACCTGGAATATTGGAGGCCAAGACATCCGCTGAGGGGGATGAAGGCTCCAGTTCAAGTGATGAGCCGAGAGGAAAACCACTCTGAGGGAGTGTGACGCTCGAAGAGGGCTCCTTTGGCAGGTGAGCGTGCCCATCATTTAGTATATAGGGCGCTCGTGGAGTGACAGCGCTCGTTGGGCTTAACTCCTGAAGAGGGATTGCGCTCGTTGCACATAGCGCTCGTGCACTGATGGCGCGGCCTTGGGGAGACAGATGTCATCATCTTGTGATGCCACGTGTCTTGTCGTCGGACGGTCGTATTTTGACCCCATCATTTATTATAAATATTATCCATAATAAAAGAAAATTTAAAATTAGATACAATCTTTGAACTAAATAATTTATCCATTATAAAGGAAAAACTAAAATTAACACGGTTATGTTCATAATAAAAGACAAACTAAAATTATTATTTAGATACAATCTTTTAACAAAATTAATACGTTTATGTTCATAATAAATGACAAACTAAAATACTATTTAGATACAATCTTTTAGCTAAATAATCTATGCATAATAAAAACTAAAATTAACACAGTTATAAAGAAACCATATTTTTTTAATATGCAGAACTCATATCAACACTAAAACACAGTATATTATCTAAAATCGGTTATCTTTATATTGTCATATAAAAATATAATATTTTCTCAAAATATAAAACTCTGTACCAATACTAAATTATTGAAAATTAAATACAAAGTTATCTATTATCTTTAATCTATTCTCAAGACTCAAGAGATACAATCTTTTTTCAAAATATTGAACTAATTTACAATTAACAAATTAATCATAAACTTTATCTAAATAATTTATTCATAATAAAACTAATAAACTATAAAAGAAAATCCAAAATTAAATATAAGATAATAGTACCTTTTTGGATAAGTTGAAACTAGATCAACTTCTGAGGAATAAAAAACTGAGGAAGAAGACGTAGTTTAGATAAATGGAGAGAAAAAAGAAAATTGATTTGAGATTTCAAATACAAAATCAAAAGCGTAGTCTTACTAAGACAAAGATAGGAAGAAAAAATTGAGGAAGACGACGTAATTTAGATAAAGAGAGAGAAAAAAAAATTTTGATTTGAGATTTCTAAAAGAAGATCAAAAGACGTAGTGTTCGGTAAGAGAGAGAAAAAGAAAATTAATCAGAGATTTTCAAAAGAAGTTCAAAACATTTTTATTGGGATTGAGAAAAGAATTCGTATTACGTTAAATTAATACTAAAAATTAAATTAATCTAAAAATAAATTCTGTTAATCGTCATCAGAAGTCGATGGAATTCGTCTATAAAGCTCCATCCAACATGCGTTTGACCAATGATTCCTCTTTTTTCGTTATTTATTTCTTGTAGTTATATCTTACACACTTACACTATATTCTATAATGACGCCTATTACTCCATTAAGAAACATTATTATAATAAATTATGAGCTAAATAAAAACCAAGACGACATTTAAATGTAATTGTTTGTAATGGCATGATATTAATCCTATTTTCGTGCAAATGTCGTGGCCATATGCTAGTTTATATTTATAGATATACGTTCAAATAAATCTCGTCATAAAGGTGAAATATTAATTTGTTATGTTTTATTCATTCCTTTTTTTTTTTTTAACGCTTAATATAGGTTTTATTTTTATTTTTTTTTTGCTTTGTTAATTTTGTTTGGAGGATAAATGTATTGCTAAAATGAATCATTTTGAATAAAAAATGTCATATATAATATCAAAGGTTTCATGTTCAAAAATTTGGGAATTCAATTACCATTAATAGCAAAAAATTTATATTTTAGTAGTTCAACCCCGACTTGACTAGTTTAAAAGAAATATAGAACTTGAATGAAAATACAAGAGATAAAAACGTTATTAGTTAAGTGTTCTACAACGAGATAGTTATAATTTTTATTTGGGATTTAACTTGGAATATGAAATTCAATTCAATTTTAATTTAATTTTCAATTCAAACATATTTGTAAAATTTGTAAAGTACCAATCTCAATTTAATTTCAATTTGAATATAGTTGGTAAAATTTGTGAAATTATGTGCTCAAGAATTTAAGCTAAAGCGCTACAGTTTACTCTGCTATTATATGAAAGTATGTGATCGACATAATTTACCTTGAAAACTAATCGATGAGGCGATGATTATCAAGTATTTATTAATTAGCATTTTTTTTAATATGGGAAATGTTAACAAAATTATAAAAGATCATATATATAATTGACCATGAAATGCATATGTGATACTAATACTTAATTCATAAACATAAATCAGAATTAATAATTGTAGATAATTAATTAATATTCATCACAATTCAGAAGTAAGCCTAATTGATCCCAAACTGAAAGAGAACGTTTGTTGGGTGTTCACTTTAAATGGTTATATTCGAATAAAAATGGGAATAAAGATTGATTGTCCTTTTTTGGGGTGGCAAAAAGTATGGGCCCATGTGAAATTAGTGGTTATAAGTAGGGATGCAAACGAGCCGAGTCGGCTCGCGAGCCTGATGAGCAAGCTCGAACCAAGCCCGAATCCAAGTTCTTTTGTGTGTGGCTCGTGGCTCGTGAGCCGGCTCGCGAGCCAATATATTTAATTAAAAAAATAATATTTTAATTTATATATATATAATATTATAAATATATATATTATTTTTTTATAAAATTAATAAAAAAATAATATATTTATTATAAATATGTATATATATTTAAATAATATATATTATTATATATAAAAATATATTAAATTATTAAAAAAAAACTATTTTTAAATTAAAAATAATATCCCCCCTCGAGCCTCTAGCCGAGCCGAGCCAGACTCAAGCCTTGGTCGAGCCGAACTCGAGCCATGAAAAAAGGCCAAGGCTCGGCTCGTTTGCATCCCTAGTTATAAGAGAGACGATAATGTACCTTCATGTGGGATGTGTGTCTAGCTATATATACATATATATATATACACTTTGATTCAATTTGAATAATAAAAATAGAATATTTTTATATCTACATCCCTTACGATATTGAATAATTACAACTCGTACCCCTTTAAATGAAAATATTACACAACTCATCTTTTCAAGTTTGAAAAATTACAAATAAACTCATTCCGTAGTATTTTTCACGAATTTTTTTTTGAATTGATTATATTTCATCATTAATTAGTTCATCAACCCTAATTGCGGGGAAAAAAAAGTCGCTATGAATATCAATTTATAAATGAATAATGTGTTTATCCTCCAAAAAATTTCGTAAATTATGTGTCTGTCACTTGAGAATGATATATGAGATGTTGTGAAGAACTAATTAGGGGTGAAATATACTCGATTTAAGAATAATTTTGTAAAAATTCTAACCGGAATGTGTTTATTTGTAATTTTTCAAACTTGAAATGGTAGGTTGTGTAATATTTCTATCTAAGGGTGTATGAGTTGTAATTATCATGTAACGCCCCGCTCATTCGATAAATAAGGTACGTCACCTTTCAACCTTTTTATGTGTTTAATTATGTGATTGGTGCGTTGTGTGGGCCTCTTTTGAACTCTTTTAGAGTTAGGGCCCTTTTTGTAATTTTCTTCTTTTAGGGGGGTTTTCCGGTCACTTCTCGTTCGGTAGAGATTTTGACTTCTTTGACCCCTCCTTTGCGTCCGGGGCATCGAGACGAGTCCGTAGACTCTAAGTTTGTCCAATTCTGACTTCGTTAGCCCGTTCTTCCGATCGTTTTTGAGTACGAGGATCCGAGATATATACTCGGGTTTTCTCGTTTTGCGTGCCAAATCAGATCAGCAGCCTTCATCGTCTTCTCCAGCGATCCGACACTGTTCACACGCAGTGAAGGTGTGAAAACACACACTAGATCGTTCTCCCTCGTTCTCAACGGAATTCGACGAATTGATAGTGGAAATTTATCAGCTCGACGAGCCCGTCACAACCGTACCAGTTTCGTGGCCTGAAAGTGACCAGCGGCGGCGCAGCGGTGGTCCGACGGTGGCGGGTTGCGCCACCTCCACGCCGGCGGCGTTCCGGCGACTCTCGCCGGCCAACAACCACCCTACCCTATGTTTTCGACCCTTTCCGTTCCATTTCCGACCTCCTTTTCGAGCGAATCGTGGCGTAGGTGGTGGTTTCGGCGGTGACGCAGCGACGGGACTTTGGAGTGGTGGTTCGGCCTCTTCCCGACCGGTTTTGGTGGTGGAGCCTTCACAAAAGATGCTTAGAATGACGAGACTTAGCGGATGGCATCGACGGCGTTCCGAGAACCGGCCGTTGGCGGCGGACCGGCGGTGAACCGGTAGTGAACCGGCGGGTCTGAACCGGTTACTGTTCTGGCGGTTTTTCTGGCGGTTTGACTTGGGGCTTTTGTAGGGCTCGTTACAAGCTTTCCAACGGTATGCCCGGATTTCATTTTGGTTTTACGGTTTACGTTTAATTTCAGTTTTCGTCATTGGGATTTGATTCGGTTTTTCGTCAACGAAGTCCGGCGTGTTTGCCATTTTCTGAAATTGATTGAGGGCTTTTGTTGAGCAGGCTGAGACGCACGTTCCTGTCCTTCCGGGGATTTTTCCGACCACCGGAGGCGGTGTTCCGGTGGCGGCCGGTGGCTGTTCGACCGGCTACGGTAGCGGCATTCCGGTGACTTTCGGACAGAAAGTCCCTTTCGTTGTGGTGAGTCCAACGCCACTTTCCGTTCGTCAATCGGATGCCCGATTGATTTGTTGTGATTTATTTTGTGTATTTCTATTTAATTGAAATTAATTGTTTTAATTGCAATAAATTGTCAATTGCCTGATTTGTCGATCAATATGAATTCCAATGTGTACGAAAGCATGTATTAAATGCTCTATGATATATGTTGATGCTTTGATTTGCAATTTGAACTCCGATATGCCGTATTTGAGCTATTTGTCTAACTTGAAGGGGTATATGTGTAATTTTGTAAATAATATGAATATTGTTTGATTTAATTAGTTAACCTTGTAATTGAATCCGTTAGTGATACCTGAATTGACTATGGCATGTGTGAATTATATAAAATTGATATAGTTAGAATTTGGATGTGATTTCGTGAGATTTAAATGATTTGAATGTCTCTATTTGTTTATTTTACAATTGTAAACTTGATATACTTGAATTATAAACGTTATATGAAGTTCATGACTTGATTGCAAGGAATTATGAAAGATATGAAATGATTGGGCTTGAAACCCTCATGTATGGAATGTACTTGAAAGAATTACTTGATTATGTAACTCCATAACATCATTTTACTTCTTATACATCTCATATCATGTGTTTAGCATTGCCGTGCGTCTATGTGGTTTCATATTGAGTCACTTCTCACCAGTACACATTGTTCCTTCTCTTGTACAGTTTGTTTCCAGGGCGGAGACTTCCAAATTGAATAGGCACCCGTATTGCTCTTGTTTCTTGTCTCGTGGAATTCCAGGTGAGGGTGTTTTCGTTCTAGTTACATATTAAACCCTACAACCCTTATGTGAAAAGCTTTGGCCAAAACCTTATGATTATATATATATATGTTACTTTTAAAAGGGAAGTTATCGAGTAAATACTGATTGATCGAGTGAATTATTAATCGAGTAAATACTGATTAATCGAGTAAATATTGATCGAGTAAACCCTTTTCAAATGGATATGGTATGATTCTTATGAATCAAATGTTTTGGCGAGAAAAGAATGATTGATTGATTGATTGCACTGATTGGGGCCCAGGGGCTTGGTGTGAGTGGGGACCCGAGGAGGCAAGGACTGACGGTAAACCCTCACACTAGTCCCACTATTGAACAGCAGTACCGGACCTCGTCAGGAGATTGGCGGGGAAAGGGAGCTGAGTGCCATCTGGGGAGTCATGTAACCCCTTTTGGCCAATGATTGGGTGGTCGGGCCTTGCAAACCCACCACCAACCCGGAGGAAGAAGGTTGGAACTTATTTATGATTGAAAATGATTGACTGATTGATTGATTGATTGATTGATTATTGATTGATAGGCACTGTGCGGGAAGGCCGGGCATCGGATTGCCCAAACAATATATTTAGGACATGGCATGTGATCTGAGTGTATTATGATATATTGCATGATCACCTATTTAATGTATTAATGATAATTGTCGTACACGGTCGGAGTTTGGTTGGAGATTGTGCACGCTCACTCGCCGAGCCTTATTGATTGAGTATGATTTATGAACTTAATGAATTTAATATGAATAGTCATAAAGTCTGAGCATTGCTTACTTAATTTCTAGCCCTTCGAGGGAACTAACTTTAAATAAAACCTTGCTCGGGATTTATGACTTGCATGTGCATGTTTCTATATTATATGTATCGCTCCTGCTCACTCAGTCTTCTAGAGACTGACCCCTCTTTCCCCTTTTTCCAGTTTCTTTTGCAGGTGTTGGTTACTAGGCGGAGTTAGAGTGTCGAGTCTTTGTTCTAGTCTCACTCATTTACACTCACTGCATATTATATTGTCTTTAAATACTGTATTAATTTATTATTGATGGTCGGTGTGCCCTTATTGAATTGATATTGATTCGGGACAGGTTAGGACAGGTGTACTGATTAGTGGAACCCGTATTTATATTCGTATTGGATTTCATTTGTTTCATGAATATTACATAAATGATTTCCTTGCTTCCGCATTTTTGGGTTTTGTTGATGGTTCCAGGGTTAGCTTCCGCCTAGTAAGGACTGTACTTTTGATTGTCACCCGTTCGTTGTGAGTCCGATTCATGTGTGGACTGCCTATTTCATATGTGGATTAGACTCATAGTGCGGGGGATGTGGTGCCTATCGTCCCGGGTGCTTGGGTTTTTGATATAAGGAAAAAGGGAGAAAGTAAGTAAGGTAGACAAAAAATCCTTCTTTTTCTTTGAACCCACCCAATCCAAAATCCTCCAATTCTCAAAGGAGAATAGAAGAAATCATACTTTCATACAATATGTTAATTGAATTCTATGTAATGATCAATAAATGAAGTTGAATTCTATATCTATATGTATCAAAATCTTAGTACCAATCTAAATCTATTCTGTAGATAGAGAGATATTTGAATTGGAGTTGACAAACAACCAATACCTAGCACCCGGGACGATAGGCACCACATCCCCCGCACTATGAGTCTAATCCACATATGAAATAGGCAGTCCACACATGAATCGGACTCACAGCGAACGGGTGACAATCAAAAGTACAGTCCTGACTAGGCGGAAGCTAACCCTGGAACCATCAACAAAACCCAAAAATGCGAAAGCAAGGAAATCATTTATGTAATATTCATGAAACAAATGAAATCCAATACGAATATAAATACGGGTTCCACTAATCAGTACACCTGTCCTAACCTGTCCCGAATCAATATCAATTCAATAAGGGCACACCGGCCATCAATAATAAATCAATACAGTATTTAAAGACAATATAATATGCAGTGAGTGTAAATGAGTGAGACTAGAACAAAGACTCGACACTCTAACTCCGCCTAGTAACCAACACCTGCAAAAGAAACTGGAAAAAGGGGAAAGAGGGGTCAGTCTCTAGAAGACTGAGTGAGCAGGAGCGATACATATAATATAGAAACATGCACATGCAAGTCATAAATCCCGAGCAAGGTTTTATTTAAAGTTAGTTCCCTCGAAGGGCTAGAAATTAAGTAAGCAATGCTCAGACTTTACGACTATTCATATTAAATTCATTAAGTTCATAAATCATACTCAATCAATAAGGCTCGGCGAGTGAGCGTGCACAATCTCCAACCAAACTCCGACCGTGTACGACAATTATCATTAATACATTAAATAGGTGATCATGCAATATATCATAATACACTCAGATCACATGCCATGTCCTAAATATATTGTTTGGGCAATCCGATGCCCGGCCTTCCCGCACAGTGCCTATCAATCAATAATCAATCAATCAATCAGTCAATCATTTTCAATCATAAATAAGTTCCAACCTTCTTCCTCCGGGTTGGTGGTGGGTTTGCAAGGCCCGACCACCCAATCATTGGCCAAAAGGGGTTACATGACTCCCCAGATGGCACTCAGCTCCCTTTCCCCGCCAATCTCCTGACGAGGTCCGGTACCGCTGTTCAATAGTGGGACTAGTGTGAGGGTTTACCGTCAGCCCTTGCCTCCTCGGGTCCCCACTCACACCAAGCCCCTGGGCCCCAATCAGTGCAATCAATCAATCAATCATTCTTTTCTCGCCAAAACATTTGATTCATAAGAATCATACCATATCCATTTGAAAAGGGTTTACTCGATCAATATTTACTCGATTAATCAGTATTTACTCGATTAATAATTCACTCGATCAATCAGTATTTACTCGATAACTTCCCTTTTAAAAGTAACATATATATATATAATCATAAGGTTTTGGCCAAAGCTTTTCACATAAGGGTTGTAGGGTTTAATATGTAACTAGAACGAAAACACCCTCACCTGGAATTCCACGAGACAAGAAACAAGAGCAATACGGGTGCCTATTCAATTTGGAAGTCTCCGCCCTGGAAACAAACTGTACAAGAGAAGGAACAATGTGTACTGGTGAGAAGTGACTCAATATGAAACCACATAGACGCACGGCAATGCTAAACACATGATATGAGATGTATAAGAAGTAAAATGATGTTATGGAGTTACATAATCAAGTAATTCTTTCAAGTACATTCCATACATGAGGGTTTCAAGCCCAATCATTTCATATATTTCATAATTCCTTGCAATCAAGTCATGAACTTCATATAACGTTTATAATTCAAGTATATCAAGTTTACAATTGTAAAATAAACAAATAGAGACATTCAAATCATTTAAATCTCACGAAATCACATCCAAATTCTAACTATATCAATTTTATATAATTCACACATGCCATAGTCAATTCAGGTATCACTAACGGATTCAATTACAAGGTTAACTAATTAAATCAAACAATATTCATATTATTTACAAAATTACACATATACCCCTTCAAGTTAGACAAATAGCTCAAATACGGCATATCGGAGTTCAAATTGCAAATCAAAGCATCAACATATATCATAGAGCATTTAATACATGCTTTCGTACACATTGGAATTCATATTGATCGACAAATCAGGCAATTGACAATTTATTGCAATTAAAACAATTAATTTCAATTAAATAGAAATACACAAAATAAATCACAACAAATCAATCGGGCATCCGATTGACGAACGGAAAGTGGCGTTGGACTCACCACAACGAAAGGGACTTTCTGTCCGAAAGTCACCGGAATGCCGCTACCGTAGCCGGTCGAACAGCCACCGGCCGCCACCGGAACACCGCCTCCGGTGGTCGGAAAAATCCCCGGAAGGACAGGAACGTGCGTCTCAGCCTGCTCAACAAAAGCCCTCAATCAATTTCAGAAAATGCCAAACACGCCGGACTTCGTTGACGAAAAACCGAATCAAATCCCAATGACGAAAACTGAAATTAAACGTAAACCGTAAAACCAAAATGAAATCCGGGCATACCGTTGGAAAGCTTGTAACGAGCCCTACAAAAGCCCCAAGTCAAACAGCCAGAAAAACCGCCGGAACAGTAACCGGTTCAGACCCGCCGGTTCACCACCGGTTCACCGCCGGTCCGCCGCCAACGGCCGGTTCTCGGAACGCCGTCGATGCCATCCGCTAAGTCTCGTCATTCCAAGCATCTTTTGTGAAGGCTCCACCACCAAAACCGGTCGGGAAAAGGCCGAACCACCACTCCAAAGTCCCGCCGCTGCGTCACCGCCGGAACCACCACCTACGCCGCGATTCGCTCGAAAAGGAGGTCGGAAATGGAACGGGAAGGGTCGAAAACATAGGGTAGGGTGGTTGTTGGCCGGCGAGAGTCGCCGGAACGCCGCCGGCGTGGAGGTGGCGCAACCTGCCACCGTCGGACCACCGCTGCGCCGCCGCTGGTCACTTTCAGGCCACGAAACTGGTACGCTTGTGACGGGCTCGTCGAGCTGATAAATTTCCACTATCAATTCGTCGAATTCCGTTGAGAAACGAGGGAGAACGAGCTAGTGTGTGTTTTCACACCTTGACTGCGTGTGAACAGCCTTCAGGCTGCTGATCTGATTTGGCACGCAAAACGAGGAAACCCGAGTATATATCTCGGATCCTCGTACTCAAAAACGATCGGAAGAACGGGCTAACGAAGTCAGAATTGGACAAACTTAGAGTCTACGGACTCGTCTCGATGCCCCGGACGCAAAGGAGGGGTCAAAGAAGTCAAAATCTCTACCGAACGAGAAGTGATCGGAAAACCCCCCTAAAAGAAGAAAATTACAAAAAGGGCCCTAACTCTAAAAGAGTTCAAAAGAGGCCCACACAACGCACCAATCACATAATTAAATACATAAAAAGGTTGAAAGGTGACATACCTTATTTATCGAATGAGCGGGGCGTTACATATCCAATTTCACAGTGGATGCAAATATAAATAACCCAATAAAAATATTAAAAGTATTATCAGTAATTATCGTATTGTGTTGTTTCCAAATATATATTGAATAATATTTCTTTTTTGAATTTTTATTTATTTAAATTGAGGATGAAAAGATTAATATATCATGATAAAATTAGCTAAATTCTATATTTTATTTTATTTTGATTTGGAATGAGGCCGCGAGCAACGGGCTACTACTTGCTCAATGCAACTATGAGGAGGATTTTTTAAAAATAATATTTAATATAAAACGAATTCATTAAATGGTATTAAAATTGGACGGGTTAAAATTTTATTATAAGTCGTCACATTTTATGGCGACCAATGAATTTCTTTTATTATTTTTTTTAAACTATGTGGCGACCCAACAACTTTTTCTTTTTTTTAATATATTTATGTCGGGGTCGCCAGAGATCTAGGCGACCCCCTATATTTTTAAATTTTTTTTTTTAATTTTTCTTGGGGGTCGCCAGAGATTTAGGCTATGATTTATTTATTTATTTTTAATATATTTTTAATTTTATTTTATTAAGGGGTCTCTTTCGATATTCAAATGATATCGAAAAAATATGAGGTTTATTTCGTTAGATTTGAATCATCGAAACGAATCCAAAAACAAAGACGGAATTCGAATCCGAATCCCATAACTCAAGTTACAGCTGAAAAACGAATTAAATAGGATAAATGGAACGTACGAACTGGAATTTGCTTCGTCGGATGATCAAACGACATCGAAAAAATACGAGGTTTGTTTCATTGAATCCAAATCGTCAAAACGAGTCCAAAGACAAAGACGGAATTCGAATTCGATTCCGAATCCCGTAGCTCAAGTTGTAACTGGGTCATATGGACTGAATTTTGCCTCATCGGATGTTCAAACGGCATCAGAAAAATACGAGGTTTGTTTCATTGGATCCAAATCGTCAAAACGAGTCCAACGACAAAGACGGAATTCGAATCCAAATCCCGTAGCTCAAGTTACAACTAAAAAACGAATCAAATAGGATAAATGAGTCATATGGACTGAAATTTGTTTCGTCGGAGGTTCAAACGACATCTAAAACAGAAAATATATTAAAAAACAGAAAATCTGCTGGGTCGCCACATAAAAAAAAAATAAAAATTCATTGGTCTTCACAAAATGTGGCGACTTATAATAAAATTTTAACTCATTCAATTTCAATATCATTTTATGAATTCGTTTTATATTAAATATTATTTTTGAAAAATCCTCCCACTATGAGCACTCCCATTCGGCTTGAGATCCCCTGTTACTAAATTCTGCTTCATCTCCTGCTACGCATCTAGATATTGGACACGTGGCAATTAAAAATTAAAAGTTTGATTAAGAGAATATATTTCTTAAAACGATAATTCCATGGAAAAAGGCGTTAATTCCATCCAAAAGAAATATGTTCTCTTAATCAAACTTTTAACTTTTAATTGTCACGTGTCCAATATCTAGATGCATAGCAGGAGATGAAGCAGGATTTAGTAGCAGGGGATTCAAGCCCAAGTTCCAGCAACTACTTCTCGCCAGAATAATAAATAATATCTCTTGTCCCTGCGGATTTGGTATGTTTATAGTAACTCCCATCAGGCTAAATTCTTTTTTTTTTTTTTTTGTTTCCGTAATGAATT
This sequence comes from Lantana camara, assembly GCA_037501455.1. Taxonomy (NCBI): domain Eukaryota; kingdom Viridiplantae; phylum Streptophyta; class Magnoliopsida; order Lamiales; family Verbenaceae; genus Lantana; species Lantana camara. The sequence continues at coordinate 5,631,616 of CM074864.1, forward strand.
TTTATGGGTCGAGTCGGATCGAACTACTTAGTTGTAAAATTCTCTATACCAATGGTAGCTATAATTTCAATGATTTGAACTCGAGATTTTTAGTTAAGTTAGTATAACGCCGAACTGCTAAGTTACACAATTGGGAATAGGATAATTTGTAATTTTTAAAATTCTTAAAAGTAAATTTGTAATGTTTTAATTATATTTTTATCTAAAAAGATGCTAATTGTAATTATGCAATTTGTAGGGGTCGGAACGTAAAAACCCGTAAAATAAAAACAAAATCATTGACGTAGTATACAACTACACATGCAAGTACTGCTTCACAAATCACAACCTAATTGAAATGTTTAGATATAATCTTGTTTTGGTTTTGCAGCCACAACTGTTGTTCTAACAACAAATTTTGTTGATCTATGGCGCCGCTACTACACATTGGTTCACTCGGAAACGAATCACTACAAGAATCGACAAAAGGGTCGTCGCCGCCGCCGTGGTTGTGCGCGGTGAATGATGGCGGGGTCGGGTTCTGCGCCGCCGAAAATGAAGGAAAAGCTTGAAAAGTCGGCAATGGCGGCACATGTTGCGGGTTCGGTACGTCTGGGAATTCGATGGTATTTTGTAGGAATGGGTTGTAATGATTGTTTGCCGGCGTTAAGTTATGTGGTAATGGCTGCTCAGCATATGGTTGTTGCGGGAACAACACCATCTGCCAGGTGTTTGATGAATTGTCGAAGCTGGTGGAGGGGTTCTCCTCCGCCGCCTGCCAACTGTTTGTTGAAATGTCAGCTGTGTTTGGGCGTGTGTCATCTGCTGCGGGAGCTGATGATGACATTATGGTTTCCGCTAGTATAATCTCCCAGTCCTGGGAAGATGAAGAATCAAAGAACTCGACTTCTCCAGACTCTTGTTGTTGGTGGTGGAATGGGTGTAGTTGGTGTTGTTGATTCTCTTGTTCTTGTTGTTCGTTCCAATCCCATATGGACATCAAATCCACCATGGAATTCGAGACGGGAAGCGATCTGGTGGATCTAGTCTCACTAACCATGAACGAACTGTCGTGTTGCGCGGGCGAATAAGCTTCTAAGTCAATAGAAATATCGTGACATGCCCCTGTTTCAGTTTCTGTGGCATTTATCAGTTCGCTCAATGAGGTGCACCTTGAGCCCATCTCACCCGAAGACACTCTGTTTGACACAGCCGGAGATAATTGCTCCCGTCTTTCTGATCTTGACCCTACTCGCTTTGAATTTGATGGGAATGAAGATTGATCTTTCAAGAATTCGTTCAAAGTCTCGATCAACTCCTCAGATATCGTCTGAACACTCGGATACTCAGAACTCCTACCAATGCCTATGCTTTTACAGGACGAAAAGAAATCACTTAGCTCTTTAAACTGCGTTGAAGCCTTCACAGTCGCTTCAAAAGCGTGCATGCAGTTCTGAAACTGTAAATGAAAGAAACTATCTAAAATAAGTGTGAGCCCATCGGAGATATCTTTGTAAAGCTCAAAACTTTCTTGAACTATAGCATATAGAGACGTTTGGATTAAAGAATGCATCTTTGCGGGGCCCGTTGGCTGTGTTGCAATTGCTCGTTCAAGCAAGCGTTGCCAATATGTGATTTTATCGAGCAGCATTGCAGGCTTAACATCTCTAACTGGCTCACTTTCGGCCCGTAGGTATCTCGGTCCGCTTTCCCTTACCCTATTTGTGTATCTCCTCTGCAACTTTCCCGTTAAAAAACACTCCAAACGCTCGTCCAGATATAGTGCAAAGGTCCTAACGAAAGCTGTGTATTCCCACGGGCTTGAATTCGAGTCATCTCTAAAAGATGCCAAATTGAGAATCTTGGCTCCCCTTTTCATGCAATGGAGGACTTCTCTTGGAAAATAAGGATCACCATCTTGGAACACGCGAAGAACGAGCATCAGGGATTTCAGGGCAATGACCCAGCTGCGGGTCCGGCCTATTCGTTTGCCTATGGCCCGCGCACACGCAGCGGCTTGTGATTTGTTGGAGGAGACGAGGTGTAGGACTTCCAAGACGTGTTTCTCGTCAACAGGCCAATCGTCGTGCGTGGTGGCTCTGAGAACCGCCACATCTATAGTCGATGAAGCGTTACTCGAGACCTTGGCAATGCCGATGCTGGTTCGATCTTTTACCGCGTCGATTGCTTTCTTGAGCCTACTCGGCATTGCTTTTGTTGTTGTCGATGATGATGATGCGGCGGCGGGGGTGGCCGGTGGTGGTGGTGCAAGAAAGGTTAAGAATGAGGGATCATGTTAATTTCAATGGTTTCCAAGCTAGTTTGTCCTCTTTAGGGAGGTGGGAGGAGGGGGTTTTGCAGATTTCTTGCAGCACATTCTTGTTTTCCTATGTTTCATATGTGTGTGTTATTGAGTTTTGTTTCTCTTTTTCCTTGAGTTTCTCCGAAGCTCACATTGCACAAGAATTTCGGCTCTTAAAACCTGATTCTTTTTCGGGCCATGGTTTATTTGGCAACCATTTGTCTATCTCATGGTTTTGGAGCCAATCAAACATTACATATGAAAGAATGCAAGTTTTTCTTGTCCTTTTAATGCCACATTTTACACTAAAGTTTAAAGAAATGTTTATTAACATGAAATTAGGATTGTGCAAAAAATTGAAAAAAAAAAAAGAAAAACAATAACGAATCAAACCGAAACAGTGAAAACCAAACCATGCCGAACCCAATTGTTTTTTATTTTTATATTTTGATTGCTAATCACATTCCATCCCTTTTTCATAAGTACTTCTAAAAGAATTTAGAAAATCTTTGTGTTTATTAAATTATTTGGTCAAGCTATCTCACTACTTTTAAAATTGACCTACTTGTAATTTATAAGAGAACTCATTATAAGTCGATCAAAAATTGACTATGCTAAAAAAGATATCACAAAAAAGAATATAACATCGCTAGTTGGATCACCACATTTTTCGAGTTAAGACTCTAGTCCGTATACGAAATGGGAATCCACATACGAGCTAAACCCATAGCAAATGAAAACATACGAACCCAATCTAGTTAGGCAATACATAAATAAAGCGTGAAAGCAAAATACTACTACAAATTCAATAATATGGGTTGACTGTACCATAAGAATTAATGAAAACAATGTACAAATCAAAAGCAAGACATTTATTTCACATAGGTCAAAAGTATCAAGAAAGAAAAAAGGACAATGTGGCTAATAAATTCAAGAAAAATGATGTGCATTAAAAATATGATTTATTTCCCTTTAAAAAATGATTTATTTAAGTTTTTTACCCCACTAAATCTTTAAATATGGCAGTTATTTTGGAGGAGCATTTCAAGTAAGTTCGTTTGTAGCTTTCCCATGTTCCATGGACTCTTTACTTCAAATTTCAAATATTATCTTTATTTGTATAAATAAATAATTAAAGTTTAAATATTTTGTAAAGAAATTAATACATATACATGTATAAATGTATATAAAATAATAATATTAACAGTATAGATTCCATTAATTCACTTTATATAAGGTGAGTGGCATATTTGTTCTCTTTTATATATTCTTCTCTACTGCACTTTTTCCAACTTTTCTATCTGCTCTGCTCCTCCTGCTGCTTCTGCTTCTACTTCTGCTTTACTTTGTTCTTAGTTCATTCTTCTCTTCTTCCTCTCTCTCTGTCTCTCTCTCTCTCTCTTTCTCTGTATCTCTCTCACACAAAGACAGAGTAATGGGTGACATTCTGCACCCACCCATGGATCAGCTCCAAGACCTTGAGTACTGCATTGATTCCAATCCTCCATGGCGTATGTTTTTCATCATTTCTCTTACTTTTCACACACAGTCACGTATATATGGAGCTTGGGTTTTCATGGGCATGATTTGGTGCTTGTTGATTTGTTTTCTTTGAATGTTTATGGCCTTCTTCTGTATATTTATGGTCAGCAACTCAGCATATCTGATAGACTGATACTCACCTGGTTCTGTTTTGTTGGGGTGGTGGGTGGGTATGGGTGGTTTTGTTTTGAAAGGAAGGTAATTAATATATGGGTTTTTTGTGGAATTAACAGTGAAGTGGGGCATAACCTTATTTATTGGCCTCATAAAGGTTGAAGCTTTACGCTGTTAGGATTAATGTCTGTGACTGTGGGTGTTCAGATTTGCAGTAATTTATTCTTCATTTTTGGGTTTTGATGAGTTGTTGGAGTAATGGGCTGACAAGAATGTGTGATTAATGGGGTTTTGTTGTCATGCAAATTAGTTATTAGGGACCAGGGATTAATCTTGATTCTTGTGTTAACGTTGGAACTGAGGATGTTTTGAGTGATTAGGTTTTCTTAATGTTTTTTTACTCGTTCTTGCTGTCAGGAACAAGCCAAGACAGTGCAGTTAATTATGGTGCATTAAATGTGGATTTGAATCCTTCATTTCTATGCTAAATTTGGCTCCCCTGTTTTCAAATGCTAGCTGTTTTAGAATGATGGATGTTATGGGAAACCTAAACTGTGGGAACCATTAAATGGGAGTCCTTTGGTTGGTGTGATTTGATTTCATATGAGCTTAGGATCTGAGAAATGTACTGTTTGTGTTTGCAGAGTTGATGTGTCTTTATAGTACATATGGCAAGATTTGATGTTTGACTGAACATAAGCAAATGGGAACTTGTTTTGACATAAGTGGCAATATAATTACATCCGGGCCCCTTTGGAAATGCTGAATACTAGCAGTACACCTCACCGGTAGGGTTCGGGCAAAAATTCAGAATTTCAAAATTACATATTCACCCGGTACCGCAGGCGGTATGGGATGTATATGTAATTTTGAAATTTATGGGTGGGGTGTGAGTGTAATTTCCATAGTTAAAGGGGCTCTGGATGTAATTAGCTCTAGTTCTTTGTAAGTCGTCTCGATCCCTAATTTTTTGTTTCTGATTTTATCTGCAGCTGAAACCATTTTATTAGCATTTCAGAATTACATTTTGGTGCTCGGCACGAGCGTGATGATTCCCACGTACCTTGTTCCCATGATGGGTGGAAGTGATGTAAGCTGAGCTCTTATCCCTTTAACTGTTTCAGTGTTTCCATTTTTTATCCTTTTTTTACTGCATGGTTAAATATTTACGAGTGGTGCATTTGCCGATCTAACAGGGAGACAAAGCTCGGGTTATTCAAACGTTGCTATTCGTGGCTGGCATTAACACGCTTCTTCAAACACTATTTGGAACTAGATTACCAGCTGTTGTTGGAGGATCATTTGCTTATGTTGTCCCAATAGCATATATTATTAACGACTCGTCATTGCAACGAATCGATGAGCCTCATGTAGTAAGTTCCTGTTTTTGTTTCTTTTCCTACTTCCGTGCTCTGGGGTTTTGTTTAATTACTGGTAGACCCCCCTCAAGTTTGGAAAATACATCTACCACCCCTAACGTTAAGGGATGCTGAGAAATCCTAATAAAGATTACGAAATTTTTGATGAACCCTCTTTTTCTTTTTGGTTTTAAGCAAAGATAACTACGACGTCCTTCTGGACCTCCCTTGAGGTTTAGCATAATTGCTGGTAGATCCCATGAAGGGGGTGCAGGTGTAATTAACCTTTCTTATATTTTATTAATTTGACTTCTTTTTGGCAGAGATTTATACACACTATGAGAGCTATTCAAGGAGCTCTAATTGTTGCTGCAAGTATACAAATAATTCTAGGCTACAGCCAAGTATGGGGTCTATTTTCACGGTATTGTTTCTTTACTCATTTCTTGAGAAGCTTAAAATAATTTCCATTTGTGGACATATTAATGAACTTTATGCCTTTTCTTCTCAGATTTTTCAGTCCTCTTGGAATGGCACCTATTGTCGGATTAGTTGGTTTAGGCTTATTTCAACGAGGATTTCCTGCAGTAAGTTTTGTAAAAAGGAATATCCTTATTTTTCCTGGAAAATGAGATGAGCACATATGTTGATGTCCATGAAATTCTAGTATCCTAATCTATGACATGCTGCTATGTTATCGGTTTTTGGCAGCTAGGAAACTGTGTAGAAATTGGTTTGCCAATGCTTTTATTGGTTATTGGCTTATCACAAGTGAGTGAATCTTCAATATTTTAAGCTCCACAAGATTATTCTATCTTTTTCATACATTTATGCTGTATAACCGGTTTTCCTTTTTCCTTCAAAATTTTGCAGTATTTGAAGCATGTTAAACCTTTGAGAGATTTTCCCATATTCGAAAGGTTTCCTGTAATAATTTGTGTGACCATTATATGGATATACTCTCTCATACTAACAGCAAGTGGAGCTTATCATGGCAAACCCAATCCTACTCAAATGAGTTGCCGTACAGACAGGGCCAACCTTGTTTCAACAGCTCCATGGTTGTATTTTATACCCCTTAATTATGTGAAATTACGCTTTCTTTTTGATCACCTGAATGTGATGAACATTGAAAAAAATGTTGATGAACTTGGATAATCAACAGAAGGGGATAACTATAGGGAGGAAATATGTTAGTAAGGGAGGTACTTGTAATATTCGTAACCAAGAGGGGATGTTTGTGTAATTGAATATGGTGAACAGGGGAGGATGCTGTAATAATTGCCTTTTTTTTAAGAATAATACTTATGTATTATGGGTGAACCTAGTATCTAATTTTTAGTTTTGTTTAAGGTTCAAATTTCCATATCCGCTTCAGTGGGGGGCACCTACTTTTGCAGCTGGACATGCCTTTGCCATGATGTCTGCTGTTCTTGTCTCAATGATTGAGGTATTGTTATAGTTATCCATTCATAATGTCTAGAACAGATATTCAATTTAAATTTGATATACATATATATTGATTTTGGTTTAATTTTGCAGTCGACTGGAGCATACAAGGCAGCATCCCGTCTGGCAATTGCTACACCACCTCCTGCCTATGTACTCAGCAGGGGAATTGGTTGGCAGGTTTATATTCAACTCTGATTTATTTATTATTGTTAAAAAATGAAAAAGAATATCAATGCATATCTTGAATTTAAATTGTACCCTGTTCAATTTTATCAAATTTCATGTCATGATGCAGTCTCTTAAAGTGCAATTTTGCAGGGAATAGGTGTTTTGCTTGACGGTCTCTTTGGAACATGCTCTGGTTCTACAGTATCTGTGTAAGTAATAATTTCCCTCAGCGAAATAAGAAAAGAAGAAAACATTACCATATTACACATAGTTACCATGAAGGAGTCTATGTAAGGTTTTAACAGTACAAGGGACGTCAATGTAATATCCTAAAATTATATTTCGATTTTTTAACATTAAGGGAATCGTTTAGCAACCGGACCGAACCTCAGGGGTCTGGTTGTAATTTATAATTATTGTCCTTCAGGGAAAATGTGGGACTTCTTGGACTAACCCGAGTTGGAAGCCGTAGAGTGGTTCAGATTTCAGCTGGATTCATGATATTCTTTTCCATCTTAGGTTAGTATTAAACGATCTTTGATGAAGATGAAGAAGAACTATATTTATAAGTTCTTTGATTCCTTATTCTTGTAATGTTTAACATCAATGTAGGCAAATTCGGAGCTGTTTTTGCATCTATACCATTTCCAATATTTGCTGCATTATACTGTGTTCTGTTTGGCCTTGTAGGTATGATATTATCATGCGTAAAGAGTTTCATTCTCTCTCAAGATTCGTAATTCGAGTTTTCACAAGAAGTTTATGTGTGATCTTTTCTGTGCAGGTTCCGTTGGCTTATCATTTCTTCAATTCACTAATATGAATTCCATGAGGAACCTCTTCATAACCGGTCTTTCGCTGTTCCTTGGGATTTCTATTCCTCAGTTTTTCGATGGATATTGGCATCCTCCTCGTCGTGGACTAGTTCACACAAATGCTGGATGGGTAAGTATCTTCGTAGCCGAATATTAATTCTTGTTTGTAGGCTTGCAAACTTTTTTTTTTTATGAATTTGGCCTAACCACACGTTCTCCCCCAGATTTGAAAAACTACAAATTTTCCCTATCAAATAATTGGAATTATATTTGGATCCATTAATTTTGATGATATTATCTCTAATATTTTACGAATATCCTATTTTGCTCTTGAAACTTTCTAATCAATATTAGAATCTAACTTAAGCCAAACCTCGGGGGAATTTTTTTGTAAATTTTCAAGGGTAGTTTGTGTAATTAATCCAAATCTCAATGTATGTCATTACAATCACCCCTCTCTAACACCCATGCCTTGTTTTCTTTTTTGCAGTTCAATGCATTCGTGAACACCATTTTCATGTCGCCTCCAACCGTCGGATTAATCATCGCGGTGTTCCTCGACAATACGATAGAGGTTGAGAAATCAAAGAAAGACCGTGGCATGCCGTGGTGGGTGAAGTTCAGAACCTTTAGAGGCGACAATCGCAACGAAGAATTCTACACATTGCCATTCAATCTCAACAGATTCTTCCCTCCCACATAGCTGCAGAAGATGTCTCAATGAAGGTTTTTGCTCTTTTTAGGCTACTTTTTGGGAAAAAAAGAAAGAAAAAAACATTCTTGATTAGTTTAGCTTTGCAATTCCTTTGAGGCTGTGAAAATTTTAACAATCTTAGTGCAGGTTGCTGATATATATCTTTGTTTCTTCAAACATTGATTATCCAATTCTTTTTTAGGGCCAAAAAAGTTGTAGCAAAAGGCCTTGAAGGAGTCTGTCTAGAGCATTCAAACAATGCTTTTGTAGGTTCTCTTTTTGCTTAATTTAACTTTTGATGGAATAAGAAGAAATAAGGTGTCACATGTATTTTGTTTCTTCACACTTTTGCAGTTCAATTTATTCTCTTTTTTACCTACTTTGATGGCCAATGTAATGTTTATAAAAGTACCCTCTAAATATGTCTGTCTTGTATGACACATGCAATTTGGTAAATTTACAAAAAAAAATTTGTTTGTCATGTTTATATCATCGTATTTGTGTGTACCATAGTCGACTACTAACACATGTTTCTGGTTGAATCAAACCACTTTCTGAATAATGGTACATCTTCTATGACCCCTTTATTAATACAAACATGTAGCCAATTGATCATATAATGAACAGATATTTCTAAAAGTATTATCTTATTGTGTTGTATCGGAAGTTTATCCTCTGATAAATTTAAGGAAAAAAACTGCGTCCTATGTCTTTATCATCATATTAGTGTCCGTGTTTAGAAGTTAGAACTCTTGTGGAAGCAAGAATACTTTTTGAACAAGAGAAAATAGTTGAGATTTTAGTTCTATTTTTACCGTGGTAGTATTCCATATATCATAAAAGAGGAAAGAAAGTATGTGAAATGGTAATTTTTAGTACTACTTTAATTTATTACAACACTAGGTAAATATTTAGGCACTTCCAAGGAATAAATTCTTGTTTCTTTTTTGGCTTCATGTCAAGGAATAAATTCCAAATTTACATCCTTTTTACTTTATGCTCTTAGGTTATTCTGATTGAGAAACATGTTGGGGGGCAGAAATAATAAAGTTTTCCTTAAGTTGAGGGGTAGAAATGATATTCTTTTAAAAGGTCGGCGCTGGTATACAACACGAATGTGTAAAAAATTGAGTTTAAATGTAATAAGTTGAATAATTCACTTTAAAGAATGAAACTCAGATGATCGTAATCGAATCAAGTAATATTAAACTCGAATAATTTCCACGTGTTCATTTTTCTAATAAATTCATACCAAAATAATTTGTTCAATTTTATTATATTTAAAAAGAAATCAATTTGGCTATGTAATGAGTTTAAATTTTAATCACACTCCACATTCCCAAAATAATTGGAAAGTACAAATAAAGAATTATTCAAACTTAGAGTAAAAGTTAACCAACAATTTAATGGTGAAAATGAAAAATTACATGCATGCATTAATATATATATATATATATATATATATATATATATATATATATATATATATATATATATATACCAACATAGAAATACAAATGTTACACGATACGAATATGGGGTGACAAGTCTTTTCTTAAATGCATTATATTAAAGGTATTCAAACACGAGTATTCGATATGATATGATAAATTAATATTTTCTAATACGATATTGATTTATAATACAAAAGAAAAGGTAGAAAATGGTTAATTACATTTAGCACTTTTTGGAGTTTTGAATATTATAAGCGGATCTCTATTAGTTATTTTATTATATTTTAGTCTCTTTTAAAAATTATGAATTATATCATATCAGTTTTTCGTTTAATTTAGGCGATGTCATAGATTTTGGACTTAAATTTGCTATTTTACTCTTGCATTAAATTTAAGGTAAACTTGGTATTAAAAAATTGTCTATTAAGATTGGTTAAATTGAGAAATATTTCAAGTCTTAAAATCTATAAAGTCACCCAAAATATAATAAAATGACTAACACAGATCCAATTATAATATTCGAAACTTCAAAAGGTGCTAAATATAATTAACCCGCCCAAAAAAATAGAACTTATGAACTAGTGCCTTTGTGGTTCAACATTGATTTTCAATCCACTTCAGAAAAATACATATGAGAAATACTTAATTATGAAATACACACACGATTAATGAAATTATTTTAAATTAAATAAAATAAAATAAAATTAATAACATTAAATTGTTATTATTACAATTTAGTTTTATTTTACTAAATTAATGTAAAAGGTGTGGGGCCCCTCCTCAAAACCCCCCAAAACCCTTGTTTTTCCCAATCTATGCCATTTCCCATCCATTCTCTTCTTTTCACACACCCTAGGCCCCCCAAACTCAGATACAATTGGCACCCCCAAAATTCAGTAAAATTACACTTTGCACCCCTAATTACAAAAATAATAATAATTTCACCCTCTTAAATATCATGGAAATATTTTCACCCTCTTTAAATATCATGGATAACATGGCTTTTGTTGTTGTTGTTTGTTTTTTTTTTAAAGGAAATATATTTGGCTTCTAACTCTATTTTCTCCTAAATTCTTATTTGGTCAATTATATTTATCCTTTGTATGTTTTCTAGATTTTAAAATTTTGAACAACTATTCGATTTATGAGGGTTATCCTTATAAAGCAGTAGTTATGCTAATCTTTTATGTATCATTGTAATTTTATTAGATGTTCTAGAAAAGAAATAATACTTTCATGTATAACGTGAGATGCATGAAAAAAAGTATTTGAAAATTCAACGTCTCCACTCCAATTTCCGAAGATGTGAAATTTTTTAAAATCTATTTTCGGTACTTAACTAAAGTCACAATTTATCAAATAGTGATGTATTGGATTGAATTTTGCATCCCTGATACCTGCAATCTCTTTTTAAATACACAAATTTAATACAGGACTACAAAATATTGATGTATCGAATTGAAATTTTGCATGAATAAATATCGTACGAAATATATTTTTATACACCGAACTCACAAATATTTCTCTCTCAATAAGATACTCATCACTTAAATGTAAAAGAAATTATTATTATACTATTTTGAGAGGACCAAATGTCAATTAACAGCAATTTAGGGGCCAAAAATATAATTTCCCCAAAATGATGACCCACAAGTGTATTATTCCCATATTCATGTTCTGACCCTTAACCCCTCACGCCACTGCCTGCAATAATTCCTTTACACTCGTAAATTTCACAAAAGCAGAGCCAAAAAAGAGCGCCAGAAAATGAATTCCGCTACCGTCCCGCCACCGCCACCGCCGCCGCCGGCGGAGACGCCGTCCCCCGCCGAAACTCTCGAAACGATAACTCAACTCCTAGCTCAACTTCTACCGGCAACACTCTCCATCACCTCCTTCGCCTCCAGGTGGCAAATCCTCCGGTCGAAGCTCGCCGCCGTGGAAAGTCTCCTAGCGGAAATCTCCGACTCGCCGCACTGGTGTGAGAATCCTCTAATTGAGCCTCTCCTGCCGGAGTTGCTGTCTAATCTCCGCCGCGTCGAGACTCTCCGCCACCACTGCTGCGACTCCTCGTCAGTTGGGCGCGGGAAGCTTCTGATGCAGTCTGACCTAGATATGGCCGCGGGGTGGCTGTCGAAGCAGATTAATGATCTCGAGCTTCTGCTGAGGTCCGGCGTCCTCCACCAGTCCACCGCCATTGTTCTCTCTCGCCCCGAGGCGACGTCTTCGAAGGAGGAGATTGCGTTCTTCGTTAAGGACCTCTTCACTAGGTTGCAGATCGGAGGGCTGGAGTTCAAGCGGAAGGCGTTGGACTCGTTAATTCAGCTTGTGTCGGAGGATGATAAGTCTGCTAATGTCGTCGCGAGGGAAGGGAATGTCAGTTATTTGATTTCCTTGCTCGATCTGAACGGTAATGACGCCATTAGAGAGCTCGCGGTTCTCGCCGTCTCGTTGCTCGTCGCCGCGGGCGATTCACCGCGGAAATGCGTGTTTGAGGAAGGGGCTTTGGGGCCTTTACTGAGAACAATTGAATGCGGCCCAATGCCGGTGAAAGAAAGAGCTGCCATGGCTTTGGAGTTCATAACTGCTGATCCTGATAATGCATGGGCGATTTCAGCCTACGGTGGTGTTCCAATTTTAGTCGAATTGTGTAAGTCCGGTTCTTTTACAGCTCAATCCCACGCCGTTGGAGCAATAAGAAATGTTTCGACTGTTGAAGATATTCGAAGTGCCTTAGCAGAAGAAGGAGCTATTCCTGTACTTGTTCAATTGCTTATTTCTGGGTCTCCGTCTGCGCAGGGAAAAGCAGCCAATTGCATATGGATTCTCGCTTCTGCGAATGAATATTTTCGTGAACTATTGTTGCAAGAAAAGGGTTTGCAGAAATTGTTATATTTGTTTCAGGAATGCTCGAATTCAGATACACTAGAACACGTTCTGCGTGCGATTTATTCGTTATCCGTCTCGGATACGAGCTACAGAGTGTTATCTGGATCGACCGCATTTATAGTACAAATCGCAGAGCTTGTAAAGCATGGTAATGTAATGTTACAGCACATATCTGCTTCTTTACTTGCTAATTTATCAATCAGTGATGGCAATAAGAGGGCTGTTAGTAGCTGTATGAGTTCTTTGGTGAAATTAATGGAGTCCATAAAGCCAGATGGAATGCAAGAAGTGGGGGCAAAAGCTTTGATATCATTGCTCTCTGTGAAATCCAATAGAAAAGAGTTTGTGAGGGATGAGAAGAGTTTGATGAGATTGGTGCAAATGTTGGATCCTAAAAATGAGGCAGTTCTGAAAAAGTTTCCAGTGGCAGTGGTGGCGGCCATCATGGCTGGAGGGAGCCAGGGCTGCCGGAAAAGGCTCGTGGCGGCTGGTGTGTGTGGGCATTTGCAGAGGTTGTCTGAAATGGAGGTGGCTGGAGCTAGAAAGGCGTTGCAGAGACTCTCTGCTAACAGGATAACTAGTATACTAAGCAGGGCGTGGAGGGAATGAAGGGCATACTAACAATCTCCCACCGATGAAAGGTAATGATTCTTGAAATTAAGCTTGATCTGAAAATTTTGTTACTTTGATTGTTTATGCTTGGCCTTTTGAGTCACGAGGTTCCTTCGATTGTGGCAAACCTGAATAAGATAGTTGCAGTTGTTAAGTGCTGAAAGAATTGATATCTACATTTTGAATCATCCCAAAGTTAGTTAAGTAAATTTGAGAAAGGATTTGAAGCTTTATGGTTTGAATTAGATATGTTGAATAAGAAGGTTTACAAAGTATGAGGATTCAAATTCAAGAAATGTTGATCTTTTTAAGGAAAAACGAAACGAGAAGGCATTTTAGATAGTTTCTTGCTACTACACTCTGTTTCCGTTTTTTCAGAGGCTCTTCTCATTCGATTTTGTGACTGTATGCCTAAAGTAGTTGAGTTTAGAACATTGAAATGAAACTTGTGGGGATCTCAATGGCCAACCTAAAGTGTAGATTCCATTCACAATAGGGAAGAAAGTAGTTGGTCTTAATCACCATTGAATATTCCAACAAGAGAAGTTCACATGATAGTTTCTAAACTTCTCAACTAGAACTAGACTTCTCTACTAGAACCATCACTTTTTCGTATACCTGTATTTCGGGACAGAGTTTGAGCTAGAAACTTCTATTTGGAGGGATGGACACTGTATTTCATAGATTATAAAACACAATTCTGTTTTTCTTTGCGGGCAAATTTTGATTTTTCGAAAAAAGAAATACCAACTAGGAGGAGGTAGGGACTTACCACCCCCCACCCCACCCAACCAATGCCATGCTTGGGTCAGTTAGAATCCAAATCTTGAATTTGTTGATTTTGTTCAATCTCTGGGGTGATCAACATAATGAACTTGTCTTCATGGTGGGTGCAATGTGTTTATTATGTGTTCCCTATCTCATTTTTCCTCTCATTATATGCAATTATTATATGACCATCTCCTAACACTCTCTGTCTAAATTTCCTTTTCCCTTTTCTTTCTCCCCGGCGTCCTGTGCAGGACATCGATCGGATTTTTTTCTAACCGGGACAAACACAGTGAACTATTAGTTCACCTCTAAGTTAACTTACAGCAGCATACTGTATTATATGGCGAAAAAATGACGAAGAAACGAAAAGGGTTGTCTCTAATTCACGGGTTCGACAATGGCATGGATGCGGGTTTTTTTAGCGAAGTATCCTTGTTTCGATTTTTTTTTTTTGTTCTAATTTATATTAAATTTATTTGATGTTTTTGAGTGAAGCAGAGTGTGTTGTCTGTTCTCCTCTTTCTTCCTAGTGTTTTCACCTCTGTAATTCCTTTGTAAAACTTTGTTTATCAATGTATATTTGTTGTCTTCTTCCTTGCTCACTGTCTTTGTAAAAAAAATGTTCGGAGCTTCTCACTCTCTCTTTCGCTCGAATAAATCTCTTCCATCTAAATGAAAAAATTGCTATGCTTCGCTTTTCGGTTTCTCTTTGCCGTTCATCGCATCATGAGATTGCAAATTAGAATGAATTATTAGTGATCTCTGCTTGCGAGCTTAACGAACCGAATCAAGAATCAAGTTTGTTCTACTTTAAGCCAACAAGGGTTGGTCCAAGTGGTTGGAGAGTTATTTTTCGAAGATAATGATCCAGGTTTAAATCTCTCTAGTCACTTGGGGGGTGTTTTAAGGGGGGGAAAAGGAATAATTACGAACGACCCTTGAGGTATGGTGAAAATACAAATTATCCCCTGAGATTTGAGAAATTACGGACATCCCCTTGACATGTTATCTTATCTGTTAAAATTAACTTCCATCTAGTTCATTGTCAAAATATGCTGGTTCCGTTTCGAATTAACGTTAGTATTCTTCAAATTTTTCCATGATAATTTCTGGAACATCTTGCAATTTGTTTATTTTTGACAAAATATTTTTTGCTTCATCTGAATTTTCTTTTGATGGAACAAATAATGTAGTTTTTGAACATCCTTTTTCCACCTGTGACAATTCTTAATCTTTGATTATAAATTTTTTTTTTTTTTTTCATTCATGAAGCATAATCTACCGATCTGAGCAAGACCACAAAAGAATGTCTTCTTAAGTCTAGACTTCTCCAATGTATTCTTCCTTTTCATTCTCGTCTTTATAAAAATATGGTTCCAAGGTCCATTTTAAATATGATTGGAAAAATCTTTCTTTTTCTCTCCATCTTGTTGACAATACTATTTTGAAGGTCAAAGACATTCTTTTATATTTTTCAGGGATTTCATAAATCATTTGTTTGTTCATAACTGGAAATTCCCAATGTTTTGTAGGATTCATGAGGTTAAAATAATTTTGCTAACTAATCCACATTATACTGCTTCTAATGAAAATTTATATAATTAAAAATTATATTTAGTTCCTGTAATATGGTATTAAGGAAAATATAAATGAAAGTTGATTCATCAAGAATTAATGCTTTAATTCTAGATTCATGAATCCTTTTATTTTTTCCAAACACTTCTTTTGGTAGTTTTTCTTAACTTCCTCCAATATGGTTACCCTATATCAAATTCTATTTTCTTCAAATCTTATATTTCTCTCCTTCATCGATCAATCAGATGAAACATAAAAAATAAAAAATCCATAGAAGCCTACTCGTCACCTACGTTCTTCTCACCTGCATCTGCCATCGTCTTCCCGCCTTTCTACCACCACGATTAAGAAAAATGATAAAAGAAATAATTTGATGTTTGAACATCAACATTTTTTTTTTCTTTTGTAATTTTTTTTGTTCTTCTCCAATATTTTCTTCTTGAAGATCGAGATAATAAATAAACGATCCCTTAACTAAAGCAACTCAACAACTGGGTATTTTTGGAAATTCAAATTTCAAAATTAACGGAACCCTAATGGCGCACAGGACCGTTTCCATTAAGTTTAGGAGTTAATATATAATAAATGAAATAAGAGGGATTAATTTATAATTATGATAAACCTCGGGGACCTAGATGTAATTGGTTGCTTTGAAGAGAAATGAGTTAGTTCATTATTTAATATGTGATGTTGCTTTGAAGGAATGAGAGGAAAGAAAACACTTAAATTACTACCATTAACATGTCATGAAAAAAAACGGGGCAGCCGCAGCACTCTCCATTCCGCCGCACTCCACCACCGCCAAACGCCACCACCCTTCAGATCAGCACTCACACAGCCCCAACCTATCCTCTCACCATTGTCGCCGCCTCACATCCCACTCCCCACCATCTCTTTCATTCACGTCACAGCACGCAACCGCCGAACGTACGCCGCCACACCACCACGCCACTAGTGTCTGTACTAAGCTTACAAAAGGTGTGAAATTGAGAAGAAATTGTTGTTTATATGTTTATAAATTTTGAATGTAATGGTTCTACTCAAAGTTTGTATTTTTGATTTTTGATTTTTGAATGGAGGGTTCTGGAATTGCGAAAGATCTGGGTTTTTTGGTTAAGAAACTCAAATTTGTATTTGAATGGAGGGTTCTGCAATTATGAAAGGTGTATTGTTGTGTGACTTTGTTTTTTTTTTTTTGTTTTTGGCTCTGGAATGACGAAAGAAGGATTGGTGTACAGGAAACAAAAAAAAATGTCATCCCTAGTCGACAACTCAAATCTACAAATGCACGAAGAAGGGGGAGAGTGTTCAGATGAACTTGAGTATGGCCCGACTGCAAAACTTGTATATGAAAAGCTGGATAGTCTCCTGGGAGCATATCAGGCTGAACATAATATATCAAATGTTCTCACTGGTAAGTAAACTATGTGGTTTTTTGCTTTTTGCCAACTTGTCATTTAGCTTTGTTCCTCAGTAACCATAAGATGAAAATCCCTTAATCCAAAAAATACTGTAGTGCATTGAAATTTTTGCACTTTGAAAGGACATGTAATGGTATATTTTTTATGCATAAGTGTCTTCATTGCAAAATTGGAACTATATAGTTTGACATATGGATACTTATGATTTGCTGTATATTTGAATTAATATGAATCTATGTTCATGTCCAAAAGATATCCCTCCCATGCCGACTCTCAATCTTAAGTCACTTCCCGCAACACCCCCTGATGCAGCCCCATGTAAGATTCTAACATCCCAGTTAGAACCTATAACGCCAGCAAAGACCAAGTTTTCTGGGACAAATTCAAGCACAGATGAAGCACTAATATATGAAAAAGAAAATTCTCCACTCGTCATGGATGGATTGCAATTGCACGGAAATCAG
This sequence comes from Lantana camara, assembly GCA_037501455.1. NCBI lineage: Eukaryota > Viridiplantae > Streptophyta > Magnoliopsida > Lamiales > Verbenaceae > Lantana > Lantana camara. The sequence continues at coordinate 5,649,226 of CM074864.1, forward strand.
TGTGAGGAAACTTATTTGACCAACATTCCAACATCCCAGACTCCAGCAAAGACCAATAAAGCTGAGCACAGGGGAGAGTGTTCAAGCACAGATGAACTTGACTTTGGCCCGATTGCAAAATCTGTATATGAAAAGCTGGATAGTCTCCTGGGAGCATATCAGGCTAAATATAATATATCAAATGTTCCCACTGGTAAGTAAACTATGTGGTTTTTTGCTTTTTGCAGTGGGTAGCTTGTTATTTAGCTTTGTTCCTCAGTAACCATAAGATGAAAATCACTTAATCCAAAAAACACTTGAATTTTTGCATTTTGAAAGGATATGTAATGGTATGTTTTTCATGCATAAGTGTCTTCATTTGCAAAATTCGAAGATAGTTCGACGTATGGATACTTATGATTTGCTGCATATTTGAATTAATATGAATCTATGTTCATGACCAACAGATGGAAGTTCAATCCCTCCTGGGCCGACTCTCACTCTTAATTCACTTCCCACAACACTACCTGATGCAGCCCCGTGCAAGATTCCAACATCCCGGTTAGAACCTATAATGCCAGCAAAGACCAATAAAGCGGAGCACAGGCAAGAGTATTCTGGGACAGATTCAAGCACAGATGAAGCAGTAATATATGAACAAGAAAATTCTCCACTGGTCATGCATGGATTGCAATTGCAGGAAAATCAGCCTGACACAGAGAAAACTGATTTGAGCAAAACCCCCCAGCAGAAACCAAGGAGGGAAAAGCACAGGCCCGAAGTCATAATTAAAGCTACAAAAAGTACTCCAAAATCGAGTACCAAAAGACCTTCCGTTCCCCAGAACAACACCGGAGTCAAGAGGAAGTATGCCCAAAGAAAAGGAGTTGAAAGTAATTCCACAGAAGAAAGAAGCGATGAAACTGGTTTAGACAAGAATGTTGCTTCTGATTCTGTGGACTCTCCAGTAGGAAAGAGGAAATATGTGAAACCGAAAGGAGTCTCCAAACCTGAAGAAGAGAACATGGATATGGGGGCACCTGAAAAAACAGAAGGAAAAAACAGACCGGCACTTTCCAGGTCGGTTGAACATTTTATCTTAGCTTACAGTACATTTATGCTTTACTTGCCTTCAAATTCCTGAGGAAAACATCTTAATACATAGACCTTTGCAGCTCTACTTTCATGGCAATGGCCGCACGATTCCCTGTCAGGTCAAAGATCCACCACGTGGAATCAGATGAAGAGAAACTATGTGCCAATAAAGAACCTGAGGTATGTTTGCTGGATCCTGACTTTGGATTGAACAAAGAGATGTTCAATCAGACTGTCTGTCGTGGGGATGTTAAGATGCTTGACTACCCTGAAGATGATAGTACTAAAGAAGTTAAGAGTGTCAAGCCCTTTGGAAGCAGTTCCGTTGAACTAATTGAAAATGATAATTTTCATGGAGGAGACACACAAGACACATTTTCTTCTCGGAATTCGGCAGATTCCCCTGTTGTGCAAACCGCTGAGAAAACTGATTCTTGCTTACCGAACACCTCAGAAGAAGAACCAAAGGCTGACATTAAACCAGATAGAGTCACCAGCTCTAATTCCTTTGCAAAGCTTCTACAAATGGTTGACACTGTACTACATGGTGTTTATGAAAAGTGATGTGACAGAAGATCGACACGGGCTATCGGAAAGTTCAGCCCTCAACCTTCACATTGCCTGCTGAAACTATTGCCTCATGTAGTAAGTCCACTGTGTCTCATCTAGCCAACTCAGTAGCACAAGCAACAGAGCTTGACTCCTACAAAATTAACCTACTTTTTGTTGGATAGTGAAAATACTAGTGTAAATCTATGCTAAGCAATACTATTGCAATTTTGAGAAATAGTGTAAATCTATGGTAAGCCGTTTCTTAGGCTACTGGATTTATAACAAATTCTAGAAAAGTATTTCTTATGCAAATAGTTGGCACTAAAGTTCTTATATTATTATGAAGGGGACCCTAAAGATTTATGAATTATAACATTTAGTCATTAAAATTATAAAAGCATAAGCAATAGCGACGAAACTTAAATTAAAATAAATATAACATAAAAACATTAACTAAAAACAGGATAAAATAACAAACATTAACAAGATAAGATTTTTTTTTTGAAAAAATTAACAAGATAAGATTAGACATAATCAATATGACAATTACAATGTAATTAAATAATACCTTCGATATTATTTTTGGGTTTCAGCTATAAACAAACAGGCAATGCCTTTTCAAATCCGGATCGGAAGACTTACTGATCACCTGTCGAATTGGTTCGATCGATTCAACCACCGATCGCAGATCGAAGAGCTTATTGGTCAATTGTCGGATTGGTTCAATCGATTCAATCGCCAGTCGAACCGGTATAACGTAATAAAGAAATATTTTTTTTAATTAAATATATGCATATTTATATAATATTATATATTTATAAAATAGATTTAAAATTTAAATATTTGAAGAAAATTAATATTATTCAAAAAGTATCTAATAAAATTCTATAATTTAAGATTATATATGAAAATATGCATAAATTATAAAATAAAACATTACATTAAATTTTGAAGGAACAAAATAATTGGAAAGTTAAATAAGCAAAACTCTTAATCACGAATTTACTTTCTAAAATTAAGGGAATGTATTTATATATTTTGACTATATTGTATAAGCGTTAGATTAGTAATTAAGGGATGTTATATATTTTGATTATTTTTTTATAAATTTTGATTAGTTCCTCCGTTTCTTTTCCTACGCCGCACCTCTCCTGCAATTTGTTGGTTTCGGCATTTGTTTATTTTTATTAACATTGTTTATTGAGATGGAAACATTCAACCCCAAGAAACACTTGAGGTTCGAATCCCTTGGGCCACTTGGGGTGTGTGTTAAAAAAAAAAAAAAAAAAAAAAAAAACCCCAACAAACACAGCATTGAAAACAAAAGCAAAAAAAAACCATTTTTTGAAAAATAAAAATAAAAATCATGCCATTTTAGCGAATCGGGGATCTGCTCCGGGTTTTATGGCGATATTTTTTCCAGCACTAAAACGGTACGGACACTGTCGGTGTTGAGGGGTCATTTGGACCGAACCATGCACTGGTCACCCGTTGAATCGACCGGTCCGATCCGGTCGTATTTTGAGAACATTGTAAACAAGTACAAGTTGCAACACAACTACAAACTTGCTCATTTCCTTACATTAGGCCTCTTTCGAGGCTTTGTGCGCGTATAATGAAAAGAATTGAAAGATTTAAAATGATATTGATCTTGCTAAAACTTGATCGAACTGACTTGTCGAACTGGTTGGCTTGCTTAGTCTGATCAATCAAGAATTTATAAGTATGAGCTCTTCTCGATTTGCAAAACACTAAACACCTAAAGGGTAAAACAGTCGAGGATTTAACCAGCGAAATAACACTCAAATCAGTATTGTATCCTTTTGCGAGAGAAATAAATACAACAAAATGCAGCAAAGGGCATTGAATGCTATTGAATTATTTACAAACTACTGTTCATTGGGGTTTTTTTATAGCCTTTGGGCCATTAACACATTACTATACGCATTGAGGCGTAACATTAATGGTCAGACTCGACTTGACTATATATTATAATCGACCTGACCAAGGCTATACATTTCGTACTTATTTTTCCTTTTTAGGTAAGATCAGATATTAACGGATATTAATGACCTCCTTGTACACTCTCCTAGGGAATATTTGACTGCGGGTTTATAGTTTTTTTTTTTTCCCTTTTTTTTTACTTAATTTATTTATAGTTGATATTCAAATTCTCAAAAATTATGTTTTTACAATTTAATCTTTTAAAATCATTTTCGTTGTCCGTTTTACTATTTGAAGGTACATCTTTTATCTGAAAATTTAACTAAAAAAACCAAAAATTTCAAATAGTGTAAATATGTATGAGAAAATATAAATATTTTATAATATAAAATTTAGTTTTCGAAGCAATACCATACCTATTCACAGCGGATGTTAGTTCTTCTTAATAGCTTTTAATATGATCATCTTAGAGACAAAAAGAGGAGGAAAAAAAAAAAAATGAAAAGAAAAAAAGAAACAAGGAAGTTTAAAAGTAAAGGAAAAACATATGAGTTTATGATATGATTTATACATGTATGTTGGATGTGAATTCTTGATTTAGTTTTGATTTTGTTATAAATTTTTAATCTACTTTGGATTTGCTTGTATTTTTTTTTTTAAAAAAAATAATGATTATATATATATATTTTTAGGACAAGTTTGATAAGTTTTATTAGGATTCTGATCATATAGATTAGTTATTTTCTTATATCTTTAAAATTCTACATTTATTGGAGTCCTTATACTTAAAGTTTATTTTGTATAAATCATTATTTATCAAAGAAACTAATTAATATTTATAAAAAAAGAATAATTGTCTCAATGACGCATGTGAGATAAGCAAAGTTCTTATAAATAATTATCCAATTTTTAATCTTAAACAAAACCGAAAAGGAAAAGGGCATCGAATTACTTGATGAAGTATAATACTTCAAACAAATTCCACAACTCCGTAGCTATTTAGCTATCTCCTTCCCAAGCTCCAATCCATACTCGAAGCTCCAACAATGGCGAATCAATCGGCGGAGTACACCGACGAAGCGAGCTTCAACAGCCACCCTCATATTGACCTCATCAACACCTTCTGCGAGATCACCACCTGCGCCTCCAAATCGGAGGCCCTCTTTTTCCTCGAGTCCCACGGCTTCGATCTGGACTCCGCCGTCTCCACTTTCATCGACAACGCCAACCCCGCCGCCGATGAGGCGGTGCAGAATCAGGCTTCCCCCGCCGCGCAGTCTCAGTATTCGCCGTCTGAGTCGCTATCTGCTTCCCCTTCGCCTCGCTCCCGATCGCCGTCGCCGCCGCCTACTTCCCGGCCTTACAGTCTCCGATCTTCTGCTAGACCTAGTTCGGGGACGGGCGCTTCCGGTGGAAGGCGACGCGGTGGCGGTGGCGGTGGAGGTGGTGGAGTTAGGACTATGGCGGATCTGAATAGGAACCCTAGAGATGAGGATTCCGATAGCGATCCTGATTTTGATCCTCAAGAGTATTATACCGGCGGGAAAGAGAGGTAAAATTCTTTTCTTTCTATTTTTCTCTGAGAAAAAAGGTAGTCCGAATTTTCCTAATTGTTTCGCGTTAAATTATCAAATTGAAGTCCTTAGTAGAACTGCAAGAGATTCACTCCAACAGGGAAATAGATTTTACTAAAGGAACATGACATTGCTATGAAAGCTTAATTCATAATCCAAAACATGATTCTACGATATAAGCAGATTAGTTGTAAGAAACTTTGCTGAATGAAATCCCCAATATCCAGTGACTTAAAGAACCAATAATTAAGGAAGAACTTAATCCTTCCCCATAATTTTGCTTAAGGGGTGATGAAAATGTGACTCGGACTTAATATGAAAAGCATCAAATGCTATTTTCAATTTGAATCTCATGTTATTTTATCTTACAGTGGAGTGCTTGTTCGGGATCCATCAAAAGCAAACGATGTTGAAGCAATATTTGATCAAGCAAGACAAGCTGGAGCTGTAGAAGCTTCAGCAGAGCATCTTTTGCCTTCTTCAAGCTCGAGATCCTTTTCCGGAACTGCAAGGCTACTTTCTGGGGACACGTCCACTGCTGCTCCTCAGCCCCCTGAAGCTGTTACTCACAATATTACTTTCTGGAGAAATGGGTTTACAGTTGATGGTGGACCTCTTAGGAGGTTGGAGGATCCCCAAAATGCATCTTTCTTGGAGGTATATTCTTCTTTGTTCTATTTATTGATCTTTGAAGATTGGTTCATGTCGAAGAAATGTAGATAAAGTGATGATAAGTTGTGGAGATAAGTTTTAATGCCCTCCCGTGAAACTATATGCAATTATGTCTATCACCTCGTACCTCCGTTTTAGCATTCCATCCTACAGTTAACCCCCATCTGTTTGATGTGGTTAAATAATGTTGTAATTCAAATATTTGTGAACTTGTAAAATTGTTCTAGTGCGTACATATGATGTTATCCAGGATTTTTAAAGTTTGTTTGATCAAGAGGGATATTTGTAATTTCATGATTTTCTTCCATAACGGTTGCCTCTCTCCATCCAGTCCTAAAGTTTGATAAATCTGAGTATTTTGTAGAAATTTCTTTGGATGTAACTAATTGAGGATTTTGCGATAGGTTTTCTGAATGGAAGTATGTGATTATTGTTGAATTATATTCTAATGCAGAGTATTAGGAACTCCGAGTGCCCGAGTGAACTTGCACCAGCAGATAGTAGGACTGCAGTTCATGTTAATCTTACAAGAAAGGAGGAAGATTACAAGGTTTGTTTGTACTTTTCTTTTACTATTTAATAATTGTTGTATTGAATCTTAGAGCTATACCTGTCGTAATTGTGTCTTTATTTGCGTTGTCAATCAAACAAAACAAAATTGGTGGAGTCAATCAAAGAATTTCACTATAATCTAATGTTCCTTAAAGATAAAATAAGGTGTAAAGATTCCAAATATACTTCTTTCTTGTTTCTTTCCCTCCCTCAATTTGGCTGTGGACGAATATATGCAAAGATACAATTATACACAAAATTCTCCCTTGATTTCAGAATTAGATGTTACCTTCATCTATAATTGTTTCCACCTTCTGTTCATTAATACACATTGTTGAGTGATGTAATAACTCAATTACAGTTTACGTTGAATTACGGCAATGAAAGTGGGGATATTTGTTATTTGTTAAAATGGGATGTCTGTGTGTTTACACATGTTACATGGGATGTCATTGTAATTTACATCTAACATCTTTCTCTGCACAGGAAACACAAAAACCCCGACGTGCTTTCCAAGGTGTTGGAAGAACTCTAGGTAGCAGCAACGATACAGACACTGTGGACCCCACCTCTGTTCAAATTCCCCTGACAACTGCCCCCGCACCATCTCTGGGTCTCATTGTCAATCAGTCTCAACCATCCACCTCGATTCAGCTGAGATTGGCCGATGGCACGCGCATGATCTCACGATTCAACAACCACCACACGATCAGAGATATCCGAGGCTTCATTGATGCGTCAAGACCACATGGACCCAGAAATTATCAGCTGCAAAGTATGGGATTCCCCCCCAAGCAGCTCATCGATTTGGACCAGACGATTGACCAAGCCGGAATAGCCAATTCTGTTGTCATCCAGAAACTATAGTCATTCGTGGTAGCTATATATGGTTTTCTTACAAGTTTAGTATCTTTATGCAAGAATATTGATCCATTTGCTCTTGGACATATGCTAAGACGAAATACTGTTCGATATCTACGAAATATGAGGAATTGGAGGTATCTATTCCCAAAATGCAACACTATGTTTTCGGTGTCAAAGAATACTATCATGTGTGTCAAAGAATTTACATTACTATGTTTAATTTTTCGTGGATAGTTTAGTTTGTTCTTGGCAGTCGCAGGTCAATATTAAATTTTAATACCGTACCTTAGGCCAATTGTTGTACTTGATTCAAGTTCGTGGGAATGCAGCTATTATTGGTAGGAAGAGTTTTACACCTTAAGTGGTTCGTTCCAGTTCGATTCATGGAAATGGGTTATAGAACAAAAAAATGTGATATGAATATTAAATTTTTTGTCTAATATAATTTCAAGTCGTGAAATCAATTTCAAACTTACATACTTACAAAAATATTAGTAAATAAAAATTTAGGTAATATTATTAAAGTAAACATGTTGGGGTTGGAGTTTTCGTAGTTTACATAATTTGTCAAAATTTTACACTGTCATTGTGATTATCCCTTGATTTTAAGCGGGGTGTTATCGAACCTAACTAAAGTTACGGAAAAAGAAAGGATTAAAATGTATGTTTCTTAGGTTTTATTTATCACAAAAAGCATAAAGAAAGATCAAATTGAAAAGAAAAACAAAAAAATTGCCATCCCTCCTATCCACAAAGAAAGATCAAATTGAAAAGAAAAACAAAAAAATTGCCATCCCTCCTATCCACAACATGAAGAACCATAAACCAAAGTTCACAGATCGAATCCACACACTATGTATGATCCAACAGTTCACCACAGAAACTACTTATTCATATGATATGCGATGAGCCCAAATCAAAAAGAGCGGACCCTTCAAACGATACCGGCCTCAGGGACCGTATTTTGATCTCATAACTTGTACGCGTCGAAATCCCATCCCAATGATGTTCCGGATTCCATGCAGTGCCGATATAGCTCCCGCAGTTCCTGCACAACAATCTGGTCCGCCTCCGGAACAACCTCCACGAATATGGCAACCACTTCACTCTGTTTATTAGAGTGAAACGGCTCTCATCTATCGAAAAGAATGATATAACACCTCGTTTCATCGATTTCCCATACTTCTCATCGATTATGGATATGTTGCGGTTGCACGAGTTGAGGTTTAGGTCGTACCCGCAAGAGTCACAGCTACAAGAAACGGTAGGAGCAGCGACAGAGTCAGAATTTTAACAGAAAGGGAGCAAGATTACAACGAAAGAACGAAAAAAACGAACCTGTAAGACACATGTTTGCTGAGAGAGTATGAATAATCTGAAGATGATAATGGCAAAACAACCTCAGCAGTACAGCTCCCTTTGCTCATTCTTTCACCTTCCATTATGTGTAGTGTGTGTGTGTGTGTGTTTTTAAGTGTGTTTCTGTGTAATTTAGTGTGTGCAGTGTGTGTAACTGTGCACTGTTGCCATGGATGACAAGCTTTATCTGTGCTCGTTGTTCAGACTTCAGAGAGGACAAGGGAGCCGACAGCTAGGAATGACTTTTAACGGTAACTAGCTGGGTAGTGATTGCCTGTGGCCGGGTGTAGGACGAGTTAGTGGACCCACTTTTGGACCAAAATGAGTCTTGTTGAGTTTATAGCAATTAGGGTCATTTACATATTTACTCAATGAATTCAATTATTTTTCTTTACCTTTTCACTAACTTAAAAAGTAGGGCCGCATTTTTTTGGCGAGTCGGGCCGAACACATGCTATTGCTTGATATGATTATCAGAGTAGATTTCATCGTAAATTAAGTTTTGCATTTGATTTGTTTTTTAATTGTTCGAGTCGAGTGCGGTGAATTGCTGAACAAATATTAATTTACTCATTATTGTCTTATAATGTTTGCCCAAAGCGTACCTCATCGATAGGTTTTCACGATTAGTTGCATTAGTGAGAGTCGAAATCAATCCGTAAAATACATATTATTAAGGTAATGTCTAAAAAGACATTCTCATACATTTAATTTTGACGCTTCAAATTGTTTTTAACTGAACATGTGAGATTATTTGACTGTATATATATTTTTTGGACAATGTACAACTTAGTGACAAGATTTTCAAATGAATTTCACACAATTTTTTTTTTCTTTTTTTTTGATAACTTGAAAATTTCAAATTGTATTAAAAAAAACCCATTTTATTATATTTCTCATGTAACATTTGAATTTATTTTCAAAATTTTGAAAGAATTTATTTTTTTTAATAAAATTAGAAAATAAAAGAGCTCGGGCGTAATCGAGAAGGAGGTATCTGCCCGCGGGCAAGCTGAACCCCAGAGTTCCGACACCAGTCCTCCGCTCTCCCCTCAACCCCTGCAAATTAGGGTTTCTGTCTCTCTCTCCCCTCTTTCTCTCTCTAAACCCAAGCATTCATACCACTCAGAATCTACGCTCATTGCTTCCTTGGATCCAAAGTGAAATAATTCGAGATATGGCGAAGACGAAGCCGGGGAAAAAGGACGTCGATTCTTACAACATTAAAGGGACCAACAAAGTTGTCAGACGTATTTACATCTTCTTACCTTCGCTGTCTCTCTGTGTGAATTTTAGATTTTTGGAATGATTTCTTGCTTTTCTATGATTTGTGGCCAAAAGGTTGTCTTTTCCCTTTTTCTTTTCTCTTTTTTTTTTCCCCCTGTTTGTGTACGTTGAAATGTGCAGACACAATTTTGAGCTTCTTTCGGTTCGTTGGTTTGTGCTAATGTCCGTAGTTGATGCTTTGTGCTGGGTAGATATGCTCCCATTTGCCAATGAAGTGGGAAACAACATTGTTGTTGAACTTTGAATGGTTGAGTTGGGCTAGTTGCTGAAATTTTCCATGTTAGCTACCGTAGTTTTGCTCACTGTGTCTATAATGTTTGTCCTGATACTCTCTTGCAACAATGTGTGTGAATATTCAATTTAGCTTCTGTTGAGCTCGTTGGTCTGTATCCGATAGCACACACATAGCCATATATATTTCGCGAAAAAAGTGGTTATCATGTAAAATTCGAACTTTTATGTTTTACTAACCTACATAATTTATTAGTGTGCGTGTTTAGTTAGATCTTGAGCTCTTATGACTTAATGAGTTTTGTATGCACCTATGTAACTAAGATGTTGGTTGTGGTGTTTATGTAGCTGGGGATTGTGTGTTGATGAGACCTTCTGATTCAGACAAGCCACCATATGTGGCGAGAGTTGAGAAAATTGAGGCTGATCACAGGAATAATATAAAAGTACGGGTTCGCTGGTACTATCGCCCAGAGGAGTCAATTGGGGGTCGTAGGCAGTTCCATGGTGCAAAGGAGCTTTTCTTGTCAGACCACTTTGATGTACAGAGTGCTCACACCATTGAAGGCAAGTGCATTGTGCATAACTTTAAGAACTACACCAAGCTTGAGAATGTGGGAACCGAGGACTACTTCTGTAGGTTTGAGTACAAGGCTGCTACAGGAAGCTTCACCCCAGATCGTGTTGCTGTGTGAGTTTCACTTTTTAACAGATTTTCTTGATGACAAATATTTCAAAGGCAAAGGATTCATGTCTGGTTATCTAATGTTTGTATTCTTTTTGTAGCTATTGCAAGTGTGAGATGCCGTATAATCCAGATGATCTCATGGTGCAGTGTGAAGGATGCAAAGACTGGTATGCTAACTTTAGTTTTATATGCATATGAAGTATCTATTGTACAATAAGGATGTTGAAGAATTCAATGGTGAAATATGAAGAAGATAATGTCATTGGCAGTCGCTTTTTTTGTTTAAAGTTAAGTTTTCTGGAGCCCGCTTGCCATTGTTGCAGTTGTTGGTTGACTTATGGTTTATGTGTTCAGATTTTAACGCTCCTCTCTCTCTCAAAATCAGATTGCCCATGGACTCGGCCAAGCTGCGGGTCACCATGTAATTCAATCTGACCAATCAAGTCAGCTGGTTAATTCACATTTATAAAGTGATTTCGGGAAATAATATACTGTATCATCAAGCAATCAACTGCTTTAACATTGAGTATTGAATACGGAGTGTCAGATTAAGCAAGAGGTCAATTTCAAATAGGAACCATAAACAGTATAAAACCTGCCAATTGACCCAAGTTCCTATGGATTTATGGAGCGATTTGTTCATATATTGGGGTGTGTGTAACATTTTCAATAGAAGTAACTGGAATTTGCTGAAAACATTTAATTTTATGATGCAAAGAGAAAAACTGCAAGTAGATAGCAAATAGTTCTGATTAACAAATGTTCTTATTGAATCCAAATGTTTGCAATATTTGCTTAAGCTGGTTAGTTGCCGACTGATCGCCATTTTCTATAGTAAAGTGGAGTGGGGTTGATTTCTGAAATGATAGTGGAGGTTAACTTAGGAGATGGCCTTAATATTCTGTAGAAGGAGAGCATGATGCATGTAACAGTGTGAGTTTAGTTATTTATTTGGCTATTTACATCATGCCGTCTTGAGGATATGAGAGTATTTGATAGAGTAGTTTGAAGATTTAAAAAGGTTACAGTTTATTGTAGTGAAATATTCCTGATGATGGTTTGGCACATTTCCTTTTCTTTAAATCTTTTTTGACATCCTATTTCAAATGCAACATTTTGGTTGAAGGTTTCATCCTTCTTGTATGGGTATGACCATTGAAGAAGCAAAGAAGCTGGATCAGTTCTTGTGCTCTGATTGTTCTTCTGATGATGACGCCAAAAGGTCCACGAACTCATTTCCTCCATCACCGGCTTCTGAAGCAAAGGTAGGGGCCCGTTTCTCCTTTCTGACCCCATCTAATTCGGGGTGTGCTTATAAGAAATAAATAATCTCATGGGTTTGAGTGAGCGAAACCCTTAACTTCATGATTCTCTTTCATATTGGGTCAAACGATATTGGGATAATTACACTGGCATACCCTTAGGTTTGACATAATTACACAAACTTCCCCTCAGGTTTGGGAAATTACAGGAACTTTCCTTGTTAGAGGACTTATATTACACCTAGATCAGTGATCAACTCAAATTTTGATGTCAGGGAAGTTTTGTGTAATTATGCCAAACCTCAAGAGAAGTTTGTGTAATAGGCCGATTTTCAAGTGAAGTTTGGGTAATGCCAAACCTCAAGATATGTTTGTGTAATTAGGCAAACCTCAAGGGATGCAGTTAGATTATCCCATATATATATTTCTCAGGCTTTCTATGCTGAAAAAGCTGGAAAAGTGATTTTAGGAAAAACTTCTGAAAACCCTCAACATGTTTTACATTTTCAGAAAAAGTTCCGATTTTTCTTCTTTTTTAATTCATGCTCAATTTGATTATTTAGGTGGAGCCGAAGCGCAGGAAAAGGTAGCACAGCACCCAGCGGTCATGATGCAGTATGATGATGTACTCTTTCGTGCATAGTAGTGCAGCGATTTGTTGTATTTGTGGAATTGTACAGCGCAGCGAAGGGCTTTTTCTTAATTTATGGCAAAACTTTGTCATGAACTTGCGATCGATTCAATGCATGTCTATGCAGACCAAGCCATTACATTCCTTTTGTCTCTTCACTGCCTCAGAACATGGATATTGTGTTCGTTACGAGCTCCTTTGACCCATTAACCCGATTTTCCAGGAAACCTCAAACTTCTCTATCTTGTGATTATTTTTTCGTTCTCTGTTTTTTTGGAGAATCAACTGTCGTACTTGTTATTCTCATTGCTATGTTCTTCTGTGTATGTGTGTCGTGTCAAATACTATTGTCCCGGTTCTTGCTCGGCTTAGAACTTAGTTCATTCTATGAATGCTAATGATGTTGTAGATATGTATTTCAACTTGGTTCATACAAGATAACCCAGTCTTTCGGTTCGGTTACCCGTACCTGCGACTGTTTGAACCTATTAACATCGTTTAATAGAAAACAAACGAGGCCGATAACCATTATTATAGAAGGTTTTGCGAAAGTTTTGTCACTCTTGGAAATAATAAATTGAAATAAACAAGTTTTTTTGTTATCTACTATTTTTCTTGTAACCTTCGAATTGTCAGAAGCTAATCCACTATGATGCCCGATAGGAAAAAGAAAATTATAGTGCATGAACACATATATGAACAAAATTTGTCATATATTGATGGGCTTTTGTTACGATAACCGACGCGATATGACAAGATATATTTGGTAGTTGTAGAAATATTTGTCACTATAGTTTCAAAAATGTTCATTATAAAATACTAACATGATCTGTGGACTATTTTGTCTCCCCTTTCGGTTGATAATGTATGGTTTTCAAAAGGAGATATTTATGATGTACGGATACTTCTAAAAATATCATGTTGTTGTATCGTGTTGTGTCGGACACCGTATCCAACACTCCTCACGTGGAAAATTCAAGAAAAAATCCGTGTCGCCATATCCGTGCGTATCGTGTCCGTGTCCGTATCCGTGCATCATAGGAAGATATGTGATGTGGAACGATGTCATTGGGACATCTGGTGTCACATGTTTTTTCGGTGTCGAAGGAGTCGAATGGGCGGACACTCTCCCAACATACTTTTCAAAGAAAAAAAAACTTACAATTTATCTCATTTTTTTTAGAGCATTTATGTCAATCTTTTAGTGCAAAAAACTAACAACTAGCGGTTAATTAAGAGGTCTCATGTCCTCTTCTAACAGAAAAATCAAGTTATATATCAATTGGATTGTCGAAGACGACTTAAACATCATTCCCCTTATGTGTGAGGGTATCAAAGTAGTCGTTCTCGCTTCTCAAAGTATGAATGGTTTTGTTATCCAAGGTAAATCTAAAAAGCCCAACAATCTATCACAATATTCCCCAACGGATAGTCCTTAAACTCAACGTTGGTGATGAGAGAAACAACAATTTGCGAGTTCATCGGTGATATTATAAAAATGGTGTGTTTTGACTTTAATGTTATAACTTTAGTGTGTTTTTCATTTCTTTTATAAAATTGGTGTAAGACGTGTTTCTTACTAACGTCTTCATCATATTTCTTATTTTTCAATTTTTGTATATTTATAGTTAATGCCCAAAATTTATAAATGTTTTCATAATTTCTTTTAATCGATGTCTTTCTTCTGTTATAGTATCTAGTTCTATTTTTGGTTTATAACTCATAATTAAGCGTGTGACATTTGATATGCTGTATCTCTTTTTCTTTTGGTATTGTTTAAATCTTCGTTTGCAGTTCTTATCATTATCTCTTGAGTTCGTTGTGATATATTTTTATCGTGTCTTAAATTATGGTATGCCATTTTAACAAGATATTCATCTATAATTACTTGTTCTTCTAATTCTCGTATATCTCGTGTTATTCTTGTTCTGTAATTAAATCTTTCCATTATGTTATAGATAATTGTGTAACTATTTGTTTTGATTTTTCTAAACTAATAATGTTTTTCAAATGTTGTGTCGCATCTGTTTTACGACCTTCGTTTTTAGCTTTTATGTAAAGTTTTTAGCTATTATAATCATACATTTTTTGAATTATAATTTTAGTTTTAGTATTTAGAATCGTATACGGGCTCTGATACCAGAAAGGAATCAGAGTGTTTCCTTGATAGTGGTGGTTAATTTAGCCATTTGATCAGCTAATTGTGTAAATTCGTTTTCAGTTATTTCATTAGAAGATTTCTCTTCTTTAAAGTTTTTAATAGAGGCCCGTGTACTAGTACTGGTTTCATTAGTTCTTTGGTTTGGTGGTAGATACGTATAACATGTACTTTTACTTTTTAAGAGTTTAGGTGTTTTATTTTGAAAAACATTTGTATTAACTTGTTGTATAATAGGTGTTTTTGGTATATATTTTATACGAGAAACTTCTCGAAAAATATCTTCCATATATATTTTGTCTGTATTTCTAAATTGTATACTATGATGACTGTTTGTCAAAGCATATCCAATGGTGTATGTTATTGAAAATGGATAATCATTTGTTTCCATTAAATCTTGTCTATCAAATTTATAGGCGATGTTTAAAGATTTATCTAGTTTTTCTGTTACAAGTGGTATAGCATAGTGTAAGGCTACATTAAAAAGTAGTTTAGTATAAGCTAAGTTTCCTTCGACTATTCCAAGTATTTTATCCTTTATGTTCATAATTCTATCATCACATATAGCTAGTTTTATGGGTGAGTTTATTCCTTCAGCAAATGTACTCTTAATTAGTATCTGTATTGTAGAGATATGTATATATCCTATTTCACTTGGTGTATATTTTGCTTTTTTAATTTTCTGAATTATATCAGCTTTGTTTATCAACGAAATGGCTTGTGTTCCTTTTGTTGTAGAAATTTCAATAGGTGTTTCACATGTGAATTTTCCATATAGTATAATGTTTTTTCTGCTCAGTTTTGTTTTCAAATCTGTTTTCATATCTTGTCCATCAATTAAGTTTAACTTTTTTCTTCTAACTTTGTTTAATTTTTTGTTGTCTATGACAATATCTTGAGAAAAGTATCCGTATTCTTCAGTTGTTTCAAAATTTTCAATCTGATCTATTAAACTCGTCTCCATGTATATAATCTTTAGTATACAAAAATATAAATAACGTTTTCAAAACGAAGTTTATATTGTTTACCTGTTTGTGTGTTCATATCTACTGTCTTCATGCACTCCATGTTACCTGTTCATCATTTCTTCGAAGCATATGTTTGATTTTTGTATGAGAAATGTTTGGTTGTGTATAGTTGTGTATGGTTCTGCTATTCAGGCATGAAGCCAACAGAAAAGAAAAGCTCAAAGGCTTTTGAAACTCAGAGAGTTTTGATCAACACATGATCTTTTTACTCCATTTAAGTCTGAATATTACATACTACATTGAGGCCATTATATAGGCACTCGACTCACTATTACAGACGCGTTTTTATTTACAAAAGTAAAAAAAGTAGCAAAAACAATAATGGTGCTCTGCACCTAAAAAGCAGACAGAGACATAAAGTCTGCATTATTGAGGTGTGTACGTCATTGCTTACGTATTCCCTTGAGTGTTTGACGTCATTGCATGCGTCAGTTTACATTATTCTTCAGTAACAGTGTCTTCCTTTATTGACTCGTTTGAATTATGGGACCCTGTTTCTTCAGCTTTGTCTTCTGGTTTGTCTTGGCATATTGCACAGCTGTGTTCATCAATTATTTCGCTGTATTCGCAGAAAATGAGTTTGACTTCCATAGGAAGTGTCTTCAAGCTGTGTTCTTCAATTTTGATGAAGGTTTTCTCAAAGTTTTCCAAAGTTTTTAGCTGTATCGGTGGAATTGTGTATCTCGAAGATCCATATATCAGATGATAATTGGATTTATAGTTTATTTTGACATTACTGTCCTTGTTTATCTCTTGTGATGCATAAAATATTTGATTTAGTTGTTTTGCAACTATCTCATTTATGTCATCAAGTGTCTTCATTGTATCAATGCAGGGGTATTCTCCATTTGAAACTATCAGTTTGATAATTCCATGAGAGTATACTGATACTCCTTCTTCGTTGAAGATAGGGTATGAAAGTGTAGATTTGAAGACTATTTCTTTATCCATGTTTCCTTTTGAGGCTCGTTTAGCATAGTCTTGAAGTGTAGACATTAGTTTTGGGCTAAATTTTCGAAAACAGTTTGGGTTTTTAAAATATAGGGTGTCAAGAAATCCATGTATGAAGAATTGGTATATCAAGTCTGGGTCTGTTTGTTCAAATACAACGACTTTTGGGCCGTTTCTGTATACTGGGTACCAAAAAAGGTTGTTTTTGTCTATCTCTGGGTTGTATTCAAAAATGGATTTCAAGAGGTTGTCGAATTTTTCTTTTGAAGGTTGTATTTGGGCCTCTTTTTGGGCTGGTGTTTGAACACGATCCATTGGGTTTACTGTAGGTATGTTTCCAAGAACTCTCATGTGTTCTTTTAGGCTGTTTTGGGTTTGAAGAGTAGGATTAGTTTGAAGAGTATTTTTGTAGGTTTTGGTTTCTTCAAGGGCTTGTTTGGCTTCTTCAAAACTGGTATAGGATTTGTGTGTTATTCCTGAATGTCCTAGTATGTGTATACTTGCTTTGGACCAATGGTCGTAGATTCCACGGCTTGGACCATTGAATATTGTGTACCATTTTTTGACCTGTTTTCTTTCATCTTCACTATCTGCTGATGATGAAGTATTCCCTTCTGCTGCTGTTTGTGGAAAAGTTTTTGATTGTGTGAATATTTTGGGTGGATCCACCACGCTTGCTGGTAGCTCTGATGGTGGAAGTCCGGCTGCTTGTTGAACAGCGTGTAGTGCGGCAAGAAGTTCTTGTCGTTGTGTCATCTTGGATTCTGTGAATCTTTGTATCTCCAGATATTTGGCTTTTGTGAATTGTTGTATCTCACGATCAATTGTTTCAATATTTTGTTTCATCAAGGCTATCGCGGCCTCCATTCTCGTGTGAGTGTGTCTGCGAGAGCGTTCTCTTCTGATTTTATGTATACGATGTGAAATTGGTATCTTCGTATTTCGAGCTGCCACCGTATCAATCGTCCTTGATTGTAGTTGTCTCGGAGTGTATACCTGTAGAAGTTTGTTAAGTATTTTGAGTCTGTTCGAAGTTCGAATTCTCGAGGTAAAAGCTCGAGTTTCCACTTCCGAAGTATCTTTAGACATGCAAGTGTCTCTTTTTCATGGACTGTATAATTTTTCTGGGTTTCTGTAAATGTCCCAGATATGTATTTACAGAGTTGTGTAATTTCGCGAACCTTTTTGGTTCTTGTATTCATATGACCTTCAAGGTCGTTTGTATTCATTTTTTCGGCTGGTATTGCAAGCATGCAACCAGACCATGTATCATTTGAAGCATCTGTCTCAATGATAATAAAATCGTTTTCCTTTGGATTGTATAAAACAGGTAATGTTTCACATTACTGTTTTATTTTCTGAACTTGTATCGAATCATCAATTCTCCAATTCCATTGTATTTTCTCAGAAAGTTTCTTTTGTAGTTGTGTTCTTTCTTTAGCAAGGTTCTTTATGAATCCTTGATCAGAAATGTAGTTTAAACATCCAAGAAATCTTTGTAGTTGTTTTCGATCAGAAATTTGATTTGGAAATTCGTTTAATTTTTTCAAAATATTGTCTTGAAGAACTATGTTTCCTTGTGAATCAAAAGTATTTCCAAGAAAATCAATTTTTTGTTTACATAGAACTGCTTTCTTTTTAGAAAGAATTAGTCCTTTGTCTTTGCATCGTTTCAAAACTATTCTTAGTTTTTTCAAATGATCTTCTTTATCTTGATTACTAAAAATGATAATATCATCAATGTAAGCAAGACAAATGTCTTCTAAACCTTCAAGGTTTTTGTCCATAAATCTTTGGTATATTCCAGGCGCTTGTTTCAAACCAAATGGTAAAACATTCCATTGGTAGTGTTTTTGTGGAGGACATGTAAAAGCTGTTAACGGTTTTGTATTTTCATGCAACCGTAATTGCCAATATCCTGATTTAGCATCTAGAGTACTAAACCATGTTTTTCCTTTCAATCTATCTTTGATGTAATCAATTCTAGGAAGTTTATATGCATCTCCTACAGTTTTTTCATTTAATTGTTTATAATTTATGACCATTCGTCGTTTTCCTCGTTTTATTTCATTTTTGTTTTCTACATAAAATGCAGGTGCTGCGTGTGGACTTTTGCTTTCAGAAATTAATCCCTTTTCCAAAAGTTGTTTACATTCTTCTTTAAATTCATCAATATCTCTTTTAGAGTAAGGTATCTTATTTTTGACATTTACTTCGTCTAAAGGATTTTTAAGTTTAATTTCAACTATCATATAATTATTATTCTTATCTTTGTCTAGGGGATCTTCACTAGTGACAGAGTCTAAAATTTCTTCTATTTCTTTTTCAAGATTTGTTTTTATGAAAAATATTAATTCATGATTAATTAAATAACTTATTTTGTCTATAAGATTACTTCTGTCTTCAATTTTTACTATTGGTGTTTCAACAGTTTCACTTTTTTGCGATAATTTTTCATTAACAGGTGATTTTAAAGTGATGTATTTTAAATCTTGACAAAAAGGTCTGTATAGCTTCAAAAAGTTATTTCCTAGAATAAATGGTAATCCTGTTTCGTGTTTGTATATAGATGGTATAATAAAACAATATCCCTGTATCCAAACTTTTTCTAAGTATGTTGCGTACCATATATAATAATGACTTGCATCTGCTATCATTACTTTTAATGGTTGTTTAAGTTTTTTCCATTTGAATATTGTAAGAGCTGGTGAAGCAAAGCATAAACTTGCTCCTGTGTCTATAAATGCTTTAATTGTTTTATGTTTTATTCTAACTTCTATAAATGTAGCGTTAGAGTTTTTCATTTAAAAATCTTCGTCTGAACTATAATCATTTTCTGATTCTGTAACTGTTTCTATTTCGTATATGTTTTCTAGATCAGAATAGTCTTCTTCTATTGGTTCTAGATCGTATGTTTGAGCTACTTGAAGTATATATAGTTTTTTATTCGATTGTTTTCGTTGTTTGGGACAGTCTCTTGCATAGTGTCCTTCTTCGTGGCAAAGCCAACATTGACATTTTTTCTTTTCTTCTGGACAGTATTTCTGTTTAGGTTTGTATTCTTTCTTTTTAAAGAAACGTCTTCTTCTTTTTTGGAATTTATGTTTATTGTTATCAATCCATTTTTTAGGTTTCTTTCTCCATCTATATCTTTTATCCTTTCTCCTATATTTTCTTTTTTTGTTTGGTCGAATTATGTATGGACTTTCTCCGTATTGTTGAGGTACTAAAGGATTTCCCTCACAACATATCGTAACCTTGTTTTTAAATGCATTGTGTAAGTCTCTTTCATAGCATTTGTCTCCTAAAAATTGTTCTACTACAGTTTGTGCTCCTCCTAATGTCTCAGAAGCGAATCCTTCGTTTACTTGTTTCTTAAATTCCGCGTATACTATTTGTCCAATTGGATAAGGTAGTTTATTAAAGTATAAGGATAGATATTTTTCTCTGTTTTCTCTAGATAAATTATAGTAATACATATTATATTCACAATTAAAGTGTTCTATAGCACACATATCTAATATTTGTGTATTAGCAAGACGGTATGCTGCTCTATCTTGTTCTCTTTTAATAATAAAGAGTCCTGAATCTTGTATAGGTATTCCAATGAATTCTGAGTATATTTTTGCAACTATGTTCCAAAAAGTTTCTATAGCATCTCCACCTACTAAGAGTGTTTTCTGTTCTTCTGATAATGTGGCTAAATAATGTGTTATATTTCCTGTTGTTTTGTATTGAACAAAATTGAATATTGTTTTAAAATTTCCTAGTCTTAATTTATCTTCGGTTTCTATAATTAATCCTAGTTTATGTGCCCATTCAGTGATAAGTGTTGATTTGTTTGTTACACAGTCTATGTTTAATATTCCATCGACTCCTAGTATCCCCTTTGTAGGTATATATTGGTCAGGTATTTTAGACCATCTTCCTTTTTTATTTGGAATATATCCTTTTTTAAAATTGTATTGTATGCTTGAATTTTTTAGAGGATTAGTATATTTATCTTCTTGATAATATTCCCCTTTAATTTCTTCTTCTTTTGTGTTACTGCTTTCTGGAATATCTTTCTTATCTTTTTCTTGTTTCATATTGTGTTCCATTCCTAACACATCGTCTTCTGATGACTCATATCCATATATTACTTCTTCATTTTCTACTTCTGGTTTTATAGCTTCTAATGTATGGGTTTGTTTATTTTCTTCATCAACAATTTTTAATGATTCTAATAAATTGTTTAATTCTTCAATTTTTTCTTCTAAATTAAAAGTTTCCATTATAATCGTGGAGCTTCTATTTGAAAAGGTTTGAGATTTTTGTTTCCAAAATATGTTTCAAGATCAGCAATAGTTATATGCCTAGAATATTCTTTTCGTATAATCACTTCTTTGAGTTGTTTTAATAATTCCTGACAATTTGACATAGGAAGTATTATTTGTTTTTCTTCAGATGTACCAATTTGGTTTTCCACTTGTTTTCCTCTAAGTTCTCGTAGAAGTTTATCTAAAATTTCTTGTGTATTATCAATTTCATTCATAACATCTTGTTTTTTATCTAGAAGAATTTGTTGTAACATATCTATAATGGTGTTTAATTGTGGGTTTGTAGTAGTATGAAATAAATGTGGATATTCTCCCCCCTCCTGATGACAAGAGAAAATGTTTTGATCCAGTTTATAGTATGATTCAATTTCTTGATTAGTATTGGCGTTTGTTATAATATTCTCAAGTTTACTCATCTTTTCGTTAGTATTTATTAATTGTTCAGTTAATGTTTGTACTATATTATTTAGGGATTGTACTTGTTCATTTAATGTTTCTACAAATTTTTGTAATTCTTGTGTAAAACTCATGCTGATGAAAGTATATTTATTTTAGTTCTTAATTTCTTGCACCAGTTTAATGTATTTTCAGTTTGTTCTTTAAATTCTTCCGTTTTTTCATTATGTTGTTTTAACCATGTCATGTATTTTTCTAATCTTATTAAATTAACTGGAGTGTATATTTCATTTTTCAAGAGTTGTTTTTCTCTTCGTTTCTTACTATTGAGAATTTCTTCTTGAATTTTATAGTTTGTTGAATTAGTTATTGAGTTTAAAACTAAAGTTTCTTGTTTTATTATACTCCGAACCAGTCTTAATTCTCTTCGTTTTATCTGTTTATTAAATTGATCCATTTTTATCCATTTATTTCCCGTTGATATATTTTTTCTACAAATGTTTTATTTATTATTTTAATTTGTTTATCATTATTTGTTATATTTTTAATCTCATTTCTTTCATTCGGACATATGAAAATCTTTTTCATGATAGACTTGTATTTTATTGCACTTTCTAGTCTTTTCCCTGATTTTGTAATATCTGTTTTTATTCTTTTTTGTTTATCCATTCTATCTTTGAAATCGCTTTTGTATTGAAATTGTTTTTTGTATTTGTTCTTGATAATATTTTATCCAATCTTTTTGATATCTAGCAATATACCAGTGTCCATTATTTCTTGCTATTAAGTATAAGTTTTTATGGTTATTATATTCTTTGTATAAATATTGACTATAGTTTTTCATGAAAAGTATTGTGGTTCAAAATATAATATTTCAAAAGTTCCTTGTATTGATTTGTAAGAAAATATCAACTGTGTCATAGTTTTTGGGAAGACGCTTTTTAAACTCGCGTTTTGCACTAATTTTGTAATGTCTTTTTCAAAGTATACCATTTCTGAAAAGTCTTCGAGTTCATCAATAATAATTCTCTCAAACCTTCTTTTCCAAACAAGGTAGAAACCTTTTCGGATTCCAAGAGATTTTGGAATAGTGATCGAGACATCTCCAAAATTACATACGAATCCAAAGATCCAACGACCCGTGACTGCATATCTAACTTTTTAATAAACACTGCCATCAATATTAAGTTTAATCTAACTCTCGTTCGGTGGAATCCACTAATTTACATCAATTGATAAACATATTTATTGCAATTTTCAAATCTTTAATTACTTATAAAACTCTCGAGCTCTTTTCTAATTTAGACATGGAAATCGGTACTACCTGACCTAGTTTGCTTTTTTCTTTCTCTTATCTTGCTTTCAATTTTCAAATCGAGAGACTTCCCTCAAATAAATTCTCAAGTAATCCAATTAGTTTATTTAGCACCTATATGATACGTCAACCACCAAATTCGACACAGTGAATATGTATCAATAATAAAGTAAACTAAAAGTTTTTTTAAAGCCAACTATTTTTTTTTTTTTTTAACTCACACACACCCAAGTGGGATTCGAACCAGAAATCTGCCGTCAAGATTGAACCCATTAACCACTTGGATCAACCCTTATTGTCTTAAAGCCAACTAAAGTGTTTTTTTTTTTTTTTTTTGAAGATAAAGCCAACTAAAAGTTAATATAATGAAAATTGCATTCTAGTTTAATTCAAAAAAATAATAACAAAACTTCCAAGAAAATTAAGAATTTCATAATACGTGGAAAATAAGCACACACATATATATTATACGTTCATTGCATGATAGTTTTCGTGGGCCACCATTGTTCCCTCATCACTACGGTACCACCTCAATTTCACTATCTCTTCCCCAATTCCCCCTTAATTAGGGTTTCCATTTCTCACAATCTCCGCGTTGCGATTCATCTCCTTACTGCCTGACTGGTTACGCCATTGCCCCTCCTCCCCCGCGAGAAGACCCATCGAAGACTGATTCTGGGCTGCATCAGAATCTCAGTCACTCGTTTCATTTTTTTGAATTCTTTTGTAATGTGTTGTGAAATTTTCTGATCAAATTGCTATCATCAATGCCGAGGTATGAGCTGTACTGATTCCGCTGGTTTTTCTGTTTCCATGTGATTGCGTTTCGTTTTGAGGTCAATGCTCGTAGGAATATGGATTATGTTTTCTGCGAAAGTTTGAAGTCGAATCGAAGTATTGATTGTGTTAGTTTAGTGTAGTTTTAGGGTGTTTTTTTTTTTTGGCCTTTCTGGGGTTTCTGGAATATGATTAAACAGATATTCGGGAAGCGGAAGTCATCTTCAAAGTCATCACAGAATGATTCCAACAATAGCAGCATGCATTTCACCTCTGTCGACTCAAATTCAGCTAGTTATGGTGTTTGCGCAAGTAATGGCGGCGAATCAGACAATCCTTCAAACGCAGAAAATCCGGGTCAAATGAAGCTAAACCAATCGGGAGTACCCGACCAACAAGTGGGCCCCACATTGACGGATTATGTCGCGGTCTGTGATTCGTTGCCGAGCCTGCGCGACGCTCCAATCTCAGAAAGGCAGAATCTTTTCATCAAGAAGCTGAATTTAAGCTCTGTTGTTCTAGACTTCACGGACCCCACCAAGGATTTGAATGAGAAAGATGTTAAGAGAAAGATGCTTCTTGAGTTGGTGGACTACATATCATCTGTCAACACAAAGTTCAATGAAACAGCCTTGAAGGAAATGACCAAAATGGTCTCTGCTAATTTGTTTAGGGCGTTACCTTCAAACAATCGTGACAATAATGCCCATGGTGAAGCATATGATCCAGATGATGAGGAGATGATAACTGAATCATCATGGCCACATCTTCAGATTGTGTATGAGTTTCTCTTGAGATTTGTGGCTTCATCAGAGACGGATGCTAAACTAGCGAAAAAGTACATCGACCATTCCTTTGTGCTGAAATTGCTCGACCTTTTCGATTCCGAGGATCATAGAGAGAGGGAGTATGTGAAAACAATTCTACACCGTATCTACGGTAAATTCATGTTTCACAGACCGTTTATTAGGAAAGCAATCAACAATATATTCTACCGTTTCATATTTGAAACTGAGAAGCATAACGGTATTGCTGAACTGTTGGAGATATTGGGAAGCATAATTAATGGGTTCGCTTTGCCATTAAAGGAAGAGCATAGGCTTTTTCTTGCGCGTGCTTTGATACCACTTCACAAACCGACTTGCATGTCTATGTACCATCAGCAGCTATCTTATTGTATTATTCAGTTTTTGGAGAAAGACTCTAAATTAGCTGATTTGGTTATTCGGGGTCTTTTGAGGTATTGGCCTGTCACTAATAGTTCCAAGGAGATTATGTTTCTTAGTGAATTGGAGGAAGTCTTGGAAGCAACAAGGCCCGCCGAATTTCAACGTTGCATGGTTCCTTTGTTTCGTCAGATTGGGCGTTGTCTGAACAGCTCTCACTTCCAGGTACTCCATCTTTTATAAGTTTAGCACGTTTTCAGGTTTTTTAGGTTTTTGTCTAAACGGAATTATAAACGTAAATCTTTAATATTCATTTCTTCCCATTATTGGAATTGTCTTTCATGTAGTAGTATTTTATTCTTCACCGCACCAAAGTTACATTCCTGGCTCTGTTTTGGTTAACATCATCCTTATTCGTCTCCGGACATGTAGGGGATGTTTTGAACTTTGGTAGCTAAAGTTGTAAAAAATTGGAGCAGTAAAAGCTGGAGTTTTTTGAGAAAAAGTACACTTTTAAATAATAGAAAAAAGAAGTAAGATCCTAGAAACTGAAGCAAAAACCAGCTAAAGGTTTTTTTTTCAAGCTTATTTCAACTTATTTTAAATAGAAGCAACAAAATTGAACACTCAAAGCAAAAAAGCATTTTTAGATAATAGAAAATAGAACATGGAAGCTGAAAAAAGCACCCCCAAGGTGCTTCTAGCTGATTTAAGCTTATTTTAAGTAGAAGCAGGCAAACAACGAAACAAAACACTCTTTCTGCTTCTTTAAGCTAGAAGCACAACACACTTTATTTCAAGGAATTTTCGAACACTTCTATAAGGCATTTCTTTTCTTCCTATTGGTTGTTTGCAGGTAGCCGAACGCACTCTCTTCCTCTGGAACAATGACCACATACGAAACTTGATCACTCAGAACCAAAATACAATTCTCCCAATAATTCTCCCTTCATTAGAGAAGAACTCATGTGGCCACTGGAACCCTGCTGTTCAGAGTCTAACACTGAATGTTCGAAAAATATTCTCAGATTCTGACCAAACACATTTCGATGATTGCTTAGCAAGATCTCAAGAAGATGAAATGAAGGAAAAGGGAGTTGTCGAGAAACGAGAATCAATCTGGAAGCAATTAGAAAATGCAGCAAACTCCAAAGATTCGAGCTTTCCGGAACTTGAAGATGTGCTCGTTTCTGAGTTTTCTTCTTCGATTGATTTAACTACCGGTGAGAATACTAATGCTAGCACAGGCAATGGATGATGATGGTTTTAGATGGAAAAAATCTTATTGCCCCATGACTTAGGCTCCATTCAATTTTAGTCTCATTATTTATGGATTTCTCAGATTTAATCTCATAATTGTTGGTTTTTCTCCCGTTTCATTCATCCGACTGACGGTGATTGATTGGAGTACTTGAGTGTTTATGGGACTAAATCTAAGAAATCTTCAAATAATGGGATTCAAACTGATAAAAAGTATGGATTTATGAGATGATAAATGAGAAATTTCCTGTGATTAGACATTGGATGCTGGTAACAGAGGGATGTCAGTTTCAGTTGGTATCTATGTAGTGTTCTTCTTTTGTATGGGTTGTGTATCATAAGGATTTATACATGGTATTACTTATTGTGTTGAAATGGTGCAATAGGAGGAGTTGGTCATTACTGGACAGGATATTATTTGATGTTCCTGCCTTGTAAATCTGAATGCCCCACCTTATGTTTAGGGGTTTAATAATAAATCAGGTCAATTCAAAATTATTTACTGTTCAAATTTGGTTTGAATTCTTTATTGAGTTAAAATTTTTGTTTGAGCTTGATTTGATTACTAAACGAGGATATGGATATCTAGCCGAGCTGAGGCGAGCTTAAGTGGTTTGCTATTTCTACATCGAGGAATGCTGTAATTGTTTCAAAGAAACCAAGTATAAACATCACATATTTCGCAGATTAGAGATGCAAACGAGTCGAGATTAAATTGAAAAGGGTTTTATTGAATTCGAACCCTTCTTTTTGCTTCATTCGGTTAGCAAATAAACCAAGCTTGAACACGCGTTAATCGACACCGGTCGAGCTTTAAATCTTATCAAACAAGAAAAACCGTTCGAAATTCGTCATTGCATAACGTATTAAGTTCAAACATGATTTTTGAAGATCAAGATTCGAGTAGAATGAGTCTCTTTCAGCCCTAACCTAAATATCATGATCATACATACTATTTTCTTTGTCTGCCTTGATCTCAGCCAAAGAACAACAATCAAATGCTGACTTCAAAGAGAAGCATCATATTGAACCCGAAACCATACAAAAACATGACAACTTCACCAAAAAACACAACAGAGATCACACAGCATCTTATTACACACCAACACAACAACAAA
This sequence comes from Lantana camara, assembly GCA_037501455.1. Taxonomy (NCBI): domain Eukaryota; kingdom Viridiplantae; phylum Streptophyta; class Magnoliopsida; order Lamiales; family Verbenaceae; genus Lantana; species Lantana camara. The sequence continues at coordinate 5,676,404 of CM074864.1, forward strand.
CCTCCAATCAAAACCAAGAAACACTTCTAATCATCCCCATACGCTCTAAAACTATACCGTTCTTGATAAAAATCGTTGAACCAGAGATCGGCTTCAAACCATTTGGGATAACGAACAAGATCACCGGCCACAAAGCTCATGTAACGCTCGCTCCCTTCAGGAACAACCCTCACTTCTCCCTCCTCAATATAAACAATCTGATCAGTTTGCCAATCCCAAGGAAGCTTACATTTCCCGGTTTTCCAAACCGACCATCTTGAAACCCCAAGCTCAGCCAAACGCTCCTTTGATACTTTTCTTTCAACTTTCACGTTGTAGAGCTCCTCCAATGGCTTCTCTGTCATCATTGCTCGTAAGGGCCAGAGTTTTCTAGGGGTAGAAACATAATTTTGGTACAGTCTCGTGTTTTTGCTGGTTGTGGAAGAGGGCAGCATTGCAGCCATGACGGTACTAGCCATTTTCGCCTGGTTTTCTACTCGGCTCGCCGAATCACACTAATATCCACCTGTGAAAGGTTGGATTCAGACACAAATTAAAAGATAAATAGTAATAATAATCAAAATGGTTTCTTTATTTGTACAGATTTAACCTTTGCATCCTCCCATATACTTTGTGAAAATCACATAAAAAATCAAATAATCGGAGGACTGACAGAAAGAACAGGATCATACAAATCACTTCCCAGATATTTCTAGTTAGTGAATTTACTAAGATTTTCATCATAACTGATTTTCCTCCTAAACAAAGAACTTTCATTATTCTCTACATATGCAGAAATACCTTCAGAACAGCTCAAATAACCACTGAAATTAGAGTAAACTTGTTCTCCTGAAGGCAATAGTTGCTGGATGGGTTTTTCGTTTTTAGATTAAAGATTCATTTTTTAAACTTTTCCGCAAAGAACCCATTTGCAGAACAAAAGAATATGAAGCAAATTACAACAAAAATTAAGAAATTACAGCAAACGAAAGCCCTAGATTTATAGGGAAAAGAAAAGGAGAATTGCTGCTGGATGGGTTCATTTTCTCATTAAAGATTCTTCTTTTCGAAATTTACACATAAACCCATTTGCAGAAAGAAAACAATCTGAAACAACTTAGAATAATAATCAGGAAATCCAAGTAAATGAAAGCCCTAATTTCGGAGAGAAGGGAACACTTACCCTTATGGTGATGGTGTTCAACTGGACTATATGCTCGAGCCTTAAACCCTGAACTAGAATGGCAAGGAGGTTTATCCACAAATTGGTGAGTTTGAAAATTTTCATTTTAATCCCTCACTTTTGGCATTTTTACAAAACGGTCCCTCTACTTTCACAATAGTCGCAACACTCCCTAATTATAAAGGAACAATTTTATCATTTTTTAAAGTAAAATAAAGAGAGATTTTGAGTGGCAGAACATGGAAGCTGATTGTTTAAATGTGATCAACAAGATTAACTCTTTCGACAAAGATCATTTGAACATCAAAAACTGTTTGGGCCAAGCCCGCAAGGATTTGTTTTTGGGCATCTTGTAAAATGCCTCATACTAATGGAGTTGGGTGAACACTCATATATTGGACAAATATTCTCCAATCTTCCGATGTGGGATAGGTTTGCTACCAAAAAAAAAAAACCCCTCAAACCAAGACCACACCACTCGTGACCTCCCCTTCAGGATCAATCCATTTGATCTGCCAACCATCTTGCACCGCCATTACTCCTTTGCGGGACATGCCGCCTGACCTCCTTAATGTCAAGAGGACATTCGACACAAAACATCAACCGCAGACCTCCAATCGCTAGGTCACACCACCTGACCTGCCAAACATAGGTCACTGTGATAGAAATGCCAAGAAGTTGTGTTGTCTCAAAAGAAGTATATTGAGAAAGTGATTCAGAGGTTTCACATGGATAAAGCCAAAGTTGTAAGTACTCCTCTTGATGGACATTTTAAGCTAAGTAGTGCGTAGCCTCCTTCTAATGATGAAGATAAGAAGGACATGTTCCCTATGCATCCGCGGTTGGAAGTTTGATGTATGCCATGGTTTGTACGAGACCGGATTTGGCTCATGCAGTTGGCAAAGTTAGCAGGTTTCTCTTAAATTCGGGTAGAGAGCATTGGAATGTTGTAAAATGGATTATGAGATATCTCCGCGGCACTACAGATTTGAAGCTTTGTTTTGGGTCTGGGAAACCGATGTTAGTTGGATATACAGATTCAGATTTGGCCGGTGATTTGGACTCAAGAAAGTCTACCTCTGGTTATTTGATTACTTTTACAGGGGCAGCAGTGGCTTGGCAATCTAGACTGCAAAAATGTGTTGCTTTGTCTACTACAGAAGCCGAATTTATTGCAGCAACTGAAGCTTGCAAAGAATTACTTTGGATGAAGAAGTTTGTTCAAGAACTTGGATTTTCACAGTCGAAGTATGTTTTGTTTTGTGATAATCAAAGTGCAATACATCTCAGTAAGAATTCGAGTTTTCATGGTAAGTCGAAGCATGTGAGATATCATTGGATTCGAGATATTTTGAATTCCAAGTTGATTGAACTTGAAAAGATTCACACTGATGATAATGGTGCTGATATGTTGACAAAGGTGGTGAGTCGTGATAAACTTGAGGTTTGTGCCGGGATGACGGGTCCCAAGTTTGAATGATTAAATGGTGGTTTGTCTCCTTTCTCGTATGGTCTGGAGGGGGAGATTTGTTGGGTTTACCACATATTTTGTTGACCCAATTAAATTTGAAGTCAAAACCCATCATTATAACCTTTTCTTAGTTGAATAGGGTTTTATGTTTTTTTGGTTGCTGATCGACAACAGGAGCAGCAGTTTTGGGGAAATATTTTATGCTCATATTTTCAGTTTTTAGGGGCGGCGACAACTTTTTCTATTGGACGATCGGGAGGTCATTTGTGGTCCGATCGAGTTGATTTTCGGACAGCAGTTTCCTAACTCATCGAACTTGAAAGTGAAAGGTGAAGATCAGATTTGGAGCACTGTAAGTCGGGTTTTTGGGTGCGTGAACAGTGACACATTTTTCGGCTTATTTTTGCGTTCTTTTCTCCTTTTGTGTTATAGTTCATTTTGGATCGAATCGGTGTTTGGTTCGTGTTTTGGAGTTAGATTTATTGGTATTTGAACCGTTGTAATTTTGCCTCGTATTATAGTGGATTTATTTTTGGGTCTCGTAGGCCTCGTGATTTTTACTCTTCAATTTGAAGGGGTTTTCCACGTTAAAATCTCGTGTCTATTATTCTTGTCTGGTTGATTATTTTTCTATCCGTTGGCATACTTGGTTGATTGTTTATTGGGCATTTGGAGAGGAGTTTTAATTTCCGCTGCATACACTCAAATTTGGTGTATCCCTTTCCTATCAAAAACATTATTTTAGATATTAAAGTTTTATTTTGTTATTTTGATTCTTATTCGTTCTCTTTTATTCAGTGTGAGATTAATAGTGTAATCTCTCATTTGCTAAGAATGCAGTTTCAACTTGCGTAGATCTCATCTGACATTCCGAGTCATGCCGTTTCTCTTGTTTTTTCTGATTTGGTTGTTTAAGTAATATATGTTCCGTGTTTTACAAAAAAAAAAAAAAAAAAAAAAAAAGATATATATATATAAAGTAAAATAACGAACTTCTAGGTAAAATTATTTCAATTTAATTATCCTTTGAGTCCCTAATTATCACATAATTCAAATTTTAGTAATATTGAAAATGTTTGGAAGATTATGGAACATAATAGAAACACTCCAATTTTTCGCATTAAAGAATTATAATGGGGTTGAAGGTGAATTTGACAGTTGGGCACGTGCGGGTCACGGGACGTGATGCGTGGTTCTTGACTTACGTGTCTGGTTTTAAGCTTTTAAACCTGCTTTATTCATGATAAAGGTCCCAAATTCATGGCTGCATAGAGTTGTGGCAAACTGCCAAGACTCATAGCAATGGCTATGCAGGTGAAAAATGGAGTCTTGCCTCTCTTCCATGGATCACTTAGAGTTCCTCCACAGCTCCCAACGAGGAGGAATATTTGCCTGCCTGCACAAGCCACTACTTCTTCAAGAACCCAAGTAAAATCTCTCTCTCACTCTCTCTCTCTCTCGTTATTCTTTATGGATTTTTCTGTTATTTGTGCTAGTTTTATGCCACTGGCTATCTGGGCTATGTAAAGATTATAAATTTATGCAGTTATAAATTAAAATTAGCTATTTTGAGTTTGTGGGCTGTTCTTTTTCTTTACTTTTAGTGTGTGTGTTTACCAAGTTCCTATAAATTTAAATTTTGGGCTTGCTTTTAAATGGTAGAGGATAATGGAGAGCATACCAGTTAGTGGTGAAGTCGGTGGTGCAGGAGGTGCTTACTCATATAATGCTCTGAAAAGACTGGATAGCTTGTGGTCTACCATTTGTAATGCTCCGTCAGGTCTGCACACACACGCACACACATTTCAAACATTCTTGAGTAGTAATGAAGAAGTTTGTTCTTTCATAGATTTGTTTTTAGAGATATTATTTAATATTTCTTATAAAAAGTGATTGTGAAATTTGAATTCATCAGCTGGGCAGGAACCGCCCCAAGTGGTTTCAAATATCCCCCGTTTATTTCAAGAATCTGAAGAGGCTGCAAAATGCAGTGATGTCTTTGATGTTGTAGTTTGTGGTGGCACTTTGGGGATTTTTATTGCCACTGCTTTGAGTTCGAAAGGCCTTCGAGTTGGGATTGTGGAAAAGAGTGTATTGAGAGGGGTATTACAATTTCTTTCAGCTTTGGCAATTAATAGATTGATGGGAAGCTAATTGGATTATACTTATTATTATTTATTTCTTCTTCTTTCTTTTTGTGGTTCCGTGTGTAGAGGGAGCAAGAGTGGAATATATCGAAAAAGGAGCTTTTGGAGCTTGTTGAAGCTGGTGTTCTGAAAGAAGACGACATTAATCATGTTATTTCTGCCAGCTTCAATCCCGTATGTTTTGACTTTTGACACAGATATTTTAAGCGAAAAGCTTTCGTTGCATTTCATGAGTATTTGTTATAGTCGATCATTATACAGACATTGCTATCATAGAGGCTCATGATACTAGAAACGACACAAAAGGAGCATAGAAGGACCCTGAAAAATGAAACCTGGATCTCATTTTCTCAGGGAAAAGCATATAAGTTCCTAACATGTGTTGTTTAAAGCTATAAGCTCTTCATATAGCATTTTCATGTTCTGGTCGGCACCGTCTTATAATCTCCTAAACATGTTGTTTAATGTTTTTGCTACACGACACACTTACGATTTTGGAAGAATTTTGTTTCTTGCTTCACATCTTTACCTCTATTTTCCTTGTTATAATTGTTAGTTTTGTTGCCATTATACGTTTTGTCCTATAACTTGTTCTTTTTTGTTTCACTATCATTTCCATAAACTTTGCAGAATAGGATTGGATTTGAAGGGAAGGGCGAGATTTGGGTCAACGACATCCTCAATCTTGGTATTTCGTAAGTTCACTACTGTCCTCCTATAATACTTTGCTATTTATGAAGAATCACGAGTCTACTTTTGCTCTACACTTGAGTTAGATGTTTTTGGGATACTCAAATAATTTGCAATTTGGGTTTTGTCTTTTTTTTTTTTTTTTGTGAATTGTTATTGTAGGCCTGTCAAGCTTATTGACATCATGAGAAACCGTTTCGATTCCCTTGGTGGTGTCATCTTTGAGGGTTGCAGTGTGTCAAGCATATCAATTTATGAGGATGCAGCTGTAAGAATACATACAAATGGCTGTAAAATAGGTTAAGTGTGGCTATCATTATTATAATAGAAAATTTAGAAATAATACAGTGACTTACGGGTGTCTATATCATTTACCGTGAGGTTTGACTTTAATTACAAAAACTTCCCCTAAGGTTTAAGTAATTACAAAAAGAATTCCCCTGTGAAAGATTACATTACATCTGGGCCCTGTGATATTTTATAAAGCCTTTATTTTTTTCGTTTTATGATTATCCTATTTTTCTCTTGACACTTACTGGTCAATATATGACTTTAGATTTATGACAATAATAGCATGCATTAGGACAAACCTTTGGATATGCCACAAAATGTTTTTGTAATTTCTCAAACTTGAGGGGAAGTTTGTGTAATTAGGATAAACATCAGGATTTGTCAGTTTAATTATCCCTAAAATTTAATATATTTTTCTGTGTAATGTCTTTTGGTAAACGAAGAGTAGGAAGTTTGATTATCCAAAACGGGCCTTTGTGCTCTGCTTTGATGTTTCTTGCATCATTTTGCCATTCTTTTATATTTTACTTCTGTCTTACAGGTATTAAAATTAGAAGACGGGAAGATTCTTTCTTCACGTTTGGTTATTGATGCAATGGGAAACTTCTCTCCTGTAGTTAGACAAGTTGAGTTTCTTATGATTGAATTTCTTTACCCTCGATTTCATTTTACTATTTTGAGTATGAGAATTTGTTGCTTACCTATGCTTCTGTCCAATAGTTAACACTCAGATCAATTCTCTTCTAGGCCATATAAATAATTTTGTATTGGTATGTTATTTAAGAGAAAACACTTGACTGCCGATGTGAAGGCTTGGCCTTCGATAAGGTTTCGTAAGTGCCCGTTTCCTTAAAATTGCTGATCCAAGTGTAATGTTTCTCATCTTGTCCATCTTTCATACCGTATTGATTAATCCCCTCATCTAAAAGGTTATTTAATAGAGAGGACAAATATTTTGTATGTCTAACAAAATAGTAAACACCCCCACACCATCACATCCATGTATACAAGATGTGTCTTTTCAAATTTAACATAACTTGCTTTTGACACAGATTAGACGAGGAAGGAAGCCAGATGGGGTTTGCCTCGTTGTTGGTTCTTGTTGTAGAGGTTTTAAAGAGAATACAACAAGTGATGTGATAATTAGCAGTGCTGCAGTGAAGAGTGTTGGACAATCCGTTGCACACTATTTCTGGGAGGTGTGGCAAGTTTCACTTCCTTCATATTCATCTACACATCCCATTAAACACTGTTTGAGATTAAATAAAATATAAATTAACTTGCTAAAGTTTTAGGCATTCCCTGCTGGCTCAGGCCCCCTCGAACGGACTACATATATGTTCACATACCTTTACCCCGAACCAGGTTGTCCCCTATTGGAAGAGTTGCTTGAAGACTATTGGGAGTTGATGCCAAAATACCAAGTAAATGTTCTTAACTTTTAGCGTGGATTATATAAGTTTAAATTATTTGTCATTTTGTTCTAAAGAATTATTGTTTTCATTCCATTTTATGTTCCGTCACCACATGATTGGCAGAAAGCATGATTAATTTGTTTTTCCTATTATTTGTAGATTAGAAATAGTTTATTTTACGTTAGGAAGACAAAATGACTGGTAGTAGTTTATCTTACGTTAGGAAGACAAAATGACCTGTAGTAGTGTACGTAATGTTTGAATTCTTGTTTGCTACATGCTACCATGGCTGAAAGGCGCAGTGTTCCCCATCAAGTTTATAGGGAGCCTTTTTTTTATATATATTTTCCTTAAATTTAAAATATAAATTCCCTGACAATTTTAGAAACTTCTTTTATATTTTTCCAGTGAAAAGGAAAAGTAAATTAAGAATAAAAGTAATAAACACTTCTGGCTTTTTTATTGGCCTCAACTTTGTTTTAACTTCACAGGGTGTGACGCTTGATGATCTCGAGGTTTTGAGGGTTATTTACGGCATTTTTCCTACATATCGTGACAGGTAAAACAATCATGGCTTGATAAAGGCTTCTTGAGCACTTGTTATTTCATCAAATTTTCCTTATATTTATTCTCTGTCTCCTTCTTTTTATCTCTTTGGTAAATTTCGTTTGGAATGCTGCATCAGTCCGTTGCCTGCAGCTTTCGATCGTGTTCTGCAGGTGTTTTTACATGACATGTTTGCAAACCTCAATACATTATGCTCATTGTTGAAATGAATGCCACTAAGTATTGCCCTCTACAGTTTGGGGATGCTAGCGGTGTACAATCACCCGTTTCCTTTGGTGGTTTCGGAAGCTTGACTAGGCACCTTGGAAGATTATCATCTGGTATAGAACACTTTTAACTATGTGTAATTACACAAACTTCCCCTCTTCATTTCATAATTACAAACTCCCCTTCTGACTGTTATCAAAACTGAAAACGTTTTCAACAAGTTTGAATGATATAATCCATATGCACGAGATTGCAATCATAAGTTTCTTATTATATGAATATTGCAGCATTTAAGTACGTATGATTGATGAAAATAGGTAGTTGTAATATGGTGATAAGTTAGAGGGGGAGTATGTGTAATGTCCAAAACCAAGAATGGATCTTTGTGTAAGTACGACATGGTTACTGGGGAGGTTGCTGATATTTCACTCCATAATAGTTTCTAAATTTTAGTAAAATACAATCTTGTTATCACATTAAGAATGCTACATTCTAATTGAACTATCTTTCATCCTTTTTATGAGGTTTAAGGCATACACGAAGCAATCAACAACAATTTTCTTGACTCACAGAGCTTATCATTGTTAAACCCATACATGGTCGGTATGCTTCTGAATACGATTACACACGATGCTCTTACATAATCATAATTGTGTTGATTAAATTATACTTGCAGCCCAATTTAAGTGCGTCCTGGTTGTTTCAAAGAGCCATGTCAGCCAAAAAACAGTCCAGTGTTCCACCAACTTTCATAAACGAGCTTTTATGCGCCAATTTTGATAGCATGCAGGTAATGTTTTTGTTTTGGGTTTTTCATTTTCTTTTTTGTTCTTTCTCACTTTGATTGGATTTCTTGTTTGTTATTATTCTCTAATATCGAACTTCTACAGAAACTAGGCGACCCGGTACTTAGACCATTTCTTCAGGTTCACATATACATTAATATATATATATATACACACACACACACATATATTTCTATTCTATTCTTTACTGGATCTTCTGGAATGACAAACTAACCGGGACTACGTAAATCTGTCTCTATAATTGCAGGATGTCATACAATTCGGCCCTCTTGTGAAGACATTAGGCCTTGTGATGCTGACTCGACCGCTTCTTCTACCATCGATATTTAAGCAGGTATAAAGGGGCAATGCGGTATTTTATCCTCTGCAGCACTCCACTTCTTCTTGCTTTACACATACAAACATGTATGAGTATGAGTATGAGTGTGAGTGTGAGTGTGAGTGTGAGTGTGAGTGTGTGTGTGTTTGTCAGGTGTCTTCTTCCTCTATATAGAGAAAATTATGTCTAACTGCCTTGAGGTTTTTCCTAATTATAAAAACATGCAGCGTGTGTCGGCATTACAATGAAGTATATCTCTAAGGGTTTGTTATGTAATCGGATCTGTGACCGTGCATCCTAGTTAGTATTGTATGCAATAACAATTGAGGGGGGTAGATGTAATTTCCAATTAAAGAGGGGTGTTTTTTGTAACTGAAGTAAAACCACAATGTAGGCAAATGTAATTTTACCCTAAATGGCACGTCCATGCATCACTACTTGTATGTCTGTTTGTCAATGCCGGACAAATGCCATCGGTTTCATTATACAAACTTGATGGTTACGAAGATAAACTTTTCGAGATAGCATGAAGTTCATGATATGTATTACAGTCATTGCTTCTGACTTCACGATATCTTCTATAATTTTACTTCCACTAATCTTCTTTAGTTCCAATACGCAGGTTGGCATCCCCGTGCTTCTCGACTGGTCCGGCCATTTTGCGATGTTAGGATACTACACGTTTCTTTCCTCATATGTCGACCCTGTCGTCAGGTACTGCCAACATTTACATAACCGAGTTTTCCCCTTCGACTTCGACAAAACTATAAATGTAGTTTTTATTTATTTATCGAATGATGATGACTGGTGTTTCATGTTACCTTGAAGCGCTGCGAAAACCGGAGAAATTTTGTATATTGAATTTTTGATGAAAAAATGTACAAAAATTATGAGTTTATACTGAGAATTAGGCTGATATGAGAAGGTTTTGCAGGCCATTGTTGAAGAAATTCCCAGCAAAGATGGGATATGAATGGAAGCAAAAGCTTGAGGCTTGGAAGTACGGAGCTGGTCTTGACTATGAATTGGACAATTCTGCCTAAATCTTCATAGAGGAATGATGGATTCTTGATTTTGGAGAAATAAACTCATGTAATTATGAAATTATTATTTTTATTGCTTGATTTTGGAGTAATAATTCTTGTTGAAGTGTGAAATTTTTAATATTAATTGATTTTTTATTTTAAGGACTCCTTTTTCAATATAAAAAGTTGTGATTATGTAAATTTGCTTGGTATTATTTGTGAAATGTTAGGGTTATGCATGATTATTAGACGATATATGTATTTTTTTTATGATGTACATTGAAATTTATTTAAATTAATATTTTTGGTATTGTGGGAATTTATTATTTTCGGAAAAAACAAGTTGCCCTCTGAAGTATGATCGTTTTTTCAATTTTTATGTAAAATTTGAAATGTTTCAAGTTGTTATATAAACTTTATAAAAAAATTTAGATTGTCATCTCAAACTGGTTTGGACTTTGATATTAATTTTTTATTGGAAAATGATCACGTGTTAATGCCTAAATGGTTGAGATTATGATTTGAAATTTTTTATAAAATTCAGATGTTTACTTAAAACATTTCAAATTTAAATAAAAATTTCAAAAAAACAATAATATTTTGGGGGCAACTTGTAATTTCCTCTTATTATTTTTTAAAGATGTTATTTAATAGGATATATTACTTTCACTTTTGTAGCTGTATATTAGTGTGATGGTCTGTAATATTGGAAATAGTGGCTTGAATGAATCCATAAAATAAAGACATATTTCTTGTTCACCAAGGGTTACTACCAAAACTTTGACCATTTTACTATTTATTTAATAACATTGAAATTAATGTCATTTTTATAATAAAAATATGATATAATGAAATACTTCAGTAAAAATGATTTATTGAAAATTTTGTGACATGCCCAGGTCAAATGAACTACTTGTTCTCCAAGGGCCTTTTGTAATAACTTTGATTTAGTTTGTCTTAATCATATATTATAATGGTAGTCATGGTTTTGTATTATTAAATTTAATCATATATTTATTGTTACTTGTATATTTGAATCATAATATTCTATATTATCTTTAAATAATTTTTAGTTTCAATATATCATTTTTCGATTTTTTAGAGAGGGTGCAAATTCTAAAAATTAATAAATTTGTGATTCGAACTTGGTTTAAATACTTAAAGAGTGCTTGAAAATACAGTTTTCAATTAATTAAAGCAAAAATAAGTTAGATTGTGTAAATATCCAACTTTTAACTTATGAATTCTGACTTTAGCTTTTGGGCTATTTTCTAAAATAAACGAAAATTATTGAAATCCAATAAGAATTATTTTCAATTTGTTACTTTTTCTCCTTACTTCCAACTTGTATTATTTTTATTAATTGTAATTTGAACTTCTAATTTTATTTTATGATATACGGACACGAATACGATATATGGATGCAATACGATGCCAATACAACAATTCAATTTTTTTTAAAATTTTTTTTCACATGAGTTATATTGAATTCAGTATCTTACATAAATATCTGACATGAGAAATACGATAAATTTATATTTTTAAAAGGATTCTCGAGCTTTTCTTCTAATTTATTTACCGATCTTAATCTATCAATTTCTACAAACTTTTTTTTTTCATTTTGTTTTATATTACAAAGTGGAACTCTACCCAAATATCATATAATATAAATATAATAACATAATATATAATTCTTCCACATCAAGAAAAATATCACTATATATACACACACCTCCATCAACATTAAACTTCATCCGCCATTGAAGGACTATACCGATCGGAGAGCTCAATACTGAAGTGATTTAGAGAGATGAGTTTCCTTCCAGGAAGATTGGCGAGCATGGAGGGCGCCTATTTCCTGCAAGAATCCAAGCAAGCCGTAGCCCGACTCGTCCAGAATCAGAAGAACACCGCAAACAGCGTTGTTAAACAAATTACAGAGAGTAATAATGAAGTACCATCGCCGGATGTTCTTCCGGAGGTTTTGAGGCACTCTCTGCCTCCCAAGATTTTCCATTCGCCGCCGGAGAATTTGGGTTCTTCTTACTCCGGAGCTTCGAAATGGGCTATGAAGTCCGACCCCAATGGGCAAGGGCGGTTGGGTATGTCGGCGGATGCTATTAATCCTCTCAGGGGTTATGTTTCTCTGCCCCAGGTTACATTCGGACCCAAAAGGTTTGATCTTTTTTTTTTGTTTTTTTTTGGGGTGATTTTGGATTGTTTTGAGTTATTTGTTTTTGTTATTGTTCTAATTTATTTGTTTGTGGAATTGTGTAACTTCTTGCTCTTATGGGCTTCCTCTGTTTTTAATGTTTGAGTACAATGAAAGGAGATTGGTGCTTTGATGGAGTTATGTGTGTCTGCGTGTGATTGGATTACACTCAGTTGGCTCATGTGTGATTCTTTACAGTTTGATGTTCTCAAAGACTTGTGATTTATTACATTCCAATGGTTTTCAATTCTTAGCTTGTGCTTCGTATGATTAGTTGTTTACAGTTGATGTGGCACCATTGTGCACAAAATTCTTTGTTTTATGTTCAATTTTTGTAGCAATGTTGATGGAGTAATATATGATGACATTCAGGTGGCAGCTTCCGGAATCAGAGAACTCGATTTTAGCCTCAACTGCAAACGATTTGCGCCAAGACAAACATGTTCCGATCAACCCTGAAAAGTTGAAGGCTGCTGCTGCAGGACTATCTCAAAGTAAGTTTATGGTTTTCGTTTCGTTGAGGTTTGTTATAGAACTTCTTGATACATTATCTTTGTTGTTTAACTTGTTATATTGGTTTTAGTACCTATAATCTTGTCTGATATTATGCAGAAGATGCTATCTCCTATCTTATCTCAGCATGGTTTTTTATTAAAGATAGTTGCTCTGACATACCGCATACCCTGAAGTTTTTGGCATAATTGCACGGACTCTCCGCGAGGCTTGAGAATTTACAAAACCCTCCCTTGTTTAAAGAATCTAGATTACATCTAAACTGATTAATTTTTTCCGACGTAATCTCTAACTTTTTATGAATATCCTATTTTGCCCTTCACATTTACGGGTTAATATTGACTATGGATTCACCAATATAGTAGCATGAGGTGGGCCAAAGTTTGGTATGTCAAGGGAATCTTTTTGTAATTTTTCAAACCTCAGGGGAAGTTTGTGTAAGTATGCCAAACCTCAGGGTGTGCCCCGTGTAATTATCCCTTTATGAAATTATAGGAGTAACATTATATATTTAATCTCTCTTCTTTCGAATTGCTTCGTGTGAAACTCTCTGTCATGAAACTTGAAATCAGGTGCACTTTTTCTAGTCGGGCTCTGGTATCATATTGAATGATTATCTTATCTAAAACCTTGAGCTAGGTTAGCAAGAAGACAAGTGAATGCTCAATATTTATGATACTTATATATGTTCTGTTTTCCATTTTTTGGCAGTTGGGTCGGCATTTGCTGTTGCTACTGCTCTCGTCTTTGGTGGCGTCACCGTGATCCTTGGTCTGGTGGTATCCAAACTCGAGGTTCACAATGTAAGTCTTGTTTTATTGAATTGTACACTTCCCCCATTGGCTTATTCGCACCAGTTTAATGGTTTTCGTATTGATGATTTTTGCTGTAATATACCTGTTATTGTTCAATATACTATGAACTGACGAGGTAAAGCCTTAGTTTGTCTAAATTTATGGTTTTTTTTTTCTGAAAATGCTCTTTAATACTTGAACTTTCTGAGTTCCAAAACTGTTAAACATGCTTTATATTTTTTGTTCCATTTCCAAGATGTGGACCTTGTAATTTGTGCAAATCGTGCCATGACTGAAGTTTCCCTTTCTTCATCACAGACTGATGATATTCGGGTTAAAGGAAAGGACCTGGTTCAACCAAGGTTGGAATCGTTCAAAGAGAGATTAGTCCCTTTGAGAACTTGGGTAAGCTGAATCTCGATTCTTGATAGTTTAGGAACGAACAAGAGGCAGAGCCGGAATTGGGTTTAGGAGGGTGGGGGGAGCTTGGGGGCCGAAATTACTACATTTTAAAAGTTCGTACATAAAAATAAAGGATATAGGTATCTCGAAAAAATTTCCACCGGCCCCCCCCCTTGATACTAACATCAGTATATAGCTCAAAATTTTATTTTTCCTAACTCTCTCTCTTTCGCGCTCTCATATTTTAGGCCGACGACGTATCGAAGAAATGGCATATGAAAAGGGAAGAGTCTTTGAAAGAGAAGCCTCTGATAAAGGAACTATCAAGAACGCTTCGTGCAAAGACCAGCCCTTGAATAATCTTCTCTGCTTGTTGTTGTAACTGTAAGGGCTAATTACATACAGGTTCCTGAGGTTAGGCCTAATTACAAGTCGATCCCTATTCTTTTAAATATTACACTGTAGTTCCTATGTTTCTTGTTTTGTGTGAGGTCTATTAACGAATTTTGTAAAAATACACTTATGTCTCTGAAGGTTCTGTGAGTGTTATATATAATGTATAACCAAAAATGCAAAATCGTCCCTAAAAGTATACAAAAATTAACAAATTAATAAGGCTTAGGGACTACAGTGTCATAGTTAAAAGAGTAGGGATCAGTTTGTAATTAGACCTAACCTCAGGGACCTGTATGTAATTATCCCTAACTGTAATATAGATTTTGTTGCTTGTAGATTCGAAGTATGTTGTATGATAGAAAAAAATAAAAGAATGGGAAATGTGAGTGATTATAAAATATGTTGTCTAGTAATTGCTATCGAGTGATATAATTTAGGTTATACTAGTTAAACGTTTGAGGATAGGATTTATGCCTCGATCATCTCGAATTCAAATACTATGTGGTTATACATTTAATATAAAGTAAATTTTGTTATTTGTCTATATAAACATAGCTATCAAGTTTTGGATCCTAGAACTCTTCGACCAACAATTAAGCTCTCGTGCTCGTATAGTGTTCGTATCACTGTATGAGTTTACACACATTACATGTGCATACGTATGCTAATGAGGTAAAATGAATAAATAAAGGGTATTTATAGCAAGGTGTCATCAAATCTTGGGACGTACAAGAAAACTGTATATATTAGTGGTTTGATTCGGATTTGATCTGAATAACAAATGATTTAAAACAAAATAAATAAATAAATGCTCTTGTCAAATCTCAAGACTAATATTGAGTTAATTTTTCTAAAAATACATTCATCTTACTGTATGAAAAAATCATGAAATGCCCAATTTAAGTATTAAATCAAGAAATATACTATATAATAATGATGATACACCAAAGAAATAAAGGTATACATTTATTCAATCATCTAATTATTTCGTGCCCAAAATTTTCAATACTTTGGTTGCCCACAAAAGGAACAAAAGGTATAAATTAATACGTCTAATACTCGTCTTTTGTCTCCTAATATATTCTTTAAATCACATCAACACTAATCTTTTAGTATGATCATTTTCATTATTGAATAATTGTGTTGATCATATAGTATTCTTCCCATCACTACCCTTCACAAATCATATTTCATGACCATTCCACGGCTCGAAAAATTCTAGCCAAAATTCGATGCAATTCTTCACAATCAATTACATGTATGACAAGTGTGATTTATCACTCTTTTTATATTTTCTACCAGTACTCATCACAATATGCGGAAAATATACATTTCTTTATTATATTGGTTTGACGAAAGTTGATTCACACTAAAATTATCCGTTTGAGTTTTGGTGTATGTATTCGAGTGTACATATGTGTGTGTTTATTCTCTCTGTGTGAGCAAACTATAATTTTTTTTTTTTTTTTTTTTTTTAAAGAGGATCAATATTGGTTTTTCAACTATTTTTAATAAAATTCGAACTCGTAATCTATCGGTTCAAAATTCCAAAGACTTACTACTCAGCGAAGTACAATCTTGTTGAAGCCTTAATCCGACAACACGCATCAATTATGAAAATGCTTGGTGGTTGTATGAAATAATGCCTATTTATACTTCACATTAAAATTTGGGTCCCCATAACGTGACTTGAGTTATGTTAATTAGTACAATTATGATTAGTTTGTTTGGAAATATTCTGATCAGAGTTTTACTCGATGGAAACCGACCAATTATATAATTAAAAATATCATACTTGCTATTTTATTCATTATTTTTCTAAAACTTAAATTAATAAAGTGTAAAATGTTCATGTTCTAATTACATTATTTTGTTCCAATCAAGTTTAGGTTGAATTACCCGCATTTTGAATTCCAAAATTCATAAAAAAAAAAAAAAAAAAATAAAAAAATTACACTCTTTCATATGTATATATAAGAATGCAATTATACAGCTCACTTGAAATTTTTTTTAATTACTTAAATATTATGGAAGCAAGTCAATCAAATACACAGATTAACAAATATTTTGCATCAACATTACACAGGATAATTCTAGCCCGAACTTAACTAGCTCAAACAAACTGATGTAACGAGGAGGAGTGTTTTATCGTTATTGGGTTTTTTGATGTTATGATGCCTTCTAAAATTAAAGAAATGACGTCAAAATTCTGAAGTTCAAACTTACCTGCAAGTTTTCCATTACTGCATCTCTCTCTCTCATCCTCTTATTGTATGTATGTATACAAGCAAACACACACTGATGGTGCAAGCAAAAACCAGTGCAGAATGGACTAATATACAGAATTATAAATATATATAATACATAGGATGTTACACACACTCAAACCCTCAAAACTCACTTTCAAAACCCAATCTTAATTGCAGCCTTTCTAGACCTAAACACATGAACCCTACTAAAAAAACCCCAAACCAAAAAAAAGAAGAGAAATGAATCGAACAACCTGATCAAACAAGCTAAGTACAAGCATGAACTTTGTATACTATGTATGGCATGTACTAATCTAGCTAGAAAATACAGCAAACTTCTGTGTGAGGCCGACACGACAACGACACGCTCTATTATCGTCTATTATGGAGGGGATTGGATCCCGTTGGAACCAGTCGTTTCTCTGATTCAAACATCTTAGCCGTTTGATGATCGATTCTTGAATGAAAAACGTTTCTTGTTTGAAGCCTCGAGGAAACGGGGGCCATCAGATCGCCGCCTCGGACGGATAGGGTTGTCGGAGCTGTGCAGAGGAGGAGGAGGAGGATGATGAGAATAATGGGGTGAGTGAGGACTCTCATGGTGGAAATGGAGTTATACATATGTATGAATGTTGGGAAGTTTGTGATATTTGAGGAGAGAATTTAAGGTGGTTTAATGAAAGTTTGGGGAATGTCGTGGTGTGTATGTAAGAGTTGGGGTTTGTTAATTAGGTTCATACTTATATAGTGTTGGGCGACATATGTATGAATACGGTTATGGATATACACGATACAATAAGATACATGATATGATAATGGCACGTCTATATGATTTTTTTTGCATTTATTATATGGGAGAAATTACAAATTTGATATAACAATTCGATCAAATCAGTGTTTTTGGTATATTTTATTTTCCGATCATAAAATAAGATTGTATCTTCAAAATTAAGCAATTAATATATATATATTTTCAAAAACCGATTTTGTCTACTGAGATTTACTCGCCACGTATAAAATTGGGTTGAGTTTTCGGCAGGTAAAATTGGATTCTGGCCAAAATGTATATCAAATTTCATGATTTTTAATATACAGTTCTACTTTATTACCGAAAAATAAAATATACCGAAAATGCTGAATTAATCAAATTGATATACTAAAATTTCAATTTTTCCTATTATATGAGAAATGTCGAAAATAATATTTAGCACGAGTATCTAATACAAACGACACGAGCAAAATAATATTGTTAAATTTTTTTTTTTTTTTTTGCAAATCCGACTATGAATAAAGACAGTAGTGTGTGTTTGTGTGTTACTTGACTTTTGCAGCCATTTATTGGTTTGTGTAATGATAACGAGTGAACTTAAGACCATTTGGTCTTTGAATTTTTGTTAAAAGGTTTTCTTTTCTTCAAGTTATTGTAAAGACCAAAGGGAGTTAATATGTAAACAATTTGATAGTTTGGTATCATTAAGGTTATTGAATTTATTGGTGTGATTAGATAAATAAAGTAAAAGGTTTGATTCTTATTATTATAACAAAGAATGAGAATTTGAAACTTGACCAAGAAGAGAGAAAGAATTTGAAAATTATTTGTTTGTTTATTTTATTTTATTCTACTATGGTAGACCCCAAGGAAAAGTTTAGTTTGACCTTTTGTCGAAACTCAAAACTATTTTATGATGAATATGAAATACTATATCATCAAGTGATAATATTCGGGGGTTCAATATTCATATTATTCATATTAATTTAACTAGAGATTTGGAGTTCGGGCCCCTGAAAATGTAGTTTATATTGGTAGAGAGAGTTTTATACTTAAGTAGTCCATCCAACTTGACCCATGAAAATCATGGAAGCAACAAAAATAAATAAATATAAGATACTTTATTATCAAGTGGTGTAACTTAGCTGTGTAGACATATGGAAAGCGAATAATTAGGAATTAATGTAATCGTGTATATCCTCGGCGTGATTTACTTTCCTTTCTAGTGTAGCTGCATACTTGTATTTATGTGTGCTTGTACCTAGCTTTGTATTACAGAATATACAGAATAGTAATACACAATAATTCCCCAAACATGTTTTCTCTAATCTCTAACATGGTATCAGAGCGGGCGACGATCCAATAATTGGATCCGAACCTTGCTCATCACGTACCGCACCTTTCCCGACTATGGCCGATGACAGTAATAGTAGCTCCGGCAAGGGACCGCAGCAGCCAACCGAATCCCTGGCCACTCAATTAGCCAGCATACTCAGTAGCCTACAACCAGAAATCAATCAGAATCACAGCCACATGTCTCAGCCCATATCAATTAACATCAAATTAAACCAATTCAACTACTCCCTTTGGTCTCGACTGATGAAGATGTAAATTGGGGGAAGGGGAAAATTGAACCATCTCACCGGAAATCCTCCACCTCCGGCACCAGATTTCCCTACCTACGCGAAGTGGGAACAGGCGGACCTCATCGTGTGTACATGGCTATTACATAATATGGAACCGGAATTAGTGATGTTATTCGCCGAATACCCATCGACGAAAATGTTGTGGGACGCCCTGAATTCCACATACAGCCAGAGTAGGGATGGCCTCCAAATTTTTGACCTCACCGTAGGGGCCAACAACTTGAGACAAGGGACAGATAGCATCGAAAAGTATTACAACAGCTTGCAACGACTCTGGAGAGAGATCGAACTCCGACAACCAAATCCAATGGCGTGTGACCGAGACATCACAACCTTCAATCGCCTCAGATCTGAGACCCAGTTATTCCAATTCCTCGCCGGGATTGACGATAGGTATGAATCGGAACGGTGAGACCTCCTGAAAGAGGACCCACTTCCCTCTGTTGAAAAAGCCTATGCCACCATACGATGAGAGGGGAACCGGCGTGAAATTTTAGGGGGGTCGGAGCTCATCATCGGCCTCGGAGACAGGGATTGGGGTCGGATTAGCAGCCGGGAACCAGACGTGTGAATACAGTGGTCGAGGGAAACCAAGAAACGGGCCATATCGTTTAGCTCCGGCAAGTGGGCCGCCAAGATCATCTTCGGCGACTCCACGCCGGAGTTATAGCGGGGAGAACAGCCAAAATAACAGCGGCGAGAACGGCCCAGTAGTGTGCGGCAACTGTAAGAGACCTGACCACTCTAAAGATGGATGCTTTGAGCTTATCGGGTGACCGGAGGGGTGGAGGAGCAGACGCCGGGACTACTCGACGCCGGCGTATGGAGCGGCGTCGGTTGCCACCGGCAGAGGAGAGCCGCCGACAGAAACGAAGAAGGAAGAAGAGAGCTCTGAGGCGGCTGGAGATGGAAAAGAGGAACTGGGGCACGCCAGCTTAGGTATAGGGCAAAGGGTGGATTTACCACCCTGCCCTTCCACTTTTAAAAGTTCTCCAACTTCCCCACCTATTTGTAATAATTGTAATTCCACCCCCTTAGTTTCTAATTCCTGCAGTTGTACCCCTGATATTTTAATTAATGATTGTGAAGTCCTATCCCCATCTATTTGTACACGGGACTCTTGTATACAAGATAATGCATCAGGTACAGCCCTTCAGATTGCATCACAGCAACAAGGACAGAAGTTGAGATGGATATTTGACTGTGGGGCCATTGACACAATGACTCTTGATCGTTCAGATTTGGGGGATGTTCACGCCCCTTCGAAATGGAGAATTGTAAATGCAAGTGGTGGTATTTGCCTAGTCGTGGGCGCTGGGGCAGTGACTTTTTCTCCGGACTTGAAATTAAAAAATTATCTTTATGTGCCAAACTTATCCTACAAGTTGCTTTCTATTAGCCAAGTTACCAAAGAGCTCAATTGTATGGTGCTAATGTTCCCTACTTTCTATTTGTTGCAGGATATTCGATCGGGGAAGGTGATTGGGCATGGTACTGAGGAACGGGGGTTGTACTACGTTGACAAGGTGGCTCAACATGGGACTGCAGCGCTTGCGCACAGGATAGTTGATGGCCAACAGTGGCTGTGGCACCGGTGCTTGGGTCACCCCTCCCTAGGGTATCTTAAGTTGTTATTTCCAAAGTTGTTTTCTTCAGATAGTCAGTTTTATTGTGAAACTTGTTTACTAGCTAAAAGTCATAAGCAGTCATATCCTATGTCGAACTCAAGGTCTAAGTCAGTTTTTTCTTTAGTGCATTCTGATGTATGGGGACCTGCCCCCAACACTGAGTCAAGTCATGGGTTCAAATATTTTGTAGTCTTTATTGATGACCATTCACGGATGACTTGGATCTATTTCCTCAAAAATAAATCTGAAGTTTCTAGCAAATTCATTGAGTTTTTTAATATGGTTCGTACATAGTATCATTCCCACATTCAGATACTCCAGTCAGATAATGGGGGAGAGTATGTTAACTCTACTTTAAAGCAGTTTATCCAGGACCATGGGATAGTGCATCAAACATCTTGCCCTCATACACCACAACAAAATGGCATTGCTGAACGCAGAAACCGTCAGCTACTTGAGATGTCTAGGTCCCTCCTTCTTGAGTCTCACTGTCCTCAGTATATGTGGCCCGAGACAGTGGCTACCTCGGTCTACCTTGTTAATCGGTTACCATCCAAACCCCTCAACTTCGATACATTTCTCACATGCCTCGCTAATTAGGTCAGTGTTCCCTCTGTCATGACCCTACAGCCATGCATATTTGGGTGCTCTGTCTTTGTCCACCTCCCTAAAGCTGTATGATCCAAACTTGACCCGTGCTAGGTTAAGTGTGTCTTTGTCGGGTATGGGGTTAATCAGAAGGGGTATAGGTGCTATCATCCTTCCACTCGGCAGTTGTTTACCACGCTGGATTGTGATTTCATTGAGTCAGAGTATTACTTTCTTTCCCCACTCAGTGGTCAGGGGGAGATTAGTCAGCAGCAGGATCCACTGAGTGGGGTGCCACCCCTATCTTGGCCGGATACAGTCCCAAAAGAGCAAATAGGCGGAACCACCGAGCCACCACCTCCCGGAGTACAGCCCGTAGTCACGTCCACAGAGCCCACTACCCCGACGAATATCCCCGAGGTGAGTAACAAAACTATGACTACCTCTGTTTCGCCCATTCCATATGATCCTAACAGTACAGGGGAAACGACAGAACAGGGGACGGCTGAGATACAGGGGGAGAGTGTTGTGCAAGACTCAGGGAGGTATATTTTGCCACCACGAATGAACAGAGGAGTTCCGCCCAGACGATATGAACCTGAACATACGGGGCCGAACTCCAAGATATCCAGTAGCAAATTTGGTTCGAGGAACCTTGGCAGGGCAGGCCCAGGCTTATACAACGGCCATACACTCTGTCTCTGTACCAAACAGGGTAGAGGAGGCTATATTAGATGAAAAGTGGGTGCGTGCTATGCAGTTAGAAATGGAGGCGCTCAAGAAAAATGAAACCTGGGAGAGATGTGTTATTCCTCCAGGGAAGAGAACCGTAGGGTGCTGGTGGGTGTTCACAGTGAAACACAGAGCAGACGTGTAACGCCCCATTTTCCAATTATGCGTTATACTACATTATATTAAATTTCATAACATTATGTGTAATATACTCTTATGCATTTATATGAATTATCAATAACGTGAATTAATTGATAACGTGCTTAATTGCTATTATGTGACTTTATTTGGTCATTTCTTAATTTGGTGAACTTAATTGCATTACATAATTTGGAGTTAATTGATCATATTCCATGAGATGAAACTTGATTGCATCCACTCAAACAATTCAAGGACTTAAGTGCAAATAATGATGATTCATGCATTTAGTGGGAGATATAATATATCACATATGTATATCATCTCTACCACATTTCATTCTTCATTTCATACAAGAGTTTCACACACACACACACACCAAGAACCGATCCAAACACCATAGAAGGAACGGGGAAGGATTTCATCATATTTCAAGCTTTAATTCAAGGAAGAAGTGCATAAGTGGAAGCTTCATCATCCTTACTTCATTTCATCTCTTCTTTCTTGCATCCAAGATTATCTTCCCGTTGACGAGGAGCAAGCTCTTTAGCCATATCCTTGTTATTTTGTCGGCACATGTGAGGTTTAATTACTAGATATATAGAGCCCGTAAAACTCCTACGTGATGCTTTCGGCCAAAATATAAACATAGATCTATGTATATATCTTTCTCAAAACCTTATGGATTGCAAATGGTTTTCTGACATTGAACTTATCATGATTGATCGTGTTTTGGCGAGTAAGCATGTCGTGTTCACTTGGGCCCGAGGGTAGTGTATTGAGCCAACCGAGGAGGCAAGGGCTGACGGGTAACTCTTGCACTATCCTCAGTGTTTTGGGATCACCTCTGAATCCACCAGGAGGTTTGGTGGAGGAAGAAATCCCGCACGTGGGAGTCATGCTCCTAACGTACACAGTGCGTGGATGGTTGAAGGCTAGCAACCTTCCCGTCATTGGAGGGAAAAGGGTCATGAAATTGCTACGTGTGCACTGTATAACTTGCATGATCGTTATTGAAATATAACCTAAAGATTGTATAAATTGTACACTGTCGGAGAAAGGTTGGAGAATTGCCCTCACTCGCCGGGCCATTGATTGAATTAAAGTGAATTGATTGATTGATATTGTTAAATTGGATAGTTGTAGTCTCGGGCGAGATCTATCTTATTATTGAACTTATATTGTTCTTTTTATAAAACCTTACCTGAGACTATAACTTGCATGATATGTGCGCTAATATTTATTTAAACCCCTCACTCAGTCTTTCATAGACTGACACCTCAACATTTTCAGGTCTGCGGGTTGCATGCTAGGCGGGATCGAGTCGGTCCTTATTTTGGGTCTAGCACAGTCACATGTATTTTGTTAATGCATATGTATATTATTGACGCATATCTCTTAATTATGACTTGTTATTGAATAGTTGGGATTGTATATATGAACTTGAATTGGTGATAATGAAATGCATGAATATTTTGCTTCCGTTTTATTATTTATGCATGTTGGTATTAAATGAGGGTTAGTCCCGCCTAGCTAGAGATTTATTTTCTTTTGTCACCCGTTCGCTATAGTTTTGGTTCATGTACGGATTACCCATTTCGTATGTAGACTGAGCTATAGTGCCGGGGTGTGGCATCTCGGTGTTCCGGGTGTTACAAGACGGAAGTATAGAGTGGTATAAGGCGAGGTTGGTAGTAAAAGGGTATACACAGACATATGGGGTGGATTACTCGGAGACCTTCTCTCCGGTTGCGAAAATTGATACTATCCGGGTGTTGTTCTCGGTAGCAGCTAACCGAGATTGGCCTCTTCATCAGTTTGATGTGAAGAATGCCTTTCTTCACGGCGATCTTCAGGAGGAAGTTTATATGGAACCTCTCCCGGGGTTCACTAAGGGGTTCAGAGTGGGAGAGATGTGCAGGTTGAGGAAAGCCTTGTACGGATTAAAGCAATTTCTCAGAGCTTGGTTTGGTAGATTTTCAGCAGCGATGAAGAAATATGGTTACCATCAGAGTAATTCAGATCATACTCTCTTAGTCAAACGGAGAGGAGCACTGGTAACGTGTCTCATCATCTATGTAGATGATATGGTTATTACAGGGGATGACTCGGAAGAGATTTCGAGCTTAAGGGAGAACCTATTCAGGGAATTTGAAATGAAAGACCTGGGACATCTGAAGTACTTTCTCGGGATCGAAGTACTACGGTCCAAGAAAGGGATTTATATCTCTCAGAGAAAGTTTGTTCTTGACCTACTAGCTGAGACTGGACTACTAGACTGTAAGCCAGCCGAGACCCCTATGGTGGTTAATCATGGGTTGAAAATAGAAGAAAGAGCCGAAGAAGCAGAGAAGCCACGATATCAGCACCTGGTAGGGAAGCTGATTTACTTGTCCCATACCAGACCTGATATTGCTTATGCTGTAGGGGTACTGAGTCAGTTTATGCACCGGCCTCAGAAGGAACATATGGAAGCAGCGCTCAGAGTGTGCAGGTACCTTAAAAGTTATCCAGGGAGAGGGGTTGTGTTTCAGAAACACGGACACTTAGAGATTGAAGCCTATACAGATGCAGACTGGACTGGAAGCCCTAGTGATCGGAGGTCGACGTCCGGCTACTTCACACTAGTCGGGGGAAATGTAGTAACGTGGAAGAGTAAGAAATAGAAGGTAGTGGCGCTGTCTAGTGCAGAGGCGGAATTCAGAGGAGTTGCCCGTGGGGTAGCAGAGGTACTCTGGTTGAGAAAGTTACTGGCAGAGATTGGAGTTCCACCCATTGGAGCGTGTAAGTTAAGGTGTGATAATAAAGCGGCGTTCAGTATCTCCGAGAATCCTGTACAGCATGACAGAACGAAGCACGTAGAAGTGGACCGGCATTTCATCAAAGAGAAGATCGAGGAAGGGATCATTAAGCTTCCGTTTGTGAGGTCCGAGGACCAGCTAGCTAACATATTGACCAAGGCAGTGAATGGGAGGATATTCGCAGCAATATTAGGCAAGTTGTACATCGAGGATCCGACGGTACGACTTGAGGGGGAGTGTAGACGTATGGAAAGCGAATAGTTAGGAATTAATGTAATCGTGTATATCCTCGGCGTGATTTACTTTCCTTTCCAGTGTATCTGCATACTTGTATTTATGTGTACTTGTACCTAGCTTTGTATTACAGAATATACAGAATAGTAATACACAATAATTCCCCAAACATGTTTTCTGTAATCTCTAACAAGCTGTTCAACGCTATACTAATTTAGTTAGAGATCCTGAGGTCGAACGCCTGGAAATGTAACTTGCATTAGTAGAGAGAGTTTTGCACCTAACTGGTCTAACTCGATTTGATCCATAAAAATAAATTATAGAACCAATATATATATATATATATAAAATGTTTGACTCTGCATTATAATGTATATGTGCGATACTTCATTTTTAATATATTTAGCATTAGTAGGAGAACTTTACATCTAATTGGTCCGATTCTTGATCCATAAAAAATAAATTATAAAACCAATATATATATATATATATATATAACATTTTACTCTTCATTATACTGCACATATGCTATACTTCCTTTTTAATCTGTCGCGTATGACAAATGTAATGCACTCGTTAAAGAATTAATTCGTACTAATTCGAATAATTTCCAACAATTCAAATTATATTACATTTGAATTTAGTTTTAATGCTATGAATATATTCAAAATGTGAAAAGGATTTGATGGCCGACCCTGAATAGAACCATATAAGAAATTTCCGGGCTTAATCATGTTTCATTTTCTATGATTATATCATTAATTCTGTAATTAATGTGAGCTTTGACGGGGTCTGTCAGATCACAAATGGTTGGACTCTAGGGGTATAATGGCCATTTCGTAGATTTGCGTTCAAAGTCATGCCGCCGACTGCCGACGCAATAGATGGTCCATCCATCTAGAGCTCCAACGAAGTAAATAGGGGCAAATTTGGAAATTCCCTGAAATAAATATTTGAGCAAATTATCAAAAACGTCCCGTAAAGTGAGGCATATACGGGTTTGGTCCCAAAAGTGGTCGATGTCTCACTATTGGTCCCATAAAGTGTCATTTGTCTCATTTTTGGTCCCATTGACCACTTTCCATCCAAAATAGACGGCAAAAATCACGTGCCCCTCACGTGTCCGTTAGTTTGGTCAAACATTAACATGAACCCACCCATTTATGAACAATTTCAGCCCCAATTGCACATTTCTCATTCAAAATTAGGGTTTGTGTCTATCAAATCCGGAAAAATGTCTTCATTTTCTTGCTCCTCCAAATTGAAGGAAGATTTGTACTGCTTTTGTGGGAGAAAAGCTCGATTGAGGACCTCGACAACTGCTGCGAACCCAGGTAGGAGGTTTTTTAATTGCAGAGACATTGGTGGGGGTTGTGACTTCTTCATATGGGAGGATGATGCGTTGGGTGGGAAACCATCTGCGGTAATAGCTGCACTACGTGAAGAGTTGGATATTGCAAAGGAAGAATTGAACAACGCAAGGGAAGAATTGAACAATGAAAGGCAAGAGTTGAAGAAACTGATGGTTGAGAATGATCAGCTGCGTGAGAGGGTGAAGATCCTAGTTTTTGTCCTTCTCATCTCATGGCTTCACTTGTTTATCATGTAATTTCAATAGCATTTTGTGTTCATGAAATGTATGAACAATTTTAGTTGTTAATGAAGCTTTGTGTGTATGCAATGTATGAACAATGTTGGTGTCATATGATGTTGCTATTTGTTCACTGTATTAACTTCATGTAATTAGAAAGAGAACAATGAATTCACATAGAAATGAATACTTGACATTAAAACAAAACAATACACTGACAGCAGTGTTTTAACAACAACCAAAAACCCGCCACAAAAGGACTGCTAAAACAGTTTAACAATTACCAAAAACAACATCCAAAAGCCCTAGTAATATCCAGCTTGACATAAACATGGATCAACAACAAAAACACCTGCTAACATCCCCAACACTTATCAGTTCAAAAAACACAAAGATGGATAATCAAAAACCTAAACATGCTACATTTTCTTTGTCCCTTTCTCTTGAAGCCTTCTTTGGTTTTCTTCTTTCCTTGCAGTAAGAGCAGCTTCCAGGCTTGAACATGTGGCATATCTTTTACCATTTTTAGTGAAAGTCTTGACATTTTTCAGAGGTACTTGTGGCTGTGTGGTCAAAGACACTTGAACCCTTGGATGATCTGGTGAAAATGGAACCCTCCTTATGTTGACTCCAGAGGAAGATGAAGTTTTTGTTTGTGCACTTCTTGGTGGATAGAAATTGGCTTTGTCAGTTTTCTTTACTCTGGTAGATTGCATCTTCAACCGTTTCTTTGCCTACATAAAGCATCTTAAAAGATTAATGCAATTATGTTGCCATGTAAAATATCTAAAAAAATTCAAAACAAGCTTACAGTCAGTTTATGGGTTGTTTGTTGCTGAGTTTGACTACTTTGAGCTTGTGGAGCAAGACCACTAACAGCTTGTGGAGTTTGAGTAGTCTGAAATTGTGGAGTTTGAGTACTATCAACATGTGGAGTTGGATCTATCTGGACACTTGTTTGAGATTGAAGTTGTCCAGAAGCTTCTAAGCTACTGATTGTTGCATTGATTTGATCCCAATCAGGTTCATCACCCCAGTCTGGTGCACTCCTAAAGTCTTCAGTATTGTTTGGAGCTGATGCTTCAGTATTTTGAGCATTGGTTGCACTGCTTTCACCCCTCTTTGTTGGACAACTCCTTATGTTGTGTCCACTTCCTCCACAGACCCTGCACTTGTAATCACTTTGATTTCTCCTTAGTCTGTTTGGATTCACACTCTTTGTTGTGTATCTTGGCTTTCTTTTCCTTTTTTCACCAGGTTCTAGTCTTCTTGCCCTTGCTGGTCTCCCAACACCCCTACCATAGTTTGGTGGCAAAGGTGGATCTAGTCCAGTCTTCTTCCACTTCTCAGGACCATTAACAGGCAGTAGAACACAATCATAAACCTTTTTGTAGGTTTCCACCCAATAACACTCATCAACAAAGTCTTCAGGCTTCAATCTTTGACAGTTAATTGCAGTGATTGCATGTTTGCATGGGATACCTGAAAGTTCCCACCCTCTGCATGAACATGTATGTGCTCCTAAATCCACAGCACATCTAGAACCATCAATGCAGCAAACTTCATAGTGTATGTCACTTGATTTAATTGGTCTACACTCAGAGGTTTCCTCCCCATTTTTGGCTAATAACTTCCTGATCTTAGGACACAACTTTCCCTTCCAACTTTTGTAAGCCTTGTCTCTGGATTTCTGGAGTTTGGTCATCAAAGTCTCTCTGATTTTCTCAAACATGGTGTAGATCTGCTTCTCTCTTGCTTCAAGAATAGTTGAATTAAAGCTTTCACAAATATTGTTCAGTAGTAAATCACACTTTGGATCTAATCCCACAGCTGTTAGCAACACTCCTTTATGAGGACCCTTTAAATGACATCCATCTACCCCAATGATTTTCCTACATCCCACCAGAAATGCATCCTTCAAAGCCTTGAAGTACAAATACATTTTACTGAAAGTAGATCTACCATTTAGATCACTGTCAGTAGCCAATGATATAACTACAGTTGATCCTGGATTGGAAGTCCTGAGCTCTTCAGGATAGTCCCATAACTTGGAATATTGTTGCTCAGACTCACCCTCAATCCTTTTCATAGCAACATGTTTGGCCCTATAGGCCTGATTTCTAGAAACATGTACATTCATTTCTTTCACAATATCATCCTTCCACCCAACTATCTTCCTTTTACCATCTGACCTCCAATGATGTTCATATTTCACCCCTAACCAAGAAGATTTTACATTTTTGACATGATAATTGCCATCACAGCTATGTTTGTCTCTATACTCTACAATTCTGAACTCAACTTTTGACCCTCTAGCTAAAGCATTAACTCTCCAGCCACACCCTTCTTCTATACAAACAACATATATTCTTCTCTTATCATTTTTTGGAAAATCAATATTCCTTCTGTTTTTTACAGCATATGAATCAACAGCCAACTTAAACTCAGATTTACTATTAAACCACTGCCCTATAAAGAATTTAGGGTCATACACATCTTTCAAACTAAATGTAGGGAATTTTTCCCCATGTTCTTCATCACTGTCCTTACCACTATCAAAGTCTGATGAATTATCCCCATCACTAACACTCTTTTCTGATTCTTCATGACACTCATCATTAACTTCATTAACATTTTCAGTCCTTCCCCTTCCATTCAACCCTTCCCATTCAGCCCCTTCACTAGTGTGTTTCTCAAACAGATCATTATCATGTTGATCCTCCTCATCACATTCTCCTAAACTATACTCACTATCAGTGAACTCCTCGTTTTGAGAACTGTCCTCATCTTCACCATATTCATCACTATTTTCATCTACCTCATGCAGAGATTCCAAGTAAATTGTCACCACTCTATCTAATTCATGCTCCAAACATAAATGTAGAAGATTACGACCACTATCCAAATGAATAAATCCACTGTCATCAAGTTTATAGTACTTCTTACTCCCCTGATAGCCCAGTGATGCACTCAACTTATCCACATAATCAAATCCAACTTTGCTAATTTCATTTAGATCGACATAATCAAATTTACTAACCTTTCCCCCATAGTACTCTGGTCTTCCATTCGAAGAGCTCAACAAGCCGCCGTGGTGCAGCTCAATAGTCACAGCGGGTTCAAGAGGATCTGCCAAAAAAGAGATGCGCACATTATATACTAGTGAACTTGGAAAACCCTAAAGATGGAAAAGACCATTAAACCACTTTGAAACCGACAAGATAACTCAACCCCACATGCATTCAAGCACTATCAACAAGATCAAGCAATAAAAAAACTTGGGACCACAGCACTGTAAAACTTTAATGGTGGACTTACAGTAAAAGGGAACCAGATCATTAAACTTCGATTGATCTCGTAATGCCATAGTATACCACTTCTAGATTCCAAGGCAAATAACATTCAGACACCATACACTTTAGATCAAAGAAATCTGTCGCAGATTAGGGATGAGTTCTTCGATAGAGAAAAGGGGGTAATTTTGGAGCTGTAAATTAGGGCTAAATGTGGCTGAAATCGTTTAGAGTGGTGAAGTGGCTTAATGTTTGACCAAACTAACGGACACGTGAGGGGCACGTGATTTTTGCCGTCTATTTTGGATGGAAAGTGGTCAATGGGACCAAAAATGAGACAAATGACACTTTATGGGACCAATAGTGAGACATCGACCACTTTTGGGACCAAACCCGTATATGCCTCACTTTACGGGACGTTTTTGATAATTTGCTCTAAATATTTTAAGACCCCGTATGGCCGTATCCCTAAAACATTCCAACTTTCTTTTCTGGAATAAATAACTTTTAAAAAAATCAATAAAACTAGATTGTTTTTAGTAATATTGTATCTCATTTACGTTGGGTTCGAATTTGACTGGAAAAATAGGTAAAATTACATTTTTAGTCCTGTAACTATGGCGGGAATCCAATTTTGATCCTATAAGTATTCAACCAACACATTTGGTCCTATACCTTACCAAATTTTAACACATTTAATCCTAATTAATACATTTGATCCTTCGTTAACAAATTTAGTCCTTTATCTTTAACACATTTGGTCCAATATCATCACTTCTCACCTCGTTAAAATTTCATCCAAATTTCCATCTGATATCGTCACATTCAAATAAACCTTTTTTTTCACGGCACTCGAGTAATTCATACATACCATTCATAGAAAAAACCCTTATCTTCTCACTCGCCAATTGTCACCTAATTATAATGGACATTTCAATCAAATTAAATTAAACATATTATAGTTCATAAATATATAATCATGTATGAACATATAAATAACATGTCAAAATCTCATATTTCTAAATAATTACCATAATTATTTTTTTTAATATGAGATTAGGTTTTGACGAATTAATACATCTACATATTTATATATACTAATTAGAGTTTTACAATGCGTACATGCTTAGATAAATATCGACATTCTACGAGGATAAGTTCTGGAAATTATAAGAACACATTATGTCATGCATGCTTCAAATCGATTTATAAGCAAAGTGACTGTATATCATATATTCAGAAATTACAAAATAAAGAACCAAAATATTCTGAAGAGTGAATTCAAGAGTTAAATTATATTCAAAACTATTAAAATAGTATTGATCGTCTAATAAAAATAATTTATTTTTTTTAAATTATTTTGAGAGGAAGAGGATTAATTCACTTACAAATTCAATCAAACTCTAATAAGATAAGGTGATGCAACCTTTGTCTTCTCACTTGAATAATGAAGGGTTTTTTTTTTACCATGAAGGGTATGTGTGAATTACTCAAGTGCCGGAGACCCAAAAAAAATAAAAAATAAAAAATGAAAAAATAATTTGAATGTGATGATGTCAGATAGAAATTTGGATGAAATTTTAACAGAATTAGAAGTAATGATATTGGACCAAATGTGTTAAAGATAAAGGACTAAATCTGTTAACAAAGGATCAAATGTGTTAATTAGGATTAAATATGTTAAAATTTGATGAGATATAAGCCCAAATGTATTAGTTGAATACTTACAGGACCAAAATTGAATTCCCACCATACTTACGGCACCAAAATTGTAATTTTGTCAAATAAAGTATAAAACTAGAATCGATCACTTGAACATGGAACTGCTAGTTATGTCGATATAATTTGGAACCCTAATTCATTCCTCTTGTTAATATCTATAATACATGGATACAAACGCAATAAAATATGAATATGATGATAATTTTTTTTAGTTTTATATAGGAAGTATCTGATATGGTGTTTAATATGAGTATCCGAAACAATATGATATAGTAAAATAGTATCCTTTTCTCACATAATTATAAATATTTAAATTGAAAAAAAGATTTTTGGGATAAATATTATGAACATCCTGTACTATCGCGATTTTTGGACTTTGCATCCTGAACTATAAAAAGTCTACGTTTGCATCCTCAACTATTATTTTGTAACAAATTGCAACCTGATTCCAATGGATGTGTGACACGTACCCCAAATTTCTTCCAAGTGTCACATGATGAGTGGAACTAGGTTACAATTTGTTACAAAATAATAGTTGAGGATGCAAACGTAAATTTTTTATAGTTCGGGATGCAAAGTCCAAAAACCGCGATATTACAGGATGTTCAAAATATTTATCCCAAGATTTTTTACCTTCCGAACTTTATTTTTTTTTTTGCAATTTAGCATCCCGAAAAACTTTCGTTGCAAACCACCATTCAATCTTTGTATTTGTAACATACTGTCATATAAATTTTTTTGTGTGTGATTTTGGTGAAAATACAATCCACGTGTATATTTTATAAACATGCCACGTGCTATGTCTTTTAGCCAAAATCACAAAAAGAAAAGTTTTCAGATGACCGTATGTTATAAATGCAAACATTAGACTGCGGTTTGTAACAAAAGTTTGTTAAAATAATAAATTGCAAAACGAGGAAAAGTTTGAACCACAAAAAAATCTTTTTTTCATATTTAAATTTGCATCAAAACTTTGGAAGGGTTCCTATGATAATTAAAAAAATAAATAAAATAGATTAGATATGGTGTGAAGAAAACTAGTTATGTAAATGTTAATTAATTTGTCCCCAAGTACCACACTATTATGATTTATGAGTGTGCATGCATGCATCCGATTAATTTTAAAATAATTAATTTGTCCCCAAGTACCCTCATGTACATTGAGTTGATCTAGATTTCAAGTTGGACAATATTATTTGTATTAAATTATAATTGAGCAAAATATGATATAAATAGGTTGATCACATATGAAGATTTTTTATAAATACATGTTTTAAGGGGATCTTAACTATTTTAATTTAAAAGTAATGAATTATAATATTTAAAACAAGCCAACAGTTGTCGGTTCAAAAAATTAATGAGTTCATTCTCCAAAGCAAAATATCGAGTTTGAATCCCACTGAGATGTGTGTGAGTTAAAAAAAAAAAACATTTAAAACAATATTATTCATTGACCACTTAACAAAGTTAATAAAAAGGGTTAATTACACCTAGCCCCGTTGATGGGACCAAAACACGCACGTCCCTCATTTAAAGAGGTGGCGCCCCTAACATTGGACACGTGGTCACCTGGTCCCCAAGCAAGCCGCCCTCGAGCGAGTCCTGCCCTCGTTCGCTAAAGTGTCCTAACAAGATACGCGCTTGGTCCATGTTTTGACACGTGACAGTTAAGGTCGCTCTCAAACGAGAGTCGTCCTCACTTCCAAGTATGTCCCCATTCCTCAAGAAGTTAATTCCCGAACGCGTACTCCCCTCGGATGAGCATTCATATGCAGACGGACTGGGGAGCAAGACTCCTCTAAGGCTCATGATAAACACGAGCATGCGTATCGCCCTTGTCACCATCCCAAAACGGCTCTCTGACACTACGTACACATCCGCGCACCTGCTATTGTTGCCCGCACTGTGACACCCCGCTTTTTCGATCGTCCGAGCAGACACCACGTGTCGATTTCCTTGGGTGCTTAATTGCTTAATTTACTTTTGTTAGGAATAGTGCCCTAGAAAGCCGATTGTATATCCGCTTTGTGCTTTTTCTTATTGTAATCACAGACAATCTTTGAATGAAATAACGAATTGAGGCAACACTTCTTTATATGCTCTTGTTTGGTATGCGTTTACTTTATCTGTGTATGTATGAGAACTCCCCTAATCCTGATGACTTTAGGACTCTACCATTTAGGTGAAATGGTTCATGAAACGAGCCCTATATCATATAAGTCATGATTAGTAAAATACTCCAAGCCGATGAGTCCTACCGACAGTGGGAGTGTCAACCTGACTCCTCTAAGGCTTGCTTGTGGGATCACGCCCTTAAGAAGGACCACCTTGTTTCATGGAGGTGCAAAGTGTATAGTTGATACGTGCGTGATACATGAGGGTGCTTACTTCAATAAGTAAGTTCACTGAGGTGCCCCGTGTGAGAACATTCCTAAATGGGAAAGGAAGTTTCTATTTCAGGAAATAGAAACTTCCAGATTAGGAAATATCTCACGAGTTATTGATGTGATTAATTGATCCTTAGACTTGAGGTTCCTTGTCACTTTATGAGTTAACTCTGTAGTCTTAGGCATAAGCTTTAAAGGGTGTCGCCTTAGACAACTGATTCAAGGCTTATGCTGGGGCTGCACAAGTGATTCATGAAAGTGAATGAGAATCAAGAAAGGACCTACACTTGCATATGCAAGGTGATCTCTTATTGTGTAAGTCATTCATATGCCATATGGAGTCCTTGGCCAAGGCAGTAGATCAAGACATCAAGAAAAGGGTTTCTTGGATTGAGATCAAATGGATATGAAATGCACTTAGCTTTAAGACCGGATTATTAGGGTTCTGATTATTCCCTTACCCTAGATCTTGGTTGAGAGATAGTAAGTAGGAGGATTGTATCTCACATGAATCAATGACTTAAAGGTTCTGTCGAATCCGAACATTCCAATTCAGCTAGGGGTTAAACACTTGTTGCTAGACTATGGTCGTTTAATCTGTGGACTGATTAATTAATTAGTGAATTAATTAATTAGGGTCACTGCTAATTGAATTGAGAACCTAGAGGGCCACACACAACAACTTGGTTACATGAGTTGAGGTTTGAAAATGATTAAACGAGTTAATCGGGCCAAGAGGGTTCCACACGTGTGAACCACACGTGTGGCTCACATGAGTGACACGTGTGTAAATATATGTGTATATTTATTTAAGTGTTAAATAATTAATGTGATTAATTATTTATTAGACTTTGGTTTAATTTTGAATTAAAAAGAAAGTCTTATTTTGGAGAAAAATAATCTAGTTAATTAATTAGATAAAATTAAGTTATTTATTTTAAATAAATAAAGTATAAAATTATCCAAAAATAGTTTGGATATTCTAGCTCTCTTGAAAGTTGATTTGAATTTGAATTCAAAGTCAAAGTCAAAATTACTTGATGATCAAGTAATAGGAGAGAGAGACCAAAACCCTAGCCCATAAGGACTAGGATTTTCGGTCCTCCCCTCCTTATAAATAGGGGAGCTCGAGCTCCTCTTAGAGCTAATTGGCAATTCTTTTGGTTCATGTGTTGAACACCATCCTTTCTCCAAGATAAACGAAACCCTAGGTTAAGCCTAAACACTAACTAGACAACTAGCATCCTTACTAGTTAGATTGTAGTCAAGTTGGTGGACTATCTCTAGAGAGCTTCAAGTTAGAAGTTTGAAGATTCGAGCTTTACCAAGGAGAGGGGATCAAGCCGCGAGAAGTGCGTTCTTGGGTGGCTTGAAACGCTTCAAGAAAGACAATTAAGAAAGTAAGTTTCTAATCCCTACGAATTTGGATACACGATTGCGAGTCCAAGATCCTTTTGTTGGAAAATTTTTAAATTTCCGCTGCTTTCTGATTCGTGTTTTCCAACAAGTGGTATCAGAGCCACCTCGTTAATCGTGTTTCTGATTCGTCTCAATTATTCTAAATTTGGTAGAAATTCTTAGGCTTAGATGCGAATTAGGTATTCATGAGTTCTTTTAGAAAGCCTGAATTACGAAACTGTAATTTTTTTTTGAATTTCTGAAACTGTTTTCTTAAATTGTGTTTTTGAAAATCGTTTTGATTGAAATCCTTTTAAATCATGTTTTTTAAATTTTGGATTGTTGTTGATTTTGAACTGAAACACAAAACACGAAAATCGCATTACGAAAACGCGAGCCTAGGCGTGCTAGGACGTCGCACGCCCAGGCCCGCGCCGTCCCGCACAGCAGTCCCGCAGCCGCGCGAGACTGCCCGCCCGTCCCTCCCGCAACCGCGCGGGAGGCCTGCCCGCCAGCGCCTAGGCATGCCCGCCTGCTCCTCCCGCAACTGCACGGGAGCCTCCCGTAGCCCGCCTGCCTTCCCGCCTAGGCGAAGCGCACGCGATGCGCACGAGAAGGCGTGCGTGGTGCGCGCGCGATGCGGTGCGCGCGCGCTCGCGCACGATGCGTGCGGTCCGCCTGGGCTGGCGTGCGGGCGAGGCTTGGCCCTCGTTTCGCGATCTTGATTTTCGTGTTTAGTCCAATCCAATCCCGATTTAATTTTTCTTGAAAAATTTTATTTTATTAAATTTGAATTATTTTTGAAATAATTGTTTAAATTGGGATTTTGAAAATTTAAGCGATTTAAATTTTGTAAAAATTACAAACTTTATTTTATGAAAATATTGAAAGAATAAAATTATTAATTTTCAGAAATTAATTGGAATTTTATTAGTTCATTGTTTTTCGGGTTTTATAGAAAAGGCTCTTGAACAAGAATTGCATCTAAGTCGTGTTTTAAGCTATTAGAGCTTAAGGCGAGAATTTTAATTTATTGGTTAAATTTAAATTCTTGCAAAAGCATGTTAGGTGATCATGGGTTTAGACTTATGTATGGTTTTAATTTATGCACATGGATGGTTTAAATTGGGGTTGGAGCCCTATAGTTGGGTTTTTTCAATTGAGGTTGGAGCCTCACTTATGTGCGTACTGTTATGTGATTTATTATGTGGCTTTCCATATTACTATTTTGAGGTCGGGGTATGCCCCGTGTAATTGTCTAAGGCCAATATGAAGATTGAGCCTTATTACTTTATGTCTTTTTCTTTTTATTGTAATTTGAGAGTAGAGATAGGTGGTGAGGTTTTATTTTCATTTTGGAGACAATGCACCCATGGAGTAAGATGGACCACATTCAAGTAACAAGGAGGCCATAAGTGAAGACCCCTCAAAATGTTAGGGAGGGGGAATCTCAATTGTAAAAATGTAATAGAGATAGGGCTCGTATTTTGTTACCGCTTTCCCTTATATGATTTAAACTGTTTATGTGGCATGTATGTTAGAACTTGTGATTGTGGAGTGGCTCCCACACATCACGCATAAGATAGGTAGAACCCATGATCATTACATGTTAGTATCATGCTAGGACATGTTATCTGTTTATGTGCTTGTTTGAAATGCATTTAAGTGTACTTGCATTAATCAAGACTAATAAAATTGGATAACATATATGTTGGTGAGGTCGAACCGGACAACTCTCCGGTTGTTTCGAAAATTCCCATTAAATATTAAGCTAATTTCGAACAAATAGGTATTTAATTCGAGATCCAAATTTTGAATTAAATCCCTAGCATTCCATCAATAGGTTTTAAGTTTAGTAAGTGAAACTAGTTATTATCCGCGAGTCGTGGGATAGCTAGTGCAGCTTATTAGTTCTTAGTTACCTAATTAATCATTTTAAATGATCAATATTTCGTGGTCAATTTTAGCAAGGGCGATGTCCGCGAGTCGTGGGTCGTTCGAACTAAGTTTTGATCATGATCTTATGATTGATGGGTCTAGCTTAACGCCTAGGTAAATATGGATGTCACACGAGTCGTGGGTACATATTGAAAGATAGGTGATGCAAAAACAATTACTAAGAGTTCTAAAGGTGTTAGAATTGGTAAGTTGTACCTACCTGGGGTTCTTAATTAGAATGTCCGCGAGTCGTGGGTTCGAGGTAAAATGCCTAGGATCTTAGTACCCATTGGGAAACGTGTTCCTCTTAGATCTTTGGGAATTCTAGATCTTTAAAAAACAGTGGGAGTTACATTAGATTAAAGACCTTATCTTTTATATATCGTTATAATTCAGCATGCTCACTAGTTCTCTGTTTTACCATTTAGGTCGTAGATTCTGTGATTCTCTACGTGTTTTGAAATGGCAACCAAAAACCCTCTTGTATCGATCCTCGAGTTAAACAAGTTGACTGGTCCCAACTATTCTGATTGGCTGAGGAATCTAAAAATCATTTTAGATTCTGAGAAGAGAACTTATGTTCTCTTCGAAGGGGAGCCTAGTCCCGAAGGGGAGGCTCCCACTCGGGCCGAGCGGGACGCGATGCAGAAGTGGAAGGATGATAATCTCCAAGCCTGTTGCCTTATGTTGGCTAACATGTCTCCGGACTTGCAAAGGCAACATGAGGCCATGGAATTCGCTTGGGAGATTTACGACCACTTAGAGCAACTTTACCGCCCTCATAAACGTGTTACAAGGTATAACACTTCAAAGGAATTGTTCCACTTAAGAATGAGGGAAGGTTCAAGTGTCCATGAATATGGACTCAAGTTTCTCGCCCTTACTGAGAAACTTGCCTCCATGGACATGCCACTGAAAGATGAGCTTTCAGTGGATTTGTTGCTAGCTTCGCTCCCGCCATCATTCAACCCATTTGTCCTTAACTTCAATATGAATCATGCTGGTGCTACTGTAGCTGAGCTGATTAGTCAGCTTGTGACTGCTGAAAGCACGATCAAGAAGGACAATAAGATTTTGATGGTGAAGGCTCCATCTTCCTCTTCTGGGCCTTCTAAAGGTAAGGGCAAGAAAGTCCAAAAGAAGAAGAAGAAACCCCTTAGGCCCACTGGTGGCGTTTCGAAGGGGAAGGCCCAAAAGAAGAAGCGTGATCAGAAAGAGGATGTTTGCTTCCATTGTGGCAAAGCGGGACATTGGAGGAGAAACTGCCCAGAGTACAAGGCTACTCTAAAGAAAGGTATGTTTCTCGTTGAAATAAATCTTTCTATTAATTCTAGTTCTTGGGTACTTGATACCGGTTGTGGAACTCATATATGTAATGATGTACAGATGCTAAGTGAAGTCCAACAACTCAAAGAAGGAGAATGTGTCTTGACGATCGGCGATGACTCAAATATTGAAGCTCGAGCTTTAGGCACAATTAGATTAGATTTAGGTAGTTTTGAGTTAGTTTTAAATAAAGTCCTTTATGTACCGAGCATTATTCGTAATATAATTTCGGTTCCAATTTTAGATTGTGAAGGTTATGAAACTTATATTAAGAATGGTAAATACTTTATCAAACGGAACAACTCTTCCGTTCACATCGGTACTCTAAGTAATGGACTTCATCTAACTCAGAATATCAATATTATGAATATACAACGAGAAACTAAACGTAAGAGAGATGAAAAAGTTTCAGCTCCCTTATGGCACGCTAGATTAGGACACATTTCCAAGAACAGAATTAGCAAGATAAACACTTTAGGATCATTCACTGAAAATGATCTCAAGGAGTTAACTTCTTGCGAATCTTGTCTCAAAGGAAAGATGTCCAAAGTTCCTTTTAAAGGAACTGTGGAACGTGCCATTAAGGTTTTGAATTTGATCCATTCTGATGTTTGTGGACCGCTTAGTGTAAGTACTAGAAACAATCACCAGTATTTCATAACCTTTACCGATGACTTTAGTCGATATGGTTATGTATAGCTATTGAAGTATAAATCTGAAGCTTTTGAGAAATTCCTAGAATTTCAAAAGGAGGTTGAGAACCAAACTGGTCACAAGATCAAAGCACTTCGATCTGATCGAGGAGGCGAGTATCTTAGTGAAGAATTCCTTAATCATCTCAAAGATAATGAGATTATTTCTCAGTGGACACCTCCGGGAACTCCTCAACTTAATGGAGTTTCTGAGAGAAGGAATCGAACCCTACTCGATACGGTTCGTTCCATGATGAGTTTCACTGACTCACCACCTTCTTTCTGGGGTTATGCCTTGGAAAGTGCAGCTAAGATTTTGAATCTAGTTCCCTCTAAGTCAGTCCCTAAAACGCCCTATGAAATGTGGCATGGTAGAATCCCTAGTTATTCTTACTTAAGAATTTGGGGTTGTCCTGGTTATGTGAAGAGGACAGTGGGAGATAAGTTAGAATCTCGTTCTAACTTATACTACTTTGTAGGTTATCCTAAGGAATCCATAGGATACTACTTCTACGATCAATCTGAGCAAAAGGTGTTTGTTTCCAGAAATGCCACTTTTCTGGAGGAACCGTTCCGTAAAGAAAAGAAAGGCAAGATCATAGAATTAGAAGAAGTACAAAGCGATCCCACACCACCCACTGAAGTAACGTCCCCTTCTGACTAACCGCAACCAATCGCGAATTTCGATACACACGCAAATCCTCCTCTAAGGTGTTCTGAACGCACTCCTAGACAGCCGGAGAGATAGTATGGATTCTTCCATGATATCTCTCAAAACGATAATGATCCTTTAACATATGAGGAGGCACTTTCAGATTCTGACTCTGAACAGTGGATAGAAGCCATGAAATCCGAAATGGATTCCATGAACTCTAACCAAGTTTGGACCTTGGTAGATTTGCCTGATGGGGCAAACCCATAGGTTGCAAATGGATCTTTACGAGAAAGCTTGGAGTTGATGGAAGCATTGCAGCCTACAAGGCAAGACTGGTTGCAAAAGGATTCACTCAAAGACCCGGCGTGGACTTTGATGAAACCTTTTCGCCAGTTGCAATGCAAAAATCCATTCGGATCATGCTTGCCATTGCTGCATATTATGACTATGAGATATGGCAAATGGATGTGAAAACTGCCTTTCTCAATGGAGACATTGATAAAGATATTTATATGGAACAACCCATAGGTTTCACATTCAGTGGGAGTGAACGAAAGGTTTGCAAACTCCAAAGATCAATCTATGGATTGAAACAGGCTTCTAGGAATTAGAACATTCGATTTGATGAATCAGTCAAAGCGTTTGACTTCATTCAAATTTCGAATGAATCATGTGTGTATAGAAAGGAATTAGAGACCTCAGTGCGATTCTTAGTACTTTATGTTGATGACTTCCTTCTTATTGGGAATTCGAAGGATGACATGAAAGTAACTAAGTTATGGTTATCGAACCAATTCGAGATGGAAGATCTTGGTGATGCGTCCTATATCCTTGGAATTAAAATCTATCGAGATAGATCTAGAAGGTTAATAGGACTATCACAGTCGATGTACATTGACAAAGTATTGAAGAGATTCAATATGGAGTCAGCAAAGGTTAAGAACCTTCCTATGAGTGTAGGAACATCTCCCTCTCTAAGAAGATGTGTCCTAAGACTAACCTTGAGAATGAAAGAATGACTCATACACCTTATACATCAGCAATAGAAAGTATAATGTATGTAATGTTATGTACTCGACCGGATGTGGCTTATGCACTTTATGTAACAAGTCGTTTCCAATCTGACCCTGGAGATGGTCACTGGGCTACCGTGAAGAATATTCTTAAGTACTTGAAAAGTACTAAGGATTTATTCTTAGTTTACGAAGGTCAGAAAGATCTTACTGTCGAAGGATACTACGACGCAAGCTTTGCATCTGACTTAGATGATTTTAAGTCAATGTCAGGATACATTTTCTGCCTAAACGGCGGAGCAGTGAGTTGGAAGAGTTCCAAGCAAACGACCACTGTAGATTCGACTATTGAGGCCGAATACTTAGCTGCGAATGATGCAACTAAGGAAGGTGTTTGGATTAGAAACTTCATTCAAGAGTTGAATGTTGTTCCTAACATGAAAGACCCCATTACTGTGTTTTGTGACAACACTGGGGCGGTTGCTCAAGCAAGAGAACCAAGATCTCACC
This sequence comes from Lantana camara, assembly GCA_037501455.1. NCBI lineage: Eukaryota > Viridiplantae > Streptophyta > Magnoliopsida > Lamiales > Verbenaceae > Lantana > Lantana camara. Next base: position 5,718,131 of record CM074864.1, read on the forward strand.
AACGGACCAAGCACATTATGAGGAAGTATCATCTAATCCGTGATATTATTAAAAGAGGAGATGTGCAAATTGAGAGGGTCACATCAGCAGAGAACGTGACAGATCCACTTACTAAACCCCTTAGTCGAGAAGCTTTCCAAAGTCATCTTCAGAAGATGGGACTTAGAGTAGCTTTAGAATGGCTTTGATGGGTAAGTGGGAGATTGGTAGGAATAGTGCCCCAGAAAGCCGATTGGATATCCGCTTTGTACTTTTCCTTATTGTAATCACAGACAATCTTTGAATAAAATAACGAATTGAGGCAACACTTCTTTATATGCTCTTGTTTGGTATGTGTCTACTTTAGCTGTGCATGTATGAGAACTCCCCTACTCCTGATGACTTTAGGGCTCTACCATTTAGGTGAAATGGTTCATGAAACGAGCCCTATTTCACATAAGTCATGATTAGTAAAATACTCCAAGCCGATGGGTCCTACCGACAGTGGGAGTGTCAACCTGACTCCTCTAAGGCTTGCTTGTGGGATCACGCCCTTAAGAAGGACCACCTTGTTTCATGGAGGTGCAAAGTGTATAGTTGATACGTGCGTGATACATGAGGGTGCTTACTTCAATAAGTAAGTTCACTGAGGTGCCCCGTGTGAGAACATTCCTAAATGGGAAAGGAAGTTTCTATTTTAGGAAATAAAAACTTCCAGATTAGGAAATATCTCACGAGTTATTGATGTGATTAATTGATCCTTAGACTTGAGGTTCCTTGTCACTTTATGAGTTAACTCTGTAGTCTTAGGCATAAGCTTTAAAGGGTGTCGCCTTAGACAACTGATTCAAGGCTTATGCTGGGGCTGCACAAGTGATTCATGAAAGTGAATGAGAATCAAGAAAGGACCTACACTTGCATATGCAAGGTGATCTCTTATTGTGTAAGTCATTCATATGCCATATGGAGTCCTTGGCCAAGGCAGTAGATCAAGACATCAAGAAAAGGGTTTCTTGGATTGAGATCAAATGGATATGAAATGCACTTAGCTTTAAGACCGGATTATTAGGGTTCTGATTATTCCCTTACCCTAGATCTTGGTTGAGAGATAGTAAGTAGGAGGATTGTATCTCACATGAATCAATGGCTTAAAGGTTCTGTCGAATCCGAACATTCCAATTCAGCTAGGGGTTAAACACTTGTTGCTAGACTATGGTCGTTTAATCTGTGGACTGATTAATTAATTAGTGAATTAATTAATTAGGGTCACTGCTAATTGAATTGAGAACCTAGAGGGCCACACACAACAACTTGGTTACATGAGTTGAGGTTTGAAAATGATTAAACGAGTTAATCGGGCCAAGAGGGTTCCACACGTATGAAACCACACGTGTGGGTCACGTGTGAGAGTAATTGGAAATTCTTTTGGTTCATGTGTTGAACACCATCCTTTCTCCAAGATAAAATAAACCCTAGGTTAAGCCTAAACACTAACTAGAGAACTAGTATCCTTACTAGTTAGATTGTAGTCAAGTTGGTGGACTATCTCTAGAGAGCTTCAAGTTAGAAGTTTTGAAGATTCGAGCTTTACCAAGGAGAGGGGATCAAGCCGCTAGAGAGCGGTCTTGGGTGGCTTGAAACGCTTCAAGAAAGATTATTGGAAAGTAAGTTTCTAATCTCTACGAATTTGGATACACGATTGCCAGTCCAAGATCCTTTTGTTGGAAAAATTTTAAATTTCCGCTGCTTTCTGATTCCTGTTTTCCAACAAGAAATCAGTCCCCAACGCAGCAGTTCAGTTCGAGACGTGAGAAGAGTGCATATGTGATCAATTCTTCCATTTTCTTCCAAACTCATTAATGATAACTCATTTAATAGCCAACTACAACAAAATACATGATCATAATTGAAATAAGGGAGTTAAGATGGTCACTTTCAAGCTTTAAAATAATCAAAATCATCAAGGAATCCAAGAGATCAAGAAATTCATCTATAACCTAACTATTCACTCATATTCATCAAACTCCATCAAAGCAAGCTCAAATTTGGGGATGAATGGATCAGAATGACTCTAAATGAATGTATATTACAATCCTAAAGTTACCTTGTGTATTGATTGAGGTTTGAAAGAGATTTGAGCTCCAAAATCTCCAAGGTATGCAAGGTTACGGGACTGCCTGGAAAATAGGGGGTGTTTGGCTGAATTTCTCCAAGTGAGAAGGTTTGGTTCGGTTAGGGTGAGTAAGAGAAGGTAGGGGGTTGAGTTAGGGTTCCAAGGAATCAAACCATGGTTAATTTGGTCAAGGTTTGAGAAAGTTATGGCCATTTTAATGAGCTGTGACAGTTTTGACGAATGTAGCACTTTTCGGTTGAATTTCGGAGGTTCAAATGGTCTTAGAAAAATATGAGGCTAAGTTCATTAAACCCGAATTTTTGTTACGAGTTTAGGGAAGTTGACGAAACTCGAATCCGAGTTTCCTAGCTCAAGATATCACATACGGAACCAAGGGTGCGTTAATTGCTCATTAGCTACCGAGTTGGATTCCAAGAACAAAATAAATTCGAAACTAATGCAAATAAATCCGAAAACATGAAACGAGCATATATTCATATTCATGACACGTATATCTCCAACATATTGAATTTTCACGAAATCTCGATATCAAATCGTATAAGAACGAAGCACGTTTATAACACTCATGAGCAATGCATAAACAAATTCATTATATTCCATAAAATAAAACAAAATTTAAATTCATTTATAAATTATAATCCAAAGTACACGAATTTAATATATGTACACATTTAATATTAACACATTAAATATAAATTTAACAAGAATATAATGAAGATATAAGGTCAATGATTTAACATAAATTCATTATTAATTAACTTAAAATATGATTAATTATCAATTTAACATTTAATAATATAAAATTAAATATATAAAACACTTATAAACAATTAGTTTGCGCAAATTAATAAACACATACGTCATTTAGAATACGGAAAAGTTTGGGCGTTACACAAGCCCGTTCTCGCTCGTTTCTCGACGGTTTTCGACGTGTCAGTAGTGGAAATTGATCAGCTCGACGAGCCCGTCACGATGGTACCAGAATCAGATCCTAAAACCCAGTGGTGGTGGTGCTACGACAAGGTTCAGGTGGCGGCTTTTCTCAGACATGCGCCCCAACCCTTGTTAGAAGACCTCCCGGCGCAACTCAGTTCTAGTGGCGTGGCCAGCGGTGGCCGAAAGGCAGCGCACGCACCACTTGAATTCACGCCGCGGCGCGTACACTGTAGCGCGCAGTTCTGTCGTATTTCGGCGATCCTTTTCGATGAGAGAGGCCAGTTCCCTTCCTTTTTCGGCCCCCTGATTCCATTTCTAGCGTTACTTTGGGCCAACGACGGCCAGAGGTAGCTGAACCGGTGACGAGGCAGTGGCGGGACTTTGGTGTCGGTTAGGGGCTATTTTTCGGCGGGTTTAGCGCGCAGTTCCGTCGCGTTTCGACTATCCTTTTCGGCGAGAGGGGCCGGTTCCCTATCTTTTTCGGCCCCCTGATTCCATTTCTAGTATTACTTTGGGCCAATGACGGCCGGAGGTGGCTGAACCGGTGACGAGGCAGCGACAGGACTTTGGTGTCGGTTGGGGGCCATTTTTCGGTGGGTTTTAGTGGTGGTCCCTTTACAAAAGATGATGAGCGGGTGGAGAACGAGCTTTTCACGTTGGCCCCGACTCGAGAACCAACCGTTGGCGGTAGCGTTAGTTTTTCCGGCGATTTTTTCGGCTTTTGGCTAGGGGCTTTCGAAGGCCTCGTTAAGAGGCTTTGCAACGATATGTTCGGATTTTGTTTTCGTTTTACGGTTTGCGTTTAATTTCAATTTTCGTTCTAGGGATTTTGTTCTGTTTTTCGCTAACGAAATCTGGTGTGTTTCGTATTTTCTGAAATTCGTTGAGGGCTTTTGTCAAGCAGGCCGAGGCGCACATCTTTGTGCTTCCAGGGATTTTTCCAACCACCGGAGGCAATGTTCCAGTGAATGTTCGGCCGACTGCGGTGGCGACATTTAGGTGACTTTCGATCAGCGGGTTCCTTTCGTCGTGGTGAGTCCAACGCCACTTTTCGTTCATCAATCGGATATCCGGTTGATTTTATATGAATTTTTGAAGTTGTTGTATTTATTTCCGTTAATTGTTTTAATTTTAAATTTCGATCTTGTATGAACTATGAATTGAAATTATAAGTTGTATGATATTTGGAAATATGATATGATTTATGAAAGTTTGATTCTCGATTTACTGAATTTAATTGCCTCATTTATGCCGTTTCTTGCTCATGTTCCGTGCTTTTAAGGCGTGATAATGTGATATTTGGGAACTAAATTGCTTCTGTAATTAGATGAAACGTAAGAAATGAATTATGAAAGACTAAGTTATATTTAATTTAAATGAATTGCTTAAGTATGTTAGTTGTTAGAAAACTGTGAAATATGCTTATGTGTAGTTACATATAAAATTATTATGCCATTTGTGTTATCCTTTCAAGAATTGGAGCATGATATGAATGGAATTCTTAATGTCCTAATTTATTTTATGTAATTAATGTTATGAATTTTATAAGCTATGCATCTCTTGACATGTAATATGAATTATAATATGCTCTGAATGATTTGATTGTATAGTTGTGGATTATATGTTGCATCATTTATATTTGTGAGCTTGGCCGTGCTTCTTTGTGATTGTGATTTGAGTTTGAGTCTTGTGTTCTGTGTGTTCGGTCGACCAGGGTTTTTCCATGGAGTGTCGGTCAGCTGTTTGGGTTCTAGTGGGACTTCTTGGCTTGTGTTTTCCATTCTCGTTGGTGTAATGTGAGGTTTAGGTTTGTTTCTTTTTAGTTAATACGACCTACAACCCTATGTGCTCGTTTTCAAGCCCGAATGCAAATATACTATTATATATATACTAAATATGTGTCTTATGATATGTTATGAATCTTGTTATTCGATTTCATATTAATTCTTCTGAAATTATATGTATGGGCGTATATAAGCTTAAAATGGTTTTGCAAAAAGGCTATGCTCCAAACCGTGTATCGTCAAGCAAACTATGGATTTCCCTTAGCATATTATGAATTAGGAAGACACGGAGAGGTATGTGTATAGTGTTGGGAAAAGTGCCCTGAAAATTCAATTTGTTGAATTAATTAAATTGAATTTACAGCAAGTTGTGAGTATTTCACACATTAATAGTTAATGGCGTGTGTTGGTATTCTTATATGAAATGTGTTTCATAGGAAAAGACTTTGAATACCGAAATCACGTGTCATTAAAGTTCTAGTCGGTAAGATAAGAATATGTTCTTATCAAGACTATAACGTGGTTATATAAGATGATTAGTCTTTCGTCATAAGGAATGGTGATTCCAATTATAACACGTTGATGATTTTCAATAGGATTGAAAATATCGAACTGGACCACTGAGATTATTTATTTTATACTGCTATCTAAAATAAATAAAATCTCAGGAAGCATTGCACTCTTAATCCTGATAATATTTCGGCTTTAGGCATGTAGTGTTAGTCACTGTAATATACTCGAAGTGAGGTCTCGGTAACGGTGGCCAAAATACTTTGTATGTTCGGTGATTACATGAAATGTGCTAAAGAGTTATATTGATCGACGAATCTGTGGCCTTGCTGGAAGGTAAAAGATATCCTTGAAATAGATTCGCAAAAGTTCGAATTAAGACTTTGGCCAAAGCACTTCGCGCGATACGTCACCGAAGTTGTATGATGAATGTGTTTCACATACAGAGAATTTGAACTTAAGGCGAGTCAATAAATTTCAAATTAGAGATGAAAAATAAATGATAGTAGTTGCAATTTATTTTTCATGGATATTGACACGGAGGAGTAAAATGCGAAATTATTCCAGATCGAGAAATTCGTGAATAATTTAATTAATTTTAGAATGCAACAATATTTATTTAGTGAAATTAAATATTGTTAAACGGTAATTAATTATTATCATGGGATGATAATATATTAAACCATTTGGAGCTAAAATTAATTAGTCCTGCAGGTCCCCCTGCAAGCCTCAAATTGAAAACCCGAAAAGAAAATATTAAAAGAAGAAAGAGAAATGAATTTTTCAAAGTGTTTGAAAATAGCCAAGGGATTTATTTAGGAAAATAAATCAAAATTCCAAAGAGTTGGAAATGCCCGAAATTTTATTTTGGAGAAAATAAAATTAAATTTAAAAAAAAAAATGACGTGGTATTTTGCTGATGTGGCAGGTGACGTGTCACGCGACGTCAGCAGGCTGGACCCAGTTGGCGTTGATACATTATCCGCGTGGCGCGCCAAGTGGACGGCTGGGATCGCGCCGCGTCATCTCGAATCGTTGGCCCATATGTGATCTGAAATCGGGCGGGTCAAACGGGTCGGTCAACAGGTTAAAGGTTCAGCTATTCGGATAGGGTCGAACCGGGTCCTATCGGTGGTGGCCTTTCCCCGGCAACGGCGCCAAAAATTGATGGGTGTCGAGACCACCAAAAATAGACCCCAAGTATTGCACACAATTAAATTGTAAGATAGTGGCAACGGGTATCGATCCACGAGAATTGGATGTGTTTGTAATCTTTTTATATGCTAAGGAAATGCAACCAACAAGTAAAATTGGGGGGGGGGGGGGGGGGGGTTTGAGATTTTGATTTAACTAAAATTAAACTATTTAAGCAAACGATTAATTAACTGAATTAAATTGAAACTCGGATTTAAAAAATAGCCGGGATTTTCCTATGCATGCATCAAACTATGATCACGGACAGGGTAATTAATTCCTCGTCAGGCTAGCTACAGTTACCAATTACCTTAGGCTCCGCCGTTTCTTCGTATTTTTAGAATAATCTGAAGAAACTCCTAAAGATTATTCCCTAACTAGCTAATAACCTTTTCAGAAACTCCTTCAAAGATTCAATTAACTAATTGCTTTACGAGCTAAAGAAACACTAGCCCTAACTGACTTAGTAGAAACTCCTACTTCGCCTAATTAGATCGAATTATTTCTCAACACGAATTCAGACAAGCCTTATGCCCTAGCGTTGATTGCTACTTCGTTAACTATCCTGTTATCACCACCAAATAAATTAACTAGCTGTATGTATGTTGACAATTCTAAAATTCGAGCTCTAAATCAAAGAATAAATCAACACTCAATGACATGAAATCGGAAATAAAACGAATAACTTTGATTAATCAACCCAAAATAAATTATCTCACACAATCTAAAGCATGTTTGGAAAATCCCAACTAAAAAGTAAATTAGCTACTCATAACGAAATTAATCGAACAAAAGCTTGCAATCAACATAGTGGTTAAACGAAAAGAAGGGGAAGCGAATAAAACGATGCTCGAAAATCTCTTCCCGAACGAAAATCTGTTGCTGCGTGCCTTGTGTATGAAAGAGTGAAGATGCCTTCTCCTAACCAATCTCCTTATTCTCGATTAAATAGTGCCGAGAATGATAACTCCTTTCTTCCCCCACTCTTTCACTTTCTTCCCACGTCCTTGTAATCAATTTTTTAGGGAAATAAATCCCAAGGTAATAGTCATATGTAACGTGCTGCTCCCACTTCACAAGACTTTAATTCTCTTAATGCACCAAAGTTGGAAGCTATGGGCCCTTGCACAAAATAGGCTCGGTCTTATTGTGAACTTGGACTTGTAATTGGTGGCCCCCCACTTTAGCAATTAAATTCCCAAAAATTCCTGCATGATTTGGGCTAAAATCCTTTCTTCATTGAAGCCTAACTCCTGCTCCTCTCAGTCACCACACGATTGCTGCTACAAAACTCCTAAAGTTCTGCCATAAAGGTTAAATAACAATAATAAGTCGATTTCTCAAGATTAAATCAAGTTTTTGGGGCTATAAGTAACAAATAGAAGCTGGACATATTACTAAATATGCAATGTATCAGGACACGACGAACAGGATTCAAAAGATGGAGGATACTATAAAGACCTTGGAGACTCATGTGGGACAAATTGCATCATCGGTGAGCAAATTGGAGAATCAAGGCAAACTCCCATCACAAACTCACCATCCTAGACATAATATGAGCGCGATTGTGTTGGGAAGCGAGAAGGAATTGCAGTCTCTAGTCGACAGGAATCCCAATCATGATCAGGTACAGGGCTCTAATGCAGAAACTGAAAAGGAGATTGAGAAGAACCCTACCAGTGATCACGGTCAGAATTCCAGTGCAGCTGAAGTCTATCAGAAGCCTCAGCCACTGGTAGTACCGCCACCATTCCCTCAGAGACTGGCTCAGAGCAAGAAGGACAAAGAAGATAAGAGCATCTTGGCTCTTTTTGAAAAAGTCGAAGTCAACATCCCACTCCTTGAGGCCATCAAACAGGTTCCACGCTACGCCAAATTCCTTAAGGAATTGTGCACCAAAAAAGCGTAAGTTGACAGGTAATGAGAAGGTGAGTGTTGGTGAAAATGTTTCGGCCGTCTTGCAAAGGAAATTACCACCTAAATGTCGCGACAAAGGTATGTTTTCTATCCCTTAGAAGATTGGTAATATTGGCATTGGTAAGGCTATGTGTGATTTGGGAGCTTCTATCAATGTGATGCCCTTGTCTGTTTACACTTCTTTGGGTCTTGGTCCATTAGCTAGCACCGGAGTTATCATTTAATTAGCTGATCGATCGCTTGTTTATCCAGAGTGTGTCTTAGAAGATGTTTTAGTTCAAGTTAATGAATTGATTTTTCCCGTTGATTTCTTTATTCTTGACATGGAAAAGGATAGTTCTACTAAATTTTCTGATATTTTATTGGGTAGGCCTTTCCTTAGTACGGCTAAAGCTAAGATTGATGTTCATAGTGGTTCTTTAACTTTAGAGTTTGATGGAGAAATGGTCAAGTTTAATATGTATGATGCTATGAAACATGTTGATGATGTATCTTGTGTTTATAACATTGATAAAATTGAAAACTTGACTAATAAAGTGTTTGCGTTAAACCATTATGATGAACTGAGTTATGTTTTGTGTAATGGTATGTCCATTGGTAAGATGAGGAAATTTGGTGAGAAATTTGATCTCTCTAACGAATTGCTTGATATGGTTTATGCTTTGGAAACTCTTCATGTTACAAGTTCTAAATTTGTACCTTTTGAGCTTAATCGGTCTGAATCTAGACTGTTACCTTCTATTTTACAGGCCCCAAAGCTGGAACTCAAGACATTGCGGAGCACTTGAAATATGCCTATCTGGGAGACAAAGAGACACTGCCAGTGATCATAGCCAGCAAGCTTGACAGTCTGGAAGAGGAGAAACTGATCAGAGTACTTCGAGAATACAAACAGGCGATTGGCTGGACCATTGCTGATATCAAAGGTCTCAGTCCTTCCACGTGCATGCATAAAATCATTTTGGAAGAAGGTGCCAAACCACGTTGTGAAGCACAACGAACACTCAACCCACCAATGAGGGAGGTAGTGAAAAAGGAGATCATCAAACTCCTTGATGCAGGTATGATCTATCCAATATCCGATAGTGAGTGGGTAAGTCCCGTTCAAGTTGTGCCCAAGAAAACGGGAATTACGGTTGTTGAAAATAAAGATGGTGAGTTGGTTCCAACTAGAGTTCAAAATGGTTGGAGGGTGTGTATGGATTATAGAAATCTTAATTCTCTTACTAAGAAAGATCACTTTCCCCTTCCCTTCATTGATCAAATGCTCGAACGATTGGCTGGGAAAACTCACTATTGTTGTCTTGATGGTTATTCAGGATTCTATCAGATTTCCGTGGCACCCGAAGATCAAGGAAAGACCACTTTTACGTGTCATTTGGGACCTTTGCTTTTAGGCGAATGCCTTTTGGACTTTGCAACGCACCGGCCACCTTTCAAAGGTGCATGGTAAGTATATTTTCTGAATATGTTGAGCGAATTATTGAGGTATTCATGGATGATTTTACGGTCTATGGAAACTCTTTTGACAAAAATTGATGGGTGTCGAGACCACAAAAAATAAACCCCAAGTATTGCACACAATTAAATTGTAAGATAGTGGCAACGGGTATCGATCCACGAGAATTGGATGAGTTTGTAATCTTTTTATATGCTAATGAAATGCAACCAACAAGTAAAAAGGGGGGGGGGGGGGTTTGAGTTTTTGATTTAACTAAAATTAAACTATTTAAGCAAACGATTAATTAACTGAATTAAATTGAAACTCGGATTTAAAACTGGATAAATACAATGGATGACAAATAGCTGGGATTTTCCTATGCATGCATCAGACTATGATCACGGACAGGGTGATTAATTCCTCATTTGGTTAGCTATAGTTACCAATTACCTTAGGCTCTCTCGTTTCTTCGTATTTTTAGAATAATCTGAAGAAACTCCTAAAGATTATTCCCTAACTAGCTAATAACCTTTTCAGGAATTCCTTCAAAGATTCAATTAACTAATTGCTTTACGAGCTAAAGAAACACTAGCCCTAACTGACTTAGTAGAAACTCCTACTTCGCCTAATTTGATCGAATTATTTCTCAACACGAATTCAGACAAGCCTTATGCCCTAGCATTGATTGCTACTTCGTTAACTATCCGGTTATCACCACCAAATAAATTAACTAGCTGTATGTATGTTGACAATTCTAAAATTCGAGCTCTAAATCAAAGAATAAATCAACACTCAATGACATGAAATCGGAAATAAAATGAATAACTTTGATTAATCAACCCAAAATAAATTGTCTCACACAATCTAAAGCATGTTTGGAAAATCCCAACTAAAAAGTAAATTAGCTACTCATAACGAAATTAATCGAACAAAAGCTTGCAATCAACATAGTGGTTAAACGAAAAAAAAGGGAAGAGAATAAAACGATGCTCGAAAATCTCTTCCCGAACGAAAATCTGTTGCTGCGTGCCTTGTGTATGAAAGAGTGAAGATGTCTTCTCCTAACCAATCTCCTTATTCTCGATTAAATAGTGCTGAGAATGATAACTCATTTCTTCCCCCACTCTTCCACTTTCTTCCCACGTCCTTGTAATCAATTTTTTGGGGAAATAAATCCCAAGGTAATAGTCATATGTAACGTGCTGCTCCCACTTCACAAGACTTTAATTCTCTTAATGCACCAAAGTTGGAAGCTATGGGCCCTTGCACAAAATAGGCTCGGTCTTATTGTGAACTTGGACTTGTAATTGGTGGGCCCCCACTTTAGCAATTAAATTCCCAAAACTTCCTGCATGATTTGGGCTAAAATCCTTTCTTCATTGAAGCCTAACTCCTGCTCCTCTCAGACACCACACGATTGCTGCTACAAAACTCCCAAAGTTCTGCCATAAAGGTTAAATAACAACAATAAGTCGATTTCTCAAGATTAAATCAAGTTTTTGGGGCCATAAGTAACAAATAGAAGCTGGACATATTACTAAATATGCAATGTATCAATTCCCCCCACACTTAGGCAATGCTTGCCCTCAAGCATAAACTAGGATCAATGATAAGAGAGAAATTCGACTCTAATGAAAAAACGAAATGGGCAATGTAAACTAGGAATGAAAGCATAATTTTCGCCCTACACTACCAAATATTGAACCAAATGCAATGAGAGTCTCACATAAGAAAATATATAATGCCCGGTCACAATCTTGAGCACATGCATAATTTACCAAAGTTGAATTTAAACCATTTAATCCTAGAAATCATATTCGACTTATTAGATGAAGGGTATGGGCAAGGAAGGTTCAAATGAAAATGGTAATTGTGGGTAATTCGGGTTATTCGCAATTAAAATAATTAGGAACTTAGCTAGGATTGCCTGAGTTGTCATTGGTCTTTTGACGCGAACGCAAACATTTGTGATGAATGCCATCCGGTTACTCAACCACTCACAACCTTAAGTGGCTGCCTTACTCATAATTACCCGTTTTTATTGTGATAAATCACTTATTTAGTTGGGTAATTAGCGGAGTATTCATAAATTGCCTCACTCATCGAGACTATTTGGGACCGTTTTACGCGAGCACAAACATTTGTGATGAATGTCACCCGGTTACTAAGCCCCGTTTAATCTTTTTGACGAATTTTTGGCACTACACATAATAGATCATAACACATAACTTTCAAGCAGCTCCACCACAATTTTCCAATAAACAAGTGAAAATTCAAGTGCATACCAAATTCAACTTCTAAGCTTCATAAGTTTCTATTCAAGAAATGGCGTCATTTTAATCACACAATATTAACGTTCTAACCATTTAAAACCGAGCATGCAATTTTCAAAATGTGAGAATATCATCAACAAATAGCCAATATCTAGCATGCAAGACTCAATCGTACTTCCATATTCTTTTCAAAATTGATCCATCATTGCCTAAATGGTGATAATTCATCAAATTTGAGTCAAATTAGGCCATATCCTATTTCCTAATCATGCATAAGAGGCAACGCAGCAGCAATACAACACTATTCATAGCCATAACACGTACACACAACAGCAAATTCGCATATGTTCAGCCCATTATCAGCACGAAAATACCCCAAAATCATGCAAAAAATACAAAAATTTTCAACAAAAACACTAGGACATCCTACTAGGACATCCCCTCCCCCCCAACACTTAAAGCATATGTTGTCCTCAACATAAAAATAAATTAGAATGGAAAACTGAGGACTTCCCTGAACCCAGGGGGTGTGATTGTCGGGAGTCAGACGTGTGGAATCCTGTCTATGATCATGGTTAGCCTTCCTGTCAGTAGCATTCTGCCATTGTCTCCAATTTATTTGGACTGTGCGTTGGTTTAGGATGACGTGTGAGGTTGCAGGCTGACGTAGTCGGGGCCTGGGCTTTGGTGTTGGTAGCCGACGGTGTTGGGAGTGAATGAAGATGATACGACCGCGGTTGTGGTGAGTGGTGGAGAAACGGCGGCGGGTGGAGCATTCCATTACCCATGGTTGATTTAGGTTTTGGAGTTCTGGAAATTGGGGATTGTTTGCTGAGATGGAGAGATGGACTTGTAATTGGGGGTCTTTGGCTAAAATTGAGTGTTTGGGGGATTGGTATAGTGTAAGTGGGGCGGTCCGAGTTGTCTGAGCGGGTCGGATCATGGCTGGTGGTTCGGTTTTTGGTCTGGGACCTGCGGGTTATGATGTGGGTATAAGTATATGAGCTGGTTGGCGAAAATGGGTCAAAGAACCCTATCCGTGACCTCAGACAAGCATGTTGATAGTAGCAAATGCTATCTTCATCCGTTACCACACTGTATCAATGATGGTTCTGTACTTTGCTTCCCCCACACTTATCCGAATATATCAGCTGCACATTCGCCTACAAAACACGAAAGGGGAAAATTATTACGACGGGGCGAAGAAAACGAGCAAAGAAAGAAAACAAAAACAAAGGAAACTAAAGCAAGGGAAAAGAAATATGGGTTGCCTCCCATACAGCGCCCTTGTTTAACGTCATGGACTCGACGAGTTCTTGTTTCACACTCAAATCCCTAGAGGAGGATCCTCTAGATTCATCTTTTCAACCGTGTGTGGCTCGAATCCCTCATAAAATGGCTTAGTGGGGCACTCAGTAACGAAGTCAACAAAGAAACCTTGGGCTTTGGTAAATTGAATTTTGATGACATCTTCTGGAATGAAGACTTCTAAATTGAGAAGAAAACGTGGGGAGTTAGTGGCCTTTATTCTGTCAACACGTTTTGAGGGAGTTACGAGACATTGAAAAAGAGGGAAATAACTTGGCTTTGTTACGTTATTATTCGGGAGTTATGCAAAACTTGGTGGAGAAGTGGGGGATGAACTCAGCCCTTTTGCACTACAAATACAAGGAGACAATCGAGAGTTTTTGTAGAAGAGGCTGACATGAGAAACACAGCACCACTTCCGATGGATTAGGGAGTTTATTCTAGTTTCTTCTTTTTTTTATTTTACATTATGAGTTTGAACCTTGTTTTGTTAAATTTCGATTGATTAGTTAGTTTCGTTTTAGTTGGGATTTTCCTAGTATGCATTAGGTTTTGTGAGACTACTTCTTTTTATTGATTAATCCAAGTTATCCATTTTATTTCTGATTTCATGTCATTGAGTGTTGGTTTATTCTTTGATTTAGGGCCCGAATCTTAGAATTGTCAATACGCATATAGCTAGTTAATCTATTCGGTGGTGTTAACTAGATAATTAACGAAGTGGCAATCAACGCTAGGGCATAAGGCTTGTCTGAATTTATGTTGTGGAATAATTCGGTCTAATTAGTAGAAGTAGGAGTTTCTACTTAGTCAGTTAGAGCTAGTGTTTCTTTAGTACGTAAAGCAATTATCCGGTTGAATCTTAGAAGGAGTTTCTGATAGGTTTATCAGTTAATTAGGGGACGATTATTAGGAGTTTTATTCCCTTGCTTTAGTTTTGCTTTGTTTTTGTTTGGTTTCGTTTTCTCGTTTTCTCTCGTCCCGTCGTGATATTTTTCCTCTTTTCATGCTTTGTAGGTGGTTTTGCAGGGGATATATTTGGATAAGTGTGGGGGAGACGTAAGTGTAGATCAATCGTTGATAAAAAGCAAGAACCATACTGCAGATGGAATTTTGCTACTGTGAACACACTTGGCTGAGGTCACGGGCAAGGGTCCTGGACCATATTTTGCCAAACGGAGCCTGAAATCACATACCAACACCACCCACCTCCCTACCCGCATCTTGACCCGCGAGTAAAATTAGACCCACCAAAGTCATCAAACTAAAATGCTACTGACAGGAAGGCTAACCATGATAATAGACACGATTCTTCGAGTCTGACTCTCGTCACATACCCCTCTGGGTTCAGGGAAGTCCTCGTTTTACTATTCCTCTTTATTTTTATGTTGAGGACAACATGTGCTTTAAGTCTGGGGGGTGTCTGTGTCTTAGGGCTGATTGAGAAAATTTTTGCATTTTTGCATGATTTCGTGGCATTTTTGCATTGAATATGAGCTAACAATATTAGAAATTTCTGCTTGAGTTGCATGTTTATGGCTGACGATAGTAATCTCAGTGTTACTTCTCTTATGCATGATTAGGAGATAAGATATGGCTTAATTTGATTCTTATTTGATGATTTTTCACGATTTAGGCAATGATGGATTATTTTTAAAAGGATATGGAAGTGTGGTTGAGTCTTGCATTCTTAATATTGGCTACTTGTTGGTGATATTCTCACATTTTTAAAAATTGCATGCCCGGTTTTAATGGCTAGAGATGTTAAAATATTGTGATTAAAATGACACCATTTCTCGCATAGAAATTTATGAAGCTTAGAAGTTGAATGTGGAATGCACTTTAAATTTTCACTTGTTTTTGGGACATTGTGGTGGAGCTAGGGGTTTAATTTAAGCTTGGAAATTACATGCTATGATCTATTATGTACAGCGCCAAAAATCCGTCAAAAAGATTAATTGGGGCTTAGTAACCGGGTGGCATTCATCACCAATGTTTGTGCTCGCGTAAAACAGTCCCAAATGGAAATTCAGCTCAAACAATTTCGAACTTTTACCAATTGTTGCTTGCTCACGAAGGTTCCTAGACAAAAGAAAAGGAAACAAAATCAATTATAAACCAGTCCCCGGCAACGGCGCCAAAAATTGATGGGTGTCGAGGCCACCAATAATAAATTCCCAAGTACCGAATACAAATAAATTGTAAATAGTGGTAAGAGGGGTCGATCCACGAGGATTGGGAGAAATTGTAACTCTTAATATGCCAAGGAACGAAACAAATTATTAAGATGGGGGAGGGGGGGTTTGAAATTTAATTAAACTAATAACGAAATTAACTAAATAGACAACGATTAACAACTAAACTAAACTGAAACTTGGATAAACCAAAATAAATTCAAATGGATGTCAAATGGTCGGGATTTCCCTATGCATGCATCAGACTATGATCATTGACTGGGTGATTAATTCCTCGTTAGGCTAGCTATAGTTACCAGTTACCTTAGGCTCCCTCGTTTCTTCTTACTTTTTAGAACGACTAGAAGGAACTCCTAATAATCGTCCCCTAATTAACCGATAACCCTTTCAGAAACTCCTTGTAAGATTCAACCGGATAATTGCTTTACGTACTAAAGAAACACTAGCCCTAACTGACTAAGTAGAAACTCCTACTTCGCCTAATTAGACCGAATTATTCCACAACACAAATTCAGACAAGCCTTATGCCCTAGCGTTGATTGCCACTTTGTTAATTATCCACTTAAAACCACCGAATAGATTAACTAGCTATATGCGTATTGACAATTCTAAGATTCGGGCCCTAAATCAAAGAATAAACCAACAATCAATGACATGAAATCAGAAATAAAACGGATAACTCGGATTAATCAACAAAAAGAAGTAGTCTCATAAAACCTAATGCATACTAGGAAAATCCCAACTAAAACGAAACTAACTAATCAATCGAAATTTAACAAAACAAGGTTCAAACTCATAATGTAAAATAAAGAAAAGGAAAAACTAGAATAAACTCCCTAATCCATCGGAAGTGGTGCTGCGTTTCTCGTGCCAGCCTCCCTTTCAAAAACTCTCGGTTGTCTCCTTGTATTTGTAGTACAAAGGGCTGACTTCTTCCCCCACTTCTCCACCAAGTTTTGCATAACTCCCGAACAATAACAAAGCCACGTTATTTCCCTCTTCTTCAATGTCTTGTAACTCCCTCAAAATGTGTTGACAGAATAAAGGCCAGTAACTCCCCACGTTTTCTTCTCAATTTAGAAGTCTTCATTCCAGAAGATGTGTTGGCCCTAGCTTGTAATTGTCATCAAAATTCAATTTACCGAAGCCCAAGGTTTCTTTGTTGACTTCGTTACTGAGTGCCCCACTAAGTGGGCTTAGTGAGCTTCCAATCAAAGTGGACTTGTAGGCTTGGACTCCATGGCCAAATTATTTAAATATTCAAATAACCCACAAATTCAATGCTGCATCTAATCTCGTTTGAATGCCAAAAGTGATTGGAATAATGGGCCACTTCAATTGTTTTTGCATGGCGCTTCTAAATTAAGGCCCAAATGCATATATGAATTGACTTCTCTTCAAGAAATAAATGTCCCTCACGTGGTATGATTTCCCATGCCTCTATTACAGCTAAAAATCTCTCAATTTCCACAAATTGTACTGTCCTACAAGGAAACGTACAACACAATTCAATATCCATAATTTAAATCAAACTATGGGAAATGATATAACAATTTAATCTCAATAATTAGACAAATATGTGACTTATCAGTCGAGTAGGACCAGCCCGGGCACGTGTCAACGTCTGGTGAGGTCACGCGTTTGAACATGCGCCAACCACTTGGCCACCTTGTGGTGGTGCGTGGGGGCGCGTGCGGACACGTGTTGGCACGTGATTGGCGGTGTTGTGTCTGCGGCGGAGAGTTCTACAACGTGGCATAATTTGATTGGCCTGAGTAGACATGGTTTGTACCGTTATGCCCTAGCTTTTGTGCTTAAAATGACCGTTTTGCCCTCTGATTTTTGCCTATAAATAGGCTGATCCCCTCCCCATTTCTCATTCACATTTTTCCAGCCAAGTTTGGCATTTGAGAGAGCTCTCCTCTCTCAATTTAATTAATCCCTAATTAAGGGATTAATTAATATATAATTAGGTGGTTATATAATTAATATATAATCCACTTAATTATTAGAAAATTAGGGAATTTTCTAGTCTAGAAAATTGAGTTTTTCTAGAAAATATTTTCTTGAGTATTTAGGGAAATACTCGCGGAGCCCACACTCCGAGGGTCGAGTCGGGGATATTGCAGGGAAGCTTTGCCGGTTTCACGAGGAGATCGGGTATCGGGTTCTCGGGAGGTGAATTCGGGAGTTGGAAAAATACCGTTGGATAGCCATGTTTGCAGTACGGTAATATTTTTCAGTTATATTATTTTAAGCATGATAAATTATATGCTCTTAAGTGTTAATTGCATGTTAGATATTTATCTGCTTAAGTGATTTAAAATTTATTATCAATTGCATGTATATACTTGAGTAGATCCGACTAGACTTCCGCTTTTGTATTAAAATATTTTAGAAATATTTTAATACTTGTATTATAATAAAAAAATTTAAAATGTGGTCCCAGACTGCTACTGTTCTGGGCCCACCTCCCAGCAACTGGTACCAGAACCGTGCTCTAGATATATACGTGTATTGATATGATGCATGCGATGCATAATTTTAAATCTGATACTGTGCACGTAAATTTTGTCAAAGGAGGCTGGTTTTTAAGTGGGACCGTTTGTGACCCCTCCAATGTTTCCTGGGAATTTGCGTGGAATGGTAATTTTTTAGGAATCGATTTCAATAATCTTCCTGGTTAATTGCCGAATCAGTAAATATGATTTAAATTATGTGATAATTTATAACACATTTACTTAAAGTGCCATTTAATTTTATGCATGATAATTATATGATAATTATTTGAAAGTATGCTTAATTGCTTTAATTTATGGCATGATCACGATAATATGAGATATTATGTTACTTACAATTATGCATATTTTATTTAATGTGATTAAATGATATTGTTTAATAGAGATTAGACGCGATGCATAATTGAACTAATATTTTTCGGCCTAATTAATAAATTGTTATGAAATTGCCTTAAAATATTATTGAGATTTTAAATATAATTTAGTAATCCTAGTGGGAGCGTATTAATTAGATTAATCACTTCCGACAATAAGACACCAAAAGTGATTATAAGATAATCAAAAGATAATCCACACCTTTAAAAATTCAAGTGGGAGCGAGATGAAAAGAGTTGGATTCTCACGGCCTCCATTACCGGTCTATAGTATAGTGAATATGTACTACTCCCTTCGGCGGGTATATATTCGCGGCATGTAAGATTAGACTTCTACGGATAGAATGAAATATGGGAAAGTCAGCTCGACCACGCCTCCATGGAGTGTCTTGACCTACTCGTACGGACTTTTAGGTAATGGTGCACACTTGACCGAGTCATGTATTAACCTCCCTTCGGAGCTATGTTACATTCACTTAGAGGCCAAGGGTTGACGTGGTGGATTAACATTGTTTCGTAAGGGTTACCTTGATGACATGCTTATTAAGAATAGTTCTTGCTTTTCTAAGCGGTTTTCGACCTCGCCTCCGGGAAGTCAACTGCAGTTAGTTAAGTCACCATTGCGTAAATCAAAATGCTTACGTGAATTTCATTTATTGGTTAAACGCAAAAGAAAGTGGAATGCATAATCATAACTTGCTTTTATTTATTTTTTTCAGTTTTATAACAACGATCTCTCTTAGCCCACTCCAAACTATATGTCTATAAGGAAATAGGCTAGTAAGGGTTCAACTATGCTGACTGAGTAATAAATCTTGACATCGTGTTGAGACACGAAGGTTTACGTACTCACTAAACCTTATCTGAAAGTTCCTGAAACTGCAGCCAGTCAGGATTAGAAAGTCGCTTATTCCAAATGGATCAAGTGTGATGATCTGTCTAGTCTTATATCCTGATATCTGTTTTGGATGTTCTTAAGCATCAGACGCATGAGATGTCTACTGATAAGAACATGTTTTGAAGACAGAATCGTACGAACGAGCCAAGAAAAAGGTTATTAGTTAAAGATGTTTGAAGGATCACTAGTTCAGAATCATATTATGAATATGATAACTGATCTGAACGAGATTGAAAGCCTTCGTGCTTAAAGAGACAATCTTAATAGATAGGATATGATCCTATACTCTCTGCCTAACTCGTTTAAACGTTCAAGATAATTTTGATATTTTTAAAACCCATCCTGAACCAATGAACGACCTCAATATGGCAGAAATGGTGATATAGACTAAGGGAAAGGTTCTCTTTAATCAGACATTAACATCCACGGCCTAGAAAGCCAGTAAGTGAAAGAAAGAAAAGGGAAAAGTTCCCAATCTAAGGTTCAGAAATAGAAAGTCAAATCCGACAATGGAAAAGTGTTTCTATTTCGGTGGTAACGGTTATTGAAAAAGAAATTGTCCAAAATACTTAGTTTGTCTGTTTGCTACGCCGTTTAGATAAGATACGAAGATATCTTACTCATTGAAAGTATATCTAGTTGGAAATTCACCAGGCTCCTGGAATATGGATTCAAGCTCAACTAATCATATTTATAAGTCGTTGCGAAGATTCAAACTAACCAGAAAGTTTAAAAAACGGTTAACACACAACTACTGCTTGGGGATAATACAAGTGTAATTGTATTAGCAATAAGGACTATAAAGTCGTATTTTGGAAATAGGGTTTTAATATTATACGTGCCATATATACAGAAATTTGATTTCTGTAAGTTATTTGATAATTAATGGTCTAACAGTTTATTTTGAATAAAGGTTTACCATTAAGCAAAATAAAAGGTTTATTTGCTCTGGCACAATAAAAGATGATCTTTTATACCTCAATGAAAAACCTATTTTAAGTTTAACATTAAGAAGCTTGACTTACCATCCAAGAGGAAAAACTTCTACGTGGCACCTATCTATTGGTCAACTGAATCTGAAGAGGATCCAAAAACTTATTGTTGAGTCCTATTGACTTGAAAACAATATCAATCTGTGAATCCTATTAAGAAAGTTAAAATAACCAAGAAGACTTTTTTTAGACAAAGGGTACTTAAGCCATGAAGTCGCTTGTGCCAGTTCATACGGATATGTAATCCTATGAATGTTTAAGAAAGAGAAAGTTTTTGCGTACATCATCATTCATTTGAATGATTACTCTAGATACAAATATGTTTATTTGATGAGACTTAAGTTTGTATTTTTGAAGAGTTCAAGGAATACAAGACTAAAGTCAAAGAGTCAAATTAGAAAACATATCAAGGCACTTCGATTAGATCGAAGTAGTGACAAGTATCTATGTTCATAGTTAAATAGAATTTCTCAAATGAGATTAGATCTTAACTAACTGTATGAGATACGCCTTAGCAAGGATATATTGTAGAAAGGAGAAATAGAACCCTGATAATGATGGTAAGATTCATGAAGAGCCATGCTACCTTACGAAGTTCATTTTGGGGTCTTGCGCTCAAAAACAACAAATACACTAAACCTAGTTCTATCTAAGTTAGTTCCTAAAACACTGATGGATCTGTAGCTGGGGTGAAAACCCTATATCTCTTATCTTCGGATTTGAAGTAGCCTGGTCCACGAGTTAAGGATGGATCCTGACAAGTTAGAATAAAGAACAAAGGTTTACTTGTTCTAAGGTTATCCTAGAAGAACGAGAGGTGGTATATTTTGTAATTTGAGAAATCACAAAAGATGTTTCTGAATATTTCAAAGATAATTACATAGATAACCACAAAGGGTGGAAGCAAAGTAGTGTTAAAATAAATAACAATATTAGATACTGATTTCCATAAACCCATGATAACTGAAAATGTATTAGATACATATGATGTACCAAATACAACATGTGATGTAGAGATGTGTATACGAGAGCATCATTGTAGTGGGAGGATTGTCAGGACACCTGACAAGATACCTAAGATTAACCCAAGTGGTTGAATCTAACGTATCTGATCCTGTCACGTATAATGAAGTTGTGGAAGATATAGATGCTGACCATTTGGTCAAAAGCCATGGAATCTAAGTTAGAATATCTATATTCTAACAAAGTCTTGAGCTTGTGAAGCCTGAAGGCATTAAACCCATTAGATGCAATTAGGTTCTACAAGAAATAAAAGCAAAAATGGACGAAAAAGTAGAGACTTTAGAGCAAAACATATGGCAAGGGATTTTACCCAAAAAGAAGAAATCATTTATGAGGTCTTCTCGCCTATAGCAATGCTTAAGTCCATTATCCACTCCATTTTATCTCATTATATTTATGAGATTAGATAAATGGATGTAAAGACTATATTCTTAAACGGGCAACTTCAAGAAGAAGAGATGCATGGTACAATCTGAAGGCTTCACAGCCAGAAATCAGGTGCATATGATGTAAGCTTGATAGATCAATTCATGATCTTAAGCAAGCGTCTAGATTATGGAGTATTAGAATTATAAGGCAATTTAGATTCTTTGGATTTATATAATTGCCTGATGAACTATGAGTGTACAAAATGACATCATGATAGCGTTTTAACATTTTCACAATGTACGTAATTAATATTCTGCTCATTGGGAATGATGCAAGAGTTTTGTTAGTAGTCAAGATTCGATTGTCAAATCTTTTTGACAAATAAAGACCTAAGTGAGACCAACAATATTCCAAGAATCAAACTTTGGTCGTGATTATAGGAATAAGGAGCTTAATTTATCACAAGAAGCATATATAGATAAGATGCTGCCAAGGTATAATATGACAAATTCCAAGAAAGGTTCGTTACCTTTTGGATATGTAACTTATCTATCTCGGGATTAGTGTCCTGAGACAACTGAAGAGATAGAAGACATGATTAGAGTTCCGCAGCAGAAGCTTTATGTATGTCATATTATGTACAGGGCCAGATGTCTATTATGAATTAGGTCTAAGTCAGCAGATATTAGTCAAACCCTAGAATCTGGCACTGGGTAGTAGTGAAAGCATATATTGGAATACTTGAGAAGGACTTGAGATTATATGCTTATCTACCACAGTGTTGAGCTTATTTCAATAGAATACACAGATTCGGATTTACAGTTTGATTTGTATTCTAGATATTTGACATCAGAATACATTTTTACTCTAGAAAGAGCAACCGTTAATTGGAGAATGTTAAGCAGACTTGTATTGCTTACACCGCCATGGAAGTCAAATACATGGTAGCTTGAGAAGGAGCCAGTTAGATGTATTGGATTCTTGATTTCCTAGTTGTTGGCTAGGAGAAACATCTAATTGATTCCTTCACTAAAGTACTGGCGCGAAAGAGTGCAAAACGAGTTTTGACACTCATGTGAAAGGAATAAGACTTAGATATGTAGCCAAATTGAATTTAGGGCAAGTGGGAGATTGTTAGGAATAGTGCCCTGAAAATTCAATTTGTTGAATTAATTAAACTGAATTTACAGCAAGTTGTGAGTATTTCACATATTAATAGTTAATGGCGTGTGTTGGTATTCTTATATGAAATGTGTTTCATAGGAAAAGACTTTGAATACCGAAATCACGTGTCATTAAAGTTCTAGTCGGTAAGATAAGAATATGTTCTTATCATGACTATAACGTGGTTATATAAGATGATTAGTCTTTTGTCATAGGGAATGGTGATTCCAATTATAACACGTTGATGATTTTCAATAGGATTGAAAATATCGAACTGGACCACTGAGATTATTTATTTTATACTGTTATCTAAAATGAATAAAATCTCAGGAAGCATTGTACTCTTAATCCTGATAATATTTCGGCTTTAGGCATGTAGTGTTAGTCACTATAATATACTCGAAGTGAGGTCTCGGTAACGGTGGCCAAAATACTTTGTATGTTCGGTGATTACATGAAATGCGCTAAAGAGTTATATTGATCAAGGAATCCGTGGCCTTGCTGGAAGGTAAAAGATATCCTTGAAATAGATTCACAAAATTTCGAATTAAGACTTTGGCCAAAGCACTTCGCTTGATACGTCACCAAAGTTGTTGTTAGGAATAGTGCCCTTAAAGCAGCTTTTGGCTTTACTATTTCCTTGTAATATCACAAACAGTCTTTGAATAATAAACGAGATGATTTTGTTCATAGGCATTCACTTCTTTATGTGCTTATTTATGTCTGTTTGGGTTGACTGTGTTTTTGCATGTATTGAACTCCTTTAAATCCGATGAGGCCGTTAAGAACTTTGTTGTTATGGGAACGACACATGAAATAAGTTCTTAACTCCATAGGCGAGGATTAGAAACTTCTCCAAGTCGAGAGTCCGACAGACTGTGGGAGTGTTGACCTTGACTCTATTAAGACTTGCTTATGTGATCATGTCCTTTTGAAGGATCACTCAGTTTCATGGAGTGATAAGTGCATACGATGATGCGTTCATAATACATGAGGGTGATTGTTACTAGAACTTCATCACTGAGATGTCCCACGTGAGAACATTCCTAAATGGGAAAGGAAGTCTCCTAGAAACTTCTAGATTAGGAAATATCCCACAGGTCAATAACGTGACTCATTAATCCTTAGACTTGAGATTCTGTAATGTCTCATATGAGCTAACTCTGTAATCTTTGATATAGTCTCAAAAGGGTGTCGCCATATAGACACCTGAACCACGACCTATGTTGAGATTACACAAGTGGCATATATAGAATTAGTAGAATCAACAAAGGACCTACACTTGTTGCAAGAACAAGAATGATCTGTTAGTGATTGAGTTGTTCGTAGTCCATTAAACTTAAACCCTTGGCCAAGGTGGATGAAAGATCAAGACATCAACAAAATGGGGTTTTCTTGGATTGAGGTCTAAATGGATATGAAACGAACTTAACTTTAAAGATCAAGAATATTTAGGCTCTGAGGATATTCCCATGCCTTAGTTCCTGATTGAGAAATGGAGTTGTAGGAGGATCGTATTTCACTGTATGTTATTGACTGAAAGGTTCTTCGATTCATTTCGTTATTCGGCTAGGGGTCACACATCCATTGCTAGATTATGATAGTGTGATCTGTGAAGTGATTAATTAATTAGTGAATTAATTAATTACTGTCACTGTTAATCGAATAATAAACCTATAAGGTCACACACAAATGCCAGGACACGAGGGTTATGGTAGGATGTTAATATGATTAATGAAGGATCAAATTGTTGATCGAAATAGAGCGAGCAACACGTGGGCATTGCCACGTGTCAAAAGCACGTGACTGCCACGTGTCACACATTGCCACTACGTGGCACGGCCGTTTCGATTAAGGGCGTGCAAAGCGGACAATATCTACACACTGGGCTGGTCCTGTACTGTTACAAATGGTACCAGAGCCGGTGTCAGGAAGCTGATGGCGGTTTTGGATGTTTTAACATATGTAAATAGGTGGTAAGTCAGTGAAACTCATCATGGAACGAACCATATCAAGTAGAGTTCGATTCCTTCTCTCAGAAACTCCACTAAGCTGAGAAGTTCCCGGAGGAGTCCACTGAGAGATAATCTCATTATCTTTGAGATGATTAAGGAATTCTTCACTAAGATACTCGCCTCCTCGATCAAATCGAAGACCAGCTGCAGGGGTTGCAAGATATGGTGGGACAGCTCTCTAGAGCATGGTCTCAAGTCCCCCACGATGGGGACGAACGAGCCAACGAAAGAGACGCTCGTCGCCAAACTCGCCAACAACATGTTCCACGTCATTTGGAACAGGAGGAAAACTTTGGATGTTACAACCACCATCCACTCGCAAAAGGTTCTCCCCTCGTGGAAGAAGTCCCAATGACCCAAGCTGGGATGGGCAAAGTTCCCACCTCCGTCAACCGCTATGATGGGACCACTGATCCAGCGGAACACTTGGATATAAAATTATCCAAAGTTACTTTGGATATTTTTAGCTCTCTTGAAAGTTGATTTGAATTTGAATTCAAAGCCAAAGTCAAATTACTTGATGATCAAGTAATAGGAGAGAGAGAGAGACCAAAATCCTAGCCCATAAAGGACTAGGAATTTCGGCACTCCCCTCTCTACAAATAGGAGAGCTCGAGCTCCTTATGGAGCTAATTGGCAATTCTTTTGGTTCATGTGTTGAACACCTTCCTTTCTCCAAGATCAAATAAACCGTAGGTTAAGCCTAAACACTAACTAGAGAACTAGCATCCTTACTAGTTAGATTGTGATCAAGTTGGTGGACTATCTCTAGAGAGCTTCAAGTTAGAAGTTTGAAGATTCGAGCTATACCAAGGAGAGGGGATCAAGCCGCGAGAAGAGCGTTCTTGGGTAGCTTGAAACGCTTCAAGAAAGAATAAAAGAAAAATAAGTTTTCTATCTCTACGAATTTGAGAGGGGATCAAGCCGCGAGATGAGCGTTCTTGGGTGGCTTGAAACGCTTCAACAAAGAATAAAAGAAAAGTAAGTTTCTTAACTCTACGAATTTGGATACACGATTACGAGTCCAAGGTCCTTTTGTTGGGAAAATTTTTTAAATTCCGCTGCTTTCTGATTCGTGTTTTCCAACAGTGTTAAGGATGGATCCTGACGAGTTAGAATAAAGAACAAAGGTTTAGTTGTTCTAAGGTTATCCTAGAAGAACAAGAAGTGGTATATTTTGTAATTTGAGAAATCACAAAAGATGTTTGTGAATATTTCAAAGATGATTACATAGATAATGACAAAAGGGTGGAA
Source organism: Lantana camara (assembly GCA_037501455.1). Classification (NCBI taxonomy): domain Eukaryota; kingdom Viridiplantae; phylum Streptophyta; class Magnoliopsida; order Lamiales; family Verbenaceae; genus Lantana; species Lantana camara. The sequence continues at coordinate 5,744,410 of CM074864.1, forward strand.
GCAAAGTAGTGTTAAAAGAAATAATAGTATTTGATACTAATTTCCATAAACCCGTGATAACTGAAAATGTATTAGATACATGTGATGTACCAAATACAACATGTGATGTAGAGACGTGTACACAAAAGCATCATTGTAGTGGGAGGATTGTTAGGACACCTGACAAGATACCTAAGATTAACCCAAGTGGTTGAATCTAATGTATCTGATCCTGCCACGTGTAATGAAGCTGTGGATGATATAGACGTTGACCGTTTGGTCAAAATCCATGGAATCTTAGTTAGAATCTTAGTATTCTAACAAAGTCTTGAACTTGTGGAGGCGCCTAAAGGCATTAAACCCATTAGATGCAATAGGGTTCTACAAGAAAATAAAAGGAGAAAACGGACGAAAAAGTAGAGACTTTAGAGCAAACTTATGGCAAGGGATTTTACCCAGAAAGAAGAAATCATTTATGAGGTCTTCTCGCCTATAGCAATGCTTAAGTCCATTATCCTCTCCATTTTATCTCATTATCGATTATGAGATTAGACAAATGGATGTAAAGACTATGTTCTTGAACGGGCACCTTATATTATAATACACACACACATACATTTATATATATAATTCACGTAAATACATATATTATATATATTATTAATACAAATGTACATAATATATAATATATAATACGCATATATATTAAAATACATATAACAAAATGCATATTATAAATTACCTATTATAATATATACATGTATTACATATTATATAAAACATAATACATATATTATAAATAATAAATATATAATATATGAAATTAATGGATATGGACACAAAGAAAAAAAAATGATGGATGAATAGTAAATTGACGGATGAACAGTGACTTCCGTCAATTATTTGACGAACACAAATACAATCTCTAACTAATATAATAAAAAAATTATCTGAACAACTTCAAAACACAAATGAAAAAATGCATAAATTAGAAACAATAAAAATGCAGCAGTCGCCGAGGCAACAAAGGCAAAGCCCCTGAGCAAGAGAACGAGCCCTTTGCAGTCATAAATATGATTGCAGGAGGCTCATCAGGGGGGGATTCAAACGCCTCTCGACGGAGGCACATACGGAGCTACAACCAACGCCCAGCAGTGCCCAAGCCTATCTACGCTATCCAGAGATCAAGCGCTCCAAAATCAAGAGAAAATGATGTAATAGGCTTTGATGATAGGGATCTAGAACATATTGTAACGCCCCATGGGGAGAGTGTAACCTCAGATTGCCCCATGGTGGTTAGTTTAGATGTTCATAACCATGTTGTAAAAAGAGTATTGGTTGATAGTGGAAGCTCCGTTAATGTTTTGCCTTACTCTACATTCTTAAAAATGAAGGTTGATCTCCCGCTCGAGCCTCTTAAAACAGCCCTCATAAACCAAACATAATCGTTAATATACAAGTGAAATGAGTAGTTAGGATGCTTTCATTCGCCCAAATACTCCAAGAACAAAAGTTTTCAATTTTTGACATAACCACAAGGGGGGACCCCTTCATGATCTCCGAGTTGCCATCATAGATGAACAGTGAGGTGCACACCGAGCTGTATATTTGGGCTGACTGCAGCTTGTCTTTGCACCGGCTGAGTATGTCCTCGGTCCATTCCTAATATCCGGCAACATAGTGGAACTCGCCATTGAACCGAAGGTCGTCTCTCCACTTCACATTGCCTTCGATGATGCACACGTGGCACATACGTGTCTTTAAGCGTGTAATTTTATTACACGCGAATTCTTTTCTAGAATTAATTAATTAATTTAAGTCTTTTAATTAATTTTAAATTAATTATTAAGATTTTATTTCTCAAGCTTAACCCAATAAATAATTAATTAAGAATTAATTAATTTATTGAAACTTGACTTTTAGCTTTAGAAAAGTTGAAAAGTCTAACTTCCTATTGTAGGAGAAAGAAAGTTATTCTTGCAAGACTTGGAGAATAAGTTAGGAACTTATTTTTTCAATTAAATTAAATAATTAATTAGTTAATTAGTGAGCAAGAAAACTAATCCCATTGGGTCTTGGAAACCCTAAGGGGTTCGAACCCCACATGTATAAATAAGGGGTTTGGGGCTTCTCTTATTCTTTAGACTAACACCCACGAAGTGTTAAGTTTTTGAGAAAAATAAAAGAAAAGTTTTCAAAGCAAAACCCTAGCCATTAACACAAGTTATAGAACTAGCATTCTCACTTGCTTGATCGTGTTCTAGGACTGGTGTGGATATGCTTTAGAGGATCGCTGCTTTGGGATCTATCGAGAACCGTTCGAGGGACATTCCGCTTGAAGGGTGTTTAGTAGGCGGTACTGCCATCACTAAGATACGATACGAGAATTGCAAGTCCATGATCAATCTTTTGAAAAAATTTTAAATTTCCGCTGCGTTTCTGCTCTAGTTTTCCAGCAGTTGTATGATGAATGTATTTCACATACAGAGAATTTGAACTTAAGGTGAATCAACAAAATTTCAAATTAGAGATGAAAAATAAATGATAGTAGTTGCAATTTATTTTTCATGGATACCGACATGGAGGAGTAAAATGCGAAATTATTCTAGATCGAGAAATTCATGAATAATTTAATTAATTTTAGAGTGCAACAATATTTATTTAGTGGAGTTAAATATTTTTAAACGGTAATTAATTATTATCATGGGATGATAATATATTAACCCGTTTGGAGCTAATATTAATTAGTCCTGCAGGTCCCCTTGCAATCCCCAAATTGAAAACCCGAAGAGAAAATATTAAAAGAAGAAAGAGAAATGAATTTTTCAAAGTGTTTGAAAATAGCCAAGGGATTTATTTTAAGAAAATAAATCAAAGTTCCAAAGAGTTGGAAATGCCCGGAAATTTATTTTGGAGAAAATAAAATTTTAAATTAAAAAAAAAAAAAAAGACGTGGCATTTTGTTGACGTGGCACCTGACGTGTCACGCCACATCAGCAGGCTGGGCCCAGTTGGCGCTGACACAGCGTCCGCGTGGCACGCCAAGTGGACGGCTAGGATCGCGCAGCGTCATCTCGAATCGGTGGCCCAGATGTGATCTGAAATCGGGCGGGTCAAACGGGTCGGTCAACGGGTTAAAGGTTCGGCTATTCGGATACGGTCGAACCGGGTCCGATCGGGTAGGACCAGCCCAGACACGTGTCAACGTCTGGTGAGGTCACGCGTTTGAACACGCGCCAACCGCTTGGCCACCTTGTGGTGGTGCGTGGGGGCGCGTGCGGACACGTGTCCGCACGTGATTGGCGGTGTTGTGTCTGCGGCGGAGAGTTCTACAACGTGGCATAATTTGATTGGCCTGAGTAGACATGGTTTGTACGCGGTATTGTAAAATGACCGTTATGCCCTTGCTTTTGTGCTTAAAATGACCGTTTTGCCCTCCGATTTTTGCCTATAAATAGACTGATCCCCTCCCCATTTCTCATTCACATTTTTCCAGCCATGTTTGGCATTTGGGAGAGCTCTCCTCTCTCAATTTAATTAATCCCTAATTAAGGGATTAATTAATATATAATTAGGTGGTTATATAATTAATATATAATCCACTTAATTATTAGAAAATTAGGGGATTTTCTAGTCTAGAAAATTAGGGGATTTTCTATGAGTTTTTCTAGAAAATATTTTCTCGAGTATTTAGGGAAATACTCACGGAGCCCACACTCCGAGGGTCGAGTCGGGGATATTGCAGGGAAGCTCTGCCGGTTTCACGAGGAGATCGGGTATCGGGTTCTCGGGAGGTGAATTCGGGAGTTGGAAAAATACCGTTAGATAGCCATGTTTGCAGTACGGTAATATTTTTCAGTTATATTATTTTAAGCATGATAAATTATATGCTCTTAAGTGTTAATTGCATGTTAGATATTTATCTGCTTAAGTGATTTAAAATTTATTATCAATTGCATGTATATACTTGAGTAGATCCGCCTAGTCTTCCGCTTTTGTATTAAAATGTTTTAGAAATATTTTAATACTTGTATTATAATAAAAAATTTTAAAATGTGATCCCGGACCGCTACTGTTCTGGGCCCACCTCCCAGCATATAGTATATGCCGAGTTGCACGTTAATGTATGTTTCTTATGGTATGTTTCTTAAGTATGAATCATAGGTTTTTATGTTTCGAAAGTTAGGTATGTTTCCTAAGAATCTTATGAGTCCTTATGAGTCTTATGAATCCCTTGGCCTCGGAGGCGTGGGTAAGGACGCCCGAGGCGGTATCATGGGTTGGGGTTAAGCCTGTGCACGTGCTCCTTAATGTAAGTTGTGGGATCGCTACCCCAAGTATAGGTATCAAGTTGCATGATGTGGGCCCATAACCCGCGTGCAGACTTCCGGAGAAGGTGGATGGAATACGAGAATATGAGTCTTATGAATTTTATGTATTTATGTTTCATTATGTTTCTTATGAATTCTTTTGTTAAGAGGTAAATTTGACCCGTACCCGCCGGGTATTAGATTATAATATGTTATGTTGATTATGAAACGGGATAGGAGCTTTCTCTTGATATGATACGTTTATGCTCAGTTTGTCATATTTTGAATAAGATAAGTATAGTGTAAGTTTGGTTTGAAAATGGTTTTGGTATGCAAAACCCTACTCCCGGTTCTTAATCTTTCTTTTGATATGTGCTCTGCTCCTTATTATGTATGGTGTGTGTGTGTTCAGTGTTAGGAATAGTGCCCTAGAAAGCCGATTGTATATCCGCTTTGTACTTTTCCTTATTGTAATCACAGACAATCTTTGAATAAAATAACGAATTGAGGCAACACTTCTTTATATGATCTTGTTTGGTATGCGATTACTTTAGCTGTGCATGTATGAGAACTCCCCTAATCCTGATGACTTTAGGACTCTACCATTTAGGTGAAATGGTTCATTAAACGAGTCCTATATCACATAAGTCATGATTAGTAAAATACTCCAAGCCGATGAGTCCTACAGATAGTGGGAGTGTCAACCTGACTCCTCTAAGGCTTGCTTGTGGGATCACGCCCTTAAGAAGGACCACCTTATTTCATGGAGGTGCAAAGTGTATAGTTGATACGTGCAAGATACATGAGGGTGCTTACTTCAATAAGTAAGTTCACTGAGGTGCCCCGTGTGAGAAGATTCTTAAATCGGAAAGAAAGTTTCTATTACAGGAAATGAAAACTTCCATATTAGGAAATATCTCACGAGTCATTGATGTGATTAATTGATCCTTAGACTTGAGGTTCCATGTCGCTTTATGAGTTAACTCTGTAGTCTTAGGTATAAGTTTTAAAGGGTGTCACCTTAGACAACTGATTCAAGGCTTATGCTGGGGCTGCACAAGTGATTCATGAAAGTGAATGAGAATCAAGAAAGTACCTACACTTGCATTTGCAAGGTGATCTCTTAATGTGTAAGTCATTCATATGCCATATGGAGTCCTTGGCCAAGGCAGTAGATCAAGACATCAAGAAAAGGGTTTCTTGGATTGAGATCAAATGGATATAAAATGCACTTAGCTTTAAGACCAGATTATTAGGGTTCTGATTATTCTCTTACCCTAGATCTTGGTTGAGAGATAGTAAGTAGGAGAATTGTATCTCACATGAATCAATGACTTAAAGGTTCTGTCGAATCGAGACATTCCAATTCAGCTAGGGGTTAAACACCTGTTGCTAGACTTTAGTCGTTTAATCTGTGGACTGATTAATTAATTAGTGAATTAATTAATTAAGGTCACTGCTAATTGAATTGAGAATCTAGAGGGTCACACACAACAACTTGGTTACATGATTTGGGGCTTTGAAATGATTAAACGAGTTGATCATGCCGAGAGTGTTCCACACGTGTGAATCACATGTGTGGGTTACGTGAGTGACATGTGTCCTTGGGGACATGTGTGTCACACGTGCATATATATGTATATGTGATTAAATAATTAATGTGTTAATTATTTAATAGACTTTGGTTTAATTTTTGAATTAAAATGAAAGTCTTATTTTGGATAAAAATAATCTATTTAATTAATTACGAATTAATTAATTAGATAAATAAGTTATTTATTTATTAATAAATAAAGTATAATATTATCCAAAAGGGTTTGGATATTTTTAGATCTCTTGAAAGTTGATTTGAATTAGAATTCAAAAGTCAAAGTTTGGTATTACTTGATAATCAAGTAATAAGAGAGAGGGACTAAAATCCTTAGTCCATAAGGACTAGGATTTCGGCTGCCCCTCTCTACTGATATATTGGGGAGCTCGAGCTCCCCTTAGAGGGTGATTGATGAATTCTTTTGGTTCATGTGTTGAACACCTTCCTTTCTCCAAGATCAAATAAACCCTAGGTTTAGCCTAAACACAAACTAGAGAACTAGCATCCTTACTTGTTAGATTGTAGTTGAGTTGGTGGACTATCTCTAGAGAGCTTCAAGTTAGAAGTTTTTAAAGATTCGAGCTTTACCAAGGAGAGGGGATCAAGCCGCGAGAAGAGCATTCTTGGGTGGCTTGAAACGCTTTAAGAAAGATTATTGAAAAGTAAGTTTCTAATCTCTACGAATTAGGATTCATGATTGCGAGTTTCGATCCTTTTTGTTGGAAAATTTTTAAATTTTCGCTGCTTTCTGATTCATGTTTTCCAACAAGTGGTGTCAGAGCCACCTCGTTAATCGTGTTTCTGATTCGTTTCAATTATTCTGAAGTTGGTAGAAATTCTTAGGCTTGATGCGATTGAGTATTTCTAACTGTTTTAGAAAGCCTGAATTATGAAACTGTATTTTTCTTGAAAGTTTCTGAAAACTGTTTTGTTAAAATTTGTTTTTAAAAACTGTTTTAGATTTGAAACTGTATAAACTATTTTTGGATTTCTTAGATTGGTTTTGTTTTTGAACGAAAACACGAAACGAAAAGCCTGGATTACGAACACGCGAAACCCCGCTCGCAAAGGCGTCGCACGCCACCGCCCGCCGCTAGGCACGCGCAAGGGCATCTCGTCCACTCCCTCCCGCAACCGCGTGGGAGGCATTCCGTGCGCGCCTAGGCTGGGGCGAGAATCCCGCAAGGCGTGCGAGATCCCTCGCCCAGGCCCGCCCGTAATCGGCCAAGAGGGCCGCGCGCAGCAGCGCGCTGCGTGCGGGAACAGTGCGCGCACGCGCGCGACCTTGGCCGCGACGAGGGCATCCCTCTTCGCGTACGGGCCCCGTTTTTCTCGTAATCCGTTTTCGTACTTCGTGCAATTCAGTCCCAATTTTTTATTTTAATTTTATTATTAAAAATTTATTTTATTCATATTTATTTTAATTTTAAAATTGGGATTTATTTTTTTGAGAAATAGAAACAGTTTATAATTTTGGAAAACTACATCTTTGATAAAATTATTAATTTTCAGAAATTAAGTGGAATTTTATTAGTTTTAGTAATTTGGGATTTATTGAAAACTTTTATGAACAAGTCTCGCATCAAGTCGTGTTTTAAGTCATTAGGACTTGAAACGGGAATGTTAATTTATTGGCTAAGTTTAAATTCTCGCAAAAGCATGTTAGGTGATCATGGGTACTAGGCTTTGTCTGCTTTACATTTATGCACATGAATGGTTTACATTTGGGGTTGGAGCCCTATAGTTGTGTTTTTCAATTGAGGTTGGAGCCTCACTTATGTGCGTACTGTTATGTGATTTATTATGTGGCTTTCCATATTACTGTTTTGAGGCTGGGGTATGCCCCGTGTATTTGTCTAAGGCCAATATGAAGATTGAGCCTTATTACTTTTCAGTACTTTTTCATTTTTTTGAGAGTAGAATAGGTGGTAAAGTTTTATTTTCATTTTGGAGACAATGCACCCATGGAGTAAGATGGACCACATTCAAGTAACAAGGAGGCCATAAGTGAAGACCCCTCAAAATGTTAGGGAGGGGAATCTTAATTGAAAATGTAATAGAGATAGGGGTTGTATTTTGTTATTGCTTTCCCTTATGTGATATAAACTGTTTATGTGGCATGTATGTTAGAATTGTGATAGTGGACTGGCTCCCACTTTTCACGCATAAGATAGGATAGACCCATGATCATCTCATGTTAGTATCGTGCTAGGACATGTTATCTGCTAAGTGCTTGTGTGAAATGCATTTAAGTTGTACTTGCATTATTCAAGACTAATTAAAATTGGATAACATATATGTTGGTGAGGTCGAACCGGATAACTCTTCGGTTGATTCGAAAATTCCCATTAAATATTAAGCTAATTTCGAACAATAGGTGTTTAATTCGAGATGCAAATTTTGAATTAAATTCCTAGCATTCCATCAATAGGTTTTAAGGTTAGTAAGTGAAGCTAGTTATTGTCTGCGAGTCGTGGGATAGCTAGTGGAGCTTATTAGTTCTTAGTTACCTAATTGATCATTTTAAATGATCAATATTTCGTAGTCAATTTTGGCAAGGGCGATGTCTGTGAGTCGTGGGTCGTTCGAACTAAGTTTTGATCATGATCTTATGATTGATAGGTCTGGCTTAACGCCTAAGTAAATATGTATGTCGCACGAGTCGTGGGTCCATATTGAAAGATAGGTGATGCAAAAACAATTACTAAGGGTTCTAAAGGTGTTAGAATTGGTAAGTTGTACCTACCTAGGTTTCTACTTAGAATGTCCGCGAGTCGTGGGTTCGAGGTAAAATGCCTAGGATCTTAATACCCATTGGGAAGTGTGTTCCTCTTAGATCTTTGAAAAACAGTGAGAGCTACATTAGATTAAAGACCTTATCTTTTGTATATCGTTATAATTCAGCATGCTCACTAGTTCTCTGTTTTACCATTTAGGTCGTAGATTCTGTGATTCTCTACGTGTTTTGAAATGGCAACCAAAAACCCTCTTGTATCGATCCTCGAGTCAAACAAGTTGATTGGTCCCAACTATTCTGATTGGCTGAGGAATCTAAAAATCATTTTAGATACTGAGAAGAGACTTATGTTCTCTTCGAAGGGGAGCCTAGTCTCGAAGGGGAAGCTCCCACTCGGGCCGAGCGGGAAATGATCCAGAAGTGGAAGGATGATAATCTCCAAGCCCGTTGCCTTATGTTGGCTAACATGTCTCCGGACTTACAAAGGCAACATCAGGCCATGGAATTTGCTTGGGAGATTTACGACCACTTAGAGCAACTTTACCGCCCTTATGAACGTGTTACAAGGTATAACACTTCAAAGGAATTGTTCCACTTGAGAATGAGGGAAGGTTCAAGTGTCCATGAATATGGACTCAAGTTTCTCGTCCTTACTGAGAAACTGGCTTCCATGGACATGCCACTGAAAGATGAGCTTTCAGTGGACTTGTTGCTAGCCTCGCTCCCACCATCATTCAACCCATTTGTCCTCAACTTCAATATGAATCATGCTGGTGCTACTGTAGCTGAGCTGATTAGTCAGCTTGTGACTGCTGAAAGCACGATCAAGAAGGACAATAAGGTTCTGATGGTGAATGCTCCATCTTCCTCTTCTGGGCCTTCTAAAGGTAAGGGCAAGAAAGCCCAAAAGAAGAAGAAACCCCTTAGGCCCACTAGTGGCATTTCGAAGGGGAAGGCCCAAAAGAATAAGCGTTATCAGAAAGAGGATGTTTGCTTCCATTGTGGCAAAGCGGGACATTGGAGGAGAAACTGCCCAGAGTACAAGGCTACTATAAAGAAAGGTATGTTTCTCTTTGAAGTAAATCTTTCTATTAATTCTAGTTCTTGGGTACTTGATACCGGTTGTGGAGCTCATATCTGTAATGATGTACAGATGCTAAACGAAGTTCAACGAGTATATCAGATAAACCTTTGAACCTTGCAGCATATCAAATAAATCCTAAATGTGGGGCAGCGGGTACTTATTGTTGATAGTCATCCGATTAAGCTCTCGGTAATCTATACACATCCTCAACGATCCATCTTTCTTCTTGACAAAGAGAACCGGAGCACCCCACAGAGATGAACTCGATCGGATATATCCACTCTTGAGTAATTCCTCGAGTTGAATCTTCAGCTCCTTCAACTCTGCCGGAGCCATTCTATAAGGAGTCTTAGAATAAGGTTCTGATCCCGGATATAAATCAATGACAAACTCAATCTCCTGATCCGGTGGTAGAGAACCCAAATTCTCTGGAAACACGTCGGGATATTCCTTTACCACGGCCGTCTCCTCAAAACTTGATTGATCCTTTGGTTTATTAAGGAGATAGGCAATAAATCCCGTGTCTCCATCCTTTACCAACTTGCGAGCTTCCATAAACGATAAAAGAGGTACAATCTTCAACCCAACTTCTCTAATCAACTCTTCACCCAACTTAATCTTCTTCTTAAAACAATCAACCTCGGCCCGGTGCCGGTACAACCAATCTATCCCGAATATTACCCCATACTTCATCATAGGCATAACAATAAAATCTGCCGGATAATCTTTCCCCTCTATCAAAACTGAACAACCCCTGACAATCCGATCTGTCTGCAAACTACCTCCAAGAGGCGAACTCACAAAATAACAGGAATTTGAACAAGTAACAGGTAGGCACAGAGAGGCACATAGATCAGAAGATATAAAAGTATGCGTGGCACCCGGATCGAATAATGCATGAATGCTCGTGTTATGAATGCAAACGGAACCTTCCACCACGGCGTTTGGATCAACCTCAACATTCTGCTCCTCGCTCTCAAGGGCATAAGCTCTTGCCTGAACCATCGGTCTCTGAGCCCCAGCTTGATATCCTGGAATCTTGTCCGGGCATACAAAAGCTATATGATCTCCTTTCCCGGAAAAGATTGAAGTTGTGTTTGATACAAGGAGGCCATAAGTGAAAGATGGACATGCCACTGATCGGCCCGAGTGGGAGCTTCCCCTTCGAGACTAGGCTCCCCTTCGAAGAGAACATAAGTCTCTTCTCAGTATCTAAAATGATTTTTAGATTCCTCAGCCAATCAGAATAGTTGGGACCAATCAAATTGTTTGACTCGAGGATCGATACAAGAGGGTTTTTGGTTGCCATTTCAAAACACGTAGAGAATAACAGAATCTACGACCTAAATGGTAAAACAGAGAACTAGTGAGCATGCTGAATTATAACGATATACAAAAGATAAGGTCTTTAATCTAATGTAGCTCCCACTGTTTTTCAAAAATCTATAATTCCCAAAGATCAAAGAGGAACACACTTCCCAATGGGTACTAAGATCCTAGGCATTTTACCTCGAACCCACGACTCGCGGACATTCTAAGTAGAAACCTAGGTAGGTACAACTTACCAATTCTAACACCTTTAGAACTCTTAGTAATTGTTTTTGCATCACCTATCTTTCAATATGGACCCACGACTCGTGCGACATACATTTTTACTTAGGCGTTAAGCTAGACCCATCAATCATAAGATCATGATCAAAACTTAGTTCGAACGACCCACGACTCACGGACATCGCCCTTGCTAAAATTGACTACGAAATATTGATCATTTAAAATGATCAATTAGGTAACTAAGAACTAATAAGCTCCACTAGCTATCCCACGACTCGCAGACAATAACTAGCTTCACTTACTAACCTTAAAACCTATTGATGGAATGCTAGGAATTTAATTCAAAATTTGCATCTCGAATTAAACACCTATTGTTCGAAATTAGCTTAATATTTAATGGGAATTTTCGAATCAACCGGAGAGTTGTCCGGTTCGACCTCACCAACATATATGTTATCCAATTTTAATTAGTCTTGATTAATGCAAGTACAACTTAAATGCATTTCACACAAGCACTTAGCAGATAACATGTCCTAGCACGATACTAACATGAGATGATCATGGGTCTATCCTATCTTATGCGTGAAAAGTGGGAGCCACTCCACTATCACAATTCTAACATACATGCCACATAAACAGTTTATATCACATAAGGGAAAGCAATAACAAAATACGAGCCCTATCTCTATTACATTTTCAATTAAGATTCCCCTCCCTAACATTTTGAGGGATCTTCACTTATGACCTCCTTGTTACTTGAATGTGGTCCATCTTACTCCATGGGTGCATTGTCTCCAAAATGAAAATAAAACTTTACCACCTATCTCTACTCTCAAAAAAATGAAAAAGTACTGAAAAGTAATAAGGCTCAATCTTCATATTGGCCTTAGACAAATACACGGGGCATACCCCAGCCTCAAAACAGTAATATGGAAAGCCACATAATAAATCACATAACAGTATGCACATAAGTGAGGCTCCAACCTCAATTGAGAAACACAACTATAGGGCTCCAACCCCAAATGTAAACCATTCATGTGCATAAATGTAAAACAGACAAAGACTAGTACCCATGATCACCTAACATGATTTTGCGAGAATTTAAACTTAGCCAATAAATTAAAATTCCCGTTTCAAGTCCTAATGACTTAAAACACGACTTGATGCGAGTCTTGTTCATAAAAGTTTTCAATAAATCCCAAATTACTAAAACTAATAAAATTCCAATTAATTTTTGAAAATTAATAATTTTATCAAAGATGTAGTTTTCCAAAATTATAAACTGTTTCTATTTCTCAAAAAAAATAAATCCCAATTTTAAAATTAAAATAAATATGAATAAAATAAATTTTTAAAAATAAAATTAAAATAAAAAATTGGGACTGGATTGCACGAAGTATGAAAACGGATTACAAGAAAAATGGGGCCCGTACGCGAAGAGGGATGCCCTCGTCGCGGCCAAGGTCGCGCGCGTGCGTGTACTGTACCCGCACGCGACGCGCTGCTGCGCGCGGCCCTCTTGGCCGATTGCGGGCGGGCCTGGGCGAGGGATCTCGCACGCCTTGCGGGATTCTCGCCCCAGCCTAGGCGCGCCCGGAATGCCTCCCGCGCGGTTGCGGGAGGGAGTGGACGAGATGCCCTTACGCACGCCTAGCGGCGGGCGGTGGCGCGCGACGCCTTCGCGAGCGGGGTTTCTCGTGTTCCTAATCCAGGCTTTTCGTTTCGTGTTTTCGTTCAAAAACAAAACCAATCTAAGAAATCTAAAAATAGTTTATATAGTTTCAAATCTAAAACAGTTTTTAAAAACAAATTTTAACAAAACAGTTTTCAGAAACTTTCAGGAAAAATACAGTTTCATAATTCAGGCTTTCTAAAACAGTTACAAATACTCAATCGCGTCAAGCCTAAGAATTTCTACCAACTTCCGAATAATTGAGACGAATCAGAAACACGATTAACGAGGTGGCTCTGACACCACTTGTTGGAAAACATGAATCAGAAAGCAGCGAAAATTTAAAAATTTTCCAACAAAAAGGATCGAAACTCGCAATCATGAATCCTAATTCGTAGAGATTAGAAACTTACTTTTCAATAATCTTTCTTAAAGCGTTTCAAGCCACCCAAGAACGCTCTTCTCGCGGCTTGATCCCCTCTCCTTGGTAAAGCTCGAATCTTTAAAAACTTCTAACTTGAAGCTCTCTAGAGATAGTCCACCAACTTAACTACAATCTAACAAGTAAGGATGCTAGTTCTCTAGTTTGTGTTTAGGCTAAACCTAGGGTTTATTTGATCTTGGAGAAAGGAAGGTGTTCAACACATTAACCAAAAGAATTCATCAATCACCCTCTAAGGGGAGCTCGAGCTCCCCAATATATCAGTAGAGAGGGGCGGCCGAAATCCTAGTCCTTATGGACTAAGGATTTTAGTCCCTCTCTCTTATTACTTGATTATCAAGTAATACCAAACTTTGACTTTTGAATTCTAATTCAAATCAACTTTCAAGAGAGCTAAAAATATCCAAACCCTTTTGGATAATATTATTCCCTTACCCTAGATCTTGGTTGAGAGATAGTAAGTAGGAGGATTGTATCTCACATGAATCAATGATTTAAAGGTTCTGTCGAATCGAGACATTCCAATTCAGCTAGGAATTAAACACCTGTTGCTAGACTATGGTCGTTTAATCTGTGGACTGATTAATTAATTAGTGAATTAATTAATTAGGGTCACTGCTAATTGAATTGAGAACCTAGAGGGTCACACATAACAACTTGGTTACATGAGTTGGGGCTTTGAAATGATTAAACCAGTTGATCATTCCGAGAGGGTTCCACACGTGTGAATCACACGTGTGGGTCACGTGAGTGACACGTGTCCTTGGGGACACGTGTGTCACATGTGCATATATATATGTATATGTGATTAAATAATTAATGTGTTAATTATTTAATAGACTTTGGTTTAATTTTTGAATTAAAATGAAAGTATTATTTTGGAGAAAAATAATCTATTTAATTAATTACGAATTAATTAATTAGATAAATAAGTTATTTATTTATTAATAAATAAAGTATAATATTATCCAAAAGGGTTTGGATATTTTTAGCTCTCTTGAAAGTTGATTTAAATTAGAATTCAAAAGTCAAAGTTTGGAATTACTTGATAATCAAATAATAAGAGAGAGGGACTAAAATCCTTAGTCCATAAGGACTAGGATTTCGGCCGCCCCTCTATACTTATATATAGGGGAGCTCGAGCTCCCCTTAGAGGGTGATTAACGATTTCTTTTGGTTCATGTGTTCAACACCATCCTTTCTCCAAGATAAAATAAACCCTAGGTTAAGCCTAAACACTAACTAGAGAACTAGTATCCTTACTTGTTAGATTGCAATCAAGTTGGTGGAATATCTCTAGAGAGCTTCAAGTTAGAAGTTTTAAAGATTCGAGCTTTACCAAGGAGAGGGGATCAAGCCGCGAGAAGAGTGTTCTTGGGTGGCTTGAAACGGTTCAAGAAAGATTATTGAAAATAAGTTTCTAATCTCTACGAATTCGGATTCACGATTGCGAGTTTCGATCCTTTTTTGTTGGAAAATTTTTAAATTTCCGCTGCTTTCTGTTTCCTGTTTTTCCAACAGTTCTTAGCATGAAAGACCCCATTACTGTGTTTTGTGACAACACTGGGGCGGTTGCTCAAGCAAGAGAACCAAGATCTAACCAACAGACCAAGCACATTATGAGAAAGTATCACCTAATCCGTGATATTATCAAAAGAGGAGATATGCAAATTGAGAGGGTCGCATCAGTAGAGAACGTGGCAGATCCACTTACTAAACCCCTTAGTCGAGAAGCTTTCCAAGGTCATCTTCAGAAGATGGGACTTAGAGTAGGTTTAGAATGGCTTTGACGGGCAAGTGGGAGATTGTTAGGAATAATGCCCTAGAAAGCCGATTGGATATCCTCTTTGTACTTTTCCTTATTGTAATCACAGACAATCTTTGAATAAAATAACGAATTGAGGTAACACTTCTTTATATGCTCTTGTTTGGTATGCGATTAATTTAGCTATGCATGTATGAGAACTCCCCTAATCCTAATGACTTTAGGACTCTACCATTTAGGTGAAATGGTTCATGAAACGAGCCCTATATCACATAAGTCATGATTAGTAAAATACTCCAAGCTGATGAGTCCTACAGACAGTAGGAGTGTGTCAACCTGACTCCTCTAAGGCTTGCTTGTGGGATCCCGCCCTTAAGAAGGACCATCTTGTTTCATGGAGGTAAAAAGTGTATAGTTGATACGTGCGTGATACATGAGGGTGCTTACTTCAATAAGTAAGTTCACTGAGGTGCCCCATGTGAGAAGATTCCTAAATGGGAAAGGAAGTTTCTATTTCAGGAAATGGAAACTTCCAGATTAGGAAATATCTCACGAGTCATTGATATGATTAATTGATCCTTAGACTTGAGGTTCCATGTCGCTTTATGAGTTAACTCTGTAGTCTTAGGTATAAGCTTTAAAAGGTGTCGCCTTAAACAACTGATTCAAGGCTTATGCTGGGGCTGCACAAATGATTCATGAAAGTGAATGAGAATCAAGAAAGGACCTACACTTGCATTTGCAAGGTGATCTCTTATTGTGTAAGTCATTCATATGCCATATGGAGTCCTTGGCCAAGGTAGTAGATTAAGACATCAAGAAAAGGGTTTCTTGGATTGAGATCAAATAGATATGAAATGCACTTAGCCTTAAGACCAGATTATTAGGGTTCTGATTATTCCCTTACCCTAGATCTTGGTTGAGAGATAGTAAGTAGGAGGATTTTACCTCACATGAATCAATGACTTAAAGGTTCTGTCGAATCGAGACATTCCAATTCAGCTAGGGGTTAAACACCTGTTGCTAGACTATGGTCGTTTAATCTGTAGACTGATTAATTAATTAGTAAATTAATTAATTAGGGTCACTGCTCATTGAATTGAGAACCTAGAGGGTCACACACAACAACTTGGTTACATGAGTTGGGGCTTTGAAATGTTTAAACGAGTTGATCATGCCGAGAGGGTTCCACACGTGTGAATCACACGTGTGGGTTACGTGAGTGAGACGTGTCCTTGGGGACACGTGTGTCACACGTGCATATATATATATATGTATATGTGATTAAATAATCATTCACACGTGTGGGTTACGTGAGTGAGACGTGTCTTTGGGGACACGTGTGTCACACGTGCATATATATATATATATGTATATGTGATTAAATAATTAATGTGTTAATTATTTAATAGACTTTGGTTTAATTTTTGAATTAAAAGGAAAGTCTTATTTTGGAGAAAAATAATCTATTTAATTAATTACGAATTAATTAATTAAATAAATAAGTTATTTATTTATTAATAAATAAAGTATAATATTATCCAAAAGGGTTTGGATATTTTTAGCTCTCTTAAAAGTTGATTTGAATTAGAATTCAAAAGTCAAAGTTTGGTATTACTTGATAATCAAGTAATAAGAGAGAGGGACTAAAATCCTTAGTCCATAAGGACTAGGATTTCGGCCGCCCCTCTCTACTGATATATAGGGGAGCTCGAGCTCCCCTTAAAGGGTGATTGATGAATTCTTTTGGTTCATGTGTTGAACACCTTCCTTTCTCCAAGATCAAATAAACCTTAGGTTAAGCCTAAACACTAACTAGAGAACTAGCATCCTTACTAGTTAGATTGTAGTCAAGTTGGTGGACTATCTCTATAGAGCTTCAAGTTAGAAGTTTTTAAAGATTCGAGCTTTACCAAGGACAGGGGATCAAGCCGCAAGAAGTGTGTTCTTGGGTGGTTTGAAACGCTTCAAGAAAGATTATTGAAAAGTATGTTTCTAATCTCTACGAATTCGGATTCACGATTGCGAGTTTTGATTCTTTTTGTTGGAAAATTTTTAAATTTCCGCTGCTTTCTGATTCCTGTCTTCCAACATTCAGCCCCCTCACTCAGTCAGTGGACTGATCCTCGTCCCACCTATGTTTTTAGTTTGCAGGTGCAGGTTTTTGGAGTTCGAGCTAGGCGGCAGTGTGTCGTGTCTGTCGAGTCAGTGTTGTTATTAAGTTTCTATTTCAGTTATGTTTGTATTTTGTATATGTATATACTCTGTATAGGTTTATGTTTATGAATTGTATAATTGGAATTCGGGACAGGTTAGGACAGGTTCTTGGATTAGTTGAATCCGTCTTTATTGTGGTTATTTCGGGATAGGCTTCTAGGACCAGTTGAACCCGTGTAGCTACTACTGCTTGAATTGATATGTTTGATGATTTAAAGTTTTGAAAATTCGTATTCTTTGCTTTGCTTCCGCTTTCAGTTTTTGTTTTATCTGTTGTACAGGGTTTCGGTATCGCCTAGCTTAGGTAGGGTTTTTCTGTCACCCATTTGCTACTGCTTGGTTTGTGTACGGATTTCCCATTTCGTATGCGGATTGAGCTTTAGTGCGGGGGATGTGGTGGCCTAGCGTTTCGGGCACTACACGCACCACCTTTTCGCTAGCTTTTGCAGGAGATTCTTCCTAGGTTTCTCCTCATTACGCCACGTGTTAGGGCAAAATTAGGTCAGGACCACCAAGTGCAAATTACCAAAAGGTCCCTGACCCTCAACTATAAGTAGGAGACTTCATCTCCTCCACTGTAAGCGATCTCCATTACTAAAACTCTGCAATTACTTCTCCATTTCATCTTCTTGAGATCATCACTTGACTTGAGCATCGGAGAGCCAAACTGGGTATCACCCCCAGTTCCCTCAGCTTGGCTTTTTGACCATTTGTTCTTAGTGCTCTTGGTGTTTATCGTAGCAGGGGGAACCACAACTTTTCCGGCGAGTTCTATCCTCGATTCCCCACAAAAAAAAAAAAAATTGAAAGTGATTGGAATCTGATCCTCCATATTCAGATCCATCACCCGTGATAGACAGGGTAATTACAATTCACCACCATTTTTAAATTAAATTTCAGATACCATCCTTCAGGAAATTAGTAATTGCACTTAACCACTATTTTCATTTAAAAATTGCTAAAATTTTTAATGAAAACCCGAAAATATCCTCCGTTGACTTTAGTCAATTTTTTTATTTTCATATTGCCCTTAAGAATTAATTATAACTAGTAACTCATGCACACTCCATGCGTGTGCAAATAATAAAAATATTATATATTAAATTAGAATTTTTATGTTAATATTAGTTTTATAATTAGTTTTAATATAAGTAAATTATAAATAGAAAATGTTGGAAAGAATAAAAATATATAATTAAAAAAATGAGACGAAGGTGAGAGAAAAAAGAAGTAGTTAAGAGATAAATACCGGATAACACACGTTGGAAGAGAATAAAAAAAATAAAAAAAAAATTAATTATAGAATTCAAGAGACCAAAAAAATTACTTTAGGGTATGTCACTTAACAGCATAGATTAATTATCCAAAACGGTTAAGTCATCGATGGATATTCCTGCGAAGGTTATCCATTAACTAATTTAAAATTTCAGGGTCATGTGTTTTTTAATAGAATTCCCCCAAGACCGGAGCTGAAGTCATCAATGGATATTCCCGCTAAGGTTAACTTATCATCTATTAACTAATTCAAAACTTGAGGCTCATTTAATTTAAAAAAAATTTAAGTCTTTTTTAATAGAATCCCCCAACACCGGAGCTGAAGTCATCAATGGATATTCCTGCGAAGAATCAAATACAAGTTTGATTTTTCCTCCATTTTACTTAAACCATGGTCATCTTCCATTTCACACCACTCCGATGAAGCTCCTGATCGGAATATTCCTTCTTGGAATATTCGCCGCCGTCGCCGATCCACAGTGCCGCCGCGGCTGCGACCTGGCACTGGTTTCCTACAACTTACAAGAAGGATTATGGAACCTGAGTTTCATCTCGCGGACGACGCAGGTCCAAATCCCAACAATCCTGAGCTACAACCCTCAAATCACTAATGAGGATTCATTGCAAGCGAATATGCCAGTAAACGTTCCGATTAGATGCGATTGCCTCGACACAGGCGTGCTAGGTCACAATTTCTACTACAACAGTTATCCCGGCGTCACCTACGACTTAATTTCTGGGTACTACTCGGGATTGACGACGGTGGATTGGTTGCAGAGGTCTAATCCGAATATTCCGGGCTATGGTGAGACGTTAAATGTGCCGGTGAATTGCAGCTGCGGGGATAGGCGGGTGTCGAGTGATTACGGATTGTTTGTCACGTATCCTTTGAGGGAGGGGGAGACCTTGGGGGAGGTGGCGGCAGCGAATAATTTGACGGCGGATGTGGTGAGGAGGTATAATCCCACGGCGAATTTCAGTTCAGGCAGCGGTGTGGTGTTTATTCCCGGCAGAGGTATGTAAATAAATATTTGTTCTTTTTCAGAGTTTTTGATAAGTTTCAGCGGGGCAATGGTGATCGTTTGTTTTCTTGAAAGTTGTATTGGTTTTCTGTAAGAATTTACCTCGACTATTCCAGTATCATGATTCCCATGCGACTAGTAAAGTGATTCTAGGCTGTAATTGGAAAAGAAAAATTAATGTTTTGTATGTTGCGACGCCATTGGGTGCAAAGATAGTGTTGGAGGGAGTAGTTTTGAAGGTAAAGTTTGCCATATTAGGAACTTCTCAATGGAGAGAGAAAGAACTATAAAACATACAAGAAAGTCAACTAATTTCAACTAGTTTGATTAGAACGAAGAGTTGCAAACTAGCTTCTATACTTATAACTTGTTCGTGTATTATATTGCTATTGAGAAATGATACTTTTCCGTGCAACGTCTGCCATGTGTCCCAACACATTATCCATGTTGATCTTTTTTCTTGGTATTCGACATTTTCCTTGTTTAATGTGTTGCTGTACTAAAGTTTCCTGATTTATGTGCAGATCAAAATGGGAGATTTCCGCCTCTAAGCTCCAGGTAACGTATTTTTTAGCTAGTTTGTAGGAAAGCTGCATATTCTTCAGTGCTTGCTGCCCTGCTAAGCATATTTTCGGTTTTATATTCCTCTCAAATAATTTTAATTTCTCTCTTCTGCAGCACAAGTGGTCCGTCCTTCTCCTCATATCGGTTTTAATGTTATCTCCGGTTTTTCCACTTTTCGACTAGTGGAAACAAGCTCAGTATTATTCTTCATTCTTTTATGACTCTGTGCTTCGTTGTATCCAGGATTACCCAGTGGAGCCATTACTGGGATATCTATTGGAGCAATTGTTGGGGTATTGTTGATTGCAGGTTGTTTGTACTTAGGATACAGAAGAAAGAAAAATGCAAAGAAGAATCAATTGCTCTCAGCATCTGAATATCAGTTGCAACAAGCTGGTAATGGCACATATTAATTTAGGTTGAAAATAGTTTATCACGTTGTTGAAACAGAATCCGTGCTGTTTGGAATTAGCATCGTGTGTTAGGCCCTGTTTATGAAAAGATATAGGCTGAATTGCCATCCTAGAAATCCTTCATTTGTACATCTTCTGCATATAAATAAGGAAACAATTGATTGACTAGATTCTAATCTATTTTTGTAATATTTACAAGCGAACTGTGTGTGTTCTTTTTTTATTAGCTCCTGGAGGTAAAAGTAAAACTGTCAAAGCACCAGATGCAGTTCTTACAGGAATTACAGTGGACAAATCTGTTGAGTTCTCATATGAAGAACTTGCAAATGCGACAGATGACTTCAGCATTGCCAATAAGATTGGTGAAGGTGGATTTGGTGCTGTCTACTATGCTGAGCTCCGAGGTGAGGTAAGTAAAAGTTATTAATTTTCCTTTCTTGGGAAAAAAAATATTTATATAAAAGATTGAGAAGAAAACGTATGAGTTTGAAAGATAAGGTTTTGCCAAAAAAAAAGTTTTACTTGTTCATTTCTTTAGATGTAGCATTTAGTTTTGGGTCATCACTTTTTGTGCAGAAAGCAGCAATTAAGAAAATGGATATGCAAGCCAGTAAAGAATTTCTCGCTGAGCTGAAGGTTTTGACGAATGTTCACCACCTCAACCTGGTATAGCATTATATACTTCAAATTCACTTATGTTGCGATTGAGTTGAATTATGTGAATTTGTTGAAAACGATTCCGGCCAAGAAGTTTAAATGAGATATTAAATCTAATTAATATTGTGTTGCTAAATTTCAAACTAAATTCATGCTAATATATTTTCACTGTCTTTGGATACAGGTCCGCTTGATAGGATACTGTGTCGAGGGCTCGCTTTTCCTTGTATATGAATTCATTGAGAATGGAAACTTAAGCCAACATCTCCGAGGTTCAGGTTCGTGACTTTAAATGCCTAAAAACGTGATGCAACAATTTGGCATTTGCAGAAATTTTTTTTATATCGTATATTTTCCAGGGAGCTATATGCACCCACAACCCTGTGTTTTATGAAATGAGCCAAAAAAACCCTGTAAAAAAAAAATTAGTAAAATAAACCCTGTATTTTTTATTTTTTGCAAACCGCCCCTTTACACCATTTAGTCAAAGAATCGACGTGTTTTGTCAAAATTGCCCTTCTTTCATTACAATACATTCTTAAAGAACTATATGCACCCACAACCCAGTGTTTTATGAAATGAGCCAAAAAAACCCTGTAAAAAATTAAATAGTCCAAAAATTATAATATATATATATATATATGTAAATATATGCAATAAATAAAATATTAATTGTATATATATAATTATAATTAGTGTACAACACATATATATTTTCATTATAATATTATATATATTTATTTATAAGATTTTTAATAAATATATAATATAATTTATATATTTATATACATTATATATATACATATTAAATATTATTTATATGTATTGTAAAATAATTATAATTATATATATATATATATATATATATGTATATTAAATAAATTTATAAATAATATTTAATACATATAGTACATTAGTAATTTTAATATTTTATACATACGCATGTATATATATAATATATTATATAATACATACATATAAAAGAAATTTCAAAAGGAAAAAAAAGACATTACATATATACATATTAAATATTATTTATATGTATAGTACAATAATTATAATTATATATATATATATATATATATATATATATATATATATATATATTGTATGTATATTCAATAAATTTACAAATTCTACAAAAAAATAAATAAATAAATTTATAAATAATATTTAATACATATAATACATTAGTAATTTTATACATATACATGTATATATATAATATACTATATAATACATACATATATATACATATAAAAGAAATTTCAAAAAAAAAAAAAAAAAGTTGATAGGATTTCTTCCGCCGAAATTTCAAAAACGCGCCTCAGGGTTTTTTCTGCAAAAATTTGAAAACATAGGGTTTTATATGATAATTTTTTTTTTCACGGGGTCTTTTTTTATCATTTCACATGACACAAGGGGTTCCTTGCAAAAAACCCAAATATAATGTTGGGGTAAATTTGTCATTTTACGCGAAAAAGTGAAGAAAAATCCAATATCACATGCAGTAAACGCGCGTGTGATTCAAAAACGCGTCTCAGGGTTTTTTCTGCAAATATTTGAAAACGTAGGGTTTTATATGAGAATTTATTTTTCACGGGGTCTTTTTTAATCATTTCACATGATACAAGGGGTTTCCTTGCAAAAAACCCATTTTCCAGGTAGGGAACCATTGCCATGGCCCAAGAGGGTGCAGATTGCTCTTGATTCAGCACAAGGTCTTGAATATATCCATGAACACACTGTTCATGTCTACATTCATCGTGATATCAAACCAGCAAATATTTTGATAGACAAGAATTTCCATGCAAAGGTTGCGGACTTTGGTTTGACAAAACTTACTGAAGTTGGAAACAGTTCTTTGCCAACGGCACGACTTGCGGGTACATTCGGTTACATGTCTCCTGAGTAAGTCTCCAGATGCTTCGTCGCATACAGTAGATAATATCAATTTTAGCTATTTCACTACTGCTATTTTATGGATGGATATGTACATTTGATACTTGTCCAAGTTATCTGCGCAAAAATGATCTAATTAACACACACACATAGACACACAAAAAAAAAAAGTATTTTTAATAACAGGAAAAAATAAACAAATTTAAAAGACGATATAGTTGTGGTTAGACAAATTATTTTGATTTTGTTTATTGCTCGTAGCTGATTTGCCCAGTGGTGGTGGTAATTTGTCATTGTTGGTGTGGGTTTGAATCCAAAACTTGCAGTTATATTCCAGTTTACTAAATTACAAATAACCCCCCTTCTAAAATCAATATATTACAAAGGGCCTCAGGGTATAATGGGTGGTAGTATAGTACACAAGGCACTTTCGACGAAGTTGGGATTTTGGAATGGAAACCTCGACATGAAGGGTGTATATGTAATTTTGAAGTTCATCTGTGTTGTATCGTTAATTTCTCAAACAAGAGGGAGTGAGGGATTCACGTGGTGTTTTAGCAAATTCCCAAGTGGTATAAGTATTATTTGCCCTTAAAATGAATGTTAAATTAGTGCCTAGTAATATTTCAATTTGATGAACTATTTTGATCTGTGTATTGGCGAATGCACTGGACAATAAATTTATGTTCATTATTCTGCTGTTGCAGGTATGTTCAATTTGGCGATGTTTCCCGAAAAATAGATGTGTATGCTTTTGGTGTTGTTCTGTATGAGTTAATTTCAGCTAAGGAAGCCATAATTAAGTCGAACAGTTCTTCTGCTTACGCAAGGGGCCTCGTTGGTTTGGTAAGTAGTTTCTCAGCTTTCTTCGAAGTTGTCAAGTGCAAGGTTGAATTTACCCCTTCTTTCCGGCTCAGTTTGAGCTGGACTAAAAAGAGATTGGAGCTTGAAATTGTGTTATGTATTATTGTATTGACATCAAATTAAGGCAACAGGCTTCATTGAGCTTGCTAATTGCCCCGGTTGTTAATGTGTCTCTTGGCTAGTGCTTGATGTTGGCTATTTACCGAATTCACGCATTTATTTGCTTTTCCGTGGTGATGATTTATAGTTTGAAGAAGCTCTTAGTATGGCCGACTCTAGCGAAGACCTGAAGAAGCTCATCGACCCTGAACTAGGAGAAAATTACTCCCTCGACTCGGTCGAAAAGGTTCAGTGTTTCCAAAGTTTTCTCTCGTTCTTATTACCTTTTCCCTTTATTAAGTTACATTCATCAATGCAAGAGAATGCTATAATTTTTGGAACTTTTCCCATAGCACTTCACACATCTCGAGTATTGGTGAATGTAATAGAAGATTTGTGCCGTCTTTTTCCAATTTTTTTGCTATAACTAAAAAAGATATACTCTGTTTGTGTTTTCCAGATGGTGCAGCTCGCGAAAGCTTGTACGCATGAAAATCCTAAACTTCGACCGAGCATGAGATCGGTTGTTGTTGCGTTAATGGCTCTCTCATCTTCAACCAAAGATTGGGATGTCGGCTCTTTCTACGGAAACCGGGGTTTTCCAAATCTGATGTCTGGAAGTAGGCCTGGAATTGGATGGGGAATCCCCAACCCAAGCCCAAATTCAAATAATATCCGAACTTTTTAAATTTAAGAACAATCCAAATCTAATATGTATAAACCTAATGGATTTCCACCTAAATTAAATCCAATACTTGTGGGTGGATTTTAAATCCTATCCAAAATTTTAAAAATCCATTGGATATTTCATAGGGCAGATCAAACGTACATTCAATAATATTAAAGCCCATACATGCACCCAACATGCCAACTTATTTGGTGTTAGGTTGTTAGTTATTTTGCACTCGTTCATAGTATAAATTATGAAGTTATGAATTTTGCATTTATAAATTTAATCAATTCATAATAATAATAATAATAATTGATCCAGCTCAAATCTGATTGATCCGAGTTGTCCAATAAGGTGGTAGGATTGGGTCGATCAATCAAGAATTTGTATTAGTGGGTTCTTTATCGATCTGAAAACACTAGCACACGTAAGCTAGAAGGCCAAAGTTGGGGGACTGGAGGTGTTGTCCAGTTTTGGTATTCCGATGCCCAAGTCAGTATTGGGTTCTTAGTGAGAGAAATAAATGCAAAGAGTGCGAAATAAATACTCTTAAATGCTGACCAACAACTGTTCATGGGAGGAGTATCTATAGTTTTGGCCAATTAACACAATAGTGCGTGTACCGCGATTATGAATTAATTGCGCTGCCAGCAATCAACATGATGGTCGTGTGCTTGAGCTAGCCAAGTGTAGGTCGACTGTACCCTCTTTCCCCTTTTGACCTCAAGACAGACTGAACTCTGTCAAGCCTGTACGAGTAGTGAAGAAGTATAGAGAGTTGTGGTTAGTTGTTGACCAACAAATAAATGGGCGTAACATTCTTTTTCTTTTCTTATGACATTTTCATTTCGATTTAGAGGAGCAGACCACTCTACTAACTTTTTCTTAGAGAGAGCAATGAGAAATGTAACACTCACCCACTGAAAGACAAATGTGACCTCGGAAGGAAGTGTGCCTCTCCAACTCCTACTTATAATCAGGTACAGAAGGGCATTGAATGCTCTTCAGTACACTTGTCCTAGGGAATGAGAGGTCTACACGTGTCCCGACAGAGATATTTTATGGCATCTTGGTGTCTGGTGATGTAGGGTGTCAATCCAAAGATCGATGTTCAGCTACCCGTGCCCAGATAGCCAGGTACGGATCGACCTCGGGGTCGCCGGATCGAGGTTATGCTACCTCTGGGTCAGATCGATGCGATCTTTTAGGCCTTTGTCAGAGGTAAACAACTCGAATGGTTGAGATCGACCGCTCGATCCGGGATAATATTCTTGCCACGTGTAGCTTTGATGGCCGGTTCCTGGGTCGTCCAACTTGGCGGGGTCCGCGTGGCTCCTTCGCGGGCGTGCCACGTGGCCCGATGTCTTTATGCCATGTCAGAGGCCTCCCAATTTACCAGCGTGAAATTTTGCGAGGGTAATTTCATCGACCGTGAATCGGGTAGGGGAACCATTGTGGCCGTTGGATTTGAACCGGCCATATTAATGGGGCACGTCTTTTGAGTGAATCGATCTGGGAAGGGCAATGATGGCGCCGTTTCGTATTTCGAGAAGTTACTTTTTCACCCTCTATAAATAGACGGCCACCACCTCCTTCATTTCACAATTTTCCCCAACAAGTGCTCGAGCTACTCTGAACTTGCTATCATACTCCCCGTTCTCCAGATCGATCAGTTCAGGAACCACTTCGAGTCTTTCGTCAGGTAAATTTAAGATCTTTTCCTACTCATTTTTCTCCCATTGTTAAACATGGCACAAAGACCCGTTGGTAGGGAGGTCGAAAGTGAAGGACACGAGGCCATTCTCAATACAACCGATCCACCTTTTACCCTATCTCCAGAGAGGGCCGGAGGCGCCAGGATCGTCCCCCGGCTTCCCAATCAGAGCTTTGGATCCCTTTTAGGCTCCTCGAACGAGGTGGGAGTGCAAGAGGCTAGACTCGATTGAGGCGGGCAAGCATCGACCTCTCGACCCTGATATCAACTAATCGACGAGGCGGATGAAGGTGAAGTTGATAGAACAGAGGAAACAACGGCCGTAGGGATGTAAACGAGACGAGCCCGTTCGCGATCCTAACGATCTGAATCACTAAAGGTTCGGGCTTGAGTTCGAGAAAGTTGAACCCCAACCGAACCTTAGCCTGGTTCGTGACCTTCGCGAACCGAACTCGAACCTTTTCTTTATGAAATTTAGGTTCGCGAGCCGGCTCGTGAACCCTAATATTTTAATTAAAAAATTAAAATATTTAAATATATATAAATATTAATTATGTTATATATATATATATATATATATATATATAATTTATATAATGCACTATGTATATCTAGCATACATCAGAAAAGAAAACCTATTAACTTAAACAATTTCTATTCTCTCATTTGGAATTCTAAGAAAAATCCAGCTCTAAATTTCCTCTCTAAGCCGCACAGCACCTCCTAGTCTCCGACAGCCGCACCAACATCGTCCAGCCACTCACAGTCACCACGAACACAACGCCACCACCCACGCCGGCCTCTTCTCTTTTTCCCATCCAACACCACAGCGCCATGCGGTGCTCCTCTCTTCTTCTCCTCGACTACCACCGCAATGTTGTTGCTGTATTGTTGTTGTTCCAACTTCCAAGAGTTCTTATGTTGATTTTTTGTATCTATATCATTCTTGCTCCAAGAGCTTAAAATGTAGATCTAGATCTGGTTCTGTTGTTACAACTTCCAAGAGGACTTGTGCTGATTTTTTGTCTCTGTATCATTCTTGTTCCAAAATTTTGAAATGTAGATCTAGATCTGGTTCTTCTCGATTTGAACGGAGTCGATTTTTCTTTTGGTATGAATGAAGATCTGGATTTGGCTTTCCAGATTCGTTTTTCCTTTCGTTCCAATTTTTTTTTTAATTTAGTTTTCAGTTTTTGAAGTTCGAACCGACAAACCGAACTCGAACCATAATTTTTCAAGTTCGTTAGGCTCAAGTTCGAGTTCGGGTTCATATAAATTATCTCGAATTTGAACTCGAACCTTAAAAAATGATTAGAGTTTGGCTCGGCTCGGTTCGTTTACATCCCTAAGCGGCCGCACAGCCTCCGGGAGAGAGATCGAGGCATATCTATAGGACTTTGACCCAAGTGACACAGAGGACCTCGAAAATATCTGAGGACGAACTTCGTGAGGTCGCCAGCTGGCTTTCGGGTATGCCTGAGGGGTTTGGGGTTCGACTTCCCGAAGAGGACGATATGGTAGTGTTGGAATTAATAGCCTGAAAATCCAAGTATATTATAAATATTTTGGATTAATAAAACTGAAATTAAAGCAAGTTATGAGTGTTTTACAAATTTAATAATTAATGACGCATGATGGTATTTTTATATGAAATGTGTTTCATAGGAAAAGACTTTAAATACCAGAAATCATGTGTCATTAAAGTTTTAGTCGGTATGATAAGAAAATGTTCTTATCAAGGCTATAATGTGTTATATAAGATGATTAGTCTTTCGTCATAGGGAAATGGAGTTTCCGATTATGACACATTGATGATTTTCAATGAGATTGGAAACATCGAACTGGACCACTGAGATTGTTCATTTTATACTGCTATCTAAAATGAACAAAATCTCGGAAGCATTAGATTCTTAACCCTGGCGATGTTTCTACTTTAGGCATGTAGTGTTAATCACTGTGATGTACTCAGAAGTGAGGTCTCGGTAACGGGTGGCCAAAATACTTTGTATGTTCGGTGATTGCATGAACTGTGCTAAAGAGAAATATTGATCGAGGAATCTGTAGCCTTGCTGGAAGGTTCAAGATATCCCTGAAATAGATTTGCAAAAGTTCAAATAAAACTTTGGCCAAAGTACTTCTTGTGTGCGTCACCGAAGTTGTATGTTGAATCTGTTTCACATACAGGGAATTTGGACTTAAGGTGAATCAAGAAATTTCAGATTGAAAGTGAAAAATAAATGATAGTAGTATTGATTTATTTTTCATGGATATCTGTACAGAGGAGTAAAATGCAAAGTTATTCTAGATCGAGAAATTCGTGAATAATTTAATTAATTTTAGAGTTCAACAATATTTATTTAGTGGAATTAAATATTGTTAAACGGTAATCAATTATTGTCATGGGATGATAATAGATTGACCCGTTTGGAGCTAAAATTAATTAGTCCTCTAGGTGCCCCCGCAAGCCCCAGCAAAGATCAAAGAGAAAATATTAAAAAGGAGAGAGAGAAATACATTTTCAAAGTGTTTGAAAATAGCCAAGGAATTTATTTTGAGAAAATAAATTAAATTCCAAAGAGTTGGAAATACCCGAAATTTTATTTTGGAGAAAATAAAATTTTTCTGAAAAAAAAATAAAAAAATAAATTGATGATGTGGCGAAGTGCTGACGTGGAAGGTGACGTGTCACGCCACGTCAGTGGTCAGCTGCCAAGTGGCGCTGACTTGGCACCAGCGTGTTCGACACGTGGACGGTGCTGATCGAGCCACGCCAGCATGAGTCAACGGCTCAGATGGGATCTGAAACGGGCCGGGTCAAAATGGTTGACGGGTCAACGGTTCGGGCAGGATCGGGTTAGGGTCGGACCAGGTTCGTCCGACCCGGACACGTGGCCAAATGGGATTTCGCCACGTGGCATGTGAACCAAACCCCTAAATCGACTGGTTCATGGTGAACCGGTTTGGGGTTGGACCGCCGGTCTGACCGGGCCTGACCGGCCGCATTGTAGCACCCTAAACCCCAAGGCGCCACATCCCCCGCACTATAGCCTCGATCCACGTATGAAATGGACAGTTCATACATAAACCAAGACCACAGTGAACGGGTGACAATAAAAATGACTCGCTAGGCGGGACACTCTCCCCAACATAATCAAAACAAACATGAATAGAAAAGCGGAAGCAATAAAGTCATTCATATATATAGGTACCATATTTATTACACAGATACATATAGGTACCAATTAACTATCAATACATTATCATCTTTTAATAATATACATAACCATGTATACAAAATACTAATCTCGATCAATAACATGGAATATCTCAAAAGTAATATACGTGAAGGTACGGTGCTAGACTCATGAAAATGCAAAACTCGAACGACTCCCGCCTAGCACGACCACGCTCAAAAGGTACCTGAAAAGTGAAGTATCAGTCTACCGAAGACTGAGTGAGGGGCAATAATATACATCACACATCACATGCAAGTTGTAGCCTCGGGTGAAGACTTTAGAATAAAATAGATAGGTAATTCAAGAAGTTTAATCTTTGCCCGAGATTACAACCAATCATTTTAACACGTTTATTTTAATCATGCTTGTCAATGTCATGAACATGTGGCCCCGGCGAGCAAGGGCAATCTCCAACCGAACTCACAATCGTGAACAATACGTGATCATGCTTGCTTGCTTGATAAATACGTGATCATGCAATTTATTTAGTGCTCACATAAACAATTTCATGCTTGAAATCATGCAATAACCCGAGGATAACCCGACATGCCGGATTAATCCCCAGTCTCCTTCTTCCTCCGGGTGATAGCGAGTTTGCAAGGCTCGACTATCCACGACATGGTGTGTGTAGAGGACATGACCCTCTAGACACGGAACTCCTTCCACCACTAATCTCCTAGTGGCTTCGGGGGTGATCCCAACAATGTGAGGATAATTCAGGAGTTACCCGTCAGCCCTTGCTTTCCCGGTTGGCTCAAGAATTACCCTCGGGCCCACGTGCAATCATGTACTCGCCAAACATGCTTGAAATCATGATAATCAATATTTTCTTGCTTGGAAATGTTTATAACTTTGAAAACGTTTATAATTATAATAGGTTTTGGCCGAAAACTAGCACATAAGGGTTGTAGGGTTCTTTTTACCAAAACAAAACCTCACCTTTCTTGAAAAATATAATAAAGAAGCGTTCTAAGGAGCTTGCTCCCCGTCCACGCCCTCGTGACCTGTGCAAATACGACGTACATTCGTGAGACATGACCTAAAATGACCAAAATATGACGAACGGCGGAAATGTGTCGAGACGACCATGAAAATGCAATGTGGTATGATAACATTTCGTTTCACATCATATTAGCACATATTATAGCAATTCGGGGTCAAAGAAGTCGTTGGATCGAGGGGTCAAAAACATAATTTTATGCAGTGAATTTTACACTGCATTACAGGTGGGAACGGCCGTTCCGGGTCCCTTTGTAAAATGGGAACGGTCGTTCCCGTTGCCCAGAAAACGCGGCAACGTTTTCCCCATTTAAACGCGCCTTTGAGCTGGGAACGGCCCTTCCGGCGCAAGGCCAAAATGGGAACGGCCGTTCCCATGCTCGGCCTCCCTTTTATTTGAAAAGAGATGGGAACGCCCGTTCCCAAAAAGCCTTGAGGCTGGGAACGGTCGTTCCCAGCTTCTGCAACTGAAAAAACAGAGCAGAAACAGAGCATGCTCTCGGGAAGGAAGCAACAAAGCCACAAAATCCCATTTTTGATCCCCAAATGCTATAATTTCTGGGAGTATGATGTAAACACACTTATAGCATAATAATATCACACTTAAACACATAAAACATGCAATATCATCAAAGTTTCAAGGTTTCATGTACATGATCATTTTGATCATCCAAGCTTAAGTTTTCCAACAAACCATGAAAGAATCATGCCATAATTCCTAATATGATCATAGAATCATGCTTCCATATTCAATTAATCCATCTAGTCTATAACTCCCAAACCCTAACTTGTACATATATGATCAAGAATCATCATTCATGCTCAACCAACCTTAAAGATGAAAGAAATGAAGAAGTAGGATGAAGATGATGATCAACTCTCAAAAGCTTGGCAAATTTCTTGAAATCTTGATGATTGATTGAAAATCACTCCTTCCCTTTTCTCTTCTTTGAAACCGAGAGAGAGATGAATATGTTTGGACAATTTTGGATAAATTTTGTTCAAGAAAGAAGCTTGAGATGCTATAACTATACATCCCTTTTTGAAAATTGTGAAACATGCTAATTTGCCAATTACTCCTTGAAGTCTCTAAGTTATGCAATAAGGTATGTAAAGTTTTGAGAAATGATCAATCATGCCCCTAAAAGATTATGCAATTAAGTCCCTAGAATTTTAGAAAATATTTAACTAGGGACAATTTGGTAACTTTATCACTCTCGGTATTAATTTCATGCAAGAAAATATTTTCCGTGTCATGAAATAATATTTTTGATGGTATGAATTCAAAGAATTGATATGAATAATGTTTCATGAATTTTATAAAAATATAAAATGCCACGTAATATATTATGAAATTAAAAGAAATAAAATAAACCTACGCTCAAACTCACACGTGGCGTGCTTACCTGTTCATCCGAAAACCGGGGCATTACACGCATGGCAACTGCTCACGCGTGCGTTCCTCTCACACGCGCCATGCACACAGCCGCCACATGGACGGCGTGTGCGGGCCCTGTTTGGCGCGTACCAGGTGCCGCCGTGCTCGTTGTGGCTTGGGCTAGACACCGGTGTCTTCGGATTGGCTGTTCGAGCTTGGAGTACATGGCAAATCTTGGAAAATGGAAAGCTTGGGCATTATGTTGAAATTTCCAAATTGGCAAATGAGCCCTTTTTTCCATCTATAAATAAGGCTGCCATTGTTCAATTTAAATATATGAATTTCAGAACCTTTTCCTCAGTTCTAAAGCCATTTTCGGCTCTCTCTCTCTCCACATATTTAATTAATCCTGAATTAAGGATTAATTAATTATTTAATTAGGTGGTTGATAGGGTCAAAATACGCTCGTCTCACGTTTGGACAAGTGGTAATTCGAGATAGTAACACATGTTCTCTTGTGATTAAGGCAGTTGTACACGAGCGCCCAACCCCCCGAGCGCCAAGGTTCCTCAAGGGCACGCGCCATCTCTGCTACGCACACGCGGGGTCAATATTGCCACCCTCTAACGAGCGCATTTCGCAAATACCCGGCTAAGCTCCAATCTGCCAAGGAAGCTCTCTTTGAGCGCTACTCTCCCTCAGGGAAGTTTCCACTCTCCCTCATTGCATAAGCCTTGGCCTTCATCCCCTAGCGGATTCATTAGTCTCCAAGGCACTCGTTTGACACGAGCGTGCTTTTAGCCCTCGTGGCCAACCTCCCCAAAACGGCTCTCTGACACCACCAATTCACCCGCATACCTGCCACTGCTGGCCGCACTACATTGGCACCAACTTTTGCAGAAGATTCCTTCTAGGTTTCTCTCGCAACGCCACGTGTTAGGGCAACATTCGGCCAGGACCACATGGTGCAAATGACCAAAGGGTCCCCGACCCTCAACTATAAAAATGCGAGTTCATCTCCTTCACTGTAAGCAAGCTTCCATACTTGAGCTCTGCAAATACTTATCTTCTCTTTCAGTTCCTTAACTGACTTGAGCGTCGGAGAGCCAAACAGGGCATCACCCCCAGTCCCCCCAGCTTGGCCTTATGACTATCTATTCTTGGTGTTTGTCCTAGCATGTAGAATCCACCTCACTTCCGGCGAGTGTTTTCCGTTTTCTCCACTATATCAAATAGAAGGTGATCGGAGTTTGATACATCCAGATTCAGACCCCATCATTTTTGGAGCCGTCTGTGGGAAATCCGCCCTTTTCCCTTTTGTCTCGCTAGTTGAAAAGCAAACACACTACCACCATGGTCACTACGCGTTCAGGAACCGCAGGGGGAGGAGATAATCTTCCCCAAGACGTGAGCAGTCGTCCCCCTCCACCTGTGATTGGTAGCGCACCCCCAACTGATGGGTCCGCTCCCCCCTTTGAGACGGTTGCTCCCCCCGTGGATCCCCTCTCCACCCCCCTTGCAGGAGGGTCTGGGATCCCTGTTTCCCAGGGTCCAATCCACGCACCACCCGCCCAGCCTGGCCCGTATCCCTATATGATGCCACCACCAGGGTACGCCTTGACTCCGACACCCCTGATTCCTATGGTCCAGCCTTACTACGCTGGACAGATGCAGCTGCCCGTCGTTGTCCCCAAAGAAATTGATGGGGTAGAGCTGCAACCTTTAACCTCGGAACAGCTAAAGGCTCTGTACACCTAATGTGAAATCCAGGCCGTCCAAAACGCTTGGCAGAATTTCACAACTACCTACTTCCCCCCGGGAACAGCCGCTCAAATAGCCCCTCCACGAGGGTGGCAGGTTCATCCCCTAACGGCGGCTCAAAACGTCCTGCAAGCCAGACCGCCGCCTCAACCTGCCAAAGAGAGGGAGGCTCCAGAAAAAGAGAGTGACGATCGCCCTCAGACCAGCAAAGGTAAGGGCCTGGCGGATAGAATCAACTTGGAAGATGAGGGAGACTCTTACGCCTCCAGACGAGCCTTCCGAGCCACCCAACAGGGGGGCAAAGAGAAAGATAGAAATCCTAACCTCCTCGCGGCTGTGCAAGACCAGCTACAGGGGTTAAAGGATATGGTCGGACAGCTCTCTCGAGCACGGTCTCAGGCCTCCCACGGCAGGGATGAACGAGCCGATGTCAGAGATGCACGATCCAAAGACCGCCAGCCACGAATCCCCCACCGCTAGGAGCATGAAGAAAATTTTGGTACTTACGAGTATCATCCGCTTGCGATGGGCTCCCCCCTCGTAGAAGAAGTCTTGATGGCCCAAGCAGGAATGGCCAAAGTTCCCACTTCCGTCAACCGCTATGACGGGGCTACAGATCCAGCGGAGCACCTGGATCATTTCGTACATTTGATGCACTTGTACGAGCACACGAGCAATTACTGGGCCAAGGTCTTTGTTACTTCCTTGGTAGGCATGGCTCAAGAGTGGTATAAGCGATAACCGCCACGTTCAATACACTCATATGAAGAGTTGACCAACGCTTTCCTCAATCAATTAAACTCTTTGAAAGCCCCCGTCACTGCGCCCACAGCCCTCTACAATGTGGTGCAAGGCCGTAACGAATCTCTCCGCTCGTTCTTCGCCCGCCTCAACGAAGAGATATTGCAAGTAGAGAGGCCTTCCATGGATTTCTTGATCCCAGTGATCTTTAAGGTTGTGGATCACAAGCAGTATGTGAGCAAAAAGTTTGCTGACGCCATTGTGGAAAGAAGGAAAGAAGGCCAGGATCCCTCATGGCCTTAAGAGAAGTTGCCGAGCCATTCTTTGCGCTTGAGGATATGTACGGGACGAATGGGCCCCGACACCCGAGCCCAGTAAGACACGAGCGCCACCAAGAACGTGGGCGAGAAGATGCTGTCCAGAAAGAGCATAAGAAATCTCCCCCTGCCCCTTGTCATTTCGAGCGCATCCCTTTCACAAGGCCGAACTCAAAAGTATACAATCTCTCAGACAAAAAGCTCTTCAAAAGACCCCTCAAGATGAGAAATACTGAGGTCCTGAGACGATTAAACAAGTACTGTGCCTTCCACAAGTAGAAAGGGCACGATACGGATGAGTGCCACCAGTTGGAGAGCGAAATTCAGAGGCTTGTTGTTGGTAGCCATTTGAAGGAGTTTGTGCGAGCCCTAGAGCGATACGACGAGCGCTGTAATGAGAGATCTCAGGATAGAAGAAGAAGCCCGTCATGCTCAAGGAGCCCCCGAGGGCGAGGCCCTCCAGAAAGCAGTTCTCATGGAAAATAGAAAATGATAGAGCAAGAGAACGGCCCCTTCACCGTCATCAACATGATCGCAGGAGGCTCATCAGGAGGGGACTCCAACGCTTCCCGCCGTCGACATTTAAGGAGCTATGATCAACGCCCCTCAGTGCCCAAACAAGTCTACTCCATCAAGGATTCCAGCGTTTCGGGCCCTCGCGAGAAAGAGGTCATAGGGTTTAGTGATAAGGATCTAACTCATATTGTAACGCCTCATGGGGAGAGTGAAACCTCTGACTGCCCCATGGTGGTTAGCCTAGACATACACAATCATGTTGTAAAGAGGGTGTTGGTGGATAGTGGAAACTCTGTTACCGTTTTGCCTTACTCGACTTTTCAAAAGATGAGTGTCACAAATATACCACTTGAGCCCCTCAAAACAGCCCTTGTTGGCTTTGGGGGCTCTGAAGTTGTTCCCCGCGGGCAAATTCGCTTGGCCACTTCTTTTGGTCGCGCCCCACAGCGAACGATGCTCTTGGTCACCTATGCGGTAGTAGAGATCGAGATTCCTTACAACGTCATCATTGGACGGCCCGCCCTCATTGATTTCAAGGCAATCATCTCCACCTACCATCAGAAGATCAAATTCCCAACCCCCGAGGGTGTCGGAGAGGTTCTGTGCAACGTCCGTGAGGCCTGGGAATGTTATATGCTATCCCTTAAAAGGCCCAAAGTGGAGAAAGTACTCCAAGTGGGATCCACCAAGAAAGCGGTGGATTTCCCAAATTTAGATGAAGACGGCCCTGTCCTCAAGAGGGCCAAGTTGAACAAGAAGAAGAACAAAAGGAAGGGATCTGATGCTAAGGCGGATAACGAGAATATCCCCTTAGGCGCGGTTGAAGGATCCTCTGGGGACGATAGAAATGAAGGCAACAAGGAAGTCGCCGTCAACTGCCTCACTGGGAAGAAACGAGCCCTTGAGCTCCCCAGACCAGAAGTGAGGATCGAGCCCATGGAGAAGTTTCTCACTATTGAGTTGGAACTAGGAAACAAGGATAAAACCACTCAGATTGGATCCAACCTTTCAGGACCCTCACAGATCATGATGATCGACTTCCTCCGGGAAAATATTGATGTGTTTGCGTGGAAAGCCTCGGACTTAACAGGGATAGATCCAAGCGTTATCGGTCACAGGCTCAATGTGGATCCCTCGTTCAAGCTTGTCAAACAGAAGAAGCGGGATGCCAAGGGGTTCAGGAGAAGGATCATCGAAGAAGAAGTGAATAAGCTATTGGAAGCAGAATATGTCGAACCCATCTTGTACCCGGAATAGCTCTGTAACGTGGTCCTCGTGCCCAAAAGTGCTAATAAATAGCGCATGTGCAACGATTTCACGGAGCTCAACAAAGCTTACCCCAAAGATCCCTATCCTCTGCCACGGATCGATCAATTGGTGGATTCGACCGCTGGCTGTGAGCTCATGAGCATGATGGATGCCTTCCAGGGGTATTATCAAATCTTTATGGCACCGGAAGACCGCCCGAAAACTTCGTTCATTGTGCATATGGGGGTTTATTGCTTCAAGGTTATGCTATTTGGGCTAAAAAACTCGGGCGCCACATACCAACGCCTCGTGAACCGGATGTTTGAAGAAGAGATTGGGGGCTCGATGGAGGTCTATGTAGACGACATGATAGTCAAGAGCGAGCGTCAAGACTCGCACCTGGAGGATTTAAAGCGCACCTTCAATATCCTGCGCCAGTACGGTATGAAGTTAAATCCTTCCAAGTGTACATTCGGGGTGCGAGGAGGAAAATTCTGGGATACATGGTCAGCCAGAGAGGGATAGAAGCTAATCCTGAGAAAATCAAGGCTATTCTGGACATCCCTTCCCCTCTTAATCTTAGGGAAGTGCAAGTACTGGTGGGGAAGATCATCTCTCTGAATAGATTTATATCGCGCTCGACAGATAGGAACCTGCCGTTTTTCAAAATCTTGCGTAATGCCAGAAATTTTGCATGGACTGGAGAATGCGAGAAAGCACTACAAGACATGAAGGCGTACCTCTCGAGCGCTCCACTACTTACCAAACCAATAGAAGGAGAGAAGCTGTATGTTTATCTCTCTGTCTCCACAGAGGCAACGAACGCCGTATTGGTCGCTTTGCGTGACCGCAAGCACCTGTCTGTCTATTACTTAAGCAAAACATTGCAAGGGGTAGAGAAGAAGTACTTAGAAATCGAGAAGTTTGCTTTTGCTCTCATCAACGCGTCAAGGAGTTTGAGACCCTATTTTCAAGCACACTCCATCACGGTGCTCACGGATCAACCGCTCAGGCAGGTCCTTTCTAAGCCTGATGTTTCTGGGAGGCTAATCAAGTGGGGCATTGAGCTGAGCCAATTTGACTTAAGCTTCGAGCCAAGAACTGCTATACAAGAGCAGGTAGTAGCCGATTTGTTAGTTGAGCGTTTCGGCTTGGAGCCTGTGGGGCATGAGGATACAGGCTTGTGGGTCCTGCATACGGATGACTCCTCGACCTTTCAACGGGGAGGGGTAGGAGTGACCATTAGAGATCCACAAGGAACAGAGATAGACTTTGCAATCAGGCTAGACTTCCAGGTCACAAACAACGAGGCGGAGTACGAGGCTCTTATCTAAGGATTGAAAATTTCTTTCCAAAACGGAGCCTCCAGGAACACAATCTATGTGGATTCACAGCTGATTGCAAGCCAGATCGAAGGAACTTATGAGGCTCGAGATGCCACCATGATGCAGTACTTGGGAAAAGCGAAGGAAATTATTCAGAAGTTCAAAGAATTCAACTTGTTGCAGGTCCCACGTGCGGAGAACGAGCGAGCTGATGCTCTGTCCAAATTTGCCTCCGCGCTGGAGAGCACCTGTGAGCGCTCGGTCACATTTCTCAGGACTGAAGAGCATTTGATTAAGGAAAAAAGCATGACACAAGCGGTACTCATGGTTGATCCTAACGAGCCTTGCTGGCTCGATAACATTGTTAAGTTCCTCAAAGATGGCACTTGCCCAACTGATAGGGTCACGGCCCGGAAGATCAGAAACAAGGCCCCTCGTTTCTCTCTGGACAACGAAGGCAGGCTTTTCAAAAAGTCATTCTAGGGTCCACCAATGAGATGTTTGAGGCCCTCGCAAGCCAAAGAGACCCTTGAGCAGGTGCATGGAGGGAGTTGTGGGAGTCACTCAGGAGGGCGCATCCTTGCCAAGAAAATACTAAGGAGTGGATTCTACTAGCCTACTGTTCTACAGGATGCCCTCGAATTCTCCAAAAGGTGTCCCAAATGTCAATTCCATTCGAACGTCCCTCAGTTGCTAGCAGCCCAGATGGTCCCCATAGACGTCTCGTGGCCCTTTGACCAGTGGGGTATAGACATTGTGGGTCCATTGCCAATAGCGGTCGGGCAAAGGATATTTGTCATCCTGGTTGTTGATTATTTTACAAAGTGGGCAGAGGCTGAAGCCGTCACGAAAATCACCTTCAGTGTGGTGAGGGATTTCATATGGAAGAATATCATCTGCAGATATGGCATTCTGAGGGTGCTTATATCGGACAATGGGTCGCAGTTTATCGTGGCCGATACTAGGGAATGGTGCTCCGAGTTGGGCATTGAACAGCGCTTCACTTCCGTGGGCCACCCTCAGGCCAACGGACAAGCAGAAGTCACCAACAGGATCATTCTCCAAAATCTAAAAACCATGCTGGAGAGTAAGAAAAGTGAATGGGCTGAAGAACTACAAGGGGCCATGTGGGCTTATCGTACGACCCCACGAGCGGCGACAGGTGAAACACCGTTTGCCCTCGTCTACGGGTCGAAAGCGATGATACCCGCAGAAATCGCACACGAATCCGCTCGTGTAGCCTACTTCGAGCCTAAGGACAATGAAGCCAGCAGAAGCTTAGAGTTGGACCTATTGGAGGAAAGAATGGAGAATGCATGGGCCAAAATGCATAGATACAAAGATGTTGTGGCACGATAATATAACAAGCGTGTTAAGGAGAGAACCTTCCAATTAGGAGACCTAGTCCTGAAGAAGGTGGAGGTATCCAAACATCTGGGGAGTGCTTGCCTCGCCTTTGGAACGCGTGTAACCTTCGACGGTTCTATGTTTAAGTTCTCTAAAGTAATGATGTAACAATCCCACTAATGGGCCCCGTGTACTACTTCAAATCTCAAGTAAGTTATGATACATTCTCCTGAATATTTCTATACTTCTGCTTTTAAATTATGCAAATGGATAAGACCCACGTCCCTCGTTGCTACGAGCGTGGTTGGCAATCAATCTCAATGCACACGACAGTATTGCACATGGGTTACGCTCGCCAGCGCTTTACTCGGCCTGGGGGGACGCCCTCATAAGGACAGCCTGGTAGCGCTCACAACCAACATGATGAATGGAAGGAAAACACACTCAAGGAAAATCCTAGTAGGCCTTGGTTATTTGTCACGACACCTTGTGCTCGAAAACGGGATCCCTTGCAAGTCAAAAAGTCAAGAACAAATGAGGCCGAGGAGAATCCTAGTAGGCCTTGGCTGTTTGTTACAACGCCTCGCGCTCGAAAAAGGGATTCCTCACGCCACAGAGTCAAGAATTCAAGGCCCCGAATACGTTCAGGAAAGTGCTAGTAGACCTGAGTCAACACTCAGCGCTCGAGACGGGACCCTTGAAAATGAAAAATCCTAGCAGGCCAGAGTCAACACTCAGTGCTCGAGGCGGGACCCTTGAAAATGAGAAAAGAAGACCGCGAGCGTCACCCTTGGAGTGTGGCCCGCTCGTGCGTCCACGGAATGGCACAGACTCATTACACATGAGTTTGCGCAAGTCCCAGTTACAAGGGTACCCTCAAGGGGAAACACCTACACTCTTATGGGACTTAGCCAATCTTTGCAAACTTTCATTAGTTACCAAGATAGGGTTCACTATTAAATGAACCCTCACGCTAGTTCAAAAACTCGAAATTGAATCCATACTTAAACAAAATTTTCAAAAGTCTTGAACGAGGGCAACCTCCCAATAAGACCCTCGTGAATACTCGAGACTTAGTAAAATTTTCCAAGTCATTTAAACAAAACTTTCACAAGTCTTGAACTAGGGCAACCTCCCAATAAGACCCTCGTGAATACTCAAGACTTAGAAAAATTTTCCAAGCCATTCAAGTAAAATTTTCACAAGTCTTGAACGAGGGTTGCCTCATAGTATGACCCTCATGAACGGAGGGTGAGCAGCCATATATTCGTCCTGGATGAGCGTGACCAAAAAATATTTGACGCAGGGTTTTCACGGTCCTCATCCTCCTCAACGCAGCGCTTGTTGTACATGAGCCCCATGTCCGGCATCCCATGAGAGGATGGGTCTGTTACGCCCTTGAAAATCCCCTGCACAATCGCCAAATTGAAGGCCTTTTGAGCCTCGTCAAGACAGTACAAAGAGGCCGCAAAGTTGAACGCCTTTGAATGGCAGAACTTGATGAGCGCCTCTTTGACTGATTGCTCAATGCGATGAGGAAGTTGATTCAGGGTATCCGCATACTTCTTCTCCGCCTCAGTAGCCCTCGTCGTCCATGCGTTACGATCGTCCGTAAGCTTTTGATGGCTCTCATTGAGGTTATTGTATTATGTGTGCCAACTCCTCCGAGCAGTTTCGGCGTTCGTGAAATCATCCTGTAATTTCTTCATCTCAGTCTCCAGCTTCTTATATTATGTGTCCAGTGAAAGGAACTTGGCCTTCTCTACATCCAATTCCTCTTGGATTTGAGCGGGTCATTCGAGCGCGCCATCCTCTTGTATTTGGCCTTCCGATCAGCGTAAACCGAGGCACGTATTTGGATGTTCTTTGCCCTTGGAAGAACTTGCTGCATGGGTTTAAAAGGGCAGGAGTGTTAATGAAAATTTTGGAAAAGAACATCTTCAAAAATAAAGTTACAAGGAAAAAGGGGACTTACAGAAATTATGGCGTGAGTCATATCGCCGGTTACCTTCTCCACGGGCTCGGAGTACAAAGCCTGGTGGTCCCCCGTGAATTAGACCCTCTCAAAAAGGTCGTCGCTGATGGCACGCGAGGGCGATCCGTGATTCAAAAGAATGGGGCCTCCATCCATAGAGCGCTTGTAACTCCTATCCCCTTTGCGCTCGAATCCCCACAGATGTTCCTCCTCGGAGGAGAAAGTATCTCTGTCACCCTTGGGGCCCTCGGCGACCTGCTTACCCTTACCAGTTATGGCAAAAGCGTCGGGTATTCTTTTCCTTTTTTGGGAAGCTTGATCATTGCTCCCCCGAGCCTCTTTGATCACCACGCCCGTGGAGGGCCTTATTTGATTGGTGTTGTTGGGATTGGCCACCCTCGTGTCCGCCACAACCGGAGGCCAGGCCACTATCCTCTTTTCTGTATTGGCCACTCGATTATCACCGTGGCCTTGAGGTGTTTGAGCGGAGCTTGAGCTAGCCCCTTGGTGGCAGCCACGACCGTCACCCCGGCCCGCTCCTCGGCCTCGGGGGTTCTGCGGATTTTCTTGGTATTGTTGGCGTTGCTGGCGATTGCGTGCATTGACAAATTGGGCAGCGTTTCTAATCCCTCCTCCGGCCATTCTTATAATATCTGCCCCTGCAAGGAATGAAGGAACGAGGGTTAGAAACCCTTAGGCAAACTTCACCAAATACAAGTTACAAATACAAGTAAACAGTTAGCATCCCTATCTACAAGTTAGTGCCCTAAAATCTAACCGTCTCTCTCCAAATCCTGAGCGGGAGGGTTGCTGAGATATTAAGGATTATTGGAGAGCCCACAAAGGAACATAAGTTCATCATCATCTATCAACTCTTTGGCCTGAATCAACCGGCCCTCGTCCTTCAACGTTCTGGCCAAATCCTTAGCCCAATTATTAGGTAAAGTGAGGCCTAAGTGATTCTTCACAAGGGAGCCTTTCCCATGCGAGATCCACTCTCGTGACACCCCAAAATCATCATCCGCTGGGGCTTTGACAAAGATGAACTTCTCCTTCCAATCTGGGCCGTAAGTGGAGGAAGGAGAGTTGATCAATTTTAGATGGGCCTTTGCTTGGACGTAGTAGAAGAAACCCGCCTCGGGGGATGAGCGCGGAGAGCTAACGACTTGGAGTAGGGTATTGAAATTTTCCATTGAGGGCTCGTATCCTGTACACTTCATGAGGATCACGAAGCAGGTTATAAGGGCGAGTCCGTTAGGCACGATCTGCGAGGGACACAGGTTCAAGTTATTCAAAATATTGGCCACCGGGACTGGGATAGGAAACCTCAATCCCCCAGAGCTGATTTCATCTTTGTAAATAGCCACTTCACCAGAGGGTGGACGGTTGGCACGCTCGTGATCAGCAGGGATCCGTCAGGTGAAGCGCTCATCCCAATATATTGGTGCCAGCATAGTCTTGATCTCCCCCAAAGTAATTGTGCTGGGAGTCTCATCAGGGGTACGCTCGGTCGCTTGCATGCCTGAGCCCTCACCCTCGTTTGACCCTTTGATCTTCTTAGCTTTTTTGGGCTTCTGGGACTTCTTCCTTTTGCCCTTGGCATGGGCTCTTTCTAAGGGCCCCGCTTCTCCCTCGAATTCGGGAGCCGGGGCCGCGACGGCCACGGTCACGGCATGGCGATGAGGATGGGTAGCACTCTCTGTCAACGATAATACGCTCCCTTGTCTCTCCGCCTTAAGCACCAGGTTCATTTCGTCAAAGAGGTGCTCCACACCATCTGGGTTTCTTTCATCCATGGCTATAACGGCCGCGTCCAACTCCTCGTCCCTAGGGAAACCCGGAGGAGATGAACTCTGGGTAGCCATCTCCTCAACCTCGCGGGTAAATTCTTCTACATGATCTCTGGCCATGGCTATTATGGAATCTGGAAGGAATACGGGGATTTTGGAGACGAGGGATGTTCAGAGAAATTTGGGATTTCTAGATGAGGTGGAGTTTGAGGAATTACTAAATCCTAATCTGATTCTAAGGTTAGCAAAGTTAGAAGATTTCACCGGAGGTTACCTTGAGTTTTTTGGAAAAACTTGTAAGAGAATTGCGAATGCTTGGAATTTGCTTTGCAAAGGATTTTATGCAAAATATGCTTTGAAGATATATTTGCGTAAAGGATGAAATGGATACGGAATCCCTTATTTATAGGAAGGAAAGTTAGTACGTTTCTGATAAGTAATTCGAAATTACAATTATTTCCCTCATAGGAAACCGTTCACTTTATTAAACCGTCACGTACTTCCTAAGAATCACGCGCCCCACGCGCATCAGCATTTAATGCATAGACGTTTCAAGCGGTCAGAAGAAAGGACCGCATTTAGTGCATAGACGTTTCAAGCGGTCAGAAGAAAGGACCACATTTATGGCGCAATCAGAAGGATGATTGCCCAACACGCTATGCCTTCTACAAGCGCAACGCTCAAAAGATTACATTGGTAGAATTCTACCGCCCTTATCACCAAGGGCTACAGAATTGGGGGGCAAAATGATATGGTCAAAATACGCTCTCCCACGTTTGGACACGTGGCAATTCGAGATAGTAACATATGTTCTCTTGTGATTAAGGCAGTTGTACACGAGCGCCCAAACCCCCGAGCGCCAAGGTTCCTCAAGGGCATG
Source organism: Lantana camara (assembly GCA_037501455.1). NCBI lineage: Eukaryota > Viridiplantae > Streptophyta > Magnoliopsida > Lamiales > Verbenaceae > Lantana > Lantana camara. The sequence continues at coordinate 5,788,451 of CM074864.1, forward strand.
CGCCATCTCTGCTACGCACACGCGGGGTCAACATTAACGAGCGCATTTCGTAAATACCCGACTAAGCTCCAATCTGCCAAGGAAGCTCTCTTCGAGCGCTACTCTCCCTCAGGGAAGTTTCCACTCTCCCTAATTGCATAAGCCTTGGCCTTCATCCCCCCTAGCGGATTCATTGGCCTCCAAGGCACTCGGTTGACACGAGCGTGCTTTTAGCCCTCGTGGCCAACCTCCCCAAAACGGCTCTCTGACACCACCAACTCACCCGCATACCTGCCACCGCTGCCCGTACTACATTGGCACCAGCTTTTGCAGAAGATTCCTCCTAGGTTTCTCTCACAACGCCACGTGTTAGGGCAACATTCGGCCAGGACCACATGGTGAAATGACCAAAGGGTCCCCGATCCTCAACTATAAAAATGCGAGTTCATCTCCTTCACTGTAAGCAAGCTTCCATACTTGAGCTCTGCAAATACTTATCTTCTCTTTCAGTTCCTTAACTGAGTTGAGCGTCGGAGAGCCAAACTGGGCATCACCCCCTGTCCCCCCCAGCTTGGCCTTCTGACTGTCTGTTCTTGGTGTTTGTCCTGGCAGGTAGAATCCACCTCACTTTCGGCGAGTGTTTTTCGTTTTCCCCACTATATCAAATAGAAGGTGATCGGAGTTTGACACATCCAGATTCAGACCCCATCAGTGGTTATATAATTAATATATAATCCACTTAATTAATTAGAAAATAGGGATTTTCTGAAATTAGAAAGGTTTTTCTAGAAAATATTTTCTCAAGTATTTAGCGAAATACTGCCGGAGCCCACACTCCAAAATCTTAATCGGGGATATTGAGGGAAAGCTCTGACGGTTTGACGAGAAAATATCGAGGTGCTGGAAAAGTGCCGTTGATAGCCAATATTGCAGTACAGTAATACCGTTATGCTGCCCAAATTATTATTTACATATTGTGATTATATGCTATGTGATTTAAAATTATGTTATCAATGCCTATATATATTAGAGTTATGCTGCCCGATTTGTTCCGCTGCTTATTAAAATATTTTGGAAATATTTTGATAACGAGGTTATAGCGAATTTTTTTGAAATATTTCGCTGTACCGTCACTCTGCTTTGGGCCCGCCACACCAACAGGTAGGGCCCCCCCAAGTCCGTCATTCTTTTGGTTTATACTATATGTCGATGACACATGGTTTCAGGTTTCCCCTGCGCCCGCCAATGTCGACCTTCTTCGACGTTCGATCTCGTAGGACTTTAAAACTTGGAATTTAGTACAATTTGCATGGATGTTTGGATCTCATTGGGTCTTAAATCAACCTCGTTGGACCTCAGTTTGTTTAATTAATTGATGGAGGGTTTTACTCCTCCTTGATAACATGATCTTAGATTGAATGCAAACAACGGGTAGGAAGAACTTAAATACTGCATTGAAAACGGATCGATTATGGTTTGAATTCGATCCCAATGTGTACATTTCTTACTATTGATGAATCTAAAGCAAGCACGAGATCGAATTTTTTACTGTACTCTGATCCGATTACAAATTCGAGAATCTAAACATAGAACTTTTTCAAGTTGTGAGCATTCTATGGCCTTGGTAGAGGCTCGCCGGCCATGTCTTCGAGTCGATACGCCATGTTCTTGTCGATCTTAGTTACTCCCAATTAGGTTCGAGTTTCCTAACATGTTGCAGGACTTTGACCTTTTTTAAAACTAGGTCCCTGATTTGGAACGACCTTGGTCTGACGTGCTTGTTGTATGATCGGGCCGCGGCCGCTTCATACTGTTTGAGCTTCTGGTAGGCAAGCTCCCTCTTTTCCTCGATTAGGTCCAGGTCATCCGATCAACTTTTATTATTCTTGTCAAGCTGATACTGGGTGACGCGGGCTGTTTCATGCAGTAGCTCTGAAGGAACCATGGCTTCCGATCCATACACCAAAGAATAGGGAGTTTGACCTGTGGCGATTTGGGAAGTGGGTCGGTATGCCCACAAGATGCCGTCGAGCTCGTCCGCCCATGTGCCCAGTTTGGCATAGAGACGGGTTTTCAGGTTTTGGATGATGATCCTGTTAGTGACTTCTGCTTAGCCATATGCCTAACGGTGGCCAACCGTAGTGAACCTGAGGTTAATACCGAGGTCTGGACAATAGTTTTTGGTGTTCTCACTTCGAAATTGAGACCCATTGTCACAGATGAGAACCACCCCAAAGTGGCAAATTATATTCTTCCAGAGGAAGTTCCTTATGACTGCATCGGTTATCTTTGGGACTGCTTCGGCCCCGACCCACTTTGAGAAATACTCGACGACCACGATCGCGAACCTCTTCTATCAAGGGGCAAGGAGGAATGGTCTGACGATGTCAATCCCCAATTGATCAAAGGGCCAAGAGATATCGACCGCTATCATAGTTGCTGGATGTGTCTGTATGAGGTTGCCACGTTTCTGGCACTTGGGGCACTTCCTGGAATGCAACTTTGCTTCTCGAACGAGGGTCTGCCAAAAGTAGCCGCTTCTCAAGACCTTACGGGCTAAGGCCCCCCCGAGTGGTTCCCACGGCATCCTTCGTGTATTTTTTCTAACACATCCTGGGCTTGACTAGGTCGAAGGCATCTCAAAGGCGGCCCTGTAAAGGATTTTTTGAATAACCTGCTCTTATGGTCAAGAATATACCTGAGGGATCGATATCTCACTCTCCTTGCTTCGGTTTGGCCCTGGGGTAAGGATCGGTATTTCAAGTAGGCAATTAGGGTGCCCATCCAGCATGGCTCAGGTGGGTCGATGGTGGCTACCTAGATTTTACCTTCGTCAATGGCCCGGCCTCCCAACACCAGGTAGGAGATGGTCCCATCTCGGGTTCCTTGGAGGCCATTCGAGAGCTTGGACAAGGCGTTCGCTCTACTATTTTCCTCGCGGGGGACTTGGTCAATCTTGAATTCCTTAAATTTTGAGGCCAACTCTTTGACCATCTTGAGGTAGGCGGTCGTCGATTCTTCTTTGGCCTCATATGTGCCTGTTGACCTGCCCTGCAATGAGTTGGGAGTCAGTTACGACCGCCAACTTCTCGACCTGGTGCCTAGAAGAGTATCTCAGGCCGGCGATGAGTTCTTCATACTCTACCTCGTTGTTAGTGGCTTTGAAGTCAAGGCGAATGGTGAAATCGAACTACGTGCCATCCGAACTGACCAAGGATATCCCTACCCCTCCCTCTTGTGAGGTCGACAAGCCATCGATGTACATGGTCCAGCTCAGGGGGGTAGGGGCAACCTTTACCGGGGTTGTGTTCTTTTCGATCAAGAAGTCTGCCAGAACTTGAGCTTGTTGGGTGGCTCGAGGTTGAAAAGAGATATCGTACTGGCTCAGCTCGACCGCCCACGTAATCATTCGACCCTCATCGGGCTTGGTTAATTGGTTAAGACAATTATCAAATACACTTGGAAATAAGGTCGCACCATGCGTCAACGCAAAAACAAACTTTTCAATCTCAAGATAGTTCCGTTCCTCCGAATGCAAAATTTTGCTTAGGTAATATACCTGCATGTGTTTTCGATCCCGTATAGCGACAAGGACCGAACTGAAAGTTTCGTTGGAGAGAGATAGATAGAGGTACAGGGTCTCCCCTTCGTTAGGTTTAGCCAACAGTGGTGGAGATGACAAGTACTCTTTAAGTTGTTCAAAGGCTCTATCGCACTCTTCATTCCATTCGAACTTTTCAAATTCCTTAATACTTTGAAAATGGGAGGTTCCGCTCTGAAGATCGAGATATGAACCGATTAAGGGAAATAATTCGATCAACCAGGGACTGAACTTGGCTTATACATTGGGGTCAGGGGATGATCTGGATGGCTTTGATCTTCGCAGGGTTGGCCTCGATCCCCCTCTAGCTCACCATGTAGCCAAGGAACTTTCCGTAATCGACCCCGAACATGCACTTCTCCGGGTTGAGTTTCATTCAGTATCACCGCAGTATCTCCAATGATCGGCGCAGGTGATCAAGGTGTTAATAAGCCTACTTGCTCTTTACAATCATATCGTCCTCAGACCTCCACCGTTTTTCTAATCTCGTCTTTGAACATCAGGTTTACCAATCTCTAGTAGGTAGCCCCCGTATTCTTAAGACTGAACGACATTACTTTGAAACAGTATATGCTCTTCACGACTATGAAGGCTGTGTGTTGACTATCCTCCGGTGCTATAGAGATCGGATAGTATCCTTGGAAGGCTTCCATCATACTCAGCATTTCTCATCAAGCTGTCGAGTCGACGAGTTGATCGATGCGAGGAAAGGGTTACAGGTCTTTCGGGCATGCTTTATTGAGATCAGTAAAGTCGTTGTACATCCTCTATTTCCCTCCTGTTTTTTGCACAAGGACCACATTACACAGCCAATCGACATATTGAGCTGGAGTAATGTAGCTTGTGTCGAGGAGTTTGTTGACCTTACCCTCAATGATCTCATTCCTCTTTTTGCTTTGGATTCTCAGATTTTGCTTGATGAGCTTGTATGTCGGGTTTATCCCAAGGCGATGGCAGATCACCTTCGGGTCGAGTAAATCATGAGCAGTCTAAGCGAAGATATCAGTGTTCTCCCTGAGAAAGTCGATCATCATGATCTCATGTTGGGGGTTCATGCTCGCTCCAATTTTGGTGGACTTGTTACTGTCACCCGGTACAAGAGGTACTTCCTTTAGCGATTCAGAGGGTTGGAGCCGTTCACTGGCCTTTCTTTTTCAAGCCACCTAGGAACCTTCTACGCCGTTCTGTGAGGTCGGTAGCTTGATCTCGCCGTCCACGTAGGCCTGGAGATCGAGGCACTATAGCACCCCAAGCGGTGGGTACCACATCCCCGTACTAGAGCCCGATACGTGCAACGAAATAAAGAATCTGTACACGCACCAAGCTCTAGCAAACGGGAGACAAAACAAAAGCCACACCCAAGCTAGGCGGTTTAGACCCTCAAACTTAGCGTGCAAAAAATCAAACATACAAGAGCGGAAGCATTAAACAAACTTAAACAAAACATATTATCAAAGTTACATAACACTTAAAACAAATTATACAAACTTGCCACAACGGGCCTAAAAGTAACAAATACAAATCCAAGTATCAAGTTACAAGCTTCAAAAGTACAAGTGCAAAATGAACTAAGTATGAAAATGCAGACTCAAACTAAACTAACAAGACTCCAAAAGACTGCAAACTGCCTAGCTCGAACCACGCGATGGGTACCTACAAGCTAAAAACACAAATAGGGAGGGGTCATTCACACGGACTAAGTGAGGGACTACACACGTAAGCATACATACGTATACAGAGCACAATACGTATCAAGTTGGGAGTTCATGAACCGGGGCATGGTTTTTGCATTCTAAATCATTTTCACACGTGATAATACATATAGGGAGAGAGAGAGAGAGAGTTAGGCCAAGGCCAAAACAACCAACTTTTATTAATTGATAATCCACTCCCGTTTCACAAACTGGTACATGACATACTAGCATAACGTAAACGAACATACAAGGCAAACCTTCAAGCAAGAAGGAAATGTGCATAGGGTAATATCCATCCCGGATCCCCTATCCCACATGCCGATGATCATACACGGAAGTAATACCCGGTGCCCCGAGTCTCCCTTACCCATGATCATCGAGCCCCAAACGTGTCAAGTCAAGATTCAAGATCATATCAAAACAAGATCAAGGCATGTCGTAATCAAGAGCATAACAAGATCCGTATCCATATAATATACATATTCGTGTTCATGGCCTATTCATATCATAATCAAAACATATTCATAGCAAGATCGTACTTATATTCAAAACAGGTCTTGTACATATCCTAGCCTATGCATATTCATAGCATTGTCATACTCCTAGCATAATTGTATCCCGAGTATAAACGTAAACATATTAAGATCGTATTCACTGCATGTCATATACATAGCATTTCCATATCCATAATCCTAGCATTTCATATCATAACATGTTCATATCGGATTCATATCTCTAACGTATTCATAGCATAATTGTATCCATACCTAGCATATCATATCCCAAACCTAGCATATCATGCATATTCTGTAACATATAGATCATATCATACGTATTTATAGTTCGCATATACTTACCTATACGTAGGGCTTATTCACATGCATACATAACGGGCATGTTTCATTAGGGTTTAACTATAACCTAACCTAACCTCACCTTACACTGATGAAACTGGGAAAACGGGACAAAACCAAACCCTACGGAGCGACCTCATCACCAACGGGAAACTCCTTTGAACAAGACAAACTTAGACTCAAATGAACCATATAACGCTCGGCAAATGCATATGAATGCAAGTGATGCGAATGCAATGCAACAAGGTAGCAACTAAGTCATATCAAGGCATATTTCACATATTTCACGTCAAACGAATCCATAAATTTCATAAAATGATCATAACACATCATATAACATGTTAACAATGTATACATAGCATAAATGAAGCAAGAAAGTATCACACAAATCGAATAAACAAAGCATCAACTCAAGCGTTGCAAACAAGGGAGCATTCAAGTTCATACTCGTATATAAGCATCGAAAACATATCATAAATGCAAAACTTAAGGCATATAAGATCAATTAAACATATATATATTTATGTTATAACAAGTTATAAGTTGGAAAGGTATAAGAAAAAAGGAGGAAAAACACGAGGAGTGGCTCCCGGCGAAAATGGACCAAAAACTGGAAAATTTTAAAACATACATGCTGTGGTAAAATAGGAATATATCGAGTTTAAGAAGTTAAAATTGAGTTTTGTTTGCTGGATATGAAACTAGACAAATATAGCTTTCCAATGGTATATGACTCGGATTTTAGTTCAAAGCGGTCCGAAAATGACGTAGGTGCGAAGTAGAACAAAGGCAGAATTCCGGCGAAGTGGTGACACAATTGTCAAATGGGAATATCTCACAAACCAGGAAGAATTTTATGGTGATTCCAATTGGAAATACTCTACACTTGAAGAGGTTTCTACAGTTAAAAATTCAGACAAAACGTAGCACATATGAGGTCATCGCGGCCGCCCAACTTTTACATAGAAAACTGTGGCGGTCGCGAAACCTATCCAGACAGCACAAAAACGATCGCGGCTGTGCCCCCTTTCCAGACGCAAAACAGCGTGAAAACATGTAGGAATACAATGGAAAAAGTGGGCAAGGAAGGGAGACAACCAACCAGCAATTAGGGAGCAATAAAACCACACAAAAATCACCTCAATTCAATCCCAACACGCAGCAAATCGCAGGAGTAAAACAAGGAAGCTTATGGTTCAAATTTGAAACTTATATCTCAAGAATCATGAAGTTCAACCATGGTGATTCAACATACAATCAAGTTCCACGAAATCCATGCTTAGAAACTCAGCAAAGAAGTTATCTAGATCACATAATAAGCTTCAATTCAAGAAATACCTCAAAGATTCACAAGAATTTGTCAAATATGATCAAACCTTTACTATTTATGTTCTTGTCCAAAGCATGCTCAAATCTAAATGAAAATATGCAAATCATAGCTTAAAAGAAGCACAAGAGAGTGGAGAACACAAATCTATGCTTACCTCTTGAATCGAAGAAGAAATGACGAAGATACAAGCTTGAGAGTGCAAGGAGTGAATAGTATCGGGTCTCTTCCTTTCACCCTGGATTTCGGCTGCTTCTCTCTTCTTTTTCTTCAAAGGACCAAAATGAGAGGGTTATGGGGTGGGAGATGGTTAAGTTCATGTGAGCCCAAGAATGGGGTCATTTGGTCAAGAAATGAACAAGTTATGGTCAAAACCGTAAAAGGTGGCGGTCACGCGCGTGAGGCATTAGTCCGGGCAAATTCAAAGGTTCCAATGGGGTTAAAAAAATACAAGGTAGGTTCATTAGCTCCTAAAATCCGTTACAAGTACAACTCCACTTCCGGAATTCGAATCAGATTTCCCAAGCTCAAGTTACACCGCCCGGAACCCAATGTGCGCTAAATGCTGTTTAGCCCCCTTTAAGTTCCGTTTCACCAAAACAAATAAAAACCAAAGGAAACAAGTTCTAAAATGCGAAAAAGCATATAAACACATTTATAAATCATCTATTTCATGCACGGCAAGTTATCACAAAAATCGAAATTGAAAACGATTTTAAACAGATTAAAAACAAGTTAAAAGGTATTAAAACGTTCAAGTTTAAACATAACGCATATAATCAATATTCAAATATTCAAATAATTCACATAATAACATACTTAATTAATTAAATGCGCATTTAGCACACACGTGACGTCATACCTGTACTGCCGAAGAGTCGGGGTGTTATAGGCACTATGTCACGTCTTTATCTTTCGGCTTTTTGACGTGATGGCGTAGCACGTCTAGTTGTTAGTGACATCACACTACACATCTCCGACCCTATTGGGTGTTGGCATTTTTAGCTTTTGATGGTAGGTCAAGATTATGGCTCCGAATTAGATGAGGTCGGGCCGTCCAAAGATCATGTTGTAAGCAAGGGCCATGTTTATGACCACGTATTCGACCTCTTGGGTAACTTGACGAGGTGATGTCCCCATCGAGGTGAGCATCCGGATACGCCCAAGTGGGATGATCTCCGATCATCCGAAGCCCAACAAAGGCATTCGGATCGGGTCGAGTTTCAGATTGTTCAATTTCATTTGTACAAGAGTATAGTAAAGGATAATGTTCGTTCTACTTCCATTATCAACAAGGCATTTGGTTACATTAAAGTTAGCCACGCCTAAGGTCACCAACTAGGTGTTTTGTCCTCCCGATATGGGCCTGGGCCACTGTTACTCTCACTAAAGCTAACCTCCTTCCTCTCCCACTCACTATCCTGGTCGATCTGGAGGACCTCCTTGTGGGGATCGTTATACTCTCGAGCTGCTTTCCAGATGTTCCTCTTTCGAGCAGCATTGGAGTCGTTTCCTTCGTGCCCTCCGGCTATCATGTAGGTGGTACCATTCATTGGGGGGTTATCTTCGGCCCTCTCGAGGGGCTGCTTTCCTGACCTCCTTGGTGGCGACCTCGACCTAGACCTTGGGCGGTCTTGGGATCGGTCGACCTTCTCGGAGTAGTGGTCGATCTTGCGAATAAAGTCCTTCAAGTGCCCTCCTCAGATGATCCTCTCGATCTCATCACGGAGGGCGTTTGACTACTTGGTGGTGTGGCCCCATTGCTGATGGTAACCACAAAATTTCCCAGACTTCTGAGCCTTCGGACCCTCGCGGATGGTCTTTGGCTTGTTCAGAAGCTTCTTGTCCATCACAGTGAAAATCTGTTCGATGGACATGTTCAAGGAGATATAGTTTTGTCGGTCGATCTGGGTCAGCGGATCGACTTTTCCCTTGATCTTCTTGGGTTCATTTCCCTTCCGGCTAGAGTTCGAGCCCGATCCAAAATTTTGCCCCTCAGATCGAGGCAGGGGCCCATGAGCGAGGGCCATCTCTTTGACCCGCATGAAGCCGTGGGCGATATCTTGTATTTCAGTCAGGTTTCGGGGTCCAGCCCTGATGATTTTGTCTGCCCACATACAGTTGCGTAAAGCTCGATGGACGACCAACAGCAAGGTGTCCATCGTTGGGTCCTCGACCCGAACTACTTCTCTTGAGAACCTAGTGAAAAAGTTTCGAAGGGATTCACCATCTTCTTGGTGGAGATTGTTGAGGTAGGAAGGCGGCAACTTCTCCCCTGTCATGGAAGAGAAGTGCCCCAAAAATTGATCTACAAAATTATTGTAGGTCGAGATACACCGAGGCTGCAGGCAGATGAACCAATCCTGCGTCGGGTCCACCAATATGGTAACGAATAGCTTGGGCCAAATCTGTTGTGGGTGAGGGTGTAGCAGCATTCTATTTTCGAAGGCTGTCACGTGCTTCTCGGGATTGATCGTCCCAATGTACAGTGGCAACCCCGTGGGGATTCTCTCTCCGTCACAGGTCGTGTGGAGGACATCCTCGGAGAAGGGGAAAACTTTCTCCCTATCGCTCCGAAAACGCAGAGGGCGACGGTTCAGTCCCTCGCGTAGGTCGACCTGCCTCTGGGAGATCATAGATCCTCGATCCCCCAGCCGATCTTGGACCCGTCTCCTTAGCGGATCGACGTAATGGTTTGGCACGTTCTCCAAGCGAACCGCGGCTATCCTCTCCTCCTCCTCCTCTCTTGCGGACTGGGTGGAAATTCGGTTCCGCAAGTCGTCAAACTCCTCGCGATCGTTGTCGACTGCATGTTTACCACGGTTGATGCGGCTTGGGTGGTCTGACTCACCATGGTCCTCGAGTGGGGCCTGTTTGCTCCCTCCTGCAGGTGATGGGGGAGGTGCGAACCTCTGGACCTAGCCTAAGCCCGTCAAGGGATGCAAACGAGTCGAGCCTTAGTGTTTTTTGCTGGCTCGGGCTCATGCTTTAAAAACTTAGCTCGGGCTTGGCTAGCGAGCCATAAATTTTTGGCTCGGACTTGGATCGTACATAGCTCGAACCTGGCTCGGCTTGGTTCGCGAGCCTACCTTCTCCGCTTTGATTTTGCTCAGGAAACGGCGTTAAGGAGAACTCACTAATGTCTCATACTAAGAAATTCCAAAATTAGTTAGTTGCAGAGGCGCATAAGGGTTATTTAAAGCCGAATTCCATTCATTTAACATTAGTAAATTCCATTCAGGACATTGGTAAACAAACAGGCTAAATTCAAAATAAGGACATTGGTAAACCAGAGATCCCTTTTTTATTTAACATTAGTAAATTCCACTCACAAAGATATTGATAAACAAAAAATCAAAATTCAAAACAACTTTGATATTCTTCTACTATCTATACGGCAGATCTAAAATTTCAAAACAAAAATCAGATCTGAGTTCCATTTTCATGAACAAAAAAATTTCAGATCTAATACCTAGAAAAGAGAGAGAAAAAAAAAGAAAAGAAAAAGAAAGAAAACGGTAATGGAACCATGGAAGCTTGGAGCATGGTGGCGGTGGTGCTGTCCAGTGTTTGAGCCAGGGTGGAACTAAGTTTCCTATAGCTCCGCATCGGCGTGTGGCGAATCAATCGTGGTGCAGCGGCGTGAAGGTGGAGGAGGTGGTGGAAATTCATGTTGTTGTTGCGGCTGAACGGAAGTGGGGCATGGTGGCTAGAGGTGCGAGGTGGTTGCTCCGGCATCAGGCATGGTAACCAGAGTTGGAGAGGCGGAGAATGGGCTTTTCACCGACTGAAATTGTAAATTCGCAGTTAAATTGAATGGGGTTAGGGTTATAATTAGTGTATATATAATATATGTATTTTTTTTTTTTTGTCCTCTTATTATATATGTGTGTGTGCATATATAGGGCTTGGGTTCGAAATTGCACGCTCGCCTCGCCATCCCCGAACCCAAGCTCGAGCTTTTTAGAAGCCAGCTCGCTGCCCTCACGAGCCGACTTGTCTCGTTTGCATCAGCAAGCCCGTCTGGGGGGTGAGCCCCCAAATGAGTTGGGCAGGGTTGGAAGTAGTATGGAATAGGGGGTCCATAGACTTGGACTGCAGGCCCCAAAGTGTTGGCCATTACGGGACTAAGAATGGTGGTGGGGCTAGCCCTTGGCAGATCGGGGAGCCTTGGTTTGCGGCCCTTAGTCTTGGCCCGCTCGATCTCGACCCTTTCCTGGTCGAGAAATGCATCCAGGTCCGCCTGAGTGATGGCGATCCTTGGGCGTAGCCTCTTATTGAGGTAATATAATGCCAGCACTTGTACCGACGTTCCCCGCGACGGGAAGAACAATGGAGGGGTTACCAAGCGACGCATTGACATCGTGTCTGCCTTTGGCAACTTCCTCCATGTCTTCGTCATGGTGGGTCATTCTTGTGTTCACCATATCTGTAGGTAAGATATGCTGGGGTTTTTCTCTAGATCGATTGAAAGGAGAGAAGGTTTTCTCACAGATGGTGTCAAACTGATCCGGCTCAAATCTGGTCGATTCGAGTTGTCGAACTAGGTGGCAGGTTTGGGTCGATCAGTTAAGAATTTGTATTAGTGAGCTCTTTATCGATCTGAAAACACTAGCACACGTAAGCTAGGAGGCCAAACCTGGGGCACTGGAGGTGTTGTCCAGTTTTGGCACTCCGATGCTCAAGTCAGTATTGGGTTCTAGTAAGAGAAATAAATGCAAAGAGTGCGAAATAAATGTTCTTGAATGCTTACCAACAACTATTCATGGGAGGAGTATTTATAGTTTTGGCCAATTAACACAGTAATGTATGTACCGCGATTATGCATTAATTGCGCTGCCAGAAATCGACCTGATGATCGGGTGCTTGAGCTAGCCAAGTGTAGGTCGACCGTACCCTTTTTCCCCTTTTGGTATAATAAGGTACAGAAGGGCGTTGAATGCTTTTCAGTACACTTGTCCTAGAGAATGAGAGGTCTACACGTGTCCCGACAAAGATGCTTTATGGCATCTTGGTTTCTGTTGACGTAGGGTGTCGATCCGAGATCGATATTCAGCTACACGTGCCCAGATAGCCATGTTCGGATCGACCTTGGGGTCGCCGGATCAAGGTTGTGCTACCTCGGGGTCAGATCGATGGGATCTTTTAGGCCTTTGTCAGAGGTAAACAACTCGAATGGTTGAGATCGACCGCTCGATCAAGGACAATATTCTTGCCACGTGTACCTTTGATGGCCGTTCTTGGGTTGTCCAAGTTGGCGCGGGGTCCGCGTGGCTCCTTCGCGGGCGTGCCACGTGGCCCGATATCTTTATGCCATGTCAATAATAATAGCTATTTTGAAGAACCGAATATAGAACCGAACTTCACGATTCAATTCGATAAAAATCGAAATTCCATGGAAAATACCTTTCTGTTGAAATTTCATGCCCAATTTAAAAAAAAAAAATTGGGAAGAAACCGAAAATATATACATTATATATTAAAAATAAAACCTTTTCGAAACTGCTTTTGAAATTGGAAAAAAAAAAAAGGAATTGATTTTGAAAACGTTTTAGAAAAATGTTCACGTAAAAAAGTAACAGTATTGTATATACTATATTATATATTAAAAGTGTTATATATTGTATATTGATAATGTGATATGCCTAAAAATAACATGTATTATATATATTTATATATTATATATAATTTTTCCTTTTTTGTATACATAAGTACGGCATTTGGTGCGATCTGGTATACCATATTGAAATATCAATACCGAACCGAATACTAAAATTCCAAAAAAAGAAAAACAAATACTGAACTGAAGTTTCAGTTCGGCAATTAGTACGGACCGAAGTTTGGATTTCGGTCGATTTTATCGAACTGTGGTCATCCCTATAAATAAAACTTTAATTTTAGATTTATACATGTAATCGATACGTAATGATAATTTTACCATAATAATAAAATATCAAAATGAATATATAAAAATGAAAATAAGAAAAGAAAAACCTTCCTATTTTGTAATATTTCTAAACATGAATTTATAGAAACTGGGTTTTAATTTGTCAACAAAATATTGATTATTATTGAAATTTGAAATGGAAATTATTTAATCACCAATAGGCTTCACAATGTTGTGAAACTAAAGAAATATAGTTGAGAGGTTACGTGTAGAGAGTTTGGATATTTTTAGGATTTGGATATCCAAAGGTAAAATCTAATCCAAGCCCACATTTAATTGAGTTGTGGATTTGGGTTTGAATTTGTATAAAACATAAATATATGTATTTGAATGGGGTTTGATTAATTAAAAATTAGAATTTGGATTGGATATGCCCCACCCAATGCCAGATCTATCTGAAAGGTAACGCGTCACAACAAGGTTGTTACATTGTACTTGCATCTATATTCTTCGAGTTTCGGGTCTGAAATGTGCGATTGGTCGATGGAATGAGGCGGGAGATGTGTGAAATATATATATTCTTTGTGCAATTTTTGGATGTTTGTTGTAAGGAGAGTGGTTAGCTATGATGCACGGACACTTCTAAAAATATCATTTTGCCGTGTCGTGTCATGTCGTGTCGTGTCCGACACTCCTTACGTGGGAAATTCAAAAAAAAATCCGTGTAGCCGTATCCGTGTCGTGTCGTGTTCGTGTTTGTGTCCGTATCCGTGCATCATAGGTGGTTAGAAATGGTTAAATTTGAATCTGTATTGTTTAGAAGGATAACTGTATCTGAACAAGTGATTTGCCTTGTTTCATGTAAGAATGTAGTAGGCTAGTTTCTTCAAAATCATATGTAATCGTGACGGTTACAACTTCAAACAGCTAAATTACGGAAAAGAGAACTGATACGATGCATATGTCAAGAATGATAATTTATTTCTCGTTTGTTGAGTAAAAATAAATTATTGTCGAACTAAAATTATTTTGATATTGAGTTAAAATCTAGGCTCACGAACTAATGGGCAAGACTTAGATGGCTCGAGCCCGTGCTTGTGATGAGCCAGCTTGATAGGTTCGCGAGCTGACTCGGCTCGTTTGCATCCCAGTAGCATGCTGAAACTCTCTTCTTACCATAGTGAGACCGCTTGAGAAAAAAGTAAAATACAGGATTTATAAGGATGAATTTTTATATAATTTGAGGAGTTTACAAAAAATTGAGGATCCCAAAGGAGACTAAATTCCCATTATCCAAAATAAATATTCTACGACTCCGTCTTCCTAAAATTATTGATTGTTTTGATATAACTTCAAAAGTATTCCAATTAGAAATTACTTTTTAGTATTATATTTCATGAATTCGAATCAAAAGTAATCGATCAGTGCATAATTATTTCTATAAATAATAGTTGTATAGGTATCCATATTTCAAAAAATAAAATTATTAATTATATCAGTATAAAGTTTGAACCTTAAACTACACTAATGCTGATCTATGATGCACGGACACGGACACGGCGATATGGACACGACACGACACGGATACGGCGACACGGATTTTTTTTTGAATTTCCCACTTAAGGAGTGTCGGACACGGTGTCGGACACGAGTGTCGGACACGACACGGCAAAATGATATTTTTAGAAGTGTCCGTGCATCATAGATGCTGATATATTGCATCAAAACCTATGATGCACGGACACTCCTAAAAATATCATTTTGCCGTGTCGTGTCGTGTCGGACACCGTATCCGATACTCCTCACGTGGGAAATTCAAGAAAAAATCCGTGTCGCCGTATCCGTGTCGTGTCGTTTCCGTGTCGTCATGTCCGTATCCGTGCATCATAGATCAAAACTTTGGAAAAGTTATTATGATGATTAAAAAATAAACCAATTAGAGTAGATATGGTTCCATTCATAATTTATTTATGGGAATCTTAACTAATTTATCCCCAGCAACCACGCTATTATGGGTGTGTTTGGATGCATCTTATTAACTTTAAAATAATGTTTAAAATATATTAATTGTTATGACAAACCGACCTTCATGTATATTTGAGTTGAAGTTAGGATAATAGCACTTGTATTAAATTATAATAAAGCAAAAAATAATACAATTAGATTGATTATATACGAGGGTTTTTAATAATTAATTAAAATATTTAAAATAATCACTCACACAATTGGGTGGGAAAAACTGTAAAAATAAAAAAAGAGACAATATCTCAGCGATAACCAAAACCTTTTTTCGGTTAGAGCAATACCAAAACTAATCGGGACTAGTGGTATAAAAATTTTCCAGAATTGAGTAGTTGTTTTTTAGGACTTGAACTCGAAATTTTTAATTAAACTAACAAATATCGAACCATTTAATGATTCCTCAACCTATTAACTCACCCACTCTTATCTAAAATCCTAGTTCGGTCCCTATGTATGCATATGATTTTCTTTGGTCATAGGACTTATTTGCAAACTAATTACTTACTAGGACCGAAATTTGAAAAAACCATTTGTCACGGGGCCAAAATGTAATTTTCCTTTACCAGAATATGAAATTCCAACGCTATACAAGACCAGAGCTGGAAGTCAACCGTCAATGGATATTCCCGCAAACAATCAAATACAAGTTTGATTTTTCCTCAAACTATGATCATCTTCCACCATTCCAGAGCACTCCGATGAAGCTCCTGATCGGAATATTCCTGCTCGGGATATTCGCCGCCGTCGCCGACGGACAGTGCCGCCGCGGCTGCGACCTGGCGCTGGTTTCCTACTACGTACAACAGGGATGGAACCTAACTTTAATTTCTCAGAGGACGCAATCCCCAATCCCAACAATCCTCAGCTACAACCGCCAACTCCCTAATCAGGACAGCGTGCAAGCGGGTGCGCGAGTAAACGTGCCGATTCGCTGCGATTGCCTCGACTCCGGCGTGTTAGGGCACTTTTTCAACTACACAAGCTCGCCTGGAGTCACTTACGAGGCGATTGCGAGGGACTACTCGAATTTGACGACGGTGGATTGGTTGCGGGGGTCTAATTCGTATCCGGAGTGGAATATTCCGGACACTGGTGTGACGGTTAGCGTGCCTGTGAATTGCAGCTGCGGGGATAGGCGGGTGTCGAGTGATTATGGGTTGTTTGTGACGTATCCTTTGAGGGCGGGGGAGACCTTGGAGGAGGTGGCGTCCACGAGTAATTTGACGACTGATGTGGTAAGTAGGTATAATCCCACGGCGAATTTCAGTTCAGGCAGCGGTGTGGTGTTTATTCCTGGCAGAGGTATGGAAATGGTTTTTCTTTTTTTTTTTTTTTTTTTTTCGAGTTTGGGAGAACTTTTGTCTTGTGGTGGTGATGGTTCGTTTTCTTGGAAGTTGTGTTGGTTTTCTGTAAGAATTTACCTCGAGTATTCCAGGATCAGGATTCCCGTTTGACTAGAAAAGTGATTCTGGACTATGATTGGAAAACGAAAATGTGAAGTTTTGTATGTTGCTACGCCGTTGCTTGCGAAGATATTGTTGAACGAAAGGATTTCTATATTAGGAACTGAGGCATTGTTTTGGAACTTCTCAATGGAGAAATAAGAACAATAAAACATAGAAGAAATTCAACTAATTTTCACTAGATTGATTAGAACGGGGAGTCGGTTTTACAGAAACACAAAATAGCTTTTATACTTGTAACTTGTTCGTATATTCTATCGGTATCGCGAAATGATACTTTTGCTTGCAACATATGCCATATGTTCCAACACATTATCCATGTTGATCTTTTTTCTTGGTATTCGACATTTCTTTGTTTAATGTGATGCTATACTAAAGTTTCCTGATTTACGTGCAGATCAAAATGGGAGTTTTCGGCCTCTAAGCTCCAGGTAACGTATTTTTTAGCTAGTTTGCAGGAAAACTGCATATTCTTCAGCGCTTGCTGCACTGCTAAGCATGTTTTCGGTTTTATATTCCTCTCAAATAATTTTCATTTTTGTTTTCTGCAGCACAAGTGGTCTGTCCTTCTCCTCATATGGGTTTTAATGTTATCTCCGGTTTTCCCACTTTTCGACTTGTGGAAACAGGCTCAGTATAATTCTTTATTCTTTTATGACTCTGTGCTTCGTTGTATCCAGGATTACCCAGTGGAGCCATTGCTGGGATATCTATTGGAGCAATTGTTGGGGTATTGTTGATTGCAGGTTGTTTGTACTTAGGATACAGAAGAAAGAAAAATGTAAAGAAGAATCAATTGCTCTCGGCATCTGAATATCAGTTGCAACAAGCTGGTAATGGCACATATTAGTTTAGGTTGAAAATAGTTTATCACGTTGTTTAAGAGAATCCGTGCTGTTTGGAATTAACATCATCTGTTAGCCCCAGTTTATGAAAAGATTAGGCCAAAATGCAAACCTAGAAATCTTTCATTTTTACATCTTCCTTTGTCTGTTTTATATTTTATTAGCTCCTGGAGGTACAACTGTCAAAGCACCAGATACACCCAGTGCTCGGGATGGAGCAAATCCAGGTCTTACAGGAATTACAGTGGACAAATCTGTTGAGTTCTCATATGAAGAGCTTGCTAATGCGACTGATGAGTTCAGCATTGCTAATAAGATTGGTGAAGGTGGATTCGGTGCTGTCTACTACGCTGAGCTCCGAGGCGAGGTAAGTAAAAGCTGTTAATTTTCCTATCTGGAAGAAATAAAAAAAAAAAAAAAAAGAGAGAGAGAGAGAGAGAAGAATACATACGAGTTTGCAAGATTAGTTTTAACCAAATAAAAAAATTTGCAACTTTGTTGTCAATTCTGTATATGTGTTATTTAGTTTTGCATCGTCACTTTTTGTGCAGAAAGCGGCTATTAAGAAAATGGATATGCAAGCCAGTAAAGAATTCCTCGCTGAGCTGAAGGTTTTGACGCATGTTCACCACCTCAACCTGGTATATAGCATTATATACTTCAAATTCACTTATGTTGTGATTGAGTTGAAATAAGTCGATTTGTTGAAAAGATTCTGGCGAAAGAGTTTAAACGAGATTTTGAATCTAATTAATGTTGTGTTGCTAATAAATTTTCACTGTCTCGGATACAGGTGCGCTTGATTGGATACTGTGTTGAGGGCTCCCTTTTCCTTGTATATGAATTCATTGAGAACGGAAACTTAAGTCAACATCTCCGACGTTCAGGTGCGTGACTTTAAATGCTTAAAGGCGTGATGCTATAATTTGGCCTTTGTAGAAATTTCCTTTATATCGTATATTTTTCCAGATAGGGAACCATTGCCATGGCCCACCAGGATGCAGATTGCTCTTGATTCAGCACGAGGTCTTGAATATATCCATGAACACACCGTTCCTGTCTACATCCATCGTGATATCAAACCCGCAAATATTTTGATAGACAAGAATTTCCATGCAAAGGTTGTAATAGATCCTATATCCTGTGCTTAATCTTTAGAGCTTGTTCATGATTCAAATATTTAATTTATTATACAGGTTGCGGACTTTGGTTTGACGAAACTTACTGAAGTTGGGAGCAGTTCTTTGCCAACGGGACGACTTGTGGGTACATTTGGTTACATGCCTCCTGAGTAAGTCTCCAGTCTCATCTTCACATACAGTGATAATATCAACTACAGCTATTTCATTACTGCTATTTTATGGATGGATATGTACACGTGACACTTCTCTAAGTTATCTGCACAAAAATGATTTGCATAATGGTGGTGACAAGTTGTCATTGTTGGTGTGGGTTTGAATCCTAAAACATGCAGTTGTATTCCATTTTACTATTACAAATAAACCCCTTCTAAATTTAATATATTACAAAGGGCATAGGGGCTAGTATAGTACACAAGGTACTTTGACGAAGTTCGGATTTTTGGACAGAACTAGATGTGAAGGGTGTATATGTAATTTTGAAATTCATCTGTTGGTGTATCAGTAATTTCTCAAACAAGAGGGAGTGAGGGATACAGTTGGTAATTTAGCGAGTTCCAACCGGTATAAGTGGTTTTTGCCTTAAAACTAATGTTAAATTAGTGCTGAACTTTCAATTCGATGAATTATTTTGATGTATTTATTGGTGAATGCACTGGACAGGAAATTTACTTTCATTATTCTGCTGTTGCAGGTATGCTCAATATGGCGATGTTTCCCCAAAAGTAGATGTGTATGCTTTTGGTGTTGTTCTATATGAGTTGATTTCAGCTAAGGAAGCCATAGTTAAGACGAATGGTTCTTCTGCTGACTCAAGGGGCCTTGTTGGTTTGGTAAGTAGTTTCTCAGCTTTCTCGGAAGTTGTAAATGCAAGTTTGCTAGTACGGATGAAACAAGTCGACTCTGCTCAGTTCGAGCTGGACTGAAAGATTGGAACTTGTATTATGTGTTTATGTATTATTGCATTAACATCTCCGTATGCACATAATGTTAACATAAAGTTTAGGCAAGGCAACGGGCTTCATTGAGCTTGCTAATCAGCCTAGTTCGCATCCCTAGTTAATGTCTCGCATGGTTAGTGCTTGATGTTGGCTATTTACTGAATTCTGCTTTTCCTTGGTGATGATTTATATAGTTCGAAGAAGCTCTTAGTATGCCCGACCCTAGTGAAGACCTGAAGAAGCTCATTGACCCTAGACTTGGAGAAAATTACTCCCTCGACTCGGTCCAAAAGGTTCAGTGTTTCCAAATTCTTCTCTCATTCTTATTACCTTTTCCCCCTTATTAAGTTACATGCATCAATGCAAGAAAATGGTATATTATCCTGGAACAACTCCCATATCACTACACACATTTCGTGTATTGGTGAATGGAACAGAAGATTCTCCATTTCTTTTGGCTACAAATGGTTAACTCTCCTTGCGGTTTCCAGATGGCCCAGCTTGCGAAAGCTTGTACGCATGAAAATCCTCAACTTCGACCGAGCATGAGATCGATCGTCGTTGCGTTAATGACTCTGTCGTCTTCAACCGAAGATTGGGATGTCGGCACTTTCTACGGAAACCAGGGTTTTGTGAATCTGATGTCTGGAAGGTAACGAGTTGCAGCAAGGTTGTTACGTTGTACTTGCCTCTGTATTCTTTGATTCTCGGGTATGAGACGTGCGATAGGTTGGAGCGGCACGACGCAAGGGATGTGAAGTATGTATATTCTTTGTGCAATTCTTTCTGTGTTTGTTGTAAGGAGAGTGGTTAGAAATGGTTAAATTTGAATCTGTAACTGTATCTGAACAAGGCGATCTGCTTTATTGATGTAAGAATATATAGCCCAGTTTCGAAGTTACAAAGTTCATTCAAGATACAGATAATTATACTGGTATAAGTGTACTCCAAAATTTGATCTAATTTAGGGAAATAAGTCTTTTAACATTTTATATATCAGCATTCTTTCATGTTTATATATGGTTTGCAGGGAAAATCCATGTTTGGTCCCTTATTTTACAAGTAAGGTCAGATTTAGATCCTTAAATTAGCTTATTCCATACTTAGTTCCACATAAGTTAGGTTTTGAGAATAATTTAGTCTTTTAAATTAGTTAATTCCATACTTAGTTCCATAAATCAAGTTGTGAAGACAATTTTAGACTTTAGTCCTTCAGTTTGAACGAAATCTCCTATCCCTCAAGTAATTCAAAATCAACCTTTTTCTCTCCTACTCTATCTTAACATTAGGGAGAAACACCACAATTTAGCCTACCAAAGCTAATATTTAATTGCAAATGTAAGAATTATCTTTATGAATTTTGTTACGTTAATATTATTTTTTATATTTGTGAAAGAACTATTGGAATCAAAATATCCTTTAAATCAGTTAAAATAACAAGATCACATTCCGCTTCAATTGAATTTGTTTCTAATCCAAACTTACAAATTGAATCTTCCAACTTTACGAGTTTAATTCACAAAAATCGAAAAACGTTTCTGCATGTACAAAATCTAAGGAAAGTTTTCACAAGTGCAAAAACTTCAAGAGGAAAAATGACAACAGTAAATCAAATATCAAGTAAACATATTGCGCTACGTGATACGATTTAAACTTCTGTCATATTAGCCCTAATCATTCGAATGCTTGTCCATTTGACCACCGCAAACATAATGTGAATGTTAAATAGGACAATTGAGACCCATCGCAAACACAAGGCCGTTTTCCGTCTTCCAAATTATAAGACTTAATGATAGAAATAGCAAAAAATAATAAAAATCCAACGGAAGGACTACAATTATTCTAGAAATCTAATTTATGGGACTAACTATAGAATTAATTACCTTCAAGGGATTAAGTTTGAGCTTACCAGTCACCACTAACGTAGGCACCAAAATTGGAATTTTCCCATAGTTTGCATGAGACAATTTTTGTAAATATATAAATATAATATTATTATTTTAGAACGTGTTTTTCAAAGGGATGTAAATTACTGGGCTTTACATTATTATTTCTTGGAAGAAATCAGATTGTGTAATAATTCTTCAGCCTCCATTCACAGAGCGAAGATGGGGAAGCTGATATCTCAAGCATTGCTCTGAGGTGAGATGTCCGGTTCCTGTTCGAGCGTCGTGGTGTCTGTGCTCTTGAGCGCATGCGAAAACGTAAACTAGCTGCTAAAGGGTAGTATTGTTAAGTGGCTCTTGCTTGGTTTTATGGTTTGCTCCACTCTTGTGGCAAGAAATTTGGGGATTTCATCAGGGGTTGAGTTAAATTCAAGTTCCGATTCAAAACGATGGTGTTTTACAGCTATTAATCGTCAACTTATGATGGGTTCTTGGTGGGTGTCTTTGTTCTCGCCCCTGTACTACTCGTCTGCCCGTCGACGCCTCCGTAGGTACGGTAAGTGTTTGTGAAAAGTTCCCTGAATAATTTTCTTTTTCGGGTTTAAGAAAGATTGATTTTTGGGCGCTTATTCATCTGTTTGGATAAACTTCTGGTTCCTAGAGAGTGAAATTGGGGAAAATGTTAACGTCCTTGCTCGGTTACCATCGTTTATGATGTAAAACTCCTCTGTTCAGTGTTTGCCACTGGATTACTGTTAAGAGAGATTTTTAGTGTTATGTGTTAGCAAGATTAGATTTTAAGTTTTTCGTAAACGATGTTAACTTTGGTCATGTTATTTGCTTTTTTGCCAGGAAATATCTTGAGTTATTACATAAACGGAATCAAATCCTATAAAAATGTAAATTCAGACTTTTCGGTGATGGAAGCTGAAACTAATTCATTAAGAAGTCTTGAGGAATTGGAGAGGATCATAGGGTACAATTTCAATAACCGTAACTTATTGTATGAAGCCTTCACTCATCCATCGTATCGCAAGGATTTTGTGTCGTATGAACGCCTTGAGTATGTGGGAGACTCGATACTTAACCTTTTAATCACAAAAGAACAGTTTTCCATGTACCCAAATCTTTCACCTGGATTGTTGACACCACTTCGTGCTGCCAATGTTGACACGGAAAAGCTTGCACGTGTGGCGGTCCAGCATAGCTTCCATAGGTATATTCGTCTTGGCACTCCGATCCTCAGAAGACAAGTACGTATCTTGGTTTATTGAGCTACTATTGGTTTTGGATTGTGAGATTCTGTGAATTTGTCTGTGCATTTATCAAACTTTTTCTTTTTTTTTATTTGATTGGTTGCCTAAAAATAGCTAGGGAAAGTGCGTAGTTTGTTCAAAATGGTTTGTTTTAGGAGAATATGTCTCGGTAGTGGGTTAGAAGTTTGTTTGGTATTTAAGGGGGAGACAAGTTTTTGTGTAGACGTCATTATATATATATATTGGTTGATATGATGAATTGATATAATTAGTAGTTCTTTTGATAATCTTTGGAGAAAAAGATGTGGTTTGAAGGAAATGTTTGCTTTTACTTTAGGGTTGGACTCTCGATTAAATTGTCCAAAATTTTGAGTCATGGACTAAATGGCTGGTGGGACATCCAAAAGGGACAAAGGTGCAAATAAGGTCAAGTTACCCGACTAAATTTGTAATAACAATTGTAAAGCTTACAATTGAAAGAAGCAGAGTCGTGTATATAGTGCTAGCATACTTTAGTAAATTCATGTCATTTGGATCCGGAAATGCATGCATTGGTATGTATCTTCTTCATTCATGTCTTTTAGAGGAATCATCCTGATTACTGAGGAAAATCTTACAGTTGTGGGATTTAACGATTGACGGAAAAGAGTAGATAGGTCTACGATTTTTACCATCTAATGCTTGTATTTTATATGTGTATCAAAAAATTGAGTTCATTTTGCTTCCTAGCGTTTGCCTTTGGATTCTTATTTGTTTCTTCTGTGTTTTCAACTTAGTTATCTTGCTGTTTTGCAGATTCAGGCATTTATTAATGCTCTTCCTAAACATCCTTTACATTCTCATGGTTTGATAAATGCTCCAAAAGTTCTGGCGGATGTTGTTGAATCAACTGTCGGTGCTGTTTTTATTGACAGCAATTATTCAATTGATACGACATGGGAGGTGATATTTCTTCAACCATTCTATATATTTTCGTTTATATTTCTTCATAGTTACATATGGAAAACTCATTTCACCTTGTTAAAATGGATATGTATGCATGTACATATACACATATTCCTTTTGATAAATTCCTGAAGTTAATAAATGTAAAAATGTTTTAATATCTTGTAAGATTTCAATCTCGCCCCCAGCCGTGTATATGTGATATACCTTACAACATCTCTTTTGTTTTATATGTATTTTTACTTAATTAATCTATTCTATCGAAATGATGAAAGTGTCGTATATTTTGTAAGACTCGGCTCCATACAAAGGCATGAACGTCTTTGTGATGTACTTTACTGCATTTCTTTTGGTTTTATGTGTAATTTTAAAAGTTCAAACTTATTTCACAAATGGTAAAAAGGTCTTTATATTATGTAGAATTTCAATCTCGGGTTCATCCTCTGATCCTCGTCCGTCAGATATACGTTCCAACATTCATTTTCGTAAAGACTCATTTTTTAAAACTGAAAATGTTGCAAAAGTTTCTGTAAAATTTCAATCTCAGCTATCCGTAATATTTTTCATTTTTGTTCTGCAGGTAGCTAGTGGTTTACTTGAGCCCATTATTACTCCCGAAATGCTACAGAAGAATCCGGTGAAGAAACTGTTCGAGATATGCCAGAAACACAAGCTCAAAGTTAAACTCGTGGATCTATGGTCGGACGAAGGAACTTACAAAGTTTTCGTCAACAATCAACTTCGGGGAAAAGGTATGTGCCATGAAAAAAAGGAAATCGCGTTGAACAGAGCAGCAAACGATGCTTATAAGGAAATTGCAAGAACGTTCGAGTCGGGAAAACTTAGCTGAAGGTTGCTAATGTTTGATTCAAACCTCACCATGACATTCATTGTTTTTCTTTGTTTATTGATATGTGAAAGTCTGCTCCTTGCGGGGCTTCCTGCGATCACGTTTAATGTCCTGCGGTTGTCACGCAGGTATGTAAACATGACTAGTTGAGTCGAGCCGAGCTTCGGTCTATTTTTTGTTTTTCTTTTACTAGCTCAAGCTCGAGCCCAACGAGGCAAGAAGAATAGGGCTCGAGCATGGTTCTTTTGCTTCAATACATAATTACACACCCCTCAATGTGACTCGAACGTCTGACCTATCATTTCGGAGGTGCAGATGGTTATGTCTAAACTATCTGTCTGTCCCGGAATGGTTCTTTTGTTTTGAATGTAATAGAAATTGTTGGCCCTAAGGCTGTAAATGGATATTCGAAAATCCGATATCCGTCCGCATCCGAATCCGTTTAAAGAGGATATTGTCCGAATTCGCTTAAAGAGGATATTATCCATATCCGATTATAGACAACCGAATAATAAACGGATAAGGATATGGTAATCACATATTCGATCCATTTAACATCCGATTCGTGTAAATATCCGTTACTTGATTTATCCGTAATCTGTATCCGATAAGTGATATATTATATTAAAAATATATATAAACATACATGTTTTTTTTTTTTTTAATATATATACACATATGTGTGTATACATGTATATTATATTATTATTTCTCTCTATTTAACAAAATAATATAAGTTACGTATAGTATATTATTGATTAAATTATTATATTTCCAAATCAATTATATAAAAAATTTATAATCTATCACACAGCATCTCTATATCCACTAAGAAAAATAAAAATGGTATATATGAAGAGAGACAGTAATTATTTCTCCCTCGGTCTAAAATATATACACCTAACGTTATATAACTATTAAATAATTTATGCTATAAATGAATAGTTGAAAATCCGATTAAAATTCGACATCCGTCCGAATCCGCCTTATATCCGTGTAAAGAGGATATTATCCGAATTCGTTCGATTTATAAACGGATAAGGATATGATAATCATACATTCTATCCGTTAACATCCGTTTACACCCCTAGTTGCCCAACATTAATATCAAACTCAAATTTTCATAAATTTTTTAATAATTTAGTGGATCAGTTTGAGTTTCAATTGGGGCTTAAACTCGAGGATCAGTATATTATTTATTATTATATATATAAATAAACTAATGGAAAAGACAAAAGCTTGTGAATCAATTCACTAACATCTTCTTTTTTTTTTTTTTTTTTTTTTAATTTTTAAAAGAGGATTATTACTGACTTTTCCAACAGCTGTTTTATAAGACTCAAACTCATGAAAACTCAAATTCATGACTCGTGAACATTTAAATTCATAAATATAAATATTTATCATTAAATTATATATTTGTTTTCGGTTTACAAGTATTGGAATAAAGATGGTTTTACTGAAGTTGATTGAGAGATTTTATGATCTGGATCGACCTGGGTCCTGGGCTCTATCTCAAATACTTCATAATCATATCATATCGTGAGTACACAAAAATTTTAAACAAGTGTTGGAAAATAAAAATGTCTAGTCATTGGGGTTTGACTCGTTCTAAACTCATTCTCAGAGTAGTTACAAAATTCATATTTCAAAGACCTTATCCAAAGTCAAATTCTTGGGCTTCAAGTTTGACAAAATTGTAGTCAATAAGTTCTTTTTTCTTTTCCAATTAAAAAAAAAAAAATAAAACCCAAATAAATTAAATAGAAAACATCCCAAATAATCAAACCCCAATTGCTGGAGTCAACTTGTAGGGTTTATTATTATCCCCAAATAAGTAAACTCCTCCTATTCATTGAATTTGCCTCACCCCTCAATTCAAAAGCCAATTTACACCTACTTTCCCAAGATGGATTCTCATATTTCATGCCTTTTTTGTGTCAAAACTTGATGAAAACAAGAACAAGCCAATTTACTTGACCAAAACAAGAACTCATCTCGTCCCCTTATCCATCCCACACACAAATTCAAACAAAAATTCACATCACCATGGGAGACGAAGTAGAGCAACAACAAGAGATGCTTCTCTTGATGCAAGGCCTCGTCTTGGGAGAAGGAATGAGCCACGAACAAGAAGAAGAAGAAGAAGAAGACAGTTCTTTCCAGGTCAAAGTTATTGAGGAGATAACCGGGTATGAATTCCATGACCCAACTTTGCTGCGACGGGCCTTCACACATCCCACGTATGAGGTGAGTTCCTCCTCTTTAGGAAGGCTCGCGTACGTCGGCGATGCGTTCTTGAATTTCTCCATTGCGAAGGAGCATTATTCGTCGTACCCGGATTTGGAACCGGGCATGTTAACTAGACTTCGAGCGGCTAACGTGGACACGGAGAAGCTCGCTCGTGTGGCATTGAAGTATCGATTGCAGGAGTTCTTACGGCATAATATTCCGTTACTTGATGCACAAGTAATTCATTCTTTTAACACCCTTTCTTTTCCTATTATGTTTGGATTATAGAATTAAGAGG
This sequence comes from Lantana camara, assembly GCA_037501455.1. Classification (NCBI taxonomy): domain Eukaryota; kingdom Viridiplantae; phylum Streptophyta; class Magnoliopsida; order Lamiales; family Verbenaceae; genus Lantana; species Lantana camara. The sequence continues at coordinate 5,815,670 of CM074864.1, forward strand.
GAAGATAGAGTAACATAATTGAGTAAAAAGATAGAGTAACATAATTGAGTAAAAAGATAGCCATCTATAAAGTATATAAGTTAGGTAGAATATTTAGCTTGATTTCAAGAATTTTCAACGTGGTGCTGATGTGAGCTAATTTTCTTAGCTTTGATGGTTTTTAATGCTAGTTGCATATCGCGTGATCAGGGTCACTTATTGATTAATTGTCAAAATATATATTGCATACGTAATGTTGAATTTGAAATCAAGGATGACCTCCAATGCAACGACATTCGTAAAAATATTATTTTGTCGTATCGTATCGTGTTGGGCACTCGCATCAGACATCGTGTCCGACAATAAACATGTGAGAAATTCAAGAAAAACTACGTGTTGCCATATCCATGTCGAATTGTGTCCATATCGTCATGTCTGTATCCATGCATCATACAAGATCACCAAGTGTTGAGCATCCCTACTCTTCTTCACGGATTTTACATATATACTAGTAATTTTAAAGTTATGAGGATAGGGACATAAATTATTGAATTTAAGTCAGGGGTGATCAGCAGTCGAGCTACTGATGTTACATATATCATATATGTGTAGTAATAATTGTAAAGTTTTAAGAATATATATTCTAATTTTGTCTGTACTGTGCTGATTTATTTTGATATTTTTGAATTTATCATCGAGGATTTCTCTCTATCAATAGCAAAGCTAATGAGTTTTTGTGTAACTATGTTGTGATATACAGGTACACGAATTCACGAATGCAATATCGGAATATCCCTTACATTCATCGGGATTAATTGATGCCCCAAAGGTGCTTGCAGACATCGTCGAGTCTTTGATCGGGGCCATATTTATCGACTCCAAATCCTCTATAGACACAACATGGAAGGTATTTTTAATTTCTTCGATTTTAACTAATTGCTACGCGCGCGTACACACAAAATTATATATGTATGAGAAGGGCGGATGCCCCTATATCCTCCCTAGCTCCGCCACTCTTTCGTCTTGCAACGATTTTGGGTGGTCAATCTGGAACTTTAGCAACTGATAGTACGAAGTTTTGATATATGATTATATTCTCAAATTGTGACATGATTTTGAATGACTTGCATATTCTTAACAACTCTTTTAAGGCAATAGTATTCATAATCATATGATATACAAATGTTTACGATAGATAGTGAAGACCTTGTTGGAACCGATAATCACCCCGGCAACGCTACCAACACATCCCGTAACACAATTACTGGAAATGTGCCAAAAGAAGAGATTCAAACTGACAATGATGGACTCATGGAGAGAAACGGGAGAAATCGAGTTTTTCGTGGACGGAGAGTTTGCTGGAAAGGCAAAATACCCTACCAAGAGGAGCATTGCTAAAACCAGGGCAGCACAGAATGCGTACTACCAGATTCTGGAAAAGCTAGACGAGCTGGACGATGCGGATGTAATATGAGTTTAGTCGGTCTCGATTGGAGCTCGAGCTTTCTCATCGGGTTAAATCGAACTTAACTTTAAAAGGTCGCGGCTAGTGAGTCGGATTATGAGTTGTTGTCACTGTTGTATCTTTTTTTATATTGTATAATGCAATGATTTGAAGTCAAAATTTTAACAGGTTATGGAACTAGTATTTTTCATGTATAATAAGTCATGTTGTGATGATGCTATTACCCGCTTAAAATCTTAATTTATCCACTCTTAGAAAGAGCGGCTAAGTGATTGGACTAGATAGACCCAGGTAGCTTGACCGTCTTACCCGTCATTGAAACACAAGCAGCAGATCTTTCGGCTTATATTCCTACTAATGTAATTTCTATTACTATGGACAAATTTGTTTAGAAATAGAGCTCTTTTATCTGTTTGAAAACATTAAATATAATATAAATCAGTAATAATGTTAAAGATGACCAAATACTAGTACAATTCAGTGTAACTTTATATATATATATATTATGAAAACCTAGAATTTGGGGAGTAAACCAGTAATAATGTTAATTTAAACCCAAGAATCGTGTACCTAAATCGTCATATGGTGTATATTTTTCGCCATATGTGGTATCTGCCCCCAAAATTGGGGAGTAAACTCAAATTATGCATGTCAATTGGGGAGTGAACTAAAATTTTTTTGGACCTGGGGAGTAAACTAAAAATTGACTCCACAATTGGGGATTTTTTCCCCTGGGATTGGGTTTGGGCCTTTCCTGCGCAACTTTGCTTCGAGTTAAATCGTATCAGCGCCTTCGCAGCCTGCCTTTCCATTCTTCGAGTGCAGTTCCTTCTGGAGCCTTTTTGACTCCTACCGAAGCAACCGTCTCAAGTGCTGACTTTTCTTCCCACCTTTGGTGAGCTGACCTTCTTGTGTCCCTTGCCAGATCGTCATCTGCACAAAATCTACAGGTGAAAACAAAGAGCGAAAGGCCTCATCATAATTCCCCGTATAAATATAGTAGGTTACTTTTTGTTCTTTTCCTTTATTTTTCTGCAACCACTCCAATTTTCCTATTTACCCTAAAAGATTAGGATTTTAATTTTAATTTTTTTTGACATTTTTCCCCCTTTTCAGCATTTTGCTTTACTTTCTATCTTCCTAACCAAACATAGTATTAATCTCGATGGTTATATTTCTGGGCTTTTTGCATACTTTGCCCTTGTATTTGACCTAATTAACATGTTAAATCCTGTGTTATAAAATATTGCACAGAAAATCCTATGTTCGTTGATGGGCTTTCAAACAGTAATTTACCAAATTTTACAATATGACCCTACTTCACTACAAGAAAACAAATGAATTTCGAGGGGGAAAAATGTCATATTTTGAGAGAATTTTGAGAAATTGAGCAAAAAATAATATATGTTGATTATTTTGTTATTTAATAGAAAATGCTTATTCGTAAGGATAGGCGGTGTCTGCTTATTATATGTGTGATCGAATAATATATTTTAAGATTTGAGATTTGATATGTAGTTCTTTTTTGCGATAATAAATACATTGAGAATAAGTTCGCTTCAACTGTTGTGAAATTTGTATGCCATGGTGAATGGTTTGAGGGCTTTGTTGAAGAGTCTTGGCTATACTCCGAACCTATATTGCTTGATCGAGGTCTTCCAGGCATCTGTGACCTTCAAGAAGTTTGCCCTGGGATCGGGATATGCTTAGCTCCAATCAAAGTTCAACATTCGAGTTGTCCAATCGCCTACCTCTTCGAACGTGAAAGTATGGAAAGAGAGGTTTGTCTATGTCGAGTGTGAGAAGGGTGACCCGATTTGTTACGTCGAGAATGGAGCTGGAGGCCACAAGCATCATTACCCAGGGGTCCAACTGGATGGCCTAATACTTTGATGAGCAGCTTAAGAGATTTTGGAGTCGTTAAGTCGAAGAATATGATTGACCCTCAGGTGTTGGTTGAGTTGGGCTTGGCTCCGAGAGTGAGGAACAATTTCAAGCTCATACCATCATCGTGTTACCAGACCAACCCCTTAGATAGGCCCTGGATAAATCCAAAGCTTCAGGTCGACTAGTTAAGTGGACTATCGAGTAGGGACAATTCAATATCACATACTAACAAAGGACTGCTTATCATGCCCAAATTTTAGCCGATTTTCTAGTAGAAAAAGATCTAAAATCTCAAGCTAGTGTAACATCCCAATCTGGACTCTTGCTGTTGATGACTCTTCGACCTCGGGGGAAGGGGGGAGGAGCAGGCGTATCCCTCAACAACTCGAAAGGTGATGAACTCGAATTCGTAGCGCTCGACTTCCCAGCCACAAACAATGAGGCAAAGTATGAGGCGTTGATAGCAGGACTGAAGATAACAAAGACGCACGGAGTTAAAATATTGACGACACTCACCGATTCCCAACTAGTTGCTGGACAGTTCAACGGGGACTATGAAGCTCGAAAAAGACTAGGGCTTGATACCTTACCTTGGTCAAAAAGTTAGCATCATAATTCAAAGAATTTTGTCTATATCAAGTTCCTCGCGAAGAAAACTTTCAAGCAGATTCCCTGTCGAAGTTTGCGATCTTCGAGGAACCAGAGATTGATTAATCACGTTCTTATCTTCATCATCTAGAGAGATTGATCAAGAAGAAAATAATGTTAACCCTATATATATATATATTTATTTGAGAACCATTTGTAATTCCTAAGGTTCCGTTATGTCATTTCAAAAATATCCCTGATTTGTTGTTAAATTCATATTTGTGGGGATCGTTTTGTTTATATTTGTAAACTTTAGGGATGATTTTGTAATTTTGGTCATATATTCAATGTAACACTCATAAAACCGTCAGGGATATAAGTCTACTTTTACAAATTCCACTAAGGGACCTTAGACCAAACAAGATTTATAGGGACTAAAATATAATTTCCCATTAACGATGGATTCCATTGTAATTAGGTTTAAATACAAGGTAGTTACACATAAATGACCACCCATATATATGTGTGTAACTCAATTTCTTGTTAATTAAATAATTAAACACAAGAAAAATAATCACAAATAAATTTTATTGATTTATTTGAATTTGCGGGTACAATCTCTAATTTATTCCTCTGATTCTTCCTACAAGAACTTGTCGAAGTTCGGAAGGTTTGAAACGCCTTTGTTGACTTTGGAGCTTCGATCTTCCGTTGAATTTGATTTGTTTCTGAAAACGTTAATCGTGGGTCTTTCGACTTAATCGCGAATTAAACGCCTTGATTTGATGAACACCGAAGAACACGCCGATGAACACCTTTGATGTTGATTTGAATTTATTGAGGAGCAACGCCGAAATCTAGATTTGATGCCTTGATTGTGGATTGAACGCCTCAGTTTGTTGACTTTCTCGAAGAACGCAGAAGAACACACTTGGAGCGCCTTCGGATTTGATTTGAGAAAAACTCCGGATTCACGGACTTGGCACCTTGTTGCTGATCGACGGCTTTGATTTGGTTGGTTTCCACGAAGAACGCCTTGAATCTCGCTTCGATCTTTGAGGAGAGCAACGCCGAAACACCACTTCGATGCCTTGACGCCAGATTAAACGCCGTTGATGCTGACTTCTGCGAAGAACGCCGTTGAAGATGCTGAAGAACACCTGAGAGCTTCTTTCTCCTTGCTTTGTGGCTTGCTTCTTTGCTTCTTCAAGTTGTAAGAGTTGTTTGTAGAATACCTCTATTTATAGGCGTAGGGTGGAACTTTGTGATAATTATCCCTTAATTAATTAATTTATTTATTAAAGGGATAATATCAAACTTATTTATTTATTTATCACTTTAATATAGATTTATATTAAAGAAAAATAAATAAACCACATGTCTTGACTTGATTGGTCCACGTATTGAAACATGCCACGTGTCATCATTTGATTTGTCCTAGCTTTCTTTGACTGTAGGACTTGATTTAATTGGTTGAAATATGTCACTACCAGAAAAACACTCTATAGCAACGGATTTTGGCCCTATTAGCAACGGATTTAGCAACGAAAATTTTTCGTTGCTATAACCCTCGTGGCTAATCTGTAGCAACGGATTTAGCAACGAATTATTAGCAACGGAATTAGCAACGAATTTATAAGAACGGATTTAGCAACGAATTACTACCCACGGAAATTAGCAACGGTTTTAGCAACGATTTTTTTAGCAACAGATTTAGCAACGGATTTTCCGTTGCAAACCAACCAATAATTAATTAATTTTCTGCCTTTTTGCAACGGAAAATTCCGTTGCAAAATCCGTCGCAAAAACTAATAATTCAAATTAATAAATTAAAAATTCATTTACAGGGCCCGAACCACCCCACCTAACCGAGCCCAGCCCCAACTTAGCCCGCCCGAGCCCGCACGAGCCGAGCCCCAACCGAGCACGTGAGAGACGAGCCCCCAACCGAGCACCACGCGAGCCAACACATTAATTCCACATATTCGCGTTGAGTAGGAATTGAACCCTGGACCTCAGGTGAAGAAGGTTGAACCCCAAACCAGCTGGGCTAACTCCATTGTTGTTATTGTTATGTAATATTTTATATTTAACCACTATCAAATATTCATATATTAATTTAAATAATTAAATACTTGTTATCATATATTTTAAATAAAATTATTTTTAAATATATAATTATTTATATTATAATACGTATTCCGTTAAAAATTTAAAAATTTATTAATTAACTACATATCTCAAGTTTTAGTTATGAGATAAAAATATAATGTATATTAACTTAAGTATAACTTTTTATGACATACAAAAAAAAGGATGAAAGTTTTACATAACTAAATAATTAGATTTAATTGGTTGTTGAATAAAGAACTTTTATATTATATGAAGTATTCACTTATACATTTGTATTATTTAGCAATCGTAATTGAATAACTTAATGAAGAATTATTTTGTTAATATGAAACATTTATATTTGAATTTGTAGAATTATATCCGTTGCTAAATAGCAACGAATAATTTCCGTTGCTAAATTTCCGTTGCTATATGACAGATTTCTAGTAGTGTGTCAATTTGACACGTGTCGTTACTTGATTTGTTGATCAAATAAACATTATAATATCAATTTAAATTTAACTATTTAACTTTGAAATTAAATTTAGGATAATTTCAAAATATTAAATAGTAAATCAAATAAATAATATAAAGTTTATTTATCCGTCTACAAATGCCCCCACTTCAAGCCTCGGCGAAAAACATGCCGAATATTTATACGGAGGCGGGACTTGAAGTATTTAAACTTTCCAATTTTTTTTGGAACATAGACTTATGCCATTAAATCAAATTTGAACTTATTTTAAGATCCCAAATCACGTGGACTTACCAATTCCTTGAGCAATTAGAAAATCTTAATTAATCAAGGAAATAGGATTAACGTTGGACTTTAATTCATGCAGCCACATTCCAGAAGACTCCCTCATGCATGAACTTTCCATTTAAATTTGGACTCTTGCAATTATAATATGAGTCAATGTCTTCATACCACTCCAAGTTAATCATGCATCATCACATTATCTTTGTAGAATCCAATTACATTTAGTATCCACATCATGAACACCCTCGCACCGTTTCCGTAGAGTCCACCCAGATTGATATTCATAATCCTAATGGAATCAGGAGTTCAAATCTGAAAAGGAATCTCATTGCCCTCTTGCCTATAAATATGCTGTCCCCTAGCCTCATAATCTCGCACAATACTTTAAGAGATCACAACATCAAAATTGTGGAGGATGGCAGCTTCTGCCACTTGGCGAAACAATCACGAAGGGCGCACATGCAAATTTAAGCAGCAGCAAAATTAATTCCAGAAGTAGCAACACTAATTAATTCCAGAAGCAGCGTGGTAACCCATATTAATTTCTTGGAGCATCAACCTTCGCGGCATTTATCCAAGAAGAAGTAGGTAACAATTCCATCTTTGAGGCATTAATTTGGGCAAACAGTTTGCGGTGTTAATCCGAAACAGCACATTACTTTGGAGATTTCTGCATCATCATTGCAAAAAAAAAAAAAAAAAAAAAGACCGTATATTACGATTGATACTCCAACAAGCCTCACTCGCGAATTGATATCCTGGTTTCCAGTTTGCAATCTATTCATTATAACCGAACATGCGAGCGGTTTTTTTTTTTTTCCTCTTTCTCGTACATATTCATTACAATCGAACTAACTCCATATAGTTTTGATTTGTAGGTAACCATAGTGCACTTCAAAGATATCTCCTTAGCTTCCAGAGTTAAACAATTGGTGATCCTTGACGACAAGAAGCAAGAGCTTGAGACGGGCACGAAGTTGGCGGTTCATCCTTGTCTCACCGGACCATATGCGGGTGATCGGGGTGCCCTTTTACGTCAAGGAGTGGTCATACCGAATGAAGTTAAGCAAAGCGTCGCAAGTGTGGATTTTGGAAGAACACTTGAATGAACCGGCTTATCTACCGACGCTAGGGCAAAGTATCATCGAAGGTAATGTGAAGTGGAGAGACGACCTTCGGTTCAATGGTGAGTTCCACTATGTTGCCGGATATTGGGAATGGACCGAGGACATACTCAGCCGGTGCAAGGACAAGCTGCAGTCAGCCCAAATATACAGCTCGGTACGCGCCTCACTGTTCATCTATGACGGGAACTCGGAGATCATGAAGGCGTTCTGAAGCGTGGTGTCCTGCAACCAACACTCTTTTGACGTCAAACGACGAGTTGTCTATATCGCTTTGGGATTTGTATGCTCTAGCGGGTCTTCTTATGATGGGTCTTCTCTACGATGAAGTGGTCCCCGATACAAAGGAGCTCACCGAGAAAGTCGAATTCGGAAGGAGATATGCCCCCTCTAGTTGCCAGTACTTGTTCCACGCATATCACTTGCTGCGAAAGGATGTTCATGGCGGTCAAGTTTCCATCGAGACCTGGGTGAGCTTTTGGTGCAAAAAGGCGAAGAAGTATGTCTAGCCGTCCCCTCACGAGTCGACATAACGCCCACTTGGTGACTTCGGACCTCATGAAGCTTGGAATGCCGTAGAGGTGATGTTGTTTGCTAGATTCGGACTCGCCGGGAACAAAAGGGAAGATACTTATTTGGGAGCATTCATAGCTTGTTGGCTTTGTCTATTCATTCTTCCGATAGAAAGCATCGGCTTGATACGCCCAAGCACTTTCAAGATGGCGAGCGTCATAGCAAGCGGCTTCAAGGTTGATCTGGCTATTCCGGTCTTGGTAAGCATCTATCGTTGTTTGAACAAGATATCAGCATCCGCCCGACCGACTCAAGTTCATACTCCATTTCCCTTCCACTTCGTCTATGGTTGGCCAGCACACTACTTCAAGACACATCGCTAAGCTTATCAAGACATCCGTGGTCCGGAAATGATGCGGTTTTCCGGTGAGAGAGGGGCAAAGGATTATGATGCGAGGGAGGCCCGTAAGAAAATCCACAAGGCGGAGTTCGTAGCTTGGAATTGCAATGCGATGACGCTCCACGAGAAGTTCTATTATACCGACAAAGGGGAAGGCTCAGAGGATGAGCACAACTACTTTATGTCAATTCGATCTTGCTACCTACCTTTGAGACAAGGGGATCGTTTCATCATCGAGCCATACAGTCCTCACCGTTTTGCTCGTCAGTTCGGGTTTTATCAAGTGGTGCCCGGAGTTCTCAAGAATGACTTTCGTGATGCTTCTCTAGACGAAGGACTCAACCATTGGCGCATGTACACTTTATTGAATTCTATGGATGGAGTGGTATTTCCCCCAATGACTGCAGCTGTTAAGAAGTTGTGTGCCAAGAGCTATATGGAATGGTGGTCGAGAACTCACGGTAGCTTCTTTGATGACAACATCGTGAAGTTGATCAATGTGAAAGTCACCCCAATCCAAGTTGAGAAAGTTGATTCGATTGGAGGAGAAAAGAGAAAGAATCACCCCGTCCCTTTGGCAAAGAGTGAAAGTGTCACTGTAGATCGCCATTGGAAGAGGCCAAAGAAGTGTGATAAGATTTCGACTGACGCGTCTGGTGATAGGGTAATTTTCTCCCTCTTCTTTTCATCGTTCTTCAATACTTTTCTATTCTTCTTTAAACATCGAACGTGTTTCACTTGCAGTTGGAAGAGGAACCTCTTAAAGCTGATGATGTGGAGTCTCAAGTATCGATCCTCGGCCCGGTTCTTTTGGAGATAGGTCTTATTTCTGAAGGAGAGGCGCAATCCAAAACACTTATGATATCTGAAGAAAAGCAAATGCCTCAGCATCCCGCAATATCAGTTTTCCAAGCATCCACATTTGTCGCCACTCAGAAGCAGGAATTTGTTAAGATGATGTGGGGCAATCTTCTCCAGAGGATAGAGAGTACTCCACTTGACTTCATTTCATCCCTTAAGGACGAAGTTCAATCGGTGTTGGATGATGTTAGGGGTTTTGACGAGCCTTTTGTTTCTACCATCGAAAATTCATTGGCGATCCTGTTTGCCAAGGCAACTTCTTATGATGAGGCGAGGTCTGCAGCTTCTGGAGAGACTTCAAAAGATTGGCTTTCTCAGCAGTTGAGTGAAGCAAGGGATCGACTCGCCGGTGCCCAAACCGATGAAGCAGCTGGAGCAAATCAAGTTTAGACAACTGAAAAGAAGTTGAAGTCTGTCACGAAGAAACTTGCCAGCTTGACGAAATAGAAGGAAGATCTATCACTTTCATTGGAGCAACATCAACTCTTTTACGAGAATGCTCAGTCTCTAGTCCAGACTATTAGTAAAGAGATCGAGACCCTCGAGAAGACTCCTCCATCGGATGGCAAAGCTTCCCTCAAGGTGTTCAAAGTTGTGGAAGATTCATTAGCGCTTCTGAAGGTGGCGAAGGAAGACTTGAAGAATTTGAGCCCCTCCCCTTGATAATTTAGGGTGCTTTTATTTTTTTCTTCTTTTTTTTTTTCCTGATTCATTATCTAGTTTAATGAACCTTATCAATCTTGAGATTATTTAATAAAGACTTTATTTGCTTTATTCCAATCTCGTATGCATTTTCTTTTGCTTCAGTTATCCATAAATTCTTTGCACTTCTAAAGTTTTCAACAAGGAGAACATAACTCAACGGATAATCTTGACTGAACTTAGTTAATTTCTAAGCTGCCTATGTAAACGGTGAAAGGATCAAGTTATAACGTAGTTCAAGGAAAAACTTCTTTTGAGAAGATTAGGGGCGCCGTTCACAGTTTATACTCATGCGGGCCAGGAGTATTCAAAGTTTAACCACCCTGAACAAGAGTGGGGAATTTCTGTTTTAGCCACACGAAACACCATCAGTGGAGTAATTTAGCAGTTTAGCCACTTGCTTTACCATTGGTGGGTACTGTACACAGTTTATACTCATGCGGACCAGAAGTGACATGCAGTTTAGGCTCGTACGTCAAGGAGCAATCTTCGACTTATGCATAGTAGCGTTTCAAGAACTCCCCGTTTATGGGACCAATTCTCAGACCATCTTTAGCGATCAACCTGTAAGCGCCGCTCGTGTAGACTTCCTTCACAACATATGGACCATCCCATTTGGAGATGAACTTATTCCCCATTCGATGAGTAGTGATGATCGGCCTTCTCACAGTAAGCACCAGATCCCCAACTTGGAACGAACGAGTTCTCGCCTTCTTGTTGAATAACCTAGCGAGACGAGCTTGATGGCACTCGAGTCTTTGTTGAGCCTCAAACCTCTTCTCATCGAGTGCCTCCAATTCTTGAAGTCGTAGGCGAGCATTTTCATCTTGGGTTAAATCTTCTTGAATCGCTATCCTTAGCAATGGAATTTGTTGTTCAAGGGGAACAACGACTTCGACACCGTACACCAACGCATAAGGGGTCGCTTGGGTAGGTGTTCTATAGGTGGTTCGGTAAGCCCACAAAGCTTCTCCAATGCTTTTGTGCCAATCTCGTTTCGACTTGGAAACCACCTTCTTCAGCAAATTTCATAGAGTTTTGTTGAAAGCTTCGGCAAGACCGTTGGCAGCGGCGTTGTACATTGAAGACTTTCTTTGCTTGAATCCGAACTTTAGGCAGAGTTTGTCTATCAGGCTATTGCTGAATGGCTTCCCATTATCCGTGATGATATAACGAGGCACGCCATAGCGGAAGATGATGTTTATTTGGATGAAGTCAGCGATATTCTCCTTCTTCACTTCTTTTAGAGGAACTGCTTCCGCCTACTTAGAAAAGTAATCGGTCACAACCAAAATGTAGAGATGACCTGGAGAAGACTTCGTTATGGGGCCTACCACATCCAATCCCCAAGCATCGAAAGGCCACGAGGCAACCGTCGGATGTAACAGTTCGGGCGGTTGGTGAAGTTAGCGTGAAACTGACAAGCTTGACATCGTTGCGTGCATTCCATGCAGTCTTTCTATAATACCTCGGAGCGAAGGGTGCTACATCCCCCGCACTAAGTTCTAACACGAGTAACGAAAAGGAGAATCCGCACCTATATCAAACCATAGCGAACGGGAGACACACAAAACACACACCCTCGCTAGGCGGCCTAGACCCTAAAAAACTGCGCAAATTAAAATCAGAGTAGCGGAAGCAATGATCAAACACGCAAAAATCCCAAGATCACATATATACATATCCAAAAAAGAGGGTCAAGTAACAAGTTAGCTGAACTAGATCATATACAAACTATACAATGCCCACCGAGGCCAAAAATAATAACATAAGTATTCAATAATACATAATCCCAAAAGTGCAAAAATAAAACCACTACGATGCATGACGACTCAAGCTACACCACAAGTAAGACCCAACCGACACTTGCTACCTAGCTTGACTCGGAAGTACCTGCAAACTCAAAAGAAAGGAAAAAGGGAAAAACAACAACGAGGGTTAGTCCTAGTGAGTAGTGAGGGGGTTAACTCACACACCCGATATATATAGATAGAGCAAAGCAATTAATCAAATCGAAAAGATCCTTGAATCGAGAGTGGTTTTTGCAAGCCAAAGCAATTCCCGTGATATATATATATACAGGTTTAAATGAGAAAAGCTAGGGCCAAAGGCCAAACATCAAGTTTTAAGTGTTTATAAGTCCACTCTCGTTTCCTAGATCATACAAACTTAACCAACTCGGCGAGTACGAGTTACATTTCTCACTTCCATACACAAAGGGCATATCAAAGCAAAACAAAATGATAATCCATCCCCAACACCGGGTGATAGAAGGGTTGACGGCGCTAACTATCCATATACACCTACGAGACAAGGTTTAATCACGACCTTGAAACCTTCGACGGTTAACTCCGCCGGCTCAAGAGAAAAACCTTTCCTCGATCCTCCCAAGGTTGGATGAGACTCTCAAATGGAGGTGTTGATGGAAGAGCTCGGCGACCCTTCGGCCGTCCCGAGATTGCCATACCACATTCCGGGGCCCAAAACTTATCACAAAGATCACACACATACCACAAAGCTTATCTTTCGAAGCCACATCTCGCTTACTCACACACACTTACATAACGCTAAAGTTTTCCAAACAAAAGCAAAATAGTTTATATACTTATACAAAATGTTTCCAAAATCTTATAACAAATGGGACAAGCCCTCAACATACGTATCATACACTTATTTAACATATATTATACATGATCGCATGCGAGGCTTAAAATCAAGTAGGGTTATAGGTCTTTTAACTAAAAGAATAAAAACCTCACCTTAGCAACGTGCGTAGTGGAGACAAAAAGGAAAACCGGACACCTAAGGAGCAAGCTCGTCCACAACGGGAAGGTCCTCTGAACAAAGAAAACAACAAGAGACACTCTTAGACTCAATATGAACCATATTGACGCTCGGTAAATGCATATGTATGCTTATGATGCAAATGATATGAAATGAATCCACATTTGGTCATTTAAGAGCATTCAACGCATCTAAGAACATATCTCATAAATGAGGGCGTAAAACAAGCCATACATTTGCAACATAAAGCTTAACACATAATATAACAAGTTAATCAAACATACAAGTCATAAACGAGCTAAGAAAGGCCAACAAAAAGCAACGAAATGGCGAAAGAAACCTCCCCGGGCGCCACCATGATGGACACGGCCGTGTCCAAAATGCAAAGGGAATGGACGAAGCCGTGTCCGATTTTATTAAATTCAGGGGGCATAAGTCAAACCCTCAACACGGCCGTGTCCATTTCCTCTTGTTTCATGACACGGCCGTGTCATGCATTCGGCCCCGAAAAAAAACCGCAGTAGCTTCGTTTTTCAAAAGCAAAAACAGGGCATTTCGGTTTCAAGCCTTAGGGAGTCTCTTAGGCCATCAAAAGTACATGAAACAAATAGTTTTCAAAAATAAATTTTTACAAAATAGTTTTCAGAAACTTTCAGGAAAAATACAGTTTTGTAATTCAGGCTTTCTAAAACCGTTACAAATACTCAATCGCATCAAGCCTAAGAATTTCTACCAAATTCAGTTAAGTGGAGACGAATCAGAAACACGATTAATGAGGTGGCTCTGATACCACTTGTTGGAAAACGGGAATCAGAAAGCAGCGGAAATTTAAAAATTTTCCAACAAAAGGATCGAAACTCGCAATCGTGAATCTGAATTCGTAGAGATTAAGAAACTTACTTTTCAATAATCTTTCTTGAAGTGTTTCAAGCCACCCAAGAACGCTCTTCTCGCGGTTTGATCCCCTCTCCTTGGTAAAGCTCAAATCTTTAAAACTTCTAACTTGAAACTCTCTAGAGATAGTCCACCAACTTGACTACAATCTAACTAGTAAGGATGCTAATTCTCTAGTTAGTGTTTAGGCTTAACCTAGGGTTTATTTGATCTTGGAGAAAGGATGGTGTTCAACACATAAACCAAAAGAATTGTCAATTACCCTCTAAGGGGACCTCGAGCTCCCCTATATATAAGTAGAGTGGGGCGGCCGAAATCCTAGTCCTTATGGACTAAGGATTTGGTCCCTCTCTCTTATTACTTGATTATCAAGTAATTTTAAACTTTGACTTTGAATTCTAATTCAAATCAAATTTTAAGAGAGCTAAAATATCCAAACCCTTTTGGATAATATTATACTTTATTTATTAGTAAATAAATAACTTATTTATCTAAGTAATTAATTCATAATTAATTAAATAGATTAATTTCTCCAAAATAAGACATTCTTTTTAATTCAAAAATTAAACCAAAATCTATTAAATAATTAACACATTAATTATTTAATAACATATACATATATATGTACGTGTGACACACGTGTCCCCAAGGACACGTGTCATTCACGTGACCCACACGTGTAATTCACACGTATGGAACCCTCTTGGCTCGATTAACTCGTTTAATCATTTTAAAGCCCCAACTCATGTAACCAAGTTGTTGTGTGTGGCCCTCTTTTGATAATATCACGGATTAGGTGATACTTTCTCATAATGTGCTTGGTCCGTTGGTGAGATCTTGGTTCTTTTGCTTGAGCAACCGCCCTAGTGTTGTCACAAAACACAGTAATGGGGTCTTTCATGCTAGGAACAACATTCAACTCTTGAATGAAGTTTCTAATCCAAACACCTTCCTTAGCTGCATCATTTGCAGCTAAGTATTCGGCCTCAGTGGTCGAATCTGCAGTGGTCGTTTGCTTGGAACTCTTCCAACTCACTGGTCCACCGTTTAGGCAGAAAATGTATCCTGACATTGACTTAAAATCATCTAAGTCAGATGCAAAGCTCGCATCGCAGTATCCTTCGACAGTAAGATCTTTCTGACCTCCGTAAACCAAGAATAAATCTTTAGTACTTTTCAAGTACTTAAGAATATTCTTCACGGCAGCCTAGTGACCATCTCCAGGGTCAGATTGGAAATGACTTGTTACACTAAGTGCTTAAGCCACATCCGGTCGAGTACATAACATTGCATACATTATGCTACCTATTGTTGATGCATAAGGTGTATGGGTCATTCTTTCCTTCTCAAGGTTAGTCTTAGGACACATCTTCTTAGAAAGACATGTTCCTACACTCATAGGAAGGTTCTTAACCTTTGCTGACTCCATATTGAATCTCTTCAATACTTTGTCAATGTATATCGACTGTGATAGTCCTATTAACCTTCTAGATCTATCTCGATAGATTTTAATTCCAAGGATATAGGACGCATCACCAAGATCTTTCATCTCGAATTGGTTCGATAACCATAACTTAGTTACTTTCATGTCATCCTTTGAATTCCCAATAAGAAGGATGTCATCAACATAAAGTA
Organism: Lantana camara; assembly: GCA_037501455.1. Classification (NCBI taxonomy): domain Eukaryota; kingdom Viridiplantae; phylum Streptophyta; class Magnoliopsida; order Lamiales; family Verbenaceae; genus Lantana; species Lantana camara. The sequence continues at coordinate 5,831,374 of CM074864.1, forward strand.
CTAAGAATTGCACTGAGGTCTCCAATTCCTTTCTATACACACATGATTCATTCAAAATTTGAATGAAGCCAAATGGTTTGACTGATTCATCAAATCGAAAGTTCCAATTCCTAGAAGCCTGTTTCAATCCATAGATTGATCTTTGGAGTTGGCAAACCTTTTGCTCACTCCCACTGAATGTGAAACCTATGGGTTGGTCCATATAAATACCTTTATCAATGTCACCATTGAGAAAGGCAATTTTCACATCTATTTGCCATATCTCATAGTCATAATATGCAGCAATGGCAAGCATGATCCGAATAGACTTTTGCATTACAACTGGTGAAAAGGTTTCAGCAAAGTCCACGCCGGGTCTGTGAGTGAATCCTTTTGCAACCAGTCTTGCTTTGTAAGCTGCAATGCTTCCATCAACTCCAAGCTTTCTCTTAAAGATCCATTTGCAACCTATGGGTTTGACCCCATCTGGCAAATCTACCAAGGTCCAAACTTGGTTGGAGTTCATGGAATCCATTTTGGATTTCATGGCTTCTATCCACTGTTTAGAGTCAGAATCTGAAAGTGCCTCCTCATATGTTAAAGGATCATTATCCTTTTGAGAGATCTCATGGAAGAATCCATACCATCTCTCCGGCTATCTAGGAGAGCGTTCAGAACGCCTTAGAGGAGGATTTGCGTGTGTATCGAAATTCGTGATTGGTTGTGGTTGATCAGAAGGGAATGTTTCTTCAGTGGGTGGCGTGGGGTCACTTTGTACTTCCTCTAATTCTATGATCTTGCCTTTGTTTTCTTTAAGGAAAGGTTCCTCAAGAAAAGTGGCATTTCTGGAAACAAACACCTTTTGCTCAGATTGATCATAGAAGTAGTATCCTATGAATTTCTTAAGATAACCTACAAAGTAGCATAATTTAGAACGAGACTCTAACTTATCTCCCACTGTCCTCTTCACGTAAGCAGGACAACCCCAAATTCTTAAGTAAGAATAACTAGGGATTTTACCATGCCACATTTCATAGGGCGTTTTAGGGACTGACTTAGAGGGAACTAGATTCAAAATCTTTGCTGCACTTTCTAGGGCATAACCCCAGAAAGAAGGTGGTAAGTCAGTGAAACTCATCATGGAACGAACCATATCGAGTAGGGTTCGATTCCTTCTCTCAGAAACTCCATTGAGTTGAGGAGTTCCCGGAGGAGTCGACTGAGAGATAATCCCATTATCTTTGAGATGATTAAGTAATTCTTCACTAAGATACTCGCCTCCTCGATCAGATCGAAGTGCTTTGATCTTGTGACCAGTTTGGTTCTCAACCTCCTTTTGAAATTCTAGGAATTTCTCAAAAGTTTCGGATTTATACTTCATTAAGTATACATAACCATACCGACTAAAGTCATCGGTAAAGGTTATGAAATACTGATGACCGTTTCTTACGCTTACACTAAGTGGTCCACAGACATCAGAATGGATCAAATCTAAGACCTTAGGGGCATGTTCCACAGTTCCTTTAAAAGGAACTTTGGACATCTTTCCTTTGAGACAGGACTCGTAAGAAGTTAACTCTTTGAGATCATTTTCAGAGAATGATCCTAAAGTGTTTATCTTGCTAATTCTATTCATGGAAATGTGTCCTAATCTAGCGTGCCATAAGGGAGCTGAAACTTTGTCATCTCTCTTACGTTTAGTTTCTCGTTGTATATTCATAATATTGATATTCTGAGTTAGATAAAGTCCATTACTTAGAGTACTGATGTGAACGGAAGAGTTATTCCGTTTGATAAAATATTTACCATTCTTAATATAAGTTTCATAACCTTCACAATCTAAAATTGGAACTGAAATTATATTACGAATAATGCTCGGTACATAAAGGACTTTATTCAAAACTAACTCAAAACTACCTAAATCTAATCTAATTGTGCCTCAAGCTCGAGCTTCAACATTTGAGCCATCGCTGATCTTCAAGACACATTCTCCTTCTCTGAGTTGTTGGACTTCATTTAGCATCTATACATCATTACAGATATGAGCTCCACAACCGGTATCAAGTACCCAAGAACTAGAATTAATAGAAAGATTTACTTCAACGAGAAACATACCTTTCTTTAGAGTAGCCTTGTACTCTGGGCAGTTTCTCCTCCAATGTCCCGCTTTGCCACAATGGAAGCAAACATCCTCTTTTTGATCTCGCTTCTTCTTTTGGGCCTTCCCCTTCGAAATGCCACCAGTGGGCCTAAGGGGTTTCTTCTTCTTCTTTTGGGCTTTCTTGCCCTTACCTGTAGAAGGCCCAGAAGAGGAAGATGGAACATTCACCATCAGAACCTTATTGTCCTTCTTGATCGTGCTTTCAGCAGTCACAAGCTGACTAATCAGCTCAGCTACAGTAGCACTAGCATGATTCATATTGAAGTTGAGGACAAATGGGTTGAATGATGGTGGGAGCGAGGCTAGCAACAAGTCCACTGAAAGCTCATCTTTTAGTGGCATGTCCATGGAAGCAAGTTTCTGAGTAAGGGCGAGAAACTTGAGTCCATATTCATGGACACTTGAACCTTCGCTCATTCTCAAGTGGAACAATTCCTTTGAAGTGTTATACCTTGTAACACGTTCATGAGGGCGGTAAAGTTGCTCTAAGTGGTCGTAAATCTCCCAAGCAAATTCCATGGCCTCATGTTGCCTTTACAAGTCCAGAGACATGTTAGCTAACATAAGGCAACGGGCTTGGAGATTATCATCCTTCCACTTCTGGATCGCGTACCGCTTGGCCCGAGTGGGAGCTTACCCTTCGGGACTAGGCTCCCTTTCAAAGAGAACATAAGTTCTCTTCTCAGAATCTAAAATGATTTTCAGATTCCTCAGCCAATCAGAATAGTTGGGACCAGTCAACTTGTTTGACTTGAGGATCGATACAAGAGGGTTTTTGGTTGCCATTTCAAAACACGTAGAGAATCACAGAATCTACGACCTAAATGGTAAAACAGAGAACTAGTGAGCATGCTGAATTATAATGATATACAAAAGATAAGGTCTTTAATCTAATGTAGCTCCCACTGTTTTTCAAAAATCTATAATTCTCAAAGATCTAAGAGGAACACGTTTCCCAATGGGTACTAAGATCCTAAGCATTTTACCTCGAACCCACGACTCGCAGACATTCTAAGTAAAACCCTAGGTAGGTACAACTTACTAATTCTAACACCTTTAGAACTCTTAGTAATTATTTTTGCATCACCTATCTTTCAATATGGACCCAAGAATCGTACGACATCCATATTTACTTAGGCGTTAAGATAGACCCATCAATCATAAGATCATGTTCAAAACTTAGTTCGAATGACCCACGACTCGCGGACATCGCCCTTGCCAAAATTGACTACGAAATATTGATCATTTAAAATGATCAATTAGGTAACTAAGAACTAATAAGCTCCACTAGATATCCCACGACTCGCGGACAATAACTAGCTTCACTTACTAAACTTAAAACCTATTGATGGAATGCTAGGAATTTAATTAAAAATTTGCATCTCGAATTAAACACCTATTGTTCGAAATTAGTTTAATATTTAATGGGAATTTTCGAATCAATCGGAGAGTTATCCGGTTCGACCTCACCAACATATATGTTATCCAATTTTAATTAGTCTTGATTAATGCAAGTACAACTTAAATGCATTTCATACAAGCACTTAGCAGATAACATGTCATAACATGATACTAACATGTGATAATCATGGGTTCTACCTATCTTATGCGTGATATGTGGGAGCCACTCCACAATCACAAGTTCTAACATACATGCCACATAAACAGTTTATATCACATAAGGGAAAGCTGTAACAAAATACGAGCCCTATCTCTATTACATTTTCAATTGAGATTCCCCTCCCTAACATTTTGAGGGGTCTTCACTTATGGCCTCCTTGTTACTTGAATGTGGTCCATCTTACTCCATGGGTGCATTGTCTCCAAAATGAAAATAAAACCTCACCACCTATTCTACTCTCAAAAAAATGAAAAAGTACTGAAAAGTAATAAGGCTCAATCTTCATATTGGCCTTAGACAAATACACGGGGCATACTCCGGCCTCAAAACAGTAATATGGAAAGCCACATAATAAATCACATAACAGTACGCACATAAGTGAGGCTCCAACCTCAATTGAAAAACGCAACTATAGGGCTCCAACCCTAATTTAAACCATCCATGTGCATAAATTAAAATATACATAAGTCTAAACCCATGATCACCTAACATGCATAAATTGCAAGAATTTAAATTTAACCAATAAATTAAAATTCTCGCTTTAAGCTCTAATACCTTAAAACACGACTTAGATGCAATTCTTGTTCAAGAGCCTTTTCTATAAAACCCGAAAAAACTATAAACTAATAAAATTCCAATTAATTTCTGAAAATAAAAAATTTTATTCTTTCAATATTTTCATAAAATAAAGTTTGTAATTTTCCCAAAATTTAAATCGTTTAATTTTTCAAAATCCCAATTTAAACAATTATTTTAAAGATAATTCAAATTTAATAAAAACAAAATTTTACAGAAAAATTAAATCGGGATTTCAAGGACCGAAAACACGAAATCCGAGCCCGGAACCACCCGGAACGAGCAGCTGCTCGCCGCGCAGCGCTCGTTGCTGCTCGCGTGCGGGCGATGCTGGGCGGGTGCTCCTGAGCAGTTGCGGGAGCGTGCGGGAGGCTGTCCTGCGCGGTTACGGGACAGGCGAGCAGGCGCGCTTAGCACGGCGTCGCGCGCGGCTGCGCGATGGTGGCTCGCGGGGTTGGGGCGTGCTACAAGTTGGCACGTTCCAACCTTGCGTGTTCGTTTCGTGTTTCGTTTCGTATCTCAGGTTTCACCAAAACCCGATTCAATCCAAAATAAAATACGATTTAAACAGATTTGAATTAAAACGGTTTTCAAAAACACAATTTAAGAAAACAGTTTCAGAAATTCAAGAAAAATTACAGTTTCATAATCCAGGCTTTCTAATAGAACTCATGAATATCTAATTCGCATCTAAGCCTAAGAATTTCTAACAAATTCAGTTAAGTGGAGACGAATCAGAAACATGATTAACGAGGTGGCTCTGATACCACTTGTTGGAAAATGGGAATCAGAAAACAGCGGAAATTTAAAATTTTCCAACAAAAAGGATCGAAATTCGTAATCGTGAATCCGAATTCGTAGAGATTAGAAACTTACTTTTCAATAATCTTTCTTGAAGCATTTCAAGCCACCCAAGAACGCTCTTCTCGCGGCTTGATCCCCTCTCCTTGGTAAAGCTCGAATCTTTAAAACTTCTAACTTGAAGCTCTCTAGAGATAGTCCACCAACTTGTCTACAATCTAACTAGTAAGGATGCTAGTTCTCTAGTTAGTATTTAGGCTTAACCTAGGGTTTATTTTTATCTTGGAGAAAGGATGGTGTTCAACACATGAACCAAAAGAAAATCGATCAGCCCTAAGGGGAGCTCGAGCTCCCCTATATATAGGAGAGGGGGATGCCGAACCTAGTCCTATTGGACTAAGGATTTGGTCCCTCTCTCTTATTACTTGATCATCAAGCAATTTTTAAACTTTGACTTTGAATTCTAATTCAAATCAACTTTTAAGAGAGCTAAAATATTCAAACCCTTTTGGATAATATTATACTTTATTTATTAATAAATAAATAACTTATTTATCTAATTAATTAATTCACAATTAATTAAATAGATTAATTTCTCCAAAATAAGACTTTCATTTTAATTAAAAATTAAACCAAAGTCTATTAAATAATTAACACATTAATTATTTAATACATAAATAAATATACACGCACATTGCACACGTGTCCATATAGGACACATGTCACGCACGTGACGTCCCCACACGTGTGCTTCACACGTGTGGAACCCCTTTGGCCCGATTAACTCGTTTAATCATTTTAAAGCCTTAACTCATGTAACCAAGTTGTTGTGTGTGACCCTCTAGGTTCTCAACTCAATTAGCAGTGACCCTAATTAATTAATTCACTAATTAATTAATCAGTACACAGATTAAACGACCATAGTCTAGAAATAGGTGTTTAACCCCTAGCTAAATTGGAATGTATCGATTCGACGGAACCTTTAAGTCATTGATTCATGTGAGATACAATCCTCCTACTTACTATCTCTCAACCAAGATCTAGGGTAAGGGAATAATCAAAACCCTAATAATCTGGTCTTAAAGCTAAGTGCATTTCATATCCATTTGATCTCAATCCAAGAAACCCTTTTCTTGATGTCTTGATCTTCTGCCTTGGCCAAGGACTCCATATGGCATATGAATGACTTACACAATAAGAGATCACCTTGCAAATGCAAGTGTAGGTCTTTTCTTGATTCTCATTCACTTTCATGAATCACTTGTGCAGTCCCAGCATAAGCCTTGAATCAGTTATCTAAGGCGACACCCTTTAAAGCTTTTACCTAAGACTACAGAGTTAACTCATAAAGCGACATGGAACCTCAAGTCTAAGGATCAATTAACCACCTTAATGACTCGTGAGATATTTCCTAATCTGGAAGTCTCCATTTCCTGAAATAGAAACTTCCTTTCCCGTTTAGGAATCTTCTCACACGGGGCACCTCAGTGAACTTACTTATGGAAGTAAACACCCTCATGTATCACGCACATATCAACTATACACTTTGCACTTCCATGAAACAAGGTGGTCCTTCTTAATGGCGTGATCCCACAAGCAAGCCTTAGAGGAGTCAGGTTGACACTCCTACTGTCTGTAGGACTCATCGGCTTGGAGTATTTTACTAATCATGACTATATGATATACGGCTCGTTTCATGAACCATTTCACCTAAATGGTAGAGTCCTAAAGTCATCAGGATTAGGGGAGTTCTCATACATGCACAGCTAAAGTAAACGCATACCAAACAAGAGCATATAAAGAAGTGTTGCCTCAATTCGTTATTTTATTCAAAGATTATATGTGATTACAATAAGGAAAAGTACAAAGCGGATATATAATCGGCTTTCTAGGGCACTATTCCTAACAACAATATCAGCCCTTCGAGTGCCTCAGACTTTGTAAGTGATGATCCCCCATTTTCTTGGCGATCTATCGAAGTTGAGGCTCCGACTTTGTTTTCACCATTGCAATCATCTTGTGGATCAGAAACTTCTTTTCCTTTGCTTTCTTCCACTTTCCTACAGTAGTACTTTGCACCGGCGAAGTGGCCTCGGTGAAAGGTTTGCTATCTCCAAGAACCTTCTTTATCACACCCTCCTGGCAGTAGTTGAAGCATTGATGCCAAGTAGATGGGACGGTGCCTTTTTCATGTAGCCAAGGCCATCCTAGAAGCATGTTGTATGAAGTTTTTGCATCAATAACATGAAACAGTGCGCTTGACAACATGTCGTCTATCAATAGTTTTAGCCGGATGATGCCGAGAGCTCTTTGTCTTCCTTGGTTGAAGCCTTGGATCATCAGACGACTACTTACTAGCTCATCCTTTGGAATTCCTAACTCGTTCATCACCCTCAAAGGCAAGATATTGACTGCGGATCCTCCGTCGACGAGCATTCTATTCACCTTTTGTTCGCGAGCATAACCTGTCACAAACAGTGGCCTGTTGTGAGGCTTTGAACCGAGTAGCAAATCTTCGTCGGAAAAGGTCATGGCTACCATGCATTAATTGTCTTTAGAGTGAGTTTCTTTGGGAACCTCTTCTTCACTTATCATCAGGTAGGTCGAAGTTGTTATGGCGTTTGATGTTGCGCTAACATCTTCAAGCGCGATCATTCCTTCTCGTGCCAATTGCATCACCTTATCCTTGAATATGAAGCAATCATGGATTGGGTGTCCGAGCAGACGATGATACTTGCAATACTTTGGATCGTCAGTCTTTCCGGCTTTGTTGGGCCTCTTCATTTCGGGTAATTCAATGAGGTTCGCTTTGAGAAGGTCGTCGAAAATTCCAGAGACATCAGAGTCTTTGAATGGATATTGCTTAGCTTGCATCTCTACTAAGGATAATTTTATGAATGTTCTTTCTTGGGGTACCTCCTTCCTTTCGTCCGCCTTGTCATTTGTCTTCGCTCGAAATTTGACGAGAATTGCGTTTACCGCCATGGACTCTTTGGCTTGTGGTTTGGTGAAGGGTTTGCCCCCTTTCCTGAAATCTTGCTTTTCCCTAGGCCTGTGGAATTCTTGGACGGGCGGTCCTTCGACTCCGGTAGCAATCATGCTTAACTCCATATCATGTGCTCGAGTAGCAAGCTCTTCAAATGACTTGGGCTGGATTCCTTGGAGGATGTAGCGGAGACCCCAATGCATCCCCTGAATACACATTTCAATTGCCGAAGCCTCTGACAATCGATCCTTGCAATTTAGACTAAGGTTTCTCCACCGATTGATGTAGTCGACGACGGGCTCTTCTTTCCATTGTCGGGAGTTGGTGAGTTCGATCATGCTAACTGTCCGACGAGTGCTGTAGAAGCGATTGAGGAATTCTTGCTCGAGTTGTCCCCAATTATCGATCGAGTCCACTTCTAAGTCTGTGTACCAGTCGAAGGCATTTCCTTTTAGTGATCGAACGAATTGCTTGACTAGGTGATCCCTGTAAGTTCCGACATGGTTGCACGTCTCGATGAAGTGAGCTATGTGTTGCTTAGGATTGCCTTTGCCATCAAACTGCTGAAATTTGGGAGGTTGATAACCAATTGGCATCTTCAAGTTATCGATTCTTCGGGTGTAGGGTTTGGAGTAGACCAAGGATGATTTAGAGCCTCCCTCGAGCTTATCTTTGATTGTCCCCATGATGAACTCTTTCAATTGCTCCACCGGGATGAGTCCGTCCAATGAAACTTGAATTTCCTTAGCTGAAGGCTTCTCAGTTCCACTTGATTGAGCTTTTTCCGGAGTTTCAGACTCTTCTTGCTCATCAGAATGTTTTCCTTTCACTTGGCTAGCGTTATCACCGTCGACCTTGTCCATCAACTTTGAAATGCGAGAGTCTTGCTCTTGAACGTGTTTGGAGAGTCCCTCGATAACCCTTGTCAGATTCGCAAGTTGCTCTTCTAGAGTTGTTGCACTTGTCGTCATGGCGGGCGCAAAACTTGAAGAACTTGAACGAGGGGTGGACGAGGCCGAGTCGTCTTCTTCTCCTTCACTTTCGTAGCTGAGAAGTCGAGCGTTCTTTCCATCGTTTTGGAGGGATCGAGCTTTCCCGGAAAGCGTTTGCCCTTTCTTAGACATACTTCTTGTTACAACGACGAAGCTTTCGGCAACAAGTTTGGAGATGATGGCCTCGAGATCGACAAGCTTGCTGTTGGCCATTGGATGCTTCAAGTTTGTTGAGTAGGAAGGGATGAGAGGTAGAGAGGTCCCACGGGGCGTGCCAAAATTTGTAACTTAATTTCTCGTTAATTAAATAATTAAACACAAGAAAAATAATCACAAATGAATTTTATTGATTTATTTGAATTTGCGGGTACAATTTCTAATTTATTCCTCTGATTCTTCCTACAAGAATTTGTTGAAGTTCGGAAGGTTTGAAACGCCTTTGTTGACTTTGGAGCTTCGATCTTCCGTTGAATTTGATTTGTTTCTGAAAAAGTTAACCGCGGGTCTTTCGACTTAATCGTGAATTAAATGCCTTGATTTGATGAACACCGAAGAACACGCCGATGAACACCTTTGATGTTGATTTGAATTTATTGAGGAGCAACACCGAAATCTAGATTTGATGCATTGATTGTGGATTGAACGCCTCAGTTTGTTGACTTTCTCGAAGAATGCCGAAGAACACGCTCGGAGCACCTTCGAATTTGATTTGAGAAAAACGCTGGATTCGCGGACTTGACGCCTTGTTGCGGATCGGCGGCTTTGATTTGGTTGGTTTCCACGAAGAACGTGAGGAACGCCTTGAATCTCGCTTCGATCTTCGAGGAAAGCAACTCCGAAACACCACTTCGATGCCTTGACGCCGGATTAAACGCTGTTGATGCTGACTTCTGCGAAGAACGCCGTTGAAGATGCTGAAGAACACCTGAGAGCTTCTTTCTCCTTGGTTTGTGGCTTGCTTCTTTGCTTCTTCAAGTTGTGAGAGTTGTTTGTAGAATGCCTCTATTTATAGGCGTAGGGTGGAACTTTGTGATAATTATCCCTTAATTAATTAATTTATTTATTAAAGGGATAATATCAAACTTATTTATTTATTTATCACTTTAATATAGATTTATATTAAAGAAAAATAAATAAACCACATGTCTTGACTTGATTGGTCCACGTATTGAAACATATCACGTGTCATCATTTGATTTGTCCTAGCTTTCTTTGACTGCAGGACTTGATTTAATTGGTCGAAACATGTCAATTTGATACGTGTCGTTACTTGATTTGTTGATAAAATAAATATTATAATATCAATTTAAATTTAACTATTTAACTTTTAAATTAAATTTAGGATAATCTCAAAATATTAAACAATAAATCAAATTAATAATATAAAGTTTATTTATCCGTCTACGATATGCGTCTTCCTTAAGTGGGCTCATAATAACTTGAGATTTGAGACAGGCTCAAGCTAGATTTGAATAGTTAAAATTGCTGTTACGTGCGAGCAGATATACAAAATTCAAAACAAGGATAATCTAATTTAGTTGTCCAGCCAAAACTATTTGTCCTAATATTCCTATTAAGAAAACCTAGAAAATAAAGGATTTTAATAAAATAAATAAACGAATGAAAGAAAGAAACCTTCTCTATTAGCGTAAACAATCCGAATAAAACAAATAGATAAATACAATGATTCAATAAAAGTTAGAACACTAGATTTGACATAACGATACAACATGTTATGATTGATTGGTCCATGCCAAACTCAGATGGAAATTGCAATAACTGCTTGTTTTCTAATTATATTGATTTGCTTGTTTCTTTAATTACGTTGTTGTGTTAACGGATAATTTTAGGCCGAGTTTGACTCGACCAAACCAATGCAATGAATGGACGAGTTTTTTATATTTATTGTGTGGTTGGTGAAAAATTTAAGGAGAGTAACAAATCAAATGACAAGTAATACACTTGCCTTTTCAATTACTTGGATTAGGCTGAATTGGATTTGGATTAGAATTTTCATGTGTCAACCATTGCACATTAATTAAATACTAAACTACTTAATGCCTAATAATAATCGGGCATCTTCACTTCATGCTTAACACGAGCCTTGACATGTGTTAGTGTGTTAAACCATCCTACATCCATTGTAAAGTACCAAAATTGGAGCAGCCTGTGTTAAGTATGAGGTGGGGATGTTCAGAGATATTATTAAATAATAAGAAAGTGTTAGTTAGGCAATATTATTTTTTGGGAGCTAATCTCCATCATATTTATTAGTTAAGATAAGTGGTGTTTATACGTAATAAATAATCTTGTATTTGATTCTTGAGTTTGCAAAAAAGCTCCAATAACTTATAGTTAATCTCACTTTTTTTTTGGAGGGGATTATAATCTCACCCACTCTCCATAATTTCGTAATAAAGGATAATCAATATTAGTAGCGGGTTAATCTCACCTAATCAAGCACGAATAACCTAATATCACCTAACTAAAACAAAATTAAATTAAATCAAATCAAATAAAAAAGTCTAATACACCATAACTAACGTTTCCCAAGTAGTTTAGTATTTAATACGCCACAGTGTCAACATATTATTAAATAGTAAGTCATTTAGTATTTAATCAGCCAAAGATTTAACCATCCTACATCGCAATGCAGCCAGTGAATTGCTCAGTTTGCATGAATAGATCTACTGAGACGGTCCAAAGATCTGTGATAAGGGCTTAAATCATCAACCTTTTGCCATGAGCCTGTTCTCAGTTAATACAACTCGGTTTCAGTTGGTTCTTCATCAATTTTAGCTGGCTTCCGATGCTTGTTCCACGAAACTTTACGTGAAATTTTCAAAAGTTTATAGTTGTTGATCAAAACCGGGGGGGGGGGGGGGGGGGGGGAGGGGGGGGGTGTGAATTGATTTAAATGCTTCTCAATTTTATATCAATACTTGATATTTGAATATTTGTTGTACAATGCAGTATAAGCCTTTAACGAAAGATAATTCATTCAAGAATCTTATCATTCAGAAATCCAACAAAGGTAAATTAATAACTCAGTTTAAAGCACAAATATGATCAAGTCATAGCTTTTCTTTGAGCTCAGAAGGTCACATACCAGATAAGAGATCGTAAGCACAAATGACAAAACGTTTATAGAGGTTTGGCCCCTAAGGTTGTGAAATCACGAACCAAAGAGATTAATCATCTACCTAAGTTTTATACTTAGGATTTTGAACCTGCAGCTTTATTGAGATAGAGATACACAATACAAAACAAACTCTGTTTGGTACCAACACACACAGCTGGTCCTATCCAAACCAGAGTGCTCTGACTTCCTTTGCTTAAGCTAACTGCCCACCAGAGATCACACAAACGCTCTATAGGTGTACACACAAAAACAACAGCTTACAACACTCAAAGGAAAATCAATCATATAAAGATGACCCTATCTATCCTTATATAGACATCCAACCAAACTAGCCGTTTATGACCATTGCACTTTCAAACAGCTTTGGTTCAGTTCCCCAGGTTCCAGCCACTTGATCTCAATCTTTTGTAATTTGTACCTGCACAAGAGTATTGACTTTTGTTCCTGCATAAAGTATTTAACATTTTTATTCTTTTGTCAATCATACAAAACAAGGGTTCAACATTCTCCCCCTTTTTGATGATGACAAAAAGACTCCCCCTGTTAAAGATGGCTTAAAGCATAGATAGGACAAATTCAAGAAAGTAAATCTTACAAATGTTCAAAAAGGAGAACTTAGCATCTAGGAATTTAAAGTACCAGAGTATTATCAAAATCATAATGAAAGACAGAAACATTAACGCATCATTAAACAATCCAACAAAGATTGAGATTGACAAGTCTTTATTCAGCTTTTCCTTTGCCATTGTCCTTGTTTTTCCCAGCTACAGCTTGGCCACCCTTCTTCTTTGCTCTCCTTTTCCTTTTCAGCTTCTGACCATGTTCTTCTTCCTGAGATTCTCCCCCTTCAACATCAAAAAGCATTCGTTTGGTGTGCCTTGGAGGATTGGCTTGCTCAAGCATCTTCAACCTGTGCTCAATACTTGAGAGTTTATCAGAAAAGAGATCTAAATCTTTATTGAGTGTGGCCTGTTCATCCTTGAGAGCTTCCACAGTTGCAGCAAGATCAGGAGAGATAATAGTAGGTGTGGAGGACTTTTTTGAAGTAGAGGCAGTAGACTTGGTAATTTTTCGAGTCCAGGACTTTGTTTTAGGATCAAACTGAAATTTCATATGACTAAGAGTGCGATTATCAAACTTCCTATGATACTTTGGATTTTCTTTCCAGTTTGCAAGGAAGGGAATAAGACCTTTGGTTTTGAAGAGATGAGTAAGAAGCATGAAGTATGGGAGTTTGCTGTTGTTGAGACCACAGTGCTCCATATGGGATAAAATGAGATAACCAAGATTAACCTTAATGTTTTTTAAGAAAGCATAGAGTAGGAATGTACTGACACGATTTATGTCGGTAGAATGATTACCTGGTTCAACAGAACCAGATAGGACCGTGAGGCTAATGATCTGATGAATCAGAGTATGTTCAGGTTGGAGTTTTCGAAGGGCAAGTCCTCCAGTAAGAGGATAGTCAACACCGTTTGTAACGCCCCAATTTTCATTTACTAAATTCTTATGTTTTATTATAATTCTATAAATTATATTATATCATACTTTCACGGAATTTTGGGAATTCATATTAAATTGAGAATTTATTTCATGACTTGAAATTGTTCATTACGTGAAATCATTGTCGAGTATGAATTAAGTGTCAACTTGTCCCTAAATGATCTTTCCTTAAAATTCAAGGACCAAATTGCATAATTTTTCATGGACTTAATTGATTAATTCTCAAGCTTTCATCCTTGATTGTATGACTTAAACAAGTGAGGGAGTAAATTGCAATTTGAGCATTTCACATATTTCAAAATAGGATGAATCACGGTATAAACTTTCCTCAAGCTTCCTTGCTCATTTTCATCCAAAATTCATCGATCATTTGCTTCCCTTTCTCCACCGAACCACAAGCTCCAAGAAGGAAAGAAGAGATTTCATCAAAATCATCCCAGTTTTCAAGAAAAATCCCAAGCTTTGAAGCTTGATCATCATCACCATCTTCCTTCTCCATTTCTTTAGCTTCAAGGTGGGTGTAGGCATGAAATTCATGATTCTTGATCACTTGTGTGAGAGCTAGGGTTTATGATTTATAGAATAAATGGATTAATTGTTGTTTGATGCATAAATATAATTATATCATGATTTAGTGCATGAATTCTTGAAGAAATTGAACTTGGGTGAAGATTTTGTACATGAACTTGAAGCTATGATCTTTGATGTTTTACATGAAATGATGAGTTCTTTTGTGTTTTATGAGACTATGAACATGTATGTAGCTTGTTTTCCTGAATTCTTGCATATTTGGTGATTAAAACTTGGAGTTGGTTTGTTGTTGTGGTTGCCGTAGATGCTCCCCTGCTTCTGCTCTGTTTCTTTAATTTGCAGAAGCTGGGAATGGCCCTTCCCGCTTCAGTGTATTATGGGAAAGGCCGTTCCCATGCTTTTGCATTTGCATCAGGGCGGGTGAGCGAGCCTGGGAACGGCTGTTCCCATTTTGGCCTGCTAGCCGGAAGGGCCGTTCCCAACAAAACGCACATTTTAATTTAAAAAAAACGCAACAACGTTTTCGGAAAGGCATGGGAACGACGCTTCCCATTTTCAACTGGGACCCGGAACGGCCGTTCCCAGGCCTGCGATAGAACAAAACATTCTGTATAAAAATGGTATCTTGGAATTTTAACCCAATGATTTCTTTGATCCCAAATTGTTATTATATGATTGATTACATGCTAAAACAAGATGTTTTCATACCACATTGTATATTGCACGTCATCTCGTTGCATTTTTGCCGTTCGTCATATTTGGTCCACTTAGAGTCATGTCTCACGTGTACACGCCTTTCTTGCACAGACCAGCTTCCCCGTGACGAGGAGCAGAGCCGTAGGCCGTGACTCACTTGCCTTTTATCGGTAAAGGTGAGGTTTAATTGCTAGTTACATAGAACCCGTTTAACCTTATGTGGATTTCAGGCTAAACGGTATACATAGTTATAATTGTTTCTAACTCTCGAGTCATGTTTATTGAAAGAAAGCCGTGTATCATGTTACAAGTCATGTTTACCATGTTACCGTGATTGAACCGTTACCGTGTTACCGTGTTACCATGAATGGTGAAGGCTCGTAACCTTCCCGTTATTGGAGTGATGGAGTTCATTGGATTGATGAAGTTTATTGGAGTGAAGGAGTTCAAGGAGTTCATGGAATTGAGTTCATGAAACTGATATGTGTGCAGTGTAATTGAATTGCATGATTGCATATTAATTAATAAAGTGCTTGATATTAATAGTTGTAATCTCGGGCGAGTTCTATGTTATTTTTGAACTTATATTATCTTTGGTTATAAACCTCACCCGAGGTTATAACTTGCCTGTTATTTGTGTTAACGTGTATTTATGCCCTCACTCAGTCTTCCATAGACTGACGCTTCCACCTTTCAGGTTGTCGCGATCGTGTGCTAGGCGGAAGTCAGAGTCGTGTCGTGTCCCCCAGCTGAGTCTAGCACTTCATGCATTTTGTGACATCGGTATTTATGTTTCCGGAGTTAGCATGTTATGGTTATTGTTAGCATTCGGGAACTTTTGCATGTATAATATGGGAGATGATAATGTATTGATATATTGAACTGTTGGACATTTGATATATGATAAACCGATAGTGTTATGCTCCCGCTTTAAATTTCATGTGTTGGATTTAATTCATTCAGGGTCTAGTCCCGCCTAGCTAGCCCATTTCTTTTACTTGTCACCCGTTAGCTATAGGTTAGTTCATGTACGGATTATCCATTTCGTATGTGAATCGACCTATAGTGGGGGGGGGGGGGTGGCATCTCTACGTATAGGGGTGCTACATCTTAAGTGGTATCAGAGCCCGATTGTAAAACCGAGGTTCTTATGTCGTGTCTTGTCAAGTCTAGGTCGAACGACACAGGATTATTTGAGAAACTGCGAGTTTTACATTTTATGTGAAAATTTTTGAATCTATTTGAGTTTGATGAATTATGTGAAGTATGTGCTTACTTGCATCTTATGATTTTAATTATGTTCACTAGCATCCATTAATCCAACATGCATATTTAGTACCTTGTTTACAGGATGCCTCGAGGTAGAGCTCGCCGTGAACACTCTCCTGGACACAGGAGATGCCGCCATTATTGCCCTCGTGCTCCTCCACCTCCACCCTCTCCTGCTCAACCACAAGATTTCATGAATGCAGTGGTCGGGTTAATTGATCAGAGGCTTCAGGAACGGGTTCCTCCGGCACCACCTGCGCCAGTAGCACCACAGGAGAACCCTATTTCTGGTGTACTACGTGAGTTTCAGAATCAGCATCCTCCTAAATTTTATAAGAGTGATGATATTCAGGCTGAGATCTGGCTTAAAGAGGTCGAAAGAATTTGGCAGCTTATTCCATGTGACACTCAGGAGAAAGCTCGTTGCACTCTTACTTTGATTCAGGGCGAGGCTTACTCCTGGTGGGAGAGTACTCAGATTGTATTAGAGGCCGCCGGGGAAGCTACTACTTGGGAAGTATTTGTTTGGGAGTTCAGAAATAAATTCATCCCACCAGCTTCACGTACTCGTAGATTGAGAGAATTTACTGAATTGAAGCAAGGAGGGAGAGCTGTGGGCGAGTACATCGCGGAGTTCGAAAGATTATCTCGCTATGCACCCAATATAGCGAGTGATGACTTTCACAAGGCGATGCAATTTGTACAGGGACTCAGGCCAGATATACAGGATGCCTTAAAAGCTGCTAATAAGAGTACTTGGGCTAAGGCTACCACCAAAGCCTTAAAGGTCGAGGATTCGAACAATGCCAGGAGGTCTATTCCACATTTTGAACAGGACCTAGCTTCAGGATCAGGACAAGAATCCAATGCAATGAAAAGGTTCACTACTGATTTGACCCTACCATCTCAGGAAAGACCTAAAAAGAAGAAGTCCCATAATGATAGATCGACCTCAGAGAATGCTCTTGCCACGGCGCTGCCATCACAGTTAGGGAAACCTCTTTGCGCTTACTGTGGACGTGACAACCATACTGCTTACACTTGTAGGAAACGTCTAAACTTGTGTATGCGATGCGGGAGCAATGAACACCTAGCAAACATGTGTCCAAAGCAATGGGGATTGCCGGCCGGGGGGTGCGAGGCCACTAGTTCAGGCTCGCGTATATAATCTAGTAAGAGAGGTGCAAAATGTGGATGCTAATCCGAATGTGGTAGCCGAAGGTACCAATTAAATCCATGACATAATCACGGTGAACGGTACACTTAAACATACATATCACGAGCATCATGGATTTTATTATTGTTTACAATTCTTTGTTCGTAATAATTTGCTTTTTCATGGAGAATGAATTACTACGATTGACTTGACTATTCTTGCTCCTTGTGTGATGAATACATCCATAATTGTTTTCTTGAAATGTGATCTTGAATATTGGAGAGACGGGGTTCTCTCATTGCCTGTCGTGAGACGCGGTTCTCTCCTTACCTGTTAGAGAGATGTGGTTCTCTCTTTGCTTGTTTGAGAGACGGGGCTCTCTCTCATTGTTAGTTTTGAGAATTTAAAACTTCACAGTGGACCTGGGGACCAGGTCCTTTTAAGGGGGGGAGATTTGTAACGCACCAATTTTCATTTACTAAATTCTTATATTTTATTATAATTCTATAAATTATATTATATCATACTTTCACGGAATTTTGTGAATTTATATTAAATTGAGAATTTGTTTCATGAATCATGACTTGAAATTGTTCATTACGTGAAATAATTGCCGAGTATGAATTAAGTGTCAACTTGTCCCTAAATGATCTTTCCTTAAAATTCAAGGACCAAATTGTATAATTTTTCATGGACTTAATTGATTAATTCTCAAGCTTTCATCCTTGATTGCATGACTTAAACAAGTGAGGGAGTAAATTGCAATTTGAGCATTTCACATATTTCAAAATAGGATGAATAAACTTTCCTCAAGCTTCCTTGCTCATTTTCACCCAAAATTCATCGATCATTTGCTTCCCTTTCTCCACTGAACCACAAGCTCCAAGAAGGAAAGAAGAGATTTCATCAAAATCATCCAAGTTTTCAAGAAAAATCCCAAGCTTTGAAGCTCGATCATCATCACCATCTTCCTTCTCCATTTCTTTAGCTTCAAGGTGGGTGTAGGCATGAAATTCATGATTCTTGATCACTTGTGTGAGAGCTAGGGTTTGTGATTTATAGAATAAATGGATTAATTGTTGTTTGATGTATAAATATGTAATTATATCATGATTTAGTGCATAAATTCTTGAAGAAATTGAACTTGGGTGAATGTTTGGTACATGAACTTGAAGCTATGATCTTTGATGTTTTATATGAAATGATTAGTTCTTTTGTGTTTTATGAGACTATGAACATGTATGTAGCTTGTTTTCCTGAATTCTTGCATATTTGGTGATTAAAACTTGGAGTTGGTTTGTTGTTGTGGTTGTCGTAGCTGCTCCCCTGCTTCTGCTCTGTTTCTTTAAATGTTTCTCAATTTTATATCAATACTTGATATTTGAATATTTGTTGTACAATGCAGTATAAGCCTTTAGCGAAAGATAATTCATTCAAGGATCTTATCATTCAGAAATCCAACAAAGGCAAATTAATAACTCAGTTTAAAGCACAAATATGATGAAGTCAACAGCTCTTCTTTGAGCTCAGAAGGTCACAGACCAGATAAGAGATCGTAAGCACAAATGACAAAGCTTTTATAGAGGTTTGGCCCCTAAGGTTGTGAAATCACGAACCAAAGAGATTAATCCTCTACCTAAGTTTTATACTTAGGATTTTGAACCTGCAACTTTATTGAGATAGAGATACACAATACAAAAAAAACTCTGTTTGGTACCAACACACACAGCTGGTACTACCCAAACCAGAGTGCTCTGACTTCCTTTGCTTAAGCTAACTGCCCACCAGAGATCACACACAAACGCTCTATAGGTGTACACACAAAAACAGGAGCTTACATCACTCAAAGGAAAATCAATCATATAAAGATGACCTTATCTATCCTTATATAGACATCCAACCAAACTAGCCGTTTATGACCGTTGCACTTTCAAACAAATTTGGTTCAGTTCCCCAGGTTCCAGCCACTTGATCTCAATCTTTTGTAATTTGTACCTGCACAAGAGTATTGACCTTTGTTCCTGCATAAATTATTTAACATTTTTATTCTTTTTGTCAATCATACAAAACAAGGGTTCAACAATAGTCATCCCTAATTGGATCGGATCCGAGACCCAGTATGCAGAAAGCTTTCTTGGAGATAGTCGAACTACTTGGGCGGGGTGGAAATTTTAATACAGAAAAAGATGAAAATCAATGGTCCAGAAAAATTGGCATATTGAAACTAATAAAATAATTTCATAAATATATATAGATATATAGATATATAAAACTATTACATTATACTACCAATGGTTTGCAATAATAATAACTTTAGTGTTATTAACGGGATAAATATTTTGAAC
Organism: Lantana camara; assembly: GCA_037501455.1. Taxonomy (NCBI): domain Eukaryota; kingdom Viridiplantae; phylum Streptophyta; class Magnoliopsida; order Lamiales; family Verbenaceae; genus Lantana; species Lantana camara. The sequence goes on from CM074864.1 coordinate 5,851,132, forward strand.
ATTATGTACTATCGCGAATTTTGGAGTTTCCATCCTAAATTATAAAAAGTCTACGTTTGTACCTTCAAGAATGTTCAAAATATTTATCCCGTTATTAACTTAAACATATATTCATATATATAGAAAAATAAAATTATTATATCTTATTACCATAATTAATGAGAAAACATAATTATTATTGCACAAAAATATACCAATACACAAAATCCGTATATGTATATATAGTACAGCTAGTCAGATTGGTAAGAATTAAGATGATCATGAACAAGTTTTAAGTATGAAAGACTTTGAATTGATGAAAAATTACAAAAAATTGTTAAAAGTTAAAACTAAAATACCTGAGGAGCTAGGAATCCTTTTGTATGATTTCAAGGAAGGATTCCATAAATATACTGTGCGATGAATAGCGTCATAGACGCATAGAAACCCTTCGCCGGCCGCAAGAAGCCTTGAAGAATCTGCCTCGACTTCACCGAAGATGTATCCTCTCCGGCGGTCTTCAAGGGGCATGGTATTCAGGGAACGAAGAGGAAACTCTTCGGGATCACTGGACATTAAGAATTTCTTGAAAACTTTGTCGGTCGTTGCGGTCTGGTACCGTCTTATGAACCCTTTGTCGGAGATCAGTGACTGCCTTGATGACGAAACGCATCTGAACCGGTTGAGGGCTTTCGCGAGAAGTCTGAAGAGTATAGCCTCGATGATATCCGGTGGGAGGTTGCGGAACTTCTCTGCGGTTCTCATCTGGAGAGAATTAAACATAATAGTATGGAATGATGATGATGGAGAATAGTTTTCTTCTTGTATAATATGATCAATTCTGATGATAATAGAGTTGTAATTCTGGTCCAATTCTAAAGTGATGGGAAAGTAAATTAGTTAGTGTCCTAATTGAACTGGAAAAGAAAGCATCTCTTGGGTGCGGAATATGGGGCAATTACAACTTGAACTTAATTTGATCAAATCAGTGTGATGAGAAGAAGAATGTTTTATACTTGGCATTGATGGAAATTAAATTTAGGAATAGTAACAAATTAAATAATAATTCTAATTAATACATGTGTCCTTATAATTTGTTGAGTTCGACTGAAATTTGTTGGTTTGTGGCATAATATTGTATCCCACATTGGAAGACTAGTTTAGGGCAAGAGTTGTTTTGTCCCACATTGGATTTTTGTAATAGGTTGGGGAGGACCTAACACTATAAATAGGCTCCTCCCTCTTCTAGCTTAGTGCATCGAAACAAAGTCTCTCTCTACTTTGTAATATTTCTTAAGTGAAACATATTTTGAGTAGTGCCAGAGGACGTAGGCTATTTTGGCCGGACCTCGTAAATTTGGTGTTTCTTTAGTTACGCCTTTTCAATAGTTTATTTTTTAGTTATATTTAGTTTTATTTTGCCTGATTTTTCCTTTGTGAATTTTAGGCATTATATTTCTAAATATTTGTTAGCCGCTTCCGCAACAAGTGGTATTAAGAGCCAAATCGGAGTATGCTCTGTGGTTGCAGCTTAGTCTGATCTTCCACATCAGAAACGAACGAATACGGCTTGGTGGGCATCGCGCATCAACGAGCATCGGCAGGCTTCGCGCAACAACGAGCATCGACAGACATCGTGCATCGGCAGGTTCAGCAGGCACCTTGCATCGGCGGGCTCAGTAGGCACACGCATCAGCAGGCTCGGTTGGCATCGCGCATAGGCAGGCTCGATCAGCACCGTGTATCGGCAAGCTCGGTTGGCATCGCGTATCGACAGGCTCGGTTGGCATTGCGTATTGGTGGCTATTGAATAGCAGAAATGACAAAGGATGAGATCACGCCTGAAGAAGCGAAGGCAGCTTCCACCTCGGCTTCCAGCTCGTTCAACTTGACAAGGACTGGAATGGCAACTACGAGAATCTCGTTGGAGACCTTCGACGGAATTGGTCATTTCGGCATGTGGCAAAGCGAAGTTCTAGACGCCCTATTTCAGCAAGGTTTAGAGCTCGCCATTGAAGAGAAGAAACCAGAAAAGGTTGATGACAAAGATTGGAAGACCATCAACCGGTTGACATGTGGTACAATTAGATCGTGTCTCTCCAGAGAACAGAAGTATATGTTTTGCAAGGAGACTTCTGCAAGCAACCTGTGGAAGGCATTGGAGGAGAAGTTCTTGAAGAAAAACAGTCAGAACAAGCTGCATATGAAGAAACGACTGTTTCGCTTCATGTATGTTCCCGGTACCACGATGAATGAGCACATCACTCAATTTAATCAGCTGGTAGCTGATTTATTGAATTTGGACGTGGCTTTTGAAGACGAGGACCTTGCGTTGATGTTGTTGGGATCGCTTCCGGAGGAGTTCGAGTTTCTCGAGAAAACCCTACTCTATGGGAAGGTTGATGTTTCGCTCGGCGAAGTGTGTACAGCCTTATACAGTTATGAATTGAGGAGGAAGGATAAGAAAGGAAGCGCTAGTGGAGCAACAGAAGCCCTAATGGTGAGAGATCGTCAGAAAAGCCAATCAAAGGAGAGAAGAGGAAGATCAAAGTCGAAGTGCAGAGTTGCCAAAGATGAGTGTGCCTTTTGTCATGACAAAGGACACTGGAAGAAAGACTGTCCAAAGTTGAATAAAGGAAAGACTCCGCAAGATGCCAACGTAGCCGAATGCAAAAGTGACGCAGAGTCAGATGTTTCCTTAGTAGCTATACCTTTAACGCTAAGTTCAGACGAGTGGATATTGGATTCGGGTTGCACCTATCATATGTCCCCCAACCGGGAGTGGTTCTTCGATCTTGAAGAATTTGATGGAGGAGCTGTTTACATGGGCAATGATCAGACATGTACAATAGCTGGGATAGGTTCAATCAAGCTACGGAATCACGATGGATCCACCAGAATTCTGAAAGATGTTCGACTAGTGCCAAGTTTGAAGAAGAATCTCATCTCATTGGGGGCCTTGGAGTCAAAAGGTCTAGTTGTGACGATGCGAGATGGAATTCTTAAAGCAACTTCGGGGGCACTCGTGATGTTGAAGGGTGAAAGGAAAAACAACAACTTGTATTTCTACCAAGGTAATACAGTTGTTGGGACAGTAGTAATAGCAATTACTTCTAGCAACAAGAAGGATGCTGAGGCAACAAAGCTGTGGCATATGCGTTTGGGTCACGCTGGTGAAAAATCCTTGCAAATTCTTGCCAAAAAAGATTTGTTGAAAGGTACGAAGACTTGCAAATTGGAGTTTTGCGAGCATTGCGTTCTGGGAAAGCAAAGGAGGGTGAAATTCGGCACAGCTTTTCACAATACCAAGGGTATTTTGGACTATGTGCACTCTGATGTGTGGGGACCTTCCAAGACGGCGTCATTTGGAGGCAAACACTACTTTGTCACCTTTATCGATGATTTTTCCAGAAAAGTTTGGGTGTTTCCTATGAAGCACAAAGGTGAAGTGTTTGGAGTTTTTCTAAAGTGGAAAACTCAAGTTGAGAACCAGACTGGAAGAAAGATCAAAGTTCTTCGATCAGACAACGGTGGAGAATATAAGAGCGATCCATTCCATAAGGTGTGCCAAGAACACGGCATAGTTCGTCACTTCACAGTAAGAGAAACTCCGCAGCAGAATGGGGTGTCAGAGCGTATGAACAGGACATTAGTGGAGAAAGTTCGATGTATGTTGTCTAATGCTGGATTAGACAAGAAGTATTGGGCTGAGGCAGTGACATACGCTCAACATCTCGTCAATCGTTTGCCATCATCTGCAATAGGTGGGAAGACTCCTTTGGAGGTTTGGTCTGGGAAGCCTGCAATAGATTATAACTCTTTGCGTGTGTTTGGTTCTACCGCATACTATCATGTGAATGAATCAAAGTTGGATCCTCGAACAAGGAAGGCGCTCTTTATGGGCTTCAGTGTTGGGGTTAAGGGATACCGTCTTTGGTGTCTAGAAACAAAGAAGACGATAATAAGCAAGGATGTTACCTTCGACGAATATGCCATTTTGGATAAGGTAACTCAAGAAGGGACCAATGGTACTCCGGGAGCGTGCACCGGAACAAGTGGAGTATACACCAGAGCAGGTGGAGTTTGAGAAGATAGTGGTGAGTGCAGCAAAAGACACTATCAATGATTCTTCTGTTAGGAATAGTGCCCTAGAAAGTCGATTGTATATCCGCTTTGTACTTTTCCTTATTGTAATCACAGACAATCTTTGAATGAAATAACGAATTGAGGCAACACTTCTTTATATGCTCTTGTTTGGTATGCGTTTACTTTAGCTGTGCATGTATGAGAACTCCCCTAATCCTGATGACTTTAGGACTCTACCATTTAGGTGAAATGGTTCATGAAACGAGCCCTATATCACATAAGTCATGATTAGTAAAATACTCCAATCCGATGAGTCCTACAGACAGTGGGAGTGTCAACCTGACTCCTCTAAGGCTTGCTTGTGGGATCACGCCCTTAAGAAGGACCACCTTGTTTCATGGAGGTGGAAAGTGTATAGTTGATACGTGCGTGATACATGAGGGTGCTTACTTAAATAAGTAAGTTCACTGAGGTGCCCCGTGTGAGAACATTCCTAAATGGGAAAGGAAGTTTCTATTTCAGGAAATGGAAACTTCCAGATTAGGAAATATCTCACGAGTCATTGATGTGATTAATTGATCCTTAGACTTGAGGTTCCTTGTCACTTTATGAGTTAACTCTGTAGTCTTAGGTATAAGCTTTAAAGGGTGTCGCCTTAGACAACTGATTCAAGGCTTATGCTGGGGCTGCACAAGTGATTCATGAAAGTGAATGAGAATAAAGAAAGGACCTACACTTGCATTTGCAAGGTGATCTCTTATTGTGTAAGTCATTCATATGCCATATGGAGTCCTTGGCCAAGGCAGTAGATCAAGACATCAAGAAAAGGGTTATTTGGATTGAGATCAAATGGATATGAAATGCACTTAGCTTTAAGACCGGATTATTAGGGTTCTGATTATTCCCTTGCCCTAGATCTTGGTTGAGAGATAGTAAGTAGGAGGATTGTATCTCACATGAATCAATGACTTAAAGGTTCTGTCGAATCCGAACATTCCAATTCAGCTAGGGGTTAAACACCTGCTGCTAGACTATGGTCGTTTAATCTGTGGACTGATTAATTAATTAGTGAATTAATTAATTAGGGTCACTGCTAATTGAATTGAGAACCTAGAGGGTCACACCCAACAACTTGGTTACATGAGTTGAGGCTTGAAAATGATTAAACGAGTTAATCGGGCCAAGAGGGTTCCACACGTGTGAAGTCACACGTGTGGCTCACGTGAGTGACACGTGTCACTGTGACACGTGTCACACACGTGTGTATATATATATATTATATATATATTAAATAATTAATTAGTTAATTATTTAATAGACTTTGGTTTAATTTTGAATTAAAAAGAAAGTCTAATTTTGGAGAAAATAATCTAGTTAATTAATTACGAATTAATTAATTAGATAAAAATAAGTTATTTATTTTATAATAAATAAAGTATAAAATTATCCAAAAATAGTTTGGATATTTTTAGCTCTCTTAGAAGTTGACTTGAATTAGAATTCAAAGTCAAAGTTGGAAAATACTTGATGATCAAGTAATAGGAGAGAGGGACCAAAATCCTAGCCCATAAAGGACTAGGAATTTCGGCACCCCCCTCACTATAAATAGGGGAGCTCGAGCTCCTTATGGAGCTAATTGACAATTCTTTTGGTTCATGTGTTGAACACCTTCCTTTCTCCAAGATTAAATTAAACCCTAGGTTAAGCCTAAACACTAACTAGAGAACTAGCATCCTTACTAGTTAGATTGTGATCAAGTTGGTGGACTTTCTCTAGAGACTTCAAGTTAGAAGTTTGAAGATTCGAGCTTTACCAAGGAGAGGGGATCAAGCCGCGAGAAGAGCGTTCTTGGGTGGCTTGAAACGCTTCAAGAAAGAATAAAAGAAAAGTAAGTTTTCTATCATTACGAATTTGGTTGCACGATTGCGAGTTCAAGGTCCTTTTGTTGGGAAATTTTTTTTTAAATTCCGCTGCTTTCTGATTCGTGTTTTCCAATAAGTGGTATCAGAGCCACCTCGTTAATCGTGTTTCTGATTCGTCTCAATTATTCTGAATTTGGTAGAAATTCTTAGGCTTAGATGCGAATTAGGTATTCATGAGTTCTTTTAGAAAGCCTGAAATACGAAACTGTAATTTTTCCTGAATTTCTAAAACTGTTTTTGAAAATTGTTTTAGTTGAAATTTATCAAAATCGATTTTTTTTTAATTTTGGATTGAATTGGTTTCGAGAAACCTAGACGCGAAACGAGACGCGAAACAAACGCGCGGGATTGGGACGTGCCAATGTGTAGCACGCCCTAGGCCTGCGCGCGCACGCTGCCCAGCCCCTCCCGTAACCGCGCGGGAGCCATCCCTAGGCACGCCCGCCCAGTCCGTCCCGCAACCGCGTGGGACGCCTGCACAGCCCGCCTAGTCGCGGCCGGCGGTGCTGCGCGCGGCGTGCGCACGCGAGCGGCAACTGCCGCGCGCTGTGCGTGCTGCTGGAGCGCGTCCGCGCTCGCTGCTGCGCGGCTGGGCCCTTTTTGGGCTCGTTTTCGTGTTTCGTGTTTTTCGTGTTTTCGGTCCTTAAAATCCCGATTTAATTTTATTTTAATTTTATCTTTTAAAATCAGTTTTGCTAAAATAAAATTATTTTAAAATTTTGATTAAATTGGGATTTTTGAGAAATTAAAGCGATTTGGATTTTGGGAAAATTATGAATTTTATTTTCTGAAAATAATGAAAGAATAAAATTATTAATTTTGGAAATTAATTGGAATTTTATTGGTTTATTGTTTTTCGGGTTTTATTGAAAAGGCTCTTGAACAAGAATTACATCTAAGTCGTGTTTTAAGTCATTAGGACTTGAAACGAGAATTTTAATTTATTGGTTAAATTTAAATTCTTGCAAAAGCATGTTAGGTGATCATGGGTTTTAGATCTATGTATGGTTTTAATTTATGCACATGGATGGTTTAAATTGGGGTTGGAGCCCTATAGTTGCGTTTTTCAATTGAGGTTGGAGCCTCACTTATGTGCGTACTGTTATGTGATTTATTATGTGGCTTTCCATATTACTGTTTTTGAGGCCGGGGTATGCCCCGTGTAATTGTCTAAGGCCAATATGAAGATTGAGCCTTATTACTTTATGTCTTTTTCTTTTTATTGTAATTTGAGAGTAGAGATAGGTGGTGAGGTTTTATTTTCTTTTTGGAGACAATGCACCCATGGAGTAAGATGGACCACATTCAAGTAACAAGGAGGCCATAAGTGAAGACCCTTCAAAATGTTAGGGAGGGGAATCTCAATTGTTAAATGTAATAGAGATAGGGCTCGTATTTTGTTACCGCTTTCCCTTATGTGATTTAAACTGTTTATGTGGCATGTATGTTAGAACTTGTGATTGTGGAGTGGCTCCCACATATCACGCATAAGATAGGTAGAACCCATGATCATTACATGTTAGTGTCATGCTAGGACATGTTATCTGTTTATGTGCTTGTTTGATATGCATTTAAGTGTACTTGCATTAATCAAGACTAATAAAATTGGATAACATATATGTTGGTGAGGTTGAACCGGACAACTCTCCGGTTGATTCGAAAATTCCCATTAAATATTAAGCTAATTTCGAAAAAATAGGTGTTTAATTCGAGATGCAAATTTTGAATTAAATTCCTAGCATTCCATCAATAGGTTTTAAGTTTAGTAAGTAAAGCTAGTTATTGTCCGCGAGTCGTGGGATAGCTAGTGGAGCTTATTAGTTCTTAGTTACCTAATTAATCATTTTTAAATGGTCAATATTTCGTGGTCAATTTTAGCAAGGACGATGTCCGCGAGTCGTGGGTCGTTCGAACTAAGTTTTGGTCATGATCTTATGATTGATGGGTCTTGCTTAACGCCTAAGTAAATATGGATGTCGCACGAGTCGTGGGTCCATATTGAAAGATAGGTGATGCAAAAACAATTACTAAGAATTCTAAAGGTGTTAGAATTGGTAAGTTGTACCTACCTAGGGTTCTTACTTAGAATGTCCGCGAGTCGTGGGTTCGAGGTAAAATGCCTAGGATCTTAGTACCCATTGGGAAACGTGTTCCTCTTAGATCTTTGGGAATTCTAGATCTTTGAAAAACAGTGGGAGCTACATTAGATTAAAGACCTTATCTTTTGTATATCGTTATAATTCAGCATGCTCACTAGTTCTCTGTTTTACCATTTAGGTCGTAGATTCTGTGATTCTCTACGTGTTTTGAAATGGCAACCAAAAACCCTATTGTATCGATCCTCGAGTCAAACAAGTTGACTGGTCCCAACTATTCTGATTGGCTGAGGAATCTAAAAATCATTTTAGATTCTGAGAAGAGAACTTATGTTCTCTTCGAAGGGGAGCCTAGTCCCGAAGGGGAGGCTCCCACTCGGGCTGAGCGGGACGCGATTCAGAAGTGGAAGGATGATAATCTCCAAGCCCGTTGCCTTATGTTGGCTAACATGTCTCCGGACTTGCAAAGGCAACATGAGGCCATGGAATTTGCTTGGGAGATTTACGACCACTTAGAGCAACTTTACCGCCCTCATGAACGTGTTACAAGGTATAACACATCAAAGGAATTGTTCCACTTGAGAATGAGGGAAGGTTCAAGTGTCCATGAATATGGACTTAAGTTTCTTGCCCTTACTGAGAAACTTGCTTCCATGGACATGCCACTGAAAGATGAGCTTTCAGTGGATTTGTTGCTAGCTTCGCTCCCACCATCATTCAACCCATTTGTCCTTAACTTCAACATGAATCATGCTGGTGCTACTGTAGCTGAGCTGATTAGTCAGCTTGTGACTGCTGAAAGCACGATCAAGAAGGACAATAAGGTTTTGATGGTGAATGCTCCATCTTCCTCTTCTGGGCCTTCTAAAGGTGAGGGCAAGAAAGCCCAAAAGAAGAAGAAGAAACCCCTTAGGCCCACTGATGGCATTTCGAAGGGGAAGGCCCAAAAGAAGAAGCGTGATCAGAAAGAGGATGTTTGCTTCCATTGTGGCAAAGCGGGACATTGGAGGAGAAACTGCCCAGAGTACAAGTCTACTCTAAAGAAAGGTATATTTCTCGTTGAAGTAAATCTTTCTATTAATTCTAGTTCTTGGGTACTTGATACCGGTTGTGGAACTCATATCTGTAATGATGTACAGATGCTAAGTGAAGTCCAACAACTCAAAGAAGGAGAATGTGTCTTGAAGATCGGCGATGGCTCAAACGTTGAAGCTCGAGCTTTAGGCACAATTAGATTAGATTTAGGTAGTTTTGAGTTAGTATTAAATAAAGTCCTTTATGTACCGAGCATTATTCGTAATATAATTTCAGTTCCAATATTAGATTGTGAAGGTTATGAAACTTATATTAAGAACGGTAAATACTTTATCAAACGGAACAACTCTTCCGTTCATATCGGTACTCTAAGTAATGGACTTTACCTAACTCAAAATATCAATATTATGAATATACAACGAGAAACAAAGCGTAAGAGAGATGACAAAGTTTCAGCTCCCTTATGGCACGCTAGATTAGGACACATTTCCAAGAACAGAATTAGCAAGATAAACACTTTAGGATCATTCTCTGAAAATGATCTCAAAGAGTTGACTTCTTGCGAATCCTGTCTCAAAGGAAAGATGTCCAAAGTTCCTTTTAAAGGAACTGTGGAACGTGCCACTAAGGTTTTGGATTTGATCCATACTGATGTTTGTGGACCGCTTAGTGTAAGCACTAGAAGCAATCATCAGTATTTCATAACCTTTACTGATGACTTTAGTCGGTATGGTTATGTATACTTAATGAAGTATAAATCTGAAGCTTTTGTGAAATTCTTAGAATTTCAAAAGGAGGTTGAGAACCAAACTGGTCACAAGATCAAAGCACTTCGATCTGATCGAGGAGGCGAGTATCTTAGTGAAGAATTCCTTAATCATCTCAAAGATAATGGGATTATCTCTCAGTGGACTCCTCCGGGAACTCCTCAGCTTAATGGAGTTTCTGAGAGAAGGAATCGAACCCTACTTGATATGGTTCGTTCCATGATGAGTTTCACTGACTTACCACCTTTTTTCTGGGGTTATGCCCTAGAAAGTGCAGCAAAGATTCTGAATCTAGTTCCCTCTAAGTCAGTCCCCAAGACGCCCTATGAAATGTGGCATGGTAAAATCCCTAGTTATTCTTACTTAAGAATTTGGGGTTGTCCTGCTTACATGAAGAGGACAGTGGGAGATAAGTTAGAATCTCGTTCTAACTTATGCTACTTTGTAGGTTATCCTAAGGAATCCATAGGATACTATTTCTATGATCAATCTGAGCAAAAGGTGTTTGTTTCCAGAAATGCCACTTTTCTTGAGGAACCGTTCCTTAAAGAAAAGAAAGGCAAGACCATAGAATTAGAAGAAGTACAAAGTGACCCCACACCACCCACTGAAGAAACGTCCCACTCTGATCAACCACAACCAATCACGAATTTCGATATATATGAAAATCCTCCTCTAAGGCGTTCTGAACGCACTCCTAGATAGCCGGAGAGATGGTATGGATTCTTCCATGAAATCTCTCAAAAGGATAATGATCCTTTAACATATGAGGAGGCACTTTCAGATTCTGACTCTGAACAGTGGATAGAAGCCATGAAATCCGAAATGGATTCCATGAACTCCAACCAAGTTTGGACCTTGGTAGATTTGCCTGATGGGGTCAAACACATAGGTTGCAAATGGATCTTTAAGAGAAAGCTTGGAGTTGATGGAAGCATTGCAGCCTACAAGGCAAGACTGGTTGCAAAAGGATTCACTCAAAGACCCGGCGTAGACTTTGACGAAACCTTTTCACCAGTTGCAATGCAAAAGTCCATTCGAATCATGCTTGCCATTGCTGCATATTATGACTATGAGATATGGCAAATGGATGTGAAAACTGCCTTTCTCAATGGTGACATTGACAAAGACATTTATATGGAGCAACCCGTAGGTTTCACATTCAGTGGGAGTGAGCAAAAGGTTTGCAAACTCCAAAGATCAATCTATGGATTGAAACAGGCTTCTAGGAATTGGAACATTCGATTTGATGAATCGGTCAAAGCGTTTGGCTTCATCCAAATTTCGAATGAATCATGTGTGTATAGAAAGGAATTGGAGACCTCAGTGCAATTCTTAGTACTTTATGTTGATGACATCCTTCTTATTGGGAATTCGAAGGATGACATGAAAGTGACTAAGTTATGGTTATCGAACCAATTCGAGATGAAAGATCTTGGTGATGCGTCCTATATCCTTGGAATTAAAATCTATAGAGATAGATCTAGAAGGTTAATAGGACTATCACAATCGATATACATTGACAAAGTATTGAAGAGATTCAATATGGAGTCAGCAAAGGTTAAGAACCTTCCTATGAGTGTAGGAACATATCTTTCAAAGAAGATGTGTCCTAAGACTAACCTTGAGAAGGAGAGAATGACTCATACACCTTATGCGTCAGCAATAGGTAGCATAATGTATGCAATGTTATGTACTCGACCGGATGTGGCTTATGCACTTAGTGTAACGAGTCGTTTCCAATCTGACCCTGGAGATGGTCACTGGGCTGCCGTGAAGAATATTCTTAAGTACTTGAAAAGTACTAAAGATTTATTCTTAGTTTACGGAGGTCAGAAAGATCTTACTGTCGAAGGATACTACGATGCAAGCTTTGCATCTGACTTAGATGATTTTAAGTCAATGTCAGGATACATTTTCTGCCTAAACGGCGGAGCAGTGAGTTGGAAGAGTTCCAAGCAAACAACCACTGCAGATTCGACCACTGAGGCCGAATACTTAGCTGCAAATGATGCAGCTAAGGAAGGTGTTTGGATTAGAAACTTCATTCAAGAGTTGAATGTTGTTCCTAGCATGAAAGACCCCATTACTGTGTTTTGTGACAACACTGGGGCGGTTGCTCAAGCAAGAGAACCAAGATCTCACCAACGGACCAAACACATTATGAGGAAGTATCACCTAATCCGTGATATTATCAAAAGAGGAGATGTGCTAATTGAGAGGGTCACATCAGCAGAGAACGTGGCAGATCCACTTACTAAACCCCTTAGTCGAGAAGCTTTCCAAAGTCATCTTCAGAAGATGGGACTTAGAGTAGCTTTAGAATGGCTTTGACGGGCAAGTGGGAGATTGTTAGGAATAGTGCCCTAGAAAGCCGATTGTATATCCGCTTTGTACTTTTCCTTATTGTAATCACAGACAATCTTTGAATGAAATAACGAATTGAGGCAACACTTCTTTATATGCTCTTGTTTGGTATGCGTTTACTTTAGCTGTGCATGTATGAGAACTCCCATAATCCTGATGACTTTAGGACTCTACCATTTAGGTGAAATGGTTCATGAAACGAGCCCTATATCACATAAGTCATGATTAGTAAAATACTCCAAGCCGATGAGTCCTACAGACAGTGGGAGTGTCAACCTGACTCCTCTAAGGCTTGCTTGTGGGATCACGCCCTTAAGAAGGACCACCTTGTTTCATAGAGGTGGAAAGTGTATAGTTGATACGTGCGTGATACATGAGGGTGCTTACTTAAATAAGTAAGTTCACTGAGGTGCCCCGTGTGAGAACATTCCTAAATGGGAAAGGAAGTTTCTATTTCAGGAAATGGAAACTTCCAGATTAGGAAATATCTCACGAGTCATTGATATGATTAATTGATCCTTAGACTTGAGGTTCCTTGTCACTTTATGAGTTAACTCTGTAGTCTTAGGTATAAGCTTTAAAGGGTGTCGCCTTAGACAACTGATTCAAGGCTTATGCTGGGGCTGCACAAGTGATTCATGAAAGTGAATGAGAATAAAGAAAGGACCTATACTTGCATTTGCAAGGTGATCTCTTATTGTGTAAGTCATTCATATGCCATATGGAGTCCTTGGCCAAGGCAGTAGATCAAGACATCAAGAAAAGGGTTTCTTGGATTGAGATCAAATGGATATGAAATGCACTTAGCTTTAAGACCGGATTATTAGGGTTCTGATTATTCCCTTGCCTTAGATCTTGGTTGAGAGATAGTAAGTAGGAGGATTGTATCTCACATGAATCAATGACTTAAAGGTTCTGTCGAATCCGAACATTCCAATTCAGCTAGGGGTTAAACACCTGTTGCTAGACTATGGTCGTTTAATCTGTGGACTGATTAATTAATTAGTGAATTAATTAATTAGGGTCACTGCTAATTGAATTGAGAACCTAGAGGGTCACACCCAACAACTTGGTTACATGAGTTGAGGCTTGAAAATGATTAAACGAGTTAATCGGGCCAAGAGGGTTCCACACGTGTGAAGTCACACGTGTGGCTCACGTGAGTGACATGTGTCACTGTGACACGTGTCACACACGTGTGTATATATATATATTATATATATATTAAATAATTAATTAGTTAATTATTTAATAGACTTTGGTTTAATTTTGAATTAAAAAGAAAGTCTAATTTTGGAGAAAATAATCTAGTTAATTAATTACGAATTAATTAATTAGATAAAAATAAGTTATTTATTTTATAATAAATAAAGTATAAAATTATCCAAAAATAGTTTGGATATTTTTAGCTCTCTTAGAAGTTGACTTGAATTAGAATTCAAAGTCAAAGTTGGAAAATACTTGATGATCAAGTAATAGGAGAGAGGGACCAAAATCCTAGCCCATAAAGGACTAGGAATTTCGGCACCCCCCTCACTATAAATAGGGGAGCTCGAGCTCCTTATGGAGCTAATTGACAATTCTTTTGGTTCATGTGTTGAACACCTTCCTTTCTCCAAGATTAAATTAAACCCTAGGTTAAGCCTAAACACTAACTAGAGAACTAACATCCTTACTAGTTAGATTGTGATCAAGTTGGTGGACTTTCTCTAGAGACTTCAAGTTAGAAGTTTGAAGATTCGAGCTTTACCAAGGAGAGGGGATCAAGCCGCGAGAAGAGCGTTCTTGGGTGGCTTGAAACGCTTCAAGAAAGAATAAAAGAAAAGTAAGTTTTCTATCATTACGAATTTGGTTGCACGATTGCGAGTTCAAGGTCCTTTTGCTGGGAAAATTTTTTTATATTCCGCTGCTTTCTGATTCGTGTTTTCCAACATCTTCTACGGCAGAAGAAGTGTCGGATGAGGAGGAGGTTACTACCCAAGAACCTCAACAACAACTAGAGCCAATTGCAATTAGAAGGACCAGACGAGAAATTCAGAAACCAGCTCGTTTTGTTGACATGGTAGCCTGTGCACTTCCTGTAGTTGATGATGTTCCATCCACATTTTTAGAAGCTGTTCGGAGCTCAGAAAACAATAGATGGAAAGACGCAATGGAGGAAGAGATGCAATCTCTTCAGAAAAATAAGACATGGAAGTTGGCACAACTACCGATGGGAAAGAAGGAAATTGGTTGCAAATGGGTATTTGCAAAGAAAGAAGGATTTCCTAACAAAGATGATGTTCGCTACAAGGCAAGGTTGGTAGCTAAAGGCTACGCTCAGAAGGAGGGAGTTGATTACAATGAAGTGTTTTCTCCAGTTGTTAAGCACTCCTCCATTAGAATTTTGTTGGCCTTGGTAGCGCAGTTGAATTTGGAGCTAGCTAAACTCGATGTGAAAACCGCATTCCTTCACGGTGACTTGGAAGAGGAAATCTATATGTCTCAGCCAGATGGATACAAAGTTGTTGGTAAAGAAAATTGGGTGTGCAAACTAGACAATCGTTGTACGGATTGAAGTAATCGCCGAGACAATGGTACAAACGATTTGATAAGTTTATGTTGGGTCAAAGGTACACAAGGAGCAAGTACTACCACTGTGTGTATTTACGCGGGCTACAAGATGGAACCTACATCTACCTACTCTTATATGTTGATGATATGCTGATAGCATCAAAGAGCCAAGGTGAAATTGACAAGTTGAAGGCTCAATTGAGTAAAGAGTTTGAGATGAAGGATTTGGGAGAAGCCAAGAAGATTCTCGGAATGGAGATAAGTAGGGATCGGCAGAGAGGCAAGCTTTGGCTGACTCAGAAGCAGTATTTGAACAAAGTACTACAACGGTTTGGTATATGTCAAGATACAAAACCTGTAGGTACTCCGCTTGCCCCTCATTTAAAGCTTAGTAGCCAGTTATCTCCGAAGATGGAAGAAGAACGAGAGTACAAGACAAAAGTCCCACATGCGAATGCAATTGGTAACCTGATGTATGTAATGGTGTGTACAAGACCGGATATTTCACAAGCTGTTGGCATAGTGAGCAGATATATGCATGATCCTGGAAAGGCTCACTGGCAAGTTATGAAATGGATTCTACGGTATATTCAAGATACCGTAGATGTTGGTTTATTGTTTGAGCGGGATGAAACACTTGGTCAAACCATAGTTGGATACTGTGATTCTTACTATGCTGGAGATTTGGATAAACGAAGATCTACAACTGGCTACTTGTTCACTTTAGCGAAGGCGCCAGTTAGTTGGAAGTCGACCTTACAGTCAACGGTGGCATTGTCTACGACAGAGGCAGAGTATATGGCCGTTACAAAAGCTGTAAAGGAAGCAATTTGGCTTCAAGGACTGCTTGAAGATTTGAGAATTGGTCAAAAACACCTCCCGGTGTATTGTGACAGTCAAAGTGCTATTCATTTAGCGAAGAACCAAACTTTTCATTCAAGGACGAAGCATATTGATGTTCGCTATCACTTTGTGTGGGAAATTCTCGAAGAAGAGCAGGTTGTTCTTCAGAAGATTCGGACTACGGAGAATCCTGCAGATATGATGACCAAGGTGGTGACAAATGCCAAGTTTAAACATTGTTTGGACTTGGTTAATATCCTGCACTTTTGATTTGGCGCCTGCAGGCGCATTTGGAGGCACTACTACCTGTTTGGAGAGAGAGAGAAAGTTCGTTTGTGTTTGGTGGGACCACAAATTGTGCCAAGGTGGAGATTTGTTGGTTTGTGGCATAATATTGTATCCCACATTGGAAGACTAGTTTAGGGCAAGAGTTGTTTTGTCCCACATTGGTTTTTTGTAATAGGTTGGGGAGGACCTAACACTATAAATAAGCTCCTCCCCCTTCTAGCTTAGTGCATCGAAACAAAGTCTCTCTCTACTTTGTAATATTTCTTAAGTGAAATATATTTTGAGTAGTGCTCGAGGACGTAGGCTATTTTTGCCGAACCTCGTAAATTTGGTGTTTCTTTATTTACGCATTTTCAATAGTTTATTTTTGAGTTATATTTAGTTTTATTTTGCCTGATTTTTCCTTTGTGAATTTTAGGCATTATATTTCTAAATATTTGTTCGCCGCTTCCGCAACAGTGTTTTCACAGTTGTAATAAGTTAAATACTATAAATCTTGTATAATATGATCAGTTCTGACGATAATAGAGTTGTAATTCTGGTCCAATTCTAAAGTGATGGGAAAGTAAATTAGTTAGTGTCCTAATTGAACTGGAAAAGAAAGCATCTCTTGGGTGTGGAATATGGGGCAATTACAATTTGAACTTAATTTGATCAAATCAGTGTGATGAGAAGAAGAATGTTTTATACTTGTCATTGATGGAAATTAAATTTAGGAATAGTAACAAATTAAATAATAATTCTAATTAATACATGTGTCCTTATAATTTGTTGAGTTCGACTGAGCAAGGTTTGGATTACACTTTTCCTGAAAGTTGAGCTGCCCCCAAAAGAAATTAATCCATGACGAATAATTTCTCAACACTCTCCCCGATAGCCCAAACTTATATAGTTGAGAAAACTAGTCTGTTTTTATTTTATTTGTTGAATCATAATTTCAGTTTGACATATACAATTATTTCACTAAAAATTCGTATTGCATAGTGATAGTAGAACTATTTGGAGATTCTGACAAGTTAAAAGAAATTGAATCAGATGGTGTTACTTTGGAGATGAGAGATAGAAACTCATGAATCACAATCCAAAGTATGAAAAAGACAAATCAGAAGATACACAAGATTTATAGTATCTAACTTATTACAACTGTGAAAACACTATAATTGAATAAGTTAAATACTAGTTGGAAAAGTTAGTTCACTGAAATTGAAATCTACATACATATGACTATTGTAACAACTAATGTAAGAGTTTGAATGTTTTAGATGATGAATCCTCATTCGTTGAATAAGAGAGGTCTTCCAAAAGAGATATTGAACCCCAACCATTTGAATGTTTGAAAAGTTCGCACTTTTTGAAGTTCCACTTTACCATCTGCCAGCTTTTTGTACCAATGACTATACACAAAGTTGAGGCCTAAAAACCATGTTTTAATAACAAAAGAATCTAAGATAGGTCAAATTTCTTAAAAGCACAAGGAAACAATTTGCCAATTTATCAAAAACAAACGCGACTCTGCAAAAGGGTAACAGATGTAAATGTCTAGTACAAGATATGACTGCAACAACTAATTGATTTTCGTTTATACCTTTTAGCTATGTAAAAATATACAAATTTATGTTACATAGTTTAGTACTACAATATTTAATTAACACATAATTATCTTGAAATTGCACCTCAAACGTGGGTATTAATGTTGATTCTCTTCACCTCCCTTTGTTATAACATTTCTTCTGACCGTTTTAGTGACCAATACGGATTGAGGAAATTGCAATTTTTGTATACCAACTCACCCTAATTTGTAATTTTGGTACAAAAAAATTTTCATTAAAAAAACTAGTCCATAATTTTGAAAGTTCGCAATTTCATGCATTATCTAACCCGAATAGATATGACCCGTCAGAAACCCACCCGAAACTTGCAAAAACCGCTTCGTGGCAAATTCTCCAATGGGCAAGTGGAGATCCGGGTGGATTTTTCGGCGGGTCATATCTATTCGGATCAAATAGTACATGAAATTGTAAACTTTTATAGTTATGAACTATTTTTTTCAGCAAAAAAATTTTTTGTATCAAAATTACGAATTAGGGTGAGTTGATATAAAAAATGCAGTTTCCCCTATTGTTACACCGGTGAAAGTTGCCTAGGCTTGACTCGGCGGTTGGACGAGTCAAGGTTGCGAGATGGTGCTTGCTTGGTGAAGGATCATCGAATTGAAGTGCTTTGGCGCAATGCAAAGCACCTTGTCCCGATAAAGCTTGGCTTGGATGCAAGGATTTTGGATGTTGATGCTTGGCGGCTGGGCGTCAAGCAAGACCGTGCGAATGTGTTTTGCATGGTGCGCGCAAGTCTTGGTGGATTGCGCAAGTGTCCCGTAATGTTGGTGCATGGGAAGTAATTGTTCCGCAAGGGTTGGCTAAGTTGATTGTTGCTGTGCGGATGGTTCCGGTAGACTTAGGCCGTTGAGTGCTTTGTCCCGCAACGCTAGGATGATGGTGCGCGCACTAAGCAAAGGTTGTGCGCGCAAGGCAGCGGGAAGCAGGCGGCAAGGTTGGGAGTAAGCGCGCAAGCGCGCGCCTATGTGCGGGACTAATGTGCGCGCGCGCGCAAGGCTGCGCGCAGCGCCTAGGCGCGCCCGCACTAGGCTGGCAACAACTCAAATCTTGGCGGGAACGGTTACTTCGGCGGGAACGGTTATGGGGCGAATTCCAGCAGCTCCTAGGCGCCAAAAGCAGTCCGATTTGAGTGAGCTTTGGCTTGGGCGGTTGGCTGGCATAACCGCCAAGTTAGTGGGCGAGATGGGCTGATTAATGGGGCGGTTATGGGCAATTTTGGGCGGGAAAATTGCCCAGCTTTGAGTGCTTGAAATTTGAATTCGCCTAGGCGGTTGGGGCTGTCAACCGCACAGTTTTGTAGGCTTTTATAAGCCAAGTTGTGCACGATTTTGAGAGGAGTGGAGCGTCCCAATAATGTGTACAAGTGAGGGTGTCCTTTTGTATATTGCATCGGAATGAATATATTGAAAAGGTTGGGCGTAAGCCCGTAAATTCGAGTGTTGCTTTAATTTCAGCAAGTGTGTGTGCGTGGGGCTTGTTGAATTATAGATGCAATGCGTAGGGCTTGTCTTGTTGGGAACTTGATCCCCCAAAACGAGGGAAAAACACGAGTGTTGGGTTCAATCTTTGGGAAACACGAGTGTACGTGAGTTTTGGGATAAGGCTGAGGGGATTTGTGAGGAATTCCTGCCGGATGGAGTCGGACTTGCGCGAAAAATTTTATGTCGAAGTTCGACCCCGTCACAATTGGTATCAGAGCCTCGTTTGGGGTTCTGAACCGACCAAGTTTGTTCGTGGAGATCAAGCTTGAAGCGTGCACGATGAAGGTCTTGGCTTGGGAGGAAGATCTGCACGCAAGGATGAAGATGGTGATGTGCTTGGTGGCGTTGCTGTCAGAAAATGGGAGTGGTGCGCGACTCCTATCCGCTGCGTGAATCTCTATATTTGAAGGTGAAAAAGGATGAAGATGGTGGCCGAAATCCTTGAGTACATGCTAGGATTTCGAATTTCATGGCTGATGCAAAGGTCATGAGAAATCCGAGTCGTTGAGGCGGCTTGGTCCACTTCTTTTCAAAAAATTCGTGGGCAAGATGCATGGATTTCGAAGTGGGTGAATCTTTGGTTGAAAATCCGAAGATTCGAGGGCTGGAACAAGGTTTGAACGAATCTCTTGAAGGTGTTGCTGTTAGAACCGTTGTGGATCTGACTTCCTTGGTCTAGATCTTTAAGGTGGCGGTTATCTTTGGCTTGAGTTCGTTGTTGGCATGAATTTTGAGTTTCAGAGGGTGTTGGTCGAGTTGAGTAGGCCACGAATCTGAAATTCGTGCTAAGGAGATGGACTTATGGGATGCAAAGAAGGCAAAACGAGGAAGAGAAAGGCTGTGCGTGGCTGCCGTTCAAAGAAGGAGAATTCCAGACCCTAGATCTACTTTGCGTGGTAGATCTTGTGCAGAAAACTTGATGATGGCGAAAGTCTGCACAAAGGAGTTGTTGAGGCGACTCCAAGTTGCTGCGTTGAAGGGTCCTTGGCCGAAAAAGCAAGGAAGATAGCGGAGCAAAGGCGGATCCATGCGGGAATGTGGATCTCTTGAAGATTTCGTTGGGGGACGAAGTCATATGAGTCGGTGAGCGATTCATAACCATGGATGCTTGTTCTTTGTGCTAAAAATCAAAGGCAAGTGGCGGATTTGAAGATCCAAGCGTGTGTGGGGTTGGATCTTGAACCTGGTTTCGTTTGGGAAGAAATCAGCCGGCATTATTCGAAGTTAGTCAAGGATGTGGCCAAAATTTTGGTCCTTGGCATGGACAGTTTCGAGGTATTGCTGTCCCGCTTGATAACTTGTTCAAGGTGTCGGGTTTCCTTAGAAATTTGCAAGGTTGCAACGTGGCTATGTTGAGTTGGAATGGTCCGTGAGATGAGAGGCGGAGTCCATTGCATAGACGAAGTGTTGTTGAATGGTACCGAGGCAAAGAAGGAAACAAAGCAAATTGGTGTGGCGTGAAGGCTGATCTCAAAGCCTAAAACGAGATCTAAGAAGCCTTAACACATTGATTTTTGAAGGAAGGATGAGGGAAGGCAACGGGCAACCGGTCAAGTGAAATGGCTCGTTTCATCCATTCCAGGCATGTCAAAAGGGGATTGATGCAGTCTTGTGCGGGAGAAGGCTGTCGTGTTTGATGGGTTTTCAAACAAAACAACCAAGTGGATCGAGTTTGGTTGAGCAAAGCCAAGGGAAGGACGGATCGTGCTCGGATTTGTTAAGGAAAGTCCCACAAATTTCCTAACAAATGGATTCTGTTGCAAGTGATGGTGGGATTGGACAGAATTGGTTCGTCGATGGCAAAGTTGATCTTGGTGGGCAAAATCAACAAACGGGGTTTGATCTTAAAATACTCCGGGGCAAAGGCGTGAAGATTGGGAAGTTGGCGCTAATGTCCGAATATAAAGCTGCTTTGGAAAGAGCTTAAGGCAAGAAGTTCAAGGTTGGAACCACGGGCAAGAGATTGTCCGACGAGGGCGTCGGATTCTTCAAGTGGGGGTGGTTTGTTACACCGGTGAAAGTTGCCTAGGCTTGACTCGGCGGTTGGACGAGTCAAGGTTGCGAGATGGTGCTTGCTTGGTGAAGGATCATCGAATTGAAGTGCTTTGGCGCAATGCAAAGCACCTTGTCCCGATAAAGCTTGGCTTGGATGCAAGGATTTTGGATGTTGATGCTTGGCGGCTGGGCGTCAAGCAAGACCGTGCGAATGTGTTTTGCATGGTGCGCGCAAGTCTTGGTGGATTGCGCAAGTGTCCCGTAATGTTGGTGCATGGGAAGTAATTGTTCCGCAAGGGTTGGCTAAGTTGATTGTTGCTGTGCGGATGGTTCCGGTAGACTTAGGCCGTTGAGTGCTTTGTCCCGTAACGCTAGGATGATGGTGCGCGCACTAAGCAAAGGTTGTGCGCGCAAGGCAGCGGGAAGCAGGCGGCAAGGTTGGGAGTAAGCGCGCAAGCACGCGCCTATGTGCGGGACTGATGTGCACGCGTGCGCAAGGCTGCGCGCAGCGCCTAGGCGCGCCCGCACTAGGCTGGCAGCAACTCAAATCTTGGCGGGAACGGTTACTTCGGCGGGAACGGTTATGGGGCGAATTCCAGCAGCTCCTAGGCGCCAAAAGCAGTCCGATTTGAGTGAGCTTTGGCTTGGGCGGTTGGCTGGCATAACCGCCAAGTTAGTGGGCGAGATGGGCTGATTAATGGGGCGGTTATGGGCAATTTTGGGCGGGAAAATTGCCCAGCTTTGAGTGCTTGAAATTTGAATTCGCCTAGGCGGTTGGGGCTGTCAACCGCACAGTTTTGTAGGCTTTTATAAGCCAAGTTGTGCACGATTTTGAGAGGAGTGGAGCGTCCCAATAATGTGTACAAGTGAGGGTGTCCTTTTGTATATTGCATCGGAATGAATATATTGAAAAGGTTGGGCGTAAGCCCGTAAATTCGAGTGTTGCTTTAATTTCAGCAAGTGTGTGTGCGTGGGGCTTGTTGAATTATAGATGCAATGCGTAGGGCTTGTCTTGTTGGGAACTTGATCCCCCAAAACGAGGGAAAAACACGAGTGTTGGGTTCAATCTTTGGGAAACACGAGTGTACGTGAGTTTTGGGATAAGGCTGAGGGGATTTGTGAGGAATTCCTGCCGGATGGAGTCGGACTTGCGCGAAAAATTTTATGTCGAAGTTCGACCCCGTCACACCTATCCTGATGAGTGATTGAGTAATTGATATTAAATTAATCTCTAACCAATTTGTCCTTAAAATGTAAGTCCAATTATCATTAACCACACATAAATTCGATTTGTATGCGTGATGCATCAATATAAAAACATTTTTAAAATCAATAGAAAAATATATCCACAAGACAAAACATGAATAAAAGTATATAAAGTTATAGAGAGGAAATGTAAAATGTAGTTTTAATATTAGGCAAATTACATCAAACGCCTAAAATTAAGTGAAATTACAAACTAATTCTTAGTTTTGAGAAATTAAGATATTGCACCTACATTTAAAATAAATGTTTAAAACTTTCAGAAATACATCCACATACCGTTTCAACAGAAGTATTTAATTTTATTTTTACAATTCTTACGCATTTATTGTGAATGTGATCATGGGTTATGCCTAACTAGTATATATCCCGTGCTACGCACGGAGTGATCAATTCAAATTGAAAATGAAATAAACAAAAATTTCAAATGAATGAGATACAGAGTTTTAAAAAATCACAAATTCGTGAATGTATAAATTACAATTCAATAACTTGGTTCAACCTACAAAATATGCAATCCAATTACTCTTGGTAGCCTACAAAATATGCAAAACAAATGGGCAGTTTGAAATAACTCTCTATCAGTTTGGAATATTTTTACTTAACTCCCCCTAAAATTATACTACATAATAATTGATAGGATATAAATACGACATTAGAACGTTTTAGTACTACATTTTGTGAAAATTATACAACATATTTTGAGAAGTATTTTAAGTACTACATTATGTGAAAATCATACGATATTTTGCCCAAATGGGAAGTTAAGTAAAAAAATGGAAAAATTACAATTTTAGTCTCATTGGATTCAAACCGTTTCAATAAAGGTCCCATTGGTTTAAAATTCCAAAATACATCCCATTTGATTCTAAAACATTGCAAGATTAGTCTCATATTTGATCAACTAACAAAATAATTACCTATTTCATTAGTGTCTATCTTTTTTGCTTATTTTATTGGGAAATAACCTTTTTTTATAAAATATTTTATTTTCACTCGTATTTCTCTTAGTTTCAATATTTTATTTTCGTTCATATTTCTCCTATTTTTCATCCCATTTCTACTGTCTCATTAAGGAGTTCTTTTTCAAAAAATTAATTATTTTCACCCCCATATCTGTTGATTTCCATCAAAATTTTCTATCTTTTTATTAAGAGTATTTTTTTTTTTCCAAATTCTACATTACTCTTAATAAAAATTAAAAAGAACTTCAAAATTTTCAATGTTTTTATTTATAGGGGAGGAAATAAAAATTATTGTTTGGCACATTTATATGATTTTTTTAAGTAAGAAATGAAAATCTCCTTTTCGATTACTCATTAGAGGACTTATTTATTTATTTATTTTTTGTTATGAGTATTTTTAATTTTTATTAAGAGTGATGGGTTCAGAAATGGGTTGATCCGAATCCGATCACTTTACGATTTGTATTTTGTGGAGGAAACCACCGGAGCTTCGCCGGAAAAGAGAAAGGGGTTCAACCTGTTGGGACAAGCACAAGAAAAGTCAGAAGGCCAAGCTGGGGGAACTGGGGGTGATACCCAGTTTGGCTCTCCGACGCTCAAGTCAGTTCAGTGTATGAAGAAATGTAAGTTCAGTCACAGTTGCCGTGATGAAGAATGCTTACCAGTGTAGAAGATGACTTTGGCTATTTATAGTTGAGGGTCAAGGGCCCTTTGGTCATTTGCCTCAAGTGGTCCTGGCCGAATGTTGCCCTAACACGTGGCGCTGTGAGAGAGAAACCTAGGAGGAATCTTCTGCAAAAGCGGCCAAAAGTTAGTGCTGGCAACAGTGGCAGGTGCGCGGGCATGTACGTTGTGTCAGAGAGCCATTTGGGTGGTTGGTAACGAGGGCTTAAGAGCGCGCTCGTGACAACCTGGAGTATTGGAGGCCAAGATATCCGCTGAGGGGATGAAGGCTCCAGTTCAGGCGACGAGCCAAAGGGAAGGCCACTCTGAGGGAATGTGGCGCTCGAAGAGGGCTTCCTTGGCATGTGGTCGTGCCAATCATTTAGCATGTAGGACGCTCGTGGGAGTGATAGCGCTCGTTGGGCTTAACTCCTGAAGAAGGATTGCGCTCGTTGTGCTTAGCGCTCGTGTGATGATAGGTGCAGCCTTGGGGAGACAGATGTCACCATCTTGGGGATGCCACGTGTCCTAACATGGGACGATCGTATTTTGACCCCATCAAAGAGTATTTTTCTATCATTTTATTAAAGAGTTCTTTTTTAAAAAAATTACATTTTCCCCCCTCATAAATGAAAACATTGTTTGGCACATTTATATATATATATATATATAATATATGATACTTTTGATGTGAGAAATGAAAATCTCCTTTTGAATTATTTAAAATAAGAGTTATTTATTTCATTGTAATCCATAGTGCATTATAGAAATTTTAAAAAAAAATACTCATAATAAAAAAATAGAAAATTTTGGAGCGCCAGGAAATCCCATTTTCGAGCGCAAGGCGTTTTAGGAAACGGCCAAGGCCTATTAGGACTTTCTCTGTAGGAGATCCCGTTTTCGAGCGCAAGGCGTTTTAAGAAACAGCCAAGGCCTACTAGGATTTTCTTCATAATCTTCTTCCAACTTGCTTAATTGGTTGTGAGCGTAACCAGTCTATCCTTATGAGGGCGTCCCCCCATGTGGAGTAGAGCGCTGGCAAGTGTAACCCATACGAGATAACAGCATACATAATGGAATGGGTTGCCAGCCACGCTCGCAAAGACGAGGGACGTGGGACTTATCCATTCAAGCAACCAAGGAAACAGGTGTAATAGAGAAATTAAAAAGATTATATTACCTCTTGAGATTGGAAGTACATAGAACCCGTCAAAGAGGGTTGTTACATCAGGGTTTGCAAAGAGCCTTTAAACATAAAACTGCCGGAGGTTACATGCGTTCCAAGGGCGAGGCAAGCGCTCACCTTGAAGTGTCTCCAGGGTGTAAGTGTTGTTAGCTCTGAGCTGTATGACTTTGAATGGGCCTTCCCAATTGGGATCCAATTTCCCTACGTGCTTGGATACTTCCACTTTCTTCAAAACCAAGTCTCCCAACTGGAAAGTTCTTTCTCTCACACGCTTGTTGTACTGTTGAGCCACAGAGGCTTTATAATGGTGAATCTTAGCCCAGGCCTTGTCTCTCCTTTCATCCAGCAAATCCAACTCCAGGCTCCTGTTGCCATCGTTGAGCTGAGGCTCGAAATAGCCTACACGAGCGGATTCATTTACTATCTCCGCCGGTATCATTGCTTCTGATCCATAAACGAGCGCGTAAGGAGTTTCTCCAGTGGCCGCTCGTGGGGTGGTGCGATAAGCCCAAAGCGCTCCTTGTAGCTCTTCAGCCCATTCACTTTTCTTGCTCTCAAGCATGGTTTTCAGATGTTGCAAGATGATCCTATTGGTAACCTCTGCTTGCCCATTGGATTGTGGATGTCCTACAGAGGTAAACCGCTGTTCTATTCCCAACTCAGAACACCATTCTCGTGTGTCAGCCGCTATGAACTGGGACCCGTTGTCAGAAATGAGCACCCTCGGTATGCCATACCTGCAAATGATGTTCTTCCAAATGAAGTCCCTCACAACCTTGAAGGTGATTTTTGCCTCGGCCTCGGCCTCGGCCTCGGCCCACTTGGTGAAGTAGTCGACGGCTAAAATGACAAACTTCTTTTGTCCCGCAGCCATGGGCAAGGGGCCCACGATGTCAATTCCCCACTGGTCAAAAGGCCAAGAGACGTCTATTGGGATCATCTGTGCTGCTGGCAATTGAGGAAGATTTGAATGAAATTGGCATTTGGGACACTTCCTCGAAAATTCGATGGCATCTTGGAGAACTGTAGGCCAATAAAACCCACTTCTCATAACCTTTTTTGCCAAAATCCGCCCTCCAGAATGATTTCCACAGCTTCCACTATGGATGTGTTCGAGCGTCTCCTTCGCTTGCGAGGGCCTCAGGCATCTCATTGGGGGCCCTTGAAATGATTTCTTGAACAACCTCCCCTCGGTATCCAAAGCGAAACGAGGGGCTTTACTCCGGACTTTCCTAGCTTCCACCTTATCCGTGGGAAGAATTCCATCCTTAAGGAAAATGATGACGTCATCAAGCCAGCAGGGCTCGTTTGGATCAATCATAGCGATTATCTTGGTGGCGACCCTTTCTTTGATCAAAGGTTCCTCAGTCCTGAGGAACGTAACAGAACGTTCAGAAGTACCCTCTAAAGCTGATGCAAACTTTGACAGAGCGTCCGCACGCTCGTTTTCTCCTCGGGGCACTTGAAGTAGATGAAATTCCTTGAACTTCCCAATGATTTCTCTGGCTTTACTTAAGTACTGTACCATGGTGGTTTCTCGAGCCTCATAAGTTCCTTCAATCTGGCTCGCTATTAACTGTGAATCCACATAGGCGGTGATTCTGGAAGCTCCATTCTGAAAAGCGATATTCAATCCCTGCACGAGGGCTTCATATTCTGCTTCATTATTAGTGACTTGGAAATCCAGCTTGATTGCAAAGTCCAGCTCGATCCCATCGGGGTTTCTGAGGGCCACTCCTACTCCTCCCCCTTGTGAGGTTGAGGAACCATCTGTGTGCAGTACCCATAACCCCTCATTCTCCGCAACGGTGGGCTCGAAACCAAAGCGTTCAACCAACAAATCTGCTACAACCTGAGCCTGTATCGCCGTCCTGGGCTCGAAGCATAGGTCAAACTGGCTCAATTCGATGGCCCATTTGATTAATCTACCAGATACGTCTGGCTTGGACAACACTTGCTTCAAGGGTTGGTCGGTGAGAACCGTTATGGAGTGCGCTTGAAAGTAAGGCCGTAGCCTTCTTGAGGCGTTGATAAGAGCGAACGCGAACTTTTCAATCTCCAAATACTTCTTTTCAGCTCCTTGCAATGTTTTGCTCAGATAATAGACGGGCAAATGTTTTCGCTCTCGTACAGCGACCAGAACAGCGCTTGTGGCTTCGGGAGAAACGGAAAGATACATAAATAATCTCTCACCTTCGACGGGCTTAGTCAGCAGGGGTGCGCTCGATAAGTAAGCCTTCATATCCTGCAACGCCCTTTCACATTCCTCTGTCCAAGCAAAGTTACGAGCGTTCCTCAAAATTTTGAAGAAGGGAAGGTTCCTGTCCGCCGAGCGCGATATAAACCTGTTCAACGAAATGATTTTTCCCACTAGGACCTGCACTTCCCGCAAATTTCGAGGGGAAGGGATCTCCAAAATAGCCTTGATCTTCTCCGGATTGGCCTCAATTCCCCTCTGACTGACCATGTACCCTAGGAACTTTCCCCCTTGTACTCCAAAGGTGCATTTTGAAGGGTTCAACTTCATCCCATACTGGCGCAAAATTGAAAAAGTGCGCTTGAGATCTTCCAAGTGGGAATCCTGGCGCTCGCTTTTGACAATCATATCATCCACGTAAACCTCCATGGACTTACTAATTTCCTTTTCAAACATCTTGTTAACGAGCCGCTGATACGTAGCTCCGGCGTTCTTCAGTCCAAAAGGCATGACTAAGAAGCAATATACCCCCAGATGGACAACGAACGAGGTTTTGGGGCGATCTTCTGGGGCCATAAAAATCTGATAGTATCCCTGGAAAGCATCCATCATGTTCATGAGCTCGCAGCCAGCGGTCGAATCCACCAATTGATCAATCCGGGGCAGCGGGTAAGGATCTTTAGGGCAGGCTTTGTTGAGATCGGTGAAATCGTTGCACATGCGCCACTTATTCGCGCTCTTGGGCACCAAGACGACGTTGCACAGCCACTCCGGATACAAGATCGGCTCGATATATTGAGCCTCCAGGAGTTTATTAACTTCCTCTTCAATGACCTTTTTCCGAAAGCCATGTACATCCCGCTTTTTCTGCTTGATGGGTTTGAAAGAGGGATCCACATTAAGCCTGTGGACAATGACGCTCGGGTCAATCCCTGTGAGATCAGAGGCTTTCCACGCAAATACATCCTTGTTTTCCCTTAAAAAATCAATCATCATGATCTGAGAAGGCCCTGAGAGGTTTGAACCTATCTGTGTAGTCTTATCCTTGTTTCCAGGTTCCAGCTCAATGGTGAGGAACTTCTCCGAGGGTTCGATCCTTACCTCAGGGCGAGGAAGTTCGAGCGCCCTCTTCTTTCCTGTCAGACGGTCGCCAGGTGCTGGTCCACCCTCTCCCGGCTCGTCTCCTTCTGAGGATGATCCCCCAACAGTTCCTGGCGGTATACTTTCGAGGGGGTTCTCCTCGTTGTTTCCCCTCTTCTTTTTGTTCTTCTTTTTGTTCAATTTCGCCCTTTTCCGTGCTGGGCTATCCTCATCCAAATTGGGGAAATCCACTGATTTTTTGGTGGAACCAATCTGGAAGGTTTTCTCCACTTTAGGCTTTCTGAGAGACAGCATGTAACACTCCCAAGCCTCTCGCACATTGCACAGTACTTCTCTTACACCCTCGGGGGTGGAGAATTTAATCTTCTGATGGTAGGTGGAGATGATGGCTTTGAAGTCCACGAGGGCGGGGCGCCCAATTATGATGTTATATGGAATGTCAATCTCCACCACCGCGTACGTCACCAAAAGGGTCTTGCGCTGAGGGGCTCGGCCGAACGAAGTAGCTAGGCGTATTTGCCCTCGTGGGACAACTTCCGAGCCTCCAAAGCCAATGAGGGCCGTTTTGAGAGGCTCGAGCGGAAGATCAACCTTCATCTTTAAGAATGTAGAATAAGGCAAAACATTAACGGAGCTTCCACTATCTACCAATACCCTTTTTACAACATGGTTATGAACATCTAAGCTAACCACCATGGGGCAATCTGAGGTTATACCCTCCCCATGGGGCGTTACAATATGTTCTAAATCCCTATCATCAAAGCCTATTACATCATTTTCTCGAGACCTTTGGGCGCTTGATCTCTGGATGGCGTAGATAGGTTTAGGCACTGCAGGGCGTTGGTTGTAACTCCGTACGTACCTCCGTCGGGAGGCGTTTGAATCCCCCCCTGATGAGCCTCCTGCAATCATATTTATAACTGCGAAGGGCTCGTTTTCTTGCTCAGGGGCTTTTCCTTTATTGCCCCGGCGGCTGCTGCTTTCAGGGGGTCCCCTACCCCTTGGGCTTTTTGAACGGGATGGACTCCTCCTTCTCCTTCCGGTGCGCTCGTTGCATTGTTCATCGTAGCGCTCGAGCACCCGGACAAACTCTTTCAGGTGGCCCCCTGCGACGAGCCTCTGAATTTCAGCTTCCAACTGTCGGCACTCATCTGTGTCGTGCCCCCTCTGCTTGTGGAATGCGCAGTACTTGTTGGAGCGCCGGAGCGATTCTGTTTCTCTCATTTTGATGGGTCTCTTGAAGAGCTTTTTGTCTGAGAGGTTGTAGACTTCTGAATTTGGCCTGGTGAGCGGAATTCGCTCGAATCGACGAGGGGGAGGTGGCGACCTCCTGCGATCTTGAGGGCGCTCCTTCTTGAGGGCCACGTCTCGTCCCCGCTCGTGATGAGGTCGCTCGTTCCTGGCCGGGCTGTGATGCCGGGGACCGTTCGTCCCATACATGTCTTCGAGCGCGAAGAACGGCTCGGCTATTTCTCTTAGGCCCATGAGGGTCCCAGGCCTCCTTTCCACAATGGCATCAGCAAATTTTTTGCTCACATATTGTTTGTGATCCACAGCCTGAAAGAGCACTGGGATCAAGAAATCCATTGAAGGCCTCTCCACCTGTAGGATCTCCTTGTTGAAGCGGGCAAAGAACGAGCGCAGAGATTCGCTCTTGCCTTGCACCACGTTGTACAGGGCAGTGGGTGCGGTGACTGGCCCTTTCAAAGAATTGAAGTGGTTGAGGAAAGCATTGGCCAGTTCTTCATATGAGTGGATCGAGCGCGGCGGCAGTCGCTTGTACCACTCTTGAGCCATTCCTACCAAGGAAGTGACAAACACTTTTGCCCAGTAATTGCTGGAATGCTCGTAGAGGTGCATAAGATGCACAAAGTGATCCAAGTGTTCAGCTGGAACAGTCGTCCCGTCGTAACGGTTGATGGAAGTGGGGACTTTGGCCATGCCTGCTTGGGCCATCAGAACTTCTTCTACGAGGGGTGAACCCCTCGCCAATGGGTGATATTCATACGTGCCGAAGTTTTCCTCCGGCTCCTTGCGGCGGGGGACCTTTGGTAGAGGGTCCTTGGTGCGGGTGCTTCTGGCGTCAACCCGTTCATCCCGACTAGGGGAGATCTGAGTTGAACGCCCTCGTGAGAGCTGTCCCACAATATCCTTGAGACCCTGCAGCTGGTCTTGCACAGCCGCGAGGATGTCAGGATTTACGTCTACCTGCTTGTCTCCGCGCCTGGGGGCTCGTGAGCCCCTCCTGGAGACATGAGAATCCCCTTCATTATCATTTACCCGTTCTGTGGGCTCTTTGTTCCTGCCTACGGAGGGACGCTCGTTGCCCTCCTGCTGGGGCACTTCTCTGGCTGGTGGTGGTGGTGGTTGTGCCCTCAGGACAGCCTGGGCTTCTCTGAGGGGAAAATTTTGCTGTCCGCCTAAAGGGGCAGCAATCTGAGTGGCCTGCCCAGAGGGGAAGTACATGGAATGGAACCTCTCCCATGCTCCTTGGGCCGCCTGAACCTCACATTGGGCGTAGAGAGCCCTTAACTGTTGCGTGGTAAGTGGAGGTAACTCCACTCCTTCAATCTCCCTGGGGATGGCCACCGGGAGCTGGATCTGACCAGCCTGATACGGCGGGACCGGCGGCATCATCGCAGTTGGAGTGAGGGTATACCCAGGTGGGGGCATCATGTAGCTCTGTATTCCGGGAATCACCTGGGGATGGACCCAGGGGTTCTGAGCAAGCTGCGGAGGAGCAGAGAGAGAGGCTCCTCCGGCGGTGGTGGGAATCTGCGGTGCCGGCGGTGCAGGGGGTGGTACAGAAGACTCTGTCTGTGGAGTCACTCCTGCGGCGGGAGGTGCTCCACCAGCGGCGACGGAAGGTGGCGGGGCTCCACCCGTGGTGGAGGGAATAATGATGTTTACATCCTGGGAGGCGTTATCTCCTCCTCCCACTGCTCCAGATCTCGTAGCAACCATGATTGTTAAAGGTAAGGGTGTGCTTGTTTTTCTACCAACAAAAAGAGAGGAAGAAGATGGAGGACTGGTTTCCCACAGACGGCGCCAAAAATGATGGTTTCAGAAATGGGTTGATCCGAATCCGATCACTTTACGATTTGTATTTTGTGGAGGAAACCACCGGAGCTTCGCCGGAAAAGAGAAAGGGGTTCAACTTGTTGGGACAAGCACAAGAAAAGTCAGAAGGCCAAGCTGGGGGAACTGGGGGTGATACCCAGTTTGGCTCTCCGACGCTCAAGTCAGTTCAGTGTATGAAGAAATGTAAGTTCAGTCACAGTTGCCGTGATGAAGAATGCTTACCAGTGTAGAAGATGACTTTGGCTATTTATAGTGGAGGGTCAAGGGCCCTTTGGTCATTTGCCTCAAGTGGTCCTGGCCGAATGTTGCCCTAACACGTGGCGCTGTGAGAGAGAAACCTAGGAGGAATCTTCTGCAAAAGCGGCCAAAAGTTAGTGCTGGCAACAGTGGCAGGTGCGCGGGCATGTACGTTGTGTCAGAGAGCCATTTGGGTGGTTGGTAACGAGGGCTTAAGAGCGCGCTCGTGACAACCTGGAGTATTGGAGGCCAAGATATCCGCTGAGGGGATGAAGGCTCCAGTTCAGGCGACGAGCCAAAGGGAAGGCCACTCTGAGGGAATGTGGCGCTCGAAGAGGGCTTCCTTGGCATGTGGTCGTGCCAATCATTTAGCATGTAGGACGCTCGTGGGAGTGATAGCGCTCGTTGGGCTTAACTCCTGAAGAAGGATTGCGCTCGTTGTGCTTAGCGCTCGTGTGATGATAGGTGCAGCCTTGGGGAGACAGATGTCACCATCTTGGGGATGCCACGTGTCCTAACATGGGACGATCGTATTTTGACCCCATCAAAGAGTATTTTTCTATCATTTTATTAAAGAGTTCTTTTTTAAAAAAATTACATTTTCCCCCCTCATAAATGAAAACATTGTTTGGCACATTTATATATATATATATATATATATAATATATGATACTTTTGATGTGAGAAATGAAAATCTCCTTTTGAATTATTTACAATAAGAGTTATTTATTTCATTGTAATCCATAGTGCATTATAGAAATTTTTTAAAAAAATACTCATAATAAAAAAATAGAAAATTTTGGTGGAAATCAAAGATATAGGGAAGGAAATAATTATTTTTTTTTTAAATATTTAATAAAATGACATAAATGAGGTGGAAATTAGGAGAAAAATATGGGAGAAAATAAAATATTAAAAATTTGAATAAATATGGGTGAAAATAAAATATTTTAGAAAAAAAAAATGGTGATTTCCCAAAAAAAAAAAAAAAAAAAAAAAATATTTTACACTAACGAAACATCTAATTATTTTGTTAGTTGATCAATATGAGACTAATCTTGCAATGTTTTATAATCAAATGGGATGTATTTTGGAATTTTAAACCAATGGGACCTTTATTGCAACATTTTAGAATCCAATGGGATGTGTTTTGGATATTTTAAACCAATGGGACCTTTATTGCAACGGTTTGAATCCAATGGGACTAAAATTACAATTTTCCCTAAAAATATGATGCCCAATTGGGGATTTATCCCATATTACCCCCAAAACAAATTACTCTTTAATATTAGCAAAATTAAATATTAGTTATACTACTAAAGTAGGGCATTTTTTTTTAAATTTAATACTGTGAATATAAATATATTCAGAGTGATTTATAAATACATATAATTATTATAAAATATATTAATAATTTTATATTCATACATAGATTATGAGATTTTACTATATTTAATATAATGCATGATGTTTAAAAATAAATTTAATATAAGTATCAAATTTAATTTTTATAGAATACATTAATTTTTTATGAATATCTATAAATTTATAAGTAAATAAAATAATATATTCAACATGTATTTTTATTTATATAATATATAATATATTTATATTTGTATTTATACCTTTATCTAATACAATTTATTAAATTTTTAACGTTATTATATATTCGTAATAATAAAAAAATTATAATATAATTGATGGGTCCAGAAATGGATGGGTCTGAATCCGATCACTTTACGATTTGTATTTTGTGGAGGAAACCACCGAAGCTTCGCCGGAAACGTGGAAGGGGTTCTACCTGTTGGGACAAGCACAAGGGAAGTCAGATGGCCAAGCTGGGGGAACTGGGGGTGATACCCAGTTTGGCTCTCCGACGCTCAAGTCAGTTCAGTGTATAAAGAGTAGTGTAAGTTCAGTCACAGTTGCAGAAGTGGAGAAAGCTTACTTGTGTAGAAGATGACTTTGGCTATTTATAGTTGAGGGTCAAGGGCCCTTTGGTCATTTGCCTCAAGTGGTCCTGGCCGAATGTTGCCCTAACACGTGGCGCTGTGAGAGAGAAACCTAGGAGGAATCTTCTGCAAAAGTGGCCGAAAGTTAGTGCTGGCAACAGTGGCAGGTGCGCGGGCATGTACGTTGTGTCAGAGAGCCATTTGGGTGGTTGGTGACGAGGGCTTAAGAGCGCGCTCGTGACAACCTGGAGTATTGGAGGCCAAGATATCCGCTGAGGGGGATGAAGGCTCCAGTTCAAGTGACGAGCCAAAGGGGAGGCCACTCTGAGGGAGTGTGACGCTCGAAGAGTGCTCCCTTGGCACGTGGGCGTACCAATCGTTCAGTTTGTTGGACGCTCGTGGGAGTGATAGCGCTCGTCGGGCTTAACTCCTTGAAGAAGGATTGCGCTTGTTGGGCTTGGCGCTCGTGCGCAGATGGATGCACCCTTGATGGCGGCTGGCTTAGCGCATGGCTTAGCGCTCGTGCGCTGATGGGTGCATCCTTGTGGAGACAGATGTCATCAGCTCGGTGATGCCACGTGTCTTCATGTGGGACGATCGTATTTTGACCCCATCAATAATATAAATTTAACAACTATATGACGATTATATAAAAAATAAATAAATTTTGAAGATTGAAAATTATTAATACTATAGGGTACCTAAGGAATGGATAAACTCAAATTTGTAGGAATGAACATTACCTTAGTAATGATCATTTCCAATTATATTTTGTACCAATCAAGGATTTGAAAATGGATGTGAGAATGCTCATTTCATTCCCATCCCATTCCATCGTACCAATCTTGTCGTTACAACTTTATAATGAAATTAGTTTTCTTTTCTGAATTCAAGAACATTTCTTTATAATTTTATTGTCTTTAGTTTGTGTAACTTTTATAATTCTTTTAAAAATTTCTTAATTTTTAATGAGTTAGATTCGTTTCTTTCTTTCTTAATCTTCTTTATTTTTGGAGATTCACCCCATACTTATTTTAGGGCTTAATATTTTTTGTGAGCGATACTATAATATTTCAATTTATTATTTATCACCAATTTATATTTTATTCTCAATCACACAATTTAGATTTCCGTGTATATGATTTTTTTGTACGAAACTTTTTTTAATCTAACAATTTTTCTTTTACATCACAGATATTTGAATTATGATTTTGTCACTTGTTCTATTTATTAATTTTTTCTCGTTTCTTTTATTTTTTCAATATTTATTTTCATAATTTTATTGCCTTTTGTGATCTAATTTTTTGCCATTTTTCCAATCTACATTGCTCCATTTTTTGTGGTTGTTGATTTTTTTAATACCGATTAAATCCGACATCATTTTTTTCTTTCGTAATAACTAATCAGTTCTGATGGGGTTAAAATACGATCGTCCCACGTTAGGACACGTGGCATCACCAAGATGGTGACATCTGTCTCCCCAAGGCTGCACCCATCATCGCACGAGCGCTAAGCACAACGAGCGCAATCCTTCTTCAGGAGTTAAGCCCAACGAGCGCTATCACTCCCACGAGCGTCCTACATGCTAAATGATTGGCACGACCACATGCCAAGGAAGCCCTCTTCGAGCGCCACATTCCCTCAGAGTGGCCTTCCCTTTGGCTCGTCGCCTGAACTGGAGCCTTCATCCCCTCAGCGGATATCTTGGCCTCCAATACTCCAGGTTGTCACGAGCGCGCTCTTAAGCCCTCGTTACCAACCACCCAAATGGCTCTCTGACACATCGTACATGCCCGCGCACCTGCCACTGTTGCCAGCCCTAACTTTTGGCCGCTTTTGCAGAAGATTCCTCCTAGGTTTCTCTCTCACGACGACACATGTTAGGGCAACATTCGACCAGGACCACTTGAGGCAAATGACCAAAGGGCCCTTGACCCTCAACTATAAATAGCCAAAGTCATCTTCTACATTGGTAAGCATTCTTCATCACTGCAACTGTGACTGAACTCATATTTCCTCATACCTTGAACTGACTTGAGCGTCGGAGAGCCAAACTGGGTATCACCCCCAGTTCCCCCAGCTTGGCCTTCTGACTTTTCTTGTGCTTGTCCCAACAGGTTGAACCCCTTTCTCATTTCCGGCGAAGCTCCGGTGGTTTCCTCCACAAATACAAATCGTAAAGTGATCGGATTCGGATCCACCCATTTCTGAACCCATCATTTTTGGCGCCGTCTGTGGGAAACCAGTCCTCCATCTTCTTCCTTTCTTTTTGTTGGTAGAAAAACAAGCACACCCTTACCTTCAACAGTTATGGTTGCTACGAGATCTGGAGCAGTGGGAGGAGGAGATAACGCCTCCCAGGATGCAAACATCATTATTCCCTCCACCGCTACGGGTGGAGCCCCGCCACCTTCCGTCGCCGCTGGTGGAGCACCTCCCGCCGCAGGAGTGACTCCACAAGCAGAGTCTTCTGTACCACCACCTGCACCGCCGGCACCGCAGATTCCCACCACCGCTGGAGGAGCCTCTCTCTCTACTCCTCCGCAGCTTGCACAGAACCCCTGGGTCCATCCCCAGATGAATCTCGGATTACAGGGCTATATGATGCCCCCACCGGGATACACCCTCACTCCGTCTGTTATGATGCCGCCGGTCCAGCCATATCATGCAGGCCAGATCCAGCTCCCGGTGGTAGTCCCCAGGGAGATCGAAGGAGTGGAGTTACCTCCACTGACCACCCAACAGTTGAGGGCTCTCTACGCCCAGTGTGAGGTTCAGGCGGCTCAGGGGGCATGGGAAAGGTTCCATTCCATGTACTTTCCCTCTGGGCAGGCCACTCAAATTGCGGCCCCTTTGGGCGGACAACAAAACTTTCCCCTCAGAGAAGCCCAGGCTGTCCTGAGGGCACAACCACCACCACCACCAGCCAGAGAAGTGCCACAGCAGGAGGGCAACGAGCGTCCCTCCATGGGCAGAAATAAAGAGCCCACGGAGCGAGTGAACGAGAACGAAGGGGACTCTCATGTCTCCAGGAGGAGCTCACGAGCCCACAGGCACGGAGACAAACAAGGGGACGTAAATCCTGACATCCTCGCGGCTGTGCAAGACCAGCTGCAGGGTCTCAAGGATATTGTGGGACAGCTCTCACGAGGGCGTTCAACTCAGATCTCCCCTAGTCGGGATGAACGGGTTGACGCCAGAAGCACCCGCACCAAGGACCCTCTACCAAAGGTCCCCCGCCGCAAAGAGCCGGAGGAAAACTTCGGCACGTATGAATACCACCCATTGGCGAGGGGTTCACCCCTCGTCGAAGAAGTTCTGATGGCCCAAGCAGGCATGGCCAAAGTCCCCACTTCCATCAACCGTTACGACGGGACAACTGATCCAGCTGAACACCTGGATCACTTTGTGCATCTTATGCACCTCTACGAGCATTCCAGCAACTACGGGGCAAAAGTGTTTGTCACTTCCTTGGTAGGAATGGCTCAAGAGTGGTACAAGCGACTGCCGCCGCGCTCGATCCACTCATATGAAGAACTGGCTAATGCTTTCCTCAATCACTTCAATTCTTTGAAAGCGCCAGTCACCGCACCCACTGCCCTGTACAACGTGGTGCAAGGCAAGAGCGAATCTCTGCGCTCGTTCTTCACCCGCTTCAACAAGGAGATCCTACAGGTAGAGAGGCCTTCGATGGATTTCTTGATCCCAGTGCTCTTTCAGGCTGTGGATCACAAGCAATATGTGAGCAAAAAATTTGCTGATGCCATTGTGGAAAGGAGGCCTGGGACCCTCATGGCCTTAAGAGAAATAGCCGAGCCGTTCTTCGCGCTCGAAGATATGTACGGGACGAATGGTCCTCGGCATCACAGCACGGCCAGGAACGAGCGACCTCATCACGAGCGGGGACGGGATGTGGCCGTCAAGAAGGAGCGCCCTCAAGAGCGCAGGAGGTCGCCACCACCCCCTCGTCGATTCGAGCGAATTCCGCTCACCAGGCCAAATTCAGAAGTCTATAACCTCTCTGATAAGAAGCTCTTCAAAAGACCCATCAAAATGAGAGAAACAGACTCGCTCAGGCGCTCGAACAAATACTGCGCGTTCCACAAGCAGAGGGGGCACGACACAGATGAGTGCCGACAGTTGGAAGCTGAAATTCAGAGGCTCGTCGCAGGGGGCCACCTGAAGGAGTTTGTCCGGGTGCTTGAGCGCTACGATGAACAATGCAACGAGCCTCTGAATATGATTGCAGCAGCCGCCGAGGCAATAAAGGAAAAGCCCCTGAACAAGAAAACGAGCCCTTCGCAGTCATCAATATGATTGCAGGAGGCTCATCAGGAGGGGATTCAAACGCCTCCCGACGGAGGTTCGTCCGGAGCTACAACCAACTCCCAGCAGTGCCCAAACCTATCTATGCCATCCAGAGATCAAGCGCTCAAAGGTCACGAGAAAATGATGTAATAGGCTTTGATGATAGGGATTTAGAACATATTGTAACGCCCCATGGGGAGGGTATAACCTCAGATTGCCCCATGGTGGTTAGTTTAGATGTTCATAATCATGTTGTAAAAAGGGTATTGGTAGATAGTGGAAGCTCCGTTAATGTTTTGCCTTATTCTACATTCTTAAAGATGAAGGTTGATCTTCCGCTCGAGCCTCTCAAAACGGCCCTCATTGGCTTTGGAGGCTCGGAAGTTGTCCCACGAGGGCAAATACGCCTAGCTACTTCATTCGGACGAGCCCCTCAACGCAAAACACTCTTGGTAACGTACGCGGTGGTGGAGATTGACATTCCATATAACATCATAATTGGGCGCCCCGCCCTCGTGGATTTCAAAGCCATCATCTCCACCTATCATCAGAAGATTAAATTTCCCACCCCCGAGGGTGTGGGAGAAGTACTGTGCAATGTGCAGGAGGCTTGGGAATGTTACATGTTGTCCCTCAGAAAGCCAAAAACGGAGAAAACCTTCCAAATGGGTTCCACCAAAAAATCAGTGGACTTCCCCAACCTAGATGAGGACAGCCCAGCACGGAAGAGGGCGAAATTGAACAAGAAGAAGAACAAAAAGAAGAGGGGAAACAACGAGGAGAATCCCCTCGAAGGTATACCGCCAGGAACCGTTGGGGGATCATCCTCAGAAGGAGACGAGCCGGGAGAGGGTGAACCAGCACCCGGCGACCGTCTGACAGGAAAGAAGAGGGCGCTCGAACTTCCTCGCCCTGAGGTAAGGATCGAACCCTCGGAGAAGTTCCTCACCATTGAGCTGGAACCTGGAAACAAGGATAAGACTACGCAGATAGGTTCAAACCTCTCAGGGCCTTCTCAGATCATGATGATTGATTTTCTAAGGGAAAACAAGGATGTATTTGCGTGGAAAGCCTCCGATCTCACCGGAATTGACCCGAGCGTCATTGTACATAGGCTTAATGTGGATCCCTCTTTCAAACCCATCAAGTAGAAAAAGTGGGATGTACATGACTTTCGGAAAAAGGTCATTGAAGAGGAAGTTAATAAACTCCTGGAGGCTCAATATATCGAGCCCATCTTGTATCCGGAGTGGCTGTGCAACGTCGTTTTGGTGCCCAAGAGCGCGAATAGGTGGCGCATGTGCAACGATTTCACTGATCTCAACAAAGCCTGCCCTAAAGATCCTTATCCGCTGCCCCGGATTGATCAATTGGTGGATTCGACCGCAGGCTGCGAGCTCATGAGCATGATGGATGCTTTCCAGGGATACTATCAGATTTTCATGGCCCCAGAAGATCGCCCCTAAACCTCGTTCGTTGTCCATCTGGGGGTGTATTGCTTCCTAGTCATGCCCTTCGGACTCAAGAACGCCGGAGCTACGTATCAACGGCTCGTCAACAGGATGTTTGAAAAAGAAATTGGAAGATCCATGGAGGTTTACGTGGATGACATGATTGTCAAAAGCGAGCGCCAGGATTCCCACTTGGAAGATCTCAAGCGCACTTTTTTAATCCTGCGTCAGTATGGGATGAAGTTGAACCCCTCGAAGTGCACCTTTGGAGTACAAGGAGGAAAGTTCTTAGGGTACATGGTCAGTCAGAGGGGAATTGAGGCCAATCCGGAGAAGATCAAGGCTATTTTGGAGATCCCTTCCCCACGAAATTTGCGGGAAGTGCAAGTCCTAGTAGGCAAAATCATCTCATTGAACAGATTTATTTCGCGCTCGGAGGACAGGAACCTTCCCTTCTTCAAAATTTTGAGGAACGCACGTAACTTTGCTTGGACAGAGGAATGCGAAAGGGCGCTGCAGGATATGAAGGCTTACTTATCAAGCGCGCCATTGCTGACTAAGCCTGTCGAGGGCGAGAGGTTATTCATGTATCTTTCCGTTTCTCCTGAAGCCACAAGCGCGGTACTGATCGCTGTGCGGGAGCGGAAACACTTACCCGTTTATTATCTGAGCAAAACGTTGCAAGGAGCTGAAAAGAAGTATTTGGAGATTGAAAAATTCGCGTTCGCTCTTATCAACGCCTCAAGAAGGCTAAGGCCTTACTTTCAAGCGCACTCCATAACGGTTCTCACCGACCAACCCTTGAGGCAAGTATTGTCCAAACCCGATGTGTCTGGGAGATTAATCAAGTGGGCCATCGAATTGAGCCAGTTTGACCTATGCTTCGAGCCCAGGACCGCGATACAGGCTCAGGTTGT
Source organism: Lantana camara (assembly GCA_037501455.1). Lineage (NCBI taxonomy): Eukaryota > Viridiplantae > Streptophyta > Magnoliopsida > Lamiales > Verbenaceae > Lantana > Lantana camara. The sequence goes on from CM074864.1 coordinate 5,891,478, forward strand.
GGCCGATCTGTTGGTTGAACGCTTTGGTTTCGAGCCCACCGTTGCGGAGAATGAGGGTTTATGGGTACTGCACACAGATGGTTCCTCAACCTCTCAAGGGGGAGGAGTAGGAGTGGCCCTCAGAAACCCCGATGGGATTGAGCTGGACTTTGCAATCAAGCTGGATTTCCAAGTCACTAATAACGAAGCAGAATATGAAGCCCTCGTGCAAGGGTTGAATATTGCTTTTCAGAATGGAGCTTCCAGAATCACCGCTTATGTGGATTCACAGTTAATAGCGAGCCAGATTGAAGGAACTTCTGAGGCTCGAGAAACCACCATGGTACAGTACCTATGTAAAGCCAGAGAAATCATTGGGAAGTTCAAGGAATTTCATCTACTTCAAGTGCCGCGAGGAGAAAACGAGCGTGCGGACGCTCTGTCAAAGTTTGCTTCAGCTTTAGAGGGCACTTCCGAACGTTCTGTTACGTTCCTTAGAACTGAGGAACCTTTGATCAAGGAAAAGGTCGCCACCAAGATGATCGCCATGATTGAGCCAAACGAGCCATGTTGGCTTGACGACATCGTCATTTTCCTTAGGGATGGAATCACTCCCGCTGACAAGGTGGAAGCTAGGAAAGTCCGAAGTAAGGCCCCTCGTTTCGCTTTGGATCCCGAGGGGAGGTTGTTCAAGAAATCATTTCAAGGACCCCCAATGAGATGCCTGAGGCCCTCACAAGCGAAGGAGACGCTCGAACTCATCCACCAAGGAAGCTGTGGGAATCATTCCGGAGGGCGTATCCTGGCAAAGAAGGTTCTGAGAAGTGGGTTTTATTGGCCTACAGTTCTCCAAGATGCCATCGAATTTTCGAGGAAATGCCCCAAATGCCAATTTCATTCAAATCTCCCTCAATTGCCAGCCGTACAAATGATCCCAATAGACGTCTCTTGGCCTTTTGACCAGTGGGGAATAGACATCGTGGGCCCCTTGCCCATGGCTGTGGGACAAAAGAAGTTTGTCATTTTAGCCGTCGACTACTTCACCAAGTGGGCCGAGGCTGAAGCTGTTGCAAAAATCACTTTCAAGGTTGTGAGGGACTTTATTTGGAAGAACATCATTTGCAGGTACGACATACCGAGGGTGCTCATTTCTGACAACGGGTCCCAGTTCATAGCGGCTGACACACGAGAATGGTGTTCTGAGTTGGGAATAGAACAGCGGTTTACCTCTGTAGGACATCCACAATCCAATGGGCAAGCAGAAGTTACCAATAGAATCATCTTGCAGCATCTAAAAACCATGCTTGAGAGCAAGAAAAGTGAATGGGCTGAAGAGCTACAAGGAGCGCTTTGGGCTTATCGCACCACCCCACGAGCGGCCACTGGAGAAACTCCTTACGCGCTCGTTTATGGATCAGAAGCAATGATACCGGCGGAGATAGTAAATGAATCCGCTCGTGTAGGCTATTTCGAGCCTCAGCTCAACGATGGCAACAGGAGCCTGGAGTTGGATTTGCTGGATGAAAGGAGAGACAAGGCCTGGGCTAAGATTCACCATTATAAAGCCTCTGTAGCTCAACAGTACAACAAGCGTGTGAGAGAAAGAACTTTCCAGTTGGGAGACTTGGTTTTGAAGAAATTGGAAGTATCCAAGCACGTAGGGAAATTGGATCCCAATTGGGAAGGCCCATTCAAAGTCATACAGCTCAGAGCTAACAACACTTACACCCTGGAGACACTTCAAGGTGAGCGCTTGCCTCGCCCTTGGAACGCATGTAACCTCCGGCAGTTTTATGTTTAAAGGCTCTTTGCAAACCCTGATGTAACAACCCTCTTTGACGGGTTCTATGTACTTCCAATCTCAAGAGGTAATATAATCTTTTTAATTTCTCTATTACACCTGTTTCCTTGGTTGCTTGAATGGATAAGTCCCACGTCCCTCGTCTTTGCGAGCGTGGCTGGCAACCCATTCCATTATGTATGCTGTTATCTCGTATGGGTTACGCTTGCCAGCGCTCTACTCCACATGGGGGGACGCCCTCATAAGGATAGACTGGTTACGCTCACAACCAATTAAGCAAGTTGGAAGAAGATTATGAAGAAAATCCTAGTAGGCCTTGGCTGTTTCTTAAAACGCCTTGCGCTCGAAAACGGGATCTCCTACAGAGAAAGTCCTAATAGGCCTTGGCCGTTTCTTAAAACGCCTTGCGCTCGAAAATGGGATTTCCTGCCGAGCCAGAAATACGACAAGAGCCAGAGCGCTCGAACGATGGCTTCAGAATCCAGAAGGAATTGCACAAGTCTTGAACTAGGGCCACCACTCAGTAAGACCCTCGCACACACTCAAGACTTAGCAAAATCCCCCAAGGGCGGAAGGAATTCACAAGTCTTGAACGAGGGCAATCTCACAGTAAGACCCTCGCACACACTCAAGACTTAGACAAATTTGCAAAGGCAGAAATTTATACAAGTCTTGAGTGGGGGGGGGCAATCTCACAATAAGACCCTCACGACCGCTCAAGACTTAGACAAATTTTCAAAAGCAATAACAAAATTTATGCAAGTCTTGAGTGGGGGGCAATCTCACAGTAAGGCCCTCACGACCGCTCAAGACTTAGACAAATTTTCAAAAGCAAAAACAAAATTTATACAAGTCTTGAGTGGGGGGCAATCTCACAATAAGGCCCTCATGACCGCTCAAGACTTAGACAAATTTTCATTGCATCAGAGAAATAAAACATTCACGGAGTATGCTACACAGTCTTATTATATGATTCATAAATGAACAGAAGAACAAAGTCATGAAATGGAATATGTATTCATTGCAATTGGAGATATTACAAGGAAAGGGGCTCAAAGGCCCATGAACATTGTTTCAATAGAAGAAAAAAGGCAGAAAAACAGGAAAATACATAAGAGAATTCATAAAGGGAAAAGCTTCAAGCGGCTGGGGCGATGTCTTCATCAACGATCACCAGGATGTTCTGAGCCACGGGGCCATGAACTGGGCCCTCAGGCTCTTGCTGTTGAGCTTGGGGATCGTTGGGCTCGTCTGCACCGGCATTGGGAACGTTGGCATTTTCAGCAATTATATCCGGGGCTTCCTCCATGACGGGCGCTTGAGGCTCGTCTTCAGGATCATCATCTTGAGCCGCATCCCCTCCCCGATGAGCGTCGGTGTACTCATCTTGGATCAGTTTCACCAAGAAGTCGTACTCCAGTTCAGCGATTGCATCCGCGGGATCGTTGGGATCCTCATCCACCTCCTCACAGCGCTCGTTAAACATGAGCCCCGTGCCCTCAGCCCCCTTCATGGCCGGATCGGTCAGCCCCTTGTGAATGCCCTGATCCACTGCCAAGTTGAAGGCGTTTTGGGCCTCATCCAAGCAGTGTAACGAGGCTGCAAAATTGAAGGCTTTGGAGTGGCAGAACTTGATAAGCGCCTCCTTATTAGCACGCTCAAGGCTTCGAGGCCACTCATTGACGGCATCGTTGAATTTGCGCTCGGCCTCCAAAGCCCTCGCCTTCCAGCTTTCCTTCTCCGCCTCGGCCTTTTGGCACCGCTCGTTAGCCTGGGCCAGCTGGTTGCCCAAACCAATTCGAGCGCCGTCCACCGCCACAAAATCCTCCTTCAGCTTTCCCAGCTCCTCCTCAGTTTTGTTGTACAAATCCTTGAGGGACCGATTGGATGTGAGCCGGGTCATTCGAGCGGGCCATCTTCTTGTACTTGGCCTTGCGCTCGGCGTAAGTGGAGGCTCGCATTTGCACGTTCCGGAGCCGGGGAAGAACTTGCTGCATAAGTGAGAGGAAAAGTGTTAGCAAAAAAAAAAAAATGATAATTTACAGAAATAAACAAAGGAAGCCAGGATTGAAGACTTGCGGAAATTAGGGCGTGGGCCGCATCGAGGGTCACCTTCTCCACAGACTCACTGTAGAGATGCCTGTGGTCTGCCGAGAATTGAGCCTTGCTGAACATATTCTCGGTGATAGCCTGAGCGACCGAGCCAGGCCTCAGCAAAACCGGCCCCCCGTCGGTGGCGCCTGTAAAGTCTCTGTCCCCTCGACGGAGGAACTCCCACAAATGTTCTTCCTCTGAAGAGGAAGTGTCCCCCTCGCCCCTGGGGCCCTCGACAACTTGTTTGCCCTTGCCCTTGATTGCGGCAGAATCGGGCATCCTCTTCCTCTTGCGGGAAGGCCTATTTGCGCTCGGGGAAGCCTCAGTTATCGCCAGGGTGGTTACTGGCCTCGTTTGTTCTGCAGGAGTGGGGGGTTGAACATCTCCCGCTCTCTCTAACCGCCCCCTGGTCTCTCTCGGGACCAATCTACGCTCCCCTCGTCCACGAGGGGGCTGGACCTCAGGATTGGCGCTCGAACTGGCGCCACTACGAGCGTCCCCTCGATTGTTACGGTTACGAGGGCGCTGTTGTTCACGCTGTTGGTCCCCCTGTGGGGTTTGCTTCCTGTTGGCGTGGGCAAATCGAGCTGCTTGTCTAATTCCACCAGCCATTTCTAGTATAGCGGCTCCTGCAAAAATGGAAGGTACAAGGGTTATAAATCCTTGGACAAGAATTGTTAAGTGCAAGTTACAAGTACAGAAAAGAAGTTAGTATTCATTCCTATCTAAGGTTAGTGCCCTAAGAATCTAACCATCTCTCTCTACGTCACGAGCCGGAGGGTTGTCAAGGTAGTAAGGGTCGTTGGAAAGACCACACAAGAACATGAGTTCCGCATCGTCTATCCATTCTTTCGCTTGTATGAGGTGGCCCTCGTCCCTCAGGGTTGCTGCCAGGTTTTTGGCCCAATCTTTGGGGAGTGCGGGCTGCAAGCGGCTCTTTGCATACGAGCCCCATTGCGTGGACACCCCAAAGCCCTCTTCTGTTGGAGCCTTGACGAAGATGAACTTCTCCTTCCAATCAGTGCCATAAGTGCTCGAGGGCGAGTTGATCAGCTTCATATGTGCCTTCGCCTGGACGTAATAAAAACCGGCCTCGGGGGATGAGCGAGATGAACTGACCACTTGAAAAAGGGCGTTGAAGTTCCGCAAATAGGGCTCGTAACCCATGCTCCTCATCAGAATTATGAAGCAGGTTAAGAGGGCTAAGCCGTTGGGCACAATTTGCGATGGACACAGGCCCAGGTCATTCAACAGATGAGCCATTGAGACCGAGATAGGGAACCTCAGGCCTCCTGAACTCACTGTATCCACGTATACGGCCATTTCCCCGGGAGGCGGATTATTCGCACGCTCGTGGCTTTGTGGGATTCTCCATGTATACCGCTCGTCCCAGTAAATGGGTGCCATCATCGTTTTGACGTCTCCCACGGTAACGGTGCTGGGAGTCTCATCAGGCGTGCGCTCGGTAGCCTGGTAGCCTGACCCTTCACCCTCGTTATGTCCTTTGGATCTTTGGGATTTCTTGCCTTTTCCCTTGTCACGGGCTCTTTCTGAAGGCCCGGTTATGGCTTCCGCCATTGGAAGTGGGGTCGCAACGGCCACGGTCACGGTATGGCGGTGGGGATGGGTGGCACTCTGAGTTATGGGAAGGGTGACCCCTTGCCTTTCCGCCTCCATCACCAAATCCATCTCCTCGAAGATAGGATCCATTCCGCCTGGATTCCTATCCTCCATAGCCATCACTGCCGCTCCCAAATCCTCGTCTCTAGGGGAATCGGGAGAAGAAGAACTATCAGTGGCCATTTCGTTAATCTCACGGGCAAATTCCTCAACTTGTTGGTCGGCCATGGCAGAAACTGGGATTTGGGGTTTTCTTGGAGAAAGATTAGGGTTTCCTCAAGGAGAAAAATCTAAGGGGTTATGAAATCCTAAAGTCCGAATCTACGGTTAGCAAAGTCAGAAAGTTACACTGGAGGTTTACCTTGAAGGTTTCTGAGAAAGTCTGGAAAAAAGGTTGAAGATGATGCTCTAAGAACTGGAATGCGAGAATTCTTTTTGCAAAGGATGCTTGAGAGTTCTGAATGCGTAAAGAGTATGGAGATTTCAGAATCCCATATTTATAGGGATGGGAGTTGGTACCGTTTTCGGCAATGAATTCAAAATGGTAATCATTTCCCGCCTGGGAAACCGCCCACTTTATGGAACCGTCACATGCTTCCCAATGCTCACGCGCCCCACGCGCGCCCGCATTTAATGCTCTGACGTTTCGAGTGCTTCAGAATAGTACAACATTTAATGCGGAAGTGTTACGAGCGGTCAGTTGAAAAGACCGCATTTATAGCGCAATCAGAAGAAAATTGCTCGACACGCCAAGCCTTATACGAGCGCTATATGCAAGAGATTGAACGTGTCAAAATTCTACAGTCCTTGTCACTAAGGACTACAGAATTGGGGGGCAAAATGATGGGGTTAAAATACGATCGTCCCACGTTAGGACACGTGGAATCACCAAGATGGTGACATCTGTCTCCCCAAGGCTGCACCCATCATCGCACGAGCGCTAAGCACAACGAGCGCAATCCTTCTTCAGGAGTTAAGCCCAACGAGCGCTATCACTCCCACGAGCGTCCTACATGCTAAATGATTGGCACGACCACATGCCAAGGAAGCCCTCTTCGAGCGCCACATTCCCTCAGAGTGGCCTTCCCTTTGGCTCGTCGCCTGAACTGGAGCCTTCATCCCCTCAGCGGATATCTTGGCCTCCAATACTCCAGGTTGTCACGAGCGTGCTCTTAAGCCCTCGTTACCAACCACCCAAATGGCTCTCTGACACATCGTACATGCCCGCGCACCTGCCACTGTTGCCAGCACTAACTTTTGGCCGCTTTTGCAGAAGATTCCTCCTAGGTTTCTCTCTCACGGCGACACGTGTTAGGGCAACATTCGGCCAGGACCACTTGAGGCAAATGACCAAAGGGCCCTTGACCCTCAACTATAAATAGCCAAAGTCATCTTCTACATTGGTAAGCATTCTTCATCACTGCAACTGTGACTGAACTCATATTTCCTCATACCTTGAACTGACTTGAGCGTCGGAGAGCCAAACTGGGTATCACCCCCAGTTCCCCCAGCTTGGCCTTCTGACTTTTCTTGTGCTTGTCCCAACAGGTTGAACCCCTTTCTCATTTCCGGCGAAGCTCCGGTGGTTTCCTCCACAAATACAAATCGTAAAGTGATCGGATTCGGATCCACCCATTTCTGAACCCATCAAGTTCTAATACTATCAATAAGAATTTTGGATTATTTTTAATACAATGCTCCACTTTTAAATATTTTCTTTATTTTAATATTATCATATTTTTATGGTCGGTTTTTTCACAAGAAATACATAATATTAATTATAACTCATTGAAATCTAACATATCTAACATAATATTAACTATAACTTATTGAAATCTTTTTTAGAAACGCAATTATTAAACACGATACTGTATGTTGAATGCTTATATATAAATACAACTTAATCTTAGACAATAAATCCAATAAATACAACAGAGTTCTTGTGAATTGAATTGGTCATGACCACCACCACCAGCTTGTACTTTCCCTATATTGAATAAATATAAATATTATGATGTATGACAAAAGATGTAATCACAATTCAATAACATATATATCAAAATTCAATAAATATATACCAACATATATGTAAAAAATTAATGGGAGCATATCATTCGAAATAATGTAACCATCATGCATTAAATTAGTTGTGTGAGATGATGACCCTCGTCTCGAACGTGCCGATGTTCCTCGGGCAGCTCATCTGCCTCTTGATGGTGGGCTATAGATATTAGAATGTCGTACTTCGTTTGGAGAGTTATTATGGAGTCCGGACAAAAATTAATATTCTATCTGTAATCGTGCTAAACGTTCGGTCACTAAACCATCATTTACTCCGCTATGCCGTTTAATATATAAGTTCTTCTTTCTATTCAATCGTGCAAGCTTGTAACTGATTTGATTGTTGTTCATTTTATCCCTGCACCAAATAAAAATAAAAAAGATAGTTGAATTTATTTGAACTAAATTAGTTATTACAAAAATATCACTTTTCATAACGATTTGTATCGCATAAGCATGAAAGAAAGTTGTCGTGTCATTTGTGATGTAATTATAATTACAATATTTTCTTCTTTTTTTTTTTTGGTCAGATTATAACATTTTATAATGGTACTAAATTTGTTTGGAATTCAATTTAGTTCAACAAACCTTAATCATGGCATCAACCTCATAAACATAAAAGAAAGCGGTTACTATAACCTTAATCAACATTTTCGCATAACAGTGGAATCAACATTTCCACATCAACATGGCATCAATAATAATATATTCTAATAATATCAATACAAAATCAGATTGTATCTTGATATTTTAAAATGAATTAATTCAAACTTAGTCAAAATATTCTAAAACTAATGAAGTCAAAATATAAGATTAAATCTATACAATTAAAAAAAAAACAAAAACAACTCGTACCTTATGAAATTGATCCGAAAATTTTGAAAGTTCTTTAAACCTCGTTAATCTCGTCTAGATTTTTAAACTTCGTCTGTTCCATCAATGAATTAAATTGCTACTTGATATCCTAAAAATAATTAATTCAAAATGTAAGATTCAAATAATATAATTAAACTTTGAATTAATTCGTTTATTGCATACCCATATTTTTAAAATATCAAATATGATAATTTATGAAAATAAAAATAATCCGTACCTTAAGATATTGAGTCAGAAATCACAAAATCTTTTGAACTTCCTCAGCCACTTCAGGGATTTCAAACTTGAAAAGTCTCGTCAAGAACATGAATTACAATTTAACATTCTATAAGTTTTGTTATAGTTTTTTTTTCCCTTTTTATGGATATCTTTTTAATCTAATTAATAATAGTAATAAAGATCTCTCAAACTATGGAATGGATGACCTACTGAATATAGAAAAGTTCTCAACCTAAACTTTATTAACGTAAGTTTTCGTTAATTATAATAATAATATTAAATACCAACCCAATTATGGGGTGGATGTCAATTAAGTCTCCTTAATTGTGGGTGCAAACAAATATAACATTTATATATTCCTTTCTGAACATTTATATATATTTTTAATAATCAAATTAATAACATTTATTTATATTGATAAAAAAAATATATATTATTTAAAAAATTCTTACATGGAAATTATATTATGAATCTTGAAAAATATAATTATTTTATTTAGGTACTATTTATTTTCATAATAAAATATTTTACAAAATAATGATCAACCAATCACATTTTTTCTATCTAATTTAAAACCTAAAAAAATAAAATAAAATTACACATCATAAAAAAGACACAAAAAAAATCAAACATGGTTCACAAATATATAATAGTATAGATTCAGAATTCTAAAATCTCATCATTTAGAAAAAAATACAAATAAAAAGTATATTTTGAATCTTGTCAAAATAATTATTTTTCTTAATTACTATTTATTTTCTTAATAAAATAATATACAACATAAAGATATGGCAATCATATTTTTTTATTTAATTGAAAATCTAAAAAAAAACACAAAATATCATTTAGTCAAACTTGCTAAAGATAATTATTTTCCTTAGTTACTACTTATTTTCATAATAAAATAATATACTCAATAAAGATAAGCCAATCACATTTTTTATATGTAATTAAAAACTTCAAAAAAACCACAAAATTCCACGTCATCGAAAATGCACAGTTAAAAAGTCAAACATCGTTATCAAATATATAATAGTATAGATTCCTCAAATAAAAGGGATTAATTTCTCAATGGCTAAAACTTAGGGGTAGTGAATAAGATTCAGCCTTTAATATTTCATACCAAATATTGTTAATATACCAAGCCTCAAACATATGTCAAAAATGCAAATTCTTAAAATAAATTAAACAAAAATTATAATTCAACATCCAAAAAAAATAAATGATAATTGCAAAGTGCAAGTTTGTAGACGCTTTCCTCTTTTTGCCTCAAGACACAGTGATGGCATCCGTTTATGAATTATGAAGGTGTTTGTGGAGGTAATAGCAGGTTTTCGACATGAACAAATCCATTCTCCTTAGTTACAGGCAAATAATACGTACTAATCTTCCTAATTTGCCTAAATAGGACTCGATTATCTTTGCATATTAGTAGCTCTATCTCACTCACCTCGTTACGCACCCTCGAAGGTCCTCCAATCAAGACTTCACCATTCTCGTACACGTACAAAGGTTTGAAGTCGAACAAACTGAACAAGCCATGGGAAACCACCTCATCACATGGAACTTCAAGAACCCTAGTCCAAGATCTTTTGTTTCCATAATCTCTTTTGGCCCACAAAACAAGACTTTCCGGGCCGATGATATGAACACAAAGCATCCCCCTAAACACGCACGGTTTTACTCTACAAGAATCATAAGGCATAACCTGACTCTCCGGGAGGGGAACCTCCATGTACTTGTTCTTGGCGAAATCGAAAGAGATGAACTTGTACATCAACGAATCTTCCCGGAAATCGAGCCAGTGGATTGCTCCGTTCGCGAATAGAACAGTTTCTTCATAATACGGGAAAGAAAGTTGAGGGAAATCGGGGGCTTTTGTCCACATGCCTGTTTTCAGAGAGTAGACCTCGGTTTCCAATGGTTTTGGCAGGCTTTCTCGTGAAAGTTTCAAGAGCTTGTAGTCATCCGCGATCGAATCATATCCGAAACCGAATTTGAAGAAGGTTCCTTGATCGGGGAAGGTGAAAATCTTTGTGTGGGATGAGTTCATGCCGGGGTTCCATATGTAGACCGAACGATAACCGCGAACGCACAACAATCCGTCGCAGCTGGCAAGAATTTTGGCATGTTTTTTGTGAACGTCGCCGAAGAGGAATCCGTAGGCGTCCATATACATGGTGTTCAGGGAAGAGAGAGGGAGCCTTCCATCTAGAAGATCGTCGTTAATATCGGATGGAGTCAAGAATTCCTCAAACAGTTTGTCGGATTGTGTTGTGTGGTGTTTTCGGATGATGTAGTTTGTGGAGATTAAGGATTTCCAAGATTTCGAAACGCAGCAGAATCGTTTGAGAGATTTAACGGGAAGTCTGCAGAGTATTTCCGCCAGAATTCCGGGCGGGAGGCGGCGGCGGTGATCTTCTGCCATCGCAGGGCTAGGCTATCTTTCTTGGTTATGTCTGCCAGAAGGATTAATTACGAAATATTAATACAATTAATTATTAGTTATGTAGATGGGATTCAATTATGTATAGAAGGAAGTGTTGTGTCATGGAGTTGGAGTTTTAATGCGGGTAGGTTTTAGGAACAAATACGAACTCTCCATACGTGCTTACAAACAGAACTCTATGACGATTATAGGCAAAGAAACTAGGACTTATTATGAAATATTAATACAATTAATTATCACTTATGTAGATCGGATCCAAGGAGAATAAAGGATTAATTACGAAATATTAATATTACTAGCGTGTGTCCACAAGGAATCATTTAAAAAAAATTATAAATTATAATATATTTATAAAATATATATATAGCTATCTTCATAGATATGTGCATATCTTTGTATTTAGGAAAACAATCAAGTTATTTTTGTAAAAATATTCTTGACTTATAAGGGATTGTGTACTATAACTAGGGCTGATGGTAATACTTGGTGTTAAGATTTTGGGGACTCGGTCTTAACATCAGCAACATCACATAACTCTTCTCAAAACCTTAATCGACCTCAATCCGACATGTACCCCAAGGAGAAGTCGAGTACGTGGAAGTCATGGGGGAAACCAGCCGAAATGAAAAGCCTCTGGTGAATGAGAATCCTAGCAGAAATGAGAAGAAAAAGGAATACTCGAGAAGCAAATTGGCACACACATTAAGCCAATTAGCTAGCTGCACACCTAAGGAGGCGGAAATGGAGTTTTTAGAATACGATAAGAGGAAAAAGGTAGGTTGAGCTAGGGAGGAAGGGCGAGAAGGTCGAGGGAAGATCAGTGACAGAGCAGAGCGCAGGAATCGAGAAGGATCTCTTGAGGAAGAACAATGCTCAAACACGATCGATCTCGTGAAAGAGAAGGCCGCTGCAGCCGAGAACATGGAGTTGAATAATAACCTTCCTTAATTGTTTCCGAGTATTAAGCTGTAAAAGAATAACACTATTTCCTTGTATTACATTTAGTATGACTACTTTTCTTATTTTATTCATTTTATTGGAAAACATGTATTGAAAGTATGCAACTAATTGCAATTTAAAGAATTATCAACACTTATATGCTTGCATGGAATTCCCATGAGGAGGACACAACACTACAAACACGGTACCACGATATGTTTTCGAGTATGATGCTTGTAAACAATACAATGTTCCACACTTTACAATTGCCGACTAATGAAAAATAAAAAATTGCAAAACGAAAGCCACATCATAAAACTACTATAGTAAAAACGTATAAACAGAACTTCACAAAAATATAACTTGCATGGTTCTCAATTTTTATTTTTTAATTTTACATCAAAATATTGCGTGTCGATGCTAGGCTTTCAACTTGAACAATTCCTTCCCTAACAACAGAATGATGGTGAGGAGTTCTCTATCTCAATACAATTTGATTGTCTTTACATATCATCATCTCCGTCTCTCCTCCTTTCGCTACTCTGATCAAGAACTCCCCATTCTCGTAGACATAAAACAGTTTGAAGTACGATCGACATTGATCAGTGAATACCATGGATGGAATTTGAAGAAGTCTAATCCAAGAACTTTGGTCTCTGTAATCCTCCTTCGGTCCCCACAAGATAAGACTGTTAGACAAGACGGGGGGTGAATTGTCCCTTTTTCGCCCAAATACTTCAAGTATAAAATCCCCCAAGGATTGGATAAATCACTAATACTGAAAGCAGTGGTTAAACTGATTCCAGTCAAGAATAGATCTGTTAAGATCACCAAATAACAAATCCACCCAGATTTGTTTCCTTCAAAACCTGATACAAAATATTAGCAGTGGAACTGGAACAAATATGCTTCACGTACCAGTCAAGAACAGAGTAAGCACAAGTAAAGGAACACAAGATATTTATAGAGGTTGGCTCACCACAACTGTGAAAATACAAGTTGGGCAAGTTAGTCCTCTACCTAAGTTTGTTAAGCTTAGGATTTTAAATGGAGTTTCAATAAGATCAGAATCAAGTGAAGCCTATGTAACAAAGACTATGACTCCAACTTGACCCAAAGGACAAGATACAAAGAGGGCTAAAAGCAAGAATGCAACCTATGTAGCAAAGACTATGGTTTCACCAGGCCAGCAAGCTGAAAGCAAGAAGAGAACGTATGTAACAAAGACTATGGTCCTATCAGGCCAGCAATAAGAAGAAGGGAGGTTCCTATGTAACAATGACTATGCAACTAATCGCTTCCTGGACCCAAGAACTCTGCAAGCTAAAGGACACTATGAGAAAACAAAGAATCTCTATGTGTATGGCAGCAATTAACAGATCTTGAAGAGGTCACTTGAGTTTGTATCTTCATCCCCTTTTTAAAGGTGTAACTCCAAAATAGCCGTTGGCTCAAATTTGAACTTTGAAGTCTGTACATTTCCCCAGACTCTGTAAAAGAGCTGTTATAGCTTTTTGACTTTTAAGGTAGGAAAGATCCGTTGGGTTTCTTTGTTCTTTGATCAAGCATTGGGCCAACATCATCTGCTGACATCATTTGTTAATCTTGAACTCCTAAGAAGGTGTTGACTTGAATTCAAAGCTTGACTTTGAACTGCTTCATGCTAGTGGTCTTTTTTGAACCAGCTGAACCCTTTTCTTTTGATACTTGTTTCTCTTGATCCTTGGACATCCTTTTTGCTCTTATCAGCTTTGGATAACTTCTTTTGTCTTTCCTTTGAAGTCCTGATTCTAACTTTTACTCTTCTTCTTCATGATGGACTGATTGTGAAGTTGGATAAAATGATACCATATGGATTGCTCTTCTGAACATCTTTTCCTTTGGCCCGTATTGATTGTGGACACACTTGGCCCATATGGATTGCTCTTCTGATCATCTCTGATTATTATGGACTCTTTCTTCTCCTCTTTTCATTAGTATGCTTCCGGTTGTGCATTCCTTTTTGAGATTTGACCTGAAGGTTGATCAGTTGTCTTGGTACAAGAATGTACCAGAGATGAGTTGCTTCCATTTATCAATCGTTGTTAATGATCTTTCTAGATCTGCAAACAGAGCATTGGACAACAAGGACATTTAAGGAAGATCACAAATTTTTAATCATCAAAATTAAAACAAAGCAATTTAGCAAAGACCACTCGTATAGTTTACAAGGACGTAGACCATTCCCCTGAATGTAGCTAACCTTATCTGATGAAATTGACTACCATTGTAGCACCCAAACCCCCAAGGCACTACATCCCCCGCACTATAGCCCGATCCACATACGAAATGGACAATCCATACATAAACCGAACATATAGCGCACGGGTGACACTCAAGAAATAAACGAGCTAGGCGGGACACTCCCCAACATACACAACCCAAAACATGAAGTTAAAAGCGGAAGCATCTCAATTAATACGTATAGGTACCATATTTACCAAAGTATATATATAATAGGTACCAACATTAACTATCAATACATTATCATCTCTTATAGGATATACACATTCAACTATCCAAAATGTAATCACAATGATCATAACATGCTATAACCAAACGCATGAAAGGTACAATGCTAGACTCGGCGAAATGCAAGACCTGACTCAACTCCCGCCTAGCACAACCACGACCAAAAGTACCTGAAAAGTGAAGTATCCGTCTGCCGAAAACTGAGTGAGCGGCAATAAATATATATAGCACACGTTACATGCAAGTCATAGCCCCGGGTGAAGACTTGAAAATGAAACAACTATAAAATTCAAGAATACTTGTTCTCTGCCCGAGATTACGACTATGAGGTTTAACTTGTTAACTTGATTATTTCATGAAACATGTGGCCACGTCAGCGGGTCAGTGCCAAGTGGCACTGACTGGGCGCCACATGGTGTGACACATGGACAATGGGGATCGCGCCGCGTCATCGAGTATGGACGCTCCAGATTGGTTTTAGCGCGGGTCAGGAAACGGGTCGGATAGTGGTTCGGTTGACCGAGTCAACGGGCAGGGTCGAATAGGGTCGGGTCATAGTTTGCCCGACCCGGACACGTGGTCTACTAGTGATTCACCACGTGGCAATCGAGTCAGACCGCTTGAGTCGATCGGTTCACGGGCGAACCGGTCTGAATCGTTGGATCGCCGGTCGGACCGGCTGAACCGGACACATGGCACCTACTCGTGCGTGCGTGAGGTTCAAACGCGCCAAGCACACAGCCGCCACAAGGGCGGCGCGTGCGGGCGCGTGGCTGGCCCGTTTGGCGCGTGCTTGGCACCGCCGTGATCGTCTTGGCGTGCACTCCACCCCGGCGGTCTCTGATTGGCCAATAGACCTTGGGAGCTACGGCAGAAATTGAGAAAATACCGCGGATGTTCCTTGTTGGAGGCTATAAATAGGGCTTTTGCTCAAGTTCATTTTGCAATTGAATTCCAGCTTTACGTTTCTTTAGTTCTGAAAGCTTTTGGCTAATTTCCTCTCTCTAATTAATTAATCCTTACTTAAGGATTAATTAATATTTAATTAGGTGGTTATATAATTAATATATAATCCACTTAATTATTAGAAAATAGGGATTTTCTTATTTTAGAAAAAAGAGTTTTTCTAGAAAAATATTTTCTCAAAGTATTTAGCGAAATACTGCCGGAGCCCACACTCCAATTTCTTAATCGGGGATATTACGGGGAAGCTCTGCCGGTTTCACGAGGAAATTTCGAGGTGCTGGAAAAGTGCCGTTGATAGCCATTTTGCAGTACGGTAATACTGTTGTGCTGCCAAAATCAATATTTGCATATTGTGATTATATGCTAGGTGATTTAAAATTATGTTATCGATGCCTGTATATATTAGAGTTATGCTGCCCGATTTTTTTCGCTGCTTTATTAAAATATTTTGGAAATATTTTGATAACGAGGTTTTGGCGAATTTTTTTGAAATATTCCGCTGTACCATCACTCTGCTTCGGGCCCGCCACACCAACAACTGGTATCAGAGCGGGGCTCTGATTATATACTCGCATTGATAAAGCATAAGATGCATAATTTTAAATATTATAATGTGCACGCAAATTCTGTCTAAAGAGGTTGGGTTTTAAGTGGGACCGTTGTGACCACTCCAGTCTTTCCCGGGAATTTGTGTGGAATGGTAATTTTTTAGGAATCGATTTCAATAATCTTCCTGGTTAATTGCCGAATCAATAAATTTGATTTAAATTATGTGATAATTTATAACATATTTACTTAAGGGCCATTAAAATTTTAAAGCGTGATAATTATTTGCAAGCATGCTTTTAATTTTAAAAACGACATGATAATATGTGATATTATGCTGCTTTAATTATGCATGATTTATTTAATGTGATTAGATAAATAATGTTTAATAGAGATTAAATACGATGCATAATTGGATTAATACTTTTTGGCTTAAATTAATAAAGAGTTATTAAAGCCTTAAAATATTATTAGGATTATTTAATAATCCTAGTGGGATCTTATTAATTAGATTAATTACTTCCAAAATCAATAAGACGCCAAAAGTGATTATTTAATAATCAAAGATAATCCACAAATTCTATAAAATTCAACTGGGAGCGAGATGAAAAGAGTTGGATTCTCACGGCCTCCATTGCCCGTCTATAGTATAGTGGATATATACTAATCCCTTCGGTGGGTATGTATTCGCGGTATACAAGATTAGGCTTCTACGGATAGAATGAAATACGGGGAAAGTCAGCTCGACCACGCCTCCGTGAAGTGTCTGATCTACTCGTACGAATTTCTAGGTAATAGTGTACGCTTCACTAAGTGATGTATTAACCTCCCTTCGGAGCTATGTTACATTCACTTAGAGGCCAAAGGTTAACGTGGTGGATTAACATAGTTTGGTAAGAGTTACCTAGATGGCATGTTAATTAAAGATTAATTCTTGCTTTTCTAAGCGGTTTTCGACCTCGCTTCCGGGGAGTCAACTGCGGTTAGATAAGTCACCATTGCATAAACCAAAAATGCTTACGTGGATTTCATTTATTGGTTAGACGCAAAAGAAGTAAAATACAAGATCATAACTTGCACTATTTTAAAATATTTCAGTTTTAAAACAATAACGACCGCTAGCCCGCTTCAATCGATCCTAAAGGAAAATAGGCTTGAAGGGTCTAACTATGCTCATTGGAAAATGAATCTTGACATCGTGTTTGGTCATGAGAATCTGAAACAAGTGCTCATCGAACCTTGTGATAATATTCTTAAATTACATGAAAATCCCTTTAATTTCCCCCTGAATTTGATTAGATTTTTACTTAATTTGCTTTTATTTGGCTTTTGCAGGAACATATTGATAAATGAGGGATTTGGCAGAATCATGAAGAAAAAGATGCTAAGTGTTGAAAATGCTTGAGCCATGACCCCAATGCATGATCATCCCTAAGGCTAATGCACGAATAGCAGACCACGGTCAACAAGTACGACTGATTCCTCTTCTTGGGACAAGTGTCACACATGCAACAGCTAGCTAACATGGCCTGCATGCAAGAGTTGATCATGCATGTTTGGAGTTTCAAGAATCCTAATCATGCTTATTGGGATTTGAAAAAGCTATTTTTTCCCCTTGATCTTTGTAATAGATAGACTTAAGGATACTTTACTTAAGCTAGTTAAGCGGGGAAAAATAGGGAGATTTTTTTAGGAGATAATTTCAGGAATCAAAATATAGCAGCAGCTAGCAGCAGGAACAACGAGGGATTTTTTCCTCAAACTTGTGATCATTTCCGGACTTGAAGTATTTTAGTTTTGGTTTTTTATTTCAATTAAGTTTTGCAGTTCAGCTTATGATCAAAGTATTCATTGTCTATCTTGCATGATGATCCGTGGCTGAACATATTTGTCTTAGTTAGGTTGTATCTTCTTTCCTTGCCTACGTTTATGAGATCTAAATGAGTGAATGCGAACCTAATCCATGGTATTTATGCATGCTTTGAACGTATTTGTATGAGTTGTTTTCAAATCATCTTTCTGATCAATCGATGTTTAGTTAACAACTTGATACGGTTATACTAATACTTGATACGTAATAGTCTTGTAAAGGTATGGAAGAACCGCACATCATTGAGAGTTTACCGCCATGTTTACTCAATAGAATGGTGAGGCATGCGTAATATGATTTCATAAGTCCAAGCTTCTTGAGATTATGGATCGTGATTAATGTCCTTTTGGTGCTCAATGCTATCATATAGTTAAATCTTAGATACTTGTTCGCGGGACTGCTATGTGGTAAGAATTTAATTGAGGAGCTTCTCTTGACTAAATTAAAAATAAGAAAGGATGATATAGATAAGCTTCTTGTCTATTGTAAGTTAATCTATCATTTGATTAGATTCGATCTTTGCATCAAGGATTAGATACAGGCATGGAATGAAGTAACAACTTAGCTAAGACATCTCACTCATAATCAACCTTCACAACTTTCTTTACTTTCAGCTTTAGTTATTTGAAGAAATCTGATTTTGTGTTTTAAGAATAGTTTGTTTTAATTATATAACACCCCCCCCCCCCTCTAAGTCTCTTTTGAATATTCTCTTGGATACATTGAATATAAATCCATCTAGTCCCTTGGGTTCGACCCTTTACTACTATATTACAATTTTATATTTCGTACGGTAAGTAAAGGATTTAATTGATGGATTCGGCAACCATCACCTTGTCCGGGGGTACTAGAAACTACAGCCAATCAGGATATGAGAAATGCTTATGTCAATTGGATCAAGTCCAATGATTTGGCTAGGTCTTATATCCTGACATCTATCTCCAATGTTCTTAAGCATCAAATGCACGAGATGCCAACTGCTAGGAACATGATGGATCATCTCCATCAAATGTTTGGAGGACAGAATCGAGCCAAGAGGCTCGAATTGATACGAAGGCTGTTAGTTACCAAGATGTCTGGGGGATCACCTGTTCAGGATTATGTTATGAACATGATGGCTTGCCTGAACGAGATTGAGAGCCTTGGTGCTAAATTTGATGATCTCAGTAAACAGGATATGATCCTATGCTCTCTACCGAAGTCGTTCGACACATTCAGGCAAAATTATTCTATGAATAAATTGGATTTTTCATTGCCTGAATTGATGAACGAACTCAGAGTAGCAGAGAGAGTAATGAAAGCTAAGTGAACGGTTCTCTTGGCTCAGGCATTGACTTCCACGGCTCGAAAAGCTAACAAGTGGAAAAAGGGAAAGGGAAAGGTTCTCAATCCCAAGAAAAAAGTTCAGAAGAAGAAGGGTAAACCTAGCAAAGGAAAATATTTCCACTACGGTGAGAATGGGCACTGGAAGAGAAATTGTCCAAAATACATAGCAAGTCTTCCTGCTAAGCCATCTAGATAAGGTATATCGATATCTTGTTTAATAGAATTATATTTAGTTGGAAGTCCACCAGATTCCTGGTGTGTGGACTCGGGTTCAACTAATCATATCTGCAATTCGTTGTAGGGGTTCAAGCTAACCAGAAAGCTTGAAGATGGCGAGATGCAGCTACTGCTCGGGGATAATACAAGTATACCTGTATTAGCAGTAGGGACTGTAAATTTGTATTTTGGTGATAGGGTTTTGATGTTGAAAGACACTTTCTACATACCGTGTGTTCGCAGAAATCTGATTTCTGTGAGTTGTTTAATAAATAACGGTTTCAGTGTTTGTTTTGAACAAAATTTTACCATTAAGCAAAATAAAAAGTTTATTTGCTCTGGCACGGTAAAAGATGGTCTTTTCTTGTTATACCCCGATAAAAACCCTAATTCCGAACTTAACACTACTACGCTTGACTTACCTTCCAAGAGAAAAACTCCTATGCCTAATGAAGCTTACAAGTGGCATTTACGTCTTGGTCATATTAATCCAAATAGGATCCAAAGGCTAATTTCAGATGAATTGTTGAATCCCTTGGACTTAACAGAATTACCAGTCTGTGAATCCTGCTTGGAAGGTAAAATGACCAAGAGATCTTTTAAAACTAAAGGTAATCGAGCCATAGAATTGCTTGAGTTAATTTATACGAATGTGTGTGGTCCTATGATTATTCAAGCAAGAGGAGGTTTTGATGATTATTCAAGCAAGAGAAGACATTAAGATAAATCAGGAAGGAAAATATATTGAGAAGGTTGCAGACAGAAAGCTGTGATTTTCTGGAAACAGATCCTTTCCCCTGTTTGGTTAGATTATTCACTGTTACAGATAGAGGAAGTACAAGCGGAGGTCATCCCTTAAGCATGGCTGCGCAGGATCAGACACTTAGACAATTAGCTGCACCGCCTGTAGCCCAGGAGCCATTATGCATAACTTTGCCTACTTTAAATACTGATTTTGAGTTAAAATCTGGTTTAATCCATTTACTTCCCACTTTCAGAGGCAAAGAAAATGAAGATCCAAATCAACATCTTAAGGAATTTCATGTGGTTTGTTCCAGCATGAGGCCAAATGGAGTTACAGAAGAGCAGATCAAACTGAGAGCATTCCCATTCTCTCTGGCTGATGATGCGAAAGAATGGTTGTATTACCTACCACCAGGATCAATCACAACGTGGACAGCCATGGCCTCAGCTTTTCTAGAAAAATTCTTCCCAACTTCCAGAGTTGTATCAACAAGGAGAGAAATAGTTTCTGTGAAGCAAAAGGAGTCTGAAACTCTCCATGATTATTGGGAAAGATTTAAGAAATTATTAGCCAGGTGCCCACAGCATGGACACACAGAACAAGCCTTGATCCAGTATTTTTATGAAGGATTAATTCCTATGGAGAGAAGGATGATGGATGCAGCAAGTGGGGGTGCAATTGTCAATAAAACACCTAGTGAGGCCAGATAATTAATTTCAACTATGGCTGCTAATTCTCAGCAGTTCGGGAACCATCAAAATGTCCCAAGGAAAGTAAATGAGGTAAATTCTGCTCTAATTGAAAGTCAATTAAATAAATTAACAACTTTGGTGCAGAATTTAGCTGTAGCAAACTCGACACCATCTTTGGTTTGTGGAATATGTACAAGTCCAGATCACCATACAGATTTATGTCCAACACTCCAAGCTGATGGAACTGAAAATGTGAGTGCAATGGGAGGAGGCTTCCAACAAAGAAAGTATGATCCGTATTCAAATACATATAATCCTGGATGGAAGGATCATCCTAATTTCAGTTATGCACAAAGGCCTCAATTGTTTCAAGGACAACAGAATTTTCAGTCAAGGCCCTCCGTACAAAGACCACCTCAAAACTTCCAACCACATCAGAATTTTCAGCCACATCAATCAAATTTTCAACAACCTTCAAGCTCTAATTCAGGTACTTCTTTAGAGGATATGTTTAAGGCCTTTATGACTAACAATCAACAATTTCAGCAGGAAACGAGGGCAAATATGCAGCAGTTCCAGTCCACTGTTCAAAATTTGGAAAACCAATTTGGACAGCTAGCAACATCAGTTAGTAAGCTTGAAAACAAAGGAAAATTGCCATCTCAGACGATTGATCCAAGGCAGAATGCTAGCGCTGTTACTTTGAGGAGTGGAAAGGAGCTCGAATTGCCTGTAAGGAAGCAAAAAGCAGGGCAAAGCAATGGAAAAACAGAGCAAAACAGAGTAAATGTTGATATTGATGCAGATTCAGTGGGCAAGGGTGTAAGCCATGATCACGGCTTAGAAACAGAACAAGAAGCAGAACCTACTGCACTGCCTGAACCTATGGTGATCCCACCACCATTCCCTCAAAGGTTGACATCAATAAAGAAGGACAAGGAAGAAAAAGAAATCCTGGACACATTCAGAAAGGTTGAGTTAAATATTCC
Organism: Lantana camara; assembly: GCA_037501455.1. Lineage (NCBI taxonomy): Eukaryota > Viridiplantae > Streptophyta > Magnoliopsida > Lamiales > Verbenaceae > Lantana > Lantana camara. The sequence goes on from CM074864.1 coordinate 5,913,377, forward strand.
CCTCCTTGACGCTATAAAGCAAATACCAAGGTATGCTAAAATTCTTAAAGATCTTTGTACGAATAAAAAGAAATTGTTAGGAAATGAGAAAATTAGCATGGGTGAAAATGTATCAGCTGTACTTCAGAGGAAACTCCCACCTAAATGTAAGGACCAAGGTATGTTTGCTATTCCGTGTAGAATAGGAAACTTAGGCCTAAATCATGCTATGTGCGATCTTGGTGCATCAATAAATGTTATGCCTTTGTCAGTTTATTCTTCCTTGAATATAGGTCCTTTAAAAGGAACTGGAGTCATTATACAGCTAGCTGATAGGTCAATAGTACACCCTGAAGGTGTGATAGAAGATGTGCTTGTGCAGATTAATAATTTAGTATTTCCTGCAGATTTCTTCGTGGTCAACATGGAAGATGACAAGATATCTAAATCTTCAGATTTGCTGCTTGGAAGACCATTTTTTAGCACAGCAAAAGCAAAGATTGATGTCTATAATGGGACGTTAACACTTGAGTTTGATGGAGATTTGATTAAATTCAATGTTTATGAAGCTATGAAATTTCCATCTGAAAATATTTCAAATGTTTCTTCTATAGACATCATTGATAACTTTGTACAAGCTACTCTAAAGCTAGATTTCTATGATGAACTTTATTTAGCCCTGGAAGATAGCATTTATATTAATCAATTGAAAGAATTAGAGGCTAAATATGAAGTGAAAGAAGAGATTAGTGAGGTTGTTTACGCACTGGAATCTCTGGAATCTGCCAAGTCAAACATGACTTGCAAGAAATTAACTGCTTCCTGTACTAAAATACTCCCTTCTGTTATGCAGGCTCCAAAATTAGAACTCAAACCTTTGCCGTCCCATTTGAAGTATGCATATTTGGGTAGTGATGAATCCTTACCAGTGATCATCTCTAACAAGTTATCTGAACTGGAAGAGGATAAACTGATAAGAGTCTTGAGAGAATTTAAGGCTGCTTTGGGATGGACAATTGCAGATATAAAAGGGTTGAGTCCATCAACTTGTATGCATAAAATAATTCTAGAGGAGGATTGCAAACCAATTAGACAAGCCCAAAGAAGACTGAATCCCCCAATGATGGAAGTAGTAAAGAAAGAAGTTTTGAAGCTCTTAGATGCTGGTATAATTTATCCTATTTCAGACAGTATGTGGGTAAGTACAGTGCAAGTAGTTCCCAAAAAGACAGGTGTACAGTAATTGAAAATGCAGCAGGTGAATTGGTCCCAACTAGAGTGCAAAATGGTTGGCGTGTGTGCATGGATTACAGGAAACTGAATTCAGCCACTAAAAAGGATCATTTTCCATTGCCATTTATTGATCAAATGTTGGAAAGACTTGCAGGAAAAACGCACTACTGCTGTCTTGATGGATACTCAGGATTTTATCAAATTCCAGTGGCATCAAAAGATTAAGAGAAGACCACATTCACATGTCCTTTTGGAACATTTGCATTTAGACGTATGCCTTTTGGACTGTGTAATGCACCAACCACTTTTCAAAGGTGTATGGTAAGCATCTTCTCTAAATATGTTGAAGATATAATAGAGGTTTTCATGGATGATTTCACTGTCTATGGTAATTCCTTGGATGAATGCTTAAATAATTTGGCAAAAGTTTTAGACAAGTGTTTGGAAAATAACCTTGTTTTAAATTATGAAAAATGCCATTTCATGGTTGATCAAGGTTTAATTTTAGGCCATATAGTGTCAGTTAGAGGCATTGAAGTTGATAAATCAAAAATAGATGTTATTGAATCCCTACCTTACCCCTCAACTGTGAGGGAGATTCGTTCTTTTCTTGGACATGCAGGTTTTTACAGAAGGTTCATAAAAGATTTCTCAAAAATAACTCAACCCTTGTGTAAATTACTGCAAAAAGAGGTAGAGTTTCAATTTGATCAAGCCTGTAAGGAGGCATTTGATTTGCTGAAGATGAAACTGACATCAACACCCATAATTCAAGCACCTAACTGGAAACATCCTTTTGAACTAATGTGCGATGCCAGTGATTATGCGATAGGAGCTGTTTTGGGGCAGAAGATAAATAGATCACCATATGTGATTTATTATGCGTCAAGAATGTTGGATGCAGCTCAAATCAATTACACCACAACTGAGAAAGAACTTTTAGCCATTGTGTTTGCTTTAGATAAATTTCGCACATATCTTCTAGGTACTAAAGTGATTATTTATTCTGATCACACAACATTGAAGTACCTATTGAAGAAAAAGGAAGCAAAACCAAGACTGATACGCTGGATACTACTGATGCAAGAGTTTGATATCGAAATCAGGGACAAAAGAGGGGCAGAGAATTTTGTAGCTGATCATCTAAGTAGACTTTTGGTAAGTAAAAGCTCATACCCAATTAAAGAAGAATTTCCAGATGATCAATTGTTCCTGGTTACTGAAGGTTTTGTGAAATCAAACATTCTCAACAGATTTGGGACACCAAGAGCTATTATCAGTTATAGAGGAACCCATTTCTGCAATAAAATTGTAGCAGCTCTATTGAAGAAATATAATGTTACACACCGTACAGCAACAGCATATCACCCACAAACTAGTGGACAAGCTGAAGTTTCAAACCGTGAAGTAAAAAGTATTCTGGAGAAAACAGTAAATCCTAACAGAAAGGATTGGAGTTTGAGGCTTGATGATGCATTATGGGCTTACAGAACAGCCTATAAAACACCCATTGGTATGTCTCCATACAGGTTAGTGTTTGGAAAAGCTTGTCATTTACCTGTGGAAATAGAACATAAAGCTTTGTGGGCAATAAAACAGTGTAACATGAAGATAGATAATGCTGGAATCCATAGAAAATTGCAATTGCAAGAATTAGAGGAACTAAGAAATGAAGCACATGAAAGTACTAGATTATATAAAGAAAGGACCAAGAATTTCCATGATAAAATGATTTCTAGAAAAACCTTTCAAATTGGGCAGAAAGTGTTATTATTTCACTCTCGATTGAAACTTTTTCCTGGAAAACTGAGATCAAGATGGATAGGACCGTTTGTTGTTACTAATGTTTTTCCCCATGGTGCAGTAGCAATTAAGAGTATAGAAACAGGAAAAGCATTCAAGGTCAATGGACATCGCTTGAAACCGTTTTATGAAGGATTCAAAGATCATACTGTGGAGGAAGTCCATTTAGACAACCCCATTCCTTTCTCCTCGTGATGACAGGGTGATTGTCTAGCCTAGGACATTAAACAAGGGCGCTTGATGGGAGGCAACCCATTAATTTTTGGTTAATCTGTTTTGACATTCCAGTTCTTAACTGTGGTTTTTGATAAGGAACCATTTTTCTATTCATTTCAGGTAGTAGCAGACAAACACAGTCAGGTAAATGAATCTTTATTCATGATCTTCTCTTAAACTCATCCTATAAACCTTTTCCCACACTTGGTGAAATAAACCAGATTTGAAAAGAGAAGAAAATGTTATACGCTTTATTCCTTAGAAGTTTTATTAATTGAAAAAACGTTTTTTAAATGACAAGACACACTTTAAAGGGAACGTTTCATCTTCAACCCTCAGAAATTTCAAACCGAAATCTTCTTCTTCCTCCTTCTGCCAAGAGAACCCAACCTTCTCACCATCTTCAACCACTGCAACCCTCGCCGGAATATGAAGACAAGATCTGAGAAATCCAATCCTCTGCCTAAACCGTATAAGAGAGGGGTCACACAGAAGAGGTGAGTTCTGAAAACTACCCCTAAACCAGCGGAACCCATACATGCAGAGGAGGTGGAGCCACCAGTCAATACCCCGTCACCACCCTCTGAAACTGCACCGGAAACTTCAACCCCTCAAGAAGACACAAACCCTAACCTTTCCCCTCCTATTGGCACAAACCCTATAACCCCTGAACCCCCTGTAATTGTGGTGGAAGAACACCGGCAGACCGCAGAGCCTACCTTGGGTTCAATTTTGAAGCAAGTCAGGCAGTCCTACGAACCCAGAAAAAGGAAATTCCAATTGAGAGATGAAGAAGATAAAGGAGAGCCTTCTAATCCTCAAAAGCCTGAGAAATCACAACAAAAATCGAAGAAGAGTGTAAAGCAGAAATCCAAAAAGAAGGAGAAAACTGAGAAGAAAAAGAAGCCCTCTCCAACCGACTCTAAAGAGTTAAGGGTAGCAGAAACCCTTGTGCAATTGGATGAACCAATGGAGGAAGAACAAGAGAAACAACAGGACGAAATTGATGAGGAGGTTGAAGAAGGATACAAGTTAGCAAAAGAGAAGAACGGTGAAGAAAATGCCAATGCAGAGGCAGAACAGGAGACTGATGATACTCCAGAAGATGAAGAAGAAATACGGGAAGCAAATGTAGCAGAAGAGGAAGAACATGTTGAGGAAGAGCAAGTCGAAGTGCCTATCCAGCCTACACAGAAAACACATCTCCCCAAGAAGCAAAAAAGAAGCAGAGTACCAAAATCCAGGACTCCTGCCCCTGCAAGATTTCAAAATCTGGGAGGACACCTCAAATTCACTGCCAAAACGGAAAAATCAAGGTACAATCAAGTTAAAGAACTTTCTATTGCTATTGCTAAGAAAATTGATGTACCTACTCTTGAAAAATTTGAGCTGATTGAACCTGTCTATGCATTGCTTAATAATATAGGATGGAAAGAGTTTATGGAAATAGATACAGACATTTATTATGAACTCACAATGGGATTTTATTCAACTTTTAAATTCTTGAAAAAGCAAGCCTATAATTGGGATGAAGATGGTGTTATCACATTTAGACTGCTAGGCAAAAGAATCAGTTATTCAATTAACCAATTCTGTGAAGTTTTACAATTTGATTACTTTCCAGTTGATGGGGAAATTGATATAGTGTGCTTAGGAGATTTTCCCTAAGAATTTGATCCTAATGAAGCCTTTAAGCAGTTAACTGATGGCAAGTATGATAAGTTTGATGATGCCAAGAGCATTTACTTAAACGATCCTGCTGTAGTTTATGCTCATAGATTGCTATCAATGTTTTTCTCCCAAAGAACGGAAGGTTCAAGCACAATAACCAAATCTGAATTGTACTTTTTGTGGGCTATGTGGAATAATAGGAAAGTAAATATAGGTTTTTGGGCTGCTGTGCACATAAATGAGTGCATCAAGTGGAATAGGCCACTTAAATTAGGACATCTAATTACTCATATTGCTGTGCATGAAGAACTTCTTGACTTGAATGATCATGATCTTACTTTACATTCTGAAGTTTCTCCATTAGATGAACATGTACTGCTTAACATGAGAATACTCCAAAGAAAAGATGGAGTATTGTGCTTTTCTGGTGCAGGTACAGTTCCTATTACAAAAAGCAAGGGTAAAGATACCCAATTTGAGGCCACCACTAGCACTACTGACACTGCACAATTGGACAGAATCGAAACTCTCCTCACAACAGTCCTAGCCAAAATGGAAAAAAATGAAAAATCAGTGGAAAAACTTCCAGCCATGGAAAATTCAATGGACATCATGGCAACCCACATAGCAGGAGTAGAAACTGACATTGAGGCCATCAAGAAAGGCCTCAACATTGGCACCCACTAAATCACATTCAGGGAAGTCCTCCTGTTTTAATTCTGTTTATCAACATTGAGGACAATGTGAAATAAGTGTGGGTGGGGGGGTGGGGGTGGGGGGGGGGGGGGTGGGGAGTAGGATCTTAAATTTTTTTTTTTTGAGACATGTCTGCTACTTTTGATGACTGTTGCCTTAATTTTTGTTTTGTTGAATGTTGATAGTTGATAACAGGCTTGTAGCCTATTTTAGATGGTTCCTTTAAGAATTTTGACTGATTTTTGTGGCTATCATTTAGCCAGTGTTTCTGCTGTGAGAAGTTGTGAACCTGATAACCTCATATGCAATATGTTTTGATTTGAGAGCTTTTGAACATCAAAAATAGGTTGAAGTAACATGAATTTCCATGTCTGATTCTTGGAATTGATCAAGTTTATAAGTTCTTTGGCTCTGATAGAGAATGTTTTTGAATTTAGATTAATAACTGAGAAACTGAAATTGCATGCTTAAATTGGACCTTTATGTGTGAAAAAGTGTATGATTTTTGGACTGTCTAAGGAATGTTATTTGATGGGTCCAGAAATGGATGGGTCTGAATCCGATCACTTTACGATTTGTATTTTGTGGAGGAAACCACCGGAGCTTCGCCGGAAACGTGGAAGGGGTTCTACCTGTTGGGACAAGCACAAGGGAAGTCAGATGGCCAAGCTGGGGGAACTGGGGGTGATACCCAGTTTGGCTCTCCGACGCTCAAGTCAGTTCAGTGTATAAAGAGTAGTGTAAGTTCAGTCACAGTTGCAGAAGTGGAGAAAGCTTACTTGTGTAGAAGATGACTTTGGCTATTTATAGTTGAGGGTCAAGGGCCCTTTGGTCATTTGCCTCAAGTGGTCCTGGCCGAATGTTGCCCTAACACGTGGCGCTGTGAGAGAGAAACCTAGGAGGAATCTTCTGCAAAAGTGGCCGAAAGTTAGTGCTGGCAACAGTGGCAGGTGCGCGGGCATGTACGTTGTGTCAGAGAGCCATTTGGGTGGTTGGTGACGAGGGCTTAAGAGCGCGCTCGTGACAACCTGGAGTATTGGAGGCCAAGATATCCGCTGAGGGGGATGAAGGCTCCAGTTCAAGTGACGAGCCAAAGGGGAGGCCACTCTGAGGGAGTGTGACGCTCGAAGAGTGCTCCCTTGGCACGTGGGCGTACCAATCGTTCAGTTTGTTGGACGCTCGTGGGAGTGATAGCGCTCGTCGGGCTTAACTCCTTGAAGAAGGATTGCGCTTGTTGGGCTTGGCGCTCGTGCGCAGATGGATGCACCCTTGATGGCGGCTGGCTTAGCGCATGGCTTAGCGCTCGTGCGCTGATGGGTGCATCCTTGTGGAGACAGATGTCATCAGCTCGGTGATGCCACGTGTCTTCATGTGGGACGATCGTATTTTGACCCCATCATTTTGCCCCCCAATTCTGTAGTCCTTAGTGATAAGGACTGTAGAATTTTATCACGCTCTGTCTCTCGTTTATAGCGCTCGTGTAAAGCTTGGCGTGTTGAGCAATTTTTCCTCTGATGGTGTCATTAATGCGGTCTTTTCAACCGACCGCTCGTAACAGTTCCGCATTAAATGTTTGTACTGTTCTGAAGCCCTTGAATCATCAGAGCATTAAATGCGGGGGCGCGTGGGGCGCGTGAGTTTGGGGAAGCATGTGACGGTTCCATAAAGTGGGCGGTTTCCTAGGCGGGAAATGATTACCATTTTGAATTTATTGCCGAAAACGGTACCAACTCCCATTCCTATAAATCCGGGATTCTGAGATCTCCACCTTCTTTACGCATTCAGAACTTTCAAGCACCCTTTGCAAAAAGAATTCTCTTGCATTCCAGTTCTCAGAGCACCTTCAACATCTTCTCCAGTTTTCTCAAACACCTTCAAGGTAAATTTGCAGTGTGACTTTCTAACTTTGCTAACCATAGATTTGGACTTTAGGACTTCGTAATCCCTCAGATTTTCACCTTTCTGAACCTTAATCTTTTCCCAAGAAAAACTCCCAAATCCCAATTTCTGCCATGGCCGACCAACATATCGAAGAATTTGCCCGTGAAATCCAAGAGATGGCCACCGAGAGTTCTTCTTCCCCTGGTTCCCCCAGAGATGAAGAATTGGGGGCGGCTGTAATGGCTATGGAAGATAGAAACCCAGGCGGAGTGGATCCTCTTTTTGAGGAGATGGATCTGGTGATGGAGGCAGAACGGCAAGGGACTGTTCTCCCCATAACTCAAAGTGCCACACATCCCCACCGCCATACCGTGACCGTGGCGGTTGCAAACCCGCTTCCAGTGGCGGAAGCCGTGACTGGGCCTTCAGAAAGGGCCCGTGATAAGGGAAAAAGTAAGAAAACCCAAAAATCCAAAGGACCCAACGAGGGCGAAGGGTCAGGCTACCAGGCTACCGAGCGTACGCCTGATGAAACTCCCAGCACTGTCACCGTGGGAGATGTAAAGACGATGATGGCCCCCATTTACTGGGACGAGCGGTACACGTGGAGAATCCCAGAAAGCCACGAGCGTGCAAATAATCCGCCCTCTGGGGAGATGGCAGTGTACGTGGACACCGTGCGCTCGGGAGGCCTGAGGTTCCCTATCTCGGTCTCAATGGCCCATTTGCTGAATGACCTGGGCTTGTGTCCATCCCAAATAGTGCCCAATGGCTTGGCCCTCTTGACGTGCTTCATTATCTTGATGAGGAGTATGGGTTACGAGCCCTATTTGCGGAATTTCAACGCCCTTTTCCAAGTGGTCAGCTCATCCCGCTCATCCCCCGAGGCCGGTTTTTACTATGTCCAAGCGAAGGCCCATATGAAGCTGATCAACTCGCCCTCGACCACTTATGGCACTGACTGGAAAGAGAAGTTCATCTTTGTCAGGGCTCCAGCAGAAGAGGGCTTTGGGGTGATCACGGAATGGGGCTCGTACTCAAAGAGCCGTCTGCCACCCTCACTCCCCAGAGATTGGGCCAAAAGCCTGGCAGCAACCCTAAGGGACGAGGGTCACCTTATACAAGCGAAGGACTGGATAGACGATGCGGAACTCATGTTCTTGTGTGGTCTTACCAACGACCCTCACTTCCTTGACCACCCTCCAGCTCGTGACATAGAGAGAGATGGTTAGATCCTTAGGGCACTAACTTTAGATAGGGATAAATACTAACTCCTTTCTGTACTTGTGACTTGTAACTTGAGTAGATGGTTTGAAGATTTCTAACCCTTGTAAATTTCACTCTTGCAGGAGTCGCTATCTTAGAAATGGCTGGCGGAATCAGACAAGCGGCTCGTTTCGCCCATGCGAATAGGAACCAAACCCCTCAGGGGAACCAGCAGCGAGAACAACAGCGACCCCGTAACCGTAACAACCGCGGGGACGCTCGTGACGGCGCGAGTTCGAGCGCCCAAAATGAGGTACAACCCCCTCGTGGCCGAGGGGAACGCAGAGTGGTCAGCAGGGAGACCAGAGGGCGGTCTTCTTCAGAAAGAGCGGGCGACGCTCAACCCCCCATCCCTGCAGAACAGACGAGGCGGCCAGTGACTACCCTGGCGATAAGAGAAGCTTCCCCGAGCGCGAGCGCAAGCAGGCCTTCCCGCAAGAGGAAGAGGATGCCCGATTCCGTGGCAATCCAGGGCAAGGGGAAGCAGGTAGTTGAGGGCCCCAGGGGCCAAGGAGATACTTCCTCCTCAGAGGAGGAACATGCATGGGAGTTCCCCCGACGAGGGGACAGGGGCTTTACAGGCGCCCCAGACGGTGGGCCAGTTTTACTGAGGCCCGGCTCGGTCGCACAAACTATCACCGAGGATCTGTTCAGCAGATCCCAATTCTCGGCCGACCATCGTCACCTCTTCAGCGAGTCTGTAGAGAAAGTGACGCTCGATGCGGCACACGCTCTGATTTCTGTAAGTCTTCATTCTTTGCATTCTTCTTTTCTGTAAATCACCTTTTTTTTTTTTTTTTTTTTCCTAACACTTTTCCCCTCGTTCGCGCAGCAAGTTCTTCCCCGGCTCAAAAACGTGCAAATGCGAGCCTCAACTTACGCCGAGCGCAAGGGCAAATACAAGAAGATGGCCCGCTCGAATGATCCGGCTCAAATCCAGGCGGAGCTTGATGCGGAAATCGCCAAGTACGAGTCCCTCAAGGGCTTGTTCGAAACAACTGAGGAAGAGCTGGGAAAGCTCAAGGAGGACTTTTTAGCGGTTGACGGCGCTCGTATTCGTTTGGGCAACGAGCTGGCCCAGGCCAACGAGCGGTGCAAAAAGGCTGAGGCAGAGAGGGAGAGCTGGAGAACAAGGGCTCTGGAGGCCGAGCGCAAGTTTAATGGTACTGTTAGCGAGTGGCCTCGGAGCTTAGAGCGTGCGACCAAGGAGGCGTTGATCAAATTCTGTCATTCCAAAGCTTTCAACTTTGCGGCCTCGTTACACTGCTTGGACGAGGCTCAAAATGCCTTCAACTTGGCAGTGGATCAGGGCATCCACAAAGGTCTGACAGATCCGGCGATGAAGGGCGCTGAGGGTACGGGGCTCATGTTCAATGAGCGCTGTGAGGAGGCAGATGAGGATCCAAACGACCCCACGGATGCCATAGCGGAAATGGAGTATGACTTCTTGGTGAAACTGATCCAAGATGAGTACACCGACGCTCATAGGGAAGGGGGTGCGGTCCAAGATGATGATCCTGAGGACGAGCCTGAAGCGCCCATCATAGAGGAAGCCCCAGTCCAAGCCGCTGAAAATGCCAACGCTCCTGCCCCTATTGCCAACGAGCCAAACGGTCCCCCAGATCAACCACAAGAGCCTGAGGGCCCAGTGCATGGCCCTATTCTGGTGATCGTGGACGAGGACATAGCCCCAGCCGCTTGAAGCCTCTTCCTTTGTAGCATTTCTCTATATTTTTCAGCTTTGCTTTCTTTTGTAATAGTCTTTCATGGGCCTTTGAGCCCTTTTGTTTTGTAATAATTCCCTTTTTCAATGAATAAAGATTCCGTTTTCCATGCCCTTGTTCTTCATTTCCTTTATGAATCATATAATAAGATTGTGTAGTATACCCTTGTGAATGCTTTATTCCTTTGATGCAATGAAAATTTGTCTAAGTCTTGAGCGATCGTGGGGGTCTTATTGTGAGATTGCCCCTACGCTCAAGACTTGTATAAATTTTATTTTTGCTCTTGAAAATTTGTCTAAGTCTTGAGCGGTCGTGAGGGTCTTATAGTGTGATTGCCCCCCGGCTCAAGACTTGTATAAATTTCTGCCTTTGTAAATTTGTCTAAGTCTTGAGCGATCGTGGGGGTCCTACTGTGAGATTGCCCCCCTGCTCAAGACTTGTATGAATTTCTTCTTTTGTAAATTTATCTTGAAAATCTGTCTAAGTCTTGAGCGATCGTGAGGGTCTTACTGTGAGATTGCCCCTACGCTCAAGACTTGTATAAACTTTTGCTTTGGGAGAATTTGGCTAAGCCTTGAGTGTGTGCGAGGGTCTTACTGAGTGGTTGCCCTCGTTCAAGACTTGCGACATTCTTTCCGCCCTTGGGGGGATTTTGCTAGGTCTTGAGTATTTGCGAGGGTCTTACTGAGTGGTTGCCCTCGTTCAAGACTTGTGCAATTCCTTTTTAATTCTGAGGCCATCGTTCGAGCGCTCTGGCTCTTGTCGTTTTCTTGGTTCTGCAGGAAATCCCCTTTTCGAGCGCAAGGCGTTTTAAGAAACGACCAAGGCCTACTAGGACTATTTCTGTGGTAGATCCCGTTTTCGAGCGCAAGGCGTTTTAATAAACAACCAAGGCCCACTAGGATGCGTTCTTGTAGGAGATCCCATCTTCGAGGCGCAAGGCGTTTTAAGAAACAGCCAAGGCCTACTAGGATCCGTTCTTGTAGGAGATCCCATCTTCGAGCGCAAGGCGTTTTAAGAAACAGCCAAGGCCTACTAGGATTTTCTTCACAATCTTCTTCCAACTCACCTGTTTGGTTGTGAGCGTAACCAGTCTATCCTTATGAGGGCGTCCCCCCATGCGGAGTAGAGTGCTGGCCAGCGTAACCCATACAAGATAACAGCATACACAATGGAATGAGTTGCCAACCACGCTCGCGAAGACGAGGGACGTGGGACTTATTCATTCAAGCAACCAAAGAAACAGGAATATTAAAGAAATTAAAAAGATTATGTTACCTTTTACTTGTGATTTGAAGTACATAGAACCCGTCAAAGAGGGTTGTTACATCAGGATTTGTAAAGAGCTTTTAAACATAAAACCGCCGGAGGTTACATGCGTTCCAAGGGCGAGGCAAGCGCTCACCTTGAAGTGTCTCCAGGGTGTAAGTGTTGTTAGCTCTGAGTTGTACGACCTTGAATGGGCCTTCCCAATTGGGGTCCAATTTCCCCACGTGCTTGGATACTTCCACTTTCTTCAAGACCAAATCTCCCAGCTGGAAAGTTCTTTCCTTCACACGTTTGTTGTACTGTTGGGCCACAGAGGCTTTATAGTGGTGGATCTTAGCCCACGCTCGGTCTCTCCTTTCATCCAGCAGGTCCAACTCCAAGCTCCTGTTGCCATCGTTGAGCTGAGGCTCGAAATAGCCGACACGAGCGGATTCATTTACAATCTCCGCTGGTATCATTGCTTCTGATCCATAAACGAGCGCGTAAGGTGTTTCTCCAGTGGCCGCTCGTGGGGTGGTGCGATAAGCCCAAAGTGCTCCTTGCAGCTCCTCAGCCCATTCACCTTTCTTGCTTTCCAGCATGGTTTTCAGATGTTGCAAGATGATCCTATTGGTAACTTCTGCTTGCCCATTGGATTGCGGATGTCCTACAGAGGTAAATCGCTGTTCTATCCCCAACTCAGAACACCACTCTCGTGTGTCTGCCGCTATGAACTGGGATCCATTGTCAGAAATGAGCACCCTCGGTATGCCGTACCTGCAAATGATGTTCTTCCAAATGAAGTCCCTCACAACCTTGAAAGTGATTTTCGCAACAGCTTCAGCCTCGGCCCACTTGGTGAAGTAGTCGACGGCTAAAATGACAAACTTCCTTTGTCCCGCAGCCATGGGCAAGGGGCCCACAATGTCTATTCCCCATTGGTCAAAAGGCCAAGAGACGTCTATGGGGATCATCTGTGCTGCTGGCAATTGAGGGAGATTTGAATGGAATTGGCATTTGGGGCACTTCCTTGAAAATTCGATGGCATCCTGGAGAACTGTAGGCCAATAAAACCCACTTCTCAGAACCTTCTTTGCCAAAATACGCCCTCCAGAGTGATTTCCACAGCTTCCATTATGTATGTGTTCGAGCGTCTCCTTTTCTTGCGAGGGCCTCAGGCATCTCATTGGGGGCCCTTGAAATGATTTTTTGAACAACCTCCCCTCGGTATCCAAAGCGAAACGAGGGGCTTTATTTCGGACCTTCCTTGCTTCCACCTTGTCAGTGGGAAGAATTCCGTCCTTAAGGAAAATAATGACGTCATCAAGCCAGCAGGGCTCGTTTGGATCAATCATGGCAATTATCTTGGTGGCGGCCTTCTCCTTGATCAAAGGTTCCTCAGTTCTAAGGAACGTAACAGAACGTTCAGAAGTACCCTCTAAAGCGGATGCAAACTTTGACAGAGCGTCCGCACGCTCGTTTTCTCCTCTGGGCACTTGAAGTAGATGAAATTCCTTGAATTTCCCAATGATTTCTCTGGCTCTAGTTAAGTACTGTATCATGGTGGTTTCTCGAGCCTCATAAGTTCCTTCAATCTGGCTTGCTATTAACTGTGAATCCACATAAGCGGTAATTCGAGAGGCTCCGTTCTGAAAAGCAATATTCAACCCTTGCACGAGGGCTTCATATTCTGCTTCGTTATTAGTGACTTGGAAATCCAGCTTAATTGCAAAGTCCAGCTCAACCCCATCGGGGTTTCTGAGGGCCACTCCTACTCCTCCCCCTTGTGAGGTTGAGGAACCATCTGTGTGCAGTACCCATAACCCCTCATTTTCCGCAACGGTGGGCTCGAAACCAAAGCGTTCAACCAACAAATCTGCTACAACCTGAGCCTGTATCGCCGTCCTAGGCTCGAAGCATAGGTCAAACTGGCTCAATTCGATGGCCCATTTGATTAATCTACCAGATACGTCCGGCTTGGACAACACTTGCTTCAGGGGTTGGTCGGTGAGGACCGTTATGGAGTGCGCTTGAAAGTAAGGCCTTAGCCTTCTTGAGGCGTTGATAAGTGCGAACGCGAACTTTTCAATCTCCAAATACTTCTTTTCAGCTCCTTGCAATGTTTTGCTCAGATAATAGACAGGCAAGTGCTTCCGCTCTCGTACGGCTACCAGAACAGCGCTTGTGGCTTCGGGAGAAACGGAAAGATACATAAATAATCTCTCACCTTCGACGGGCTTAGTCAGCAGTGGTGCGCTCGACAAGTAAGCCTTCATATCCTGCAACGCCCTTTCGCATTCTTCTGTCCAAGCAAAGTTACGAGCGTTCCTCAAAATTTTGAAGAAAGGAAGGTTCCTGTCCGCCGAGCGCGAAATAAATCTGTTCAACGAAATGATTTTTCCCACCAGGACCTGCACTTCCCGCAAATTTCGAGGGGAAGGGATCTCCAAAATAGCCTTGATCTTCTCCGGATTGGCCTCAATTCCCCTCTGACTAACCATGTACCCTAGGAACTTTCCCCCTTGTACTCCAAAGGTGCATTTTGAAGGGTTTAACTTCATCCCATACTGGCGCAAGATTGAAAAGGTGCGCTTGAGATCTTCTAAGTGGGAAACCTGGCGCTCACTTTTGACAATCATATCATCCACGTAAACCTCCATGGACCTACCGATTTCCTTTTCAAACATCTTGTTAACGAGCCGCTGATATGTAGCTCCAGCGTTCTTAAGTCCAAAGGGCATGACTAGGAAGCAATATACCCCCAGATGGACAACGAACGAGGTTTTGGGGCGATCTTCTGGAGCCATAAAAATCTGATAGTATCCCTGGAAAGCGTCCATCATGCTCATTAGCTTGCAACCAGCGGTCGAATCCACCAATTGATCAATCCAGGGCAGCGGGTAAGGATCTTTGGGGCAGGCTTTGTTGAGATCAGTGAAATCGTTGCACATGCGCCACTTGTTCGCGCTCTTGGGCACCAAGACGACGTTGCACAGCCATTCCGGATACAAAATGGGCTCGATATATTGAGCCTCTAGGAGTTTATTAACTTCCTCTTCGATGACTTTTTTCCGAAAGCCATGTACATCTCGCTTTTTCTGCTTGATGGGTTTGAATGAGGGGTCCACATTAAGCCTATGGACAATAACGCTCGGGTCAATTCCTGTGAGATCAGAGGCTTTCCACGCAAATACATCCTTGTTTTCCCTTAAAAAATCAATCATCATGATCTGAGAATGCCCTGAGAGATTAGATCCTATCTGAGTGGTCTTATCCTTGTTTCCAGGCACCAGCTCAATGGTAAGGAACTTTTCCGAGGGTTCGATCCTTACCTCAGGGCGAGGAAGTTCGAGCGCCCTCTTCTTTCCTGTCAAACGGTCGCCAGATGCTGGTTCACTCTCTTCCGGCTCGTCTCCTTCTGAGGACGATCCACCAACGACCCCTGGGGGGACATTTTCGAGGGGATGCTCCCCGTTGTCTCCCCTCTTCTTCTTGTTCTTCTTCTTATTCAACTTTTCCCTCTTTCGTGCCGGGCTGTCCTGGTCTAGATTGGGGAAATCTACTGACTTCTTGGTGGAGCCGACTTGGAAGGTTTTCTCCGCCTTTGGCTTTCTGAGGGATAACATGTAACATTCCCAAGCCTCTCGTACATTGCAGAGCACTTCTCCGACGCCCTCGGAAGTAGGAAACTTAATCTTCTGGTGGTATGTGGAGATGATGGCTTTGAAATCAACGAGGGCAGGGCGCCCAATTATGATGTTATATGGAATGTCTATCTCCACCACCGCGTACGTTACCAGGAGTGTTTTTCGTTGAGGGGCTCGGCCAAACGAAGTAGCCAGACGTATTTGCCCTCGTGGGACAACTTCCGAGCCTCCAAAGCCAATGAGGGCTGTTTTAAGAGGCTCGAGCGGGAGATCAACCTTCATTTTTAAGAATGTAGAGTAAGGCAAAACATTAACGGAGCTTCCACTATCTACCAATACCCTCTTTACAACATGGTTATGAACATCTAAACTAACCACCATGGGGCAATCTGAGGTTACACCCTCCCCATGGGGCGTTACAATATGATCTAGATCCCTATCATCGAAGCCTATTACATCATTTTCTCTTGACCTTTGAGCGCTCGATCTCTGGATGGCGTAGATAGGCTTGGGCACTGATGGGCGTTGGTTGTAGCTCCGGACGAATCTCCGTCGGGAGGCGTTTGAATCCCCTCCTGATGAGCCTCCTGCGATCATATTTATGACTGCGAAGGGCTCGTTTTCTTGTTCAGGGGCTTTGCCTTTATTACCCCGGCAGCTGCTGCTTTCAGGGGGTCCCCTACCCCTTGGGCTCTTTGACCGGGAAGGGCTTCTCCTTCTTCTTCCAGAGCGCTCATTGCATTGTTCATCGTAGCGCTCGAGCACTCGGACAAATTCCTTCAAGTGGCCCCCTGCGACGAGCCTTTGGATTTCAGCCTCCAATTGGCGACACTCATCCGTGTCGTGCCCTCTCTGCTTGTGGAAGGCGCAGTATTTGTTCGAGCGCCTGAGTGAGTCTGTCTCTCTCATTTTGATGGGTCTTTTGAAGAGCTTCTTATCGGAGAGATTGTAGACTTCAGAATTTGGCCTGGTGAGCGGAATGCGCTCGAATCTACGAGGGGGGTGGTGGCGACCTTCTGCGCTCCTGAGGGCGCTCTTTCTTGACTGCCACATCCCGCCCCCGCTCGTGATGAGGTCGCTCGTTCCTGGCCGGGCTATGATGTCGGGGACCGTTCGTCCCATACATATCTTCGAGCGCGAAGAACGGCTCGGCTATTTCTCTTAGGCCCATGAGAGTCCCAGGCCTTCTCTCCATGATGGCATCAGCAAATTTTTTGCTCACATATTGTTTGTGATCCACAGCCTGGAAGAGCACTGGGATCAAGAAATCCATCGAGGGTCTTTCCACCTGCAAGATCTCCTTATTGAAGCGGGCGAAGAACGAGCGCAGTGATTCGCTCTTGCCCTGCACCACGTTGTAAAGGGCTGTGGGTGCGGTGACTGGTGCCTTCAAAGAGTTGAAGTGGTTGAGGAAGGCGTCGGCCAGTTCTTCATACGAGTGTATCGAGCGCGGTGGCAGGCGCTTATACCACTCTTGAGCCATCCCTACCAAGGAAGTGACAAACACTTTCGCCCAGTAATGGCTGGAATGCTCGTAAAGGTGCATGAGATGCACAAAATGATCCAAGTGCTCCGTTGGATCGGTTGTCCCGTCGTATCTGTTGATGGATGTGGGGACTTTGGCCATGCCGGCTTGGGCCATCAGAACTTCTTCGACGAGGGGTGAACCTCTCGCCAGTGGGTGATATTCGTACGTGCCGAAATTTTCCTCCGGCTCCTTGCGACGGGGGACCCTTGGTGGAGGGTCCTTGGTGCGGGTGCTCCTGGCGTCAACCCGTTCATCCCGACTATGGGAGATCTGAGTTGAGCGCCCTCGTGAGAGCTGTCCCACGATATCCTTGAGGCCCTGCAGCTGGTCTTGCACAGCCGCGAGGACGTCAGGATTTACTTCCACTTGCTTGTCCTTGTGGGCTCGTGAGCCCCTCCTGGAGACATGAGAGTCTCCTTCATTTTCGTTCACTCGCTCCGTGGGCTCTTTGTTCCTGCCCACGGAGACGCGCTCGTTGCCCTCCTGCTGGGGCACTTCTCTCGTTGGTGGTGGTGGTGGTTGTGCCCTCAGGACAGCCTGGGCTTCTCTGAGGGGAAAGTTTTGCTGTCCGCCTAAAGGGGCCGCAACCTGAGTGGCCTGCCCAGAGGGAAAGTACATGGAATGGAACCTTTCCCATGCCCCCTGAGCCGCCTGAACCTCACATTGGGCGTATAGGGCCCTCAATTGTTGGGTGGTCAGTGGAGGTAACTCCACTCCTTCAATCTCCCTGGGGACCACCACTGGGAGCTGGAGTTGTCCGGCATGGTATGGCTGGACTGGTGGCATCATCATCGCCGGAGTAAGGGAGTATCCAGGAGGAGGCATCAGGTAACCTTGCATTCCAAGGTTCATCTGGGGATGGACCCAGGAATTCTGTGCAAGCGGCGGTGGAACTGAGAGAGAAACTCCCCCCGCGGTGGTGGGAATGGGCATCACCGGCGGTGCAGGTGGTGGCGCAGAAGATTCTGCCTGTGGAATCACTCCTGCGGCGGGAAGTGCTCCACCAGCGGCGACGGAAGGTGGCGGCGCTCCACCAGTGGCGGTGGAGGGAAGAACAATATTTGCATCTTGGGAGGTGTTTTCTCCTCCTCCTACAGCTCCAGATCTCGTTGCAACCATGGCTGTTGAAAGTGAAGATGTGCTTGTTTTTCAACCAACAAAAAGAAAGGATGAAGATGTAGGACTGGTTTCCCACAGACGGCGCCTAAAATGATGGGTCCAGAAATGGATGGGTCTGAATCCGATCACTTTACGATTTGTATTTTGTGGAGGAAACCACCGGAGCTTCGCCGGAAACGTGGAAGGGGTTCTACCTGTTGGGACAAGCACAAGGGAAGTCAGATGGCCAAGCTGGGGGAACTGGGGGTGATACCCAGTTTGGCTCTCCGACGCTCAAGTCAGTTCAGTGTATAAAGAGTAGTGTAAGTTCAGTCACAGTTGCAGAAGTGGAGAAAGCTTACTTGTGTAGAAGATGACTTTGGCTATTTATAGTTGAGGGTCAAGGGCCCTTTGGTCATTTGCCTCAAGTGGTCCTGGCCGAATGTTGCCCTAACACGTGGCGCTGTGAGAGAGAAACCTAGGAGGAATCTTCTGCAAAAGTGGCCGAAAGTTAGTGCTGGCAACAGTGGCAGGTGCGCGGGCATGTACGTTGTGTCAGAGAGCCATTTGGGTGGTTGGTGACGAGGGCTTAAGAGCGCGCTCGTGACAACCTGGAGTATTGGAGGCCAAGATATCCGCTGAGGGGGATGAAGGCTCCAGTTCAAGTGACGAGCCAAAGGGGAGGCCACTCTGAGGGAGTGTGACGCTCGAAGAGTGCTCCCTTGGCACGTGGGCGTACCAATCGTTCAGTTTGTTGGACGCTCGTGGGAGTGATAGCGCTCGTCGGGCTTAACTCCTTGAAGAAGGATTGCGCTTGTTGGGCTTGGCGCTCGTGCGCAGATGGATGCACCCTTGATGGCGGCTGGCTTAGCGCATGGCTTAGCGCTCGTGCGCTGATGGGTGCATCCTTGTGGAGACAGATGTCATCAGCTCGGTGATGCCACGTGTCTTCATGTGGGACGATCGTATTTTGACCCCATCATTATTGATGCTGAATGCTAATGCTAATGTTAATTGAGGGATTATGTTATGAATAAGGCTGTAATGCCATTAGTTTCTGAATAAGGCTTTTAGAGCCATTGTTATGAATAAGGCTGTTACAGCCATTTGCTTGATGCAATCCGCTTGCTAAATATAAATCATAAATTGAAAAATGGGTGACCATGAGTGATGCACTTAGTGCAGTCTAGGGATAGTCATGTATCACCAAAGAGGTATTATGACACCCGAAATAGACAACTTTTTTGAATTTTAGTTTAAGTGTTATGTTGGAACCCTCACTTTATCTTTAGTTTTGTTAGAAGTTAGACAGTCCAGAATAAGCACCCTTTGAGCATATGTTGTGATTGCTATTTGGTAAATGTGCATGATTAAACAAATTCTAAATTCCTTAACATTCTCTAGCAAGTTAAATACTTAGAATTTGTTCTTTTCCATTTTGATAGACTGTGGAGACTTGTTATTAAACTCAATTTAATGTTCACATTTTCTCATTGATAAAGAGTGGGGCTGATGTGGTTTGATGAGGATCATCTTGCAGTTTGTTAGGTTAGAAAGCTGTTGCTTAGGGACAAGCAAAAGTCTAAGTGTGGGGGGATTTGATAGTATGCTTAAATTACATGAAAATCCCTTTAATTTCCCCCTGAATTTGATTAGATTTCTACTTAATTTGCTTTTATTTGGCTTTTGTAGAAACATATTGATAAATGAGGGATTTGGCAGAATCATAAAGAAAAAGATGCTAAGTGTTGAAAATGCTTGAGCTATGACCCCAATGCATGATCATCCCTAAGGCTAATGCACACATAGCAGACCACGGTCAACAAGTACGGCCGATTCCTCTTCTTGGGACAAGTGTCACACATGCAACAGCTAGCTAACATGGCCTGCATGCAAGAGTTGATCATGCATTTTTGGAGTTTCAAGAATCCTAATCATGCTTATTGGGATTTGAAAAAGCTATTTTATCCCCTTGATCTTTGTAATAGATAGACTTAAGGATACTTTACTTAAGCTAGTTAAGCGGGGAAAAATAGGGAGATTTTTTGAGGAGATAATTTCAGGAATCAAAATATAGCAGCAGCTAGCAGCAGGAACAACGAGGGATTTCTTCCTCAAACTTGTGATCATTTCCGGACTTGAAGTATTTTAGTTTTGGGTTTTTATTTCAATTAAGTTTTGCAGTTCAGCTTATGATCAAAGTATTCATTGTCTATCTTGCATGATGATCCGTGGCTGAATATATTTGTCTTAGTTAGGTTGTATCTTTTTTCCTTGCCTACGTTTATGAGATCTAAATGAGTGAATGCAAACCTAATCCATGGTATTTATGCATGCTTTGAACGTATTTGTATGAGTTGTTTTCAAATAATCTTTCTGATCAATCGATGTTTAGTTAACAACATCATACGGTTATACTAATACTTGATACTTAATAGTCTTGTAAAGGTATGGAAGAACCGCACATCATTGAGAGTTTACCACCATGTTTACTCAATAGAATGGTGAGGCATGCGTAATATGATTTCATAAGTCCAAGCTTCTTGAGATTATGGATCGTGATTAATGTCCTTTTGGTGCTCAATGCTATCATATAGTTAAATCTTAGATACTTGTTCGCGGGACTGCTATGTGGTAAGAATTTAATTGAGGAGCTTCTCTTGACTAAATTAAAAATAAGAAAGGATGATATAGATGAGCTTCTTGTCTATTGTAAGTTAATCTATCATTTGATTAGATTCGATCTTTGCATCAAGGATTAGATACAGGCATGGAATGAAGTAACAACTTAGCTAAGACATCTCACTCATAATCAACCTTCACAACTCTCTTTACTTTCAGCTTTAGTTATTTGAAGAAATCTGATTTTGTGTTTTAAGAATAGTTTGTTTTAATTATATAACACCCCCCCCCCCCCCCTCTAAGTCTCTTTTGAATATTCTCTTGGATACATTGAATATAAATCCATCTAGTCCCTTGGGTTCGACCCTTTACTACTATATTACAATTTTATATTTCGTACGGTAAGTAAAGGATTTAATTGATGGATTCGGCAACCATCACCTTGTCCGGGGGTACTAGAAACTACAGCCAATCAGGATATGAGAAATGCTTATGTCAATTGGATCAAGTCCAATGATTTGGCTAGGTCTTATATCCTGACATCTATCTCCAATGTTCTTAAGCATCAAATGCACGAGATGCCAACTGCTAGGAACATGATGGATCATCTCCATCAAATGTTTGGAGGACAGAATCGAGCCAAGAGGCTCGAATTGATACGAAGGCTGTTAGTTACCAAGATGTCTGGGGGATCACCTGTTCAGGATCATGTTATGAACATGATGGCTTGCCTGAACGAGATTGAGAGCCTTGGTGCTAAATTTGATGATCTCAGTAAATAGGATATGATCCTATGCTCTCTACCGAAGTCGTTCGACACATTCAGGCAAAATTATTCTATGAATAAATTGGATTTTTCATTGCCTGAATTGATGAACGAACTCAGAGTAGCAGAGGGAGTAATGAAAGCTAAGGGAACGGTTCTCTTGGCTCAGGCATTGACTTCCACGGCTCGAAAAGCTAACAAGTGGAAAAAGGGAAAGGGAAAGGTTTTCAATCCCAAGAAAAAAGTTCAGAAGAAGAAGGGTAAACCTAGCAAAGGAAAATATTTCCACTACGGTGAGAATGGGCACTGGAAGAGAAATTGTCCAAAATACATAGCAAGTCTTCCTGCTAAGCCATCTAGATAAGGTATATCGATATCTTGTTTAATAGAATTATGTTTAGTTGGAAGTCCACCAGATTCCTGGTGTGTGGACTCGGGTTCAACTAATCATATCTGCAATTCGTTGCAGGGGTTCAAGCTAACCAGAAAGCTTGAAGATGGCGAGATGCAGCTACTGCTCGGGGATAATACAAGTATATCTGTATTAGCAGTAGGGACTGTAAATTTGTATTTTGGTGATAGGGTTTTGATGTTGAAAGACACTTTGTACATACCGTGTGTTCGCAGAAATCTGATTTCTGTGAGTTGTTTAATAAATAATGGTTTCAGTGTTTGTTTTGAACAAAATTTTACCATTAAGCAAAATAAAAAGTTTATTTGCTCTGGCACGGTAAAAGATGGTCTTTTCTTGTTATACCCCGATAAAAACCCTAATTCCGAACTTAACACTAGTACGCTTGACTTACCTTCCAAGAGAAAAACTCCTATGCCTAATGAAGCTTACAAGTGGCATTTACGTCTTGGTCATATTAATCCAAATAGGATCCAAAGGCTAATTTCAGATGAATTGTTGAGTCCCTTGGACTTAACAGAATTACCAGTCTGTGAATCCTGCTTGGAAGGTAAAATGACCAAGAGATCTTTTAAAACTAAAGGTAATCGAGCCATAGAATTGCTTGAGTTAATTCATACGGATGTGTGTGGTCCTATGATTATTCAAGCAAGAGGAGGTTTTGAGTATTTCATCACTTTTATGGATGATTACTCCAGATACGGATACGTTTATTTGATGAGATAGAAGTCTGAATCTTTTGAAAAGTTCAAAGAATTCAAGGCTGAAGTTGAAAATCAAACCGAAAAACGTATCAAAGCACTTCGATCAGATCGTGGTGGTGAGTATCTGTCTACAGAGTTTCTAGAATTTCTCACTGCAAATGGGATTCGATCTCAATTATCTGCACCGGGTACACCCCATCAGAACAGTGTTGCAGAAAGGAGAAATAGAACTTTGATGGAAATGGTAAGATCTATGATGAGTCAGGCTACCCTACCAAGTTCGTTTTGGGGCTTTGCACTCAAAACGGCAGCACACATATTAAACCTTGTTCCATCAAAGTCGGTTCCTAAAACACCAATGGAACTGTGGCGAGGGTGAAAGCCCAGTGTCTCCTATCTTCGAATATGGGGAACCCCAGTTCATGTGTTAAGGAAAGATCCTGACAAGTTGGAATCAAGAACAGAGGTTTGCTTGTTCATAGGTTATCCTAAAGGAACAAGGGGTGGTACATTTTACTATCCAAGAGATCACAAAGTGTTTGTAAGCACTAATGTTAAATATCTCAAAGATGATTTCATAAATGACCACAAGGGTAGAAGCAAAATTGTGTTAGAAGAAATGACAACATCAGATTCTGAATTCCAAGAACCCGTAGTAACTGAAACTGTGTTAGATACATATGATGTACCAGATACAACATATGATGTAGGGACAAGTACACAATAACCTCGTCGTAGTGAGAGGATTGTCAGGGCACCTGACAGATACCTAGGATTAACCCATGTGGTTGAATCTGACGCATCTGATCTTGTCACATGCGATGAAGCTATAAAGGATGTAGACGCTGACCGTTGGGTCAGAGCCATGGAATCTGAATTAGATTCAATGTATTCCAATAAAGTCTGGGAACTTGTAGAGGTGTCTGAGGGCATTAAATCTATTGGATGCAAATGGGTCTACAAGAGAAAAAGGGGAGTGGACGGAAAGGTTAAGACCTTTAAAGCAAGGCTTATGGCAAAGGGTTATACCCAGAAAGAAGGTATCGATTATGACGAAACCTTCTCGACTGTAGCAATGCTTAAATCCATAAGAATTCTTCTATCCATTGCTGCTCATTTTGATTATGAGATTTGGCAAATAGATGTAAAGACTACCTTCTTGAACGGGCACCTTCAAGAAGAGATATACATGGCTCAACCTAAAGGCTTTATAGTTATAAATCAGGAGCATATGGTATGTAAGCTTGATAAATCAATTTATGGTCTTAAGCAAGCGTCTAAATCATGGAACATCAGATTTAATGAAGCAATTAAATCCTTTGGATTTATACAATTGCCTGATGAACCATGTGTGTACAAGAAACATCATGATAGTGTTGTAACATTTTTAGTTTTATACGTGGACGATATTTTGCTCATTGGGAATGATACGGGAATATTATCAGCAGTCAAGATTTGGTTGTCAAATCAATTTGACATGAAAGAGCTAGGTGAAGCTTGTTATATTCTAGGGATCAGACTTTGTCGTGATAGAAAGAATAAAAGGATTGGTTTATCACAAGCAGCATATATAGATAAGATGCTGGCAAGATATAATATGGCGAATTTCAAGAAAGGTTCATTACCTTTCAGACATGGAGTTCATCTGTCTCGGGATCAGTGTCCTAAGACCCCAGAAAAGACAGAAGAAATGAAAGATGTTCCGTATGCTTCGGCAGTCGGAAGCCTCATGTATGCCATGTTATGTACAAGGCCAGATATCTGTTATACTGTAGGTCTAGTCAGCAGATATCAGTCAAACCCTGGACCCAAACACTGGATAGTTGTAAAGCATATATTAAAGTACTTGAGAAGGACTTGGGATTATATACTTGTCTATCGCAGTGATGAGCTCATTCCTATAGGGTACACAGATTCAGATTTTCAATCTGATTTGGATTCTAGGCGTTCGACGTCTGGATATGTGTTTACTCTAGGAGGAGCAACTATTAGTTGGAGGAGTATTAAGCAAACTTGCATTGCTGACTCCACCATGGAAGCCAAATACGTGGCAGCTTCGGAAGTAGCCAAAGAGGCGTATTGGTTCCGAAATTTTCTAATGGATCTAGAAGTCATCAAGGATGGACTTACACCGATCACATTGTACTGTGATAATGCTGGAGCGGTGGCCAACTCCAAGGAACCTCGAAGTCATAAACGTGCGAAGCACATTGAGAGTAAGTTTCACATCATACGAGATTATGTGGAATGCGGAGAAGTGGTAGTGGTGAAAATTGGTTCAATAAATAATCTGGCAGATCCCTTCACTAAAACTTTGGCGCAAAAGAGTTTTGACACTCATGTAGAAGGGATGGGCCTCAGATATGTAGCCAATTGGATTTAGGGCAAGTGGAAGATTGTTGGGAGTAATGCCCTGAAAATCCAATTATATTGTAAATATTTTGGATTAATAAAACTGAAATTATTGTAAGTTATGAGTATTTTACAAATTTAATAATTAATGACGTGTGATGTTATTTTTATATGAAATGTGTTTCATAGGAAAAGACTTTAAATACCAAGAATCACGTGTCATTAAAGTTCTAGTCAGTATGATAAGAAGATATTCTTATCAAGACTTTAATGTGTTATATAAGATGATTAGTCTTTCATCATAGGGAAATGAAGTTTCCAATTATAACACATTGATGATTTTCAATGAGATTGGAAACATCGAACTGGACCACTGAGATTGTTCATTTTATACTGCTATCTAAAATGAACAAAATCTTGGAAGGATTAGACTCTTAATCCTAATAGTGTTTTTACTTTAGGCATGTAGTGTTAATCATTGTGATGTACTCAGAAGTGAGGTCTCGGTAACGGGTGGCCAAAATACTTTGTATGTTCGGTGATTGCATGAAATGTGCTAAAGAGAAATATTGATCAAGGAATCTGTAGCCTTGCTGGAAGGTTAAAGATATCCCTAAAATAGATTTGCAAAAGTTCAAATAAAACTTTGGCCAATGTACTTTGTATGTGCGTCACCGAAGTTGTATGTTGAATGTGTTTCACATACAGGGAATTTGGACTTAAGGCGAATCAAGAAATTTCAGATTGGAAGTGAATAATAAATGATAGTAGTATTGATTTATTTTTCATGGATATCTATACAGAGGAGTAAAATACAAACTTATTCTAGATCGAGAAATTCGTGAATAATTTAAGTAATTTTAGAGTGCAACAATATTTATTTAGTGGAATTAAATATTGTTAAACGGTAATCAATTATTGTCATGGGATGATAATAGATTGACCCATTTGGAGCTAAGATTAATTAGTCCTGCAGGTCCCCCCGCACGCCGCAACGAAGATCAAAGAGAAAATGTTAAAACGAGAGAGAGAAATGATTTTTCAAAGTGCTTGAAAAAAGCCAAGGAATTTATTTTGAGAAAATAAATTAAATTCCAAAGAGTTGGAAATGCCCAGAATTTTATTTTGGAGAAAATAAAATTTAAAAAAAAAAAAAAGTTTTTTTTTTTTGTTGACATGGCGGAGTGCTGACGTGGCAAGTGACGTGTCACGCCACGTCAACGAGTCAGCACCAAGTGGCACTGACTGGGCACCACATGGCGTGGCACATGGACGATAGGGATCGCGCTACGTCATCGAGTATGGACACTCCAGATTGGTTTTGGCTCGTGTCAGAAAACGGGTCGGATAGTGGTTCGGTTGACCGAGTCAATGGGCAGGGTCGAATAGGGTCGGGTCATGGTTTGACCCGGACACATGGTCTAATAGTGATTCGCCACGTGGTAACCGAGTCAGACCGCCTGAGTCGACCGGTTCACGGGCGAACCGGTCTGAACCTCCGGACCGCCGGTCGGACCGGCTGAACCGGACATGTGGCACCTACTCGTGCGTGCATGAGGTTCACACGTGCCAAGCACACAGCTGCCATAAGGGTGACGCGTGCGGGCACGTGGCTGGCCCGTTTGGCGCGTGCTTGGCACCGCCGTGATTGTCTTGGTGTGCACTCCACTCCGGCGGTCTCTAATTGTCCAACAGACCTCGGGAGCTACGGCAGAAATTGAGAAAATACCGCAGATGTCCCTTGTTGGAGGTTATAAATAGGGCTTTTGCTCAAGTTCATTTTGCAATTGAATTCCAGCTTTTCGTTTCTTCAGTTCTGAAAGCTTTTGGCTAATTTCCTCTTTCTAATTAATTAATCCTTAATTAAGGATTAATTAATATTTAATTAGATGGTTATATAATTAATATATAATCCACTTAATTATTAGAAAATAGGGATTTTCTTGTTTTAGAAAAAAGAGTTTTTCTAGAAAAATATTATTCAAAGT
Organism: Lantana camara; assembly: GCA_037501455.1. Taxonomy (NCBI): domain Eukaryota; kingdom Viridiplantae; phylum Streptophyta; class Magnoliopsida; order Lamiales; family Verbenaceae; genus Lantana; species Lantana camara. The sequence continues at coordinate 5,940,211 of CM074864.1, forward strand.
ATTTAGCGAAATACTGCCGGAGCCCACACTCCAATTTCTTAATCGGGGATATTACGGGGAAGCTCTGCCGGTTTCACAAGGAAATTTCGAGGTGATGGAAAAGTGCCGTTGATAGCCATTTTACAGTACGGTAATACTGTTGTGCTGCCAAAATTAATATTTGCATATTGTGATTATATGCTAGGTGATTTAAAAGTATGTTATCGATGCCTGTATATATTAGAGTTATGCTGCCCGATTTTTTCCGCTGCTTTATTAAAATATTTTGGAAATATTTTGATAACGAGGTTGTGGAGAAATTTTTTGAAATATTCCGCTGTACCGTCACTTTGCTTCGAGCCCGCCACACCAACAAAGACATCACCGAAGATCCTTCCATTTATTGCATTTGTCAAAATATCCGCTAGCTGATCCTCAGACCAAACAAACGGGCTATCAATCACATGTTTTTCCAACTTTTCCTTAATGAAATGTCGGTCAACTTCCACATGCTTGGTTCGATCATGTTGAACCGGGTTCTCTGAGATGCTGATGGCCCCGATTGTCACATCTCAGGCTCCTGCTGCAGGAAAACCAATTTTTGCGAGTAACTTCCTTAACCACAGGATTTCAGTTACCCCTCGTGCAATGCCCCAAAATTCTACTTCTGCACTTGAAAGTGCCACTGCTTTCTGCTTTTTACTTCTCTAGGTTACCACATTTCCTTAAACTAGTGTGAAATACCCAGATGTAGATCGTCGGTCTACTGGGTTTCCAGCCCAATCTGCGTCGGTGTAACCTTCGATGTCCAAGTGTCCATGTTTCTGAAAAAAAAAACCTCTTCCAGGATGCCCTTTCAGATAGCGGCAAACTCTCAATGCTGCATCCAAGTGTTCTTTCTGAGGTTGATGCATAAACTGGCTAAGGACTCCAACTGCATAGGCTACATCTGGCCGAGTGTGAGATAGGTAGATCAGTTTCCCGACCAACCGTTGATACTGACCCTTATCAGCTGCTTCTGCCCTTTCTACTATCTGCAAACCATGATTAACCGCGATCGGCTTATCAGCTGGCTTACACTCTAGAAGCCTAACCTCAGCTAGAAGATCCAGAACAAACTTCAGTTGTGAGATGAAGATGGCCTGTTTAGACCTAAATACCTCTATGTCCAGGAAATACTTCAGCTCTCCTAGGTTTTTCATTTCGAACTCTCTGCACAAGTTTTCCCTAAGTTGGGAAATTTCATCTGTGTCATCCCTTATGATGATCATGTCATCCACGTAGATAAGAAGACAAGTGACCAGCCCATTTCTTCTCTTGAGGAAGAGTGTGTGATCTGAATTGCTCGGTTGATAGCCAAACTTCTTCATAGCGGCAGTAAATCTCCCAAACCAGGCTAGGGGTGAGCCTTCTTTAACTTGCAAGCCTCTCTGTTTCTGAAACCATTTGTAAACCCTGGTGGGGGTTCCATATACACCTCTTCCCTAAGTTCCCCATGCAGAAACATTTTCTTAACATCAAACTGATGTAGCTTGCAGTCTCGGTTGGCTGCTACCGAGAAAATCACTCTGATCGTATCAATCTTTGCCACTGGAGAGAAGGTTTCTGAGTGGTCGATGCCATAGGTCTGTGTATACTCCTTCGTGACCAATCTTGCTTTATACCTTTCAACGCTCCCATCGGCTCTGTGTTTGATGGTAAAGACCCAACGACACCCGACTGCTCTCTTTCCCAGGAAAAGCACGCATTTTTCCCACGTCTCATTTTTCTCCAATGCTTCCATCTCTACCCTCATTGCCCGTGTCCACTTTTGATCTGAAAGTGCCTCGTGTACTCTGTTTGGGATTTTAACTGAGTGAGCAACTATAGTATAGATACGTGCCTGTGCTGACAAGTTCCCCTGGGCAATATTAGCTAGAGGATATCTCGGAGTCCTGCCTGTCAGTTCTGGTTCATATCGCTTGGGGGGGAACACCTTTGTTTGTTCTGGGTGGTAGCATATATCTTTTTGTCTCCCCCTGCTCCTCACTATCCCCTGCACTGTTAGGACTGTATGGACTATGTGAAGGAGTACCAAATATGTTCAAAGTGTGACTACTAACTTCAGGAATATTCACTGGGTGAGTGTGGCGGAAGGAGTGCGGTGTTGTACCACGGGAGATGTTGGCTTGGTGGTTCCGCCTACTTTCTCTGTTAGGACTATGTTTGGACAAGAGTGAAATGGTGAGTAAGGTGGTATCCCACTCAGTGGATCCTGTCATTGACTCTCCCCCTGACCGGTGAGTGGGGATGTAAAAAAATACTCAGTTTCCACAAAATTACAGTGTATGGTGGTATACATACTCCTAGTGGGAGGATGATAGAATCGATACTCCTTTTGATGGACCCCATACCCGATGAGGACACACTTGAGAGAGCATGGATCAAGTTTGGTTCTATTTTGTTTGGGAATGTGAACAAAGATTGAGCACCCGAAAACCCTGGGTAGTAGAGCTAGAACCGAGGGGATACTAACTTGTTTGGCTAAACACTATAAAGGAGTTTCAAGATTCAAGGATCTCGAGGGAAGGCGGTTGACCAAATAGACTGAGGTAGCGACCGCTTCATGCCACATAGACTTTGGGCAACGAGACTCAATGAGAAGAGACCTAGACATCTCAAGAAGCTGGTGTTTTTTTTCATTCTGCAACCCCATTCTGTTGAGGGGTATGGGGACAAGAAGTCTGGTGTATAAGCCCATGTTTTTCAAAAAACTGTTTCATGGTGGTGTTGAGATATTCGCCCCCATCGTCTGACCTAAGGACTTGTATTTTGGAGTTATACTGTGTTTGGACCATGTGAAAGAATTGTTAGGAATAGTGCACTTAAAGCAGCTTTTGGCTTTACTATTTCCTTGTAATATCACAAACAGTTTTTGAATAATAAACGAGATGATTTTATTCATAGGCATTCACTTCTTTATGTGCTTATTTATGTCTGTTTGGGTTGACTGTGTTTTTGCATGTATTGAACTCCTCTAATCCGATGAGGCCTTTAAGAACTTTGTTGTTATGGGAACGACACATGAAACAAGTTCTTAACTCCATAGGCGAAGATTAGAAACTTCTCCAAGTCGAGAGTGCGACAGACAATAGAAGTATCGACCTTGACTCTGTTGAGACTTGCTTATATGATTATATCCTTTTGAAGGATCACTCAGTTTCATGGGGTAATAAGTGCATACGATGATGCATTCATAATACATGAGGGTGATTGTTACTAGAACTTCATCCTGAGATGTCCCGCGTGAGAACATTCCTAAATGGGAAAGGAAGTCTCCTAGAAACTTCCAGATTAGGAAATATCTCACAGGTCAATAACGTTATTCATTAATCCTTAGACTTGAGATTCTGTAATGTCTCATATGAGCTAACTCTGTAATCTTTGATATAGGCTCAAAAGGGTGTCGCCATATAGACACCTGAACCACGGCCTATCTTGGGATTACACAAGTGGCATATATAGAATTAGTAGAATCAATAAAGGACCTACACTTTTTGCAAGAACAAGAATGATCTCTTACTGATTGAGTTGTTCGTAGTCCATTATCTTAAACCCTTGGCCAAGGTGGATAAAAGATCATGACATCAAGAAAATGAGATTTTCTTGGATTGAGGTCTAAATGGATATGAAACGAACTTAACTTTAAAGATCAAGAATATTTAGGCTCTGAGAATATTCCCATGCCTTAGTTCTTGATTGAGAGATGGAGTTGTAGGAGGATCGTATTTCACTGTATGTTATTGACTGAAAGGTTCTTCGATTAATTTCATTATTTGGCTAGGGGTTACACATCTATTGCTAGATTACGATAGTGTGATCTGTGAAGTGATTAATTAATTAGTGAATTAATTAATTACTGTCACTGCTAATCGAATAATGAACCTATAGGGTCACACACAAATGCTAGGATACGAGGGTTATGGTAGGATATTAATATGATTAACGAAGGATCAAAATGTTGATCGAAGAGGGCGAGACGAGTCACGCCCCGCCACGTGTCACGCTTGGAATGTGACTGCCACGTGTCATGCACACGTGGCCTGCACGTGTAATGTACACGTGTAGTAACGTGGTTTCAGCTTGTAATTTTATTACACGCGAATTCTTTTCTAGAATTAATTAATTAAATTTTAATTAATTAATTTAAGTCTTTTAATTAATTTTGAATTAATTATTAAGATTTTATTTCTCAAGCTTAACCCAATAAATAATTAATTGAGAATTAATTAATTTATTGAATCTTGACTTTTAGCTTTAGGAAAGTTGAAAAGTCTAACTTCCTATTGTAGGAGAGAGAAGATTATTCTTGCTAGACTTGGAGAATAAGTTAGGAACTTACTTTCTCCAATTAAATAAATAATTAAATTAGTTAATTAGTGAGTAAGAAAAGAAGTCCACTAGGTTTAGGAAAACCTTAGGGAGTTCGAACCCCCCTTGTATAAATACAAGGGTGGGGCTTCTCTTATTCTTTAGACCAACACTCACGAAGTGTTAAGTTTTTGAGAAAAATAAAAGAAAAGTTTTCAAAAGCAAAACCCTAGCCATTAACACAAGTTATAGAACTAGCATTCTCACTTGCTTGATCGTGTTCTAGGACTAGTGTGGATATGCTTCAGAGGATCGCTGCTTTGGGATCTATCGAGAACCATTTGAGGGACATTCCGCTTGAAGGGTGTTCAGTAGGCAGTACTGACATCACTAGAAAGCTTCAATCAATGTAAGTTTCTAAACACCCTAAGATACGATACGAGAATTGCAATTCCATGGTCAATCTTTTGGAAAAATTTTAAATTTTCGCTTCGTTTCTGCTCTAGTTTTCCAACAAGTGGTATCAGAGCCACCTCGCAACGCTTGTATTTTATCGTTACAACTTTACGAATTTTGATTGAAAATTCTTAAATTTGAGTATATGTTGTGTATTCATGAATTTAGTTTGAAATTGTCGGATCAAAACTGTTTCTTGAAAATTTTGCGAAAATTGTTTCCCGAATAAATCTGGTTTTAAACTGTTTTGGCTTAGATTCATTTGAACTGTTTTAATTCGGAATTGGAATTGATGAATTTATTAAAATTACGAAACGAACATGGAACGGGCTCACCCGCACGCCATCGCGTGCGGGCTTGCGCGCTTAGCACGTGCATGGGGCTGCTCGTCGCAGCTCCGCATCCTGAAGCCTGCCGCGGGCGCAGTGCCTAGGCGCACCTCACTACTAGAAAAACGCCAGATAGCAATGGATTTAGCAACGGATTTTGGCCTAATAAGCAACGTATTCGGGCTTAGCAACGGATTTAGCAACGAAAATTTTTCGTTGCTATAACCCTCGTGGCTAATCTATAGCAACGGATTTAGCAACGAATATTAGCAACGGAATTAACAACGAATCTATAGCAACGGATTATTACCCAAAAACATTAGCAACGGTTTTAGCAACAAATTTTTTAGTAATAGATTTAGCAACGGATTTTCCATTGCAAACCAACCAATTATTATTTAATTTATTTGCCTTTTTGCAATGGAATTTTCGTTGCAAATTCCGTCACAAAAGGTAATAATTAAAATTAATAAATAAAAAACTTATTTATAGGCCCTAGAACCACCCCCCAACCGCACCAGCCCTAGGTAGGTTCGAACCACCCGGACCGCACCACCCGGACCGAACCAAACGATATATATAGCATAATATGCGCCCGCCCGGATTCAAACCTGGGTCTCCAATGTAGAAGGTTGGAGAGCCAACCAACTTGGAAAGCTATGTTATTGGTAATATTATGTCATTTATTATATTTAACAACTATCAAATATTCATACATTAATTTAAATAAATAATTAAATACTTGTTATCATAGTTTAAATAAAAATATTTTTAAATATGTAATTATTTATATTGATACATATTCCATTAAAATTTTTACTATTTAATTATTTAATTAACTATATATTCCAAGTTTTAGTTATGACATAAAAATCTAATGTATATCAATTTAAGTATAACTTTTTATGACATACGAAAAAAAAAAGATGAAAGTTTTACATAACTAAATAATTAGATTTAATTAGTTGGTTGTTGAATAAAGAACTTTTATGTTATATGAAGTATTCACTTATATATTTATAGAACATTATCTGCATTTTGAGGACATATTGTATTATTTAGCAATCGTAGTTGAATAACTTAATGAAGAATTATTTTATTAATATGAAACATTTATATTTGAATTTGTAGAATTATATCTAAATATTGAAGAATTATTGTGATAAATTCTATATAAATATATATATATATATATATATATATATATATATATATATATATATATATATATATGTAATACTAATGTATATCAACTTAAGTATAAGTTTTTATAACATATAAAAAAAAAGATGAAAGTTTACATAATTAAATAATTAGATTTAGTTAGTAGTTGAATAAAGAACTAATTTTATGTCAATATGAAGTATTCACTTATACATCTGTAGAACAATATCTGCATTTTGAGGAACTATTGTAATATTTAGCAATCGTAGTTAAATAACTTAATATAAAGAATTATTTTCTTAATATGAAACATTTATATTTGAATTTATAGAATTATATCTATACACTGAGGAATTATTGTGTTTCGCAACCGTACGTTAGATGTTAAATTAAGAAGTTTTCTTTTAATATAATGAATTTATATTAAAATTTGTAGAATTAAATCTAAATATTAAGAAATTATTGTGTTATGCAACCGGTACATGTTAAATGAAAAACTTTTCTCTTAATATTGAAGTATCTATATGTGAATTTCGAGATTTATATATGTGAATTTTAAGGAATTTTTGTGCTATGTACATCTTTTAATGATTTATAATGTATATTATACACACATATTATATATATGTATGTATATTATATATAAACATATAATATTAATTATTATTTAATATTTATGATATAAGATATATATGTCCATATATTATATATATAGATATATAATATTATAATAACATATACATAAATATAAATAACATTGTGTGTGAGTGTATATGTAGATGTGCATATATATATATATATATAGACGTATATATATTATTAATGTGTATCAATATATTAAATATTATATAATATAATAATAATAATAATATATAATATATAATATGTATTTTATATATGTATATATATTATAATAAATATATATGTACATATATAAAAAAGAGAGAGCCTCGGATTGAACTCAGGACCTCATGAAACGAAAATGAGCATCCAACCAACTTGGATACAATCCATTAGTGTTTTGTTTCAATGAAATTTTATTTGACTTTTAAATGCACTTAACCGTTCCGTCCAACATTTAACGGTTGGGACAAAAAATGTAACAAAATGAAACCAACGGGACTATTTTTGTCTAATTCTAAAAGAATGGGACCAAAACTGAAAACGGCGCAATCCTATGGGACAAAAAATATAATTTGCTCTATTTTTTATTATTCATTTATTTTTATTCCATATAATAACGAAAAATCCGTTACTAAATTATAAATATTTTATTAATTTTTTTAATCATATGTTTATAGCAACGGATTTTCCGTTGCTAATATTTTAAATATTTATTTATTTTTATTTCTTTTTTTCCTTCCATATAGCAACGAAAAATCCATTGCTAATTTAGCAACGGATTTTTCGTTGCTAATATATTTTTTATATTTTTTTATATTAATTTTTTTTTTCCTTTCATATAGCAACGAAAAATTCGTTGCTAAATAGTAACGAATTTTTCGTTGCTATTTAGCAATAGATTTTTCGTTGCAAATATTTATAAATATTATATTATTTTTTATTAGGTTTTTATTTTAATAGCAACGGAATTTCCGTCTCTATATATGATGGGGTCAAAATGCGCTCGTCCCACGTTTGGACACGTGGCGACTCGAGATGACAACACCTGTCCTCTTGTGAATTAAGGTAGTTATACACGATCGTTCAAACCTCTCAAGCGTCAGCCTTCCTCAAGGACACGTGGCGTCTCTGCAACGTGTACACGTGATCAACGCTGCCGCTCTCCAAAGAGCGCTATTCATACTACATGGCTAAAGCTCCAATCAGTAAAGGAAGCTCTCTTCGAGCGCAACTCTCCCTCGGGGAAGCTTCCACTCCTCTTCGTATGAGCCTTGGCCTTCATCCCCTAGTGGATTCCTTGGTCTCCAAGGCTCCTGGTTGACATAAGCGTGTTCTTAGCCCTCGTTACCAACTCCCTAAAACGTCTCTCTGACACCCCGTACATGCCCACACACCTACCATTGTTGCCAACACTAACTTTCACCAGCTTTTGCAGAAGATTCCTCCTAGGTTTCTCTCACAGCTCCACGTGTTAGGGCAACACTTGGTTAGGACCACACGGTGCAAATGACCAAAGGGTCCCTAACCCTCAACTATAAATACGCGAGTTCATCTCTTTCACTGTAAGCAACCTCCATTACTGCAACTCCATACTTAGCATATTTTCTCTTTCAGATCTTCATCTGACTTGAGCGTCGGAGAGCCAAACTGGGAATCACCTCCAGTTCCCCCAGCTTGGTCTTCTGACTTTGTCTTTGTGTTTGTCCTAGCAGGTAGAACCCCCATCTTTCCCGACGAACATCAACTGGTTTCCTCACCTAAACAAATTCTAAAGTGATTGGACTCTGTACCCCAAATTCAGACCCATCATTTTTGACGCCGTCTGTGGGAAACCAGCTCTCAACTCATTTCTCTCTTTTTGCTAGTCGAAAAACAAACACCCAGTATCTTCTCAACCATGGTAACTACAAGGTCAGGAGCTGCGGGAGGAGGAGAGGATCTTCCCCATGATGCCAATACCACAACCATCCCGTCCGGCATCGTTGATGCAGCACCGCCGGTCGGAGGAGTGCCTCCACCGGCAGATCCTATGATTCCACCACCAGCGCCACCAACACCACCCGTTTCTAGCACCGTTGGAGGTGCCTCTCTCCCCACTCTTCCCCAGCTTCCCCAGAATCCGTGGATTCATACTCCTGCGAATCCGGGAGGGCAACACTACATGATGCCATCGCCGGGATACACGCTTACCCCCACCGTCATGATGCCGCAGATCCAGCCCTACCATGCTGGCCAGATCCATCTCCCGGTGGTGAACCCCAGGGAGATTGAAGGGGTGGAGTTTCCCCCTTTGACCCCTCAGCAGCTGAGGGCTCTTTACGCCCAATGTGAGGTTCAGGCGGCCCAGGGTGCATGGGAGAAGTTTCACTCCATGTATTTTCCCTCTGGGCAGGCCACTCAAGTTGCCCCTCCTTTAGGCGGACTGCAGACATATCCGCTTAGGGAAGCTCAGGCCGTCTTAAGGGCTCAACCGCCGCCCCCGCCTGCCAAAGAGACGCCCAACCAGGGCGAAAACGAGCGTCCCCATGCGGACAGGGGCAAAGAGCCCACAGAAAGAGTCAACGAAGATGAGGGAGACTCTCATGCCTCCAAAAGAGCCCCCTCGGGCTACAAAGCAGGGGGACAAAGAGGGAGACGTAAATCCTAACCTCCTCGTGGCTGTGCAAGACCAGCTGCAGGGGATAAAGGATATGGTTGGACAGCTCTCTCAAGCGCGGTCTCAGATCTCCCACAGTAGCGATGAACGAGCCGACGCCAGAGACGCTCATCACAAAGACCGCCAGCAACGGGTCCCCCACCGCAAGGAGCAAGAAGAGAACTTTTGTGCTTATGAGTATCATCCACTGGCGAGGGGCTCCCCCCTCGTGGAAGAAGTTTTATTGGCCTAAGCAGGAATGACCAAAATCCCCACTTCTGTTAACCGCTATGATGGGACAACGGATCTAGCGGAACACCTGGATCATTTTTTACACCTGATGCACTTGTACGAGTATTCGAGCCACTACTGGTCCAAAGTCTTTGTCACTTCCCTAGTAGGAATGGCTCAGGAATGGTATAAGCGACTGCCGCCATGCTCGATACATTTATACGAAGAGTTGGCTAACGGTTTCCTCAACCACTTCAACTCTTTGAAGGCCCCCGTCACAGCACCCACTGCCCTCTATAATATAGTGCAAGGCAAGAATGAATCTCTTCGCTCGTTCTTCGCCTGCTTTAACAAGGAAATCTTACAAGTGGAGAGGCCTTCCATGGATTTCTTGATCCCAGTGCTCTTTAAGGCTGTGGATCACAAGCAAAAAGTTTGCCGATGCCATCGTGGAGAGAAAGCCAGGAACCCTCATGGCCTTAAGAGAAGTTACCAAGCTGGAGGTGGAAATAAGTACTGTGCTTTCCACAAGCAAAAGGGGCACGATACGGATGAATGCCACCAACTGGAGGTGGAAATTCAGAGGCTAATCGCGGGGGACCATTTGAAAGAATTTGTGAAAATATTGGAACGCTATGACGAGCATTGTCATGATTGTTCAAGAGAGAGGAGGAGGCGCCCGTCGTGTTCAAGAAGCCCGTGAGGGAGAGGCCCTCCTGAGAGCAGCCATCGCAACAAAGGAAAGGCTCCTGAGCAAGAAAATACCCCTTTTGCAGTCATCAACATGATAGCAGGAGGTTCCTCTGGTGGAGATTCTAATGCTGCCCAGCGACGGTATGTTCGGAGTTATGATCAACGCCCCTCAGTGCCCAAATCAGTTTACGCCATCCGAGAGGCCAAAGATCAACGCTCAAAAGAAAATGATGTAATAGGATTTACTGATAAGGACTTAGAGGATATTGTAACACCTCATGGGGTCAGTGAAACCTCTGACTGCCCCATGGTGGTTAGCTTAGATATCCACAATCACATTGTAAAGAGGGTGTTAGTGATACTGGAAGCTCTGTTAACGTTTTGCCCTACACCACGTTCCAAAAAATGAATGTTACCAACATCCTGTTCGAACCCCTCAAAACAGCCCTCATTGGCTTTGGAGGTTCTGAGGTCGTCCCACAAGGGCAAATCCGCTTGGCCACTTCATTTGGCTGAGCCCCACAGCGCAAAATGCTAATGGTCACATACACAGTGGTGGAAATTGATATTCCCTATAACATCATAATCGGGAGACCGGCTCTCGTGGATTTCAAAGCTATTACCTCCACCTACCACCAGAAAATCAAGTTCCCCACCCCCGAGGGCGTTGGAGAAGTTTTGCACAACATACGAGAAGCTTGGGAATGCTACATGCTATCCCTCAGGAAGCCTAAAACAGAAAAAATATTCCAAATCGGGTCCACCAAGAAATCGGTTGATTTTCCCAATTTGGACGAGGACGGTCCCGTGCACAAAAGGGCCAAGTTGAACAAGAAAAAGAACAAGAAGAAAGATCCCAGCGCCAATGCTCCGCCTGGGACAGTAGAAGAATCCTCCTCTGAGGGGGATGAGAGTGAGGGTGACGAGGCCCTTAATGATGGACGTTTGACAGGAAAGAAAAGAGGGCTTGAGCTTCCCCGTCCAGAAGTGAGGATTGAGCCCACGGAAAAATTCCTTACTATTGAGCTAGAACCAGGGAACAAGGATAAAACTACTCAGATTGGGTCCAACCTCTCGGGACCCTCGCAGATTATGATGATCAACTTCCTCAGAGAAAACATTGACGTTTTTGCATGGAAAGCATCTGACCTTACAGGGATTGACCTGAGCGTCATAGTCCACAGGCTCAATGTGGATCCCTCGTTTAAACCCATAAAGTAGAAGAAACGGGACGTACACGGTTTTCGGAAGAAAGTTATTGAGGAAGAAGTTAACAAGCTTCTAGAGGCCCAATACATTGAGCCCATCTTGTACCCAGAGTGGCTATGTAACGTGGTATTGGTACCCAAGAGCGCAAATAAGTGGCGCATGTGCAATGACTTTACTGATCTTAACAAGGCTTTCCCTAAGGATCCATACCCATTGCCCCGGATAGACCAACTGGTGGATTCGACCGCCGGATGTGAACTCATTAGCATGATGGACGCCTTTCAGGGGTACTATCAAATCTTTATGGCCCCAGAGGACCGCCCCAAAACTTCATTTGTTGTTCACTTGGGGGTATATTTCTTCTTAGTCATGCCTTTCGGACTCAAGAACGCCGGAGCCACTTATCAGCGCCTTGTCAACAAGATGTTCGAAAAAGAAATTGGAGGATCCATGGAGGTTTACGTCGATGATATGATTGTCAAGAGCGAGCATCAGGGCTCGCATCTGGAGGATCTCAAACGCACTTTTTCCATTTTGCGCCAGCATGGGATGAAACCAAATCCTTCAAAATGTACTTTGGGAGTACGAGGGGGAAAGTTCTTAGGCTATATGGTCAGTCAGAGGGGGATTGAAGCCAACCCTGAGAAAATCAGGGCTATCTTGGAAATCCCCTCCCCTCGAAATCTCTGGGAAGTACAAGTGCTAGTAGGAAAAATCATTTCTTTGAACAGATTCATTTCACGCTCGGCGGACAGAAACCTTCCTTTCTTTAAAATCTTGCGAAACGCACGAAATTTTGCTTGGACTAAAGAGTGTGAGAAAGCATTGCAAGACATGAAGGCTTACCTTTCGAACGCTCCGCTCCTGACCAAACCCGTTGAAGGCGAAAGGCTATTTATGTACCTCTCCATTTCAACTGAGGCAATGAGCGCGGTACTGATAGCTGTATGGGAACGTAAGCACTTGCTTGTTTATTATTTGAGCAAAACATTACAAGGGGCTGAGAAGAAGTACTTGGAAATCGAGAAATTTGCGTTTGCCCTCATCAACGCATGAAGACGATTGAGGCCTTACTTTCAAGCGCACTCAATAACGGTCCTCACTGATCAGCCTTTGAAGCAAGTGTTATCCAAACCAGACGTGTCGGGAAGATTGATAAAATGGGCCATTGAGTTGAGTCAGTTCGACTTAAGTTTCGAGCCCAGAACCGCTATACAAGTGCAGGTTGTAGCGGATTTGCTGGTTGAACGCTTCGGTTTAGAACCCGCTGCTCCAGAGAACGAGGGGCTATGGGTCCTGCACACGGATGGTTCCTCAACCTCTCAAGGGGGAGGAGCAGGGATAACCCTTAGAGACCCCAATGGGATTGAGTTTGACTTTGCAATACGGTTGGATTTTTAGGTTACCAATAACGAGACGGAATATGAAGCTCTTGTTCAAGGGTTGGAGATTGCCTTTCAGAACGGTGCCTCAAGAGTCACCGCTTATGTTGATTCACAATTAATTGCGAGCCAGATTGAAGGAACTTATGAGGCTCGAGAAACCACCATGGTGCAGTACTTGAGCAAAGCCAAGGAGGTTATTGGGAAGTTCAAAGAATTCCATCTACTCCAGGTCCCACGAGCAGAAAACGAGCGCGCCGACGCTCTATCGAAATTTGCCTCAGCCTTAGAAGGTACTAGTGAGCGCTCAGTCACGTTCCTTAGAACTGAAGAGCCCTTGATAAAAGAGCATGGCACCAAAAAAGTGGTGGCCATGATTGATCCGCACGAGCCATGCTGGCTTGATGATATTATTAAATTTCTTAGAGATGGCATTTGTCCCACTGACAAAGTGGAGGCTTGGAAAATTAGAAATAAGGCCCCTTGGTTTTCTATAGACTCTGAAGGAAGATTATTCAAGAAGTCGTTTCAAGGACCTCCGATGAGGTGTCTAAGGCCCTCGCAAGAAAACGAAACGCTCGAGCTTATTCACAATGGAAGCTGTAGGAACCATTCAGGAGGGCGTATCCTTGCGAAGAAGGTCCTGAGGAGTGGGTTTTATTGGCCCACAGTTCTCCAAGACGCCATTGAGTTTTCCCGAAAATGCCCTAAGTGTCAATTCCATTCCAACCTCCCTCAACTGCCAGCCGCTCAAATGATCCCTATAGATGTCTCATGGCCCTTTGACCAGTGGATAATTGACATCGTGGGCCCCTTGCCCATCATGGTCGGATAGAAGAAGTTTGTCATTTTAGCCGTTGATTATTTTACCAAATGGGCCGGGGCTGAAGCCGTGGCGAAAATTACCTTCAGGATCGTGAGGGACTTCATTTGGAAAAACATTATCTGCAGGTATAGTATACCAAGGGTGCTCATTTCAGACAATGGATCCCAGTTTATAGCAGCTGACACACGAGAATGGTGTTCAGAGTTAGGGATTGAACAACGCTTTACCTCCGTGGGCCATCCCCAAGCCAATGGACAGGTGGAAGTCACCAACAGGGTCATTCTGTAGCATCTGAAAACGATGCTAGAAAGCAAAAAAAGTGAATGGGCAGAAGAATTGCAGGGAGCACTCTGGGCTTATCGCACTACCCCACGAGCGGCCACTGGCGAGACACCTTTCGTGCTCGTATATGGGTTAGAAGCCATGATACCCGCGGAAATTGTAAACGAATCCGCTTGTGTAGCCTATTTCGAGCCTCAGCCTAACGAAGATAACAGGATCCTGGAGTTGGACCTACTAGAGGAAAGAAGAGACAAGGCCTGTGCTAAAATACACAGATATAAGGAAGCCGTGGCACAAAAATATAATAAGCGTGTAAGAGAAAGAACTTTCCAGCTGGGAGACTTGGCCTTAAAGAAGGTGGAAGTATCCAAGCATGTAGGGAAATTGGACCCCAACTGGGAGGGTCCCTTCAAAGTTATACAAATACGTGCCAACAACACGTACACGCTCGAATCGCTTCAAGGCGAGCGTCTCCCGCGCCCTTGGAACGCATGCAACCTCAGGAAGTTCTATGTTTGAGTTTATTTTGTAAAGCATGACACACATGTTATTTCTCAAGAAATTTATAATGAAAGTTCGTTCTTCTTATTTATTTTATCTGAGTATGCAGGTTACTGAGAATTCTCTCTTGCGATCTTAAACCCAAGGGGCAGGAATTTCCTCATAAATCAAGAAATTGGCGTAATTCCACGAGTGTGCTTATCTAGCCCCTCTAAGGGTGCACCCGAAATCCGCCCCGTACGCACGAGAATCCTAGTAGGCCTGGGTAACCTATATTATAGGTACCTAGCGCACGAAAACGGGACTCGCTGCACAATTACACTTCGCAAAGGGAGAAGCGTTCTAGCCAAATCCAACCTCCATATAAGATCACAGGAGTGCCAAAAGGAAGAAGAATTTTCACAAGTCTTGAACGAGGGCAGTCTCCCTCGTACTTACTCAAGACTTAGTAAAATTTTCCAAGTTAAGAAGAATTTTCACAAGTCTTGAACAAGGGCAGTCTCTCAGTAAGACCCTCGTAATCACTCAAGACATAGTAAAACTTTCTAAGTAAAGAAGGGTTTTCACAATTCTTGAACGAGGGCAGTCTCTCAGTAAGACCCTCGTAGTCACTCATGACTTAATAAAATTCTCTAAAGTTTTAGAAACAAAATTTACACAAGTCTTGAATGAGGGCAGCCTCACAGTAAGACCCCCATGATTACTCAAGACTTAGTAGAATTTTCCAAGTTTTAAAGACTTAACTAAATAATACAAGTTTACTAAGCATGTTACACACAATCTTAGTATTACAAGATTTTGTTACAACAAGCGCAAAGTAAAATTTCACAATCAAGGAGAACATTATGGAGAAAAGGAAGAATTTCATTAATTTGAGGCTTTCGCCAAAGTTACAAAACAAGGACTCATGGCCCCTTAGCATTCTTATAAAAAGAAGTTTCAACATAAGGAAGAGAAAGGAAGTTCAACATAAGCATATGAGGAAGAGCATCAAGCGGCCGGAGAAACATCTTCATCCAGAACCACCAGGATATTTTGAGCCACGGGACCATGAACTGGGCCCTCCGGCTGTTGGGCTGGGGGTACATTTTCATCTTGGTTCTGGGCAGCTAGAGGCGCAGGCTCGTTGTTTCCTGGCGCTTGCAGAGCATTGGGCTCATTGGCCTCGACAGCAGGAATGGGGGCATTCTCTGCAATAGGCACTGGAGGCTCGTTTGACGGTGGATTTTCGGACATGGCACTAGCATTGTTATTTATCTCAGTCTGTTCTGCTTCAGGGGCCTCTTCCGGAGGATGAGCCGCCACATACTCATCTTGGATGAGCGTAACCAGGAAATTGTATTCCGGCTTGGAGATGCTGGCCTCAGGATCATCACGGTCGTCGTCATCCTCCACATATCGCTCATTGAACATAAGCCCCATGCCCTGCGCATCACAGATGGATGGATTTGTTAGGCCCTTGTGGATGCCCTGCTCAATTGCCAAGTTGAACGCTTTCTGGGCTTCATCAGGGCAATGAAGGGAAGCTACAAAATTGAACTCTTTGGAATGGCAGAATTTGATGAGCGCCTCCTTATTTGATTGCTCAAAACGATGAGGGAGTTGGTTCATGGCATCAGCATATTTCTTTTCCACCTCCATGGCCCTCGTCTTCCAATCGTTGCGCTCGACAGTGAGCTTCTTATGATTTTCCTCAAGTTGGTTAAATTAGGTGTGCCAACTCCTTCGAGTGTTCTCAGCGTTCGTGAAGTTATCTTGTAACTTCTTCATTTCGGCCTCCATCTTGTTGTACTCATCCTTGAGGGAAAGGTACTTGGCCGCCTCTGTGTGCAGTTCCTCCTGAAGCTGGGCAAGATCGTTCGAGCGTGCCATCTTCTTGTACTTTGCCTTCCGGTCAGCGTAAACCGTAGAGCGCATTTGGATATTTCTCGCCCTCGGGAGCACTTGCTGCACGGGCTCGAAAGGGCAAAAGTGTTAACAAATATATTGAAGAGCAACACCTTCAAAAGATAATGAAACTACAAGAGGAAAGGAGACTTACGAAAATTATGGCGTGCACCATATCGCTAGTCACCTTCTCAACCGACTCAGAGTACAAGTGCTTATGATCCGCTGAGAATTGGGCCCTTTTGTACAGATTTTGGCTGATAGCTTGGGCCATTGTCCCGTGCCTCAGTAATACGGCACCCCCATCAGCGGCGCCCTTGTAGCTCCTATCCCCCCGGCGGTCGAAGTCCCACAAATGTTCTTCCTCTGAAGAGGAAATGTCTCCGTCGCCGCCCTTGGGGCCTTCAACAACTTGTTTGCCCTTACCGGTTATGGTGAAGGCATCAGGCATTCTCTTCCTCTTGCGGGAAGTTTGGCTAGTGATCCCTTGAGCACCGCTTATCACCACGCTTGCAGGGGGCCTCGTTTGATTGATGGTGTTTGGATTGACCACCCTCATATCTGTTATGGTTGGCGGCCGTACCACCATTCGGTTTTCAGTATTTACCGCTCGGTTCTCCCCTCGTCCTTGCGGCACTTGAGCACCAGATGCAGCGCTTGAGCTGGCGCCTTGGTGGCCGCCACGACCGTCACCCCGGCCTCGGGGATTCTATTGATCTCCCCATTGGGCTTGACGTCTGTTAGTGTTGGCAAACCTAACAGCGTCTCTAATGCCTCCAGCCATCCTTAAAATGTCCGCTACTATAAAGAAGGAAAAACGAGGGTCAGAAACCCTTAGGCAAATTCTACAAAAAACAAGTTACAAATGCAAAGGTACAGTTAGTATCCCTATCTAAAAGTTAGTGCCCTAAAGTCTAACCATCTCTCTCCAAATCTTGAGCGAGAGGGTTGTTGAGATAATAAGGGTCGTCATTAAGCCCACAGAGGAACATGAGTTCCGCATCGTCTATCCAGTCCTTAGCTTGAATTAGTTGACCCTCGTTCCTCAACGCCCCAACCAAGTCCTTGGCCCAGTCCTTAGGGAAGGAAGGTTCTAAGCGGTTCTTTACAAGGGATCCCTTCCCATGAGATATCCATTCTCGGGCTACCCCGTAATCATCATCTTTTGGGGCTTTGACAAAAATATACTTCTCCTTCCAATCTGGGCCATAAGTGGTTGAGGGGGAATTAATCAATTTCAAGTGAGCCTTCGCTTGAATATAGTAGAAATAACCCACCTCAGGTGACGAGCGCGGTGAGCTAACTACTTGGAGAAGGGCGTTGAAATTCCGCATGAAGGGTTCGTATCCAGCGTACTTCATGAGGATCACAAAGCTGGTTATCAAGGCGAGGCCGTTGGGAACGATTTGCGAAGGGCAGAGGTTCAAATCATTCAAAACGTTGGCCACTGGGACTGGAATTGGGAAGCTCAAGTCCCCCAGAACTGACTGCATCCTTGTAGACCGCCATCTCACCGGGTGGCGGACGGTGGGCACGTTCGTGATCAGCAGGGATCCTCCATGTGAAGCGCTCGTCCCAGTATATAGGTGCCAGCATGGTCTTCACTTCTCCCAAAGTAATTAGGGCTGGGAGTCTCGTTCGGGGTACGCTTGGTCGCCTGCATGCCCGAGCTTTCACCCTCGTTTGGCCCTTTGGTTTTTCTGGCTTTCTTGGGCCTCTGAGACTTCTTTCCTTTATCCTTGTCGTGGGATCTTTCTGAGGGCCCCGCTCCTCCCTCGGATTCCGGAGCCGGGGCTACGACGGCTACGGTTATGGTGTGGCGATGAGGGTGAGTTGCGCTCTCTGTTATCGGGAGAGTCACCCCCTGCCTCTCTGCTTCCATCACCAGATTCATCTCTTCAAAGAGATGCTCAACCCCATCTGGGTTCCTTTCATCTATGGCCATCACGGCCGCGCCCAACTCCTCGTCCCTAGGGTAACCCGGCGGAGACGAACTCTGGGTAGCCATGTCTTCAACTTCACGGGCAAATTCTTCTACATGATCTCTGGCCATGGTTGTGATGGAATTTGGAAGGGGTATGAGGATTTTTGGGAAGCGAAGTATGTTCGAAGAGATTCGGGATTTCTGGAAGAGGTAGACTTTGGGGATTTACTAAATCCTAATCTGATTCTAAGGTTAGCAAAGTTAGAGGATTTCACCGAGAATTACCTTGAGTTTTCTGGAAAAACTAGGAAGAAGATTGTGAATGCTCTGAAACTGGTTTTGCAAAGAGTTTTTCGCGAATATGTGCTCTGAAGATATGTTTGCGTAAAAGGTGGAAGGGATATAGAATCCCTTATTTATAGAGATGGAAGTTGGTACGTTTCTGGCAAAAAATTCAAAATTACAATCATTTCCCGCCTAGGGAACCATTCCCTTTATTGGACCGTCACGTACTTCCCAAGTCTCATGCACCCCACGCGCATCAGCATTTAATGCTTAGACGCTCCAAGCGGTCAGAGGAAAGGACTGCATTTAATGCATGGACGTTACAAGTAGTCAGATGAAGGGACCGCATTTATAGCGCAATCAGAAGGACGATTGCTCAACACGCCATGCCTCATACGAACGCAACGCTCGATGGATTACATTGGAAGAATTCTACAACCCTTATCACTAAGGACTACAAAATTGGGGGCAAAATGATGGGGTCAAAATGCGCTCGTCCCACGTTTGGATACGTGGCGACTCGAGATGATAACACCTGTCCTCTTGTGAATTAAGGAAGTTATACACGAGCGTTCAAACCTCTCAAGCGTCAGCCTTCCTCAAGGACACGTGGCGTCTCTGAAACGTTTACACGTGATCAACGCTGCCGCTCTCCAACGAGCGCTATTCATACTACATGGCTAAAGCTCCAATCAGTTAAGGAAGCTCTCTTCGAGCGCAACTCTCCCTCAGGGAAGCTTCTGTTGGAAAACACGAATCAGAAAGCAGCGGAATTTAAAAATCTTTCCCAACAAAAGGACCTTGAACTCGCAATCGTGTAACCAAATTCGTAAAGATAGAAAACTTACTTTTCTTTTATTCTTTCTTGAAGCGTTTCAAGCCCCCCAAGAACGCTCTTCTCGCGGCTTGATCCCCTCTCCTTGGTAAAGCTCGAATCTTCAAACTTCTAACTTGAAGTCTCTAGAGAAAGTCCACCAACTTGATCACAATCTAACTAGTAAGAATGCTAGTTCTCTAGTTAGTGTTTAGGCTTAACCTAGGGTTTAATTTAATCTTGGAGAAAGGAAGGTGTCCAACACATGAATCAAGAATTGTCAATTAGCTCCATAAGGAGCTCGAGCTCCCCTATTTATAGGGAGGGGGTTGCCGAAATTCCTAGTCCTTTATGGGCTAGGATTTTGGTCCCTCTCTCCTATTACTTGATCATCAAGTATTTTCCAACTTTGACTTTGAATTCTAATTCAAGTCAACTTCTAAGAGAGCTAAAATTATCCAAACTATTTTTGGATAATTTTATACTTTATTTATTATAAAATAAATAACTTATTTTTATCTAATTAATTAATTCGTAATTAATTAACTAGATTATTTTCTCCAAAATTAGACTTTCTTTTTAATTCAAAATTAAACCAAAGTCTATTAAATAATTAACTAATTAATTATTTAATATATATATAATATATATATATACACACGTGTGTGACACGTGTCACAGTGACACATGTCACTCACGTGAGCCACACGTGTGACTTCACACGTGTGGAACCCTCTTGGCCCGATTAACTCGTTTAATGATTTTAAAGCCTCAACTCATGTAACCAAGTTGTTGTGTGTGACCCTCTAGGTTCTCAATTCAATTAGCAGTGACCCTAATTAATTAATTCACTAATTAATTAATCAGTCCACAGATTAAACGACCATAGTCTAGCAACAGGTGTTTAACCCCTAGCTGAATTGGAATGTTCGGATTCGACAGAGCCTTTAAGTCATTGATTCATGTGAGATACAATCCTCCTACTTACTATCTCTCAACCAAGATCTAGGGCAAGGGAATAATCAGAACCCTAATAATCCGGTCTTAAAGCTAAGTGCATTTCATATCCATTTGATCTCAATCCAAGAAACCCTTTTCTTGATGTCTTGATCTACTGCCTTGGCCAAGGACTCCATATGGCATATGAATGACTTACACAATAAGAGATCACCTTGGAAATGCAAGTGTAGGTCCTTTCTTGATTCTCATTCACTTTCATGAGTCACTTGTGCAGCCCCAGCATAAGCCTTGAATCAGTTGTCTAAGGCGATACCCTTTAAAGCTTATACCAAAGACTACAGAGTTAACTCATAAAGTAACATGGAACCTCAAGTCTAAGGATCAATTAATCACATCAATGACTCGTGAGATATTTCCTAATCTGGAAGTTTCCATTTCCTGAAATAGAAACTTCCTTTCCCATTTAGGAATGTTCTCACACGGGGCACCTCAGTGAGCTTACTTATTAAAGCAAGCACCCTCATGTATCACGCACGTATCAACTATACACTTTGCACCTCCATGAAACAAGGTGGTCCTTCTTAAGGGCGTGATCCCACAAGCAAGCCTTAGAGGAGTCAGGTTGACACTCCCACTGTCTGTAGGACTCATCGGCTTGGAGTATTTTACTAATCATGACTTATGTGATATAGGGCTCGTTTCATGAACCATTTCGCCTAAATGGTAGAGTCCTAAAGCCATCAGGATTAGGGGAGTTCTCATACATGCACAGCTAAAGTAAATGCATACCAAACAAGAGCATATAAAGAAGTGTTGCCTCAATTCGTTATTTCATTCAAAGATTGTCTGTGATTACAATAAGGAAAAGCACAAAGCGGATATACAATCGGCTTTTAGGGCACTATTCCTAACAGCTTCCACTCCTCTTCGTATGAGCCTTGGCCTTCATCCCCTAGTGGATGCCTTGGTCTCCAAGGCTCTTGGTTGACACGAGCGTGCTCTTAGCCCTCGTTACCAACCCCCTAAAACGGCTCTCTGACACCCCGTACATACCCTCGCACCTACCACTGTTGCCAACACTAACTTTCACCAGCTTTTGCAGAAGATTCCTCCTAGGTTTCTCTCACAGCTCCACGTGTTAGGGCAACACTTGGTCAGGACCACACGGTGCAAATGACCAAAGGGTCCCTGACCCTCAACTATAAATACGCGAGTTCATCTCTTTCACTGTAAGCAACCTCCATTACTGCAACTCCATACTTAGCATATTTTCTCTTTCAGATCTTCATCTGACTTGAGCATCGGAGAGCCAAACTGGGAATCACCTCCAGTTCCCCCAGCTTGGCCTTCGGACTTTGTCTTTGTGTTTGTCCTAGCAGTTAGAACCCCCATCTTTCCCGACGAACATCAACTGGTTTCCTCACCTAAACAAATTCTTAAGTGATTGGACTCTGTACCACATATTCAGACCCATCAATATATACCAATTTATTTATTTTTTGTATTATTTAATTTTAGCAACGAAAAATCCGTTGCTATTTTTTTTCATATATAGCAACGGATTTAGCAATGAAAATTCCGTTGCTAAAGCATTTTGCAACAAATTTTTTTTCATTGCTATATCCGTTGCTAAATAGCAACGAATAATTTCCGTTGCTAAATTTCTGTTGTTATCGGGCGTTTTTCTAGTAGTGCCTAGACGCACGCGGGCTGCGCGGCGCCTGCTGCTCGCCTTCGTCCTAGGCTGGCCGCGCGGGCCGTGGGTGTAGTAGCCCAAAGACCGACCCAGTATGCAGATATTGTCCGCTTTGCACGCCCTTAATCGGAACGGCCTCACGGTTTTGTTCTTCCCAGTGGGTTGGGCCACCAGGAAAACGCGTCTGCAAGGAAAGGTTTCCATCCCCCTTATAAGGAGGACTTCGTTCTCCTTCCCAACCGATGTGGGATGGACGGACATCCACCCCCCCTAAGAGGAGGTCAGTGTCCTCGCTGAGGACCTGACACATTAGCTTCCTGGCACCGGCTCTAATACCACATGTAGTAGCCCAAAGACCGACCCAGTATGCAGATATTGTCCGCATTGCACGCCCTTAATCGGAACGGCCTCACGGTTTTGTTCTTCCCAGTGGGTTGGGCCACCAGGAAAACGCGTCTGCAAGGAAAGGTTTTCTTCCCCCCTTATAGGGAGGACTTTGTTCTCCTTCCCAACCGATGTGGGATGGACGGGGGGCTGGGAACGGGGTGGCCCAACCCACTGGGAAAAACAAAACTGTGAGGCCGTTCCGATTAAGGGCGTACAAAGCTGACAATATATGCATACTGGGTCGGTCTTTTGGGCTACTACATGTGGTATCAGAGCCGGGGCCCGCCGATGTGCCAGCGAGGACGCTGGGCCCTTATGGGGGGGGGTGGATGTAATGTCCCACATCGGAAGTGAGGAGAACGAAATCTCCCTTTATAAGGGGAGATGGATACCTCACCCTGTGGACGCGTTCTGCGCTACGGCTGGGTTCTCCAATGGGCGTAGAAAGAAAGCCGTGAGGGTGGTCTAATTCGGTTCCCACCTAAAGCGGACAATATCTGCATACTGGGTCGGTCTTTGGGCTACTACAGTGGGCACGGGAGGAAAAGCACAAAGCGGATATACAATAAGGAAAAGCTCAATTCGTTATTTCATTCAAAGATTGTCTGTGATTACAATAAGGAAAAGCACAAAGCGGATATACAATCGGCTTTTAGGGCACTATTCCTAACAATCTCCCACTTGCCCGTCAAAGCCATTCTAAAGCTACTCTAAGTCCCATCTTCTGAAGATGACCTTGGAAAGCTTCTCGACTAAGGGGTTTAGTAAGTGGATCTGCCACGTTCTCTACTGATGTGACCCTCTCAATTTGCACATCACCTCTTTTGATAATATCACGGATTAGGTGATACTTCCTCATAATGTGCTTGGTCCGTTGGTGAGATCTTGGTTCTCTTGCTTGAGCAACCGCCCCAGTGTTGTCACAAAACACAGTAATGGGGTCTTTCATGCTAGGAACAACATTCAACTCTTGAATGAAGTTTCTAATCCAAACACCTTCCTTAGCTGCATCATTTGCAGCTAAGTATTCGGCCTCAGTGGTCGAATCCGCAGTGGTAGTTTGCTTGGAACTCTTCCAACTCACTGCTCCGCCGTTTAGGCAGAAAATGTATCCTGACATTGACTTAAAATCATCTAAGTCAGATGCAAAGCTTGCATCGCAGTATCCTTCGACAGTATGATCTTTCTGACCTCCGTAAACTAAGAATAAATCTTTAGTACTTTTCAAGTACTTAAGAATATTCTTCACGGCAGCCCAGTGACCATCTCCAGGGTCAGATTGGAAACGACTCGTTACACTAAGTGCATAAGCCACATCCGGTCGAGTACATAACATCGCATACATTATGCTACCTATTGCTGACGCATAAGGTGTATGAGTCATTCTCTCCTTCTCAAGGTTAGTCTTAGGACACATCTTCTTTGAAAGACATGTTCCTACACTCATAGGAAGGTTCTTAACCTTTGCTGACTCCATATTGAATCTCTTCAATACTTTGTCAATGTACATCGATTGTGATAGTCCTATTAACCTTCTAGATCTATCTCTATAGATTTTAATTCCAAGGATATAGGACGCATCACCAAGATCTTTCATCTCGAATTGGTTCGATAACCATAACTTAGTCACTTTCATGTCATCCTTCGAATTCCCAATAAGAAGGATGTCATCAACATAAAGTACTAAGAATTGCATTGAGGTCTCCAATTCCTTTCTATACACACATGATTCATTCGTAATTTGGATGAAGCCAAACGCTTTGACCGATTCATCAAATCGAATGTTCCAATTCCTAGAAGCCTGTTTCAATCCATAGATTGATCTTTGGAGTTTGCAAACCTTTTGCTCACTCCCACTGAATGTGAAACCTATGGGTTGCTCCATATAAATGTCTTTATCAATGTCACCATTGAGAAAGGCAGTTTTCACATCCATTTGCCATATCTCATAGTCATAATATGCAGCAATGGCAAGCATGATTCCAATGGACTTTTGCATTGCAACTGGTGAAAAGGTTTCGTCAAAGTCTACGCCGGGTCTTTGAGTGAATCCTTTTGCAACCAGTCTTGCCTTGTAGGCTGCAATGCTTCCATCAACTCCAAGCTTTCTCTTAAAGATCCATTTGCAACCTATGGGTTTGACCCCATCAGGCAAATCTACCAAGGTCCAAACTTGGTTGGAGTTCATGGAATCCATTTCGGATTTCATGGCTTCTATCCACTGTTCAGAGTCAAAATCTGAAAGTGCCTCCTCATATGTTAAAGGATCATTATCCTTTTGAGAGATTTCATGGAAGAATCCATACCATCTCTCCGGCTGTCTAGGAGTGCGTTCCGAACGCCTTAGAGGAGGGTTTTTATGTGTATCGAAATTCGTGATTGGTTGTGGTTGATCAGAGTGGGACGTTTCTTCAGTGGGTGGTGTGGGGTCACTTTGTACTTCTTCTAATTCTATGATCTTGCCTTTCTTTTCTTTAAGGAACGGTTCCTCAAGAAAAGTGGCATTTCTGGAAACAAACACCTTTTGCTCAGATTGATCATAGAAATAGTATCCTATGGATTCCTTAGGATAACCTACAAAGTAGCATAAGTTAGAACGAGATTCTAACTTATCTCCCACTGTCCTCTTCACGTAAGCAGGACAACCCCAAATTCTTAAGTAAGAATAACTAGGGATTTTACCATGCCACATTTCATAGGGCGTCTTGGGGACTGACTTAGAGGGAACTAGATTCAGAATCTTTGCTGCACTTTCTAGGGCATAACCCCAGAAAGAAGGTGGTAAGTCAGTGAAACTCATCATGGAACGAACCATATCAAGTAGGGTTCGATTCCTTCTCTCAGAAACTCCATTGAGCTGAGGAGTTCCCGGAGGAGTCCACTGAGAGATAATCCCATTATCTTTGAGATGATTAAGGAATTCTTCACTAAGATACTCGCCTCCTCGATCAGATCGAAGTGCTTTGATCTTGTGACCAGTTTGGTTCTCAACCTCCTTTTGAAATTCTAAGAATTTCTCAAAAGCTTCAGATTTATACTTCATTAAGTATACATAACCATACCGACTAAAGTCATCAGTAAAGGTTATGAAATACTGATGATTGCTTCTAGTGCTTACACTAAGCGGTCCACAAACATCAGTATGGATCAAATCCAAAACCTCAGTGGCACGTTCCACAGTTCCTCTAAAAGGGACTTTGGACATTTTTCCTTTGAGACAGGATTCGCAAGAAGTTAACTCTTTGAGATCATTTTCAGAGAATGATCCTAAAGTGTTTATCTTGCTAATTCTGTTCTTGGAAATGTGTCCTAATCTAGCGTGCCATAAGGGAGCTGAAACTTTGTCATCTCTCTTACGCTTTGTTTCTCGTTGTATATTCATAATATTAATATTTTGAGTTAGGTAAAGTCCATTACTCAGAGTACCGATATGAACGGAAGAGTTGTTCCGTTTGATAAAGTATTTACCATTCTTAATATAAGTTTCATAACCTTCACAATCTAATATTGGAACTGAAATTATATTACGAATAATGCTCGGTACATAAAGGACTTTATTTAATACTAACT
This sequence comes from Lantana camara, assembly GCA_037501455.1. Taxonomy (NCBI): domain Eukaryota; kingdom Viridiplantae; phylum Streptophyta; class Magnoliopsida; order Lamiales; family Verbenaceae; genus Lantana; species Lantana camara. Next base: position 5,966,395 of record CM074864.1, read on the forward strand.
CAAAACTACCTAAATCTAATCTAATTGTGCCTAAAGCTCGAGCTTCAACGTTTGAGCCATCGCCGATCTTCAAGACACATTCTCCTTCTTTGAGTTGTTGGACCTCACTTAGCATCTGTACATCATTACAGATATGAGTTCCACAACCGGTATCAAGTACCCAAGAACTAGAATTAATAGAAAGATTTACTTCAACGAGAAAGATACCTTTCTTTAGAGTAGCCTTGTACTCTGGGCAGTTTCTCCTCCAATGTCCCGCTTTGCCACAATGGAAGCAAACATCCTCTTTCTGATCACGCTTCTTCTTTTGGGCCTTCCCCTTCGAAATGCCACCAGTGGGCCTAAGGGGTTTCTTCTTCTTCTTTTGGGCTTTCTTGCCCTTACCTTTAGAAGGCCCAGAAGAGGAAGATGGAGCATTCACCATCAAAACCTTATTGTCCTTCTTGATCGTGCTTTCAGCAGTCACAAGCTGACTAATCAGCTCAGCTACAGTAGCACCAGCATGATTCATGTTGAAGTTAAGGACAAATGGGTTGAATGATGGTGGGAGCGAAGCTAGCAACAAATCCACTGAAAGCTCATCTTTCAGTGGCATGTCCATGGAAGCAAGTTTCTCAGTAAGGGCAAGAAACTTGAGTCCATATTCATGGACACTTGAACCTTCCCTCATTCTCAAGTGGAACAATTCCTTTGAAGTGTTATACCTTGTAACACGTTCATGAGGGCGGTAAAGTTGCTCTAAGTGGTCGTAAATCTCCCAAGCGTATTCCATAGCCTCATGTTGCCTTTGCAAGTCCGGAGACATGTTAGCCAACATAAGGCAACGGGCTTGGAGATTATCATCCTTCCACTTCTGAATCGCGTCCCACTCGGCCCGAGTGGGAGCCTCCCCTTCGGGACTAGGCTCCCCTTCGAAGAGAAAATAAGTTCTCTTCTCAGAATCTAAAATGATTTTTAGATTCCTCAGCCAATCAGAATAGTTGGGACCAGTCAACTTGTTTGACTCGAGGATCGATACAAGAGGGTTTTTGGTTGCCATTTCAAAACACGTAGAGAATCACAGAATCTACGACCTAAATGGTAAAACAGAGAACTAGTGAGCATGCTGAATTATAACGATATACAAAAGATAAGGTCTTTAATCTATTGTAGCTCCCACTGTTTTTCAAAGATCTAGAATTCCCAAAGATCTAAGAGGAACACGTTTCCCAATAGGTACTAAGATCCTAGGCATTTTACCTCGAACCCACGACTCGCGGACATTCTAAGTAAGAACCCTAGGTAGGTACAACTTACCAATTCTAACACCTTTAGAATTCTTAGTAATTGTTTTTGCATCACCTATCTTTCAATATGGACCCACGACTCGTGCGACATCCATATTTACTTAGACGTTAAGCTAGACCTATCAATCATAAGATCATGACCAAAACTTAGTTCGAACGACCCACGACTCGCGGACATCGCCCTTGCTAAAATTGACCACGAAATATTGACCATTTAAAATGATCAATTAGGTAACTAAGAACTAATAAGCTCCACTAGGTATCCCACGACTCGCGGACAATAACTAGCTTCACTTACTAAACTTAAAACCAATTGATGGAATGCTAGGAATTTAATTCAAAATTTGCATCTCGAATTAAACACCTATTTGTTCGAAATTAGCGTAATATTTAATGGGAATTTTCGAATCAACCGGAGAGTTGTCCGGTTCGACCTCACCAACATATATGTTATCCAATTTTATTAGTCTTGATTAATGCAAGTACACTTAATTGCATATCAAACAAGCACATAAACAGATAACATGTCCTAGCATGATACTAACATGTAATGATCATGGGTTCTACCTATCTTATGCGTGATATGTGGGAGCCACTCCACAATCACAAGTTCTAACATACATGCCACATAAACAGTTCAAATCACATAAGGGAAAGCGGTAACAAAATACGAGCCCTATCTCTATTACATTTAACAATTGAGATTCCCCTCCCTAACATTTTGAGGGGTCTTCACTTATGGCCTCCTTGTTACTTGAATGTGGTCCATCTTACTCCATGGGTGCATTGTCTCCAAAATGAAAATAAAACCCCACCACCTATCTCTACTCTCAAATTACAATAAAAAGAAAAAGACATAAAGTAATAAGGCTCAATCTTCATATTGGCCTTAGACAATTACACGGGGCATACCCCGGCCTCAAAAACAGTAATATGGAAAGCCACATAATAAATCACATAACAGTACGCACATAAGTGAGGCTCCAACCTCAATTGAAAAACGCAACTATAGGGCTCCAACCCCAATTTAAACCATCCATGTGCATAAATTAAAACCATACATAGATCTAAACCCATGATCACCTAACATGCTTTTGTGAGAATTTAAATTTAGCCAATAAATTAAAATTCTCGTTTCAAGTCCTAATGACTTAAAACACGACTTAGATGCAATTCTTGTTCAAGAGCCTTTTCAATAAAACCCGAAAAACAACAAACCAATAAAATTCCAATTTATTTCCAAAATTAATAATTTTATTCTTTCATTATTTTCAGAAAATAAAATTCATAATTTTCCCAAAATCCAAATCGCTTTAATTTCTCAAAAATCCCAATTTAATCAAAATTTTAAAATAATTTTATTTTAACAAAACTGATTTTAAAAGATAAAATTAAAATAAAATTAAATCGGGATTTTACGGACCGAAAACACGAAAAACACGAAACACGAAAGCGAGCCCGAAAGGGGCCTATCCGCGCGAGGCGCCGTCGCGCAGCAGCGCGCGCAGACGCACGCCAGCAGCGCGCACAGCGCGCGGCATTTGCCGCTCGCGTGCGGGCGCTGGCCGCGCATCATGCGTGCGCCGCGCGCAGCAGCGCCCGCCACGGCTAGGCTGGCTGGGCAGGCGTCCCGAGCCCGGGACGGCTCCCGCGCGGTTGCGGGAGGAGCTGGGCGGCGGCGACGGGCCTGGGCGTGCGACGTGCTAGCACGCCTAGGCTCGTTGCTTTTCGTGTTCGTTTCGTATTTCTGGGTTTCTCAAAAACCCGGTTCAATCCAAAAATTAAAATTTTGATTTAAACATATTTCAATCAAAACGGTTTTCAAAATCACAATTTAAGAAAACAGTTTCAGGAATTCAGGAAAAATTACAGTTTCGTATTTCAGGCTTTCTGAAAGAACTCATGAATACCTGATTCGCATCTAAGCCTAAGAATTTCTACCAAATTCAGAATAATTGAGACGAATCAGAAACACGATTAACGAGGTGGCTCTGATACCACTTGTTGGAAAACACGAATCAGAAAGAAGCGGAATTTAAAAATTTTTCCCAACAAAAGGACCTTGAACTTGCAATCGTGTAACCAAATTCGTAAAGATAGAAAACTTAATTTTCTTTTATTCTTTCTTGAAGCGTTTCAAGCCACCCAAGAACGCTCTTCTCGCGGCTTGATCCCCTCTCCTTGGTAAAGCTCGAATCTTCAAACTTCTAACTTGAAGTCTCTAGAGAAAGTCCACCAACTTGATCACAATCTAACTAGTAAGGATGCTAGTTCTCTAGTTAGTGTTTAGGCTTAACCTAGGGTTTAATTTAATCTTGGAGAAAGGAAGGTGTTCAACACATGAACCAAGAATTGTTAATTAGCTCCATAAGGAGCTCGAGCTCCCCTATTTATAGGGAGGGGGTTGCCGAAATTCCTAGTCCTTTATGGGCTAGGATTTTGGTCCCTCTCTCCTATTACTTGATCATCAAGTATTTTCAAACTTTGACTTTGAATTCTAATTCAAGTCAACTTCTAAGAGAGCTAAAATTATCCAAACTATTTTTGGATAATTTTATACTTTATTTATTATAAAATAAATAACTTATTTTTATCTAATTAATTAATTCGTAATTAATTAACTAGATTATTTTCTCCAAAATTAGACTTTCTTTTTAATTCAAAATTAAACCAAAGTCTATTAAATAATTAACTAATTAATTATTTAATATATATATAATATATATATATACACACGTGTGTGACACGTGTCACAGTGGCACGTGTCACTCACGTGAGCCACACGTGTGACTTCACACGTGTGGAACCCTCTTGGCCCGATTAACTCGTTTAATCATTTTAAAGCCTCAACTCATGTAACCAAGTTGTTGTGTGTGACCCTCTAGGTTCTCAATTCAATTAGCAGTGACCCTAATTAATTAATTCACTAATTAATTAATCAGTCCACAGATTAAACGACCATAGTCTAGCAACAGGTGTTTAACCCCTAGCTGAATAGGAATGTTCGGATTCGACAGAACCTTTAAGTCATTGATTCATGTGAGATACAATCCTCCTACTTACTATCTCTCAACCAAGATCTAGGGCAAGGGAATAATCAGAACCCTAATAATCCGGTCTTAAAGCTAAGTGCATTTCATATCCATTTGATCTCAATCCAAGAAACCCTTTTCTTGATGTCTTGATCTACTGCCTTGGCCAAGGACTCCATATGGCATATGAATGACTTACACAATAAGAGATCACCTTGGAAATGCAAGTGTAGGTCCTTTCTTGATTCTCATTCACTTTCATGAGTCACTTGTGCAGCCCCAGCATAAGCCTTGAATCAGTTGTCTAAGGCGATACCCTTTAAAGCTTATACCAAAGACTACAGAGTTAACTCATAAAGTAACATGGAACCTCAAGTCTAAGGATCAATTAATCACATCAATGACTCGTGAGATATTTCCTAATCTGGAAGTTTCCATTTCCTGAAATAGAAACTTCCTTTCCCATTTAGGAATGTTCTCACACGGGGCACCTTAGTGAGCTTACTTATTAAAGCAAGCACCCTCATGTATCACGCACGTATCAACTATACACTTTGCACCTCCATGAAACAAGGTGGTCCTTCTTAAGGGCGTGATCCCACAAGCAAGCCTTAGAGGAGTCAGGTTGACACTCCCACTGTCTGTAGGACTCATCGGCTTGGAGTATTTTACTAATCATGACTTATGTGATATAGGACTCGTTTCATGAACCATTTCGCCTAAATGGTAGAGTCCTAAAGTCATCAGGATTAGGGGAGTTCTCATACATGCACAGCTAAAGTAAACGCATACCAAACAAGAGCATATAAAGAAGTGTTGCCTCAATTCGTTATTTCATTCAAAGATTGTCTGTGATTACAATAAGGAAAAGCACAAAGCGGATATACAATCGGCTTTTAGGGCACTATTCCTAACAGCTTCCACTCCTCTTCGTATGAGCCTTGGCCTTCATCCCCTAGTGGATTCCTTGGTCTCCAAGGCTCTTGGTTGACACGAGCGTGCTCTTAGCCCTCGTTACCAACCCCCTAAAACGGCTCTCTGACACCCCGTACATGCCCGCGCACCTACCACTATTGCCAACACTAACTTTCACCAGCTTTTGCAGAAGATTCCTCCTAGGTTTCTCTCACAGCTCCACGTGTTAGGGCAACACTTGGTCAGGACCACACGGTGCAAATGACCAAAGGGTCCCTGACCCTCAACTATAAATACCCGAGTTCATCTCTTTCACTGTAAGCAACCTCCATTACTGCAACTCCATACTTAGCATATTTTCTCTTTCAGATCTTCATCTGACTTGAGCATCGGAGAGCCAAACTGGGAATCACCTCCAGTTCCCCCAGCTTGGCCTTCGGACTTTGTCTTTGTGTTTGTCCTAGCAGTTAGAACCCCCATCTTTCCCGACGAACATCAACTGGTTTCCTCACCTAAACAAATTCTTAAGTGATTGGACTCTGTACCACATATTCAGACCCATCAATATATACCAATTTATTTATTTTTTGTATTATTTAATTTTAGCAACGAAAAATCAGTTGCTATTTTTTTTCATATATAGCAACGGATTTAGCAATGAAAATTCCGTTGCTAAAGCATTTTGCAAAAAAATTTTTTTCGTTGCTATATCCGTTGCTAAATAGCAACGAATAATTTCCGTTGCTAAATTTCTATTGTTATCGGGCGTTTTTCTAGTAGTGCCTAGACGCACGCGGGCTGCGCGGCGCCTGCTGCTCGCCTTCGTCCTAGGCTGGCCGCGCGGGCCGTGGGTGTAGTAGCCCAAAGACCGACCCAGTATGCAGATATTGTCCGCTTTGCACGCCCTTAATCGGAACGGCCTCACGGTTTTGTTCTTCCCAGTGGGTTGGGCCACCAGGAAAACGCGTCTGCAAGGAAAGGTTTCCATCCCCCTTATAAGGAGGACTTCGTTCTCCTTCCCAACCGATGTGGGATGGACGGACATCCACCCCCCCTAAGAGGAGGTCAGTGTCCTCGCTGAGGACCTGACACATTAGCTTCCTGGCACCGGCTCTGATACCACATGTAGTAGCCCAAAGACCGACCCAGTATGCAGATATTGTCCGCATTGCACGCCCTTAATCGGAACGGCCTCACGGTTTTGTTCTTCCCAGTGGTTGGGCCACCAGGAAAACGCGTCTGCAAGGAAAGGTTTCCATCCCCCCTTATAAGGAGGACTTTGTTCTCCTTCCCAACCGATGTGGGATGGACGGGGGCTGGGAACGGGGTAGCCCAACCCACTGGGAAGAACAAAACTGTGAGGCCGTTCCTATTAAGGGCGTACAAAGCTGACAATATATGCATACTGGGTCGGTCTTTTGGGCTACTACATGTGGTATCAGAGCCAGGGCCCGCCGATGTGCCAGCGAGGACGCTGGGCCCTTATGGGGGGGTGGATGTAATGTCCCACATCGGAAGTGAGGAGAACGAAATCTCCCTTTATAAGGAGAGATGGATACCTCACCCTGTGGACTCGTTCTGCGCTACGGCTGGGTTCTCCAATGGGCGTAGAAAGAAAGCCGTGAGGGTAGTCTAATTCGGTTCCCACCTAAAGCGGACAATATCTGCATACTGGGTCGGTCTTTGGGCTACTACAGTGGGCACGGGAGGCCTGCTCGCGTGCACCTTGTGCGCGCGCTTGTGGGCGATCTCGCGCGCCTTGCACAGGCTGTCCTGGGATGGCCTTTTCGTTTCGTGTTTTTCTAAGTTTCGAAAATCCCGAATTAAGAAAATTTGATTTTATTTTAAAATTTGATTTTAAAATTATAAAATTATTTATTTGAAATAATTATAAATTTTGGGATTTTATGAATTAAAGTCAAGTTCTTATTTTTCGAGAAAATTACGAAAATCACTTTGAATGATTTATTAGATAAAAATTTAATTTTGAATTAATTGTTGTTTTGTCATAATCCGGTGAATTCGATTTCGAATAAATTCGTGAATAATGAACTATATTCAAGTTGCTTAAGTTAATTGTAACTTGAAGTCAAAGGAATTTTAAATTTAGTTGGTAAATTTAAATAAAAGCGGAATCATGCTAGTTTAGGTGATCATGGGTTAGTCTTATGTATGTTTTAAATTTTGCACATGGATGATTTCAATTGGGGTCGGAGCCCCATAGTTGCGCATTTTCAATTAGGGTTGGAGCCCTACTTATGTGCATACTGTTATGTGTTTATTATGTGGCTTTTCGTATTATTGTTTTTAGGCCGGGGTATGCCCCGTGTACTTGTCTTTGGCCAATATGAAGATTGAGCCATATTACTTCATGTAAAGAGAGTAGAACTTAGGAAGTGAGGTTTTTATTTTCATTTTGGAGACAAGCACCCATGGAATACGAAGGATCTACAAGGAGCACTTGAAGAACGGTGGCCAAAAGAAGACCCCTCAAAATGTTTAGGAGGGTTTCTATTTATGTAATAGATAGGGTTGTTTTTCCATTAAATTTTGTACCCCTATGTGATATGAACTGTCTTATATGGCATGAATGTTAGAGCTAGTGATTTTGGAGTGGCTCCCGAATTCACATATAAGATAGGATACTCATGATCATCTCATAATTAGTATCATGCTAGGATATGTTATCTGCCAATTGCTTATGTGAGGCACTTTACGTGAAATTGCATTAAACAAGACAATTAAAATTTGGATAACATTATATGTTGGTGAGCTCATTCGAAAATCCCTTTTAAATATTGAGGTAAATTCGAAAAAATAGGCATTTTATCATGGTAATAAAATTCCTAGCATTCCATCAATAGGATTTAGGACTTAATAAGTGAACCTAGTTGTTGTCTCACGATTCATGGGGTAATTAGTGGATCTTATTAACTACTAGTTTCTTGATTAATTATTTTGAGTAATTAATATTTCTTAACCATTTTAGAATGGGCGATGTCTCATGAGTCGTGGGTCGTTCCGGACTAAGTTTTGTTGAGATCTTATGATTGATGGGTCTAGCTCAACACTAAAGTAGATATGGATGTCTCACGAGTCGTGGGTCCATAGTCGAAAGATCAGTGATGCAAAACATTATTAGGAATTCAATGAGAGATCGAATTGGTAAATAGTACCTACCTAAGAATCTTAGACCTTTGGATGTCTCATGAGTCGTGGGTCCAAAACTAAGATTGCTTGGGATCCTGGTACACACTGAGAAAATAAGTTTCTTCTAAAGTCGTTGGGATTTCTGGACTTTCTAAGAACAGTGGGAGAACATATTTCTAAAGACCTTGATAATATGTATAGTCGTTATTATTCTGCATGCTCATGATTCTCTGTTTTTCCATTTAGGTTGTAGTTTTGTGATTCTCTACAAACTGAAATGGCAACCAAAAACCCTTTGGTATCCATCCTCGAATCAAACAAGTTGACGGGGCCCAATTACTCTGATTGGATTCAGAATCTAAAGATAGTTTTAGATTCTGATAAGAGAAGATATGTTCTCTTCGAGGGAGAGCCTACCCCTGAGGGTGAGGCTCTGACTCGGGCCGAAAGAGATGCGATTGCAAAATGGCCAGAAGACAATCTTCAAGCCCGTTACCTAATGTTGGCTAGCATGTCTCCAGACATGCAAAGGCAACATGAGTCTATGGAATACGCTTGGGAGATTTATGACCATCTTGAGCAATTGTACCGCCCCAAAGAGCGTGTTCTAAGGTACAACTCCTCTAAGGAGCTCTTTCATCTCAGAATGAAAGAAGGTACAAGTGTCCACGAACATGGGCTTAAGTTCCTCGCTTTGAACGAGAAGCTTACTTCCATGGAGATGCCTCTAAGCGAGGACCTCGCCGTGGACTTGTTGCTCGCATCGCTTCCACCATCATTCAATCCTTTCGTGCTGAACTTCAACATGAATCATGCTCATGCTACTGTCGCTGAGCTGATTAGTCAGCTTGTGACGGCTAAAGTCATGATAAAAAAGGATAACAAAGTAATGATGGTCACATCCTCTTCTAAGCCTTCTAAAGACAAAGGGAAAAAAGTTCCCAAGAATAAGGTGTTTGGAATAGTGCCCTAGAAAGTGGATTGTATATCCGCTTTGTACTTTTTCTTATTGTAATCACATATGATCTTTGAATAAAATAACGAATTAAGGCAACACTTCTTTATATACTCTTGTTAGGTATGCGTTTACTCTAGCTGTGCATGTATGAGAACTCCCATAATCCTGATGACTTCAGGATTCTACCATTTAGGTAAAATGGTTAATGAAACGAGCCCTATATCGCATAAGTCATGATTAGTAAAATACTCCAAGCCGATGAGTCCTATAGACAGTGGGAGTGTCAACCTGACTCCTCTAAGGCTTGCTTGTGGGATCACGCCCTTAAGAAGGACCACCTTGTTTCATGTAGGTGCAAAGTGTATAGTTAGTACGTGCGTGATACATGGGGGTGCTTATTTCCATAAGTAAGTTCACTGAGGTGCCCCGTGTGAGAAGATTCCTAAATGGGAAAGGAAGTTTCTATTTCAAGAAATGGAAACTTCCAGATTAGGAAATATCTCACGAGTCATTTATGTGATTAATTGATACTTAGACTTGAGGTTCCATGTCACTTTATGAGTTAACTCTATAGTCTTAGGTATAAACTTTAAAGGGTGTCGCCTTAGACAATTGATTCAATGGTTATGCTGGGGCTACACAAGTGATTCATGGAAGTGAATGAGAATCAAGAAAGGACCTACACTTGCATTTGCAAGGTGATCTCTTATTGTTTAAGTCATTCATATGCCATATGGAGTCCTTGGCCAAGACAGTAGATCAAGACATCAAGAAAAGGGTTTCTTGGATTGAGATCAAATGGATATGAAATGCACTTAGCTTTAAGACCAGATTATTGGGGTTCTGATTATTCCCTTGTCCTGGATCTTGGTTGAGAGATAGTAAGTAGGAGGATTGTATCTCACATGAATCATTGACTTAAAAGTTCTATTGAATCGATACATTCCAATTCAGCTAGGGGATAAACACCTGTTGCTAGACTATGGTCGTTTAATCTGTGGACTGATTAATTAATTAGTGAATTAGTTAATTAGGGTCACTGCTAATTGAATTGAGAACCTAGAGGGTCACACGCAACAACTTGGTTACATGAGTTAAGGCTTTAAAATGATTAAACGAGTTAATCGAGCCAAGAGGGTTCCACATGTGTGGGTCACGTGAGTGACACGTGTCATACATGGACACGTGTGCACCACACGTGTATAATTATTTATGTATTAAATAATTAATGTGTTAATTATTTAATAGACTTTGGTTTAATTTTGAATTAAAAAGAAAGTCTTATTTTGGAGAAAAATAATCTATTTAATTAATTACAAATTAATTAATTAGATACATAAGTTATTTATTTATTAATAAATAAAGTATAAAATTATCTAAAAGGGGTTTGGATATTTTAGCTCTGTTAGAAGTTGATTTGAATTAGAATTCAAAAGTCAAAGTTTGGAATTACTTGATGATCAAGTAATAAGAGAGAGGGACCAAATCCTTAGTCCAATAGGACTAGGTTCGGCTGTCCCTCCCTTTCGTATATATAGGGGAGCTCGAGCTCCCCTTAGAGGGTAATTGACAATTCTTTTGGTTCATGTGTTGAACACCATCCTTTCTCCAAGATCAAATAAACCCTAGATTAAGCCTAAACACTAACTAGAGAATTAGCATCCTTACTAGTTAGATTGTAGTCAAGTTGGTGGACTATCTCTAGAGAGCTTCAAGTTAGAAGTTTTTGATGATTCGAGCTTTACCAAGGTGAGGGGATCAAGCCGTGAGAAGAGCGTTCTTGGGTGGCTTGAAACGCTTCAAGAAAGATTATTGAAAAGTAAGTTTCTAATCTCTACGAATTCGGATTCACAATTGCGAGTGTCGATCCTTTTTGTTGGAAATTTTTTTAAATTTCCGCTGCTTTCTGATTCTTGGAACCTAAATATCTCAATTAGAACCTTTTTAAAAAGCGTACGCGTATCTACATCCAGAAAGCCGTATGCTTTGGAAGAACCTGTTTTCCAATAAGTGGTATCAGAGCCACCTCGTTAATCGTGTTTCTGATTCATCTCCACTTTTTTGAATTTGGTAGAAATTCCTAGGCTTGATGCGATTGAGTATTTGTAACTGTTTTAGAAAGCCTAAATTACGAAACTTTATTTTTCCCTGAAAGTTTCTGAAAAACTTTTTGCAAAAAATTGTTTTGAAAACTGTTTTGGATTTGAAACTGTATAACTGTTTTTGGATTTCTTGGATTGGTTTTGCTATTGAACGAAAACACGAAACGAAAAGCCTGGGTTATTAACACGCGAAACCCCGCGCGTGCGGCCTTCGCACGCCACCGCCGCCGCGAGCCACGCGCATGGCATCCTCGCCCAGTCCCTCCCGCAATCGCGCGGGAGGCCTTTCGGGCACGCCGTCCAGCAATGCCCGCAAGTGGCCGGAAGGGCGACGCGCAGCAGGGCGCACACTCGCGCGGCCTTGGCGGCGCACTGTGCGCGCTTGCGACGCGCACGGCCCTCTTCGCATACGGGCCCCGTTTTTCTCGTAATCCATTTTCGTATTTCGTGCAATCCAGTCCCGATTTTAATTTTAATTTTAATTTTAATTTAGTTTTTATTATTAAAAACTGCTTTATTAATATTTATTTTAATAGAATTTAAAATTGGGATTTTTGAGAAATAGAAACGGTTTATAATTTTGGGAAACTACATCTTTGATAAAATTATTAATTTTCAGAAATTAATTGGAATTTTATTAGTTTTAGTAATTTGGGATTTATTGAAAACTTTTATGAACAAGACTCGCATCAAGTCGTGTTTTAAGTCGTTAGGACTTGAAAAGGGAATTTTAATTTATTGGCTAAATTTAAATTCTCGCAAGTTGCATGTTAGGTGATCATGGGTTTAGACTTATGTATGGTAATTTACGCACATGGATGGTTTAAATTGGGGTTGGAGCCCTATAGTTGTGTTTTTCAATTGAGGTTGGAGCCTCACTTATGTGCGTACTGTTATGTGATTTATTATGTGGCTTTCCATATTACTGTTTGTGAGGCCGGGGTATGCCCCGTGTATTTATCTAAGGCCAATATGAAGATTGAGCTTTATTACTTTTCAGTACGTTTTCATTTTTTTTGAGAGTAGAATAGGTGGTGAGGTTTTATTTTCATTTTGGAGACAATGCACCCATGGAGTAAGATGAACCACATTCAAGTAACAAGGAGGCCATAAGTGAAGACCCCTCAAAATGTTAGGGAGGGGAATCTCAATTGAGAATGTAATAGAGATAGGACTCGTATTTTGTTACAGCTTTCCCTTATGTGATATAAACTGTTTATGTGGCATGTATCTTAGAACTTGTGAGAATGAGGGAAGGTTCAATCCATGAATATGGACTCAAGTTTCTCGCCCTTACTCAGAAACTTGCTTCCATGGACATGCCACTAAAAGATGAGCTTTCAGTGGACTTGTTGCTGGCCTCGCTCCCACCATCATTCAACCCATTTGTCCTTAACTTCAATATGAATCATGCTGGTGCTACTGTAGCTGAGTTGATTAGTCAGCTTGTGACTGCTGAAAGCACGATCAAGAAGGACAATAAAGTTCTGATTATGAATGCTCCATCTTCCTCTTCTGGGCCTTCTGAAGGTAAGGGCAAGAAAGCCCAAAAGAAGAATAAGAAACCCCTTAGGCCCACTGGTGGCATTTCGAAGGGGAAGACCCAAAAGAAGAAGCGTGATCAGAAAGAGGATGCTTGCTTCCATTGTGGCAAAGCGGGACATTGGAGGAGAAACTGCCAAGAGTACAAGGCTACTCTAAAGAAGGGTATGTTTCTCGTTGAAGTAAATCTTTCTATTAATTCTAGTTCTTGGGTACTTGATACTGGTTGTGGAACTCATATCTATAATGATGTACAGATGCTAAATGAAGTCCAATAACTCAGAGAATGAAAATGTGTCTTGAAGATCGGCGATGGCTCAAATGTTGAAGCCCGAGCTTTAGGCACAATTAGATTAGATTTAGGTAGTTTTGAGTTAGTTTTAAATAAAGTCCTTTAAGTACCGAGCATTATTCGTAATATAATTTCAATTCCAATTTTAGATTGTGAAGTTTATGAAACTTACATTAAGAATGGTAAATATTTTATCAAACGGAACAACTCTTCCGTTCACATCGGTACTCTAAGTAATGGACTTTATCTAACTCAAAATATCAATATTATGAATATACAACGAGAAACTAAATGTAAGAGATATGACAAAGTTTCAGCTCCCTTATGGCACGCTAGATTAGGATATATTTCCAAGAACAGAATTAGCAAGATAAACACTTTAGGATCATTCTCTGAAAATGATCTCAAAGAGTTAACTTCTTGCGAATCCTGTCTCAAAGGAAAGATATCCAAAGTTCCTTTTAAAGGAACTGTGGAACTTGCCACTAAGGTCTTGGATTTGATCCATTTTGATGTCTGTGGACCGCTTAGTGTAAGCGCAAGAAACGATCATCAGTATTTCATAACCTTTACCAATGACTTTAGTCGGTATGGTTATGTATACTTAATGAAGTATAAATCTGAAGCTTTTGAGAAATTCCTAGAATTTCAAAAGGAGGTTGAGAACCAAACTGGTCACAAGATCAAAGCACTTCGATCTGATCGAGGAGGCGAGTATCTTAGTGAAGAATTACTTAATCATCTCAAAGATAATGGGATTATCTCTCAGTGGACTCCTCCGGGAACTCCTCAACTCAATGGAGTTTCTGAGAGAAGGAATCGAACTCTACTCGATATGGTACGTTCCATGATGAGTTTCACTGACTTACCACCTTCTTTCTGGGGTTATGCCCTAGAAAGTGCAGCAAAGATTTTGAATCTAGTTCCCTCTAAGTCAGTCCCTAAAACGCCCTATGAAATGTGGCATGGTAAAATCCCTAGTTATTCTTACTTAAGAATTTGGGGTTGTCCTGCTTACGTGAAGAGGACAGTGGGAGATAAGTTAGAATCTCGTTCTAACTTATGCTACTTTGTAGGTTATCCTAAGGAATCCATAGGATACTACTTCTATGATCAATCTGAGCAAAAGGAGTTTGTTTCCAGAAATACTACTTTTCTTGAGGAACCGTTCCTTAAAGAAAAGAAAGGCAAGATCATAGAATTAGAGGAAGTACAAAGTTACCCCACGCCACCCACTGAAGAAACGTCCCCCTTTGATCAACCACAACCAATCATGAATTTTGATACACACGTAAATCCTCCTCTAAGGCATTCTGAACACAATCCTAGACAGCCGGAGAGATGGTATGGATTCTTCCATGAGATCTCTCAAAAGGATAATGATCCTCTAACATTTGAGGAGGCACTTTCAGATTCTGACTCTGAACAGTGGATAGAAGCTATGAAATCCGAAATGGACTCCATGAACTCCAACCAAGTTTGGACCTTGGTAGATTTGCCTAATGGGGTCAAACCCATAGGTTGCAAATGGATCTTTAAGAGAAAGCTTGGAGTTGATGGAAGCATTGCAGCCTACAAAGCAAGACTAGTTGCAAAAGGATTCACTCAAAGACCCGGCATGGACTTTGATGAAACCTTTTCACCAGTTGCAATACAAAAGTCTATTCGGATCCTGCTTGCCATTGCTGCAAATTATGACTATGAGATATGGCAAATGGATATGAAAACTGCCTTTCTCAATGGTGACATTGATAAAGACATTTATATGGAGCAACCCATAGGTTGCATATTCAGTGGGAGTGAGCAAAAGGTTTGCAAACTCCAAAGATCAATCTATGGATTGAAACAGGCTTCTAGGAATTGGAACATTCGATTTGATGAATCAGTGAAAGTGTTTGGCTTCATTTAAATTTCTAATGAATCATGTGTGTATAGAAAGGAATTGGAGACCTCAGTGCAATTCTTAGTACGTTATGTTGATGACATCCTTCTTATTGGGAATTCGAAGGATGATATGAAAGTGACTAAGTTATGGTTATCGAACCAATTCGAGATGAAAGATCTTGGTGATGCGTCCTATATCCTTGGAATTAAAATCTATCGAGATAGATCTAGAAGGTTAATAGGACTATCACAGTCGATGTTCATTGACAAAGTATTGAAGAGATTCAATATGGAGTCAGCAAAGGTTAAGAACCTTTCTATGAGTGTAGGAACATGTCTTTCTAAGAAAATGTGTCCTAAGACTAACCATGAGAAGGAAAGAATGACTCATACACCTTATCCATCAGCAATAGGTAGCATAATGTATGCAATGTTATGTACTCGACCGGACGTGGCTTATGCACTTAGTGTAACAAGTCATTTCCAATTTGACCCTAGAGATGGTCACTGGGCTGCCGTGAAGAATATTCTTAAGTACTTGAAAAGTACTAAAGATTTATTCTCAATTTACGGAGGTTAGAAAGATCTTATTATGGAAGGATACTACGATGCAAGCTTTGCATCTGACTTAGATGATTTTAAGTCAATGTCAGGATACATTTCCTGCCTAAATGGCGGAGCAGTGAGTTTGAAGAGTTCCAAGAAAACGACCACTGTAGATTCGACCACTGAGGCCGAATACTTAGTTGCAAATGATACAGCTAACGAATGTGTTTTGATTAGAAACTTGATTCAAGAGTTGAATGTTGTTCCTAGCATGAAAGACTCCATTACTGTATTTTGTGACAACACTGGCGGTTCCTCAAGCAAGAGAACCAAGATCTCACCAACGGACCAAGCACATTATGAGGAAGTATCACCTAATCTGTGATATTATCAAAAGAGGAGATATGCAAATTGAGAGGGTCGCATCAGCAGAGAACGTGGCAGATCCACATACTAAACCCCTCAGTTGAGAAGCTTTCGAAGGTCATCTTCAGAAGATGGGACTTAGAATAGCTTTAGAATGGCTTTGACGGGCAAGTGGGAGATTGTTAGGAATAGTGCCCTAGAAAGCTGATTATATATCCGCTTTGTACTTTTTCTTATTGTAATTACAGACAATCTTTGAATAAAATAACGAATTAAGGCAACACTTCTTTATATGCTCTTATTTGGTATGCGTGTACTTTAGATGTGCATGTATGAGAACTCCCCTAATCCTCATGACTTTAGGACTCTACCAGTTAGGTGAAATGGTTCATGAAACGAGCCCTATATCACATAACTCATGATTAGTAAAATACTCCAAGCCGATGAGTCCTACAGACAGTGGGAGTGTCAACCTGACTTCTCTAAAGCTTGCTTGTGGGATCACGCCCTTAAGAAGGACCACCTTGTTTCATGTAGGTGCAAAGTGTATAGTTGTTACGTGCGTGATACATGAGGGTGCTTACTTCCATAAGTAAGTTCACTGAGGTGCCCCGTGTGAGAAGATTCCTAAATGGGAAAGGAAGTTTCTATTTCAGGAAATGGAAACTTCCAGATTAGGAAATATCTCATGAGTCATTGATGTGATTAACTGATCCTTAGACTTGAGGTTTCATGTCACTCTTATGAGTTAACTCTGTAGTCTTAGGTATAAGCTTTAAAGGGTGTCGCCTCAGACAACTGATTCAAGGCTTATGCTGAGGCTGCACAAGTGATTCGTAGAAGTGAATGAGAATCAAGAAAGGACCTACACTTGCATTTGTAAGGTGATCTCTTATTGTGTAAGTCATTCATAAGCCATATGGAATCCTTGGCCAAGGTAGTAGATCAAGACATCAAGAAAAGGTTTTCTTGGATTGAGATCAAATGGATATGAAATGCACTTAGCTTTAAGAGCAGATTGTTGGGGTTCTGATTATTCCCTTGCCTTGGATCTTGGTTGAGAGATAGTAAGTAGGAGGATTGTATCTCACATGAATCAATGACTTAAAGGATCTATCGAATCGATACATTCTAATTCAGCTAGGGGTTAAACACCTGTTGCTAGACTATGGTCGTTTAATCCGTGAACTGATTAATTAATTAGTGAATTAATTAATTAGGGTCACTGCTAATTGAATTGAGAACCTAGAGGGTCACACACAACAACTTGGTTACATGAGTTAAGGCTTTAAAATGATTAAACGAGTTAATCGAGCCAAGAGGGTTCCACACTTGTGAAACACACATGTGGGTCACGTGAGTGACACGTGTCATACATGGACATGTGTGCACCACACGTGTATATTTATTTATGTATTAAATAATTAACGTGTTAATTATTTAATAGACTTTGGTTTAATTTTGAATTAAAAAGTCTTATTTTGGAGAAAAATAATCTATTTAATTAATTACGAATTAATTAATTAGATAAATATGCTATTTATTTATTAATAAATAAAGTATAAAATTATCCAAAAGGGGTTTGGATATTTTAGCTCTCTTAAAAGTTGATTTGAATTAGAATTCAAAAGTCAAAGTTTGGAATTACTTGATGATCAAGTAATAAGAGAGAGGGACCAAATCCTTAGTCCAATAGGACTAGGTTCGGCCGCCCCTCCCTTTCCTATATATAGGGGAGCTCGAGCTACCTTTAGAGGGTAATTGATAATTCTTTTGGTTCATGTATTGAACACCATCCTTTTTCCAAGATCAAATAAACCCTACGTTAAGCCTAAACACTAACTAGAGAACTAGCATCCTTACTTGTTAGATTATAGTCAAGTTGGTGGACTATCTCTAGAGAGCTTCAAGTTAGAAGTTTTTGAAGATTTGAGCTTTACCAAGGAGAGGGGATCAAGCCGCGAGAAGAGCGTTCTTGGGTGGCTTGAAACGCTTCAAGAAAGATTATTGAAAAGTAAGTTTCTAATCTCTACGAATTTGGATTCACGATTGCGAGTTTCGATCCTTTTTGTTGGAAATTTTTTTAAATTTCTGCTGTTTTCTGATTCCTGTTTTCCAACAGAAGGGATCTCTTAAACCCGATTGAGGGGTTAAAAAGAGAAAGTTCAAGAAGAAAAGGGATCAGAGAGAGGACGTTTTCCACCACTGTGGCAAGAAAGGGCATTGGAAGAAGAACTGCCAAGAGTACAAGGATACTCTAAAGAAAGGTGTGTTTATTGTTGAAGTAAATCTATCTATTGATTCTAATTATTGGGTACTTGATACCGGCTGTGGAGCTCATATCTGTAATGATGTACAGATGTTAAATGAGGTTCAACAACTTAAAGAAGGAGAATGCATCTTGAAGGTTGGGAATGGATCAAGCATTCAAGCTCAAGCCATTGGGACGTGTAGATTAGATTTAGGAGTCTTTACTTTAGTTTGAATAAAGTCCTTTATGTACCTTTTATTATTCGTAATATAATTTCCATTCCAATATTAGATTGTGAAGGATATGAGACTTTCTCCCGGGATGGAAAATTTTATCTTAAGAAGAATAAAGTTTCCGTTTTACTTGGTACATTATCTAATGGACTTTGTACAACTAAAGACACCAATATTTTGAATATACAACAATCAAACAAACGCAAAAGAGATGACAAGATCTTGGCTTCTTTATGGCACGCACGTTTAGGCCATATTTCTAACGATAGGATTGCTAAGTTAACTAATTTAGGATCATTCTATGATAATGAACTTAAAGAGTTGACTCATTGTGAATCATGTCTTAAAGGCAAAATGGCCAAGACTCCCTTTAATGGTAAAGTGGAACGTGCCACTAAAGTGTTGGATTTAATCCATACTGATGTTTGTGGACCACTTAGTGTAAGTACTAGAAACAATCATCAGTATTTCATAACCTTTATAGATGACTTTAGTCGTTTTGGTTATGTGTACTTAATGAAGTATAAATCCAAAGACTTTAAGAAATTCTTGGAATTTCAGAAGGAGGTTGAGAACCAAACCAGTCACAAGATTAAGACACTTCGATCTGATCGAGGTGGCGAGTATCTAAGTGATGAATTCCTTAATCATCTCAGAGATAATGGAATTATCTCTCAGTGGACCCCTCCGGGAACCCCTCAATTAAATGGAGTTTCGGAAAGAAGGAACAGAACCCTACTTGATATGGTTCATTCCATGATGAGTTTCATTGAATTGCCCCCATCATTCTGGGGCTATGCCCTAGAATCAGCAGTGAAGATTCTAAATCTTGTTCCCTCCAAATCTGTACCCAAAACCCGATATGAGATGTAGTTTGGCAAAATCCCTAACTATTCTTACTTAAGAATTTGGGGTTGTCATGCTTACGTAAAGAGGACAATGGGAGATAAGCTTGAAGCTAGATCAAGCTTATGTAACTTCGTAGGATATCCTAAAGAGTCGATAGGATATCATTTCTACGATTCTCTTGAACAGAAGGTCTTTGTGTCAAGAAATGCCACTTTTCTTAAGGACTCGTTCCTTAAAGAAAAGAAAGGCAAGATCGCAGAACTCGAAGAGGTTCGAGACCAAGGTCCCACGCCTAGCTTGGAGAATGACGTCTTTATCCCTACCCAAGAGAGTGATACACGCAAAAATCCTCCTCAAATAAGACGTTCTGAATGCATTCCTAGACAACCAGAGAGATGGTATGGTTTTCTCCACCAAACATCTCAAATGTACAATTATCCATTAACTTATGAGGAGGTACTATTAGATTCGGACTCTGAACAGTGGAAAGAAGCAATGAAATCCGAAATGGATTCCATGTACTCTAACCAAGTTTGGACCTTGGTTGATCCACCTGATAGGATCAGGCCCATAGGGTGTAAATGGATATATAAGCTCAAGCTTGGAGTAGATAGAAGCATGGCAGCCTTTAAAGCAAGATTAGTTGCTAAGGGGTTTACTCAAAGACCAGGTGTAGACTTTGATGAAACCTTCTCCCAGGTTGCAATGCAAAAATTCATTAGGATCTTACTTGCCGTTGCGGTATATTATGACTATGAGGTATGGCAAATGGATGTGAAAACTGTCTTTCTCAATGGAGACATTGACAAAGACATTTACATGGAACAACCCATGGGCTTCACATTCAGTGGAAGCGAGCAAAAGGTTTGCAAGCTTCAAGGTTTAATCTACGGATTGAAACAAGCTTCTAGGAATTGGAACATTCGGTTTGATGAAGCAGCCAAATCGTTTGGCTTTATTCAAAATTCGAATGAGTCCTGCATGTACAAGAAAGAATTGGAAATCTCGGTTCAATTTCTGGTCCTTTATGTAGATGGCATCCTCCTCATTGGGAATGCGAAGGATGACATGAAAGCAACAAAGTCTTGGTTATCGAACCAATTTGAGATGAAGGATCTTGGTAATGCATCCTACATTCTCGGTATAAAGATCTATCGAGATAGATCTAAGAGATTATTAGGATTATCACAGTCGGTTTACATAGACAAAGTACTAAAGAGATTTAGTATGGAAGAATCCAAACGTGGAAAACTTCCAATGGACCCAGGAATAGTTCTTTCGAAGAAGTTGTGTCCCAAGACTGAACTTGAGAAGTCCAGGATGTCCAAAATTCCTTATGCATCAGCTATATGAAGCATAATGTATGCAATGCTATGTACTCGACCGGATGTGGCTTATGCACTTAGTGTGACTAGCCGATTCCAATCTGACCCTGGTGAAGGTCACTGGACTGCTGTAAAGAATATACTTAAGTACTTAGGAAGAACTAAGGATTTATTCCTAGTTTACGGTGGCCAGCAAGAGAATCAGACATGGATGACTTTAAAGAATTCACTGGACTGCTGTGATGCAAGCTTTGCATCAGACATGGATGACTTTAAATCCATGTCAGGATACATATTCTGCCTGAACGGCGGAGCAGTGAGTTGGAAAAGTTCCAAGCAAGCGACCACTGCTGATTCAACCACTGAGGCCGAATACTTAGCTGCAAACGATGCATCTAAGGAAGGTGTTTGGGTAAGAAACTTCATCCACGAGCTGGGTGTAGTTCCTAGCATTAATAACCCCGTTACAGTGTTTTGTAACAACACCGAGGCGATTGCTCAAGCAAGAGAACCAAGATCTCACCAAAGGACCAAACACATTTTGAGGAAGTATCACTTAATCCGTGATATCATCAAGAGATGAGATGTGCAAATGGAAAGGGTCACATCGACAGAGAACATGGCAGATCCACTTACTAAAGCCCTTAGTCAACAGACTTTCAAAGGACATCTTCAGAAGATGGGTCTTAGATTAGCTCCTGAATGGCTTTGACGGGCAAGTGGGAGATTGTTAGGAATAATGCCCTTAAAGCAGCTTTTGGCTTTACTATTTCCTTGTAATATCATAAACAATCTTTGAATAATAAACGAGATGATTTTGTTCATAGGTATTTACTTATTTATGCGCTTATTTATGTCTGTTTGGGTTGACTGTGTTTTTGCATGTATTGAACTCCTCTAATCCGATGAGGCCGTTAAGAACTTTGTTGTTAGGGAAACGACATATGAAACAAGTTCTTAACTCCGTAGGCGAGGATTAGAAACTTCTCCAAGTCGAGAGTCCAACAGATAGTGGGAGTGTCGACCTTGACTCTGTTGAGACTTGCTTATGTGATTATGTCCTTTTGAAGGATCACTCAGTTTCATGGGGTGATAAGTGCATACGATGATGCGTTCATAATACATGAGGGTGATTGTTACTAGAACTTCATAATTGAGATGTCCCGCGTGTGAACATTCCTAAATGGGAAAGGAAGTCTCCTAGAAACTTCCAGAATAGGAAATATCTCACAGGTCATTAGCGTGATTCATTAATCATTAGACTTGAGATTATATAATGTCTCATATGAGCTAACTCTATAATATTTGATATAGGCTCAAAAGGGTGTCGCCATATAGTCACCTGAACCACGGCCTATGTTAGGTTTACACAAGTGGCATATGTAGAATTAGTAGAATCTACAAAGGACCTACACTTGTTGCAAGAACAAGAATGATCTCTTACTGATTGAGTTGTTCGTAGTCCATTAAATTAAACCCTTGGCCAAGGTGGATAAAAGATCAAGACATCAAGAAATGGGGGAGTGTTGAGATGTTCGTGATAGATTAGTGTCTTTTGGAAGAGCTTAGATTCGGCATTGATGAGATATTTCATTATGAATTTGTGGTTGGAGATTAAGGATTGCCATGATTTGGAAACGGAGCGGAAGCGGTTTAAGAATTTTACCGGCAATTTGCAGAGTATTATCGACAATATCTTTTATATATATGGCAGGAATTCTAATTGATTCCTTTCCCGACTTAGCGGGTGTAATTAGGGCCAGAGATTAGGATTCTTTATCCTATTAATACATGTATTATACTGTAATACTTACACAAGAAAAAGAATACCAATTCTTTCCCCCAATCTTTGTCTATTAAATTCAACATGGTATCACAGCGGGTTTTGATTCAATAACGAATCGAATACCTTGCTTCATCATCTACCCATGGCTTCACCCACAAAATCCAGTCCGATGCCGGCCGAGTTTCTCACCCAAATGGTGAAACTTCTCAGGCATAAACAACCCGAACAAATCACCCAAACCACCATCAACATCAAACTTACCGACAACAACTACGCAATATGGTCAACAACAGTTGAATTAGTGTTACTTGGCCGAGGAAGAATGGGATACATCACCGGAAAAACCGTATCCACTGATCCAGAAGACGACGGATATGAGGCTTGGGAACAGACGGACCGATCTGTTCGAAGCCTCATACTTAACTCAATGGAACCCGAAATTGTCGTACAATTTATCCTCTGCCCGAACACAAAGGAT
Organism: Lantana camara; assembly: GCA_037501455.1. Classification (NCBI taxonomy): domain Eukaryota; kingdom Viridiplantae; phylum Streptophyta; class Magnoliopsida; order Lamiales; family Verbenaceae; genus Lantana; species Lantana camara. The sequence goes on from CM074864.1 coordinate 5,989,390, forward strand.
TTATGGGACGAAATTAAGCAACCTATCACGATGGAGAAAACAAACTGAAACTGTATGAACTCAAGCAACAAGCCTACCAACCAATCAATCCGACATGTCCGTAGATCAATATTACCGTACAATCCAAGGGATTTGGAGAGAAATAGACTTTCGACAACCTCAGTCAATGAAATGCCCAAAAGATCAGAAAACCTACAACGTAGAGAAACAAGAGAATAGGGTATTCGCATTTCTATGAGGTCTGAACGAGAAATTTGATCCCATCAAAAGTGACTTACTCAAATCCCAGAACCCACCTACCTTGGAAGAGGCATACAATGTCGTGCGGCGCGAAGATCACCGCATCTCGGCAATGAACGACCACAATCTCAATGGAGTTGGGATGGTGGCGAAAGTGCGATCAGAAATTAATTCATCATCCCGCGAGAAGAGAGGGCAAAAACCCCAGAAGTGCAGCGTTTGTGGAGGCACCAAACACACAAAAGAAAACTGCTTCGAGGTGGTGGTGTTGGAAAACAGGAATCAGAAAGCAGCGAAAATTTAAAAAAATTTCCAACAAAAGGATCTTGGACTCGCAATCGTGTGTCCAAATTCGTAGAGATTAGAAACTTACTTTTGAATAATCTTTCTTGAAGCGTTTCAAACCACCCAAGAATGCTCTTCTCGCGGCTTGATCCCCTCTCCTTGGTAAAGCTCGAATCTTCAAAACTTCTAACTTGAAGCTCTCTAGAGATAATCCACCAACTTGACTACAATCTAACTAGTAAGAATGCTAGTTCTCTAGTTAGTGTTTAGGCTTAACCTAGGGTTTATTTTTACCTTGGAGAAAGGATGGTGTTCAACACATGAACCAAAAGAAATCAATCAATCACTCTCAAGGGGAGCTCGAGCTCCCCTATATATAATTGGAGAGGGGTGGCCGAAAATCCTAGTCCTTATAGGCTAGGGTTTTGGTCCCTCTCTCCTATTACTTGATCATCAAATAATTTTGACTTTGACTTTGAATTCAAATTCAAATCAACTTTTAAGAGAGCTAAAATATCCAAACCCTTTTGGATATTATTACACTTTATTTATTAATAAATAAATAACTTATTTATCTAATTAATTAATTCGTAATTAATTAAATAGATTATTTTTCTCCAAAATAAGACTTTTCTTTTAATTTAAAATTAAACTAAAGTCTATTAAATAATTAATCACATTAATTATTTAACACATAAATAAATATACACATATATTTACACACGTGTGAGACACGTGTCACAAGGACACGTGCCACTCACGTGAGCCACACGTGTGGTTCACACGTGTGGAACCCTCTTGGCCCGATTAACTCGTTTAATCATTTTAAAGCCTTAGCTCATGTAACCAAGTTGTTGTGTGTGACCCTCTAGGTTCTCAATTCAATTAGCAGTGACCCTAATTAATTAATTCACTAATTAATTAATCAGTCCATAGATTAAACGACCATAGGCTAGCGACAGGTGTTTAACCCTTAGCTGAATTGGAATGTTCGGATTCGACAGAACCTTTAAATCATTGATTCATGTGAGATACAATCCTCCTACTTACTATCTCTCAACCAAGATCTAGGGTAAGGGAATAATCAGAACCCTAATAATCCGGACTTAAAGCATGGTGCATTTCATATCCATTTGATCTCAATCCAAGAAACCCTTTTCTTGATGTCTTGATCTACTGCCTTGGCCAAGGACTCCATATGGCATATGAATGACTTACACAATAAGAGATCACCTTGCAAATGCAAGTGTAGGTCCTTTCTTGATTCTCATTCACTTTCATGAGTCACTTGTGCAGCCCCAGCATAAGCCTTGAATCAGTTGTCTAAGGCGACACCCTTTACAGCTTATACCTAAGACTACAGAGTTAACTCATAAAGTGACATGGAACCTCAAGTCTAAGGATCAATTAATCACATCAATGACTCGTGAGATATTTCCTAATCTGGAAGTTTCCATTTCCTAAAATAGAAACTTCCTTTCCCATTTAGGAATCTTCTCACACGGGGTACCTCAGTGAACCTACTTACGGAAGTAAGCACCCTCATGTATCACGCACATATCAACTATACACTTTGCACCTCCATGAAACAAGGTGGTCCTTCTTAAGGGCATGATCCCACAAGCAAGCCTTAGAGGAGTCAGGTTGACACTCCCACTGTCGGTAGGACTCATCGGCTTGGAGTGTTTTACTAATCATGAACGATTTCACCTAAATGGTAGAGTCCCAAAGTCATCAGGATTAGGGGAGTTCTCATACATGCATAGATAAAGTAAACGCATACCAAACAAGAGCATATAAAGAAGTGTTGCCTCAATTCGTTCTTTCATTCAAAGATTGTCTGTGATTACAATAAGGAAAAGCACAAAGTGGATATATAATCGGCTTTCTAGGGCACTATTCCTAACATGTGGGGTATCCCGACTGGTGGACAGAATACCAGGCGAGGAAGAGAGGGACGGCTTCCGCTGTCGGCGGCTCATCCCGACCACCGATCGGCAAGATCGCCCCAATTGCAGGGGATCCCGATGCACGCAAAGAAGGACAGGGATGGCATGGACCACCGACGGTGCTACCAGCAACAGCGAGACCGGAGGCGGCTGTAGTGCCACCGACGGCGGAGAGAAAAACGGCAACCCCAGCACCCAATTTGGTAAGAACAATGGCACAACAACTACTGCTAATTCCGATAATGGTGAGAAACAAATCCCAAACCTAATTTGAAATTCTAATGGGCCAGCTTCTAATGGGCCATTTATTAATTTGGACATACATGGCAATTCTAATGGGCCAGTTTCTAATGGGCCATTTATTAATAATGGGAATTTGGACATTCATGGGCTCTTGGGCCAAAATGGAATTGAGAATATTGGACAGGGCCGTAACTTTATGCAGGCTTCTCGCTCAAGCCTAGAAATGGAATGGATCATTGACAATGGGGCCACTGACCATATGACCAAGGAAGCCCATGAGATTCGGACTTCTACAGTATATCGAAGGGACTCGGTGATAAATGCAAATGGTCTTTCTTACCCGGTCATAGGGGCGGGAAACATTACTTTATCTAAGACATTGAACTTATCCAATTGTCTTGTAGTGCCGTCACTCACTAATAAGATTCTCTCTGTTAGCCAGATCACTAAAAAATTAAACTGCACGGTACTAATGTTTCCGTTGTTTTGCCTCTTTCAGGATATTCGTACGAGGGCGATCATTGGGCGTGGTATTGAGAGAGATGGATTGTACTACATCAAGGACATCTCAAAAACGGGCTCACTTCATTTGGCTCAGGGCAGCAGTCACAGGCAATTATGGTTATGGAATCGTAGATTGGGGCACCCTTCTTTTCAGTATTTGACACAATTATTTCCGAGTTTAATGTCAGAGTTAAGTTCTTTACATTGTGATACTTGTGTACTTGCAAAAAGTCATAGAAACATTTATCCAAGTTCAACGAATAAAACGAACTGACCATTTGAATTGATCAACTCTGATGTTTGGGGGCCTGTCCCAAGTCAAGTTAACTCCAAGTTTCGGTGGTTTCTTCTTTTGATTGACGACTGCACCAGGTTCAATTGGGTGTATTTTCTGAAACAAAAATCGGATGTCCCGCAGACAATCAAGGATTTCTTTCAAATGATTCAAACTCAGTTTTCCACTTCGATAAAAGTGCTTCGTACCGATAATGGGGGAGAATTTGTAAATCAGAATCTCCAAAGCTTCTCTCAACAGGGGGGTCATTCATGAAACCACTTGTCCCCAGACCCCGCAGCAGAATGGTATGGCCAAAAGGAAGAACCGATACATATTGGAAAGTGCTCGTGCCCTTTTATTTGAAGCTCATATACCCAACTCATATTGGGCCAACGCCGTCTCCACGGTCGTATATGTCATGAACCGACTACCCACATGGGCTTTGGAGTATGGAACTCCGCTGGACACCCTCAGGAAATTTCATTCCATCTCGTCTATTCTCCTACTTACCCCTCGGGTCTTTGGATGCCTGGCCTTTGTACATACTCCAAAACAGCTCTGAACAAAACTGGACCCTTGTGCAGTACGATGTATCTTTCTGGGGTTCAATTCTACTCAGAAAGGTTACCACTGCTATGATCCGATCGGCAAATGCCATTACATCACTATGGATGTGGACTTCTTGGAGACGGAATACTACTTCAATACACCTAATGCACCCCTTCAGGGGGAGAGTAGTGTACAGGAAGGGCTGAATTGGATGTGTGAATGGTTGGAACCACTACAGGAGTACACCCCTCCTAACCATCCTACTGTACAACCCGAAGCTTCATCTCCATCTTTCTCTCTCTCAATCACCCCAGAAGACCCCCCATCGGATATCCCTGAGGTAAGTACTCCTAACTCTTCTGTTTCTGTTCATAGTACATATATTCTACCTCCTCGACAGAACAGGGGCATTCCACCAAACAGGTACAGTCCAGAATAGATAAGCAGGGGCAGGTATCCGGTTACTCATCATATATCATCCGGATGTTCACTACCACTGCAGGGCTTCATTCACACCCTGTACTCTCATCAGATTCCCAACAACGTTGATGAAGCTCTGAATGACCCACTGTGGAGGCAAGCAATGGAAAATAAAATCGAAGCGCTGGATAAAAATAACACATGGAAAATATGTCTGCTGCCGACAGGGAAAAAATCAGTTGGTTGCAAGTGGGTCTACACCATCAAACACAAGATGAATGGGACTATCGAGAGGTACAAGGCCACGCTGGTAGCCAAGGGATACTCACAAACGTATGGGGTAGATTACATGGAGACTTTCTCCCCTATGGCAAAATTGGACACCATTCGGATTCTATTATCCATAGCTGCTTACTTTGGGTAGCCCCTGCAGCAATTTAATGTAAAGAATGCTTTCTTACTCGGGGATCTTGAGGAAGAAGTCTATATGGATCTCCCACCTGGATTCTTAAAACACGGAAGTCAGCACACTGTGTACAGATTGAAACATTCACTCTATGGGCTCAAGCAAACACCGAGGGCTTGGTTCGGAAAGTTTACCACGACGATAGGGAAGTGCGGGTGCACCCAAAGCAATTCAGACCACACCTTGTTTATCAAGAAAAGAAACGGCCTAATCACCCTCCTAATTATCTATGTCGATGACATGGAAATAACTGGAAATGACACTGAGGAGATAGCCAACCTTCAGAGGAATCTGTCACGAGAGTTTGAAATGAAGGACTTACGGGGGCTGAGGTACTTTCTTGGCATCGAGGTGATGAGATCAGACAAAGGCATCTTCATCTCACAAAAGAAATACATACTTGATCTCTTAACAGAAGTTGGGCTCCTTGACTGCAAACCAGCAGATACCCCCATGGATTAGAATCATCAATTTGGAGTATTTCAAAACCAAACACCTACCGACAAAAACCGATATCAGAGACTTGTGGGCAAACTGATCTATCTGGCCCATACAAGACCAGATATTGCCTATGCCGTTAGCGTTGTAAGCCAGTTTATGCATAACCCCAACAAGGAGCACATGGAGGCAGTTTTGAGGATTCTGAGATATTTGAAATCATCTCCGGGAAAAGGCCTCATGTTTGCTAGGAATGGACACACCTGAATCACTGCCTACACTGATGCTGATTGGGCAGGAAGCGTCATGGATAGGCGATCAACCTCTGGATATTTCACCTTTGTGGGGGGTAACTTGGTAACATGGCGGAGCAAGAAACAGAAGGTGGTGGCACTTTCCAGTGCCGAGGCGGAGTTCAGGGGAATATCTCGAGGGATTACTGAAGTCCTATGGATACGAAAACTCCTGACTGAGATAGGCTTCCCTCCTGAAGAGAGTGCGGACTTGTGCTGCGATAATAAGGCCGCGATTAGTATCTCCCATAACCCCGTACAACATGACCGAACCAAACACGTGGAGATCGACTTGGAGTATTTTACTAATCATGACTTATGTGATATAGGGCTCGTTTTATATACCATTTCACGTAAATGGTAGAGTCCCAAAGTCATCAGGATTAGGGGAGTTCTCATACATGCATAGATAAAGTAAACGCATACCAAACAAGAGCATATAAAGAAGTGTTGCCTCAATTCGTTATTTCATTCAAAGATTGTCTGTGATTACAATAAGGAAAAGCACAAAGTGGATATATAATCGGCTTTCTAGGGCACTATTCTTAACATGTGGGGTATCCCGACTGGTGGATAGAATACCAAGCGAGGAAGAGAGGGACGGCTTCCGCCGGCGGCAGCTCATCCCGGCCACCGATCGACAAGATCGCCCCAATTGCAGGGGATCCCGACGCACGCAAAGAAGGACAGGGACGGGCTGTAGTCACAATAGGGATGGCTTGGACCACCGGCGGTGCCACCAACAACAGCGAGACCGGAGGCGGCTGTGGTGCCACCGATGGCGGAGAGAAAAACGGCAACCCCAGCACCCAATTTGGTAAGAACAATGGCGCAACAACTACTGCTAATGCCGATAATGGTGAGAAACAAATCCCAAACCTAATTTGCAATTCTAATGGGCTAGCTTCTAATGGGACATTTATTAATTTGGACATATATGGCAATTCTAATGGGCCAGTTTCTAATGGGCCATTTATTAATAATGGGAATTTGGACATACATGGGCTCTTGGGCCAAAATGGAGTTGAGAATATTGGACAGGGCCGTAACTTTATGCAGGCTTCTCACTCAAGCCTAGAAATGGAATGGATCATTGACAATGGGGCCACTGACCATATGACCCAGGAAGCCCATGATATTCGGACTTCTACAGTATATCGAAAGGACTCGGTGATAAATGCAAATGGTCTTTCTTACTCGGTCATAGGGGCGGGAAACATTACTTTTTCTAAGACATGGAACTTATCCGATTGTCTTATAGTGCCCTCACTCACTAATGAGATTCTCTTTGTTAGCCAGCTCACTAAAAAATTAAACTGCACGGTACTAATGTTTCCGTCGTTTTGCCTCTTTCAGGATATTAGTACGAGGGCGATCATTGGGGGTGGTATTAAGAGAAATGGGTTGTACTACATCAAAGACATCTCAAAAACGGGCTCACTTCATTTGGCTTAGGGCAGCAGTCACAGGCAATTATGCTTATGGAATCGTAGATTGGGGCACCCTTCTTTTTAGTATTTGACACAATTATTTCCGAGTTTAGTGTCAGAGTTAAGTTCTTTACATTGTGATACTTGTGTACTTGTAAAAAGTCATAGAAACATTTATCCAAGTTCAACGAATAATACGAACTGACCATTTGAATTGATCCACTCTGATGTTTGGGGGACCTGTCCCAAGTCATGTTAACTCCAAGTTTCGGTGGTTTCTTCTTTTGATTGACGACTGCACCAGGTTCACTTGGGTGTATTTTCTGAAACAAAAATCGGATGTCCCGCAGACAATCAAGGATTTCTTTCAAATGATTCAAACTCAGTTTTCCGCTTCGATAAAAGTGTTTCGTACCGATAATGGGGGAGAATTTGTAAATCTGAATCTCCAAAGCTTCTCTTAACATGGGGTCATTCATGAAACCACTTGTCCCCAGACCCCGCAGCAGAATGGTATGGCCAAAAGGAAGAACCGATACATATTGGAAAGTGCTCGTACCCTTTTATTTGAAGCTCATATACCCAACTCATATTGGGCCAACGCCGTCTCCACGGCCGTATATGTCATGAACCGACTACCCACACGGGCTTTGGAGTATGGAACTCCGCTGGACACCCTCAGGAAATTTCATTCCATCCCGTCTATTCTCCTGCTTACCCCTCGGGTCTTTGGAGGCCTGGCCTTTGTACACACTCCAAAACAGCTCCGAACAAAACTGGACCCTTGTGCAGTACGATGTATCTTTCTGGGGTTCAATTCTACTCAGAAAGGTTACCACTGCTATGATCCGATCGACAAATGCCATTACGTCACTATGGATGTGGACTTCTTGGAGATGGAATACTACTTCAATACACCTAATGCACCCCTTCAAGGGGAGAGTAGTGCATAGGAAGGGTTGAATTGGATGTGTGAATGGTTGGAACCACTACAGGAGTATACTCCTCCCAACCATCCTACTGTACAACAAGAAGCTTCATCTCTATCTTTCTCTCTCTCAATCACCCCAGAGGACCCCCCATCGGATATCCCTGAGGTAAGTACTCCTAACTCTTCTGTTTCTGTTCAAAGTATATATATTCTACCTCCTCGACAGAACTAGGGCATTCCACCAAACAGGTACGGTCCAGAAAAGATAAGCAGGGGTAGGTATCCGGTTACTCATCATATATCATCCGGATGTTCACTACCACTGCAGGGCTTCATTCACACCCTGTACTTTCTTGGCATCGAGGTGATGAGATCGGACAAAGGCATCTTCATCTCACAAAAGAAATATATACTTGATCTCTTAACAGAAGTTGGGCTCCTTGACTGCAAACCAGCAGATACCCCCATGGATTAGAATCATCAATTGGGAGTATTTCAAAGCCAAACACCTACCGACAAAAACCGATATCAGAGACTTGTGCGCAAACTGATCTATCTGGCCCATACAAGACCAGATATTGCCTATGTCGTTAGCGTTGTAAGCCAGTTTATACATAACCCCAACAAGGAGCACATGGAGGCAGTTTTGAGGATTCTGAGATATTTGAAATCATCTCCGGGAAAAGGCCTCATGTTTGCTAGGAATGGACACACCTGAATCACTGCCTACACTGATGCTGATTGGGCAGGAAGCGTCATGGACAGGCGATCAACCTCTGGATATTTCACCTTTGTGGGGGGTAACTTGGTAACATGGCGGAGCAAGAAACAGAAGGTGGTGGCACTTTCCAGTGCCGAGGCGGAGTTCAAGGGAATATCTCGAGGGATTACTGAAGTCCTATGGATACGAAAACTCCTGACTGAGATAGGCTTCCCTCCTGAAGAGAGTGCTGACTTGTGTTGCGATAATAAGGCCATGATTAGTATCTCCCATAACCCCGTACAACATGACCGAACCAAACACGTGGAGATCGACCGACACTTCATTAAAAAAAAAAATCGACTCAGGGATAGTTAAGCTTCTGTTTGTGAAATCAGAGGATCAGCTCGCAGATGTGCTAACCAAAACAGTTAGCAACCAGAACTTTCATAGTTCGTTGTCCAAGTTGAACATGATCGAACCCCGTGATCCAACTTGAGGGGGAGTGTCGACAATATCTTTTGTATATATGGCAGGAATTCTAATTGATTCCTTTCCTGACTTAGCGAGTGTAATTAGGACCAGAGATTAGGATTCTTTATCCTATTAATACATGTATTATACTATAATACTTACACAACAAAAATGAATACCAATTCTTTCCCCCGATCTTTGTCTATTAAATTCAACAAGTATTTCCTCCATAATTTCCGGCGGGATGTAGTGGCCGAGGCCACAGCGGTGGCAGAGTTTCTTTTCTCCCATCATCTGTTGTTGGCATAATAGAATTAGTCTAGGTTAGTTAAAGTAAATTCAACTACATGAGCAAACAATTTAAAGTTCTACATTGGATCGGTTTCTAAGTCCACTTCTAATTGGATTACGTTTTGCTTGAGTTGTAGATCTTATCGAGTTCTAATTTCTATACACTTCTAATCTAATTACGTTGGATGAGGCATATATATTAATCATGTTCCGTTATTTGATTATACCTTCCAACTCTCTCAAACAGGACAATACAAGTTTTTCCCATGAATTAATCATGTTCCGTTGATTGACTAATCATCCCATGAATTTTTCCACCACCAAGAAACCCCACCATCTGCCGGTTTACCTATCATGTTAATATACATGTTTTTTTCTTATATGTAAATTTTTAGTACAAGATATAACTGCAATAGCTAATTGATGTTCGTTTATTATTTTTAGCCATGTAAATATTCATATTTCTTTTACATAGTTTAGTATTATTGTTTGCTACTTTTTCGCCTAATGCAATCTAAAAAATACACGGTATTTTAAGCCTGGAGTGTGTGGTTTGATATTAGGGGTACGAAATGTTAAAGTGACTGCAAAGGATATATATGGTGTGTCTAAGGGCTCACAATCTGCTTTGTCCGGCAACTTCTAACGTAATTTTACAAGGGATAAGACCTCACAAAGGGTTCATAATGCGCTTGGAAACATGACTTAAAACAAAAGCAGTGACTAAAAGTTACAGATTGTTCATGGAAGTAAGCAAGTGTGAAAATTAAAAAGAAAAGAAACTTCAATTGTATTAAACACGTAAAATAACACAATTAAAAAAAAAAAAAACTTTGATTATATTAAACACGAAAAATGACACAATAAAATACAAGTTGCGAGAGACATCCGCTCAGCTCTAACGGGCTCTCCATACTTGCCAAATCTGAACGCCATGAAGATCTCCTTTGGCCTAGAACAAATCCTCAACCCCTTAAGGCCGAGAGGAAATATAGGCCTTCGAAATTGATAAGGCATTGAAACCTTGTGCTAAGGGAAAGAGGGAGAATTCCATATAACCCTTCTCTTAATTAAGGGGAAAAAGAGAGAATTATCCTAAAATACTTCAAAAACAATCCCAAACTATAATTAATTAGAAAATACTAAATTTCCCTCAATTTGGTCTTGCTCAAGTGTTGCAACTCGCCACGTCGAGTGTTGATTGTATAACTCCACTCGAGCCACGTGAATAATTAAAACTAGCAATTCTGACACACTCTATGCGTGTGCAAATAACAAAATTATAATTATTTAAATATATATTAAATTAAAATTTTTATGTTAATATTTGTTTTTAATATGATTAAAGTTTAAAAACTAATACAAAATAGAAATTAGAAAATATGAGAAAAAATAAAAATATATAATAGAACAAAGCAGTTAGTCTCTTAAAAATAGTTAAAATATAAATTAAAAAATATTTGAAAAAAAATAAAAGAATATAAAAGAAGAGAATAAAAGTAAGTTGAGAGAAGAGTGGATTTGAAACACGTTCCGTATGAGATAAAAAAAAATTAATTAATTAAATAAAAAAAGAAATTAGAGACCAATCCAAGAGACCACACTTTGGTCTCGCACTTAATAATAGAGTAAGATAATTAAAATTTAATTAATTAGTTAAAAATTATTTTATTGAGCCCAAATAACAATATTTAATAAACCAACCACTTGAAATTCGAATTTGAATCATTGTCCTGCTAGAGAAAATCACTCGAACCAACCTAAGAAACTCATTCGAACCAACCTAACAACTTTTGCTGACCGTTTTTAGTGACCCATACTGATTTGATTGAGTAATTGACATTAAACTAATGTTTAACCAATTCGTCCTTAAAATGCACATCCAATTATCAGTAACCAGATGTACTTAAACTCGATCTGTATGCGATGTATCATTACTAATACATTTTTGAAATCAATTGAAAACTATATCCACAAAGAGCCAACTACTAAACGGATATTTGTACACGTTTTCCCCTTTTCTTTTTGCCTCAACTGTCAGTGATAGCATCCTCTTGCGAAGGTGTTTGTAGAGATAATAGTGGGTTTTCTACATGAATAAATCCACCCTCCTTAATTGCAGGCAAATAATACGAACTAATCTTCCTAATCTGCCTAAATACAACTCGATTTTCTTTGCATATAAGTAGCTCTATCTCACTTACCTCATTATGTTTCCTCCAAGGTACTCCAATCAAGACTTCACCATTCTCGTACACGTTCAAAGGTTTGAAGTCGAACAAACTACACAAAGCATATGAAACCACCTCTTCACATGGAATTTCAAGAACCCTAGTCCAAGATCTTTTGTTTCGGGCCCACAAAACAAGGCTTTTTAGGCCGATGATATGGACACTGTTAGAATTTTCAAATCCATTCTAGAAATGTCTTGAAGATCAATTAGAAATCCAAATTTGACAAGGAACTAGGAATCCAAGTTTGACAAGGAATTGGGAATACAAGTTTGACAAGGAATTGGGAATACAAATTTGACAAGGAATTACTCAAGAAACTTCATGAAGATAAGGCAAAGAAGCACGAGTTGGCATGATCAAGAAATGTGTAGAAACATTAAAGCTTGTGGTGGCCAAATTAAAAACAAACTCAAGGATGCTAGAGACTTCTTTATTGATGGTTAGTATTAGTATAAATATAGATTACATGTAACTTATAAAGTGAGGTTAGAAAAATTAGAAAAAGATGTGTGTGTAAAAACTAGCCGCAGCTAGTTTGAAGTGAAAGAGGAATAGTTGAGGACTTGTACTCTTATATCTATATCTTGTGAGAAATAAAGATTTAGCACTTTTGGGCACACCATCGCTTTCATCAGTGGTATCAGAGCCAGGTTTGATTCTAAGCTTTGGTCAGAATTTGGTTCATGTTCTTCTAACAAGAGAAAATGGCTGATTTGATTCAGTTACAAATTCCAAAATTGACAAAGACGAATTATGGAAATTGGAGTATCCAAATGAAGGTTTTGCTAGCCTCGCAAGAATGTTGGGAGATTGTGGAAAAAGGATATGTCGAGCCCGTAGATGCCGCTGCTGAAGCAGCTCTATCAAATGAAGCCAAAAAGAAATTAAGAGAGGCGCAGAAATTAGATCAAAAGGCCTTGTACAATATTTTTCAAAGTGTTGATGAATCAACCTTTGAAAAAATATCGGAAGCTAAAATGGTAAAAGAAGCATGGGAAAAATTGCAAAAATCCATGAAGGTGTTGAAAAAGCCAAAAAGGTACGTCTTCAATCACTTAGATCTGAATTTGAGCAGTTGAAAATGAAAAATTCTAAAAGTATTGATGATTATGTCAATCGTGTGAAAACGATGGTGAATGAAATGAAACGGAATGGAGAAACTCTTAGTGAAGAAAGAGTAATGGAGAAAATTTTGCGGTCATTAACACCCAACTTCGATTACATCGTTGTTGCTATCGAAGAATCAAAAGATTTGTCTCAAATGCCAATAGAGGAGCTTATGGGTTCTCTCCAAGCACATGAGTAAAAGATGAAATTAAATGAAGATACTGAAATTTTGGAGCAAGCATTGCAAAGTAAGTTATCTGTAAATGAAGGAGAAACTAGCAGTAACTATAGACAAGGAAGAGGATATCGTGGAGGATATCGTGGAGGCTACCGAGGTGGAAATAGAGACGGATAAGGAACATGAGGACGTGGTATTCCATCATATGGTAGAGGCCAAACAAATGAATATCATAGGACATTCAGCCGTGGACGAGGTTTCAGAGGCCGTGGCAGAGGAAGATATCAACAAGGAAATAAATCCCAAGTACAATGTTATAATTGTAGGAAATATGGTCATTTCAGTTATGAATGTAGTTCAGCACCAAATATGGAGGAAACAAATCATGTTGCAGCAGAAGTTGAAAATAAAGAAAAGGTGGAATTAAGTGTTTTTCTCACCTATAGAGGAAATGGAGATCGCAAGAAAAATATGTGGTATCTTGATAATTGTGCCAGCAATCATATGTGTGGTCGAAAGGAGCTATTCACAAAATTAGACGAAATAGTTCATGGACAAGTAACTTTTGGAGATGATTCACACGCAGAAGTAAAAGGCAAAGGTAAAGTTGTAATAACACGAAAGAATGGAGAAAAGAAGTACATCTCAGATGTTTATTACGTACCAGCTTTGAAAAGCAATCTCATAAGCCTTGGTCAGCTTCTTGAAAAATGATATGATGTGTATATGAAAGACTGCTCGCTTGCTATAAAAAATAAAGATGGAGAATTAGTTGCACAAGCTAATATGACACAAAATCGTCTCTTCACCATTGATATTGAGTCAGGTGAAATAAAATGCATGAAGACAATAAATAAAGATGATTCGTGGCTGTGGCATTTAAGGTACGGGCATCTTGGATTTTCCGACTTAAAGCTATTGTCGATAGCAAACATGGTGAATGGATTACCAAAAATTACTCCTCCCGATCAATTGTGCGAAGCCTGCATCAAAGGAAAACAACATAGACAAAAATTTGAAGTTGGGAAATCACGAAGAGCTAAAAGGCCACTCGAGATTGTACACTCCAACATAGCAGGACCGTACGATATAGAATCCCTCGGCGGAAACAGGTATTATATTACCTTTATTGGTGATTTTCGTAGAAAATGTTGGGGCTATTTTCTTAAAGAAAAATCAGAAGCTCTTGATAAATTCAAGGAGTTCAAAAAAATGGTAGAAAAACAGAGTGGGAAATATCTAAAGATATTAAGAATAGATAGAGGAGGTGAGTATACAGGAAAATTATATGAAGACTTCTGTAAAGAGCATGGAATTATTCATCAGTCGACAACTAGATATACGCCACAACAAAATGGAATTACAGAAAGAAAAAATCGTACTATTCTTGATATGGCAAGAAGTATGGTGAAAGGAAAACACCTCCCGAGAACTTTTTGGGCTGAAGCCGTTGAATGTGCAACTTATTTGTTAAATCGATGTCCAACAAAGAGTGTAAAATATAAGACACCAGAGGAAGCTTGGAGTGGTTACAAACCAACTGTTGGACACTTTAAGATTTTTGGATCCATTGCATATGCTCACATTCCTAAAAAGCTAAGGAAAAAGCTTGATGATAGAGGAGAAAAGTGCATCTTCATAGGCTATGACAAAAGAAGTAAGGCCTATAGATTGTATAATCCTCTTACTAAGACATTGATTATCTCAAGAGATGTCGAGTTTGATGAAGCAGATTATTGGAGATGGAGTAAAGAAGAAAAAAAAATTGAAGGACTATTCTTTAGTGATGATAAAAATGATGACTATTTTGTTGAAGATGATGAGCATGGTAGTGACCAAAGTCCTGATACAACAGCCCCTTCATCACCAACCAATGGCAATAGTAGCAGCACCTTAGATGAAGAATCCACAAAAACACGGAGTCTTAATGACATCTATAATTCCACAGAACCCGTAGAGACACCGTTTGATTATTCACTATTTTGCTTAATGACAGAATGTGATCCAGTAACTTTCGAAGAAGCAATAGAAGATACAAAATGGAAGAAGGCAATGGATGAAGAAATTGCAGCCATAAAAAGAAACGATACATGGGAATTGACAAACTTACCAGAAGGGCACAATCCAATTGGAGTCAAATGGGTGTACAAGACAAAGACTGATAAAGAAGGAAAAGTGGAGAAGTATAAGGCCCGATTAGTCGCCAAAGGCTACAAGCAGAGGCAAGGAATAGACTATGACAAAATATTTGCTCCAGTAGCAAGAATTGATACTATCAGGCTTCTCATAGCGGTTGCAGCACAATACAAAGAAAAATGAAGATGGTGATATCATGATTGTGTGCTTATATGTGGACGATATGATCTTCACCGGAAATAATCCAGGTATGTTCAATGACTTCAAGAAAGCTATGACTAAAGAAATTGAAATGACTGATATCGGTGAGATGTCGTACTTTCTCGGAGTCGAAGTGAAGCAAATGAAAGATGGTATATTTATGTCTCAAAAGAAGTATGCGGAGCAAATCTTGAGCATTTTAGAATGAAAGATTGTAAACCGGTAGCCACACCAGCGGAGACAGGCATGAAGTTGAGTGTTCATTCATCAAGAGATTCGATAAATTCAACTTTGTTTAAAAGCATTGTTGGAAGTCTAAGGTACTTAACCATTTCGCGACCGGATATAATGTATGCAGTGGGTTTAATAAGCAGATTCATGGAGAAGCCGAAACAAGATCACTTTATTGCTATAAAAAGGATCTTGAGATATGTTAAAGGAACTTTAGACCATGCTTTATTTTATACTCACTCAAATGATTCAAAACTAGTTGGCTATTCGGATAGTGATTATGGGGGAGATCTGGATGATCGTAAAAGCACTTCTGGATATGCGTTTCATATTGGTTCGGCGATATTTTCATGGTCATCAAAGAAGCAGCAAACAATTGCCCTATCAACATGTGAAGCAGAATATATGGCTGCAGCAGCATGCACATGCCAAGCAATTTGGTTGAAGAATATTTTGGGTGAGATGTGTGTTAAGAATGAAGGCCCAATTCCGATTTATGTTGATAACAAGTCTGCTATTTCACTTGCTAAGAATCTAGTATCACATAGCCGAAGCAAACACATTGATACAAAGTATCATTTCATCCGAGAGCAAGTGAAGAATAAAAATGTGGAGCTGGTCCACTGCAGGACAGAAGATCAGTTAGCGGATATCTTTACGAAGCCACTGAAAGCAGATACATTTTACAAGCTCAAAGAAAAGCTCGGAATGAGAATCGGGTTTGAGGGGGAGTGTTAGAATTTTCAAACCCATTCTAGAAATGTCTTGAAGATCAATTAGAAATCCAAATTTGACAAGGAACTAGGAATCTAAGTTTGACAAGGAATTGGGAATACAAGTTTGACAAGGAATTGGGAATACAAATTTGACAAGGAGTTACTGTAACAGCCCAAAACAGGGCCTGGATGAAAACAGTAAGTTAAGGGCATTGGTAAAGCGTTTATAGACCGTGATCCAACTTTTTGAATCATCATGCATTGCATTCTTACATGAACTGTGTGCTCGTATATGATCTGACATGTTTTAAGGGGGAATTCTTGACCTTTGATACAGTTTACTATTCATAACCCGAGCCTACCTTGTTCATATTGTTACTCGAACCCTAGAGGTTCATCACACATGTTTCCCTATCGTTTGAACTTGTTTCCCGAGCTCAGAGATTCTTTCTTGAACCATAAGGGTACTTTTGGAACTTACCGACCAAAGTTACTATTCATCTGAAAATGAGCTTTTGATTCTGATACCTTTCCTACCCAAGTTTACAGTCGAATCGATCCTTGAGTCGAGACGAGTCTTTTGAAATCATTCTTGACTTGGAAATCTATTTTGAGCATTGGTTTTATTGAAAATGTTTACGAAAACCCTAGTTCACTATTTCTTCTACGAACGGTTTTCATTCGGAAAATGTTTTCTCTTCGGATTTGCACTACTTGAGCTATTTCAAGATTTTTAAAATGTTTTACAACTCTTGATTCAAACCCTAGCTTGAAATTTTGAAGCGTACGCTTGTACGTGGGAATTCACTATTCATTCTACGTTTTCAACTTTTTAACGGTAAAATGTTTTATAGTCGATATTGGATTCAAAACGCTTCTCGATTTATTTCCTGAATTTTTAAACAATCCGGAATTGAAAATCATTCTAGAAAGTCGTTTTTCACTCGTGTTGAGTTTCGAGCTCCAGACTTTTATTCACTAAAACTAATGTATCTTTCAAACGGTAAATCCGATTTCGACGAATGAATATGCGTTTCGAAGCTAATTTTTTCCCGGACGGAATGGTTATACTTCCAGCCACTTATCCTCGAGTCTTGGCCATGAAATTACTAAAATACCCCCCAGCAGTCCCAAATTTAGTTCATGATTGATGAAGCTTCCAAGAGAAGCTATACACTTTTGCTCTCATACCCTTACCTCAAGTTTATTTCCAATGTGAGGGGCTTCCCAACACCTATAAATACCCCCCTCATGCCATTTGAATCCTTGCTCATATGTTGTGTTAACAACTCCCTTTCTTTCTCTCTCTCTCCCCCTCTTGCCGTCTCCCCCCTTGTGAGCATAAGTTAGTTGTTTTACTTTTTTTATGCTTTAGTTTATGTTATGTTTTAGTTTAGTTTATGTTTTTATGTTATGGTATGTTTATATTATGTTTAGGTTGGGTCTTAGGGTCTTCCCTAAGCCATATAGGATTTTATTTTATGCATTTATTATATAGTTTTCATGATATGTTTGAATGTATGTTTATATGTTTTAATTGTTTAGTATATGCTTGAATATGTTATGAATTGCTCTAGTATATGCTATGATCATGTGATATGATTGTTATATTATGAGAATTGATGCATGATTATGGAATTTGAATTATGTTCATGCATGCTAGCTAATGGAATAGTGATTTACAATTTATTATGTCACAACTTGTTACATGTTGGTATTGAATTAAATTGTTACATGTTACATGCCTAAAGGTTCATGATATGATATGATATATGTTGTGACATGTTGTCACATTGTTATATGATTCTTGAATTATGAATTGAGCTTATGATATGATATGGATTAATGGATTAAATCCTGGATCATATGTTATACACTTTAATAGTGTCACATATTATAACCTAAGATAGAATAGTGTTTCATAACTTGATCTTATGCCTTAATTGGATCTCTTAACCATAGGTTATACCTTTAACCTAGATCACACTTGATTATATTAACATGAACTTGAAACTATAAGTTATAATCAAGATCATAATTCAATTAGGTTGTGTGTGTGTGTGCATGCCGTGTGTGTGTGTGTGTGTGTGTGTTCGTGCATGGTGTGTGTGTGTACCGTGTGTGTAGGTGTGTGTGTATAGTAAGGGTTTGACCCGAACCTTTGACCCGACATGTGAATAGTAACCTATGAATAGTAATCATGAATAGTAATCTGGAATAGTAATCTTGAATAGTACTTTTGAATAGTGCTTTTGAATAGTAAAAGTGAAATAAAACTTGTGCTTTCCTAATAGACATTTGCACCTAGGGTTTCCATATCCAGGGTCTAAAATGTGTTTTCTTTCGTGGACTAGTTTCTTAACTTAAGGTTTGCGATAGGATTCATAATTTGACTAAAGCTTACTCGGTTATAGTAAGATCATAGTCTCACGTTAAGAATAACTCACTTTAATGTATTCCTTTGTGTGTTACCTTTCTTGAATACCTTAAATGGCATTACTCTCTTGTGTTACATGTTCTTTACATGTTCCTTGTTCATTGTTTCATGCATTTCATACGCATCTTGGTTAGTAGTGGGTCTTAGTTCTTAAGCTCACTCTAGTACCCCACCTACAGGAGTTAAAGTTGAGCATTGGGATCCCCAGGTCACCGCATAATCTGTCTACCTACCTTTTGTTACTAATAGGTGAGGTGAAGTTATAAATGTTTTCCAACTGGAACCACGATTATACTATCGTATCATATGTTTTGAAATTCAAAGTTGAACCTCGTTTTGAACTATCCCTTTTATCGGGACATTCTTTTGAAAGGATCATTCATACTTTAATAGTATACCTTGATCTACAGCACATGTTTTCCAAAGTTCTGCATTCTTGTTCAAAGTACAGTTTCACATGTTTTACAGACAGAATCATATGTTTTACAGACAGCATCACAAGTTTTACAGACAGAATCATATGTTTTACAGACAGCATCATATGTTACAGTTACAGTTTCACATGTTATAGTTAGCATACTGGAGTGGTACTCTGGTCACTGCTAATTCTTAAATGCAAGCATACAGTTTACAGTTTGGGCCCGGCGGTTATATGTGGAGGTGATGTTCGGGAGGTGCGCGCCAACGAAATCACCAATACCGGCTGCCACACTTAGACAATTGACACCGACTTTTAACATGAGGTTTGTTAAGTCAGGACAATCTGTCTGGGAACGGACAGCAAATCTGTTCCCATTACATGTTTACAGGTCGCCTAGGGCTAGCTACCCGAAGTGACAACCGGTGGAGGATGGTGCATGTTTGTATGTGTTAGTGGGGTATTGTTGACCTTGGTCTGATACTCTACTGTGTATGGAGTTATTGTTGACCTCGGTCCGATACTCTACGAAATCATTTTTTTCTGGAGTAAGGATGGAGAAGCCTAGCTTGCGGCAAAATTCTGTTTCATATAAGATGGTTCATATTTGAAAAAGTTCACTTTGCCCGTATCCCGTTTTATGAAAGAACTATGAACCATCTACAACATATGTGTGCGGGTGTGATTGCATTCATGAAAGAGTTTTAAAACGTGCATTCTTTTACAGCATTGCATTCAAACAGTTTTGTCAATTGAACTTGTTTCAAGTTCTTCTTTAAAGCTTTGCCTTAACAGTTTTGAATTACACTTCAAATTCTTTATCACTCAGTACTTTCTTTTAAGTATTCCATCACTTAGTCCTTTTGATTAATACCTCTCCGTTTTCTTGCCTCGTGGTTTCAGGTCTTGCAGTCGCAGTCTGGAGGTATCTTGAAGCTCTAGATTGTCATTTTTGTTTCAGTCAGGACTTAGTATTACTTTCTCTTTTGTGTCCTGCATATGTTTTATGGCTGCATTACTTTATGTTTCTGAATACTTGAGTATCTTTGTTATACTCTTTCTGCTACTCTACTACCGATATTTGAACTCTGCTATATCGGTACTTATTTGTGAATATGTTACATGCTCTGATATGCCGAGTCTCTCTTACACGATCGATATGTTCTTTCTTGTTACATGCCATCACGCACATGTTTTGAAAAGTTTTAAAATACTCTGATTTTCCGCTGCATAGCCACATCGTTGTACATGTATAGTTCTGAGATAGATAACGTTCGCTGGAGTATTTCTTGAGTGATGGCTCACACCATTACTTGAGAGGTGCTTCAGTGCGGGGGTTAAGACGCCACTCTCCTCTTGTTCCAGTACGGGTGGGGGTGTTACAATTACTCAAGAAACTTAACGAAGATAAGGCAAAGAAGCACGAGTTGGCATGATCAAGAAATGTGTAGAAACATTAAAGCTTGTGGTGGCCAAATTGAAAACAAACTCAAGGATGCTAGAGACTTCTTTAATGACGGTTAGTATTAGTATAAATATAGATTAGATGTAACTTATAAAGTGAGGTTAGAAAAATTAGAAAAAGATGTGTGTGTAAAAACTAGCCGCATCTAGTTTGAAGTGAAAGAGAAATAGTTGAGGACTTGTACTCTTATATTTGTATCTTGTGAGAAATAAAGATTTAGCACTTTTGGGCACACCATCGCTTTCATCAGACACAAAGCATTCCTCTAAACTCGCACGGTTTTACTCTACAAGGATCATGAGGCATAACCTGATTCTCCGGGAGAGAAACCTTTACGTACTTGTTCTCTGCGAAATCGAACGAGATGAAGAAGTACGTGGATGAATCTTCTCGGAAATCGAGCTAGTGCATTGCCCCGTTCGCATATAGAATAGTGCCTTCATAATAAGGGAAAGAAAGTTGAGGGAAGTCTGGGGCTTTTTCCCACGTGTCGGCTTTCAGAGAGTAAAGTTCAGTTTCAAATGGTTCTTGAGGGATGTTTCGCGAAAGTTTCAAGAGCATATAGTTATCCGCGATCGGATCATATCCAAAACCGAATTTGAAGAAGGCTCCTTGATCGGGGAAGGTGAAAATCTTTGTGTAGGATGAGTTCATGCCAGGGTTCTATATGTACAAAGACCAATGATCGAGAACGCACAACAATCCGTCGCAGGTGGTAACATCGCCGAAGAGGAATCCCCAACGCAACGCATGCATGGTTTTCAGCGAAGAGAGAGGAAGCCTCCCATCTAGAAGATCGTCGTCCATATCCGATGGAGTCAAGAATTCCTCAAACCGTTTGTCGGATTGTGTTTTGTGGTGTTTTCGGATGAAGTGGTTTGAGGAGATTAAGGATTGCCAAGATTTCGAAACGCAGCAAAATCTTCTTAGGGAATTAACGGGTAGTTTGCAGAGTATTTTCGACAGAATCTCCGCCGGGAGGCAGCAGCGGTTTTCCCCGTAGAGTATTTCCGGCTGGAGGCGGCGGCAGTTTTCCCCGGCCATCGCAGGGCCAGTAATTTATCTTTCTTGATTATGTTTAAGAGAAAGGTTGATTATGAAATATTTATACAATTAATTATACATATGTTATGCAGATCGGATTCAATTATTCAAGGAAGTGTTGCCATGGGATTGGAATATTACTGCGAGTAGGTTTCATGAATGAATACAAACTCTATAGTCCATATGTGTTAGTATAAACAGAACTTTATGGTTCATAGGAGAGGAAAATAAATGATAGTAATAAGGCAAGTATATCTAGTTCAAGAATAAGTCTCTCTTTAAATTATGATTTTATTAATAAACAATTAATAAAATTTGCTAATATCCCACGTCGAATAAAATCAAACCATATATTAGTTAATAAATGCAACCCTCACCTCATCACCTAGCTTTTGAGGTGAGTTAGGCTGATTATAAACTTTCACACGGTATTAGAGTGTTAATATCATACATACTTAAGTATTAAGCATAATTATTTAAACTTAAGTAATGTAATCAAAAAAAGAAAATAATGTGAGGGTTAAAGAGATTAATTAAGTATTAAGCATAATCATTTAAACGTAAGTAATGTAATCAAAAAGAAAATAATGTGAGGGTTAAAGAGAAAGGTCACTCTCAAGAAAGGTTTTCCTAAATTTTCGTGGCATCTGGATGGGGATACGGTTATATCCTAACTTTTTTGCTCATTTTCAAAAGGTCTTTTAGAATCTTTACTTAAAAAACCTAAATATATAAATAATTTAAGAAATAATTACATTTGACTACCCTATATTTAAACTTAATTGTAATGAGTCCATCTAAATCGAAATATTATGTCTTAGTCCCTATCTTTTGAGAACTGTTTGTGGCCCCTGACGTCCGTTAGGATTACATTATGTCATTCCAAAAATGTCCCCAATTTTTTAAATATGATTTATGATTTTAGGGATTGTATTGTTAAACTAGGGATCATTTTCTTTATATTTGTAAACTTTAGGGATGATTTTGTAATTTTTGTTATATATTCAATATAAACTTATACAAAACGTTAGGGGCATAAGTGTACTTTTACAAATTTCGTTAGGAATCTCAAACCAAACAAGACTTATAGAGAATAAAATATATTTTTTAATCTAAATAATGTAAACTAACCGGTTGTAAATTTTCTTTTTTTGTTTTTGGTGTGTTTTATTGTTGTGTTTTGTCGATTGCGCATATAATAGTGGAGGTTACACTAAGTACTAAATTCTTTCCATTTGTTTACTCTTCGACAGACAATGGTCCTCGTACCCCTTTTTGGTGTGTTATTTGATTGCTGCAACATCTTTATTTAGGAGAAGTAGTTGTTTGTTTACTGTTCACATGTTGTTGTTGTGTCTCCACTTGTACAAAATTTTTTGTTGGTTGATATATCCAAAAACAATTGTGTATTTGTTATAGTTTTTAGTGAGAACGTCGTACATGAGAATAGTGCATTATTACCAATTTTGTGAACTATAATGAGTCAAGCATTTATAAATTAAATGAGTTACAAAAGGTTTGCTAAAATTGTTAGAAATGATGGATACTATCACACATTGGTTGAAGGCAGTGGCGGAGCCACGTTCAAATGAGAGGGGTGCAATTGACCCCCCTCAACTTCTTCTTTTTTTTTTTTTTTTAATATATATATATATTTATATATATATATATATATATAAATATATTGATGGGGTCTGAATCAGGATGTATCAAACTCCGATCACTCTCTACTTGATATGGCCGGAAAGGAAGTGGATTCTACCTGCTAGGACAAACACCGAGAACCAACAGTCAGAAGGCCAAGCTGGGGGAACTGGGGTGATTCCCAGTTTGGCTCTCCGACGCTCAAGTCAGATGATGATTTGAAAGATAGAGTATGTGAAGTATGAAATTGCAGTAATGGAGATTACTTACCGGGATGGAGATGAAGACTCCTATTTATAGTTGTGGGTCAGGGACCCTTTGATAATTTACCACTTTGTGGTCCTGCCCTAATGTCGCCCTTACACGTGGTGCAATGAGGAGAAACCTAGGAGGAATCTCCTGCAAAAGCTGGTGTAAAAGGTGGTGCGGGCAACAGTGGCAGGTGCGCGGACATGTACGGGGTGTCAGAGAGCCGTTTTGGGTTGTTAACGAGGGCCATGAGCGCGCTCGTGTCAACCATGAGCCTGATGGGCCGGCGGATCTGAGGGTGGATCCAGGCCAAGGCTGTGAGATAAGGGGGAGCTTGATCCCTTGGTTTGCTTGCGTGTGGAGGCACGTCCGAGAGGAGTGAACGCTCGAGGATGACTCCCTTGGTGAACTTGGGTCTTGCTTTGTAGTATAAGGGGCGCTCGTTGGAGCGCGGCTATGACAGCCACGGGTCATGTGACGATGACGACATGTGTCGCTCATGGGTATTAGCATTCGAGGGTGAATGACGCTCAGAGGAGATCTGTTTTGGGAATTGATGGGCCACGTGTCGGTGGCCGGTGGCGCCACGTGTCAAAACGTGACCCAAGCGTATTTTGATCCCATCATTTTGCCCCCTAATTCTATAGCCCTTAGTGATAAGGTCTGTAGAATTCTACCAATGTAACTCATCGAGCGTTGCGCTTGTACAAGGCATGTTGGGCAATTAACCTTCTGATGGCGCATAAATGCGGTCCTTTTTTCTGACCGCTTGAAACGTCTATGCATTAATTGCTGATGCGTGTGGGGCGCGTGATTCTTGGGAAGTACCTGACGGTTCAATAAACTGAACGGTTTCCTAGACGGGAAATGATTGCAATTTCAAATTACTTTCCAGAAACGCACCAACTCCCATCCCTATAAATAAGGGATTCTGCATCCATAACGTCCTTTACGCGAACAAATCTTCAGAGCACACACTTGCGAAAAAACTCCTTACGAAACCAATTTCAGAGCATTCACAACTTTCTTCCAAGCTTTTCCAGAAAACTCAAGGTAACTTTCTGGTGAAATCCTTTAACTTTTCTAACCTTAGAACAGATTAGGATTTAGTTTTCACTATATCTCCTTTATTTCCCGAATCCTTGGATTCTGCATCTCCTTCCGATTCTTAAAAGAAAACCCTTCTACTTCTCGACAATCCTTCTCACACCATGTCTGGAGATCATGTGGAGGAATTTACCCGGGAGGTTGAAGAGGTGGCAAGTCAGAATTCATCTCCAAGGGATGAAGATTTGCACGCCGCCGTGTCGGCCATGGAGGAATGGAACCCAGGAGGGGTTGAACATATTTTTGAGAAGATGAACATGGTGATGGAAGTGGAGAGGCAAGGGGTGACTCTCCCGATGACAGAAAGTGCGACCTATCCTCACCGCCATGCCGTGACCATGGCCGTCGCGGCCCCGACCCCTGAATTTGAGGGAGGAGCGGGGCCCTCCGAAAGTGCCTATGACAAGGGCAAAAGGAAGAAATCACAGAGGCCCAAAAAAGCTAAGAAGGCCAAAGGGTCAAATGAGGGTGAGGGCTCAGGCATGCAAGCGACCGAGCGCACCCTTGACGAGACTCCAAGCACCATTACTTTGGGGCAGATTAAGACTATGCTGGTACCAATGTATTGGGACGAGCGCTTCACCTGGCGGATCCCTGTTGATCATGAGCGTGCCAACCACCCACCCCCCGATGAGATGGCGGTTTACAAGGATGCGATCAGTTATGGGGGCTTGAGGTTTCCGATCCCAGTTCCGGTAGCCAACATTTTAAATAGTTTGAACCTTAGCCCCTCGCAAATCGTACCCAAAGGCCTCGCTTTGATAACATGCTTCGTGGTCCTCATGAAGTGTACTGGATATGAGCCCTCAATGGAAAATTTCAACGCTCTACTGCAAGTTGTTAGTTCCCCGCGCTCGTTGCCCGAGGTAGGTTTCTTCTATTATGTCCAAGAAAAGGCTCATCTGAAACTAATCAACTCTCCATCTTCCACGTATGGCCCCGATTGGGAGGAGAAGTTCATTTTCATCAAAGCCCCAGCGAATGATGATTTTGGGGCCTATGATTGGTGGATATGAGCCCTCAATGGAGAAGTTCATTTTTGTCAAAGCCCCACCACAACAACAACCGGTTGATCCTCAACCACCACCACCTCCACCTATGGCCTGAGATCCCCATGGATTATTCTTGAGCTACGCCCCACCGAGGTTCTCGGGGACTACTGATAACGCCATGGCGGAGGGATGGTTGACACACATTGAAAGAATCTATAGTGTCCGTCAGTTCACAACATAAGAGAAGGCCCAATTTGCTATTTTCCGACTCAATGGTGATTGGTGGGAGAGGACACGAGAGAAGCTTGAGGTGGATGGAGAAGATGTTATGTGGGAGGTTTTTAAAAGGAAATTCCGGGAGACTTTTTGTAGCACCCTAATCCCCAGGGCACCACATCCCCCGCACTATAGCCTCAATCCACGTATGAAATGGAAAGTCCATACATAAACCAAAACTATAGCGAACGGGTGACAAAAAAGTGACGAGCTAGGCAGGACACTCTCCCCAACAAAACCAGAGCGAACATGATAATGAAAGCGGAAGCAATAAAATCATGCATACGTATAGGTACCATATTTACCGAATAGATACGTATAAATACCAACTTAACTATCAATACATTATCATCTCTTCATAATATACATACTTAAGTATCCAAAACGTGACAATACTAATCATAACAAAAGATACTAAAAGGGCTATACATGAAGGTACGGTACTAGACTCGTGAAAATGCAAAACTCGACTGGACACCCGCCTAGCACGACCACGTGCTCAAGTACCTGAAAAGTGAAGTATCAGTCTACCGAAGACTGAGTGACGGGCAATAAATATATATATAACACACATCACATGCAAGGTGTAGCCCCGGGTGAAGACTTTGGAAATGAAAAGGAATATATATAATTCAAGAAACTTAGTCTTTGCCCGAGATTACAACCAATCACTTTAACATTTTAGCTTAACATTTCATGAACATGTGACCCCGGCGAGCAGGGGCGATTCTCCAACCTTTACACCAAAAGTGACAATACGTGCTTGCTTTATCAATTCAATACATGATCATGCAATTCCATTTAGTGCTCACATAGACAATTTCATGCTTGAAATCATGCGATAACCCGAAGATAACCCGACATGCCGGATTAATCCCCAGTCTCCTTCTTCCTCCGGTTGATAGCGAGTTTGCAAAGCTCGACTATCCACGACATGGTGTGTGTAGAGGACATGACCCTCTAGACACGGAACTCCTTCCACCACTAATCTCCTAGTGGCTTCTGGGGTGATCCCAACAATGTGAGGATAATTCAGGAGTTACCCGTCAGCCCTTGCTTTCCCGGTTGGCTCAAGAACTACCCTCGGGCCCACGTGCAATCATGTACTCACCAAACTTGCTTGAAATCATGACAATCAATACTTTCTTGCTTGAAATGTTTATAACTTTGAAAACGTTTATAATTACAATAGGTTTTGGCCGAAAATAGCACATAAGGGTGGTAGGGTTCTATAAACATAACCTAAAACCTCACCTTTTCTTGCAAAATATGACAAGGATATACTCTACTGAGCCTGCTCCTCGTCCACGCCCTCTTGACCTGTGCAAACACGACGTGTATACGTGAGACAAGACCTAACATGGACCAAATATGACGAACGGCGGAAATGTATCGAGATGACGAAGAAAATGCAATGTGGCATGATAACATGTTGTTTCACTTCATAATAACACATATTATAGCAATTCGGGGTCAAAGAAATCGTCGGATCGAGGGGTCATTTTCGTAATTTTATGCAGTGAATTTTGTTCTGCAAGTCAGGTGGGAACGGCCGTTCCGGTCCCCTTTGAAAAATGGGAACGGCCGTTCCCGTAATCCCCAAAAGCGCACCAACGATTTCTTTTTCAAAAACGCGCCTTAGCTGGGAACGGCCCTTCCGGCACCAAGGCCAAAATGGGAACGGCCGTTCCCACGCTCGGCCGCCTTGTTTTAGTTTAAAAGAGGGGAACGCCCGTTCCCACAATGCCTTAATGCTGGGAACGGTCGTTCCCAGTTCTGCAACTGAAGAAAAATAGAGCAGAACAGGGGAAGGTTACGGGAATGCAAACAAAACCACCCAAAATCCATTTTTGATCATCAAAGCCAAAGTTTTCTGGGAATATACATGCATATAGGTTCATATGATGATAAACTAACACTCTAAACACTTAAAACACAAAATACCATCAAGAATTCAAGTTTCAAGCTTATGATCAAACTTGATCCTTCATGCCAAATATCCAAGGATTCAAGCTATAACTCATGCCATAATTCATGAAATGATCACATAATCATGCTCCCAACTGCAATCAATCCATTTAACATTTAATCCTGAAACCCTAGCTTATACAAATATGATCAAACTCATCCATTCATGCAAACCAACCTTAAAGATGGAAAGAAATGAAGAAGATAGATGAAGATGATGATTAACTCCCAAAGCTTGGCAAAATTCTTGAGATTCTTGAGGAAAATGGTAAAATTCTCCTTCCTTTCTTTATTTCTTGATACCGAGAGAGAGAGAGAGCAAAGTTGTTGGGAAATCTTTGATGAAATGAGATCATGGAAGCTAGGAGATGTTATTACGTGATTCATCCTCCTTGATTTTTGTGAAATATGGAAATTGCAATTTGATCCTTTGTTTTATGAAGTCATGAAATCAAGTATGCCACAATTTAAATTATACTCAATTAAGTCCCTAAAGATTATGCAATTAAGTCCCTAGAGTTTAAAGAAATATTCAACTAGGGATAATTTGGTAATTTAAAACACTCTCGGTAATGATTTTATGCAATAAATATTTTCCGTGTCGTGAAATAATATTTCCAATGATATAAAATCAAATAATTCACATAAAGATGTTTCATGAATTTTATAAAAAATATGAATGCCACGTAAGAAAATATTATGAAATTAAAGAATATTAAATAAATCCTACGCTCAAAACGCACACGTGGCGTGCTTACCTGTTCATCCGGAACCGGGGCGTTACAACTCTCCCCCCCTTAGAAGAATCTGGTCCCCAGATTCTCTAGTCTTGTGTGAACAACTCCGGGTGGAACCGTTTCATTTTATCTTCCATTTCCCACGTAGCTTCCTCGATTTTATCGCTTCTCCACAACAATTTAACAATGGGAATTCTCCAGTTTCTCAGTTCCTGAAATTTCCGATCCAATATTCTAACCGGCCTCTGGACAAATGTCAAATTCGGTTCCAGCTCAACTTCTTCCACGGGGAGAATCGTGGTCTCATCGGGGTAATATTTCCTTAATTGTGAAACATGAAACACGTTGTGAATCCCCGTAAGACTCGGTGGTAGGTCCAGTCGATAGGCGACCTCGCCTATTCTTTCAAGAATCTCGAATGGACCTAAGTAGCGAGGATTAAGTTTTCCTCCTTTCCCGATCCAGGTGAAACCTTCCCTTAGTGACACCTTCAAGAAAACCCGGTCACCAACTTCAAATTCTAGATCTCTTCGGCGCTTATCGGCATAGCTCTTTTGCCTATCTTGCGCGGCTTTCATCCGTTGTTGAATCATTTGTACTTTCTCAATCATAGCCTGAACAACTTTAGAAGGCCTTTCGAATCTTTCACCTTTCTTTACCCCTTCCTGTTTCGACCACTTCCATTCTTCCAAGTCGAAGAACAACGGAGATCGGCACTTTCTTCCGTAAAGAAGTTCATAAGGAGCCATCCCGATCGAAGCCTGAAAGCTATTGTTATAAGCAAACTCGATTAAAGGAAGTTGTTATGCCCACGAGTTCTGAAAATCCATCGCGCAAACCCGAAGAAGATCTTCCAAATATCTGATTAACCTTTCGGATTGACCGTCGGTTTGAGGGTGAAATGCCATACTGAACTTAAGTTTTAGTCCCCAACACAGCCTATAATTCCCGCCACAACTTAGAAGTAAATCTCGGATCTCGGTCTGAAACTATACTCACCGGAATACCATGAAGTCGAATAATTTCTTTGTTATAGATTTCAGCCAACTTTGGAATCTTATAGGACATCCGGACCGGTAGAAAGTGAGCCGACTTTGTAAATCTATCCACGATTACCCAAATTCCATCAAACCCGCCTTTAACCTTCGGTAATCCAGAAACAAAGTCCATCGTTACTTGTTCCCACTTCCACTCGGGAATAGGTAACGGCTGTAGAAGTCCTGCGGGCTTTTGGTGCTCAGCTTTCACTTTCTGACAAGTCAAGCAATGCTTCACATATTCAGCCACGTCCCTCTTCATCCCGTTCCACCAATAGTATTGCTTCAAATCCTTATACATTTTGTTTCCTCCCGGGTGGATTGAGTAGGTTGACTTGTGAGCTTCTTCAAGTAGGACCCGTTTCAATTCTTCAGGTATTACCACTCTGTTTTTAAAACGAAGTAACCCGGTCTCATCAAACCCAAACAGACTCTCCGGGTCATCCTTAGCTTTACTTACAAGCTTCTGAACTTCCGGATTCTTATTCTGTGCCTCAAACAACTGATTCTTTAATTCCGGCTGAATTGTGATATTAGAAACCCGAGCTTTTAGGACAATTGGAGCAACTTCATCGCTTTCCTTTATTTCCAAACTCGATACACTCGCCTTCCTGCTAAGTGCATCAGCGACCACGTTTGCTTTCCCGGGATGGTATTTAATTGTACAATCATAATCCTCTAGCTTTTCCATCCATCGCCGTTGCCTCATGTTCAACTCTTTCTGTGTGAACAAATACTGGAGGCTCTTGTGGTCGGTAAAAATCTCAAAGGAAGTCCCGTAAAGATAATGTCTCCATTTCCCGAGAGCAAAGATCACGGCTGCAAGCTCTAGGTCGTGTGTTGGATAATTCCTTTCATATTCCTTTAGCTTTCGGGAAGCATAAGCGATCACTTTTCCTTTCTGAGTCAGAACACAACCTAAGCCTTCTTTAGATGCATCTGTGTACACTGCATACTCCTCTGAACCCTCGGGTAAAGTTAATACCGGAGCTGAGATTAACTTTTCTTTCAAAAAGTTAAAGCTTTGATCACACTTCTCGTCCCAGACAAACTTAACATCCT
Source organism: Lantana camara (assembly GCA_037501455.1). Taxonomy (NCBI): domain Eukaryota; kingdom Viridiplantae; phylum Streptophyta; class Magnoliopsida; order Lamiales; family Verbenaceae; genus Lantana; species Lantana camara. The sequence goes on from CM074864.1 coordinate 6,020,119, forward strand.
TCTTTGTCAATCGGGTTAACGGTGCAGCAATCTTAGAAAAATCCTGAACGAACCTTCTGTAATAGCCGGCCAATCCCAAGAAGCTTCTAATTTCCGAGGCGTTCTTTGGTTTCTCCCACTTGAGCACGGCCTCGATTTTCGAGGGATCAACTTCCAACCCTTTTCCCGAAATCACATGTCCCAAAAAGGAAACCCGATCGATCCAGAATTCACACTTGCTAAACTTAGCAAACAACTGATGCTCTTTCAAGGTCTGAAGAACGAGCCTGAGATGTCTCGCGTGCTCCTCGGCTGATTTTGAGAAAACCAGAATATCATCAATGAAAATCACCACAAACTTGTCGAGAAAATGCCTGAAGATCCGGTGCATCATATCCATGAAAGCTGCAGGGGCATTAGTTAATCCAAACAGCATAACCACGAACTCGTAGTGCCCGTACCGAGTATTGAATCCTGTCTTAGGAATATCTTCTGCTCGGATTCGCAGCTGATAGTATCCCTGTCTTAAATCCAATTTTGAATAAACGTTGGAACCCTGAAGTATATCGAATAACTCCTCGATATGTGGGAGGGGATACTTGTTCTTAATAGTCATCCGGTTCAACTCCCGGTAATCGATGCACATCCTTAAAGTTCCGTCCTTTTTCTTTACAAATAAAACTGGTGCTCCCCAAGGTGAAGAACTCGGCCGAATGTAACCAACTTCCAACAATGCTTCCAGCTGAACTTTTAATTCCTTTAATTCTGCTGGAGTCATCCGGTATGGAGTCTTTGAATATGGCTCAGCATTCAGGAAAAGATCGACCACAAATTCGATCTCTCGCTCAGGAGGCAAAGAATCCAACTTTTCTGGAAATACCTCGGGAAACTCCTTTACCACTTCGGTGTCCTCTAATTTCACCTGATCCTTGGGCTTGTTCAGAATGTAAGCAATGAACCCTGTAGCCCCGTCTCTGACTAATTTCTGAGCTTCTAAAAAAGAAAGTAGAGGTACGGTCTTCGAAGTATAGCCCGTGGTAACCTCTGAACCCAACTGAACCTTCTTAGCCCGACAATCAACCGTAGCACAATGCCGGTATAACCATTCCATCCCCAATATATCCCCGTATCTCTCCATCGGCATAACAATAAAATCTGTCAGAAACTCCCGGGCTTCAATCACCACTGGAACATCCCTGTAAACCTGATCCGTCTCTCGCCTACTACCGAAAGGAGTACTAACTAGATAGCGCACAGAAGTACACATAGCAGGCAAAGACAAAGTAATAGCAATAGAGTGCGCAAGAAAGGAGTGTGTAGCTCCTGGATCAAATAATGTATGGATGTTCGTGCCATGGATGCAAATAATACCTTCAACTACCACAGCGGGGTCTATCTCCGCATCCTGCTCCTCCCCAGCGAGTGCATAAGCTCGAGCTCTCACAAGTGGCCTCGGACCCGCAGGTGGCGGATCCCGACGATCCGGACAACTATCAACCAAGTGCTCGTCGCTCCCGCAGATCAAACATAAACCCAACCGGCGTCTGCAATTATCATAGTTGTGTGTAGGAAGCCCACAATATCTGCAGCCCGGTCTCTGAGGTGGCTGTGGTGGTGCTGGAGCTCTAGGACCTCTCGGTAACGGTTCCATCGCCTTAAACTTCTTTCCGAAGTCCTTCTGTGCTGGAGGTGCAGAGTAAGTCATCGGCCTCTTTCCCAAGCTCGATCCCTGGCCTGCTCTCGAGCCCGAAGCCTGTCCAGCCCGCTGAGTAGCTCTCCTAGCAATATCTGAATCCTCGACTTTTAGAGCTTTGGCGGTAGCTTTGGCCCAAGTGCTGGTATTGGCTGCTTTCAGCGCCTCCTGAATATCTGGCCTGAGTCCCTGGACGAACTGCATCGCCTTGTGAAAGTCATCATTCGCTATGTTGGGTGCATAGCGAGAAAGTCTCTCGAACTCGGCGATATACTGCCCCACAGATCTGCCTCCCTGTTTCAGCTCGGCGAACTCCCTCAACCTGCGAGTACGGGAAGCTGGAGGAATATACTTGTTTCTGAACTCCCGTACGAAGACCTCCCAAGTAATATCTGTCCCGGCTGCCTCCAAAACGATCTGAGTGCTCTCCCACCAAGAATAGGCCTCGCCCTGAATAAGAGTAAGTGTACAGCGAGCCTTCTCCTGGGTGTCACAAGGGATAAGCTGTCAGATCCTCTCGATCTCCTTCAGCCACATCTCTGCCTGAATATCGTCGCCCTTGTAGAACTTTGGGGGACGCTGGTTCTGAAATTCTCGCAATATGGCAGAAATGGGGTTCTCCTGAAGTGCTACCGGTGCTGGCGGGGGTGGAGGAACCCTGTCTTGTAGCCTCTGATCAATTAGCCCCGCTACCGCGTTCATGAAATCCTGGGGCTGTGCCTGGGCAGGTGGAGGAGGTGGTGACCTCTCCCGACGATGATGTTGGCGATGATGATGTTGCCTATGTCTCGAGGCTCGGTCACTGGAGTGTCTGTCGTGCTCCATCCTGAAATCAGATCACTACACATGCGTGGCTTGATTAATAAATGCAAATGTGTGCATATAATTCAACAACGTTAATAAACACCCATTCAGGAAGAATCAAATAGCTCAAGTAAGGCAAAAATTCAAGTAATCAAGTAATTCAGTGAAATGCAGACTCTCAAGTATCAAATAATCCTATGGCGTGCGACCTAGACTGACTCGACACGATTCGAGGACCTCGATTTTGCAACCGGGCTCTGATACCACCTGTAGATGTAGCACCCTAATCCCCAGGGCACCACATCCCCCGCACTATAGCCTCAATCCACGTATGAAATGGAAAGTCCATACATAAACCAAAACTATAGCGAACGGGTGACAAAAAAATGACGAGCTAGGCGGGACACTCTCCCCAACAAAACCAGAGCGAACATGATAATGAAAGCGGAAGCAATAAAATCATGCATACGTATAGGTACCATATTTACCGAATAGATACGTATAAATACCAACTTAACTATCAATACATTATCATCTCTTCATAATATACATACTTAAGTATCCAAAACGTGACAATACTAATCATAACAAAAGATACTAAAAGGGCTATACATGAAGGTACGGTACTAGACTCGTGAAAATGCAAAACTCGACTGGACACCCGCCTAGCACGACCACGCGCTCAAGTACCTGAAAAGTGAAGTATCAGTCTACCGAAGACTGAGTGACGGGCAATAAATATATATATAACACACATCACATGCAAGGTGTAGCCCCGGGTGAAGACTTTGGAAATGAAAAGGAATATATATAATTCAAGAAACTTAGTCTTTGCCCGAGATTACAACCAATCACTTTAACATTTTAGCTTAACATTTCATGAACATGTGACCCCGGCGAGCAGGGGCGATTCTCCAACCTTTACACCAAAAGTGACAATACGTGCTTGCTTTATCAATTCAATACATGATCATGCAATTCCATTTAGTGCTCACATAGACAATTTCATGCTTGAAATCATGCGATAACCCGAAGATAACCCGACATGTCGGATTAATCCCCAGTCTCCTTCTTCCTCCGGTTGATAGCGAGTTTGCAAAGCTCGACTATCCACGACATGGTGTGTGTAGAGGACATGACCCTCTAGATACGGAACTCCTTCCACCACTAATCTCCTAGTGGCTTCTGGGGTGATCCCAACAATGTGAGGATAATTCAGGAGTTACCCGTCAGCCCTTGCTTTCCCGGTTGGCTCAAGAACTACCCTCGGGCCCACGTGCAATCATGTACTCACCAAACTTGCTTGAAATCATGACAATCAATACTTTCTTGCTTGAAATGTTTATAACTTTGAAAACGTTTATAATTATAATAGGTTTTGGCCGAAAATAGCACATAAGTGTGGTAGGGTTCTATAAACATAACCTAAAACCTCACCTTTTCTTGCAAAATATGACAAGGATATACTCTACTGAGCCTGCTCCTCGTCCACGCCCTCTTGACCTGTGCAAACACGACGTGTATACGTGAGACAAGACCTAACATGGACCAAATATGACGAACGGCGGAAATGTATCGAGATGACGAAGAAAATGCAATGTGGCATGATAACATGTTGTTTCACTTCATAATAACACATATTATAGCAATTCGGGGTCAAAGAAATCGTCGGATCGAGGGGTCATTTTCGTAATTTTATGCAGTGAATTTTGTTCTGCAAGTCAGGTGGGAACGGCCGTTCCGGTCCCCTTTGAAAAATGGGAACGGTCGTTCCCGTAATCCCCAAAAGCGCACCAACGATTTCTTTTTCAAAAACGCGCCTTAGCTGGGAACGGCCCTTCCGGCACCAAGGCCAAAATGGGAACGGCCGTTCCCACGCTCGGCCTCCTTGTTTTAGTTTAAAAGAGGGGAACGCCCGTTCCCACAATGCCTTGAGGCTGGGAACGGTCGTTCCCAGTTCTGCAACTGAAGAAAAATAGAGCAGAACAGGGGAAGGTTACGGGAATGCAAACAAAACCACCCAAAATCCATTTTTGATCATCAAAGCCAAAGTTTTCTGGGAATATACATGCATATAGGTTCATATGATGATAAACTAACACTCTAAACACTTAAAACACAAAATACCATCAAGAATTCAAGTTTCAAGCTTATGATCAAACTTGATCCTTCATGCCAAATATCCAAGGATTCAAGCTATAACTCATGCCATAATTCATGAAATGATCACATAATCATGCTCCCAACTGCAATCAATCCATTTAACATTTAATCCTGAAACCCTAGCTTATACAAATATGATCAAACTCATCCATTCATGCAAACCAACCTTAAAGATGAAAAGAAATGAAGAAGATAGATGAAGATGATGATTAACTCCCAAAGCTTGGCAAAATTCTTGAGATTCTTGAGGAAAATGGTAAAATTCTCCTTCCTTTCTTTGTTTCTTGATACCGAGAGAGAGAGAGAGCAAAGTTGTTGGGAAATCTTTGATGAAATGAGATCATGGAAGCTAGGAGATGTTATTACGTGATTCATCCTCCTTGATTTTTGTGAAATATGGAAATTGCAATTTGATCCTTTGTTTTATGAAGTCATGAAATCAAGTACGCCACAATTTAAATTATACTCAATTAAGTCCCTAAAGATTATGCAATTAAGTCCCTAGAGTTTAAAGAAATATTCAACTAGGGATAATTTGGTAATTTAAAACACTCTCGGTAATGATTTTATGCAATAAATATTTTCCGTGTCGTGAAATAATATTTCCAATGATATAAAATCAAATAATTCACATAAAGATGTTTCATGAATTTTATAAAAAATATGAATGCCACGTAAGAAAATATTATGAAATTAAAGAATATTAAATAAATCCTACGCTCAAAACGCACACGTGGCGTGCTTACCTGTTCATCCGGAACCGGGGCGTTACAACTCTCCCCCCCTTAGAAGAATCTGGTCCCCAGATTCTCTAGTCTTGTGTGAACAACTCCGGGTGGAACCGTTTCATTTTATCTTCCGTTTCCCACGTAGCTTCCTCGGTTTTATCGCTTCTCCACAACAATTTAACAATGGGAATTCTCCGGTTTCTCAGTTCCTGAAATTTCCGATCCAATATTCTAACCGGCCTCTGGACAAATGTCAAATTCGGTTCCAGCTCAACTTCTTCCACGGGGAGAATCGTGGTCTCATCGGGGTAATATTTCCTTAATTGTGAAACATGAAACACGTTGTGAATCCCCGTAAGACTCGGTGGTAGGTCCAGTCGATAGGCGACCTCGCCTATTCTTTCAAGAATCTCGAATGGACCTAAGTAGCGAGGATTAAGTTTTCCTCCTTTCCCGATCCAGGTGAAACCTTCCCTTAGTGACACCTTCAAGAAAACCCGGTCACCAACTTCAAATTCTAGATCTCTTCGGCGCTTATCGGCATAGCTCTTTTGCCTATCTTGCGCGGCTTTCATCCGTTGTTGAATCATTTGTACTTTCTCAATCATAGCCTGAACAACTTTAGAAGGCCTTTCGAATCTTTCACCTTTCTTTACCCCTTCCTGTTTCGACCACTTCCATTCTTCCAAGTCGAAGAACAACGGAGATCGGCACTTTCTTCCGTAAAGAAGTTCATAAGGAGCCATCCCGATCGAAGCCTGAAAGCTATTGTTATAAGCAAACTCGATTAAAGGAAGTTGTTATGCCCACGAGTTCTGAAAATCCATCGCGCAAACCCGAAGAAGATCTTCCAAATATCTGATTAACCTTTCGGATTGACCGTCGGTTTGAGGGTGAAATGCCATACTGAACTTAAGTTTTAGTCCCCAACACAGCCTATAATTCCCGCCACAACTTAGAAGTAAATCTCGGATCTCGGTCTGAAACTATACTCACCGGAATACCATGAAGTCGAATAATTTCTTTGTTATAGATTTCAGCCAACTTTGGAATCTTATAGGACATCCGGACCGGTAGAAAGTGAGCCGACTTTGTAAATCTATCCACGATTACCCAAATTCCATCAAACCCGCCTTTAACCTTCGGTAATCCAGAAACAAAGTCCATCGTTACTTGTTCCCACTTCCACTCGGGAATAGGTAACGGCTGTAGAAGTCCTGCGGGCTTTTGGTGCTCAGCTTTCACTTTCTGACAAGTCAAGCAATGCTTCACATATTCAGCCACGTCCCTCTTCATCCCGTTCCACCAATAGTATTGCTTCAAATCCTTATACATTTTGTTTCCTCCCGGGTGGATTGAGTAGGTTGACTTGTGAGCTTCTTCAAGTAGGACCCGTTTCAATTCTTCAGGTATTACCACTCTGTTTTTAAAACGAAGTAACCCGGTCTCATCAAACCCAAACAGACTCTCCGGGTCATCCTTAGCTTTACTTACAAGCTTCTGAACTTCCGGATCCTTATTCTGTGCCTCAAACAACTGATTCTTTAATTCCGGCTGAATTGTGATATTAGAAACCCGAGCTTTTAGGACAATTGGAGCAACTTCATCGCTTTCCTTTATTTCCAAACTCGATACACTCGCCTTCCTGCTAAGTGCATCAGCGACAACGTTTGCTTTCCCGGGATGGTATTTAATTGTACAATCATAATCCTCTAGCTTTTCCATCCATCGCCGTTGCCTCATGTTCAACTCTTTCTGTGTGAACAAATACTGGAGGCTCTTGTGGTCGGTAAAAATCTCAAAGGAAGTCCCGTAAAGATAATGTCTCCATTTCCCGAGAGCAAAGATCACGGCTGCAAGCTCTAGGTCGTGTGTTGGATAATTCCTTTCATATTCCTTTAGCTTTCGGGAAGCATAAGCGATCATTTTTCCTTTCTGAGTCAGAACACAACCTAAGCCTTCTTTAGAAGCATCTGTGTACACTGCATACTCCTCTGAACCCTCGGGTAAAGTTAATACCGGAGCTGAGATTAACTTTTCTTTCAAAAAGTTAAAGCTTTGATCACACTTCTCGTCCCAGACAAACTTAACATCCTTCTTTGTCAATCGGGTTAACGGTGCAGCAATCTTAGAAAAATCCTGAACGAACCTTCTGTAATAGCCGGCCAATCCCAAGAAGCTTCTAATTTCCGAGGCGTTCTTTGGTTTCTCCCACTTGAGCACGGCCTCGATTTTCGAGGGATCAACTTCCAACCCTTTTCCCGAAATCACATGTCCCAAAAAGGAAACCCGATCGATCCAGAATTCACACTTGCTAAACTTAGCAAACAACTGATGCTCTTTCAAGGTCTGAAGAACGAGCCTGAGATGTCTCGCGTGCTCCTCGGCTGATTTTGAGAAAACCAGAATATCATCAATGAAAATCACCACAAACTTGTCGAGAAAATGCCTGAAGATCCGGTGCATCATATCCATGAAAGCTGCAGGGGCATTAGTTAATCCAAACAGCATAACCACGAACTCGTAGTGCCCGTACCGAGTATTGAATCCTGTCTTAGGAATATCTTCTGCTCGGATTCGCAGCTGATAGTATCCCTGTCTTAAATCCAATTTTGAATAAACGTTGGAACCCTGAAGTATATCGAATAACTCCTCGATATGTGGGAGGGGATACTTGTTCTTAATAGTCATCCGGTTCAACTCCCGGTAATCGATGCACATCCTTAAAGTTCCGTCCTTTTTCTTTACAAATAAAACTGGTGCTCCCCAAGGTGAAGAACTCGGCCGAATGTAACCAACTTCCAACAATGCTTCCAGCTGAACTTTTAATTCCTTTAATTCTGCTGGAGTCATCCGGTATGGAGTCTTTGAATACGGCTCAGCATTCAGGAAAAGATCGACCACAAATTCGATCTCTCGCTCAGGAGGCAAAGAATCCAACTTTTCTGGAAATACCTCGGGAAACTCCTTTACCACTTCGGTGTCCTCTAATTTCACCTGATCCTTGGGCTTGTTCAGAATGTAAGCAATGAACCCTGTAGCCCCGTCTCTGACTAATTTCTGAGCTTCTAAAAAAGAAAGTAGAGGTACGGTCTTCGAAGTATAGCCCGTGGTAACCTCTGAACCCAACTGAACCTTCTTAGCCCGACAATCAACCGTAGCACAATGCTGGTATAACCATTCCATCCCCAATATATCCCCGTATCTCTCCATCAGCATAACAATAAAATCTGTCAGAAACTCCCGGGCTTCAATCACCACTGGAACATCCCTGTAAACCTGATCCGTCTCTCGCCTACTACCGAAAGGAGTACTAACTAGATAGCGCACAGAAGTACACATAGCAGGCAAAGACAAAGTAATAGCAATAGAGTACGCAAGAAAGGAGTGTGTAGCTCCTGGATCAAATAATGTATGGATGTTCGTGCCATGGATGCAAATAATACCTTCAACTACCACAGCGGGGTCTATCTCCGCATCCTGCTCCTCCCCAGCGAGTGCATAAGCTCGAGCTCTCACAAGTGGCCTCGGACCCGCAGGTGGCGGATCCCGACGATCCGGACAACTATCAACCAAGTGCTCGTCGCTCCCGCAGATCAAACATAAACCCAACCGGCGTCTGCAATTATCATAGTTGTGTGTAGGAAGCCCACAATATCTGCAGCCCGGTCTCTGAGGTGGCTGTGGTGGTGCTGGAGCTCTAGGACCTCTCGGTAACGGTTCCGTCGCCTTAAACTTCTTTCCGAAGTCCTTCTGTGCTGGAGGTGCAGAGTAAGTCATCGGCCTCTTTCCCAAGCTCGATCCCTGGCCTGCTCTCGAGCCCGAAGCCTGTCCAGCCCGCTGAGTAGCTCTCCTAGCAATATCTGAATCCTCAACTTTTAGAGCTTTGGCGGTAGCTTTGGCCCAAGTGCTGGTATTGGCTGCTTTCAGCGCCTCCTGAATATCTGGCCTGAGTCCCTGGACGAACTGCATCGCCTTGTGAAAGTCATCATTCGCTATGTTGGGTGCATAGCGAGAAAGTCTCTCGAACTCGGCGATATACTGCCCCACAGATCTGCCTCCCTGTTTCAGCTCGGTGAACTCCCTCAACCTGCGAGTACGGGAAGCTGGAGGAATATACTTGATTCTGAACTCCCGTACGAAGACCTCCCAAGTAATATCTGTCCCGGCTGCCTCCAAAACGATCTGAGTGCTCTCCCACCAAGAATAGGCCTCGCCCTGAATAAGAGTAAGTGTACATCGAGCCTTCTCCTGGGTGTCACAAGGGATAAGCTGTCAGATCCTCTCGATCTCCTTCAGCCACATCTCTGCCTGAATATCGTCGCCCTTGTAGAACTTTGGGGGACGCTGGTTCTGAAATTCTCGCAATATGGCAGAAATGGGGTTCTCCTGAAGTGCTACCGGTGCTGGCGGGGGTGGAGGAATCCTGTCTTGTAGCCTCTGATCAATTAGCCCCGCTACCGCGTTCATGAAATCCTGGGGCTGTGCCTGGGCAGGTGGAGGAGGTGGTGACCTCTCCCGACGATGATGTCGGCGATGATGATGTTGCCTATGTCTCGAGGCTCGGTCACTGGAGTGTCTGTCGTGCTCCATCCTGAAATCAGATCACTACACATGCGTGGCTTGATTAATAAATGCAAATGTGTGCATATAATTCAACAACGTTAATAAACACCCATTCAGGAAGAATCAAATAGCTCAAGTAAGGCAAAAATTCAAGTAATCAAGTAATTCAGTGAAATGCAGACTCTCAAGTATCAAATAATCCTATGGCGTGCGACCTAGACTGACTCGACACGACTCGAGGACCTCGGTTTTGCAACCGGGCTCTGATACCACCTGTAGATGTAGCACCCTAATCCCCAGGGCACCACATCCCCCGCACTATAGCCTCAATCCACGTATGAAATGGAAAGTCCATACATAAACCAAAACTATAGCGAACGGGTGACAAAAAAATGACGAGCTAGGCGGGACACTCTCCCCAACAAAACCAGAGCGAACATGATAATGAAAGCGGAAGCAATAAAATCATGCATACGTATAGGTACCATATTTACCGAATAGATACGTATAAATACCAACTTAACTATCAATACATTATCATCTCTTCATAATATACATACTTAAGTATCCAAAACGTGACAATACTAATCATAACAAAAGATACTAAAAGGGCTATACATGAAGGTACGGTACTAGACTCATGAAAATGCAAAACTCGACTGGACACCCTCCTAGCACGACCACGCGCTCAAGTACCTGAAAAGTGAAGTATCAGTCTACCGAAGACTGAGTGACGGGCAATAAATATATATATAACACACATCACATGCAAGGTGTAGCCCCGGGTGAAGACTTTGGAAATGAAAAGGAATATATATAATTCAAGAAACTTAGTCTTTGCCCGAGATTACAACCAATCACTTTAACATTTTAGCTTAACATTTCATGAACATGTGACCCCGGCGAGCAGGGGCGATTCTCCAACCTTTACACCAAAAGTGACAATACGTGCTTGCTTTATCAATTCAATACATGATCATGCAATTCCATTTAGTGCTCACATAGACAATTTCATGCTTGAAATCATGCGATAACCCGAAGATAACCCGACATGCCGGATTAATCCCCAGTCTCCTTCTTCCTCCGGTTGATAGCGAGTTTGCAAAGCTCGACTATCCACGACATGGTGTGTGTAGAGGACATGACCCTCTAGACACGGAACTCCTTCCACCACTAATCTCCTAGTGGCTTCTGGGTTGATCCCAACAATGTGAGGATAATTCAGGAGTTACCCGTCAGCCCTTGCTTTCCCGGTTGGCTCAAGAACTACCCTCGGGCCCACGTGCAATCATGTACTCACCAAACTTGCTTGAAATCATGACAATCAATACTTTCTTGCTTGAAATGTTTATAACTTTGAAAACGTTTATAATTATAATAGGTTTTGGCCGAAAATAGCACATAAGGGTGGTAGGGTTCTATAAACATAACCTAAAACCTCACCTTTTCTTGCAAAATATGACAAGGATATACTCTACTGAGCCTGCTCCTCGTCCACGCCCTCTTGACCTGTGCAAACACGACGTGTATACGTGAGACAAGACCTAACATGGACCAAATATGACGAATGGCGGAAATGTATCGAGATGACGAAGAAAATGCAATGTGGCATGATAACATGTTGTTTCACTTCATAATAACACATATTATAGCAATTCGGGGTCAAAGAAATCGTCGGATCGAGGGGTCATTTTCGTAATTTTATGTAGTGAATTTTGTTCTGCAAGTCAGGTGGGAACGGCCGTTCCGGTCCCCTTTGAAAAATGGGAACGGTCGTTCCCGTAATCCCCAAAAGCGCACCAACGATTTCTTTTTCAAAAACGCGCCTTAGCTGGGAACGGCCCTTCCGGCACCAAGGCCAAAATGGGAACGGCCGTTCCCACGCTCGGCCTCCTTGTTTTAGTTTAAAAGAGGGGAACGCCCGTTCCCACAATGCCTTGAGGCTGGGAACGGTCGTTCCCAGTTCTGCAACTGAAGAAAAATAGAGCAGAACAGGGGAAGGTTACGGGAATGCAAACAAAACCACCCAAAATCCATTTTTGATCATCAAAGCCAAAGTTTTCTGGGAATATACATGCATATAGGTTCATATGATGATAAACTAACACTCTAAACACTTAAAACACAAAATACCATCAAGAATTCAAGTTTCAAGCTTATGATCAAACTTGATCCTTCATGCCAAATATCCAAGGATTCAAGCTATAACTCATGCCATAATTCATGAAATGATCACATAATCATGCTCCCAACTGCAATCAATCCATTTAACATTTAATCCTGAAACCCTAGCTTATACAAATATGATCAAACTCATCCATTCATGCAAACCAACCTTAAAGATGAAAAGAAATGAAGAAGATAGATGAAGATGATGATTAACTCCCAAAGCTTGGCAAAATTCTTGAGATTCTTGAGGAAAATGGTAAAATTCTCCTTCCTTTCTTTGTTTCTTGATACCGAGAGAGAGAGAGAGCAAAGTTGTTGGGAAATCTTTGATGAAATGAGATCATGGAAGCTAGGAGATGTTATTACGTGATTCATCCTCCTTGATTTTTGTGAAATATGGAAATTGCAATTTGATCCTTTGTTTTATGAAGTCATGAAATCAAGTACGCCACAATTTAAATTATACTCAATTAAGTCCCTAAAGATTATGCAATTAAGTCCCTAGAGTTTAAAGAAATATTCAACTAGGGATAATTTGGTAATTTAAAACACTCTCGGTAATGATTTTATGCAATAAATATTTTCCGTGTCGTGAAATAATATTTCCAATGATATAAAATCAAATAATTCACATAAAGATGTTTCATGAATTTTATAAAAAATATGAATGCCACGTAAGAAAATATTATGAAATTAAAGAATATTAAATAAATCCTACGCTCAAAACGCACACGTGGCGTGCTTACCTGTTCATCCGGAACCGGGGCGTTACAACTCTCCCCCCCTTAGAAGAATCTGGTCCCCAGATTCTCTAGTCTTGTGTGAACAACTCCGGGTGGAACCGTTTCATTTTATCTTCCGTTTCCCACGTAGCTTCCTCGGTTTTATCGCTTCTCCACAACAATTTAACAATGGGAATTCTCCGGTTTCTCAGTTCCTGAAATTTCCGATCCAATATTCTAACCGGCCTCTGGACAAATGTCAAATTCGGTTCCAGCTCAACTTCTTCCACGGGGAGAATCGTGGTCTCATCGGGGTAATATTTCCTTAATTGTGAAACATGAAACACGTTGTGAATCCCCGTAAGACTCGGTGGTAGGTCCAGTCGATAGGCGACCTCGCCTATTCTTTCAAGAATCTCGAATGGACCTAAGTAGCGAGGATTAAGTTTTCCTCCTTTCCCGATCCAGGTGAAACCTTCCCTTAGTGACACCTTCAAGAAAACCCGATCACCAACTTCAAATTCTAGATCTCTTCGGCGCTTATCGGCATAGCTCTTTTGCCTATCTTGCACGGCTTTCATCCGTTGTTGAATCATTTGTACTTTCTCAATCATAGCCTGAACAACTTTAGAAGGCCTTTCGAATCTTTCACCTTTCTTTACCCCTTCCTGTTTCGACCACTTCCATTCTTCTAAGTCGAAGAACAACGGAGATCGGCACTTTCTTCCGTAAAGAAGTTCATAAGGAGCCATCCCGATCGAAGCCTGAAAGCTATTGTTATAAGCAAACTCGATTAAAGGAAGTTGTCCTGCCCACGAGTTCTGAAAATCCATCGCGCAAACCCGAAGAAGATCTTCCAAATATCTGATTAACCTTTCGGATTGACCGTCGGTTTGAGGGTGAAATGCCATACTGAACTTAAGTTTTAGTCCCCAACACAGCCTATAATTCCCGCCACAACTTAGAAGTAAATCTCGGATCTCGGTCTGAAACTATACTCACCGGAATACCATGAAGTCGAATAATTTCTTTGTTATAGATTTCAGCCAACTTTGGAATCTTATAGGACATCCGGACCGGTAGAAAGTGAGCCGACTTTGTAAATCTATCCACGATTACCCAAATTCCATCAAACCCGCCTTTAACCTTCGGTAATCCAGAAACAAAGTCCATCGTTACTTGTTCCCACTTCCACTCGGGAATAGGTAACGGCTGTAGAAGTCCTGCGGGCTTTTGGTGCTCAGCTTTCACTTTCTGACAAGTCAAGCAATGCTTCACATATTCAGCCACGTCCCTCTTCATCCCGTTCCACCAATAGTATTGCTTCAAATCCTTATACATTTTGTTTCCTCCCGGGTGGATTGAGTAGGTTGACTTGTGAGCTTCTTCAAGTAGGACCCGTTTCAATTCTTCAGGTATTACCACTCTGTTTTTAAAACGAAGTAACCCGGTCTCATCAAACCCAAACAGACTCTCCGGGTCATCCTTAGCTTTACTTACAAGCTTCTGAACTTCCGGATCCTTATTCTGTGCCTCAAACAACTGATTCTTTAATTCCGGCTGAATTGTGATATTAGAAACCCGAGCTTTTAGGACAATTGGAGCAACTTCATCGCTTTCCTTTATTTCCAAACTCGATACACTCGCCTTCCTGCTAAGTGCATCAGCGACAACGTTTGCTTTCCCGGGATGGTATTTAATTGTACAATCATAATCCTCTAGCTTTTCCATCCATCGCCGTTGCCTCATGTTCAACTCTTTCTGTGTGAACAAATACTGGAGGCTCTTGTGGTCGGTAAAAATCTCAAAGGAAGTCCCGTAAAGATAATGTCTCCATTTCCCGAGAGCAAAGATCACGGCTGCAAGCTCTAGGTCGTGTGTTGGATAATTCCTTTCATATTCCTTTAGCTTTCGGGAAGCATAAGCGATCATTTTTCCTTTCTGAGTCAGAACACAACCTAAGCCTTCTTTAGAAGCATCTGTGTACACTGCATACTCCTCTGAACCCTCGGGTAAAGTTAATACCGGAGCTGAGATTAACTTTTCTTTCAAAAAGTTAAAGCTTTGATCACACTTCTCGTCCCAGACAAACTTAACATCCTTCTTTGTCAATCGGGTTAACGGTGCAGCAATCTTAGAAAAATCCTGAACGAACCTTCTGTAATAGCCGGCCAATCCCAAGAAGCTTCTAATTTCCGAGGCGTTCTTTGGTTTCTCCCACTTGAGCACGGCCTCGATTTTCGAGGGATCAACTTCCAACCCTTTTCCCGAAATCACATGTCCCAAAAAGGAAACCCGATCGATCCAGAATTCACACTTGCTAAACTTAGCAAACAACTGATGCTCTTTCAAGGTCTGAAGAACGAGCCTGAGATGTCTCGCGTGCTCCTCGGCTGATTTTGAGAAAACCAGAATATCATCAATGAAAATCACCACAAACTTGTCGAGAAAATGCCTGAAGATCCGGTGCATCATATCCATGAAAGCTGCAGGGGCATTAGTTAATCCAAACAGCATAACCACGAACTCGTAGTGCCCGTACCGAGTATTGAATCCTGTCTTAGGAATATCTTCTGCTCGGATTCGCAGCTGATAGTATCCCTGTCTTAAATCCAATTTTGAATAAACGTTGGAACCCTGAAGTATATCGAATAACTCCTCGATATGTGGGAGGGGATACTTGTTCTTAATAGTCATCCGGTTCAACTCCCGGTAATCGATGCACATTCTTAAAGTTCCGTCCTTTTTCTTTACAAATAAAACTGGTGCTCCCCAAGGTGAAGAACTCGGCCGAATGTAACCAACTTCCAACAATGCTTCCAGCTGAACTTTTAATTCCTTTAATTCTGCTGGAGTCATCCGGTATGGAGTCTTTGAATACGGCTCAGCATTCAGGAAAAGATCGACCACAAATTCGATCTCTCGCTCAGGAGGCAAAGAATCCAACTTTTCTGGAAATACCTCGGGAAACTCCTTTACCACTTCGGTGTCCTCTAATTTCACCTGATCCTTGGGCTTGTTCAGAATGTAAGCAATGAACCCTGTAGCCCCGTCTCTGACTAATTTCTGAGCTTCTAAAAAAGAAAGTAGAGGTACGGTCTTCGAAGTATAGCCCGTGGTAACCTCTGAACCCAACTGAACCTTCTTAGCCCGACAATCAACCGTAGCACAATGCCGGTATAACCATTCCATCCCCAATATATCCCCGTATCTCTCCATCGGCATAACAATAAAATCTATCAGAAACTCCCGGGCTTCAATCACCACTGGAACATCCCTGTAAACCTGATCCGTCTCTCGCCTACTACCGAAAGGAGTACTAACTAGATAGCGCACAGAAGTACACATAGCAGGCAAAGACAAAGTAATAGCAATAGAGTGCGCAAGAAAGGAGTGTGTAGCTCCTGGATCAAATAATGTATGGATGTTCGTGCCATGGATGCAAATAATACCTTCAACTACCACAGCGGGGTCTATCTCTGCATCCTGCTCCTCCCCAGCGAGTGCATAAGCTCGAGCTCTCACAAGTGGCCTCGGACCCGCAGGTGGCGGATCCCGACGATCCGGACAACTATCAACCAAGTGCTCGTCGCTCCCGCAGATCAAACATAAACCCAACCGGCGTCTGCAATTATCATAGTTGTGTGTAGGAAGCCCACAATATCTGCAGCCCGGTCTCTGAGGTGGCTGTGGTGGTGCTGGAGCTCTAGGACCTCTCGGTAACGGTTCCGTCGCCTTAAACTTCTTTCCGAAGTCCTTCTGTGCTGGAGGTGCAGAGTAAGTCATCGGCCTCTTTCCCAAGCTCGATCCCTGGCCTGTTCTCGAGCCCGAAGCCTGTCCAGCCCGCTGAGTAGCTCTCCTAGCAATATCTGAATCCTCGACTTTTAGAGCTTTGGCGGTAGCTTTGGCCCAAGTGCTGGTATTGGCTGCTTTCAGCGCCTCCTGAATATCTGGCCTGAGTCCCTGGACGAACTGCATCGCCTTGTGAAAGTCATCATTCGCTATGTTGGGTGCATAGCGAGAAAGTCTCTCGAACTCGGCGATATACTGCCCCACAGATCTGCCTCCCTGTTTCAGCTCGGTGAACTCCCTCAACCTGCGAGTACGGGAAGCTGGAGGAATATACTTGATTCTGAACTCCCGTACGAAGACCTCCCAAGTAATATCTGTCCCGGCTGCCTCCAAAACGATCTGAGTGCTCTCCCACCAAGAATAGGCCTCGCCCTGAATAAGAGTAAGTGTACATCGAGCCTTCTCCTGGGTGTCACAAGGGATAAGCTGTCAGATCCTCTCGATCTCCTTCAGCCACATCTCTGCCTGAATATCGTCGCCCTTGTAGAACTTTGGGGGACGCTGGTTCTGAAATTCTCGCAATATGGCAGAAATGGGGTTCTCCTGAAGTGCTACCGGTGCTGGCGGGGGTGGAGGAATCCTGTCTTGTAGCCTCTGATCAATTAGCCCCGCTACCGCGTTCATGAAATCCTGGGGCTGTGCCTGGGCAGGTGGAGGAGGTGGTGACCTCTCCCGACGATGATGTCGGCGATGATGATGTTGCCTATGTCTCGAGGCTCGGTCACTGGAGTGTCTGTCGTGCTCCATCCTGAAATCAGATCACTACACATGCGTGGCTTGATTAATAAATGCAAATGTGTGCATATAATTCAACAACGTTAATAAACACCCATTCAGGAAGAATCAAATAGCTCAAGTAAGGCAAAAATTCAAGTAATCAAGTAATTCAGTGAAATGCAGACTCTCAAGTATCAAATAATCCTATGGCGTGCGACCTAGACTGACTCGACACGACTCGAGGACCTCGGTTTTGCAACCGGGCTCTGATACCACCTGTAGATGTAGCACCCTAATCCCCAGGGCACCACATCCCCCGCACTATAGCCTCAATCCACGTATGAAATGGAAAGTCCATACATAAACCAAAACTATAGCGAACGGGTGACAAAAAAATGACGAGCTAGGCGGGACACTCTCCCCAACAAAACCAGAGCGAACATGATAATGAAAGCGGAAGCAATAAAATCATGCATACGTATAGGTACCATATTTACCGAATAGATACGTATAAATACCAACTTAACTATCAATACATTATCATCTCTTCATAATATACATACTTAAGTATCCAAAACGTGACAATACTAATCATAACAAAAGATACTAAAAGGGCTATACATGAAGGTACGGTACTAGACTCATGAAAATGCAAAACTCGACTGGACACCCTCCTAGCACGACCACGCGCTCAAGTACCTGAAAAGTGAAGTATCAGTCTACCGAAGACTGAGTGACGGGCAATAAATATATATATAACACACATCACATGCAAGGTGTAGCCCCGGGTGAAGACTTTGGAAATGAAAAGGAATATATATAATTCAAGAAACTTAGTCTTTGCCCGAGATTACAACCAATCACTTTAACATTTTAGCTTAACATTTCATGAACATGTGACCCCGGCGAGCAGGGGCGATTCTCCAACCTTTACACCAAAAGTGACAATACGTGCTTGCTTTATCAATTCAATACATGATCATGCAATTCCATTTAGTGCTCACATAGACAATTTCATGCTTGAAATCATGCGATAACCCGAAGATAACCCGACATGCCGGATTAATCCCCAGTCTCCTTCTTCCTCCGGTTGATAGCGAGTTTGCAAAGCTCGACTATCCACGACATGGTGTGTGTAGAGGACATGACCCTCTAGACACGGAACTCCTTCCACCACTAATCTCCTAGTGGCTTCTGGGGTGATCCCAACAATGTGAGGATAATTCAGGAGTTACCCGTCAGCCCTTGCTTTCCCGGTTGGCTCAAGAACTACCCTCGGGCCCACGTGCAATCATGTACTCACCAAACTTGCTTGAAATCATGACAATCAATACTTTCTTGCTTGAAATGTTTATAACTTTGAAAACGTTTATAATTATAATAGGTTTTGGCCGAAAATAGCACATAAGGGTGGTAGGGTTCTATAAACATAACCTAAAACCTCACCTTTTCTTGCAAAATATGACAAGGATATACTCTACTGAGCCTGCTCCTCGTCCACGCCCTCTTGACATGTGCAAACACGACGTGTATACGTGAGACAAGACCTAACATGGACCAAATATGACGAACGGCGGAAATGTATCGAGATGACGAAGAAAATGCAATGTGGCATGATAACATGTTGTTTCACTTCATAATAACACATATTATAGCAATTCGGGGTCAAAGAAATCGTCGGATCGAGGGGTCATTTTCGTAATTTTATGCAGTGAATTTTGTTCTGCAAGTCAGGTGGGAACGGCCGTTCCGGTCCCCTTTGAAAAATGGGAACGGTCGTTCCCGTAATCCCCAAAAGCGCACCAACGATTTCTTTTTCAAAAACGCGCCTTAGCTGGGAACGGCCCTTCCGGCACCAAGGCCAAAATGGGAACGGCCGTTCCCACGCTCGGCCTCCTTGTTTTAGTTTAAAAGAGGGGAACGCCCGTTCCCACAATGCCTTGAGGCTGGGAACGGTCGTTCCCAGTTCTGCAACTGAAGAAAAATAGAGCAGAACAGGGGAAGGTTACGGGAATGCAAACAAAACCACCCAAAATCCATTTTTGATCATCAAAGCCAAAGTTTTCTGGGAATATACATGCATATAGGTTCATATGATGATAAACTAACACTCTAAACACTTAAAACACAAAATACCATCAAGAATTCAAGTTTCAAGCTTATGATCAAACTTGATCCTTCATGCCAAATATCCAAGGATTCAAGCTATAACTCATGCCATAATTCATGAAATGATCACATAATCATGCTCCCAACTGCAATCAATCCATTTAACATTTAATCCTGAAACCCTAGCTTATACAAATATGATCAAACTCATCCATTCATGCAAACCAACCTTAAAGATGGAAAGAAATGAAGAAGATAGATGAAGATGATGATTAACTCCCAAAGCTTGGCAAAATTCTTGAGATTCTTGAGGAAAATGGTAAAATTCTCCTTCCTTTCTTTGTTTCTTGATACCGAGAGAGAGAGAGAGCAAAGTTGTTGGGAAATCTTTGATGAAATGAGATCATGGAAGCTAGGAGATGTTATTACGTGATTCATCCTCCTTGATTTTTGTGAAATATGGAAATTGCAATTTGATCCTAGAGCTTCAAACTTCCAAGGTATTCTTCGGTGCTCCGAGTGATTAATATATATGCCTTGTGAAAGCCACGCGGGTGACTTCACTCGGAGCACCGAAGAATACCTTGGAAGTTTGAAGTTTCTTGGGTCGTCTAATAGGATATTATAGAATGTTTGTGAAGGACCTCTCAAAGATTGTTGCTCCTTTGACCCGATTGACTACGAAAGAGGTGAAGTTTGAGTGGGATGAAGCATGTGAGAAAAGCTTCAATCCCTTGAAAGAGAAATTAACCACTGCCCCGGTCTTGACACTTCCCGAAGGCTCCAAGGACTATATCGTTTATACGGATGCATCAAAGGAAGGATTGGGTTATGTTCTGATGCAAAACGGGAAAGTGGTTGCTTATTCTTCTAGGAAGTTAAAGGAGCACGAGAAGAATTATCCCACTCATAACTTGGAGTTAGCCGTTGTGATCTTTGTACTCGGACAGTGGAGACATTACTTGTACAGCGTGCCTTTTGAGATCCTTATTGACCATAAGAGCCTCCAGTATTTATTCACTCAGAAGGATTTGAATATGAGGCAAAGGCGTTAGATGGAGTTTCTTGAAGACTATGAGTATACAATCAAGTACCATCCTGGTAAAGCTAATGTGGTCGCTAATGCACTTAGTAGGAAGGCTAGTGTGTCGAGTTTGGAAGTGGGTGAAGGTAGTGGAGTTGAGCCAATTGTCGTGAAAGCTCGTGTTGCCAACATCACCATACAACCGAATTTGAAGCACCGTTTGTTTGAAGCTCAGATTAGTGATCCGGGAGTTCAGAAGTTGGTTGCTAAGGTAAAAGCCGATCTGGAGTGTCCGTTTGGGTTGGAGAAAACTGTCCTTCTTCGTTTCAAGAACCGTGTGGTTATACCTGATGTGTTGAAACGGGTGTTGCTCAAGAAGGCTCACAAATCGGCTTACCGTATCCATCCCGGAGGAAAAAAGATGTACAAAGATCTTAAGCAATATTATTGGTGGAATGGATTAAAGAAGGATGTAGCCGAATATGTGAGATATTGTATGACCTGTCAGAAGGTTTAAACTGAGCATCAGAAATCCAGAGGTCTTCTACAGCCGTTACTTATTCCAGAGTGGAAGTGGTAGCAGGTGTCGATGGATTTTAT
The DNA here is from genome assembly GCA_037501455.1 of Lantana camara. NCBI lineage: Eukaryota > Viridiplantae > Streptophyta > Magnoliopsida > Lamiales > Verbenaceae > Lantana > Lantana camara. The sequence goes on from CM074864.1 coordinate 6,041,245, forward strand.
TTCCGGGTTGCCGAAAGTAAAGAGTGGTTATGATGGTATTTGGGTGATCGTGTACTGCCTGTCTAAGTCGTCACATTTTCTACTAGTCCGGATGTCTTTTAAGATCAGCAAGCTAGCCGAGTTGTACAACCGAGAGATCATTCGGTTTCATGGTATTCCGGTCAGCATACTGTCGGATAGAGATCCGAGGTTTACTTCGAGGTTATGGCAAGAGCTACAAGGTATTTTGGGTACGAAGCTCAAGTTTAGTACCGCGTCACACCCTCAAACGGATGGTCAATCCGAGAGATTGATCAAGTATCTCGAGGACTTGCTTCGAGCTTGTACTTTGGATTTTCAGACTTCTTGGGATCAACAACTACCCTTTATCGAGTTCGCATACAACAACAGTTACCAAGCCTCGATCGTTATGGCCCCGTATGAGTTACTTTATGGTCGGAAGTGTAGATCTCCGTTGTTCTTTGATTTAGAAGAGTAGAAATGGACTAAACAAGAAGGGTGAGAAGTTGGAGAAACCTTATTGACATGATTGAGAAAGTCCAATTGGTACAAAAACAGATGAAAACAGCTCAAGATAGACAGAAGAGCTACGCCGACCTTTGTTGAAGAGACCTTAAGTTTGAGGTAGGGGACCGTGTGTTCTTGAAGGCGTCCCCGCGCAAAGGATTTGCTCGGATTAGGAGGGGAGGCAAGCTTAACCCTCGTTACTTGGGTCCATTTATGATACTTGAGAAGATTGGTGAAATAGCGTATCGTTTGGACCTACCACCGAGCTTGACTGGGATTCATAATGTCTTCCATGTTTCTTAACTAAGGGAGTACTATCCCGGTGAGACCAAGATTCTCCCCGTTGAAGAAGTTGAAGAGGCCGACTTACAACCGGATTTAACTTTTGTCCAAAAGCTGGTGAAGATTGTAGACCACAAGTTTCAAGAGTTAAGAAACCGACAAATTCCCTTGGTAAAGGTTTTGTGGCGAAGTTATAAGACCGAGGAAACCACTCTGGAAACCGAGGATAAAATGAGGAAGTTTCATTCGCAATTGTTTCCACCCGAGCAATGAATCTGGGGGCCAGATTCTTTCAAGGGGGGAAGGTTGTGACGCCCCTTGTTGTAACGCCCCAACTTTCGGAAAGTCAGGTACGCTCGACACTTGTGAGTTTCGAGCGTTAGGATTTTATTTTATTATTTTCGTCTATTCAATTTCTACGTGTTATATTAATTTTATAAATTGCATTTCAAAATGTTTACGTGAAAATATGTGAAAACGTGTCAACTTGCGAATTATTGTATAATTGGAATTCAATTACTATATGGAATGATTGCCGAGTGTGATTTAATCGCTTAATTGTCCTTAATTGCTCATTTCCTTTTCTTTAAGGACTAAATTGCATGATTAACTCTTGGACTAAATTGGTCAATTCGTAAACTTTGCATCCTTAATTGCATGACTTGTATACTTAGAGGATTTAGTTGCAAATAGCATAGTTCCCTTGATATATTACGGTATATGCATTCCTTCTACATACTTCATTTCATTTCATCAAAATCATCTCCCATATTTGCTTCTTACCTCTACCGAGCTAAAACCATGGAGAGGCAAGGAGGAAATCATCATCTTCAAGCTAGAATTTGCTAAGGAATTTCATGATTCAAGCTCAAGCATCCATATTCATCATCTTCTTCCATTTATTTTCATTTCAAGGTATACATGATTATATATGTGATTTCTTGAGAATTTTATATGAAACTAGGGTTATGATTTATATGTAGTAACTTGCTCATATGATGTTAGAATTATGATTCTGAGCTCTAGGCTTGAAATTCATGCATAAATATTAAGAATTATGGAGTTATGTGCTAAGTTGAGATATGAGCTTGAATTGATGATTAAGGTATGAGATAAGTGTTTATGTTGGGTCTTTTGGTACCTAAAGCATGCAAGTATATTTCTCTTCATGAATTATAATGTTTGGAAGTGAATTTTGATGATTATGGTGGGATTTGATTGTGTTCGTGCTTCCCCTGTTCTTCTGCTCTATTCTCTGCATCTCCTGCGTAACGGGAACAACCCTTCCCGTTCCCAGTTGTTTTGGGGAACGGCCGTTCCCATGTTTGAATTGTGTGCATGGCGGCGAGGGCGGGAACGTCCCTTCCCGTTTTGGCTTGTAAGCCGGAACGGCCGTTCCCACCTTCGGGGAGCCACTTCGGGTAGCTAGGAACGGCCCTTCCCATTTTGAACTAAGGGCCGGAACGGCCGTTTCCAGACCCCTGGAGAGGCAGTAAAGTTTCTGCATAAATATGGAAATTCCAATTCCTTCTCTAATCATTTAATTAACCCTAACATGTTATTATATGATCAATTTCATGTCATAATATGAATATATCATGCTACATTGTTCATTCCATGATATCTCGTTACATGATTAAGTCGTGTGTCTTATTTGGTAACATTGATGAGTTATTGTCTCACAAGTACACCATGTCCTGTTTCTTGTCCAGTTATTCTCCCGGGACGGAGATTATGATCAACTAAGCACGTTCACGCATCCACGAGTCATCGTGTCGCCTGTCAGGTGAGGTTTAATTGCTAGTTACTTAGAACCCGTATAACTTTATGTGACTTTTGGGCCAAATGGTATAAATGTATATATTTATACGTGTTTCTAAACTCTCAAATCATGTTCTTTAAAAGTAAACCGTGTTCATTGAAAGTAAGTTATGTTCCTGAAAGCAAGTCGTGTATCGTGTTACAAGCAAGTCGTGTATCGTGTTACAAGCAAGCCATATATCGTGTTATCGTGTTACCGTGATCGTGTTTGGCGAATTATCATATATCGTGTATTATTGGCCCGAGGGTGAGTGTTTGAGCCAACCAGGAAAGCATAGGGCTGACGGGTAACTCACACACCTCTCTCAAACCGTGGAGATGCCCCCTGAATCCACCAGGAGGTTTGGTGGAGGAAGGAGTCCCGTACGTGGGAGTCATGTTCCCGACGTGCAACGTGATATCGTGGGTGGTTCGGGCCTTGCAAACCCACCACCATTGGAGAAAGGAGAATTTCGTGTTATTGATCGTGTGCACTATAATGACTCGTGTGGTAACCTATTTAAATGAAAATGTAATTCTTGTTCACTGTCAAGGTTGGTTGGAGATCGTGCATGCCCCCTGCCAGGGCCACTGATTGTTATAATAAACGTGATTATCGTGTTAAACTTGATAGTTGTAATCTCGGGCGAGTTTTATGTTATTCTTGCACTTATAGTATTTTAGTTACAAAACCTTACCCGAGGTTATAACTTGCATGTTATTTGCGCATATATGTATGTATGCCCCTCACTCAGTCTTTCATAGACTGACGTCTCCACCTTTCAGGTTCTTGCAGGTGCACGCTAGGCGGGAGTCGAGTCGTGTTAAGTCCAGTCCATGTAGTCGAGTCAATCATAGTGCATATTGTTTATCGTTGTTTAGAACTGTTATTATAGTTACTTGTTATTTATATTCGGAGATGATAATGTATTGATATGTAAAGCTAGAACATATTTTATTTTACTTGGCAATCAAGAAATGTCCTGACATGTTTAATAATTATAGTTGATAGTGAATAGTTTATGCTTCCGCTTTCACTCGTTGCATGTATACATTAATCCCGCCTAGCTTGTCATTTATTGCATTGTCACCCGTTCGCTATAGGTTAGTTCATGTACGGATTGCCCATTTCGTATGTGGATTGACCTATAGTGCGGGGGTGTGGCACCTCCACGTGTAAGGGGTGCTACACTTGTTCTCGTCTTCCAGGTATGCGCGCCACGTGGGTGATTTTCCGAGTGTTAGGATTATTTACCTATTTTATTTCCACTTTATTAGGCAAATTGTCAGATTTATTATCCAACTACTTATAATTGGACTTAATTGCATTAATATAACATAAGTGATTAATTGTAACATATATATCATATTATACTTAACTTCTTATTCTATAATATATATATATATATATATATATATATATGCAACCACTTGATCTCTACATTTCATATTTTCACATATACCCTTGTAGCATTCATCTCTAACTTGTAAATAATATGGCCATAAGGACTTAAGTGCAATTAATTATATACATACAAGACTTATACTTTATATCATATATCATATACATTTTTCACCTTACATTACATTCATCTCTCATTCCATAACATAAACAATAACACACATCTCTTCTCACCTTGGGGCTCGATTTCAAGAGGAAGAAGGAGGATTCATCGTGACTTCACTCGGAGCTCGTTGCATCATCATCATCACTTTCTCCATCCTCTCTTTTCTTCATTTCTTGAATAGGTTTGTATATATGTGTATATGATTATATATGTATGTGTGTGAATTGTATGTAAGTTGGGGATTTTGTGAATTTAAGCTTAATATATTGCTCCTAGGTGTATATATGCATGAATATATGTTCATTTGTAGAATTCTTCCATGTAATCTTGGTTGGTTGGTTGAATATGGAATATGTAATAAATGAGGATTTATATGTTTAATATATGATGATCTAAGCATGTTATTATGATTCATTTGATGCCTAATTAAAGTATTTGTATGTATGCATGTTACAAGTTATTGTTTCAACTTGGGAGTGATTTTGTGTTGATTTGTTAAGGTTTCAAAACTGACCTGTTGCTGCCCTGTTTCTTTAGCAGAGGTTCCCGATCAGGACCTCTTTTAGTTCAAAAACAATATTGGCCGGGAACCTATGTCAGGGGGTTTGGCTGAGCACCAATCCCAGCTGAGATCCTTTTTAGACCAAAACCATTCCCGACCGGGATAGTTATGCAGGGATGCTGCTATGGAGGTGTCCCGAACGGGATCCCATTTCAGCTAAAAACAGTCCTGGCTGGGATTGACCACTGGGGGCATAACTTGTGTAATTTTCATACTTTTCGTTATATGGCTCGTTTACTTGGTCCTTGGGATACTAATTATGCACATGGACATTTATAATAATTATTAGCATCATCACCTCATGTCATATCATCTCATGAACATGTCGTTCGTCGAATACTTGGTTCATGGAGTCGAGTCTTTCTTTAGTTATTCCTTTTCTTGTACAGAGGTCGGTCCAGGACTCGAGGAACAGGTCCCTTAGCTCGCTTTCCTTTTTTCTTTTCAAGGTGAGGTTTTCTTTATGTATTTAAAAGCTATATATCCCAATGTGACTATTTCGGCCAAAACTTATAATATACATATAGTTTTTCCAAAATGTAAATGTTTTACAAAGGAGCCCTTCCTTTAATTGTAACCTACCAACCGTACTGTTTTGGTGAGATATTGCACTGTATTGATTAGGGCCCAAGGGGAAACGTAGGATTGGCGACCGGAACAGCACCGGGCCGTCGAAAAGAACCTTTGCACGTAGTATCCATTGGGAATACCTTCGCACGACCTAGGAGACTGGAAGGTGGGGAATTCCTGAGCCGGAGGTTCTCATACCATCGAAGGAGCGGGTAGGAGTCATGAGCCCCCGTCTCACACTGTACTGAGGTGGTTCGGGCCTTACAAACCCGACCGCCGACCCATGGAAGAAGGACGGATATTGTATTACTGTTTAGCTGATTGATTGATACTGAACTTGCATGATCACCTCACACCTTAATTAATCACTATACACTGTCGGAGTTTGGATGGAGATTACCCCCTCGCTGGGTTACTGATTGCCTAATGAATTATTGTAATTAAAATGATGCTTGTAATGCCGAGTATTGCCTCCTTTCCCAAACTATCCACTTGGATGATTGACAAAACTTTACTCGGGATTACAAGTTGCATGCTACGTGTGGTATATATATATATAAACCCCTCACTTAGTCTTCACAGACTAACCCCTCCTCACTTTCAGCCTTTACAGGTCTCGCTAGGTGGGGATATATAGTCTGTCGAGTCTTTATTTTGTAGCCTAGCTTGAGCATGCCTAGTTGTTGCATACTTATATTATTTTGGGGATTGTATATTACTACTTTGGATGTTGATGCTTGTAGACCGTGGTAGCCATAGATGATAGTTGAATATCTTGTTCTCTACCTGAAACTATTATTATTGATTCCACTTTTTAATCTATTGCATTGTCCCTTACTTGATTGTTGGTTAAGGGTTAGCCTAGCTTAGCTACGGTTCTTTTATTTGTCTCCCGTTCGCCACTTATTTAGTTCATGTATGGATTTCTATTTTATATGTGGTTGGACTCTTGGTGCGTGGGATGTAGTGCCTATCGACCCGGGTGCTACATTATGTTAGGGTGTTTGCAAACTCTAGTAGGAGTTAAAGTAGAAATGGAAGCTGTAAAAATTCGCAATACTAAAAATAGTAAGTGTAAAAGTGACAAGAAAAAAAATAATAAGAAAAAGTATAATTTATTTTGCATTTATAGAAAAAAATTGATCATCAATTTTAACTTTTATAAAGTTACTAATTTATCATGAAATACTTTAAAATGTTTTTGGGTGTTATAATATGATGTAAGTGATGGTGTCTGATTCTGCGAGGGTCAAACTCCGGTCACTTTCTATTTAGTTGAGGTGGGGAAACAAAGGATGCAGCTCAAGGTGGTTCGCCGGAAAAGCTGAGGTCTCTACCTGCTAGGACAAACACCAAGAAAGTTAGAAGGCCAAGCTGGGGAACTGGGAGTGATTCCCAGTTTTGCTCTCCAATGCCCAAGTCAGATAATGTCTTTAAGAAGATGAAGTGGAAAGCAAATGCAGAATTTCAGTAAGTATTGCTTGTTTACAGTGGAGAAAAAGACATTGTCTATTTATAGTTGAGGGTTGGGGACCCTTTGGTAATTTGCCCCTTGTGGTCCTACCTAATTGTTACCCTAACACGTGGCGCGACGAGAGAAACCTAAGCGGAATCTTCTGCAAAACGTTGGCGAAAAGGTAGTGCGGGCAACAGTACCAGGTGTGCGGGCGAGTACGGGGTGTCAGAGAGCCGTTTTAGGGGTTGGTAACGAGGGCCAAAAGCGTGCTTGTGTCAACCAAGATAGATGGGTCTGGGGATCCGCATGGGGATCAGCGCCCAAGCGGTGTAACGAGGGGGAGTTGAGTCCCCTTAGTTTGCTGTCGTATGGAAGTTTATCCGAGGAGCGGTAATGCTCGTGGATGGCTCCCTTAGAGCAATGGAGATGCGCATTGCAATGGAGGAGGGGCTCATTATTGAGTCTCGGGTGGTCATGTGTTTCATGATTATGATGACATGCTTTATGCGTGACTTTTGATCAGCGAGGGCCTTGGTCGCTCGTAGGGACTTATTTGGGGACCGTCAAACCCACTTGTCAAGCGTTAACTGTGCTACGTGTCCAATCGTGGCCAAGCGTAATTTGACCCCATTAGTAAGTATTATACTAAATATAAATTAATTATTATAAATTTATTATAATTTTGCATAAAATTATTTATAATTAATCAAATATAGAATTATTATATATATTTTTTTATTTATAAATTTATAAATTTTGAGAAAAGAGAAAATATTTACCTGATGCTTATAGATTTTTTAGCTATGAGATTTTTTGATATTGCGAAATTCTATTTGGAGTTTAAAAGAAAAAAAGAGTATAAAAAAAATATAATGAACATATAAAACTCTAAAATTTCATTTATATCTAAAAGTTTAATTTAAGAATATTAATATTTTAGTAAGAATATTATTGTCAAAACAGAATTTTAATAAATGTAAAGAATCCTATAATTTATAAGTAGAATGCAAAAGCGTGTCGCCAAAAGCATAAGAGCTTATTTTTAAGGCTTATTTTAAAATTCACAAACACTCTCCCAATATTTATCAATTTCAAAACACATCGTCAGAGATGATTAGATGAATGTATTAAGTATAAATAAAAAATTATAGAGAATAATTGTAAAACAAATATTTTAAATAAAATATTTCTTTTTTAATATGAATTTTTAGGCTAATGGTAAACGAAATATTTTAAATAAAATATTTTATCTATTAATAATATATCTCATAGGATTATCTATTACAAGGAAATGAGGTATTAATAAGCAAACTCCCACAAAATAACCTAATGAACAATAATTTTTTTCCCCAAAACGCAAACGGCAAAAAAATACATTTTTGGGCCATTATTTAACGAATGACCCCAAAATTACAATTTTTTGAAAATAATAGGACTACATATGTCTAATTTCAAAAAAATGGAACTAAAATTGCAAAATGCCTAATTTTATAAGACCAAAAATGTAATTTTCTCTGTTTTTTAATAACCTGTCTTTTTGTTTTTTTTTTTTTTGTTTTTGACGGGAAACGGAAGACAATTACAACGAATTTAAATCTCCCATAAGCGAATCCCTAGCAACATCAGGGAGCTCATCGTCCCCATCAGAATTAAGCCCCAAGTGGGCAAATGAATGGGCCACACTATTGTCGTCGCACCGCACAAAACTGAAGCAAATAGAAGAAACCCGAGGATTTTTCATAAATAATATTTAAATTAAACCGGATTCATAAAGTGTTATTGAAAGTGGACGGGTTAAAATTTTGTTATAGAACGCCAAATGGTTTGGCGTTCTTTCATTTTTTTATTATTTTTTTAACGGGGTCGCCATATAATATGGCAACCCAATAAAAAAAAAAAAAAATTTAATATTTTAATTAAGGTTGCCATATGGTATGGCAACCGGATGAATTTTTTTTAATATTTTATTAAAGGTCGCCATATGATATGGCGACCACATTAATTTTTTTTTTTTTTTTTTAATATTCTAATGACTTTAGGTTAGTTTGTAAATTAATTTTGGAATCTGGCATAAAGAACAAAGAGCACAAATGATGAGAGATTTTCAAGAATAATATTATTTTTACTCCGATTTAATAAAATAATATCGCTTTGAGGAGTATTAAAATTTTAATACAAGTCACGGGTGAGATCCGAATCCCGTAGCTCAAGTTATAGCTAAAAAACGAATCAAATAGGGTCATATGGACTAAAATTTGCTTCGTCGGAGGTTTAAACGGCATCGAAAAAATATGAGGTTTGTTTCATTGGATCCGAATCGTCAAAACGAGTCCAACGGAAAAGAGGAATTCAAATCCGAATCCCGTAGCTCAAGTTATAGCTAAAAAACGAATCAAATAGGGTAACCTTAGTTCGAATAGTTTGAATAGGGTAACCTTGGTCCATATGACATATTTACCGTATTTGATTCGTTTTTTAGCTATAACTTGAGCTACGAGATTCGGATTTGAATTCCTCTTTTCCGTTGGACTCGTTTTGACGATTCAGATCCAATGAAACAAACCTCATATTTTTTCGATGCCGTTTAAACCTCCGACGAAGCAAATTTTAGTCCATATGACCCTATTTGATTCGTTTTTTAGCTATAACTTGAGCTACGGGATTCGGATCTCACCCGTGACTTGTATTAAAATTTTAATACTCCTCAAAGCGATATTATTTTATTAAATCGGAGTAAAAATAATATTATTCTTGAAAATCTCTCATCATTTGTGCTCTTTGTTCTTTATGCCAGATTCCAAAATTAATTTACAAACTAACCTAAAGTCATTAGAATATTAAAAAAAAAAAAAAAATTAATGTGGTCGCCATATCATATGGCGACCTTTAATAAAATATTAAAAAAAATTCATCCGGTTGCCATACCATATGGCAACCTTAATTAAAATATTAAATTTTTTTTTTTTTTTCATTGGGTTGCCATATTATATGGCGACCCCGTTAAAAAAATAATAAAAAAATGAAAGAACGCCAAACCATTTGGCGTTCTATAACAAAATTTTAACCCGTCCACTTTCAATAACACTTTATGAATCCGGTTTAATTTAAATATTATTTATGAAAAATCCTCGAAGAAACCCGGTTAAGTGCCTCCTTGATATCAGCTATGATCGGGCCCATCACTGACCAATCCTCCTACTAATCTTGTAGCTTGCGTATCTAATTTAGGCAATCTCCTTCTAGGATCACCGGACCGAGGCCTCTCTGTTGTACCAATGCAGCAACTTCCATCATCGCCATTCCTTCCACCAACTCAGCTGTGAAAGAACCTTTGAACCTTCTGCTCCGCCATCCGACACACGCCCCTAAGTGATTCCGAGCAACAACTCTGCAGCCTACCTCACCCGAAGCCTCAAACACTACCGCATCTGCATTCACCTTGATCCACCCTGCCGGTGGAGCTGTCCAGTTCAACTGCAAGCTGGGAATCTCAGCTGAAGTTTCTGCCACATTCCCAATTCTGCCAGTGTCAAAAAAATTCCTGGCAAACATAGCTAGTGAGCAAGCATCCATACTCTCATTCTCTGCCCACTCTTTTAATAACGTGTCTTTTTGTTAGTAGTTGAATTTTTAGGATATTAATGGTAAAAGAAATATTTTAAATAAAATATTTTATCTATTAAGAATATATCTCTTTTATTAGTAATTAAATTTTGTTGACTCCACCGGACAATAATTTTGGAGTTGGAACATAATAAATTTATATAAATTAGAAAAATAAAAAAATAGATCTATAAAAATAAAGGGGGAATTTGAGAAAACTCCCCAATTGTATAGGTAATTTTTAGTTTACTCCCCAGGTCTAAAAAAATTTTAGTTCACTCCCCAATTCACATGCATAATTTTAGTTAGCTCCCCAATTTTGGGGGCAGATACCACATATGGCGATTTAGATACACCATATGACGAATTAGGTACACGATTCTTGAGTTTATCTAAATCGTCATATGTGGTATCTAAATCGTCATATGGTGTATCTAAATCGCCATATGTGGTATCTGCTCCCAAAATTGGGGAGCTAACTCAAATTATGCATGTGAATTGGGGAGTGAACTAAAATTTTTTTAGAACTGGGGAGCAAACTAAAAATTTTTCAACTCATGGGGAGTTTTCTCAAAATTTCCCAAAAATAAATTTACCTGGTTAATGAATACTCATCAAATCTATTTTTTTTTTTTTTTCTCTTGTATTTTGTGTTATACCTTGTATTGATCTAAACTCCTCCTTATATAGACCGGAGTCCTAGAGTTCACTTTCTTCTCTAAAAAAAATTAATAATCCTATAAACGCTGAGTTTTAGTTGAATGTAAAAAGTTAATTTTATTAATAATATTATCTAGACCGAATTCAAAAATCTTATAATATATAACCAAAGACAAAAATATGAAATTACTTAAAATAAACATTTATTCCATACACTATCTTACACAATAACTAAATAAGTTAAATATTACACAATAAGTCAAATATGCGTTTACTTTCACCTCGTATCATGTGCGGGTATCATGTCCGGATATTATTTGCATCCATAGGATCTAATCTGACCATTTTGTTTTCTTAGTAATTTTCTATACCCTTGTCGGTTAGTATCTAATATCTTAAACCTTTAACAGGGCAGTTTAGTATTTCCTGAAATATACTACGTAGGCAGTGACATAACCTCGTACTGTTCCAGTCTTCCGGAATCCAGAGACCTCCACAGTCCCCATCCTTCTCTATATATACTAACCAATTTCTCTACATTTCTTCGACAAATCTACACTAGATTTACACAAATTCTCCAGAAAAATGGCGTCAGGCAAAGTGATTCTGCTAGATGTGTACATTAGCATGTTTGGTATGAGGGCTAGGCTAGCATTAGCTGAAAAGGGGGTTGAGTACGAATACAGAGAGGAGGATCTTTCTAACAAAAGCCAGCTATTGCTTGAGACGAACCCGGTACACAAGAAAATTCCGGTTCTTGTTCACGATGGAAAACCCATTTGTGAATCGCTCATAATTGTTCAGTATATTGATGAGGTGTGGAAGGATAAATCTCCATTGTTGCCTTCGGACCCTTATCAGAGAGCTCAAGCTAGGTTCTGGGCCGATTACAGTGACAAAAAGGTACATTTTATTTTTGTTTTGTTTTGGGATTCGATTTTTGTTGAATCGTCTAGATCTCAGTACATAGTATTTTGATTTATATAGTCCCCATCTTTTGGACCAGATGAAATAGATTGAAAGATCACAATGGAAATGCTACTATGTTTGCTACTATTCCTTATCCTCCTGTTCTTTGTTTTTTCATAACATATTTGCTACTATGTTATGATACAAATAATTTTGATTCTCATGACTTTCTGATTATTTTGTTTACAATTGCCGTATGATTAGATACACGATGCTGGAAGAACAATATGGAGGACGAAAGGTGAAGAGCAAGAAAAAGGGAAGAAAGATTTAATAGAGGCGCTTAAGGTGTTAGAAGGAGAGCTCGGAGACAAACCTTACTTTGGTGGTGACAATTTTGGCTTCCTTGATGTTGCCATAATCCCTTATTACAGTTGGTTTGAGGCTTATGAGGCATGTGGAAACTTCAAGATTGAAGGGCATTGCCCCAAATTTATTGAATGGGCTAAAAGATGCATGGAGAAGTCGACTGTGTCCAAATCTTTGGGCTATCCTAAGAAGGTTTGTGATATTGTGTTGGGTATGAGGAAAAAAGTACTCGGCGAATAGGCAATCTATATATATATATATATATATATATCTCTGTGTGTGTGTGTGTGTGTGTGTAGGTTGTGGTTGTGTTTGTGGTTTTGGCTTATGATTTGTTGAGTGGCGTTTGATAGAATAAAGACGTTTTCTTCTTATGCGGATTGGAGTGGTGATGTGGTTTACTGGTATTGTGAACTACATGTACGCCAGACTACATTGAAAATAAATGTGTGTTTCTTGTAGTGTTTTTTGTGGTTTCTTGCCATGGGAGCGTTGTTTGTCTAAAATATATATTGAGGTAGAGTAATTAATGTTAGAAATGGATTGGGGCGGTATCTTTTAAGTAGAACTGAGATAAAGAGTGGAAGCAGAAGGAATTTAGAGTGGTTGACTCACTACAATTGCGAACTTATAAATTGAGTGAGTTAGTCTATCATCTAAGATTGTTGAACTTAGGTTAGAAAAGAGATTTTATTAAAGATAAGATAATATACAGTACAACACAATTGGAATGTCCGATATCGGTACCACTAGGGGTGGGCACCGGGATCGGGATTTTTGGGGCCCGTCCCATCCGGGTCGGGATTTTCCCGAACGGGATTGGAAATTTGGGGAAAAAAAAATTTGAGAAAAATATTTTTTAGATTTTTGGGAAATTCGGGGTTCCGAAAAACCCGATTATAAATTAATATATATATATATATAAGAGGTTTTTTATCAACAAATAAGCAAAAGCAAATTAGCAATTTTTTCCGCAAGTCCGTCAATAATTGCAAGTGTACAACTCAGTAATTCACAATTACTCAAGTCAGGAATTGATAAATTTATTTTAAGATTAAAATGGTTATTTATTTGTTTTACGGGAAATTTCCAAAAAATCTCCAAATGAGAACTCAAATTCCTCTTTACTCCCCACTTTCAAAAAAGTTCCTCTGAACTCCCCAGATGAAAATCAAAGTTCCTCTTTACCCCCCGTTTTTTTGGAAGGTTGTATAAAAATTCAAGAATTGTGTACCCGAACCCCGAAATCACGTACTTAAATGTCCAAAAGATGTATTTGTCCAAATGATGTATTTGTCTCCAAATACATCATTTGGGCATTTAAGTACGTGATTTCGGGGTTCGGGTACGCGATTCTTGAATTTTTACACAACTATGGGGAGTTAAAAGGAATTTGGTCTGTCATCTAGGGAGCAAATGGAAACTTTTTTAAAAATGGGGAGTTAAAGGGAATTTTTTCAACTTTTAGGTATTATTCATAGAAAACCCCGTTGTTTTATTTGTATAAAATTGATACATGTAATAAATTTTAGAATTTTATTTGTTTTATTTGAATAATCACAATTAAACTAAATCAGACCTAATTATAATTATATAACTTAAAAAAAAAAAAAAGAAGAAAAAATATTTCGGGATATCTCGATCCCGATCCCATTACATTATCGGGACGGGACCAGAAATACAAAATACCACCTCGATCCCGAAATTCCAAATCCTGAAAATCTCGAATCCCGAAAATCTCGTCCCGAGCCTACCCCTAGGTACAACCATGAAGTCCCATTGAAATGTCCGCTAATAATTATATCAAAGGTCAAGTCTCATTTGAACGGCTAGTACCTATAATAACTGCGATCAAATTTCAGGATTTAATTTCATTTTCAATTTTACTCACTATGAGAACTTTCATTTTCAATTTTACTCTTTTAAATAACAAATCTAACACTATGAGAACTCCATGATTTCAATGTGCTTCCAACCGTTAATGCAACTTAGGAGAAAAGTGGGAAAAAATATATACAATGAGTGGGTCAAAATAATCAAACAAAGTCTCATTAAATAAAGCTCAATATAGTTGTTGGAGACAATTTCCCTTTTTGAATATTTGAATTTCAAATTGTATTCTAATTGTCATCTACTTTCCTTCTTCATAAAATCTGCAATAAAAACTTGAAATAGTAACTGAACGGTAACATGAAAAAATATAAAATTAGTTCAAGCCTTTCATTAAAATTTGTATTTTTTTTATAGCCTTTAAAACATATAAACCCGAATTTGTCCCGCTGAGATCTAGGGCTAACAATCTCCCTCCTTTTGAAGATGTCAAAAAGATGTTTTCTATCAAGGTGATATGTGACCGTGGCGGATGCTTTCCTCTGAAAATGACCTCTGTTCTCCATTGAGAATTTTGCTCCTTGTAATAGGGGTCGGATTTTCTCGCAAAGTGTTAGGGGTCGGATTTTCTCGCAAGTTTCAGGTTTATAAAACAATATATGTATGCTAGCTTATATGGACAATTGTAGCACATAAGATGTCGATCCCACAAGAAAGAAAAAAAATCAAACAATCTTTAGCACCCCAATACGTAAGGACGCCACACCCCCGCACTATAGGTCAATCCACATACAAAACGAGTAATCCGCACGTGAACCAACCTATAGAGAACGGGTGACAATGCAAATGAATTGACAAACTAGGTGGGACTATTTCATAATCAATAACCACAATGCATAATAAATAAGCGGAAGCATGTCATACTATCGATCAACTATCAAGTAATTCATGTTTGGATTTTACATATCAATACATTATCATCTCCTAAATACATAACAAGTAACATTAATAATAATTCCTTTGAAATGATAAACAAATAAATGCACCGTGCGGCTGCGTATATAAAGACTCGATTTAGCTTGATTCCTGCCCAGAATGTACCTGCAAGAACACTGCATGTATATCAATTTCATGAATGACTCCATCACTCCCGCAGATCCTGTCACTCTAATAACACCACCACTTCAATCACCCCAATCACTCCATCACTCAAATTACTCCATCACTCCAATCACGATAACACGATAATGGGAAGGTAGCGAGCCTTCACCATTCATGATAACACGATAACATGATACCCGCAGCGTTAGGATTCTAGAGGTGGCTCCTATGGGTTCAGGAGGTGGCTCCCACACATGTAGCACTTTGCCCCGCAGGTTCAAGAGGTGGCTCCCATGTGCATAGCACGCTGTCCCGTATAGCACTTAGCTCCTGCGGTTGACGAGCGGTACACGGTAACACGATAATCACGAGCCACGCATTGCTTTGCATGATCATGACATTAACACGATAATCATGGTACGCGGATTGCTTTGCACGACTATGATAGTAATCAAGCTACACGCATTGCTTTACATGGGCCTGACTTGCTTGCTAACAGGTGACATGACGATTCATGAATGCATGAATGTGCTCATTGATTCCAATCTCTGCTCGGTAGAACAACTGGACAAGAAATAGAAACATTTGTGCCCTCATTAGACCATAAATTGATAACGTTACCATAATGTAACACATGGCATAATCATGTAACGAGGTAACATGCATTAACAAATGTAGTATGATACAATCATATTCTTGCATGTAATTGATCATATAATAACATGTGTAGGTCATTTAAATGATTAAAGAAGGAATTGAAATTGTTAAGTTTGTAGAGAATGTTTTTGTCCCTCCAGAGGCCTGGGAACGGCCGTTCCGGGTTTTAGCATAAATTGGGAAGGGCAGTTCCCAGCCTCCCGATACTGTGCCCCGAAGATGGGAACGGCCGTTCCGGCTTAAGAGCCAAAATGGGAAGGGCCGTTCCCGTCCTCGCCGCCCTGCATATGATTTAAACCTATGATGCACGGATACGGATACGGCGACACGGACACGACACGACATGGATACGACGACACGGATTTTTCCTTGAATTTCCCACGTGAGGAGTGTCCGACACGACACGACACGGCAAAATGATATTTTTAGGAGTGTCTGTACATCATAGATTTAAACGTGGGAATGGTCGTTCCCCAAATACAAAGGGAACGGGAAAGGCCGTTCCCGTGACGCAGCAATTACAGAAACAGAGGATGAAAATAAGGGAAACACGAATCAACCTCAAATCCATCATAACTCATGTAATTCAATCTCTAAAAGCATGATTTCATGAAAAGGGATATGTATACATGCTTATAACACAATAAAACTAATATAAACGTTCATATCAAGCTTGATCATCAAGAATTTTCACTTCAAGTTCATATGTATAACTTCATCATAGAACTCCAAAATTCTCAAGATTTATTCATAGAATTCTAGTCTAAAGCTTGTAATCATGCTTCTAACATCATATACACAAGTTAGTGCAATCAACTCCTAACCCTAGCTTCAAGAATTATTATCATGAAATCCTACATATTACCTTGAGTGAAAAGAGTGAGATGAAGAAGATGAAGATGGTGATCAAGCTTCAAAGCTTGAAATATTTCTTGGAATTCTTGATGAAAAGGATGAAATCTCTTCTTTTCTCTTTCCATGGAAGAACCGAGACACCAAGGAGGCAAAGTTTGTATGTAATATGAAAATGAAAAATGAATGAAGGATGCTTCTAGGTGATTCATCTCTTATAATTGATGAATTAATTCAATTTCCAATCAAGTCCCTCAAATTAAATGAGTTATGCAATTAAGGATATGAAGTTTAGAGAATGATCAATTAAGGACATTTAAACAATTAAGGCATGTTCGGGAATTAATTCACGTAACAATTAAATTCAATATATAAAATAATGCTCAAATTGATACATATTTCACGTAATCACATTGAAATATAATTTATACAATTTGTCACGAATTATAAGAATTTAATAAACAAAAGAATTAAAAATAATCCTAATTCTTGGAAAATTCACACATGTCGTGCGTACCTGGAAAGCCGAAAATTGAGGTGTTACACAATCGTTCAGTATATTCGCCAATCGATAGACCAAACAGAGAATTATATAATTAAGGTAAGTGATATTAAGGCAGTAAATCGAATAAAGAAGGATAAAATCAATAATAAAGCAACAAGTCAGGAAATCAAATACTGAAGGTAAATATCAATTGTAAAACAGTAGCCATGGGAGTGATGTAATGCAATATCTAAGTCTGAATCTATGTTGTATGAGTACTCATGTTTCCACAATCCTAATCACTTATATATATGCAAGTTTCTCTCGAAGTCAAATACGTGTGCATAATTAAGTGTAACAACCACTCTTGCGGTCAGCTCTCACCTTAACTAAACCGATCAAATAAGATTAGTGTATCAATAGCAGTGACTCGGCTTATACTATTTAACCTGATTGCTCATAAAAAGACTGAATTACTTCGTATCTTTAATTTTAAGTGTATGAATTTGCAGTTCAAACTTACAAATAAGTTCTCGCTTAGCAAGCAAATTTTAGAATCATGTCAAAGGTGATCAACCTCTAACATGCATTTAGAACACAAAATTTATAACATAAAAGCCTTTACGAGTTCACATAAGCATATACTCAAAACATATCAACTAACACGTTTATCATCCTCTTAACTAAAGGACATTAGCTACTCATGCTAAAAGAAACAATGTAAATAACGAAAAAAACAGAATTCATGAAGTAAACTAAAATAATTGTTCTTCAAGGGAAAAACTAGAAAATAGAAGAAAAGTGGAGTCTTCTTCTTCTCCTTCGTCTTCACGACTCTTGATACAGACGGCACTTACTCCTTGACTTCGACTCCCTTCACCACCGACGACCACAGACGGAGCTAGGGGGCATGGGGTGGCCCACTTCCCTCTTAAATTTTGAAAATTTTAAATTTTTTATATATATTTTCGGAATATTTACAATTTTACCCCCCAAATTAAAAATTTTGTCCCCTTTATTTTTGTTATTTCAATTTTTATCCCCCTTTATATCAAATCCTGGCTCCGTCTTTGCCGATGACATACACCTCTTCTCAAATGTTAACGTCTTTTATATAGGAGTGTAATCCTAAGACAACGTTGATAGCTTTGACAATAAGTAACACCAACTAAAAATTCTCAAGGATTGTCTGAGTATCGCACGTGATTCTCAAGAGATGGAATCGAGCAATTAAAGACATTGATTTTGAAATTTTATTTATATGAGTGAATGAATATTAAACTAGTTCAAGAATCAATTTTAATTTTTATCAAGTTACTAAATTACTCATAAAATTTCTAAATCATTTTGGTTATTATAATATTGAAATAATATATTCATATAAAAATTAATCTAAAATTATTATATTTTAAAATATTATTATTTATAAGGGCAAATTACACCAAGGTCCCCTGAGGTTTGGCATAATTAGAAATTAATCCCTCCACTTCTGGAAATTACGGATTAGTCCCTATAAATACTGTTTCAATTGAGGTCCCTAGACGCGGTTAGGGTTCCGTTAATTTTGACAGGACTTCATTGTTGATGTGATTTAGTTAAGGGGTCGTTTTGTAAGAAAATTCATAGTTCAGGGACTTTTTTGTAATATTTTTCAAAAATTCAAATGTCAAAATTAACGGAACCCTAACGGCATCTAGGGACCTCAATTGAAACAGTATTTATGGGGACTAATCCATATTTCCAAAAGTGGAGGGATTATTTTGTAATTATGCCAAACCTCAGGGGACCTTGGTGTGAACATGGTATTTGGGGAAGATCTTCATTGTATTCATTGTGAATCGTATAATTTTCGTATGAAAAAAAGTACAAGAGTACTAGATATATAACAAATTGTACAAGGAACAAATCCCTACAAATCAGACCCTGTCTCTACCAATTAGGGATATAGTCAACCGTTCCATATATAGGTGATATCCAACACTCCCCCTCAAGTTAAGTGATGGAGTCACCAATCCTTAACTTGCTTAACGCCATTTGAAATATCTGACCGGTGACTGCTTTGGTCAGTGTATCCGCCAATTGATCTTCTGACCTGACAAACGGAATCATGATAGTGCCATTCTCCAGTTTCTCCTTAATGAAGTGTCGATCTACTTTCACATGTTTCGTCCTATCATGCTGAACGGGATTTGCCGAGATGCTGATAGTAGCTCTGTTATCACACTTTAGAGGACTCGGTCCTAAGGGAGCTAAGACAATCTCAGTCATTAGCTTCCTTAGCCAAATTAGCTCAGCCACCACTTTCGCTATACCCCTGAACTCTGCTTTTGTGCTAGATAAAGCCACAACCTTCTGCTTTTTGCTTCGCCAAGTTACCACATTCCCTCCAACAACTGTAAAGTATCCAGAAGTGGATCTTCTGTCATTTAGGTTTCTCGCCCAATCTGCATCAATATAGGCTTCAATGTCAAGATGGCCATGTCTGTCAAACATGATTCCTGTTCCACTAGTCCTTTTCAGATATTGGATGATTCATATCACTGCTTCCATATGTTGTCTTTGTGGTTGATGCATGAATTGGCTTACAATCCCCACCGCATAAGTAATATCAGGTCTCGTATGAGACAAATAGATGAGTTTACCAACCAGGCGTTGGTACCGTTCTTTCTCAGCTGGTTTCCCACTTTCTCCTAGTTTCAGTTGGTGATTCACCTGTATCGGAGTATCAACTGGTTTGCAATCCAACATACCAGTTTCTACTAACAAATCGAGGACATACTTTTTTTGTGAAATGAAGATGCCTCTTTACCGTGGAACTTCAATCCTTAGGAAATACTTTAATCCTCCAAGGTCCTTCATTTCAAACTCTTTGAAGAGATTCCCCCTGAGTTGATTTATTTCTTCCATATTGCTCCCCGTTATGATCATGTCATCCACATAGATAATCAGGCATGTGATCAATTCTCCTTGTTGCTTCAAAAACAGAGTATGGTCTGAGTTGCTCTGAACATACCCATAGCGTTGCATCGCCAATGTGAACCTGCCAAACTATGCCCGAGGTGATTGTTTTAATCCATATAAAGCCTTACGAAGTTTGCAGACTTCATCTTTCCCAAATTACCCTGTAAACCCTGGAGGGGGTTCCATATACACTTCCTCTGATAAGTCACCATGCAGGAAGGCGTTCTTCACATCGTAACTGGTGAAGGGGCCAATCCTTATTAGCAGCAACTGAAAGTAACACTCGCACTATGTCTAACTTCGCCACTGGAGAGAAGGTTGATGGAAAACAGTAGAGCTAAAGCAGCGGAAGTTTAAAAATTTTTCAAAAAGGGATCGTAATCTCGCAATGTTCGTTTCAAAACTAAGTGGGATATCAAGAAACTTACAACAATTGAAACTTTCTTGAAACGTTTTGAGCCACCCTCAAATGTTCTTCATACGGCATGAATCCACGTTTCTTGATCGATTCTTTCTTCAAGATTCCAAAGTAGAAATCCTCTAAAGTATTAATCCACACCAACCTAGATTCAAATCATGTTAGTGATTATGTTCTAAAGAAACACAAACGAGAAATTGAGAGCAAGAGAATTATCCCAAAATTCCATGAAGTTTGGACGTGATCTCCTAATCACGTGTAAGCCCTAATTTTCGAACCCCATGCCCCTTTTATAGGGCATGGTTCGAAACCCTAGTACCATGTAAGAGATGGTCTCCTACTTTGACTTTTTCTTCTATTCTTTCTTTCTCTCCAAGTAAATAATGTCTTATCTAAAATAAGATATTTATTTTCTAGAGAAATAGCTCCTAATTAATTTAGGAATATTTAATTTGATGGGTCTGATTTCAGATGTCCAAACTCGAACACTTTGAATTTGTTTAGGTGGGGAAACTGGGGATGAAAACTCAGAAGAGTATTGCCGGAAATGGTGGGTTCAACCTGCTAGGACAAACACTAAGAAAAAAAAGGTTAAAAGGCCAAGCTGGGGGAACCAGGGGTGATACCCAGTTTAGCTCTCCGATGCTTAAGTCAGTTGAGGAACTAAAGAAGATGAAGAAAAATGCAGAGCTCAAAACTTAGAGATTGCTTACAGTGGGAGAGATGGAGTCTCTTATTTATAGTTGAGGGTCAGGGACCCTTTGATAATTAACACCATGTGGTCCTGGCTCAGTGTTACCCTAACACGTGGCATGATGAGGATGAACCTAGGAGAAATCTCCTTGCAAAAGCTGGCAAAAGGTTGGTGCGGGCAACAGCGGCAGGTACGTGGGTGTGTACGTATTGTTAGAGAGTCGTTTTGGGTTGGTAACGAGGGCGAGGTGCACGCTTATGTTCAATCACGAGCCTTGAAGGCTTGCAGATCCGGGAGGTATCTGAGCCAAGGCCTTTGAGGTATGAGAAGAGGTTTACCCCTCGATACATCCCTTTGAGAGAGTTCATACAAGGGCGAGCTTTGTGAGGACACTGAGGATCCAGCGCTCGGGAAGCATTTTCTTGGGGGGAAAGGGGGAGGGGGGGGGGGAATTTGGATAATCTGGGGAACGTGAGAGAGGTTTGCCTCAAGGGTGACCCACGTGGGGCCCTGATCTCCATGCATCACATAGTGATGGTGCCACGTGTCGAAATGGGGCCGAGCGTATTTATGCCTCATCATTTTTGCCCCCCCAATTCTATAGTCCCCAGTAATAAGAACTGTAGAATTCAATTCTTTTCAGACTTCCAAGGGTCATGCTCGTTAAGAGAGATTGTGTGCTGGGAAATCTTTGTCTGAATAATCAATAAATGAAGTCCTTTCACCCTTAGCCACGATCCGCTCGAGTCACCATGTTGACCACTCAAAGTGTCAGCATTTAATGCCGCACGGCGCGTGGATGCGATTCTCTAGGAAATGGCGCTTGATCATAGGGAAGTGGACGATGATTCACAAAAGTGGGGCAGTTATTAAGGCAATAATGATTTCACCACTCTTCAATCTTTGCACGCCATTGCAGTCTTCAAGCATTCATAGAATCTCAGAATTTATGTCATTCTCCAAAGAGTCTTAGGCGAACCAAAACGTTCAAGATCTCTTCTCTTTAGGTATTTCACTGATCTTCTTCTAACATTTTCTCTGCTAACCCTAGAATAGTTAGGACTAATGTATCTAAAACTTCATCCGCCATCGCAGTTTTTCATATCTTTCCCATCTTTAGGAAACCATGTCAGAAGAACATGTTGAGGAATTTGTCCGTGAACTTGAGGATATTGCAAGTCAGGGTTCCTAATCTCAAAATCCCACTTCGCATCACTATACTGCGGAGGTAATTTTTGGTGAAGATAGAGATGAAGAAATGGATATGGTTGTTACTGCTATGGGGGAAAGAAACCCTGGAGGCATCGACCATCTTTTCGAGGAAATGGATTTGGTAATGGAGGCAGAGAGACAGGGGGTGACATTACCATTGACAGAAAGTGCCACCCACCCCGACCATCATACTGTAACGGTGGCCGTTCTTCCTCAAGCTTCCGAGGAGATGGCTGAGGGACCCTCGGAAGAGCCTTCCTCTAAACGTCGGAGGAGAACCAGAAAACCCAAGAAGTCCTAGGAGGGGGAAGGTGTAGGCATACAAGCCACCGACCGTTCCCCTGACAAAATCCTGAGCACAGCCACGATGGGAGATCTGGCCACTATAAGGGCCCCTAGATACTTAGATGAGTGATACACTTTTAGGATCCCCGAGCCCCATGAGAGGGCCAATAATCCACCACAGGGGGAGATAACTGTGTATAGGGATGCAGTGAGTGCGGGAGGGTTGATGTTCCCAATTCCGGTTCCCGTGGCGAGTATTCCTAATCATTTGAACCTATGCCCTTCACAAATTCTCCCTAATGGTATAGCTTTCATAAACTCCTTTGTAGTACTGATGAAGTGCACCGATAACCAACGCTCTTTTCCAAGTGGCTCGTTCGCCACGTTCATCCTCGAGGGCTAGATTTTATTGTGTCCAAGCCAAATCCGGTCTCAAACTTATTGATTCTCCTTCAACGTCCTATGGTGTTGAGTGGAAGGAGAAATTTTTCTTCGTGAGGGCTCCCGAGGGTGAGGATTTTGGAGTCCCGCGAGCGTGGGTCCTTCATGGGAGGGGCCCATCGTGAGGTCTCGCCTAGAGCCTGTCTTTCCATTGAGTTGTGCCGAAAATTTAGCCACAATGATGAGGGCCGAGCGCGGGCTTATAACCGTAAAGGACTTAATGGATGATGAGGAAGTGATGTTCTTGTGCGGACTAAGCAATAACCCAGAGTTTATAAGAAACCCTCCCAGGCGTACCTTGGAGAGAGATGGTTAGATTTTAGGAAGCTAACTTGTAGACATAAGCACTAACTTTATTCTTGTACTTCAAATAATCCGTAAGGAAAATTGATCCCCGTACTATTGGTTTCAGGTGTCCAGATACTAATGGCAAGACGAGGAATGAGGAATGTTGCCAACCTTTTGGCCGCTCGCCCGGGCCAGCAACAACAACAACCACCCCCTCTTTCCCCCCCCCCCCCCCCTCCTCCCCACCGGTAAGGCAACTTCAAGGCCGTGGAACAGGCCGAGGCGAAGGCCGTGGGGCAGGTTGAGGGGACGCTCGAGGAGGCCACCAAGGGGCCAGTTCTAGTTCCACCGGCCGAAGAAGAGGGGAGAACCGGGCGGTCACTCCCGAGACTCGTATAGTCCCGAGGGAAGGAGCCAGCCCTCAAGATAATCAGCAGCGACCGCGCACGAGTGTGGAAATAAGAGAGGGGCAGGTTCAGCCTTCCCGGAAGAGGAAGGGGATGCCCGATCCCATCCCAATAATTGGCAAGGGCAAAAATATGGTCGAGGGCGACCGCGGCAACGGTGAGACTTCTTCTTCGGAGGAAGAAAGATTATGGGATTTCGAGCGTATCGGAGACGATGCATTTCGTCGTCCGACATCTGAGGGTCTCACCATGCTCTCCAATCACGCACAAGCCCGGAACATCACCTACGGGCTCTATCAGAGGATTCAATTCACCGAGGATCACAAGCGGTTGTTTTTCCAGAGCGCCAACGAGGTGGCAGAAGATCTCGCTCATATGCTCATTTCCGTAAGTTCCCCTTATTACTATATCTTTTTTATCTTTGTTGGAAAAATGCTAAGTGTTGGGAACACTCTTGACTGCAGTAAGTACTTCCGAGGGTCAGGAATTTACAGCAACGCTCGAATGTATATCCTGAGTGCAAGGCAAAATATAAAAAGATTGTACGGGGGGCCAACGTTGTCCAACTTCAGGAGGAAAATGAACTGTTGAGGGCCAAATTCACGTCCCTCGAAGATGAGCACGCCAAGGTGAAACAGTAATTGAAGTAGTCCGAGGAGTCTCGGAAGAAATACTGTACGGATCTGACGAAGGCCAAGGACTACAACGATAAGTTGGCGAATGATCTAAATGAACGAAGCGCTCAGCTTAATGCTGCTGACAAGAAGTACACCGAGGCCGCTAAGAAGGCATGCGAAGAAGAGTTTAACAGGGTGCTCCCCGAGCCCGTAGCCGCTGCCAACCGTGAAGCCCTCCTCAAGTTCTACCATTCCAAGCATTTGCCTTTGCTGCTAACCTTCATTGTTATAACGAGGCCCAACGAGCCTTCAACTTAGCTATTGAGCAGCTTATTCACTTGGGCTTGACGGCTCCTTCTTCTCAAGGAGACACTCTGATGGGCCTTCGCTTTGACGAAAGATGCAATGTCCCTACTGAAGAGGGGAATCCTGAGGATGAGATGGCGGAACCTGAATACGACTACTTGGTGACCCTTCTTCAGGATGAATTCATGAGGGCTCGCGAGGCAGAAGATGCGCCACGTGTTGGAGAAAATAACGAGGGGGCAAATGATGCCATATCCGTCCCCGTGGGTCAACCGGACAATGTTGTCCTCGCTCCTGCGAGTGGGAACACATCCCTCCCGCCCCAGCGGTTGAGACCGCTGCACCATCGAACGCTCCTACTGTTGATACTCAAGCTCCACAAGTCCAAGTATCTGACCCCCAAGCGCAAACCGAAGTAGTGGACTTGGAAGATGGCCCTGCTCAGGATGCATAAGTCATTTTCTCCCCTTTAGTGCAGAAGGCTCTTTCAAAGTCTTGCAATGTTTTCCTGTTTTTGACGAATTTCAGGGGCAAGAATGCCTCATTGTTTTGTAATCATCGAGCATCAACTCCTTTTCTCCAAATTAATTAATGTTTCCCTTTTGCTGCAATGCTTTATCTTTTATGCACTTTACTTTGCGTTTGCTTCATCAAAATCTTGTAATAAGAACTGAGAGAAAAAGCTAAGTAAAACATAGCATATTTGAAATAGTAAAATTTTTGTCAGGTCTTTTGGCAAAGACGAGGGTCCCGTTTCGAGGGCGCCCAGGTTAAGATTTGTGTAAACTTGTCTGGAAGTTTTTCGTAAAACTTTTAGCGAACACGAGGGTCTTGATTCGAGGGTACCCTAGTTTAAACTGACTGGTTTAAAAAACTTTTATGAGCGTTGGATGCAAGGGGTTCCATTGGGCCCTTGGTCTTAAGATATCTTTAAGAAATTGCAATAAGCACGAGGAACCTTATTCTAAAGATTCCTTAATTACTTGAGAATATTTTACAAGAATTCGTAAAGCACGCGAGGGGTTCTCACTTGAGGGTTCCCTAGTTACTTAGTAGATTATCTTTGCAAGTTTTGAGAGAACACGAAGGGCCCTTCTCAAGGACTCCTTGGTTAGCACTTGGCGTTTCGAGCGCCCGTTTAAATGAATCACGAGGGACCTTTTCGCAAGGGTGCTCTGGTCATTTGGGAGCATACACAAGGGTCCTTTTATGAGGGGCTCATATATGAGGACACCTTGGTCACAGTATGTGTAGCATCCTTACACGTGGAGGTGCCACACCCCCGCACTATAGGTCAATCCGCATACGAAACGGGCAATCCGTACATGAACTAACCTATAGCGAACGGGTGACAATGCAATAAACGACAAGCTAGGCGGGATTAATGTATACATGCAACGAGTGAAAGCGGAAGCATAAACTATTCACTATCAAATATAACTATTAAACATGTCATGACATTTCTCGTTTACCAAGTAAAATAAAATATGTTCTAGCTTTACATATCAATACATTATCATCACTAAACATAACAATTAACAATAACAACAATAAATGAAATGCACCGTGCTTGACTCGAATGCAATGACCGGACTGGACTCATTTTCCCGCCTAGCACACATCTGCAAGAACCTGAAAGGTGGAGGCGTTAGTCTATGGAAGACTGAGTGAGGGGCATAGATATATATTAGCGCAAATAACAAGCAAGTTATAACCTCGGGTAAGGTTTTATAATTATAATAATATAAGTGCAAGAATATCAAGAACTCGCCCGAGATTACAACTGTCAAGTTTAACACAATTTATGGAAATTAATATAGCACGTATATAACTAGAATCAATAAAAATAATAAAATAAATCCTAACGCTCGAAACCCACACGTGTCGAGCGTACCTGACTATCTGAAAATCGGGGCGTTACAGTATGTGTGGGGTATTCCTGCTTTGAACACGAGGGGTTCGTTGGAGAGGCCAACCTGGTTACTGCACATGCTCCCCCACATGCATCTGTTACAAATTTTCCCAAGTTCTAGGGAACTCCGAGCGCGAATGGGAATAAGAATCCTGCTAGCTATTTGGCGGCTTCAAGCGCGAGCCAGAAGCAAGTTCTGGTCGGCTTTGCTTTTCGCTGTGAGTCCAGTTTTTAGCGTTACCGAGCGTACCGACGAGGGCAAACCTTGATGCGGAGTTTCATACGCCTTGGGCCTGTATGGCTTGATGCGGAGTTTCATCCCTGGTAAAAGGGGGATCCATACGCCTTGGGCCTGTATGGCTACTGCCTAGGTTTCCAAGGGGGGATTTTCCCACCATAGACATGAATACAGTAAAGATCTTATCTATAGAGAAAGTCGTTTCATTATATTGCACTTGTGAATAATGAGTACATCGAGGCCAAAGACGGGGCTTTTATGCAACTATTTCAAGAACATTTAAACAAAGAAACGTCGAAGGTTACATGCATTCCAGGGACAAGGGAGGTGCTCGCCTTGAAGCATCTCGAGTGTGTAGGTAATGTTAGCTCTGAATGTATGATTTTGAATGGTCTTTCCCAATTTGGATCCAATTTTCCCACGTGCTTGGACACTTCAAACTTTTTCAGGACTAAGTCCCCCATCTGGAACGTCCTTTCCTTAACTCGCTTATTGTACTATTGTGCTACGGAAGCTTTATACTTATGGATACACACCTAAGCGTTGTCTCTCTTTTCCTCCAAAAGATCTCGCTCAAGTGTTCTATTATCCTCGTTGGTTTCAGGCTTGAAATACGCAATGCGCGCAGACTCTTATGTGATTTCTGCGGGTATCATCGCCTCTGAACCATAGATGAGCGAATAAGGAGTCTCGCCAGTGGCCGCTCGGGGGGTGGTGTGATAAGGCCATAAAGCCCCTTATAACTCCTCAGCCCACTCACTCTTTTTGCGCTCAAACATAGTCTTTAAATGTTGTAAGATGATCCTGTTGGTAACTTCAGCTTAATCATTGGCCTGAGGGTGCCCCACGGGAGTGAAGCGTTGCTCAATACCTAATTTTGAGCACCACTCTCGGGTATCCGCCGTAAGGAATTAGGACCCATTGTCTGAAATGAGTACCCTCGGGATACCATATCTGCAGATAATTTTCTTCCATATAAAGTCTCTCACTACCCTGAAGGTAATTTTGGCGATGGCCTCGACTTCAGCCCATTTTGTGAAGTAATCGACGACCAAGATGACGAACTTCTTCTATCCAACCGCTATTGGCAAGGGGCCTACAATGTCAATGCCCTATTGGTCAAAGGGCCAAGAGACGTCTATTGAGATCATCTGAGCAGCTGGTAATTGTGGAACGTTGGAGTGAAACTGGTATTTAGGATATTTTTTGAACAATATGATGCTGTTTTGGAGGATCGAGGGCTAGTAAAATCCACTTCTCAGTATCTTTTTGGCAAGAACACGCCCCCCAGAGTGATTTCCGCAGCTCCCACTATGGATGTGTTTGAGGGTATCTTTGGCCTGCGAGGGCCTTAAGCACCTCATTGGTGGGTTTCTTGAAGAGCTTCCCCTCGTGATCCAGGGAGAAACTAGGGCCCTTGTTCCTGATTTTCCGTGCCTCCACTTTGTTGGTGGGACAAACGCTATCCTTAAGAAATCTGACAATGTCATCGAGCCAGCAGGGCTCGCTGGGATCAATCATGGCTACCGCTCGAGTAGGCTCTTTCCTTTTTATCAACGGTTCCTCTGTTCTTAGAAACGTGATGAATGTTCACAGGATCCCTCAAGGGCGGAGGCAAATTTGGAGAGAGCATCAGCGTGCTCGTTCTCCGCTCGTGGAACCTGAAGTAAGTGAAATTCCTTGAACTTCCCGATTATCTCTTTTGCTTTCTCCAAGTACTATACCATAGTGCTTTCTCGAGCCTCATAAGTTCCTTCAATCTGACTTGCAATCAATTGAGAATCCACATAAGCCGTGATCCTGGAAGCTCCATTTTGAAAGGCAATTTTCAACCCTTGAATGAGAGCTTCGTACTCTGCCTCATTATTTGTGACTTGAAAATCCAATCTGATTGCAAAGTCTATCTCAATTCCATTGGGATCGCTGAGGGTCTCCCCTGCTCCTCCCCCCTGAGACGTCGGGGAACCATCTGTGTGCAGGATCCATAAACCGTTGTTTTCTAGAACGGCAAACTCTAAGCTAAAGCCCTCAACCAATAAGTCGACGACCACCTGTGCTTGGATAGCTGTTCTGGGCTCGAAACTTATGTCAAATTATCTTAATTCAATAGCCCACTTTATTAATCTTCTAGAAACGTTTGGCTTGGATGATAGCTGTTCTGGGCTCGAAACTTATATCAAATTAGCTTAATTCAATAGCCCACTTTATTAATCTTCTAGAAACGTTTGGCTTGGATAAAACTTGTCTACTAGGCTGATCCGTTAGGACAGTTATTGAGTGTGCCTAAAAATGAGGCCTCAGTCTTCGTAATGCAATAATAAGAGCAAAAGCAAACTTTTCAATTTCCAGATATTTCTTCTCAGCGCCTTGTAATGTTTTACTCAAATAGTAGATGGGCATACGCTTGCACTCGCATACAGCTACTAAGACTGCGCTCGTGGCTTCTGCTAAAATCGAGAGGTAAACAAATAAGCTTTCACCTTCAACTGGCTTTGTCAGAAACGGGGCGCTCGAGAGATAAGCCTTCATATCCTGCAGCGCTTTTTCGCATTCCTCGGTCCAAGCAAAATTACGAGCATTGCGTAAGATCTTGAAAAATGGAATATCCAGGATGGCCTTGATCTTTTTCGGATTAGCCTCAATTCCTCATTGGCTAACCATGTAGCCCAAGAATTTTCTCTCTCGTACCTCAAATGTACACTTAGAGGGGCTTAATTTCATGCCGTACTGGCGCAAAATACCAAATGTGCGCTTCAAGTCTTCCAAATGGGAGGATTAGCGCTCGCTCTTAACTATCATATCATCCACATAAACCTCCATTGACCCTTCAATTTCTTTTTCAAACATCCGGTTAACGAGGCGTTGGTAGGTAGCACCCGCGTTCTTGAGCCCAAAAGGCATGACCAGAAAATAATAGATTCCCACGTGTACTACAAATGAGGTTTTAGGGTGATCTTCGGAGGCCATGAAGATTTGGTAGTACCCCTCGAAGGCAATTGTCATGCTCATGAGCTCATAAGGGTCTTTTGGGCAGGCTTTATTGAGGTCTGTGAAGTCGTTGCACATTCGCCATTTGTTCGCGCTTTTTGGTATGAGGACCACGTTACAAAGCCATTCAGGATATAAAATGGGCTCGATATATTGGGCCTCGAGGAGTTTTTTTACTTCCTCTTCAATAACCCTCTTCCGAAATCCATAGACGTCCATCTTCTTTTGCTTGATTGGTTTGAAAGTGGGGTCCACGTTGAGCCTATGGACTATGACGCTCGGATCAATTTCGGTGAGATCAGAAGCTTTCCAGGCAAAAACATCGATGTTTTCTCTCAAAAAATCAATCATCATGAGCTGCGAAGGCCCCGAGAGGCTAGAGCCAATTTGGGTGGTCTTATCTTTGTTGCCAGGCTCTAATTCGACCGTCAAAAATTTCTCAGTGGTCTCAATCCGCACTTCTGGGCGAGGGAGTTCGAGCGACCTTTTCTTCCCTGTCAAGCGGTTGTTAGTAGCCTCTTTTTCACCTTCGTTTGCGTCTTCTTCTGAGGAGGATTCCCCGATAGCTCCAAGCTAAGTGCCCTCAGAGTGGCTTACGGTGTTGCAATCCTTCTTCTTGTTTTTTTTTATTCATTTTGGCCCTTTTCTGAGTGGGACCGTCTTCATCAAGGTTGGGAAAGTCCACCGACTTTTTAGTGGATCCAATTTGTAATGCCTTCTCAGCCTTGGGTTTTCTAAGAGATAGCATATAGCCTTCCCATGCTTCTTTGACATTGCAGAAAGCTTCACCAACACCTTCTGTCGTAGGGAACTTGATCTTCTAATGGTAAGTAAAGTTGATCGCCTTGAAATCAACAAGGGCGGGCCGCCCAATGATGACGTTATAAGGGATGTCAATCTCCACTACCGCGTAGGTGACCATGAGGGTCCTTCGCTATGGGGCGCGACCGAAAGAGGTGGCCAAGCGAATCTGTCCACGAGGGATAACCTCGGAGCCCCCAAAGCCAATGAGGGCCATTTTGAGGCGCTCGAGGGGAATGTTAGCGATGTTCATTTTTTGAAAAGTGGTGTAAGGGAGAACATTAACAGAGCTTCCACTATCAACCAAAACCCTCTTTGCAACGTGATTGTGGACATCTAGGCTAACCTCCATGGGGCAGTCAGAGGTTTCACTGGCCTTGTAGGGTGTTACAATGTTCTCTAAGTCCCTATCACTGAATCCAATTACATCGTTTTCCCTAGGGTTGTTGTCACTCGTTCCTCTGATGGCGTAAACCTGTTTGGGCTCCGAGGGGCGTTGATCATAGCTTCTGACATTGCAACGGTAGGAGGTATTGGAATCCCCTTCCGATGAGCCTCCAACGATCATGTGTATAACCGTGAAAGGAGCATTGTCCTGTTCAGACGCCTTCTGCTTGCCACAAGTGCTAGCTTTCGGGCCTCGCCCTCAAGGACTTCTTGAGCGTGACGGGCTCTTTCTTCTTTCCCGGGTCCGCTCATTGTAGTGCTCGTCGTAACGTTCCAACACTTTCACAAACTCCTTTAGGTGGCCCCCAGCAATGAGCCTTTGAATCTCATTCTGAAGTTGATGACACTCGTCGGTGTCGTGCCCCTTCTGCTTATGGAAAGCGCAATATTTTCCCGAGTGCTTTTGAGATTCGGTTTCCCTCATTTTTTGGGGCCTCTTGAAGAGTTTCTTATCTGAAAGAGCTTAAACTTCGGAGATAAGCTTGTTGAGGGGGATCTGTTCAAGCCTGCGAGGGGGAGGCGATGATTTATGACGCTCCCTGTGAGGTTCCTCTCGCCCTTGCTCGTTCTTCTGATGGCCAGGATGTCTGGGAGCGTTGGATCCATTGAGGGGGATCCGTTCGAGCCTGCAAGGGGGAGGCGATGATTTATGACGCTCCCTGTGAGGTTCCTCTCGCCCTTGCTCGTTCTTCTGATGGCCAGGATGTCTGGGAGCATTGGATCCATACATATCCTCGAGCGCAAAATATGGCTCGGCGACTCCCTCATGGCCATGAGCGACACTGACCGTTTTTTTACGATAGCATCCACGAACTTCTTGCTTACATACTGCTTGTGATTACAGCTTTAAAGAGCACATGGATTAAGAAGTCCATTGAGGGTCTTTCAACCAAGAGTACGTCCTTGTTGAAGCAAGCGAAAAAGGACCGGAGGGACTCATGCTCGCCTTGGACCAGTTTGTAAAGGGTCGTGGGCGCAGTGACGGGGGCCTTCAAGGAATTGAAATGATTGAGGAAGGCATTGGTGAGATCCGTGTATGATCGGATCGAGCGGGGTGGCAGCCGCTTGTACCATTACTGGGCCATTCCCACGAGGGACATAACAAAAACCTTAGCCCAGTAATGGCTGGAGTGCTCATATAAGTGCATGAGATGTAGAAAAAGGTCTAAATGCTATGCGGGGTCGGTGGTTCCATCGTAACGGTTAATGGAAGTAGGCACTTTGCCCATTCCAGCTTGGGCCATCAGTACTTCCTCCATGAGGGGAGATCCCTTCGCCAGTGGGTGGTGATATCCCCCATCGGGGTCATAGTTCTCATAATTTTCTTCTTGCTCCTGGTACCGAGGAGCGTGCGGCTATCGATTTATTCGACGGGCGTCTATGGCATTTGCTCTCTCGTCCCCAGCATAGGGGACTTGAGACCGCGCTCGAGAGAGCGGTCCCACTATATCTTGCAACCCCTGCAGCTAGTCTTGCATAGCCGCGAGGAGGTTGGGGTCATCTCCTCTTGCTTTACTCCCTCGCTTTGAAGCTTAAGAGTGTGCCTCATCATCAATGTTAATCCTTTCCACTGGCTCCTTGCCTTTGTCAACCGATGGGCATTCTTCCAGTCTCCTCACGGGGATTCCCTGTTCCTTGGTAGGAGGAGATGGTGGTTGGGCTTGCAATGCGGCTTGGGCCGCCATGAGTGGATGAACCTGCCATCCTTCCATGGGAGGGGCGATTTGAGCAGCCTGCCCCGAAGGGAAATAAGTGGAGGTAAAATTTTTCCAGGCATTTTGGACCGCCTGAACCTCGCACTGTGTATATATGGCTTGCAATTGTTAGGGCGTCATTGAGGATATCTCCAGCCCCTCAATCTCTTTGGGGATGACGACGGGAAGCTGTATCCGGCCAGCGTGTTAAGGCGGGATCATGGGGAGTATAGGGGAAGGGGCTAAGGCGTAACTAGGCGGAGGCATCATGACAGGGTAACTCCCGGGGTGGATTTGGAACCCTGACCCTCCAACCATCGCGGCAGCGGGGAGTTGACTTAGGGAACCTGGGGTCCGGATCCTCTAGCTGCGGCGGCGGAGGGTTGTTCCGCATGGATCTCCGCCACGGGCATAATTTGCTCCGTCATGAGGGGAGTCCTTCTGCCTGGTGGCGTACCTCCGGCGACAGCCAGGAGCATGGCATAGTTGCTGCCGCCGTGTGGTAAGCCATCGCCGCCACCAGCTACATTTGAAGGGGTAGTAACCATAGCAAGGGTGGTGCTTGTTTCTCGACTAGCAAAGATGAAGAAGAAGAAAAGGAAAATGGTGTTCCCAAAGACGGCGCTAAAAATGATGGGTCTGATTTCAGATGTCCTAACTCCAACACTTTGAATTTGTTTGGGTGGGGAAACTGGGGATGGAAACTCAGATAAGTATTGCCGGAAATGGTGGGTTCAACCTGCTAGGACAAACACCAAGAAAAGAAAGGTCAAAAGGCCAAGCTGGGGGTAGGGCAATGAGCCGAGCTGGCTCTCGAGCCTCGCGAGCTAGCTTGAGGAAGGTTCGGGCTTGGGTTCATAGGGAACGAGCTAAGCCGAGCCTGGGTTCGACGCGCGATAGCTACGAGCTAAGCCCGATCCATGAATATTTTGTTTGTTGGCTCGCGAGCTGGTTATTAAAAAAAAAAATATATATATATATATATATATATACATACACAAACCCTAATCTAACTTTTATTTTCTCACACTTGCGCAGTCAATACTCTCCCCCTCCCACCAACCCATCCTCTCACCATTGCCCCCTCCCACCAACCTATTCTCTCACCATCACCGCACGTCACCGGTGGCCAGGTGCCCCCACGTTGCCGCACACCGGACTCTACCTACTCCCCACCCATTTTTCTCTCCACAGCAGAGCTCACGCTGCCACATACCGAACTCCAACAACAAAGTTCAGGCCACCATCTCTCTCACTCACGCCATAGCACGCCACCGCGGAATGTCATACGGAACCACGCCACCGCCACCGTCACTGCACCACTAGTGTCCATAGTCATCGATTTGAAAGAAGATTTGAGGGCAACCCATTTCTTTTCTTGTCAATTTGGTTCAATTTGAGGGAAGATCTCAAAGATACGCTTACACAAGGTGTGAAATTGAGAAGTGAGAAGAAATTGTTGTTGATATTTTTTTCTAATTTTGAATGTTATGTTACAATTTTGAATGAATGGTTCTAATTTTTTTTTTAACAGACAAAAAAAGGGGGTTCTAATTGATGTTTGTATACGAATGTAGGGTTATGCAAATACAGGTTGTTTAATTTTGTTTTAAATGTTGTCAGTACGCTAAGTAATATCAGATTTAGTTTATTTCTCTTTTCTTTTACTTAACAAAAAAAAAAAAAGAGCTAAACACAAAAAGGGTTCTGGAATTGGTAAAGGTTATGCTTTGGGTTTTTTCTTTCTTCTATCGAAGGATTTGGGTTCTTTTTTGGTTCTGGAATGATGAACTTTTGGAAGGACTGGTGTGTCTATACCTGGCTCGCGAGCCAAGCCGAGCTACATCGAGCCAAGCCCGAGCCATAAAAAGAAGCCTCGCTGGCTCGCGAACCAGGTTCGAAACCTTAGTATTTAGGGCGAACCCGAGCCCGAACCTCAAAAAAATGCCAAGGCTCGGCTCGTTGCCATCCCTAGCTGGGGGAACCGGGGATGATACCAAGTTTGGCTCTCCGACGCTTAAGTCAGTTGAGGAACTGAAGAAGATGAAGAAAAATGCAGAGCTAAAAAATTAGAGATTCCTTATAGTGGGAGAAATGGAGTCTCCTATTTATAGTTGAGGGTCAGGGACCCTTTGGTAATTAACACCATGTGGTCCTGGCTCAGTGTTGCCCTAACACGTGGCATGATGAGGATGAACCTAGGAGGAATCTCCTTGCAAAAGCTAGCGAAAAGTTGGTGCGGGTAACAGTGGCAGGTGCGCGGGTGTGTACGTATTGTCAGAGAGCCGTTTTGGGTCGGTAACGAGGGTGAGGTGTACACTCGTGTTCAACCACGAGCCTTGAAGGCTTGCAGATTTAGGAGGCATCTGAGCCAAGGCCTTTGAGGTATGAGAGGAGGTTTACCCCTCGATATGTCCCTGTGAGAGAGTTCATACAAGGGCGAGCTTTGTGAGGACACCGAGGGTCCAGCGCTCGGAAAACGTTTTCTCTGGGGGGAATTTGGATAATCCGGGGAACGTGGGAGAGGTTTACCTCAAGGGTGACCCACGTGGAGCTATGATCTCCATGCGTCGCATAGTGATGGTGCCACGTGTCAAAACGGGGCCTAGCGTATTTATGCCTCATCATAATTATTCTAGTAATAATTAAATATCTTATCCTAATAATATTTATTCTAATCATATTAGGATTAATACTTTATTAGAATAATAAAATAGAAGATATTTATTTATTTCTTTATTCTAATCAAATTAGAACAAGCAAATAATTAAATACTTAGAATTAATTCTCCAATTAATTCTTTCAAGGGCTTTAGAATTAATTCACTAATTAATTCTAATGGGCTAAAATTAATTCTCCAATTAATTTTATTTGGATATCTAATCAATTCTCCAATTAATTATATTTAGGGATTTATAATTAATTCTCTAATTAATTATATTTTGATGCTTTATAATTAATTCTCCAATTAATTATATTTGGACTTAATAATTAATTCTACAATTAATTAACACATGATTCAATTCTGTAATTGGAGTCACGCATCCAAACACGCTCTTGACTCCCACAAGTGCACCATACACATGTGGTTTCGTTTCGATCAATTACTTGATCTTTCTAACAATACCCTTTGAACCGGGTATTTGTGTGTGACCCTCTAAGTTCAATTTCAATTAGCAGTGAGCCAAATTAATTAATACACTTTATTAATTAACTACCTCACAGATCATACGACCATAGTCTAGCAACATGTGTGTGACCCCTACCCGAAATGTGAATGTATATTCGAAAGAACCTTTCAGTCAATGACATCATGTGCGATACGATCCTCCTACCATCCTATCTCTCGATGAAGATCTAGGGCATGGGAATATGGAGAGCCCTACTAACCTTAATCATAAAACAAAGTTCCCTTCATATTCCATTTGATCTCAATCCAAGAAAACCCCATTTTCTTGATGTCTTGATCTAACCACCTTGAGCAAGGATTTTAGGATGGAACATGAATGACTTGTGTAATAAGAGATCATCTTGCCTACATCAAGTGTAGGTCCTTTATTAATTCCAACAATTCTCATATGCCACTTGTGTAATCCCAACATAGGCCGTGGTTCAGGTGTCTATATGGCGACCCCCTTTTGAGCCTATATCAAAGATTACAGAGTTAGCTCATATGAGACAATGTGGAATCTCAAGTCTAAGGATTAATTCCTCACGTTATTGACATATGAGATATTTCCTAATCTGGAAGTTCTAGTAACGTCCTTTCCCATTCAAGAGTCTTCTCATGTTGGGCACTCTCAGTGAACTTGTTCTTACAACAAGCACCCTTGTGTATTGTGTACGCATCAACTTATGCACTTTACACCCCATGAAACAGGATGATCCTTCTTAAGGACACAACTACACAAGCAAGTCTCAACAAAGGCAAAGTCGACACTCCACCTGTCTGTCGGCCTCATTAACTTGGAGAAGTTTCTAATCCTCGCCTATAAAGTTAAGAACTCGTTTCATGTGTCATTCCCATAATAACAAAGTCCTTAACAGCCTCATCGAATTAGGGGAGTTCAAGACATGCACACGTAATGGAAACAATCAAAACATGTAATGGCACATAAGAAGTGTTCGCCTGTGATTACAATCATTCATATATTATTCAAAGATTGTCTGTGATATAGGGAAAGTCCCAAAGCATAACAACTTTCTAGGGCACTATCCCCAACAATCTCCCAGTTGCCCGTAAAAGCCTTTCAGGTCTATTCTAGGTCCCATCTTCCCAAGATGTATCTTTAGAGTCTTATCAACTTTGGGCGTTTCCAAAGTGGATCTGCTATATTCTCTGCTGATGTGAATGTTTTTAATTTGCACATCATTAAGGAAACACGATTTTCTTATTCACGTGATTCATAATCAAGCGTCTAGTCCCTTGATGAGGTCTTGGTTCTCTTACTCGAGCAACCATCCATTTAATCATACAATATGATATTGGTGTTGTTTCATCCTAGGAACTACATCTACCTATTAGATGGAGTTCCTTACCCAAACACTTAGCTTAGTGGTATTCCATATGGCTAAGTATTCAACCTTAATAGTCGAATCTTCAGTGCCTCTCGATTGCAACTCCTTCCAAAGCACTCTTCTGCCTACTAGGCAAAAGGCATATCCTCTTATAGATCAATAATTATCTATACTTTGATGCAATGATTACATCAAACAATCCTTTAATGACAAGATCTTGCTGGACTCTTAAAACATATCCTCATTTCTTCTAAAGTACTCGGAGGGTAATTTTACAGCAGTCCAGTGACCTTCTCTAAGGATACATTTAGAATGGGGCCCACACGCTATGTGGGAAGCCCTATCTTGTCAAGTACATAACTTTGCATACATTATGCACCCCTTTCCTGAAAAGGGTTTTGGACATTCTAACTTTCTCATAGTTATTTTAGGACACATCCTCTTCAAAAGAGATGTTCCATTGTCCATTGAAAATTCTGTAGGAATCTTCCATACTAAACTATTTTAGTATATTGTGTATGTACCTTGACTGTGATAATTCAATCATTCTCTTAAATCTATCTCCATAGATATTTGTGTCGAGAATTTAGGATCTATCACTAAGATCTTTCATCTCAATATGGTTCCTAACCAGGCTTTGGTGACTTTTATGTCATCCTTCGCATTCCCAATGAGAAGAATGTCATCTTTGCAAAGTACCAAAAGTTGAACTCTTACGACATGATTGGTATGCATGAATGGAATAAGACAAGAAAGGAATGAACTTTGTAATGGAATGAACAAAGGAATGGAATGACTTTATTATGGCATTGCTATGACTGGTACGCTAAGTAATAAAGTTAGGAATGAAATAAAAATTTTAAACTTATTTCATTAATAATAATAATAATAATAATAATAATAATAATAATAATAATAATAATAATAATAATAATAATAATAATAATAATAAAATAAAATATATAATTAAATATCTTTTTGTATTAAATATATATTTTAAATTTTTTATTTTGAGTAACAATATATTTATTTCATATATAAATATATTATTACTATTTTATATCGAATGTGTTATATATATGACATTTATTATATGTAATATATATATATATATATATATATATATATGAGCGTGAGAGTGAGCTTGTGACATATATATACTATTTCTCTTTTCATGCATAGATTATGTATTAATTATTTATTATACTTAATATATTTCTTGACATTTAAAAATAAATTTTAATATAAATGTCAAAATTTGTTCTTTATAAAATATTTGAATTTATAAAATTTTATAAATAAAATAATATTTTGAACATGTTTTTTAAATGCATAATATATTTATATTTACATATATTTGATTTAATTTATTAAAATTTTAATGTGATTAATAGTATTTAATTTTTATTTATGAAAATAATAAAATATAATATGCATTTAACAAATATGTGAAGAAAATATAAAAATAATAATAAATTTTAAACATTGGGAATGACTAATACCATGGGGGATCAAAGGAATGGATAATCCCTGTTGGGAATAGTGCCCTGAAAATTCAATTTGTTGAATTAATTAAACTGAATTTACAGCAAGTTATGACTATTTCACATATTAATAATTAATGACGTGTGGTGGTATTCTCATATGAAATGTGTTTCATAGGAAAAGACGTTGAATACCGAAATCACGTGTCATTAAAGTTCTAGTCAGTAAGATAAGAATATGTTCTTATCAAGACTATAACGTGGTTATATAAGATGATTAGTCTTTCGTCATAGGGAATGGTGATTCCAATTATAACACGTTGATGATTTTCAATAGGATTGGAAACATCGAACTGGACCACTGAGATTATTTATTTTATACTGTTATCTAAAATGAATAAAATCTCAGGAAGCATTGTACTCTTAATCCTGATAATATTTCGGCTTTAGGCATGTAGCGTTAGTCACTGTAACATACTCGAAGTGAGGTCTCGGTTACGGGTGGCCAAAATACTTTGTATGTTCGGTGATTACATGAAATGCGCTAAAGAGTTATATTGATCGAGGAATCTGTGGCCTTGCTAGAAGGTAAAAGATATCCTTGAAATAGATTTTCAAAAGTTCAAATTAAGACTTTGGCCAAAGCACTTCGCGTGATACGTCACCAAAGTTGTATGATGAATGTGTTTCACATACAGAGAATTTGAACTTAAGACAAATCAATAAATTTCAAATTAGAGAAGAAAAATAAATGATAGTAGTTGTAATATGTTTTTCATGGATATCTACACGGAGGAGTAAAATGTGAAATTATTCTAGATCGAGAAATTCGTGAATAATTTAATTAATTTTAGAGTGCAACAATATTTATTTAGTGGAATTAAATATTGTTAAACGGTAATTAATTATTGTCATGAGATGATAATATATTAATCCATTTGGAGCTAAAATTAATTAGTCCTGTAGGTCCCCATGCAAGCCCCAATTGAAATCCCAAAGAGAACATATTAAAAGGAGAAAGAGAAATGAATTTTTCAAAGTGTTTGAAAATAGCCAAGGGATTTATTTTAAGAAAATAAATCAAGTTCCAAAGAGTTGGAAATGCCCGGAATTTTATTTTGGAGAAAATAAAATTTCAATTTAAAAAAAAAAAAAAAAAGTGACGTGGCATTTTGCTGACGTGGCATCTGACGTGTCACGCCACATCAGCGGGTTGGGCCCCAGCTGGCGCTGACGCAGCGCCGCGTGGCGAGACACGCGTACGGCCGAGATCGGGCCGCGTCATCGCCCATGTGCGGCCCATATGTGATCTGAAATCGGGCGGGACAAACGGGTCGGTCAACGGATAGGGCCGGGTCGGTTTCCGGATAGGGTCGGTTGGTTTCTGGGCAGGGTCGGACCGGGTCCGGGTCAGACCCGGACACGTGTCACGTTCTGGAGCCTTCTACGCGCACCAACATGCACCAACCACTTGGCGGCCTTCCGGCGGCGCGTGGAGACACGTGTCGGCGCGTGGTTGGTGGCGTTGGATCCGCAGCGACGAGCTCTTCAACATGGTGCAATTGGATTGGCCGTCCGGGACGCGGTTTGTACGTGGGGTTGTAAAATGACCTTTTTACCCTTTATTTTATCCTTAAAAAGACTAAAATGCCCTCCGGTTTTTGCCTATAAATAGCTGACCCCCTTGCCATTTTTTCTCATTTTAATTTTCAGCCAACTTTGGCTTTAGAGAGAGCTCTCCTCTCTCAAATTAATTGATCCCTAATTAAGGGATTAATTAATATATAATTAGGTGGTTATATAATTAATATATAATCCGCTTAATTATTAGAAAATTAGGGAATTTTCTAGTCTAGAAAAATGATTTTTCTAGAAAATATTTTCTCGAGTATTTAGGGAAATACTCGCGGAGCCCACACTCCGAGGGTCGAGTCGGGGATATTGCGGGGAAGCTCTGTCGGTCTCACGAGTGGGAAAGGAGCTGGAAAAATGCCGTTAGATAGCCATGTTTGCGGTACGGTAATATTTTACAATTATATTATTTTAAGCATGATAAATTATGTGCTCTTAAGTGTTAATTGCATGTTAGATATTTATCTGCTTAAGTGATTTAAAATTTATTATCAATTGCATGTATATACTTGAGTAGATCCGGCTAAGTCTTCCGCTTTGTATCAAAATGTTTTAGAAATATTTTAATACTTGTATTATAATAAAAATTTTAAAATGTGGTCCCGGACCGCTACTGTTCTGGGCCTGCCTCCCAGCAACTGGTATCAGAGTCGTGCTCTAGTTATATACATGCATTGATATGATGCATGCGATGCATAATTTTAAATCTGATACTGTACACGTAAATTCTGTCAAAGGAGGCTGGTTTTTAAGTGGGACCGTTTGTGACCCCTCCAGTGTTTCCTGGGAATTTACGTGGAATGGTAATTTTCTGGGAATCGATTTCAATAATCTTCCTGGTTAATTACCGAATCAATAAACATGATTTAAATTATGAGATAATTTATTTATAACATGTTTACTTTATGCCATTTATTTTAAGCATGATAATTATGTGATAATTATACCAGCATGCTTAATTGATTTAATTTATGGCATATTTATTTTGTGTCATTTAAAATTTTAAGCATGATAACTATGTGATAATTATATGAAAGCATGCTTAATTATTTTATTTTATGGCATGATCATGATAATATGAGATATTATGATATTTCAATTATGCATATTTTATTTAATGTGATTACATAGTATTGTTTAATAGAGATTAGACGCGATGCATAATTAAACTAATATTTTTTGGGCTAATTAATAAATAGTTATTAAATTGCCTTAAAATATTATTATTGGGATTTTAAATATGATTTAGTAATCCTAGTGGGAGGGTATTAATTAGATTAATTACTTCCAACAATAAGACGCCAAAAGTGATTATTAAATAATCAAAAGATAATCCACACCTTTTAAAAATTCAAGTGGGAGCGAGATGAAAAGAGTTGGATTCTCACGGCCTCCATTACCCGTCTATAGTATAGTGGATGTATACTACTCCCTTCGGTGGGTATATATTCGCGGTATACAAGATTAGACTTCTACGGATATAATGAAATACGGGGAAGTCAGCTCGACCACGCCTCCGTGGAGTGTCTTGACCGACTCGTACGGACTTCTAGGCAATGGTACACACTTGACTAAGTAATGTATTAACCTCCCTTCGGAGCTCTGTTACACTTACTTAGAGGCCAAGGGTTGACGTGGTGGATTAACATTGTTTGGTAAGAGTTACCTAGATGACATGTTAATAAAGAATAGTTCCTGGTTTTCTAATCGGTTTTCGACCTCACCTCCGGGGAGTCTACTGCGGTTAGTTAAGTCACCATTGCGTAAATCAAAATGCTTATGTGGATTTCATTTATTGGTTGGACGCAGAAGAAAGTGAAATACATAATCATAACTTGCATTTTTTTATTTTTAGTTTTATAATTACGATCTCACTTAGCCCACTCCAAACTTTTTGTCTATAAGAAAATAGGCTAGTAAGGGTTCAACTATGCTGACTAGGAAATGAATCTTGACATCGTGTTGAGACACGAATGTTTACGTACTCACTGAACCTTATCCGAAAATTTCAAAAAATACAACCAGTCAGGATTAGAAAGACGCTTATTCTAAATAGATCAAATGTGATGATCTGGCTAGTCTTATATCCTGACATCTGTTTTAGATGTTCTTGAGCATCAGATGCATGAGATGTCCACTGATAAGAACATATGTTGAAGACAGAGTCGTACGAAGGTACGAGCCATGAAAACGGTTGTCAGTTAAAGATGTTTGAAGGATCACTGTTTCAGAATCATATTATCAATATGATAACTGATCTGAACGAGATTGAAGCCCCTGTGCTTAAAGAGACAATCTTAACAGATAGGATACGATCCTATACTCTCTGCCAAAGTCACTTGAACGTTCAAGATTATTTTAAATATTTTTTTAAAAACCAGTGAACGACCTCAATATGGCAGAAATGGTGATATAGACTGAGGGAATAGTTCTCTCTAATCAGACATCAATATCCAGGGCCTAAAAAGCCAGTAAGTGGAAGAAAGAAAAAGGAAAAGTTCCTAATATAAGGTTCAGAAATAGAAAGTCAAATCCGACAATGGAAAAGTGTTTCTATTTCGGTGGTAACGGGTATTGGAAAAGGAAATTATCCAAAATACTTAGTCTGTCTATTTGTTACGCCGTTTAGATAAGGTATGAAGATATCTTACTCGTTGAGTATATGTTTAGTTGAAAATTCACCAGACTCCTGGTATGTGAACTTGAGATTACCTAACCGTATTTGCAGGTCGTTGCAAAGATTCAAACTAACCAGAAAGTTTGAAAAACGGCTAACACACAACTACTGATCGGGGATAATACACGTGTAATTGTATTAGCAGTAAAGACTATAAAGTCGTATTTTGGCAATAGGGTTTTAATATTATTCGTGCCATATATATAGAAATTTGATTTCTGTAAGTTATTTGATAATTAATGGTTTATCTGTTTATTTTGAACAAACGGTTACCGTTAAGCAAAATAAAAGGTTTATTTGCTCTGGCACAATAAAAGATGGTCTTTTATACCTAAAGAAAAACCCTAATTTAAGTTTAACATTAAGACACTTGACTTACCATCTGAGAGGAAAAACTTCAATGTGGCACCTATCTATTGGTTAATTGAATCTGAATAGGATCCAAAGACTGATTGTTGAGTCTTATTGACTTGAAAACAGTA
This sequence comes from Lantana camara, assembly GCA_037501455.1. Taxonomy (NCBI): domain Eukaryota; kingdom Viridiplantae; phylum Streptophyta; class Magnoliopsida; order Lamiales; family Verbenaceae; genus Lantana; species Lantana camara. The sequence continues at coordinate 6,084,957 of CM074864.1, forward strand.
TCAATCTACGAATCCTATTTAGAAGGTTAAAATGACCAAAAAGAATCCTTTTGAGACAAAAGGTATTAAGCCATGAACTTGCTTAAGTTAGTTCATACGGACATATGATACTATGAATGTTCAAGCAAGAGAACGTTTTTGTGTACTTCGTCATTCGTTTGGATGAATACTCTAGATACAGATATGTTTATTTGATGAGACTTAAGTCTGTAATTTGGAAGAGTTCAAAGAATATAAGACTGAAGTCAAAGAGTCAAATTAGAAAACATATCAAGGCACTCCGATTAGATCGAAGTAATGATAAGTATCTATGTTCAGAGTTAAATAGAATTTCTCATATGATCTTAGATCTCAACTATCTGTATGAGATACGACTTGGCAAAGATGTATTACAGAAAAGAGAAATACAACTCTGATAATGATGGTAAGATTCATGAAGAGTCATGCTGCCCTGCGAAGTTCATTTTGGGGTCTTGCACACAAAACGACAAACCTAGTTCTATCTAAGTCAGTTCCTAAAACATTGATGGATTTGTAGCTAGGGTGAAAACCCTGTAACTTTTATCTTCGGATTTAAGGTAGCCTGGTCCACAAGTTAAGGATGGATCCTAACAAGTTAGAATAAAGAACAAAGGTTTACTTGTTCTAAGGTTATCCTAGAAGAACGAGAGGTGGTATATTTTGTAATTTGAGAAATCACAAAAGATGTTTGTGAATATTTCAAAGATAATTACATAGATAACCACAAAGGGTGGAAGCAAAGTAGTGTTAAAAGAAATAACAGTATTAGATACTAATTTCCATAAACCCGTGATAACTGAAAATATATTGGATACATGTGATGTACCAAATACAACATGTGATGTAGAGACGTGTACACGAGAGCATCATTGTAGTGGGAGGATTGTCAGGACAACTGACAAGATACCTAAGATTAACCCAAGAGGTTAAATCTAACGTATCTAAACCTGTCACGTGTAATGAAGCTGTGGATGATATAGACGTTGACCGTTTTGGTCAAAAGCCATGGAATCTAAATTAGAATCTCTGTATTCTAACAAAATCTTGGACTTGTAGAGGCACCTGAAGGCATCAAAACCCTATTAGGTACAATTGGGTTCTACAAGACGATAAAAGGACAAATGGACGAAAAAGTAGAGACTTTAGAGCAAACCTACGGCAAGGGATTTTACCCAGAAAGAAGAAATCATTTATGAGGTCTTCTCGCCTATAGAAATGCTTAAGTCCATTATTCTCTCCATTTTATCTCATTATCGATTATGAGATTAGATAAATGGATGTAAAGACTATGTTCTTGAACAGGCAATTTCAAGAAGAAGAGATACATGGTACAACCTGAAGGCTTCACAGCCAGAAATCAGGTGCATATAATGCAAGCTTGATAGATCGATTTATGATCCTAAGCAAGCGTCTAGATTATGGAGCATCAGAAATATAAGGCAATTTAGATTCTTTGGATTTGTATAATTGCCTGATGAACCATGAAGTGTACAAAATGACATCATGAAAGCGTTATAACATTTTCATTCTGCTCATTGGGAATGATGCAAGAATTTTTGGTCAGTGGTCAAGATTTAGATGTCAAATCATTTTGACAAGAAAAGACCTATGTGAGACCAATGTAATTCCAAGGATCAGACTTTTGTCGTGATCATGGGAATAAGGAGATTAGTTTATCACAAGAAGCGTATATAGATAAGATGCTGGTAAGGTATAATATGACAAATTCCATGACATGTTTATCACCTTTTAGATTTGGAATTTATCTATCTCGAGATCAGTGTCCTGAGACAACTGAAGAGATAGAAGACATGATTAGAGTTCCGCAGTAGAAGCTTTATGTCTGTCATATTATGTACAAGGCCAGCTGTCTATTATGAAATAGGTCTAAGCCAGCAGATATTAGTCAAACCCCTAGAATCTGACACTGGGTAGTAGTGAAAGTATATATGTTGGAAAACACGAATCAGAAAGCAGCGGAATTTAAAAAATTTTCCCAACAAAAGGACCTTGGACTCACAATCGTGTAACCAAATTCGTAAAGATAGAAAACTTACTTTTCTTTTGTTCTTTCTTGAAGCGTTTCAAGCCACCCAAGAACGCTCTTCTCGCGGCTTGATCCCCTCTCCTTTGGTAAAGCTCGAATCTTCAAACTTCTAACTTGAAGTCTCTAGAGAAAGTCCACCAACTTGATCACAATCTAACTAGTAAGGATGCTAGTTCTCTAGTTAGTGTTTAGGCTTAACCTAGGGTTTAATTTAATCTTGGAGAAAGGAAGGTGTTCAACACATGAACCAAAAGAATTGCCAATTAGCTCTAAAGGGGAGCATGAGCTCCCCTATATATAGGAAAGGGAGAGGGACGCCGATCCTAATCCTTGTTGGGCAAGGATTCGGTTCCTCTCTCTCCTATTACTTGATCATCAAGTATTTTCCAACTTTGACTTTGAATTCTAATTCAAGTCAACTTTTAAGAGAGCTAAAAATATCCAAACTATTTTTGGATAATTTTATACTTTATTTATTATAAAATAAATAACTTATTTTTATCTAATTAATTAATTCGTAATTAATTAACTAGATTATTTTCTCCAAAATAAGACTTTCTTTTTAATTCAAAATTAAACCAAAGTCTATTAAATAATTAACACATTTAATTATTTAATACATATATATAATATATATATATATATATCCACACGTGTGTGACACGTGTCACTCACGTGAGCAACACGTGTGATTTCACACGTGTGGAACCCTCTTGGCCCGATTAACTCGTTTAATCATTTTCAAGCCTCAACTCATGTAACCAAGTTGTTGTGTGTGACCCTCTAGGTTCTCAATTCAATTAGCAGTGACCCTAATTAATTAATTCACTAATTAATTAATCAGTCCACAGATTAAACGACCATAGTCTAGCAACAGGTGTTTAACCCCTAGCTGAATTGGAATGTTCGGATTCGACAGAACCTTTAAGTCATTGATTCATGTGAGATACAATCCTCCTACTTACTATCTCTCAACCAAGATCTAGGGCAAGGGAATAATCAGAACCCTAATAATCCGGTCTTAAAGCTAAGTGCATTTCATATCCATTTGATCTCAATCCAAGAAACCCTTTTCTTGACGTCTTGATCTACTGCCTTGGCCAAGGAGTCCATATGGCATATGAATGACCTACACAATAAGAGATCACCTTGCAAATGCAAGTGTAGGTCCTATCTTGATTCTCATTCACTTTCATAAGTCACTTGTGCAGCCCCAGCATAAGCCTTGAATCAGTTGTCTAAGGCGACACCCTTTAAAGCTTATACCTAAGACTACAGAGTTAACTCATAAAGTGACAAGGAACCTCAAGTCTAAGGATCAATTAATCACATCAATGACTCGTGAGATATTTCCTAATCTGGAAGTTTCCATTTCCTGAAATAGAAACTTCCTTTCCCATTTAGGAGTGTTCTCACACGGGGCACCTCAGTGAACTTACTTATTAAAGTAAGCACCCTCATGTATCACGCACGTATCAACTATACACTTTGCACCTCCATGAAACAAGGTGGTCCTTCTTAAGGGCGTGATCCCACAAGCAAGCCTTAGAGGAGTCAGGTTGACACTCCCACTGTCTGTAGGACTCATCGGCTTGGAGTATTTTACTAATCATGACTTATGTGATATACGGCTCGTTTCATGAACCATTTCACCTAAATGGTAGAGTCCTAAAGTCATCAGGATTAGGGGAGTTCTCATACATGCACAGCTAAAGTAAACGCATACCAAACAAGAGCATATAAAAAAGTGTTTGCCTATGATATTAATCAATCGTATATTATTCAAATATTGTCTGTGATACTAGGAAAGTCCCAAAACGGATTATGACTAATCGGCTTTCTAGGGCACTATTCCTAACAATATATTGGAGTACTTGAGAAGGACTTGAGATTATATGCTTGTCTACCACAGTGGTGAGCTCATTTCAATAGAGTATAGAGATTCGGATTTACAATCTGATTTGTATTCTAGATGTTTGACATCAGAATACGTGTTTACTCTAGAAAGAGCAATCGTTAATTGGAGAATGTTAAGCAGACTTGTATTGCTTACACCGCCATGAAAGTCAAATACATGGTAGCTTGAGAAGCAACCAGTTAGATGTATTGGATTCATGATTTCCCAGTTGTTGGCTCAGAGAAACGTCTAAAAGATTCCTTCACTAAAGTATTGGCGCAAAAGAGTGTAAAACGAGTTTTGACACTCATGTGAAAGGAATAAGACTTAGATGTATGACCAAATTGAATTTAGGGCAAGTGGGAGACTGTTGGGAATAGTGCCCTGAAAATTCAATTTGTTGAATTAATTAAACTGAATTTACAGCAAGTTATGAGTATTTCACATATTAATAATTAATGACGTGTGGTGGTATTCTCATATGAAATGTGTTTCATAGGAAAAGACTTTGAATACCGAAATCACGTATCATTAAAGTTCTAGTCGGTAAGATAAGAATATGTTCTTATCAAGACTATAACGTGGTTATATAAGATGATTAGTCTTTCGTCATAGGGAATGGTGATTCCAATTATAACACGTTGATGATTTTCAATAGGATTGGAAACATCGAACTGGACCACTGAGATTATTTATTTTATACTGCTATCTAAAATGAATAAAATCTCAGGAAGCATTGTACTCTTAATCCTGATAATATTTCGGCTTTAGGCATGTAGTGTTAGTCACTGTAACATACTCGAAGTGAGGTCTCGGTTACGGGTGGCCAAAATACTTTGTATGTTCGGTGATTACATGAAATGTGCTAAAGAGTTATATTGATCGAGGAATCTGTGGCCTTGCTGGAATGTAAAAGATATCCTTGAAATAGATTTTCAAAAGTTCGAATTAAGACTTTGGCCAAAGCACTTCCCGTGATACGTCACCGAAGTTTTATGATGAATGTGTTTCACATACAGAAAATTTGAACTTAAGGCAAATCAATAAATTTCAAATTAGAGATGAAAAATAAATGATAGTAGTTGTAATTTATTTTTCATGCATATCTACACGGAGGAGTAAAATGTGAAATTATTCTAGATCGAGAAATTCGTGAATAATTTAATTAATTTTAGAGTGAAACAATATTTATTTAGTGGAATTAAATATTGTTAAACGGTAATTAATTATTGTCATGAGATGATAATATATTAATCCGTTTGGAGCTAAAATTAATTAGTCCTGCAGGTCCCCTTGCAAGCCCTAATTGAAATCCCAAAGAGAAAATATTAAAAGGAGAAAGAGAAATGAATTTTTCAAAGTGTTTGAAAATAGCCAAGAGATTTATTTTAAGAAAATAAATCAAGTTCCAAAGAGTTGGAAATGCCCGGAATTTTATTTTGGAGAAAATAAAATTTTAAATTTTTAAAAAAAAAAAAAAAAAAGTGACGTGGCATCTGACGTGTCACGCCACGTCAGCAGGTTGGGCCCCAGCTGGCGCTGACGCAGCGCCGTGTGGCGAGACACGTGTACGGCCGAGATCGAGCCGCGTCATCGCCCATGTGCGGCCCATATGTGATCTGAAATCGGGCGGGTCAAACGGGTCGGTCAACAGATAGGGCCGGGTCGGTTTCCGGATAGGGTCGGTTGGTTTCCGGGCAGGGTCGGACCGGGTCCGGGTCAGACCCGGACACGTGTCACATTTTGGAGCCTTCTACGCGTACCCACACGCGCCAACCACTTGGCGGCCTTCCGACGGCGCGTGGAGACAGGCGTGGTTGGTGGCGTTGGATCCGCGGCGACGAGCTCTTCAACGTGGTGCAATTGGATTGGCCGTCCGGGACGCGGTTTGTACGCGGGGTTATAAAATGACATTTTTACCCTTCATTTTATCCCTAAAAAGACCAAAATGCCCTCCGGTTTTTGCCTATAAATAGCTGACCCCTTTGTTATTTTTTCTCATTCCAATTTTCAGCCAACTTTGGCTTTAGAGAGAGCTCTCCTCTCTCAAATTAATTGATCCCTAATTAAGGGATTAATTAATATATAATTAGGTGGTTATATAATTAATATATAATCCGCTTAATTATTAGAAAATTAGGGAATTTTCTAGTCTAGAAAAATGATTTTTCTAGAAAATATTTTCTCGAGTATTTAGGGAAATACTCGCGGAGCCCACACTCCGAGGGTCGAGTCGGGGATATTGCGGGGAAGCTCTGTCGGTCTCACGAGTGGGAAAGGAGCTGGAAAAATGCCGTTAGATAGTCATGTTTGCGGTACGGTAATATTTTACAGTTATATTATTTTAAGCATGATAAATTATGTGCTCTTAAGTGTTAATTGCATGTTAGATATTTATCTGCTTAAGTGATTTAAAATTTATTATCAATTGCATGTATATACTTAAGTAGATCCGGCTAAGTCTTCCGCTTTGTATTAAAATGTTTTAGAAATATTTTAATACTTGTATTATAATAAAAATTTTAAAATGTGGTCCCGGACCGCTACTGTTCTGGGCCCGCCTCCCAGCAATCCCATGCTTGTGGGAATGGGCATTACCACGGGAATGAACATTCTTAATCATGTTTTGGTACCAATCATGGGTTTAGGAATGGACGCGGTAATGCCCATTCCATTCCCTCCCATTCCATCATACCAATCATGCCGTTAGTCTCTAACATTTTCTTGTGCACGCCATTCTCGAATTTTAAGTCAAACAATTTTGACTATTTCACTAATTCGAATACTCTAATTCCTAGAAGCCTGATCCAATTTCGTAAATTGACCAATTTGAGTCTGCAAATCGTTTGCTTGCTCCCACTAAATGTGAAATCCATGGATGTTCCATATTTCTGTCTTAATCAATCTCATATTGATAAGACAAGCTTGATCCTATCAAGTCGTTCAACTAAGGTCTAAACTTAGTTTGATTGTATGGAGTCCATTTCAGATTTCATAGTTTGTTTTCACTGCCCAGATTCCAAATCTGACAGCGGCTCCTCATGGGTAAATGGATCAATATCCACTTAACAAGAACTTTTGGAGAAAGCGATATCATCTTACGGGCTATCTAGGAATACGTTCTTAACGCATTGACGGGGGAGAGTTTATACGTGTACTATTTCCTTAAAATTGGCTAAATTTTATCAGAATGGATCATCTCTTCCTATTTATGGCGTGGATTTTGTCCTTAAACCTTTTGAAGTCTTTGGACTCACCTTTCTTCTCTCTTAGGAACGATTCCTTAAGAAAGGTATATTCTTTAAAACAATCAACATTTGTTCAAAAGAATTGTGAAAACAACATTCTATATTGTTTGCATAGACTTGAACTAGTTTCAATCTCATCTCTCAATTTCTTCTTCAATTAAGAAGACTCAAGAGAGATACATTCTTTGTTCCAAAGAATTGCAAAAAATAATAATAACAATATATATTGTTCTTATAAACTTGAACTTGTTTCAAGTTTATCTCCCACTGTCTTCTTCAATTAAGAAGACTCCCACTATCCTCTTCATATAAGAAGACAATCTCAAAATTCTAAAATAAGAATTATTAGGGAATTTTGAATACCACAATTCATAGTTGATTTAAGGGATCGATTTGGAATGTGTAAGATTCAAAATCCTAACTGTGTATTCTGAAGCATAACTTCAGGACAAAGGTAAGTCAGTAACAAGAACGAACCATGTCCTATAGGGTTACGTTCCTTCATTCAAAAATACCATGTTTATGAATGAGCTTACTGAGGGATAATCCTATTTTCTCTAAGATGATTACATAATTAGTAAATAAGATATTTGCCATCTCAATCCGATTGAGCTGCTTATAGCTTATGACTACTAATGTTCCCAACCTTTCCACATTTCAAAATTCTAAAATAATTTCACAAAAGTTTCAAAATTCGTACTTCATTAAGTACACACGTTCATAATGATTACAATAGTGATATTGTCTAGTGCTTACATTAAGCAATCCAAAATCATAAGTATGGATCGAAATCCATACAAGATATGGGACGTCTTGTCGTTACATATAAACGAGTTCTAGGGAATGTTTCCCTCTAACTAGGGTTCTTAGGAAGTTAAGTCTTTGAGTTCATTTTCGTAAAATGATCCTAAGATGATTAACTTGCTAATCCCATTTAGGACGTTCCAAAGTTATTTGAATCTTTATCATCTTATTTACTTATGTTATCTAGTTGTATGTTCGAAACAACAATTCTTTGAGTTTTGCACAACAATTTGTGTAAAATTAACTCAAGACTAGTGAATTCTGATCCTATCGAAATTACCACAACGAGAGACATACGGAGTATCCTTATACTCTTTGCAGTTTCTTTCCAAGGCCTTAGTTTGTCTCTATGGAAGCTAAAGTCTGGTCTTTCTTTTAGGCTTTCCCTTTTCTCACCCTTCTTCTTTGGCCTAGATGCCTTTACCTCATTAGGTTTAGAAGAAGAACTAATCATTATTACCTTTTAGTCCTTCACAAGGATGCTCTCTTAAGTTATCAACTAATTTGATCAACTATGCTACAATAGCATCATTTGAGCAAAAGGGTCTAAAATGATGATAGAAGCAATTCAAGCAATTAGTGATGTAAGAACTCGTTTCTTAGTGTATTGCGTGGCTGCAAGGTCCTAATCAGTGAGGACTTTCAGCCCACGTTACAGGTGCATTCCTTCATACAAATTTGGAACAATTCCTTCGATGTGTTATACCTTGTAACACGATCGCAAGAGAGTACAATTGCTCTTAAGTGTTCCTATAATGTGTTATACTTTGTAACACATTTATGAGGGAGTGCAATTGCTCTTAAGTGTTCCTATAATGTGTTATACTTTGTAACACATTTATGAGGGAGTACAATTGCTCTTAAGTGTTTGGAGAATTTCCTTTCACTTTTCAATTGCTTCTCTTAAGCCTTGGTCGAATTTTCACAACAGGTGAAAAGTTTGCCTCTTAGAGAACAATTTTCTCTTTCGGAATCTTAAAACGGATTTTAAGATTCAAAGCCAATCAGAGTGGCTAGGACTTTAGTCAACTTATTTGACTCAAGGATGGATATTAATAGGTCGCATTCCAACTTGTAGACAATCACAAAACTACAACCTAAATGCTAAGCAGAGAAGATGTTACCATATTGAATAATAATGTAACACATAGGATTAGGTCTTTTATCGTATGTGGCTCCCACTGTTTTTAGAAGGTCTATAAATCCCAAATAACCTTAGAAGAAACTTCCTTTCTCAACGGGTACTAGGATCCCAAACACTTTTAGTTTTGGACCCACGACTCGTGAGACATCCAAAGGTCTAAGAATCTTTAGGTAGGTACGAAATTGCCAACTCCATCTCCACGGAATTCCTAGTAATGTTTTTGCATCACTGATCTTTCAATCATGGATCCAGGACTCGTGAGATATCCATATCTACTTTAATGTTGAGCGGGACATATCAATCATAAGATCTCAATCAAACTTAGTCCGGAACGACCCACGACTCTTGAGACATCGCCCATTCCAAAATGATCAAGAAATATCAATCACCTTAAGTTATCAATCAAGAAACTAAGATTTAATAGGTTGCACTAATTACCCCACGACTTGTGAGACAGCAATTAGCTTAACTACTAACTCTTAAATCCTATTGATGGAATGCTAGGAATTTTATTACCGTAATAGAATACCTATTTCTTCGAAAGTTGCTCAATATTTTCATTTAGGGATTTTCGAATCAACCGGAGAGTTGTCCTGTTTTGACCTCACCAACATGTACAATTATCCATTTTTAATTATCTTGTTTAATGCAGTTTCACATAAAATGCATCACACAAGCAATTAACAGATAACATGTCCTAACATGATACTAATATGAGATGATCATGGTTATCCTATCTTATGTGCAATTATGGGAGCCACTCCAAAATTCCTAGTAATAACATGCATGCCACATAAACAGATGTTTCACATAAAGGCACATAATTCAATGGAAAACCCTATTCTATTTCATTAATAGAAACAACGCTCTTTAACATTTTGAGGGGTTTTCAATTATGACACCTTTCTCCTTGATTTGTGGATCCATCTTGCTCCTTGGGTGCTTGTCTCCAAAATGAAAAGAAAACCTCACTTCCTAAGTTCTACTCTCTTTACATAAATTAATATGGCTCAATCTTCATATTTACCATAGACAAATACACGGGGCACACCCCATCCCAAAAACAATAATAATGAAAGCCACATAATAAATCAAGCAAAGCGCACACATAAGCAGGGCTCCAACCCCAATTGAAATAACGCAACTATGGGGCTCCAACCCCAATTGAAATCATCCATGTGCATAAATTAAAACACCCACAAGACTAACCCAAGATCACCTAAGCTAACATAATCTGCTTGAAATTTAAATTTACCGACTAAATTTAAAATTTCCTTCACTTCAAGTTCTCGTAACTTAAGTAATTTGAATATAGTTCACTATTTAAGAATTTATTCCAAAACCGAACCCGGATCAATTTGACAAAAATCTCAATTAATTCAAAATTAAATTTTGTCAAAATATCATTCAAAGTGATATTTATTATTTTCTCGAAAAATTAGAGTTTGACTTTAATTCATAAAATCCCTAATTTTATAATTATTTCAAAATAAATAAATTTTAAAATTAAAATCAAATTTGAAAATAAAATCAGATTTTACAAAACGGGATTTTTCGAAGCCTAAAACACGAAATGAAACGTCAACCCGGAGCGGCCCCGAGCGAGGCGCGCGGGACTGCCAGCAAGCGCGCTCGAGCAGGCCTTCCCACGAACACAGCCCGTGCGGCTGTCCTAGGCACAGCGGCAACGCCCGCGCAGCAGCGAGCTAGGTCGTGCTAGGCGCATCTAGGTACTGTCGGGCGAGAGACGGAGCGATTATAGGGTGACTGCGCCAATCCCACCTAGGCGCTGCGCACGCGGATGCCCACGCGGCCCTGGCGTGCCCAACGACAACGCCCGTACGAGTTCTCAATAATCTAGATTCGTCTCGTAATTTCCAAAATTCCAGATTCAGGTTTTCCGAATTAAAACAGTTCTCAATAATCTAGATTAAAACAATTTGAAACCAGATAAAATAGAAAATAGTTTTTCAAGAATTTTCAAGAAACAATATTGATCCGACAGATTCGTATTTCAAACAAAACCCAAGAATACATAACATATATCCAAATTCAAGAATTTTCTATCAAAATTCAAAACAATAGCGTTTCGAAACGAAAGTTGCAAGGTGACTCTGATACCACTTGTTAGAAAACAGCAGAGTTAAAGCAGCGGAAGTTGAAAAATTTTCCAAAAAGGGATTGTACTCTTGAAGCTTACAACAATTGAAGCTCTCTTGAAATGTTCGTTTCAAAACTAAGTGGGATATCAAGAAACTTACAACAATTGAAGCTCTCTTGAAACGTTTTGAGCCGCTCTCAAACGTTCTTCATGCGACATGAATCCCCGTTTCTTGATCGATTTTTTCTTCAAGATTCCAAAGTAGAAATCCTCTAGAGTATTAATTCACACCAACCTAGATTCAAATCATGTTAGTGAGTATGCTAGTACTATAACATGCATATTTAAAGAAACAGAAACGAGAAATTAAGAGCAAGAGAATTATCCCAAAATTCCATGAAGTTTGGATGTGATCTCCTAATCATGTGTAAGCCCTAATTTTCGAACCCCATGCCCCTTTTATAGGGCATGGTTCGAAACCCTAGTACCATGTAAGAGATGGTCTCCTACTTTGACTTTTTCTTCTATTCTTTTTTTCTCTCCAAGTAAATAATGTCTTATCTAAAATAAGATATTTATTTTCTAGAGAAATAGCTACTATTAATTTAGGAATATTTAATTATTCTAGTAATAATTAAATATCTTATCCTAATAATATTTATTCTAATCATATTAGAATTAATACTTTATTAGAATAATGAAACAGAAGATATTTATTTATTTCTTTATTCTAATCAAATTAGAACAAGCAAATAATTAAATACTTAGAATTAATTCTTCAATTAATTCTTTCAAGAGCTTTAGAATTAATTCACTAATTAATTTTAACGGGCTAAAATTAATTCTCCCATTAATTTTATTTGGCTATATAATCAATTCTCCAATTAATTATATTTAGGGATTTATAATTAATTCTCCAATTAATTATATTTTGGCTTTATATTTAATTCTCCAATTAATTATATTTGGACTTAATAATTAATTCTACAATTAATTAACACATGATCCAATTCTGCAATTGGAGTCACGCGTCCACATACACTCTTGACTCCCAGACGTGCACCATACACATGTGGTCTCGTTTCGATCAATTACATGATCTTTCTAACAATAGCCTTTGAACCCGGTATTTGTGTGTGACCCTCTAGGTTCAATTTCAGTTAGAAGTGAGCCTAATTAATTAATACACTTTATTAATTAACTACCTCACATATCACAGGACCATAGTCTAGCAACAGGTGTGTGACCCCTGTTAGGAATAGTGCCCTTAAAGCAAATGTATGCTTTACTATTTCCTTATAAAATCACAAACAGCCTTTGAATAATAAACGAGATGATTTTGTTCGTAGGCAATCACTTCTTTATGTGCTTATTTATGTCTGTTTGGGTTGACTGTGTTTTGAATGTATTGAACTCCCCTAATCCGATGAGGCCGTTAAGAACTTTATCGTTATGGGAACGACACATGAAACAAGTTCTTAACTCCATAGGCGAGGATTAGAAACTTCTCCAATTCAATGAGTCCGACAGACAGTGGGAGTGTCGACCTTGACTCTGCTGAGACTTGCTTATGTGATTATGTCCTTTTGAAGGATCACTCGGAGTCATGGAGTGATAAGTGTATACGTTGATGCGTTCATAATACATAAGGGTGATTGTTACAAGAACTTCATCACTGAGATGTCCTACATGGGAACATTCCTAAATGGGAAAGGAAGTTTCCTGGAATTTCTAGATTAGGAAATATCTCACAAATCGATGATGTGATTCATTAATCCTTAGACTTGAGATTCTGTAATGTCTCATATGAGCTAATTCTGTAATCTTTGATATAGGCTCAAAAGGGTGTCGCCATATAGACACCTGAACCACGGCCTATGTTGGGATTACATAAGTGGCATATGTAGAATTAGTAGAATTGATAAAGGTCCTACATTTGTTAAGAATAAGAATGATCTCTTACTGATTGAGTTATTTGTAGTCCATTCCTTGGCCAAGGAGGATAAAAGATCAAGACATCTAGAAAATGGGATTTTCTAGGATTGAGATCGAAATGGATATGAAATGAACTTAACTTTAAAGATCAAGAATATTTGGGCTCTGAGAATATTCTCATGCCTTAGTTCTTGATTGAGAGATGGAGTTGTAGGAGGATCGCATTTCACTGATTATCATTGACTGAAAGGTTCTTCGATTAATTTCATTGTTCGGCTAGGGGTCACACACCCATTGATAGATTACGGTAGTGTGATCTATGAAATGATTAATTAATTAGGGAATTAATTAATTGCTGTCACTGCTAATCGAATAATGAAGCTAAAGGGTCACACACAAATGCCAGAACACAAGGGTTAAGGTAGGATGTTAATACGATTAACGAAGGATCAAGTTGTTGATCGAAATGGAGCATGGATTGCATGGGTTGCTGCCACGTGTCGAGCACACGTGGCTCGTATGTAGCTTCATGCTTGTGGAATTTGTTGGGAATAATGTCCTGAAAATTCAATTTGTTGGGAATTTGTTGTAAGTATTTCACATATTGATAATTAATGGCCTATGGTGGTATTATTATATGAAATGTGTTTCATAGGAAAAGACTTTGAATACCGAAATCACGTGTCATTAAAGTTCTAGTCGGTAAGATAAGAATATGTTCTTATCAAGACTATAACGTAGTTATATAAGATGATTAGTCTTTCGTCATGGGGAATGGTGATTCTGGTTATAACACGTTGATGATTTTCAATAGGATTTGAAACATCGAACTGGACCACTGAGATTATTTATTTTATACTGCTATCTAAAATAAATAAAATCTCAGGAAGCATTGTACTCTTAATCCTGATAATATTTCGGTTTTAGGCATGTTGTGTTAGTCACTGTAATATACTCGAAGTGAGGTCTCGGTAACGGTGGCCAAAATACTTTTTACGGTCGGTGACAACATGAAATGTGCTAAAGATTTATATTGATCAAGGAATCTATGTCCTTGTTGAAAGGTAAAAGATATCCCTGAAATAGATTTGTAAAAGTTCGAATTAAGACTTTGGCCGCACTTCGCGTGATAAGTCACCGAAGTTGTATGTTGAATGTGTTTCACATACAGAGAATTTGAATTTAAGGCGAATCAATAAATTTCAGATTAGGGATGAAAAGTAAATGATAGTAGTTGCAATTTATTTTTCGTGGATATCTACACGAAGCAGTGAAATGCGAAATTATTCTAGATCGAGAGATTCGTCAAAAATTTAATTAATTTTAGAGTGCAACAATATTTATTTAGTGGAATTAAATATTGTTAAACAGTAATTAATTACTATCATGAGATGATAACATATTAACCCCGTTTGGAGCTAAAATTAATTAGTCCTACAGGTCCCCCTGCAAGCCCCAAATTGAAAACCCGAAGAGAAAATATTAAAAGGAGAAAGAGAAATGAATTTTCAAAATGTTTGAAAATAGCCAAGGAATTTGTTTTAAGAAAATAAATTGAAATTCCAAAGTGTTCGAAATGCCCGAAATTTTATTTTGGAGAAAATAAAATTTTCATAAAAAAATATATATATATATATTTTTGATGTGGCAGTTGACGTGTCAGTGACGTGGGCGGACGGACGTAAGGTAGCGCTGACTGGGCGCCAAGTGGCCCGCCACGCGTACGGCGGAGATTGCGCCGCGTCAGCGCACGTGGACGGTCCAGATTGGATCTAGATCGGGCCGGTCAATGGGTCAGGATACGGGTCAACGGGTCGGGTCAACGGATAGGGTCGGGTCAAACCGGATACGTGGTAGAACTGCGAATGGCCACGTGTCGAACCGGACCGAACCGGGTTTGGTCAGACCGGATCAAGCCCAGAAACCCTAGGCCGCGTGTGTAACACACCCGCCATCTTCAGGTGGCGCATGAGGGCGCTTCCGGCAGCGGATCGGCACGTTCTCCGTGGCGTTGGACTCGTGGTGATGAGAGTTACAACGTAGTCACCTTGGAATTTATGTCCAAGTTGTGCACGCAAGCGGGGGTGTGAAATTACTGTTTTACCCTCTGTTTTTTCCTATAAATAGAGGGCTTGGCTCTTCATTTCTTCACACAAGTTTGGGAGAGGTTTTGGCTGAACTTTTAGCTTTGAAACCATATCCCTTTTCTCCTAATTAATACCATATTATTTTGAAATTAATTTTAATTAGGTGTTTATATATTTAATATATAAAACATTTAATTTCGGGATATTAAACCCTGAAAAGGGTTTACTAGTTTAATGTTTATTTTCTCTAGTATTTAGAGAAATACTTTCAGAGCCCACACTCCGAGGGTTTCTCCGGGGATATTGCGGGGAAGCTCTGCCGGTCTCACGAAAGGGAAAGGAGCTGGAAAAATACCATTAGATAGCCATATTTGCAGTACGGTAATATTTTACAGTTATATTATTTTAAGCATGATAAAGTATATGCTTTTAAGTGTTAATTGCATGTTAAATAGTTATCTGCTTTATGATTTAAAATTTATTATCAATTGCATGTATATACTTGAGTAGATTCGGCTAGTCTTTCGCTATTGTATTAAAATGTTTTAGAAATATTTTAATACATGTATTATAAGAAAATTTTTAAAATATGGTCCCATACCGCTACTGTTCTAGGCCCACCAGCCAGCAACTGGTATCAGAGCCGTGCTCTAGAAATATACATGCATTGATATGATGCATGCGATGTATAATTTTAAATCTGCTACTGTGCACGTAAATTCTATCAAAGGAGACTGGTTTTTAAGTGGGACCGTTGTGACCCCTCCATTGTTTCCTAGGAATTTACGTGGAATGAAATTTATTTGGGAAACAATTTAATTGCTTTTCCTGAAAATTTACCAAATCAGTAAACATGATTTACATTATGTGATAATTTATTTATAGCATGTTTACTTTATGCCATTTATTTTAAGCATGATAACTATGTGATAATTCTATGAAAGCATGCTTAATTGTTTTATTTTATGCCATGATCATGATAATATGAGATATTATGCTATTTTCAATTATACATATTTTATTTAATATGATTAGATAAATAATGTTTAATAGAGATTAAACGCAACGCATAATTGGACTAATATTTTTCGGCCTAATTAATAAATAGTTATTAAATTACCTTAAAATATTATTGGGATTTAAATTTGATCTAATAATCCTAGTGGGAGCGTATTAATTAGATTAATCACTTTCGATAATGAGACGTCAAAAGTGATTATATGATAATAAAAAGATAATCTACATCTTTTAAAAATTCAAGTGGGAGCGAGATGAAAAGAGTTGGATTCTCACGGCCTCCATTACCCACCTATAGTATAGTAGATGTGTACTACTCCCTTTGGCGGGTATATATTCGAGGTACACAAGATTAGACTTCTACGGATAGAATGAAATACGGGAAAGTCAGCTCGACCACGCCTCCATGGAGTGTCTTGACCTACTCGTACGGACTTCTAGGTAATGGTGCACACTTGACTAAGTAATGTATTAACCTCCCTTCGGAGCTCTGTTACATTTACTTAGAGGCCAAGGGTTGACGTGGTGGATTAACATTGTTTGGTAAGAGTTACCTAGATGACATGTTAATTAAGAATAGTTCCTGCTTTTCTAAGCGGTTTTCGACCTCACATCCGAGGAGTCAACTGCGGTTAGTTAAGTCACCATTGCGTAAATCAAAATGTTTAAGTGGATTTCATTTATTGGTTAGACGCAAAAGAAAGTGAAATGCATGACCATAACTTACTTTTATTTATTTATTGCAGTTTTATAATAACAATTTCTCTTAGCCCACTCCAAACTATATGTCTATAAGGAAATAAGCTAGTAAGGGTTCAACTATGCTGACTAGAAAATGAATCTTGACATCGTGTTGAGACACGAAAGTTTACGAACTCACTGAACCTTATCTGAAAATTTTTGAAACTACAACTAGTCAGGATTAGAAATACGCTTATTCCAAATGGATCAAGTGTGATGATCTTGCTAGTCTTATATCCTGACATCTGTTTTAGATGTTCTTAAGCATCAGATGCATGAGATGCCTACAGATAAGAACATGTTTTGAAGACAGAATCGTACGAAGGTACGAGCCACGAAAAAGGCTGTTAGTTAAAGATGTTTAAAAGATCGCTAGTTCAGAATCATATTATGAATAACTGATCTGAACGAGATTGAAAGCCTCTGTGCTTAAAGAGACAATCTTAACAGATAGGATATGATCCTATACTCTCTACCTATATCGTTTGAACATTCAAGATTAATTTTAAATAATTTTTTTTAAAACCCAGCCTGAATCAATAAACGACCTCAATATGGCAGAAAGGGTGATATAGACTAAGGGAAAAGTTCTCTTAAATCAAACATCAATATCCACGGCCTAGAAAGGCAGTGAGTGGAAGAAAATTCCCTTGTCTTAGAGTTAATTGTTAGAGCTAATTTTTCCAATCTAAAGAATGAAACCTAGGATTGAATTGAATGTTAGGAATCACTTTGATATTGAATTGATGAATTTTACGAGATTAAACATGCTAGAATTAGGATTGATGCCTTAAATGGAAGTTAACTTGAGTTGGGTTAAATCTTTGAAGAATCCTAACTTCTAAGTACTCTTATGTATGAATTATGGAAGTTGAAGGTAGAGAATTTTGAGTTTGAATTGTAGATATTAAGCTAGTGTGAATTTGAGTTAGGACTCACACACTAGGCTTAAGCACACAAGGTGTTTGATGAATTGTCCAAGTGAATTGTGATTGATTTCTTTGTGCTTTGTCTTGCTATATTTGTTTGATTTAGGTACTATTGGTCGCACTAAGCTCTCTAGAGTCCCGGAACCTTTTACTACTTCATCCGGATTAGACCACCAACCTTTTGAGTCGGTCAACGTAACGGTTAATTCTTTTGGGAATCCTTTCCAAAGGAATTTGACAAGGAACATTGTGGGTACTAAAGTCTTTGTGCGGATGGAAGAGTTTGAGGTTTGGGAGGAAGTAAGGAGATTGTTTGACAACATAGGATGGTTGCCATTCCTTTCTAAGATGGATATGACCTATGGAGATATGACAGCCGCTTTCTTCCACACAATGAATTTTGATCCGGTGGACAATACCTTGGCCTTCGCCCTTGATGATATGGAAACTCGGACATGGAGTGTGAGCGGGGTAAGAGAGATTCTTCGTTTCCCAGCTAATTCCACTACTTCTCTGCCTAAATGGAGCGACACTCAGCGAGAGGAGGTTTGGAGATCATTTCCCTTGAGAGAGGGTGTCCCTAGTTATTCTTCCCGATGCATACATGATAGCTATTTTGATTTGTTGACTTGGGTACTAGTCCATAGGAATTTAGCCCTGGGATTCTGTGACAGATACGGAGAGATAGCCATATTACTGAGACTGAGTTGGGTATAATATACATGATGAAGGAAGGTATTAAGTTTGATGGTACGGTTGAGTTTCTTTAGAAACTGCAGGAGAGTGCTGGGAGTATTACTGGTATGATAGCTCATGGTGGTTTAGTGACGATGTTTGCTCGGGAGATGAATTGGAGACCGGGAGGAGCTTTGCCTATTAATTTTGGACATATTGGTCTAGAATACTTGGAGACTGTAGGCTTAGCTATATCTTGGGAGAGTGGGGAGATGAAGAATTGGAACTTGCCATGGTGGCCCATTCGTGATAGAGACCGTCTCCAGCAGATGTACAGCTAGGGTAAAGCCCAGTTTGACGAGCTTTCTGAGAGCCATAAGGAGCTTTTAGCTCGGATACCTGACAGGCCAGATAATGAGTTTGCGATTCTTCGCAGTGTCACGCCTATTGTTGTTGAGGCCAGTGATGAAGCTCCTGTGACTTAGAGAGGCGTGGTTAAAAATTGGCAGGATTGAGGGTTGATTTGACCACCGTAATCGCGAGAGTCGAGGATTTAGCACATTATGTGGATGAGCGATTCGATGCGTGGGAGGCCAGGTTGGAGGCCAAGTTTGACGGGTTAAGTGCTTGCTCGGATCAGTATTTTGGAGGACCCCCATCACCCTGATTCTGTTATCTTGATTTTCTCCCCAGATTTCTAGACAATCTTGTTTCGTTTATTCATTACTATGTTTGGATATTTGTCTACACTTAAGTTTTTGCTATGTTTGGTTTCCTGATTTTGTTTATGCAATGGTCCTTTTCTTTTCGTGAATTTGCAACTTGTTTGTTACGTGTTGGATGCATGTTGATTGTCAATTGCCTGTGCACTTGATCTGTGTTTTCTAGTCACTTGTTCAGGTTTTGGAAGATTTGCAAGCACATTGCCGGTTCTTCAATTAATCAGGGAGTTGTCTTGAACTTTAATTCTTTCATTTGCACGAGGACATTGCAAAGTTTAAGTGTGGGGGAGGAATTTGCATGTTTGTTATGAGCTTTATTGAATATTTACATGGTTAGATGTAGTTTCACTTGTGATTTGCTAAATTTCGAGTAATTGTGAAATTGTTTGAAAATTTTCCCTCATTTTGAACTTTTTCTTTGAAGTTTGATTGTTGAGTTGTTGCTAGAGTAAGTTAGGCTTTTTGAATTGAGGAAAATTGCATGAGATTTGATGATTTAGTGTGTTAGTATGCCCTTATAATTAGAGCACTTTTGAGCGAGATAATGTACTTTGCTTAGAAAGATGAGTTGATAATTTCCGAATGAGTCTAAGATTTGATTAGGGTGCATTTTAGTCCTATTGAGGTGAAATTTTGAGTTAATGAAAGATTAAGGAAGTGAAATAGGCATTCTTTGTCGGAGGATTTTAAGCTTTTCTATTTAGCCATGTTTCACTAAATAATGTGAACCTATTGACCCCGCTGAGCCTAATTGTTGTGCAAAGATTTTTGTAGCCACATTATAAGCCACTGTACAACATAGAAATACCTACCTTGATAATGTTTACACCAAGGCTTGCTCATTTGATTTGTATGGTAATTATCTATCTTTTGACCCCTTTTTATTGTTCTTGTGATTGAAAGTGAGAGGTTATTGTAAGAGAAAGAAAAAGAATGAGAAAAGTGTGAAAAAGAAAAAAAAAAGTGAAAGAGCAAAAGAAGAGAAAAAGAGAATTATGCAAAGTGTGAATTTGAGCGTGTGGGATTCAATTGAAGAGTTGGGGTGATTTTCGTATTAATGGCAAATGGAAGTGTTCGTGTTTCGAATAGATTAAAAAGCTTGGTGAGTAGTCACTTGATCCAAATTTCCATAACCTTACCTTAAGTTTACATTACAAGCTCGAAAGACCTATCAATCCTAAGTCTTGATTTAATTCCATTAGTGGAGATAGGTGCGAAGAGTGTGTTCCGAAGTTGATGATTAGAACTTAGGAGAAAATTATGAATTTGTCATTCTTATTTTTGTACATCGTTTCGCTTGATTCACACACTACACAAGGGTATACTCTTCATACTAAATTTTGAGGATTTCATGTTTATGAGTATTTGATTTAGTTAGCTGGGCTTGTTTAGGCGAAGGTTTGATGATTGTTCTCAGGAGAGGGTTTGATGAGGATGTGTTTTCTTAATTTCCGTATTACTCGGGGACGAGCAATATTCAAGTGTGGCGAGAAGACAGGGGTAACGCCCGTTACCCCTATGCAGAAGAAAAGTGGTAACGCCCGTTACCACTAATAAAACTTTATGGCGATTTTCAAGAAGTAACGGGCTTTAACAACAGTTATGCAGGAATAGGTAACGCCCGTTACCTAGGGCGGCGAGAATTATCCTTGGGCTGCTATATAAGTGCGTTTTGGAGTCTTTTAGAGGGAGATACACAGAGAGGGGACAGATAGAGAGAAAAAAAGAGTTTTTCTTCCAAGTCAAGACCTAAGGTTTGGAGAAAAAGACTCAGGAGTTTTAGAGATTTTCAGAGAATTCGAGAAGACAAGAAGATTGAATTCCAAGTACGATCTTTAGTTTTGTTGTTGCTTTAATTTACAAACTAATTCCTTCGAGTTTAGTTTTAGTTTCGTATGTTAGATTCGTTTTTATATATTGCTGAATGTTCATGAGTTTAATTGTTAGACTTTGTTTAGTTTTTGAGACGATGATTTATTTTAATGCAATTTCCTTTAGTCTTATGAATTTTGCTTTAATTATGAGTAGCTAATTCTCTAGGGCTTGGGGGAGTGATGATGATTGCATGATGGATGCTTGAGGAGATGCATGAATGACTTATGTTAATTCTTAGTTTGAAAACAGGTTTAAATTGACTTGCGATGGCCTGATCACCCTCAGCATGTGTCATAATTGCCTATAGATCGAAAGAGTGATGGTAATTTAGATGGTTTTCAGAACTTGTAAGTTGTAGGGTACAAAGAGATTTGGTCCTAGCTTATACAACAGTAATCTTATTCCATGCCGAGCCGCTAGAATACTGAATTGCACTAGTCTTGTTCCTGTGGTTTAACTAACTATTGTGATTGCGAGAGCAACATTGAACACTAATTAAGCACTGGGTTACACCTCGACAGAGGGTAATTCAAATATAAGTGACTACGTTGTAGAATTACACTTGTCAGATGAGTATCACGTCAGCTCTTGATTGTATGATTCATTACTTTTCCCCTGCCTGCTTAGTTTACTGAATTTAATTCGTGTGTTAAGTTTTTATTCGCAGTTTAACTCTAGTTACTTGTTAATTTCTGTTGTAGTAGATTAATAGAAACAACAAATGTTTTCGTTAGGTCTTTAGATTAGAGAAGAATATAGAGTAGTGATTGATTTCCCTTCCCTGTGGGTTCGATCCTATTGTGCCACGCGTATGTTTGTGTACACTTGCACGATTGGTTTTTAAATTGAGTAAAATAAAACCAACAAGTTTTTGGCGCTGTTACCGGGGAAGGCGTTTTAAGTCAATATTACTCAATTATTTTGATCTAGTGCTTTCGACTATTACTTTACTTTGTGTTCATTATCCTTGTTACTGTGGAATTGGACTGAGGAATTCTTTTTCCTTGTGCAGGTTTACAATGCATGCGAAGATCTCAAGATCCCTAATTAGTTCCATATGATCCGGAAATTAAGAGAACACTGAGTGCTATTAGGAGAAGGCGTAAGAAGGAGAAGAAACTGATTACTTTACCGATGGCTGAAGTAGACCCATCGATGGCTGAAGCAGACCCACCACCACCACTGGCCATAAGAGATTATAACGTGCCGCAGGCTGGAGCAATTCAGACTGCAGCTCGTCCCCAGATTGCAGCAAATAACTTTGAAATTAAACCAGCTATCATAAATCTATTGCAAAATAATCCGTTTTCAGGATTACCTTTGGAGGATCCGACTTCACACCTGGAGTATTTTCTGGAATTTTGTGATACCTTCAAAATTCACAATGTCACTACTGATGTTGTCCGAGTTAGGCTTTTTCCCTTTTCACTTAGGGAACGAGCTAAAGCATGGCTGAGCATTGTCCCAAATGAATACTTTCAGACTTGGGCAGCATTATCTCAGGCTTTCCTAGCAAAGTTCTTTCCACTTAGCAAAACCATGAAGTACAGGAATGATATTCAAGGTTTCAGGCAGTTGGATGGAGAGTCTTTCTATGAAGCTTGGGAGAGATTTAAGGATTTGCAGAAGAAGTTTCCACATTACGGGATTCCCGGTTGGTTATTGATTCAGACCTTTTACAATGGGATGTCCCCTACTTTTAGAGGAGCGATGGATGCCGCAGCTGGCGGGGCATTCTTAGCCAAATCTGAAGCATTTGCTACTGAGTTGTTAGATAATATATCGCAAAACGATGTCTTTGTGCATGAGAGGAGTCATTAGCAACCACCGAAGGTGCAAATAGGAGTCATAGAGTTAGATGGCTTAACCGCCATCAATGCTAAATTTGAAGCCCTTAACAAGAAATTGGACCAACTATCTGTCAATGCAGTTGGGATACAATCTTAACCAGTTCAGGTAACATGTGAAATCTGTAGCGGTCCACATGATTTTAATATGTGTCCTCATACTAATGCAGGAGAACAGGTGCAAGAGCAGGTGAATTACGCAAACAACTTCAAACCAGCAAATGATCCTTACTTAAACACCTACAATCTAGGATTGAAGAACCACCCTCACTTGTCGTGGTCTAATAATCAGAATGTTCAACAACAACCTCAACCTAGGCCGCAGTTTCATCCTAGGAAGCAATTTCAAACATGATCACCAGCCCCATTCAAGGTTGAGCCCCCTCAACAGGAGCAAAAGCAGGCGGGAGGTTGCACTTGAGAAATTAATCACCGTGTCTACGGGTCAGCATCAGAAGTTGGAAGCCCAATCAGATCAAGTGATAATTCAGACCAGAACTTTGGAGCCTCAGTTTGGTCAGATTGCCCAATCTTTGAATTTGAGAGGCCCAGGAATGCTACCAAGCCAAACTGAAAACAATCCTGAGGAGCATTGCCAGGCCATACTTGTAGGAGATAATAGAGAGAATGAAGGTCCGAAGATGTTTGTAGGTTTGGATCTTGAGAAAGTTGTAGAGAAAGATGATTCTAGGAAGGAGAATTTAGAGAAAGAAGTGATTCCAAGCAAAAAGAAGCCTGAGAACTTCACTACTGTGATACTTACTGAGGAATGCAGTGCTATTATTCAGCATAAGCTTCCTCCGAAGCTTAAAGATCCAGGGAGTTTTTCAATTCCTCTTACTATTGGTTCTTTGCAATTTCATAATGTTTTATGTGATTTAGGAGCTAGTGTGAGTTTAATCCCGTTATCCACTTGCAGGAAATTAGGAGTGAAGGAGCTTACACCGACGAATATGACACTCCAACTAGCAGATAGATCGGTGAAACATCCGATAGGAATTCTTGAAGATATTTTGGTAAAAGTTGGAAAATTTCACATTCCTACCGATTTTGTAGTTCTTGATATTGAGAGCGATGAGAGGATACCATTGATACTTGGAAGTCCGTTTTTGGCTACGGCTGGAGCCGATATAGATGTTCAGAATGGACGACTCACGCTCAAAATAGGAGATGAAAGAATGGAGTTCAGGAACTTTGGTTCCAGGACACCACTGACAATTTCAGATAAGTGTTGCATGATTAAGGTTATAAATGATACACCAGATGAAAAGACACTGTTTACAGAGAAAAGAGATGCAGTTGATTGGGAAGGAAAAATAAAGTTCCAGAGATCGAGAATGAAGGATGTTTTTGGAATTAGATACTTGGAGATCAAGCTCCGGTTTTGTGAGTAACAAGAACGAGGTCACTCCTTGTGACTTGTTGCTTGGGGATTGTTAATCCCAAATCCATTCCCGCAGTCAAGCTAATGACTATAACTTAGAACTAAAATTTTCCATTTTTCTTTTCTTTTGTTTTGTTTTTGTTTCCGTTGTTTTCGTTTCTTTCGTCCTTGTTTTTCTCGGATTAATTTTGTGTCTCTCTCGTTTGTAGGCCACTTGATGTTTTACTAGGTAGCCAAGGTCTGGATGGTGCGAGGACCGTGATTCGTGCATTATTATCAATGTTGAGGTCCATTTAGTTTGTTCATATGCATGTGCATCGCATTGATTTTCTTTCTTCGGGAGAATGAATTGTTGATATGAATTGAAATATGTATTTATGTGTTTCGAGAACGGTGCGCTGTGGTTTAATTGAATATTATGAGTTAATTTCAGTTAATTGACGTGATTGAGCACCTTTAGTTGTGTGTTTGTGTTTTAAGTATGTTTTGGGCGGAATTGTGATTAACGGGCGTTACACCATTGATATTACCTTTTGGTAATGCCCGTTAACGAGGTCAGACGCTCCGGGTAGTATAGGTAACGGGTGTTACACCTCACTAGTTATTTTTAGGTAACGCCCGTTAAGGGATATAGGCATCTTAGCCTGAAGGGGTAACGCCCGTTACCCCTTCCAAGAGGAAAACCGGCAATGCCCTTTACCGATCCGATTGGCGTAAATTGGGTTTTAGGATACACGTTTTTAGGGTTAATTTAAGTCTTGTCCTACACAATTTCGGATTTTTTTTCTCCCCCAAACCTATAAATACACTTGCACCCACTTATTTTACCTTAGAAGAGATTCAATAGTTCCCTTGGGCCAACCATTATCAATTTACAAGCAAGAAGCATTCCCATCAAGTTACACTCTTCCTCCCTTGTGAATCAAAGTAAGTCACCATTCCCTTGTCTTAGGGTAAATTGTTAGAGCGAATTTTTCCAATCTAAAGAATGAAACCTAGGATTGAATTGCATGTTAGGAATCACTTTGAGATTAAATTGATGAATTTGAGAGATTAAACATGCTAGAATTAGGATTGATTCCTTAAATGGAATTTAACTTGAATTGGGTTAAATCTTTGAAGAATCCTAACTTCTAAGTACTCTTGTGTATGAATTATGGAAGTTGAAGGTAGAGAATTTTGAGTTTATATTGTAGATATTATGCTAGTGTGAATTTGAGTTAGGTAGATTGAAGAACTTGAGTTCGGACTCACATAGGCTTAAGCACACAAGGTGTTTGATGAATTGTCCAAGTGAATTGTGATTGATTTCTTTGTGCTTTGTCTTGCTATATTTGTTTGATTTAGGTACTATGGGTTGCACTAAGCGCTCTAGAGTCCCGGAACCTTTTACTACTTCATCCGGATTAGACCACCAACCTTTTGAGTCGTTCAACGTAACAGTTAATTCTTTTGGGAATCCTTTCCAAAGGAATTTGACTAGGAACATTGTGGGTACTAAATTCTTTGTGCGGATGGAAGAGTTTGAGGTTTGGGAGGAAGTAAGGAGATTATTTGACATCATAGGATGGTTGCCATTCCTTTCTAGGATGGATATGACCTTTGCAGATCCTTTCCCTTGAGAGAGGGTGTCCCTAGTTACTCTTCCCGATGCACACATGACAACTATTTTGATTCGTTAACTTGGGTACTAGTCCATAGGATTTTAGCCCTGGGATTTTATGCCAGATACGGGAGAGATAGCCATATTATTGAGACTGACTTGGGTATAATGTACATGATGAAGGAAGGTATTAAGTTTGATGGTACGGTTGAGTTTCTCTGGAAGCTGCAGGAGAGTGCTGGGAGTATTACTGGTATGATAGCTCATGGTGGTTTAGTGACGATGTTTGCTCGGGAGATGAATTGGAGACCGAGAGGAGCTTTGCCTATTAGCTTTGGACATATTGGTCCAGAATACTTGGAGACTGTAGGCTTAGCTATATCTTGGGAGAGTGGGGAGCTGAAGAATTGGAACTTGCCATGGTGGCTCATTCGTGATAGAGACCGTCTCTGGCAGATGTACAGCTGGGGTAAAGCCCGGTTTGACGAGCTTTCTGAGAGGCAGAAGGAGCTTTTAGCTCGGATACCTGACAGGCCAGATAATGAGTTTGCGATTCTTCGCAGTGCCGCGCCTGTTGTTGCTGAGGCCAGTGATGAAGCTCCTATGACTTTGATAGGCGTGCGTGAAAAATTGGTAGGATTGAGGGTTGATTTGACCACCGTAATCGCGAGAGTCGAGGATTTAGCACATTATGTGGATAAGTGATTCGATGCGTGGGAGGCCAGGTTGGAGGCCAAGTTTAACGGGTTAAGTGCTCGCTCAGATCAGTATTTTGGAAGACCCCCATTACCCTGATTCTGTTATCTTGATTTTCTCCCCAGATTTCTAGACAATCTTGTTTCGTTTATTCATTACTATGTTTGGATATTTGTCTACACTTAAGTTTTTGCTATGTTTGGTTTCCTGATTTTGTTTATGCAATGGTCCTTTTCTTTTCGTGAATTTGCGACCTGTTTGTAACGTGTTGGATGCATGTTGATTGTCAATTGCCTGTGCACTTGATCCATATTTTCTAGTCACTTGTTCAGGTTTTGGAAGATTTGCAAGCACATTGCCTGTTCTTCAATTAAATAGGGAGTTTTCTTGAACTTTAATCCTTTCATTTGCATGAGGACATTGCAAAGTTTAAGTGTGGGGGAGGAATTTAGATGTTTGCTATGAGCTTTATTGAATATTTATATGGTTAGATGTAGTTTCACTTGTGATTTGCTAAAATTCGAGTAATTGTGAAAATGTTGGAAAATTTTCCCTCATTTTGAACTTTTTCTTTAAAGTTTGATTGTTGAACTGTTGCTAGAGTAAGTTAGGCTTTTTGAATTGAGGAAAATTGCATGAGATTTGATGATTTAGTGTGTTAGTATGCCCTTATAATTAGAGCACTTTTGAGCGAGATAATGTACATTGCTTAGAAAGATGAGTTGATAAATTTCCGAATGAGTCCAAGATTCGATTAGGATGCATTTAATCCCATTGAGACGAAATTTTGAGTTAATGAAAGATTAAGGAAGTGAAATAGGCATTCGTTGTCGGAGGATTTTAAGCTTTTCTATTTAGCCGTGTTTCACTAAATAACGTGAACCTATTGACCCCGCTGAGCCTAATTGTTGTGGAAAGATTTTTGTAGCCACATTATAAGCCAATGTACAACATAGAAATACCTACCTTGATAATGTTTACACCAAGGCTTGCTCATTTGATTTGTATGGTAATTATCTATCTTTTGACCCCTTTTTATTGTTCTTGTGATTGTAAGAGGAAGAAAAAGAATGAGAAAAGTGTGAAAAAGAAAAAAAAAAGTGAAAGACCAAAAGAAAAGAAAAAGAGAATTATGCAAAGTGTGAATTTGAGCGTGTGGGATTCAATTGAAGAGTTGGGGTGATTTTCGTATTAATGGCAAATGGAAGTGTTCGTGTTTTGAATAGATTAAATGATGTAAGCTTGGTGAGTAGTCACTTGATCCAAATTTCCATAACCTTACCCTAAGCTTACATTACAAGCTCGAAAGACCTATCGATCCTTAGTCTTGATTTAATTCCATTAGTGGAGATAGGTGCGAATAGTGTGTTCCGAAGTTGATGATTAGAACTTAGGAGAAAATTGTGAATTTGTCATTCTTATTTTTGTACATCGTTTCATTTGATTCACACACTACACAAGGGCATACTCTTCATACTAAATTTTGAGGATTTCATGTTTATGAGTATTTGATTTAGTTAGCTGGGCTTGTTTAGGCGAAGGTTTGATAATTGTTCTAAGGAGAGGGTTTGATGAGGATGTGTTTTCTTAATTTCCGTTTTACTCGGGGACGAGCAATATTCAAGTGTGGGGGATTTTGTTGTGTGTAGAAATTGTATGATTTTGAGCGTTAATTAGATTATATTTTGATGTCGTTTGATGCGTTTATGTGTTTATTTTACTCCGTTCAGGTGACTATGGAGTTGGAGTTACGAAACGGCGAAGCAGAGCAATTTTATGCATTTTTGGGAGAAAAAGTGGTAACTTCCATTACCACTTAGGAGTACAAGAGGAGTAACTCCCGTTACTGGCCACAGGAGGGGAGTTTTTGTGAGAAGAGAGGGGTAACGCCCGTTAGCCCTATGCAGAAGAAAAGTGGTAACTCCCGTTACCACTAATAAAACGTTATGGCGATTTTCAAGAGGTCACGGGCTTTAATAACAGTTATGTAGGAATAGGTAACGCCCGTTACCTAGGGCGGCGAGAATTATCCTTGGGCTGCTATATTAGTGCGTTTTGGAGTCTTTTAGAGGGAGAAACACATAGAGGGGACAGATAGAGAGAAAAAAAGAGTTTTTTTTTCCAAGTCAAGACCTAGGGTTTGGAGAAAAAGACTCAGGAGTTTCAGAGATTTTCAGAGAATTCGAGAAGACGAGAGGATTGAATTCCGAGAATGATCTTTGGTTTTATTGTTGCTTTAATTTACAAACTAATTCCTTTGAGTTTAGTTTTAGTTTCGTATGTTAGATTCGTTTTTAGATATTGCTGAAAGTTCATGAGCTTAATTGTTAGACTTTGTTTAGTTTTTGAGACGATGATTTATTTTAATGTAATTTCCTTTAGTCTTATAAATTTTTCTTTAATTATGAGTAGCTAATTCTCTAGGGCTAAGGGGAGTGATGATGATTGCATGATGGATGCTTGAGGAGACGCTTGAATGACTTATGTTAATTCTTAGTTTGAAAACAGGTTTGAATTGACTTGCGATGGCCTGATCACCCTTAGCATGTGTCATAACTGCCTATAGATCGAAAGAGTGATGGTAATTTAGATGGTTTTCAGAACTTGTAAGTTGTAGGGTATAAAGAGATTTGGTCCTAGCTTATACAACAGTAATCTTATTCCATGTCGAACCGCTAGAATACTGAATTGCACTAGTCTTGTTCCTATGGTTTAATTAACTATTGGTGATTGCGAGAGCAACATTGAACACTAATTAAGCACTTGGTTACACCTCGACAGAGGTTAATTCAAATATAAGTGACTAGGTTGTAGAATTACACTTATCAGACGAGTATCACGTCAGCTCTTGATTGTATGATTCATTACTTTTCCCTTGTCTGCTTAGTTTACTGAATTTAATTTGTGTGTTAAGTTTTTATTCGCAGTTTAACTCTAGTTACTTGTTAATTTCTGTTTTAGTAGATTAATAGAAACAACAATTGTTTTCGTTAGGTCTTTAGATTAGAGAAGAATATAGAGTAGTGATTGATTTCCCCTCTCTGTGGGTTCGATCCTATTGTGCTACGCATATGTTAGTGTACACTTGCACGATTGGTTTTTAAATTGAGTAAAATACAACCAACAAAAAACTTCTTCGTGGCACCTATCCATTGGTCAATTGAATCTGAATAGGATCCAAAGATTGATTGTCGAGTCCTATTGACTTGAAAAAAGTATCAATCTGCGAATCCTATTTAGAAAGTTAAAATGACCAAGAAGCCTTTTTGAGACAAAGGGTATTTAAGTCATGAACTTTCTTAAGTTAGTTCATACGGACGTATGATATTATGAATGTTCAAGCAAGAGAAAGTTTTAGGTACTTCATCATTCATTTGAACGATTACTCTAGATACAGATATGTTTATTTGATGAGACTTAAGTCTGTATTTTTAAAGAGTTCAAGGAATACAAGACTGAAGTCAAAAAGTCAAATTAGAAAACATATCACTTGGATTAGATCGAAGTAGTGATAAGTATCTATGTTCAGAGTTAAATAGAATTTCTCAAATGAGAGTAGATCTCAACTATCTGTATGAGATACGTCTTAGCAAGGATGTATTGCAAAAGGGAGAAATAGAACTCTGATAATGATTGTAAGATTCATGAAGAGTCATGCTACCCTACGAAGTTCCTTTTGGGGTCTTGCGCTCAAAACGACAATGCACATTAAACCTAGTTCTATCTAAGTCAGTTCTTAAAACACTGATGGATCTATAGTTAGGGTGAAAACCCTGTATCTTTTATCGTCGGATTTAAGGTAGCCTGACCCATGTGTTAAGGATGGATCCTGATGAGTTAGAATAAAGAACAAAGGTTTACTTGTTCTAAGGTTATCCTAGAAGAACAAGAGGTGGTATACTTTGTAATTTGAGAAATCACAAAAGATGTTTGTGAATATTTCACAGTTGATTACATAGATAACCACAAAGGGTGGAAGCAAAGTAGTGTTAAAAGAAAATAATAGTATTTCGTACTAATTTCCAGAAACCCATGATAACTGAAAAATATATTGGATACATGTGATGTACCAAATACAACATGTGATGTAGAGACGTGTATACGAGAACATTATTGTAGTGGGAGGATTGTCAGGATACCTGACAAGATACCTAAGATTAACCCAAGTGGTTGAATCTAATGTATCTGATCCTGCCACGCGTAATGAAGCTGTAAAAGATAAGACGCTGACGATTTGGTGAAAAGCCATATAATCTAAGTTAGAATCTCTGTATTCTAACAAAGTCTTGAACTTGTAGAGGCACCTGAAGGCATTAAACCCATTACATGTAATTGGGTTCTACAAGACGATAAAAGGAGGAATGGACAAAAGTGGAGACTTTAGAGAAAAACTTATGGCAAGGGATTTTACCCAGAAAGAAGAAATCAGTTATGAGGTCTTCTAGCGTATAGCAATGCTTAAGTCCATTATCCTCTCTATTTTATCTCATTATCGATTATGAGATTAGATAAACGGATGAAAAGACTATGTTCTTGAACGGGCACCTTCAAGAAGAAGAGATACATGGTACAACTTGAAGGCTTCACAGCCAGAAATCAGGTGCATATGATGCAAGCTTAATAGATCGATTTATGATCTTAAATAAGCGTCTAGATCATGAAACATCATAATTAAAGAGGCAATTTAAATTCTTTGGATTTAAGCAGTTGCCCGATGAACAATGAGTGTACAAAATAACATCATGATAATGTTGTAACATTTTCATTTTGTACGTAAACGATATTCTGCTCATTGGGATGTCAAATCAATTTGTCAGTGATCAAGATTCGGATGTCAAATCAGTTTTACAAGTAAAGACCTTAGTGAGACCAATAATATTCCAAGGATCAAACTTTTGTCGCGATCATGAGAATAAGAAGATTGGTTTATTACAAAAAGCATATATAGATAAGATGCTGGTAAGGTATAATATGATAAATTCCAAGAAAGGTTCATTACCTTTTAGATATGGAGTTTATCTATCTCAAGATCAGTGCCCTGAGACAACTGAAGAGATAGAAGACATGATTGGAGTTCCGCAGCGGAAGCTTTATGTATGTCATATTATGTACAAGGCCAGATGTCTATTATGAATTAGGTCTAAGTCAGCAGATATTAGTCAAACCCTAGAATCTGACACTTGGTAGTAGTAAAAGCGTATATTAGAGTACTTGAGAAGAACTCAAGATTATATTCTAATCTACCATAGCGATGGGCTTATTTCAATAGAGTACAGAGATTCGGATTTACAATCTGACTTGTATTCTAAATGTTTGACATCAGAATACGTGTTTAATCTAGAAAGAATAACCCTTAATTGGGGAATGTTAAGCAGACTTGTATTGCTTACACCGCCATACAAGTTAAATATATGGTAGCTTGAGAAGCAGCCAGTTAGATGTATTGGATTCATGATTTCCTAGTTGTTGGCTCAGAGAAACATCTAATAGATTCCTTCACTAAAATATTGGCGCAAAAGAGTGCAAAACGAGTTTTGACACTCATGTGGAAGGAATAAAACTTAGATGTGTGGCCAAATTGAATTTAGGGTAAGTGGGAGATTGTTGGGAATAATGCCCTGAAAATTTAATTTGTTGAATTAGCTAAACTGAATTTAACAGCAAGTTGTGAGTATTTCACATATTGATAATTAATGGCGTGTGGTGGTATTCTTATATGAAATGTGTTTCATAGGAAAAGACTTCGAATACCGAAATCACGTGTCATTAAAGTTCTAGTCGGTAAGATAAGAATATGTTCTTATCAAGACTATAACGTGGTTATATAAGATGATTAGTCTTTCGTCATAGGGAATGGTGATTCCGGTTATAACACGTTGATGATTTTCAATAGGATTGGAAACATCGAACTAGACCACTGAGATTATTCATTTTATACTGCTATCTAAAATGAATAAAATCTAAGGAAGCATTGTACTCTTAATCCTGATAATATTTCGGCTTTAGGAATGTAGTGTGAGTCACTGTAATATACTCGAAGTGAGGTCTTGGTAACGATGGCCAAAATACTTTGTACGTTTGGTAACAACATGAAATGTGCTAGAGTTATATTGATCGAGGAATCTGTGGCCTTGCTGGAAGGTAAAAGATATCCCTGAAATAGATTTGAAAAAGTTCGAATTAAGACTTTGGCCAAAGCACTTCGCGTGACACGTCACCGAAGTTGTATGCGTATATATATATATATATATATTGAATGTGTTTCATATACAGAGAATTTGAATTTAAGGCGAATCAATAAATTTCAGATTAGGGATGAAAAATAAATGATAGAAAAATAAATGATAGTAGTTGCAATTTAATTTTCATAGATATCTACACCGAAGAGTGAAATGCGAAATTATTCTAGATCAAAAAATTCGTGAATAATTTAATTAATTTTAAAGTGCAACAATATTTATTTAGTGGAATTAAATATTGTTAAACGGTAATTAATTACTATCATGAGATGATAATATATTAACCCGTTTGGAGCTAAAATTAATTAGTCCTGCAGGTCCCCCTGCAAGCCCAAATTAAAAACCCGAAGAGAAAATATTAAAAGGAGAAAGATAAAGAATTTTCAAAATATTTGAAAATAGCCAAGGAATTTTTTTTAAGAAAATAAATTGAAATTCCAATGTGTTGGAAATGCCCGAAATTTTATTTTGGAGAAAATAAAATTTTCAAAAAAAATTTTTTTTTTTTATTTTTTTTGACGTGGCAGGCCACGTCAGCAGACAGGCGTGAGGTGGCGCTAACTGGGCGCCAAGTGGCCCGCTACGCGTACGACGGAGATTACGCCGCGTCAACGCACACGGACGGTCCATATTGGATCTGGACTGGGCCGGTCAACGGATAGGGTCGGGTTAAACCGGACACGTGGTAGAACCGGGATTGTAAACGTGCCGAACCAGACCGAACCGGGTTCGGTCGGACCAGTTCAAGCCCAGAAACCCTAGGCCGCGTGTGTAACACACGTGCCACCTTCAGGGGGCGCGTCCGGCAGCGGATCGGAGCGTTCTCGGCGGCATTGGACTCGCGGTGATGACAGCTATAATGTAGTCACCTTGGAATTTGTGTCCAAGTTGTGCACGCAAGTGGGGGGTGTGAAATTACTATTTTACCCTCGGTTTTTTCCCTATAAATAGGGGGCTTGGCTCTTCATTTATTCACACAAGTTTGGGAGAGGTTTTAGCTGAACTTTTGGCTTTGAAACCATATCCCTTTTCTCCTAATTAATTCCTTATTATTTTGGAATTAATTTTAATTAGGTGTTTATATATTTAATATATAAAACACTTAATTTCGGGAGATTAAACCCAAAAAAGAGTTTTCTAGTTTAAAGTTTATTTTCTCTAGTATTTAGAGAAATACTTGCGGAGCCGACACTCCGAGGGTTTCTCCGGGGATATTGCGAGGAAGCTGTACCGGTCTCGCGAAAGGGAAAGGAGCTGGAAAAATGCCGTTAGATACCCATATTTGCAGTACGGTAATATTTTACAGTTATATTATTTTAAGCATGATAAATTATATGCTTTTAAGTGTAATTGCATGTTAAATAGTTATCTGCTTTGTAACAGTACAGGACCGATCCAGTATGCAGATATTGTTCGCTTTAGGTGGGAACCGAATTAGACCACCCTCACGGCTTTGTTTCTGCGCCCACTGGAGAACCCAGCCGTAGCGCAGAACGCGTCCGCAAGGAAATGTTTCCATCCCCCCTTATAAGGAGGACTTCGTTCTCCTTCCCAACCGATGTGGGATGGACAGACATCCATCCCCCCCCCCCCCCCCTAAGAGGAGCTCAGCGTCCTCGCTGAGAACCTGACACATCAGCTTCCTGGCACCGGCTCTGATACCATTTGTAACAGTACAGGACCGATCCAGTATGCAGATATTGTCCGCTTTAGGTGGGAACCGAATTAGACCACCCTCACGGCTTTGTTTCTGCGCCCACTGGAGAACCCAGCCGTAGCGCTGAACGCATCCGCAAGGAAAGGTTTCCATCCCCCCTTATAAGGAGGACTTCGTTCTCCTTCCCAACCGAAGTGGGATGGACGAACATCCACCCCCCCTAAGAGGAGCTCAGCGTCCTCGCTTAGGACCTGACACATCCGCTTCCTGGCACCGGCTCTGATACCATTTGTAACAGTACAGGACCGATCCAGTATGTAGATATTGTCTGCTTTAGGTGGGAACCGAATTAGACCACCCTCACGGCTTTGTTTCTGCGCCCACTGGAGAACCCAGCCGTAGCACAGAACGCGTCCGCAAGGAATGGTTTCCATCCCCCCTTATAAGGAGGACTTCGTTCTCCTTCCCAACCGATGTGGGATGGACGGACATCCACCCCCCCTAAGAGGAGCTCAGCGTCCTCGATGAGGACCTGACACATCAGCTTCCTGGCACCGGCTCTGATACCATTTGTAACAGTACAGGACCGATCCAGTATGCAGATATTGTCCGCTTTAGGTGGGAACCGAATTAGATCACCCTCACGGCTTTGTTTCTACGCCCACTGGAGAACCCAGCCATAGCACAGAACGCGTCCGCAAGGAAAGGTTTCCATCACATCCCACAATATCTGCATACTGGATCGGTCCTGTACTGTTACAAATGGTATCTGAGCCGGTGCCAGGAAGCTGATGTGTCAGGTCCTCAACGAGGACGCTGAGCTCCTCTTAGGGGGGGTGGATGTTCGTCCATCCCACATCGGTTGGGAAGGAGAACGAAGTCCTCCTTATAAGGGGGGATGGAAACCTTTCCTTGCGGACGCGTTCTGCGCTACGGCTGGGTTCTCCAGTGGGCGCAAAAACAAAGCCGTGAGGGTGGTCTAATTCGGTTCCCACCTAAACCGGACAATATCTGCATACTGGATCGGTCCTGTACTGTTACAGTTTCATATACTGAATGGAAGGCCCCAGTCATCGATGCCATAACCATAATTGTCTATCACTATTGCGGTATGCTAGAAAGCTTGATCCTATTTGTGAGATATCCCTGATGTAGTATAATCCACCTCTCTCAGTAATGTAGTATAATCCACCTCTCTCAGTACCATGTCCAATGATCACCCCGATACGAATATCCTGAAAGAGGCAAAAGGAGAAAAACATCAACACAACACGGTTAAGTTTTTTAGTAACTTGGCTGGCATAGAGTAATTTTGTAGTGAGAGAAGGAACCACAAGGCAGTTAGATAAATTTAATTTTTCAGACAGCTTAATATTTCCTGCCCTCGTAACGGGGATAAGAGTGACCATTTGCATTTATCACAATATGTATTCCAGGAGTGGTAAGAAGTTGTATATCCCGAATGTTGTTTGTCATATGATCCATAGCTCCGGAATCCAGTAACCACTCACAATCTAATTTACATTGTGAAAAATTGCATTTATAAACGTAGGCTGTAGAGTTGATATTTATTTTGGCTGACCCTTCTAAATTTCCCAACAAAGGCCCAACATTCCTACCACTACCCGCCCCATTAATCTCAAAATTTTCACAACCTAGCCCACTACCACACAAAACCTTATTCATCATTTCACACTTTCCATTCTTGCAGCCGCCCCCCACGATTATAGTGAGTTTTGTCTTACCAGAGTTTTCTCCACCTTCGGTGGAATTCCTGACGTAGTTGCCCTATCTGCATCCGGTGAGGGCCCACCGGATCCGGTGTTGAGCTTGCCTGGTGCTCCTCGAGCGACTGTCGCTCGCCCCATTGTTTGGTTCATCTCTCCGGCGAGGTAGGCATTTCTACCACCAGTTTAGTGTTGTCCGGCGGCTCCACAGCCCCTAGAGTTTCCCCCCGCCTTCTTCTTTGCCCGATAGTCAGACCTCTACTCCGGGTATCCTACCACTTGAAAACACGTCTCCTTGGTATGCTTCGTCCCGTCGTATACCGAGCACTTTGGGCCGTGACCAGTTTTCTTTGAGTGTCTGTTGTCACGGGATGATGAACTTGATTCTGATCGCATTTTTGCTACCTTCCCAACAACGCCGAAAGTCAGGTCGTTCATGGCCGAGAGATGATGTGTAGCACCCCGTACGGTGGGTCACCACATCCCCCGCACCTAAGCCCAATTCACATACGAGATGGGAAACCCGTACATGAACCAAGCAGAGGCGAACGAGATACAGGTAGACTCATACCTAAGCTAGGCGGAACGTAGACCCTGATTACGAAATGCAAACAAAGAAACAAGCGCAGAAGCGTAAATTCATACACATGCAATGGCCATGGGCCGACAGAAATTAAACACACGTCATGCAGAAATCGGCTCACAGGCTCAACTATTAAACATACCAAATATTTAAACCCGGCAAGGGTGTCAACGACAACAAGTATACAAAAGCGGGGCCGGAAAGGCCAAACATAAATCTCTTACAATGGATTCATACATACATACTTAACTGTAATACAAAATACGTATGCAGTGACTTGAACTGAAACAAAGACTCAAAAGACTCCACATTAGAAACATTGGGGAGGGAGAGGGTCAGTCATACTGACTGAGTGAGGGGCTACCCACACACGCTCCATATATAGTAAGGATCATGGCACGTTTAAAACATAATATTTTTTGTACCCCAAAATCTTTGCCCGGGATACATACGTATAGGGATCATTTAGCAAAACAAAGCAAAACTAAACTTATACAAACATATCATACAATTCATAACATAACCAATCGTTTCATATCTTATCTTATCTTATCTTCCAAAATAACCATATTTTATCTTATTAATGAGTCTATCCCCGTTTCACAAATGTTAATATAACATACATACATAAGTCGGCGGGTACTAGTATCAAATTCCATCCTGGACTTCTCATATGTATCATTTCAAATTAAAACAAAACAAACATGTCATAATTTCATAACATACCTCCTCCTGCGATGGAAGGGTGTATACCTCTCTAACCATCCATTACGGGTGAGGGGAGCGCGAACACTCAAACCCTTAGGGTCATATTCCCCAACCAACCTCCTGGTGGGTTCCGGGTTAGTCCTATCAAATGGAGACTATGCTCAGACCAATCCCAACGGCCCGCTGCCGTCCCGAGCTTCCTGACTCGTAGACTTTGGGGCCCATTATATAAATACAGATCATATCATTACATAACAGAATATACCTAATCTGCTACATATCATTACATATCATATTTTATATATCATACCTTACCTTGCAACAACCACGCTATTCATACCTCTTCCTGTCAAATCCTTAACATATTCCTTAGCGCGTATCTCCCAGCTCATAAGAGGCACACAGTTTGAAGCATGTTTTAATATTGCAAAACATATGAAATCATAACAAGCATACATAGGATTGTACATAGCGTATCTTACTTGCAAACGTATAACAAAGTTATAAAATTACATATCTCGCACATATTTACGTATACTTTAAGGCTATAGTTCGCATGCATAAAAAACGAGCACATTTCAATAGGGTTTTAACTATAACCTAACCTCATCTTACACTGATGAAGCCGTAACACGACGAATAATCCACCCGGGAATCAACATGGCTTACGAAACACCACCTCGGGTGCACCTAGACAAGCTGAAGACGAAACACAAGACTTAGACTCAAGGATGAACCACATAGACGCACGGCATATGCGTATACACTTAAGATATCCAAAGACTTAGGCAAAGCTCATATCCCAATCAATTTCATGCAAGAGAGGGCAATTGATAACTTAACAAATTCATAAAATACATTAAAAGATGTTCATGCGCCCAATTAATGCAAACAAGTACGAATGAAATGCATACGGTAGCACTTAGCCATTTATGAACACTTAACGTATTTAAACACTTAAGACGTATCATAAAATCATGAAATACATCAATTCATATTCATATCATATCATAAATCAAGTTAGAATCATGCTTGGGGTGGGGTAGAAGCATAAAATAAGCGTATGAAACAAAACAACACACATATTCATTCAAGGAGGGGGAGACACGGGGGTGTCTCAATGCAGAAGCTAACCGTGTCTCCCTTTAAGAGGAAAAGGAGACGCGGGCATGTCTGGGGTCAGTAGCAAAATTGTTAACCAAACTTGGCTAGACACGGGAGTGTCTCACTTTCCTTATTGGGGGAGATACGGGCGTGTCTCACCCCTGCGTCCAAGCTCCAAGAGCTACAACAATGGCGGAAAAGGGGGAAACTCGTCCGGCAACACTGAAACCACGAAAATCATCAAATCCCACACTTTTATGCATAAAATCACTCACTTAACAACTTAAACATGCTTAAATCTCACAAATCATGCTAATACACAAAATGCCATGGAAGAAATTCAAGCTTCAACAATGGTGGTTCGAGAAATAAGCAAGCAACGCACAAAATTCCAACGAATAAACGACGAGGGAACTTATATGAACAACATACTCCGATTTTAGCTCAATTAATCCACATATGAACACATTGGGAGAAATTTTCATATTAAGGCACTATTTAACATCTTCCTTGTAGGCATGAAAACAAGCAAGAGAAACGAGATTCAATTGGAAGGAACGAAGCACTCAAAGAGAGGAATTCATTGCTTACCTTGGATCGTTGATCGGGCGAGCAACGAAGTCGAAACTTAAGCTCAAAGGTCGGGGTGAATAGTGGCTATGTTGTTCCTTCTTTTTTTCTCTCCTTCCTTGGCTTCTATCACGTGTGAAATGGGAGGAGAATAAGGGCTGAAAATGGGTCGGTTAAACTGGTTCGGGTCAAAAAGGATCCGGTTCGTTCGGATCGGATTTTAAAACAGTAGGGTGTTCGAACGGCTTCAGAAAAATGTGAGGCCTGTTCTGTTGGACCCGAATCATCAAAATGAATCCAATGGCGAAGTCAAATTTTGAATTCGAATCCCCGAACTCAAGTTAGCTGAAGAACGGCTCAAAGACCCTAATTGTAATTAGGTCTCTAAACTTTCAAACATTGGACATTTGAGCTCGAACATTTTAATTAATTTCTAAAGCACAAATAACTTAATATAAATCCCAAGTTGACATGTAACGCATGTGAAGTTACATAATTCACAAAAATATGGAATGAAACTCTCTCATGATGTCGTACCTGGATTGCCGTAGAGACGGGGCATCACACGATGATCTTCCCGTCGGACGATATCATAAGCTTCTTCTAAGGTAGGCAGTTTCTAGGCTCTAAGTAGGTCGCGTTTGCTAGGGTCAAACTTTCCGTCCAAGCCCCACAAGAACGCGAATACCCTGTCCTCTTGTTTTTCCATATTATAAATTTTCCGATTGTCAGAGCACTTCATTGATTGAGGCTGTCGAAAATCGATTTCTCTCTAAATCCCTTGTATTGTCCGAAAGTATTGGTCGACGGACATATCACCTTGATTAGTTTGATAGGCTCGTTACTTCAGTTCGTATAGCTTCAGTTTGTCACCTCCACCGTGGTAGGTGGCTTTAATGTTGTCCTGCCGCGATATCAGGTTCTATTGAGTTGAGTATGAGGCTTCGAATAGATCTGTCCGTCTGTTCCTAAGCTTCGTATCCAGCGTTATCTGGATCAGGGGATACCGTTTTCCTGGTAATGTATCTCGTTCTTCCTCGGCCAAGTAGTACCAATTGGACTGTTCTTGACCATATTGCATAATTTTTATCGTTGAGTTTGATGTTAATGGTGGCTGGATTATTCATTTTGTTAGAAAACGATTCTCGGACTCAGTCTTTCAACTTATCCCCGCCTCGTGGTGGGAACAGAACAAGAGGGAAAGACCCGGCCGACCGGCCCAGAAGCTTCTCAGGCTCAAGCATTGACTTTTCTAGTTAGAGACCAACGCCCAATTGGGCAAGAAAATCTACGGGCATTGGGTTCAGTTTTATGGGTGAGTCCATTGGTAGGTGATAAGCAATGTATTCGAATCATTATTGAATCGAAATCCTCTCAGATACCATGTTGATAAGAATGATTAGGGAGGAAAACTTTTGTATATTCATTGTTAATTGATGTATGTAGACTATACAGAAGATACAGAGTTAAGTAGGAGAGCACCTAATCTTAGGTCCTAATTACACGTTACTCATACAAGGAAAATACATCAATTAGGATCTATCTAAATATACATGGGATCTTCAACTATTTTTTAGCTTGGAGCATGACAGTTTATCCTGATAGATTTGATGAGTGGGCATGAATTGGCAAGGAGAAGACTTGACGGCTGGCGTGTCAGATAATGTTGTGTTCTTCGTGTGCCACAATGCGCACAAATCTTGGTGGATTGCGTGCATTATGGATTTGCACTGTGCACGAAGGTCGGGCTTCATTTCAAGATTAACGAGGATTGTGGGAAATTAACTAAAGTGTTGCTGATGGATGCGCAGATTGTACAAGGGATGTGCGCACTGGGCGAAAGGTTGTGCGCGCATTGTGTGAGTGCAGCGCGCGCAAGGCAAGATTGCTTGCATCAACTGATTGCGGACGGTTGCGCTAGAAACGCGCGCATAATGGGGCCTCGCACGT
This sequence comes from Lantana camara, assembly GCA_037501455.1. NCBI lineage: Eukaryota > Viridiplantae > Streptophyta > Magnoliopsida > Lamiales > Verbenaceae > Lantana > Lantana camara. The sequence goes on from CM074864.1 coordinate 6,126,268, forward strand.
GAACGGTTACACGTGCACGTCAGGCTGGGCCAAAATTACAAAACACTTAATTAATTGGTTATGCTTGTTGGTTATTTGCCTAGTTGAGTGGGATTGTACTCAAAATCTTATATAACTTAAATGATATTTATGAATTTTGCGTAGGGAATTGAGCCTGCAAGCAAGCTATGTATTCCTTTGTATATGAATTGTGGGATTAATGTATAAAGGTTAGGTGTAAGCCCGTAATTGTGTGGTTGCCTTTAAATTCAACAAGTGTGAGTGTGTTGATCTTATTGGATGAATAGTGCAATGTGTTTAACTTGGCTTGTGGAAATTATCACCCCTAAAGCGCGAGTGGGAATTATCACCCCTAAAACACGAATATTGTCGAGTTTTGGAATAAGACCGAGGGATTTGAGTGGGATATTGGTGAGTTCTGGGATAAGGCCGAGAATTTGAGTGGGTAAATCCTGGCGTACGGTGGGGAAAAACTTAACCCGTGACAATTAGTATAGCATTTTTTCTTTTTTGAAAATCGGTAAACGTGACCGTAGGGTTTTTTTATCGAGACTTTATATATACCAATTAAAATGGAAAATTACAAAATTACATCCAAAGAAAGATGAACCACCTAGCTCGGGACATTACAAAAGACGTTGCTAGGAAAATTACAAAAGTACATCAAACAAGTAAGGCAATTGAAATAATCGGAGGTACCACCATAAGACTTCCAACAAACATAGTCAAAGAAATAGTTAAAGCCCCTATTTCACTTCGAGAAAACAAGTAAGACAGTGAAATCATCGAAGGCATCCTGAGGGCATCCAGATAAGATGTGAAGCCTCCATCTTCTTGTAACCATCATAAGCTTTCTTAGGTGGTTCAGGTCGATAGAACAATCCCATTCTCGTATCCTGAATTTGGTCAAGTAACTTTTCCGGACATCATGTACATCATAGCAATATTAACAACAATAATTCTTAGTAAACGTGTGATAATATAAATGGCTATTATAATCAATAAAAGTGATATTTTGATTGAAAAGATACAAATTACAGAGTGTACAAGTCCCTCTTATAAATAGAGCTACGTATGTGCGGAGGGGATGTTATTGTAATTTATAAAATTATGCAAAGTGTGTTTCTTGTGATTTTGCTAAACTGTACATAACCGTTCCGAACTAACAAACTGAGTTGAGTTCTCCATTGTTTCTTGATCAGTGTTTAATACAGAAAGTAGAAACAACATTATAAGTACAGAGTTAAACACATGCATCAAGTAACTATCTGGAAGCTATGCATAACAATCCGTTGCAGCAGGTGTCCAACCATGCAAACTTTGCAGAAATTTACTCGAAAAGATATGTGTCGTTGTCTTCAGATATAGTTGTCAGTGAAGAGAGAGGAAGTAGTTTTGGATCTCCTTGATCACAAGTGAAGATTTTGTTGGTGTTGGTGTTTTGGTGTTTTCTTATGAAGTGGTGGTCAGAGATTAAAGACTGCCATGATGTTGTAACAGAGCGAAAGCAATTAAGGGATTTGGGGAAGACGACATAGTACTTCCTCTACAATTTTTCACGGTAGGTGGCAGCGGTGTGCTCCAGTTTCCAGTGGCTGCTGGCGTTTCTTGGAGGTGGAAAAATTAATGGGATGAAATGTCAATTGTATTGTGCTGTTTGAGAGCGTTAGGATGTAGTAGTCATCCTATCTGAACCAAGATTTGCAATTAGGTTATATAAGATTAAAGCGAATTACATCTAAGTACCCTCACATTTGACCTAATTACGCGCGGTCTCTATTTTTTTGATTATTACCATATAGTTCCTGAGGTATGGTTTTCATCTGAGGTCCCTAAATATCATTAGGGTTCCGTCAGCCCTAATTTTTTTTTCCCGAAATTAACCATGATTTTTTAGTTTTATTTTTTGATTTAACCAAACTGCCCTCAGGGACCAACACGTAATTTTAACTTAATATATGGATCGTTTTGTAGCATAATAAAAGAATGAGGGGATGCATTTGTAATTTTTAGCTAAATTTAAATTAGGTCGTTTTTAACCGTTGGTGGTCTGTTTATATAAGTTTTTCATAGCATTACATCATCCAACACTCCAAAATACATGTCTAGTTCATATAATTTCAACTATACACGCAACACACGATTAAAATACATGTAACAGATCTTTGTAACAACATTTCAATCTACCCAAGCAATGAGATTATGGATAAATTGCCCACTGTTTATAGACAACAGGTACATGAAGCAATAAGGTTCTTTCTATGCGCCGGGGATAAAAAAACCTACAACGATGTCTCAAACCTAAACCTATTTACCAAGAAAGAAAATAGTAAAATGGAGTTGGCTTTGCCTTCCCCTATGCTAGCTTTCATGCTCCCATTTCCATGTAAAGTGAAATTATTGATAAATAAAAATTCTATCAGAAAGAAAGAAAATCCTATCTATAGTCTTAAGCTTAAGTTAATTAATGCTTCTTCCAAGCAATCGAATCAGCCAAAGTCCAAATGCGATGGTAATACCAGACTTTAGTCTCTCTATTTTGTATTCAATTATTTTTCCTTTCAACATCTTTCCTCTCGATACCCAATCAAAAGACCTAAGTCAAAGCCTTGAGTAAAGAAAAGTGCCTGCTATCTGCTTTCTTCCCTGTTGGAAGAAGGCTATCTCTGCAAGAAGCCGTATAAATTGTAGATTTGCTTGGGTTCAGAGCTCTGCCGATGGCTAGGTAGGCGAAGCGATTCACCATTGTGCTTCCTGATTTCATTGTTAGCCTATTTTCATTATTGAGCGAGGCATAGACTTACCCGTTTTGAGGTCGATTCGTTCGGATGTCGATATACTTTCCCAGTTTTGTAACTTTTGTTGAAAATGAATTCTAAACCTGCTATGCATTCGCCCATGACGACCGTTCGATAAATTCTAGCGCTCTATCAAACATTTCTGATGAGATCCACGGAGCTCCTTCATGTACCTGTTTTGGCTAATGTTGTGTTTTATGGGTTGTGTGTTTTGTAGGCAATGGTGTCATTTAACTTAAACTGATTTTAGTATATGCCTATAAATAGTGGGTAGTCTGTCCATAATCTCATTACTTAGGTACATCAAAATGTTGTTTCAAAGATCTGTTACCTGTATTTCAATGTCTGTCCATAATCTCATTACTTAGGTAAATTGAAATGTTGTTACAAAGATCTGTTACCTGTATTTTAATGGTATATTGTGTGTATAGTAAGAAGCTATATGAACTTTACATGTATTTTGGAGTGTTGGATGATGCAAAACCATGAAAACTCTTATATAAACACACCACCAACGGCTATAAAGGGCCTAGTTTAAATTTAGTTAGAAATTACAAATGCATCCCTTATTGTTTTATTATGTTACAAAACGATCTCTATATTAAGTTAAAATTATATTTTGGTCCCTGAGGTAGTTTGGTCAAATTAAATAAAAAAAAAAATAGGGGTAATTCCGGAAAAAAAAAAAAAAAAGGATTGACGGAACCCTAACGGCGTTTAAGGACCTCCAACGAAAATCATACCTTATAGACTATATGGTAATAATCGAAAGAATCGGGACTACGTTGTAATTAGACCAATCTAAGGGTACTCAGATGTAATTGATTAAATTGTCAAATTGAAAAACTTAATTGCCAAACTCAAATACTTATGGGACCAATTTCACGATTTTGCCTGAATATTTACCATGAAAGAATCCAATTTCAAACAAGTTATAGGATATATAAAAGTTTAAGATAAAATCCCATTGATTTAGGAGATACTAGCATAAACTCGTGCTTTGCACGGAATATTTAACAATATACAAATGCTTGTAAGTAAATATTTAATTATATTTATTAAAAAATTCCTAAATTATTGGTTTAATTTTTAAAGCTATAAATAATGAAGGGTGGAAAAACATTATATCAAATACACATCCTTAATTAAATAAAACAAAAAAGACTACCTATTCAAGTTCATATATATCAAAACTCAAATAAAATTAAGTTATCAAAATAAATTATCAACACCTTTCGATTTATAAAATTGCATAGCTTGATATAATAAGAATTTCAAATTACGAAATTAAAATAGAGATATACTAACAAATGCTAAAAATATATATAAAGAATAAAAAAACTTTAAAAATAATAAGACCAAAATATACAACTTATATATATGTATAAACATATATTAATAAATTCAACAAATTTCTCTTAAATCTATAGAATAATAATAATCAAACAAAAGTTTAAAAAGAAAAAAAAAATATTAATGGAACAGATAGATTAATAAGAATCAAACAAAAATTTTTAAAAAAAATTCTTAATCGAACAGATAGCTTTTGCATCAGTCCATCATAATTTAAAATAGGTGTCCGTATAAATATGAGTAAGAAATTACATAAAAGTGATTATGTCATTACTCATATTAAAGAAAAAAAAGTTGTTTTTTTCTTTCGTGGATCAATAAATGAGGGGGGTCCTTGTGTTCAACCCCATTGTCGTTATGACCCAACTTTTTTTTTTTTTTTTTTTAAAAGAAATATTAAAGAAAAAAACTCCAACAAATCCTAAAAAACAAATACAGCAAACAATGTAAATAAAAATGACAAAAGAAAAATAAAAAAAAAATACAATATTAAAATTCCAGAAAAACAATAAAATAAATATAAAAATATAATAAACTAATTCCTTCGAACAAACAAAACTACTATAAAATGTAATTAATACAGTAAGCAAAACAATTAATAAAATTGATCAAGAAAATAAAACACAAAACAGTTAACACAAAAGGTTAAGAACAATGATAATCAAACATGACTAATAAATAAATAAATAATAAAACACTAAAATGAAAAACAAAATGAAGGCAACATACTATGAGAAATGGATGAATCCATTAAGTCAAAAAAATAATAAAAAATGAGGTGATAAGGAGATAAGATTTCTCTTAGTGTGGTTGCCGCGCACGCTCTCTCTTTTTCTTCCTTCGAAATAACAAAAACCATTTGGTTTTTCTTCAAGAAAAATAATAATGGGCAATTTTTTATAAGGATAATCCTTAATATTTTTCCTAAATCCCCCGATTGGAATTTTATACATTTATAATCCCCAATACACAATATATTTTTTTTAAATCCCCTAATCACTTAAAAAGTCTATTTTATCCCTATTTTTTTATTTTTTCCATACCCTTTTTGCTTCCTTCACACCCCATCTTCTTCATCATCTCCTTCCTCCTTCAAGCTCGCGGGAGTGCCGCCGCCACCACCACCGGACCGCCGCCGGCCGTCACCGGAGGTGGTCCAAAAAATTCCGAAAAATTCACCGAGAACGTACTCCTTGTACTCGTTCCATATCTTTGATTAGTTTTTCAAAATTCGAAGTCATTTGTTCTCAATTTCAGATTTAAGAATTTTAGATCTAAAAATTTTCGAAAAAAAAATGTCCATAACTCACAAATTGCTTAACGAAAATCGATTCCGTAAATTACAATGGACTCTCCATGTTGAGATCTTCAAGGTTCATACAAATCCCATCGGAAAATATCGCCGGAAAGCCGGCGACGAAAAATGCATTTTGTATTGAAAAGTTGTAGGCTATGATGCACGGACACGGACACTGCGACACGGACACGACACGACACGACACGGACACGGATTTATTCAAATTTTTAGGACACGACACGGCTCCGACACGGCTATATTTTATATTTTAATTATTATATATTATAAATATTAAATTTATTTTTTAAACTATATTATAAAAATTCATCAAATTACACAGCATTTTAAATTGAAAAAAAAATATGAAAATAAGGAAAAGAAAAATACATTCTAAATTCTTGGAGAAAAAGAATTCTAAATAAGTGGTTAAATGAGAAATTGAGGCGTGGATTTTCGATAGCCACAAATCCACCATTATCGCCGACCAATAAAAAAACAAAAAAGTGAAAAACCAATATCTCATCTCTCTCCAGTCATAATCTTCAGTAAAGGTTTCCTTTTCTTTGACCTGCAACCTGCACACAATCTGTGCTTGAAATTCGGCATCCGGTGCCGCCGTCACTTTCCTGTTCCGCGGTTTTATCAGGAAAAATACTAGAAGCCGGCGATCTTATCCACGTTTCCCCTCGTGATAATCACCGCTTCGTATCTCCTCCTCTTTTCTTCGGATCTGATTTCTTCCATCCTTCTCTAATTCCAAAATTTCGAAGTGATATAGTATGAAGTTGAATTATAGGCGGTGGAAATGAAGGGTGTATGGAGGCGATTAGATCTGAGAGGACTGGAAAAATTATCACGGTTTCAGGGGTGGTGATACAGACGGCAAGACTATGGACGTGTCCCAACCGTGTCGGACACTCGGCTTCGAAGTGTCCGACACGGTGTCCCCAATAATTTTCTTTCTTTTTTTTTAAGGGACACGGATCTAACGTGTCGGACACGTGTCGGAGCCGTGTCCGAGGCGTGTCCGTGTCCGACACGTGTCTGACACTGCACGGGGCTAATTTTTGAAGTGTCCTTGCATTAGAGGTTGTAGGTTTCCGGCGACCTCCAGGGCGCCTTCTCCGGCTATTTTCAATAGACGAGGTTACCACCAATGAAGTCGCATCGTCGAAATGAGTTAAAACACGTAGCTCCCGTCTCCGGAAAGTAGCCGGAGCGGCGGCCGAAAATCTGCATTTTTCAATTGAAAAATGGAAGAAGAAGAAAAAAAAATTGGGGAAGAAGAAAGAAGAAGGGGTATTGGGTGTAATTTTTCATATTTTATCAAGGATGTTTTGGTATTTTTGCTTGAAATGGGGGGTTTAGGAAAACTTTGATGGATAATTGGTCCTTAAAACATGTAAAAATCCAATTGGAGGGTTTAGGATAAATGTTTTGTCTTATTGGGATGAAATATTAATTATCCGAATAATAATATGAGAAATGAAATTGTACATACACTAAAAGAGAAGAGGGATTAAAAAAAAAAAAAGAGAAGAGGGATTAGCTGAACAGGTCAAGGGCCTAACATAAAACAAAAAAGATAATGAAGAAATGAGTTTTATTTTAATATATATTTTTGTTATAATCAATTTATATGGTAATATATATTATTTCATTATGTAAAAGTTATTTTTTATGAATGAAATCATTAAATATTAATTATGAATTTCGAAATTTTGAAATCATGAAGAGAGACAATAAATTACGTAGTTGATCGATATATATTTAATTATGTATATAGATAAATAATACATTCTAAACAAATCAATTTATTAGAATTTTCCTTATTTAATTAAAAGAACTTAATAAGGGGAAAAGAATATGACCAAAACACCGCAAAAAGAATGTGGACTAAAAATAAGTCTTTAATTAAAAAAATTTAATCCCCTTAAATAGCTACAAGATATTATCTAATATTAGGTTAACAATTAGAGGGCTCAATACGAACTACAAGTCTACAACTCAACAAAACTAAATCCAATTAGAATTAGAATCCGATAAAAAATGGAATTGTTTGCTTGTATATAGGGGTGGTAAAATGGGTTGAACCCAATGGGTCCAACCCATTTTAAGGGGGTTGGGTTGGTTTGGTTTTGGTAAAATTTGAATTGGGTTGGTTTGGATTGGGCTAGTAATGGGCTATGAGAGAATTGGGTTCTTTATGGGTTGGGTTGGGTTGATATTGATTTTGAATTGTGTTTGTAATGGTTTAAACTCAATTATATAATTTTAATATTTTAATACTATTTTACCCTTCACATAAATTAAATATTATATTTATCTAACATTATTTTTATTTAATTAATTAATTATTAATTACATATTTTTTACACACACTAACACACATTTTCACACACTAACACAATTTTACATACATTTTCACACACTAACACATTTTTTTACACATATTTACACACACTAACATATTTTCACACACGAACACGATTTGACCTATTTTTCAACATGTTCTATCTATTTTAGATCCGATTGACCCATTTTGGATCAATTTTGTCCGTTTTTCAACCTGTTCGATCTATTTTAAACTCGTTTGGCCCGTTTTGAACTCGTTTCACCGATTTTTCAACCCATTCGATCTACTTTGGACTCGTTTGGCCCATTTTAGTCCCGTTTCACCCGTTTTTCAATATTTTCAACCTATATTGGACTCATCTGACCTGTTTTGCACTCTTTTTACCCATTTTTTGACATGATTGACCTATTTTGGATTTATTTGACCCATTTTGGGCTCGTTTCACCCATTTTTTAACCTGTTGGATCTATTTCAGACTTATTTGACCCGTTTTGGGCCCGTTTCACCTATTTTCAACCAATTTATGAATCGTTTCACTCGTTTTTTGACCTGTTCGACCTATTTTTAACTCGTTTGACTTATTTAGGCCTGTTTCACCCCCTTTTCGACCTGTATAATTAATTTTAGACTCATTTTAGGCCCGTTTAACCCATTTTTCAACTTATTCAATCTATTTCAGACTCGTTTGACCCATTTTCGGTCCGTTTTACCCATTTTTGACCTATTTATGACTCATTTCACCCAATTTGGATCCGTTTCACTCATTTTTCAACCTGTTCGACCCATTTACGACTCGTTTGATCGATTTGGCCTCGTTTCACCCGTTTTTCAACATGTTCGACCTATTTGGATAAATTTTACTCATTTTGGACCAATTTAAAATGTTTGAATTTATATGACCCTTTTGGATCCATTTTACCCATTTTGGATCCATTCGATTCGTTTGGATCCATTTTACCCAAATTGGATCCATTCGACCCGTTTGGATCCATTTAATCCATTTTGGATCCATTTTACCCGTTTAGATCTATTATACCCATTTTGAATCCATTGGACCCGTTTAGATCTATTTTACCCATTTTGGATCTATTCGACTCATTTGGATCTATTTTATCCATTTTAGATCCATTCCATCCGTTTGGATCCATTTTATCCATTTTATCCGTTCGGATCCATTTTATCGAATTTGGATCCATTCGACCCATTTGAATCTATTTTATCCATTTTGGATCCATTCGATCCGTTTGGATCCATTTTATCCGTTTGGATCTATTATACCCATTTTGAATTCATTGGACCCGTTTGGATATCTTTTACCAATTTTGGATCCATTCGACCCGTTTAGATCTATTTTATCCATTTTGGATCCATTCCATCAATTTGGATCCATTTTACCCGTTCGGATCCATTTTATCCAATTTAGATCCATTTGACCCGTTTGGATCCATTTTGGATCTATTTTACCCGTTTGGATCTATTGTACCCATTTTGAATCCATTGGATCCGTTTGGATCTATTTTATCCATTTTGGATCAATTTGACCCGTTTGCATCCATTCAACTCATTTGGATCCATTTTACCCATTTTGGATCCATTCGATTTGTTTGGGTCCATTTTACCCGGTTGGATCTATTATACCCATTTTGAATCCATTGGATCCGTTTGGATCTATTTTATCCATTTTGGATCCATTCGACCCGTTTGGATCCACTGTATCCATTTTGGTTCCACTGGACCCAAAATGGGTTAAAGGAAAAATAAGTCAAACAGATAAAAAAACGGGTGAAACTGATCAAAAACAAGTCAAATGAGTTTAAAATAGGATAAACAGGTTGAAAAATTGATGAAATGGGCCCAAAATGGGCCAAACGAGGCGTAAATAGTTCGAATAAGTCCAAAAAATGAATGAAATAGACCCAAAATGGGTCAAACGAGTTTAAAATAAGACGAACAAGTCGGAAAATGGGTGAAACAGACACAAAACTGGCCAAATGAGTCATAAATAGGTCGAACAAGTTTAAAAACGGGTGAAACGGGTCAAAAGAGTCTAAAATAGGTCGAACAGGTAAAAAAACAAGTGAAACAGGCCCAAAACGGGTCAAATGAGTCATAAATAGGTGGAATAAGTTAAAAAACAGGTTAAACGGGCCCAAAACGGGTCAAACGAGTCTAAACTTGGTCGAACATTTCGAAAAACGGACGAAATAGGCCTAAAATGGGTCAAACGAGTCTAAAATAGATCGAACAGGTCGAAAAATGGGTAAAACGGGCCCAAAATGGGGCGAACGAGGCGTAAATAGGTCGAACAAGTCAAAAAACGAGTGAAACGGGTCCAAAACAGGTCAAACGAGTTTAAAATTGGTCAAACAAATCGAGAAATAAAAAAACGGGTCCAAAATTGTCCAAACGATCAAACGTGTTCAAAACATGACAAATGAGTTGTAAATAGGTTAGTTGGGTCAAACTGGTTTAAAATTGGTCAAATGTATTAGTGAAGGGTGATTGACCAAAAAATAAAATAAAAAATAATGAAGGGTATATTGGACATTTAAGTATTTGGATTAAGTAGGAACCCACAAAAAATCCATTATTGAACCCATAAATAAACCATCAAAACCCATCATAACCCATTAAAACACATTTAAAACTCAAACCATTAAAAACCCATTACAATATAACCCATTTTAAAACCAAACCATTTCAACCCAACCCACTTGAGCCCAACCTAAAACCAGCCCAACCCACCCATTTGCCACCCCTACTTGTAGGGGTGTGCTCTGAGCCAAGCTGGCTTGTGAGCCGCACAAGCCAAGCTCAAGCTGGCTTGACTCGAACTCGAATGATGTCAAGCTCAAGTCAAGCTTAATCGAGATCGACTTATGTGTCAAGCCAAGCTCAAGCCTATTTCTTTGAGCCTCGAGGCTTGCAAGCCGGCTCGCAAGCTAGTATATATATATATATATATATATATTATAATGTTTAATAATTTATATAAATAAATATGCAATAAATTAATCTACATTTATATGATTTAGTAATACTAAATATATGATATATATATTATATATTTTTATCTACTTATTTTGATAATAGATATGATTTAATAATATCGCAATTCAATAATTACAACAACATATCATTCTATACAATACTACTAACATATTACTATGATAATATATAATATTTATCCAAACAAATAATTTAATAAAAAATAGATTCTATCTACTATAATAAATAATTAATTATATAAGTATATATCTTAATAAAATATTAGTTAATGATTTATTTGGTATAATTACAAGATATATAACATAATTTATTACTATATTATATATTATCTAAAATATATGTATGATCCTTACTAAATTTTGTATCATAATATGTCTTAATAATATATTATTTTACAATGGCACATTAGACCATATAATATTATTAATATAAAAATATATTCATAAAATATTCACTCAAATATTTAATATAATAAAATAATAAATATCATATACCTTAATAACTAAATATTAACATAAGTATATATTTTAAGAAAATATTAGTTAATAATTTTTATTGTGTAATTACATAATTTATAGTTTATTCTAATATAATTATTAATACTCGTACATAATCTAAAATATCAAGTATATATTAGTGATTATAATTTATTAATAATGATATAAAAAACTTAGAAATATTAATATACTATATATATTATATATCTTAATATCTTTGTTATTGTTTAATATTATTATTGAATGAGAATTAAAAAATATCCAAACAAACTTCTTGGCTCGTCAAGTCGAATCGAGCTCGACTCGAATTTTGGACAAGCCAAGCTCAAGCCCTCAAAAAATAAGCTTGACAAGCTCAAGCTCAATCTCAAGCCATGCAAATAATTTTCAAGCTCAAGCTCAAGCTAGATTTTTTTGGCCAAACTCGACTCGACTCGGCTCGAAACGCACCCCTACCTACTTGTATATAATCCTGCTGAAGTCAATTATAGGGCTGTCAATTCGGGTGGGTCGGGTGGGTTCGGATCGGGTTGATATAAGGATATAACACCAAAAAACTCAACCCGAACCCGACCCGACTTGAAATTCAACCCGTACCTCCAAACCCTAACCTGTTATTAAAGGGTTCGGGTTGGGTTCGGGTTGACCCGATTTATTTTCGGGTCACCCGATGACACGACCCAACCCGCTAACACGACCCGAACCCGATTAATTGCTGAGCACCATTGAACGATTCTAGTGATATAGAGAGTTGGCACAAACCACACACAAACATTTTCTCAATCTGAGAAACAATTCCCATGGCGATTTATTCGCAGCCTCATTCTACTTCTTCGGCTCCGGCCAATTTCTCTCTTCATCTTCGCTGCCATCGTCTTCTTCACAAACGGCGCTACACATCCACCATTCTCCCCTTTCGCGTTCAGGCAACGCCACCGCCGCGGCGGACTTAAACATATCCCCTTCCCGGCCACCACCTCGGCTTCTAGAAAATCCCCACAGCCACCGCTTTCGCTAACTCTCCGCCACCACTCCCGTGAGAGACAAAGAGCAAAAGATCCACATTTTAGGTCAAGAATGAGGAAGGAAACGGTGCAGCACAGATCTGAGTAAAGTTAGGTTTTTTTTTTTTTGATTGCTAGAAGCCTGGGAGGATCTTTTTATGGGCTAATTAAGAATTACAATTTATTTCTAGTTGTCAAAATGGGCCGATCAAAGTGGGCCTTCTCATGTTAAATTACATTTTTTCTAATTATTGGACATTTAATGTCTGAATAGGATGACCGATGAGTAATGCATGACTTCTATTTATTATTATTATTTTTTTAATTATTTAAACGGGTCAATCGGGTCAACCCGGGTTGGACCCGAACCTGACCTGATTTTCTCTTTCCTCTTCGGGTTGTTATCGGGTCCGACCCGATTTGACCCGAACCCGAAAATCCCGAACCCTAACCTGATATTTTATCGGGTGGATCGTGTCGGGTTTTCGGGTCGGATTCGGAATTGACACCCCTAGTCAATTACATCAACCATACTATGATATTATAATGTTTCTATTCTGCCAACGAGACATGAGAGAAAAACAACTCCGTCGCGGCTGCCACCGCCACATCCCGGCGGAGATCATGGAGGAAATACTCATCAAACTGCCGGCGAAATCCTTAAACCGCTTTCGCTCCGTCTCCAAATCATGGCAATCCTTAATCTCCAGCCACAGATTCATAACAAAACATTTCATCAATGCCGAATCTGAGCTCTTACAAAAAACTTTGATCCATCACGAACATCTCAACACTCTCCCCTTCTATTTCTACCATAGCTCGAATATACAATATCCAAGAGATCTCGATTTAAATAAGTCATTCGCGACGTCCATGCTCCTGCATTGGATTAATCTGCACACAACATGTTGCTGCTCCTCATCATGTGTTCCTGTCCGTATGGAATCCTTACATGAGAATATACAAACATATTCCGAAATCCGAACTCCAGGTGCAAATTTTTTGGGATCGGTTACGATGCAGCGCGGGATGACTACAAAATCATGACACTTTCATCGCGGTTGTCTTCAGGGACAACAAAAACCAAGATTAGGGGTGGCAAATGGGTGGGTTGGGTTGGGTTTGGGTTGGGTTCATATGGGTTGGGTCTAAATGGTTTGGGTCAAAAATGGGTTCTATACTAATGGGTTCTTAATGGGTTGGGTTCTTAATGGGTTTTTGATGGGTTGTGGTGGGTTTTAATGGTTTGCTAGTGGGTTCAATAATGGGTTATTAATGAGTTCCAACTCAATTCAAGTACTTAAATGTCCAATATACCCTTCACTAATATGTTTAACTTATTTTGGATTTATTTGACCCAATTAATATATTTTCAACCCATTTGGTCTATTTTGAGTCCGTTTTTTCGTTTTTCGACATGTTCGTTTTATTTTAGACTCGTTTAACCCATTTTTTGTCTGTTTCACCCGTTTTTCGACATGTTCGACCTATTTTGGACTCGTTTGACCCGTTTTGGACCCATTTCACCCAATTTTCAATCTGTTCGACCTATTTCTGACTCGTTCGACTCGTTTTGGGCCTTTTTCACCCGTTTTTCGACCTATTCGACCTTTTTAGTAATCATTTGATCCGTTTTGAACCCATTTCACCCAATTTTCAACCTGTTCGACCTATTTTAGACTCGTTTGACCCATTTTGGACCCATTTCACCCAATTTTCAACCTGTTCGACCTATTTTTGACTCGTTCAACTCGTTTTGGGCCCCTTTCACCCGTTTTTCGACCTATTCGACCTATTTTGGAATCATTTTACCCATTTCGGGATCGTTTCACTCGTTTTTCGACTTGTTTGTCTTATTTAAGACTCGTTTGACCCATTTTTTGCCATTTCAACCCGTATTTCGACCTATTTGACCTATTTTGGACTAATTTGACCCGTTTTTAACCTATTTCGCCCGTTTTTTGATATGTTCATTCTATTTTTGACTCGTTTGGCCCATTTTGGGCTATTTTAACCCTTTTTTGAACCTGTTAAATCTATTTAGACTCGTTTTGAACCGTTTGAAGCCCATCTCACCCGTTTTTCAACCTGTTAGACCTATTTTCGATTTGTTCTACTTGTTTTAGGCCCGTTTTTGACCTCTTGACCTATTTTGGACTCTCTTTTAACTTGTTTTTTGACCTATTTGTCCTATTTTGGAATCGTTCGACTCGTTTTGGGCCCTTTTCACCCGTTTTGGATCTACTTTACCCATTTTTGATCAATTTTATCCATTTAGATCCATTTTACCATTTGTATCCATTTTACTCATTTTGCATCCATTTTACCCATTTGGATTCATTTTACCCACTTGGATCAATTTTACCCACTTGGATCCATTTTACCCAAATTTTACCAATTTGGAACCATTTTACCCATTTCGATTCAATTTTACCAATTTGTATTTATTTTACCCATTTGTATTAATTTTACCCATTTTGAATCCATTTTACCCACTTGGATCAATTTTACCCATTTCGATCCATTTTGGATCCATTTTACCCACTTGGATCCATTTAACCTATATTTTATCCATTTGGATCCATTTAACCCACATTTTACCCATTTGGATTTATTTTACCCATTTGGATCCATTTTACCCACTAAATCCATTTTACCCACTTAGATCCATTTAACCCATTTTGGATCAATTTTACCAATTTGGATCCATTTTACCCACTTGGATCCATTTTACCCATTTTGGATCCATTTTATCCACTTGAATCCATTTTACCCAGTTTGATCCATTTTATCCACTTGAATCCATTTTACCCAGTTGGATCCATTTAACCCACATTTTACCCATTTGGATCCATTTAGCCCAGTTGGATCCATTTTACCCATTTGGATCCATTTTACCCATTTGGATCTATTTTACCCATTTGGATCCATTTTACCCACTTGGATCCATTTAACCCACATTTTACCCACTTGGATCCATTCAACCCACATTTTATCAATTTGGATCCATTTAACCCATTTTTGATCTATTTTATCCAGTTGGATCCATTTTACCCATTTTGGATCTATTTTACCCATTTGGATCCATTTTACCCACTTAGATCCATTTAACCCATATTTTACCCATTTGGATCCATTTAACCCAGTTTGGATCTATTTTACCCAGTTGGATCCATTTTACCCATTTGGATCCATTTTACCCATTTTGGATCTATTTTACCCACTTGGATCAATTTTACCCATTTGGATCAATTTTACCCATTTTGGATCTATTTTACCCATTTTGGATCCATTTTATCCACTTGGATCCATTTTACCCATTTTGGATCCATTTTATCCACATTTTACCCAGTTGGATCCATTTAACCCACATTTTACCCATTTGGATCCATTTTACCCATTTGGATCCATTTAGCCCAGTTGGATACATTTTACCCATTTGGATCAAATGTGTCTAAAATAATTCATACACACAAAAAAATCGGTGAAATAGGTCTAAAATGGGCCAAACGAGTCCAAAATAGATCGAATAGGTTGAAAACGAGTGAAAGAGGTCCAAAACTGATCAAACGAGTCCAAAATTGGTCGAATAGGGCGAAAAACCGATAAAAATGGTCTGAAATGGGTCAAACGGGTCCAAAATAGGTTGAACAAGTCGAAAAACGGGTGAAACAGGCTCAAAATAAATCAAACATATTGAAAAATAGGTGAAGCAAGCCCAAAATGGGTTGAATAAGTCAAAAAACGATCAAATGGGTCTAAAATAATTCAAACACACAAAAAAATCGGTGAAATAGGTCTAAAATGGGCCAAACGAGTCCAAAATAGATCGAATAGGTTGAAAAACGAGTGAAAGAGGTCCAAAACTAGTCAAACGAGTCCAAAATTGGTCGAATAGGTCGAAAAACCGATTAAAATGGTCCGAAATGGGTCAAACGAGTCCAAAATAGGTTGAACAAGTTGAAAAACAGGTGAAACGAGCTCAAAATGGGCCAAATAAGTCCAAAACAGGTCTAATAGGTCGATAAATGGATGAAACGGGTCCAAAATTGGTCAAACGAGTCCAAAATTGGTCGAATAAGTCGAAAAACGGGTTAAAATGGTCAAAAACGGGTCAAACGAGTCCAAAATAGATTGAACGGGTTGAAAAATTGGTGAAATTGATCCAAAATGGGTCAAACGAGTCTAAAATAAATAGAGCAGGTTGAAAATTTGGCAAACGAGTTAAAAATCGTGTTCGTGTGTGAAAATACGTGTAAAATTATGTTAGTGTGTAAATGTGTGTAAAAAATATGTTATTGTGTGAAAATATGTATAAAATTGTGTTAGTGTGTGTAAATATGTGTTAGTATGTGTAAAAAATGTGTAATTATGTTTAAAAAGTTTATGAATAAAAATATAATATTTAATTTATGGGGAGGGTAAAATAGTAATAAAACATTAAAATTGGATAATTAATCTTAAACCATTAAAGACCCAACTCAAACCCAATATCAACCCACCATAACCCATGAAGAACCCATTACTTTCCTAACCCATCATTGACCCAACCCAAACCAACCCAATTTAAATTTCATGAAAACCAACCCAACCCACCAAATGGGTCCAACCCATTTTGCCAGGTCCAAGATATATTCTCTGAAAACCGACTCCTGGACAAGAGCTGACGATTATCCTGGAGGCACATATGGTATACCTTTCGATGCATGCAAAAGTGTGTACATCGACGGCGCAATCCATTGGCTCGATACACACAACAAGTCCATCTTCTCGTTTGATCTGTCAACGAATAGATACAAAGGAATTCCATTGCCCGAGTACGAGCTGATAAAAGGTAATTATCCTCATCAAATAAGGCTGGCTGCATTCAGGGGAATGCTTTACGTCCTCGTTAACGACACGAGTGGTCTTATGTTATGGGGATTGAAGGAAGATTACAGCGATCAAAGTTCTTGGATTAAACTTCTTCAAATTCCATGGATGGTGTTAACCGAGCCTCGTCCTTTATTCTTTAAACTCTTTTATGTCTACGAGAATGGTGAGTTCTTGATCGGAGCAACGAGGAGAATAGAGACTGAGATGATCATATGTAAAGAGAGTCAAATTATATTGAGACAGAGAACTCCTCATCATTATTTTATTGTTAAGTATGGAATTTTTCAAGTTGAAAGCCTAGCATCACTTGGCTCTCGGTCAGAATCTTGATGTAAAATTAACGAAGTATAAATTAAGTTATATTTTATAAATTTATTCGTTACATATGTATAGTTTTATTTTTTGGTTCTGAAAATTTTAGGTTGAGGGGATAAGCCCCAATCCAAGGCAGAGAATGCCTTCAGGCTCAGCGAGCACTTACAAAGATTCTTACATATACCTCACGTCCTCACCCATGAAAACAAGAGGGGTTCATTCTTACATAAAATATTTGTTTCTCAAAATATTGTTTCTCATCGGTTTGTCATTCTCGCTAAGTTTTGTACCAAATTACAGGAAAAGTACAAAATATTTGTCCCTAATTATTTTTGGTTTGGCCAAATTAGGTTCGGTTTAGAATAGAATTAACAAATTGAATTTTTTATAAGAAGATTTTCAGGCATTAGAGGTATTACGGGAAAATTGCAAATTTGATATACCAAAATGCAGCCTTTTTCGTACATTTTTGTAAACCAAGAGGGGTGAATTGATTTCTTTTGAACACTTAAAACTTCAATCGACATTCTCAAATCAAGATGTAGAAATAGTAAGAATATGAGACAATTGATTTATAGTGGTTTGACCCCAAAAAAAAATGTGAAAGCAGGAGTCGAATGCACTATCTAAATTGAGTTATATACTTTTGATTTTTGAAACAAAACTTGATAAGAATGAGTTTAATACAAGATACAACACAACAAAAGCTGCTTGGTACAAGCGTAACTAAGCAGTGCTACAAACAGGACGAGTTTCAGGACTTCAAGCTTACTAAACAAGCAACCCACAAGAGAACACCCAACTCTCTATAAATGTACATACAGAATAACTGTAGTAAAAGCCTGAATTGAAATGTTGAGACTTGATTTCCTTAATAAAGCTCCAAAAGGTGACCGTTGGACTGCTTCCATTTGAATAGTTAAAAAAGGTTTTGGTTCCCAGGAGAGGCCCATGATTTAGACTTTAGGTACAGCAGATGTGGCTTCTTCTTGAGAGAGTGTGTCAATTCAGGAAAGTCCTGCAAAAAAGAGAACAAAATAATGAATACAACAGTGAACTAAGAAATGTGCAAATACTTTGACATAAGTCCAGCAAGCATATTATTGTCGGTCATCTCAAAACCAATTACGGAAATATTTGTCCCATTGAAGTTCCAAGAGCAACAATCTGTCCCTTTTGATGATGACAAAAATATCTTTCCTGCAAATAAGACTCCCCATGTCAATAACATTATTAGTTGAAGATTCAAGTGGTGAGCTCCCCCTGTCAATAAGCGAGAATGCATAGAAGTGCCACAAATGTGAAAATACAAATAACATCATACACATGCCATTATCAGTGGTAATAAAGTCCATGAGCATAACCATTAAAACATCCCAAAAGGAAATCATAGTAAACCACAAAAAGAAAATTAAGCAGGCATTTGAGGGAAGGGAAAGGGTGTGCATGTGCTGTGCGCCTCCTGCTCCTCAAGAATTCTTTCCCCCTTCAGCGTCAAAAAGGGTGCTCTTTATAGATTTCTTTGGACGCTCAAGTTTGCCGACTCTGCGATCAATGCTGGTGACTTTGTCACAGAAACTGTTCAGATCAGCATTTATGGTGTGCATTTCAGATTTTAGGGCATTGACAGTCTCAGTTAAGGAGCCCACAGAGCGAATAAGCTCGTCTGAGAGAGATGAGGAGGCAACAGATCGATGACTTGAACTTTGTCACAGGTAGTTTTTTTTTTCTTGTTTCCTTTTTGGAACCAGGTTTGAGAGTCGTGATCAAACTGAAGTTTTATTTGGCTGAGAGTGCTTAGCAGATTCTTCAGGTGCATTTGGGCCATCTGTAGAGGAATCTGAGTAGTTGACAGTGGGTTTGGAAGAGTTAATTCTCCGTTGAGACTTTATATTCGTTTAATTGTCAACCAAGCTCATTGACGTATAATCTAGGTAGAAACTAGAAAGTGTGCCCCCGTCTCTCACAAAAAATGTAAGAGTTCAATTAGATTAGAGTTCTTTTTATAAGAGTTCAATTATCTTCTCTTTTATAGGAGTCTCCTCCAGGATTTTTCAAGAATTAGATTAGAGATTTGACGAAAGTAGATGTGAACTCTTAGAGATCTATAGTATGATATATTTTACTAATTATTGTTGGATATCACATATATATGAAACGGTTGCCTATATCCCTAATTGGTAGAGATAGAGTCTGATTTGTAGGGATTTGTTCCTTGTACAATTAGTTATATATATATCTAGGACACTTGTAATCTTTTTCATACAAAAATTATACGATTCACAATGAATACAATGAAAATCTTCCCCAAATATCATGTTCTAACATAGTATCAGAGTAGTGTTAGAATTCTTGGGACTCAGGCTTAAACATCATCATCCCTGTCAATCCTGAACTCTAAATCAGCCTCAAACTCGGGAAAAAAAAAAAAAAAAAAAAAAAAAAAAAAAAAAAAGAAAAACATCATCATCATCCCCAAATACCATGTTTTAACATGGTATCAGAGCAATGTTAGAACTCTTGGGACTCAACCTTAAACATCATCATCCCTATCAATCCCGAACTCTAAATCAGCCTCAAACTCGGGGAAAAAAAAAAAACAAAAAAAATACACCATGTCAACTCCAACCGAAATCCCAACCGAGAAGGCAGCAGCCAGCGGCGAAGACATCACCGGCAACAAGGGGATAGGACTGGGGCTGGCGAATTTTACAACTTGTGGATTTCATACCCAATCAAAATTAAAGAAATTATCACAGTGGATCTTTGACTATGGAGCAACGGACTCGATGACTTTTGACGCATCCGACCTTATTGACCCTAAAACTTTGGAAAGATCTCACATCCAATCTGCTAATGGAGATCCGGCTGTGGTTGAAAAAGAGGGCTCGATTCTTGTTACTCCTAAACTTAAATTGAGCAATTGTCTTTATGTGCCATCTTTATCTTGCAAGTTGCTTTCTTTGAGCCATATTACGAAAGAGCTAAATTGTGTGATCCTGATTTATCCTTGGTTTTATTTGCTACTGGACATTCATACGAAAGAGATCATTGAGCGCGGTACTGAGCAGGGAGGATGTATTATGTTAATGAAGTAGAGAACCCGTCTAAAGCTCTTCTTTCAATGGGAACGACAGATACACAACTTTGGCTTTGGCACCGACGTCTTGGACATCCCCCAGTCGGGTATTGGAGATTGTTATTTCCTGCATTATTTCAAAATAATCAGAATGTGAACTCATCGTATCAGACTTGTCTTGCTGCTAAGAGTCATAGGACTTCTTTTAAACCTAATAATACAAGAGTTGAGACAACATTTTCTTTGATACATTCAGATGTTTAGGGGCCAGTCCCGGTTACAAATCAAAATCAATTTGGATAATTCGTATTATTTATTGATGATTTATCATGCACGACTTGGGTGTATTTTCTACATCACAAATCTAAGGGTTATGATAAGTTTGTGACCTTCTTTAAAATGGTGCAAACCCAGTTCAATCAAAAAATTTAAAGTGCTCCGGTCAGATAATGGGAGGGAATTTGTCAATCAAGAAATGAACATATTTTTTTCAAGAACAGGGCCTCATACACCAAACCACTTGTCCCAACACCCCGCAGCAGAATAGTGTGCGAAAGAAAGAACCACACCATACTAGAAATGACTCGATCCCTGTTAACCTAATCCCATGTCCCAAATCACTTCTGGCCCGAAATTGTTGCCACTGCCACCTACCTGACAAACCAGTTACCTACTAAAATCCTCGGCCACAAAACACTAATCTCAGTACTCCAAACCCAAACCAACATACCCCCTCCCATACCTTACCACCCCGGATCTTCGGATGTACAGTGTTCGTTCATGTTCCGAGGACCGACCCAACGAAACTAGACCCGTGTACAGTCAAGTGTGTTTTCGTGGGTTATGCCCTTCACCAAAAGGGGTACCATTGCTATAATCCGGTTACTAAGCGAGTACATGTCACTATGAAATGTGATTTTGTAGAGACCGAGTACTTCTTCCTTACCCATTCTTGGGTTCAAGGGGAGAGTCAGAATGAACCCTTGTACTGGCTGACCTATCCGGATTCGAGTGATACAGTAACTGAACTTGAACCTAAACAGAGCAAGGAAGACCTCAGTACCACCACCACACCAACGTCTGATGATCCTCCTCCGAATGATGTCCAAACCGAGGTAACAGAAGCTCTGAACTCCTCCCTATCTAATATTCATAATAATTTTACAACCACAAATACCGCTAATACTATTTCTAAGAATGTAATAGTGAGTCACAGGTATTCCTTGCCACAGCGAAGCAACATAGGGGTCCCTCCACACAGATACTCTCCAGAGCATATTTCTCGATCAACTAAATATCCCATAGGAAACATGGTCAGGGGGAGCATATCCGGAGTTGCTAAAGCTTTCTTTGGGAACCTCTGTAAAAAAGTTATCCCGAAAACTGTGCAAAAAGCCAAACAGAGTAGAGAATGTGAGAAAGCTATGGAAGCTGAGATGAGTGCTCTGATAAAAAATGAGACTTGGGGAATGTAGCACCCCGGACATGTGGAGGTACCACACCCCCCGCACTATAGGTCAATCCACATACGAAATGGCCAATCCGTACACGAACCAACCTATAGCGAACGGGTGACAATGCAATACACGACAAGCTAGGCGGGATAACTAAAACATACAATAAGATAAAGCGGAAGCATAAAGTAATTTCTAACAACTAGTTTCATTTATTCAATCATGATATTTCTCATTTCCCAATACAATATATTCTAACTTATCATATCAATACATTATCATCTCCAATTATAAATACCAAGTAACTATATTAACAATTCTAATACGACAATAAACCAGATGCACCGTGATTGACATGACTACATGGACTGAACTTGACACGACTCGACTCCCGCCTAGCATGCACCTGCAATAACCTGAAAGGTGGAGGCGTCAGTCTGTGAAGACTGAGTGAGGGGTTTACATATATATTTGCGCAGATAGCATGCAAGTCATATTCTCGGGTAAAGGTTAATAAAAGATAATTATACAGTTTAATAATAACATGGCTTCGCCCGAGAATACAACTATCAATATTAAATACTTGTCCTTTTCATGCAATCGATAAACATGCTTGCTTTCTTGTTAATCATTAGGTGATCACGCAATTCAATTATCATGCAATCAGGTAGTGTAATCAATTAGCACATTCATGGAATGGAATCATGCAATCACTACATGACGTGCTTGTAACATGATAGGGTCTATTCCTCCTGTGATTGGACGGACAATCATTGGCACGGAAACCAATCCAGCGCCCTTCACTCAGAAGGACCTGGCCAGGGGAAACACGGGTACACAATAGGGCTTTGTTCTTCTTGTGGTTGGACGGACAACCATTGGCACGAGGACCAATCCAGCGCCCTCACTAGGGAGAACCTGGCCAAGAGAACACACGAACATGGTAGGATATTGTTCATCTTGTGATTGGACGGACAATCATTGGCACGGAAACCAATCCAGCGCCCTTACTAAGAAGGACCTGGCCAAGAGAACACACTTGCTTGCATTCATGAACATGGCATGCTTTGATGGATGAACACTAACATGCTTTACTTGCTTGATTAATGAACAATAATATAACTTGAAACGATAAATGATTTCATGAAAATATAACTATAAATACCTTTTGGCTAAAACAGTCACGTAAAGGTTATACGGGTTCTATATAACTAGAAATTAAACCTCACCTGACAGGCGACACACGACTCGTGAATGCGTGAACGTGCTCATGATCCACAATCTCCGCCCTGGAGAATAACTGGACAAGAAACGGGACAATGTACGTGCATGAGACAACCATTCAAGCATATTCTTCATATAATGACGCACGGCATGATCATACACGAGACATCGAGCAATACACAATGTAGCATGAAAACATGTTGTTTCGACATATAATCAATCATATAATAGCAATTTGGGGTCAAATAAGCCGTTGGAACGACGTCCCAAAAATCCTATTTTGTGCAGAATGTTTCTGCACTTCCAGGGGTATGGGAACGGCCGTTCCAGGTTTTAATGCAAAATGGGAAGGGGCGTTCCCCCACTCCCGAAACTGCTCCCGAAGGTGGGAACAGCCGTTCCGGCTTGCAAGCCAAAATGGGAACGGTCGTTCCCGTCCTCGCCGCCCTGCACTATTCAAATTATGGGAACGGCCGTTCCCTGTTTACAAAGGGAACGGGAAGGGCCGTTCCCGTCTTACAGAAGATGCAGCAGAACAGGGGAAGAAACAGGGGAACACGAAAACACCACCAATCTCCACACCACCCACATATTTCCATCTCAAACACCATAATTCATGAAGGAAAATATACATACATGCTTAAAGTGCAATAAAACACAATATAAACCCATGTTTCATGCCTTGATCATCACAATCACCCACTTCAAGCTTATAATTGAGTTTAGCATATAACTTCAATCCTTCAAGAATTCAAACATAAATTAAAGCTAAAAGCATGAAATCATATTCCTAACACCACATATTCAAGTTGGCAAGCTTAAACACTAACCCTAGCTTCATGCATAATTATCAAGAAATCATATATCTCCACTTACATGAACTTGGAGGAAGAAAGATAGATGATCATGGATGCTTAAGCTTGAATCATGAATCTCCTAGCAAATTCTAGCTTGAAGATGATGATTTCCCAATTTCCCTTTCTTCTTGAGTGAATACCGAGAGGGAGAGGATGATGATTCTTGATGAATGAAAATGAAGAGCAAAGAAGAGATGCATATATCGGTATAATTGGGAAAATATGTAATAATTATGATTAAATCCTCCAACTTTTATAAGTCATGTAATTGAGTGTATCAAGTTTGGGAAATGATCACTTAGATCCCTTAACATATTCATGCAATTAGGTCCTTAAAGAAAAGGAAATGAACAATTAAGGACAATTATGCAATTAATACAAGTTGGACAATTAATTCATGTAACACTTAAATTCCATTTATACACGAATTGTCAAGTTGAAATAAATATCACATAATTTTCACGCAATCATATTGAAAACCATTTATAACATTAATGTAACACATTTAAATTAAATAAATGAAAATAATAAAATAAAATCCTAACGCTCGAAACTCACACGTGTCGAGCGTACCTGAAATTGGGGCGTTACAGGGAAAGTGTCGACTACCTAAAGGAAAGAAGCCGATTAGGTACAAATGGGTATTCACAGTAAAACATAAAGCTGATGGATTTGTTCAGATATATAAAACACCAGTTAATAGCAAAGGGGTACACTCAGACGTACGACGTTGATTATTCGGAAACCTTTGTTGGGCATAGTGCCCTAGAAAGCTGTTATGCTTTGGGACTTTCCTTATATCACAAACAATCTTTGAATAATATACGAATAATTGTAATCACATGCGAACATTTCTTATCTTCCATTACGTGTTTTGATTGTTTCCATTACGTGTGCATGCCTAGAGCTCCCCTAATCCGATGAGGCCGTTAAGGACTTTGTCATTATGGGAATGACACATGAAACAAGTTCTTAACTCCATAGGCGAGGATTAGAAACTTCTCCAAGTCAATGAGGCCGACAGAGAGTGGGAGTGTCAACTTTGCCTTTGTTGAGACTTGCTTGTGTAGTTGTGTCCTTAAGAAGGATCATCTTGCTTCATGGGGTGTAAAGTACATAAGTTGATGCTTACACAATACTCAAGGGTGCTTGTTGTAAGAACAAGTTCACTGAGAGTGCCCCGCGTAAGAAGATTCCTAAATGGGAAAGGACGTCACTAAAACTTCTAGATTACGAAATATCTCACATGTCAATGACGTGAGGAATTAATCCTTAGACTTGAGATTCCACATTGTCTCATATGAGCTAACTCTGTAATCTTTGATATTGGCTCTAAAGGGGGTCACCATATAGACACCTGAACCACGACCTATGTTGGGATTACACAAGTGGCATATGAGAATTGTTGGAATGTAACGCCCCGGTTCCGGATGAACAGGTAAGCACGCCACGTGTGAGTTTGTGAGCGTAGGATTTATTTAATTTTTTAATTTTATATTTTCCTATATGACTTCATATATTTTTATAAAAATTGCATATCATATTATATTATGTGAATTATATGAATTCATATCATTGGAAAAATTATTTCACGTCATGGAAAAATATTCATTACGTGAAATATTTATCGGGTGTGATTTAATTACGAACTTGTCCCTACTTGTTCATTTTTCTAAATTAAGGGACTAAATTGCATAATTTTCCATGGATTTAATTGTGCAAATTCCAAACCATACATACTTGATTGCATGACTTGGTAATCAAAGGGACTAGATTATAATTTGACACATCTCACATAAATCAAAATTGGTGAATCACATAAAATGCATCTCCATGCTTCCTTAATCAAATTTCATCAAATTTCTCCCAACATAATTGCTCCCTTGCTCTCGGTTTCATCAAGCAAAAAGGAAAGAAGAGATTTCATCCTTTTTCATCAAGAATTTCAAGAAATAATCCAAGTTTGGAGCTTAGGCATCATCAACTTTTTCCTTCTTTATTGCTTTAACTTCAAAGGTGGGTATATGCATGGAGTTATAGTTCTTGATTATTTTGGTTGAAGTTAGGGTTTGAGAAATCATGGATTATATAATTACTTGTTGTGTGATGCATGAGTATATGATTTTTCCTTGATTTAGAGCATGAATTCTTGATGAATTTAGGCTTATGTGGTGATATGTACATGAACTTGAAACCTCTGGTTTTGGTAATTTTTGCATGACTTGAAGGTTTAAATGAGATATTATTGTACCATGATCATATGTGCATCTTATAGCCCAGATTCTTGCAAGCTTTAGTGATTGAAACTTGTATTTTGCCTTGTTGTTGTGGTTGTCGTAGCTTTCCCCTGTTTTTGCTCTGTTTTTTTTCTGGCATGACTGTAGGTCGCGACTGCGACCTAAATACACACCAATTTGGTCGCGCCCGCGACCCACTCACAAGATTTGGCATAACTGCAGGTTGCGCCCGCGACCAAAAATATACATAAAACTGGTCGCGGCCGCGACCCAAATTTGGCCTTGTTTCGACTTTCTGAAAAATTGGGCGAAAAATTCATGAAAAATTAGGTCGCGAATTAGAGCAAAAATGGTCGCGACCGCGACCCTTGTATGAACTGCCAAAAATTCAATTTTTTCATTTTCAATTCCAATCAATTATTTGGCCTCAAATTGTTATTATATAACACATTTCATGCCATAACCTGATATTTACATGCTACATTAAGCTTGGCACGTCATTTCATTTCATATTCGTCGTTCGTCATAATTGGTCCATTTTGAGTCAAGTCTCATGTATACACGTCGTGTTTGCACAGATCACGAGGGCGTGGACGAGGAGCAGACTCCCTAGAGTATATCCTTATCATATTCTATCACACAGGTGAGATTTTGTTCTAGGTACATAGAACCTTTATAACCCTTACGTGTTGTTTTCGGCCAAAACTTATTATATCTATAAACGTTTCTAAAATACAAACGATTTCAATCAAGCAAGCCATGACTGTTCATGATTCAAGCATGTTTTGGCGAGTACCATGATTGCACTTGGGCCCGAGGGTAGTAGTTTGAGCCAACCGGGAAAGCAAGGGCTGACGGGTAACTCTTGCGCTATCCTCACCTCATTGGGATCACCCCCGAAGCCACTAGGAGATTGGTGGTAGAAGGAGTTCCATGCGTGGGACTCATGTTCCCGACGTACACCATGTCGTGGATAGTTGGGCCTTGCAAACCCACTATCACCCGGAGGAAGAACGAGACTGGGGACGGGTCCGGCCCCGCGGATTGTCCTCGGGTTGTTGCATGTTTTCACTCATGAATTATGTTACTAATTGAGCACTAAATGAATTGCATGATCATGTATTACATTATTCAAGCAAGCACGTATCATTCACGTTTGGTGTAAAGGTTGGAGAATTGCCCTCACTCGCCGGGCCACGTGTTTCATGAAATTGACAAGTTAACATGTTAACCTTGATAGTTGTAATCTCGGGCAAAGAATAGCCTATTCTTGAAACTTATATTTATTTCATTTCCAAATCTTCACCCGAGGCTATGACTTGCATGTGATGTGTGTTATATATATTTATACCCCTTACTCAGTCTTCGGTAGACTGATACTTCACTTTTCAGGTGCTTTTGGTCATGGTCGTGCTAGGCGGGAGTGGAGTCAGGTCTTGCATTCCACAGAGTCTAGTATTTTATCTTTCATGTATAGAGCTTTTGGAGTATCATGTTATTACATTTTGGACACTTGTATATGAATGTTATATAGGAGATGATAATGTATTGATAGTGTTGGTACCTATTACTAAATATGTCTTTGATGTAAATATGATACCTATAAGTATTGATATAAATGCTTTTGCTTTGATTTTCATGTCTTGGTTTCGGTTGTGTTGGGGTAGTATCCCTCCTAGCTCGTTTATTTCTTGATTGTCACCCGTTCGCTATAGTTTCGGTTTATGTACGGATTATCCATTTCGTATGTGGATCGGGCTATAGTGCGGGGGATGTAGTGCCTTGGGGGTTAGGGTGCTACATGGAATCAATAAAGGACCTACACTTGCTGTAGGCAAGATGATCTCTTATTACACAAGTCATTCATGTTCCATCCTAAAATCCTTGCGCAAGGTGGTTAGATCAAGACATCAAGAAAGTAGGGTTTTCTTGGATTGAGATCAAATGGAATATGAAGGGAACTTTGTTCTAAGATTAAGGTTAGTAGGGCTCTCCATATTCCCATGCCCTAGATCTTAATCGAGAGATAGGATGGTAGGAGGATCGTATCCCACATGATGTCATTGACTGAAAGGTTCTTTCGAATATACATTCACATTTCGGGTAGGGGTTGTTGGAAAACACGAAAAAGTTGAGCAGGGGAAGTTTAAAATTTTCCAAAGGTTTAATCGTTGTCTTGCAATTTTCATACTGTAACGTTGGGTGTTTAGAAACTTACAAAGTTAGAAGCTTTCTAGTGATGTCATTACCACCTAACGAACACCCTTCAAGCGGAAAGTCCCTCGAACGGCCTTTGATTAGATCCCAAAACAGCGATCCTCCAAAGCGTATCCACACCAGACCCAGAACACGATCAAGCGAGTGAGAATGCTAGTTTTGTGGCTTGTGTTAAGGCTAGGATAATTTTGCTTTGAAAACTTTTCTTTTATTTTTCTCAAAAACTTAACACTTCGTGAGTGTAGGTCTAAAGAATAAGAGAAGCACCCACCCTTGTATTTATACAAGGGGGTTCGAAAATCCTGGGGTTCTCCTAACCCTAGTGGGCTTCTTTTCTTGCTCACTAATTAACTCATTTAATTATTTAATTTAATTGGAATAATAAGGTCTTAACTTATTCTCCAAGTCTAGCAAGAGAAGACTTCTCTTTTCTACAATAGGAAGTTTGACTTTTCAACTTTCCTAAAGTTAAAAGTCAATATTCAATAAATAATTTAATTCCCAATTAATTATTTATTGGGTTAAGTTTATTTGAGAATAGTCTTAACAACTAATTCAATAATTAATTAAAAGACTAAAATTAAATAATTACAATTTAATTGATTAATTCTAGAAAAGAATTCGCGTGTGGAAAATTCTGCTGGGTGGTGGGCCCAGAACAGTAGCGGTACGGGACCACATTTTAAAAATTTTCTTATAATATATGTATTAAAATATTTCTAAAACATTTTAATACAATAGTGGAAGACTAGCCGGATCTACTCAAGTATATACAAACAATTGATAATAAATTTTAAATCATAAAGCATGTAACAGTACAGGACCGATCCAGTATGCAGATATTTTCCGCTTTAGGTGGAAACCGAATTAGACCACCCTCACGGCTTTGTTTCTGCGCCCACTGGAGAACCCAGCCGTAGCGCAGAACGCGTCCGCAAGGAAAGGTTTCCATTCCCCCTTATAAGGAGGACTTCGTTCTCCTTCCCAACCGATGTGGGATGGACGGACATCTGGTATCAGAGCCAGTGCCAGGAAGCTGATGTGTCAGGTCCTCAGCGAGGACGCTGAGCTCCTCTTAGGGGGGGTGGGCTGAGGACCTGACACATCAGCTTCCTGGCACCGGCTCTGATACCAGATGTCCGTCCATCCCACATCGATTAGGAAGGAGAACGAAGTCCTCCTTATAAGGGGGGATGGAAACCTTTCCTTGCGGACGCGTTCTGCGCTACGACTGGGTTCTCCAGTGGGCGCAGAAACAAAGCCGTGAGGGTGGTCTAATTCGGTTCCCACCTAAAGCGGACAATATCTGCATACTGGATCGGTCCTGTACTGTTACAGAAACAGTTGTTTCCCAAGTTAATTTCTGGATCAAGTGATTTTCATTGTGAAACTTGTGTACTTGCTAAAAGCCACCGAATTACTTTCTCGAGTCCAAAGAATAAAGTAAATTTGCCATTTGAGTTAATATATTCTGATGTTTGGGGGCCCGTCCCGAGCCATAATAAATCCAAACACCGGTGGTTTATTATCTTTGTCGACAATTGCACCAGATTCACTTGGATTTATTTTTTGACTCATAAATCTGATGCTCCAGGCATAATCAAGAACTTCTTTCGGATTATTCGAACTCAGTTTTCCATCCTGATTAAAATCCTTCGCACCGACAATGAATAAGAATTCATTAATCAGAACCTTCGAGAGCTCTTTTCTTAGAAGGGGGTCATCCACGAAATCTCCTGTCCACACACTCCTTAGCATAATGGAGTGGCGGAACGGAAGAATCGATACGTACTAGAGAGCGCTTGAGCCTTCCTGTTTGAAGCCCACGTACCCAACACCCACTGGGCTGGCCATATCTACAGTTGTGTATGTTATGAATCGAATGCCCATACGAGTCCTGAATTTGAAGACCCCCCTGGACACACTCCGACAGTTCCACTCCATTCCACCAGTTCTTTTGCTAACATCTCGGGTCTTTGGGAGTGTTGCCTTCGTCCACACTCCAAAGCACTTACGGACGAAACTCGATCCTTGTGCCATCCGATGTGTCTTCTTCAGGTTTAACCCTACTCAGAAAGGTTACCACTATTATGATCTGACAGAGAACCGACAGTAGATTACTACGGATGTTGATTTTGTGGAAACAGAATACTACTTTCAGCCAGACTCCAATACATCCCTTCAAGGGGAGAAGGATACAAGTGAAGGAATGAATTGGATGTGTGACTGGCTAGAGCCACTACATGAATATGTCAAACCATCGAGACTCAAGATCCATGTCTCTCACCCACCCCAGAGGAACAACCCCCGGCTGCAGATATCCCTGAGGTTAGTAACTCTGACTCTCCTATTTCCATTCATAGTACATATATTCTACCTCCCAGGAGAAACAGAGGTGTTCCGCTAAACAGGTACAACCTTAAAGTTAAGGGCAGCTCTAGATACCCTGTGGTAAATCAGGTGGCCTCAACCTCTTCACCATAATTTCGAGCCTTCATCTATGCCCTTTACTCTCTAGAGATCCCCAGGACCATCAGGGAAGCCACTCAAATCCCATTGTGGATATAAGCAATGGAAGAAGAGATCAAAGCCTTGGAGAAAAACAATACATGGGAAGTGTGTCCACTCCCAGCTGGAAAGAAATCAGTAGGCTGCAAGTGGGTTTATAGTATTAAACACCGGATGGGTGGTACGATCGAAAGGTACAAAGCCCCGCTCGTGGCTAAGGGGTACTCTCAAACATGTGGCGAAACTTGATACTATCAGGGTTTTGATGTCCATAGCAGCAAATTTGGAATGGCCCCTACATTAGTTCGATGTAAAAAATGCTTTCCTAGATGGAGACCTGGAGGAGGAGGTATGCATGGACCTTCCCCCTGGATTTGAAGCACGAGAAAAAGGGGACATGGTGTACAGGTTGAAGAGGTCTCTATGCGGACTCGAGCAATCACCCTGAGCTTGGTTTGGAAGGTTCACTCTAGCCATGACCAAGTAGGGTACTCACAGAGCAACTCCGATCGCTCTCTATTCATCAAAAGGAAGAACGGTCTCGTCACTTTACTAATTATCTACGCATATGATATGGTGATAACGGGAAATGATGAGAAGAGATAGCCACACTTCAGAAGAATCTGTCGTAAGAATTTGAGATGAAAAATCTGGGTAACTTGCGATATTTCCTCGGCATTGAGGTATTGAGGTCCGATCAGGGCATTCTTATCTCACAACAGAAATACATTCTAGATCTTCTAGTGGAGGTCGGACTAGTTGATTGTAAACCAGTGGACACTCCGATGGCACAGAACCACCGCTTGGGAATCTCCCCAGATCAGGCACCTACCGATAGGGAACGATACCAGAGATTAGTCGAAAATTAATCTATTTAGCTCATACGAGACCGGATATCGCATACGCCATAAGCGTTGTGAGTCACTTCATGCACAACAGCAAGGAGCACATGGAAGCAGTAATGAGGATTCTGAGGTACTTGAAAGGTTCACCAGGGCGGGGGTTGTTGTTTGCCAAGAACGGACATACGCGGATCTCTGCCTACACCGATGCAGACTAGGCAGGAAACCTCATAGACAGACGATCCACGTATATCCACTTCACGTTTGTAGGGGGAGATCTAGTCATCTGGCGTAGCAAGAAACAAAAGGTTGTGGCGTTTTCCAACGTTGAGGCGGAATTCAGAGGCATAGCCCGGGGCATTGCCGAAGTCTTATGCATCCGAAAGCTGCTTACTAAGATCGGCCTCCCGACAGAAGAGGCGGTCAAATTATTTTTTGATAACAAAGCAACAATAAATATCTCCCACAACCGGTGCAACATGACAGAACGAAACACGTGGAGGTTGATCGGCATTTCATCAAGAAAAAATCGAGGCTGGAATAATCAAACTCCCGTTCGTGAAATCAGAAGACCAGTTGGCGGATATCCTAACCAAAGCCGTAAGCAGTCAAGCCTTCCACAAATTTTTGTCCAAATTGAACATGTTCGATCCCTATGATCCAACTTGAGGGGGAGTATTGAAGATCCCATGTATATTTAGAAAGATCCTAATTGATGTATTTTCCTTGTATAAGTAACGTGTAATTAGGACCTAAGATTAGGTACTCTCCTATTTAACTCTATATCTTCTGTATAGTTTACACACATCAATTAACAATGAATACACAAAAGTTTTCCTCCCAGATCATTCTTATCAACAATCACTCCAAATCAAGGATACTCCAACAAGCAAGCATCCTTCATGAATCTTGCCTCGTCCACCCGCCGAATCAAGATCATAGCAACTTAATGGTCTTACACTAGTCCAATATCAATACAAAGAGAAAGGAAAAAACAAAAACACTTGCATGGTTTTTAATTTTTATTTTTTAATTTCACGTCATTCTAATATCACGTGTGATATGTGATACTAGGCTTTCGACTTCAAAAATTCCATCCTTGATAACATACCGATGATGATGAGTTTTCTGCCTCAATATAATTTGATTGTCTTTACATATCATCATCTCCATAGTTCTTCCCTTTGCTGCTCCGATCAAAAACTCACCATTCTCATAGACAAAAGAGTTGAAGTACGTCGGACGCTCATAGACCTTTGTGCATATATGAGAATGATGAGGTATTGATGGGGATAGTCGTTAGGGAAGAGCAGAGGTCTTGAGGGTTATAAGAATGGTAGAGTTATGTCTAGAAAATTTACTGGCCATGATCCGTATGTGATTAGGGATGGAATTATTCATGTGGAAAGTTTCATATCACTTAATTGATCTGGTAGCAAACAATTGTAATGTTTCTTATCTGAATCTATCTTGATTCTTTTTTGAAATCCAAACCCCTCAAAGGGGAATATTATTGATTAATCATAAGAAAAATACAAGAAAAAATAACTGAAAAATTAACGCAGTCTGAAGCCGCAATTCCAACAAATTTGTGAGCTATTCTATTAGCATCATGTTTAATAAAAGAAAAACGAACCCTAATAATAGGATTCTGCTCCTTCAAGTTCAGGATTGTTCCTTCCAAGTTGAATTTAATCAGATCCGGGTGATGTTCCCCGATCGCCTTTTTTCCGGATTGAGAAGAACAGTTACCTTGGTCTACAGCAGATAACTCGGCCAAAAATTTCCTTGCAGAAACACAGAAAAAAATAAAACTGAACCTAAAGAAACTAACTAAACTTCCATACGGAAAGGACAAAACTTCTATATGGAAGAGATAAAACTTTCACACGGAAGACTCGAAAGAAAACATAACATAAAAGAAAAAACAGTGATGCAGATCGTCTTTATACCGGAAACTTCCACTAAATCTGGAAGAATGACAGTAGATCGGAAGAGCGACGAAGAAACTGAGAAGATGGCGGTAGATCCAAGAGAGTGACATCAGATTTGGGTTGATTTCAACGAAACAAATTTGAGAAGCTGACGGCGGAATAAAATTGAGTCAATTCGGCGATGGAACAATGATAGTATTCTCCATCCCCGGATCGAAACTTCAGTTGACTACTTTGTGTTGAGTTTGAATCGCGTAGATTAAGGTTTTAGCCTTTAAGAGAGTTTGAGAGAGAGGAAGAGACGATCAAAGTCTGAATCTATCTTGATTCTATTATCAAGTTCTTTTTCTATTTAGTTTTACTTTCTAATTTGTTGCTAGAGCACTTTTGCAAAAAATTCTAGCTAAAAGTCCAAAATTAAAAAGTGTGTTTTCGCGAAAAATTCTAGCTCAAATCCAAACTAATTCAAGTGATTATACGAGAAGTATATTATACTTTTTTTTTTTTTTTTTTTGAACTGCAAAATATCCAACTACTAAAATTAAAAAAGGGTGTAAGCACAATGTCTCAAAACAAAACGCAGGAAAAATATAATGTCAAACTATTAAGTAGCTTCGAGAAACAACACAATCTAAGCATATAAAACTTGACTTAATCGAAAAGGCTGAAACCCATGTCATCATCAGACTCCTCTGCAGGCTCTTCTTTCTTCTCTTTTTCCTTGGCAGCATCAGCAGGTGCGGCATCAGCACCACCAGAAGGCGGAGCAGCTGCAACAGCAAACTTGCTTGGATCCGCAAGGTACTCCTTGACTTTGTCAGCAAGTGGGAATGAGTAATCAGTCTCAACAGCAACAACCAAGAGATTCTTGTATGCATTGATGAACATATGCGATGCAGCAGCAAGGGTTGGGTAGGAGATGGCCAATGACAAGGATGTAACCATGGAAACACCCATTGCGAACTTGGCCATCAGATCATGTTCAGTCATATCGAGAACCTCAGGGCTGAAAACAGTGCCATTTTCATAAACAGAGACAACGACGAGACCGTATGAGAAGGGCCTGATCCCAAGTTTGGCAAGCAGAGCAGCCTCAGAGGATCCCACTTTGTCACCCTTCTTGATGAGCTCAACAGGGGTGATAATTTCAACAGTACCCTTGTTAATCTTGGTTGGGATGTTGAGAACCTGGAAGAAGGAAGTTTGGGATGGGTCGAGACCAGTGTTGCCAGGTGGGACAACGACATCAATTGGAGCCACCAAACCAACACGAGCAGGAGCTCCAACCTTGTACTTAGCAACCTCCTCACTGACTTCCTTCAAGTCGCCCTTAGTGAAGATCAATCCAACATTCCCAACAAGGAGCGGGATGAGGCTCAGAATAGCCTGGTTTCCAGACTTCTCAGTGTGGATCCGAATAGTCCTCTTCATCATAGTATTCTTCCCCATGAGAACCACAGAGTCACCCCTCAGACCTTGCCTAATGTTCTGGAGCTGATTCGAACCAACATTGTCCGCCGCCGCAACCAAAACCTGAGAATACTCCTCGAGCAACTGGCAGAGTTTCTGATCGTAAGCAATCTTCTTATAGGCCTTGGAAAGCTTGGGTGCCATTTCGTCAGAAGTACAAGAAACTGCTCCTAGCTAAGATGTATATACTACAACAGTATAGACAAAAACGAGGGCCAAGACGCAATGGCTGGTCAAGGCGGACAGCGGCGGCGCCATCACTTTAACCTGGATTATTCAGATTTGGGAATTGAGGTACTGAAAACTAAAGCTGTAAAACCCGAACTCTCGTGAGAAGTATATTATACTTACTATTGATTGATAAATTCTAGCTCAAATCCAAACTTGTTCAGCTGATTTTAATCGGTCATTCACCCTAATTGCCCACAAATAAATGTAACATACTCACATCCTCATCAAAATGATTTGAATGTAAAATACTCACATCCTCGTCAAAATGATTTGACCGACCGAGTTCAAACTGCAATTATCCAACCTGTAACTTTCTTTAGTTATTTTTTCGCACATAAGCATTGAAAAAAAAAAATAAAATGAAAAACAGAGTGAAAACCCAGATATCTGAAACTCGCACAATTTCTGAAATTCAATAGTAAGACATTAAAAGACACTACACTGAATTGTAGTGAATACACATCTTGAAGATGAATAAAAATTACAAACTGCAATCTCATCTTTTTACACGTATACAAGATGCGAAATTACACCAAATAATCAGGTTTTCCTCCTTCCACGATTAGCATCATACCGTAAGAATGCCGAGTTCCAAATAATATATACGAAAGGTAGTTCAGTTCTTGGGATGGACAGCGATTTGGTGTATATCCATATCCTTTAACATTACAGAACGCCCACATGAATCACAAGGTGCAGTTCTCGATCCACAAACGCTCTCATGTTCTGATAGTCCTCTGATTCTGTCACGAGCGTCTGCAGCGGAAGTTCCCGCTTGCACCATATCTCCACAGAATCGGCATGTGATGAGCCGAAGGGGGCAATCTGAGGACTGGTGTTGCACCTGGCAGGATTCATCATGTATATGTTAGTATCAGCAAGATAAATAAAATAAATAAGAAAATTAAAAGAAGAGATCATGCAAGAGATGTCATACAACTATCTAAAGCAAAAACTACAATCTTTCCACTCTCCGCTAAGAAATTCGACACACAGATAAATTGATAGTTCTGCAGCTTCTTCACTAATAGAAGCTACTCTGTCATCACACCATCTTAACTATCTCCAAATTCTTGCATAATCTTTCAAAGCTCTCCACTAAACAAATTCGACACACAGATAAATGTATAGTTCTGCAGCTTCTTCACTAATAGAAGCTGGTCTTTCATCACCCCATCCAACCGACCTCTAACATTCTTGCATAAATTAGATGATATACGGGATAGATGATGGAAGCACAACATTCGAAGAAATCATACGAATTTAGATGCAGTCAGGTAGTGAAGGAACATGGCGCCATAATGTGATTTTATGTAATATTTCGTATAAAAAATTTCCTAAATTTATGATAAAATAAGGGGAATGTTTATCAGATTTAGGGTACACTATCTCACCAAGTCAATTTAAGAGGAGGTACAATTACATTTTTTTGAGAAACAGGGGCATAGCTACCTAGATTATACGTTTCAATGAACTAAATAACTGCCACAGAATGAGTCACCAAATAACGAAAAGCAACCTGAATAACAGAAAAAGAAAAACGCAGAAAGCATGATTCTTACCATCTGTTCCTTCTCAAGAACAATCCCACATGGGCAGTGAAGCGGCTCATGGAACACCTTCATATGCTTCTCAATCTCACCCCTTTGGAAAGCTTTCCCACATTTTTCACAATGCACGTGACTCTCAGCCTCCTCCACCCTAAGCACGACCCCACAACCATCATGCCGGCAGACAACATTATGTCTACTACAATACGCCTCATGAAGACCAATAGTCCTCGAAGGCACAAAACGTTTACAGTTACTACACTCGACCGTATCCACCTCAGCAGATAAGGATGAAGAAGCAGCATGCTGGCCAACCTTTTGACTCGAGACGTCCTGAACAATTACCGACAAAGTGTACTTTGATGTCCCTTTGAATCCATAAACAGCAACACTATAGGTACCCTGTCCCACATTTTGATCCTCTGCACCAAGAACCAATGCCTTGGGGCCCATGTCATGGGAAGACCACACATGCCGATGCTGTGTTGGAAACAAAAGAGGATGCCTTGACACGTACAAATCCGTATCTCCATCTCCAGGCTGTGGTTCTAAATTAATGACAATTTTTCCATGCCCCGAAGAAATTATTTTCCAAATAGCATCATCTAGGGAGAACTTATAATATGTGTAGTTCCCTTCATCAACAACTCCTGACTCAGATTTTCCAAACACGAGCGGTCTCAAAAAGTTCTGGTTAGCTCCAGATAAGGAATCGGGGCCCGCAATGTCAACCTCGATGTCGGTTTCAAGAACCGATACACTCATAGACGGTTTCAATTCAAGAACGCGCAAATGGTATGTAAGAACACCATGCGTGACTATAAGTACATCTCCTTGAGAGAGAGTCGCGTGCTGGCGAAGGCTCGTCTCAAGGACCGCTTTGTGGTTGGGAATGTCAGAAAAGCCGAATTCGACCGACTCCAGTTTCGCATAAGTCCCTTTCGGGAGAAAGACATAGCTCACTTCCACCATAGCGGAGTTGGGCGCATCCGTGGGGAATAAATTGCTCCAACAATGGTGGGGGAGCGATACAGTTCCCTCATCCGACGTGAACTCCATCACACCAGCGTGTGTTTTCCTCCCCGACCATTCTTCCTCAGCACCCGACGGAGTGTCCTTGTGAATCAGGGATAAGGAGAAGTGCAATGGGCCCTTGTCGAATGCTCCCTGTTCAGATAACTCAGTGAAACACGATGGCGGTAGTTTGATTTTATCTCCACTGCCCTGATACGGAACAGCCTCTAAAATTCGAGAAAAATTAACTCCTCTACTGGCTAGCAGATTTTCTTCTGCCACCTGATTTGCCTGAGAAAGATACATAAAACTAGATTTAAGTATGAACATTACTTCTTTTTCTGCATAAATTTCGATTAAAGAACACAATCAGATTGCTAATCATATCGAAATAGCTACTAAACTAATATTGCTCCTCATAAACTCCAGCCATTTTCACGAAATCCAAACAACTAATTAACCTAGAACAGACAGAATGACAGCTCATATTCATCAATTCAAATCACAGATTCACTAAATCATCAACAGGCATAAGCAAATTAATCTTGGAAAATATGACACAGACAAGTTTATAGGAACGATTGGTACCTTTGCTTCGGCTTCGGCGGCGACGAGGCGGCGCTCTCTCTGAACCTCTTCCATGGCTTGGCGCAGGCGAATCGCTTCTTGCTTCGCCTTCTTCTCCCTCTCTAACTTCATTTTCGCTCTCTCTTTCCTCTCTCTCTGCTCCTTCTCCAGCTTCTCTCTTGCCCTTCTCAGCTCGAAATCCATCTCTGTAATCAGCGAAAATTTCCTCTACCTCACGAACGTAAACTGATTGATTTCAATTGGGATGTACGATTGGATGATTTGGGATTTGAAATATATATCGAATTCAGGATTTCTTGGAGAAAAGGTTTGATCTTTGTTATTTCATAGGAAAAGGAAAAATTGAATCCTCCTATTGAGAGCTGGATTGATTCATAAACTTCGAGAAAAGTCTGGGCCTTTCGAAGTAGAATAGTCTAATGTCTATATGGGCTTTACTTAAAGGCCCATTATCATGCTAATTTTATTTTTAGTATTTTTATTATTTATTATTTTTTTGCTGTAGTTGTAGTAGTTGGAGTCATTTTTAGATTTGATAACTGTTATTGGGTCACGGGTTTTTTATCAAATTTGAAGACGTATCTATCCTTTATAGTTGAATTGTTTGGCCTTCCATCAGGATTTGAATTAGTTTGGGAAATAAGAGTTCAGAAACTTGACGTAGAAATTTATTCAAAAATGGTCCTTGGTCTTATAAATGATACGGATATCGACATTCACCCATTGGGCAATATTATTCTTAATTGTTGGAATCTTCTTCACAGAACTTGGGAAGTTAAAATTAAACATGTTTTAAAACATTTCAATTATTGTGCTGATACTTTAACTAAGTTGGGAACTTACGCATGTGGAAGTTGAGAGCCTTGTTGATGTAAAAGTATGTAAAACTGCTTAATTTTTTCTGGTCCGTTCTTCTTCGAACAAAAAAAAAAAAGAGTAGAACAAAGTATTCTACTATAGTAACTAATTCCACCACTGACTTAGACACTTCAAAAGAAAAGATAAATGATCAAGAAATCAAATATTACTCCAGCTAAAATTCGAACTCTAATATTTAGTTAAGAATAAATAAATTTAATCTACTCAATCATACCCTCCCAATTATAATTATGATAAATGTTATATTAGAAATAATAAATTACATTTATTATCCTCCAAATTAGATAAAATAATAAATTAACCTCTCCAATTTTTTAAAATTAGGCTAGCCTCTCACAATTGAAAACATTGTGTTAAACACCTTGAATACCAAAAAAAAAAAAAAAAAAAAAAGAATGAAAACTTCCAAGTTTTTTTTTTTTTTTTTTATGATAATTGAATTCCCTTTTGAATTTTGTATTTTATCTCCTATTTTACTAACCAACACAAGTTAGTATATCGATAGAAGGTTAAGATTAGAAGAGATAATTTTTTATTTTATTTTAATTTTTTCATATATCAATCTTGTTCTCTTAATCTTAACTGTCACCTGAAGTACATATGTAACTAAAACAAAAGAGAGCACAAAAATAAAATATGAGATCCAAACCTTTTTTTTATTGGGATGACTTGACCAAATCCTATTAATATGGGGGTAAATGGTATATTTCTGAGAGATAACGGGACACTTTTGCTAAATAACTAAACCTTCAGGGGGCAAAGTGCAATTTACCCTTACCTTTAAAGAGCTCAAAAACATAAACAGACACCTGTAATGAAAGAAAGAAAACACACACTGATAGTGTGACTGTGTGAGAGTAGTTGATGAGAGAGAGAGATGTCAGGAATCCCTCTTGAACTGATCCGTGATGTCCAGATCTCTACCCGGGCGGCGGCGGGTCTGTCCAATTACAACCCGGCCGACGCGGGTCTGCCGGAGTTGCCGCCGCTCTCCGCCGTTATAGCTGATTCCGACCCATCGCCGTCGCATCTCCGCTGCAGAAACTGTAATGGAAGGCTCCTTAGAGGGTCGGAGTCTATCGTCTGCGTGTATTGCGGTAGTGGTCCGCATTACGACGCCGTTCCGCAGCCTGTCAGCTTTACTTCCACCGTTGGGTATCAGTGGTTGCTCCGCTCCCTCCGTCTCGATGGATCGGTATGTGTTTGAGAAATCTAGTTGGTTTGTGTGTGTTTGCTTTTGATTTTCGGTGGTTTAGGGTAGAATTAGCGTTTCGAAATTGTTTTTAGTGCTTTAAGCGGATGCGTTATTGCTATTTTGTTTCAAATTGTATTGTCAGTTTTTGGCGCATTTTTGCAATCGGCTGCTCTTTTGTGGTTTTCACATTGCTGAAATAGTAAAATTAGGTACGGGAGTGTGATTTTAATGTTTATCGAGTTGCTTGTGTTGATATCTTTTTGCCAGTTCAATCGGTCTGATTGCATAATGGTATAAAAGTTGGAGACCTTATAAGATGATGATCGGTTCAGAAGCAGTCGAATACACAGATAGTCTTGATACTTTTGTGTTTGAATTCAATATGGAAGAAAAAGGGTCCCTTGGTCATCAATTAAGAACCTGAGCAGCATGTTATCTCTGGAATTCTGCTATTACATCCATTAAGCATACCTAGGCATTTAGTGGTTGCATTTTAAAATGACAAGCTATCAAGTTTGAAACTCTGATGGATTTACATGATTTTGTTCACTTCGGACAGTTATTTGAATGGATGGTTGAGTACTTGAGTGTTCAGTCATCGAACTACTAATGCTCTTTCTATGTTAATGAAGACCACTTCTGCTTGAAATTATTTATCAGCTTGAATATAAAGAAATACTCGTTGTTAAAGATCCGTTAAAGTAAAGCTTCTAGTCTCTAGTTTTGCAGGAAATAATTATGTTGTTAAGAACATGGGCATTATAGAACATGTTAGATGATGCATTTCTCTTGAATATTAGCGTCAATGTAGGAAGGTATGCTCTAGATGGTTGTCACCAAAAAATTATACTCCATCACATTTAGAATTAGTTGTCTTCTAGCTAGGATCTCTGATTATTTTGATATTCTGGTAATCTGCTCAACTTAAGCTAAAGAAACAATATCACATGTGTGTGTTCTTGTCAGTTTGGGTGAATGACCATTGCAA
Organism: Lantana camara; assembly: GCA_037501455.1. Lineage (NCBI taxonomy): Eukaryota > Viridiplantae > Streptophyta > Magnoliopsida > Lamiales > Verbenaceae > Lantana > Lantana camara. The sequence goes on from CM074864.1 coordinate 6,168,039, forward strand.
ACGAAATAATCTCATAACATTGCAGGAAAAGGTCCATCGACCAAACAAAAGTGAGCAAGATCAAAGCCAGAGCTCCCCTAAAGATTCAACCTCTTTGTCCGGTTTGTTAAATTTTGCTGTACCATGGCCTGCTGAAACACAGAAAGAAGAAACTAGTTCACCTGACAAGCATTCGGGACAGAATAAAAGGTCCTTCATTTTAACTGGAGTGCCTCCAGATAAGTTCTTTATTAAATCAAACAGGAATGTCCTCTCTGAGGTTTCCCTTGAACGACCCGTTTTGGACGACGTGACTGGGACAGCTGGTAGAAAAGATGATGACAATCAAAATTTATTTCAGAATTTTCGATCTTCTGAGCCAGCTGGCAGCTCTTCCGAGCAAAAGACTGGCGATGCTTTTTCTGGATGGCAGGCTGATTTCCAATTTGCGGAATCTGAAACTCAACAAGGTGGTCATAAATCTTCTGCAGATCCTGCAAATAAGTTCCAAGATACTGAATCATTTGAAACTTTCCAATTTTCTGATTCTGAAAATAAACATGGTGGTCAACAGTCATCTGAGAATTTTGTGGGTTCCGTAACTGAGTCCGGAAATAAGTTCCAAGAATCTGGATCATTTGAAGCTTCTCAATTTTCGGATTCTGATAATAAACATGTTGGTCGTGAATCATCTAAGCCTGAATTCCAAGATTCTGAATCTTTTGAGGACTTCCAATTTGCTGATTCTGAAAATAAACATGGTGGTCGTGAGTCGTCTGAACATTTTGTGGGTTCATCAGCTGAGTCTGGAAATAAATTCCAAGACTCTGAATTGTTTGAAGATTTCCACTTTGCTGATTCCGAAAATAAACATGGTGATCTTGAATCATCTGAGCATTTTGCGGGTTCCTCTGCCTCGGCTGAGCCTGTAAATAAATCCGAAGATCCTGAATTGTTTGAAGATTTCCAATTTGCTAATAATGAAAATCAACAAGGTGGCAGCAAATCATCGGAGCCTGGCAATAAATTCCAAGATTCTGATCTGTTTGAAGATTTCCAATTTGCTAGTACTGAAAATCAACAAGGTGGTAGCAAATCATTTGAGCCTGGAAATAAGTTCCAAGATTCTGATTTGTTTGATGATTTCCAGTTTGCTGATTCTAAAAATCAACCTGGCGGTCGCAAATCTTCTGAACATTATGCTGGTTCCTCAACAGAGCCTGGAAATAAATCCCTAGAACTTTTTGATGATTTCCAATTTGCTGATTCTGAAAATCACCAAGATGTTCCCAAATCATCTGTACCTGGATGTGAAGTCCAGGATTCTGTCCGTTCCACTGGATCCGAAGTTGATCTCGGTGCTCATATCGATTCTGTGTTTGGACCTGGACAAAATTTTAATGATGCAAAGCCAAAACACAATCCAACAGTTTCTCCAGCATTTGATACGTGGAATTCAGATGACCTCTGGAATAATCTCACCTCAAATAAACCCAACTTTTCTGCTACAGTCAGTACTAAGGATGGCTCTAAAGAGGACCATACTGTAGATAATTCAAAAAAGGATCTTTCAACCAATGATGATTTATTTCTTGACTTCCAATCACAAAGCAACTATACAAACAAGCCTGAAACTAAGGGCATGAACGACGAGCACAAAACAGAGGATGATGATTCATTTGAAGATTGGAATGATTTTACTGGCTCAACCAGCTTGAATGACTATCAAGTTTCCACATCTGACAAAAAGTCATCAGAGATAGATTTGTTCAGCTCGGGCGAGAAGTTTGAAGGCATTTCACAACCAAATCTCTTTTCTACCCCAACAACCAACAGCAATGTCCTTCCAGAAGCCAATACTATCATGCCAGAAAATCATACTGAGAATTGGTAATTATTCTTCTTAGATGAGATTCTTGCTTTCATATCTTTATTCTTGATAAATACTAGTTTCCTTATTTTGATCTCCACTGTGCCATGTAAAATTGGGTTGGCAATACTTGGAGTTCACATAACTAATTAAGCATAATTCCATAATAACTTTTTACGCAGAATCAAAGAGGGGAGATTATATAAATAGCATGTGGTTTGACAAGTTTCCAGTTCGCTTTGCAGAATAATTAAATCACTGGATTAAATATCACTGTTGATCTTTCTCGAACTCTGTTGTTCCGTTTTGCTGGATCCTATTACAAGACTGGTTTCTTTATTTTGCATGAGAAAATGTGGTGACATTTGAAGGTTACGGAAAAAAAAAATTTAGTTGCACCATAAACAAAACTTCAAGATTCTAATCAACAAAACTCTCTCTCTCTCTCTCCACCAACACACACACTTATCCATCTTATAACAACTTCTTATGAAACTGTAGGTTTAGTGATGCCAGCGGCCCGTCCCAAGAATCCGGACAAACCTTAAAAAATGGAGATTCTTCTGGAAACTCCACGAAGGATGATAAAGTCAAGAAGCTTATTTCAGAGATGCATGATCTTTCTTTCATGCTGAAGACCGAGCTCAGTGTCCCTCCTGCTTCCGACACTCCTAAATCGCCCCCCAAAGATTGAGAAGCTGCGTATATATTCTTTGTTTTCTTTTACACTTAACCCGACCGGTGTTTTCTTTTTGCTTGTTTCTTTTCTCCTCAGTACCGGGACATTTTTATTCTCTCGAGTCCCGGCGGTTTCTTGCCATCCATTGTCTTAAGGCCAAAGGTATGCTTTTGTCCAAGCAGTACCAGGTACATGTAGTCTAAAGAAAACAAGGAGATGTAGTTTTTCTTCAGTGTAAGAGTTTATATCATATTTTTATGTTTCCTATACGTTTGATCCTTGTCCGTTACATATGCACATGAAGTTACATAAATGTCATGATTTATTAATATTTTTTATATATATATATAAGTTTGATAATTTATATAAATAGTTTAATATATATAAATAATTCAATATTTAGTTAAAATAATAAAAATAAATTATCAATCGAAAATTGAAACAGAAACAATTCAAAGAAACAAAGTAGATCTGTGATCTGTCAACTCAAAAGCCAAGTGAACAGGAATTTCTTCATTTCTTAGCTAAATTAAATATTTTAATATAATTGATTTTATTATTTAAAATAGAATATATTTTAATAAGTAAAAATTTATTCTTTTTATTTTGTCAAGGTGAAAAATATTATATTTCATTAGATAAATTATTATGTATAGAAAATTGATAAATAAAAAAATTAAAATTCCAAAATCAATGTCTTTAATTGCTCGTCCGATCCGAGCTCTTGAAACAAAAGGTAAATCGATTATCTCGGAGTCTTGTATACATCGATCAATTTAGTAAAAATTAGAACTCCATACGAAGTACAACTCAAAGAAAACCTAATCCAAATAGAAGTAGAATTAGAACCCAATAGGTTGGAATCTCAAGAATCAATCTCAGGAGTTTTCACAGGTTGAAGTAGGTTTGTTCTCAGGAGTTCTCACAGGTTGAAGTAGGTTTGTTCTCAGGAGTTCTCACAAGTTGAAGTAGGTTTGTTCTAGTCTGCCAACAAAAGGAATGATGAGAGATCACAATCGCCGCCGTGTCCAGCCGGATATCGAGGAGGAAATACTCTTCCAACGTTAACGCCGCCACATCCAAATCATGGCAATCCTTAATCTCCAGCCGCAGATTCATAGCAAAACATTTCATCAATGCCGAATCTGAGCTCTTACAAAAAACGTTGATCCATCACGAACATCTCAACACTCTCCCCTTCTATTTCTACCATAGCTCGAATATACAATATCCAAGAGATCTCGGTTTTATAAATCATTTGCGACCTTCATACTCCTGCAATGGATTAATCTGCATGCAATGTGTTGGTCGTCATGCGTTCATGCACATATGGAATCCTTACGGGAGAATATACAGACGTATTCCGAGCTTCATGTCATGGGCATTTGTTTTGGTATCGGTTACGATGCAGCGCGGGATGACTACAAAATCATGACACTTACATCGGGATTGCCTTCGGGGAAAATAAAAATCGAGATATATTCTCTGAAAACCGACTCCTGGACAAGAGCAGATGATTATCCCGGAGGCACGTATCGTAAAGCTCTCGGTGAATGCGATAGTGTGTACATGGATGGCGCAATCCACTGGCTTGATACGCACAACAAGTCGATCTTCTCGTTTGATCTGTCGAATAATAAAAACAAATTAGGAATTCCATTGCCCGAGTACAAGCTGATATATGGTAGATTTTTTGGTCAAATAAGGTTGGCTGCATTTAGGGGAATGCTTTACGTCCTCATTAACGATATAAGTGGTCTTATCTTGTGGGGATTGAAGGAGGATTATAGTGTATAGAGACCAAAGTTCTTGGATTAGACTTCTTCAAATTCCATGGAGAGAAGTAGCCAACGTAATTTACGTGGTACTTCAAACTCTTTTATGTCTACGAGAATGGTGAGTTCTTGATCGGAGCAGCAAAGGGAAGCACTACGGAGATGATTATATGTAAAGACAGTCAAATTATATTGAGACAGAGAACTCCTCATGATCATTCCATTATCAGGGATGGAATTTTTCAAGTTGAAAGTCTAGTATGACTTTGCTCGTAGGCCAAAATCTTGATGTAAAATTAAAAAGTAAAATTTAGGTGCAAGTTATATTTTATAAATTTATATCTTTCATATATACTAGTATTATGACGCCATTTTGTTTTACAATTCTCTCATTTTCATTTTCCCTCTCTCTCTTTTTTTTTTTTTTCTTTTAGTTATTTTCCATCCGGAACTGTTCAACGTGATTCCATTCATTGTAAACAATTCATAGTTAAATATTTATTCCTCGTATAATTGTTCAGAAGCTATCCATCTAACCCGAGGTTCAACACGCGGATAAGGTTTAAAGCCCAAGTAAAAGAGTTCGACAGAAGAAGCCCAAGTCGTAGGAGAACAGACGAATAGAAGAGTTCGATAGGTTTTTTTCGCTAGAAGAACAAGCGAACATAGAATTCATTGGTAGAATTCATTGGAAGCAATACAAACAGAAGAATTTATTCGATAGGTTTTTTGTTCGCTAGAAGAACAAGCGAACATAGAATTCATTGGAAGCAATACAAACAGAAGAGTTCGACAGAAAAGTTCGATAGGAGAACAGGCGTCGATAGGAGAACAGACGCATAGAAGAGTTCGCTAGCGAACACAGACGAATAGAAGAGTTCGCTAGGTTTTTTGTTCGCTGCTAGAACAAGCAAACACTCGCTAGGTTTTTTGTTCGCTAGAAGAACAAGCAAACATAGAATTCATTGGAAGCAATACAAACAGAAGAGTTCGACAGAAGAGTTTGATAGGAGAATAGGCGTCGATAGGAGAACAGGTGCATAGAAGAGTTCACTAGGTTTTTTGTTCGCTAGAAGAACAAGCGAACATAGAATTCATTGAAAGCAATACAAACAGAAGAATCTATTCGATAGGTTTTTTGTTCACTAGAAGAACAAGCGAACATAGAATTCATTCGAAGCAATACAAACAGAAGAATCAGCTTGCAGGTGTAGCGAGTTGATGGAGGAGACCATGGAGAATAAGAAAATCTAGAGGAGTGTTGTGCAAGTAATTAACAACTAAGTAAGATACGGGAGAATCTAGTAAGATCGTAATAAATCAAATATAAAGCGAACATAGAATTCATTGAAAGCAATACAAACAGAAGAATCTATTCGATAGGTTTTTTGTTCACTAGAAGAACAAGCGAACATAGAATTCATTCGAAGCAATACAAACAGAAGAATCAGCTTGCAGGTGTAGCGAGTTGATGGAGGAGACCATGGAGAATAAGAAAATCTAGAGGAGTGTTGTGCAAGTAATTAACAACTAAGTAAGATACGGGAGAATCTAGTAAGATCGTAATAAATCAAATATAAGATCATGAATCGTGATAGGAGAAGGTAACATACATAACTAAAACCCCAAGTCCCAAGATTTTATAAATACGACCAAGGTAACATGCATAATTAAAACCCAAGTCCCAAGATTCTATAAATATGACCCTAGGAGAAGGTAACATACATAATTAAAACCCCAAGACCCAAGATTCTCAAGGTGTTCTGAACCGGAGGAAAGAGGGGTTAATCTCAGGGTGTTCTGGACCGTCGCTTGTGGGTGGGGATCCTTAAACCGCTTCCACTCCGTCTCCACATTATGGCAATCCTTGATCTCCAGCCACAGATTCACGCAAATCATTTCATCAATGACGAATCTGAGCTTTTACAGAAAACATTGATCCATCACGAACATCTCAACACTCTCCCCTTCTATTTCTACAATTTCTACAATAGCTCGAATATACAGTATCTAAGAGATTTCAATCTTCCTTAGATGACAAACATAGTGAACTAAAACCGAACTGTTGACCTAAACCTTCTATCAATCTCCTCTATTCTACGAACATAGTGGACTTGATAGGGTAATAGTATTCGGACCCTACCCATCTAACCCAAGGTTCTGTCTAATGCGTGGATAAGGCCGAGAGCCCAAGTTTGAGGCGAACAGAGAGTTCTCGATAAGTTTTCTCTTCACTAGAAGAAGAGTTCACTAGAAGAACAAGCGAACATAAGAGTTCGTTGGGAGCAATACGAACAGAACAAATCAACTTGTAGTTGTAGCGAGCTGATGGAGGACACTATGGAGAAAAAAGAAATCTAGAGGAGTGACCCGCAAATAACAACTTTGGGAGCAATACGAACAGAACAAATCAACTTGCAGTTGTAGTGAGTTGATGGAGGAGACCATGTTGAAAAAAGAAATCTAGAGGAGTGCCCCCAAGTAACAACTAAGTAAGATACGATAAAATCGTAATAAATCATATAGAAGATCATGAATCGTGATAGGAAAATGTAACGTGTATAATTAAAAACTAAGTTTCCAAATTCTATAAATATAATTAAAACCTAAGTTCGAGATTCTATAAATAAGAGGAGCCTCTTCCAAACCTTAACTTAATACAATAAAGTTTAATGGAAATATGGATTACTCTCAAGGCGTTCTTAATCGGATACAAAAATAATAAATGGGGAAAAAACAAGCAAATAACTCCCTAGCATAGAATGACTTAGTTCATGATTATTTTACAAGTTAGGTGAATAGTTTTTTATATTGCAAACGAGAATTGGTGGAAAAAATTAGTCCAAAATTCAGCGAATCTAATAATTTATAATGACAAGTATTTCATTTATCACTCATTCTAAAATTTTTAATTATAAAACACATTGCATCGGTTCGTAGAATTAATTCACATGGTCCAATAAAATGATTAAAATTAAAAATATTGTGGAAAATATAAAGTGGAGCACATATAAGGAAACTAAAACAGTCCACCTTTGCTATTCTAAGCTTTTTGTATGTAAGTTGATGCAATCTTGCGGAAGAGCTGGGGTTTAACTTTCAGAAATTCAGGTTCAATTTTTCTCTCTCATTACGCAACCTGCTTCGGTTCCTTTTGATATTTAATTTAGTTTGCAATAATTATAGGGAATTTGCGAAGTAAATTGGTTTTAGGTTAGAGAATTGAAAGAAAATTTGAAGGAATACTGTGCTGGGCTTTTGATTCTCAGTCCGGAAGAGATTTTTAATTCGTTTGCAGTCGATTAACTGGGATATTGTTCGTACATTCATTGTTGGAAAAGCTCTGATAGAAGGAATCTGCTGATTTTGCTTCATTTTAGGTCCGATTATTTGTGGGGCAGGCAAGATTAAAGGTTATTGGCACTTCGTTTGGGTACCTTAGCCGACTAACGACAACACCGCATTGCCTGATTCGCTTCAATACTTAAACCCTCTTCGAATTGCAAAACCCTAAACCCCAAACCCCAAACTGAAAACAACAGTTCAAAGAAAATGGCTCTCTTCAGAACGCGCTTGGTTTCATCAGCTGTCTTTCGTTCGGTTCTTCGCACTCCTTCTCGGTCTCTTTCTTCCTGTAAGTGTGTTTGTATCTCTCTCTCTATATAGATATTGTGCCTCATTTGTATTTGTTTTTGATTCAGTTTTTTCCTCTGAAATTTGTGAATTGGAAGTGTTAATGGTGAATATTCAATTTAATGGGGTTGAGCATAAAGGATTTTGATTGATGATTTGGGAGTCGTAAATTGAGTTAAACAATGGGTCAGGGTAAAGAAGCATGTTGATACTGAATAATTGACACCTTGTATGATCTGCAACTAACAATATTTCATTCAGTGTAAAGTAGTGTTGGTGCCTTGCTAAAATTTTACAAGGTTTGGAAACCACCAAAAAATGCGGGTTTAGAACTTTCTTATTAGTTGATTCTTGATAATTGTTGGTGGGATATTGTCCATTGCTCATTAACTCTTCTTAATTATTATTTCTTATGAAATGAATAATTAAATGCTTTTATTCAAGAATCATATAAAGAAAAGGATTAGTGGCTGAAGCTAGGGACATCCCTTACCATTACATTATCCATTTATCCGTCTTCTTTGCGCTGCTTTTATTTTTGTAACTTAATTTTTGAATGAAAAATTCCATTCTTTGGCTCCCATAGGTGCAATAGAGTTGGAGTCTGAAAAGGTGCCATCATTGAAGTCAATGATGGCACAGATGTTGACTCAGGACATCAGTGCCTATGTGGGGAGCTGTATGCCTCTGTCGAAGATGAGAATTGGAATGCATATCCACAACATTGAGCTTCGACCAGGTCAAGGGGGAAAACTTGTACGGGCAGCGGGGACATCTGCTAAGATACTTACTGAACCCAATCGGTCTGTCAGGTAAATGGAGATTTTTTATGTTGTGAAAACTAAGAATGAGGTACTGGTATCTGGCAGAAGAAAATTATTTTCATTTGTTATATGCTTTGTTTGTGAATTGTGAACATAAGTTTTTGTGTGTATCGATGTCATCCAAGTGGAAAAGCAAAGGAGCCAATATGTGGTGCTAAATAGTGGAGTAAGAAACCGTGCATTTTGTTATCTCTAAGAGTTACAATTTTGATCGATATATGATTTTAGTTGAGGTTCTTTGTAGAAATGAGAAGATAAAGCTCAAACGATTGGAAGTAATAGATTTGTATACGGTATTTCTCTTCTGGGGTTCCAGCTGATGAAAGCTTCTGAGGTTGGCCTTCCAGCTAGAATGGTTGGCTAACTTCTAAATGCTAGCAATATGGGTGAATTCATGCTTGTTTGATTTAATTTCTGAGGAAGGGTACTGATACCAAAGTTGTAGATGGAAAAAAATGTGAAGCAATTTTTTGGTTAGTACAACTTGAGGTATTACGCTTCAGATATTGTACTTTTGGTTGAAGCTGGCAATGAGTGTATACTCGTTATACAATTTTGGAAGGTACCCTGTTGATGCTGATTGTGTTTCTGATGGACAATTTGTAGTAGATTTTACTCATGACCCGCTATATTTTGGTTTTTTTGTTACTCATTCCTGAGATATTTGCCTGCATATTCTGTTTGGATAAAGGATAATTTGCCTATGCCAGAGTCATGTTTTTAAACCTTTTCTTACGATAGGACAGTAAGGGGGTGTTTGCCAAACATTTTGCCTTTTGAGGGGCAAAGATAGAAGCTTAAGTTGTAAAAAAACTGGGTGTTATAAGAGAGAGATGTCACTTTAAAACAATACGAAGAAGAACCTAGAAGCAGAGAAAGCACCCATTCGTGATTCTAGCTTATTTTAGGCGGAAGCAACAGAAAAAACACTCGATTTCTGCCTTTTCCCAGCCATAAGAAGAAAATTCCTTTTTTATAGGAGTTGCGAACAGTCGCCAAATGTCGTGTCCAAGCTCAGAGCTATAAGCTCCAGCTTTGGGTATTATTGCCATAGATTTCTCAATGGAAGCTTTTCCAGTAAATAATGATAACTATGTAGGGTAAATCACCTATAAATGTCTTACCGGCTCATGAATAATTGATGCAAAAAGAGCTTGAAGGCTTACTTTCTTTATATCCACTCATGTGCTCACTGTCCTGCCTTCTGTTTCAATTAATCCTTCCAATTTTGTTTAGGTATTGTGAAATAAAACTGCCATCTGGGGAGAAGAAACTGATAGACAAGAGATGCTGCGCAACAATAGGTGCCGTTGGCAATGCAGAACATGGCACAAAGAAGCTGAGGAAGGCCGGGCAAAGCCGGTGGTTAGGAATTAGGCCAACAGTGAGAGGTGTGGCTATGAACCCAGTCGATCATCCACATGGTGGTGGTGAAGGGAGGAGTAAGAGTAGTGGCAGTCATGGTCGTGTCTCTGTTTCACCTTGGGGAAAGCCTACTAAGGGTGGGTACAAAACCGCCCGACCTAAGAGAAAGATCTAGAAGATAGTCATGGGAAGAGGTATGATATTCCCATTTGTCTTGATGCTTTATGTTGATTCGTATCTAGTGTACTTGTGTTAGTTTTGGAATGTAGGGAATTCGAGAAAATGATGTGTTTTGGTTCTTTGAGGTTTTGGATACTTTCCTCAAAATTATACAATAAGCTGCGATATTTCGATTTTCTTAGTTTACCTTCGCCATTGCTACTTGGTTGCTCTGAAATTAGTGGAGCAAGCAAGGCAGAAAGTAGATAGGAGAATGGATATTCTCATATGAGTATTGAAATATATTTGTTTCCTTTATTCTCATTTTGTATGTTAACATTAAAATCAATTCATGCTGATATTGTTATTAGTCTTGAAGTAGATCATATGATAGTTGAACTTTGCAACTTCATTTATGGATTATCCTATATAAAGTGGTTATATATATAAAAAATACCCATTTTAAGAAGCTTTTCCAACAAATAAAGGAAATCTTGCAAATTTTCTGTTTTAAATTTGTGTTTCATCTCTTATTTTACGTCTCTACAGACGCTGCATGTATTGGTAAACAGTCGAGATTGTTTTCCTTCTTTAATTTCAACCGTTTGCCAATTCATTTGGCGTGTGTCATGAGTGAAACTTAAGAAAGAAACGCACTACTGAAATTAGAAGAAAAATAAGTGGTTATATTTAGTGTGAAAAGCTAGATGTTGCAGCCTCTAATGCACGGACACTCCGAAAATTGATCCCGTGCAGTGTCGGACACGGCTCCGACATTTGTCCTTCGTCTGATACGTGTCCAAAATTTAAAAAAAAAAAAAAAAAATTTGGACATGGGTGTCGGACACGCATTAGAGGCGTGTCCGACACGGCATGGACACCTCGAGCATTTTTTATCAGCAATTTCATTTGTTGTGCCATTGATGAATAGAATGAGAGGAGGAGAAGACAATATATTTACAGATATATGAGCTTCAACCATCAACGTGAAATTTTTTGCTTTTTTCTCCTCCGCATTATCGGATCTAGTTGCTGGATACAAGCTAACTCTCAGATCGATCCGATCCTACATTTAATTTGACCGGCTCTCACTTGTATTTGTAGAGATTTCAGAAAGTAGCGCAAAGAGGAAGATGAACAGTAGAACTGTGGCAGTAATTTGGAACTGAAAATATTATTAACCGAGTCTGGAACTGAAAATATTATTAACTGAGTTGGTAAAGTAATTGGATCTATAATATACACATTCAGCCCAAAAAAAAACGTGTCTCACCAAATAACCCACCAGACCCCCATAAAGTGTATCATACTTGTTAAAGTGTTAAAAGAAAATAATGGCAACCTAAATTAACACGCTAATCAAAATGTGGATAAAAATAATACAAAATGCTTAAGGATATGCACCATAATTATTTATTTATTTATAATATTTATGAATATCCTATTTTACACAAGTATTATTTATAAAATATATTTATTTATATATAATAAAGTCGTATCGGAGCCGTGCCGTGTCTTAAAATTTTAAAAAAATATATATCGCCGTGTCCGTATTGTGTCGTGTCCGTGTCGCCGTGTCCGTGTCTGTGCATCATAGGTTGCAGCGTATATTGATTTAACACGAAAGCATCCGTGCATTAACCAATAATATCACCACTTGCAACATTAGACACAAACATTGGAATATCAGAGCAATCCTCCATTACAGAGTGCATTCCTAACTAAAAGACGTGCAGCCTGATTGCCATTTCTATGAACAAAGGAAAAGGAAATTTGCTCAAAGCCATCAGGCCCATCACCAAGTGTATGGATATCATGAATCAAGTCGCCATGGAAATTAGCTCGAACCCATCACCATTCTTATGGACATCATCAATGAAGTTGCCAAGAGGGGACAACTCCTCTCCTCTCTGTAATTAGTAATCAAATTGTGAGGGTTACCTTCAAAACAAACCCTCTGCCAAGTGGTGAAAACAACAAGCTTTAAGGCTTCAAGAGCAGCCAATGTTTCTGCAAATTCGGCTTCGTGAGGTCCAGCCCTATGTCTAGATTCCCGAGATATGCATTTACTTGATGAGTCCCGAGCAATGATACTGAACCCACCTCTCCCGTCCTCAAAAAACCCTACCGCATCAAATTTAATTTTAATGGTTCCGGGAGGCGGTTTCGTCCAGTGGCTGGGGTGGGGGTGGGGGGTTTAAAAACTGAAGAGTGGGGAGAAGACAGAAAGAAATTCCAGGCAAACTGAGGTATCCGAGGGCGAAACGAGTTGGTTTTCTATGGTTTCGTTGGTTGTGAGTCCACTAAATAGCCCAGACAACAAGTGGAAAAGGCTCAAACTCAGCCAAAAGAAGGGACTTAGCAACCATTCTAACCCAAGACTTCACGGCAGGTTGGAAAGCACTCCAAACTTGCCTTGAAAAATGCATTCAATCATGGTGTTCTTGATGTCTTCAAAGATTTGGGTGCAGATGTGCTGACTCCATCAACAAGGCAATTACGTCGTTTAAGATTTGAGAACGTAGGATGAGAGTTTTTACACAATCCCCAAGCAAAAACCTTGATCTTGGAAATAACCTTTGTTGACCACTGTGCAAATAGTGCCAAATGAGAACGTCGAGGTTGGACGTTGGAGGAGCTGCGCAAAGAGTAATCAAGAATAGCCTTGACTTGGGATCCAGACCCTTTAACCCTTCGTGTCTGGGTGGCGGAACCAGAAATTTTATTTGGGGGTTTCGACCAAAGCATAATACTAAAGAAAAATCCAATAATTCTTTTTTTGGTGTGGTGTTGACCCTCACTAGTGTTAATTTTAAGTTCGGTGAGGGGGGTCAATAATGTAAAATCACATAAAATTACATATATATATATCTATATATCTATATAATAAAAAAATATTTTTTTTTGAGGGGGGTCAATTGTACCCCCCTCAACAACATGTGGCTCCACCACTGATCGTGTATCGGCTCTGATGAGTTTTTGGGTACCTAAGATACCATACACCACGTATGTGATGGTTTTTAAGTTGTAACCCAATCAGCCACAACCGAAACAATCACGTTGAGAAGTGAATAAGGGAGCTTGACGTAAGAATCATATTAATTGATTGATTAAATCAATCACAAGATTCTTGGACCAAATTGGTCCTTAATTAATGTTTGATTGATTCACTTTTTCATGCCCAAGAGTTATGTAATTTGCCCCCTAATTAAGTCAAACTTACCTAGTATTTGACAGGAAGACTTGTGTATAAATAGGGGGTATGGAGGAGGTCCCTAATTTCAATAATTTCAAAGTCTTTCTCTTTCACTCCATCATTGTGAGGTTTTGAGTGCTTTGAAGATCACTTCTAAATCATTAGTGCATCGGTTCCCAACAACCGCCAAGGTGTTTTGAGGACTGTAGACGAATTATTTTCGTCAAATTAAAATGCGACACGTGTAATTAAATACTAATTATCAAATTTAATTCTTTCTATTTTTGTATTTTTTGGATAAATGTTAAATCAAAATGCATAAAATATTTAAATAGTTGATTTAATTGATAATTTTAATATTTATTTTGTAACCAAATCAACTATCGACACGTGTCAAAATTGAAGTGTTCCGGCGAATCAAATCAAGCCTTGCAGTTCAGTTGGTTATGATCAATCAAATGATGACACGTGACATGTTTCAATACGTGGACCAATCAAGTCAAGACATGTGGTTTATTTATTTTTTTCTTTAAGATAAATCTATATTAAAGTGATAAATAAATAAATAAGTTTGATATTATCCCTTTAATAAATAAATTAATTAATTAAGGGATAATTATCACAAAGTTCCACCCTACGCCTATAAATAGAGACATTCTACAAACAACTCTCACAACTCGGAGATACGAAGGAGCAAGCCACAAAGCAAGGAGAAAGAAATTCTTCGGTGTTCTTCAGCATCCTCGTGTTCTTCGGCATCTTCAACGGCATTCTTCGCAAAAGTCAGAATCAACGGCGTTCGATCCGGCATCAAAGCATCGAAGTAGTGTTTCGGCGTTGCTCTCTTCAAAGATCAAGCGAGATTCAAGGCGTTCTTCGCGTTCTTCGTGGAAATCAACCAAATCGAAGCGTCCGATCCGCAACAAGGCGTCAAATCCGTGAATCCGGCGTTCTTCTCAAATCAAGTTCGAAGGTACTCCAAGCGTGTTCTTCGGCGTTCTTCGACAAAGTCAACAAATCGAAGCGTCCGATCCGCAACAAGGCATCAAGTCCGCGAATCCGGTGTTCTTCTCAAATCAAGTTCGAAGGTACTCCAAGCGTGTTCTTCGGCGTTACTCCTCAACAAAGTCAAATCAAATTCAAATCAACATCAAAGGTGTTCATCGGCGTGTTCTTTGGTGTTCGTCAAATCAAGGCGTTTAATTCGTGATTAAGTCGAAAGACCCGCGATTAACGTTTTTCAGAAGTAAATCAAATCCAACGGAAGATCGAAGCTCCAAAGTCAACAAAGGTGTTTCAAACCTTCCGAATTTCAGCAAATTCCTGTAGGAAGAATCAGAGGAACAAATAGAGATTGTATCCACAAATTCAAATAAATCAATAAAATTCATTTTTTATCATTTTTCTTATGTTTAATTATTTAATTAACACGGAAATTCAGTAACAAATTTTGGCACACCCAGTGGGACCTCTCTACCTCTCATCCCTTCCTACTCAACAAACTTGAAGCATCCAATGGCCAACAGCAAGCTCGTCGATCTCGAGGCCATCATCTCCAAACTTGTTGCCGAAAGCTTCGTTGTAACAAGAAGTATGTCTAAGAGAGGGCAACGTCTTCCGGGAAAGCTCGATCCCTCCAAAGTGACGGGAAGAACGCGCGACTTCTCACCTACGACAGTGAAGGCGAAGAAGACGACTCGGCCTCGTCCACTCCTCGTTCAAGTTCTTCAAGTTTTGCGCCCGCCATGACGACAAGTGCAACAACTCTAGAACAACAACTTGTGAATCTGACAAAGGTCATTGAGGGACTCTCCAAGCATGTTCAAGAGAAAGACTCTCGCATTTCAAAGTTGATGGACAGAGTAGACGGTGACAACGCTAGCTAAGTGAAGGGGAAGCGTTCGGATGAGCAAGAAGCGTCGGAAACTCCTGCGAAAGTACAATCAAGTGGAATTGAGAAGCCTTCAGCCAAGGAAATTCAAGTTTCATCAGACGGACTCATCCCAGTGGAGCAATTGAAAGAGTTCATCATGGGGACAATCAAAGACAAGATCGAGGGAGGCTCCAAATCATCCTTGGTCTACTCCAAGCCCTACACCCAAAGAATCGATAACTTGAAGATGCCGATTGGTTATCAACCTCCCAAATTCCAGCAGTTTGACAGCAAAGGCAATCTGAAGCAACACGTAGCTCACTTCATCGAGACGTGCAACAATTCCGGAACTTACGGGGATCACCTAGTCAAGCAATTCGTTCGATCACTAAAAGGAAATGCCTTCGACTGGTACACGGACTTAGAAGCAGACTCGATCGATAGTTGGGGACAACTTGAGCACGAATTCCTCAACCGATTCTACAGTAGCCGTCGGACTATTAACATGATCGAACTCACCAACTCCCGATAATGGAAAGAAGAGCCCGTTGTTGACTACATCAATCGATGGAGAAACCTTAGTCTAAATTGCAAAGATAGGCTATCAGAGGCTTCAGCAATTGAAATGTGTATTCAAGGGATGCATTAGGGTCTCCGCTACATTCTCCAAGGAATTCAGCCCAAGTCGTTCAAAGAGTTTGCTACTTGGGCACATGATATGGAGTTGAGCATGATCGCTACTGGAGTCGAAGGACAACACGTCCAAGAGTTCTGTAGGCCCAGAGAAAAGCAAGAATTCAGAAAAGGGGGCAAACCCTTCACCAAACCACAAACCAAAGAGTCCATGGCGGTAAACGCAATTCCCGTCAAATTTCGAGCGAAGACAAATGACAAGGCGGACGAAAGGAAGGAGGTCCCCCAAGAAAGAACATTCAGAAAATTGTCCTTAGCGGAGATGCAAGCCAAGGAATACCCATTTAAAGACTCCGAGTCTCCAGAATTTTTGATGACCTGCTCAAGAAGAACCTTATCGAATTACTCAAAATGAAGAGGCCCAACAAAGCCGGAAAGACTGACGATCCAAAGTGTTGCAAGTATCATCGTCTGCTCGGATACCCAATCTACGATTGCTTTATATTCAAGGATACGGTGATGCAGTTGGCACGACAAGGAAAGATCGCACTCGAAGATGTTAGCGCGACGTCCAATGCTGTAACTTGCCTGATGATAAGTGAAGAAGAAGTTCCCAAGCAAACTCACCCCAAAGGGGATGAATGCATGTCAACCATGACCTTCTCAGACAAAGATTTGCTACTCGGTTCAAAGCCTCACAACAGAGCGCTGTTCGTGACAGGTTATACCCGCGAACAAAAGGTGAATAGAATGCTCGTCAATGGAAGCTCCGCAGTCAATATCTTGCCTTTGAGAGTGATGAACGAGTTAGGAATTTTGAAGGATAAACTAGCAAGCAGTCGTCTGATGATCCAAGGCTTCAATCAGGGAGGACAAAGAGCTCTCGGCATCATTCCACTAAAACTGTTGATAGAAGACATGACGTCAAGCACGCTATTTCATGTCATAGATGCCAAAACTTCATACAACATGCTTCTAGGACGACCCTGGTTACATGAAAATGCGTTGTCCCATTTACTTGGCATTAATGTTTCAAGTACTGCCGGGAGGGTGTGATAAAGAAGGTTCTTGGAGATAATAAACCTTTCACCGAGGCAGAAGCCCACTTTGCCAATGCAAAGTACTACCGCGAGGAAGTGGAAGAAAGTAAAGGAAAAGAAGATTCTAATCCACGAGATGATTGTAAAGGTGAAAGCAAAGTTGGAGCCTCAACTTTGATCGGTTGCTAAGAGAAGGGCGGATCATCACCTACAAAGTCCGAGGCATTGGAAGGGCTGACATTGCCCCTCACCAAAGTAAGATGTTGTGAAACCTCCTTCTCCACCACTTGATGGATTCGTTCGTCCGACTCAAGGAAGTAAAACAGAGCATGAACAAGCAACCAAACTCCAAAATGCAAAGGAGTACGATCCCAAAGCATACAAACTTCTCGTCAAAGCCGGGTACAACCCACAAGAGAAGTCGAAGCTGGGAAGACTCATTCCAACAGCCAAGGCAAAAGAAACAAAGTCGAGGTTGCCAAAAGAAGATGGCAGTGTCACCCTAAACTCGCGAGTAGGACTCGGGTTTGCCAAGCAAGGCCCCGTTCGAATCGCCATAAACAGAGCTACAAATAACTATATATCTGAAGAGCTCTCATCAACTGAAGACACTTTTGATGAGAATGGAAGAAAAATCCGGCGAAAGTCAGTCTTCGATAGACTTAGTCCTCCCAAAAGAGCCAAAGCTAGTCACTGGCTAAGAAGATGCAAGGCACAACATTTCCCAAAGCTTCAAAGTAAGGTCCCGTCCCGTATGAAGCGGTGTAGCAATCTGGTTGTCTCATGCGATAAGATGTTGAAAGCTAGGTGGGAGACGATCATCTTCACACGTGATAAGGCCAAAGACGAAGATAGCAAAAGCGTAGCATTATCCTACCACATCACTTCGCTCGAAGAAGTTTCAATCGAGGAGGACGCCGAAGATGCGCCACCCAAGCTTGAAGAAGGAGTTAAGGCGACCGTAGACGATCTTAAAGAAGTCAACTTAGGCAATGCCGATGATCCTCGCCCGATCTACATCAGCACCGTATTGACCGATGATGAGGAGAAAGCCTATGTCGGACTCTTGCTCGAATTCAGGGACGTATTTGCTGTTGGAAAACACGAATCAGAAAGCAGCGGAATTTAAAAAAATTTTCCCAACAAAAGGACCTTGAACTCGCAATCGTGTAACCAAATTCGTAAAGATAGAAAACTTACTTTTCTTTTATTCTTTCTTGAAGCGTTTCAAGCCACCCAAGAACGCTCTTCTCGCGGCTTGATCCCCTCTCCTTGGTAAAGCTCGAATCTTCAAACTTCTAACTTGAAGTCTCTAGAGAAAGTCCACCAACTTGATCACAATCTAACTAGTAAGGATGCTAGTTCTCTAGTTAGTGTTTAGGCTTAACCTAGGGTTTAATTTAATCTTGGAGAAAGGAAGGTGTTCAACACATGAACCAAGAATTGTCAATTAGCTCCATGAGGAGCTCGAGCTCTCCTATTTATAGGGAGGGGGTGCCGAAATTCCTAGTCTTTTATGGGCTAGGATTTTGGTCCCTCTCTCCTATTACTTGATCATCAAGTAATTTTGACTTTGACTTTGAATTCTAATTCAAATAAACTTTCAAGAGAGCTAAAAATATCCAAACTATTTTTGGATAATTTTATACTTTATTTATTATAAAATAAATAACTTATTTTTATCTAATTAATTAATTCGTAATTAATTAACTAGATTATTTTCTCCAAAATAAGACTTTCCTTTTAATTCAAAATTAAACCAAAGTCTATTAAATAATTAACAACTTAATTATTTAATATCCAATTAAATAGTCACGTGTGGCACACGTGTTATAGTGACACGTGTCCAGTCACGTGACCCACACGTGTGGTTTCACACGTGTGGAACCCTCTAGGCTCGATTAACTCGTTTAATCATTTTAAAGCCTCAACTCATGTAACCAAGTTGTTGTGTGTGACCCTCTAGGTTCTCAATTCAATTAGCAGTGACCCCAATTAATTAATTCACTAATTAATTAATCAGTCCACAGATTAAACGACCATAGTCTAGCAACAGGTGTTTAACCCCTAGCTGAATTGGAATGTTCGGATTCGACAGAACCTTTAAGTCATTGATTCATGTGAGATACAATCCTCCTACTTACTATCTCTCAACCAAGATCTAGGGCAAGGGAATAATCAGAACCCTAATAATCCGGTCTTAAAGCTAAGTGCATTTCATATCCATTTGATCTCAATCCAAGAAACACTTTTCTTGATGTCTTGATCTACTGCCTTGGCCAAGGACTCCATATGGCATATGAATGACTTACACAATAAGAGATCACCTTGCATATGCAAGTGTAGGTCCTTTCTTGATTCTCATTCACTTTCATGAATCACTTGTGCAGCCCCAGCATAAGCCTTGAATCAGTTATCTAAGGCGACACCCTTTAAAGCTTATACCAAAGACTACAGAGTTAACTCATAAAGTAACATGGAACCTCAAGTCTAAGGATCAATTAATCACATCAATGACTCGTGAGATATTTCCTAATCTGGAAGTTTCCATTTCTTGAAATAGAAACTTCCTTTCCCATTTAGGAATGTTCTCACACGGGGCACCTCAGTGAACTTACTTATTAAAGTAAGCACCCTCATGTATCACGCACGTATCAACTATACACTTTTCACCTCCATGAAACAAGGTGGTCCTTCTTAAGGGCGTGATCCCACAAGCAAGCCTTAGAGGAGTCAGGTTGACACTCCCACTGTCTGTAGGACTCATCGGCTTGGAGTATTTTACTAATCATGACTTATGTGATATAGGGCTCGTTTCATGAACCATTTTACCTAAATGGTAGAGTCCTAAAGTCATCAGGATTAGGGGAGTTCTCATACATGCACAGCTAAAGTAAACGCATACCAAACAAGAGCATATAAAGAAGTGTTGCCTTAATTCGTTATTTCATTCAAAGATTGTCTGTGATTACAATAAGGAAAAGCACAAAGCGGATATACAATCGGCTTTCTAGGGCACTATTCCTAACATTTGCATGGTCCTATAAAGAAATACCGGGACTAAATCCAAAAGTTGCAGTACACCATCTCTCTGTGAAGAAAGGCACTCGTCCCGTGAAACAAGCTCAGCGATGATTCCGACCGGACTTAGTTCCCTTAATCGAAGCCGAGGTAAACAAGCTCATTGAAGTCGGGTTCATTCGAGAAGTGAAGTATCCCACATGGATCTCTAGCATAGTGCCGATGAGGAAGAAAAATGGCCAGATTAGGGTGTGTGTCGATTTCAGAGACTTAAATATTGCTTGCCCGAAAGATGATTTTCCACTGCCTATAACCGAGCTCATGATGGATGCTACCGTGGGCCACGAAGAACTTTCTTTCATGGACGGCTCATCGGGGTATAATCATATACGAATGGCGCCTGAAGACGAAGAGTTAACGGCGTTTCGTACCCCTAAAGG
Organism: Lantana camara; assembly: GCA_037501455.1. Classification (NCBI taxonomy): domain Eukaryota; kingdom Viridiplantae; phylum Streptophyta; class Magnoliopsida; order Lamiales; family Verbenaceae; genus Lantana; species Lantana camara. The sequence goes on from CM074864.1 coordinate 6,188,526, forward strand.
GATATACTGCTACAAAGTGATGCCTTTCGACTTGAAAAATGTAGGTGCCACGTATTAAAGGGCGATGCAGAAAATCTTCGATGATTTACTTCACAAGAACATTGAATGCTACGTGGACGACGTGGTGGTAAAATCCAAGAAGCAAGAAGATCATCTACAAGACTTAAGGAAGATCTTCGAATGATTAAGAAGGTACTAACTCCGGATGAATCCACTCAAGTGTGCTTCGGAGTTTCGTCAGGGAAGTTCCTCGGGTTCATAGTCCGACATTGAAATCGAAAAAGCAAAGATAGACGCGATCTTGAGAATGCCGCCACCTCGAGAAATCTATGACTTGAAGAGTTTGCAAGGAAAGTTGGCTTACATCCGAAGATTCATCTTGAACCTGGCCGGCCGGTGTCAACCATTCGGTCGGCTTATGAAGAAAGGTGTTCCCTTTAAATGGGATGAACCACAAAGCCTTCGAGAGCATAAAGGCGTACTTGATGAAACCCCCTGTCCTAGTTGCACCCACTCCGGGACGGCCGTTGATTCTCTACATTGCAGCTCAAGAACGATCTGTTGGTGTCTTACTTATCCAAGAAAACGACGAAGGAAAGGAAAGCTCTCTGTACTATTTGAGTAGGACAATGCTACCAAACGAGTTGAAGTATTTTCCCATCGAAAAGATGTGTTTGACCTTAATTTTTGCAATCCAAAAGTTGAAGCACGATTTCCAAGCACATACTGTACATCTCGTCTCAAAGGCAAACCCTCTAAAATACTTCATGGCGAGACCGGTGCTTTCGGATAGACTCGCAAGATGGTATCTCCAGCTTCAGCAGTTCGAGATCGTTTACATTCCCCAAAAAGCGGTGAAAGGACAAGTTATGGCTGACTTCTTGACGGACCACCCTATACCCGCTGAATGGGAATTATCCGATGACTTGCCGGATGAAGACGCACTTCTAGTAGAGGTCACTCCCCCTTGGAAGATGTTCTTTGACGGAGCTTCACATAGAGAAGGAGCCGGTGCTGGGGTCGTATTTATTACATCCGATGGAGAGGTTCTACCATATTCCTTCACCCTAACACAAAAGTGCTCCAATAACATTCCTGAATATCAAGCTCTTATACTCGGGGTTGGAAGTGGCGGTCGACATAAAACAGTTGCATCTCAGAATATATGGAGACTCAAAGCTGGTGGTCAACCAATTGGAAGGCTCGTACGACGTCAAAAAGCCTGAATTGATCCCCTATGTTAACTATGCTAAAATACTGATGGGATGGCTCGGAGATGTGACGATCGAACACATGCCTAGAAAAGAGAACAAGCAAGCAGATGAGTTGGCGAAACTTGCCTCTACATTGGCGATGTCGGAGAAGGAAACTCGAGTGTCGGTTTGCAAGAATTGGGTTATACCTCCAATCTTCAATGACGAAGACTTTGAAGAAGAAGAAAATCACGTTTTCGAAGTATTCGAAGTCGAAAAGGAGGATTGGCGACAACCCCTTGTTGACTATCTCAAATATGAAAAGTTGCCCAACGATCCGCGACAGAGAGTTGATGTACGACGACGCTCAGCTCGATTCATCTACTTTAAGGGTACACTCTACCGACGCTCGTTCGATGGAGTCTTCTTGAGGTGTTTGGGCGAAGAAGAAGCAAACCAAGCCATGGAAGAAGCACATTCCGGAGTCTGCGGTGCTCATCAGTCGGGCCCAAAGCTGCACTTTCGCATAAAAAGAATGGGATACTATTGGCCAACAATGGTGAAAGACTGCATAGAATACGCGCAACGATGTCAAGCTTGTCAGTTTCACTCTAACTTTATTCACCAACTGCCCGAACCATTACATCCGACGGTTGCCTCGTGGCCTTTCGATGCTTGGGGATTGGATGTGGTAGGCCCCATAACGAAGTCTTCTGCCGGTCATCTCTACATTTTGACTGCGACCGATCATTTTTCTAAGTGGACGAAAGCAGCTCCTCTAAAAGAAGTGAAGAAGGAGAATGTCGCTGACTTCATCCGAATAAACATCATCTTCCGCTATGGCGTGCCTCGTTATATCATTACGGATAATGGGAAGCCATTCAGCAATAGCCTGATAGACAAACTCTGCCTGAAGTTCGGATTCAAGCAAAGAAAGTCTTCAATGTACAACGCCGCTGCCAACGGTCTTGCCGAATCTTTCAACAAAACTCTATGCAGTTTGCTGAAGAAGGTGGTTTCCAAGTCGAAATGAGATTTACACGAAAGGATTGGAGAAGCTTTGTGGGCTTACCGAACCACCTATAGAACACCTACCCAAGCGACCCCTTATGCGTAGGTGTACGGTGTCGAAGCCGTTGTCCCCCTTGAACAAGAAATTCCATCGCTAAGGATAGCGATTCAAGAAGATCTAACCCAAGATGAAAATGTTCGCCTACGAGTTGAAGAGTTGGAGACGCTCGATGAGAAGAGGTTGGAGGCTCAACAAAGACTCGAGTGCTATCAGGCTCGTCTCTCCAAATCATTCAACAAGAGGGTGAGGACTCGTTCGTTCCAAGTTGGGGATTTGGTGCTGGCTGTGAGAAGACCGATCATCACTACTCATCGAACGGGGAATAAGTTCGTCTCCAAATGAGATGGTCAATATGTTGTAAAGGAATTATACACAAACGGCGCTTACAGGTTGATCTCCGAAGATGGTCTGAGAATTGGTCCCATAAACGGGAAATTCTTGATGCGCTATTACGCATAAGTTGAAGATTGCTCCTTGACGTACGAGCCTAAACTGCATGTCACTCCTGACCCGCATGAGTATAAACTGTGTACGGTACCCACCAATGGTAAAGCAAGTGGCTAAACTGCTAAGTTACTCCACTAATGATATTTCGTGTGGCTAAAACAGAAATTCCCCACTCTTGTTCAGGGTGGTTAAACTTTGAGTACTTCTGGCCCGCATGTGTATAAACTGTGAACGGCCCCCCCTAATCTTCTCAAAAGAATTTGTCTCCTGAACTACGTTATGACTTGATCCTTTCACCGGGTACGTAGGCAGCTTAGAAATTAACTAAGTTCAGTCAAGATTATCTGTTGAGTTTTGTTCTTCTTGTTGAAAACTTTATTCTTCAAGTTAAACAAATCAAAAGAAGTGCAAAGAAGTTATGGACTACTGAAACAGAAGAAAATGCATACGAGATTGGAATAAAGCAAATAAAGTCTTTATTAAATAATCTCAAGATTGATAAGGTTCATTAAACTAGACAATGAATCGGAAAAAAAAAAAAAATGAAGAAAAAATAAAAGCATCCTAAACTATGAAGGGGAGGGGCTCAAATTCTTCAAGTCTTCCTTTGCCACCTTCAGAAGCGCTAATGAATCTTCAACAACTTTGAACACCTTGAGGGCAGCTTTGCCATCTGATGGAGGAGTCTTCTCGAGGGTCTCGATCTCTTTACTTATAGCTTGGACTAGAGACTAAGCATTCTCATAAAGGAGTTGATGTTGCTCCAACGAAAGTGATAGGTCTTCCTTCTGTTTTGTCAAGTTAGCAAGTTTCTTCGTGACAGACTTCAACTTCTTTTCAGTTGTCTTAACTTGATTCGCTCCAACTACTTCATTGGTTTGGGCACCGGCGAGTCGATCCCTTGCTTCTCTCAACTGCTGAGAAAGCCAATCTTTTGAAGTCTCTCCAGAAGCTGCAGACCTCGCCTCATCATAAGCAGTTGCCTTGGCAAACAGGATCGCCAATGACTTTTCGACGGCAGAAACAAAAGGCTCGTCAAAACCCCTAACATTATCCAACACTGATTGAACTTCGTCCTTAAGGGATGAAATGAAGTCAAGTGGAGTACTCTCTATCCTCTGGAGAAGATTGCCCCACATCATCTTAACAAATTCCTGCTTCTGAGTGGCGACAAATATGGATGTGTGGAAAACTGAGACTGCAGGATGCTGAGGCATTTGCTTTTCTTCGGATATCACAAGTGTTTTGGATTGCGCCTCTCCTTCAGAAATAAGTCCTGTCTCCAAAAGAACCGGCCCAAGGATCGATCCTTGAGACTCCACATCATCATCTTTAAGAGGTTCCTCTTCCAACTGCAAGTGAAACACGTTCGATGTTTAAAGAAGAATAGAAAAGAATTGAAGAACGATGAAAAGAAGAGGGAGAAAATTACCTTTTCACCAGATGCGTCAGCCGAAATCTTATCACACATCTTTGGCCTCTTCCAGTGGCGATCTGCAGCGCTACTTTCACTCTTTGCCAAAGGGACAGGGGGAGTCTTTCTCTTTTCTCCTCCAATCGAATCAACTTTCTCAACTTGGATTGGGGCGACTTTCACATTGATCAACTTCATGATGTTATCATCAAAGAAGTTGCCGTGAGTTCTCGACCACCATTCCATATAGCTCTTGGCACACAACTTCTTAATAGCCGCAGTTATTGAGGGAAAGACCCTTCCATCCATAGAATTCGATAAAGTGCACACGCGCCAATGGTTGAGTCCTTTGTCTAGAGTAGCGTCACGAAAATCATTCTTGAGAACTCTAGGCACTACTTGATAAAACCCGAACTGACGAGCAAAACGGTGAGGACTGTATGGCTTGATGATGAAACGATCCCCTTGTCTCAAAGGTAGGTAGCAAGATCGAATTGACATAAAGTAGTTGTGCTCCTCCTCTGAGCCTTCCCCATTGTCGGTATAACATAACTTCTCGTGGAGCGTCATCGCATTACAATTCCAAGATACGAACTTCGCCTTGTGGATCTTCTTACGGGCCTCCCTCTCATCATAGTCCTTCGCTCCTCCCTTACCAGAAAACCGCACCATTCTCAGACCATGGATGTCTTGATAAGCCTGGCGATGTGTCTTGAAGTAGTGTGCCAGCCAACCATGGACGAAGTGGACGGGAAACGGAGCGTGAACTCGAGACGGTCGGGCGGATGCTGATATCTTGTTCAAACCACGATAGATGCTTGCCAAGACCGGAATAGCCAAATCAACCTTGAAGCCGCTTGCTATGACGCTCGCCATCTTGAAAGTACTTGGGCTTATCAAGCCGACGCTTTCTGTTGGAAGAACGAAGAGACAAAGCCAACAGGCTATGAACGCCGCCAAATAAGTATCTTCCCTTTTGTTCCCATCAAGTCCAAATCTAGCAAACAACCTCTCCTCTGCGGCATTCCAAGCTTCATGAGGGCCAAAGTCACCAAGTGGGCGTTGGGTTGACTCGTCCTTCTTGCAAGAGGACAGTTAGACATACTTCTTCGCCTTTTTGCACCAAAAACTCACCCAGGCTTTGATAGAAACTTGACCACCATGAACGTCCCTTCGCAGCAAGTGATAAGCGTGGAATAAGTACTGGCAACTAGAGGGGCATATCTCTTTCCGAATTCACCTTTCTCGGTGAGTTCCTTTGCATCGGGGACCACTTCGTCATAGAGAAGACCCGTCATTGGGAGACCCGCCAGAAAGTATAAATCCTAGAGCGATATGGACAGTTCGCCGTTCGACGTCAAAAGAGTGTTGGTTGTCGGATACCATCCTTCGCAGAACGCCTTCATGATCTCCAAGTTACTGTTGTAGAGGAACAAGGAGGCGCACCGAGCTATAAATTTGGGCTGACTGCAGCTTGTCCTTACACCGGCTGAGTATGTCCTCGGTCCATTCCCAATATCCGGTAACATAGTGGAACTCGCCATTGAACCTAAGGTCGTCTTTCCACTTCACATTGCCTTCGATGATGCTTTACCCTAGCGTCGGTAGATGAGCCGGTTCATTTGAGTGTTGATGATGACCCGCTTCCAGAACCCACACTTGCGATGCTTTGCTCAACTTCATTCGGTATGACCACTCCTTGACGAGAAAGGGCACCGTCATCTCCCCCCGATCGCCCGCATATGGTCCGGTGAGGCAAGGATGAACCGCCAACTTCGTGCCTGTCTCGAAGTCTTGCTTCTCGTTGTCGAGGATCACCAATTGTTTGACTCCGGAAGCTAAGGTGATATATTTGAAGTGCACCATGGTTATCTTTAAAGAATCAAGACCAAACAAAAATAGGGATCAATAAATCATCTTTATTAAAATAAGTGAAAAAAAAAGGAAAAAAAATTGCAAGCCATTAAAGGAACCAAAAGCCTGGAAGTTGGGTGTTGAAGTACTTTGAAGAAGAAGATTACTGTAGATAGATTTTGTTGAAGATTGTTTCTATCAACCTCGAAACTTCCTGTACCATTCAAAGTAAAGATACAAAGGTCAATGAATAAAAGGAAAAGAAAAGTTAGAGCGTGGCACGACAAAGCTACAATGACTTGGCTATCCAAATTACTTGTTTTCTGTTACGTTGTGCATGATCAGTTATTAATGCAAATATGGGAAAATATTGGAGATGAACGGATGTGCAAAAGATAATTCCTATGAACTCAGTTTGGCGCATATCCATACGTTTTCTCTAAGAACTTCAAGAGCTGAGCGAAGCAGGAAACCTGTGTCGAATCACTAATTTCGATGGATGCCTTTATGAGATGGGAGTTCTTCTTCAAGTAGTTTCTATGGGAAAATTCATCAAACACGCTGTGAGCATGAATCTGAGCAGAAGAGATTCGAGAGAATCTGAGCAGAAGAGATGCGATATATGTCGTATGAAGATGGAGCCTGACAAAGATGGAAGGGAAGAAGCAACATGTAGAAGATGTAGCTCACCACGATTAGCTTCTCGAATTTGCTTGAGCATGACTGAAAATAACGTGCTATTTAAAGGCATGAATCCTTATTTGATTAGAAGTCTGTAAACTATATCCAATTGGTTTGCAGAGGTTATCTCTTGGAGTCCATGTACACCAAGGAAATGTAGTCCGGTTAGGACTCCACTAATCAAACTTTGATTTAGGATTAGAGTGAATCTTAATCAAAGATATGCGAAAATCGGCTGCTCAAGGAAGATTCTTAGAAATCAGAGTTTGATTGCGAGTAGGATTCGGTATATGTTGCCTGTTGTGTTGTAGGAGTTTCACATGCCGAGCCCAACTCAAATTCTTTTAAGTTATTGAAATAAAAAAAAACAAAAAAACAAAAAAACAACAACAAAAAGGAAGTGAAGTAGAGTTCTTAGGCTGCTGGGATACTCTGTATTGTCAAGGGACTTGGAACCTGGAAGGCATGACTTGCCTCAAAAAGGACGAAATGAATTGGGTCTTAATTTATTTTGGAAAGGAAAAAGTTGGTTCATTTATTACTAATGAGCTGAGCCGTGATTTCTTGAACAAACATAAAGATTATTTAAGTCCAAAGAGTTGGGCAATTAGTTGCCTGATGGGCCGTTACTTTTGCCCCAATCAATTTGGCTACTCAATTGTCAAAGTCTCATGTTAATCATGTGATATTCAAATCCAAGTTTAAAAGTGAAGGTGCACCCCATAGTAACTCTAAGTTTGGGGTGCCAAATTAATTACTTCAAATTTCACCGACACGACGCTTGGCACGTCTTTCGCCGAGCTTTGAAGTGGGCGCATTTGTAGACGAATTATTTTCGTCAAATTAAAATGCGACACGTGTAATTAAATATTAATTACTAAATTTAATTCTTACTATTTTTGTATTTTTTGGATAAATGTTAAATCAAAATCCGTAAAATATTTAAATAGTTGATTTAATTGATAATTTTAATATTTATTTTGTAACTAAATCAACTATCGACACGTGTAAAAATTGAAGTGTTCCGACGAATCAAATCAAGCCTTGCAGTTCAGTTGGTTATGATCAATCAAATGATGACACGTGGCATGTTTCAATACGTGGACCAATCAAGTTAAGACATGTGGTTTATTTATTTATTTCTTTAATATAAATCTGTATTAAAGTGATAAATAAATAAATAAGTTTGATATTATCCCTTTAATAAATAAATAAATTAATTAAGGGATAATTATCACAAAGTTCCACCCTATGCCTATAAATAGAGGTATTCTACAAACAACTCTCACAACTCGGAGATACGAAGGAGCAAGCCACAAAGCAAAGAGAAAGAAGTTCTTCGGCGTTCTTCAGCATCCTCGACATTCTTCGGCATCTTTAACGGCGTTCTTCACAAAAGTCAGAATCAACGGCGTTTGATCTGGCATCAAAGCATCGAAGCAGTGTTTCGGCGTTGCTCTCTTCAAAGATCAAGCGAGATTTAAGGCGTTCTTCATGTTCTTCGTGGAAATCAACCAACTCGAAGCGTCCGATCCGCAACAAGGCGTCAAGTCCGTGGATCCGGCATTCTTCTCAAATCAAGTTCGAGGGTACTCCAAGCGTGTTCTTCGACGTTCTTTGACAAAGTCAACAAATCGAAGCGTCCGATCCGCAACAAGGCATCAAGTCCGCGAATCCGGCATTCTTCTCAAATCAAGTTCGAAGGTACTCCAAGCGTGTTCTTCGGCGTTACTCCTCAACAAATTCAAATCAACATCAAAGGTGTTCATCGACGTGTTCTTCGGTGTTCGTTAAATCAAGGCGTTTAATTCGTGATTAAGTCAAAAGACCCATGATTAATGTTTTTCAGAAGCAAATCAAATCCAACGGAAGATCGAAGCTCCAAAGTCAACAGAAGCGTTTCAAACCTTCCGAATTTCAGCAAATTCCTGTAGGAAGAATCAGAGGAACAAATAGATATTGTATCCACAAATTCAAATAAATCAATGAAATTCATTTGTGATAATTTTTCTTGTGTTTAATTATTTAATTGACACGAAAATTCGGTTACAAGGACAGTTCGGTAGGATCAACAAACTTGCGAAATCAGTAATGATTGGAAGTTAATACGGTTATTGATTCCACTACGTGTTTCATATTTTAGTTTATCTATGAAATTAAATTATGTCTAACATTTGGTATCACAACATGTTTTTACCTCTGCCTTGCCTTGATGTGTTGTTCGTAAATTGTTGTTTAATTTGAAAAATTGCATATTCAATACGATTTTTATTGATTATGATCAGTTATACATAAAATGATGATTGAGTTTATGTTGGTATTTCGTATTAGAGGAGATGTTATAATGAAATGAACATTATGTACAGCCATGTAATATCATTGTTGATAGGGGCGGATCCAGAAGTTCTCGGCAGCCGGGGCTGAAAACGAAGGCGAACCCGAGGGCGAATACAGCCGCCTCACGGGAAAGAAGTGAGCGCTCGAAACTCCCCGCCTTGAGGTACGGATAGAGCCCACTGAGAAATTTCTGACTGTTGAGTTGGAGCCAGGCAACAAGGAGAAAACCACGTAGATTGGTTCAAGCCTCACGGGACCCTCGGAGATCATGATGATCGAATTTTTGAGGAAAAATATTGACGTTTTTGGATGGAAGGCATTAGATCTCACTGGGATTGACCCCAGTGGAGTTGTCCACAGGCTTAATGTGGACCCCGTCTGCAAGCCCATCAAACAAAAAAAGAGAGATGCCAATGGATTTCGGAGGAAAATCATCGAAGAAGAAGTGAACAAGCTCCTCGAAGCTCAATATATTGAGGAAATCTTATACCCAGAATGGCTGTGCAATATCGTTCTCATGCCAAAGAGCACAAACAAGTGGCAAATGTGTAATGATTTTACAGACCTCAACAAAGCATGCCCCAAAGATCCATACCCCTTGCCTCGAATCGACCAACTGGTGGATTCAACTGCCGGTTACGAAATGAGCATGATGGACGTATTCCAGGGATATTACCAAATCTTCATAGCTCCCGAGGATCGCCCAAAAACATCATTTGTGGTGTATATGGGGGTCTATTGCTTCTTGGTTATGCCCTTGGATTGAAGAATGCAGGTGCCATATATCAACGCCTTGTTAACAAAATGTTCGAAAAGGAGATAGGGGGATCGATGGAGGTCTACGTGGATGATATGATTGTCAAAAGCGAGCGGTAGAACTCCCACATGGAGGATTTAAAGCGAACCTTTAACATATTGCGCGAGTATGGCATGAAACTGAATCCTTCCAAATGCACGCTTGGAGTCCCAGGGGGCAAGTTTTTGGGATATGTGGTCAGCCAACGTGGAATTGAGGCTAATCCTGAGAAGATCAAAGCCATCATGAAAATCCCTTCCCTTCGAAACGTCAGGGAAGTACAGTTCTTGGCGGGAAAGATAATCTCTTTTAACAGGTTTATCTCCCACTAGGTGGACAAGAATTTGCCATTCTTCAAGATTCTACGCAATGCTAGGAATTTTGCCTGGACGGAAGAGTGTGAGAAAGCGTTGCAAGATATAAAGGCCTACCTCTCATGCGCACTGCTACTAACACAACCGATCGAGAGAGAAAACCTCTTCATCTACCGCTTGGTTTCCAAGGATGCCATGAGCGCTGTCCTTGTGGCAGTACACGAGCGTAAAGACCTGCCTATCTACTATTTGAGCAAGACTTTACAAGGCGCTGAAAAGAAGTACTTGGAGATAGAGAAATTCGCTTTAACCCTTGTAAATGCACCGCGGAGGCTGAGGCCATATTTTCAAGTGCACTCCATCACAGTGCTTACAAACCAACCACTGAAATAAGTCCTGGCAAAGCCGGATGTTTCAGAAAGACTGATTAAATGGGCAATTGAGCTTAGCCAATTTGACTTCAGGTTCGAGCCAGGGACGGCCATCCAAGCTCAAGCAGTAGCAGACCTGCTAGTCGAGCGCGTTGGTCTAGAGCCCATTCCTCCAGAAACCGATGGTTTGTGGCTCCTGCACACAGATGGATCCTCGACCTCTCAAGGGGGAGGAGCGGGGGTGACCCTCAGAGACCCCGATGGAGCTGAGATAGATTTCACAATCAGGCTAGATTTCCAAGTTACCAACAATGAGGTGGAATATGAGGCCCTCATCTAAGGGCTAAAGATTGCTCTTCAAAACTGAGCTTCTCGAATCACTGCCTATGTCGACTTACAGCTGATCACGAGCCAGATTGAAGGAACATATGAGGCTCGAGAAGTCACCATGTTGCAGTATTTGAGAAAGACAAAAGAAGTAATTTTCAAGTTTAAAGAGTTTCACCTAATTCAGGTCTCGCGAGCAGAAAATGAGCGCGCCGATGCCCTTTCCAAGTTTACCTCCGCCCTTGAAGAATCATACGAGCACTCCTTTACCTTTCTAAGAACGAACACTACAAAAAATTACCCGAATTCTGATGGGAAAAATCGACGGCTTTTTTTAAACTCCCATCGGTTTTCCGTTGAAAATTATAAATCCCAACGGAAAACCGATGACTTTCTAATGGGACGGAAGCCTTTAGATAATGTATCGTCGGAAGACCTCTCCGATGGGCCAAAGCCGTTGGAATCCCGTTGGAAAAATGAATCCAACGAAAATCCCCACAGATTTCTAATGGGATTACTGATAATGTATCGTCCGAAGACCTCTCCGATGGGCCAAAGCCGTTGGAATCCCGTTGGAAAAATGAATCCAACGAAAATCCCCACGGATTTCTAATGGGATTGCTGATAACATTCGTCACCTCAGACACCGACGGGAGTACCTTTGGAAATCCGTTGGATTTCCTATCTAACGGACTTCTGACGAGTTTCCAACGGGTTTATAGTGTCTGACGGCGAACCGTACCAACGTCGCCCCGACGGGGAATCCGACCGTCTTACCCGTTGGAAAATTCCAATGGCTTTGGTTTGTAAAACCGTTCCAACGGCTTTTTTCATCCAGATTCAATTGGATTTTATTTCCAATGGGTTTCCGACAATTTTCCAAAGTCCGTTATTTCATGTTTTGTTCTCTGGTTCCAACGGCTCTTACCGTCGGGAATCTGTTGGAATTATTTTCCTATGGATTTCCAACGGATTTCCGATGGATTGTGTGGTATTTTTTGAGTGATTTATTATACTTTCGAACACAATTCTATCAGAAAACCGTAGGAATTCCATTAGAAATCCTATATTTCTTATCACTCATTTATGCTAAATCTGCATCTAATACCTGTACGAAATCAAGATGCAAATCTCCCAGATGCAAACATTCATGCAGAATCCAAAACCAGCCAACAACTTAAAATGTTAATTTATGTAGCATAACAAGTTTGCAGAGCTAAATACGAGGCAACCAAATCTCATAAATTTCAATGTATTATATGCAGACAATAAGATACGAACACAACCATGTATTACACAAACTTGAGACTAATGAAATTAGGAATACTAGTTAACATTTACGAACATGCGTTCATGCGTATTTGAAATATTACTTAGTAGACTAGTTATTCAAACACCAAATCTGCAAATCAAGTACAGTATGCTACATACTATTATCCAGAATGTATGAAAGATTTATTGTACAAACTATAGAAAAAGAAACACACCCCCCCTGCATCTTCACCTTGAACAAACCTGCAGTGACATAAAATCACTAATCAATGCTAGGTTCAACGTAAAAAAAAGTAGATAAAGATCATGGCTATGAGTATAATTCAGTCATCAACTCATAGAAATTTTATTCCAAATCAGGCTGAACCTGCAGATACTAAGGCATACACGTGTAGATTTGAAGGCGTTCACATAAAGTTTCTGAAGCATACATATTTTAACATTGTAAGGCTACCCAAATGCACAAAGAAATCCTACAGATTATACTTTGTTCAAAATTGTAATCCAATTAATTTAATGATCATTGCATCTGGAAGAGACAACAATACCAAAATACCATGAGTGTATGGCAATTCATGGAAATCTTCAAGAAAATGAAAAGGAGCAACTCTTGGAATTTCAAATGCAATTTTTGGGAAAGGAATTCACACTCAGACCATGGCTACGAGTATAATTCAGTCACTTTAATCCCAAACAGAGGTAAAAAAAAATCCAATTCTAACCAAATTAGACAGCACAAAAAAAAAAAAAAAAAAAAAAAGGAAAACAAACATGCACATCATATGAAGCTGAAATAAGCAGGCGTGTATACAATCATACCTCAGTCAGAATCCTCTCCCTTATTTTATGCAGCATTCGACGCTGCATCAATCGCCGGATCTTCTACTCCTTTACCCTTGAACTTTGATTGCAACATTGCAAACATTTGTTGTATTGTAGCGAGCACTTGTTGTTGGGAATTTTTTAGCTCGGTAATCTCGTCCTGCATTTTTTGCATGTTAATTTCACCTCGTGACTCCAGCGATCCTACACTCCAACTGTCGGAGGACCCTACACTAGAAGCCACGTTTGGAGGGGACAAAGCCAAGTGGTTTAGACCCGTCAGCCGACCTTTCTTGTTAGGTCCCCCTTGGGCATCGTACCATAACCTGACCTCATCCAAGCCACTGAAAGTGGGATCCTCAAGCTTACGCTTCTCTTGCTCCTCCAGCGCTTTCTGGTATCTTAGCTATATAAGACAATTACTTACCCTAATAATTTCATACCAATTAATGTAAAGAAATCATAATGAGCATGAATCCGACGAACTTGATATTGAACACCCTCATTGTCAGGTGGCAAATTCTGAAGTTGTTTATCCCGGTCCGCAACCTTAATGAAGGTCAGTTTGTAAACTGGGGAGGGGCCCAATTTCTCGCCTGTCGCAGCTTCCTACAATGTAGTTCATCATATTAACATCAATTTCGCCTTCATTCGATTGACAATGCTAGTAATACACATGCACATTCTAAGGCCAATGATATCAGTTTTATTACAATTCGGTGTTGACAAGGCTATATATCAGTTTGATGATAATTCGGTGTTTATAAGGATATATGTGATCTGTTTTTTGTTAAGTTAGATACAAAACTAAGATATAAATTTTTTAACATATAAAATGTCCAAATGATAATTTGCTATTAAAATAAGCATATTTAAATCCAGTTTTCCATAAGGCATACAACACGCAGAATTGAAGACGTACACACGTAGTCTTTACATGCACATTATAAGGCACACACAGTTCGTACGACAAGTAATTCATAGATGTGGCTGTACTGCATAAGCCTTTAAATTATTTAAAAAACACACTAAATTTACATCAACTAGCCAAGAAATTAACATGTCGTACAAGATAACTGGATGCATATATAAGTGGCATCATCAAATAAGTAAATTCCAGAGTTGCAATCGTTGCACATGAAAGTGGCAGTGTACTACCCATCCTGAACATTATTGCAGCACCGGGCTAGCAACTTACTTAGCCGTAATCCTACAGAAATCAACTACCGTTGGACCATTTCTTTTTAGAGATAACATCAATTACCCTAACTTTTATTAAAAAAAGAGAGCAGTGTCATTACAATTCAGTTTTCTACAAGGCCACAAACACAATTTTTACCATATTTAATGTCGCACCTGCCGATTTAAAAGTAAGAGCATATTCCAAAATGACAGCAATCAGAATTCCAAAATGATAGATTTTGAATGAATATTAGGACAGATTTTGAATCAATAAAATCTTAGCATTTTAATCAATAAAATGACAGATTATATAACCTCTGATTCTAGAATGATAGGTTCAATAACCTCTGATGCTGAAAATACAGCTTGAATAACGAAGGATTCATTGTTGATAGATTCGATAAAATGACAGATTAGTAACCACAGATTACAAAATGTTATCAGATTCAATAACCATTGATTCTACGAGCACAGTTTCTACAATAACAGATTCTAAAATCACAGAATCAACAAATATAGATTATAAATTGACAGAAGAATAAATGCTTTAAAGTTGTTATCTGTTTCTTAATTATTTTGTGCACATTTTGAGATCCACCGGTATAAGTTGGCACTCCCACCGCAGATGTCTGGTTTATTTTGTCCCTTTGACAAACAGCTTGGTAGTCCTCGGTGTCCCAAAGAGCGCGCAAATCCTTGTGCACTTCATCAAGCATCCACCCCGGTTTACGGCCATTTTTCCTGATCTCGTTGTAGATACAGCGCATTCGCTCCCCTGTTTTCTCCAAGAAGGCGGTATACATATGTGCTTCCGCTTGAGACTCCCAACATATAAATTTTTGAAAAATATCGAACAATTTAGGGCAAGTATTAAAATGGTACATAATTTAAATATATAATGTTCACCTTCCAATCTTGAAACCAACTATCCTTTACCACTTGTGGAACTTTACTCCATCTCTCATATGGTTCTTTAAGTCGGCTTTTGAGTACCCAAGTAATTGCATTCGTGCCATCCTTATTATCATGATACCTAAAAATTGCTCAAAGATGAAAGCTTTGTAACTTTAAAGAATCCAAATTAAAGTGTAAAATCTATAACATATTACACTTACCCTCTCTTGCCAACTGGAATTAAAAATTTTCTACTAGTGTAAGCAGTATTAATACTACTATGGCTGTTATGTAGGACTGAATCAGGGGTATTTTGGGTAGGGCCAGTAGGATATGCTGAAGTGGAAGCTGGCTCACCCGGGCAAGATAATGTGGCAGGGACTTCAAAAGGCCTACTTATTAGGCTCGGGGTCTGTAGCGTAGACGGAATATGGGACTGAGTAGTTGAGAGGACAGGCGAAGGTGTAGCAGAGGCCACGGGTGACTGACTATTCGACTTATCTAGTGGCTGCATCGATTGAACAATCCTCCCTCGCCAATGATTACCCTTACCCTTACCCCGTTTGTTTACCACGCATAGCTTTTAAAGGGAATCGAGGCGTTTGGTCCATCTAGATAACAAACATACAAAAGTTATATTAGTAGCTTTACAAATGTAATTAGTAATGTAATTAATTTATATGAAAGCAGGTAAAATGTAATTGTAAAAGTGTGTTACCAAATCAATCACTATCATTGTCTAGCACGTCAACATCAAATTCATCATCAACATATTCATCATCGATTGTATCATCATCAAGTTATTCATAATGAGAATGTATTTCAGCTTCAATAATATCATCTAAAATGAAATTCGGATCTACTAAAGGCCCAACATTGTCATCTGTTTCTGTCATGGTAATAACTGCTCTCCCATCATTCTGATATGCCACCTTAAGTGATTATTCTAATTCAATTCTACCTCTCGGTTTCGTTCTAATTACAACCCACCATTGTGTCTTATCTTTGATTCGACTAGGGTAGGGAACTTAATAAACCTGATGTGCAAGTTGTGCATAAATGAAGGGATTATACTTTCTATAACGACGAGTATGTTTTACCTCGATAATCGAGCACTCTGGATTACATATAGGAGTCCCCCATGTGGGGGTGGGATCTAACCAGTCATATTTAAATAAAATAACTTTCATTATTGGATATCTAGGGTATTCCAATTTGATGATATCTTCTAACATCCCATAATAATCGTCATCAATATTCCCTTCATCACAACTCCTTTTTACCCAAACCCCAAAATTCATTGTCTTTTTTCCTTGTCCCCAAGACTTAGTATGGAATTTATAACCATTGACAAAGTACTTGTTGAAGGACCGAACTTTTCTATTCGGGCCCCAAGACAAGTGCTGTAAGAGAGGATCATAAATCTCGTTGTAAGGGTTTTGAACCTATTAAAGATAATCAGAAGATTAGTTAATTACTTAAAATCGATCGTGTTATAAGATGGAACAAAGTGGGCACAAACTTACATAATCGCCAAACCAAGGTACAAAGTGTTTGTCAATTAGGTCACTATTATCACCATCGTCGATGCCATTAATTGCTTTGAACTCCCTTTAAGGTTAAATGTCAATATATTAAAATTAGTCGATTAATTAATTGATGGTGACTTTGATATTATCTAAAATTATGTTAATTACTTACTTTAGATATTCTTGGACCTCGTCAAAATTTAGCAAAATATGAATCTAGACAGCATTGTACTCCTTTGAACTTGTAATATGTCGATCTTTACTTGCACCTGATGCACGTCCTGGTATGTTGAAAATTGATATTGTAGGTGCTTGTAACTCGCCTTCGTCACCCCCATCATCGTTTTGACTCACGCGGGTCCTACTTGAACGGACGTGTGATTCAAAATAGAACGAACAAAAGTTTACCGTCTCACGATGTAAATATGCCTGACAAATTGAACCATCGACTTTGGCATTGTTCTTAACAGTCCTTTCGATTTTTCCTTTGACTTGTTGCAATCTGGCTTAAATACTAGGTAAATTTTAATGCCACTTAGTTTTAGCTTCTACCAACTACATACATAGAAATGTGATAATCAAATCTAATATTATGTTATGAAAGAGACAGAGATTATCAAAATTACAGTAGTATAAAAAAAAAGAAGTCAAAATAAAAAATGTAAAAAAGGGTTTACTCTTGGCAAACAGTAGATAGTCCAGTAACAGTTTCAAACTCATCTGGATCATTCTGCACAAGAAAAAGAAATTCTTGAAAAAAACCCCTCAAAAGTCAACTAAATAATGATCTTCATTTCCCATCCTCAAAATCTCATAATCATGGGAAAAACACGATAACAACAAGCAGATAAAAAACTGATATCTCCTTATTATTTTTTAGAATTCCAACTGAAACTAAAATCATTTTCGAAAGCCGTAATAGCCCTACATCACACACATTCAAGATAAAATCAGATCATTCAAGTCAAGAGAAGAAACAAAGTGATATGTTAAACCAATACTAACTAACCTTCAATTCACAACAGAATTCAAATCAGGAGTGTGTACCCCATCATTCTGCAGCTCTGACTTGAAAAATCTACAAAAAGAACATATTATAAGTATTTCTAGCTATTCAATTGGTACTCAATGTTAAAGAAAAAATGTAAACTAATACAAAATTTTATTACACAATCCCAAGTAATTTTTTTTCTCTATTTAGTGTTATTGCTACAGGAAAACTAAGCAGAACATTAAGGATGTTACAATAGAACTATTAGGAATAATGCCCTGAAAGCCGATGTAAAAATCAGCTTTACTACTTTCCTTTTTATAAATTACAGATAATCTTTGAATAAATACGAATTAAGACAACACTTCTTTATATGCTCTTGCTTGATTGTGTGTTTACTTTTGGCTGCTCATGTATAAGAACTCTCCTAATTAATATGACCTATAGGACTCAACCATTTAGGCGAAGTGGTTTATGAGACTAGGGATGCAAACAAGCCAAGTCGAGCTTTGGCCTTTTTTGGTGGCTCGAGCTCGACTCGACCAAGGCTTGAGGCTCGTCTCATCTCGGCTCGACTCGAGGCTCGTGGAAATAGCATTATTTTAAATAAAAAATTAGTTTTTTAATAATTTAATATATTTTTATATATAATAATATATATTTATTGAAAATATATAATAAATATATTATGTTTTATTAGTTTTATATAAAAATTAATATATATATATAAATATAATATTATATATATAAAATTAAAATATTATTTTTTAATTAAATATGTTGGCTCACGAGCCGACCAGACTCAAAGAGGTTGGATTTGGGCTTGGCTCGAGCTTGCTCACATAGCTCGCGAGCCAGCTCGGCTTGTTTGCATCCCTACATGAGACGAGCCCTATATCACATAAGTCATGATTAGAAATCACTCCAAGCCGATGAGTCCTACAGACAGTGCGAGTGTCAACCTGACTCGTTCCAGGCTTGCTCATGTGATCACGCTCTTAAGAAGGACCACCTTGTTTCATGGGGTGCAAAGTGCATAGTTGAGACGTGCGTGATACATGGGGGTACTTGCTTATTCCAAGTAGGTACACTGAGGTGTCCTGTGTGAGAAGATTCCTAAATGGGAAAAGAAGTTTCTATATCTAGAAATAGAAACTTTCAGATTAGGAAATATCTTACGAGTCATTGATGTGATTAAGTGATCCTTAGACTTGAGGTTCCATTAATACTTTATGAGTTAACTCTGTAGTCTTAGGTGTAAGCTTTAAAGGGTGTCGCCTTAGACAACTGATTCAAGGCTTATGCTGGGGCTGCACAATTAACACATGAAAGTATATGAGAATCGATAAAGCACCTACACTTGCATGAGCAAGTTGATCTCTTATTATGTAAGTCGTTCATATGCCATCTAGGAGTCCTTGGCCAAGGCAGTGGATCAAGACATCAAGGAAAGAGTTTCTTGGATTGAAATCAAATGGATATGAAATGCACTTAACATTAAGATTGAGATTATTAGAGTTCTAATTATTCCCTTACCCTATATCTTGGTTGAGAGATGGGATGTAGGAGTATTGTATCTCACATGAATCAATGACTTAAAGGTTCTGTCAAATCGAGACATTCTTATTCAGCTGGGGTCAAACACCTGTTGCTAGACTATGGTCGTTTGATCTGTAGACTGATTAATTAATTAGGGAATTAATTAATTAGGGTCACTGCTAATTGAATTAAGAACCTAGAGGGTCATACACAATAACCCGGTTACGTGGGTTAAGGCTTGAATCGATTAAACGAGTTGATCGAACCATTAAGTGAATGGTGGGGCCCACAGGTGTAAGCCACACGTGTCCTTGAGGACACGTGTAGTTGCGTGTTTATATATGCATATTAAATAATTAATGTGTTAATTATTTAATGGACTTTAATTTAATTTTGAATAAATATTAAAGTCCTAATTTGGAGAATTAAAGTCTAATAAATAATTAATTATGAATTAATTAATTATTAGTATTCAAGTTATTTATTATTTAATAAATAAAGTAAAATAAAATATCTAAGAGAGTTAGATATTATTCTTGCTTGACAAGTTGATTAAAATGAGACTTTTGGTCAAAGTAAGAGACTTGGTCTCCAAGCAAGAAATCCCTTTCCAAAAGAGTTTGGAATTCTTGTTCAACAAGGAAGAGGGGTTCGAACCCCTTGCCTATAAATACATAGGGTTCGAACCCAATGGGATGATGATACACAATTTCTCCTTCTCCAAATATTATACACTAAACCCTAGAGCCTAAACACCGAATATAGAACTAGCATCATCCCTATTCGGATCGTGGTCGCGGTTGATGGACTAATTCTCTAGAGGGCTACTATTGTGATGTCTTGAAAGATTCGATGGAGCTTCTGGGAATCAAGCCGCGTGAAGAGCGTTCTTGGGTGGCTAGAACGTTTGAAGAAAGGTACTATCTAAGTGAGTTTCTTGATCTCTAAGAATTTGGGAATAGGATTTGCAAGATTCGATTCTAACTTATTGGGAAAAATTTTAAATTTTCGCTGCGTTTCTGTCTCGTTTTCCCAACAAGAACATGTTACATCACAACATTAAGCAACTTACAGCAGAACATATCATTTGTCAGTCATGTAATCTATGTATCTGTTGTTAGCATCTTATCTCACCCAATTAAAATACAAGGTTACCTTTGTAAACTCCAACTGAAAATTAAACTAGTGTCCCAGTGTGTAATGATCCTACATCACACACAGTCACGATAAAATCAGAATCTTCGAGAG
Source organism: Lantana camara (assembly GCA_037501455.1). NCBI lineage: Eukaryota > Viridiplantae > Streptophyta > Magnoliopsida > Lamiales > Verbenaceae > Lantana > Lantana camara. Next base: position 6,208,809 of record CM074864.1, read on the forward strand.
AAGAGAAAAGAAACAACGATGCACTTTGTTACACCAATACTAACTGACCTTGGATTCAATGCAGATTTCAAATTAGGATTTTAAAACTCTTGTATTCAGTAGCTCCGAGATGAAAAATCTGCAAAAAGACCATATCATAAGTACATCCAGTTATTCCGTTGGAAGTTAATGTTAAAGATAATCAAAGTTTGTTACATTATCCCAAGTAAACAGTAAACCTAGTTATTCTGTAACATAATCAAAGTTTGTTACGTAATCCATCCCAAGTAAAAGTTTATCTCTATAGAGTGTTATTACTGTAGAACAACTATGCAGAACATCAGGCACATTACAACAACACATATTACAACACAACATTAAGCATACTACAGCTAAACATTGAGCATATTAGAGTAGAACATTAAACATTTTACAGCGAAACATTAGGCACATTAGAGCGTAACTTTTAGAACATCACATTACATGAGAAATTCATTATTTTACTGCAGAAATAAAGGTGAACGTGTGTAATTTAAATTTTACCTTTCATGTGTCTTCTGAGTGTCGTTTTTGCCGGAAGTTAAGCCAAACAGATGTCGATACATTACATAATTGCATAACAGATCTGCACCAACATTTCAGGCTAATATTATTCAAACTTATAAAATTTAAAAGGGCAAAGAGCAGAACCTCAATACAATTTCAAGAGAAATCACTAAATGCATTAACAAACCTACTAAGACTGTAATCCATCAGATTTTTATCGTCAAAACCATTGAAACTAGATAACAGTGTTCTAAAAGCTTACAATACACACCAGAAACCAAGCATAACATTGAAATTAGATAACCTAAAAGTGAGTACACATCACAACAAAAGGTAGTTCCATTTTCTGCTTCAATTATGTTGAAGTTCCAACCCATTAAAACCACTCTTAAAACAAAGCTCAGCCCCCATCCCCACAACCTCTGATAACATAATAGAGTATTAGAACAAAAAAATGCACAAATTATTTGGCTCGTCAACCTCAATAAACAATTCAATTCACAGCTTTTCTCCATTTTACACATTTAATCCACGAAATAGCCTTAATAAACAACTGAATTCATAACTTTTCTTCTTTTTACCCATCTAAACCACGAAAAGAGATGACCTTCCAATCTCTACACATCGTAGCCTAAAGCCCTAATTTTTTATACTTTAAATCGGTTCGAATTTCAACAAATACATAACATTACAAATAGTTAATAAACCCGTACCTTCGCTGAACAAAAATACAACCAAAATGCTTAAGAACACACCTGCTTTTAGCTTTCAACCGTCGACAGCCTTCACGTACGAATGTACAACCAACCAAGCCTAATAAGCTTCCAGATTTTAGCTACATGCTAGTCCACGACAGGGAAATTAGGCAGGAAGTTGTCGGATTCCAGCGTTTTCAGATTTAGGCAGTGAGCTCGTTTTCAGACAATGCAAGAGTGATGTTCGGATTTGGGAAGTGAGAAACCTAGGGTTGGGGACTGATGTCAAGCGCTTTTTTCGTATTAACATCTGAGGATACAATAGTCTTTTCATTTTTTAAAAATTTCAACGGGAGAAACACGTTGGAGTTCCTTCGGAAACATCATTTAAAAAAAACTACAACGACATCTCGATGGATAACCCCCATCGGCATACTCCATATGTAAATCTTCACAATTCCAACGGAATAAATCCGTTGGAATTTCGTTGGAAATTTTAATTCGATAAAAAACAGTGACGAAATACCAACAGCCTAACCCGTCGGAATGTAACAACCACAACTTAAAACCTCTGACGGCAATGAGTCGTCACAATATCGTCTGAAATTAATTTTTTTAGGCAATCCCAACGGCTTTCCAATGGGAAATTTTATTGGAAACTAATAAAAATTGCCTACACCATTCCAACGGTCGAGTAGCCGTCGGAAAACCGTCGGTAATGTTTTAGCGCAAAAAATTTGCCAAGTTTGCAATGGCATTCCAATGGAATTCCATTGGAATCTTTTGGCGTAATTTTGTCAATATGCTGCCAAATTTTGCGACAGGGTTCCGACAGTATGTCGATGAACCCCCGGTCGGAATATCTTCTCCAATACCTGTTTGGTCTCCATCGGTTGTACATCGTAATCTCATTGGAAATTCCAATGGGATTCTGATGGGAATATGCCGTCGGAATTTCCCATTGGAATTCGGGTGTATTTTTGTAGTGGAAAAAGCCTTTGATAAAGGAAAAGGTATGCACTTAGGAGTTAACCATCCGAGCCTTGCTGGCTCGATGATATAATAAGGTGCCTTAAAGAAGGCATTTGCCCTACTGACAAATGCCCTACTGACAAAGCAGAAGCAAGAAAGATCAGGAGCAAGGCCCGTCAATTTCCCTTGACCAGGAAAGGAGACTCTTCAAGTGATCATATCAAGTCCCTCCGCTGAGATGTTTGAGGCTCTCGCACGCCAAAGAAGGGGGGGGGGGGGGGGAGGGGCGTGTCCTCGCCAAGAAGGTTTTAAGGAGTGGCTTTTATTGGCCCACGATCCTGCGAGATGCAATTGCTTTCTCCAAAAAGTGCCCCAAGTATCAGTTCCTTTCCAACATTCCTCAGCTGCCCGCGGCTCAAATGACCCCTATAGATATCGCATAGCCTTTTGATCACTGGGCATTGACATAGTGGGACCCTTGCCAATTGTAGTAGGACCAAATAAATTTGTTATCTTGGCAGTGGACTACTTCACAAAATGGGCTGAAGCAGAAGCGGTTGCCAAAATCACCTTTCGTGTGGTCAGGGACTTCATATGGAAGAACATCATCTGCAGGTATGGTATTCTAAGAGTATTGATTTCAACCGAGAGTGGTGCTCGAAATTGGAAATTGAATAGCACTTCACTTCCGTGGGGCATCCCCAAGCCAATGGTCAAGCTGAAGTTACCAACAGGATCATCCTGCAGCATTTGAAATAATGGTCGAAAGCAAGAATGGTGAGTGGGCTGAAGAGCTGTAAGGAGCCTTATAGGCCTACCGCACAACCCCTCGAGCCGCCACGGGAGAAACTTCCTATTCCCTTTTGTATGGTTCAGAAGCTATGATACCTGCGAAAAATGCACAAGAGTCCGCATGCGTTGCTTACTTTGAGGCTAGCACTAACGAGGAAAATAGGGGCTCGAGTTGGATCTTCTGGAAGAGAGAAGGGATAACGCTTGGACGCTTATCCACAAATATAAAGCCTCAGTGGCTCGGCAGTACAACAAGCGTGCTAAGGAGAGAACCTTCCAGTTGGGAGACTTGGTTCTAAAGAAGGTAGAAGTATCAAAGCACGTGGGTAAATTGGACCTAAACTGGGAAGGGCCATTTAAGGTCACCCAAGTAAGAGCCAATAACACCTACATGCTAGAAACGCTTCAAGGCGAGCACCTCCCTCGGCCATGGAATGTATGCAACCTTCGACGGTTCTATGTTTAAAGTTTCGTGAAGGCATACTTTGTAAAATCCCAACTCTGGGCTCAATGTAATCCCTTTTTAAAGGAAAAATTAAAAGGATTCACTTCTTCTGCAAAGTGTACTTATAACACGCTATTCAAATCCCCCCTTGGTTCCCTAGGCAATGGCCACACAGGCCCAAGGCGAACGGATCCCTTACACAAGGGTCACGGTACACTTATCGAGCGCCAACTCCGCGTCGAGCGTCCTCTGCGTCGAAAAGCTCAATAATGTATATGTCCATATCCCCAACATGCTAAGACAGTTCTGGGATGAAAAAATAAGGAAAGACCAACTAGATCTCACTTCTAGTTCGCGCTCGGAACCTTAACTGAGCAACTAGAACCTGCTTCTAGCACACGCTCGAAATATTGGAACACTTAGCAAAATTTTTTATGAATAATTCCTTAGAAGAAATTTTCAAGTAACCAAGGTGCCCTTGAAAATGGGCCCCTCGCGTTCTTTATTATTAAATTTCTTATGGAAAACTTAACCAGGGTACCCTTGGAGATAGGTCCCTCGCGTTCTTTATCATTAGTATTTCTACTAGAATACTCCTTAAAGAAATCTTCCAAGAACCAAACCACCCTAGGAAAAGGACCCCTCGCGTTTCTTTCCAAGAAGAATTTCTACTGGAAATTTCCCTAAAGAAATCTTCTAAGTAATTCTGTAATTTAACCAGGGCAACCTCGGAAGTAGGTCCCTCACGCTACTTTACCTGGCCTAAACAATGCTAACCTTTATGCCAATTTTACTGAGCTTCATCCTCGAATCTCTCGTGTCAGAGTTTAAAAAGAGATAAGCGTATAAGGTAAATGAAAAGGTGAGAAAAAATAGCATTCATATCAAAGGCAGTATTCATTCATTCAAAAGCAGCTTACGCGCAAGTACAAAAGATATGCATACAAGCCAATGACAAGCAGCAAAAGATTACAAGATTTTCTCAAAGGAAACAAACAAAAGATTCAGAAGACCCTCGGGGATAGCTATCTAATTCCTGTTTACGAGATTGAACCACTTGAAAAGATCACAGGAATACTATCTAAACCAGTACCCATGTTGTCAAGGTATAAACAACTTACAGAGCATATGGGATACTAGTGAGGGGCAATATGTTGTGATACTCCAGACTAAATTTGAGCATCTTGGCCTTGGCTGCTTTCTAGGTCCACCACCTCAGAATTGGGAGCATTGACGGGTGCTTGGAGAGCTTGGGGCTCAGTGGTCTCGACCGCAGGTGCGGGAGTTGTAGCACCCTAGACCCCAAGGCGCCACATCCCCCGCACTATAGCCTCGATCCACGTATGAAATGGACAATTCATACATAAACCAAGACCACAGCGAACGGGTGAAAATAAAAATGACGAGCTAGGCGGGACACTCTCCCCAACATAATCCAAACAACATGATAACGAAAGCGGAAGCAATAAAATCATTCATATATCTAGGTACCATATTTATTACATAGATACATATAGGTACCAATTAACTATCAATACATAACCATGTATCCAAAATACTAGTACCGATCAATAACATGAAATATCTCAAAAGTAATATACATGAAGGTACGGTGCTAGACTCATGAAAATGCAAAACTCGAACGACTCCCGCCTAGCACGACCACACTCAAAAGGTACCTGAAAAGTGAAGTATCAGTCTACCGAAGACTGAGTGAGGGGCAATAATATATATACACACGTCACATGCAAGGTGTAGCCTCGGGTGAAGACTTTGGCATAAGAATAGATATGTAATTCAAGAAGTTTAATCTTTGCCCGAGATTACAACCAATCATTTTAACACGTTTATTTATCCATGCTTGTCAATGTCATGAACATGTGGCCCCGGCGAGCAAGGGCAATCTCCAACTGAACTCCCAATCGTGAACAATACGTGATCATGCTTGCTTGCTTGATAAATACGTGATCATGCAATTTACTTAGTGCTCACATAAACAAGTTCATGCTTGAAATCATGCAATAACCCGAGGATAACCCGACATGCCGGATTAATCCCCAGTCTCCTTCTTCCTCCTGGTGATAGCGAGTTTGCAAGGCTCGACTATCCACGACATGGTGTGTGTAGAGGACATGACCCTCTAGACACGGAACTCCTTCCACCACTAATCTCCTAGTGGCTTCGGGGGTGATCCCAACAATGTGAGGATAATTCAGGAGTTACCCGTCAGCCCTTGCTTTCCCGGTTGGCTCAAGAATTACCCTCGGGCCCACGTGCAATCATGTACTCGCCAAACGTGCTTGAAATCATGATAATCAATACTTTCTTGCTTGGAAATGTTTATAAGTTTGAAAACGTTTATAATTATAATAGGTTTTGGCCGAAAAGAGCACGTAAGGGTGGTAGGGTTCTATAAACATAACCTAAAACCTCACCTTTTCTTGCAAAATATAATAAAGAAGCGTTCTAAGGAGCTTGCTCCCCGTCCACGCCCTCGTGACCTGTGCAAATACGACGTATAACCATGAGACATGAACTAAAATGACCAAAATATGACGAACGGCGGAAATATGTCGAGACGACCATGAAAATGCAATGTGGTATGATAACATGTCGTTTCACATCATATTAGCACATATTATAGCAATTTGGGGTCAAAGAAGTCGTCGGATCGAGGGGCTAATTTCGTAATTTTATGCAATGAATTTTACACTGCAATTCAGGTGGGAACGGCCGTTCCGTTCCCCTTTGTAAAATGGGAACGGCCGTTCCCAAGAGTTCCCCAAAACGTGCCAGCGCTTTTCCCCTTTTAAACCGCGCCTTTGAGCTGGGAACGGCCCTTCCGGCGCAAGGCCAAAATGGGAACGGCCGTTCCCATGCTCGGCCGCCCTTTTATTTGAAAAGAGGTGGGAACGCCCGTTCCCACAAAGCCTTGAGGCTGGGAACGGCCGTTCCCAGTTTCTGCAACTGAAAAACAGAGCAGAAACAGGGGAAGCTCTCGGCAATGGCTCAACAAAGCAACAAAAATCCATTTTTGAACCCCAAATGCAATAATTTTTGGGAATATGATGCATACAACTTCAATACATGATAATATAACACTTAAACACATAAAACATGTAATATCAACAAGATTTCCAAGGTTTCAAGCTTATGATCAACCTTGATCATTCAAGCCAAATATTCAAATATTCAAGCTAGAAATCATGCAATAATTCATGCTATCATCATATAACCATGCTTTGCACAACCAAGAGTTCATCTACCATGAAATTCCTAAACCCTAGCATGTCAATCACAATCAAGAATCATCCTTTTCCATGCAACCAACCTTGAAGATGAAAGAAATGAAGAAGTAGGATGATGATGATGAGGATCACTCCCAAATTTCTTGAGATACTTCTTGAAATCTTGATGATTGAATGAAAATCACTTCTTCTTTTTTCTTCCTTGGAATACCGAGAGTGAGAGCAAAAAGGGTTGGGAGATTTTGATGAAAAATGATCAAGGAAGAACCTTGGAGATGTATTACGTGATGCATCTCCTTGGTTTGAGTGAAATATGCCAAATTGCCAATTAATCCTTGAAGCCTCTAAGTTATACAATTAGGTATGCCACCATTTAAAAATATGCTCAATTTGGTCCCTACAAGTTTATACAATTGAGTCCCTAAAATTTTTGAAAATATTTAACTAGGGACAATTTGATAGTTTTATCACTCTCGGTATTAATTTCATGCAAGAAAATATTTTCCATGTTATGAAATAATATTTTTGATGATATGAAATCAAATGATTTATATAAACAATGTTTCATGAATTTTATAAAAGTATGAAATGTCGCATGTGAATATATCATAAAATTAAAGAAATAAAATAAACCTACGCTCAAACTCACACGTGGCGTGCTTACCTGTTCATCCGGAAACCGGGGCGTTACAACTCTCCCCCCCTTAGAAGAATCTGGTCCCCAGATTCTCTAGTCTTGCTCGAACAACTCCGGGTGGAACCGTTTCATTTTATCCTCTGTTTCCCATGTAGCTTCTTCGGTTTTATCGCTTCCACAACACTTTAACCATGGGAATTCTCCGGTTTCTCAATTCTTGAAATTTCCGATCCATGATTTTAACCGGCCTCTGAACAAAAGTTAAATTCGGTTCCAACTCAACTTCTTCCACGGGGAGAATCGTAGTCTCATCGGGGTAATATTTCCTTAGCTGAGATACGTGGAACACGTTGTGAATCCCCGTAAGACTCGGTGGTAGGTCCAGTCGGTAGGCTACCTCGCCTATTCTCTCAAGAATCTCAAACGGACCTAAGTAGCGAGGATTAAGCTTTCCTCCTTTCCCGATCCGGGTGAAACCTTTCCTTGGTGACACCTTCAAGAATACCCGGTCACCAACTTCAAATTCTAGATCTCTTCGGCGCTTATCGGCATAGCTCTTTTGCCTATCTTGCGCGGCTTTCATCCGTTGTTGAATCATTTGAACCTTTTCAATCATAGCTTGAACGACTTTGGAAGGCCTTTCGAATCTTTCACCTCTCTTTACCCCTTCCTGTTTCGACCATTTCCATTCTTCCAAGTCGAAAAACAACGGAGATCGGCACTTTCTTCCATAAAGTAACTCGTAAGGAGCCATCCCGATCGAAGCCTGAAAGCTGTTATTATAAGCAAACTCGATCAAGGGAAGCTGTTCTGCCCACGAGTTCTGAAAATCCATCGCGCAAGCCCGAAGAAGATCCTCCAAATACCTGATTAACCTTTCAGTTTGACCGTCTGTCTGCGGGTGGAATGCTGTACTGAACTTAAGTTTCGTTCCCAAGACGGCCTGTAATTCCTGCCACAACTTAGAAGTGAATCTCGGGTCTCGGTCAGAAACTATGCTCACCAGAATACCATGAAGTCGAATAATCTCTCTGTTATAGATCTCGGCCAACTTCGGGATCTTATATGACATCCGGACCGGTAGAAAGTGAGCAGACTTTGTAAATCTATCCACGATTACCCAAATTCCATCAAACCCACCTTTAACCTTTGGTAATCCGGAAACAAAGTCCATCGTTACTTGTTCCCACTTCCACTCGGGAATAGGTAACGGTTGTAGAAGTCCCGCGGGCTTTTGGTGCTCAGCTTTCACTTTCTGACAAGTCAAGCAATGTTTCACAAACTCTGCTACGTCTCTTTTCATCCCGCTCCACCAATAATATTGCTTCAAATCCTTATACATTTTATTTCCTCCTGGGTGGATCGAGTAGGCTGACTTGTGAGCTTCTTCAAGTAGGACCCGTCTCAATTCTTCAGGTACTACTACTCTGGTTTTAAACCGAAACAACCCGGTCTCATCAAACCCAAACGGACTTTCCGGGTCATCCTTAGCTTTACCTACAAGCTTCTGCACTTCCGGATCCTGATTCTGAGCCTCAAATAACTGATGTTTTAATTCCGGCTGAATTGTGATATTAGAATCCCGAGCCTTTAACACAATCGGGACAACTTCCTTACTTTCCTTTATTTCCAAACTCGATACACTCACCTTTCTGCTAAGTGCATCGGCGACCACATTTGCTTTCCCGGGATGGTATTTAATTGTACAATCATAATCTTTCAACTTTTCCATCCAACGCCGTTGCCTCATATTCAACTCCTTCTGTGTGAATAAATACTGGAGGCTCTTATGGTCGGTAAAGATCTCAAAGGAAGTCCCGTAAAGATAATGTCTCCATTTCCCGAGAGCAAAGATCACGGTTGCAAGCTCTAGGTCGTGTGTCGGATAATTCCTTTCATATTCCTTTAGCTTTCGGGAAGCATAAGCGATCACTTTTCCTTTCTGAGTCAAAACACAACCTAAGCCTTCCTTAGAAGCATCTGTATAAACTGCATACTCTTCTGAACCCTCGGGGAGCGTTAACACCGGAGCTGAGACTAACTTTTCTTTCAGAAAATTAAAGCTTTGATCACACTTCTCGTCCCAGACAAACTTAACATCCTTCTTTGTCAATCGGGTTAGCGGTGCCGCAATCTTGGAGAAGTCCTGAACAAACCTTCTATAATAACCGGCCAATCCCAAGAAACTTCTTATCTCCGAGGCATTCTTAGGTTTCTCCCACTTAAGCACGGCCTCGATTTTCGAGGGATCGACTTCCAACCCTTTTCCTGAAATCACATGTCCCAAGAAGGAAACCCGATCTATCCAAATGTCACACTTACTGAACTTAGCAAACAACTGATGTTCTTTTAATGTCTGAAGAACGAGCCTGAGATGTCTCGCGTGCTCCTCGGCTGATTTTGAGAAAACCAGAATGTCATCAATAAAAATCACTACGAACTTGTCGAGGAAAGGCCTGAATATCCGGTGCATCATATCCATAAAAGCTGCTGGGGCGTTAGTTAACCCAAATGGCATAACCACGAACTCGTAGTGCCCGTACCGAGTATTGAATCCTGTCTTTGGAATGTCCTCTGCTCGGATTCGCAGCTGATAGTATCCCTGTCTTAAATCCAATTTCGAATACACCTTAGAACCCTGGAGTATATCGAACAACTCCTCAATATGCGGGAGGGGATACTTGTTCTTAATAGTCATCCTGTTTAACTCCCGGTAATCGATGCACATTCTTAGAGTCCCGTCCTTTTTCTTTACAAACAACACTGGTGCTCCCCACGGCGAAGAACTTGGCCGAATGTACCCCACTTCCAACAATGCCTCAAGCTGAATCTTTAATTCCTTCAACTCAGCTGGAGCCATCCGGTACGGAGTCTTTGAATATGGCTCAGCATTCGGAAAAAGATCAATCACAAACTCAATCTCCCGCTCAGGCGGCAAAGAATCCAATTTCTCTGGAAGTACCTCGGGAAATTCCTTTACCACTTCTGTGTCCTCTAACTTCACCTGATCTTTTGGCTTGTTTAGAATATAGGCAATGAACCCTGTAGCCCCGTCTCTGACTAATCTCTGAGCCTCTGAAAACGAAAGTAGGGGTACGGTCTTCGAAGTACAGCCCGTAACAACCTCTGAACCCAACTGAACCTTTTTAGCCCGACAATCCACGGTAGCACAATGCCTGTATAACCATTCCATCCCCAATATAGCTCCGTATCTCTCCATCGGCATAACAATGAAATCTGTCAGAAACTCCCGGCCTTCAATTACTACTGGAACATCCCTGTAAACCTGATCCGTCTCTCACCTACTACCGAAAGGAGTACTAACTATATAGCGCACAGAAGTACACATAGCAGGCAAAGACAAAGTAATAGCAATAGAGTGCGCAAGAAAGGAGTGTGTAGCTCCTGGATCAAATAATGTATGGATGTTCGTGCCATGAATGCAAATAATACCTTCAACTACTGCGGCGGGGTCAATCTCAGCATCCTGCTCCTCTCCAGCAAGTGTATAAGCCCGAGCTCTCACCAGTGGTCTCGGTCCTGCCGGTGGTGGATCCTGGCGATCTGGGCAGCCCTCAACTCTGTGCTCGTCACTCCCACAAATCAAACACAAACCCAACCGGTGCCTGCAATTATCGTAGGTATGTGTAGGAAGTCCACACCATCTGCATCCCGGTCTCTGAGGTGGCTGGGGTGGTGCTGGAGCTCTCGGACCCCTCTGTAACGGCCTTGCACCCTTAAGCTTCTTCCCTGAGTCCCTCTGTGCTGTAGGTGCAGAATACATCATTGGCCTTTTTCCTGAGTTCGATCCCTGGCCTGATCTTGAGCCTGAAGCCTGTCTAGTCCGCGCAGTAGCTTTCCTAGCATTATCCGAATCCTCAACTTTTAGGGCCTTAGTGGTAGCTTTTGCCCAGGTGCTGGTATTAGCCGCTTTCAGTGCATCCTGAATATCTGGCCTGAGTCCCTGGACGAACTGCATCGCCTTGTGGAAATCATCGTTCGCTATGTTAGGTGCATAGCGAGAAAGTCTCTCGAACTCGGCGATATACTGACCCACAGACCTGCCTCCCTGCTTTAATTCGGTGAACTCTCTCAACCTGCGAGTACGGGAAGCTGGAGGAATGAACTTATTTCTGAACTCCCGTGCAAAGACCTCCCAGGTAATCTCGGTCCCGGCTGCCTCCAGAACAATCTGCGTGCTTTCCCACCACGAATAGGCCTCTCCCTGAATAAGAGTAAGAGTACAGCGAGCCTTCTCCTGACTGTCACAAGGGATAAGCTGCCATATCCTCTCGATCTCCTTTAACCACATCTCTGCCTGTATATCGTCTCCCTTATAGAACTTCGGGGGACGCTGATTCTGAAACTCTCGTAAAATAGCAGAAATGGGGTTCTCCGGAGGTGCTACTGGTGCTGGAGGTGGTGGAGGAACCCTTTCCTGTAACCTCTGATCAATTAGCCCCACTACTGCATTCATAAAATCCTGGGGCTGTGCCTGAGCAGGTGGAGGAGGTGGTGATCTCTCGCGGCGATGATGTCGGCGGTGATGATGCCTGTGCCTCGAGGATCGGTCACTGGAACGTCTGTCGTGCTCCATCCTGAAATTAAATCACTAAACATGCATGGCTTGATCAATAAATGCAAATGTGTGCATATAATTTCCATATTATCAAGTAGCACATGTTCAAGGAAGATCAAGTAGATCAATTAATGCAAAGAAATGAGTGAATCAGGTAATTCAACCAAATGCATACTCCCCAAATACCACGTAATCCTATGCCGTGCGACCTAGACTGACTTGACATGACTCGAGAACCTCGGTTTTGCAACCGGGCTCTGATACCACCTGTAGATGTAGCACCCTAGACCCCAAGGCGCCACATCCCCCGCACTATAGCCTCGATCCACGTATGAAATGGACAATTCATACATAAACCAAGACCACAGCGAACGGGTGACAATAAAAATGACGAGCTAGGCGGTACACTCTCCCCAACATAATCCAAACAACATGATAACGAAAGCGGAAGCAATAAAATCATTCATATATCTAGGTACCATATTTATTACATAGATACATATAGGTACCAATTAACTATCAATACATAACCATGTATCCAAAATACTAGTACCGATCAATAACATGAAATATCTCAAAAGTAATATACATGAAGGTACGGTGCTAGACTCATGAAAATGCAAAACTCGAACGACTCCCGCCTAGCACGACCACGCTCAAAAGGTACCTGAAAAGTGAAGTATCAGTCTACCGAAGACTGAGTGAGGGGCAATAATATATATACACACGTCACATGCAAGGTGTAGCCTCGGGTGAAGACTTTGGCATAAGAATAGATATGTAATTCAAGAAGTTTAATCTTTGCCCGAGATTACAACCAATCATTTTAACACGTTTATTTATCCATGCTTGTCAATGTCATGAACATGTGGCCCCGGCGAGCAAGGGCAATCTCCAACCGAACTCCCAATCGTGAACAATACGTGATCATGCTTGCTTGCTTGATAAATACGTGATCATGCAATTTACTTAGTGCTCACATAAACAAGTTCATGCTTGAAATCATGCAATAACCCGAGGATAACCCGACATGCCGGATTAATCCCCAGTCTCCTTCTTCCTCCGGGTGATAGCGAGTTTGCAAGGCTCGACTATCCACGACATGGTGTGTGTAGAGGACATGACCCTCTAGACACGGAACTCCTTCCACCACTAATCTCCTAGTGGCTTCGGGGGTGATCCCAACAATGTGAGGATAATTCAGGAGTTACCCGTCAGCCCTTGCTTTCCCGGTTGGCTCAAGAATTACCCTTGGGCCCACGTGCAATCATGTACTCGCCAAACGTGCTTGAAATCATGATAATCAATACTTTCTTGCTTGGAAATGTTTATAAGTTTGAAAACGTTTATAATTATAATAGGTTTTGGCCGAAAAGAGCACGTAAGGGTGGTAGGGTTCTATAAACATAACCTAAAACCTCACCTTTTCTTGCAAAATATAATAAAGAAGCGTTCTAAGGAGCTTGCTCCCCGTCCACGCCCTCGTGACCTGTGCAAATACGACGTATAACCATGAGACATGAACTAAAATGACCAAAATATGACGAACGGCGGAAATATGTCGAGACGACCATGAAAATGCAATGTGGTATGATAACATGTCGTTTCACATCATATTAGCACATATTATAGCAATTTGGGGTCAAAGAAGTCGTCGGATCGAGGGGCTAATTTCGTAATTTTATGCAATGAATTTTACACTGCAATTCAGGTGGGAACGGCCGTTCCGTTCCCCTTTGTAAAATGGGAACGGCCGTTCCCAAGAGTTCCCCAAAACGTGCCAGCGCTTTTCCCCTTTTAAACCGCGCCTTTGAGCTGGGAACGGCCCTTCCGGCGCAAGGCCAAAATGGGAACGGCCGTTCCCATGCTCGGCCGCCCTTTTATTTGAAAAGAGGTGGGAACGCCCGTTCCCACAAAGCCTTGAGGCTGGGAACGGCCGTTCCCAGTTTCTGCAACTGAAAAACAGAGCAGAAACAGGGGAAGCTCTCGGCAATGGCTCAACAAAGCAACAAAAATCCATTTTTGAACCCCAAATGCAATAATTTCTGGGAATATGATGCATACAACTTCAATACATGATAATATAACACTTAAACACATAAAACATGTAATATCAACAAGATTTCCAAGGTTTCAAGCTTATGATCAACCTTGATCATTCAAGCCAAATATTCAAATATTCAAGCTAGAAATCATGCAATAATTCATGCTATCATCATATAACCATGCTTTGCACAACCAAGAGTTCATCTACCATGAAATTCCTAAACCCTAGCATGTCAATCACAATCAAGAATCATCCTTTTCCATGCAACCAACCTTGAAGATGAAAGAAATGAAGAAGTAGGATGATGATGATGAGGATCACTCCCAAATTTCTTGAGATACTTCTTGAAATCTTGATGATTGAATGAAAATCACTTCTTCTTTTTTCTTCCTTGGAATACCGAGAGTGAGAGCAAAAAGGGTTGGGAGATTTTGATGAAAAATGATCAAGGAAGAACCTTGGAGATGTATTACGTGATGCATCTCCTTGGTTTGAGTGAAATATGCCAAATTGCCAATTAATCCTTGAAGCCTCTAAGTTATACAATTAGGTATGCCACCATTTAAAAATATGCTCAATTTGGTCCCTACAAGTTTATACAATTGAGTCCCTAAAATTTTTGAAAATATTTAACTAGGGACAATTTGATAGTTTTATCACTCTCGGTATTAATTTCATGCAAGAAAATATTTTCCGTGTCATGAAATAATATTTTTGATGATATGAAATCAAATGATTTATATAAACAATGTTTCATGAATTTTATAAAAGTATGAAATGTCGCATGTGAATATATCATAAAATTAAAGAAATAAAATAAACCTACGCTCAAACTCACACGTGGCGTGCTTACCTGTTCATCCGGAAACCGGGGCGTTACAGGAGTCTCCTCGGTTGCCGGCGCTTGTGGTGCAGTATTAGAAGGGCCCTCGAGCACAGGTACGACATCAGTGGCCCCCTCATTAACTTCCTCAGTAATAGGCTCCTCATTAGTTTCGTGTGTTACCATAAAATCCTTCTGAAGGAGAGCAACAAGCTCAACATACTCTGGCTCCGCTAAGTTGTCCTCCGGGTTCCCCTCGGCTGCTGCTGGAACACTTGAATTCTCGTCGTATTGAAGACCTATGCTCCAATGCCCTCAATAAGAAGGGTCCGCCAGGCCCAATGTTATCAACTGTCCCATGGCCAAGTTGAAGGACTTCTGAGCCTCGTCATAGCTGTGCAGGTTGGCGGCAAACCTGAAAGCCTTAGAGTGGTAAAACTTAAGTAAGGCTTCGCGGTTCACCTCGGCAATGCGCTCGGGGAGTGCCCTATTGAATTCCTCCTCACAGGCCTTCTAGGTGGCTTCCATGGCTTCCTTCCTGGCATTGCACAGCTGCTAGTTCCTGAGCTCCAACTCCTTGGACAGATTTGGATTGCTCTCCTTGTACTTGCTCAATTCAGTACGGGCCTTCTTGCGAGCCTCCTCTCTCTTGTCTGACTCCTTGGAGACCTTGTCAAACTCCGTTCGGAGAGACTCCAGCTGGGCCCTCAAAACATCATTCTCCTCCTGGAATTGGGCAGGATGGCCCGCTCGAGCCATCTTCTTGTACTTGGCTTTGCGCTCAGAAAATGTTATGGAGCACTGCTACAGCTTCCTCACCCTCGGGAGAACAACCTGAAATGAATTGCCATAGTACTTAGACACTTTTCAAGGAAAGAAATACCATGCAATAAATGGAGAAGACTTACAAAGCAGTGTAATGCTTACGGCAATGAGGGCGTAGCAGAGATCCTCTACTACTTGGTTGGTGCTCTGGACGAATAGCTCCTTGTGGTCGCCAGAGAACTGTACCCTCTGGAAGACGCTGTGCACCAAATTTCTAGTGGAGGGGCAATCCCTCGAGAGGGTGGGGCCTGAAGTGCGGGGACGATGATACACACTATCCCCCGTGCACTCGAAATCCTAGATTCTCTTACCCTAGGATGAGGAGGTCTCCCCATCTCATGGCTCACCCACAACGATGGATTTTCCCTTTCTCGTCACTGGCACAGAGTTCGGGAATCTTTTTTTCTTCCTTGAAGAAGGGTTTTGACCCTCCTGGATCTCTCTAATGACAGCGCTCATGTGCTGCCCATGATGCTCGTTGGGAGTGGTTTGAAGAGGCCGCTCCCCGCCTCTTTGGTTGGAGTTGTCCCCCTGGTGAGGGACGATTCTATTTTCAGGGATGGCCCCTCGGCTTTTCCCTCGCTCCCTTCCAGGGTGGTCGAGCTTTCCGCGGCCATCTCCACGGCCACCGCCCGAGTGGCCTGGCCTTTGCAGTTGTTGATTGTAGCACCCGGAACGCTAGGTAGCCACATCCCCCGTACTATAGTTCAATCCACATACGGAACGGACAATCTATACATGAACTAAGCCTATAGCGAACGGAAGATATTAAAAAAACGACACTCTAGTTAGGTGGGACTAACCCTCAATTAAATAACAATGCATCAAATTATAACAAAAGCATAATATCATCATTAGAGTTCAATCCATTATCCATATATATAAAATCTCAAAATTACCATAATTATGTCAAGACAATACATAAGTAATACGTACATGAAACGTGCTAGACTCAAAACCTAGGACTCGACTCAACTCCAATCCCACCTAGCACACACCCTGCAAAACTTGAAAAGTGAGGTGTCAGTCTATGAAAGACTAAGTGAGGGGTTTAGTAAATATAAGCGTACATACCATGCAAACCATAACCTCGGGTAAGGTTCCATAAGTAAAGCAATTTAAGTTCAATAATAACATAGATCTCGCCCGAGATTACAACTATCCAATTTAACAATTCAGTCAGTTTCAATCAATCTGTGGCCCGGAGTGAGGGCAATTCTCCAACCTTTCTCCGACAGTGTACAGTAATTAGATTATCAATTGATTAGGTGATTACTCAAGTAATTAAGGTGTAATAGCTATGGGCAGTTTCAGTATCCCTTTTTCCTCCGAGTGATAGTGGGATTGCAAGGCCCCACCACCCAATCAGTGTGAGCATAGGGAACATGAATCCCTATGCCCGAACTCCTTCCCCCACTAATCTCCTAGTGGGTCCATGGGTCATCCCAAAAATTGTGAGGATAGTGCAAGAGTTACCCGTCTGCCCATGCTTTCCCGGTTGGCTCAATACACTACCTTCGGGCCCACAGTGCAATATAGTACTCGCCAAAACCATCAATCAATACAGTTCGGTAAATCAGTTCAAAATCATTGAGGTTTTTGGAAAACTATAGATATATAGAAACATTTTGACCGAAAGATCACATAGGGCTGGAGGGGTCTATATATCTAGAAATTAAACCTCACCTTGATTCGACAAAAGAAGCAACGATACACCCTATGGAGCGTGCTCCTTGTCACCAAGAATGTGATCTGTGTAACAAGGACAAGTGTACGTGAAACACGACTCGTATGAACCATTTAAGATGAACGTCAAAATCATGAATTAATATGTGATGCAGTAACAATTAAGGAATGTCATAGTCATGTTCATATATCAAGCACAGATTCAAACAATCAACTTAAGCAAGTAAAGACCAAGAAGTGTCAAATAAGAGCATAATTATCCATAAACCAAGTATATAACTCATAAATCACATACGGGAGCCAAGGAAATAAAAGGAATGCAATATGAAGGGTTTTGGCAAAGTTTGGAAAAAACTGACAGTTTTTGGAAATGCGCATGCTCTAGGAAAACTGGAATATCTTGAATTATAGAAGTTGGAATTGAGTTTTGTTTGTTGGATATGAAACTAGACACATAGACCTCTCCAATGATATATGGCTCGTATTCTAGTTCAAAACGAGGAGAAAATGGCATAACCTCGAAATTAGCTAAATGCAGTTTTTCGGCGAAGTGGCGACACCAAATTAAAACGGTTATATCTCTCAAACCAGAAATGATAATGAGGTGATTACAATTGGAGATTACTCTACACTCAATTTAGTTTCTACAGTTTGATTTTCAGGTCAATCGGAGCATGTTTGAGGGGTACACGGCCGTTTACAAAATGAAATGAAAGCAGATACGAGCATTTGGAAAACGTCTGCCACGACAGTGGGTACCCACACGGGCGTGTGGGAATGCTCTGTCCAAAAAAAAAAAAAAAAAAGCAGGGGAAAAACAGGGGGTTCACGGGAATTGGCTCCCAAGCCATCCAACACCAAACCAAGGCAATTAAATCACTCCAAACCATCATATGTCATGCATATAACTCATATATACCAATTAAGCATCAAGTAGTCCATCCAAGCTTGCTCAAATCATCAAGAAATCACCATACAAACCCCATAAAATTTCATACCATCCAAATTCAATCTCATGCAAGAATTCATGCAAGTTTCCAACTTTAATGATCTTAAACATGCTTCTAACCATGATTAAACAAGAAACCACATCATAATCACAAAACCCTACTCAATCAAAGATTTATGAAATCATACAACTTCTCAATTCTACCTTGATATGGAAGAGAGAAAGGATGAAAGGATGATATGGTGATGATGCTTCCAAAGTATGTAATTTCCCTTGAAAATCACTTGAAATGAGATGAAATCCTTCCTTCTCTTCTCTTGGTGTTTGGAATGTGATTAAGTGTGTGTGAGTGTGTGAAATCTTGAATAAAATGTGATGAATGATGTAAGAGATGAAATGAATATGGTATAGTATAAAGTCTTCCACTAACCTTCATGATTCAACCTAATTTGCACTTAAGTCCTTCCAATAATTGAATTAATGCAAATAAGTTTCATAAATAAGTTTCATCTCATGACAAAATATCAATTAACTCCAATTCATGTTAATGCAATTAAGTCCACATATTCAAGAAATGGTCAAGTAAGGACACACATGAGCATTTAGTCATATTAGCAAATAATTCACGTAAATTCCATGTTAACGGTAATTTCGTATAGATGCAAGAAAAAATAATGCGTATAACGTTATAAAAGTTATAAATAAATGAATAAAATAATTAAAATAAACCCCCAACTCCTGAAGAACCGTACGTGGCGTGCTTACCTGAACTTCCAAAAAAATTGGGGCGTTACAACTCTCTCCCCCTTAGAATAATCTGGTCTCCAGATTCACTGATCGAAAGAAAATAACTTCGAGTGGAACCGTTTCATGTTATCCTTGGTCTCCCACGTAATCTCTTCGGTCTTGTTACTTCTCCATAACACCTTAACCATTGGAATACTCCGATTTCTCAATTCTTGAAATTTTCTGTCCAAAATTCTAACTGGTTTCTGAATAAACAAAAAATTCGGTTCCAACTCCACTTTATCAACAGGGAGAATTTCAGTTTCATCGGGATAATATTTTCTTAGTTGAGACACATGGAACACATTGTGAATTCCAGTAAGACTCGGCTGTAAGTCCAAACGATAAGCTACTTCCCCAATTCTCTTAAGAATTTCAAACGGACCTAAGTAATGAGGATTGAGCTTTCCTCCCTTTCTAATTCTGGCAAAGCCTTTCCGTGGAGACACTTTCAAGAATACCCGGTCCCCCACATCAAACTTAAGATCTCTCCGGCGAAGATCCGCATAACACTTCTGCCTATCCTGAGCAGCTTTCATCCGTTGTTGTATCAACTGGACCTTTTCAATCATAGCCCTCACGGTCTTAGAAGGTTTTTCTAGTTTCTCACCCTTCTTCACACTTTCCTGTTTCGTCCATTTCCACTCCTCCAAGTCAAAGAATAACGGAGAACGACATTTTCAACCATAAAGCAATTCATAGGGAGCCATACCAATCGAAGCTTGATAACTGTTGTTATACGCAAACTCAATCAACGGGAGTTACTCATGCCAAGAATTCTGAAAATCTAAGGCACAATCTCGGAGTAAGTCTTCTAAATACTT
The DNA here is from genome assembly GCA_037501455.1 of Lantana camara. NCBI lineage: Eukaryota > Viridiplantae > Streptophyta > Magnoliopsida > Lamiales > Verbenaceae > Lantana > Lantana camara. The sequence goes on from CM074864.1 coordinate 6,228,642, forward strand.
TGGGGATGAAATGCCGTACCAAACTGAAGTCTCTTACCCAAAATCCCTTACAATTCCTGCCACAACTTTGAAGTAAACCGAGGATCTCTATCTGAAACGATACTAATTGGACTCCCATGGAGGCGGACAATCTCCCGGTTATAAATCTCAGCCAATTTACGAATCTTGTAGGACATTCGGACCGGTAGAAAATACATAGACTTCGTTAACCAATTCAAAATCACCTAAATTCCATCAAATCCGTCTTGCACCTTCGGTAACCCAGATATAAAATCCATTGTCACCTGTTCCCACTTCCACTCGGGAATAGGTAACGGCTGTAGAAGTCCTCCAGGCTTTTGATGCTCAGCCTTTACCTTTTGACACGTTAAGCAATGCTTTACAAATTCGGTCACGTCCTTCTTCAACCAGTACCACCAATAATATTGTTTGAGGTCCTTGTACATTTTAGTCCCTCCAGGATGGATGGAATAAGCTGACTTGAGCTTCCTCGAGTAACACCCTTTTCAATTCTTCGGGTACTACCACTCGGTTCTTGAAACGAAAAAGACCGGTTTCATCGAACCCGAATGGACTTTCTGGATCATCTATGGCCTTAGGAACCAATCTCTACACTTCCGGATTATTACTTTGAGCCTCAAACATCTTATGTCTCAATTCCGGTTGTACGGAGATGTTAGAAACTCGGGCTTTCACTACAATAGGCTCTACTCCATTTCTTACTCTAACTTCCAAATTTGACACACCCGCCTTTCTACTCAATGCATCGGTGACCACATCAGCTTTTCCGGGATGGTATTTAATAACACAATCGTAATCCTCTAACCATCCATCCATCTCCGTTGTCTTATATTTAGATTCTTCTGAGTAAACAAATATTGGAGGCTCTTATGGTCGGTGAAAATTTCAAATGACACCCCGTACAAAAAATGTCTCCATTTCCCGAGCGCAAACACCACGAGGGCGAGTTCAAGATCATGGGTAGGGTAGTTCTCTTCATATTCCTTTAGCTTTCGGGAAGCATACACGATTACTTTTTCGTTTTGACTATTTTCGTTCTGAGTCAAAACACACCCCAAACCTTCCTTCAAAGCGTCTGTATAAACCGCATACCCTTCAGAGCCTTCCAGTAAAGTCAAAACCGGAGCTGAAACTAATTTCTCTTTCAAGAAGTTGAAACTCTTCTCACATTCTTCATCCCACACATACTTTACATCTTTCTTTGTCAACCGAGTTAAAGGAGCGACGATCTTTGAAAAATCTTGCACGAACCTCCTATAATATCCTGCCAATCCCAAAAAGCTTCTAACCTCGGAGGCGTTCTTTGGTTTCTCCCACTTCAATACGGCCTCAATCTTCGAAGGATCGACTTCTAGGCCATTTCCCGAAATGATATGCCCCAAGAAAGAAACTCGGTCGATCCAAAATTCACATTTTCTAAACTTTGCAAACAATTGATGCTCCTTTAATGTTTTCAACACAAGATAAAGATGCCTTGCATGTTCCTCGGTAGACTTAGAGAAAACCAAAATATCGTCAATGAATATCACCACAAACTTATCAAGGAAGGGTCGAAAAATTCTATGCATCATATCCATAAAAGCGACTGGGGCATTCGTTAATCCAAATGGCATAACCACGAACTCGTAATGACCATATCGAGTATTGAAGCTCGTTTTCGGAATATCCTCCGCTCTGATCCGTAATTGGTAATATCCTTGTCTTAAGTCAAGTTTCGAATAAACTTTGGAACCCTGGAGTATGTCAAACAACTCCTCGATATGTGGAAGAGGATATTTATTCTTGATTGTCATCCGATTCAGCTCCCTATAATCAATACACATCCTGAGAGTTCCATCTTTCTTCTTAACAAACAACACCGGTGCACCCCACGACGAGGAACTTGGTCTGATATATCCAACCTCTAACAAGGCATCAAGTTGAACCTTTAGCTTTTTCAATTCTTCCGGTGCCATCCAATATAGAGTCTTAGAATACGGTTCTGCATTCAGATATAAATCAATTACAATCTCGATCTCTCTATCCGGTGGCAAAGAATCCAACTTCTCGGGAAAAACCTCGGGAAACTCTTTTACCACTTCTGTTTCCTCTAACTTCATCTGATCTTTAGGTTGATTAAGGATATAGGCAATGAATCCCGTAGCCCCATCTCGAACCAATTTCTGAGCTTCCGAGAAAGATAATAGAGGTATTGTTTTAGAACTCCAACCCATAATAACTTCTGAACCCAACCGAACTCTCTTAGCTCGACAATCAACGGTATCATAATACTTGTAAAGCCAATCCATCCGCAAGATAGATCCGTAGCGAGTCATTGGCATCTCGATGAAATCCGTCAAGAAAACCCGACCCTCAATACTCACCGGTACCTCTCTAAAAACCCTGTCAGTTTTTATACTACCACCAAAAGGAGTACTAACCACGTAACATGCAGAAGAACAAGTAACACACAAAGGCAAAGTAATAGCAATATCACGCGAAAGAAAAGAATGAGTAGCTCCAGGATCAAATAAGGTGTGTATGTTTATGCCATGAATGCATATGGTACCTTCGACAACTGTGGTAGGATCTACTTCAGCATCTGGCTCCTCTCCTTCCAAGGCATAAGCACGCGGCCGAATAAGCGGTCTCTGACCCCCGGCAGGCTGGCCCCGATGATCTTAACAGGTGTCCACCATGTGCTCGGCACTCCCGCATATCAAGCATAAACCTAGACGCCTCCTGCAATTAACATAGTGATGAGTAGTTTTCCCGCAGAAGGTACATTTAGGTTTCTCCGGTCGTGGTGGCAAAGTGGGTGGCTAAGGAGCCTTCTGAACCCGCCCCGGTGGCCTGAACTTCTTTCCCGGACCCTTGGTAGGTGGTGGAACTGTATCATAAGCAATTGGCCTCTTACCGGTGTTATAACCCGATCTCGACCCGGAACCGGAACCCTGACCTGACCTGTAAATAGACCTCCGTGTATTGACTGAATCCTCTACCTTGAGAGCCTTTGAAGTGGCCTTTATCCAAGTGTTAGTGTTGACGACTTCAATTGCTGCTTGTATGTCCGGCCTCAATCCTTGCACAAATTGCTTGTCTTTATGGAAGTCGTCACTTGTAATGTTGGGTACATACCGGGACAACCTCTCAAACTCCGCAATATACTCCGCAATTGATCTTCCCCCTTGCTTGAGTTCAGTGAATTCTTTAAGTCTCCGAGTACGGGAAGATGGAGGAATGAATTTATTCTTGAACTCTCTTACAAACACCTCCCACGTGACGTCCTCTTCGAAGGCATCTAGGATAATTTTGGTGCTTTCCCACCAAAAGTAGGCCTCGTCCTGAATCAAAGTAAGAGTGCACCGAGCCTTCTCTCGAGACTCACATGGGATGATCTCCCACACTCTCTCAACTTCCTTGAGCCACTGCTCGGCTTGAATGTCATTCCCCTTGAAAAAACTCGGTGGATGTTGTTTCTAAAACTCCTGAAGTATAGCTGAACTTGGTGTTGGTTATGGTGGAGGAGCTGGTGGCACTGGAGGTAAAACATCCCTCAATCTCTGATCAATAAGTTGAACCATTGAATTTAAGAAGTCCTGCGGTTGAGCTTGAGGGGGTGGAGGTGGAGGAGAATGCTCTCTACGAGGTCTCCCACGAGGCATCCTGAAATTCAAACACTGTACATGCATGTTTGATTAACAAGTGTAAATGGGTGCAGTTAAAGCTCATAATACAAATAAATCACATAATCCAAGTAGTTCAAGTAATTCAAATAAGTTTAAATAATACCACTTAAAATGCAAGACTTTCAAATTATCAATTAATCTTATGCCGTACGACGTAGACCCACAAGACACGACACTAGAACCTCGGTTTTGCAATCGGGCTCTGATACCACCTTTGGATGTAGCACTCGGAAAGCTAGGTAGCCACATCCCCCGCACTATAGTTCAATCCACATACGGAACGGACAATCCATACATGAACTAAGCTTATAGCGAACGAAAGACAGTAAAAAAATGACACTCTAGCTAGGCGGGACTAACCCTCAATTAAATAACAATTCATCAAATTATAATGAAAGCATAATATCATCATTAGAGTTCAATCCATCATCCATATATATACAATCTCAAAATTACCATAATTATGTCAAGACAATACATAAGTAATACATAAGCATCAATAATGTACATGAAACGTGCTAGACTTAAAACCAAGGACTTGACTCAACTCCAATCCCGCCTAGCACACACCCAGCAAAACCTGAAAAGTGAGGTGTCAGTCTATGAAAGACTGAGTGAGGGGTTTAGTAAATATAAGCGCACATACCATGCAAGCCATAACCTCGGGTAAGGTTCCATAAGTAAAGCAATTTAAGTTCAATAATAACATAGATGTCGCCCGAGACTACAACTATCTAATTTAACAATTCAGTCAGTTTCAATCAATCTGTAGCCCGGCGAGCGAGGGAAATTCTCCAACCTTTCTCCGACAGTGCACAGTAATTAGATTATCAATTGATTAGGTGATCACTCTAGTAATTAAGGTGCAACAGCTATGGGCAATTTCAGTATCCCTTTTTCCTCCGAGTGATGGTGGGATTGCAAGGCCCCACCACCCAATCAGTGTGAGCATAGGGTATATTAATCCCTATGCCCGGAACTCCTTCCCCCACTAATCTCCTAGTGGGTTCAGGGGTCATCCCAAAAGTTGTGAGGATAGTGCAAGAGTTACCCGTCAGCCCATGCTTTCCCGGTTGGCTCAATACACTACCCTCGGGCCCACAGTGCAATATAGTACTCGCCAAAACCATCAATCAGTACAGTTCGGTAAATCAGTTGAAAATCATTGAGGTTTTCGGAAAACTATAGATATATAGATACATTTTGGCTGAAAGATCACATAAGGTTGTAGGGGTCAATATATCTAGAAATTAAACCTCACCTTGATTCGACAAAAGAAGCAAGGATACACCCTATGGAGCGTGTTCCTCGTCACCAAGAATGTGATCTGTGTAACAAGGACAAGTGTACGCGAAACACGACTCGTATGAACTATTTAAGACGAACGGTAAAATCATGAATTAATATGTAATGCAATAACAATTAAGGAGTGTTATAGTCATGTTCATATATCAAGCACGGATTCAAACAATCAACTTAAGCAAGTAAAGACCAAGGAGTGTCAAATAAGAGAATAATTATCCATAAACCAAGTATATAAATCATATAAGTCATATACGGGAGCCAAGGAAATGAAAGGAATGCAATATGAAGGGTTTTGGCAAAGTTTGGTAAAAACTGACAGTTTTCGAAAATGCGCATGCTGTAGGAAAACTGGAATATCTTGAGTTCTAGAAGTTGGTTGGATATGAAACTAGACACATAGACCTTTCCGATGATATATGGCTCGTATTCTAGTTCAAAGCGAGGAGAAAATGGCGTAACCTCGAAATTAGGTGAATGCAGTTTTTCGGCAAAGTGGCGACACCAAATTAAAACAGTTATATCTCTCAAACCATAAATGATAATGAGGTGATTCCAATTTGAGAATACTCTAGAGTTAATTTAGTTTCTACAGTTCGATTTTCAGGTCAATCGGAGCACGTTTGAGGGGTACACAGCCGTTTACAAAATGAACTGAAAGTAGATTCGGGCGTTTGAAAACAGTCTGTCACGACAGTGGGTACCCACACGGGCATGTGGGAAATGAACTGGGCAGCCACACGGGCTTGTGGGAATGCTCTGTCCGGAAAAAAAGCAGGGGAAAAATAGGGGGTTCACGGGAATTGGCTCCCAAGCCATACAACACCAAACCAAGGGAATTAAATCACTCCAAACCATCATATATCATGCATAAAACACATATATACCAATTAGGCATCAAGTAGTCCATCCAAGCTCGCAAATCATCAAGAAATCACCATACAAACCCCATAAAATTTCATGCCATCCAAATTCAATCTCATACAAGAATTCATGCAAGTTTCCAACTTTAATGATCTTAAACATGCTTCTAACCATGATTAAACAAGAAACCACATCATAATCACAAAACCCTACTCAATCAAAGATTTATGAAATCAAACAACTTCTCAATTCTACCTTGATATGGAAGAGAGAAAGGATGAAAGGATGATATGGTGATGATGCTTCCAAAGTATGCAATTTCCCTTGAAAATCACTTGAAATGAGATGAAATCCTTCCTTCTCTTCTCTTGGTGTTTGGAATGTGATTAAGTGTGTGTGAGTGTGTGAAATCTTGAATAAAATGTGATGAATGATGTAAGAGATGAAATGAATATGGTATAGTATAAAGTCTTCCACTAACCTTCATGATTTAACCTAATTTGCACTTAAGTCCTTCCGATAATTGAATTAATGCAAACAAGTTTCATCTCATGGAAAAAGATCAATTAACTCCAATTCATGTTAATGCAATTAAGTCCACACATTCAAGAAATGGTCAAGTAAGGACACACATGAGCATTTAGTCACATTAGCAAATAATTCACGTAAATTCCACGTTAACAGTAATTTCATATAGATGCAAGAAAATATTATGCGTATAACGTTATAAAAGTTATAAATAAATGAATAAAATAATTAAAATAAACCCCCAACTCCCGAAGAACCGTACGTGGCGTGCTTACCTGAAGTTCCAAAAAAATTGGGGTGTTATAGCTCTTCCCCCCCTTAGAATAATCTGATCCCCAGATTCACTGATCGAAAGAAAATAACTCGTGGTGGAACCATTTCATCTTATCCTCGGTCTCCCACGTAATCTCTTCGGTCTTTGCACTTCTCCATAACACCTTAACCATTGGAATACTCCGGTTTCTCAATTCTGAAAATTTTCTGTCCAAAATTCTAACTGGTTTCTGAATAAACGATAAATTCGGTTCCAACTCCACTTCCTCAATAGGGAGAATTTCAGTTTCATCGGGATAATATTTTCTTAGTTGAGACACATGGAACACATTGTGAATTCCGGTAAGACTTGGCGGTAAGTCCAAACCATAAGTTACTTCCCCAATTCTCTTAAGAATTTCAAACGGACCTAAGTAACGAGGATTGAGCTTTCCTCCCTTTCCAATTCTAGCAAAGCCTTTACGTGGAGACACTTTCAAGAATACCCGGTCCCCCACATCAAACTTAAGATCTCTCCGGCGAAGATCCGCATAACACTTCTGCCTATCCTGAGCAGCTTTCATCCGTTGTTGTATCAACTGGACCTTTTCAATCATAGCCCTCACGGCCTTAGAAGGTTTTTCTAGTTTCTCACCCTTCTTCACACCTTCCTGTTTCATCCATTTCCACTCCTCCAAGTCAAAGAATAATGGAGAACGACATTTTCGACAATAAAGCAATTCATAGGGAGCCATACCAATCGAAGCTTGATAACTGTTGCTATACGCAAACTCAATCAACGAGAGTTGCTCATGCCAAGAATTTTGAAAATCTAAGGCACAAGCTCGGAGCAAGTCTTCTAAATACCGTATTAATCTCTCGGACTGACCGTCTGTTTGGGGATGAAATGTCGTACTAAACTGAAGTCTCGTACCCAAAATCCTTTGCAATTCTTGCCACATCTTTGAAGTAAACCGAGGATCTCTATGCTCGAAGGAATGAGCACTCAAGCTTCACGAGGAATCCTAGTCTCCCCTGAGCGGGCGAGTGAGGCAAGCGATGACAAACATAATATGACCCTCGAGGCTACCCCTGAGCTTGTCCTCGAGGGCATTCCTCCACCATCATTCCCTTCATGACAATGCCTTTTGGCCCAAGTGTCCCCTTGGACCTGCGAGCCCCCAAAGTCCATACCAAATCTGAGCGCTGTTGGCCCTCGGTAACAACCCCAACAAGCTCTCTAACACATAGTACGCACCCGCGCACCTGCCACTGTTGCCTGACACCAACCTTTTCACAGGCTTTTGTAGGAGATCTCTTTCAAAGGCTCCTCATTACCCCATGTGTCTGGGGCAGCAAAAATGCAGGATCATTTGGTGCTAAATTACTAAAGGGCCCTGACCCTTACCTATAAATACTGAGAGTCCTCCATGCTCTGTAAGCAAGCTTCATACACTAAGCTCTGTTTTATCTTCATCTTCTTCTTCACTTGAAGACTGGCTTGAGCATCGAAGAGCCAAACTTGGAATCACCCCCCTTTCCCCTAGCTTGGCGTTCTAACCATTTTTAGTGTTTGTTCCTAGCAGGTTGAACCCATCTCCTCCGGTGACCCTCGCCTGTGCTTTTGATCTCTGTTTCTCCCACCTAAACAAATTCTAAAGTGTTGGAGTTTGCCATCTCGGATTAGACCCCATCAATGTATATCTCATAATCTGTTACTAAGCATACTTTCGACCTGGCTAAACGGATACTTTGACTTTTCATCTTTTAGCCGCATCTAGTATCTTTGACATTAAATGTCTTTTGACAGTTTGATACAAGAACTTAGAAGTTAGCACATTTTCATGCTCAGTTCGCTAGATCGTTGGTAGTCTTTTGGCTCGTAATATCTTATCGACCTCTCGACCTAGGATTTGGTCAATGGGGTCTCATTTGGCCCATTGGCCTTAGCCAATTGGCCCGCTTAGCTGCTATTGGTCGATCTGGAGGTTGTCTAGGCTAACTTTGGTTGTTTGGCTCATTTGCTTCAACTCGTCAACTTAACAACCTCTTGTATGGGTCGTTTCTAGGCCAGTATGTCTTTGTTAAGGAGTTTGACCTCAAAGGTTAAAGTCCACGTAGCACCCCTGGGACATGTCCAAGTGGCCCTTCATGGTTTGCCCATGGTGGACTTAGGGTCCACGTGATTCCCATTAGGACACGCTACATGGTCCAATTGAATTATGTTATGTTAATAAATGTTTATTTTTAATATTATATTAAAATAATAAATATATATAAAAAAATAAAATGAAAGAGATTATTTTAACATACATGTCAGCGCTAATAGGAGTATTTTGAAATATCCTATGTATCTTTCTCTTATTGAACAAAATATACTATTTAAGTCCAATATAATGAAATTTAATTTAAAAGTTTATACACTTACAAAATATTTAAAACAACTAACTTTAGATCAATATAATATAAAGTGTGAAAAAAATTTAATTACATTAATGTATTAATATCTTTATAGTTATCTTATTCACTTTACTCTCTTACAAATATGCATTTTTTGGTATCTCTATTCCTCTCTACTTTATACACTTACTGTTTTTTAGTAAATTCATCTTTTACATTTTCTATTTTTTTAAATATAATTTAATTTATGAGTTTTTTTTATAAAATGTATAATATTATATTAAAGTTTCACAAATACGTCTTCACATAAAATAAAATATTGTTCCTTATATCATCTTATACATTAATTTTTAGTAAATAAATACCATAAAAGATATGAATATAAGTTCAGTAAATATTTATATTATTAGTAAATAATAAATTTTATAGGAACTAATATTGATCTAAATTGTAAATTTTTATCAAAACATTTTGCAAAGTCTTTAGTTTAACCTATTTTATTTTTGAGATTTTTTTTTTGTCATCCGTACTTTGCCCATTTTCGTAGTTTACCATCTCGACCAACTTTCATTGCAAACTGCTATCTGAACTTCACGATTTATTGCATACCGCCATCTCAACTTTGCTATTTTCACAAATAACCTTCTCTGACGGGTTTTAAGCGGTTTCGGTGGTCCGAAAACAAATCACGTGAATTTTCGTTGCATTTTGCCATCCCAACTTTGCGATTTTCACAAACAACCTTCTCCAATGGACATTTAGATGTTTCGGTAACTTTATTAAGGACAAATTTGTCTTTCAAAATTATCCTCTTCACCTAAAACAATTAGGATTTTCCTATACAATTAGTCCCTTCCTCTTTTTCTTTCCTTTTATTATTATTTTTTTTTATCTAAGTCGGTCAATTTTTTTCCTAAAAAATACAATAATGATAAGGAACACTTTAATCGGAAAACCAAGGGTGAATTGACTTCTATAAGGGTGGTTGCTCCTCTTCGTTTATAAATAAATTTCGTGATATATATGTGTATGTGTGTGTATATATATGTATGTAAATATGTATGTGTGTGTCTGTGCCAATGGTAAAATTTCTATATTGGGAACATATCTCATTATCAATTATACTCTAATTTTCTTAATATAATAATAATCTTTCATACGTAATTAATATTAGTATAATTGAAAATTTATAATTAAAAATCCTAATTATTTTATGTAACACCCCGTTTTCTGGAAAGCTAGGTATGCGGGCCATGCGTGTGAGTTTTGAGATTTAAGATTTATTTAATTCCTTTTCGTTCTTCAATTTCGCTATTTAATTCTTTGATTTGAATACTTGCGAATTATATGATTTATTTGGTTTCATGCATGGGTTTGGGTGTGGGAATGGCTTGAAGCCATCCCCGTGAGCTTCCCCTATTTCTTCCTCTATTTTTTCGCCCAGAACCCTTCCAAACTGGCGTTTTGGTTCCCTGTTGTAACTTGAAATGGCCGTTTGAAGAGGCTCTGACCCCTTTTTGAGCGAAGCTGGAAACGGCCGTTCCGATCTCCAGTTCATTCTGGGAATGACTGTTCCCACATCTGTCTCTGGGACCCTAGAGCCTCGAAATGGTCGTTTGCGTTTCCAGTTTAAATTGGAAATGGCCGTTTCGATGGTGACTGTCCCGTTTTCGTGTTTCGTTCATTTCACGTGCTTTCTTTTCTGTGATCTTTCCTTGACTTTTTTAAGTGATTTGAATTACTTGCGTGATTAAATTACACGTACGCATGAGTGATTTCTTGGTTTCAAATTCCCGATATATATGCTTTATGCTTGTTTATTCAATACATGAACAGGACCATGCCATATCGTAACATTCTTATGATCTAATGCATATCGAATCATGCCATGACATGTTTCACCACTTCATGAACAATTGCCGTGCATCCTACTTGTTTTCATATTGAGTCGTATCTCACGAATACACATTGTCTCCCTTCTTGTACAGTTTATCTCCAGGCCGGAGACTTCCGGATCGAATAGGCACCCCGTATTGTTCTTGCTCCTTGTAGCGTCTTCCAGGTGAGGGTGTTTTCGTTCTAGTTACATATATAAACCCTAAAACCTGCATGAATAAGTTTTAGCCTAAAACCATACTTATATTTATATTATTTTCAAGTGTGTAATCGAGCAAACCTTTATTGAAATTAAACCTATTGTTATTGTTATTTACTGACCCCTCATGGTTTGGCAAGATATTATACTGCATATTGATTGTGGGCCCAGGGACTGGTGTATTGAGCGAGCCGGGGAGGTTTCAGGCCGACGGTGACCTCTTGCACAGTCCCACATTGTTGGGATGACCCTTGAATCCACTAGGAGGTTTGGTGCAGGAAGGAGTTCTGGGCATAGGAGTCATGCTCCTGATGCTCAACGAGATTGGATGACCAAGGGCTAGCTACCCTTACCATCACTCGGAGGGAAAAAGAGGTTGTACGGGAACGCCGGTTACCCTGGTTGGCCTATGGATTAGTGTATTGATTGCATTGATTGATTGCACTGGACTGTATTGATTGCATTGTCCTGTATTGATTGAATTGCATGCTAGCCTTCGAAACAGAAACCTAGTCATTGTATTTAGTCGCCGAGCCATTGATAGCTTGAATTTGTAAATAAATTGTAAAAGTGATAGTTGTAAAGCTTGAGCTTAGAGTAACTGATTTCTTGCCTTCACCGGGACTATTTTACCTAAAACTTTGCTCGGGATTTACAACTTGCATGTGCATGTTTCTATATATACGTATATCTCCTGCTCACTCAGTCTTCTAGAGACTGATCCCTCTTTCCCTCCCTTTCAGTTTCTTTTGCAGGTGCTTGGTTGCTAGGCGGGGTTAGAGTCAGTGGTGTTAGATCGAGTCTTTCAGTACACGTTCACTACACGCATGCATATTGTATACTTTATCATTTTATTAAATTCGGGGACAGGATTCTAGGGCTTTAGTTGAACCTGTTTTTATATTATTGCATTGTATTGATTTGGGACAGGTTAGGACATGTTTTATGCTTTAGTTGAACCCGTATTTACTTTTCCATTTGAGTTGCAAGTATTTGCTTGATATTGAATGAATGATTGTCTTGCTTCTGCATTCTTGCTCCTGTTGATTTGTTCCAGGGTTAGATTCCGCATAGCCAGGATAGTCTTTTCCTTGTCTTCCGCTCGCTGTGAGTTTGGTTTATGTATGGATTAGTCAATTTTATATGTGGATCAAACTCATAGTGCGGGGGATGTGGTGCTCTCGTCCCGGGTGCTACATTTTAAGTGAAGAGGATAATTCTAAAAAGACAAATTTGTCCTTAGTAAAGGCATGTGAAACTTACGTGAATTGTTTTCAAGTAACCTAAACCACTAAATTCTCATCGGAGAAGGTTGTTTGTAAAAATCGCAAAGTTGAGATGGTAAAATGCAACGAAAGTTTCACGTGAGTTGTTTTCAGGCACCGAAACCGCTGAAAATCCATTGGAGAAGATTGTTTGTGAAAAACGCAAAGTTCAGATGGCAGTTTTCAATAAAAGTTGACAAAGATGGTAAACTACAAAAATGGACGGCAAAAAAAAAAAAAAAAAAAAATTTCTCTTTTCTTTCACCCATTTGACTTCTTCGTGCTTCTATCGTATTAAGTATTTGAGTATTTGTGTGTGTGTGTATCTAATTATTTTTCACTGTACAATCTAATTTTTAATTTCATTACTTATCACAAGTTGAAATTTTAACAAAAATTATATATCAGAAATATCTGTCTATATATTTTTTAATAATGCTTTGACTTAAAATAATTATTTGAAATAACTTTTAATTTTATATTTCTTTTAAATAATTATCTCTTATATTTTTTTTTATTTCTCCCTTTTATTTTTATCTTGCATTTTTTTATTTATATTTTTAAAGAATATTATTTAATATTAATTTTAGTTTTTATCACTTATGTATGTAGTATAAATGGTAAAAAGAGTATACTTATATAAAAAAATTAAAGGAATATTTAATTGAGAAATATAAAAGAATAATTATAAAATTAAAATATATCTTGCTTTTATATGCACACACGTTGGATCTTTTGAGATTCTGACCTATAATTTTGATATATGAAATATTCTTTTGAATTAATAACAAATTTTTAAAATTTATTAAAATTTTGTCTATTATAATTTATCTAATCTCTTATTTAACTATTTAATTATGTATTTATTTTTACATTTTAAAATTTTATCTACTCTTTTGTGTTTCCTTTTTGTACTCGTCTCTACCCGTCAATCTTTTTCCACACTCTTTAATAGTTTCATATATTTTCTCCGTTTTTTTAACCAAAAAAAATATATTTTCTTTTTATTTTTAGTTGTACAATAAAACGATATCCCTTTTATTTATCAATAAATTTTAATTGTAAAAATATACATTTATGTGAAATGCAGTAAATATTTATTTTTAAATGTACAATATCTTATAATGTAACTTAGAATTGAAATATTAATTTTAGAAATAGTTCTTACCATGATGCTCTAAATAGTTTCTATAGGTTGGAGGACTTTTAATTGTAATGAGTTCTTTTTTTTTTTTCGATCAAATAATAATTTTTAAAAATTTTAAATATAATAGCATCTTATAATATAACTTATATTAATTAATTTTAAAAAGAGTTGACATTACTGTATATGTTGTCTAATAATGTAACTTATATTAATTAATTTTAAAAAGTGTCCTCATTACTGTACATGTTGTCTATAGATCGAAAGAGTCTTGATTCTAATTTATTAAAGTGTTCTATTTTTACTCAAATAAGTATTTCAAATTTTGAAATACAATAATATATATAATATGATTTACCAAATTACCCTCTAGTTTTATATTGTTGAAATTATTATAGTAAGTACATTTTGGCCGATCACAAAGTTTCAAGAAACCAAAAACTCAATTTGTACTTTTATAATGTAATAATAATAATAATAATAATAATAATAATAATAATAATAATAATAATAATAATAATAATAATAATAATAATAATAATAATAATAATATAATATAATATAATATAATATATAGATAAAGAATATAATTGTTATAATGGCTATATTTCTTTTTCAGCTACAATTTATTAATATAAATTATGATGGTGCAAGAACTAGAAACGTACTAAATAACCAACACTTTCAAGGTTTATTTAAAAATTGAAAGACCATCATAGGCGAGGTGCCTCAGGAACTGGGTTTCCTTCAAGTGTGGGTTCTTCCAACTAGGATAACACCAAGATAATCGTGCAGCAAAGAAGCTGAGAGTGATATGATGCGTGAGCTTGGAGAAGAAAAGTGGTGAAAATGCCCGGAGCTTTGGGGAAGATGAAGATCAGGGTAAAAATCCCAGTCTATGTGTGTAATGTCTATAGAGAAGATGACTTGGGAAAGAAGTAGTGAAAATCCCCCTATTTATACATTGAGGGCATGGGTATTTTAGTAATAGTGACCAAGTGGTCCCAATCCCACTGTTGCCCTAGACACGTCGTGGTCTGTGATGGTGTGAAAGTGACATCCCGAAAAGGTAGGGGAGTATCAGGTGGTGCGTGCACTACCTGGTGTCAGAGGTAGTTACAGAGCGGCAATAGCGCTAGGTGGCTCAAGATCTGCCGTGCAAGCGTACAGATGCCTGAGAGTCAGTGATGGCCTCACTCGAGCGTTGGTGACGCTCGGAGGGATGCTCGAGAGGGCTTCCTCTGGGAGACGATCCTCGAGGGTTAACTATTATGCGTGGGACAGTAAGAACCGTCGCGAAGTGTTTCTTGGAGGAAAGGGGGTAGGTCTTGGGAGACCATTCCCCCGGAGCCAGCGGGTTTTGAGTGGACAGATCTCCCGCTTGAAAAGTGGGCCGAGGCGCATGGGCTTGGATCAGCGATACTAATAAGCGATGGAGCGGGGTTATCTTGCGAACCCAGCAACGCGAGCGTCCAAGTTCTAGGGTCTTCAGGTGATGACACGTGTACGACTCTGATTCGAGCGTGATTTGGTCCCATCATTTTGCCCCCCAAATTCTGTAGTCGCGCTTGAGCGCACTGTAGAATTTTGAAGACTGAGCCTGGGATTTGAATATTCGAAGGTCAATCTTTTGGAGGGAAGTGACTCTCCGCCTTCTGTAGCGGATATCTTCTGACACAGCCATAAATGAAGTCCCATCGGCATTTAATGCGGAGTGGAGAAGTGGGCGCGTGTGCCGCTGAGTGGGCGCGTGTACTCCGGAATGCGTGAGGCGGTTATCAAAGGTGGGGAGTGGTTTTCAAAGCGGGAAATGATTACCATTTCGAATCCCAACCCTAAATAAATGCAAAAATCCCCTTATAAATATGGATTTGTAGAGCCTTTGAACCTTTTACACCTTCCGTCTTCGCAAGCAATACAACAGCAAAAACTTCTGCAACTTTCTTTGATTCTCAACAGTTTTCCAGCGAGTTCTCTTTCAAACTTAGGTAATTCTCCGCAATCTTTGATTCTAACCCTAGATTTAGGTCACAACTGAACATTATTTTTTGAGTGAGAATCATCCTTAGGGAGTTCATCGTACTCAAAATTCCCCCATCTTCTTTCAGACCTCTTTTGTAAAAGAAACTCCACCTTCCACAATAAGGTTCCGTAATGGCGGGGAATATTTTAGATGAAATGGCGAGGGAAATAGATGAAATGTCTGTGGGGAGTTCCTCCCCTCATGATAATAAACCAGTTGCCATTCCTGTGCAAGAGATCCATGATGACGCTACGGATGAGGAATTGGGGGCGGCCGTTCAGGGGATGAATGAACGCAACCCAGTCGGCGTGGACCAACTATTCGAGGAGATGGATTTATCCCTCCGGATGCAGCAGCAAGGGGAAAGGGTTTTCCCTGTGTTGAACAGTGCAGTTAGACCACAGGACCATCAAGTAACAGTGGCTATCGCGGGGCCTTAAGGAGGAGAAGGGCACTCCCGGCATTGAGTAGAAGATGAGCCCCCTCGTAAATATCGTCGAAAGGCGAAGGAACCCTTGACGCAAGTGAGGGTAAACAACCCCCATCAAACGGACAGATTCCCGGATAAGATAGAGAGAACCATGACGCTCACATAATTAGCAGAGCTGAAGTCCAAGGTTTATTAGGACAACGTTGTGCACAAAACACGCCTTCCAACGGACCGTGAGCGCGCCAACAATCCGCCTCCTGGGATGATGACTGTGTATAACATTGTCGTCCTTGCAGGGGATCTAAGGTTTCCAATCCCAACTCTGATTGTCGATATTCTAAGCTTCCTCAACCTCTGCCCTTCACAAATTCTGCCCAACGGGATTACCTTCCTGAACACTTTTGTAATTTTGATGAAGGCCACGGGCCACGAACCCTCGATTGACAACTTCAACAGTCTTATCCAAGTATCCCGGTCCCCACGTTCATCCCCGAGGGACGACTTCTACTACCTATAAGCCAAGTCAGGCTTCAAAATGATTGATTCTCCTTCCACGTCATATGGGGAAAATTGGAAGGAAAAATTTTACTTCGTGGGGGAACCTGGGGGTTCTTTAGGGTTCCCCGGGAGTGGGTGACACACGGTGAGGGGCCCCTTGTGAAGCAGAGGCATGGGGATAAATTGTTCGAGCAATGGGCAACGACTCTGGCCCTCGTGATGGAGAATGAGAAATGGTTGATCAAGGTCAAACCATTGATGCAGCATGAGGGGGTGTTGTTTCGCTATGGGCTCGTGAGTCCCCCCGAGATGGTCTCTCATCCTCCCGTCGGGATAATAAACATGGACGGTTAGACTCTAGGAACTAACTCTGCTAACTCTTAGGATAGGAATGCTAACTCTTTTGAAGGTGTTTGTTGTTCTTTGACAAGTGTTCTGAGCGTAAGATCTAATGCTCATTTACTTCCTTGTTTGCAGGCGTAGACGTACTTATGCCTAGCTCGAGTATAGACAGTGTGGCCGCAATGATGAGTGCTCGTAGGGCGGGCGGCCAGCAGCAGCAACAGCAACAACATCTAACACAACCCTCAAACTCCCCTCGAGGAGGCAGAGGTTCCCGGCGAGGGTCCGGGAGAGGAGATGGCTGTCGGGGGAGAGGCCCTGAGGTTTACATAGAAGACCTGACGTTGGATAACACTCAGGCTCCCATTATCCCGATCGCTCCTGAGGGTCCGACCCAACAGGGGTCTGATGGTTCCCGCGCTAACCGCTCGGGGACCCTGGCACAGTTGGTGGAGGAAGTACGGGCTCAGCGTCCGCGAAAGAGGAAGAGGATGCCAGACTCACTCTCCATTTCTGACAAAGGGAAAGAGGTTGTAGTGGGCCCGAGGGGCGAGGAAGGTGACACTTCGTCCTCAGAAGAAGAGGATTTCTGGAAATTTGAGCGCACCGGGGATGAGCATTACTGACGTTTGGTGGAGGAGGGCCCAATACTCCTGAAGAAAAGCCCCTTCACCCACAACCTGGTTACGGGGATTGTGCACAGACTCCAGTTCTCTAGGGATCACGAGAAATTAAACAAGCATGGGATCACTCGGGTTGTCGGGGATACATGCCACGCCCTCCTGACAGTGAGTGTTTACTTTCCATGGAACCATTTTCATTCTTTCCCTGTACTGAAAAGACTTAACCTATTTGATGTCTCTAGGAGGTGATTCCCCGGCTCAAAAACTTGGAGAGGCGAGCAGAGATCTACTCTGAGCATAAGGACAAGTATAAGAAGTTGTTATGCATCTCGGACCCAGGCCACCTGCAAGAGGACTATAAAAATGTCTCTGCAGAGCTCACCACGCTCACGCTCGAGAACGACAAGGTGAAAGCGAAGCTTAAAAACCGAGAGGATGTATGGCTAAAACTGGACGAGCGTCACAAAGAGCTGAAGGAGGGACACAACAAACTAAAGGCTGATAATGAGGAGCTGAGCAGGCACCTAACAGAGCGTAACCAAGAGTTTGAACTCGTGAGGAAGGAACTTGCTGATCTCCAGTGCCAGACTGTGGATTTGGAAACGAGGGTGGCCCGGGAGACTCTTCTTAAGTTTGTGCATTCCAAAGCCTTCACCTTCGCCATTGCCACCAACCTCCATACCTTCCCCAACATCGAGCGATTTTTCTGAAGGTCTGTGGGCTAACTGATCAAGTTAGGAGAGGTGCCCTCCAGTACTCGTAATGACCCTCGCCTCCGTATGGACCTTGATGAGAACTTAGAGCCACCCAACCAGGACAGGGATCCGAGCGAGGATTTGACGGAACCGGAGTACAACGACTTGGTTGTCATGCTCCAGAATGAGTTTATGGAGGCTAACCCCCCTGATCCTGAGCTTGTAATGGTTGATGATCGAGGCGAGAAGGACGCTCTGGGGGTAGAAGACTACGACGATGCTCAACCCTCAAGCTCAGAGGTCTTTCCTCCAGTGCCCTTAGCGACCACACCACCTGAGCCCGACATCTCCCACGTGCCAAACACCAATGCTGGAGATGGCCCTCAAGAAGCTTCCTGAAGCCAACCCTGAAGACTCTTCTTTTCTCCGTCGCCAATTCTGAATGTCCACTGTTTACCCCATTTATGTTATGAACATCTTTTGAAATTTCTGAACTTTTGTAACTAATTTCTGTATTTTTAGCAATGCATTTCTTTCTGACTTCTGCAATGATTATTCCTCTATCTTTTGCAATAGTAGCTTTCTTCCTTTCAAATGTGTTGAGTTTTGAACGTTGTCTGTTTAGCCTCTTCATGATGTATGAATGTTTGCAGTATGCGAATGTGTAGGCACGAGGGCATTTTATACGAGGGTACTCTGGGCATATCCAATCAATAAGGCTCGAAATTGAACTTAGGGACCCAACAAGGATTTTGCTAAGTATTGGCCTTTTTAAAGGTGTGACGTGTATTTTTGCCTCGCGCGTTCCAGTAACTTTAAGATGAACTTAGAAATCAACAGTAGGATTTTCTAAGTGTTTAAACATTGGCGGGTGTAGCCGTAGTGTGAATTTTATACTTAGGCGTCTATGAGAGAATTAGCCTAATGTTTGCTATCAACGAGCGTACGCATTCCATAGAAGATGAGGGTCTCTGGGGGGTTTACAAGCACGAACTGGGGCGGTCAGCACCCAATTGGTGTAACTAAGCATATATCGTCCCCCATTTCTGACTTGCTCATTTCGAGGATTTGGGCGCTTACGAGTGTCAAGTTATTCAGTGTGGAAGGTCCCCAATGCATTGATAGCTATGATCTAGCGAAGGGTCCACACTTCGGGGGGTCCGGTCCAAGCGATCATCAAGCCGTTCGACGTGGAGCACACTCGACACGGAATGGGCATTGATGGAATTGATAGGGCAAAACCATTGATTAAATCAAGTAAATGACAACGAATAACTGGAAAGTACTTACTGATATATTTTTTGTATTTCTGTCAAAAAGAAGATACATGGTGCTCCAATCAGGAGATTACAAATGTCGTAACTACATGTAGAACCGTCTAAGGTTACATGCATTCCATGGTCGAGAGAGACGCTCGCCTTGCAAAGTCTCTAGCAGATAGGTATTGTTCGCTCGTATCTGAATAACTTTGAAGGGGCCTTCCCAATTAGGGTCTAACTTAGCCACGTGCTTGGACACTTCAACTTTCTTGAGGACCAAATCCCCTAGCTGGAAGGTCCTTTCTCTGACGCGCTTGTTGTACTGACGGGCCACGGTGGATTTGTACTTATGTATACGAGCCCAAGCAGTGTTTCTTCTCTCATCTAGCACATCCAACTCGAACGCCCTGTTATCCTCGTTGGTTGCAGGCTCAAAATAGGCAACGCGTGCGGATTCTTGAGTAATTTCCGTAGGTATCATAGTTTCGGAGCCATATACGAGGGAGTAAGGGGTTTCTGCTGTTGCCGCTCGGGGGGTAGTACGGTACGCCCAGAGGGCTCCTTGGAGTTCTTCTGCCCATTCACCCTTCTTACTCTCGAGCATCGTTTTGAGATGCTAGAGTATGGTGCGGTTGGTTACCTCAGCATGATCATTGGCCTAAGGATGGCTTATGGAAGTGAAGCGTTGCTCGATCCCTAGTTCATAGCACCAATCTCTTGTGTCAGCAGCGATGAATTGGGAGTCGTTATCCGAGATGAGTACCCTTGGGATACCATATCTGCAGATGATGTTCTTCCAAATTAAGTCTCTCACAACTTTAAACGTTATTTTTGCGACGGCTTCAGCTTCAGCCCATTTGGTGAAGTAATCCACAGCGAGGATCACAAACTTCTTTTGTCCGACCGCCATTGGCAGGGGTCCTACTATATCGATGCCCCACTGGGCAAAGGGCCACGAAACATCAATAGGGATCATTTGAGCAGCTGGCAGTTGAGGGGTGTTGGAATGAAATTGACATTTAGGACACTTCTTAGAGTAACAGATGGCATCCTGCAACACCGAGGGCCAATAAAATCCACTCCTTATCACCTTTTTAGCTAGAATTCGACCGCCGGAATGGTTCCCACAACTTCCACTATGCACATGTTCTAATACTTCCTTGGCTTGCGAGGGTCTTAGGTACCTTAATGGTGGACCTTGAAAAGACCGCTTGAAGAGTCGGCCCTCGTTGTCAAGCGAGAAGCGAGGGGCTTTACTTCTGATTTTTTATGCCTCCACTTTGTCGCTCGGGCAGGTTCCATCTCTTAGGAATCTGATGACATCATCGAGCCAACACGGCTCGGAGGGATCGATCATGTTCACTCCGCCCGAAGGTTCCGCCTCGCGGATGAGTGGCTCCTCCGTCCTAAGAAATGTGATAGAACGCTCGCAAGAGTCTTCTAGAGCAAATGCAAATTTTGAGAGGGTATCCGCCCACTCGTTTTCGGCTCACGGGACCTGCAGTAAGTGGAATTCCTTAAATTTAGATATAATCTCCTTGGCCTTGGCTAGGTACTGCACCATAGTGGCTTCTCGAGCCTCATATGTGCCATCAATTTGACTTGCTATCAGCTGGGAGTCAACATATGCATGTTGGAAAACACGAATCAGAAAGTAGCGGAATTTAAAATTTTTTTCCAACAAAAGGATCTTGAACTCGCAATCATGTAACCAAATTCGTAGAAATAGAAAACTTACTTTTCTTTTATTCTTTCTTGAAGCATTTCAAGCCACCCAAGAACGCTCTTCTCGCGGCTTGATCCCCTCTCCTTGGTAAAGCTCGAATCTTCAAACTTCTAACTTGAAGTCTCTAGATAAAGTCCACCAACTTGATCACAATCTAACTAGTAAGGATGCTAGTTCTCTAGTTAGTGTTTAGGCTTAACCTAGGGTTTTATTTTATCTTGGAGAAAGGAAGGTGTTCAACACATGAACCAAGAATTGTCAATTGCCTCCTAGAGGAGCTCGAGCTCCCCTATTTATAAGAGGGGGAGTGCCGAAATTCCTAGTCCTTAATGGGCTAGGATTTTGGTTTCTCTCTCTCCTATTACTTGATCATCAAGTAATTTTGACTTTGACTTTGAATTCTAATTCAAATCAACTTTCAAGAGAGCTAAAATATCCAAACTATTTTTGGATAATTTTATACTTTATTTAAAATAAATAACTTATTTTATCTAATTAATTAATTCATAATTAATTAACTAGATTATTTTTCTCCAAAATAAGACTTTCTTTTTAATTCAAAATTAAACCAAAGTCTATTAAATAATTAACACATTTAATTATTTAATATATATATATATACAATATATATATACACACACGTGTGGGACACATGTCACAAGGACACGTGTCACTCACGTGAGCCACACGTGTGGTTTCACACGTGTGGAACCCTCTAGGTCCGATTAACTCGTTTAATCATTTTTAAGCCTTAACTCATGTAACCAAGTTTTTGTGTGTGACCCTCTAGGTTCTCAATTCAATTAGCAGTGACCCTAATTAATTAATTCACTAATTAATTAATCAGTCCACAGATTAAACGACCATAGTCTAGCAACAGGTGTTTAACCCCTAGCTGAATTGGAATTTTCGGATTCGACAGAACCTTTAAGTCATTGATTCATGTGAGATACAATCCTCCTACTTACTATCTCTCAACCAAGATCTAGGGCAATGGAATAATCAGAACCCTAATAATCCGGTCTTAAAACTAAGTGCATTTCATATCCATTTGATCTCAATCCAAGAAACCCTTTTCTTGATGTCTTGATCTACTGCCTTGGCCAAGGACTCCATATGGCATATGAATGACTTACACAATAAGAGATCACCTTGCAAATGTAAGTGTAGGTCCTTTCTTGATTCTCATTCACTTTCATGAATCACTTGTGCAACCCCAGCATAAGCCTTGAATCAGTTGTCTAAGGCGACACCCTTTAAAGCTTATACCTAAGACTACAGAGTTAACTCATAAAGTGACAAGGAACCTCAAGTCTAAGGATCAATTAATCACATCAATGACTCGTGAGATATTTCCTAATCTGGAAGTTTCCATTTCCTGAAATAGAAACTTCCTTTCCCATTTAGGAATCTTCTCACACGGGGCACCTCAGTGAACTTACTTATTAAAGTAAGCACCCTCATGTATCACGCACATATCAACTATACACTTTGCACCTCCATGAAACAAGGTGGTCCTTCTTAAGGGCGTGATCCCACAAGCAAGCCTTAGAGGAGTTAGGTTGACACTCCCACTGTCTGTAGGACTCATCGGCTTGGAGTATTTTACTAATCATGACTTATGTGATATAGGGCTCGTTTCATGAACCATTTCACCTAAATGGTAGAGTCCTAAAGTCATCAGGATTAGGGGAGTTCTCATACATGCACAGCTAAAGTAAACGCATACCAAACAAGAGCATATAAAGAAGTCTTGCCTCAATTCGTTATATCATTCAAAGATTGTCTGTGATTACAATAAGGAAAAGCACAAAGCGGATATACAATCGGCTTTCTAGGGCATTATTCCTAACAATGCAGTGACCTGAGAGGCCCCATTCTGAAGGGCGATCCTGAGCCCTTGGATGAGGGCCCCATACTCTGCTTGGTTGTTGGTGACCTGGAACGCTAGTTTGATTGCATAATCAACTTTGGTCCCCGTGAGGATCTCTAAGAGTCAACCCGGCTCCTCCCCCTTGTGAGGTCAAGGAGATATCTGTATGCAAAAGCCATAACCCGTCTTCTACCGAGGATCCCATATCCAGGGCAAATCGCTCTACTAGCAGGTCTGCCACTGTCTGAGCCTGTATCGCTGTGCGTGGCTCGAAGGTGATGTCAAATTGGCTAAGTTCAATTGACCATTTGATTAGCCTCCCTGAGACGTCCGGTTTCGAGAGCACATGTTTGAGAGGTTGGTCTATAAGCACCGTGATGGAGTGAGCTTGGAAATATGGCCTCAACCTTCTGGAAGCGTTAACGAGTGCAAAGGTAAATTTCTCTATCTCTATATATCTCTTCTCCGCCCCCTACAAGGTTTTGCTTAAGTAGTAAATAGGCAGGTGCTTACGTTCTCGCACGGTGACGAGAACCGCACTTGTAGCTTCTAAGGAAACTGAGAGATATACATGCAGCCTCTCCCCTGGGACCGGCTTTATCAGCAAAGGTACGCACAAGAGGTATCGTTTCATATCCTACAACGCTTTCTCACATTCCTCACTCCAAGCAAAGTTACGAGCGTTGCGTAGGATTTTGAAGAAGGGCAGGTTCCTGTCCGTCGAATGGGATAAAAACCTATTCAAAGATATGATCTTACCCACCAATACTTGGACCTCTCTGACATTCCGAGGGGAGGGTATGTCCAAAATTGCTTTAATTTTCTCCGGGTTAGCCTCAATACTCCTTTGACTAACCACGTACCCCAGGAACTTTTCTCCCCGAATGCCAAATGTACACTTAGAGGGGTTTAATTTCATATCATATTGACGCAGGATGTTGAATGCCCGCTTGAGATCCTCCAGATGGGAGCGTTGGCGCTCACTCTTGACAATCATGTCATCCACGTACACTTCCATTGACTTTCCGATTTCACGCTCAAACATTCTGTTGACGAGGCGCTGATATGTTGCTCCTGCATTTTTTAGTCCGAATGGCATAACCTTGAAACAGTAGACGCCCACATGGACCAAAAAAGAAGTTTTTGGATGATCCTCGAGCGCCATGAAGATCTGATAATACCCCTGGAAGGCATCCATCATACTCATGAGTTCACAACCAGCCGTCAAATCTGTAACATCCCTCTCGTTCGATTTATAAGGTACGCCACGTTCCAACCTTTTAATGTGTTTAATTATGTGATTTTATATTTTTCGTGGCCCTATTTTGAACTCTTTTAGAGTTTAGGGGCCCCTTTGTAATTTTCTCTTTTTAGGGGTCTTTTGGTCATTTCTCGTTCGATCGAGTTTTCGACCTTTTTGACCCCTTCAACGCGTTCGGGGCAGCGAGACGAGTCCGTAGACTCTGAGTTTGCCCAATTCTGGCTTCGTTAGCCCGTTCTTCCGACCGTTTTTGCGCACGAGGACCCGAGATATATACCCCGAATCCTCGTAATTCGTGCCAAAAAGATCAGACCTCAGCCTTCATCGTCTTATCCCGCGATCGATACTATTCACATACAGTGAAGGTGTGATTTCACACACATGCCGTTCTCCCTCGTTTCTCGACGGAATTCGACGAATCAATAGTCGAAATTTATCTATTCGACGAGCCCATCACAACCCTACCAAGATCGTGGCCAACCAAAGACCGACGGCGGCGCAATGGCGGCCTGAAGGTGGCGGGTGGCGCCACCATTTCACCGGCGGCGTTCCGGCCGCTTTCGCCGGCCAATCTCTACCCTACACTACGTTTTTTACCCTTCCCTTTCCATTTCCGACCTCAGATCGAGCAACCAGGGGGTGTAGATGGCGGAATCGGCGGTGGCGTGGCGGCAACCCTTCGGCGGTGGCGCGGCGGCAACCCTTCGGCCGCGGCGTAGGGCCCTTTTCCGGTCGGTTTTGGTGGTGGAGCCTTTACAAAAGTTGCTTAGAACGACGGAAACTAGCGGATGGCATTGGCCCCGACTCGAGAACCGGCCGGCGGCGGCGTACCGGTGGCGAACCAGGACTGGACCGGTGGTCAGGTTTTCCGATGATTTTTTCGGGGTTTGGCTATGGGGCTTTCGTAGGGCTCGTTATGGGCTTTCCAACGGTATGTCCGGATTTTATTTTCGTTCCAACGGTATGATTTGGCAAGAATGGAATTAGTATGCCTTGGATGATTTAATTTGAAACTTTGTAATGTAGGTTTAATTGTTTAATTTAAAATAATCCTATTATGCGATATATGAATTGTATGAAGCTTATATGATTAAATCAGAAACTTTTGTACGTAAGAAATAAGTTATTCGTACGAATATGAATTGGTTATTTGATATATGAATTTATATGAAATAATGTGAGCTATGCTTATGCGATTGCATTTCTTAAGTGCTTGAGCATGTGCCGTACGTCTTTATTTGGTTGTCTGAGTCTGAGTCTGAGTTCTGTACTGTATTTGGTGTGTTCAGTTGGTACAGGTGCACCCGGGGTGGTGACAAGTGAGTCTTGCAGGTTCCGGGGTGGACCATTTGCTGTGTCTTCGGCTGTGTTTAGTGCCAGGTGAGGTTAGGATATAGTTACACCATATTGCAACGTGCTCGTTTTCGAATGCATGCGGTTTATAACCCTGATGTATATGTAGATATGTGCGAAGTACGTATTTTGCTGGTTTTGGTCATATGATTTGATTTGAAAATACGAAACGCTATGTATGAGCCTATGTATGCTTTGTTTCAGTTCTGTTATGATTCCGAGGTCAGTGTGTGTGATATGTACGTGTGATATGATAAGCACGATATGCATGAGATATGTCTGTCTGTTTGTGTGTGGCAAGTTAAGTTTCCGATATATGTCTATTTATCTGTGTGATGGGCCCCGAAGATTGTGGGTAAGGGAGACCCGGGACGACCATGGGGTCACCGGTTACGACCCCTGTGCACTTCTCCACCAACGGGAGACTTAGTTCTCCTATGCCGACGAAGTGCATTTTGGCATGGCCGTCGAAGGAACCGGGCGGGATCCTCCGGTTCACATGTTTCGTTCTGTGGTGGGTTGAGAGGGGCACCTCTCTTCCCCAATGGTGTGCAGGTGGGATTGTTTTATGAGTTTTGTTCTGATATGAGTAAGTGTGTTCTGTCTGTCCGTCTGTCATAAGTTCGTGAAACGGGGGTAGATTATTAAATTAAGATAAAAACGGATATACTTTTAAACTAATAAGATATGCTCTGATATGTGTGTTAAGTCTGCATGAATCTGAACTTATGTTTTAAGAACGTTTGAGTTAAGATTTGTTTGTTTGGTTTTAAGCCCCTATAAGTATACTATCACGGGAAAATATTTTGGCGTGCAAAAACTAACCCCTGGGTTCACGAATATTGCTTCTACTTTGTGCTGTGCTCTATATATATGTATAGCGTGCATGTGTTAACCCCTCGCTCAGTCTTTGGACTGACCCCTCCCCGTTTATGTTTCTAGTGTGCAGGTTTTGGTTTGGGTTCGCGTTGGAGTTCGTGCTAGGCGGCTGTGTGTCATTTCTGTCATGTTTGTGTCTGTTCGTTTAGTTTGTTAAGCAATTTATTTTGAAATATGTCTGTAAATCTTGTATAAGATGTGTTTCGTGCAGGTTGCATTTATGATTTAAATGTTTAGAATTCGGGATAGGTTAGGACAGGTACTTGGATTAGTCGAACCCGTTTGATTATATGTTTGATCGGGGCAGGTTTCTAGGGCCAGTTGAACCCGTTTTGTTGTATAGTTATCGGGACAGGCTAGGACAGGTTGCCTTGTTTAGTTGAACCCGTTTAGGTTGATGTTGTTTCACTTTCTGGATATATGAATTTATGATTGCTGATTTAAGTTTTTGAAAGTTGCCATTTTGTATTGCTTCCGCTGTCATGTTTTGCATTCTTTCACTTGTACATGGTTAGATACCGCCTAGCCAGTGGGTGCGTTTTTCGTCTGTCACCCGTTCGCTGTGACTTAGTACGTGTACGGACTCTCCATTTCGTACATGTGTCGGGTCATAGTGCGGGGGTGTGATGCCCCACCGCTTGGGGTGTTACATCTTGAGTGGTATCAGAGCTACCAGGTTCAGAACCGGTGCTCTGGAGTCGTGTCGTGTCGGTCTGGGTCGTACGGCATAGGAATATGTGTGCATTGCATCCGTTTGGCATGAAATTTTGCTTCCTCAATATGAATTGTACCGAGTTATGTGATTCTGTGCATACTATGACTATAATTGTTGCACTTATGCGACTTAAGTGCTGCATTTCATTTGCACATCTAACTCTCATGCACCGACTTTAGTGTTTTACTTACAGGGCTACTTCAGTAACAACTTAAATAACTTCTATGATATCATTGGAAATTTATGGTCAATATTTCAAACACCCTGGTGAACGGTACACTAAGCATCATGGCACGAGCATACATGCATTCTTTAGTTTGACCACTTCCTGTTATTATGTGATATAGTTGTCAATTATGCTACGTGTTAATTGTTGTGATTTCTGACTCTGACTATGTGCTTGAGTGAGAGAGATTTGATTCTCTCTATTTATGTGCTAGGGGGATGTTAATTCTTCCTACTTGTGTGTTAGAGAGATGCTGGATTCTCTCTATATTACGTGACAGAAAGATCCTGGATTCTTTCTGAGTTTTGTGCACGAGAGATGCTGGAATCTCTTGTTCTTAGGTATTCGAGGGATGCTGGACTTCCATGGATTTAGGGGTTTGAGAAATACCGGATTTTCTCAAACTAGATTGTCTGAGAGATGTGGAATTAATCAGACTTAGGTTGAGAGACGGGGTTCTCTCGATGCTGTGTTTGAGAGACGGGGTTCTCTCAATTGTGTGCCTGAGAGACGGGGTTCTCTCTTTTGTGTGTTGAGAAACGGGGTTTTCTCTTTTGTGTGCCGAGGGACGGGGTTCCTTCGCTTGTGTATCGAGAGATGGGATTCTCTCTCTTGTTTGTTGCGGTTACGTTACTTCTGGCCAGACGGCAGTTTGCGAGCAACGAGGACGTGACCGTATCAAGCTTCGGGTGCAGTGGCCTAGTGGTGATCAAATGAGCTGGAAGTGACCAACGGTCAAGTGCTCAGTGGGACCTCTATGACAACGAGTCAATATGAAGGGAGTTGATGCCAACTAAGGGAGAAGTGTCATGCAGAGATTGCAGTTCGCTTAGATCAGAGTTGCGCAGCGGAAGCTTGAAGTGGAATTCATTTCAGCGCCGTTAAAGATCTGACCTTAGGACCTGAGGATAGGTCCTTTTGAAGGAGGGGAGTTTGTAACATCCCGCTCGTCCAATTTATAAGGTACGCCACGTTCCAACCTTTTAATGTGTTTAATTATGTGATTTTATATTTTTCGTGGCCCTATTTTGAACTCTTTTAGAGTTTAGGGGCCCCTTTGTAATTTTCTCTTTTTAGGGGTCTTTTGGTCATTTCTCGTTCGATCGAGTTTTCGACCTTTTTGACCCCTTCAACGCGTTTGGGGCAGCGAGACGAGTCCGTAGACTCTGAGTTTGCCCAATTCTGACTTCGTTAGCCCGTTCTTCTGATCGTTTTTGCGCACGAGGACCCGAGATATATACCCAGAATCCTCGTAATTCGTGCCAAAAAAATCAGACCTCAGCCTTCATCGTCTTCTCCCGCAATCGAAACTATTCACACACAGTGAAGGTGTGATTTCACATAAATGCCGTTCTCCCTCGTTTCTCGACGGAATTCGACGAAACAATAGTCGAAATTTATCTATTCGACGAGCCCGTCACAACCGTACCAAGATCGTGGCCAACCGAAGACCGATGGCGGCACAATGGCGGCCTGAAGGTGGCGGGTGGCGCCACCATTTCGCCGGCGGCATTCGCCGGCCAATCTCTACCCTACCCTATGTTTTTGACACTTCCCGTTCCATTTCCGACCTCAGATCGAGCAACTGGGGGCTGTAGTGGCGGAATCGGTGGTGGCGCGGCGGCAACCCTTCGGCGGCGGCGTAGGGCTCTTTTTCGGCCGGTTTTGGTGGTGGAGCCTTTACAAAAGTTGATTAGAACGACGGAAACTAGCGGATGGCGTTGGCCCAGACTCGAGAACTGGCCGGCGGCGGCGAACCGGTGGCGAACCGGGGCTGGACCGGTGGTCCGGTTTTCCGATGATTTTTCCGGGGTTTGGCTATGGGGCTTTGGTAGGGCTCGTTATGGGCTTTCCAACGGTATGTCCGGATTTTATTTTCGTTCAGCGGTTTGTATTTAATTTCAGTTTTCGTATTAGGATTTCAGTTCGGTTTTTCGTCAACGAACTCCGGCGTGTTGGTTATTTTCTGAAATTCGTTGAGGGCTTTTGTCAAGCAGGCCGAGGCGTACGTTTCTGTCCTTCCGGGGAAATTTCCGACCACCGGAGTTAGTGGTCCGGCGGCTGTGCGTGGCGGTCCGGTGGGTTTCGAAGGCGGCGTTCCGACGCCCTTCGTACAGCGAGTTCCTTTCGTCGTGGTGAGTCCAACGCCACTTTCCGTTCGTCAATCGGATGTCCGGTTGATTTGTTGTGATTTATTTTGTATAACTTGAATATTTGAAATTAATTGTTTTAATTGCTAATTGCTTGATTTGTCGATCGAATTGTATTTCAATGTGTACGAAATTATGTATTAAATGAATTATGGATTATATTGATGCTTTGAAATGCCATTTGAATTCCGATATATCGAATTGAGCTATTTGCCTATGTTGAAAGGGGGTGTATGTGTAATTTCGCTAAACATATAAATTGTATGACTTCAATTAATTAATCCTTGTCGATTGGTAAACAAATATGCTAATTATGATTTCGATTAAGAGAAATTATTACGCCTAAGCTTGAAGCTTTTAATTAGTGTAATCACTTAAATTGAATTGGAACTTATTATATGATATAAGAATTTGTTATGTAATTTATGATTTGGCAAGAATGGAATTAGTATGTCTTGTATGATTTAATTTGAAACTTTGTAATGTAGGTTTAATTGTTTAATTTAAAATAATCCTATTATGCGATATATGAATTGTATGAAGCTTATATGATTAAATCAGAAACTTTTGTATGTAAGAAATAAGTTATTTGTACGAATATGAATTGGTTATTTGATATATGAATTTATATGAAATAATGTGAGCTCTGCTTATGCGATTGCATTTCTTAAGTGCTTGAGCATGTGCCGTGCGTCTTTATTTGGTTGTCTGAGTCTGAGTCTGAGTCTGAGTCTGAGTTCTGTACTGTATTTGGTGTGTTCAGTTGGTACAGGTGCACCCGGGGTGGTGACAAGTGAGTCGCGCAGGTTCCGGGGTGGACCATTTGCTGTGTCTTCGGCTGTGTTTAGTTCCAGGTGAGGTTAGGATATAGTTATACCCTATTGCAACGTGTTCGTTTTCGAATGCATGCGGTTTATAAGCCTTATGTATATGTAGATATGTGCGAAGTACGTATTTTGCTGGTTTTGGTCATATGATTTGATTTGAAAATACGAAACGCTATGTATGAGCCTATGTATGCTTTGTTTCAGTTCTGTTATGATTCCGAGGTCAGTGTGTGTGATATATACGTGTGATATGATAAGCACGATATGCATGAGATATGTCTGTCTGTTTGTGTGTGGCAAGTTAAGTTTCCGATATATGTCTGTTTATCTGTGTGATGGGCCCCGAAGATTGTGGGTAAGGGAGACCCGGGACGACCATGGGGTCACCGGTTACGACCCCTATGCACTTCTCCACCAACGGGAGACTTAGTTCTCCTATGCCGACGAAGCGCATTTTCGCATGGCCGTCGAAGGAACCGGGCGGGATCCTCCGGTTTACATGTTTCGTTCTGTGGTGGGTTGAGAGGGGCACCTCTCTTCCCCAATGGTGTGCAGGTGGGATTGTTTTATGAGTTTTGTTCTGATATGAGTAAGCGTGTTCTGTCTGTCCGTCTTTCATAAGTTCGTGAAACGGGGGTAGATTCTTAAATTAAGATAAAAATGGATATACTTTTAAACTAATAAGATATGCTCTGATATGTGTGTTAAGTCTGCATGAATCTGAACTTATGTTTTAAGAACGTTTGAGTTAAGATTTGTTTGTTGGGTTTTAAGCCCCTATAAGTATACTATCACGGGGAAAATATTTTGGCGTGCAAAAACTAACCCCTGGGTTCACGAATATTGCTTCTACTTTGTGCTGTGCTCTATATATATGTATAGCGTGCGTGTGTTAACCCCTCGCTCAGTCTTTGGACTGACCCCTTCCCGTTTATGTTTCTAGTGTGCAGGTTTTGGTTTGGGTTCGCGTTGGAGTTCGTGCTACTCGGCAGTGTGTCATGTCTGTCATGTTTGTGTCTGTTCGTTTAGTTTGTTAAGCAATTTGTTTTGAAATATATCTGTAAATCTTGTATAAGATGTGTTTCGTGCAGGTAGCATTTATGATTTAAATGTTTAGAATTCGGGACAGGTTAGGACAGGTACTTGGATTAGTCGAACCCGTTTGATTATATGTTTGATCCTGACAGGTTTCTAGGGCCAGTTGAACCCGTTTTGTTGTATAGTTATTCGGGACAGGTTAGGACAGGTTGCCTTGTTTAGTTGAACCCGTTTAGGTTGATGTTGTTTCACTTTCTGGATATATGAATTTATGATTGCTGATTTAAGTTTTTGAAAGTTGCCATTTTGTATTGCTTCCGCTGTCATGTTTTGCATTCTTTCACTTGTACAGGGTTAGATACCGCCTAGCCAGTGGGTGCGTTTTTCGTGTGTCACCTATTCGCTGTGACTTAGTACGTGTACGGACTCTCCATTTCGTACACGTGTTGGGTCATAGTGCGGGGGTGTGATACCCCACCGCTTGGGGTGTTACAAAATCTACCAGCTGGTCGATCCTCGGCAAGGGGTACGGATCCTTGGGGTATGCCTTGTTGAGGTCTGTGAAGTCTTTGCACATGCGCCATTTGTTAGCGCTCTTGGACACGAGAACAACGTTACAAAGCCATTCGGGATACAAAATCTCCTCAATATACTGAGCTTCGAGGAGTTTATTGACCTCCTCTTCAATAACTTGCCTCCTAAAGCCATGGACGTCCCTCTTCTTCTGCTTGATGGATTTGAAGGCCGGATCTACATTGAGCCGGTGAACAATGACGCTTGGATCTATCCCTGTGAGGTCAGAAGCTTTCTAGGCAAAGACATCCACATTCCCTTGCAAAAAGTCAATCATCATAATCTATGTATGTAACGCCCCGGTTTTTCCATTCAATCATTATGTGTTAATTTATAAATTTCATGACATTAGATTCTTAATATTTCCATGAAATTATATGAATTAATTGTTAATGTGAATATTTTCTCATATATGACCCTAATTGCTCAATTATCTTAATATGTGGATTTAATTGTATAATATGATTTGGAGTTAAATGATCATTTTACATGGATTAAAACTTGATCGCATGCATTCATATAATGGAGGGACTTATTTGCAAGATGTGATGAGTCATATGAGTTAGTGGAAGACTTTTGTATATATCTATACATTACATACATATTATATCATATACATTTTATCTCTTGCATTTCATTCATCTCTTTTCATACAAGAACCACACACACTAAACCACGATCTAAACACCAAGGAAGGAAAGGGAAGGGATTTCATCATTTCAAGCTAGAATTCAAGGGGGAAAATTGCATAAGTTGAAGCTTCATCATACCATCATCTCTTCCATCTCTTCTTTCATTCAAGGTAGAATTGAGATTTGTATGAATTCTTGAAATGTTGATTGAGTAGGGTTAGATGATCTTGGTATGATTTCTTGTGTGTAAATGATTAGAAGCATGCTTAGGCTCTTTATATTTGCTAGCTTGCATGAAATCTTGCATAATATGAGAGTTGGAAGACATGAGATTATATAGGGGTTTGTTGATTGATTCTTGATGATTGATGCATGTTTCCTTGGATTATATGATGTTTAATTGATATATATGATCATATACATGTTATATGTTGGTTTGGAGTGATTTAATTGTATTGATTTGGTGTTGGGATGATTTGGGAGCCAATTCCCGTGCCTATACCCTGTTTTTCCCCTGTTTTTTTGGACAAAACACTCCCAAATGCCCGTGTGGCTTTCCAGTTCATGAACCAAATGCCCATTTGGCACTGTTACAGGATGTTTTCACACGCCTGTTTTTGCTTTCAGACCAATTTTCAAATGGACGTTTCTCCCTCATAAGAACTCCGATTGACCTGATTTTTAAGGCCACAGAAACCTCTTGAAGCCTAGAACAACGTCTAATTGGAATCATCTCAATATATTTTCTATATGTGAGATATAGTCAATTATTATAGGTGTCATCACTTTCCTGATAAACTGCACTTGCCTAACTTCAAGCGTATACCATTTTCTCCTCGCTTTGAACTAGAAAATGAGCCATATATCATCAGAAAGGTCTTTGTGCCTAGTTTTATTCCCAACAAACAAAAGTCAATTCCCACTTCTAGAATTAAAGATATTACAGTTTTACCGTGCATCGTAAATGGTTCATACGAGTCGTGTCTCACGAACACTTATCCCTTTTTACACAGATTGTCTTCCCGTTGAAGAGGAGTAAGCTTCATAGTTATATCCTAGTTAATTTTCGGCACAGGTGAGGTTTAATTGTTAGTTACCTAAAACCATAAAACCCTTATGTGGAATTTCAAGCCAAAAGATGTATATATATTTATTTACAAGCATTTCTAAACTTTCAAGTGTTTATCAAGAAAGTCATGCTCATGCAAAGAAATGCATATAGTGTGATTAGTGTCATGATCATGCAAAGTAATACATGTATCGTGATTAGACCGTGATCGTGTTTTAGCGAGTAGCATGATAGCACTTTGGGCCCGAGTGTTAGTGTATGAGCCAACCGAGAAAGCATAGGGCTGACGGGTAACTCTGCACACCCCTCATCATTGGGATGAGCCCTGTATCCACCAGGAGGTTTGGTGGAGGAAGAAATCCCGTACGTGGGAGTCATGTTCCTGACGTACGTAGCATGGATGGTTAGGGCTTTGCAAACCCACCATCACTCGGAAAAAGGAGTTCATGAAACTGTTACTTGAGCACTGTAATTAAATTGCATGATCACATGATAATTAAACCAAGCATGTAATGTTCACTATTGGTGTAAGGTTGGAGAATTGCCCTTACTCGCAAGGGCCACTGATTGAAAGCATGAAAGTGATTAAAGGGTTTAATATTGATAGTTGTAATCTCGGGTAAAGTGTATTACATTTTGAACTTATATTACTTTTAGTTATAAAACCTTACCCGCGGTTATAACTTGCATGTTACTTGTGTTTATATATATTTATGCCCCTCACTCTGTCTTTCATAGACTGACACCTCACATTTTCATTTTTGCAGGTTTAGTGCTAGGCGGGAGTTGGTCTTTATTTTGGGTCTAGCACTTGTCTTCCTCATTTTCTTATACATTAGTGATGCATATATAGATTGTTATAGCTTTTGGTACTTATGTATGTTAAGTTTTGGTTTTGGAAGGGTTGAATTATATATGTAAGTAATGAAGTTGAACTTGAAGGGTGATAATGAAATGCGTGTACCTTATGCTTCCGTTTTATTTATTATGCATGTTGGTATTAAATGAGGGTTAGTCCCGCCTAGCTAGTGTGTTTATTTTCTCTTGTCACCCTTTCGCTATAGTTTTGGTTCATTTACGGATTACCCATTTTGTATGCGGACTGAGCTATAGTGCGGGGGTGTGGCATCTCGGCTTTCCGGGTGCTACATTTGAAGTGGTATCAGAGCCCGGTTGCAAAACCGCGGTTCTAGTGTCGTGTCTCGTGAGTCTAGGTCGAACGGGATAGGATTAATTGATAAATTACGAGTCTTGCCTCTTATTTGGTACTACTTGAACTTATTTGAATTTATTTGAACTTGCCTGAACATCCTTGAGCTACTTGATAACTTGCCCATTGCATTGATACATGTCACTACTTGTCGATTAATTGACCTACTATGGCTTGGAATTTATATGTTAATGTGTTTTACTTTAACTTAGTTGAATTAATTGTTGCATCTTGCATCAAATATGTGTTTAAATGCTAATTATGTGGCATGAGCATATATTAACCCCATGCATTTATATTTGAGACAAGTTGTGACTATAGGCTATAAAGTTCATGTCAAACCACGGCCAATTTCTACGACAACTACAATCTACCTCGAGCTCCTTTCTCTCGCTTTGAAGTTGTAAGGAATGCATCGGGGAAACTTCATAAAAGAATTCAAGAGCCATGGATTTCTCTAATTGGGTTCTAATTCAAGTAGTAAGATTCGGAATAGAAGGATCCATGGTGGGAGTAACTTACAAGATCTAGTGAGGCTAGAGGATAATTAAGAAAGGTTTGTTGGAAAACCAATAACAAGGATCGTTAAGGAAGAACTTTCAAGGAAATTAATTCATTAGAAGTCAAGCTGGGCAGGAAGAAGAATGGGTAAATTTAGAAACTCAGATTCCGGGAGATGAAAGTAGATGATTTAGAGGAAGATGAGATCACCGATGGTTTCAAGCTTATGGAAGGTCTAGATGCCGAAGGTTTTATCTTCGGATGGGTTGGAGTCCATTTTCCAGACCCAAGTTGAATTGTTGTGTTGAGAGCGTGAAGTGGGAGATATGGAGCAACAAATGAAAACGGTAAAGAATGATAAAGGAGTTTTGGAGGGAAATTATAAGCTCAAGGTGTAGGCAAGTAAGAAGACAAGTCGTATAATCGATTCAAATTCGTAAAGAGTAGATTTAGAGGATTTCAACCAAGGTGGCGACTAGATGAATCGGGACAATAATTGGAGATTAGTTCTTCGAGGGAAGTTAGGAAACTAACTCCATAAGTGGAGAGGAATTTGAACAAGTTACATAAGTTAATGCAAGAAAATTTTGATCAAGAAGGTAACTATGGTAAAGGTTCGGGCTCGGGCATATGCTCTGGAGAGAGAGGTGCAGAATGCAAATATGGACCCGGTTATGGTAGCAGAAGATATCAAGTACATACATGGTACAATCAACGGGGAACGGTACACTTAACCATGCATATTATGTGCATCATGGATTTTATAGTTATTGTATTTAATTTCTTGTTAGTTGCAATTTGGTTGCATATGAGTGTTAGTTATGTGATTAACGTGATGCTACTCGCCCTATGTGACATTTATGTGAATGCTTCTACAATTTGTTCCGTTAAATTGCTTTTGTATATGTGTATGAGAGACGGGGTTCTCTCATTGCTTGTTGAGAGACGGGGTTCTCTCATTTCTTGTTGGCAGACGGGGTTCTTTCATTTCTTGTTTTAGAGATGAGGTTCTATTATGGCTTGGGCATCATTTTGAAACTCGACAGAGGACCTAGGGACCAGGTCCTTTTAAGGAGGGGGGGGGGGGGAGGGGAGAATTGTAACGCCCCGGTTTTTCCATTCAATCATTATGTGTTAATTTATAAATTTCATGACATTAGATTCTTAATATTTCCACGAAATTATATGAATTAATTGTTAATGTGAATATTTTCTCATATATGACCCTAATTGCTCAATTATCTTAATATGTGGATTTAATTGTACAATATGATTTGGAGTTCAATGATCATTTTACATGGATTAAAACTTGATCGCATGCATTCATATAATGGAGGGACTTATTTGCAAGATGTGATGAGTCATATGAGTTAGTGGAAGACTTTTGTATATATCTATACATTACATACATATTATATCATATACATTTTATCTCTTGCATTTCATTCATCTCTTTTCATACAAGAACCACACACACTAAACCACGATCTAAACACCAAGGAAGGAAAGGGAAGGGATTTCATCATTTCAAGCTAGAATTCAAGGGGGAAAATTGCATAAGTTGAAGCTTCATCATACCATCATCTCTTCCATCTCTTCTTTCATTCAAGGTAGAATTGAGATTTGTATGAATTCTTGAAATGTTGATTGAGTAGGGTTAGATGATCTTGGTATGATTTCTTGTGTGTAAATGATTAGAAGCATGCTTAGGCTCTTTATATTTGCTAGCTTGCATGAAATCTTGCATAATATGAGAGTTGGAAGACATGAGATTATATAGGGGTTTGTTGATTGATTCTTGATGATTGATGCATGTTTCCTTGGATTATATGATGTTTAATTGATATATATGATCATATACATGTTATATGTTGGTTTGGAGTGATTTAATTGTATTGATTTGGTGTTGGGATGATTTGGGAGCCAATTCCCGTGCCTATACCCTGTTTTTCCCCTGTTTTTTTGGACAGAACACTCCCAAATGCCCGTGTGGCTTTCCAGTTCATGAACCAAATGCCCATTTGGCACTGTTACAGGAGGTTTTCACACGCCTGTTTTTGCTTTCAGACCAATTTTCAAATGGGCGTTTCTCCCTCATAAGAACTCCGATTGACCTGATTTTTAAGGCCACAGAAACCTCTTGAAGCCTAGAACAACGCCTAATTGGAATCATCTCAATATATTTTCTATATGTGAGATATAGTCAATTATTATAGGTGTCATCACTTTCCTGATAAACTGCACTCGCCTAACTTCAAGCGTATACCATTTTCTCCTCGCTTTGAACTAGAAAATGAGCCATATATCATCAGAAAGGTCTTTGTGCCTAGTTTTATTCCCAACAAACAAAAGTCAATTCCCACTTCTAGAATTAAAGATATTACAGTTTTACCGTGCATCGTAAATGGTTCATACGAGTCGTGTCTCACGAACACTTATCCCTTTTTACACAGATTGTCTTCCCGTTGAAGAGGAGTAAGCTTCATAGTTATATCCTAGTTAATTTTCGGCACAGGTGAGGTTTAATTGTTAGTTACCTAAAACCATAAAACCCTTATGTGGAATTTCAAGCCAAAAGATGTATATATATTTATTTACAAGCATTTCTAAACTTTCAAGTGTTTATCAAGAAAGTCATGCTCATGCAAAGAAATGCATATAGTGTGATTAGTGTCATGATCATGCAAAGTAATACATGTATCGTGATTAGACCGTGATCGTGTTTTAGCGAGTAGCATGATAGCACTTTGGGCCCGAGTGTTAGTGTATGAGCCAACCGAGAAAGCATAGGGCTGACGGGTAACTCTGCACACCCCTCATCATTGGGATGAGCCCTGTATCCACCAGGAGGTTTGGTGGAGGAAGAAATCCCGTACGTGGGAGTCATGTTCCTGACGTACGTAGCATGGATGGTTAGGGCTTTGCAAACCCACCATCACTCGGAAAAAGGAGTTCATGAAACTATTACTTGAGCACTATAATTAAATTGCATGATCACATGATAATTAAACCAAGCATGTAATGTTCACTATTGGTGTAAGGTTGGAGAATTGCCCTTACTCGCAAGGGCCACTGATTGAAAGCATGAAAGTGATTAAAGGGTTTAATATTCATAGTTGTAATCTCGGGCAAAGTGTATTACATTTTGAACTTATATTACTTTTAGTTATAAAACCTTACCCGCGGTTATAACTTGCATGTTACTTATGTTTATATATATTTATGCCCCTCACT
Source organism: Lantana camara (assembly GCA_037501455.1). Classification (NCBI taxonomy): domain Eukaryota; kingdom Viridiplantae; phylum Streptophyta; class Magnoliopsida; order Lamiales; family Verbenaceae; genus Lantana; species Lantana camara. Next base: position 6,267,318 of record CM074864.1, read on the forward strand.
CTGTCATTCATAGACTGACACCTCATATTTTCAGTTTTGCAGGTTTAGTGCTAGGCGGGAGTTGGTCTTTATTTTGGGTCTAGCACTTGTCTTCCTCATTTTCTTGTACATTAGTGATGCATATATAGATTGTTATAGCTTTTGGTACTTATGTATGTTAAGTTTTGGTTTTGGAAGGGTTGAATTATATATGTAAGTAATGAAGTTGAACTTGAAGGGTGATAATGAAATGCGTGTACCTTATGCTTCCGTTTTATTTATTATGCATGTTGGTATTAAATGAGGGTTAGTCCCGCCTAGCTAGTGTGTTTATTTTCTCTTGTCACCCGTTCGCTATAGTTTTCGTTCATGTACGGATTATCCATTTTGTATATGGACCGAGCTATAGTGCGGGGTGTGGCATCTCGGCGTTCCGGGTGCTACAGTGCAGGACCATCAAGATTGGAGCCTATTTGTGTGGTCTTATCTGGATTTCCTGGCTCCAATTCGATGGTCAAGAACTTCTCAGCGGGTCCCATGTGAACTTCAGGCTAAGGGGCTTCGAGCGCCCTCTTCTTACCCATAAGCTTATCATTAGTTTCCTTCGAGGGGCCACTGCCCTCACTTTCTAAAGAAGAGCCCTCCACGGCTCCAGGAGGGCCGTCCTCCGTTCCTTTGTCCTCGCTCGCGGTTCTCTTCTTGTTCTTCTTCTTATATAGCTTGGCGCTTTTGCGCTCGTGGCCATCTTCTCTAACTTGGGGAAATAAACCGACTTTTTATTGGAGCTCGCTTGGATGGCTTGCTTAGGTTTGTGGCTTCAAAGGGAAAGGATGTAAGATTCCCATACATCGTTGACGTTGCACAGAACCTCACCCGTTCCCTCGGGAGTGGGGAATTTGACCTTCTGATGGTACGTTGAAATAACCACTTTGAAATCAACCAGGGTTGGGCGCCCGATAATGATATTGTATGGGAGGTCCACCTCAACCACTACATACAGGACGCTCAAAGTTTTTCGCTGTGGGGCGCGACCAAAAGAGGTGGCCAAGCGAATTTGTCCACAGGGACGATCTGAGAACCCCTAAAGCCAACGAGGGCTGTTCTGAGGGGTTCGAGGGGAATGTTTGTGATATTCATCTTCTGAAACGTGGAGTACGGCAAAACATTCACTGAGCTTCCACTATCAATTAAGACCCTCTTTACAACATGATTACGAACGTCTCAGCTAACCACCATGGGGCAGTCAGAGGTTTCACCGACCCCATAGGGTGTTACATGTGCTCTAAATCTTTTTCAATGAACCCTACAACATCATTCTCTTTCGAGCGCGAGGATCCTTCCAATGAATACACCGGCTGGGACCTTGAGGATCTCTGATCATAGCTGTGTACATGGCGGCGGTGGGAAGCGGTAGAATCACCCCCCGAGGGCCCGTCAGCTATCATGTGGATGACTGCGAAGGGCTGGTTCTCCTCCTCAATAGCCTTCTATTTGTTACGGTCGCTTATTTCAGCATGGCGGTGGCGAGGGCTCCTTGAACGCGAACGGCTTCTCCCTCTGGCTTTGGCACGCTCAGCGCAATGCTCACCATACCTTTCTAGCACCTTCACAAATTCTTTGAGGTGCCCCCCGGCTATGAGCCTCTGGATCTCGCTTTCTAGTTGGCGGCATTCATTGGTGTCATGCCCCTTCTGCTTGTGGAAAGCGCAGTATTTGCCCGAGCGTTTATGAGCTTTAGTCTCCCTCATCTTGGGTGGCCTCTTGAAAAGCTTCTTGTCCGCCATGGAATAGACTTCAGCGATAGGACGGTTGAGCGGGATGCGCTCGTATCTGCGAGGAGGCGGAGAATTTCTTCGAGCGGGCACTGGGCTACGGTGGTGGTTTTTAGAGTCTCCTTTGTCCTCTGGGGCTCTGCTGGTCCGAGGGGCATTCGCAAGCTTCTGATCCCTCGCGATGTACATATCTTCGAAGGTAAAAAAGGAATCAGCTATATCCCTGATCTCCATCAGCGAGCGAGGCTTTTTCTTTGCTACCTCCTCCACAAACTCTTTGCTAACATAGTTCTTTATGTTGATTGCCCCAAAGAGTACCTGCCTCAAGAAGGCCATTGAGGGCTTCTCCACTAGCAGGATTTCCTTATTGAACCTACCCATGAAGGACTTGAGCGTCTCATTAGGTCCTTGCACCAGGCTGTAGAGAGTCGTGGCAGCGGGCGCTGGTGCTTTCAAAGAACTGAAGTGGCTCATGAAAGCATTAGTCAAGTCTTCGTACCCTCGGATGGAGTGAGGGGGCAGCTTCTTGTACCATTCTTGGGCCATTCCCATGAGGGAAGTGACAAAGATCTTCGTTTAATAATGGTCGGAGTGCTCGTAGAGATGCATCAGATGCACGAAATGATCTAGATACTTGGCTGGGTCGGTGGTCCCGTCATAGCGGTTGACGGATATGGGGATTTTACCCAACCCCGCTCGGGCCATTAGGACTTCGTCAATGAGGGGCGAACCACCTGTTAAAGGCCTATGGTTCCTGCCCTCGCTGTCATACTCATTGTATTCTTCCTCCCTCCAGCGGTGAGGGATACGGTCGCGTGGGTTGCGAGTATCTTTGGCCTTGGACCTCTTGTCCCCAGCGGGGGGGACTTGAGACAGCACTCGAGAGAGATGCTCCACTATCTACTATAATCCTTCAAGTGGGTTTTGGACAGCAGCCAAACGAGGGTCGTTTCCTTACCTCCTGTTCGTCCTTCCTGTGGCCCGGGATTGGACCTCTTCTTCTACACCTCCCCTTACTGGAGGGGCTTTCTCCTTCTCCACTGGGCATGGTTCCTGATCCACCCTCAGGGAAGCATCTTTCCCTTGCACTGGTGGTGGCAGAGGTGGCTCGGCCCTCAGAACATTCTGGGCCATCATGAGGGGGTAAGTTTGAAGCCCCCCAACCGGTGGGGACATCTGAGCACCTATCCCCGAGGGGAAATATGCAGAAGTGAAATGTCTCCAGGCATTTTGCGCGGCCTGTACCTCGCATTGAGCGTAGAGCGCCTGGAGCTGCTGGGACATCATTTGCGGCATTTCGACCCCTTGAATCTCCCTGGGAGAGATATAGGAAGCTGCAATGTACCCACCTGGTACAACTGGACCTTTGGCACCATGCCTGGCATCATTCCGGGCATCATGGCGGGTTGCACATACGCGAATCCCTGTGGCGGCATCGTCATGGATGTGTTGATCGCCGCCGTGATGGGCGTGGGGGATGGAAGAACTAGGGCCTCCGGCCTCGGTTCCTCCTGCCAGTAAAGCCCCTTTCCCTCCGTTTCCTTCCCCGGGTACAGAGGGGACTTCGCCTCCAGCTTGGACATTGGGTGTACCCCCTTCCATATTTTCCTCATTGACAGGCGTAAGTGGATTTCTAGTATCTAGGACTCCAGACCTTGTTGCAGTAACCATGTTTGCAGCTGAAGGTGTTATATCTCAACTAGCTTAGAGAGGAAGAAACTGACGAAGATGAAGATGATGGTTTCCCACAGACGGCGCCAAAAATGATGGTGCAAGAACTAGAAACGTACTAAATCACCAACACACTTTTCAAGATTTGTTTAAAAATGGAAAGACCATCACAGGCGAGGTGCCTCAGGAACTGGGTTTCCTTCAAGCTTGGGTTCTTCCAGCTAGGATAACACCAAGATGATCGTGCAGCAAAGAAGCTGAGAGTGATATGATTCATGAGCTTGGAGAAGAAAAGTGGTGAAAATGCCCGGAGCTTTGGGGAAAGATGAAGATCAGGGTAAAAATCCCAGTTTATGTGTGTGATGTCTGTAGAGAAGATGTCTTGGGGAAGAAGGAGTGAAAATCCCCCTATTTATATGTTGAGGGCATGGGTATTTTAGTAATAGTGACCAAGTGGTCCCAATCCCAGGTAATAAAAGGGCACAATTAAATATTTATTTAAGGTAAAAGGTATGAATTAATTAATTATGGTTAACGATCAATTAGATATATAATTAATTGTGGTGATTTTATTATTGAATGTTTTATATATTATTGAAATTTACGAATACATAATTAGTAAAACTTTCAATATTAAACCATTTCAGTTAGATTTGATTCGATTTGAGCATTTTTTTTATTTAATAAAAATAATTTGTAGCTTTGACTGTATGGTACAAATTCTAATTTTCATATTTTAAAGTTTGTTCAAATCTCGTTGTCGATAAGTATCTATCATAAAGTACTAAATTTTTTAAGTAAATTAGGATAATGTATTAATTATAAATAAAACTTGTTTAATCTAAAGAAAATATGAGTGAATTTTACAAATGAAACTAAATATATAAAGTCAAATAAAATATGAACGAAGTGCACAGTCAATTGTAGTTGAAAGAGCTAGGCCAAAAAACAAATTGTAGTTGAAAGAAGAAGATCATCATTATAAACGCTATATTTTGTCCAAAAACAGCAGTTGGAAAACTTTATTAAAAATATTATACTTAACCTGCATATTAGTATAGTTAATTACAGTTAACCCCAAGGGTAATATTGAAATTAAAAAAAATGACCAGAGTCAACAAAGGGTATTTTTTGGGTTTTTAATTAAATTTTTGCTTAAGTTAGCAATTTTTAAATGGAAATGGGGATTAAGTGTAATTACTTATTTCTTGAAAGGTGGTGTCTGTAATTTAATCTAAAAATGGTGGTAAATTGTAATTACCCCATCTAATTTGGGGTTAGGTGTAATTAACCCTATGCATAATGGTACACTTGGATATTAAAATAAAATTATTGGGTGTCCTTCTCTAATTATCCACAAGAATTACGGAATTGAACTTGATAACTTTATTTAAAGGATAAAATATTACTTCAATATTTCTATCATAAATAATGAATCTAATTGAAATGAAAATTTAGCCCACATGCAATTTTTATGTCGTTAGGTTCATTATTTTCATAATTGTATTAGTAAATTATGATTAAAGTTTTACCTTAAATATTGAGTTATGCATGTATGTTGCATTTTGTAGTTTTCAATTCTGTAACTGATACTCGAGTAGAAATCCCTGTCTTAACTAGTGAAAACTTCCAAAGTTGGAAGGACAGTGTTCTCCTTGATTTGGGATGTATGGATATTGACTATGCTACAAGAAAAAGGACGTGTGACTCCCCAAAATTCAATAGTAAAGGGACAGGTAAAATAATAATAATAATAATAATAATAATAATAATAATAATAATAATAATAATAATAATAGATTGATCGGATTATGTGTTAGTTGCTTTAATTGTGCTTAAAGTGCTTCTTTGTGATTATTTGATCTAAATGTGAATTAAATTTCTGTAAATGTGTTTGCCAAATTATTTAATTGATTTAATATGCTAAGATGTGTAGAATGTCTGTGCATATATGTTTAATTATGTGTTATGTATTTATATGTATTCAATTAGCATTTTTAAGTCTTTTATTTGTCTATTTAAATTCAAATAATGTGAATAGTATATGTGTGTGCAAGAAAGGTGTTCAAGCGTGCGTAGAGATTTAGTGTGTGTGGAAGGTGCAGTGTGTGCAAGCCATATATGATGAGTATGCCTACTATTTATTAATTATAATGACTCATTATATGAATCATCTAAACTTTATTATTAGTCAAAACTAAGAGTTAATGCAAACTTTGGTTTAATTATATTTTGACCCCAATTAAATTGCATCTTGGCCCCATTAATTGCAAAATGACCCCTAAACATTTCAAATGTAATTTAAAGAAAACTTTAAAAATTCTTTCTTCCCTACCATTTGAAAACACGTACAAGAAGGGAAGAGAAGGGATTTCATTGTTCATCCACCACTTTCAAGAGTTTGGAGTTCAAATCGCCAATTTTGTGCATAAAAGCTTGAGTTCTTGCATCTTCATCTACACTTAAGGTAGTTCCACCATTTAAATTTCTCTTTTCATGTCTTGATCATGGAATAGCTGAAAATTATGAGATTAAGGTTATATATATGTTGGTTATCTTGATGAAATCATACAAATTTTGTTATGTTGAACATGTTTCTTGCTCATTCTTTGATTCTATAGAAGTTTGTTTGAATTCTTGATTATGTGAGAGTGTGAACCCTAGATATTTTATGAATTGAGCTATGAATTATAATCATACCTATGTTAATGGTGGAAATTAGTTGAACAAAGCATACTTAAGTGATCTAGGAGCAAAGATACATGTTTATGTGAATCCTCCAATTTCTTCTTGTTGTGACTACTTCATAGAAAAGTGAATTGCGGATTGTTGAATTTTATATGTATATTTTTGACATACTATAGATGTTCTCTGCAAAAATTGGTGTAAATCCGGTTTGATTTGAGTCCCGAGAAAAATAGCAACATCCCCTACTGTCCCCTGTTTTCAGAATTCAGTTTGTGGCTTAAGCAGAGGGACTAAGTGATGGAGTTTTTGAAAACTATTTAACAGGAGTATTTCTGTGCATATTATAAGTATTTCCACCAAATTTCAGATTATTTGGACTTCGTTTGAAAAGGGACAACCATCATCTTTCACTAATAGTACTGCACAAAATTTTCTGTTTTATGTCGTGTTCAAACTAAAACTGGTTTTTCCTCGGGATAAACTAGCACTTGAGCCTTATATCATTGGAAAAATATGTTTGTCTAGTTTTCTAGGAATTTTGCAGTTCATTAAAATTTATCCCGACGAAGGAGTTATGCTTATTTGATTTCAACGTGCGCATGCTGAAATTTTCTACAGTAGTACCTACATGCTTTCATGCTTTAGCTTCGAGCCGTGCGTCGTTTTGTGGTTTGTTTTGTCTAGTATAGCAGTGTCTTACTCTTAGGCCCTGTGTATTACAAGATTTACCTTTGAGAAGGAGTCTTGAGTGGTCGAGGCTCGTCTTTGGTTCGCTACAGGTGAGGGTTATAAAATGATTTTAACTGGGCTCATTACCTATACATATAAATACGTATTATTTACTATACCCACCCTCAATTTTATGCTTTGATTTCTTGCCCTTTTGATATTATACATTAGGAAATATGTTTAGAGATAAATGTTATATTTTGAAACTGATTTTCGGTACACGAAAATGTGTTCTAATATACTCTATATGCGTGAGTAACTGTTTATTATTTGGAAATGTTTTAATGCGAGAACTGTTTGATCCTATGAACCCTTGGGGATGCCCCAGGTGGATTTGGGCCCTCGAAAATCCCTCGAAAAAATCAAGAACTAAATATATGAACATTTTCGAGGGAATTTTCCCTCAGAAATCCCTCGAAAAATTATTTTAATTTAAAAAATAAATAAATTTTATTTTTCCGAGGGAGTTTTCCCTAAAAAATCCCTTAGAAAATTCAAGAGCAAAAAATGTGAATATTTCTGATGTAATATTTCCCTTGTAAATCCCTCGGAAAATAATTTTAATTTAAAAATTAATTAAGTTTTAAGATTTTTGAGGGTCCTCGAAAAATTATTTTAATTTAAAAAATAAATAAATTTTATTTTTCCGAGGGAGTTTTTCCTCGGAAATCCCTCAAACAACTTGGCGGCTAACCTTGGCGCTAAATTTTCCGAGGGATTTTTTCCCTCGAAATTCGCCTGTTTTCTTGTAGTGTATAGGGGAGGCCCGGATTTCCAAACCTAATATATAACTTATGTAGTATTGTTTAAGAGTAGTCGGAGGTAGTCTGCTCTTGAGCAATATAAGCTGGAATTGCACACGTTAATGCAAATTCCATACTGTCTGAGTTAATCTTGATTTGCTGCTTGATTAATAAACCGGAGGAAGAAGGTTGGTTATTGTTTATTGATTGATTGTCTGATTTATGGTATATTAAAGTTGGAGAACCACTCGAGCTCCCCGGGTTACTGTTTGATTAATATTTATTGATTTGATTCATAACCTTTTCATTCTTCATGATTTATTGTAAAATAAGAAAAATCGAACCATTGAACTACTAGAAAACTTTTCTTTAAAATAGTGAATCAAATCTATTTTGAATGTATATGTATATGTTGCTCTCGTTTAGTGCTTTTGACTAATAACCCGTTTCTCCTAGTTTTGGCTTCAGGGATAGGATTTCTAGCTTTCTGGGATCCAGTAGTAGTCTGTGTCGGGTAGCTTTTCTTTTGGTTTGAAGTCTTGTATATAAGTTTAGTATGTTGGAATTTGATATTGTACAGGTTATTAGATTATATATATCGTCCATTGTATGCTCTTATAGGACTCTTACACTTTTGTTTTGTGAATAGAATATCTTTTGGCCTTGAAGGCATTATGTGCATACCATGCTTCCGTAGTGTTACAATTGGTTATTGTTTGTTTTTTTGTGATGGCTAGTGTTGGGCATGTGTATGTACTGCTTACTGGGGTGTACTCAAGTGGAGGTTCTTAACCAATACATAAGGAATCTTCAGTGCATGAGAGGCTGTGGCATCAGGGCGCCACAGGACTAGTCTGTTGTAATGGATAGTAGCACTAAGGCTGATAAGGCTCTTTATGAAAAATGGGAGCAGTCTAACCGCCTAAGTCTCATATTCATAACAGGGTCGAATCCCTGCTGATATCCGTAGCTCAGTCCAACATATTGAGAATGCTAAGGAATTGCTGACGGCTGTTAAAAAACAATTCAAAATTTCTCAAAAGTTATTGACCAATACTTTAATAATGAAGTTCACATCCCTAAGGCTAACTAATGTGAAAAGTGTTCGAAATCACATTAATAAGTTGCATAATATATCAAGACGACTCAAGGCACTTGAGGTTGAGATGTCCAAGTACTTTCTAGTGCACTATACACTACACTCTCCCATGTCAATATGGGTCATTAAAGATTTCCTGTAACGCACATAAAGACAATTAGACAATAGATAATCTGTTGACCATGTGTGATCAGGAAGAGGTTCGTCTAGTGCTTGAAATGGGAGAGAGTGCATTATTGACTCATGGGAAGGGATCGACTCAAATCAAGAAAAGGGGACATGAGAAGTTACGCCGCCAAGCTGACATTAAGAAAGAATCCAAATGTTTCTTCTGTAAAAAGAAGGGACACATGAAGAAGGATTGTGTCAAATACAAATACAAAAAATGGTTTGAGAAGAAAGATAACTCAATTTGTCTTATTTGTTATGAATCTAATATGGTTAATGTTGTTTATAACACATGGTGGATTGATTCAAGTTCTACAATGTGACACCCCGCCCACTCGCACGTACAGGTTGGTACCACGTGTGAATTTAATTTTTGTATTTATATTTATTTTCATATTATTTGATGCATTTCATTTGATTTATATTCCTTTATTTATCTCTTATATGAAATATGTGAGAATTTTGATACGAGTTTGCTCTACTTGCACGTTTGACTTGAATTCTTATGATTTGAGATTTGGAATTTGAACACGAGCATGCCTAAATTGTGTATAACTTGAACTATATGATTCTTGGACTTAATTATATGTTTTAAACTTGTTTTGGACTTGTTTGTTTTGGTTTGGACTCAATTGAATTTTATTTCAAACTTTTGGGCTAATTTGCAAGTTGGCCACTCTTGAGTCGTTTCTTTGTAACTTGAGCTTGGGAACTCGGATTCGAGTTCCATCTTCGCCATTGTACTCTAATCGATGATTTGGAAGTAATGGAACAAGCCTTGAACTTTTTCGATGCAGTTTTACCCCCAACGATGCAGATTTCGACCTTACGTACCTATAACGCACCTATGAGCTACTTAAGAGCTACTAAACTCATACCTTACACCTACCCTTGACTTTTAGCACCAAAATCAGCTCTCTCCTCCCCTTTGAGCTGAGAATTTCGAACCAAGCAAGGAGAAAGGAAGAAGAAAGCTTAAGCTATTTTTCCTCGATTGTTGAACCCTCTTAAAGCTCAAGATTTATACATTTCTTCCTCCATTTCTTCACGGTAAGTTAGGAATTTTGATCTCCTTGATGTTGTGATCATTTTACACTCCTTATATCATGCTTTAATGTTAGAGATCATGAGTTGATTAGGGTGGATGAATAGTTAAGATATGTGCAAACTTGGAGAACTAGTGCATCTCTTGTTTTCTTTGAGCTTGAAGCTATATATGTTGATCAATCTGACATTTTATTGCTTGTATTTACTCCTTATTCTTGGTAGGTGAGTGTGTTATGAATTGCAATTAATGAACCTTTGCGTTTCTTAAGAAAAACTTGATGAATTCTTTGTTTCTTTGAATCCCTTTCTCGCTCGGTTGAAACATGAATGTGTGGGGTGGTTTTTGCTTGAAATCCTTGTTCAATTTTGTAGTTTTCTTGCTCCTTTGCATGCCTTGATGTTGTTCCTTCAGTTATGGGTGTAGACAAGGGGTTTTGGCTGCCATTACTATGGAGAAACAGAAGCAACTTGTTGGGTTTTTTTCCCCTCGTGCGACATGATATGGGACTGTCTCTTGGTCCGGTTTTTCTTTAGTGAGACACGCCCATGTCTCCTTTTTGACCTAGGGTGAGACACGGTCGTGTCTCAGCCCCGGTTTGGGTCTGTACTGAGACATGGCGGTGTCTCATTTTGCTCTTCAGGGGAGACATGGTCGTGTCTCAGCTCTTTGGTGTGGTTGTTGTATTTTTCCGTCTTCCTTTGCTTGTTTCATTATTCTCTTGCTTCGTATATGACTCCTAATTAATATTGACATGCTATATTATGTGTTAACTTGCTTGTATTAGATTTTTGGATCAATTGGACATGATTTGAACAAGTTATGATTCGATATACCTTCAGTGGTACGCTTATGCACTTCATATGCATTCATTTCATTCATGAGCATTGCTGAGTGTCTATTTGGTTCATATTTGAGACTAAGTCTCGGGTCTTGTGTTCTTTTGTTTCAGAGCCTCTTCTAGACGTCCACGAGCCCGAGGTCTAGGTGTTCATTGCTCGGTGTTGGCCTTGGTTTCTACTTTTTTTGCTACAAGGTGAGGTTTTGGATTCTTTTCTTCTAGTTAAGTGACCTATGACCTAATATGTGTTGATTTCCCACCCTGCATGCGACTATATATCTTATATATAGTAAATATGAGTGTTTAAGATATGATTATGATCTTATGTATAAGCTTTAAGTTTATGAAATCGGTATAAATATCAGTATATGTAAGCTTATGTTTCAATTCGCTTATGTTATGTATGAACGAGTATGCCCTGAAAGATGGGAATTGGTATTAGTAAGGTATGTTGGGCCCCGAAATTGTGGGTAAGGACGCCCGGGATAGCAAGGGCCGTCGGGTTAAGCCTGTGCATAACTCCATTTGAGGTATTTACGTTCAACTCGTGGAGGTTGAGGAGGTGTGATACTTCGAGCCCTCGGTGAATAACCGGGGAAGGCACAATGTGGATTAGCTACCCCGTGTATGTATGTAATGTAGGTGGAGAGGGTTTGATTCCCGAAACACCACGGTTGTTGGGGTTGGATTTGAATTATGATTTCAATTTTATGTTATGTTTAAAGAGTAAGGGGAGGTCCGTTCTCGCCGGACATATGTTTATGTTTTGTTCGATGGATTGTGAATCGAGTTAGGATTTCTTCGTCTATTATATGTTATGCTTTTGAAAACGTTTTGGTATGAAAAACCTTAGCTCGGTTCATGGCCATCACCTTTGATATTTGTTATGTTCTATACGTATTTAAGTGTGGGTGTATGTTTAGTCCCCTCACTCAGTCGAGTTTTGACTGACCCTCCATTTTCTTACCTCTAGTTAAAGGTTTTCTTGAGCTAGGCGGGGAAGTGCTCAAGTCATGTAGTACGTTCGAGTCTAGGTCGAGTTGCATTCATATTCCTACTTTTAGATACTCTTAATATGGATTTGATGTTCGGATTGTATATTTTGGAGAATTATGAATATCTGATGTATATGCTCGATCTTTTAATTTGGGCCATGAGGCCATGTATTTATGTTAATGTTCGTTATATGATTGAGCTCTTTAGATCCTGTTTGTTGCTTCCGCATATTTATATGTTGTTTTGCGCTCTCTGTTCGAATTTTAGCCCCACTTAGCCTAGTGCGTGAGTGTAGGTCCTCATTCGCTTAGACTTGGGCTCGTTGATAGCTTGATATTTCGTCATTCTTGTGGTCGGTTTTTATCCCATCTAGTGCTTTAATTAGTATTAATTTGGGAAAGATTGATACTTTGTTATTTATATTGTAGAATCGAGACCCAAAGACGAAATTGAAGCAAACTCAATCGATTTGATTAGGAAATTCACACAATGGGCGGATCCCCTGGGATACATGAGTTTAGCCGTGGCTGGGTAAGATTTAATGCAGCTTATGTGCAAGAAGGTTGGTCATCTGGAAGTAATTGTGATTGTTGGAATCATGTATGCATGCACGTAGCTGTGAAGGAGCTTATTTGATTTGAATTTAAGATGGGTTTGGGCATCTTGTTTAAATGGGCCGTGTGTGCTGCCCATGGAATTAATTAAAAAGCCATCAATTATGTTTTTGGAGTGGGCCTTGACATCATGCTAGTGGGCCTGCACATATTCCTTGGAAGTTGGAAAGGAATTAGAATGGCCCAGACTTTGTGAAGACTTGGAATTAAAATAGGAAACAAAGCCCAATTTGGATTATAATTGGAGACTTAGTGGGCAAGTTTGTGCAGCAATTGGCGTGGAACTTGGGCAGCGAGATTGAGTTCAATATGGACTAGGATTTCATAGATTTGGATAGATATATATATTTCACGGCTTGGACTTTTCAAGCAGCACATTGAGGACGGAGCAAGGCAGCGGCTTGGACACTCCGAGAGCAGAGTTCTTTTTATGATTTTCGTTTATTTTATGTTTTCGTATTTTAGAACTATGAGTAGCTAATTTGTTTAGTACTTAGCTAGAAATTTATGATTTAGTTTTGACATCATGTGACCTAATTTGCTTTTTTAATTCAATTTAACTTCAAGTATTTATTAATTCTCCGAGTGTCGTGTTATTGTGATTTATTTGCTTAAGTGATTATGGCCGGATCATCTAAGTAGGTTTATTGCATATCGCCAATCTTGATTGCATGAAGTTTATGTAGTGCTTGATAGATAATTAGTGGTACATTAACAAGAAGGATTGGTTGCAGTTCTCAACTTGTTAAGGGAGTTAATAATCGGATTTAAATCTTGCACGTGTCGTGACTTGGTTAATTCGGGTTAGTGTTTTCTTGATTCTTAATGCTGTTGATTCATTAAATCCTGTCGAGTGTCTCTAGGGGTTGTGAATTGATTAGGGAATAATTGTCGAGTGTCTCTAGATTATTCTACAATTTAAGAGAAAATGAGGCGGAGTCGAGTGTCTCTATCTGCTATAGCTAATCTACTTGAATATTTGAATTTATCTTTGCGTCTATGATTGATGTCTTAACTGAATTATAATTCCTAGCTAGGTATTGATTTCCCATTGATTTATCAAAACCAACTCCCAACGTGATTTATTGTTTTCTTCTAGTTTATTAATTTTGATTGCTTTATTAGTTTAATTTAATTAGTTTAGTTAAATCCAAAACCCCCCTATTTTTAGTTGGTTAGTTAGTTACACGAATTTCTTGTGATTAATTGAATTAATTCAACCAATCTCTGTGGATCGACCTGTTGCACTATACTCGTAATTGTTGCACAGGATTAATATTTTCTTTTGACGGATTCGACACCTGTCAAATTTTGGCGCCGTTGCCGGGATTGGTGCTAATCGAATTTAATTCTTTTTATGAACAGGAGCATTCGTGGAATTGACGAGCCGATTTTCGATCCCGAGATCGAAAAAATCGCAAAATCGTTAAGGAAACAGATCAAAACACGCACGAAGCTAGCAGAAAAATCCAATCTGAACCAATCTGAAGAGTCCAATATTGAGTCGGAACATCCAGAAGACGAACAGAAGGGTTTGACCGTACCTTAACGATGGCAGTAGCGGAACGTCGTACTATGGAGGATCTGGTGAGCCCTGCCGCCACACAGCAGCCCCTCTGTATCACTTTTCCAGAGGTGGGTGCTGGCTTCGAGCTAAAGAAGGGAACAATTCACCTACTCCCCGTCTTTTGCGGTCTGGAAAACGAAAACCCTCACCAACATCTGAGCAAGTTCCACATGGTCTGCTGCTCAACAAAGCCTCATGGAGTTACCGAAGACCAAATCAAACTCCGTGCTTTCCCGTTCTCCCTACAAGATGCGGCAGAAAAATGGTTGTACTCTCTACCTTCAGCAACCATTACTACTTGGCAGCAGATGCATGACAAATTCTTGGATAGGTTCTTCCCAGCTGAGCGATACCTGGATCTACTTCAGGAGATAATTACCATTAAGCAAAAGGAACATGAAGCCTTGCACGAGTATTGGGAGCGATACCGGAATTTGCTTGCACTGTGTCCACATCACAACCTGCCGGAAAATTCAGTTGTTCATAACTTTTACAGAGGCCTGATGCCTGCCGATAAAAGGCAGCTGGATGCTTCGAGTGGTGGTTCCATTATGATCAAAACACCTGCAGAACTCACGGAACTAATTAGCAGAATTTCTAGGGCCTCACAAAAATACTATGCCAAGTCCGACATGACGAGACAGGTAAAAGAGGTAAGTTCTTCCCAGTTTGAGGAACTCAAGAATATGATATCTGCTTTAGCATCTAACATAAGTGCAGGAATCCCTCAAGTAGCGAGAGTTTGCCAATTACCTCGCAGCCTCAGCAACAAAACTCACAACAAAACTTTAATCCCTAAGCTATCCGTTTCAACAACCTAGAGTCCACCGTTCAGAACCTAGGCTCCACGGTTAAGAACTTGGAAACCCAGCTAGGGCAGATCGCTGCAGCCTTGAGTAGGATGGAGAACCAAGGTAAACTACCCTCGCAAACGAAAGACCCCAGGAAGAATGTCAGCGCCATCACGCTTTGAAACGACAAGGAACTGCCTCCACCAGTGGAAAAAGACCAGGGACAGAAATCTGGGTCCAAAGACGATCAGACAGTTGGTGCGACTTCTGAATATGACCATACTCTAAACTGAAACCGCGACAAAGAGACATAACGCATCGTGAAACCTAAGCCCCTGGTGGTCCCGCCTCCATTCCCTCAACGTTTAGCGGAAACGAAGAAGCAGAAAGAAGAGAAGAGTATTCTCGAAACGTTTCGCAAAGTTGAGGTAAATATTCCATTGTTGGATGCAATCCAACAGATTCCCAGGTATGCGAAATTCCTCAAAGAGCTCTGCACGAATAAGAGAAAACTGTTAGGCAATGAAAAGGTAAGTGTCGGGGAAAACGTATCTGCAGTTTTACAAAAGAAACTCCCCCCTAAGTGCTATGATCAAGGGATGTTTTCAATACCATGCAAAATTGGCAATTTGGGAATTAAAAAAGCTATGTGTGATTTAGGTGCATCAATTAATGTTATGCCACTATCTGTATATAATGCACTTAATCTTGGTCCCTTGAAAAGTACAGGTGTTATCATACAATTGGCGGATCGCTCTATTGTTTATCCAGAAGGTGTTTTAGAAGATGTCCTTGTTCAAGTCAACGATTTAGCCTTCCTGGCTGACTTCTTCGTGTTGGACATGGAGGATAATTATTCTGAGAAATCCTCTGATATCCTTTTGGGTCGTCCCTTTTTGAGTACTGCCAATGCTAAAATAGATGTTAAAAAAGGCTTGTTGACTCTAGAATTTGATGGTGATGTTGAGAAGTTTAATGTTTATGAGTCAAGTAAAGGTCCTAATAAATTTTCTAGTGTTTTTAGCATGGATGTGATGGAAAACCTGCCTAATGAGCTGAACAATGTAAAGGAACTAAGTCTTGTTGAAAACTTAGAGAGTAAGGCGAAGCATATTGGGTTGTCGGTTGATCCTTGTGGGATGGTTTTACCATTAGAGGCTTTTAAATCTATGAATAGGGATATTCTGATGCTCGATGCGCCTAATGCTATAACTGAACGAAATTCTTTCGTGTTTCAGGTGCCTATTTTGAAATTCAAGAACTTTTTAAATAATCTGGAGTATGCCTTCAAGGGAGGAGGAAAATATACAGATTCAAAGCTGATACACGATGATTTCTGGAATGAGCAGTTTTTTGAGGTGTATGACCTTAAGGTTCTATCATACCTTAATGTCACGCTCTGGTATGCAGATATTCTCGACTACTTAACGACTATTTTCTTCAGATCTCACATATTTTTTGAGTACAGGAACCCAAGAGTCATTTTGAAGGATCATGGAAATTTTTTTTATAAGTGGTTGACAAAGTCTGTGCTAAGAAAGTGTCGAATTGTGTTGAGAACCTCTACGAATCATCATCCCCAATCTAGAGGGCGTAATGGATTTGAAGATTCATCACCACATAGTCGAGGGGATTTATATGGAGGTTCTACTTCCATTTGAGTGGATTGATGCTCTTGGTTGTCTTGCAGGCGCACGTTGTTGTCCAAATTTTTCTGATTTGCTGTTATTACACTGCTGATGTTTTTGTACAGGTTTGACCCCTAGGTGTGACCGTACCCCACACTCATACTATTTTTGCGGAAAAAAAAAAAAGAGCCTCCAGATCTGCGCTTCAAGGAAGTCCTCTTTTCTCTCGATTTTTTTTTTATGCCTTGTGGACAAAGCATGATTTAAGTGTGGGGGGAGGGATAAGCCTATTTACTGATTGGCTTACGTGCTTAAATTCGATTTTTTTTCCTGCATCAACTGTTTTGACTTGTTGTTTACTTGAATTTTGAGGATATTAGAAATTGTGAATAATTTATTCCTGTTTTGAATGTGTTTGCTTAGGCTTGAGCTGTGAATTTTTGCTAGAACTTATTAGGCAATTGAATACATGAAAGATTGTGTGAAGCCTGATTAATTAGTACTTTGTTATGCCCTTATTTCTCGCGCACTAATTGAACAAGTTTATGTACTTTGCTTAGATAGGTTGGTTATATTTTTCAACTAAGTTATGAAAATTGATTAGAATGCAATTTAATTCCCTTCGAGGCGAAATAGATTGGTTGACGAGTAATTCAGGCGATGACATAGGCATTCTTGTCGGTGTTTCTAGCCTTTTTACTGATTTTCACTAAATAACATTGCCCGTTTGACCCCGCTGAGCCTTAGTATTGTGCAAAAATTTCTTTCCTAGCCACGTTACAAGCCTAATGCACAATACGAATTTCCTACCCACATCTTTGTTACACCTTGCTTACGCATTTTTCTTTTCGGGACTGTATTGTTAATGTCTAAACTCTTTTTCCTTGGTTTGAAGAGAAAAGTTTCATTATGTTTGGAATAGAAAAAATTGTGTGAATAATGAAAAAAAAAATAGAGAAAAAAAAAAAAAGAGTGAAAAGAAAGAAAAAGAGAGTTTGAGTCTTGTTGAAAATTCGATAGAAGGGTTGGGAATTCATTGTGAAAAAGGGGAGTCTTTTGGGAAGAGATAAAAGGGAAACACTTGGGATTGTTTTTTAAATGTGTAAGCTTGGTGTGTTAGCCTTTGATTTACTTTTTCCTACCTTGACCCAAGCCTACATTATAAGCTCGAAAGACCTATCGATTCCGAGTTATGAGTTGATCAAATTAGTGGAGATTGGAGTGAAGGGTGTATTCGAAATTGATGATTGGTTCTTATGCGAAAAATATTAACTTGTTTGTCTAGTCTTTGTACATTTTCTTGTTCAATTCACACTACACACGAGGGTATGATTTTTGTACTAATTAGTTGAATTTCATGTGATTGAGTAATGTGTTTAATTTGCTAGATTCGTTTAGGCGAAAGTTTGAGGTTCGCTTTGGTGAATATTTTTTATAGTAGTAAAGTTTCATTTGATTTTTATTTCCCTCGAGGACGACTGGATGGACAAGTGTGGGGGGATTTGATAGCTTGATAGTTCATCATTCTTGTGGTCGGTTTTTATCCCATTTAGTGCTTTAATTAGTATTAATTTGGGAAAGATTGATGCTTTGTTATTTATATTGTAGAATCGAGACCCAAAGATGAAATTGAAGCAAACTCAATCGATTTGATTAGGAAATTCACACAATGGGCGGATCCCCTGGGATACATGAGTTTAGCCGTGGCTGGGTAAGATTTAATGCAGCGTATGTGCAAGAAGGTTGGTCATCTGGAAGTAATTGTGATTGTTGGAATCATGTATGCATGCACGTAGCTGTGAAGGAGCTTATTTGGTTTGAATTTAAGATGGGTTTGGGCATCTTGTTTGAATGGGCCGTGTGTGCTGCCCATGGAATTAATTAAAAAGCCATCAATTATGTTTTTGGAGTGGGCCCTGGCATCATGCTAGTGGGCCTGCACATATTCCTTGGAAGTTGGAAAGGAATTAGAATGGCCCAGACTTTGTGAAGACTTGGAATTAAAATAGGAAACAAAGCCCAATTTGGATTATAATTGGAGACTTAGTGGGCAAGTTTGTGCAGCAATTGGCGTGGAACTTGGGCAGCGAGATTGAGTTCAATATAGACTAGGATTTCATAGATTTGGACAGATATATATATTTCACGGCTTGGACTTTTCAAGCAGCACATTGAGGACGGAGCAAGGCAGCGGCTTGGACACTCCGAGAGCAGAGTTCTTTTTATGATTTTCATTTATTTTATGTTTTCGTATTTTAGAACTATGAGTAGCTAATTTGTTTAGTACTTAGCTAGAAATTTATGATTTAGTTTTGACATCATGAGACGTAATTTGCTTTTATAATTCAATTTAATTTCAAGTATTTATTAATTCTCCGAGTGTCGTGTTATTGTGATTTATTTGCTTAAGTGATTACGGCCGGATCATCTAAGTAGGTTTATTGCATATCGCCAATCTTGATTGCATGAAGTTTATGTAGTGCTTGATAGATAATTAGTGGTACATTAACAAGAAGGATTGGTTGCAGTTCTCAACTTGTTAAGGGAGTTAATAATCGGATTTAAATCTTGCACGTGTCGTGACTTGGTTAATTCGGGTTAGTGTTTTCTTGATTCTTAATGTTGTTGATTCATTAAATCCTGTCGAGTGTCTCTAGGGGTTGTGAATTGATTAGGGAATAATTGTCGAGTGTCTCTAGATTATTCTACAATTTAAGAGAAAACGAGGCGGAGTCGAGTGTCTCTATCTGCTATAGCTAATCTACTTGAATATTTGAATTTATCCTTGCGTCTATGATTGATGTCTTAACTGAATTATAATTCCTAGCTAGGTATTGATTTCCCATTGATTTATCAAAACCAACTCCTAACGTGATTTATTGTTTTCTTCTAGTTTATTAATTTTGATTGCTTTATTAGTTTAATTTAATTAGTTTAGTTAAATCCAAAACCCCCCCTATTTTTAGTTGGTTAGTTAGTTAACGAATTTCTTGTGATTAATTGAATTAATTCAACCAATCTCTGTGGATCGACCTGTTGCACTATACTCGTAATTGTTGCACCGGATTAATATTTTATTTTGACGGATTCGACACCTGTCACTCGTGTATGGAAGACCATTTCATATGTGGGTTTAGGTTTAAGTGTGGCGGATGTGGTGGCTCATTGCTCCGGGCGCCACATCTTAAAGTGGTATCGGAGCTCTCGGTTACAAAATCGGAGCTCTAGTGTCGAGTTAGGCCGGTCCAGGTCGTACGGCTTAGGATAATGTGGTTACGTGACTTCATGTACTTAATTGTTTATCTTTAGTTAATTTTGCACATGAACATGTACTGATCTGCACGTATATGAACTGGAATTTCTTGATTCTTCCAGAATCATGCCTCCTAGAAGACACCATCGCTTGGATAGGTCCCCCGAACACCGTCATCACCGGGATCATTCTCCCCAACCTGAGAATAATAATCCACCACCACCATCGCAAATGGATCCGGGAAATTTCATGGAAAGGCTTGCAGTATTTTTAGAAAAGAGGAATCAAGAGAGAAACAATACACCTCCGGCCAAAAATCATGGAGGAAACCTTCTTACTACCACTCTCCGGGAGTTTAAAAATCAAAATCCACCGGTCTTCGTTGGTGGTAATAATGTCCAGCCGAGGAGTGGCTAGTGCAAACCAATAGGGTATGGAATCTCATACCTTGTGGACCTGTGGAAAAGCTACAATCCACTCTCACGATGATTCAGGGACAAGCTTAAAATTGGTGGTCGAGTGTTCAAGGAAAATTAGAGGCCTATAGGAAAGAGATAACTTGGGAGGTATTTGTTCGGGAATTCAAGGACAACTATATCCCAAAAGATACAAGGAGTCAGCGCTTGAGAGAATTCATGGATCTCAAGCAGGGAAGCATGTCTATGACGGATTATATCAACGAATTTGAAAGACTTGCCCGCTATGCCCCAAATATTGCAAACGATGATGAAGCTAAAGCCTCTCAATTTCTTCAGGGTCTTTGTGAGGATATGAAAGAGGCGTTGGAAGTTGCTAACACAAGTACCTGGGCTAAGGTCACAGATAAAGCTCTGAGGGCCGAAGATAGGGTGGTTATGAGGAGGAGAAACACATATACCGGGCAAGGGTCAAGCTCGGGGAGCTCTAATAAATTCGGGAAGAGGCCGGCATTTCAAGCTTTTCCATAAGCTAAGCCTCAAAACAAGCAACCCCGACCCACGAGACCGAACCAACCGAATCAACCTTTGGCACTTTCGGCACCGCCTAAGGGCCAATGAATTTATTATCAAGGAAATCACCTCGTGGAAAATAACTTCAAATTGCCTAAGAGGTGTTATGGGTATGGGGCACTGGATCACATGCTAAGTACTTGCCCAAAAAGGAGACAGGGACATGCTCAGGGAGGTAACCAAAGGCCCGCTACCCAAGCTACGGCATATGCTTTGGGAGGCGAGGAGGAAGAAGCTGTGGAAATTGATCCGAACGCCGTTGTTGAAGGCACAATTAGCATCCATGGCACTACATTGCATGCATTATTTGATCTCGAGGCTACTCATTCTTTTATTTCCTGGGACATTGCTTCTTCTATGTCTTTGTCTGTATCCTTATGTGTGCATGATTATGTGGTGAGTTCTCCCCTCAGGGAAGTTTGGTTACTTGTAGAGTGTACCGAGAGTGTCCTGTGAGTTTTGAGGGCCGTGTTTTTCTAGCTGAGTTGATCGAGATGCTGATGCAGAGGTACGGGGTAATTGTTGGTATGGATTGGTTGTTTGAGCATGGGGCTAAGATGGATTGTCGGGAAAAGAAGGTCACTTTTCGTTCAGTTGTGTTTACGGGCAAGAGGGTAAAGTCGAGCCCGTTTGTTTCCTTCCTTGAGGCGAGTAAACTGGTTCGGGATGGTGTGATAGGTTTTGTGGCCTATCTCTTGAATAAACCTAAGGATCAGGCCAAACTTGAGGAGACGGAGGTCGTACAAGAGTATGCCGATGTTTTCCCTGAGATGTTGGGTTCTCTACCGCCCGATAGGGACATCGAGTTTGTAATAGACCTCTATCCCAGAGCAGAACCTTTTTCGAAGACTCCCTACAGGATGGCTCCTGCTGAGTTAAAGGAGTTGAAAACACAGCTTGATGAGCTTTTAGCTTGCGGGTACATCCGTCCGAGCACCTCTCCATGGGGTGCTCCCGTTTTTTTTGTAAAGAAGAAAGAAGGAGCGTTACGGATGTATATAGATTACCGTGAGTTGAACCGGATAACCATGAAGAACAAGTACCATTTGCCTCACATTGAGAAGTTGTTCGATATTCTGCAAGGTTCCAAGGTTTACTCCAAGTTAGATTTAAGACAGGGATATTATCAGCTGCGTATTAGGGAGGAGGATATTCCGAAGACCCGGTTTAATACATGGTATGGGCATTTTGAGTTCATTGTGATGTTGTTTGGGTTAACAAATGCCCTAGCTGTGTTTATGTACATGATGCACCGAGTGTTCAGGTTGTTCCTTGATAAGTTCGTTGTGATCTTTGTAGACGACATTCTGGTATATTCGAGGTCTGTTGAAGTGCATGCACAGCATCTTCGGATTGTCTTGGAAACTCTAAGAGAACATAAGCTTTATGCTAAGTTTAGTAAGTGTGAGTTGTGGATCGACAGAGCCGTCTTTCTTGGTCATATCATTTCAGGCAATGGAATTGAGGTTGATCCATCCAAGATTGAAACCGTGCTACATTGGGAGAGACCGAAGAACGCCTCGGAGATCAGAAGTTTTCTTGGGTTGGAAGGGTGTTATCGTAGGTTCGTGAAGGATTTTTCTAAGATTATAGCCCGGTTGACCCGATTAACTAAGAAGGGGGTGAAATTTGAATGGGGTGATAAGTGTGAAGCTAGTTTTCAGACTCTGAAGGTGAGACTGACTTCGGCACCAGTTCTTACCCTACCCAAGGGTACTGAAGGTTATGTAGTTTATATGGATGTTTCTAAGGATGGTCTCGGGTGTGTTTTGATGCAGAATGGTAGAGTGGTAGCTTATGCTTTGAGGAAGTTGAAGGAGCATGAGAAGAAGTACCCTACCCACGACTTTGAATTAGCTGCAGTTGTGTTCGCTTTGATGAAGTGGTGACACTATCTCTATGGTACAACTTTCGAAGTGTTTACCGATCATCAGAGCCTCAAGTATCTCTTTTCCCCGAAGGATCTGAATGTAAGACAGAGGCATTGGATGGAGTTGTTGGAGGATTATGATTGCACTATTCAATATCATCCTGATAAGGCGAATGTGGTAGTCGATGCCTTGAGTAAAAAGGCAAGTGTGGCTAGTTTGGAAGCTGGTTCTTCTAGTTCGGGTTCAGATATTTTGGTTTCGGGGACTTGGTTGTCTAATCATACCGTTAAGTCGGATTTGTTGCAACAGTTGTTAGAAGCTCAGAATTCAGATGCAGAGATTCAAAGATTGGTTACTCGTTCAAGAGATGATCCGAATTCCAAGTTCAGGGTTGATGAAACAAGTTCGTTGAGGTTTGAAGCAAGAGTGTATGTTCTAGAAGAGCTCAAGAAACTCATACTTGAGGAGGCAAATCGCTCAGGGTATTCTATCCATCCGGGAGGTACCAAGATGTACCAGGATTTGAGAGAGAAATTCTGGTGGAGTGGCATGAAAAGGGATGTCGCGAACTTCGTGAAGCGATGTCTAACATGCCAAAGAGCGAAGGCAGAACACAAGAAGCGGGAGGACCTCCAACCACTTCCTATTCCTAAATGAAAGTGGGAGCAAGTGACAATGGACTTCGTATCCGGCTTACCTAGAGTTAAAGGAGGGTATGATGGAATATGGGTGATTGTGGCCAGGTTTACTAAGTCAGGCCATTTCCTCAAGGTTCGGATGTCCGACAAGGTGCCAAAGCTAGCCGAGTTATATGTTCGGGAGATTGTTAGGTTACATGGGGTTCTGGCTAGTATTGTTTCGGACCGTGATCTAAGGTTCATTTCAATCTTTTGGCAGAATCTTCAGAAGTGTTTAGGTACCCGGCTCAAGTTTAGCACCGCCTTTCATCCTCAAACAGATGGACAATCTAAAAGGTTAATTCAGTACTTGGAGGATATGCTCAGGGCGTGTGTATTAGATTTCCAGAATCAGTGAGACGAGCACCTAACATTGGTTGAGTTCGCTTATAACAATGGTTATCAGGCTTCGATTACGATGGCTCCGTACGAGGCACTCTATGGGAGAAAGTGCAGGTCTCCTCTATTTTGGGACATAGAAGATTTGAGATGGACCGACGAGGACAAGCTTTAAAAAGCAAAACCTAAGGAAAAGATGCTGAAACCATTGAGAAGGTTCACAAGATCCGACAACGAATGAAGGTAGCTCAAGCTCGTCAGAAGAGCTATGCTGATAAGAGAAGAAGGCGTTTGGAGTTTGAAGTTGGAGATAGAGTCTTTCTTAAGGCATCTTCTAGGAAGGGCTTTGCTCGAATAGGTAAAGGTGGAAAGCTTAATCCACGATACCTCGGGCCTTTTGAGATCTTAGAACGGATTGGAGAAACGGCGTATAGATTGGATCTACCGTCAAGTTTAACCGGGATACACAACATGTTTCATGTTTCCCAACTTCGCAAGTATTATCCCCGATGAGACCACTATTCTCCCTGTTGAAGAGGTACAGTTAGAGCCGGACTTGACAATAGAAAGACATATGATTGCGATTCAGGACCGGAAGATGCAAAAGTTAAGAAACCGGTAGATTCCCTTGGTCACAGTTCTTTGGAACGGTCAGAAATCCGAGGAGTCTACTTGGGAAACTGAAGAGAAGATGAGATCTTTGTACCCCGAGTTGTTCGAGACCCCGGTTCGGACCTAAGGACAGGTCCTTTTTAAGAGGGAGAGGGTGTGACACCCCGCCCACTCGCACGTACAGGTTGGTACCACGTGTGAGTTTAATTTCCGTATTTGTATTTATTTTCATATTATTTGATGCATTTCATTTGATTTATATTCCTTTATTTATCTCTTATATGAACTATGTGAGAATTTTGATACGAGTTTGCTCTACTTGCATGTTTGACTTGAATTCTTACGATTTGAGATTTGGAATTTGAACCCGAGCATGCCTAAATTGTGTATAACATGAATTATACGAATCTTGGACTTAATTGTATGTTTTAAACTTGTTTTGGACTTGTTTGTTTTGGTTTGGACACAATTGAATTTTATTTCAAACTTTTGGGCCAATTTGCAATTTGGCCACTCTTGAGTCGTTTCTTTGTAACTTGAGCTCAGGAACTCGGATTCGAGTTCCGTCTTTTCCATCGTACTTGAATCGACGATTCGGAAACAATGGAACAAGTCTTAAACTTTTTGGATACCGTTTTGACTCCCAACGATGCAGATTTTGACCTTACGTACCTACAACGTGCCTATGACCTACTTAAGAGCTACTAAACCCATGCCTTACACCTACCCTTGACTTTTAACACCAAAATCAGCTCTCTCCTCCCCTTTGTGCTGAGAATTTCGAACCAAGCAAGGAGAAAGGAAGAACAAAGCTCAAGCCATTTTCCCTCCATTGTTGAACCCTCTTCAAGCTCAAGATTTATCCATTTCTTGCTCAATTTCTTCAAGGTAAGTTAGGAATTTTGATCTCCTTGATGTTGTGATCATTTTACACTCCTTATATCATGCTTTAATTTTAGAGATCATGAGTTGATTAGGGTGGATGAATAGTTAAGAAATGTGCAAACTTGGAGAACTAGTGCATCTCTTGTTTTCTTTGAGCTTGAAGCTATATATGCTGATCAATATGACATATTTATTGCTTGTATTTGCTCCTTATTTTTGGTAGGTGAGTGTGTTATGAATTTCCATTAATGCAACTTTGAGTTTCTTAAGGAAAACTTGATGAATTCTTTGTTTCTTTGAATCCATTTCTTGCTCGGGTGAAACATGCATGTGTGGGGTGGTTTTTTCTTGAAATCCTTGTTCAATTTTGTAGTTTTCTGGATCTTTTTCATGCCTTGATGTTTTTCCTTGAGTTATAGATGTAGAAAAGGGTTTTGGCTGCCATTACCATGGAGAAACTGAAGCAACTTGTTGTTTTTTTTTCCTCGCGCGAGATGACACGGGCGTGTCTCTTGGTCCGATTTTTCTGTACTGGGACACGCCCATGTCTCCTTTTTGACCTAGGGTGAGACATGGTCATGTCTCAGCCCCGGTTTAGGTCTGTACTGAGACATGGCCGTGTCTCATTTTGCTCTTCAGGGGAGACATGGCCGTGTCTCAGCTCTTTGGTGTGGCTGTTGTGTTTTTCTATATTCGTTTGCTTGTTTCATTATTCTCTTGCTTCGTAGATGACTCCTAATTGATATTGACATGCTCTATTATGTGTTAACTTGCTTGTATTAGATTTTTGGATCAATTGGACATGATTTGAACAAGTTATGATTCGATATGCCTTAAGTGGTACGCTTATGCACTTCATATGCATTCATTTCATTCATGCATCTATTTGGTTCATATTTGAGTCTAAGTCTCGGGTCTTGTGTTCTTTTGTTTCAGAGCCTCTTCCAGAAGTCAACGAGCCCTAGGTCTGGGTGTTCATTGCTCGGTGTTGGCCCCGATTTCTACTCTTTTTGCTACAAGGTGAGGTTTTGGATTCTTTTCTTCTAGTTAAGTGACCTATGACCTAATATGTGTTGAGTTCTCACCCCGCATGCGACTATATATCTTATATGTAGTAAATATGAATGTTTAGTATATTATTATGATCTTATGTATAAGCTTTAAGTTTATGAAATCGGTATAAGTATATGTAAGCTTATGTTTCAATTCGTTTATGTTATGTATGAGCGAGTATGCCCTGAAAGATGGGAATTGGTATTGGTAAGGTATGTTGGGCCCCGAAATTGTGGGTAAGGACGCCCGGGACGGCAAGGGCTGTCGGGTTAAGCCTGTGCATGACTCCATTTGAGGTATTTACGTTCGACTTGTGCAGGTTGAGGAGGTGTGATACTTCGAGCCCTCGGTGAATAACCGGGAAAGACACAATGTGGATTAGCTACCCCGTGTGTATACGTAATGTAGGTGGAGAGGGTTTGATTCCCGAAACACCACGGTTGTTGGGATTGGATTTAAATTATGATTTCAGTTTTATGTTATGTTTAAGGAGTAAAGGGAGGTCCATTCTCACCGGACATATGTTTATGTTTTGTTTGATGGATTGCGAATCGAGTTAGGATTTCTTTACGTATTATATGTTATGCTTTTGAAAACATTACGAAAAACCTTAGCTCGGTTCATGGCCATCACCTTTGATATGTGCTATACTCTATACGTATTTAGGTGTGGGTGTGCGTTTAGCCCCCTTACTCAGTCGAGTTTTGAGTAACCCTCCCTTTTCTTACCTCCAGTTGCAGGTTATCTTGAGCTAGGCGGGGAAGTGCTTCGAGTCGTGTAGTACTTTCGAGTCTAGGTCGAGTCGCATTCATATTCCTACTTTCAGATACTCTTAATATATTGATGTTCGGATTGTATATTTTGGAGAATTATGAATATCTGTTGTATATACTCGATCTTTTTGGGCCATGAGGCCATGTATTTATGTTAATGTTCGTTATATGATTGAGCTCTTTAGATCCTGCTTGTTGCTTCCGCATATTTATATGTTGTTTTGCTCGCTCTGCTCGAGTTTTAGCCCCGCTTAGCCTAGTGTGTGAATGTAGGTCCCTGTTCTCTTAGACTTGGGCTTATGTATGGAAGGTCATTTCATATGTGGGCTCGGGTTTAGGTGCGGGGGATGTGGTAGCCCATCGCTCCGGGCGTCACATACAATCTATATTTCGAATTCCTTACAGGGATTACGAAATCTGCCGGACCCAATAGGAGCTGAACAATGCATCTATTCAGGAAGCATGACACATTCAAGAGTTGAGGCTGCAGGGACCTGCGATTTAGTATAGAGAGTGACTTTATTTTGACATTGGAAAACACCTTTTACACCTAGTTTTTCTAGAAATTTAATTACTGTATCAAGACTTGCTCCTTTGGGATACAATTTTAGTTTTTTGAATAATAACTTCAATTTATATTATAAGTCTAAACTTGTTGGGAATGGTTATTAATTGATGGTCCTTATTCTATTAAATTACAAAATGATCGATACCACTCATAGTGCTACGCATGTTCAAGTTGGTACTAAACCATGTGATACAAATGAGGAATCCTCTACTCTAAGACATCAGAGAATGAAACATATCTCCATTGAGCGAATTAAAAGATTGGTAAAGGATGGAATACTTAGTATTTCAAATTTTAGTTATTTTGATACTTGTATAGACTACATAAAGGGAAAACAGACTAACAAGTTTAAGAAGGGTGCTAAGAGAAGTTCTGTCATATTAGAAATCATCCATTCTGATATTTGTTGTCCAGATATGTATGCTTATGGCCAGAAATATTTTATCACTTTTATAGATGATTACTCATGTTATATGTATCTCTACATGCTTAATCACAAAAATGAAACTTTGGAAGCCTTTAAAATATTCGAGGTTGAAGTAGAAAAACAATGCGGTAAGCAAATTAAAGTTGTGAGAATAAATCGAGGTGATGAGCAAATTAAGCAAATGCTTGATTGATTCCCTTTTTCATGCCCAAGAGTTATGCAATTTGCCCCCTAATTAAGTCAAACTTACCTAGTATTTGATGGAAAGACTTGGTTATAAATAGGGGGTATGGAGGAGATCCCTAGGCACAAAAATTTTCAAAGTCTTCTCGTCACTCCATCATGGTGAGATTTTGAGTGCTTAGAAGATCACTCCTAAATCATTAGTTTATCGGTTTCCGGAAAACACTAAACCCATGCACTTAAACTTAGATTAGGGAAAACACTAAACTTAGATTAGGGAAAACACTAAACCCACGCACTTAAACTTAGATTAGGGAAAACACTAAACCCACGCACTTAAATCAAAATCCGTCCTAGCTGCTTTTGAAAGAGTTGGCTTTTACCAGCCTCCAAACTGCTACTCTTCAACGTCTTCTAAGTTATCCTTTACAAAATACTATTAGGGTGGTGTGAGCGACACTTTCTTCTGTTTATACTAAAATAATTTTCTTCACTTATAGTTTATGTGGTAAAGTTAAACGTTTTACAACTAAATTTACGTACTCATATTTCGAAATCCAATAAAAATTTGATTTTCTTATGCTATGATCAATAGTTAGAACTGTAATGATTTATACATTCGTATATGATATGCTTTTTAGGTGAATGTAATTGATTTACATGATAACTATATATATTATTTTCAATTTTATTGCAGTTATCGTTTATAATTTTTGTATTTCAATTATGAATACTAATGCAATGTATTTACCACATCGATGCACGGATACGGACACGACACGAATACGGCGACAAGAATTTTATCTTGAATTTTTCACGTGAGGAGTATTGGACACGGTATCTGACACAACACGACACGACAAAATAATATTTTTAGAAGTGTTCGTGTATCATAGCTATCCATCTTTGAGTAAAATTTAATTTACCTCGTGATATTCAAAATATTTGAAATACCTCCCCGAAAGAAATTTATTTTAATCTAACCCCTCGTGATATTTAAAAAATTTTTGCACCGCTTCCCTAATTAATTTTTAGTCTAATTTTATATATTTTTTTTTAAGTTAAAATGACCTCTTATATATTAATTAATTCTAAATAATTATTAATATTTTTGTATTGACTACATATTTATCTTTGTCTATATAGTTATCTTTTATTCATTTTTGTTATTTTTTGTTGTAATTTTTTTTTATTTGAAGTTGGATTAAGAGAAATATAAATTTTTTTATTAATTGTTGTTAAAATTTCACATTTGAACATAAATTGAGAGCATAAAAATATAAATTTTTATTGTTATTGAAGAAGATTATGTTTTCATCCATA
Organism: Lantana camara; assembly: GCA_037501455.1. Taxonomy (NCBI): domain Eukaryota; kingdom Viridiplantae; phylum Streptophyta; class Magnoliopsida; order Lamiales; family Verbenaceae; genus Lantana; species Lantana camara. Next base: position 6,296,602 of record CM074864.1, read on the forward strand.
CTAACTAAAAATAATAAGAAACTAGTAACCCCGGCACCCTCGTTGTATGTACAAAAAAAATTATTATTTAAATATATTAAAATTAATTTTTATATCAATATATATTCTATAATTATTTTTAATATAATTATTAAATCATGATAAATTAATGAATAAATAGCATAAATATGAAGGAAAAGATAAAAGTTTTATAAAAAAATAAAGCAATTGAGTTGGGATGAGAGAAAAGAAAAATTGAGAAGATATTGTTGGAGTGACAAAATAAATAAATAAATAAATAATGTAAGAGAACAAAATGGGTCAAAAATAATAAATAAATAATAAAAAAAATCAAGAAACCAACACAGTTACTGATGAGGCCCAAAAACACGCTTGTATCAGAGCCGTCCACGTGTCACCATCTGCTGACGTGAAGACTATACCCTCGCATTGATGGGCTCGTGGGCCAACCCAGCCCACTCACTTGCCAACTAGTATAGGCCCTTGAGCCTCGGCCAACTATTTAAGAAAAGGGGCCGAACCGGCAGGCTCGGCGCTCCCATCTCGGCCTTCGGGGTTACCTTTCTCCGGGAATCACCCGCACGAGGGCCATATTCTTGTCGCTCGGGACTTCGGCGCTCAAAGATCATAAGTCGTGAGGAACCCGTCCGAGCACTCTTCCAACGTCGCCTATTCGCTCGCGTGTGGTCCCCCACCGCCGTGGTGGATCTGAACCCTCATAAAACGATCCGGGACCTTCCACCCGCGCGACCCTCGTCAACAACCTCTGACACAAAGGTAGTGCGCACCTTGTACCAGACACGCCGCCTACTTTCCAGAGCCATCACTCTCATATCACCACAGGCAGCCACGTGTTAGGGCAACACAGGTTTGGGACCACACGGTCAGATTACCTAACCTACCCTCACCCCTAACATATAAATAAGGGAGAACACTTGCATTCTCCCCCAAGTTATCTTCTTCACAAGACACCACACTACTGAACTGGGCATCATTTTCCTCTGCATCTTCATCTTCTCCAAAGCTTCATATATTTCACCATTTCGTGCACCCTTGCTGCACGATTTCCTGGTGTTATCCTAGCTGGAAGAACACATGCTCATTGGAAACCCAGTTCCTGAGGCTCAACGCCTGTGATGGTCTTTCCTTCTACAAACAAATTCTAAAGTGATTGGTGTTTAAATCCTTTACAAGTTTCTGCACCATCATTTTTGGCGCCGTCTGTGGGAAACCATCATCATCTTCTTCATCACCTTCAGTTTCTTCCTAAAAAAGCTAGTTGATATATAACACCTCCCGTTGCGGAAATGGTAACAGCAACGAGATCTGGAGCCATAGGAGAGAAGGGCACTCTTCCCCAGTCAATGTGGAGAATGCGGAGAGCAACATCCCCGCCGGAGGTACAAACCCACCAGCTGCGGGAAATGGGGTCGGAAACGCGGAAGCGGTGGTTGCAACTCTCCCACCTGGAGAGAAAGCTGTGGGGGGGCCCAGTACCGTTATTCCACCTACGGCCCACACCACCAGCGCTTCCTCCCTTTACGCCGGCATGTATCCCATGGCCATGCCTCCACCGGGATACCCTTTTATGCAACCCGGAATGATGCCGATGATCCAACCCTATCAAGTAGGGACACTGAATCTCCCCCTGTCGTTGCCCAGAGAGATACAAGGGGTAGAAATGCCCCAGATTACTACTCAGCAGCTCCAGGCGCTCTACGCACAATGTGAGGGCCAGGCGGTCCAGAACGCATGGGAACATTTCACTGCGGCATATTTCCCTTCACATGCTGGCGCTCGAGTGGCCCCACCCCTTGGAGGACTCCCCGTGCACCCACTGATGATGATGCAAAACGCGCTGAGGGCCCAGCAATCTCCCCCACCACTGAATCAAGAAAATGGGGCCCCACCGAGGGTCCAGCAAGAGCAACCACCCGTAGGAGATGAAAGGGCCCCTCGAAATGAGGCGGCCGGAGATAACGAAGAGGTCCAATCGAGAGCCACAGAAAGGGCAAACCGCAGAAATGTCGGTGACCCTCAACTTACCGCAGTATAAGACCAAATTAGGGGGCTCCAGAACGTGGTAGAGCAGCTCTCTCGAGCACGGTCTCACGTCTTCCGTGATGGGGGCGAGAGGACCAGGGCCAGAGACGCTCGTAGACCATGCAGCCTTATCTCTCGCCGACGAAGAGAAGTCAGCCCTGAAAATCCAGAGGACAGGGATTACCGGATCGTGACGGGCGATTCTCCCCTCATTGAGGAGGTTCTGATGACCCGTGCGGGGAAGGGCAAAATCCCCACGTCCGTCAACAGGTATGATGGAACCACAGATCCAGCCGAGCATCTGGATCACTTTGTGCATTTGATGCATTTATACGATCACCCAATCAACTATTGGGCCAAGGTGTTCGTCACCTCCCTCGTGGGGATGGCCCAGGACTGGTACAAAAAACTTCCTTCGCGCTCAATCCGAGGATACCATGACCTGATTGACGCTTTCATCAGCCATTTCAACTCTTTGAAGGCACCAGCCCCCGCTGCGACGGCTCTCTACAGCTTGGTCCAGGGGCCGAACGAGACCCTTAGGTCCTTCATGGGAAGGTTCAACAAGGAAATCTTATTGGTGGAAAAGCCCTCAATGGATTTCTTGAGGCACGTTCTCTTTGGAGCTATCAATATGAAGCACTATGTCAGTAAAGAGTTCGTGGAGGAGGTGGCCAAGAAGAAACCTCGCTCATTGATGGAGATTAGGGAAATAGCGTATTCTTTCTTCACCCTCGAGGATATGTATATTGCGAGGGATCAGAAGATGGCGAACGCCCCTCGCCCCAGCAAAGCACTTGAAGACAGAGCAGATCCAACCAGAGGCCGCCGCCGTAGCCCTATTCCCGCTCGCCGAAACTCTCCGCCCCCTCGGAAGTTCGAGCGCATCCCTCTCAACCGCCCTATAGCCGAAGTATATGCCATGGCAGATAAGAAGCTGTTCAGGAGGCCGCCAAAGTTGAGAGAAACGGAGGCTCAGAAGCGCTCGGGGAAGTACTGCGCTTTCCACAAGCAGAAAGGGCATGACACCAGTGAATGTCGTCAGCTTGAGAGTGAGATTCAGAGGCTGATCGCTGGGGGGCACCTCAAGGAGTTCGTGAAGGTGTTGGAGAGGTATGATGAGCATTGCGCTGAGCGAGCGCGTACCCAACGAAGAAGCCGTTCACGATCGCGAAGTCCGCGCCACCATCACTCCGAGCCGAGCGACCGTGGCAAAGGGAAAGCCTCAGACGTGGAAAACCAGCCCTTCGAGGTCATTCACATGATTGCTGGGGGATCCTCGGGGGGCGACTCTAACGCTTCTCGATGCCGCTACATTCGGAGTTATGACCAAAGATCTTCTCAGCCCAGGCCGGTGCTCTCTATTGATAAATCATCACGCTCGGAGAAGGATGAGAGCGTAGGTTTCATAGACAAAGACTTAGAGCACATTGTAACGGCCCATGGGGTCGGTGAAACCTCTGACTGCCCCATGGTAGTTAGCTTAGACGTTCACAATCACGTTGTAAAGAGGGTCTTGATTGATAGTGGAAGCTCCGTGAATGTTTTGCCTTATTCCACGTTTCAGAAAATGAACATCACAAACATCCCGCTCGAACCCCTCAGAACAGCCCTCGTCGGCTTTGGAGGTTCCGAGATCGTCCCCCGCGGACAAATTCGCTTGGCCACCTCTTTCGGTCGCGCCCCACAGTGAAAAACTTTAAATGTTCTCTATGTGGTGGTCGAAGTAGACCTACCATACAACATCATCATTGGGCGCCCAGCCCTCGTTGACTTCAAAGCTATAATTTCCACCTATCATCAGAAAGTCAAGTTTCCCACCCCCGAGGGTACCGGAGAGGTACTGTGCAATGTTAAGGAAGCATGGGAATGCTACATACTTTCCCTTCGAAGCCACAAGCCCAAACAACCTACACAAGCAGGTTCCACCAAGAAGTCCGTTGACTTCCCCAAACTAGATGAAGATGGCCCCGAACGCAAGAGGGCCAAGCTCTATAAAAAGAAGAATAAGAAGAGGGCCACGGATAAACCCGTAGATGCTGGGAATTCGCCCCTCGGAGCGGTTGGGGTTTCCTCCTCGGAAGACGAGGATCATATACCCTTGGGAGATACCAACGGGATAATTACAGGCAAGAAACGAGTGCTCGAACAGCCGAGGCCTGAAGTGCGGGTGGAACCTACGGAGAGCTTCCTGACCATCGAATTGGAACCCGGGAATCCAGACAAGACCACGCAAATAGGTTCCAGCCTCGATGGCCCCTTTCAGATTATGATGATTGAATTCTTGCGAGAAAATATTGATGTCTTTGCTTGGAAGGCTTCCGACCTCACTGGCATAGATCTGAGCGTTATTGTCCACAGGCTGAACGTGGATCCGGCCTTCAAACCTATAAAGCAAAAGAAGAGAGATGTTCATGGGTTCCGAAAGCAGGTCATAGAAGAAGAGGTCAATAAACTGCTTGACGCTCAGTACATAGAAGAGATTCTATATCCCGAATGGCTTTGTAATGTGGTGCTCGTTCCCAAGAGCGCCAACAAGTGGCGTATGTGCAATGACTTCACGGACCTCAACAAGGCATGTCCTAAGGATCCGTACCCACTACCTAGGATAGATCAGTTGGTGGATTCGACCGCTGGGTGTGAAATTATGAGCATGATGGACGCTTTCCAAGGATATTATCAGATATTCATGGCTCTTGAGGATCGACCCAAAACTGCGTTCGTGGTCCATATGGGCGTTTTTTGCTTCAAGGTTATGCCCTTTGGGCGCAAGAATGCGGGGGCGACATACCAACGACTTGTCAACAGAATGTTCGAGTGTGAGATTGGAAAGTCCATGGAGGTATACGTGGATGACATGATCGTCAAAAGCGAACGCCAGTATTCTCATCTAGAAGACCTAAAACGAACATTCAATATCTTGCGTCGTTATGGTAAGAAACTGAATCCTTCCAAATGTACATTTGGCATGCGGGGTGGCAAATTTTTGGGATACATGGTCAGCCAACGGGGCATAGAGGCAAACCCAGAGAAGATTAAAGCAATCCTGGACATACCCTCCCCTCGCAATCTGAGAGAGGTCCAGGTGCTTGTGGGTAAGATCATTTCATTAAATAGGTTCATCTCCCGCTCAGTGGACAGGAATCTACCCTTCTTTAAAATTCTGCGTAACGCTCGCAACTTTACCTGGAGCGAGGACTGCGAAAAAGCCCTGCAGGACATGAAGCAGTACCTTTCGAGTGCGCCTTTGTTGACCAAACCTAACCCGGGGGAGAACTTGTTTGTCTATCTGTCAGTTTCCTTGGAAGCCACGAGCGCTGTCCTCGTGGCCATTCGCGAGCGTAAGCATATTCCGGTGTATTATTTAAGCAAGACTCTACAAGGAGCGGAGAAAAGATGCATGGAAATAGAGAAATTTGCTTTTGCGCTCGTTAATGCCTCTCGGAGGTTAAGGCCCTATTTTCAAGCGCATTCCATCGTGGTGCTTACAGATCAGCCCCTCAGACAGGTGCTTGCAAAGCCGGACGTCTCAGGGAGTTTAATTAAATGGTCAATTGAACTTAGTCAATTCGACATCACCTTCGAGCTTCGCACGGCGATACAGGCTCAGGCCGTGGCTGACCTATTGGTGGAACGTTTCAACTTAGATACCGTGCCCTCAGCAGAGGATGGTTTATGGCTTTTGCACACAGATGGCTCCTCGACCTCACAAGGGGGAGGAGTCGGGGTGACCCTCAGGGACCCTCTCGGAGCTGAAGTGGACTATGCGATGAAGCTGGCGTTCCAAGTCACCAACAACGAAGCTGAGTATGAGGCCCTGATCCAGGGGCTCAGGATTGTACTTCAAAATGGTGCCACTCGGGTCACTGCATATGTTGATTCGCAGTTGATCGCGAGTCAAATTGATGGTTCTTATGAGGCCCGAGAAGCCACTATGGTGTAGTATCTGGCGAGCGCTAAGGAGGTGATAGCCAAGTTCAAGGAATTCCACCTTTTGCAGGTCCCAAGGGCAGAAAACGAACGTGCTGACGCTCTCTCAAAGTTTGCATCCGCCCTGGATGGTTTTAGCGAGCGTGCTGTTACGTTTCTTAGAACCGAGGAGCCGCTGATAAGTAGAGGCGAACCTTCGAAGGAGGTGAATATGATTGACCCCTCCGAGCCCTGTTGGCTCGACGAAATTATCAGATTCCTCCAGGATGGAACCAGCCCAAGCGACAAAGTTGAGGCTCGGAAAATCAGAAACAAAGCCCCTCGCTTCTCATTGGATGCCGAGGGTCGACTATTCAAGCGATCCTTCCAAGGCCCACCGATGAGATACTTGAGACCCTCGCAGGCCAAGGAAGTTTTAGAACATGTGCACAATGGAAGTTGCGGGAACCACTCGGGCGGTCGAATCTTGGCAAAGAAAGTCTTAAGGAGTGGGTTCTACTGGCCCTCGGTGCTGCAGGATGCCATTAGCTACTCCAAGAAATGCCCTAAGTGCCAATTCCATTCTAACATCCCTCGGTTGCCGGCAGCTCAAATGATTCCTATTGATGTTTCGTGGCCTTTTGATCAGTGGGGCATTGATATTGTGGGACCCCTCCCAATGGCGGTCGGACAAAAGAAATTCGTAATACTCGCTGTGGATTACTTCACTAAATGGCCAAAGCTGAAGCAGTCGCGAAAATAACGTTCAAGGTTGTGAGGGACTTCATTTGGAAGAACATCATTTGCAGATACGGCATCCCGAGGGTAATCATCTCAGATAATGGATCCCAATTCATCGCCGCCGACACGCGGGATTGGTGCTACGAACTTGGGATTGAGCAACGTTTCACTTCGGTGGGCCACCCTCAGGCCAACGGTCAAGCGGAGGTAACTAATAGAGCCATACTCCAGCATCTGAAGACGATGCTCGAAAGCAAGAAGGGCGAATGGGCTGAAGAACTTCAGGGAGCCCTGTGGGCGTACCGTACTACCCCGCGAGCGGCAACGGGAGAAACTCCTTACTCCCTCGTTTATGGCTCCGAGGCTATGATACCTGCGGAAATTGCTCAAGAATCCGCACGCGTTGCCTATTTCGAGCCTGCTGCCAACGAGGCCAATCGGGCGCTCGAGTTAGATTTGCTGGACGAGAAGAGGAATACTGCTTGGGCACGTATCCACAAATACAAAGCAACCGTGGCTCGCCAATACAACAAACGCGTTAAGGAGAGGACTTTCCAGCTAGGGGACTTGGTCCTCAAAAAAGTTGAAGTCTCCAAACATGTGGGTAAGTTGGACCCCAATTGGGAAGGCCCCTTCAAAGTCGTTCAGGTACGAGCAAATAACACCTACCTGCTGGAGACTTTGCAAGGCGAGTGCCTCCCTAGGCCATGGAATGCATGTAACGTTAGAAGGTTCTACGTGTAAACATCAGTTTTTTTGTAATTGCCCGTTGGCGGCATGGGGTACTTTCTTTTGACAGAAAGCATATTGTATTCATTTTCGAAATTACAAGTATAACAGTAAGCATTTGATTTTTTGATTAAGTCGTTTATTTGCTTTCTTATTGGTTAATGATTTGAGCAACAAAAGGCCCACTCCGTGTCTAGCATCCTCCACGTCGAACGGCCTAAGTAATACCCCAATCGTTTTGGGAGCAACGCTATCTGGGTGTTGATAACCATCTACCCGGAATAGTTTGACAATTCGTAAGTGTATAAAATCCTAAGAACGAGCGTGTCAAACAACGGGGAGCAAAATGCTTAATTTACGCCAGCTGGGTGCACGCCACTCCAGCTCGCGCTCGTAAAAACCCCGATGACCCTCAACTTCTTGGGTAAGAGCACACTCGTAAAATAGTGGATCCCATAACAATCCTTTCATGGGTCCCTCGAAATGACGCTAACCCCACGGTTACGCTCGCTTTGATCCTATACTTAGCAAATCCTACTATTGATTTCTAAAGTACATACAACTCCCTGGAGCGTTCAACCTGAAAATGCACATTATTGGGGCCAATACTTAGGCAAATCCTCAGAAGTTTCCTAAGTTCAAATTCGAGCCTCATTACGGATACGGCCAGGGAACCCCCATGGAAAACACCCTTGCGCCCATATCTATGCCCATCCTATTGCCAGACTCTGCCAAACCTTAAACTGATGGCGCATTGTGTTGAATGCCAGGGCACCCTCAAAGAAAACGCCCTCGTGCACACACACGCCCATCGCAAACGTTCAAACAAGAGAGACCAATATAAAGGCGGCGAGCGCAATGAAACAGCATCATTCACCATTCAAAAGTAAAAGAGAAAGCATTCAAACAGCCAAGCAGTAAAAAAGAAGAGTTCAAATATATGAAAAGGAGCATAAAGGAACCCAAAGCGTTCAAGAAAATAGCTGAAGGATTAAATACAAACATGAATTGTTCATAAGTAAGACAGGGAATTAAACTGGCAAACAAAGGGACTCAACAACCAAGGGATCATCACGGGGCTTGAGAGTCGGGCTCTGGAGGGGCAGTCGCAAGGGGAACTGGGGCCAAAACGTGTACGTCAGAAGTTTGAGGCACGCCTGGTTCCTCAACATCCGCTGCCTCCACGACGGTGTCCTCATCCTCTATTCGTATGGGCTCGGGACCTAGAGTGTTGGCAGCTATGAACTCCCGTTGGAGCATTTGCACCAACTCCTGGTACTCCGGCTCCGCCAAACTCTCGGTGGGATCCTCGTCTTGGACTATGGGGTCGCAGTTTTCATCCAGGTACATACGCAGGCGCGCATCGGTTCGAGCGCTATCAGGAGCCAAGCCAAGCTTCACCATTTGCCCGATAGCTTTATGGAAGAAGCGCCGAGCGTTGTCAAAGCACTGGATGTTGGCCGCAAACACGAAGGCCTTGGAACGCACGAACTTCATCACTGCATCCCAAGAGACCTTCGCCGCCAGTCCTTCCACCTTCCCCTGCAGTTCAGCGAGAGCCTTCTTAGTTTCTTCATTTTGACGTGTGCTCTCAGTCAGTTGTGTGCTCAACTCCCTATTCTGGACCCTCAGTTGGTCGCGCTCCACCTTCAACTCCTTATGACGCTCGTCAAGAGTAAGGTAGGCCGCGTCCGCCTTCCACAGATTCTCCTTCAGCTGGTCCTTCTCAAGGTTGGTGGCGGTCAATTGGGAGTGGACATGGTTGTAATCCTCTTGCAGTTTGACGGGGTCAGAGATTCGCAGCAGTTTCTTGTACTTGGCCTTGTGCGCGGAATAGGCCTGCGCTCGCCCCTGTAAGTTCTTTAACCTAGGGATTACTTCCTGGAGGGTCAGAAGCAAAGATTAGTGTTAAAATGGGAACAATGGAATTGGGAAATCTCCAGAGGGTACTAGGGACTTACCGTCAGAAGGGCATGACAGGCATCATCAGCAACACGAGCGGCATCGTGCTCGTTCAGCTTATCATGATCGCCGGAAAATTGGAGTTTTCCGATGATGTCAGAGACGATGTTCACGGAGTAGGCACTCTTTTTCAGAAGCACTGGACCCTCAGTCCTCTGGCGCTTGTAGCGAGAGTCGCCCTTGCAACCTATCTTGCAGAAATCTTCATCCTCTGATGAAGAAGTGTCGCTGCCCTAGCCTTTGTGCCCCACTACCACCTCTTTCCCCTTGCCAGAAATTGGAAGGGAATCCGGCAGCCTCTTCCTCTTCCCTTGACGATCGGCCCGAATGGTTTCATGTATACGGACATGTTCCCCCGAGCGGTTTCGAGATCCGCTCGAACTCAATGAAATCGGACCCTCGGGGGCCACCGGTGGAGGGGTAGCCCCGTGAGTACCCTCCACTGTCAAATCCTCGATGGGGCCCCTAGGGGGAGCTTCGTTCCCCGTACCTCCACGAGCGCCGTCTTGTCCTCGGCCGGCCCCTCGCCTAGTTCCCCTTCCCCTCGGAGCGTTGGGAGGGCGGATTTGCTATTGTTGCGAGGGCTGAGGGTCGGCGGCGGGTACCTGGACGCCTAACATGCGAGAAAGAGCCTCGGCATTCATACCTTGCGATAGTATTTGAACACCTGCAAGTAAGAAGAAACGAGCGTCAGAAGTTGGTTACTTGGGTCACAGATACAAAAATACAACAGTCACACTAAGTTAGGAGGCTATTCTAAAAGTTAGGGCAGTTAGTTCCTAGAATCTAACCATCGAGGGCAATGATGTCAGCGGGAGGGTTAAGTATCATGTCTGGAGGGCAAGATAATCTATAACGGAACAACACTCTCTCGTTCTTCATCAAAGTCTCAGCTTTAATCCACTTCCTCTCACTCCTCATCTCGAAGGCTAATCCCATCGCCCAATCCTCAAAGGCTTTATTCCTCATCCTTTCCCTAATCAAAGGACCCTCGCCATGTATTATCCACTGTCGGTGAACCCCAAAAATCCCCCCGGGGGCCCCCACGAAGAAATGCCTCTCCTTTCAATGCTCGCCGTAGGAGGTGGATGGGGAGTCTATCATCTTAAAGCCCGATTTGGCCTGGGCGTAATAAAACCCGTCCGTAGGCGACGAGCGTGGCGAGCGGGCTACTTGTATCAAACTGTGGAAGTTGACAATCGAGGCTGCTTGGTTTAAGGCTCTCATCGTTATTATGAAGGTGTTGATTAGGGCTATGCCGTTGGGCAAAATTTGTGAAGGGCAAAGCCCTAGGTGATGGTAGATGACAGCAGCGGCGTGAGCAATAGGGAACCTCAGACCCCCAGCCAGGACTGCATCCCAATAGACTGTCATCATCCCCGGTGGTGGTTGGTTTGCCCTCTCTCCCTCCTCGAGAATGCGTATGGGAAATACCGCCTCGTCCCAGTACGCTTTGGCCCTCAATTCTTCCAAATCGTCGAGCGTCAAAATGCTTTTGATCTCATCCGGAGATCTGTCGGTTTGATGAGGGTTATTTTGCCTTACTCGAGTGGCAGGCTCCCTTCCCTTCCTTTGACGCCTTCTGGAAGGTTCAGCCTTAAATTGACGCCCGGATGGACCTGCACCACCCTCGGGGGCCATGACAGCCACTGTGATCCTGTGATCTTGAGGTCTCACAGCGCTATTAATCACAGGAAATACCCTCTCTCCTTGCCTTTTCATTTCCATCACGTTGTTCATCTCTTCAAAGAGGTCATTCATCCCTCCAGGGGCACGCTCGTTCATCCCTTGAACAGCTGCGTCGACCTCCTCATCCTTGGCGTTAAGTGGAGCCTGAGCCACTGAAATCGCCATGGGAACCCCCTCACCTGGGGACGCCCTAGCCAGGGGAACAGCTGTGGGTACATTGCCATGAGGGGAAGAGCTCCCCACTGACATCTCATCTATTTCCCTCACATAAGCCTCTGCGTTATTGTCTGCCATATCTGGGTTTTGGTTATTGGAGATGAAGCTTTTCGCGAGAGATTCAGTGGAGAAGGAAAATTCTGGAATGAATTCAACGGCAGAAAGGGTTCTTCACTTAGAAAGTTTCGCTCACGCACAACCTAAATCTAAAGTTAGTACAGAAAACAAGTGTTATGGAGTTTTACCTAGAGTTTGAAGAACGGAAACTCGCCGGAATCAGTAAAAGTTACAGAGATTTCTTGCTGCGTAAATGCTTGAAGAAGACGAAAAGCGTGAAAGAGATCCTAAAATGCTGTAAATCCCTATTTATAGGGGATAACTTACATTGATTAGGGCTTAGGATTTCAAATGGCAATCATTTCCCGCCTAGGAAATCCCCCCACTTTTGGTAACTGCCTCACGTCTCCCGGAGTGCACGCGCCCACGTTCCCACTCAGCATTAAATGCGGACATGACTTCAATTAATGTGGTGTCAGACTGTGTCCGTTACAGAAGTCAAGCGGTCACTTCTCTAGCAATGGCTTGACCCTCGGGTAATTCAAAATCCAAGGCTCCCTCCTTATTAAATTCTACAGTACGCTCGAGCGATACTACAGAATTTGGGGGGCAAAATGATGAGGCCCAAAAACACGCATGTATCAGAGCCGTCCACGTGTCACCATCTGTTGACGTGAAGACTATACCCTTGCATTGATGGGCTCGTGGGCCAACCCAGCCCACTCACTTGCCAACTAGTATAGGCCCTTGAGCCTCGGCCAACTATTCAAGAAAAGGGGCCGAACCGGCAGGCTCGGCGCTCCCATCCCGGCCTTCGGGGTTACCTTTCTCCGGGAATCACCCGTACGAGGTTCATATTCTTGTCGCTCGGGACTTCGGCACTCAAAGATCATAAGTCGTGAGGAACCCATCCGAGCACTCTTCGAGCGTCGCCTATTCGCTCGCGTGTGGTCCCCCACCGCCGTGGTGGATCTGAACCCTCATAAAATGGATCCGGGACCTTCCACCCGCGCGACCCTCGTCAACAACCTCTGACACAAAGGTAGTGCGCACCTTGTACCTGACACGCCGCCTACTTTCCAGAGCCATCACTCTCATATCACCACAGGCAGCCACGTGTTAGGGCAACACAGGTTTGGGACCACACGGTCAGATTACCTAATCTACCCTCACCCCTAACATATAAATAAGGGAGAACACTTGCATTCTCCCCCAAGTCATCTTCTTCACAAAGACACCACACTACTGAACTGGGCATCATTTTCCTCTGCATCTTCATCTTCTCCAAAGCTTCATATATTTCACCATTTCCTGCACCCTTGCTGCACGATTTCCTGGTGTTATCCTAGCTGGAAGAACCCACGCTCATTGGAAACCCAGTTCCTGAGGCTCAACGCCTGTGATGGTCTTCCCTTCTACAAACAAATTCTAAAGTGATTGGTGTTTAAATCCTTTACAAGTTTCTGCACCATCAGTTACTATCTTTTCTCGCTTCATATAATAGTATAGATAAAAATAAACTAAAAATAAAAAAGGAAAAAAGAAGAAGAAAGTTTGAAGAAAAAAAATGTTTGTACTACGTGGAAAAGAGGAAAAAAGAAACGAAAAATCAAGATGAAGAAAAAAAATTAAAAAGAGAAAAAAATGTTTTATATTAAAATAATAGAATATTTTAAATATTTTAACACCTAAATATGAGTTACACTCTCAAATCTAGATAGTGAAGTTCACATGCCACTATTAAGGAGGTTATTTGAAATTTATTTCAAATGATAAGGAGTCTAATTGGAAAAAAATTAATATAAGGAGGTATTTCAAACATTTTGACCATCACAAGGGGGTACATTAAATTTTACTCATCCATCTTTCTATATATTTTTTCTCTTTCTCTAGATTTAGTGTAAACTTTATCATAGATTACAATTTACAACTTGGAAAATGTTACATTTTTAAAGGGAAAAATGCAAAATCGGAATACGAACTATAACTCATAATTTTTGGGATAAATATTTTTCTGATGAAAATTTTGACACTATCTAAAAAATTATTGCAATTTAAGAATTTTGATCACTGGAATCCATTTAAGTGACCGGAAAACACTAAACCCATGCACTTAATAAAACAGTCATACATACGTGTCTAGGATCCTGATGGGTACCTCATCATTTAGTCTGTGCATTAAAATTCAACCATGTATACTACCATATAATATAATTTAGAACTCTCATCATTTACTCGTCCTTTTCCGATGACTAAAAAAGATTTCGGTGACCGAAATCTTGAAATTGCAATATTTTTTAGATAGAATGTCAAAAGTTTCATTAAAAAAAAAAATTGTCCCAAAATTACAATTGATGTATAGTTGAGGTCTCGATTTTACATTTTTTCCATTTTTAAATTTACAAAAGTCCTTAATCCTAATTATTGTTATTGACATACTACATTTTTTTTATTTTTGGTGGAATTATTAGCATACTTCATCATAAAACTCCTAAGCTTGTAGATTTTTTATCCAATTTGTTATGTGTTCAAAGTTGTAGCGCCTCCCCAACACTACAACCCCGCACCGCAATACTCCCTGAGTGGAGGTTAGACCCAACATTCAGGAAATACTACGGCGAACGGTCAAGATAATATGTGAATTGAGTATGTGACACAGTGCAGCAGAAGATAAAGAGATTCAATGTAACGCCCCAGCTTTCGGCAATTCAGGTATGATCGACACGTGTGCGTTTGAGAGTTAGATTTTAATTATTAATTGATCATTTCTTTAATTTTCCATTTCATGACATAACTTTATAAAATTATATTCTTGGTATTTTATTGAAAATTCATATCATATTATAATTATCGCATAAATTGAACGGGATTGCAACGTGTATTATATTTCCCGAACGTGATTTAATTCTTTCGTGACCTTACTTGAGCATTCTTATGAATTAGGGGACTTAATTGCATTGGATCTAATTGATCATTTGTTATGGAATTGAACCTAATTGCATGACTTAAATAATTGGAGGACTAAATAGCAAATTTGGCCAATTCTTTCTCCTTCATATCAGCAATCACGTTCCATTCCTTCCCATTCCATACAAAACATAACATACATAATTCCTTTTGCTTCCCTTGCCAACCGAGCCAACCCTCTTCAAGCTAGGAGGAAGATTGCACCTTTTAAGCTTCATCTTTGTGGGTTTTGTGATCATTGAAGCATCACCAACATCATCTCATCATCTCATCTTCCATTTCTTTCTTTTGAGGTAAGTATGGAACTTTGATGACTTTCTTGAATATATGACTTTGTTAGGGCTTTGTTTTGGAAGGGTTATATTGTGTATTGGTTGTTGGAAATATGTTTAGGAGCTTTGAGCTTAAGTTATATGTATTCAACTTGTTGATATTGCACTTGGAGCATGATTGGTGATTTGGGTTTTGAATGAATGATTCTTGATGATCTAACATGGAAATGGATGTTTATATGAATTGATATTGATTTATATGTATGATAGTATGTGTATTGCATGATATATATGCATTTCTTCTTGGTTTGAATTCATTTGTGGGTTGTTGTTGTTGGTTCGTTGCTGCTGCTGCTATTGCTCTGTTTTTTTTTTTTCTGTCACGCACAGTTGGCACGGGCGTGTCAACTTTCCCTTCTTCAGCGTGACACGGGGGTGTGTAGTGGTCTGGGTTTTCTGTACCGTGACACGGGGGTGTCACGGTTTGCTTTGTTTTGGTGACACGGGCGTGTCACCTTCTGTTCGCATGCCTTTTGTCCGCTGTAACGTGACACGGGGGTGTCACGGCTTAGTGCATTTTGGTGACACGGGCGTGTCACCCCCTGTTTTTCATGCATATTGTTTTGCATGCATGGTTGTACGTGTATGTGTTATATATACATATATGTTGGTTATATATTAATTGTTATTTGGTTTAAGTGACTGTATTTAATTGTTTATTCCCTAATTGTGAGTTTGAATGATTTGAATGGATGACTTGAACGTATGATTTAATTTCTTAATAGTGCACATGAAAAGAATCTTCTCTGTTACATATTTATATCATACTCGTTGCATTTTTTCCGTTCGTCCTATTTGGTACATTTTGAGTCGTGTCTCACGGACAATTGTCTTTCTTGCACAGACCAGCTTCCTGGTGACGAGGAGTAGGCCCCGTGAGCTGTTTCCTTGTTTGTTTTGGGTCGTTCAGGTGAGGTTTAATTCTAGCTACCTAGAACCCGTATAACCCTATATGATGTTCTAAGCCAAAACCTATCTATATAGCTATAGTTTTCAAATGAAATTGGTTTTCAAATGATTTATCAACTTTTGAAAGAACTGATTGACTGATTGATTGATTGGGCGAGTATTGTATTGCACTGTGGGCCCGAGGGTAGTGGCTCGAGCCAACCGGGAAAGCATGGGCTGACGGGTAACTCGAGAGCTACTCTCACCAACTTGGGATGACCCCTGAACCCCCTAGGAGATTAGGGGAGGAAGGAGTTCCGGGCTTAGGGATTCATGTACCCTCTGCCCAGACTGATTGGATGGTGGGGCCTTGCAATCCCACCATCACCCGGAGGAAGAAGGATGGATTGAAACTGCTAATTGTGCACCGTAATGAATTGCATGATCGCCTAACTATTAAATAATTGATTGATTGATTGTACACAGTTGGAGTAAAGTTGGAGAATTGCCCTCACTCGCCGGGCCACAATTGATTGTATTGAATTGATTAATTAATAAACTCAATTAGTTGTAACCTCGGGCGATTATACCTTTTGCTTTATTAAATTGTATTGTTGTTTCCGAAAATTATTACCCGAGATTATAACCTGCATGTATGTGCCCTTATATTTATTTATAACCCCTCGCTAAGTCCGCGTTGGACTGACACCTCGACTTTTCAGTTGTTTTGCAGGGCGTGCTAGGCGGGAATTAAAGTCTAGAGTGTCTTTAATTCGGGTCTAGCACACTTCATCTCACATTTCGTTCATGTACAAATACTCTACCTATTTTGTAGCATGCCTTGTTATTTATTTGGAGATGATATTGTATTGATATGGAACATCGGTATCTATTAGTAAATAAATAAATATGGTACCTATAAGTATTGAAAGAATTATTGCTTCCGCTTCTATCTACTCTGCACTGTTGGTTTGGTTTTACTTGAGGGTACCCGCCTAGCCTTGTGTAGTGTTTTTTTTTTTTTTTTATTGTCTCCCGTTCGCTATAGCTTTGGTTCATGTATGGATTAACCATTTTATATGTGGATCGAGGCTATAGTGCGGGGGATGTGGCGCCTAGCGTTCCGGGTGCTACATTCAACTTTACCAATGAACGGGGAGGATAACGTACAATGAGCAAGGATTATCATTATTGATCAAAGTAGTTCGCAAAAGAGTACAATAGGTTGACACGCAAGGACAAAGTATGAGATGGTTTGTTCCTACAGAGAGTAGGCTCAAGACAGTGTACTCTTAGGATCGGATCCAACCTACGGTTGTAGTGCTTCAAGATACCTCTAGTTGCCGTTCATTGATTCCTGAAATCATGCATTCTAAAAATAGGCGAGAGGGTTAGTCAAAGTGACTAAGTGAAGGGGGGTATAATAACTTTATTGATATATGTATATATATATATATATATATATATATATATATATATATATGTATATGATCAAGAAGATCTCGATCTGAAATATTAACAATAGGATATACCAAATAGGAAACGGTTCATAATAATTGTAAAACAGGGATAGGGGTAGTTTGGAATATTTGTAGAAATATGAACCGTTTGTAACAAGAACATTAATGCCCGCAAGCTAGGCATCTCCATCCATAACTCCTTAAATAATTGGTAAAATAGTATCGGGCTGATCAGGCTCCGATACTTCAATAAAACCAAGAATATTAACTCCACTACTCCTTGATGTCAATAGGGAATCAAACCCTAGAGACCACGAACACGATTCGGAAGGCAGCTATCTCTCCCTCATCCCTTGGCGTGGAGTAACTAACCTCCAGTTAAACCACTACCAAGAGGTGGTGGCAGTCCGCAGCACCAACAATACCCTCGGCCCGATACCTTCCGGGTAATTGCTCGCTACGTATACAACCGGGGCTCATAACATGACTCAAGAACAATATTTTGCTTGCATAACCCGGAATCAATGTTTTGATAAAATGGACTTGAAACATATAACGTCCTAGTAAAACGTTGATTCCGACATGAAAGTATTTTTCCCTTAAGAGGGACATTGTAGTACAATAATATGTATATAGGGTAGTAAATCAAAATGATAGGTAGGCTTGGAAATAGTTTTTATATAGATATATATGTATAGCATGATTCCAGTTGAAAACATTTTAACCCTCACCTATACTGGTAGTCAGACATTGTAATGTGGATTCCAGTGCGCCTGAAAGTATTAACTACTATAGGCTTAGAACTAGGTTCCTTATATTAATCAAATAAGCACATAATGCTCATGCATAAAAGGGTTACACATTATTTTAATCAAGTAAACACATAAACTATATCATGTTAGAGAATTCCCGGTAGACTCTAATTTTAACCATTTAAGGGAAATTAAGTAACTAATCAGGTTTCATGAATTCTTTAACAACTTAAATATTTATTAATCACATTATAATCTTAATTATAATATTATAAATGAAATTTAGAATTTAATTTGACAATGTAGGTTATATTGTGAAAATAATTCACAATTTACCGATTTTTGGAAAATTCGGATAAAATCTTTATTTAAAAATTCCAAAACTAATTTTATAATTATTTTAATAATATTTTCAAAATATTCAGCCTATGGGTTGACCAAAAAGTCAAAATTACTATTTAAAACATTTACTATTCAATTTCTTATGAATTAAACACTTTATAACACAAAATCGAACACACACACTCACACACTATCACGCGTGCACTTAAAATTATTCAAGAACAACATGAACATGATCTTGAGCCTATTTGAATATTCAAAGAAGGTATGTAACATACTTGATCATATTCATATTTATAACATAGAATTTGAAACATAATATAGCAAAATATATGAATTCCCTATGAAAAATAATTCTAAATAAATTATTCTAAGCATGAATTTAATCAAACAAGATCATAATTATTTAAACACATATTCATATCATATCATATCATAACTCATGCATTTAATTAAATAAAATGCATATATGTTATCACATTTTTCCTAAACTAGCATAAATAGCATATATTTCATAAAATAAAATTCCTAAAGCATAATTTAATTAAATCTAAGCATGTTGATCTGGCTCAAATCTGGTCGATCTGTCGTGGTCGATCTGGCTGTCAGATATGGGTCAATCAGTCAAGAATTTGTTTGAGTGGGTTCTTATCGACCTGAAAGCACTAACACACGTGAGCTAAGTACCAAATTGGGGGACTTGGGGTTTTACCCAAGTTTGGCACTCCGACGCTCAAGTCAGTAATGGAGCTCTATAGAATGCAATTGAATGCGTATTAAAGGCTTACCAACTACTGTTCAAAGGGCGAGTATTTATAGCCATGGCCAAATGACACAGTAGTGTGTGTACTGTAGGTGTGCATTAACGGCGTTGCCAGTCGTCGATCTGGATGTTGGACGATGGAACCGGCTTGAGACAGGTCGTTTGTACCTTCTTTTCCCTTTGGGTAAAAGCAGGGACTGACGGTCATTAATGAGCCGTAGTACGCCTGTTCCAGGGAATGGGAAGGATACACGTGCCCGACAGGAGTGTTTTACGGTATTCGGGTGTCCGATGACGTATATAATCGATCTGGAGACCGATATTGCCTTTCGGGACCCAATCCTATTTGGGTTTCCTCACATGAGGGGAGCGGATCGATCGGATGACCTGGAAATCAATAATCGTTCTGATGACCTGACGATTCTCATGAAGATCTGATGATCTGACCTGATATCGATCTGACGATCCGTCCACAAAGGCCATTTCTGGTTTGTCCAGGTTGGCGCAAAGGTCCACATGGCACCAATCGGGGGCGGCCACGTGGCCTCGTACTATTATGCCATGTCAGAGGACCCCCAAATTACCAGTGTGAATTTTGGCAGTGGTAATTTCATCGATCTGGCAAAGGTTAGGGGAACCATCATGACCGTTTAAATCGAGCCGTCGCCTCAGTTATGGGCGTGACCTTTTGAGTCAGATCGGTCCGACAAAGCATTTAATGTGACACGACCTTCCATAGGATAGGCGTGTGCAGGGTTATTATGGCGTCGTTTCGTATTTCGAGGTGTTACTTTTCAACTCCTATATATAGGAGGTTACCCCCAGGCCTTATTTCACCACTTTCTCACTCAGAGATTTCGAACTGTTCCCGCCTTCACCAGCTCGTCAGCGGCCACCACCTCCGACTTCCATCGTTTTTAAAGGTAAAAATCTTTTTCTATCCCCATCTTTATGGCTCAGGAAAAGGCAGCGTTCACGCCTTCGCCGAAACGAGACGACGATCTGTCGGCCCCCCTTTTACCAAGCGAGAGTTTTTAGTTCGTGTTGGGATCGTCTTCGGGAAGGGACGAAGTTTTGACGGCGAATAGAGGGGGATTGGCGTCGACGTCGAGGGTGCGGCGACCCATGGGGCTTTTGGACGAACTGGAAAAGGAGAAAACCGGACAGGGCCAGGTCGGTGGGAGGCAGATCGGTGTAAGTGAACCTACGACGCAGGTTGGCAACCCTCCAGCTCGACCTCCACATGTTTACAGGACCCTCTCGCATGTTTCTGAGAGATTTTCCAAGATAACTCCTCAGGAGCTTGCGGAGGTCACGAAGTTGTTAGGGTTAGGTCCCCAGTACACAGTTCGTAGGCCGGAGGAGGGGGAGACTGTCGAGAGACCGAGGGGGTTGAGGTCGGTTGGTATATACTATGCCTCCGTCAAGTATGGATTTAGGCTCCCTCTTCCTCAGGTCATCATGGATTTCTTAGTTCGATACAACCTGTGTCCTTCCCAGTTGACTTCGAACTCTTTCTCGCTAATGCACTGCATGATCATTACGATGAAGTGCCTCGGGTTCGAGCCGGAGATCTGGGACTTCGGGGAGTTCTTCACACTTAACAGTGCCACCAAGTCCGGGGTAGGATACTTCAACCTCCAATCAAAGGCGAACCGGAAAATTGTATCGATCCCGTCTACATCACATGGGATCAATTGGAAGTCTAAGTTCTTCTTCATCGATCTGCCTGTCGTACCCCGCTTCTGGATCACTTGGGGGGACAACGACCCAAGGCAGCTCGTGACCAAGTCGTCGACCTGGCTGCACAACCACTTCGAACTATTGACTAATATCGGGCTCCTTGATCATACCTACCTGTCGAGGACGGGGCATCTGATCGAAGCGGGCATTATACTTGGGACTCGGAGAAAGAACTTCCACTTCGGTATGCTTTTACTTCGACCAGACCCCTACTCGTTCAGGGTCTTAAATTATTTGCTTTTCTGGTTTATTATTTCGATCTGACTCTTTTCGTTCTGCAGATCTAAGACCGTTGATCATGTCTCGAGCTGCCAAGATGAGGCCGATGAACCAGAGGAACGCCACCCCAGACGAGCTTCGACCTGTGGTGGATGCCGCTCGTGCCATAATCGACTCCCTCCCGGCGGCCCAACGCGCTCAACACGAGAGGTGCTCGAAGGAGCTGCACGATCTGGACGCCGACCTGGATAAACAGCCAGCTGGGGATCCCCTTCGCGGTCAGGAGCTTGAGGGGCATGCCGGGGCATCCGCACAGCCGATTGGTCAGGTCGGGGAGGACGTCGAACAAGTAATAAATTTAGACCATCTCCCTTTATATTTTGATGAAGATGTTGATCCTCAACTCCAGTTTGTTCAGGCGAGACATGGGGTAGGCAAGAGACCTTTTAGAGAACTGGTTCACGAACTACAGGACTCGGAAGAATCTGACGAGGAGGCCCAGCTTTTGAATTTTCCCAAGACCCCCCTTCCCCAATGGCCTGCCGGTCTTGAGCTCGAAAAAGAAGATGGTACCAAACGAGCTCTAGTGTTCGGAAAAGCTGATCCCGATGTACTGGCTGCCCTCTTCAACTCCGGATGCATTATCGATGAGCAGAAGAGGCTCTCTGAGAGATCGGCAAGGCAGAAGAGGTATCAAGCTGCCAGAGGTCTTTTCGGGGTAAGCTATTCTCTTGTCTATCTTTCAACACTTGGAGATCTATTTGATTCGATCTGATTAACCATTGCCAGGACGTTCTTCCCGTTCTGATCAATTCGATCCATGAGGCGGAGGTCTTCAAGGCCGGTAAGGAAAAATACAAGGAGAAGTATCACATGATGAAGGGCCGGCTCATTTCAGCGAACCCTGAGAAGGTTGAACAGCCCGAGGGGGAGCTCCGCGAGGCCCGAGAGGAGAAGAAAAAACGGGTCCAAGAGAAGCAGACCCTGGAGGCCCAGTGGAAGAGCTCGCAGTAGGCTCTTGATAAGGCAGAGAAGGCTCACGCTGCCGAGCTAACCCGGATGACTGAAGAGTTCGCCCAACAGCTCGAAACTGCCAAAGATGTTTCGAAGGAAGAGGGGCGAAACGAGATCTTTGGCCTAGCCCAGATGAAGATCAGCAAAGCCGCTGAGGAGATAAAGAAATGCAAGCTGGAGATCGAACGGTATGCAGTTCGCAAGTTTATGGAGGGCCCCGGCTTTGAAGAAGCTAGTTTGATCGTGGGTCAGAACGATCTGGCGGAGGGATTCCAGATTGCCATAAACCAGCTTAAGGCTCAAGACGCCATCGTTCCTAACTTCAACTTCCAATCGATTGGCCCCCTGCTCCCAAATCCATGTGCTCCTGATCATCCTGAAGAGGAAGATCCGGTCCAGATCGAGTGGTCGACCTTCAAGTATGGGCATGCCATCAAGATCGCTCAGGCTAAGAAGGAAAAGCGTCCGGTAGAGTGTGAACTCCCCCATCCGGTTCAGGTCGAAAGCTTCCTCCCAACCATTCGAGATCTTGAGAGGGCCCAGCGTCGAACGGCTCAGGAATCCTCATCTGCCCCCGTCAACATCGACTGAATTTCCATTTTCTGTAATTAATTGTTTTGCCCTTCCGGTCGGGTCGTGGCCGGATGAATACTTGTCTTTTATTTATGTTTTTGAACATTTTTCCCATCGAGCGACGTCGCGTGGTTAGCTCGATGCGCTAGGTATAATCGATCTTTGTTAATTTTTTGAGATCAATTTTCGCATGAATGAATTATGTTTCTCATACTTGTGTTTACTTTGCAAGTTGAGCATTTATTCGATCTGGCATGCGGGTGGTTTGTCGATCTAGGTTTAGCTTACACCTTAGCTAGATTTTTACCGCTTTTCGGATCGATAGGTGCATCACGCTATCGATCTCATTTGGGTGCTTATCTAGCATCATTGGGCGCTCGCCTTTTTCCTTAGTCGTTTTTCCATCCGCTGCATTCTTGTCGGATCGATAGCGATCTCTGAAACGCGTTAATCTCTGGACCTCTTTGGATCTAACTCGATCTCCTCGGGTTTCTGAATAAACTTTTTGAAAATCATCGATCTCTAGATCTCCTTGGATCTAAGTCGATCTCATTGGATCTTAGGATCTACCTTTTCGAAGATCATTAATCTCTGGATCTCCTCAGATCTAAAACGATCTCCTTGGATCTCTGGATCTTTAATTTTTGAAAACCATTAATCTCTGGACCTCTTTGGACCTAAAACAATCTCCTTGGATCTCTGGATTATTAATTTTTGAAAACCATTAATCTCTGGACCTCTTTGGATCTAAAACGATCTCCTTGGATCTCTGGATCATTAATTTTTGGAAACCATTAATCTCTGGACCTCTTTGGATCTAAAACGATCTTCTTGGATCTCTGGATCATTAGGTTCGTTAGGCTTTTTGGGATCTCTTAGGGTCTAAAAGCGTCCTCATTGGATCTTAGGATCTACCTTTTCGATCTCTAACGGCGTTTGAGAACATTAAACACGTTAGGATTTTTAGGATCTCTTTGGGTCTAAGAGCGACCTCATTGGATCTCGATCTCTAACAATGATTTAAAAGCACCCAATACGTTAGGATTTTTAGGATCTCGTTGGGTCTGAAAATGACCTCATTGGATCTCGATCACTAACGATTGGAATTGGGGGGGGGGGGGGGGTTTCGCTCCCACCTCGACTCATGACCGTAGGTCGAATGAGAGCTTACCCGAGGGGATAGTAACCTGGTACAGGATTACGTATTGACTCCAATCAGATGTCGTTCCAAAACATGTATATTAATTTACTGAATAGAGATCGATTCTCAGGCGAATTCGACCGCTTTAACCGTTACACCTTGAAATAATTTGAAAGCTAAGTGTAAAATTTCTTCAAGTTGTGCGCATTCCACGGTCTGGGTAATGGCTCCCCGGCCATGTCTTCGAGCCGGTAGGCCATGTTTTTCCCGATATCCGTGACGCGATAGGGTCCTTGCCAGTTAGGCTAAAGTTTTCCGACATGCTGCAAGATTTCAATCTTTTTTAACACTAGGTCACCGATCGGAAACGATCTGGGCTTCACGTGTTTGTTGTATGATCGAGCCGCTGCTGCCTTGTACTGTTTGAGCTTCTTATAGACGTGTTCTCTGCTTTCTTCAATCACATCCAGATCTTCAGCTCTGATCTCTGTATTCCGGTCGAGCTGGTATTGCGATACCCGAGCGGTTTCGTGTAACAGCTCCGATGGGATGACGGCTTCGTATCCGTAAACCAGAGAGTATGGTGTTTGTCCCGTGGCTGTCCGTGGAGTAGTTCGATATGCCCATAGTACGCCGTCGAGCTCGTCCGCCCATGCCCCCAGTTTGGCATCAAGGCGGGTCTTGAGATTTTGGATAATGATTCGGTTGGTGACTTCAGCTTGGCCATTTGCTTGCGGATGACCGACTGTAGTGAATCTGAGGTCGATCCCGAGGTCCCGACAATAGCTCTTAGTATTCTCAGATCGAAATTGAGGACCATTGTCACAGATGAGTACCCTCGGAACCCCAAAACGGCAGATTATATTCTTCCAGAGGAAATTTCTTATCACTGCATCAGTAATTTTGGGGACTGCCTTGGCCTCAACCCACTTTGAGAAGTACTCGACACATACTATGACAAACTTTTTCTGTCTGGGTGCCAAGGGGAAGGGACCGATGATGTCGATCCCCCATTGGTCGAAGGGCCAACACACATCGATCGGTATCATGGACGCCGGGTGAGTGTGGATTAGGTTGCCGTGTTTTTGGCACTTGGGGCATTTCCTAGAGTGGATCTTCGCATCCCACACCATAGTCGGCCAAAAATACCTGCTCCTTAAGATCTTTCGAGCTAGAGCTCGACCTCCGGAATGGTTTCCGCAGCATCCCTCATGGACTTCTTCTAGGACATCTTGGGCTTGGCTAGGTCGTAGGCACCTTAGAGGGGGACCGGTGAAGGATTTTTTGAACAACCTGCCTTCATGATCTATCATATAGAGCAGAGATCAATATTTTATTCTCCTGGCCTCAGTTCGATTTTGGGGTAAAAGCCCATCATTGAGGTAAGCGTGCAGATCGTCTATCCAGCAAGGCTCCGGCGGATCGATGGTGGCGATCTCGACCTTTCCTTCATCGATCGCACGGCCTTCCGAGACCATGAACGAGATGGTTGCATCTTTTGTTCCTTGGAATCCATTCGCTAGCTTTGATAGGGCATCAGCTCGTCCGTTCTCCTCGCGGGGAACCTGTTCAATTTTGAATTCTTTTAGCTTCGAGGCCAGCTCTTTCACCATTTTGAGATACGCTGCCATGGACTCTTCCCAAGCCTCGTATGTGCCATTGACTTGGCCGGCAATGAGCTGAGAGTCAGTTACCACGGATAGCTTGTCGATCTTATTTTCCGTGGCGTATCTTAGTCCTGCCACGAGCGCTTCGTACTCCGCCTCGTTGTTAGTTGCTTTAAAATCGAGTTTAATATCGAAATCGAGCTGGAGTCCCTCTGAGCTTGTAAGGGATATGCCCACTCCCCCACCTTGAGAGGTCGATGAGCCATCCGTGTACATGGTCCAGCTTGGCGAGGTGGGAACGATCTCCATCGAGCTGGTGTTCTTTTTGACTAGGAAGTCAGCCAGAACTTGAGCTTGCTGGGCGGCTCGAGGTTGGTAGGTGATGTCATGCTGACTCAACTCGACCGCCCATTTCAACATTCGACCCGACACATCGGGTTTGGACAAGACCTGCCTAAGCGGTTGATCCGTTAAGACGATTATGGGGTGAGCTTGGAAGTATGGACGTAGCTTCCGAGCTGCGTGTGTCAGAGCGAACACAAATTTCTCGATCTCGAGATAATTCCGCTCCGCTCCGTGCAGGATCTTGCTCAGGTAGTAGATCGGTAGATGTTTTCGATCTCGAATGGCTACCAAGACTGAGCTGAAGGTTTCGTTAGAAAGGGACAGGTAGAGGTACAAAGTCTCGCCCTCATTTGGCTTTGCCAGCAATGGGGGAGAGGCCAGGTACTCTTTCAACTGATCTAACGCTCGATCACATTCTTCATTCCATTCGAATTTCTTGAGATTCCTCAAGACCTTGAAAAATGGAAGGTTGCGCTCGGACGATCGCGATATGAACTGGTTGAGAGAAATTATCCGAACCACCAGGGATTGTACCTGGTTGATGTATCGAGGTCGGGGGATGATCTGGATCGCTTTGATCTTCGTAGGATTGGCTTCGATGCCCCGCTAGCTCACCATGTATCCTAGAAACTTTCCCCCTTCGACCCCGAACGTGCACTTGCCAGGGTTGAGCTTCATCCCGTATTGCCATAAGATCTCGAACGATCTAAGTAGATGATCTAGATGATGGTACGCCCAGCGGCTCTTCACGATCATGTCGTCGACTTAGACCTCCATGGTCTTCCCGATCTCTTCCTTAAACATCAGGTTGACCAACCTTTGGTACGTAGCTCCTGCGTTCTTTAGCCCGAAGGGCATGACCTTGAAGCAATATATTCCCTTTACCACAATGAAGGCCGTGTGCTTTCGATCTTCGGGGGCCATAGAGATCTGGTAATAGCCTTGAAAGGCGTCCATCATGCTGAGCATCTCGCACCCAACTGTCGAGTCGACGAGCTGATCGATTCGTGGCAGCGGATATGGATCTTTCGGGCATGCCTTATTGAGGTCGGTGAAGTCGTTACACATTCTCCATTTCCCACATGTTTTCTGCACGAGGACAATGTTGCACAACCAGTCAACGTATTGAGCTGGGGTAACGTATCCCGCGTCGAGTAGCTTATTGAACTCCGCCTCTATGATATCATTCCTTGCTCGACTTTGTGGTCTTAGCTTTTGCTTGATTGGTTTAACCGATGGGTCGATCCCGAGCCGGTGGCATATCACCTTCGGATCGACGCCGATCAAATCTTTGGCTGCCCATGCGAAGATGTCTGAGTTATCCCGCAAGAATTCTATCATCATGATCTCATGTTGAGGATGCATGTTTGCCCCGATCTTGGTGGTTTTATTGTTGTCTCCGGGGACAAGGGCAATTTCTTTTAGTTCTCCAGAGGGCTCGAGCCGCTCGCTGGCCTTTCTTTTTCGAGCTACGGGGGATCTCTCCCCCTCGCACTCCTTCGTGGGTAGCTCGATCTCCCCGTCGGCATAGGTCTGGAGGTCGAGTTCTTCCTCTACCTCTTTCCCGGATGGCTTTTTCAGGACGATGGCATAACAAGCCCAATTGTCCATGACATCGCAAGTCACCTCTCCGACCCCGTTCGGGGTGGACATTTTCAGCTTTTGATGGTACGTTGAGATGATTGCTTTGAATTGAATAAGGCCAGGTCGGCCGAAGATCATATTATACGCTAGGGGCATATTGACGATGACGTACTCGACCTCCTGGGTCACCCTCTTGGGGGATGTTCCCATCGAGGTGAGGAGTCGGATGCGCCCTAACGGTATAACTTTCGATCCACCGAACCCGGAGAGCGGTGTTCGGATCGGATCGAGTTTTAGATTATGCAATTTCATTTTAACAAGAGTCGAGTAAGGGATAATGTTCGAGCTGCTTCCATTATCAACTAGGCATTTAGTTACATCATAATTAGCCACGCCTAAGGTCACCACCATCGGACAATTAGGCGTTCCGCCTTCCCGATGGGGGCCCGGGCGGCTATCATTCTCGCTAAAGCTAACCTCCTGCCTTTCCCACTCTCTACCCTGATCGATCTAGAAGACCTCTTCGTGGGGGCCGTTGAACTCTCGAGCTGCTCACCTGATGTTCCTCTTTCGAGCGGCATTAGAGTCACCGCCCTCATGCCCCCCGGCTATCATATAGATTTTGTCGTGAGTAGGGGGATTGTCTTCAGCTCTCTCCAACGGCGGTTTTCTAGAACTTTTAGGGGGAGATCTAGACCTGGAACGGTTGTGATCGCTCGACCTTCCCACCTTCTCAGAGTAGTGGTCGATGCTCCGAACAAAATCCTTCAAGTGCCCTCCCTGGATGAGCCTTTCGATCTCATCCCGGAGGGCGTTGCATTCTGCGGTGGTGTGGCCCCATTGTTGATGGTAGCCGCAGAACTTCCCCGATTTTTCAGACTTCGGGCCCTCCCGTATGGGCTTCAGTTTTTTCAGAAGGCTCTGGTCTATGACCACATAGATCTGGTCTATGGATTTGGTCAAGGGGACATAGTTTCATCGGTCGACCTGGGTCGGTTGGTCGACTTTCCCCTTGATTTTCTTTTGCTCGTTCCCTTTCCGGTGTAGGGGCGAGCTGGACCCAATGACCTGCCTCTCAGATCGAGGCGGAGGTCCATGCGCGAGGGCTATCTCCTCAACGCACATGAAGCCGTGGGCGATGTCTTGTATTTCTGTCAGGTTTCGGGGCCCGGCCCTGACGATCTCATCTGCCCAGAGGCGGATGCGAAGGGGCCGATGGACTACGGAGAGCAAGGTGTCCATCGTCTGGTTCTCGACCAGAACCACTTCTCTCGAAAAGCGAGTCATAAAATCTCACAAGGACTCGCCCTCCTTCTGGTAGATGCTGTTGAGATAGGAGGGTGGTAGCTTCTCCCCGGACATCGAGGAGAAGTGCATCGTGAACCGATCTACAAATCGGTTGTAGGTCGATATGCACCGCGGCGGCAGGCGGATAAACCAATCTTGTGCGGGACCCGTCAACGTGGTGACGAAGAGTTTGGCCCAAATCTACTGCGGGTGGGAGTGTAGCAGCATCCGGTTCTCGAAGGCTGTCACATGTTTTTCGGGATCTGTGGTCCCGTTATACATGGGCAGGCCGGTCGGAATTCGATCTCCATCACAGGTCGTGCGGAGAATATCCTCGCAGAAAGGGGAAGCTTCTTCCCTGTCGCTGCGGCAACGGAGAGGGCGTCGGCTCAGCCCGTCTCGAAGGTCGACCTGCCTCTGGGTGACGTGGGAGCCACGGTCACCCAGGCGGTCTTGGACCCGTCTACGCGGTGGGTCCACACAATGATCCTGCTCTTTCCCCGCGCGCGCCGCGGCAATTCGGGCGGCCTCCTCCCTAGCGGATCGAGCGGGGATGCGAGCTCGGAGGTCGTCGAACTCCTCGTTATCCTCATCGACCACGCGTTTGCCGCGGTTGTTACGGCTCGGGTGGTCGGAATCCCCGTGGCCTTCACGGGGAATTTCTTTGCTTGCTACAGGGGGTGGCGGTGGCGGAGCGAATTCTTGGACCTGCCCCGCTCCGATCTGGGGACTGAGGCCCCAGATGATGTGGGCCGGTCGCCCATCTAGTGGTTGAAAGACATAGGGAACCGAGTTCCCGTATGCTTGGACGGTGGGGGCCAACGCATTGCCCACCACGGGGCTAGGTATGGTGGTGGCTGGGCTGGCCCTTGGCAGCTCGGGGCGCCTGGGTTCGGGGCCCTCCGTCTGGGCGCGCTCGAGCTCGACCCGCCATTGGTCGAGGAAGGCGTCTAGGTCCGCCTGGGTGACTGTGATCCGGGGAGTGGCGTCAGGCGGAGGAATGGAGGCGTTGGCGCTGGGCCCGATCGGAGGAGCAGTGGGGGTATTGCCAAGCGGCGCGTTGTGATCATGCCTGCCTTTGGCTACCTCCTCCATGTCCTCTTCTCGGTAGGTGTTTCTGGTGTTAACCATGTTGGGAAAAAGTGGTGCAGAAGGGCTTTTATCTAGGTCGATGTGAAAAAGGGTTTCCCACAGACGGCGCCAAACAGATCTGGCTCAAATCTGGTCGATCTGACGTGGTCGATCTGGCTATCAGATATGGGTCAATCAGTCAAGAATTTGTTTGAGTGGGTTCTTATCAACTTGAAAGCACTAACACACGTGAGCTAAGTACCAAATTGGGGGACTTGGGGTTTTACCCAAGTTTGGCACTCCGACGCTCAAGTCAGTAATGGAGCTCTATAGAGAGAGAATAAATGCAATTGAATGCGTATTAAAGGCTTACCAACTACTGTTCAAAGGGCGAGTATTTATAGCCATAGCCAAATGACACAGTAGTGCGTGTACTGTAGGTGTGCATTAATGGCGTTGCCAGTCGTCGATCTGGATGTCGGACGATGGAACCGGCTTGAGGCGGGTCGTTTGTACCTTTTTTCCCCTTTGGGTAAAAGCGGGGACTGACGGTCATTAATAAGCCGTAGTACGCCTGTTCCAGGGAATGGGAAGGATACACGTGCCCCGACAGGAGTGCTTTACGGTATTCGGGTGTCCGGTGACGTATATAATCGATCTGGAGACCGATATTGCCTTTCGGGACCCAATCCTATTTGGGTTTCCTCACATGAGGGGAGCGGATCGATCGGATGACCTGGCAATCAATAATCGATCTGATGACCTAACGATTCTCATGAAGATCTGATGAACTGACCTGATATCGATCTGACGATCCGTCCACAAAGGCCATTTCTGGTTTGTCCAGGTTGGCGCAAAGGTCCACGTGGTACCAACCGGGGGCGGCCACGTGGCCTCGTACTATTATGCCATGTCACAACTTACTATTATTATCATACTAAGAACATAATATAAATTATGAAATAATAAAAGAACAAGACTCATACCTGAGAGAAGAGAGGAGTGGCCGAACTAGGGAGAGAAAGTGAGTGATTTTGGTATAGTTTTGGAAATGAGCTTGGAGGGGTATTTATGCTTGGGATTTAGGGGCTTACCTTGCAATTTCTAAGAGTTTAGGGGAGATGTGGAAGCTTCATATCCTAGACAAATGCTTGGTTGCTACTTAGGTAATGTGGATGAATTATATTTTAGACATATGCTTGGTAATTAGATAGGAAATGTGGGGAAAATATGTCCATTTATTTAAACTTTCTAGAAGGTTTATGTTGAATAAAAATAAATATAAAATGGTATAAAATTTATTCAAGAGTCGAGAGGTGAAACCTTGAAGTAGTAAATTAATGAAAGAACGAGTGAAAAATAAGCTTCGTTTTGATTATAAATGTGGAATATTTAGAGTTTTCGTTTATAAATTATGAATATTAAAGATGATGAAAATCATAAGAAAATTATATAAACGAAGCTATGACGAAGGTTAAAGGTTGTAAAAATTATCATATTTTAGAGAAAAATTCAAGAAACGTTTTGAGTAAACTTTCGAATATTGAATGAAAGCTAATTGTTTAAAATAAAATGACAATTTTTAAAAGGGAAAATATTTATAAAATATGCTATGGGTGGAATCGAGTTTTGGTAAATGTATGAAAATTCATAAAATAATTCAAGGATCGTTTTGGTTATAATATTGAATATCGAAAGGTAGATGAGTAAAGAGTTATTTACGATCGAACTATAAGCTAGGGTTTTGTCGATTTTTGATACTACTACAATTAGGATGGGAATTATGGTTCACGGAGAGTGTCAAGATACTCGAAATAATGTGAGGATTCTTTTGGTCATAATATTGGATAGTAAAAGTACTTTCGGGAATGTAGGAAAATTCTAAGATTGTAGGGGTATTTTCGTAATTTTTAACTTGCCCCTGTTTCGGGCGGTTACAAAAGTCAATGGCATTAAGGAATGAAAGAAACCCAAGACATATATGGATTAACATTTTCTTTATATGTATTGATTAATTAAATAACCTAAATCAGATGGGGAACAAGTCAACCTCTTCTCAAACTTCGGATCAAATTTTTTGTTCAACTTTTTGTATGTTATTAATTGGATGAACAATACGTATATTTAGTGGACACGAGTGGTTGAAATACAAAACAAAATACAAAAAATCGAACATAAGATTTTATATGGTCAAAACTTAACCTATTTCCAAAACGGGTCCCTCGCCATTCTTCGATCTTGCTTGACTCTTTCCATTCATTTTCCTTCTCATTTCTCCTCTCTTTAATTGCATTCTTTACTCCAATTGTTAAATAAAGGAAATTATAGTCCGTGTTTACTATAACTTCGTTACCGGTAGACGATATAGAGAGGAAAATAGACCTCTCCATATTGTCCAAATATTTTTTGATCAATATCCTTTCAACTTTTTTTCCAAAAAAGAAAAAAAAAATAAATAAGAAAAAAAAAATTATATGCCTCAAATATTCGAAACATTTAACGCATTCAACGATTTAGATCTCATTCATTCAACAAATCATTCAATGATCTTGATCTTATTCTTGTATTCAACGATTTAGACGTGTCATATCTCGTATACGTATATATATATATATATATGCAAAAATATAATGCGATATCAACCACCCCACCCCACCCCTCCCCTCCCCTCCCCTCCCTCACACACTCACTACTTAGACTTATTTTAACACTTACCCACCCCAAAACTTTATATATTTCGTCTTATACTATAGTCCCAACCTTCCCGTTTTATTGCCGAGTCATTTGCAAGACTTGCCATTTCCTCTGTCTCTTCTTTCTCTTCATATATGGCCACACAAAGTGGACTCTCCTTTGATCCAGATCACACTATCAGATTGTTTCCACCTCGATCCCATCATACACTCTCCACCGCCTAAAACCCATTCAGCTCCTCCGCCAACAAAAACCTCTAATGGACTCCTCCGCCCAATCGCCGCCACCTCCCACCACCATTCAGTTCCCTCTGAACCTCTGCGGCACCACCCACGATCAAGTGCATGAAAATCTAGACGATGACCGGAAAGTCATAAACGAAATGGATTTCTTCGGCAACAAGAAGGTTGGTACCGGAGGCACCACCGTCGGAGAGCCCATTTATGATGACAATGCTGACAGAATACGACACATGAGTGGGCCTTACTCAATGCTGGATATCAATGTTAACGTAAGTTTATCAGATCTTTTACTTAAAAATTTGTTCTTTTGTAGAGAAGAAAGATTAATTCTGATCAGTTCACGAGTTGATTGATCTAATTCGGCTATGAATTAAACAGACGGGTTTGCAGCTTCTCACAGCTGGAAACACTGGCAGTGATCAGTCTGTAATAGACGATGGAATATCTTCCATTTCTGATCATAAGAAAGGAAAAAGTGAAGAGGTGAGATATTATAGAACATTTAATCTCGCATGGATTTTCTGTTTCAATCTTATGTTTTATCTTCTATTTTACCCACTTAATTTTACACCTAGAGTAGTATACGTAGCTGAAATTATGAGAAAAAAAGAAAATGAAATCGGATTCTAAATTTCTTATCCCTAATATGTTATACGTTTACTTAGTTATGTTTTTGTGAATTTAGTGTACAATAGAATCTTGTTGGGCAAGTAGTGTTGTGTTTAGCGTTTGTGACTTTGTGCAACACATATTTTTTTCTATATCTATAGTACTATAAAAGAACTAGAAAAAAAATTCTGGATCTCTTAAAAATGTTTTATCATGTTATTCGTAATTAGTTAGTTAATTTCCACATCTATATATATATACCCTCCACCAAGCTATATAGAAAAATCTGCAAAAAGAGTTGCACAATATAATCAACTGAAAAATATAGGTTAAAAATTATCAAATCTAACTGAAATATATTTTGGAAGAAGATGAAATTAAAATATATGTTACAAATAATATAAATAGTTACGTTACATATTTCATGGTTTATATAAACACAATTGCAATGACAAGTTTCAAAACACAAAAGTATTATGATAAATATAATAATACATAAAATATAATTTTAATAGAAGAAAGTTATATATATATATATATATATATATATATGTTTACAAATAATATAAATAGTTACGTTACATATTTCATGGTTTATATAAACACAATTGCAATGACAAGTTTCAAAACACAAAAGTATTATGATAAATACAATAATACATAGAATATAATTTTAATAGAAGAAAGTTATATATATATATATGTACATATATACAAATTTTTTTGATTAATCATATTTAAACTTAAAACATTTTTAAGTATAAGAGAATGCAGCAACACTTTTGATATTGGAAATTTATAACTTTATTGTATGAATTTGAAACTGTACAATTAATTAATATATTTCATTTTTTGCTCAAAATATTATCTTGCTCTATTTAACAACTAAATCAACTTGAGTTAGCTAATATTTTTCTAAAAATATTAAACTATTTTTTACCTTTAAATTGACATACGACATATTATTCTTTAGAAAAACAAGTACAGAAAATCAATCTTTTTTTTTTCAAATATAAATAATTTATAGATCAAAAATATGGTGGAGAGGATATCATTATTTTCTTCACACTAATTATCCTCTTTTTAGTTTTGGTCCTAACTATGAGTGATTTCTCAATTTCAATCTCGTGTTTTTTGATATTTTACAAATTTCGTCCCAAAAAATAATCCCGTCAATTTTTCCATCTCAAAGAACATATTCCATTAAAATCAATATCATTTTACCCCTTTACAAATGCTTTTTGTTTTCCAGTTAACCCCAAAAAATTACATACATATGCTTAAGGCCGTGTATCTTTTTAGTAATAATTTATAAATTAATAAATTTTATTTTATATTTTATTTTTGAATGTATGTAACTGAATATATATATATATATATATATATATATATATATATATATATATATATATATATATATATACTCTTTGACTTGTTATTTTATAAATTTTTTTAAAAATATCATGTGTATATATTTTCTATTTTTTAGTAACGTATTTTAGTATTTTTTATAAATTAATCAATTTTATTTAATTATTTTGTAAAGGTAATAAAAATATTTATACATATTATATTAATATAGTGACTTTTTTAATATGAATTAATATATTATTTTGTAAATGTAAAATAATTAACATATTAAACTTTTTGTAGGGTCTTAAGTGAAAATAAAATATTTCATAAGGGTTAAATTGCAATTATTTGTGTTTGCAATTGATGATAATCAATGGTGGGATGAAATTTAAAAAAAAAAGACAAATATCAGGGAACTGAAATTGTGAAATCTCTAGCGGTCAAGACTGAAATTAAAAAGAAGATTTTATGGGACGAAAATAATCATTTCCTTATATGTTAGATATCGGTAGGAATAATTTTTACAATAATCTTCATCATAAATATTATTGGTTTCGGATTCTATACTTATTAGAGATGAAAGAGAGATTATGGAAAGATTGTGGCTGGTAACTTATGTATATCAACAAACTCTTGGTCTATCGACAGCAGCTTGGGTTTTTGAAAACTGAGTTGGAGAGAATGAACTCGGAGAATCAGCGTTTGAAAGACATGTTAAATCAGGTCAAAAACAATTACGACGACCTTCACAGGCATTTACTCACACTGATGCCACAACAGCCGCATCAACAAATTGATGATAATCAAGATCATGATGGAGATCAAGAATACAATAACCATGGTCATGGAAATGCAAAGGGAAATGGTCAAGCGGTGCCTCGACAATTCATGGATCTTGGCCTGGCAGTGGCATCCAACCCCGATGATGGTTCGTTATCGACCTCGTCCGAGGGCCGGAGCAACCGTGACCATCCGATAAACATAGCCGAAAAGGAGATTAGTGAAGGAGATGACCATCACCATAGCCCTGATCAAAACAAGGTTTCTAGGCTTAATAGTTCCCCTAAAAGTGTTGATCAAGCTACTGAGGCCACAATTAGGAAGGCTCGTGTGTCGGTTAGGGCACGATCGGAAGCTCCCATGGTACATATCATATGACGAATGTATTGCACTTGTCATATAATTGATTTTCACTTGATCTGATCGAGAAAAAAAGTTTATGTTTTACATTGTTTGGCTTTTCATTGATCCTCAACAGATCACAGATGGATGCCAATGGCGCAAATATGGGCAAAAGATGGCGAAAGGAAACCCGAGTCCTCGTGCCTACTATCGTTGCACCATGGCAGCTGGTTGCCCCGTACGGAAACAAGTATGTCTATATATGTTTTTCATAAGTGTTGCATCTTCTATTACAATAATTTGAGTATCAAGATATGTTGTTGAGGGCAAATTGTAAAATTGGGACAGTAAATATGTTTCAATTAACATTTTGAGATAGTAATTACAATTTTGAGACTTGTCACCCTTAATTCAATATTTTAGATGAAAAAACATACATGCATGACACATACCACTTAAAAATACTTGGCACGATTGTACTTACATGGATATATCACGACACCGTATGGAATGAGCTAATATTTGATAGTATCCAAAATAACATTTCACTCCCCTTACACCCTAAATTATATTTATATATTATATTTTAAAAATGAAACATTCAATTGACATATATATTACAACGCAGTCCATTATTATCGGAAAATTATATTTTAGTCCCTAACTTTGAGAACCGTTTGTGGTCGCTAGGGTTCCGTTATGTCATTCCAAAAATACGTCTAATTTGTTGTTAAATTCATAATTTGTAGGGATTGTTTTGTTTATATGTGTAAACTTTAGGGAAGATTTTATAATTTTGGTCATATATTCAATGTAACACTCATAAAACCGTTAGGGGCATAAGTGCACTTTTACAAATTCCGTTAAGGGACCTCAGACCAAACAAGATTTATAGGGACTAAAATGTAATTTCCCGATAATGATGGACTGCGTTGTAATTAGACCTAATTGCAGGGTAGTCAGATGTAATTCTCCCTATATATATATATATATATATCAAATTATTTGGACATGTATTCCACCTACACACATGGACTAGAATATGTTATATCATCAATTTTAGGCGGCTTGTGTCTCTCACATGTGGTTTTTTCACTAGAAAATAGAATTAGGGTACTGGAATCCCAAAATTGCAAAATTTTCTTAATTAAAATCTTAAATTGCAACTGCCATAATTACTATTCTAAAATGTCAACTGGAGTATAAGTACTGTTCCAATTTTTCAATTTTTCCTATGTTGTGAATTTATGTGACACCGCTTAAGTTTGTCCCACGTTGGGAAAATATTGGAAAAAGAATTGATAAGTATCGAGTCAAGTAGGATTAGATATCCTTTAGATCAGTGCTTTGAGGTCAATTTTATTTTTAGGTTACATGAAAGTACCTATGTCCTATAGGCCCGCAAGCCCGAGTACTTGAGTTGATCGTTAATTGTGGGAGTTATGCTTTTATATATGTCATGCTGGTCAAAGTGCTATGCACATGGAAACTATATCTTGAACTCGCGGGACAAATTGTGTGGGAGCCATTCCACATGAGTAATGCTTGGAGTTTCAACAATGGTGGGTTGATAATAGAGTTGACCTGTAATTAATAGATATTCCTTTTAAATTGTGGTTCAAGGTCAATTTCAGGTTACGTCATATGGCTTTGGAGACAGTACTTGTGCCCTATAAGCTCGCAAGCCAGAGTATTGAGTGATTGTCAATAGCTAGAGCTAAGTTTGACAAGGGATAAAGTGTTGCGCATATGAGAGTCACCTCTTGAACCTGCGGACAAAGTGCAACGTGTGTAGGAGGCAACTCGTGAGAGTCACATCTTGAACTTGTGAGACAAAGTACAACGCATGTAGGGGCGATCTCTTGAAAATCACCTCTTGAACCTATAAACAAAATACGACGTGTGCGGGAGCCATATATTAAAGATGACCTTTTGAACCTACGAAACAAAGTTCAACATACGCAGGTGCTTGGGTCTGCTTAAGCAATCTCTAGAGTCCTAACAATAGGGTGTTGATCATGACCTATGTTTAACCGTAACGGGATCATTTTGATTGCGATGAGGACGACTCTACTATTCTAAAGAAAGGGTGATTGTAATGCCTTCAAGTTCAAATCCAAAAAAATATAAAAATGAGAATTGATATGATACGAACGTATCTCAAAGAGACTTTAGAGCAGTCTCGAGCTCGTAAGAAAAAGGGATGATGAGAAAGAGGGATAATCCGGTAAAACCGACCGGCCGGAGAAATTGTAAGGGCATAAGAGAATTTGTAGGTTAGGGGAGGAAGATAATCCGGTAAGACCCACCGGCGGGAGAAATTAGAGACGAGAGAGAATTCTGAATTAAAGATTGAGAAATTTGAAATTGTTATTGCTTAATCACCAGACCAAACAATGCACGTCATATAAAGAAAACAAACATCTAGACTCAGACTCCTAAGGAAAACAAATCAACGTAATCTCAAATTACCAAACTACTATAAGGAAATAAAACTAGGACTCTTATAGGAAACAAATAACGTATATAATAAATCTACCACTAAACAGAATCAATATATCCAATTCCTACAATATCTCTTACACTTCTTTCTTGATACACCATATCTCCGTCCATATCATGATATATACAATTAATAAAAGAGCTTAATTATGATTATTTGATATCATTTTTATGGGTGGTTTTGAGGTTCAATTTCAAGTTACATTATGTGATTTTTTAAACTGCTCTCAAGTTCAATGACCCCAAGAGCCCCAATCTAGAAATTTTAATCATTATATAATTAACACTCAAAACTAACGTGCACCCTAATTGCAGGTCCAAAGATCTGCAGATGATAGAAGCATCCTGATAACGACCTACGAAGGCAACCACAACCATCCATTACCTCCGGCCGCCATGGCAATGGCCTCGACAACATCATCGGCTGCTAGAATGCTACTCTCAGGTTCAATGCCGAGTGCGGATGGCCTAATGAACTCTAATTTCTTAGCCAGGACACTCCTCCCGTGCACCTCGAACATGGCCACCATCTCTGCCTCCGCCCCGTTCCCCACCGTTACCTTAGACCTAACACAATCTCCCAACCCGTTACAAGTTCCAAGAATGCCCTCAAACCAACTTCATATTCCTAATTTTCCTAACCCACCTCAAAATATAGACGCCGGGCCCAATCCGGCCTCGGCGCTCTTGCCTCAAATATTTGGCCAAGCGTTGTACAACCAATCAAAATTTTCAGGCTTACAGATGTCCCAAGAAATTGAGAATGGACAGCAAAACAAGGGC
The DNA here is from genome assembly GCA_037501455.1 of Lantana camara. Classification (NCBI taxonomy): domain Eukaryota; kingdom Viridiplantae; phylum Streptophyta; class Magnoliopsida; order Lamiales; family Verbenaceae; genus Lantana; species Lantana camara. The sequence goes on from CM074864.1 coordinate 6,335,341, forward strand.
AATGCTCTTGCTACGGATCCTAATTTCACAGCCGCGCTTGCGTCTGCCATCACCACTCTCATAGGCGGTTCGTATCAAACCAATGGCAACAATAATAGTAATGGCAGCAACAACAATGGAAGTGTGAGGACTAGCGGCAAAAACAACAACAACAACAACAACGGCAACAATAAAATCAGCAACTCGAACTATCAAATAAATTGATGATGACGAAAATCAAGTCCTTTTTCCATTTATTTCCATATATTATATTTCTTTTCTTGGAGCTCATTTTCATTATGACAAAATAAGAACGATCATTTCTTAATTGTTCTATCATTTTAGTTAAAATAAGAAAAAATTTATGTTTAACTTCTTTTTAATTTGACCTCTAATTTTCTTCTAACAATATAGAATTATTTTTATTTCAATTTTAGATTGGTAGTTTGATGAGGTCTAAAATCACTCTCGAATCAGAGCCGTCCACGTGTCAGCAAGCCGTTGGCTAGGCCCCAGACGCTCGCCTCAATGGGCTAGTGGGCCTTCCCAGCCCACATATTTGCAAGCTAGAATTGACCGTCAAACCTTGGACGGCTATTTCGGTAAAAGTCCAAATCTGACTAGCCTGACGCTCGCCTTTCGACCTTCAGGGTTATCCTTCTCATGGAAGCGCCTGCATGAGGGCCCCATGCTGACGCTCGGGTTATCGACGCTCAAAGGTCATCTACCGTGGGGAGCCCATCCGTGGATTTCTCGAGCGTCATCAGCGCTCAGGAGGACTCTACCTCTCAGACGGTGGGTCCTAGCCCTCAGGAGAAGACGTTAGTCTCTCATCCCACGCGACCCTCGCCAACAACCTCTGACACAAAGGTGCTGTGCACAGTACACCTGACACGCCGTCTCCTTTTCGGGAATGTCATTCTCACCCCACCAAAGGCTGACGCGTGTTAGGGCAACACAGGTTTGGGACCACATGGTCTATTTACCCCTCTGCCCCCATCCCTAACATATAAATATAGGAGAACCCATGCATTCTCCCCCAAGTCATCTTCCACACACGCATTGCATTGTTCTGGGCATTCCTACTGAACTTCTCAAGCTTTCCATTACTCTCACCACAGTTGCATCACCATTACTCCTTGCCATCTTGGTGTTATCCTAGCTGGAAGAACCCACGCTCACAAGGAAACCCAGTTCCTGAGGCACTCACGCCTGTGATGGTCTTTCCCTTTTCTTACAAATTCTAAAGTGTTGTTGCATTAGGAAACTCAGATTCCTGCACCATCATAGTTCATTTTTATTTAATTTAATTAAAAATTAAATTATTTAATATATATTGTTGAATTTATATATGTTTAAGTGATATATAAAAGATACCAACAGAGGTTGGTCCAAGCGGTTAAAGGGTTAGTTCTCGAAGGCAAAGACCCGAGTTTAAATCCTTCTAGCCGCTTGGGGGGTGTGTGTGTTAAAAAAAAAAAAATGATATATGAAAGATATTTTAATTGAATTAAATTAATGACAAATATTTTTGAACCAAATATTTGATTCTTTTGGATAAAACTATATAACCACTAATGCACGGACACTCCGTTGTTTTTTTTTTTTTTTTTTCCCTCCTGTGGAGTGTCGGACACAGACAGCACCAATACACAAAAAGTGTTCAAAAATTTAAAAAAAGTCGGACACGCTAGGGACACGGCTCAGACGATAGTGACACGCAAGGACATGACTCAAAACACCCAGGGCATGGGAAACTAAAAAAAAATCAATATATATATATATATATATATATATATATTTCTTTTTAAATTTGAGGATTCTAAATTTTAAGGAAAAAAAGAGTTGTATAAATTATTAAAATTTGTATTATATTAATTTAAATTTACTTTTATATTTATTTTAATTTTTTTCATAATATCATGATACACAAAATTATATATTAATGTTATTTGTAATTGTTGAATTGGATATGGAGGCATTTTATTTAAATTTGCAATACTAAATACTCTTATGAAAATCTTATTTTAAGTAAATTAATAAATATAAAACATTTATTTATATAATATAGCCGTATAGAGTCGTGTCTTGTCCTAAATTTTTAAAGAGTTCGTATCATCGTGTTCGTATTGTGTCGTACTACGTCACTATGTCCATATTTATGCATCATAATATATAATAAATAATATATATACAAAATGTTATGTATTTATTTAGGAGTTATTTACACCATATCCCCCGTGTTAGGTGAAATGGGTAAAAAAAAATCTTGTGTTTCAAAAATTAACACAGGAAACTCTGTGTTTTCAAAATATTTACATACCGAACCTTAAAATTCCTGGTGTTGTTAGAGCACTAATTTTGTATATTTATTGGATATGAAATAACTAATTTAACCTTTTATATTCTGATATAGATCATCTCACATCTCTCTATATACCCTTTTTTATATTTGTTTATAGGGTTCTTCAAGCAATTTTTATTTTTATACAGGGTTTCGGTGCATATAAAAAAAGGGTTTCGATGCATATAAAAAAGTATTGAACAATATAGAGAGATTTGAGATTATGTATATCAGTATATAAAAGGGTAAATTAGTTATTTTGCATCCAATGAATAGAGAAAATTAGTTTTCTACCAACCCCAGAAATTTTCAGGATTCGACATGCAAATATTTTGAAAACAGTGGGTTTTCTGTGTTAATTTTTGTAACAGGGTTTTTTTGGCCTATTTCACCTAACACAGGGGGTATGGTGTAAATAACACATTTATTTAGGTGTCGAAATAGAATTTGATAGGTCATTTATTCAACCGCCTTTTGCTTCAAATTTCACCTTATTTTTGCCTAATTGTTGAGGTTTGATTTGTTTTATGATTTCTTTTACGAAAACATGTTTCTATAACAGATGTTTTAAACGAACGAGAACCCGAATCAAGATTACAATTTCAACGAAAATGTAAGTGCTAGTAGATCTAAGTTGAAAGCAATTAGTTTTTGAATCATTACTCCACCGTTATTCTTCGTGACATTTGTTTGGAATTAGCTTGACTTTTGAAGGTAGGTTTATTGGAAACCTCGTCTTCTTCCTCTTCAATTGGCACCTACCATCCAATGAATCCATCCATTGGGTAGCAATAGAGTAATTTTTTGTGGTTTTTTTTAGTATTGACCACCTTGATAGTTGTATAATTTTCACAGCTTCAATATCTCCTATTCTTCTATTTTAAAGCACGACTTGTTGAGCATAAGGAGCTTGAAGCCATTTCTAAAATGTTGGTTCATAAGGTGGAATAAGCTCATATTTATAGAGGTGGTAAAAGGCAACGACTATTTGGATGAAGATAATAGTCGTTGTAACGGCTGTATCATGCAATACATTGACAATTGTAAACTTGGCACAAAAAATAAAAAAAAAATCCTCAATTAAAAATAGTAAATTATAGTTAATTCTAAGGGCAATATAGAAATATAAAAATTAATCATAGTTAATGAGGGCATTTTCAGTTTTTTACTAAAATTTTTACGGACGTCATTAACGTTGGAACGCCTCACCAGGCCAATCTCCAAAGAAGAGGTACGGGCTGTTATTAATTCTATGAATGGTTTCAAAGCTCCGGGGGGCCGACGGGTGTCAGGCTTTGTTTTATAAGCGATATTGGGATACTGTTAGGGATTCGGCATATGAACTTTTGGGTAATTGCTTTGAGTCTTGTCATATTCCTGAGGACATGGGACACGCCTTTATTTGCTTAATCCCAAAAGTTGCTACTCCTAAAAATACTAGTGAATTCAGACCTTTTGCTTTATGTAATGTTATTCTTAAGATTCTAATGAAATTGCTAGTTAGGAGGATAAAGCCATTCATTGCCAATACCGTGGGACCCTCTCAAAGTTCCTTCATCGTGGGCAGGAGCATGCTTGACAATGTCTGGATGATAAAGGAGATCATGCTCTCAATGAGAAAGTCTAAAAGCAAAACAGGTGGAATGTTACTAAAGTTAGACTTAGAGAAAGCCTATGACAAAGTCAATTGGAAGTTTCTTGAAGAGACTTTGAAATTTTTTGGTTTTCTTGAGGCTATGATCAATTTCATCTTGAGTTCAGTTAGAAGCATGCAAAAACAAATCCTTTGGAATGGGGACTCGATGGATAGAATTAGTCCAAATTGTTGTCTGCGGCAGGGGGATTCGCTCTCACCATATGTCTTTGTCCTTTGCATAGAGAAACTAGGTTACATGATTGAGGAAGCTATCCTGAGTAAAAGATGGCAGCCTCCATTGATTTGCAGAGGAGGTCCGCGGATTAGTCACTTGTTCTTTACCGACGATATCATCTTATTAGCTAAAGCTAATTCCGAGAACACTGTCGTTATCAAAGTGGTCATAAATTAGTTCTGCCAAGCATCGGGACTCTGCATCAGCAATCAAAAATCCAAGGTTTGGTTTTCCCCTCACTCCAACATAGCCAATCGTCCAGTCATTAGCCAATAACTTGAGATAAAATAAAACGGTGAATGTTGGGAAGTATCTTGGGGTTCACCTCGGTAATGGAGGTAGCTTGGCTAAGGTGTTTATTAATTTCATCGAAAAGGTGTAGAACAAGCTTACGTCGTGGAAAGCAAAGACTTTGAATATGGTAGGTCGCATGACTTTGATACAGTCGGTGACTTCATCCATCCCAATCTATCACATGCATTCCAATTCATTCCTCTCAAAGGTTTGTGATAAACTTGGATCATTTGAACCGAAATTTCCTTTGATCAACAAACATGACCCGGAGAAAGAGTCATCTCGTCGGTTGGAACAAGGTGCTTCGGGGTAAGAATGAAGGTGGGCTTGGTCTTAAAGAGTCCTGTAAGAGCAACATCGTGATGCTTGCAAAGTCGGGATAGCGTGTGCTCAAAGAAGAAGACACGTTGTGGGTTCATATATTCAAAGCAAAATACTTAGGATGATAGTATTATGGAACATGTTCTGAAGACCACAGCCTCATTGGGATGGAAGGGCATTTGTCGCAGCCTACGTGAGGTTAGAGGGATGATTGGTTGGCGAATTGGTAATGGGAAAGAGGTCGATCTTTGGGAAGACAATTGGCTGGAGATAGGGCGCTTGTGCGACATTATTCCAGGACAGATTACGAAAGAGGATAAAGGGATGAAGGTGAATGACATATTGAGCATTGACAACCAATGGAACCTTAGTAAGATGAGCAGATGGCTTAGTGGTAAGCATCTGCACCTGTGAACTGGTAGGTCACGGGTTCGAGTCTTATTGGGGCTAGATGGGGAACCAACATTGATCCTCTTAAAAAAAAAAGGCAATGTGACCTTAGCAGGTTGAGGACCAAAATAATTGAAGAGGTTAAAGCTGCAATCTTAGGCACCGCTTTACCTTTCAACGGTTGCATGCAGGATGTTCTTATCTAGAATGGAACAGGAACGAGAAGCTATAATTGTAAATCCGCCTATACAGCCCTTGCGCCGCCGCAGGGAGTCTTTGATGAATCATGGAAGCTCATTTGGAGCAGTTCTATCCCGGCCAAGATTAAGTGCTTCCTTTGGCAACTTAATCACAATAGTTTGATGTGTAATGCTTATTTTGAGACTTTGCCCAGCAGCGATGATGATTTGATAGATGGGCAGGAAATGCGTGGAAGATTAGGATTCAAAATACTCTTGCGCCGGAGTGTGTGAGAAGCTTTATCTTCTTGATGGGGCTTTGGGAGATATGGAAAACGCACAATGATTGGGTTTATGGACAAAAGAAGAGGCTGGTTAGTGTGATCTTGCATAAAATTAAGGAGTTGGCCCTTGACATGAAATTTTTGAAGCCTCATCAGCGAAGAGGGCAAAAATCAATCCGTCTACATGGGTGAAGCCTAAACTGGGCTAGTATAAACTTAACATCGACGGGAGCATGTTCAAACATATTAAATCAGCCTCAGCGGGTGGTGTCATTAGAGATGAAAAAGGCAAATGGTAGCTAGAGTTTGCGATGAAGGTGGATACGAACATCGCCTGCGAGAGGGGCTACGATTGGCCTAGGAATGGCGCTATCAAAGAATCAAGGTTAACTGTGATTCCGAAGTAGTGGTGAACTTGGTGATAAGTGGAGATATCGAGAATCAACCTGTTGGGAGAGATTGTTTTGGACTGTTGTCGTCTCATACACACTCCTTGGACGTGCAGTTTAAGACATGTTAAATGCTATGGAAATGTTTTTGCTGATTCTCTGGCTAAGTTGGGACATAGCTTGACCGAGGGGAAGATGATTTGGGACGATCCACCTGAAGTCTTTGTGCTTGGGGAAGATAATGAAGGCTTTTTGCTTGGGGAAGATAATGGTAGCAGTTAGATTCTACTAGAGTCGTTTAGTCACCAAATATATATATATATATATATATATATATGTTAAATTACAAACAACACCTGCGAGAGGTAAATATATATATATATATATAAGAGCGATTTTTCAATTGTAATCATACAACCACACTCACAATTGGAATTTATCTGTTAGCCGCATCTCATACCTACCTTTTAAATAATATTTGTGCAACACGCTTTGGGTCAAAAGACGGCTATCCTGTTTATCCCTCTTCTTCCAAACTTTTCAAATAATTTTTTTCACAACAGTAGAAGCCCCATAGCTGCTCCCAACAGGCCATCCGATTCACCGTAACTGACGCCACCTATACACACAATTGATACAATAGTATATAGCCACCATGATCAGACCCCTCCCAACCCTTTACTCCCCCAATTCCACTATCCATGGATAATAGTGACTCTACAAAAATCGTCACCCGTTTGAGTATTCGACCGCTCCCCTTCTTTTAGCCCCCTTAAGACAACTCGATTGCGGTGAGTGTGCCTGGATTACTATTTTTCCGCAATTTTTTTTCGTTTCGTTCATCTGACATGTCTTCCCAATTCTCAGAGCATGATTGAATTTATTCTCGCTTGTCTAACTCTATTGTCTTGTCAGAGTAAGGTATCTCCTTTAATTTTCTCGCGCTTTTTGTTTTCATATTGTGTTGCAATGGGTGAGACTTTTCCATATATTTTGCAGAGGTACCAATTCCTCAGTTTCAGATTATATGGCATGATTCCTTCCTCCTTTTTCTTGAATATCTACATATTGAACTATCCTGATTTCTTTTCTTTGGTTTTGGTCTTTGTTCTTATGCATGCATTTATAATTCTGGTTCTCGATATTCTACTATGCCGATTGGAAGTGGCATTTCATTGAGGCGGGCTACAAGGATGTTGTTATTTAAACTCTGGTCTATGTGTGTTAAGCAGAAAATTTCGTGTTTTTTTGGGTTCTGTGGGTGAAAAATCGCTTCTTGGGTGAAAACATAGTCTCAGTGTGAGCTTCTCTTTGCATAGATTGAATTATGTGAGGCTTTTCTTTGCATAGGTTGAATTATGTCAGGCTGATTGTTGATCTTTTACATGTCTTACGGTTTATTTTTGCACAAAAAAAATGGGTTCATTTTATATTAAGTTAATTTATTTTATTTTATAATTCGACATCTTTACCTAATCTCTGTTAAGTTGATTAGAGCTTTTCTTAATGCCTTCAATATTTTTTGAAGTCTTGAGCGGTTTTCATGATTTCAAACTTCCCAAATTTTTTGATGGACTTGGGTTGTTATGTGGTTTTGAAGTTGAAAGGTGAAACGATTTCAGTTGGAATATTGGTACAAATTTCAAATTATTATCATCTTGTTGTTTTCTTGCTTGGGATAAGTATTGGATTTGTAATTCTTGTATTATTTAAAATATTTCTTTGCATAAAAGAAAATTTCGAATCTATTTTTTTGCCTTTCCTGGAGGAAATTAGTTTAAGCCAAATAATTCAGTCTACTTTATTTATTTTCTACTTCTTTTAAATAAAAAATAAAATTTTCATTTATCTGAAAGTAAACAACTTACCTAAATCAAATTAAATTCAAGATTGTCTGTAGTTTCTTATCTTTGATGTAAAAAACACTTATTTCCATAAGTTGCTTGTATAATGAATAATCTCATCATGCATAGTATGGAAGCTGAATTGTGAAATTTTTGTTCAACTTTTAAAGCTTTTTGTTTCTATCGTGGAAGATCTAGAAGCTGTTGAGGAGAAGAAATCCGAGAGCTCTATTAGAGGAGGTAATTGGAACTACACATGATTTTTTTATGGCTTCCTGTATTGATTAAATCAAGTTTATTGGGTTACAAAGTGAAAAAAATAAATAGATTTTTATTTCCTTCGATTTTTTAAAGATTTGCTCTAATCTGCCTAAAGCGATAATGATGACATAATTGGGGTCTATGATCTGCATTTCTGATGGGGAGGTTGCTACATGGCCATCCACACCTTTTATTGTTTTGGTCTTGCTTTTATTTTTGGTAAAGGATATGAAACATTATTTCTATTTCGTGCCATAGTCTTTTTGCATTGACTGTTTTGTAGCACCTGTGACGATAGGCACCACATCCCCCGCACCATAAGTCTAGTCCACGTTTGAAATGGGTAATCCATACATGAACCGGACTCATAGCGAATGGTTGACAATCAAAAGACAATCCTAGCTAGGCGGATTCCAACCATGTACAAATCAATCAGAGTATACAAGCAATACGGTGTGGAAGTAACTATAACAATTAAACAATCATAACTAAAACATAAGCCCCAAATCAATTCAATATTATCAACGTGCCACCAATTCCAAGTCATAATCATAAATATAAATACCAATTCAACATGTAATTCTAACAAAGGGGTTCAACTAGACATGTAACCTGTCCCGAATCAATAACCATCAATAAACAAGTAGCTAATTAATTAAATCAATATGCAAGTTAAGTAAAACTAATTTAATCCACTAAATTACATATATTTACTATTCCTATAAATATATATATATACAACAAGCACACACACTCAATTCACATTTATTATAGGAACTTGATTAACACAGCAACACACACCCATAAATAGCACAATAAATTAATTAACATAACCAAACTCCAACCGTGTACAATCATTAGGTGATATTTAATTAAAAACGCAATCATGCAAATCAATTATTCAATCAATCAATCTTTCATTACATTCATTTAACATTTAATAGCAATTTCAGTCCATCCTTCTTCCTCCGGGTTGATGGTCAGGCCTGCAGACCCGAACCATCCAATCAATACATGTCGAGACGGGGGACCATGACTCCTACCTGCTCCTTCGGTGGGTTTACCACCGGCTCAAGGATAACTCACCTTTCGGGCTTCGCGGTCGCGTGAGAGATCCTCAAAGGGTACTACGTGCAGAGGTTATATCCGACGGCCCGATGTCGTTCAAGTCGCCAATCCCACGTATCCCAGGGCCTACAATACAGTGCAGTGCAGTTCTCGCTAAAACAGTAAGGTTCAGTAAAGTATCTCAATTCAATTCATTTAAAACGGTTTATTTCCTTGAAAACATTTACTCGATGAATTCTTTGAAAACAATATAGTTATACAATAGGGTTTTTGGTCAAAACACTTTACATATGGGTCGTAGGGTTATATATGTAACTAGAACAAAAATACCCTCACCAGGAATATGACGGGACAAGAGACATGAACAGTACCGATGCCTACTCGATCAAGAAGTCTCCACCCTGGATAAGAACTATACAAGAAATGGAACAATGTGTACTTGTGAGGAATGATTCAAAACGACACCAAGACGCACGACAATGTATGTGAGATATCGTGAAATGATATGACATGTATACAGAAATTATAAGATGGTGTGATATAATTACAATTAGATTTAAATAATCAATTAAACACGTACGCGCGTAATTACAACTAAATCACACAATTAAACACATAAAACAAGTAAAACACTTAAACCACGTAATTAAATAAATAAAAAACACATAACACTCGGCCTAACCTCACTCGTGACGCCATACCTGATCAATCTTAAAACACGAGGCGTCACATGTTTGGTAATTGAAATTTTGGCAAATTTTGCTTACATTTGTTATTTGGCGTGCTAATTCCAAATAATCCTTTTATTGTAAGATATCACCCCTCTCCGTACATTTATTATATTGCATAAGAACTTTTAATTTTTTTTTGAATCTTTTATACGGACAAACCATTTTTTGAAACATGCAAGAATTAAGTTAATTAAAGATTATGCATAACTCTTCAAATTAAAAACTTATGTAATGCACTATATGTGGTGAACGTAACATTAGAATATTACGTTATAGTAAATATTTTGTATATCTTGTAGATATCCTTTAGAGATTTGTTATTCTGTTTTACTTAGAGATATTCTTTAGGAATATTCTTTTGTATTATATTTAGGATATAATTAATTGTAATTATCTTATAGAATAGTCTAGAATATCTTGTATAGGTTGTTAGGGTTTTCTGTACTTATATATTCTACTATACTCTGATATTATTAAATGGAGAAAACAATTTACACTTTCATAGTACTAGAGCTTAGGTTTCTCTCCCCCCCCCCCCCCCCCCCCCCCCCAAGTTTTGTCTTCTGAAATTGGGATTTTCTTAGGATGCTTTGTCGACCGTCATTGACGCTCCGTCGACCATCATCTTAACCCCGTTGGGATCTTGCGACGCTCTGTCGACCATTAAGTCATGTGATGTTCTGTCGACCGTCACCTCCTTTGGGATTTGTGACGCTTTGTCGACCATCGCCTTCTATGATGCTCTCTCGACCGTCACTTCCGTCACTTTTTGACTCTCAGTTAGTTATGCGGCCTGACTGTCAAGATAACATTTTGCTGCTTGGTTTTAAACTTTGGTACGCCCTTCACCAACAACATCAGATCGCTCTCTCTGGTATTTCTCTGGAACTTTCACCAACAGCATCGGATCGCTCTCTCTTGTATTTCTCTAGAACTCTCTGGAAGTTCGTCTAGAACCATTTCTGTTATTTCCACCAGGATCTCGTCTGGAACATCTACGTCCTTTGAAAGTTTCACTGGTTGGACTGGTACTTCGTTAACTTGCTGGAATTCTCTCTACATTGCACGAGATCAAGCTCTACGTCTTTTACGCGACTAGAGCTTGGGGGGGGGGGGGGGGGGGGGGGAGGGGGTGAACGTAACTTGTTGGACTGGTACTTCGTCAACTTGCTGTAATTCTCTCTACATTACACGAGATCAAGCTCTATGTCTTCTACGCGACTAGAGCTTGTGGGGGGTGTGAATGTAATATCAGAAAATTACGTTCTAGTAAATATTTTGTATATCTTGTAGATATCCTTTAGAGATTTATTATTCTATTATACTTAGAGATATTTTTTAGGAATATTCTTTTGTATTATATTTAGGATATAATTAATTGTAATTATTTTATAGAATAGTCTAGAATATCTTATATAGGTTGTTAGAGTTTTCTGTACTCTATATATTCCGCAGTACTCTGATATTATTAAATGGAGAAAACAATATAAACTTTCAGTTCACACATGCATATGTTTTATTGAACATGATAACATGAATTTATTTTGTTGTGTTAAAATATCACCACCGTTATTATAAATGTTGCAACATGGTCTAATTAATACAGAAATGCATTTACATGCTTGTAGTGCATGTACTTTCTATTCAGTGTGTGTAGTTGCCTATGTGGCAAGGTTGGGGGAAACCATATTTGATTTTTTTCATGTTTTTCTGATAAATTGCTTTGGAATTCTAGGAGATACTAGTGTCTGAAAAAACTTGGGAAATGTGGCTCAAATCTGTTTCTTACTTATGGATATGATGAAGCAAGGAAAAACATCTTTTGTTTTCGTTGTGTGGTGAGTAGCTATAATTATGTATCTTCTGGTTGCTAAATTTTTTGGGGATTCAACTTCTTTTGAGAATAATTATCTATTATTTGTCAATACTTAATCTCGAAACAAAGAAATGTATTCTTCTGTCAGTTTTCCTAGCTATCCTATGGCATGTTGCATGCAAAATGTGGTATATGGTTCTTCTTATGCTTTCTTCTTGCTGTTCTTTTATGTCTAATTGGCATGTAATTATTAGTATTTTCCCAACATATTTGATAGGATTTTCATGATCTCTATACCAGTTGATGAGATTGTAAATGCACTTGATCTCATTCCCTCTAAATTGTTGGATGAGGTAAAGAATGCCTTTAACTTTCCAGTAAGAATCGTTTCTAAAGATGTTCGACTCCCTTACCGTGGGTCTGAAAAAAGGTCAATAAAGAATTGATATTTCTCAATCAAGGGTGTAATACACTTTGTAGTAGTGGTTCTATCTATTGTATGAACAATCGAACTATAGTCGAAAGGAAAATTTTCTATTCCGAATCGAAAATTAGACTGGTTGTGCCCAACAGCTCCTGTGGTGGAATAATTGGGAAGGGTGGAGCCATCATAAGGTGAGTTTGCTCTATGTTTCGCAAAAAATTTAGATGCTCTCAAGTTATTGGTGGGTTAATGTCCAATATTTGCTTTAATTGTTGTAATGTCCTCATCTTAAATGTTGTAGTAACTTTGAGTTAGAAAAGAAATAATTGATGTAGTTACTATTGGTTCTGTATATGCAACCGTGGCTCTGCAAGAATCATGCTTTCCTATACATAAATAAAGTAGTACTGATTGAACATGTTATTCGACTCATGTTTATTCAATCATATACATTTGGACAAATTCATTAACTTTACTCAAATGCTTTAATAGGCCATTAATTTAAGAGTCGACACATGATATTAAGATATCTCCCCAGGACAACTATTTCTCTGGCTTGCATGATAGATTACTAATTGTAATTCGTACCTTAGGTGAACAAATACTTGCAATTGAATAGATCTTTTAGAAATTGATGAATGATCCATATTATCGGCAACTTGCAAATTCTCTATTCCCTTATGCAGGTATTAGTTTCTAAATGCAATTTTTTCCTTCTCTTTCAATTTTGACTGCACTTACACATTTATATATTCTTGTACAGTTCTACGTATTGAAGGATATTAGCTGAACTAAATTTTTGTTCCTGTTTTCGGTATGGCTAAATCCAGATATGGATGAGCGCTTGCCTGTGGTTTTACAATATGTTTGCATTTGTCATATAGTTATATTTGTGACATTATATTAAACAATTAAATTGGGAACTATGTCTTGTTCATTTGAAAATAGAAAGCAGACCTATATAAACTACATGTGAAGTTAAAAATCTCCCCATTTATGTCCTAGGGACACATAATTTTTCATGTGTAAGAGATAAGACCCAAGCTTAGACGTAATGTTTTACCTCCTACAAATTATTGCACCGTGGCAGCGAAGGCATAATATAAAAATACGCAAGGTATTGATATTTATACTTTGTGCTAAATATGTTTGAATGACTTTTACAACACCTGTGTAGGTGCTTACACATTGGAGTCTTTATTTGCTAGGTTTTTAAATTTGTACTTATAGTTATTTTTACATTAATTGATATCTTTTTTTTTTAAACCAAAAATTAAAAATTAGTTTACATTGATTAAGGTTAAGTGCAAGACTTTGGATTTGAACGAGGTTCATTCGTCGTTGTGAAGCATTATTAAAGGTTTGTCATCAGTATGTTTACACTTTTTATTATTGCATTCATAAATATGCAATTGGTCAATTTTCATCACGTTTATTTAATTTTTATTAAATTTTGGTTAAATTATACTAATTGCACGCATGTATATTTCCCATGAATTACTTTTTTCTATCAATCATCAATATATGTGCAGACTTTTTTCCCTAAAATAATATTCCACATCTCTTATTGTTGAGATTTATTTATTTACTAATTTTTATTATACATATTCTTTCTTCTACTGTTCTACTTTGGCTATGTTTGCTAATGTAGGAAAAAAATTGCTTTATTGCTTTCACGTTAAAAGTTTGAGCGTGTCTTTCCAATAAAATGTGGCAATTATGTACTTCCGCCTCATAAACTTTGGTGGTATGATGGTGATACCGTCCATCCAAAAAAGGTATTTGAACGCCGCTAAATACTTGAGAGGATATCCTTCAAGCTTATGGATGGTGAAGAATTCTATTCTGATACACTACCTATATTGAGAAACAAGAATTGGTTCATTACAATATATGAGATTAGGTTCATTAAAATTTATGTAATTCTTTTTAATTTCTTTAGTATGTGAAAATTTTGATTATGCAGCTAATGATGTAAAAATTTACTTACGAATATATATTGTGCTATATTTTAATATGTAACATATCTTAAATTAGATGAGAGCTTTTGTATGACAAATATTATGGTGTTATGTTCTCTTTACAATGATGTGTTCTTCCAAGATAATATTATTTTTCAGGTTCAATCCTTAGTGAAATGCATTCTTCTGATAATTTAGCTTGAGGCACCTTTGCTGGGCACGACCACTGCGCTTCGTGTGGTGGCAAGTTATCTAGTATATATACTAAAGCAGACCAACAATCCATTTTCAATATCGTGTTAAATAGTTTTCTTATTTTCTCAAATTAAAGCTTTTATCCTTAAATCTATTGAGATTTTGTTCGGTATAAGAAAATTTTTTTAATTGTTGTTTCTAATTCTCTCACTTTTTTGTATGTGTGTTTATTTATCTTTTTTTTTTCCCCCATTCGACCATTATACAACTACAATCTCTCTATCTTTAGGTTTATTTCTTAACAAATTTAGCTTTTGATATTTTTATCTTGAATTTTGTGGTGAATCCAAATTATATCTGGATCTGATAAACTTACGTTGTGACCTGAAAAGGAGAAAATAAAATTAGTGTTGGGCTACAGGCTTGGAAACTAATTTTATTCTTGTTGGGCTTGGAAATGCAAGGAGTTTATTAGTTTGGGAAAAACGTAATTTGGATGTAACGTATTTTGTACCATCTTTCTTCATAGTGAAAAACTCTCTCTGTTCTTGCCCGAGGATGTAGGCTTTGTCGAACCTCGTTAAATCTTGTGTTGTTTTTTCTGTTTCGTGCTTTGAGTGTGTTTATGCAAGATAGATTGCTGTGTTGTTTGCTAACAATTGGTATCAGAGCTTGGTTATTCTGACCGTAACCTAGGGTTAAGATGACATATTCATCTTCTGCAAAGTACGAAGTTGAGCAATTTGATGGGGGATCTAGTTTCAATCTCTAAAAGATTAGAATGAGATCGTCCCTAATTTTACAAGGATTATGGAAGGCAATTGAGGAGAAGTTTCCTAAAGATACAAAGTAAACAGAGAAGTCTGAGTTGAAGGCGAGGGCATTAAGTGCGATTTTCATAGGTATCACTGACAGCATTCTTCGCAAGATTGCTACTGAAGATTCCGCAGCAAAGGCGTGGAAAAAGATTGAGGAATTGTATTCCACAAAATCTTTGACAAATCACCTGTACCTGAAAAAGAGGTTGTATAATCTCCGGATGAATGAAGGTACACCTATTAAATCCCACCTTGACGAATTTTATTCGATAATCATTGAACTGAAGAATATTAATATCGTAATTGATAATGAGGATCAAGCCTTGATTGTGTTATGCTTGTTACCACCATCTTACGAAATTTTTGTTGATACACTATTGTATGGGAAAGATAGTATTTCACTGGATGGTGTCAGTAATAATCTGAAGTCAAAAGAGTTAAAAAAAAGTTTTCCAGAAAACAGAATATAAGGCGAGGGTTTGGTGAGTAAGGGAAGAACACAGATGAGAGATTCTTTTAAGGTGAAATCTAAGGCTATATCGAAGTCTAGAATAAAGAAACTACGTTATTTTGAGTGCGGGGGGCAGCGTCACCTTAGGAGAGATTGTCCTAAACTGAAGGAGAAGAAGGGAAAGCAGAAGGAGGAGAATTCTGCTAAAATTGTTGACAGTTTTGATTCTAACAATAGTGACGCTGCAGGAGAGGTATTGTCTATGAGTTCAAATGATGGGCAGGACTATTGGGTTCTTAATTCTAGTGTAACTTTTCATGTGTCCTCACAAACAGTGGTTTGCAACTTGCAAATAGATGAGTCGGACTGTTTATTTGGGTAATAATAACTGGTTACCCATAGAAGGAATTGGATACATTAGATTAAGAATGTTTGATGGTATTATTAGAAGTATTGAGTGTTGGCATGCTCCTCAGATTAGGAGGAATTTGATTTCTCTTTCAACTTTAGACGATCAGGGGTTTAAGTTCCATTCAGAAAATGGAATCCTTAAAGTATGTAAAGGCTCTATGGTACTGATGAAGGGTAAGATGGAATCTAGACTGTATTTGCTTCAAGGGAGCATGGTTGAAGGGAAGCTATTATAGTTTCAAGTAATAATAATCAGAACCAATCTCAAATGTGGTACTTACAACTTGGTTACATGAGTGGCAATGGACTGTCGATTTTGAGCAAGCAGAATTTATTGGACAAGTACAAGGGTGAAAATGTAGAGTTTTGTGAACATTTTGTGTTTGGAAAACAAACTAGAGTAAAGTTCAGCAAGAAGGTGGTGCACAACACCAAGGAGAAGCTGGATTACATTCATTCAAATTTGTGGGGTCCAAACAGAATTGCTTCGAAGAGTGGTACCAGGTACTTTATGACTTTGATTGATGATTATTCTAGAATGGTGTGGATGTATTTTCTGAAAAATAAAGATGAGGCATTTCCAACATTTTTTAAGTGGAAGACAGACTGAAAGAAAAGTGAAGCGTCTCTCGACTGACAATGGGTTGGAATTTTGCAATTCTAAGTTCAATTTCGGCAACAATGAAGGCATAGTGAAACACTGCACTTACATAGGCACACCATAACAAAATGGTGTTGTAGAAAGGATAAACAGAACGATGTGTGATCAAGCACGAAGCATGCTCTCACATTCGGGTGTGAGCAAAGACTTTTGGGCTGAAGCAACCAACACAGCTTGTTATTTAGTCAACAAATCTCCATCTACAGCTATTGAGTTCAAAACTCCTTTTGAGTTATGGTTTGGTTCACCTGCTGATTATTCAAATTTAAATATATTTGGTTTTCCTGCTTATGTTCATGTGAAGGATGGTAAACTTGAACGGAGGGCAAATAAATGCATATTTCTAGGATATGCATCTGGAGTGAAAGGCTACAGGTTATGGTGCAAAGATCAGAATTCTCTAGGATTTATTATCAGTAGGGATGTGACATTTAACGAGTCAGCCACACTGGATAGTCAGAAAGAGAAGACAATACTAGAATCAGATCCCGGTTTGAAAGATGGAATAGAGCTCGATGTTGAAACTCCACTAGCTCAGTCCGGTAATTTAAAAGTGGAGGAGGTGCAAAATCTTGAGATTGATGAAGCATCTGAGCAACAACAACAATATAGTATTGCAACATGTAGAGAGAGGAGATAAATTAGACCACCATAGAGGTAGGCACATGTAGTTGATGGACATCTTATTGGATATATAAATCTTGTAGCATTTATTTTATCAATTGCAGAGACAGTTGACGTGTATGAGCCTAATAGCTATAAAGAAGTTATTTCGAGTTCAGATGCAAATTAGTGGATAGGAGCTATGGGTGAGGAAATTGAGTTTCTTCATAAGAATCAGACATGGAATCTTGTTCCATTGCCAAAGGGTCAGAAGGTAGAAGACTGGATGTAATGCCCCAATTTTCGGAAGTTCAGGTAAGCACGCCACGCGTGGGTCTTCGGGAGTTGGGAGGTTTAAATTTAATTATTTCATTTGTTTATTTATACCTTTCATCCTATTATATACATTGCATCTCTATGCATCTATATGAATTATCATTGATATGGACTATATGAATTAAGTGATTTAATTGTAATATATGTCCTTAATTATCCCTTTGTGTAAATTAGGGACTTGATTGTATATCATGAATTGGATTTAATTGATCTTATGGTTAGAGATTACACTTGCTTGAATTCCTTCAAATAATAGGAGGACTTATATGCAAATAAGGATGAAGCTCACACTTTCATGCAAGACTTTAGTTTACAATCTTATTTCTTCCAATTTTTTCCATTACATTCCATTCCATTCAAGAGAGCAAAAATCCCACACACATTCACTTACTAAAAATCGACATTTACACCAAGAAGAAGAAGGAAGGATTTCTTCGTAATTCAAGCTAGGGTTGAAGAATTGTGAAACTAGGAGCATCAACAACATCATATCTTCATCTCATCATTTATTTCTTGGATTCAAGGTATAGTATAGAGATTTTTGGAAATTCTTGAATTATATGATTGAGTAGGGTTATGAAATAATTGATGAATTCTTGCATGTTGGGAGCTAGATGTATGCTTAGGAGTGAAAAGGAATTGAAATTGTATGGAAATATTGAATATCATGAAAGTTAGAAGCATGATCATATTAGGGGTTTTCAAGCTTGATTCTAGGTGCTTTGATGTATATATCTTGGTTGGAATGATGAATAATTGAAGTATAGTTTGTAATTGAGGTGTTTCAATATTTGTTATGGAGTGGAATTGCATTTGTTGATGAGTTTTATGGTTTTTGCATGAAAAGGCCCTGTTTTCCCCTGTTTTGTTGCTGCTGCGTACGTGGTCACGAGCGCGACCTGATTACATGTAAAAATGGTCACGGCCGCTACCCGTTTTTGGCCCAGGTTTCGAGATTTTGAAAAATGGATGAAAAAAAATTCGGCCAAAAATGCTTGGTCGCGCCCGCGACCCTTTTATGAACAAAATTAGTCACGACCGCGACCAAAATTTGGGCATGTTTCGAGATTTTGAAAAATTGGACGAAAATTCGGGCAAAAATACTTGGTCGCGACCGCGACCCATTTTGTGAAGGATTTTGGTCGCGACCGCGACCCTGTCTTTTCTGCATGAAAAATTGAATTTTTAAACTTTTCTTGCATGGTTTTATTGGCTCGATTCCGGCATGAACACTTCATTAATATGTCATTTAAGGCATTATGTTATATGCATTGCTCATATCATGTAATTTCATATTTGAGTTTCATAGGGGAGATTTATGTAATATTTGCATACTTTGATTGAACCTTGGAATATTTGATCCTTGCTACCTTAATTGATATATTGAACATGTTAAGATAGTTAGTGATTGAAATTGCCTACTTGACGTTATTGAAACATCCCGTTCTTCTTAATTGGTTCATAAGAGTCGAGTCTCATGTACACTTGTCCCCTTGTTACACATATCACGGTCCGGGAGACGAGGAACACGCTCCATAGGGTGTATCCTTTCTTCTTTGGTCGGTAAAGGTGAGGTTACTTCTATTATATAGAACCCTACAACCTTATATGAATTTTGGACCAAAATATATACTTATATGTATAGTTTTCCCGAAAACTCAGTTTTTTTACTGTTGATCGATTGATATTGTTTCGAATTATTGTTATTGATATTGAATTGAACCGATTCACTGTTTGGCAAGTATATTGTTCACCGTGGGCCCGAGGGTAGTGTATTGAGCCAACCGAGAAAGTGTGGGCTGACGGGAAACTCTTGCACTATCCTCACCTTGTAGGGATGGCCCCTGAATCCACTAGGAGATTAGTGGAGGAAGAAGTTCCGGGTATAGGGAATCATGAACTCTATACTCAATGAGATTGGATGGCGGGGCCTTGCAATCCCCCATCACCCGGAGAAAGAAGGATGGATTATTGAAATTGTCTAATTGTGCACCGAATTGATTGCATGACCACTTACTTATTAAATATTGAATTATTGTACACTGTCGAAGAAAGGTTGGAGAATTGCCCTCACTCACCGGGCCACTGATTGATTGTACTAAATTGTATTGAATTAAATTGATTGAATTGAAAATTGATTCGTTGTAATCTCGGGTGAGCATTGTATTATTATTGAACTAATATTGTTTCTTTATAAAAGCTTACCCGAGATTATAGCTAGCATGGTAAGCGCGCTTTTAAATTATAACCCCTCATTCAGTCTTTCATAGACTGACACCTCACATTTTCAGGTTTTGTAGATCGAGTGCTAGGCGGGGTTTGAGTCGAGTTTTACCGCTTTCGGGTCTAGCATTGTTCACTTCATATTTTGTGTACCTTTGGATATTTAGAACTCTTAGAATGAAGTGGTACCTATGTATATATTATAGCATATACTTGAAAGTTTGTTATGTGATGATGTAAATGTTGTTTTGAAACTTGAAACTAAGTCATGGATGGAATGTATAAGGTTATGCTTCCTCTTTGTTATGCATTGTTTTATTACTTGAGGGTTAGCCCGCCTAGCTAGTGTTGTGTTTTTATTGTCTCCCGTTCGCTATAGGCTTGATTCATGTGTAGGTGCTCGTTCCATATGTGGATCGAACTATAGTGTGGGGGATGTGGTGCCTCAACATTTGGCGTGCTACATCCTAAGGTGGTATTCAGAGCCCGGTTGCAAAACCGCGGTTCTAGTGTCATGTCTCGTCAGTCTACGTCGTACGGCATAGGATTAATTGATTATTTGAGAGTCTTGCATCTTATTTGAAACTATTTGACCTTATTTGAATTATGTGAATTATGTGTTCATGAACTTCATTACCTTTATTCATACTTGTTAATCAAACATGCATGTACAGTGTTTGTAATTTCAGGATGCATCGTGGAAGGCCTCGCAGAGAGCACTCTCCCGGTCATCGACATCACCATCATGTCCGAACTCCACCTCCACCCCCTCAAGCATAACCTCAGGACTTCTTAAACTCTATGGTTCAGTTAATAGATCAGAGGTTGAGAGATTATGTGCCTCCAGCACCACCGGCCCCGATTTCAGCTATTTTAAGGGAGTTCCAGAGTCAACACGCACCAAGATTCTTTAAGGGGAATGATATGCAAGCCGATCAATGGCTTAAAGAAGTGGAGAGAATATGGACTCTCATCCCTTGCGAATTTAGAGAGAAGGCCCGATGCACTCTTACTTTAATTCAAGGGGAAGCGTATTCTTGGTGGGAAAGCACCAAAATTGTCCTAGATGCGGCTGGAGAGGAAGTTACTTGGGAGGTCTTAGTGAGGGAATTCAAGAATAAGTTCATTCTACCTTCTTCTCGTACCCGAAGGCTTAGGAATTTACAGAGCTTAAACAAGGAGGGAGGTCAGTTGCAGAATATATAGCCGAGTTCAAAAGGTTATCCAATTATGCTCCTAATATTGCCGGCGATGATTAAGCTATGCAATTTGTCCAAGGATTGAGGCCGGATATCCAAGCGGCAATTGAAGCTGTCAATACTAGCACTTGGAAGAAAGCTACTTCGAAGGCTTTAAAAGTGGAAGATTCAGTCAATGCAAGAAGGTCTACTTATCGATCGGGACAGGGTTCAGGATCGGGATCAAGAGCAGGATATAATACTGGCAAGAGGCCAATCACTCACGAGATAGCTCCTCCACAGTCCAAGGGTCCAACAAAGAAATTCAAGCAACAAGAACCAGTCCAGAAGACTCCTCAGCCTCCTATCTTGCCGCCACCACCCGAGAAACCTAAATGTACCTTCTGTGGGCAACCAACTCATCATTATGACAATTGCAGAAGATGCCTCGGGTTATGTCTAATTTGTGGAAATGCCGATCATAGGGTGGATACATATCCGGATCGCCGGGATCAGCCTGTCGGGGGGTCGGAGGCCGTTGATTAGAGCTCATACTTATGCTCTAGAAGGAGAGGAAGCTGATGTTGAAGTGGACCCTGCAGCCGTGGTGGAAGGTACTATTTACATTCACGGCACGAACATACATACTTTATTTGATCCGGGAGCTACCTACTCTTTTATTTCTCGTGATATTTCTGTGAATTTGCATTTATGTGTTACTCTTTCTTCTGCATATTATGTTGTGAGTACTCCTTTTGGTGGTAGTGTAGAAACTAACAGGGTTTTTAGAGAGGTGCCGGTGAGTATTGAGGGTCGGGTCTCCTCCACGGATTTCATTGAATTATCTATGTCTTGATATGGGTCTATCTTGGGAATGGATTGGCTTTACAAGCACTGTGCTATCGTTGATTGTCGGACTACGAGAGTTCAGTTGGGTTCAGAAATTATAACGGGTAGAAGCTCTAAAACCGTGTCTTTATTATCTTTTTCGGAAGCTCAGAAATTGGTTTGTGATGGGGCTACGGGATTCATAGCTTATATTCTTAATCAACCTAAGGATCAGATGAAGTTAGAAAAGACAGAAGTGGTTAAGGGGTTTCCCGAGGTTTTTCCAGAAAATTTAGATTCGTTACCACCGGAAAGGAAGATATAATTTGTGATTGACTTGTACCCGAATGCTGAGCCGTATTCTAAAACTCCATATCGGATGGCCTCGGCTGAGCTGAAGGAATTAAAGGTGCAACTTGAGGGTCTTTTGGAAGTCAGGTACATTAGACCAAGTTCGTCGTCGTGGATTGCGCAGGTATTATTTGTAAAGAAGAAAGATGGTACTTTGCGGATGTGCATTGATTATCAGGAGTTGAATCGGATGACAATTAAGAACAAATATCCTCTTCCACACATCGAGGAGTTGTTTGATATACTCCAAGGATCCAAAGTTTATTCGAAGCTTGATTTAAGACAAGGGTATTATCAATTACGGATCCGGGCCGAGGATATTCCAAAAACAGGCTTTAACACGAGATATGGGCATTATGAATTCGTGGTTATGCCTTTTGGTTTGACAAATACTCCCGCCGTTTTTATGGATATGATGCACAGAATCTTTCAGCCCTTTCTTGATAAGTTTGTTGTGATTTTTATCGATGATATTCTGGTTTTTTCCGAGTCGGTCAAGGAACATGCAAGACATCTTGAGCTTGTGTTGAAAACATTGAAGGAACACCAATTATTTGCAAAATTTAGTAAATGCGAGTTTTGGATCGACCGAGTTTCTTTCTTAGGCCATATTATTTCGGCGAATGGGTTAGAAGTTGATCCTTCCAAAATTGAGACGGTTTTGAAGTGGGAAAGGCTAAAGAATGCCTCCGAGATTAAAAGCTACTTAGGATTGGCGGGTTATTATCGGAGATTTGTGCAAGATTTTTCTAAAATTGCCACTCCTTTGACTCGGTTAACAAAGAAAGATGTTAAGTATGAATGGAATGAAAGTTGTGAGAAGAGCTTTAGTGTTTTGAAAGAAAAATTGGTTTCGGCCCCGGTTTTAAGTCTTTTAGAGGGTTTAGAAGGATATGCAGTCTATACGGATGCATCTAAAGAAGGTTTGGGTGGTGTCTTAACTCAAAATGGTAAGGTTATTGCTTATGCTTCCCGGAAATTGAAAGACTATGAGAAGAACTATCCGACACATGATTTAGAGCTTGTAGCGGTGATATTTGCACTTGGAAAATGGAGACATTATTTGTATGGAGTTACATTTGAGATTTTCACGGATCATAAGAGTCTCCAATATTTATTTACACAGAAAGATCTTAATTTGAGACAACGAAGATGGATGGAACGGTTAGAAGATTATGATTGTGAGATCAAATATCATCCCGGGAAAGCTAACGTAGTTGCCGATGCTTTAAGCCGGAAAGTTGATGCTTCGAATTTAGAGATTGGAGAAGGTAGTAGGATCGAGCCTATTGTGATAAAAGCCCCGGTATTTAATATCTCGATTCGATCGGAATTGAAAAAGAGATTGTTCGAGGCTCAAGGTAAGGACCCGGAAGTTCAAAAGTTAGTTGCTAAGGCAAGAGAGGATCCGGAAAGTCCATTAGGGTTTGATGAAGCTGGTTTTCTTCGTTTCAAGAACCGAGTGGTTGTACTCGACGAGTTGAAAAGGGTATTGCTTGAGGAAGCTCATAAGTCGGCCTATTGGGTACATCTGGGAGGAAACAAAATGTTTAAAGATTTGAAGGAATATTATTGGTGGCGAGGATTAAAGAAGGATGTGGCCGAGTTTGTCAGGTGTTGTTTAACATGTCAGAAGGTTAAGGCCGAACATCAAAAGCTGGGAGGTCTTCTACAACCACTACCTATTCCCGAGTGGAAGTGGGAACAAGTGATGATGGATTTTATATCCGGGTTACCCAAGGTGAAAGGCGGGTATGATGGTATTTGGGTGATCGTAGACAGATTAACAAAGTCTGCTCATTTCTTACCGGTTCGAATGTCTTTTAAGATTCGCAAGTTGGCTAAAATTTATAATAGATAGATTGTCCGCCTTCATGGGATTCCGGTGAATATTGTTTCTGATAGAGATCCTCGCTTTACTTCTAAATTATGGCAAGAATTACAAGGTATTTTGGGAACGAAGCTTCAATTTAGCACGGCTTTTCATCCTCAAACTGATGGCCAATCTGAAAGGGTGATACGATATCTGGAAGATTTGCTCCGGTCTTGTGCTTTGAATTTTCAAAACTCGTGGTGTGATCAACTTCCATTAATTGAGTTTGCGTATAATAATAGTTACCAATCCTCTATCGGCATGGCTCCTTATGAGTTACTTTATGGTCGGAAGTGCCGGTCCCCGTTATTCTTTGATCTAGAAGAGTGGAAATGGACTAAACAAGAAGGGGTAAAGAAAGGAGAGGAACTTGAGAAATCTTCTAAGGCCGTGAGAGCCATGATTGAGAAAGTTCAACAGATATAACAACGGATGAAAGCTGCACAAGATAGACAGAAAAGCTACGTCGATATTCACCGGAGGGATATTAAGTTTGAAGTTGGAGATCGGGTTTTCTTAAAAGTGTCTCCAAGAAAGGGGTTTTCTCGGAATGGAAAGGGAGGAAAGCTTAATCCCCGTTATTTGGGTCCATTTCAAATTCCTGAAAGAATTGGGGAAGTAGCTTACAGATTGAATCTACCGCCAAGTCTTACCGGAATTCACAATGTCTTTCATGTATCTCAGCTCAGAAAGTATTATCCGGATGAAACAGAAATTCTCCCCGTTGAAGAAGTTGAGTTTGAACCGAATCTATCATTTATTCAGCAGCCGGTAAAAATTTTGGACCTGAAATATCAAGAGTTGGGAAACCGAAGCATCCCTATGGTCAAGGTATTGTGGCGGAGTGACAAAACCGAAGAAATGACTTGGGAGCTGGAAGAAAAGATGAAACGGTTCCACTCGAAGTTATTTATTTCCAATCAGTGAATCTGGGGACCAGATTCTTCCGGGGGGGGGAGGAGTTGTAATGTCCCAATTTCCGGGAGTTCAGGTAAGCACGCCACGCGCGGGTCTTCGGGAGTTGGGAGGTTTAAATTTAATTATTTCATTTGTTTATTTATACCTTTCATCCTATTATATGCATTGCATCTCTATGCATCTATATGAATTATCAATGATATGGACTATATGAATTAAGTGATTTAATTGTAATATATGTCCTTAATTGTTCCTTTGTGTAAATTAGGGACTTGATTGTATATTACGAATTGGATTTAACTGATCTTATGGTTAGAGATTACACTTGCTTGCATTCCTTCATATAATAGGAGGACTTATATGCAAATAAGGATGAAGCTCACACTTTCATGCAAGACTTTAGGTTACAATCTTATTTCTTCCAATTTTTTCCATTACATTCCATTCCATTCAAGAGAGCAAAAATCCCACACACATTCACCTACTAGAAACCAACATTTACACCAAGAAGAGGAAGGAAGGATTTCTTCATAATTCAAGTTAGGGTTGAAGAATTGTGAAACTAGGAGCATCAAAACATCATATCTTCATCTCATCATTTATTTCTTGGATTCAAGGTATAACATGGAGATTTTTGGAAATTCTTGAATTATATGATTGAGTAGGGTTATGAAATAATTGATGAATTCTTGCATGTTGGGAGCTATATGCATGCTTAGGAGTGAAAAGGAATTGAAATTGTATGGAAATATTGAATATCGTGAAAGATAGAAGCATGATCATATTTGGGGTTTTCAAGCTTGATTCTAGGTGCTTTGATGTATATATCTTGGTTGGAATGATGAATAATTGAAGTATAGTGTGTAATTGATGTGTTTCAATATTTGTTATGGAGTGGAATTGCATTTGTTGATGAGTTTTGTGGTTTTGGCATGAAAATGCCCTGTTTTCCCCTGTTTTGTTGCTGCTGCGTACGTGGTCACGACCGCGACCTGATTACATGTAAAAATGGTCGCGGCCGCTACCCGTTTTTGGCCCAGGTTCCGAGATTTTGAAAAATGGATGAAAAAAATTCGGCCAAAAATACTTGGTCGCGCCCGCAACCCTTTTATGAACAAAATTAGTCACGACCACGACCAAAATTTGGGCATGTTTCGAGATTTTGAAAAATTGGACGAAAATTCGGGCAAAAATACTTGGTCGCAACCGCGACCCATATTGTGAAGGATTTTGGTCGCGACCGCGACCCTGTCTTTTCTGCATGAAAAATTGAATTTTTAAACTTTTCTTGCATGGTTTTATTGGCTCGATTTCGACATGAACACTTCATTAATATGTCATTTAAGGCATTATGTTTTATGCATTGCTCATATCATGTAATTTCATATTTGAGTTTCATAGGGTAGGTTTGTGTAATATTTGCATACTTTGATTGAACCTTGGAATATTTGATCCTTGCTACCTTAATTGATATATTGAACATGTTAAGATAGTTATTGATTGAAATTGCCTACTTGACGTTATTGGAACATGCCGTTCGTCTTAATTGGTTCATAAGAGTCGAGTCTCATGTACACTTGTCCCCTTGTTACACAGATCATGGTCCGGGAGACGAGGAACACTACAACCTTATGTGAATTTGGTCAGTAAAGGTGAGGTTACTTCTATTATTTAGAACCCTACAACCTTATGTGAATTTTGGACCAAAATATATACTTATATATATAGTTTTCCCGAAAACTCAGTTGTTTTACTATTGATCGATTGATATTGTTTCGAACTATTATTATTGATATTGAATTGAACCGATTGACTGTTTGGCGAGTATATTGTTCACCGTGGGCCCGAGGGTAGTGTATTGAGCCAACCGGGAAAGCGTGGGCTGACGGGCAACTCTTGCACTATCATCACCTTGTAGAGATGACCCCTGAATCCACTAGGAGATTATTGGAGGAAGGAGTTCCGGGTGTAGGGAATCATGAACTCTATACTCAATGAGATTGGATGGTGGGGCCTTGAAATCCCCTATCACCCGGAGGAAGAAGGATGGATTATTGGAATTGTCTAATTGTGCACCGAATTGATTGCATGACCACATACTTATTAAATATTGAATTATTGTACACTGTCGGAGAAAGGTTGGAGAATTGCCCTCACTCGTCGGGCCACTGATTGATTGTACTAAATTATATTGAATTAAATTGATTGAATTGAAAATTGGTTCGTTGTAATCTCTTGCGAGCATTGTATTATTATTGAACTAATATTGTTTCTTTATAAAAGCTTACCCGAGATTATAGCTTGCATGGTAATCGCGCTTTTAAATTATAACCCCTCACTCAGTCTTTCATAGACTGACACCTCACATTTTCAGGTTTTGCAGATCGAGTGCTAGGCGGGGTTTGAGTCCAGTTTTACCGCTTTCGGGTCTAGCATTGTTCACTTCATATTTTGCGTACCTTTGGATATTTAGAACTCTTGGAATGAAGTGGTACCTATGTATATATTATAACATATACTTGAAAGTTGCTTATGTGATGATGTAAATGTTGTTTTGAAACTTGAAACTAAGTCATGGAAGGAATGTATAAGGTTATACTTCCACTTTGTTATGCATTGTTGTATTAATTGAGGGTTAGCCCGCCTAGCTAGTGTTGTGTTTTTATTGTCTCCCGTTCGCTATAGGCTTGATTCATGTATGGGTGCTCGTTCCATATGTGGATCGAACTATAGTGCGGGGGATGTGGTGCCTCTACGTTTGGGGTGCTACACTACAAATGGGCTTTCAAAAGAAAAGAGAGCAATCTGGGGGTTGAGGCGCCTAAATACAGGGTAAGGTTAGTGGGAAAAAGGTTTACTCAGAGAGAGGGGATAGATTACAATGAAGTATTCTCTCCAGTTGTGAAACATAGTTCTATCAGGGTCTTGTTAGTTATGGTGGCTCTTCATGACTTAGAGCTTGAGCAGTTAGATGTGAAAATTTAATTCTTGCATGGTAAGTTGGAGGAGTAGATTTATATAAGTTAACCTAAAGGTTTTGTTGTGTCAAGTATGGAAAATCATGTTTGCTTGCTTCAGAAATCGTTATATGGTCTAAAACAGTCTCCTAGGCAGTGGTAAAAAGGTTTGATACATTTATGATTTATAGCGGCTTTATACGAAGTGCATATGATAGTTGTGTGTGTCATAAGAAGTTTGCTGAGGATTTTTTTGTGTATTTGTTGTTGAACTTGGATAACATGCTTATTGCTGCTAAACACATGTCTCAGATTAATTTGTTGAAGAAGCAGCTAGGTGAGTAGTTTGAAATGAAGGATCTGGGTGCAGCAAAGAAGATTTTAGGCATGGAAATAACTAGGGATAGAAGTGTTGGGAAACTTAAATTATCTCAACGGTCCTATATGTCGAAAAACACAGAGTTAAAGCAGCGAAATTTTTAAAAAAAATTCCAAAAATGAATCGTGTTCTTATATGTTCGTTTCAAAACAAAGAAAGTTTCAAGTAACTTACAGTTAATATAAGTTTTCTAGTGATGTTTGATTTCGCCTATCAAACCCCCTTCGTGCGGATTGTGTAACACCCGCATAGGAAGGCGTCACATCCCCCGCACCACGTGTCCAATCCATACATGAAATGAATTTCCATATACAAATCAAACACGTAGCGAACGGGTGACAAAGAAAGAAAAACTCGACCTAGCTAAGCGGGGCTAACCCTTAAACCAAAACGAATTAGAACAACTATGCAATAATATAAAGCGGAAGCATATATATACATATTATCACATGGAATTTAAGTATTCAACCAAGATACAAAAACATTACATAATTACAATAATTCTCCAAAGCATGCTAATACATAATCCAAGTGCAAGTAGGATATGCTAAAGAGGTAATGCAAGCTAGGACTCGAAAGTAAAGACTCCAAGACGACCTTAAATCCCCACCTAGCTCGACCTGCAAAAAGACTAAAAATAATATGGGGTGTCAGTCCAAAGACTGAGTGAGGGGCTTAATACATCTATCACATGCGTATGCAATCCATAATCCCGAGTAAAGTGTTAGAAAATCCCAAATGGGTAGCGTAAAATAGGCATTGCTCAGAATTACGGATGTCATATTATTACTTGAAAAAACATAACTTAAAGTGGCCCGGCGAGTGGGCAATTCTCCAACCTTACTCCTATAGTGTGTGATTTAAACATAACTTAGGCGTTCATGCATACATAATCATATCGTGAGAAAACATAATTTTTCTATCCTTCTTCCTCCAGGGTAGTGGAAGGGTTTGTAAGGCCCTAGCCACCTCATGAACAATATCGAGACGGGGGATCATGGCTCCTTCCCGCTCCTTCGATGGGTTAACCACCGGCTCAAGAGTATCTCACCTTCCACGCTAAACAGTCGCGTAAGATACTCTCAAAGGGTACCATATGCAATGGCTTATCCGACGACCAGATATCATACTGGTCTCCATTCACACATTTCCCCGGGCCAATAACATGTGCGTGATTCTCGCCAAAACATTTTCAAGAAAACCTTTGAAAACTATTCATACATAAGCCATTTTCGAAAGTATACATATATTTAATACATTTTGGCTTGGAAGGATCACACAAGATAATAGGGTTCTAAGTAACTAAAACAAAACCTCACCTTGACCAAAAGAGAAAGGACAAACGAGAAGCCTACTGACCCTACTCCTCAACTGGATCGAACTCTGTGCAAGAAACACGAGTGTACATAAGACTCTAGACAAATGAACCAAGAAATCGACGAACGGCATGCTCATGATATGGAACGATGATAATTATAATTCATAAGAATGTTCATGCACAATTAATGCTTCATGTAATGGTTAAGAAAGCATATACCTCATATAAATCCCATACGGGAGCTAAGGGAGTGAAAGAAATGCAAGAAGAGGTGTTTTGGCGAAGTTTGGCAAAAGTTGACAATTTTTGGAAACGCGCAAGCTATGGAAAATTGGGAATATCTTGAGTTCTAGAAGTTAAAAGAGAGCTTTGTTTATTGGATATGAAGTAGACAAATAGAGCTTTCCAAACATATATGGCTCGAATTCTAGTTCAAAGTGGAGTGAAAATGGCTTAAGTCCGAAGTCGGGTTAAAGCAGATTTTCGGTGAAATGGCGACACCAAAAAGAATTGATTATATCTCACGAATTATAAAGGATAATGAGTTGATTGCAATTGAAGAGTGTTCTAGACTTCAAGAGGTTTCTAAGGTTCAAAAATCAGGTCAATCGGAATTTGTTTGAGGGGTAAACGGGCATTTGGAAAATGTCTGTCGAGGCAGTAGCTTCTCACACGGGGCGTTTGGCATGCCGCTGGTCGAAAAAACGGGAGAAAAACAGGGCAAGTCTCGAAAATTGGCTCCCAAGCCTCTCCAACACCAATCAACAACAATTAAGCACCTCAAAACTAGCCTATAACACCCATATACATCTCATACTTCAATTATACTTCAATTATTCATCAATTAATCCAAACATACATGTTAAGATCATCAAGAATTTAATCCCCAAATCCTCAAATATATCAACTTGAACAACTTTCATCCAATACTCAAAGTTCATGCTCCAAATCAAGGATATACACATATATGATCACATATTCATGCTCAAGGTCAAAGAAACTCATCCAAATCATAAAGCCCTAACTACTCCTCATTCACACCATCAAAACCATAACCAACCTTGGAATAAAAGGAAGAAGGGAATGAAATGATGAGATGATGGAGATGATGATGATGATGATGCTTCTTGATGGATTGATCTTCCTTCTTCTTCTTGCTTGTGATCACATGTGTGTGTGAGTGATGAAGAGAGAAATGTGATGAGTGTGTGTGTTAGAGATTTGGTATGTGTTTGTGTGTGTGTCTTGCAATGTGATAAATGTATAATGTATGTAATGTAATATAATTATAGATATAATGTATATATATGTATAAAATCATAAAGAGAGGATACTATATATATATTATATGTATATAAATCATCTTAGTGCTCATATATTATATTCATATAAAATGCATGTGAGTGTATTACTGTAAGAAATGAATAAAAGTGTAAATATATATATAATGCATTTTCATAATTAAATGCATGAAGTACATGGAATGTTATTCTTATGAAATTAGTTTAAGTATATATATATAAAACTATGTATGAAATGAATGTATGAATAATGCATATGTTAGAATATGAAATGAAATGAAATGATATTACAATTAAAATAAACACTTAGGCAATTAGATAATTAATCCACATAATATCAATTAGACACATAATTCCTAAAACATGCCAACAATTCTAACACTCAAACTCACACGTGTGGCGAGCGTACCTGAATCGAAGACACGGGGCGTTACAGATTGTCCCTCGAACGGTTCTCGAAAAGAACCTAAAGTAGGTAATCCTCCAAAGCGTATCCACACCAGTCATAGATCTCAATCAAGCTATTGAGAATGCTAGTTCTGTGACTCGTGTTTTGGGTAGGAAATTTTCTTTGAAAACTTTTCTTTTGATTTTCTCAAAAACAATTAACGCTTCAAGAACGTTGGTCTAAACCCAAGAAAGAGTCCCATCCCTTGTATTTATACAAGTAGGTTCGAACCCCTTGGAGGTTTTCTAAACCTAGTGGGCTTTGGTTTCTTGCTCAATAATTCACTAATTAAAATAAGATCTTATCTTATTCTCCAAGACATCTCAAGAAGTCTCTTTTCTACTTTAGGAGTTTGACTATTCAACTTTATCTTATATAAAATTAAATATCAAATTTAATAAATAATTTAATTCATAATTAATTATTTATTGGGTTAATTATTTTGAGTTTGGACTTAACAATTAATTCATAATTAAAAGCCCAAAAATTAATTAACAATTTAATTAAAAAAATTTCACACGTGTGGCGTGACACATGTCATGGGGCCCACGCACGTGTGGTCCCATTTGATCATTTTGTTAATTCGTTTAACTTCCAACCAAAATCCTCGTGACCTGGCATTTGTGTGTGACCCTTTAGGTTCATTATTCGATTAGTATTGACGCTAATTAATTAATTCTCATATTTAATTAATTAGTTCACAGATCGCACTACCGTAATCTAACAATGGGTGTGTGACCCCTAGCCGAATAACGAAATGAATCGAAGAACCTTTCAATCAATGACAATCAGTGAAATAAGATTCTCCTACAATTAACTCCATCTCTCAATCATGATATTAAAGCATGGGAATAAACTTAGAGCCTTGTTATTCTTGATCTTTAAAGTTAAGTTCGTTTTATATCCATTTAGATCTCAATCCAAAAAAATCTCATTTTCTTAATTCTTGATCTTTTATCCACCTTGGCCAAGGTTTTAATATTTAATGGATTACAAACAACTTAATCAGTAAGAGATCATTCTTGTTCTTAACAAGTGTAGGTCCTTTATTTATTCTACTAATTGTATATATGCCACTTGCGTAATCCCAACATGAACCGAAATTCAGCTGTCTAGAGACGACGACACCCTTTTGAGTCTATATCAAAGATTACAGAGTTAGCTCATATGAGACATTATAGAATCTCAAGTCAAAGGATTATTAATCACATCATTAACCTGTGAGATATCTCCTAATCTGGAAGTTTCTGGAAACTTCCTTTCTCATTTATGAATATTCTCACGTGAGATATCTCAGTGATAGAGCTCTTGTAACAATCACCCTTATGTATTATGAACGCATCACCATATGCACTTATCACCCCATGAAACCGGGTGATCCTTCTCAAGGACATAATCACATAAGCAAGTCTCAACGGAGTCAAGGTCGACACTCCCACTATCTGTCGGACTCATCGACTTGGAGAAGTTTCTAATCCTCGCCTATGGAGTTAAGAACTTATTTCATGTGTCGTTCTCATAAGGACAAGTTCTTAACGACCTCATTGGATTAGGGGAGTTCAAAACATGCAAAATACAGTCAAACCAAAACAGACATAAATAAGCACATAAAGAAGTGTTGCCTATGTACAAAATCATTTCGTTTATTATTCAAGGATTGTTTGTGATTTTACAAGGAAATAGTAAAGCATAAAACACTGGTTTAAGGACACTATTCCTAACACTATATTGAGAAGTTATTTAGAGGTTTAATATGACAAGTGCTAAGCCTATATCTGTCCCGCTTGCTTCCCATTTTAGATTGTCTGTAGCCTTCTTTCCAAAGATACATGAGGAGAAGGAACAAATGTTGACTGTTCCATATTCGAGTGTTGTGGGTATTATTATGTATGTTATGGTTTGCATTCATCCTGACATTTCACATGCAGTCAGTGTTGTCAGTAGATATATAGGATTTCCTAGAAATGAGCATTGGTAGGGTGTGAAATGGATATTGAGATATTTGAAGGGTACTGCAAATGTTGATTTGCCTTTGACAAAGCCAAATTGTGTGATTCAGTTGTTGGCTATGTAGGTTCAGACTATGCTGGAGACTTAGATAAGAGAAGATCGCTGACGGGTTATGTTTTTACTCTTTCTGGTGGTGCCATTAGTTGGAAGGCGACTTTGCAAGTTGTTGTTGCATTGTCTACTATAGAGGCTGAATATATGGTTGTTACAGAAGCAGTAAAGGAAGCCATTTGGTTACAGGGTCTGATAAGTGATCTTGGTTTGGTTCAAATTAAAACTTTAGCGTTTTGTGATAGGCAGAGCGCCATTCATCTTACCAAGAACCAGATATACCATGAGTGTACAAAGCATATTGATGTCAGACATCATTTCATTTGGGACATTGTATCACAAGGGGTGGTTGATGTGAAGAAAGTGTCTACACATGATAATCTAGTTGATATGATGGCCAATACTGTTCCAGTTAACAAGTTTAGGCATTGCCTGAACTTACTTGGTGTTTGCAGCACTGAGTAGTGCCCTTGCGAGGGCTGTGTGCAAGACATAGTTTTGACTTTCTGGTTGAAAAAGAGAATTCAAGCCTAGGGGAAGATTTATTATTTTTGTCTTGAATTTTTTGGTGGATCCAAATTATATCTGGATCTAATAAATTTACTGTGCAACTCGAAAAGGAGAAAATAAAATTAGTGTTGGGCTACGGGCTTGGAAACTGATTTTATTCTTGTTGGGCTGAGAAACACAAGGAGTTTATTAGTTTGGGGAAAACTTAATTTGAATGTAATGTACTTTGTATCATCTTTCTTCATAATGAAAAACTCTCTCTGTTTTTTTCCCGAGAACATAGGCTTTGCCGAATCTCGTTAAATCTTGTGTTGTTTTTTTCTGTTTCGTACTTTGAATATGTTCGTGCAAGATAGATCACTGCGTTGTTCGCTAACAGCTTTAAACTTTTAGTTACTTTTGATTGTTTCAATATTATTACTTATCTTATTTTAAGGTTCCATTTCTTTTCTGTGATTCTTTATATATTTATTATATTTCACGGTCAATTTTTTACAATTTTTTATATTTATTTATGATTCATTTATTTTTATTTTTTATTTTAATTATTACATTTTATCTTTTCATTGTTATATTTTAATGG
The DNA here is from genome assembly GCA_037501455.1 of Lantana camara. Lineage (NCBI taxonomy): Eukaryota > Viridiplantae > Streptophyta > Magnoliopsida > Lamiales > Verbenaceae > Lantana > Lantana camara. The sequence continues at coordinate 6,369,900 of CM074864.1, forward strand.
TCTGATTTTTATTCACAATAAATAAATTATTCGACTTTATTTTATTTTTAAAAGGTTTTTCGTACATTTATTATTGCTATGATGACACCCATAAAATTATCATTATCTTATTTTTTCAAATATAATACGATAGGTAATTTAATAATATCTCAATATTCAATTGAATATGAACTTTATTTTTTAAAATAATATTTTTGCGTTTTTTATTGACATCATGCATAGTAAGGAACTTATGCTAGTATAATATTGTGCAAAACTCTTATCAAATAATATGATCAGCTGGCATATGCCCCAGCTCAGAACCAGCTTAAATTAGAAGGTGTGAATTGTTTCAGCCTTGAAGGATGTATTGCACAAAATTTTGGGATTAAGACCAATAATTATTATAAAGGACAAATACTTTTCTTTCCCAAGATTCTAAATATTATAATTAATACTGAAAAGTTTTCATTATATTTAATAAGTAAATCAGCCAATTACCTCTGTTTAATTCCGTTAGATGCTTCTCCTTTATCACGAGTCTGGCATTCCTTTGCTATTCATTTGCATGTTCGTCACTCAAATATTTGTATATACAATTGTTCTGTAGAACATTTCTATGTTGAAAGATACCAGATGTAATTCCCGGACGTATAGATAGAATTTAAGAAAATATAATCAGATTTATGGAGCAATACACTCCAAGAAATAATTATATGTGACTACCCTATATTTAGACCTAATTATAATATAGTGCATCTAAATTGAGAAATTACATTTAGTTCCTAACTTCTTTAGAACTGTTTGTAATCTTGGATATCCGTCAGGGTTCCGTTATTTCATTCCAAAAATAGTTCCAATTTTTTTTTAATTTGATTTGTAACTTTAGAGATTGTATTGTTAAATTCATACTTTGTAGGGATCGTTTTGTTTATATTTATAAACTTTAGGAATTATTTTGTAATTTTGGTCATATAATCAATGTAACACTCATACAAACCGTCAGGGCATAATAAATGTACTTTTACAAATTCTGTTGGAGATCTCAGACCAAACAAGACTTATAGTAACTAAAATATAATTTTTCGATTTAGATAAATTGTGTTGTAATTAGACCTAAAGGTACGACAGTCAAATGTAAATCACCTTTAATTTCGATATACATATAAAAGAGAATTTCTGTTTTCCAATCCCACGCCCAAAAAGTCATTGCTTCCCATATTACATTAGTACTCTAACTCCATTTAATGTAATTACACCATATCCATGGTGCTTGCAATAAGTCCTCTCTAATTTTCCTCAATTTGTTTCTTTAACTTCATTGACCATTTGGTAGGTTTTGTCATCTTCTCTTATGTCTTTTATTCCTCTTGTTTATCATGTTTTACCTTTACCTTTTCATCCTCATCTTCCTATCATCATGTTTTGGCTTCTTCTAATCACATTATTTTATAAAGAGCTCTGAATAGCTTAATTAATAACAAGTAGCTCTTTTGATTTCTCCTCAATTTTGGTAGATTCAAAGGAGCCCTTTTAATTATAAAAATAAAGTTCTGAAACGTTTTGAAGTAAGTTTGTGTTGGTTTCATTTTCTTACATTTTCTCATTTCCTCCTCCATAAATACACATACCAATATACCATAAATGCTCATAGACGTGCATATAACGAAATACCAGGAAAGAAAAAAAAGTAACTATAACTTGTTAAACGTCAGGGCAAACTATATATATATATATATATATATACGCTGCCCTTGAGTTTATATGAATGATTATAAATTAGTTTCGGTGGTATTATTAATCACCAAGGTTCCTGAAATATTTTTTCTTTTTGCAAATATTCCCGAGGATTGTTATTGTAGTGGAGATTTCTGCTAGAGATGTTTTTGTACTAACATGATATCAAGGACGTTCAGAAGCTGATTTTTATTGAGAAAGGCTCACCGTTGCGTTGACCCTCTCCTAACCGAAAAAAGAAAAAAGATATCAAGGACGTTAGGGTTGTTAATTATTACATTTGGAACTAATGTATAATTGCCCCATTGCCCCTAAACTCAGAGATAGTAGTATATGTAATTCACCATAAAAATCATTTTGTAATTAGTTATATATATATATACATACGTTAATTTATTTTTCTTTGGTGGGGATATATATACATTATTTATTTAAATTATGTATACTTGAGTCATATATCAAGGTGGCCTTACGTATTTCTTGGAAATGATTGAGATTGTGAAGAGTTGTGACGTTATTATCGTGTTGCAGGTGCGAAGATGATTGAAAAACAACATCCAAATATGAAATCATACGTGTGTGAAAGTGATGAAATTCAAAATGAAGAAATTGGTAGTGAATCCAACAGCGATGATAACTCGGGCAATAATTTCATTGAGGATGATCCCTTGGACAGAAAGCGCTACCATCGCCACACTTCACGTCAGATTGAAGAAATGGAAGCGTAAGTCCTTTTAAGTTGGATTTTCACAAGCCAACAGGGATTGATTCAAATAGTTAAAAGGTCATTTCTCTATGACATTGAGTCGAGTTTAAATTCCTCTATCCATTTAGGGGGTGTATTAAAAATTAAAAAATAGGCTTTCACAGAACATAAAAAGAAATAATAATTATGAAAAGAGATAAAGATTTTCGCCCATCCGAACTATGACCCTTTTGGCATTTCACCATCCCAACTATTTTTCACCCGAAACCGCCATCTAAACTTTCAATTTCTGACAAACCACCATCCCACAGCGGTTTTGACCCTTTTTTGAGCGGTTTTGACTCTTTTATCAGCGGTTTTGGATGTTTTAACACATAATCTATGGAAAAATAACAAAGAGAGACATAATTACATGTGTTAAAACATCCAAAACCGTTGAAAAAAGAGTAAAAATCACTCAAAAAAGGGTCAAAACCGCTATGGGATGGTGGTTTGTCAGGAATTGAAAGTTTAGATGGCGGTTTCGGGTGAAAAATAGTTGGGATGGTGAAATGCCAAAAGGGTCATAGTTCGGATGGGCAAAAATCTTTATCTCTTATGAAAATAATAATCATGACCAGAAATGGCATGTGATGTATTGCCCACGTCCAGAAAATTATGAAAAATAAATTCTACCCATAAATCAAAGAGTTCAAGTATAATTAATAATAATTTAATTTGGATACAATGGTTTAGCCCAATTTCAGGTTAAGTTCAGATACTTGTACTACATCCAACGGTTTCCTGACATATGGCTTGACATGTGTGATAATTTAATCTATCTTTTTTCCACTTATTTTAAATTTAATTTATTAGATCAAATAACACTAGTTAGAAATATTATTGCTAACTTTTGAAATTTCCACTTGTTTTAGATTCTTCAAGGAGTGCCCACATCCTGATAACAAACAAAAGAAAGAGCTAAGTCGGAAATTAGGGATGGAATTATTGCAAGTCAAGTTTTGGTTTCAAAATAAGCGCACTCAAATGAAGGTTTGGAAGTTTTTTTCCTTTCATTTAATTATTTTTTTCATTTTTAGACTACTCTTTTCTTGCAGACTTAATATTTTCATAAATTTGATGTAATTTTATTCATTTCATAGACACAACACGAACGCCACGAAAATACACAACTTCGAATTGAGAATGAAAAACTTCGAGCTGAAAACCTGAGATATAGAGAAGCTCTGAGCAATGCTTCTTGCTCCTGTTGTGGTGGTCCGACTTCCATAGCAGACTTGTCCATTGATGAACATTGCTTGAGAATTGAGAATGCTCGATTGAGGGAAGAGGTAACACATTTTATGGTCTCTCAATACTACAGATAAATTACCTTTTTTTTTTTTTTTTTTTTTTTGGTGAAAACAAATAAATTACTTTTACTTAAGTGAAAACTATATATGTAAAATCTTTTTACTTTTCGAACCACTCTTTTCTCTTGTTTTAAGATTTTAAGTTTGGGTTTTTATATGTTTCAACCCTGCATTAGTCTTAATTAACACAAAAAAATTTGTGATATAAAAATTGGCATGTAAAACGCTATGTTTTGAAAATATTTGCGTAGTAACCCTGATATTTTATAGTATTCAACTAGCGCTTTTAGTGCAATTAGAACAATAATTTTCTCTATTTATTGGACACGAGATGACTAATTTACCCTTTTATATTGTGATACACATCTCATATCTCTCTATATTGTTCAATACCTTTTTATATGCACCAAGACCCCTATATAAAATAAAAATTGCATGCAGAACCCTATAAACAAAAAAAAAAAATGTCACCAATAAATAAACAATAGATATTGAAAAAGGGTTTTTTGCAAGGAAACCCCTTGTGTCATGTGAAATGATCAAAAAAGACCCCGTGAAAAATAAATTCTCATATAAAATCCTATGTTTTCAAATTTTTGCAGAAAAAACCCTGAGACGCGTTTTTGAATCACACGCGCGTTTACTGCGTGTGATATTGGATTTTTCTTTACTTTGTCTCGTAAAATGACAAAATTACCCCAACATTATATTTGGGTTTTTTGCAAGGAAACCCCTTGTGTCATGTGAAATGATAAAAAAAGACCCCGTGAAAAAAAAATTATCATATAAAACCCTATGTTTTCAAATTTTTGCAGAAAAAACCTTGAGGCGCGATTTTGAAATTTCGCCGGCGGAAGAAATCCTATCAATTTTTTTTTTTTTTTTTTTTTTTGAAATTTCTTTTATATGTATATATATGTATGTATTATATAATATATTATATATATACATGTATATGTATAAAATTACTAATGTACTATATGTATTAAATATTATTTATAAATTTATTTATTTATTTTTGGTAGAATTTGTAAATTTATTGAATATATATATATATATATATATATATATATATATTAAATATTATTTATAAATTTATTTATTTATTTTTTTGGTAGAATTTGTAAATTTATTGAATATACATATATATATATATATATATATATATATATATATATAATTAAATAAATTTGTTTTTTGGTAGAATTTATAAATTTATTGAATATATATATATATATATATATATATATATATATATATATATAATTATAATTATTGTACTATACATATAAATAATATTTAATATGTATATACGTAATGTCTTTTTTTTCTTTTGAAATTTCTTTTATATGTATATATATGTATGTATTATATAATATATTATATATATACATTTATATGTATAAAATTACTAATGTACTATACGTATTAAATATTATTTATAAATTTATTTAATTTACATATATATATATATAATTATAATTATTTTACAATACATATAAATAATATCTAATATGTATATATATAATGTATATAAATATATAAATTATAATATATATTTATTAAAAATCTTATAAAAAAAATATATATAATATTATAATGAAAATATATATGTATTGTACACTAATTATAATTATATATATATATACAATTAATATTTTATTTATTGCATATATATATATATATATATATTATAATTTTTGGACTATTTAATTTTTTACAGGGTTTTTTTGGCTCATTGCATAAAACACAGGGTTGTGGGTGCATATAGTTCTTTAAGAATGTATTGTAATGAAAGAAGGGCAATTTTGACAAAACACGTCGGTTCTTTGACTAAATGGTGTAAAGGGACGGTTTGCAAAAATAAAAAATACAGGGTTTATTTTACTAATTTTGTTTTTACAGGGTTTTTTTAGCTCTTTTTGAAAAACACAGGGTTGTGGGGGCATATAGCTCAATTGAAAAATGAAACTCAAAATTTAGGTTTAATTTTTTAGGGTAAAATAGAGATATTATAGTTAAATTATAATGATATCATCTAACAAGGCAGTGTGCAAATATATTTAAAACACAAGAATTTTTATGTTAATTTTTATAACATAAATTTTTTCTTTTACCCATTTCACCTAACACAGTTATATCATAAATAACTCTTTTGAGTTTAGATGAAAACACATTTTCAGTTGAACTTTCACAGTGGCGAATGCATTTTAAGTGGATATGAAATCTTCTGTTTTTCTTCAGGAATACCAAATATTAAAGACATGTTTTTAAATCAATCACATCAACTTTCAAATCAAATCAATCCTTCTATATGCAGATTGATTGTATTTCTTCCATGGGTACAAAGTACGTCGACAGGCCCTTGATGAGCTCCATTGCGAACGATAATGGGACACTAAACCTTGAGAATGAAGCAGTAGAGTTAGGGTACTCGACATACGTTACATCACAAAATAAAGGTGAGAAAATGGTAATAAGCGAACTAGCCACTGTAGCCATGGAGGAGCTAATGCGGATAAGCCAAATAGGTGAGCCGTTGTGGGTGCCGAGCATTGATCTAAACACCACATTGTTGAACAAAGAAGAATACTTTAGGGCCTTTCCAAGAGGGTTTGGTCCCAAACTAAATGGATTCAAATCAGAGGCATCGAGAGAAAGTGTTGTCATCGTGTTGAGTCCTGCATATCTCGTGGAGATCCTCATGGATGTGGTATGTCTCTAGTCCATTTGATAGAATCGATGAAAAAGCTCATTTTATGTCTCATAATTAGAAGAAAAGTTGAAAACGACATGAAATTGTATGGGGGTAAAAGATCATCGCTTATGATATGTAAATTGCAAGATTAAATTATTAACGGACTAAAATAAAAAATAAAAAAGGGAGAAATTATAAGCTTAGAATTTCTTGTTTCAAACTTGTGTTTTATCTCTCATTTCACTTACATATACGCGTCAAGTATGCTAATAGATTAGTATATTAATACACTTGACGCTTGTATGTGAGTGAAATGAGTGATAAAATACCAACTTGAAAGAGTAGATCCCATGCCAAAATTTAGAGGACAAAAAATACAGTTAACTCTTGAAATTACTATAATTATACATTGGATCCTCTTAATATATGAGTATTTTAACTTTATTATTGACAGAATCAATGGTCAGATGTGTTTTCGGGTGTTGTTTCACGGGCAATGAACCTGCAAGTTGTATCATCTGGAGATGGATTGAGTTATAATGGAGCCGTACAAGTGGTAAGAAAAGGTTCTTCTCCCTAACATCGACAATTTGCACAAGAAATGCCTGTAATTTTCGTAATTGGATTAAATCTATGGAAGAATTTGGAACTATACCTACATTATAAATTAGGGCTAATCCCGGTCTCCCCTTATCCTTTGGGGTGTTCTGCACTTTCCCCCTTATTTTTTGAATTTTCGTAATTTTCCCCCTAACCTTTGAAAAATATCAAACTTAACATCTTTTAACAAATTTTGACTTTCGATTTCTCCTCCGTCAAGGCGACCCAAACTTCAATTTATACATCAAAACTGAAGTTCTCAATGCAACGAACACAACAATGGTTTCGAAATCAAAATCCGACAACCAAAGAAATAAAAATCATCGGTCAAAAATGACGCATGATGAACGAAGCTTTATAGCCGCTTTTGGAGGCTAATAGGGTAGACTGAGGTATATGCTTTGTTCTCCTTGGAGAGACGAACATGATGACGGTGGTCTTGAAGCTTGGATCGTCATGACGGAGGAGAAATTGACGGTTAAAATTTGTTAAAAGGGGGTTAAGTGTGATATTTTTCAAAGTTTAGGGGGAAAATTGCAAAAATTCAAAGAATAAAGGGGAAATTGCAAAACCCCCGAAAGGACAAGGGGTGTTTGGGATTAGCCCTATAAATTATTACAATTTACAGGTCTTACCGTTGCATATATATATAGATGAATGCAGAGTTTCATGTTCCATCACCACTTGTTCCAACTCGTGAGAGCTACTTCGTGAGGCATTGCAAACACCATGTAGATGGTACCTGGGCAGTCGTCGATGTGTCGATCGATCAATTGCAATCTACTGAGCAGATCAAATGTAGGAAGAGGCCATCGGGCTGCATTGTTCAAGCCATGCTTAATGGATATTCCAAGGTACATGGTTGAAACAATTTACATCTATGTATTTTTATGCTAAGAATGTCTACAAGAACTCAAGAACTACTTCTTTTTCCCCTTTAAAGTATATATCAAATTTAAAACTCTTCGGAGAGAAAGTGTTTAGTAGAAAAAGGGAAAAGATATATTTCGTGATTCATATTGATACATATATATATCGCAGAATCTAACTCGACTAAACTAATGTCAATCACATGTTATAAGCATTTTATATTTTCAGTTTAAGTTAGGTATATATTTTAGAGGAATGACCACCTACTATATATGTAATACAATTGTATAATCGATTGGATTCAACCAAATCATGTTTGAACTGAGTTGTTTTGGGACTATAACTTTATAACTCTATCATTTATGTCTGGGTTCAACCTAAATTAGAGTGGTTTGACCTAATATATTAGGGTTCAACCTAAACTTGCTAGATTCGTTCTTAATGTCATATCTATAGCTCTATCTTTTATAGAGAGATCAAACAAAAAAAAATAAAAATAAAAATCTATAGGTTATAGCAAATCAACAAGGTTTTCCTTCGCTCAAAATTTTTATTTTGGAATTCTTTTAATATAATTGGTAGTTCAAAAAAAATACTATGATATCAAAATGCCATAATTATAAACTTTTGTGCGCAGGTTACATGGGTTGAGCACGTTGAAGTAGAGGGCCGAGTTGTTCACAATATATATAAGCCTTTAGTTAATGCTGGTCTAGCATTTGGGGCAAAGCGTTGGGTTGCAATTCTTGAGAGACATTGTGAACGTGTTGCAAGTCAATTTACTGCAGATATTCCTCCAGGCAACTTCGACTACTCGCGTAAAATCACAACAAAAATTATAGCCTCAACCATTTTATTTTTTCGACAACAAAATAAAATCATTTATTGGAAATTATACAATTTAATGCACTTTTTGACCGAAAACTTATTTTTCTCTGTCAGAAACTCAACCTGGTTTTGTAAGTGGCGAAGTCCTAGTTCGTCATGTGTAAATTCCGGCAAGCAAAATTAGCTTCCGGTAAAAAATGTGTATTAAATTACTTGATTTTAAAGATACGGTCTTGGTTTGTCACTGAAAAATAAAATTTACCAAAGGCACTGAATTAGTCGATTTGCAATGATGGAACCAAGGGGGCATGGGGTGCCCCCTAAAATTTGAAAACTTTTTATTTTTATATATATATTTTAGAATATTTATAATCCCCCTCAAATTAAAAATTTTGCCACATTTATTTTTGATATTTCCCAACTAAATCCTGGTTTGGTTTTTGTCGATTTAATATATCAAATTTGCAATTTTTCCATTTCTTAAAGTTGTTTTTTGAATAAAAACATTAAAACATATTATGATTGGGTATTATTATGAAAAAATTAGGGGAAAATTTTCTGTTGAAAGAGATTTTTAGATATTATTTAACGGCGATTTACATAAGATAACTTTGTGGGTTGGTAGTTTTACGAATATAATCTCTCGAATATTTGAAATTACGATACCATGCATACATGATTTTCATTTTTAGTTGGATCATATTTTATTTTATTTTATTTTCATATTTAGCATTAATCACATTTCATTGTTGTAGCAGCTTCATTTAGTTACAATAATCAAATATATATAACAAATATGATTTGATTAATTTTGTGATTCAGTTCTAGCAAGCCAAGAAGGTAGAACAAACATGTTGAAGCTGGCGGATAGAATGATGGCGATCTTTTGCTGTGGAGTAAGTGCTTCATCTTCAAATACGTGGTCAAATCTATCCTCAGATGGAGCTAATGATGCGAAGGTCGTCATGACTCGGAAGAACGTGGATGACTCGGGCCGACTATTGAGTATCCAACTCAGTGCTGCAACTTCTTTGTGGCTCCCAATTCCACCAAGAAGAGTGTTTGATTTTCTGAGTGATGAGAGCACTAGAAATCAGGTATGTAACATGGTTTTTTTTTTTTTTTTTGTGTTTCTATGTGTCTGAATTTAGTCGGAATTAGTCAATTATTCAGACATATAGTTGCATTGTATTACTGAGTATTGTAGTTTAGTAATTCAGTGATGTATTACTGCATTTAATGGCTTTATATTCGAGTAAAAGATCAAAACGCACCTACTATGACTAGAGGGGATTTCACACTTTAGTGGTCTAACCGGTATCGTATATACACTTCAAATTGATTTAGTTTGGTTTTATTTTATACGTTCCACTACTCGGAAGTCGTCTAACCAAAAAGGAAAAAAAAAAAAAAAAAGAGTAATTTTCATCTATATTCAATTCTTGCAGTGGGACACACTTCTGGATGGAGGTGATTTACAAGCAATGGATCACATTGTGATCGGCAACGAAGCGGGAAACCAAGTTTCAATATATCAACTAAAAGTGAGTCCTTTTATTTTTTTTATTTTTTTTATTTTTTTGGGAGAAATTTAACAATTGAGTCCTTGTGTTATAAATTACAAGTTCCAAGTTTTAAAATAGAAATAGTTATATTTAACTATCCTACATTTAGGCCTAATTACAACACAATCCATCATTTTTAGGAAATTATATTTTAGTCCCTAACTTTGAGAACCGTTTGTGCCTCTAGGGTTTCGTTATGCCATTCCAAAAATACCCCTAATTTATTGTTAAATTCATAATTTATAAGGATCGTTTTGTTTATTTTTATAAATTTTAGGGATGATTTTGTAATTTTGGTCATATATTCAATGTAACATTTATAAAAGCGTCAGGGATACGAGTGCAATTTTACAAATTCCGTGAAGCGACCTCAGACCAAATAAGATTTATAGGGACTAAAATATAATGTCGCGATAATAATAAAATATGTTATAATTAGGTTTAAATGCAAGTTAGTCAGATCTAAATCACCCTTTAAAATATCCCACCATCAAAATGGTTTCGGCCTCACGATTCTACTTATACAGTCATACTACAATCAACATTTTAGGATTTTTTTTTCAACTGTAAACAATGGTCTTCTTTCACGTAGCAGTCAATCTTCGTCGCATCCCCCATGCTTAAACCAGCGGGATCGTCTCTATTCTATGAATCCAGTGGTTTAAGATCAACGCGGTTCAGAGCCTCGTTAGTGGGTCAAGTCCCCATTTTATCACGATTTTCACAAACTTTGACTATTCTTACACGAAAAATGAAATTTTGGGGGGCATTTTACGATGTGTAAAACAAGAAAAGCTAATTTGTAATCACATCAGACCTCATGGATAGGTGTAAGTTTCTCTAACTATATCAATTAATGTTAAACTGAATCTACTTTATGCAGGATAACGCCACTTCATGCGAGAGCAGGATTATCTTACAAGAAACTCGTACTGATCCAACAGCCTCGTACATTGTCTATGCGCCTATTGACACGGTTTCTTTAGAGGTTGTTTTAGGTGGTGGTGACACTGCTTACATATCCTTACTTCCTTCGGGTTTCGCCATCCTCCCGGATGGCCCCGTTGGAGGCCAAGGAGGAATGAGAGCTCAAACTGACTCCGGTGGATCTCTTCTTACCATAGCATTTCAGGTTATGATTTCCCTCCTTTATTCCTCAACAAATATTAATTATAGATGATTACGTCGACATATCTTGAGATTTGGCCCCTTTCCCTGATGTTTGAGAGATTAACACTAAATCTGAATTGATAGTTTTTCATGACAGTCATTTCTAACATTTTATGCATAGATATCCTTGTTTGTCATTGGTGTTTAACTATCAATATTTGACTTTGAATTCATGAGTATAATATCATGTATTATTCCAAACCACATATATAGAGCCAGCGCAATACATTATTCTATATTGTATCGTCATATTATTTAAATATGAGTTAACTGCACCAAATCCTCTATGTTTGTTCCAATTTGGAAAAAAAAAAAAAAAAGAAAAGAAAAAATCTTTGTTATAAAAATTAGTACAAAAAACTTTAAAATACACCGCCCCCTCATTTCATTTGGTCAACTATTAAATCTTTTAACCCTAAAATACCCTTACTTTATATATTAAAATAATATTAAAAAGGGATAAATATTTTTAGCCATCCGAACTATGCCTATTTTTACAATTTACCATCCAAACAAAGTTTCATTGCAAACCGCCATCCAATCTTTGCATTTTGTGACAAACTACCATTTGAAGGTGGTTTGGTGTGACGTGTATATTTTAGGAAAATGCCACGTGTCAAATATTTTTCCCAAAACCACCAAAAAAAATGGTTTAGATGGCGTTTTGTCACAAACGCAAAGATTGGATGGCGGTTTGCAATGAAACTTTGTTTGGATGGTAAATTGTAAAAATGGGCATAGTTCGGATGACTAAAAATATTTATCCCTATTAAAAATGTAAATATGAAATGTATTAAGAATAAAAATATTATAATTATATTATTTTTAAAATATACATATATAACCTATGCATATTATATTAAAAAATTTAAAATATATAAATATTAAAAATCATTTTTTATAATTTTTAATATATAATAAAATATACAAATGAATGAATTATTATTATTTTTAAAAATATTATGAATAAATAAAAATATATATAGATATATTTATATATTTCTAATTTAAAAAATATAGTATTTATATATCCATATACAATTAATTATAGGTATATATACAATATATATACAAATATATATATAATATGAAATACAATATATAATATTTTATATCTATTATTATATTATATACAATATATTAAACCTACCCCCTTCTCAGCCATTCCGCCGCCGCTTCTCTTCCCCACCCTCCGGCCGCCGCCCCTTTCCTTCTCCTTCCCCACCTTCCCGCTGCTGTCGCCGCCCCTTTCCTTCCCCACCCCCACCTTTCTCCTTCCCCATTAGCAGCGGCCATGGTGGGTTTTTTGTTTATAATTAAATTTATATTATATAAATAAGATTATATATATATTAATATATAATATTTTTATATTATATATATACACATATATATCATTAAGAGCATTATAGACATTTCACCATAAAAAAAAACCATTTCTACATGCAGTCAACGTGCGCGTAAGTCCAACATTAGGGCATAGGGTTTTTTGTACCAAAAATTAACAAACATATGGTTTTTTAAATGATATTTCATATGTCAGAGTTTTTTTTTTTTGCTATTTCACCTGACATAGGGTAGTACGGTGCATTTTTCCCATTTAAATATCTATATAAACTTTCAATTGTAACCGGAAAATTGGCACTTTTTTGAATGATACTTCACTTCTAATGAATAATTTCCTACAGGTTTTGGTTGATCCTTCTCCTAATTCAAACCTTTCTTTTGGATCGGTTGCTGCTGTCAGTAAACTCATTGTTTGTACTGTGGATAGAATCAAGAACGCATTGATTAATCCAAGATCTTAATTATGTTAGTAAATGGTACTTTTCAGAACCCCTCTCTCTCTAAAGGGTTGATTGTTTGGATAATTTTGGTATGACGGTGATCAATATTTGTACATTCTTCTCAGCATGAGTATGTATGATCGAGATGATTGAATGAAGAAAATTTGGCGGATCATACTGCAAGAAGGAAAAGTATGGATCTTTTTCTCAGTTTATGAGGATTAGGGTTATGCAAAAGGCGCGTACTATATAATTTCTACATTAGTTTACTTCGTTTTTGTTGCTAATTAAGACTTTGGAACTACATTGTTTATTTCACATATATATATTTTTAATGGAACATTTCTCTTCTTATCTTTTTTTGTTAAACTAATAAGTTAATTCTTCTTTTCCTTGGTTGATCTAGTTAGCATTAATCCAATATGTCATGTTAGTAAAAGATGAAAACGGCACTGAGTTGAATAACTTTCTTTTTAGGGATAAATATTTTGAACATCTTGCAAGAGTAACTATTTTTTTTTAACAAATTGCAACCTAATCCCACTCATCCTGTGACACATGGAAGGAATTTCGTGTACGTATCATACATCCATTGTAATCAGGTTGCAATTTATTAAAAAACAATAGTTTAGGATGCAAACATCGACTTTTTATAGTTTAGGATGAAAACTTCAAAAATTGCAGGATGTTCAAAATATTTATTCTTTCTTTTTATATATATACATAGATATCTGAAGAAAGTACAAATAGCACTTTCGGAGCTTTTGCACGTATAGGCCCTCTGAAATGCCTAATAAGCAAGTTAGACTCTGAGATATAAAAAATTTCAATCAAAACCCTATGAAATAAATAAATTAGCATGAAAAACTTTGGACCCTTAGTTTATACTACACGCTTTGAATTTGCGGTTGTACATGTTATTTTATTTGATAATTGAGGCTAAAAAGAATAATATATCTTAATTTTTTAAATAAAGACAATAATTCTATTTAAATCTTGACCATTAGATCTTCTCAATTAAAATTGGGTTGAGATATTTTTGAACATTAAAAATTAAAAATAATTTATCCATATTATTTTTTTTTTCTTATTTAAAAAAAATATATTAAAAATAATTATAAAATTCTATTTTTGATTCTTTCCTTTTATATTTTCCCCTTTTTTTCATTTTCTTCCCCGTTTGGGTTTTTCCTTTCTTGCCCATCCACACTGTCGTCCGCCAATAGCCTTGCAGATCCAGCATACCTCCACCGACGGCGCACCACCACCACCACAATCGCTGACGCCGTGCCCCCACCGCAATTTGCAGGCTTACGACGGAGCCACCATTACCTTGCTTATGTAACGACCGCTGCCGCCACCATCCACCACCGTCGCACACCACCACCACCTGGCTCGCACTGCTACCACCGATGGCGAAGCCCCTCCCCCCAATCCCAATTTCCAGTTCTAGAACTGTTTGTGTTTTTCAATTGCGTGCACCACCACTGGGTGCAGACATCCACTACCTTCCGGCGCACCACCACCACAATCTCCCACACCCTACCAATATCTAGATCAAGATTTTTTTATGGGGTTGTGCGCATTTTTGTGTGTATATTGTTTCAGATCTACTATTGAGTGTGTTTTTAGTGTAAATGTTGGTACGAATTCTATGGTGCGGCGGCGATGGTGGCTTTTGGTGGTGGTGCGGCCGGTGGCGGCGTCTGATTCCTACCGCGTTCGTGCATTTTATTTTGGTATGTGTGTTTTCTGGAAGTTATGGCACAACGTTTTCGCCGACAATGTTAGTGGCGCTGGTGGCGGGATGAGTGGAGGAGGAAGATGAAATAATAATAATAATAATAATAATAATAATAATAATAATAATAATAATAATAATAATAATGATGTTATTTTTTTGATGAAGATGAAAAAGACAGGTAATTTCATTATGGACAAAAAGGATATTTCATGTCCTATATTTCATGTGTCCTCCTAACATGCTTTGCTATATACTTCTCCATAACCTAGCTTCCAGTGGCGGAGCCAGAAAATTTATCCAGGGGGGTCGACCAAAGTATAATACTAAAGAAAAAATAACAAGTGAAATTCAATTATTTATTTAAAACACTTACAAGTTTGTATCTCACAAATGTCCGCGTCGGTTACATATATTCTAAAAACGATGCATAATCAAATCATTGGAAACACTATCAAATATATCCTTTTCAATATATGTAACTAAGCAATCATTTAATCATTCGTTGCTCATCCTATTCCTCAACCGATTTTTGACGTATTTCATTGCAGAAAATGTTCTTTCCACTGTAGTTGTTGCAACCGATAGAATTAAAGCCAATTTTAGAAGCAAGTACACAAGTGGGTATAAATCATTTCTCTTTGTCTCCACCAATTTTCGGGCAAGCTCACCAATCCCTTTCAATCCAGAGAATATTTTATCTGATCTCATATTAATAATATAGTTCTCAAGTCGATTTTCAAGTACCAATATTTGCACATTAGAGAACTCTATTGGATAAATTTTGGCCAACTGGATTAGATGTTCTTTGTTGAAAGAGGCAAATAAATCAACGGGATTCAAGCAAACTAAACAAGCAAGCAATTATGAGTTTACAAAATAAATCAAACACTAGCTAAAAGCCAAAAAAAAAAAAAAATAATAATAATAAATTAATCTTTAAAAGAAAAAGAACCAAAATATATGTAAACAAAATAAATTACCTTAATATTAAGAACAAAGCCACACCACCAATTGCCAAAATAAAGGGTGAATCAAGATGCAAGAATGAAGGATTTGGTTTTGGCTCCCTTTCTCGTGCTTAATCTGCTGCTATGGGGGACCTTTTAAGTTTTAAATTTTTGAGCAAAATTTGGTTTTAATTGGGTTTACTAAGTGGGCTCTTTGTTTATATTTTTTTTTTTGGCCCATTAGTCTATTGAATTTGTATTTTTTTCTTTGGTTCATTAGTCTTTGGGCTATATATATATATACACTTTATTTTTTATCCAAATTATTATTATTTTATTTTTTATCTCAATTATTATTAATTTAATATATTGACCCTCACTAATATTGATTTTAATTTTATTGAGGGGGGTCAATAATGAAAAAACACAAAAAAATTACATACACAATACACAAATATATATATACATATACATAATATATAAAAAAAAAATTTTTTTGAGGGGGGTCAATTGCACCCCCTCCCATCAAAGTGGCTCCACCACTGCTAGCTTCCATGGTACATATTCATACCATGCATGCAAACTTATGATTATGCAAGAATTAAACCATGGCAGTATGTTTATACATGACAAAAAAGCATGAATTATACCTTGAATTTGGAAGAACTTGAGTTAAGGTGAAAATATGTGAATGTGGTGTAGTGTACGTGAGGTGATGGTTGGAGAGGAAGAAGATGAGCTTTGTGTCTCTTGAAATTCTTGGAATGAAATGGAAGCTCATGATATTTTATAAAAGTATATAAACATTAAATGAAAATGCATGAGTCATAGAGGTGTCTTGACTTTAATTCCCAATTTAATTATATATCCTCCATGTTATGTAATTTATGCAATTAAGTGATCACACTTTTGAATTAATAGTACTTAAATCCAAATAAATTCCACTTAGGTAAACATATTTTCAAAATTTTGCAATCAAGGACAAGTAGTCGGAAATTAACACAACGAACGAATATAACATATACTCTCGAATGTTCACACACATTTTACTTATTCCGAAAGACGGGGCATTACAGTGATAATCTTAGTATTTATTTTAGATCAATTCGATTCCTGAGCTATTATACTATTATCTCCCTGGGCTATTTGTTTGGTTTGTTGAGCCTTTGTTTGGTTGTCGTAGTAGTTAGTTAACCCCTTGTTCTATGTCTTGATCTATCGATTGGAGAATATACGAAGTGGTTGTTTGGTTTTCCCTTCTTTGTGGGTTCGACACCTTATGTGCTACACCTGACAAGTGTACGCTTGTACGCATATGAGGTTTTAAATAAAACTTCCCAATAGAAGAGGAAAGCAAGCAACTGGTGGGACGGGCTGAAGTGAGTGCTTTGGATGCGGAACAATCAAATGAGGCTAAGGTGAGGCTTGAGGTGTTGTTAGAGATACAAACGAAGGCTAGTGTATGGTGCAAGTTACTATGAAAGTTTATATTCAGCCTAACTCACCTCAAAAGCTAGCTGATGAGGTGAGGGTTACCTTGCATTTATTAACTATCACATGGTTTGATCTTTTTCCTATGTGGGATGTTAACACACACCCCGCACGCCCAGATCGAACAATCGGGGGTCCACCCTGGAACGTGAAAACCAATTCAATTCATTCCTCAAATGCCCAAACCCAAACAATCGGGGTCTACCCTGGAGCATGAAACTCAATCGTACGCCCCAAGCCTAAACAATCAGGGGTCTACCCTAGAGCATGAAACCCAATTCAATTCATTCCTTACAAGCCCAAGCCCAAGCCCGAATAATCAGGGGTTTACCCTCGAGCATGAAACCCAATCGTACACCCCAAGCCCGAACAATTGGGGGTCTATCCATGGAGTCTATTGATGAGGAGAATGAGGTGAGGGATGACATGGTTACATGAGAGGTTCGCTCTAGAAAAGGTGTTGAGAAGGCTTGGACTAAGAAATAGAAGCTCGTGCCGAATGTTGCTAGTAGTGTGCGTAAAAGGTTAAATGAGAGGTTGGAGGGCTTGTGATTACGGGACGGATCATAACGACTTTGAAGTGCTGGTTCTGGGGCAGAATATCATAGATATTGCTCCTAGAGTGAAGTAATGGAGTCATGATCATGGCATTGGGAATGTGGAGGGTGTTGGGAACAATATAAGTAAGGTGTCTATGCCCCAACTGAAGAGAATTTCTTTGCCGTGAACTAGAGGGGGGGTCAGATGAGGACTTTTTTGTTGAGGATCTCGAGAATCATTTCTTGGATTTTGCTGATGATGAATCCGAGAATAATAGCTCTGATTCTTCACATCACGTGTCCTTTCATGATAAATAGCGTGGTCCGATCTCAGATACAGAGTTACCTAATAAGTTAAAGTGGATTATGGGTGATGTGAGTTGCTCCGAGTATTTTCACGTGGAGCCAAGCCAAGCACTTGTATCATTAATCCTTTTGTAGACAGCTGACATATGTTAGCGTGCATTATTCTCTAATATTTTTGTTTTCTTGGTCACGTTTTAAGTGTTTTTACTCGATATAAATTGGTGCCATGACATATTTTCGTGTTTTTAGTGCAGTTGGGCTAATTGCTTTATTATTGGAATTTTTGGGTTGAAAGAGGCGAACCACGATTGGATTTACTGTTGCTATTGACTTGCTGCATGAATAATTGGAATGTAACAGTAAAGTCTTGCATGCATGCAATCGGTTTGGAAGTGCGTGGTTGACTTTATTTTGTGAAAGCGGGGAATTTGTGTTTGAATTGAAAGATTGTTGATGGGCTAAGCATGGACTTAATTGGGAAGCCAAATTATTTAGCTTAGATGCATTGTGGGTTGTTGAATGTACATTGAAGTGTTTTAAGTGGGAATAGGTTGCATGTTGGAATTATTAAGAGTGTGCCTTGGATTTAATTAGATGAAAGGAGTTATTTGTTTGTGGACCGCATGCATGGAGCTTATTAGAAAAGCCCATCTCTTGGGTCTTTGAAGTGGGCACGTTTTTGGCATTAATTGGAGAGGGCCCAACTTGTTGAGATCTTGGAAGAGAAGCAACAAATCTAATTTGGACAAGGTTTAGGAGTCCTAAATAGGATGCAACTTTGATCACTTTTTAAAGGGGCTTTGACGTGAATTCTTAGGGAGATTTTCGGATGCCAATTTTGGGGCAGCAACACGCAGCAACTTGGAGGACTTCTGTAGCAACGACGACCTCTTCCATTCTTTCTTCCTTATTTTAATTCCACTGTTTTCTAGACTATAGTCAGATTATATTTTTGGTTTATTTTATGTTTTTAGAATTTATGGCTTTGAGTAGCTAATTTCGTAATACTTAGTTAGAGATATATGATTCGGTTGAAACATCGTGAAACCTAATTGTTTTTAATTTTCAATATAATTCGAGTATATATTAATTCTCCCAGTGTCGTGTTTATTGTGATTTGTTTTCTTAGTGATAGTGCACGATCATCTAAGTAGATTTAATTGCATATAACCAATCTTGAGTGCATAAAGTTTACGTAGTGCTTGATAGATAATTAGTGGCGCGTTAACGATAGGAAAGTCGTAAAGTCGAACCTGATTCATTAAGGGAATTATAATCGGGTTTAAATCTTGCATGTGTCGTGACTTGGTTAATTCGGGTTAGTGTTTTAATAGGTTTTAATGTTGTTTGTTCATTAAATCCTTTCGAGTGTGTTTTGGGGTTGTGAAACGGATTAGGCAAAATAGTTGTCGAGTGTCTCTAGGCTATTCGAGAATTTAAGTGAAAACGAGACGAGTCGAGTGTCGCTATCTGCTATAGCTAACCTATTTGAATTGTTTGAAATTATCTTTGCGTCCGTGATCGGTGTGAAAACTGAATTATAATCTCTAGCTAGGTGTTGTCTCCTCTTATTGATTTGAAAACATTCTTTTCAACGTGTTTTAGTCGTGTTCTCGTAGTTATTAATTTTAATTGTTTTGTCACTTAGTTTAATTAGTTTAGATAATCTCAAAACCCTCTACTTTTACTTGTTATTTCTTTTGAATTTCCTGTGATTTTAATTGAATTAATTTCTTCCAATCTCTGTGGTTCGACCCGTTTACACTATACTCTGTTTAGTCGTAAACCAAATTTATATTTATTTTTGACGGATTCGACACCTGTCAAATTTTGGCACCGTTACCGAGGATTGGTACAAATTGAATTTAATTCTTTTGTCTAAACAGAAGCATTCACGGAAAAGACGATCATTCAACAATGTTTGCGAATGCGCAACAGCTCAACAATTACGCAAACATTCCACGACAGGTTAACGAGGTCAACTCATCACCTTTTGATGAAATTAAAAATATGATAAGTGCTTTGTGGACTGGTGTCGAATCCCTCAAAATAAAATATTAATCTGGTGCAACAATTACGAGTATAGTGCAACGGGTCGATCCACATAGATTGGTTGAATAAATTCAATTAATCACAAGAAATTCGTGCAACTAACTAACCAACTAAAAATGGGGGGGTTGGATTTTGATTAATTACTAACTAACTATGCAACTAAAATAACTAAACTAAGAAGAAAGCAATTAAATCACGTTTGAGAATTGGTTTTGATAAATCAGATGGAAGACAATACCTAGCTAGGAATTGCAATTCAGTTTAGCATCGATCATGGACGCAAAAATAAATTCAAGTATTCAAGTAGATTAGCTATAGCAGATAGAGACACTCGACTCCGCCTCGTTTTCTCTTAAATAGTAGAATAACCTAGAGACACTCGACAATTATTCCCTAATCAATTTATAACCCCTAGAGACACTCGACAGGATTTAACGAATCAACAGCATTAAAAATTAAGAAAACACTGATCCAAATTAACCAAGTCACGACATGTGCAAGATTCAAATTCGATTATTAACTCCCTTAACGAATCAGATTCGACTTTACGACTTTCCTATCGTTAACGCGCCACTAATTATCTATCAAGCACTACGTAAACTTCATGCAATCAAGATTGGCTATATGCAATTAAATCTACTTAGATGATCATGCACTATCACTAAGCAAACAAATCACAATAAACACAACACTTGGAGAATTCATAAATACTTGAAATAAAATTGAATTATAAAAACCAGTTAGGCCTCACGATGTCAAAAACTAAATTATGAGTTCCTAGCTAAGTAATAAAGAATTTAGCTACTTAAAGCCATAAAATCCAAAAATATAAAATAGATCAAAAACAAAGTCTAACTAAAAACAAAAGATTAAAATAAGAATTTGTGAGGAATGATTTTAGCTCTCGACGATGTCTTCAAGCCGCCGCCTTAATCCCCCAATTTCTAGAATTACTGCGTGCAAAGAAAGGTGTGTGTCAGAAAAAGTCGTCTATGGATCTGCCTCAACATCATGTATAAATAGCATGCAACAAGGTCTCCATCTCTCCTCCAAAACCAAGTCCTAAACGGATTCATAAAACTTGCTGCCCAAATCTTCAATTAAAAGGGCATGCTCAACTAATCTCCAAAGCTCCAAAGCTCTCGACCCAGTCAGAAATCAGGCACATTAGCAATAAATCAAGTAACTTGGGCTAACTCTTTCCAATAATGCCTCACACACATGGCCCTCCAATTTCCCAAACAAAGTAAACTCCTTCCAACTAAGTTCCAAAGATCCACGTGCAGCCCAACACTAAGCCATTTACATGCATGCAATTCCAATTGCTTTCCAAATATTATTACAAACAATAATAAATCTCCATGCAGCAAGTCAGCAACAACAATAACTCCAGCTACGGTCAGCCCCTAAAATCCTTCTAATTGGCCTGAAAAGTCTTCGAAATAATAAGATTGGCCCAGCTGCACTTAAAATACAAAAACATATCATGGAACCAACATATTGATGGGACCAAATCACGCAGGGCCCCCTTTTTGACACGTGGCGTCCCCAACATCAAATGCATGACCACTTGATCCCCAAACAAGCCTCCCCAAGCGTCAGTAGCCCTCGTTGGCTTAGATCCATATGGGACACGTGGCCTCCCCCTCGAGGGACACGTGTCCCTCATAGACGCCGTCTAACGAGTGTTCTCCTCACTACCATATATGTCCCCCATTCCCTAAAGGATTGAATCCCGAGCGCTCACTCCCATCGGATGAGCTTCCGTGTACAAGCGAACAAAGGAGCCCAGCTCCCCCTCATAGTACAGCCTTGGCCCGGGTCCACCCTTGGATCTACGAGCCCATCAGGCTCATGGTGGACACGAGCATGTTCCCAGCCCTCGTTACCAACCCAAAACGGCTCTCTGACACCCCGTACGCACCCGTACACCTACCACTGTTTCCCGCACCACCTTTTCACCAGCTTTTGTAGGAGATTCCTGCTAGGTTTCTCCTCATTGCGCCACGTGTTAGGGCAACATTAGGCCAGAACCACAAGGTGCAAATTACCAAAGGGTCCCTGACCCTCAATTATAAATAGGAGTCGTCATCTCCACCACTATAAGCGCCCTCCATTACTGAAACTCTGCAATTACTTTGTTTCATCTCTTTCAGATCATCATCTGACTTGAGCGTCGGAGAGCCAAACTGGGCATCACCCCCAGTTTCCCCAGCTTGGCCATCTGACCTCTGTTTTGTGGTGTTTGTCCTATCAGGTTAAACCCCCTTCATCTTTTCCGGCGAGTTTTATCCTCTGTTTCCCCACATAAACAAATTCAAAGTGTTGGAGTTTGGATACTTGAAATCAAACGGATAATTTTTGAAACCACTTCTTTTCCCTTCATCTTTGCTAGTTGAACAACAAACACCCCCTTTCCATTGTCTTCACCATGGTTACTATAAGGTCAGGCACAGCTGGAGGAGGCAATGACCTCCCCTTCCCAGCCGTTACTGGAGGCGCACCACCGGTAGGAGGAGCCGTCCCCGTGGCGGAACAAGACTTGCCTCCACCGGGGTCCACCCCTGAGCAACTGCCAGCCTTGGCAGTGGGAGGATCCGGAGCCCCTGTTTCCCAGAAAATTCTATCTAATCACCAGCCCACCACCCCAGTCCACCCCGGAGGGTACCCTGTTATGATGTCACTGCCGAGATACACCTTGACGCCTTCCCCAGTGATTCCCATGCCCCAACCTTACCATGCCGGCCGGATGCAGCTACCCATTGTCAGCCCCAAAGAAATTGAAGGGGTGGAGATGCCCCCAATGATGCCCCAGCAACTGCAAGCCATCTACACACAGTATGAGGTTCAGGCCGCCCAGAACGCTTGGCAAAACTTCACCGCCACCTACTTCCCCTCAAGGACGGCCTCTCAGATTGCCCCACCAATGGGAGAGTGGCAGGTCCATCCTCTAATGGCTGATCAAACCGTTCTACAAGCTCGACCGCCACCTCCACCTGCCAGAGAGAAGGAAGTCCCCGTGAAGGGAGGAGAGGAATGCCCGCAGGCTGACAAAGGCAAAGGGCCTGGGGAAAGGATTGAAATCGATGATGAGGCTAATTCTCAAGCCTCAAAACGAGGCTCTCGTGTCTCCAGACGGGGGATCAAGGCTCGGGAAGGGGGGGGGGGAAGATCCCAACCTTCTCACGGCTATGCAAGACCAGCTGCAGGGGTTGCAGGATATAGTGGGACAGCTTTCTCGTGCGAGGTCCCAAATCCCCCACACTAGGGATGAGGGGGCCAATGCCAGAGACGCTCGTCACCAAGCCCGCCTGCAGCACGCCCCTCGGAACAACGAACAAGAGGAAAACTACGAGAATTATGACTGCCACTCCCTGGCGAGGGGCTCTCCCCTTGTTGAAAAAGTGTTAATGGCCCAAGCAGGAATGGGCAAAGTCCCCACCTCCATCAACCGCTACGACGGGACCACTGACCCCGCAGAGCATTTAGACCACTTCCTGCATCTGATGCATTTGTATGAACATTGAAGCCACTACTAGGCTAAAGTGTTCGTTACGTCCCTCGTCGGAATGGCACAGGAATTGTATAAGCGTCTGCCGCCGAGCTCGATCAGGGGGTATGAGGATCTTACCAATGCTTTCTTGAATCATTTCAACTCTTTGAAGGCTCATGTCATCGCGCCCACGGCTCTGTATAACTTGGTCCAGGGAAGACACGAATCCCTCAGATCCTTTTTTGCCCGCTTCAATAAGGAGATAGTTTTGGTTGAGAGACCCTCAATGGATTTCTTAATCCCAGTGCTCTTCAAAGCCGTGGACCATAAGCAATACGTGAGCAAGAAGTTTGCAGACGCCATAGTGGAAAGGAGGCCTGGGTCACTCATGGGCATGAGGGATATTGCCGAGCCATTCTTTGCGTTCAAGGATATGTATGGGACCAACGAGCCCAGACACCCTAGTCCTTTGAAAAATGAGAGAGGGCGCAAAGATTCATGAAAAGACCACCGGAGGTCTCCACCTCCTCCTCGAAGGCTCGAGCGCGTCCCCCTCAATCGGCCCAACTCTGAAGTTTATTCCCTCTCCGATAAGAAAATCTTCAAAAGGCCTCAGAAAATGAAGGAAACAGAGGCCTCAAATGCTCGGGGAAATACTGGGCTTTCCACAAGCAAAAGGGGCATGATACGGATGAGTGCTGCTAGCTCGAGAGCGAGATTCAGAAGCTCATCGCCGGAGGCCACTTAAAGGAGTTTGTGAAAGTTTTAAAGCGCTACGACAAGCGCTGTAATGAACGGACAAGGGAGAGAAGGAGAAGTCCATCGCGCTCAAGGAGTCCCCGAGAGCGGGGTCCACCGGAGAGTACTTCCCGAGGCAAGCAGAAGGCATCTGAACCAGACAACGCTCCTTTTGCGGTCATCCACATGATCGCGGAAGGCTCATCAGGAGGAGATTCCAATGCCTCCCACCGCCGATACGTCTGGAGTTATGATCAATGCCCCTCAATGCCCAAGCAAGTCTATGCTATCAAAGAAGCGAGCGTCGGACATTCCAGGGAGAATGGGGTGGTAGGATTCAGCGATAGGGATTTAGCACACATTGTAACACCCCATGGGGATGGTGAAACCTCTGACTGTCCCATGGTGGTTAGCTTGGATGTCTATAACCATATTGTAAAGAGGATTTTGGTTGATAGTGGAAGCTCTGTTAATATTTTTCCATACACAACGTTTCAGAAAATGAATATTACCAATACTCCCCTCGAGCCCCTCAATACAGCCCTCATTGGCTTTGGGGGCTCAGAGGTTGTCCCTCGCGGACAAATTCGATTGGCACCTCCTTTGGTCGCGCCCCACAGTGAAAAACACTCATGGTCACCTAGGCAGTGGTAGAAATCGAGATCCCTTATAACATCATAATTGGGCAGCCCGCACTTGTTGATTTCAAGGCGATCATCTCAACCTACCATCAGAAGATCAAATTCCCAACCCCCGAGGGGGTTGGCAAGGTCCTTTGCAACGTTCGAGAGGCTTGAGAATGCTACATGTTATCCCTCAAAAAGCCCAAAGCGAAGAAGGCGTTCCAGATGAGATCCACCAAAAAGTCAGTGGACTTCCCCAGCTTGGACGAAGATGGCCCCATGCGGAAAAGGGCCAAAATGAATAACAAGAAACACAAAAAGAAGGATCCCGACACCGGAAGTCATCGCGAGGGTAACCCACCAGGAGCGATCGGGGAATCCTCCTCGGAAGAAAACACGCATGAGGGCGATGCTGTGGACGCTGAAAATCGTTTAACAGGGAAGAAAATGGCCCTCGAACTCCCTCGCCCCGAAGCACGGATCGAGCCCACGGAGAAATTTCTGACCATTGAACTGGAGCCTGGAAACAAAGATAAAACCACTTAGATTGGGTCCAATCTCTCGGGGCCCTCGCAGATTATGATGATCGACTTCCTAAGAGAGAATATTGACGTCTTTGCCTGGAAAGCTTTTGATCTAACCGGAATTGACCAAAGTGTTATAGTCCACAGGCTCAACGTGGACCCCGCCTTCAAACCAATCAAGCAGAAGAAGAGAGATGTACACGGATTTCGAAAGAAGGTTATTGAGGAGGAAGTGAACAAGCTCCTCAAAGCCCAGTATATTGAGCCCATACTGTACCCAGAATAGCTTTGCAATGTGCTGCTAGTACCCAAGGGCGTTAACAAATGGCGCATGTGCAATAATTTTACTGATCTCAACAAGGCGTGCCCCAAGGATCCTTACCCCAAACAAAGATAAAACCACTTAGATTGATCAGCTATTAGATTCGACCATAGGGTGTGAGCTAATGAGCATGATGGATGCTTTCCAAGGGTATTACCAAATCTTCATGGCCCCTGAGGATCGTCCCAAGACCTCATTCGTTGTGTACATGGGGGTATATTGCTTCTTAGTTATGCCTGTCGGGCTCAAGAATGTGGGTGCCACATACCAGCGCCTTGTTAACAGGATGTTTGAAAAAGAAATTGGGGGGTCCATGGAAGTATACGTGGATGATATGATAGTCAAAAGTGAGCGTCAAGGCTCACATTTGAAGGATCTTAAACGTACGTTTGGCATCTTGTGACAGTATGGCATGAAATTAAATCCTTCTATGTGTACATTCGGAGTTCGAGGGGGAAAATTTATGGGTTATATGATCAGCCAATAAGGAATTGAGGCTAATCCGGAAAAGATCAGGCTATATTGGATAGTCCTTCCCCACGTAACCTTAGGGAAGTACAAGTGTTAGTGGGAAAAATCATCTCTTTGAATAGATTTATCTCCCGCTCGGCAGATAGAAATATACCATTCATCAAAATTCTGCGCAACGCTCAGAATTTCTCTTGGATCGGCAGACAGAAATGTTACAAGACATGAAAGTCTACCTCTCGAGCGCCCATCTCCTAACAAAGCCATTGGTGGGTGAAAACTTGCTCGTATATCTCTTTATTTCCGCTGAGGCCACGAGCACAGTTTTGGTGGCCGTACGCGAGCGCAAACATTTGTCGGTTTATTACTTGAGTAAGACTTTACAAGGTGCTGAAAAGAAATATCTAGAAATTAAAAAGTTCGGCTTCGTCCTCATTAACGCCTCGCGGAGGCTGAGGCCCTATTTTCAAGCACACTCAGTCACTATCCTTAAAGACCAACCATTGAGGCAAGTTTTGTCCAAACCAGACGTCTCAGGAAGGCTAATAAAGTGGGTTATTGAGTTAAGTCAATTTGACATTGGTTTCGAGCCCAGAACGGCCATACAGGCGCAGGTGGTTGCTGACCTATTGGTTGAACCATTAGGTTTAGAGCCCTCGGTTCCTGAGAATGACGACTTATGGGTCCTACACACAGATGGTTCCTCGACCTCTCAGGGGAGAGGAGCAGGGGTAACCTTTAGGGATCCTAACGGAATTGAAATAGACTTCGCAATCAGGTTGGATTTTCAAGTTACAAACAAAGAAGCCGAGTATGAGGCTCTCATTCAAGGATTGAAGATTGCTTTTCAAAACGGAGCCTCCAGAATCACCGCTTATGTTGATTCACAGCTAATTGCAAGTCAGATTGAAGGAACTTATGAGCTCGAGAAACCACCATGGTGCAGTACTTGGGGAAAACGAAGGAAGTAATTGGAAAGTTCAAAGAATTTAACTTACTGCAAGTCCCACGAGAGGAAAATAAGCGTGCAAACACTTTGTCCAAGTTTGCTTCCGCCCTTGAAGGATCCTGCGAACATTCCATCACATTCCTGAGAACAGAGAAACCGTTGATACAAGGGAAAGACCCTACCCGAGCGGTAGCCATGATTGATCCCACCGTGCCATGCTGGCTCGACAACATCGTCAGGTTTCTTAAGGATGGTGTTTGTCCCACTGACAAAGTGGAGGCGTGAAAAATCCGGAATAAGGCCCCTCGTTTTTCCCTGGATTCTGAGGGAAGACTTTTCAAGAAGTCCTTTCAAGGCCCACCAATGAGATGTTTGAGGCCTTCATAAGCCAAGGAGACCCTCGAACACATTCACGGTGGAAGCTGTGGAAATCACTCTGGAGGGCGTATCCTTGCCAAGAAAATTCTGAGAAGCGGGTTCTATTAGCCCTCGGTCCTCCAGGACGCCATTGCATTTTCCAAGAAATGTCCTAAGTGCCAGTTTCACTGTAATGTTCCCCAATTGCCAGCTGCTCAAATGATCCCTATAGACGTCTCATGACCCTTTGATCAATGGGGCATCGATATCGTGGGACCCTTGCCTATGGCGGTCGGACATAAAAAGTTCATCATTCTAGCCGTCGATTACTTCACCAAATGGGTCGAGGCTGAGGCCATCGCAAAAATCACTTTCCGAGTGGTAAGGGACTTCATATGGAAGAGCATCATTTGTAGATACGGCATTCCGAGGGTACTCATTTCAGACAATGGGTCCCAATTCATAGCGACGACACCCGAGAATGGTGCTCGGAGTTAGGCATTGAGCAACGCTTCACTTCCGTACG
Organism: Lantana camara; assembly: GCA_037501455.1. Lineage (NCBI taxonomy): Eukaryota > Viridiplantae > Streptophyta > Magnoliopsida > Lamiales > Verbenaceae > Lantana > Lantana camara. Next base: position 6,398,271 of record CM074864.1, read on the forward strand.
TCACCCCCAGGCTAACCTGTCAAGCTGAAGTCACCAACAGGAATATTCTGCAACACTTGAAAGCCATGCTCGAAAGAAAAAAAACGAATGGGCTGAAGAGTTACAAAGGGCTTTATGGGCTTACCGCACTACCCCGCGAGTGGCCACGTGAAACCCCTTACTCGCTCGTTTATGGCTCAGAGGCAATGATACCTGCGGAAATTACACAAGAATCCGCTCGAGTGGCATACTTCGAGCCTGGAGTCAATGAGGAAAACAGGGCATTTGAACTGGACCTTTTGGAGGGAAAAAGAGACAAAGCCTGGGCACGTATCCATGAATACAAAGCGTTTGTCGCCCGACAGTATAACAAGCGAGTCAAAGAAAGAACGTTCCGGATGGGAGATTTAGTCTTGAAGAAGGTAGAAGTTTCCAAGCACGTAGGTAAGCTGGATCCTAATTGGGAAGGTCCATTTAAAATTATACAAGTAAGAGCTAACAACACCTACACGCTCGAGATACTCCAAGGCGAGCGTCTCCCGCGTCTATGGAATGCATGTAACCTTCGACGGTTTTATGTTTAAATCTTGAAAACTTTGTAAAAACACACTTCTGGGATCTACATACTCTTCGTTTACAAGCACTATTTAATGGAATGATTTTACTTTAAAGAAATTATTTTATGCTCTTGATTATGGCAAGTGATTCCCCCTGGAAACCTAGGTAATAGCTGCGCAGGTCCAAGGCGCGTGAATCCTCCCCCCCCCCCCCCTCCCCCCTTATCGAGGGTGAAACGTGTGCTCTGTCGAGGGCGAAACGTGTGCGGCGAGCGCCGAAATCCCATCTAGAGATCTACCCTCTTTGGGAAATTGGACGAACGCTGAAAACAATCCCAAGGTGATGAACAAGTCCAGTCGGGCCACGCCCCTGGTTCTCGTTTGGAGTCACAAAGCAGCCAACAAGGAGCCATGTTACTAGTTCACGCTTGGATTCTCCAGAACTTGGGAAAATCCCCCTGCGAACGCATTCACTGGGATGCTCGCGGTGACCTCATGTCACTCTTGAATAAACCCCTCGTGTCCAAACATCTAGGTGGAAAACTTTTAGACAAGTTTTCCCAAGTCTTGACCAGGGCACCCTCGAAGTGTGACCCTCGCGTCTACCAAGACTTGGTAGATTTCTTAGTGACCAGGGGTCCCTCATAGAAGATCCCCTCGTGCAGAAACACTTGGGGGGAAAACTTTTAGACAAGTTTTCACAAGTATAGACCCTCACATCTACAATGACTTGTTAAAATTCTGAAGTGCCCAGGGCACCCTCGAAGCGTGACCCTCATGGAAATTATCCCTTATGTTCAAACGTTTGATTGGAAAACTTTTAGACAAGTTTTTACAAGTCTAGACCCGCGCGTTTATAATGACTTGGTAAAATTCTTGTGACCAGACCCTCGCGGAAATTATCCCTAGAGTCTTACATTTGAATTCAAACTTTTAGACAAGTTTTTACAAGTCTTAACCAAGGTGCCCTCAAAATGGGACCCTCGAGTTGTCAAAAGACATAGCATAAGTTCTCAAGTTTTATGTGTCATATTCACTTAGCTTTTTTACTCAGTTCTTACTAACAAGAATATGATAAAACAAGCGCACAAGTAAAAGGCATGGGAGACAGAACATTGCGGCAAAAGAAAATCTTCATTAACAAAAGAGCATACGCTCACAAGTAAAAGTCATAAGGGCACCCTCGCCCTTGGTAGTTCATACAAAATAAAATTATTACAAGTTTGGAGAGATAACATTCTAGAAAAGAAAACAACTTAGGCACCTTGAGCGGGGCCATTATCTAAATCCACCACTTCATTTTGGGCTTGGGGAAGTGGCTCTGAAGCTTGGGGAGTTGGAGCATTGGGATCAGGAGGGTTCACAAGGGCAGCAGGCTTGACCGCAGGAGTAGGAACGTTTTCAACACTTAGCGCTTGACACACGTTCTCTGGAGGACCCTCGGGGATGGATACAACATCATTAGCCCCCTCATTGTTTTGTTCCGTGCGAGGCGCCTCTTCTGCCTGGCGAGCGGCCATAAATTCATCCTGGAGGAGTTCCACCAGGTAGTTATATTCCGACTCGTTCAGGTTGGCCTCTGGATCCCTTCTGTCCTCCTCAGGCGCAACACAGTGCTCGTTGAATCTAAGCCCCATATCAGCACGCCCTCGCGAAGAAGCCTCTGCTAAGCCCAAGTGGATCATCTGCTCAATGGCCAAATTGAAGGCGTTTTGAGCCTCATCATAACAATGCAAGGAGGCGGCAAAGCCAAAGGCTTTGGAATGATAGAACTTGATGATGGCCTTCTTTTTAGCCCTTTCAAGGCGCTCGGGGAGCGACTGCTGGAACTCCTCCTCGCAAGCCTTCTTGGTGGCGGCGGTGTACTCTTTTTTGGCCTCGTTGAACTTGCGGATCCACTCGTTTGTCACCGCCATAAACTTCTTATAGTTCTCCGAAAGGGTGGTCGCCTCCGACCGATGTTTTCTTCGAGACTCCTCAGACCTCTTGAAATCCCCCTTTAGCTTGTTATGTTCAGTCTCGAGGGATAGAAACTTGGCCCTCTCCACATCCAACTCCTCTTGGATTTGAGTGGGGTCTTTTGAGCGCGCCATCTTCTTGTACTTGGCCTTGCGCTCAGAGTACACCGTCGACGCCTCTGGAGGTTCCTAACCCTCGGGAGAACTTGCTGCAAAGCCTCCACCACTTAGCGTTTTTCAGAAGTAAAAGTATACACGTGAAAGGAGTGAGGAATAAGGGATCTTACGGAGATAACCGCGTGCGCAAGATCTTGGGCCACCTGCTCCACGTTCTGGGAGTATAGCTTCTTGTGGTCCCCAGAGAACTGGACCCTCTCGTAGAGCCCGTAGGTGATGTTCCTGGTGAACTCATGATTACTAAGGAGGGTGGTGCCCTCTTCTGGCGCACGATGGAAATGTTTGTCTCCCACGCGCTCAAAATTCCACAGCTGGTCCTCCTCAGAGGAGGAAGTATCACCGTCGCCGTGGTCACCCTCGACCACCTGCTTGCCCTTACCCTTAATCGGAATGGCGTCAGGCATTCTCTTCCTCTTTTTTGAGGGCTGGACTTGGCCTCTTAGAGTTCTCTTATTACCACGCTCGAGCGTGGTCTCTGTTGGTTGGCTTGACTGTCTGTTTGGGGCCTCTCTCCGCCCCTTGGGTTTACATTGTTTCCTTGTCTTGGGACAATGCGAGTTTCTGGGGTGGGCGCATGGCTATCCCCTCTGCCACGCCCAGCTGTGCTGGAACCTGCTCCTTGATGGCCTCCACGGCCATCACCTCTACCGGCCCCACGACCCTAACCTTGCCCCTGTTGGTTTTGGGGTTGTTGATGTTGCTGTTACTGCTGAGGGGGCACGGGCATTGATAAGGTTGGCAACATTCCTCATGTTTCCTTCTTGCCATTAGAATGCTTGCACCTGAAAGAGAGAAGAACGAGGGTCAATTCATCCTTGTAAAAACAAACAGAAGGCAATAAAAGTTAGCAATCCTATCTAAAGTTAGTGTCCTAAAGATCTAACCATCTCTGTCCAAATTTCGAGCGGGAGGATTCCTAATCATATCGGGGTCGTTCATGAGCCCACAGAGAAACAAGACCTCCTCATCGTCTATCAGATCCTTGGCTTGGATAACCCACTTTATATTTCTAAAAGTAAGAGCCAATTCCTGAGCCCAGGATAAGGGGAACGATGGGTCCAAACGAGATCTTACGAGGGTCCTGTCCCCATGATCCACCCACTCTCGAGGCACACCAAAGTTCTCACCCTCAGGGGCCCTCACGAAGAAGAATTTCTCCTTCCAATTAATCTTGTACGATGTTAAGGGCGTGTCTATCAATCTCAAATTTGAATTGGCCTGAACATAATAGAAACCCGCCTGTGGAGACGAGCATGGCGATCGAACTACTTGAAAAAGGCTGTTGAAATTGTGGATGGAAGGCTCATTCCCCGTGCATTTCATCAAAATTATAAAGGAGGTAATTAGGGTGATACCATTGGGGACTATTTGTGCAGGGCTCAAGTTTAAAAGGTTTAGAATACTTACAACCGGGACAGATATAGGGAACCTTAACCCCCCAAATGTTACAACATCTAGGTAAACTACCATTTGCCCTGGAGGGGGATTGTTAGCTCCCTCGTGGGGCACTGGGATTCTGTACGTGTAGCGCTCGTCCCAGTATCTTGGAGCCCTCATCGATACCAGATCCCCTAGGGTTAAGGTACTGGGAGTCTCATCTAGTGTTCTCTCAGTCGCTTGCATTCCCAAGCCCTCGCTCTCGGTGGATTTCTTTGATTTCTTTGTCTTCCTTTTGCGTTTGGCAAGAGGGTCATCCGAGGCCCAGGACCCTCGCCTTCAGGAGTAGGGGCAGAAATGGCCACAGTTACCGTATGGCGGTGGGGATGAGTGGCACTCTCCGTCAATGGCAAAGTAACACCCTCTGGATTCTTCTCCCCCAAGGTGGACACAGCAGCATCTAAGTCCTCGTCCCTAGCTTCCCCAAACATTTCCTCCACCGTGTTGTGATGCGGAGTAGGGTTCTGAGAACTAGAACTCGCAGATTTCTCTAGTTGGCAAATGACTTTCTCTACATGCTCTTATGCCGTTTTTGTTCTAAGAGTAGCCAAGAAGAGGTGGTGTGGAGATTTTGGAAGTATGGAAATTCTTTGATGAAGACTGGGATTCAGGAAGATAAAACCTATGAATCTAAGGTTAGTGAGTCAGAAAATCAGAAGAAGCAAGAAAGTTACCTAAGTTTCTGGAAAGCTTGAAGGAAGTTCAAAGTTTTCTGAAGATTACTCTGGAGGTTTTTTGCAAAGTTCTCTGGAGATATTGTTTGGATGCGTAAAGATTGAAGAGATGTGAAATCTCCAATTTATAGGGAAGAAGTTGGTACCGTTTGGGAATTGATTTCGAAATGCAATCATTTCCCGCCTTGGAAACTGCCCACTTTTGTAAAACGTCGCGCACGTCCCTATGGTCACGTACCGTTTTCTAAAGAAACGTGCTTACGCGCCTGACATGTATTTAATAGCTGACGGTTCGAGCGGTCAGCTGAAAGGACTTCATTTAATGATCATAAGAAGAGGATTTCGCAACACACAAGCTCTTTACACGAGTGTCATCCTCAAAGATCCAAAGAAATTTGAATTCTACAGCCCTTATTACTAAGGACTATGGAATTGGGGGGTGGGGGAGGGGGGGGGGGGGCCAAAATGATGGGACCAAATCACGCAGGCCCCCTTTTTAACACGTGGCTTCCCCAGCATCAAAAGCGTGACCACTTGATCCCCAAACAAGCCTCCCCGAGCGTCAGTAGCCTTCGCTAGCCTAGATCCATATGGGACACGTGGCCTGCCCCTCGCGGGACACGTGGCCCTCATAGACGCCCTCTAACGAGTGTCCTCCTCACTACCATATATGTCCCCCATTCCCTAAAGGATTGATTCCTGAGGGCTCACTCCCCTCGGATGAGCTTCCGTATACAAGCGAACAAAGGAGCCCAACTCCCCTCATCGTACAACCTTGGCCCGGGTCCACCCTTGGATCTGTGAGCCCATCAGGCTCATGGTGGACACGAGCGTGCTCCCAGGCCTCGTTACCAACCCAAAACGGCTCTCTGACACCCCGTACCCACCCGCGCACCTGCCACTGTTGGCCCCCCCCCCCCCCCCCCCCCCCAAAACCACCTTTTCACCAGCTTTTGTAGGAGATTCCTCATAGGTTTCTCCTCATTGCACCACGTGTTAGGGGAACATTAGGCCAGGACCACAAGGTGCAAATTACCAAAGGGTCCTTGATCCTCAACAATAAATAGGAGTCTTCATCTCCACCACTGTAAGCACCCTCCATTACTGAAACTCTGCAATTACTTTGTTTCATCTCTTTCAGATCATCATCTGACTTGAGCGTCGGAGAGCCAAACTGGGCATCACCCCCAGTTCCCCCAGCTTGGCCATCTGACCTCTGTTTTGTGGTGTTTGTCCTAGCAGGTTGAACCCCCCTCATCTTTTCCGGTGAGTTTTATACTCTGTTTCCCCACATAACAAATTAAATGTGTTGGAGTTTGGATACTTGAAATCAGACCCATCATATATATCCAATTCAAGCATTAAAAACAAGGCCACACACTCACAAATACCTGAGAATTATGCACGATAACAAATCCCCCCACACTTGTCCATTCACTAGTTCCCGAGGGAAATAAAAATCAATTGAAACATCACTCCCATCAAACATATTCACCAAAGCAAACATCGAATTTTCGCCTAAACAGATCTAACACATCAAACACATTAGTCACTCGCACGCAATTCAACTAATTAATACAAAAATATACCGTTGTGTGTAGTGTGAATAGAACAAAAGAATGTACAAAGATTAGACAAATAAGTTAATAATTTTTCATAAGAACCGATCATCAATTAGAATACACAGTTCACTCCAATCTCCACTAATTTGGTCAACTAATAACTCGGGATCGAAAGGTCTTTCAAGCTTGTAATGTAGGCTTGGGTCAAGGTTGGAAAAACTAAATCAAAGGCTAACACACCAAACTTACACATTTAAAATTTAATCCCCAAGTGTTTCCCTTTTTTTTTTTTTTCTCCCCAAAAGATTCCCCTTTTTCAAACAATTCCTAACCCTTTATTGAATTTTCAACAAGACTCATACTCTCTCTCTTTTGTTTTTCTTTTCACTCTTTTCTTTTTTTTTTCTATTTTTCTGCTCATTTTTCTTTTCATTTCTTCTTGACTTCTTTCCTTTTTTTTCCTTCTTGATTTTGTTTTCATCAATCTCTAATTTTTCTATTACAACGCAATGAAACTTTTCTCTTCAAATTAAGGAAAAAGAGTCTAGACATCAACAATGTAATCCCGAAAAGAAAATGAGTAAGCAAGGTGTTTAAAAGATAAGGTAAGAAATTGTATTGTGCATTAGGCTTGTAACGCGACTAAGAAAGAAAATTTGCACAATACTAAGGCTCAACGGGGTCAATCGGGCTATTTTATTTAGTGAAAATCAAATAAAAGGCCAAAACACGCAACAACGAATGCCTAAATCCTCTCCCAAATCATTCGTCAACCAATCTATTTCGCCTCGAAGGGAGCTAAAGTGTATTCTTATCAATTTTCAGACCTTTATTGAAAAACATAACTAATTCTTCTAAGCAAAGTACATAAATTGTTCAATTGGTGCATGAGAAATAAGGGTATGAAAATGTACTAATTAACCAAATTCCACACAATTGTTCACGTATCCAATTGCCTAATAAGTTCTAGCAAAAATTCAATGCTCAAGCTTAGGCAAACACGTTCAAAACGGGAACAAATTATTCATAATTTTTAACATCCTTGAATTCAAGTAAACAACAAGTAAAAACAGTTAATGCAGAAAAAAAAAAAAATCGAATTCAAGCACGTAAACTGGCTTATCCCTCCCTCCACACTTAAATCATGTATTGTTCTCAAGGCATAAGAAAATCAAGAGAAAAGAGGACTTTCCTGAAGTGCAGATCTAGGTTTTTTTTTAGGCAAAAATAGTATGGGTTCAAGGTATGGCCAAACCTAAGAGTCAAATCAGAACAAATGCATCAGCAATTTAACAATAGCAAATCAGCAAAATTTGGGCAAACAACGCGCGCCTGAAAGACAACAAAGAGCAGCAGTCAATTCAAATAGAGGTAGAACCTCCATATAAATCCCCTCGGCTATGTGGTGATGAATCTTCTAATCCATTGTGTCCTCTAGATTGGGGATGATGACTCATAGAGGTTCTCAACACAATTTGATACTTTCATAGCACAGACTTCGTCAACCACTTATAAAAAAAATTTCCATGATCTTTCACAATGGCTCTTGGGTTCCTGAGCTCAAAAAATATGTGAGATCTGAAGAAAATAGTGGTTAAATAATCAAGAACATCTGCATACCAGTGTATGGCAGTTAGTTTGACCACGCCTTACGGTCAAACTCTCTGAAAAACTGCCCATTCCAGAAATCATCTTGTGTAGGTCTTGAACCTGCAATTTTTCCTCCTCCTTTGAAGGCATACTTCAGATTGTCCAAAAAATTCTTGAGTTTCAAAATAGGTGCCTGAAACACGAAGGAATTTAGTTCAGTTATAGCATTAAGCACATCAAGAATCAGAGCATCCCCATTCATAGATTTAAAGGCCTTTAATGGTAAAACCATACCACAAGGATCATCAGACAACCTAAATTGTTTCTTTTTACTCTCAAAATTTTCAAGACTTAGTTCTTCTACAATGTTCAGCTCACAATTCCCTTTAGCTAGGTTTTCTATCACATCAATGCTAAAAACACTAGAAAATTTATTAGGACGTTTACTTGACTCATAAACATTAAACTTCACAATATCACCATCAAATTCTAAAGTCAACAGGCCTTTTTTAACATCTATTTTAGCATTAGCAGTACTAAAAAATGGACGACCCAAAAGGATATCAGAGGATTTCTCAGAATTATTATCCTCCATGTCCAACACGAAGAAATCAGCCGGGAGGGCTAAATCGTTGACTTGAACGAGGACATCTTCTAGAACACCTTCCGGGTATACGATGGAGCGATCTGCTAACTGTATGATAACTCCTGTACCTTTCAAGGACCAAGATTAAGTGCATTATATACAGATAAAGGCATAACATTAATAGATGCACCTAAATCACACATGGCCTTTTTAATTCCCACATTACCAATTTTGCATGGTATTGAAAACATACCTTGATCATGGCACTTCGGGGAGAGTTTCTTTTGTAGAACAAGGGCTTAGGATGTATGATAATATCTGCCTCTCTGTCACGGTTTAGGTTTAAGGTATGGTCTTATCTTACGGTCGTATCTTCTGATCGATCATCTATAGACCCAGTTTTTCGTCCCTTGTAGCACCCGTGACGATAGGCGCCATATCCCTCGCACTACAAGTCTAGTCCACACGTGAAATTTAAAATCCTGCATGAACCGGACTCATAGCGAGCATGCGACAAAATAAAAACAACTCCCTAGCTAGGCGGAATCTAACCCTATACCAATTACATCACAATGCTAAAACAAGGTGCAGAAGCAATAATTAAGCATGACTTTCAAAAATGGCTATAAGCCCAATAATTCCATACATAATTAAATTCCATCATGCATCCCAGCAACGGGTTCAGCTAATCACACATCCTGTCCCGAATCAATATTCAATAATTCATAAATCATGAGTTGGCACACAGGCCTATTAAATAAAAGATACAATAATATGCAATGCTACTCAAGTGTACAAGTGAGACTCGAGACAACCACTAAGACTTGACTCCCGCCTAGCAAAACCTGCAAAGAACTGGAAAAGTGGGAAAGAGGGGTCAGTCTCTAGACGACTGAGTGTACATATATATAGAAACATGCACATGCAAGCCATGAATACTGAGCAAGGTTTTATTCGAAGTTAGTTCCCACGAAGGGCAAGAAAATAGCTAAACAATGCTCGGATTTTACGACTAATTCAAATTAAATCCTTTAAGTTCACAATTCATGATTAACCATAATGGGTTGGCGAGTGAGCGTGCACAATTCTCCAACCAAACTCCGACCATGTACAATGAACATAACATAATACTTTGAATACGTGATCATGCAATACATAATAATACACACGAGACATAAACATGAGACATGAGTGTTTGGGTAATCCGTGTCCCGGCCTTCCCGCACGGTGCATAACCATAATAACATGTGCATAATCATAATCATGAAAATAAGTTCCAACCTTCTCCCTCCATAATGGTCGGGCCTGCAGACCCAAACCATTTAATAATAACAATATCTAGACGGGGGCTCATGACTCCTACCCGCTCCTTCGATGGGTTAACCATCGACTCAAGAATAACTCACCTTCCACACTACACGGTCGCATGAGAGATTCTCAATGAGTACTTTGTGCAATGGCTTAGCTATACGTCGGCCCGATGCCGAACCGGTCTCCATTCACACATTTTCTCGGGGCCCAATAACATGTGCATGATCAATGTGTATAATCTCGCCAAAACATTCAAGTCATGAGTAATCATAATTTATTTCATAATTCATGAGGAAATATTTACTCGATAAAGATTTACTCGATGACTTTACTTTGAAATCTATATATATATATATATATATATATATATATATACGTTAGGTTTTCGGCCAAAACTTTTCACATAAAGGTTATAGGGTTGATACTTATCTAGAACGAAAACACCCTCACCTGGAAGATAACAAAACAAGGATACGAGCTAGGTCGGGTGCCTATTGATCACGATATCTCCGCCCTGTAGATGAGCTGTACAAGAAAGAGAACAATGTGTACTCGTGAGATAAGACTCGATATGATACCAAATAGGACGCACGACAATGCTTATGAAGTGGTGTATCGTGTCATAACATAATTCAATATGAAATAAATCATAAGAAGGTCATGGAATGGTGTGATCGTGTTCCTATGCTCAATTACTCAAACGAATTCAATCAACGTATCAAGTACGGATTCAAACAATCAAACTTAAACATGTAAGGACCAAGGAGTGTCAAATAAGACCATAATTATTAATTAATCAAGTATATAATTCATATAAGTCACATACGGGAGCCAAGGAAATGAAAGGAATGCAATATGAGGGGTTTTAGCAAAGTTTGGCAAAAGTTGACAATTTTCGGAAATGTACAAGCTGTGGAAAAACAGGAATATCTTAAGTTCTAGAAGTTGGAATAGATTTTGGTTTGTTAGATAAGAAAATAGGAACATATACCTTTCCTAACATATATGGCTCGTATTCTAATTCAAAACGAGGAGGAAATGGCGTAAGCCCGAAGTTGAGTGAATGCAGATTTCTGGTAAAGTGGCGACACAAAAAATAATTGATTATATCTCACAAATGATAAAAGATATTGAGGTAATTCCAATTGGAGGTTGTTCTAGACTTCAAGAGGTTTCGTTGGGCTAAAAAATTAGGTCAATCAGAGTTTGTATGAGGGAGAAACGCCCGTTTGAAAAATGGTCTGAAAACCCAAATGGGCGTTTGGGAGCTCTCGGGTCAAAATTCGGGGAAGTGAAACGGGCGTTTGGTGAATGAACTAAATGGCTAAACGGCCATTTAGGAAGCCTCTGGACGAGAAAAAGAGGAGAAAAACAGTGTGGTTCGCAGGAATAGCTCCCAAACACAAACCCACAACAAACCAAGCAAATAAACACCTTAAAACTAACATATAACATGCATATAACTCACATATGTCATTTAGGCAACACATAGTCCAAAGAAACATGCTTTGATTTAATCAAATGTGCTAAGCAAACCCTTAAAACGAAGATGATCATCTATGCTTCAAGTTCGATGTAAAGCTTGATATATATGCATCAATCAACTCATATACTTCACAAATAATGCATCTTGGTTCATGGATTCAATATATGTCATAAAACCCTAGTATCACCTCATGAATTCATCAACATATATACATATACAACCTTACCTTGGATGGAAGAAAAGAAGGGGTTGAAGAAGAAGAGGTCTTGGCTTGATTTCTTGGATAAAATGGGAGAAACTCTTGGTCTCTTGCTTCCTTGATCAACCGAAATGAAAGGGGGGAGAAAGGAGATGGAGATGTCTTGCTTTGTGTATGAAAATGAGGAAGAAATGTATGTATTTGTTTATATATGTTATATCATAAACAAGGGAGAGAGAAATGAGGGAAATTGCACAAAAGTCCTCTAAGAATTTAAGTGTTTGAATTAGGGTGCCAAGAATTGATAGGTTGGCTATTTGATCTAAATCAAAGTTGAAGAGAGTCCAAGGATTTCACATAATTCAAATAAGTACATGAATGAAATAAGACACTTAGATCATGCTCGGAATTAAGTTACAAAAGTACTTGCACGTAACAATAACATAAATCGAAGACAAGTTCATGTATTACAATTAACTCATACAATCAAATAATTTAAGCACATAATAGCACTCAAGTCATGTAATTAAATAATTAAACCACGTAGCACTCGGTCTGACCTCACCCGTGACGCCATACCTGGATTGTCGGGAAAACGGGGCGTTACATCCCTGTTCCTTCTCCAGTGGTGACGGAAGTTCTTTACCACTTCTAAGCGTAATGGCACTGACATTATGCCTAGGGTCCTCGGTTTGCGAAGGTAACTTCCCTTGATTCTCAATCCTACTCAATGCTACTGAATGATCATCTTTTTCGTGAATGCTCATGTTTAGAAAAAAAGAATTAAATTCAATTAGTGCCAATCCCCGGCAACAGCGCAAAAATTTGACATGTGTCGAATCCGTCAAAATAAAATATTAATCCGGTGCAACAATTACGAGTATAGTGCAACGGGTCGATCCACAGAGATTGGTTGAATTAATTCAATTAATCACAAGAAATTCGTGCAACTAACTAACCAACTAAAAATATGGGGGGTTTGGATTTTGATTAATTACTAACTAAATATGCAACTAAAATAACTAAACTATGAAGAAAGTAATTAAATCACGTTTGAGAATTGGTTTTGATAAATCAGATGGAAGACAATACCTAGCTAGGAATTATAATTCAGTTTAGCATCGATCATGGACGCAAAAATAAATTCAAGTAATCAAGTAGATTAGCTATAGCAGATAGAGAAACTCGACTCCGCCTCGTTTTCTCTTAAATAGTAGAATAACCTAGAGACACTCGACAATTATTCCCTAATCAATTCACAACCCCTAGAGACACTCGACATGATTCAACGAATCGACAACATTAAGAATTAAGAAAACACTAATCCAAATTAACCAAGTCACGACATGTGCAAGATTCAAATTCGATTATTAACTCCCTTAACGAAAATGATTCGACTTTACGACTTTTCTATCGTTAATGCGGCACTAATTATCTATCAAGCACTACGTAAACTTCATGCAATCAAGATTGGCTATATGCAATTAAATCTACTTAGATGATCGTACACTATCACTAAGCAAACAAATCACAATAAACACAACACTCGGGAAATTCATAAATACTTGAAATAAAATTGAATTATAAAAACCAATTAGGTCTCACGATGTCAAAAACTAAATTATGAATTCCTAGCTAAGTACTAAAGAATTTAGCTACTCAAAGGCATAAAATCCAAAAATATAAAATAGATAAAAACAAAGTCTAACTAAAAACAAAAGATTAAAATAAGAATTTGTGAGGAATGATTTTAGCTCTCGACAACGTCTTCAAGCCGCTACCTCAATCCCCCAATTTCTCGAATTGCTGCGTGTGAAGAAAGGTGTGTGTCAGAAAAAGTCGTCCATGGATCTGCCTCATCATCACGTATAAATAGCATGCAACAAGATCTCCATCTCTCCTCCAAAACCAAGTCCTAAACGGATTCATAAAACTTGCTGCGCAAATCTTCAATTAGAAGGGCATGCTCAACTAATCTCCAAAGCTCCAAAGCTCTCGGCCCAGGTAGAAATCAGGCCCACATTAGCAATAAATCAAGCAACATGGGCTAAACTCTTTCCAATAATGCCTAACACACATAGCCCTCCAATCTCCCAAACAAATTAGACTCCTTCCAACTAAGTTCCAAAGATCCACGTGCAGCCCAACACTAAGCCATTTACTTGCATTCAATTCCAATTGCTTTCCAAATATTATTACAAACAATAATAAATCTCCATGCCGCAAGTCAGCAACAACAATAACTCCAGTTATGGTCAGCCCTTAAAATACTTCTAATTAGCCCGGAAAGTCTCCGAAATAATAAGATTAGCCCAGCTGCACTTAAAATATAAAAACATATCATGGCACCCATATATATCCAATTCAAGCATTAAAAACAAGGCCACACACTCACAAATATATGAGAATAATGCACGGTAACATTTGGTTTCTAACCTTGGTGCAGGTGTACCCCAAGTAGTGAAGGCTTGTCAATTGTGTGCGAGCACGTTGCATCCCACTGATGCGTGTCCATCCCTTTAAGAATACACTTTAAAAAATGTGGACCCATTCGGATATCAGCCTCCGATGTACAATCTATACTCCAACATGTACAATTCCGGATGGTATGATCAACCTAACACGAGTTATGCACCAGATCCACTTAATTTCCAAAACTTCATACCTAGACCTCCGCAACCCCAACAACAAAACCCACCTCTTAACCCACAAGTTGATCAAATTGAAAACTTGGAGTCCACGGTGCAAAATATGGGATCCGCAATACAGACTTTGGGTTCCACTGTCTAGAACTTGGAGAGCCAGTTGGGTCAAATTGCAGCCGCGTTGAGTAGAGTTGAGAACCAAAGGAAGTTACCATCACAAACAGAGGATCCTAGGCATAATGTCAGTGCCATCACGCTCATAAGTGGTAAGAAACTTCCGAAACCACTGGAGAAAGATATGGGGCCGAAAATTGGGTCTGTAGACGGTCAGGAAGAGGGTAAGACTTTAAGGTATGACCATACCTTAAACCAAAACCACGACAACGAGTCAGAAATCATCGTGCAGACTAAACCTGTAATAGCCCGAAAACCCCCCTGTCGATATTGTCCGCTTTGGTGGGCTAAGCCACACCACCCTCACGGTTTTGTTTCTCCTGCTGGAATTTAAGCCCGAAGGCGCCCAGCCAGGAAAAGGTCTCAACAGGGAAGAGGTATCCACCCCCTTATAAGGTAGGCTTCGTTCTCCTCTTCTTGCGATGTGGGACAAGCACTTTGAGCCTTACAGTCCACCCCCCCATAAGGGCCCAGTGTCCTCGCTGGCACACCGGACCGGGTCCCGGCTCTGATACCAAGTGTAACTGCCCGAAAACCCGCCTATCGATATTGTCCGCTTTGGTGGGCTAAGCGACACCACCCTCACGGTTTTGTTTCTCCCGCTGGAATTTAAGCCCGAAGGCGCCCAACCAGGAAAAGGCCTCAACAGGGAAGAGGTATCCACCCCCTTATAAGGCAGGCTTCGTTCTTCTCTTCTTCCGATGTGGGACAAGCACTTTGAGTCTTACAGTCCACCCTCCCCCCCCCCCCCCTCCATAAGGGCCCAGTGTCCTCGCTGGCACACCGGACCGGGTCCCGGCTCTGATACCAAGTGTAATAGCCCGAAAACCCACCTATCGATATTGTCTGCTTTGGTGGGCTAAGCGACACCACCCTCAAGGTTTTGTTTCTCCCGCTAGAATTTAATCCCGAAGGCGCCCAGCCAGGAAAAGACCTCAACAGGGAAGATGTATCCACCCCCTTATAAGGCATGCTTCGTTCTTATCTTCTTCCGATGTGGGACAAGCACTTTGAGCCTTACAAAACCCTGGTGATTACACCTCTATTCCCTTAACGTATGACAGAAATGAAGAAACAAAAAGAAGAGAATAACATCTTGAGACTTTTCGAAAAGTTGAAGTCAACATTCCTTTGTTGGATACTATTCAACAAATCCCACGACATGTGAAATATCTTGAGGAGCTTTGCACTAACAAAAGCAAACTGAAAGGTAATAAATAGGTAAGTGTTAGAGAGAATGTCTCCGTTGTTTTGCAAAAGAAATTACCCCCGAAATGCGGAGACCAAGGTATGTTTTCAATTCCATGTAAAATTGGCAAGACTGAGATTAAGAAAGCAATGTGTGATTTGAATGTGCCCATTAATATTATGCCTCTATCTGTTTACTCATCACTGAATCTTGGTTCTTTAAAAGATACAAGTATCACAATTCAGATGGTTGATCGATCTATGGTATATCCGGAGAGAGTATTTGAGGACATACATGTGCAAGTTGATGGATTAGTCTTTCCTACTGATTTTTATGTGATTTATATGGAGGATGAAAATTCTTTGAATGATTCTGATATTTTACTTAGGCGACCTTTTCTCCGTACTGCTAATGCTAAATTAGATGTTCAAGAAGGCTTATTGACTCAAGAATTTGATGGTGATATTGCAAATTTTAATGTTTATGATTCGAGAAAATGTCATAACGAATTATCTAGTATTTTTAGCGTTGAAGTAACTGAGAACTCAAGTAATGAAACTTTTGAGCCTAACAATGTGGAAAAGCTAAGTTTTGAATCCTTTCAAAATTTGGTAGTTGAAAATTTTGAAAGTAAGTCGAAACATGTTGGTTTGCATGATGATATCTATGATATGGTTATTCCATTAGAGCATGTTAGACCTATGAGTATAAAAGCTTCAAATTTGAAATTATTCAATGACTTAGCTAAACTAAACTCCTACGTGTTTCAGGTACCTATTCTGGAAATCAAGTACTTTTTGGATAATCTGAGTTATACCTTCAAAGAGAGAGGAAAATTTGCAGATTCAAGACCCGTACGTAACGAGTTCACTGACGACCAGTAGGAAAGACCACGCGCCAAACCTAACTTTCACGCGCTGGTATGCAGATATTCTTGATTATTTAACCACTATTTTCCTCAGATCTCACAAAGTTTTCGAGTTCAGGAACCCAAGAGCCATTGTGAAAGGGTCGTGAAAAAAAAAATTATAAGAGGTTGACGGAGTCTGTGTTGAGAAAGTATCGAATTGTATTGAGTACCTCTATGAGTCATCATCCCAATCTAGAGGGCGCAATGGGTTAGAAGATTCAGCACCACATAGTCGAGGGGATTTGTTTGGAGGTTCTACATCCATTTGAGTTGATTGCTGCTCTTTGTTATCTTGCAGGCGCGCATTCTTTTCTCAAATTATACTGATTTTCTATTAATTAAACTATTGATACATCTGTGTTGGTTTTACTCTTAGGTTTGGCCATACCTAGAACCCATACTATATTTGTAAAAAAAAAAAAAAAAAAGGGGGGGCCCAGATCTGCACTTCAGGGAAGTCCACTTTTCTCTTGATTTTCCTTATGCCTTGAGGACAATACATGATTTAAGTGGAGGGGGGAGGGGAATAAGCCTGTTTACTGTTGGGCTTACGTGCACGAATTCGATTTTATTTATTTATTTTTTTCCTGATTGAGTTAACTTGTGATATTGCTTTGAATTGAGGATGTTAAGAATTGTCAAATTTTGCTCCTGTTTTGAATGGGTTTGCTTAGCCTTGAGCATTGAATTTTTGCTAGAACTTTTTAGGCAATTGAATACGTGAAATTTTGTATGAAATTTGAAAATTTATTATAGTATTATGCCCTTATTTTTCGCGCACAAATTGAACAGCTTATGTACTTTGCTTAGATAGGTTGGTTGTGTTTTTCAATTAATGTTCGAAAATTGATTAGAATGCACTTTAACTCCCTTCAATGTGAAATAGATTGATTAAATAGAAATTCGGGAAATGACTTAGGCATTTGTTATCGGTGTTTGACCTTTTTTATGATTTTCACTAAATAACATAGCCCGATTGACCCCGCTGAGCCTTAATATTGTGCAAATTTTCTTTCTTAGCCACGTTACAAGCCTAATGCACAACACGATTTCCTACCCTTATCTTATTTACACCTTGCTTACTCATTTCTTTTCGGGATTGCATTATTGATTGTCTAGACTCCTTTTTCTTGGTTTGAAGAGAAAGTTTCATTGTGTTGGAATAGAAAAAATATAGAAAAGTGATGAAAAGAAAAGAAAAGAAAAAGGAAACAAGAAGAAGTCAAGAAGAAAGAAAAAAGAAAAAATGAGTAGAAAAAGAATGAGTTGAGGAAGAAAAAAAAAAAGAGAAAAGAGAAAAAAATAGAAAAAGCAATGAGTGAAGGGAAAAAAAAAAAAGAGTATGAGTGTGGTTGAATATCCGATAGAAGGGTTGGGAATTAATTGTGAAAAGGGAAGTCTTTTGGGAAGAAATAAAAGGGAAACACTTTGGGATTATTTTTAAATGTACAAGCTTGTTGTGTTAGCTTTTAATTTACTTTTTCCTACCTTGACCCAAGCC
Source organism: Lantana camara (assembly GCA_037501455.1). Lineage (NCBI taxonomy): Eukaryota > Viridiplantae > Streptophyta > Magnoliopsida > Lamiales > Verbenaceae > Lantana > Lantana camara. Next base: position 6,416,206 of record CM074864.1, read on the forward strand.
TACATTACAAGCTCGAAAGACCTATCGATACTGAGTTATTAGTTGAGAAAATTAGTGGAGATTGGAGTGAAGCGTGTTTTCGAAATTGATAATCGGTTCTTATGCGAAAAACGTTAGCTTATTTGTCTAATCTTTGTACATTCTTTGTCAATTCACACCACGCACGAGGTATAATATTTGCACTAATTAGTTGAATTTCATGTGATTGAGTAATATGTTTAAATTGCTAGATTCGTTTAGGCGAGAATTCGAGGTTCGCTTTGGTGAGTATGTTTGATGGGAGTGATGTTTCAATTGATTTTTATTTGCCCTCGAGGACGAGTGAATGGACAAGTGTGGGGGGATTTGTTAGCGTGCATTATTCTTTAATATTTATGTTTTCTTGGTCATGTTTTAAGTGTTTTTAATCGATATAAATTGATGGCGTTATGTATTTTCGTGTTTTTAGTGCAGTTGGGCTAATTGCTTTATTATTGGAATTTTTGGGTTGAAAGAGGCGAACCACGATTAGACTTACTGTTGCTATTGACTTGTTGCATGAATAATTGGAATGCAACATCAAAGTCTTGCATGCATGCAATTGGTTTAGAAATGCGGGGTTGACTTTATTTTGTGAAAGCAGGGAATTTGTGTTTGAATTGAAAGATTGTTGATGGGCTACGCATGGAATTAACTGGGAAGCCAAATTATTTAGCTTAGATGCATTGTGGGCTGCATGTTGGAATTATTAAGAGTGGGCCTTGGATTTAATTAGATGAAATGAGCTATTTGTTTGTGGGCCGCGTGCATGGAGTTTATTAGAAAAGCCCATCTGTTGGGCCTTTGAAGTGGGCATGTTTTTTGCATTAATTGGAGAGGGCCCCAACTTGTTGAGATCTTAGAAGAAAAGCAACAAATCCAATTTGGACAAGGTTTAGGAGTCCTAAATAGGATGCAACTTTGATCACTTTTTAAAGGGGCTTTGACGTGAATTCTTGGGGAGATTTTCGGACGCCAATTTTTGGGCAGCAACACGCAACAACTTGGAGGACTTCTGGAGCAGCCACGACCTCTTCCATTCTTTCTTCCTTATTTTAATTCCATTGTTTTCTAGACTATAGTTAGATTATATTTTTGGTTTATTTTATGTTTTTGGATTTTATGGCTTTGAGTAGCTAATTTCGTAATACTTAGCTAGAGATATATGACCCGGTTGAAACATCGTGAGACCTAATTATTTTTAATATTCAATATAATTCGAGTACATATTAATCCTCAGAGTGTCGTGTTTTGTGATTTGTTTGCTTAGTGATAGTGCACGATCATCTAAGTAGATTTAATTGCATATAGCCAATCTTGATTGCTTAAAGTTTACGTAGTGCTTGATAGATAATTAGTGGCGCGTTAACGATAGGAAAGTCGTAAAGTCGAATCTGATTCATTAAGGGAATTAATAATCGGGTTTAAATCTTGCACTGTCGTGACTTGGTTAGTTCGGGTTAGTGTTTTCATAGGTTTTAATGCTGTCTGTTCATTAAATCCTGTCGAGTGTCTTTAGGGGTTGTGAAACGGATTAGGGAAAATAGTTGTCGAGTGTCTCTAGGCAATTCGAGAATTTAAGTGAAAATGAGACGGAGTCGAGTATCTCTATCTGCAATAGCTAGCCTATTTGAATTGTTTAAAATTATCTTTGCGTCCGTGATCGATGTGAAAACTGAATTATAATCTCTAGCTAGGTGTGTCTCCTCTTATTGATTTGAAAACTTTCTTTTCAACATGTTTTAGTTGTGTTCTCGTAGTTATTAATTTTAATTGATTTGCTAGTTAGTTTAATTAGTTTAGATAATCTCAAACCCCCCCCCCCCCCCCCCCCCTTTTACTTATTATTTCTTGTGAATTTCCTGTTATTTTAATTGAATTAATTTCTTTCAATCTCTGTGGTTCGACCGATTTACACTATACTCTGTTTAGTCATAGGCCGGATTTATATTTATTTTTGATGGATTCGACACCTATCAATATATATGGCCCATAAGGTGTGTAGTGTGTCGATTCTTATATTTATGGTACATTAGTTGCGATTTTCTGGGATATTGATTGCTGCTATTATTAATGCTTGTTGTGGTTTTTGGATACGGTAAGTGTGTTTGTAATGATGCTCTAAGAGTGTGTTGCTGTTCTGATACTTTCTGTCGTATTGAGAATAGCGTGGGTCTGTATATTTGGGATTGTTGACTCTTTTGGATGCATTTTCTGGTGTTGTTACTTGTGACTTTCGCATTTTGCGAAAGCCTGGGCGGTTTTGGCTGGAAGGCTGTGTGAAGGAATGGTGGTTGTAATGATGGTTTGTTCATGGCTTTGTTGACATTGTTGTTGATCTATGCGTCGAGGATAGCAACTTGATAGTGAAGAAAGTTTGTCTTTAGGCCAATTTTGTTTCGGACTGTCAATGGGTCGGATTTTAATTCGAATCCGATCTGATTATTTGCACATTCGATCGATAAAAAAGTTCGATGGATCATATCCGATTTCAAATATCCATTATTCGAAATAAATGGAGCAAATATGGAATTAAGGAATTCGATTCGTTAAAGATCCAAATCCGACTATTTATAATTTTTTATTATATTAATTATTCTATTAATAAAGGATACTAATAAAAATAATTAAAAATTAAACTTTTAATGTATGTATCACTGCGTTAATAATATATCTTTCAATATTTATCTTAAAATAATATGTAGTCTTTCAGTAATAATCTTAAATTAACAAATATTACATGAATACATGTAGAAATAATAACTAACTAATTAAATAATTATTATTATATGTTTATATTTATTTTTTTATATTTTTTTTTTTAAAAAATAAAATAAAATTTATTGTTAATCGGGTCGGATATTTTATCGAGTCGGATCCGACCTGATTTTATGCGGATTCAACATTTATGAATCCGAATCCTATAGGATTCGGACTCGGATCCAATAATCGGATATCCTTATCGGATTCGGATCTGGAATTTTCAGATCTGACCTGAATCCAACCCGTTGACAGCCCTAATTTTGTTGTTATTTTAGGCCTAGTTTGGAGACTTTTTTAATTTTGGTACACTTTCCAAACACATTTTCAAACCTAGTGTACTTTTTATACATAGTGCAAAAGTAGTATGAAACGTGGATGGGAAAAGCGTCTCCCAAAAACCATGACACGATTGATATTTTCTTACAGATCAATACAATAACTTTTGAAATATTATACTTTCAACCACAATACTTTTCATGAAAGGATATAATAAGTATATAACAGATTTATACGAAGAATATAATAATCATAAAAAATCATACTTCGTAGCAAAAAATAATGGACACTGGTTTATAACAAGATATCATGAATATTGAGCAGAATATTATAAAGAACAAATACAAAAAACTATTTCAATACTAAAACGATTTGAAAAATAAAATGGATCAATATAACAAACAGTTAAAACGAACATAACTAAGATTAATACGGAGCATAATAAAACAAGAAACTTTAGTTTTAAACTCAATAACTAATCCAACAAACTACAAAATACAAGAAGAAATTCTTAATAACAGGAAACGAAGAGAAAGACAACTTATAAAAAATGAAATATACACTCCAGTTAATTTAATAAAATTAGAAAAATACATGAAATGGTTAAAACAACATAATGAAGAAACAGAAGAATTTAGAGAACAAACCGAAAATACAATAAAATGGTGCAAGAGACTAAGAACTAAAATAAATATCCTCTCATCATCATGAATTTTACACAGGAATTACAAAAATTCGTAGAAACATTAAACGATTAAGTACAATCTTTAAATAATACAGTATAAACATTAACAGAACAATTAATAAATACTAACAAAAAGATGTCTCAACTTGAGAATACTATATCAAACATCAATTCTAATCAAGAAATAGAATCATATTATAAAATTGATCAAAACATTTTCTCTTGTCATCAGGAGGGGGGAGAATATCCACATTTATTTCACACTAGTACAAACCCACAATTAAACACCATTATAGATATGTTACAACAAATTCTTTTAGATAAAAAACAAAATATTATAAATGAAATAGATAATACGCAAGAAATTTTAGATAAACTTCTACGAGAATTTAAAGGAAAACAAGTGGAAAACCAAATTGGTACATCTGAAGAAAAACAAATAATACTTCCTATGTCAAACTGTCAAGAATTATTAAAACAACTCAAAGAAGTAATTATACGAAAACAATACTCTAGACATATAACTATTGTTGATCTTGAAACATATTTTGGAAACAGAAATCTCAAACCTTTTCAAATAGAAGCTCCACGTTTATAATGGAAACTTTTGATTTAGAAGAAAAAATTGCAGAATTAAACAATTTATTAGAATCATTAAAAATAGTTGATGAAGAAAATAAACAAAATCATACATTAGAAGCTATAAAACCAAAAATAGAAAACGAAGAAGTGATATATGGATATGAGTCATCAGAAGACGATGTGTTAGGAATGTAACACGGATTAAAACAAGAAAAAGATAAGAAGGATATTCCAGAAGCTAGTAATACGAATAAGGAAGAAGAATTTGAATATTATCAAGAAGACAGATATATTAACCCTTTAAAAAATACAAGTATACAATATAATTTTAGAAAAGGATATATTCCAAATAAAAAAGGAAGATGGTCTAAAATACCTGAACAATATATACCTACAAAGGGAATATTAGGAGTTGATGGAATATTAAATTTAGACTGTGTTACAAGCAAATCAACACTTATTACTGAATGGGGACATAAATTAGGATTAATCCTAGAAACTGAAGATAGATTAAGACAAGAAAATTTTCAAACAGTATTTAATTTTATACTATATAAAACAGTAGGAAATGTAACACACTTCTTATCTACAATATCAGAAGAACAAAAAACACTCTTAAGAGGAGAAGACTCTGTAAAAACTTTTTGGAACATAGTTGAAAAATTATATTCAGAATTTATTGGAATACCTATACAAAATTCAGGATTTTTTGTATCAGACAGAGAACAAGATAGAGCAGCATTCCATTTAGCCAACACACAAATATTAGATATGTGTGCTATAGAACAATTTAACTGTGAATATAATATGTATTACTATGGTTTAAACAGAGAAAACAGAGAAAAATATCTATCATTATACTTCAATAAATTACCCTGCCCCCTAGGACAAATATTATATGCAGAATTTAAGAAACAAGTCAATGAAGGGTTTATTTCGGAAACATTAGGAGAAGCACAAATTGTAGTAGAACAATTTATAGGAGACAAATGCTATGAAAGAGAATTACACAATGCAGTTAAAAACAAAGTCACGATATGTTGTGAGGGAAATCCTTTAGTACCTCAACAATACGGAGAAAGTCCATACATAATTCGACCAAACAAAAAAAGAAAATACAGGAGAAAAGATAAAAGATATAGATGGAGAAAGAAACCTAAAAGATGGATTGATAATAATAAACATAAATTTCAAAAAAGAAGAAGACGTTTCTTTAAAAAGAAAGAATACAAACCAAAACAAAAATACTGTCCAGAAGGAAAGAAAAAATGCCAATGTTGGCTTTGCCACGAAGAAGGACACTACACTAGGGAATGTCCCAAACAACGAAAACAGTTTGAGAAAAAACTATATATACTTCAAGTAGCTCAAACATACGATTTAGAACCAATAGAAGAAGACTATTCTGATTTGGAAAACATATAAGAAATAGAAACAGTTACAGAATCAGAAAATGAATCCAGTTCAGACGAAGATTTTTAAATGAAAAACTCTAACGCTACATTCATAGAAGTAAAAATAAAAAATAAAACAATTAAAGCATTTATAGATACAGGAGCAAGTTTATGCTTTGCTTCACCAGCTCTTAATATATTCAAATGGAAAAAACTTAAACAACCATTAAAAATAATGATAGCAGATGCAAGTCATTATTATATTTGGTACGCCACATACTTAGAAAAAGCTTGGATACAAGGATATTGTTTTACTATACCATCCATATATAGACATGAAACAGGATTACCATTCATCCTAGGAAATAACTTTTTGAAACTATATAGACCTTTTTGTCAAGATTTAAAATACATCACGTTAAAATCACCTGTTAATGAAAAACTATCCCAAAAGAGTGAAACTGTTGAAATACCTATAGTAAAGATTGAAGACAGAAGTAATCTTATAGATAAAATAGATTATTTAATCAATCATGAATTAATACTTTTTATAAAAACAAATCTTGAAAAAGAAATAGAAGAAATTTTAGACTCTGTCACTAGTGAAGATCCTTTAGATAAAGATAAAAATAATAATTACATGATAGTGGAAATAAAACTTAAAAATCCTTTAGACGAAGTAAATGTCAAAAATAATATACCTTATTCTAAAAAAGATATTGATGAATTTAAAGAAAAATGTAAACAACTTTTGGAGAAAGGATTAATTTCTGAAAGCAAAAGTCCACACGCAGCACCTGCTTTCTATGTTGAAAACAAGAATGAAATAAAATGAGGAAAACGACGAATGGTCATAAATTATAAACAATTAAATGAGAAAACTATAAGAGATGCATATAAACTTCCTAGAATTGATTATATCAAAGATAGGTTAAAAGGAAAAACATGGTTCAGTACATTAGACGCTAAATCAGGATACTGGCAATTGAGATTGCACGAAAATACAAAACCATTAACAGCTTTTACATGTCCTCCACAGAAACATTACCAATGGAATGTTTTACCATTTGGTTTGAAACAAGCACCTGGAATATACCAAAGATTTATGGATAAAAACCTTGAAGGTTTGGAAAACATTTGTCTTGCTTACATTGATGATATTATCATCTTTAGTAATCAAGATAAAGAAGATCATTTGAAAAAACTAAAAATAGTTTTAAAACGATGCAAAGACAAAGGACTGATTCTTTCTAAAAAGAAAGTTGTTCTATGTAAACAAAAAATTGATTTTCTTGGAAATACTTTTGATTCACAAGGAAATATAGTTCTTCAAGATAATATTTTAAAAAAATTAAACGATTTTCCAGATCAAATTACTGATCGAAAACAATTACAAAGATTTCTTGGATGTTTAAACTACATATCTGATCAAGGATTCATAAAGAACCTTGCTAAAGAAAGAACACAATTACAAAAGAAACTTTCTGAAAAAAATACGATGGAAATGGCGAATTGCTGATTCGATACTTGTACAGAAAATAAAATAGTATTGTGAAACATTGCCTATTTTATACAATCCAAAGGAAAATGATTTTATTATCATTGAGACAGATGCTTCAAATGATACATGGTCTGGTTGCATGCTTGCAATACCAGCCGAAAAAATGAATACAAACGACCTTGAAGGTCATATGAATACAAGAACCAACAAGGTTCGCGAGATTACACAACTCTGTAAATACATATCTAGGACATTTACAGAAACCCAGAAAAATTATACAGTTCATGAAAAAGAAACACTTGCATGTCTGAAGATACTTAGAAAGTGGAAACTCGAGCTTCTACCTCGAGAATTCGAACTCCGAACAGACTCAAAATACTTAACAAATTTCTACAGATATACACTTCGAGACAACTACAATCAAGGAAGATTGATATGTTGGTAGCTCAAGATAAGAAGATACCAGTTTCACATCGTATACATAAAATCAGAAGAGAACGCTCTTGCAGACACACTCACACGAGAACGGAGGCCGCAATAGCCTTGATGAAACAAAACATTGAAACAATTGATCATGAGATACAACAATTCACGAAGGCTAAACATTTGGAGATACAAAGATTCACAGAATCCAAGATGACACAACGTCAAGAACTTCTTATCGCATTACATGTTGTTCAACAAGCAGCCGGGCTTCCACCATCAGAGTTACCAGCAAGCGTGGTGCACTACAAGAAAAACGGGTTTTTTGTGACGCCTGAAAGCATCACAAAAAGGGGTTTTTGTGACGTTTTTCATGTTGTGACGCTTTATAAAAGCGTTACGTAGGTAAGCGTTACAATATGTTATTGTGACTCTTTATTGGGTCATTAAAGTCATGTTATTGTGACCCTTTTCAGCGTCATATATAATGATAATGTGACGCTTTTCAGCGTCATAAGAAAAGTTTAACTACCATAACTAACTATTTACGGGACGTTTAAAAGCGTCACAATAACTAATAATATGATGCAAAAAAGCGTCATAATAAATTGAATTGTGATGTGAAAAAGCGTCATTAAAGTCATGTTATTGTGACGCTTTTCAGCGTCATATATAATGATAATGTGACGCTTTTCAGCATCATAAGAAAAGTTTAACTACCACAACTAACTATTTACGGGACGTTTAAAAGCGTCACAATAACTAATAATATGACGCAAAAAAGCGTCATAATAAATTGTATTATGACATGAAAAAGCGTCACAAAAATAATTTTTATGATGGAAAATAGCGTCACAATAGTATATATTATATCGGAGCATAGCGTCACAATAAGTTATATTAGGACGGAATATAGCATCACAATAGTGTATATTATAACGGAATATAGCGTCACAATAAATTATATTACGACGTAATATAGCGTCGCAAGAAGTGATATTATGACGGAGTAAAGCGTCACAAAAGGGTGTATTACGACGGGGTAAAGCGTCATAATAAACTATATCATGACAAAGAAAAGCGTCACCATAAAGTTATTTATGACGAAGTAAAGCATTACAAAAAGTTGTATTAGGAGGGGAGAAAGCGTCATTATAAATTATATTATGATGAAATAAAATGTCATTAAAACGTATATTATGACGGAAAAAAGCGTCATGATAAAATATATTATAACGAAATAAGGTGTCACGATAACATATATGTAAATAATATTTTGTAATTAATATTAATATTAAAATTATATTTTCCCTAATATTTTTAATACTATCATAGTAATTTAGTCAGAAGAAACTAATGTAAGTCGTAACAACATAATTAATAAAGCCAAATCAAATAACATAATATTGATAAGTTCATAAAATATCAAATCCAAAATAAAATTAGTTAAAATTTGTACCTAACATATGATATAGCCAAATGCAACAAAAATGGCAAAATATTAAGTGTCAAGACCGGCCAATTACAGTACTTGGAGCAATTGAGTAACAAAATAAAAGAAGCCAAGTCTCACTAATGGTGTCAATCTTGAGCCATAGCAACCTATAAAAAAATCCATCAATGTAGTCAATATTAAGTAGGTAGAATTTTTTTTTCTATAAACTAATGAACAATCATTACCATATTTTTTGGCCATGCAACAACCTCTCCAATTGCGTCACCAATAGTTTTGAAATGTTGTGTGGGTCGAATTAAATCTTCGTCAACTTCGACCGCAGCATTGATGACCACCTCACACCAATTATTTCCCAGCAATACTTGCCCAACTCTTTTTGATGGATCTAAACTTTGAAGACAACCAATTACCATAATTTTGGATGAATCAAACACACTTTTTAGTAACACCTTTGATCCAACCTACATAATTTAAACAAACCAAACATGAAGGGAAAAACTGCAACAAGATGATGCATTTCGATTGTCAAATATTGAAAACCAAGATTAAATGGCTTCATATAGGAAATCAATACACCCAACAGAAAACTATGTCCTTGTTCATGGAACTGAAACTAAATGGAGAGGTGGAATGAAACTGAAGCTTAATATATTCTCTCAACGAAACCAAATCATATCATGAAACTGAACAGAATGGAGAGATGGATTGAAGAAAATGTTATCTTGTTAAATTAACATGCTCTTGCTAATGGAAATAAAATCAAGAACATAAAACCACCACTTCTGATGTTGTTGTTAATACATTTCTTGTATCTTTCCAACTTAAAACATAAGCAGGCAAGCGAGGTGAATTCCTCTTTATCAATAAGAATTAGACAAAACTTTAGAGCTTGTGATAACTGAATACTTAAGCCATAAGTAGACAAAAGAATGAAATAGATCTATAGAGTGATGTTGGCTAAGTGCTGGAAATTTCATCACACTCAAATGTCAGCACTATTTCCATTATTCCAGCAGTTTATGTAATCAAGATCAATTTTTTGAAATCCTAAGTTTTCAAATTCCCTCAATTTCTTTTCAGAAATATGAAAAACAATTTCTATTTTTAGTTGTTCTTCCCCAAAAATTTCCCATACAAGTATTCGTGCAAATAACAGGAAAAAATTCATAAAATGGAAAGCAGAAAAAGCCAGTCAAATCCCATAAGAGCATGATCACTTACTTCAATCTTCAAAAAATCAATTTCAAGCCACCAACCAACGACGGATGAAACTCATATAACAGTACCCCCAGTAGATGAACTGAGGAAACTAACAGAAACTGAAACTAATTACGACAACGGAGTTTGGTTTTGCGTACCTTGAATGACCAAAGAATGGAACAGATCTTTTGACATAAGTAGATGAGAAGCAAAGTCGAGATTTACCTGGAGAGGCATGACATTCATTGATGACGATGTGGATGGGCGAAATGTTGTATCATGAAATCGAGATGAGAGAGAGTTGTCTGGTGCTCGTTGCATGTTACTTTTTAGGAGTTCTTGTATTTGTCTATTTTGTTCAAGTACAATTTGCTTCAATTCATCGATATCTTTCTTGCAACTCATGTGCATCCTAGAAGACTTTCTGCGCACATGGATATCACCATATACATCTGAAGTAGAGATCCCATAGCCAAACATCTGTACTCTTCCCCATTTGTCTTGGCCAACAACATGAGAAAATATATCATTAGGCCCAACATCTTTCGAATTAGGAGCAAGCTCCTTTTTTTCTCTTGCAATTTTTCCTATCAATTGAAGAATAAAACAATATAATCAATTCCTACTCCAACCCAAGAGAAAACATAATAAAAAAAGTAAAGCCTTACCAACGTATTTGCCACAGTAGCATTAGAAGTCTGTCCATCTTTTGTGTAACATTTTGCAAATAAGTCGACCCTACTAAGCTCATCATTCTGTTCATTCTCTCCAGTTCCTTCTGTTGGAAAACACGAATCAGAAAGCAGCGGAAATTTAAAAATTTTTCAACAAAAGGACCTTGGACTCGCAATCGTGTAACCAAATTCGTAGGGATAAGAAACTTACTTTTCTTTTATTCTTTCTTGAAGCGTTTCAAGCCACCCAAGAACGCTCTTCTCGCGGCTTGATCCCCTCTCCTTGGTAAAGCTTGAATCTTCAAACTTCTAACTTGAAGCTCTCTAGAGATAGTCCACCAACTTGATCACAATCTAACTAGTAAAGATGCTAATTCTCTAGTTAGTGTTTAGGCTTAACCTAGGGTTCCGTTTATCTTGGAGAAAGGATGGTGTTCAACACATGAACCAAAAGAATTCTCGATTAGCTCTAAGGGGAGCTCGAGCTCCCCTATATATAGGATGGGACTGGCCGAAAATCCTAGTCCTTATGGACTAAGGATTTGGTCACTCCCTCCTATTACTTGATCATCAAGTAATTTTGACTTTGACTTTGAATTCAATTTCAAATCAACTTCCAAGAGAGCTAAAATATCCAAACTATTTTTGGATAATTTTATACTTTATTTATTTAAAATAAATAACTTATTTTATCTAATTAATTAATTCACAATTAATTAACTAGATTATTTTTCTCCAAAATAAGACTTTCTTTTTAATTCAAAATTAAACCAAAGTCTATTAAATAATTAATCACATTAATTATTTAACACATAAATAAATATACACATATATTTACTCACGTGTGAGACACGTGTCACAAGGACACGTGTCACTCACGTGAGCCACACGTGTGGTTTACACGTGTGGAACCCTCTTGGCCCGATTAACTCGTTTAATCATTTTAAAGCCTCAACTCATGTAACCAAGTTGTTGTGCGTGACCCTCTACGTTCTCAATTCAATTAGCAGTGACCCTAATTAATTAATTCATAATTAATTAATCAGTCCATGGATTAAACGACCATAGTCTAGCAACAGGTGTTTAACCCCTAGCTGAATTGGAATGTTCGGATTCGATAGAACCTTTAAGTCATTGATTCATGTGAGATACAATCCTCCTACTTACTATCTCTCAATCAAGATCTAGGGTAAGGGAATAATCAGAACCCTAATAATCCGGTCTTAAAGCTAAGTGCATTTCATATCCATTTGATCTCAATCCAAGAAACCCTTTTCTTGATGTCTTGATCTACTGCCTTGGCCAAGGACTCCATATGGTATATGAATGACTTACACAATAAGAGATCACCTTGCAAATGCAAGTGTAGGTCCTTTCTTGATTCACATTCACTTTCATGAATCACTTGTGCAGCCCCAGCATAAGCCTTGAATCAGTTGTCTAAGGCGACACCCTTTAAAGCTTATACCTAAGACTACAGAGTTAACTCATAAAGTGACAAGGAACCTCAAGTCTAAGGATCAATTAATCACATCAATGACTCGTGAGATATTTCCTAATCTGGGAGTTTCCATTTCCTGAAATAGAAACTTCCTTTCCCATTTAGGAATGTTCTCACACGGGGCACCTCAGTGAACTTACTTATTAAAGTAAGCACCCTCATGTATCACGCACGTATCAACTATACACTTTGCACCTCCATGAAACAAGGTGGTCCTTCTTAAGGGCGCGATCCCACAAGCAAGCCTTAGAGGAGTCAGATTGACACTCCCACTGTCTGTAGGACTCATCGGCTTGGAGTATTTTACTAATCATGACTTATGTGATATAGGGCTCGTTTCATGAACCATTTCACCTAAATGGTAGAGTCCTAAAGTCATTAGGATTAGGGGAGTTCTCATACATGCACAGCTAAAGTAAACGCATACCAAACAAGAGCATATAAAGAAGTGTTGCCTCAATTCGTTATTTCATTCAAAGATTGTCTGTGATTAAAATAAGGAAAAGCACAAAGCGGATATACAATCGGCTTTCTAGGGCACTATTCCTAACACCTTCACCATCAGCACATTCTGCATCTCTTAATACCCTTGCCTCTTTCTGGGAAAAATACCAAATGGATTAAGCATCAAAGTAAGATGATTTATTAATGTAAAGAGAAAGAAAATTGAACAAAGGAACCTTCATTTCGTCTCGGATCTGTGAGAAACTCTTTTTTCCGGTGATATGCATCATTGTCTTTTGTGCCCTATTGTCTTTGTTTTGAGCACTAATTTTCTAAAAGCAAAGATTACAGCAATGACCAAAAATTTGTTAATGTTAAAATATGGAGCTTAACTAGAATTCATGCCAAATTATCTTACCCGAGATTTATCACTACTCCACCGAATTACAAGATTCTTCCACTGATCAGGAAGAACTCTTTCATCATTTGTATTAGGCCGCTTCCTCAAGTTTTCCTCAATTGATGTGTTTGGATCATAATATTTACTCTTAACTCTACTTTTCCAAGTTCTCCAACTTTTTGACAAAATATCCCAAGATACGTTCTCAAGATCAAATGCTCCACAGAATTTCTCCTGTAATTTAGAATCATTTTAGTTAGTACCAAAATAACAAATATTAACAAATAATGTACATAACAGAAAAACTGACATGAACATGATGGTTTACACTATCACCTTAATTAGCTCGACCAAGTTCTTCTTAATAGACATAGGTACTTTATGCCAGTCTTCGTAGTCAAGTGGAATCAAGTCTCCGTTTCTAACCAAAGTACCAATGAACTCAACATATTGACTTTTGTGAGGACCTATTAGCTTTCCAAGATTATCAAACTGCACTTCAACTTGGTCTCTTCTAGCCCATACACGTGACAGCTTAGTCGGGCCACGAGTTTTTACAATAACCTTAGTTCCTACAACAGCAGCTAACAAAGTCAGAATTACAAAGCACCCCAATTATAAAATGTGCAAAATATCATACTTCACTAATACCTCCATTGTCGGTCAAGGCTGAGTCCAAATCGTTCAAATGAAGGTCAGCGGAATTAGTTTCAGTAACAAGTCTACTACGTTTATTACGCCTAACAACATCCAACACTATATAATATGTAAACAATAGAAGTTAGTTTCTGAGCATAATAAATTAAAAAATCATATTACATGGGAGACAACTATAAATTGGTCAGTTTGTTAAATTACAAAATTCTGAGAATATCATAAAAGCAGAATTTTTCTCACTTAAATTTCAGGGAAGAGAGAAAAAGAAAATTTGAAAAAGCACCAAATGTACTGAAGAGACTGATTACGTAGCAACACGAAGCTTCTAATAAGCTGTAAGTTGATGGAAGGCACAAACTTCTGTCATTACAATAGAATTAATTGAAACCTAGTGGGGACACTATCAAGGAGCCACTAATTAGAAAAGTTGTAGTTGTTTCATTATTGCTTCTTTTGTTCTCTGGAAGAAAACCAAAACAAGTGCAACAATAAAAAGCAAAACGTCATTGAACAGCTATGGCACATTAACAATTCAAACTGCATGATGCACAACAATCGGTTTAAGCATGTAATATTTTATATTAGTGTGAAAATATATTAACTGACAAGCTAATGATACATTTTCATTTCATGGAAAACTAGCCTAAGTAAATTATTTTGTAGGCAAAAATATGTTATTGAACAACAACCCTGAGGCACAGTGATGCTACAAAATAACCTAAATCAGTATTTGTTATAATAGACAGGAAAATATATAAAAGGAAACAAAATGTTTTCCTAATAATACAATAGAATTTTGTCATCACTTCTCATTTAATTTCTCACAATTAAACTTCAGGTCCATACTACGACATTTCATCATTGAAGAGCATAACCGTGTGAACATACATCCACACAAGTTCAAGTATGAAGTAGAAGGCAAGTGCTCCTTTCTTATTTCCTCAGCTTCTCTGATGTAAAAGACTAAGTAACCAATTCAATTCCTGCCAGTAGTAATATTCCCACCAGCTGTAACACCCCGCATTTTTGGAGCAAGATACGATGTCGTTTTCGTGCGATTAGATTGTTATTTATTTAACTCTTCTTATATTTGAATTGCTTTATCTATGTTTTAATTGTTTAATTGACCCAATTGCAACCTTATGAAAATATGTGGACTTGACTGAAATATGTGTTTAGTGTCTAATTGCTCTTTAGATTAAATTATGTGGGCTAATTTGAGATTAATAAAATTTGGGGATCGTTTTCTAATTATGAGAGATCAACTTGGACTTAAAAGTGTACTACTTTAAAACCTTGGGGATGCTTTTATAATTACAAAATCTTTAATTGGATCTATTTGAACCTTACTTGAACTTTGGGACTCATTTGCATGACTTGAATTCTTTGAGGGACTTAATTGAATTTTGTATTTTAATGTTAGGACTTAATTGAACTTTGCCTAATCGTTTGGGACTCCCTTTCTAATTTATTAATTTCGAATCTGGGCTTAATTGGACTTTATCTTTAATTCTGGGGACTTAATCGGTTGATCTGAACTCTCGAGGGACTTCATTGCAATTTTGGAAGATTTAGCCCTTTTTATCCCGAAACCCTAGCTGCTATTTCATTCTTCTTCCTTTCTTGGCTTTGAGCAGCAGCAGCCTCTCTCTCTCTCTCTTCCGATCAGCAGCGACGCAGCAACAGAATCCGTCACACCCACCGGCGACACCATCTTCCTCAGCTCTTCCCCCACGACGTCGCATCGCCGCCCGATCTCCATCCTCTCCAGCACCACCATCAGGTCTCTCTCTCCCTCCCTTCAGCGACGACCAAGCCAACAACCACCAAGTTCCGCCGCGACTCAGCCCGACACCGCCGCCGTGTCGTCTCCTCTGTCAGCCTCCATTCCAGGCGACCAACACCACCACCTCCATCGCCATTTCACCACCATCCCTCTGCTGAAATCCTCACTCCACCACCACGCCAGATCTGGCGCCTCATGCGCGCCACCCTTCGTCGCCAAGCATACCACCGTCTTTCTCACTGCTGCCAACAACTACCACCACCCGCGGCCCTCCTACACCGGCGGCACCCAATCTCAGCCAAGGTTCGCCATTGATTCAGCCGTCAGCTTCCTTTTCGCCAGTAACACTGTCTCCACCACTTCACAGATCTGACAACCACTAACCAGCACCGGACAACCACCAAAGTTCCTTTCGTCACCTCTCAGCCGTGAGCTGACAGCGCAGATAGCAGCTCCAATCGCAGCCTATTTTGTAGCCACCAGGTTCCGATCCCCCCTCTACGGTTACGCCATCATCTCTTCCTAATCTCGGTCGAGGAAGCGACGACAGCAACAGCTTGAAAGCCCCAACAATCAACGATCCCTTTTGCCCTACTTTGGTAAACGACTGATCAATTCTTTCCCTTTCAGATTCTGTACAAAAACCTTTTATTTTAATTTATGAAGTTGTAAGTGTAAACATATGAATCTGTTAATGTACAGTATGCAATTGTTTTATGTTGGAATGAAAATCGAATATTTAAGTTGGAGTTCTGTGTCCTATTGGATTGAGATGAATGTTATTATAAGACAATTCGTAGCATCCGGTTGTTGAAATGAAATTATGTCTAATTATTTTGTTATGGAAATTGAGATTTTCCTAACTTAGAATTTATGATTGATTTGTGTATTGTACTAGTGTCTGAGTGCGTGAATAAGTATACATGAATGGTGTAATTACAATTGTAATTGAATAAATTCTACTCAATACTTAATCTTGTTTTATTTGGCGATAGAATGATTATTGATGTCTCTGGTAATTTGGATTTTATTGATGGATTGTGCATATATCTGATAACAGCCATGTAAATTCAATCTGGAAATTATAATGGGTAAAAAAAAAAAACTGAATATTGGATATGAAATTGTTTCGTGTTAGGATACTGGAGAAATGTTTTAATTGTAAATCTGCTGTATTTGTTACTAAATTTAAATGGTGCATGAGAGTGTGTGTGTTGGTTAATTACACTAATATACTTTTGTATCCAATCACGTTTAGACTAGTTTTACTTTGTATAATTATAATTCGGCAAATAAACTACAATTCTAATAACCTTTTATATTAAAATTGGTTCTTGGCATAATTAAATTGACCCTATTATACTATAGATGATTTGTTATATGTTAAAATTTCTTTAGGTGTTAATGGCAATTCCATCTGTATATAATTGTCTAAATTGATTCACGTTTGGATTCTTGAATTATTGGATACTAGTAAATGTTTGATTGAACAATAATTAGTAGGTTTTGCATTAATTAATCACGTTAGTGGTGTGTGTGCGTGGGAAATATATATGTATATACCAAGAAGGTATGTTAATGTCTGAAATTTCATTTTTGTAAATCGATGGCCTACTTAAAACTTTATACATAATTCTTGTGAAGTATCATTAGTTACTGTTGTTCTTCATGCACAAACTTTGTTATCATCATGCCAGCTTTACAAGAAATAATCTGGAGCTCCGATTAGTTCTTTTAATATTAATTTTGTAAGATTTGATTACCTTTGTGCTAATTGGGGTGCATACAAGTCTTGTGATTTCATTGTCTTTAATATGTTGACTGGAAACTTGTGATTTTGATTTTGGGTATTTAAATTGTCGAGCATGACCATGCTGATGATTAATCTACTTAATTGCCTCAGTGTACGTGTTCAATGAATATGTTTATTTATTGCATGGGACATTAATTGCGCACATGAACATGAACATGAGCACTTTCATACTATTTTTGTAATTTCTATGTACATGCCATATCATTCCCTATCATCTCATAATCATTTCCGTGCGTCTCTATGGTTTATGTTTGAGTCGTGTCTCACGAGTACACCGTGTTCTCCTTTCCATACAGTGATCCCCAGGGCGGAGACGACCTGGTCGCGTATGCACTCGTCTTGTCAGTTCTTGTATCTCGTCGCTTCTCAGGTGAGGTTTAGGATTTTGTATAGTTACGCGACCTATGGCCTTAATATGCTGATTTCAACCCTTGCATGTGAGTATATCTATTACAAAAATGTATGTGTTGGATATGATATGTTTATGACCTTCTGAATCAACTCTGTTTGGAAAATTAAATATGAAAGCATATGTAAGCTGTTTTGAAAAGTACTTTACGTTATGTTCTGTAGCGAAATTGCCATGAAAGATTGGCGTATGTGATCCGTCGTGATCTGTTAGGTTGTGATCCGTTGTGATCTGTGTGTGGATCGATCCTGGTGAGCTGCGGAATGGGTACCCCCGGGACGGTTAGGGCCGTCGGGGCATTTATCCATTGCGTAGTTCCATTTGAGATATCATTGTGCGACCTTAGGGTGATGAGGGAGGCGTGGTATCTTGAGCCTTCGGCTAAGGCCGGGGAGGACTCTTGTGGGTTCGCAACCCCTTGAGGGTGAGTCTATTTTAGACGGTTTATTCTCGATGGTATGGGGACGGTACATCTCCTCCATCATTGGTGTAGAGGTTGGATTGATTTTGATTTATGTTATGAGGAGTTGAGGTTGGAAGCTCGTACTCGCCGAGCAGTTGATTATGTTATGTTATGGAATTATGAATCGGGATAGAGTCTTTCTGAAAAATGGTTTCTAAACTTATATCTATATCTTATTCGGGTTCTTTCAAAACGTTTTGGTATGTAACACCTATCCCCGGTTCATGAGTTCATCCTTTTTATTCTGTGCTATGCTCCTTATATATATTTTTTGGGTGTGCGTTAGCCCCCTCACTCGGTCAAGTTGACTGACCCCTCATTTACACTTTTAGTTGCAGGATTGTTGGCGTTTGCTATGCGGAAGTGAGTCCTTTGAGTTGCACTTCGTCGGTCTAGTCTTTCTATTTGCATTTGTCTTTTCATACACTTTACTTATGCTTTGACTTGTAGACTTGAGATTATACTTTACTATTCGGTAGCCCTGCGTGGCACTCTCATTCGGCCCTTGTGGCACTTGATGATTATTACTTTATGTTGATATTCGGGACTAGGGATCTATGCTAGTTGAACCCGTCACCTGCTTTGTACGTTTTGTTTTTTGTTGATCTATTATTCGGGATTAGGTATCTATGCTAGTTGAACCCGTCACC
The DNA here is from genome assembly GCA_037501455.1 of Lantana camara. Lineage (NCBI taxonomy): Eukaryota > Viridiplantae > Streptophyta > Magnoliopsida > Lamiales > Verbenaceae > Lantana > Lantana camara. The sequence goes on from CM074864.1 coordinate 6,435,301, forward strand.
TGCTTTGTACGTTTTGTTTTAAATGCTTCCGCTATCTATTGATGTTGGTTTTAATTGCTTCCGCGCTCTGAGTTTTGGTCAAGTTAGATCCGCCTAGCCTAGTGTGTGAGTTGGTCTCCCGTTCGCTCTGATTCGGATTCGGGCATGGACTTTCATTTCATGCTTCGAATCTGGGTCATAGTGCGGGGGATGTGGCACTTCTCCATTTGGGGTGTTACACCAGCCAATAGTATTCCCATTAAACATATACAACTAGATTCATGTACATTAAACATATACATCTAGATTCTTGTAATGAGTAATATTCCCACCAGCCAATAGTGTTTACCCATACCAAGAAACAGTTCCTGCCAATGTTATGAAATAATGCGTAAACTATTTCAAATTCATGATAGTAATGGTATACAGCAAACTGTGTAATTCAGTTCAGTTGTTATGAAAATTTGAAGGAATCATACCATTTTCAGTCATAGTAATTCATACGTAATAACTTACTTATGTCCTCGTCTTGATCATGGAGCACTCTAGTTGATTGCGATTGGGTTTCTAGGATATTGTCACGGCCAACACCACCACGCTTAGTTAGTCTCATATCTACAAACATAAAACACAGCCATGAAAAGGTTGGAAAAACAGAATGATAGCATAAACTTGTAAAAAAAATAAATACAACAAAAAGAAGCTGAACAGTACTAATCTCCCACATAATTTAACCTAAATTTTCTCAAAATCGTTGTCCTGTACAGCATCCTCAGAAATTCGGGATGCTCCTTCACGAATCCAATCAATTGCTTCTTCTTCATCAATTGATTGATTGCGATTTGTTATGCTCTGTAATATGGTATCAACCCCATCACTAGTCAAGTCTCCTCCATCATCAAACCTATCCCTAGCTTTTGTTTTAACCACAACTTTCCAATCCTTTTCAGTGGGATCATCTACATAAAATACTTGCTCAACTTGACTTGCAAGAGCAAAAGGCTCATGTTGGCGCTTTACATTTGTAAAATTGGTCAGCGTAAATCCATCATTGTCTTCTTTCAGTTTGCTTCCTTTAGAAACCCAATCACAATCAAATAAAACAACTTTTCTACCACCTGTGTAATCTAGTTCAACTATATCCCTCACAACTCCATAATACGTCATCTCTTGAAGAATAGGCCGCGTATCCTTCTTGCTTGCAAAACTTGTTGTACTTGCGTTAACCATCACTCCACTATTTTGAGTCTTTCTTTTCCTCTCTATTTCCTTAGTATGGAATCGAAAACCATTAACCTTAAAGCCTTTATATTGTGTACCCACATGGATCGGTCCCCTTGCAAGCCTTTTGATATCAATTAACTTTGGATCAGTTTCATCGGAAGTTAGATCTTCAACATGCATGAATATTTATTCACAATAATATTAGAGAGAATAAAATGTTAAAAGTCATTTTATATCATTTTATACATCACTTACCCGACCCTTAAACCAAGTAGCAAAAGAATCACTAATGATTCGTTTGATTTCATGCTCCCTCGAGCGATGCTTCTTCCGTCTAACCTGAGCTTCATGCTCCCTTTACAATTTAAAAAAAAAAATGTTGCAGTACTATATAGTTGAAGAATTTCAAATAAAAAAATAGAATTAGCAAGTTAAATTATAGTCTCACGTAATTTACTCTCTATATGGTTGAATGTCATCGCAATTGAATAAGACATACCGGTGAGCTTTTTTCAGTTGGTCATTATTCAAAACAATTGTCTTTCCTTTCCACAGTGAAGCTCCAGTATTCGAGAAAACATCAATACTTGATGTGTCTCCCGCACAACCACCATAATCATTACGACTTGCCCGATTACGCCTTGTTTCAATTTTCTCATCAAAGTACAAAGAACAGAAAGATAAGCATTCCTCGGCTAAGTATCCTTCTGCAATTGAGCCTTCCGGACGACCTCTGTTACAAACATATGATTTTAAAGTGCTCAAGTACCTACAGAGTTCCAAATATGAATTGTTATGTGATTAAAAATGTCTAACATAACAGTAAAACTTTAAACAAAAACTAAATTAAAATTATTAAACTTTAAACTGACCTTTCAATGGGGTACATCCAACGATAGTGAACTGGTCCAGCTAATTTCGCCTCAGTGACCAAGTGAACAGTCAAATGTACCATTATATCAAAGAATGAAGGTGGAAAGATTTTCTCCATTTGAATTTGAAAAGGCAAAATCTAAAAACTGTTTCAACCCATTCCGATATTTACTACTAGCCCTAGGAAGTTCCATCCATATTCTATCCATAATATTGTTCAGTGACAGAATGTAGTTACCTTCCAAATGTTGACAACTTCAGATTTCGTGCTTGATCAAAAACTAGAATTGGACCTTTCTAAGAAGGCAAGGAAATGCATAAAATAAGACAGAAATCTGGAAAGCAAATGACGCTTTATTTTGCTTTATAATAACCTTTCTTGAATCTTGCTCAATGGTGGTATTGTTCTGATAATTCAAACAATAACATATATATTTCTAGACAGTTTATATAACTTTTTGCCAAGGAAGCAAGCTGCAAAATTGTCCTGAAGATCCCAGGTCAGAAATACTAACAACAATTTTGTCCCAAACCTACATTTCCTATATTGCTGGAATATCATTTTCATAGTTAAACCATCAGATGTTGCATTAACCATGTATACATATATATAACCAAAAACCGTGTAATTAGTTTAACTCCTGCTAATATCCTCAACTCTCTTTGTCTTGTTACACTTAAAAACAATAAGAAAATTGACTAATAAAATCATTAAACTAAGAAAAACAAGCATACAGAGGACAAAGTACATATTGTACCCTAAATTAAGAAGTAATTCCAGGTTAATATTTCTCGTATCATTAATTACACCAGGGGCCCTCATATTAGATTTCATTTGTGGTGAACACTATACTCTCAGGACTAGGAGTGCTACAGTAGTATTGTTATTTTATTTAGGAATGTTCTTGCACTAGAAATTTATATATTAAGAGCAAAACTGAGTCAGATCAGCAAAAATGATTGTAAATCCCAGCTGAACTTTATCCATATTAGCCATATACCTAAAAAAACAATAAGGCACCTAACACTTAAGGATTTCCATATGACATTTTCACATTTTTACATAGACATAGATAACTGCTTACCGGAGAAAGTTTGAATGCACAGCCTTTTTCTGTCGCGCTTGATTGATTATGTTCCTTTCTTCAAAACAATGAGTGCCTTCCAAAAACAATTCAAAAATAGCTTTTATTCAAAATAGCCTGTTTCATATTTTTGGAAGGTGTTGAACTGTTATTTCTCCTGAATTAAGAATGTACACTTTCACAAATTCAAAATAAAAATAATGCAATTTATGGGGTGCTTTACATGTATACCCGCCAAAAGTGTCAGCATTATATATGCAGTCAGAAAAGTTAGTGTAATTAACTTGTCATAGGGCGCCTGGGCAACAAGCTGGAATCCTATTGTCATGATGATTGTTATCTATTTACGTACTTATCTAATGATTAATGAGATGGAATTCAAAATAATATTATGCTATTAGAGAATGTATCTAATTGTTTACTCGGTACATCAAGGATGTAATGAGAAGCAAATGACAGATAGAAGAGGATTAAGAGTAAAATACAAGTTTTGGAGACGTTTGGTGTAAATTTGAGCCTTGTGTGACAATTATTTCAAAATTTTCAGAACTTTGCACCATCAGTTTTAAAAAGAAAAAAATTACGTTTACTCTATCAAACGAAGTCGGATTAATCTGAAATTTTATGGGAATATACTCAATATATTCATAAGTTTCCCTGTAAAAAGGTTTGGAGAAAATCATACATTTACCCACTCTTCTCAAGCCATTATTGTAGACAAGAAAACGGCGGACTGTTGGGCCGTTCTGAGTTTTTCTTGGGTATCAAATGGACACGGATTTACATAAAATTTAACAAACCTAAACCTTAATAAACTAGTAATACCCAGTTCAAATAGTTTTTAAAACCGAGGTCGTATGAGTTCTGACTTTACGTCTGAATTCGCTGCATACATGCTGTCACAGTTCGGTTCATGCATTTCACACTCTTGATCATGCAAAACTCATCCAAAAACATCAAAACTTATGACCCAATTTTTCCTACAATGTTCCTTAACATATGTAATACATAAACACTCAGGTTTCCATGCTTTAAGCTAGTCAAATCAACAATTCAATCAAAATGTTTTTGTACCCTGTTTTAAAGCAAATTCCAGCTGATAAACTCAATCAAATTGTATGCTTCTAATCCTATTTGGACTATGTAACTCCATCCTAACAAATTAGAATACAAAAATCAACTTTAATTACATGTTTAGGCCAAGAACTCATGCTAAAACAAGCCTACATCATGTCCACTTGAATTTACCTGTTATATACTCTCAAATATTCTAATGTAAAATGTTACCTGCTCAAGTTATTGAAGCAGAGCCATTTTGGAATTTTCATTGTCCACGATCACTTGAATTTTTTTCCAAGTTATGAGCTACTTCAAAAGCACGAAAACGACCTGCAAAGGAAATAACACCATCAAAATCCTAACATATAAAATTTCTTAAATATATCTGATATTATTGGGTTAATGCTACAACAACTTATGTTCTCTACTTAGCATTTACCAAAAGATATCTAATTTGCAATCTGAAACCAGGATTTCTGAAAATATCTCATGTACATACCATTATTATAACGAACACCATAAATCAATCAAATTGAAGTTCTTATGCTACAGACTTCACACTTACCTACAACTAGAAACATAAGAAATTTGGAAACAAGACAAGTTGTAGAAAGAGCAACCAAGAGCTGAATGTCTTAAAATGTACAACAAAATACATTTTCATATATAACATAATAAAAGGTGTTAAGAGTATCAAAATACCAATGCATTATAAGACAAACTCAACACTTTCAAGTTTTGGAGTTTAGAGAGGTTGGTATGGAGATTGTTCCTTCAAAGGAATTGAAAGAAACGTCCAAGATTTCAAGCTTGGGAAGTTGCCAAAGACTTGCAGGCATTGAACCATGCAAATTATTCCACTGCAACTCTAGAACCTCTAAAAATTGAACCATCAGAAATAATTCGGGAAGGGATTCCGATAAGCCATTGTATGATAGACTCAACGTTAGCAAACGACTCAGGTTTCTTAAATATTTCAGAATTTTACTCGTTAGTTGGTTACGTAACAGATCTAAAGTCTGCAAATGACTTAAATTTCCAAATGATATTGGAATCCCACCTGTTAGTTGGTTATTGTTGGGATTAATGCCCTGAAAATCCAATTATATTGTAAATATTTTGGATTAATAAAACTAAAATTTTTCGCAAGTTATGAGTATTTTACAAATTTCGTAATTAATGGCGTGTGATGATATTTTTATATGAAATGTGTTTCATAGGAAAAGACTTTAAATACCAAGAATCACGTGTCATTAAAGTTCTAGTCAGTATGATAAGAAGATGTTCTTATCGAGACTATAATGTGGTATATAAGATGATTAGTCTTTCGTCATATGGAAATGGAGTTTCCAATTATAACACATTGATGATTTTCAATGAGATTGGATACATCGAACTGGACCACTGAGATTGTTCATTTTATACTGCCATCTAAATTGAATAAAATCTCGGAAGCATTAGACTCTTAATCCTGGCAGTGTTTCTACTTTAGGCAAGTAGTGTTAATCACTGTGATGTACTCAGAAGTGAGGTCTCGGTAACGGGTGGCCAAATACTTTGTATGTTCGGTGATTGCATAAAATGTGCTGAAGAGAAATATTGATCGAGGAATCTGTAGCCTTGCTAGAAGGTTAAAGATATCCCTGAAATAGATTTGTAAAAGTTCATATTAAATCTTTAGCCAAAGTACTTCGTGTGTGCGTCACCGAAGTTATATGTTGAATGTGTTTCACATACAGGGGATTTGGACTTAAGGCAAATCAAGAATTTCAGATTGGAAGTGAAAAATAAATGATAGTAGTATTGATTTATTTTTCATGGATATCTGTACAGAGGAGTAAAATGCAAAATTATTCTAGATCGAGAAATTCGTGAATAATTTAATTAATTTTAGAGTTCAACAATAATTATTTAGTGGAATTAAATATTGTTAAATGGTAATCAATTATTGTCATGGGATGATAATAGATTGACCCGTTTGGAGCTAAGATTAATTAGTCCTGCAGGTCCCCCCCGCAAGCCCCAATGAAGATCAAAGAGAAAATATTAAAAGGAGAGAGAGAAATAGTTTTTCAAATAGTTTGAAAATAGCCAAGAGATTTATTTTGAGAAAATAAATTAAATTCCAAACAGTTGGAAATGTCCAAAATTTTATTTTGGAGAAAATTTAATTTTTCACAAAAAAAAAAAAAGGTTTTGATGACGTGGCAGAGGTGCTGACGTGGTAGGTGACGTGTCACGCCACGTCAGCGGGTCAGCGCCGCTGGGCGCCAAATGGCAAGACACGTGGACGACTGGGATCCGTCCGCATCAGCACGAAGGAACGGCCCAGATCGGTTCCTGCGCGGGTCAAGAAAACGGGTCAACGGGTCGGGTCTTCGGATAGGGCCGGGTCAAGGCTTGACTGGCCCGGACACGTGGGCCAATGAGATTGAGACACGTGGCATCGGGCCTGACCATGCTGAGCTGACCGATTTACGTCTGAACCGCTGAGCCGCCGGTCAGACCGGCCGAACCGGACACGTGGCACATGCTCGTGCCAGCGTGTGGTTCACGCGCGCGAACACACAGCCGCCACATGGGCGGCGCGTGTGGGCACGTGCCGCACGTCTTTAGACTCGTGGCGACACGTGCTACGACGTGATGTCCTCGGATTTGCTGAACTCGGCGGCTAAGATACGTGGCAGCCCTCTCTTCTTCGAATTGACCATTTTACCCCTGAAAATTAGCCTATAAATATGGCTGCTAGGTTTCATTTTAATTCATTCAATTCTTGAATGTTTTGGCAGCTTTGAAAAATGTCTCTCGGCTCTCTCTCTCATCTAGTTAATTAATCCTTAATTAAGGATTAATTAATTACTTAATTAGGTGGTTATATAATTAATATATAATCCACTTAATTATTAGAAAATAGGGATTTTCAGGTTTTAGAAAAAAGGGTTTTTCTAGAAAAATATTTTCTCAAAGTATTTAGTGAAATACTGCCGGAGCCCACACTCCAATTTCTTAATCGGGGATATTGCGGGGAAGCTCTGCCGGTTTCACGAGAAAATATCGAGGTGCTGGAAAAGTGTCGTTGATAGCCATTTTTGCAGTACGGTAATGCCGTTATGCTGCCTAAATTATTATTTGCATATTGTGATTATATGCTAGATGATTTAAAATTATGTTATCAATGCCTATATATATTAGAGTTATGTTGTCTGATTTATTCTGTTGCTTTATTAAAATATTTTGATAACGAGGTTATGGCGAATTTTTTTTGAATATTACGCTATACCGTCACTCTGATTCGGGCCCGCCACAACCAACAGTTATGTGACAGATATAATGTCTGCAAATGACTTAAATTTCCAAATGACATTGGAATGCCACTTGTTAGTTGATTCCCTGATAGATCGAGGTGCTCAAGAAAAGCAAATTTGACAAAGTCACTAGGAATATTGGCTTCAAAGACATTAAAAGAGAGGACTAGGCTACGAAGGGTCATACTCGAAAATAGATTCAACATTCCATCGACTTTAGATTTTCCAGCTCAATCCAGGAAATATAAAACAGATCTGCCCAACAACATACAAGTTGATGTTGGACAATACTAACCTGCACAAGTCGGACTTCAAAAACCGACATATCCAACTACAAAAGTATGGAGTGAACTGATGATCATGAACCTACCCAACCGTGTAAGGAGAAAATCTGAATACAATCGATAGTTGTCAATCCGACAAGAAGAACATTCAGAACTGGAGCATAACTTATCAAATGGCTCTCACTTCCAGAAAAATATGTAGGAACAGCAGGTGAAAGCAACCTTGTGATCAGCACGACCGTATAGTCATGTACCACACATAGATAAAGAGAATGAAGCCTCCATGGTTCGAAATAGGAAACTAATAACGAAACCACTCAAGATGGAAAAGTGGCTAATGTTTTGGGCTCAACTAATCAGTATATTATATTTTGTCTTATACATACAATTTGAAATCTATTACTTGTATATTCCAACCACGACAAAGAGAAGCCCCACATAATATTGTAGCAGCAGAAATCTTCTCATCATCTATACCACTGACAGCAATCTCATAGATTCTCTCTGTCTCTGCTAACTTATATCAAATTCATAAGATCAAAATCAGCTTTCTTACCACTGGATATAATAATGATCGAAAGTACAAGATGAGAACTTCACATATCTGGCTATAGTTGACTACTAACAAGGTGAACTTTGATGTCCCCAATCTAACTCTCATCAGCTTACTGTTGGGTATATTAAGAAAATGATATGGTTTCAACTGATGGCGATACCATGGTTAACAAATAAGGTGGTTGTTTAAAGTTTAGTTGATCATACATTTTGACATCCACATTCCTGTTAACTCTTATTCATATAATTGTATGATAGAACAAGAAAGCAAAAGGAAAGGAGGGACGCAGGGAAGGAACCAAACTACATTACTCATTGAAGTCTCAATGGATTTTCTTTATCCTTATAAAAAAGCCACACAAAGTTCAGGTAATAATTAGCAGCTAAACAAAAGCTTAATATTATAACTAAAGAACAACCAAAGACTAACATTATTTTGAGAGAAACAATAACAAGCAACAAATTGTTGAAACTAAAAAGATCGGACTTTAATGGAGTCTGAAATTGTTCTTTTTATAAAGAAGAAACAATCAGTAATTCATGTAAATAGTTAAACATGTCTCCAATGGAACAAATTAACCAACAATAGAAGCATTAACATGCATGCGCCTTTAGAAAGCTTAACTACCAGTGAGCATGGACATCTATTTTCCATTCTTTTAAATTCTAAAAACTCTGTTGCGGTCTATATATATATATATATATATATATAGCTAAATTCAACGCATTTGACCCAGAAAAACCAAAGAATGGATGATTTATCCATTGGAATCAACACTGAACACAAAATACAGGCATGCACTAAAAATAATCCTTTCAAGAAGAAATCACTCAAAACACCTATAAAACTTCTGAAATTAAAATCAGAATACAACATAAATGCATGCAGAATAACAAAGCTCGACAATAAACCCAATAACCTTTTCAATTTAAGCTAATTCATACTCAATCGCAAAAATATGGAGGCGGCCAACTAAAACCCAAGCAAAATTGTTGGAGATTTTGAAATAAGAAGAAGTTTACTCAATGAAAAAACTTTCTCACAAAAAGCTGGTATGGATTTAGCAGCCATCATCACGATAAATTCAGTCAAAACATAAGTGAAATTTTAAAAAAAATTCAATAACTATAACAAGAATACAGTAGACTACAAAACCTGAGAGGAAAAGATAATTGAAACCAGAAAGAGTGCATACCTGGATGGCGAAAACTAAAAACTATCGAAGCTCCCAATTTGATGAAATCCAACACCTTTAGAAGCTGTGTTTAGCTTTCCATGTCTTAAGAAGACAACCAGGAAAAGATGTTGACGAGAGCAAACGGTTGGGTGGACTACACATGAAGATTGGAAGGAAAATTACCATGACAGCCAAAAATGGAGGTGATTCAAAGAAATCGGACTTCTTAATTCTGCAACGTTGAACGGTGAAATATGGGATTTGGGTAAAAATAAATTGAGAGTGGAATATCGAAAAAGGAAACAGATAAATAAAGTGAAGAAATCTAGATTTAAACTGCTAATAATACTACGAATCCAAGCTAACCTCAACACCAGGTGAAGTAATGCCCAGAATCAGGATCTAGAAACCGAACCCTAGTTCAGCGACGCAGCGGACGGAGCAGCGATGCGGCAACGGAGCAGCGAGGCAACGGCGGAGCAACGATGTGCGGGCAGAGCAGCAAGTCAATGGCGGAACTTCGATACGGCGGCGAAGCATCGAGGCAACGGCGGAACTCTGCAGATGTCTAAGCTCTGGAGTTTGTTCAATTGCAGAGTAATTTTCTAATTGATGTCTCGATTTCCTTTGTTGGATAAAGTGAAATTAAAGAACCCGATACTTCCCCCATTTGGTCCAACAAATATTTTCCTCATTTTTTTTGGTCCAAACCCGCTAAAACTTACCGCCTAAAAGCCAGGCACTTCCCCTAAAATTAAAGAACTTATGATATTTTATAAAATATATACATATTGGGACGCTTATATATTAAAGCGTCATGATAAATATATTATATTGTGACGCTTTTTAAACAAATGTCTCATTATTATTAGTTTAGTTGATAAATAATATAATAATAAAATAAAAATTAGACCTAATTAAACGGATTTGCAAAAATCATAGCAATAGGCGGTCTGTTATGACGTCTTTTCAAAAGCGTCATATTAGAGAGTCATAACAGACTGTTTTTCTAGTAGTTGTGGATCCATCATCATCAAACACAAACACACAAGTAAAGGCATTCACAAAATCAAAAACATTTCCACAAACAGCAACAGAAGGGAATACTTCATCACCAGTAGCAGCTACACAAAATGATGAAGATGACAGAAAACAAATTAAACAATGGTATGTTATATTCAATGGTTCAAGCCGAGGTATATATGATCAATGGTCAAAAGCCAATGTTCATATACAAGGAAACCCAGCAATATCATACAAAACATACAACAGTCTTTCAGAAGCCAAAAAAGCCTTTGAAGAAACAAAAACCTACAAAAACTCCCTTCAAACCACTCCAACACTTCAAGCCCAAAACAGTTTCAAAGAAATGATGAAAGTCCTTGGAAATATACCCACGGTAAATCCAATGGACCATGTTCAAACATCAGCCCAAAAAGAGGCCCAAATACAACCCTCAAAAGAAAATTTTGACAATCTTCTGAAATCCATTTTTGAATACAACCCAGAGACAGACAAAAACAACCTTTTTTGGTACCGAGTAAACAGAAACGGCCCAAAAGTCGTTATATTTGAACAAGCAGACCCAGACTTGATATACCAATTCTTCATACATGGATTTCTTGACACCCTATACTTCAAAAACCCAAACTGTTTTCGAAAATTCAGCCCAAAACTAATGCCAACATTTCAAGACTATGCTAGACGAGTCTCAAAAGGAAACATGGATAAAGAAATAGTCTTCAAATCTACACTTTCATACCCTATCTTCAACGAAGAAGGAGTATCGGTATACTCTAACGGAATTATCAGACTGATAGTTTCAAATGGAGAATACCCCTGCATCGATACAATGAAGACACTTGATGACATAAATGAGATAGTTGCAAAACAACTAAATCAAATATTTTATGCATCACAGGAGATAAACAAGGACAGTAATGTCAAAATAAACTACAAATCCAATTATCATCTGATATATGTGTAGCACCCTTAACGAAAAGGCACTACATCCCCCGCACTATAGTTCAATCCACATATGGAACGGGTACCCATACATGAATCAAGCCTATAGCGAACGGGAGACAATAAAACACTACCCTAGCTAGGCGGGATACCCTCAAATAATACAACAATCCAAAATAACCGGAAGCATAAAGATATACATTCGCTCCATTATTGGTTTTCATCCTTCCATTACATATTTACATCACCATCCGTCAGTTATCAAACATAGGTCATGATATATATATACTAGTCAAGTTCACCAAAAGTTCCAAATGCTCATAACATGTATCAAAATACATAAAACCAAAGCTAGACTCCCAAAAGCGTAAAATGGACTCAAATCCCGCCTAGCACTCGATCTTCATGACCTGAAAATTGTGAGGTGTCAGTCTATGAAAGACTGAGTGAGGGGTTGTAATTTAAAAGCGCAAATACCATGCAAATTGTAAACTCGGGTAAGATTTTCATAAACAATATTAGTTCAATAAATAAACAAGGCTCGCCCGAGGTAACAATCATTCCATTTTCAATTCAGTTATTTCAATACAATTCAACAATTAGTAGCCCAGCGAGTGAGGGAAAATCTCCAACCAATCTCCGACAGTGTACATTAATTCCGTTTTATCAATTAAGTAATCAGGCAATCAATTCAGTGCACAAATAGACAGTTTCAATCAATCCATCCTTCTTCCTCCGGGTGATGGGGGATTGCAAGGCCCCGCCATCCAATCTCATTGAGTATAGGGTTCATGATTCCCTATACCCGGAACTCCTTCCTCCACTAATCTCCTAGTGGATTCAGGGGTCATCCCGCAATTTGGTGAGGATAGTGCAAGAGTTGCCCGTCGGCCCTTGCCTTCCCGGTTGGCTCAATACACTACCCTCGGGCCCTCTGTGAACATGTTTTACTCGCCAAAACAATCAATCAATCCAATTTAATATCAATTCAATAACTCGGTACAATACCAATCAAACAATAAGGGAATAATTCAGTTTTCGGAAAACTATAGATATAATTATTTGTTTTGGTCCAAAGCCACATAGGGTTGTAGGGTTCAATATAATTAGAAATAACCTCACCTTTACCAACACAAGAAGAAAGGATACACCTTATGGAGCGTGTTCCTCGTCTCCCGGACCGTGATCTGTGTAACAAAGGGACAAGTGTACATAAGACTCTACCCTTATGAACCAACGAAGACGAACGACATGATCGAATAATGTTACTTATACAATTTCAATCAATAATGATCATAACATGTTCAATTTAGTAATTTAAGATAACAATGATCAAATAGGGCATAAAAGTCATATAATTCACATATGGGAGCCAAGGAAGTGAAAGGAATCCAATATGAAAGATTTTGGTGAAGTTTAGGAACACTTGACAATTTTGGGAAAATGCACATGTTGTGGGAAGTTTATTAAAATAGCAAATTAAATTAATAATATAAAGTTTATTAATTAATCTACAAATTCCCCCACTTCAAGGCTCGGCGAAGAAACGTACCAAGTATTTGTAAGAAGGCGGGACTTGAAGTATTTAAAAATTCCAATTTTTTTGTGGAAAATTTAAACAAATTCAAATTTGATAATTTTAATTTCCACATTTAATCTTAAAATAAGATTAAAGTTGAAATTATATTTAACCACAAGTCACGTGGCTTTCCGAATGCTTGAACAATTAGAATTAGGAATCTTGATTTATCCAAGAAACTGAATTAACATGAGACTTGTTCATGCACTATGTCTTGTATAAGACTTTTGCATGCATGTGGATGTTGAGATCAACATGAATTCTTCCACGTATACCCCAAGAAAAATTGGTTTATCATGAGATTTTTTTTATTTTTTTATTATTATTATTATTTTTATTTTAAATTTAACTCGGACACCAATTCTTGAAATTAAAATAATTAATTAAGCATATGGTGACTAAGTCATCATCACTTACGGCAACACACTCCAATTCGAATTAGAATCTTAATATGATTAGGACACTTCATCTACCCATGCCTATAAATAACGCATCATCAAACCTCATGATCACACCAAAATCAAAGCAACAGAAGAGCAATTGCAGAGGAAGGTAGCATCACTGTTAATTTGAAGGAGTAATCACGAAGTGGAGCAATAATTCCATCATCAACTTCGAAGCATACAAGTGGAGAGAGGCAGGACTCCGGAACAACAATTTCATCATTGAGTTCTTGCAGATGGTTGCAGCATTAATTCAAGAAGCAGTAACATTAATTCGGGGAATGGTTGCAGCATTAATTCAAGAAGCAATAACATTAATTCGGGGAACTACGTGGTGATTCATATTGATTTCTTGGAGCAGCGCAACACCTCAACGCCATAAATTCCAGAAAATTTGGCACATCGTAGCAGCGTTAACCCAAGAAAATACCCAACTTTACGGCAGCAGCAATTCGGTAAAAATCAGGCGTGGTACCACGTTCGATCTATTTATTCTCTTTTCATCCCCCTTGTTCTTTCGTTTTGAGTATTATTGATAACTTGATTTCTCTTCCTTTTTTGAGCTCAACATCATAATGGTGTACTTTAGAGATATCTCAACTCCAGCCGGTGTCAAGCACTTAGCAATCCTTGACGACGAGAGATAATCCGAAGAGAAGGCTACTTGTTTGGAGGTGCATGACTCTTTACTTGGTTCATACCGAGGTCGTTGGCCAAAGCTGATTACATCAATACGTTTGAGCAAGTAGTCTCAAAGAATTACCTTAAACAAGACATCCAAGGTGTGGGCTCTACAGGCTGCACACCATCAACTTACCGAAGGGCCAAGCTACTTACCATCATTGGGTCGAGCTATTATCGAAGGAAAAGTCAAGTGGGGAAACGATCTCAAATTTGATGGTAAATTTCGCTTTATTGACGGATACTAGGAGTGGACTGAAGATATCCTTAGCCGATGCGGAGATAAGTTAAACGATGCTCAACTACATGATGTAGTACGGGCCTCTTTATATACTTATGATCGCAACTCCGAGATTATCAAAGCTTTTATTGAAGCATGGTGCCCCTCCACGAATACTCTCTTAACATCACAAGGCGAATTATCCATATCATTGTGGGACTTACATACTTTGGCGGGCATTCCTATGACCGAACTGATCTATGATGAAGTAGTTCCTGATACCAAGGAACTTACTAGTCATGATCACAAAGGAAATATGTTTGTACCTAGTTCGTGCAAGTATCTATTCGAAGTTTACCACTTACTTAAGGGAGATAACCGAAGAAATCAAGTTTCTCAAGTTACAACCGAATCTTGGGTGAACTTTTGGTGCAAGAGAACTAGGAGACATACTCAACCACCTCCTCACAAAGATAGAAAGAATAGTTGTTCCAAGCAAACTCACAACCCACAAGGAGATATTGGTGCCCCCGAAGCATGGAGTTCCGTGGAAGATAAACTATATGCTAAACTTGGCCTCAAAGGAAGCTTGAAGGAAGAAGTTTACTCGGCGGCGTACTTATCATGTTGGATCTGTGTCTTTGCCTTACCTTGCGACAATGCTGGCGTGATCCGTCCGAGTACCTTTAAAATTGCAAGCACCATGGCAGCCGATCGAAAGGTGGAGTTACCAGTTCCTGTCTTGGCAAGCATTTACAAAGGACTTAACAGATTATCAATAGCTTCACGACCTATTAGGGTTTACTCTCCGTTCCCTATCCACTTCATATATGGCTGGCTAGCACATTGCTTCAAAATTCACTTCCCACTCAATCAAGATGTACGCGGTCCGCCTATGACTCAATATTTCGGCGAAGGAGGTGCGTGATACTATGATGCAAAACAAGCTCAAAAAGATTTATAAAGCTGAACTTGTATCCTGGACTTGCAGCATGGCCGAAGAATGGGGAGAACTTCATCATACCAATAATGGAAGAGGTCACGAACTTAAACAACATCTTTGAGAAGGGGTGGACAATTTATCATCGAGCCATACAGTCCTCATCAATTCGGCTTTTATCAAGACGTAAACAACACTGTAACTCATTCACTTACTCAATTTGAAATTTGATATTTACCTGAAGAGCTTTTAACTCAACAAGAAAAATACAAATCAACACAAATCAAAGCAAGGTTTTGGACTTACTTCAATTCGATATTTACTTGAAGAGCTTTTAACTCATAAAGGAAACATAAATCAAGGCAAAGTTGCAAACTTATTTCAATTTGATATTTACTTGAATAGTTTTCAACTCAACAAAGAAATACAAAGTTGTGATTGAATTCAACTTATAACTTGGTATTTACTTGAAGAATCTTCTATCCAAAATAAATCAAAGTAAAGTTGCAAATTTATTCAACTTGTGATTTACTTGAAGAATTTCCAATTCAACAAGGAAACATAAATCAAAGCAAAGTTACGACTGAACTTAGAAAATATCTAAGCTGCTTACGTACCCTTTCAAAAGGGATCAAGTCATAACGTAGTTCAAACGGTTAACTTTGTTTGAAGGGGGGAGCCGTACATAGTTTATACTCATGCGGGCCAGGAGTATTCAAAGTTTAACCACCCTGAACAAGAGTGGGGAATTTCTAATTTAGCCACATGAAATACCATCAGTGGAGTAAGTTAGCAGTTTATCCACATACTTTACTATTGGTGGTTATCATACATAGTTTATACTCATATGGGTCAGGAGTGACATGCATTTTAGACTCGTGCATCGAGGAACATTCTACTTTATCATGCGTGATATTTCTTCAAGAATTTACCATTTATAGGTCCGATGCGCAAGCCATCTTTGTCGAGCAATTTGTAGGCGCCATTTGTATACACTTCTTTTACCATATGCGGACCGTCCCATTTTGACATAAACTTGTTTCCCATACGCTGAGTGATGGTAATTGGTCTTCTCACAGCTAAAACCAAGTCCCCTACTTGGAATGATCGTGGATACACTTTTTTATTAAATGCTCTCGTCATTCGGGCTTGGTAGCACTCAAGTTGTTGTTGTGCTGCAAGTCTCTTCTCATCAAGTGCTTCCAACTCTTCAAGCCTGAGACGAGCATTATCCTCTGAAGTAAGACCTTCTTGAATCACTATGCGAAGTGATGGTATTTGGCTTTCCAAAGGTAGCACAGCTTCAACTCCGTAAACTAATGAGTAAGGGGTAGCTTGAGTAGCGGTTCTATTTGTTGTCCGATACGCCCATAACACTTCCCCAACTTTCTCATGCCAATCCTTTTTTGACTTAGACACAACATTTTTTAAGAGATTGCACAAAGTCTTGTTAAATGCCACCGCCAAACCATTTGCAGCTGCATTATACATTGACGACTTATGTTGTTTAAAGCCAAATTGCACGCATAGTTTGTCCATCAGCTTGTTGTAAAAGGGTTTACCATTATCAGTGATGATGTATCAAGGCACCCCATATCTAAAAGTCAGATTATTTCGAATGAACTCAACTACTATTTCCTTTTTCACCTCTTTAAGGGGTACTGCTTTTACCCACTTTGAGAAGTAATCAGTAGCTGCCAATATGTAGGAATGACCACCTGAAGATTTAGGAGTTATTAGACCCACTACGTCAAGACCCCACGCATCGAATGGCCATGAAGCTACTGTAGGATGTAAAGGTTCAGGAGCTTGGTGAATGAAATTGGCGTGTATCTGACATGCTTCACATTTCCTTGCATAATCCAAGTAATCTTTAACCATAGTAGGCCAATAATAGCCCATCCTTTTGATCCGAAAATGTAGTTTTGGGCCTGATTGATGTGCTCCACATACTCCTGAATGCGTTTCTGTCATAGCTTCGAGAGTCTCCTCACCATTTAAGCAATGCTGATAAGTTCCCTCAAAAGAACGTCGATACAAAGTATCTTTGTATAAAATAAAGCGAGGAACTCGTCTATGCACTTCAGTTTTATGTCGAGGATTTGATGGCAATTTTTTGTGCTTTAAATAGTCAATCAATTGAGTCCTCCAATCATCCTCTTCATCAACCGAGATTGATATGACATTTATATTTTCAATATCAGATCCACTTGATAATGGCACAACCCAACAATTGCACACGGGCACACTTGTTGTTTCCCCTTTCGATAGAGCCATAACAGTCGCCAATTTAGCCAAAGCATCAGCTATTCTATTTTCTTCCCTTGGTATATGACTCAAAATTATATTCTCAAAATTTGTCATCAAAACTGACACTTGTTGATGGTAGGGGATCAAATCTTCTTTCTTGACTTCATACTCAATTAGGAGTTGGTTGATTATCAGTTTGGAGTCACAATATACTTCTATACTGAGAATCTTCATTCCTTGTGCCATTTGAAGTCCAATAATCAGAGCTTGGTACTCAGCAACATTATTTGAGCATAATTCAGCCAACACAAAAGAGGATGGTAAAACAAGCCTTTCTGGAGAGATAAAAACTACTCTTGCTCCTGCTCCATTTGATCGAGCCGATCCATAGAAGAACATCATCCAAGTTGGTGAAGGCTCGACAAAAA
Organism: Lantana camara; assembly: GCA_037501455.1. Taxonomy (NCBI): domain Eukaryota; kingdom Viridiplantae; phylum Streptophyta; class Magnoliopsida; order Lamiales; family Verbenaceae; genus Lantana; species Lantana camara. The sequence goes on from CM074864.1 coordinate 6,453,349, forward strand.
AGACTTCTTCATCGGGAAAGTCATCGGATAGTTCCCACTCTGTCGGAATTGGATAATCAGCTAGGAAATTGACGAGTGCTTGGCCTTTGACAGCTTTCTGAGGTACGTATGTTATCTCGTACTGATTAAATATGATTGACCACTTAGCTAATCGTCCGGATAACACTGGTTTCGACATTACATATTTGACCGGATCAGCTCGAGATATGAGCTTTATGGAATATGCCTCGAAGTAATGCCTTAGCTTCTTGATCATGTAGAACAAAGCCAAACATATCTTTTCAACCGGAGAATATGTTAACTCATTTTCAGTCAAGGTCCAGCTGAGATAATATAACGCTCTCTCCTTCCCTTCTTCATTTTCTTGTGGCAATAGGGCCCCGATTGATCGTTCTTGCGTAGCAATATATAAGATAAGAGCTTTACCTGGTATTGGAGCTCCTAATACAGGCGGGTTCATAAGATGTTTTTTGATACTTTCATACGCATTTTGACATCCTTTATCCCATTCAAAATTGACTCCCTTTTTCATGAGATGACTAAAAGGTTGATATCTTCCTGCTAAATTTGATATGAACCTTCGGATAAATGCTAGATTACCTTGTAGACTTCTCAAATCCTTAAGATTTCTTGGCGCGGGCATCCTTTGGATAGCATCTATCTTGGCGGGATCAACTTCAATTCCACGGTGGCGAACTATGAAACCAAGGAATTTTCCCGAAGTGACACCGAAGGCGCATTTAAGGGGATTCATCTTTAGATTATGCTTACGGAGCCTGTTAAACACAACTCGTAGATCCTTCAAATGACCATCTCTTCTCTAAGTTTTAACTACAAGGTCGTCCACATAGCATTCCACGTTCTTATGCAGCATGTCATCAAAGATGTTTTGCATAGCACGTTGATATGTAGCACCTGCATTTTTCAGTCCAAAAGGCATAACCTTATAACAGTAGATACCCTTCGAGGTACGAAACGCAGTACACTCCTCATCCTGGGGCGACATTTTGCTTTGATTATATCCTGAACATCCATCCATAAAAGATAAGGCCTCGTGTCCGGTATTCGCATCAACCATAAGTTCAATAACGGGGTAGTGGAAAGTCATCCTTTGGGCATGCCTTATTCAAGTCTCTAAAATCAACGCATATGCTAATTTGACCATTCTTTTTCTTGACTGGAACAATGCTAGAAATCCAAGTGGGGTATTTGACTCCCTAATGAACCCAGCATCAATAAGTTTGTTGACTTCGGCTTCGATTAAAGGAACTAATTCTGGACGGCATACTCGTTACGATTGTTTTACCGGTCGAACTCCATGCTTTATGCCAAGGCGGTGAGTTGCAATTTTTGGATCCAACCCGGGCATTTCCTTGTATGTCCAAGCGAAGACATCCTTATATTCCTTTAGGAGACTTGTATATTGGATCATCTCTTCAGAAGTTAGAAGTGCATTTACAAATGTAGGTTGATGCTCTTCTAGTGTTCCGAGGTTAATTTCTCGCAGCTCATCTACAGTTGCTTGTACGCCGTCTTCAAGTTGCAGTGGTGCCTCTTCGACTTCGTCTTTCACCACTTCAGAGTTAAGATCTTCATCTATTGAGATACGGTGGCATGTCTTTATGGTGGGTCCTTCCGAAGTAATAAGCAGGGACGTGCCCCCAATTGAGAAGTGAAGAGTCTGACCTTGTCCCGTTTGTGGTTCTATTGACTCCCCATGAGTTACGTCCCTATCAGCTTTTACACTTTCTCCAAGACGATCGAACACGGAACGACGGTTTAATGCATATTTGTTCTCAAAAGTCTTTTGGCCCTTAGACCCGAGTCTCTTGAACACAGAAAGACGTTTCATAGGAGCACCGAGTCGATCAAACACTGAAACACGTTTATTCTTCTTATCAGTTTTAATTCTCAATGCAGATATGTGTTGCACGTTCACTCATTTATCTTTCCGGGACACGCGTATTCTTAGTGGTTCCGTATGAACATATCCCACGCCCAACTTAGGCTGATCAATACGAAGTCCTTTCTCCTTCGTTTTATGTTGCGTCTCAGTAAGCCCATGAATCTTCTCACCAGTTAATTTGGGTTTTAAGCAACCTAAGGTTGACGGGCTAGAAAAGTCGTATCCTGATCTTTCTAAGAGTGCGTATTCGGATCAAATACTCCTTTTATTTCTCCTGATGACATTGTTGGAGATAGTCCATTTGTCGAATTCAAACTGGTGATGGGCATTATCAGGTTTGATTTCGAGGCTTCAAAGTTATTGACTTTTTCTTCAGGCATAACTTCCGGGTCCAAGTATAATTTGGCATCAGCAAAGTGGGGGTCCACATCAGTAAAGGGTTTTACATCCGCATCCACTTTCATGATTTCTCCATCTTTCAGATACTTAAAACATTGATGTAGGGTAGATGGAATAACGTTATTTTCATGGATCCATGGTCGCCCTAATAGAAGGTTATAAGAAGTCCTAGCATCAATCACATGAAGTAGAGTGCTTGCCTTCAGTTCTCCAATTCGAATATCTGCTAGAATCATTCCTATAGCTCGTTGTCCTCCTTGATTGAATCCTTGAATAGCTAGACGACTTTGAGATAATTCTGCGACAGAGATCCCCAACTTCTTCATAGTGGACTTTGGCATGATATTAACGGCTGAACCTCCATCGATCAATATGCGGTTCACTTTCTCTTCTTGCATGAATCCTGAGATAAAAAGTGGTCGATTGTGTGGTTTCGGTCCTGGTAACAAATCAACATCCGTGAAGGCAATTACCGCGCTAGTAACACGACAAGAAACAACATGGGAAATTTCTTCATCATAGGAGGTAGGACTCATATTTTCTTTAAAGTATTTCTTCGAAAAAAAGTCGCCCAAAGTTATTGGTTTCCAATAGCGATTGTTTGAAGGCCTTTTATGGTTGGTAGGTGCTCTCATCCTTCTCTTTAACTAGCTTTGTCTATACTTGATCGGAGTTGATGTTTTTATCCAAGTAGGGTGAAACTGCTCTACACGTCGCCTTTGCCTTCGTTGACGTATCACTACGGTCCATTCATCATCATCTTCAACTTTGGTTGTTGTATGTACTTCAACTTTAACTTCTCTATTGGACATCAACTTTGAAACTAACATTGGTTCCAAGCTTCCAAACTGGATTTTTGTGGATGCCCCCAATAGTGTTGGCGATGTCATCATACTCTTGTTGCTCTTAACTTTATTGACATTTGTTGAACTTACAACACTAGTAGCGTTTGCGTCGGCGGCATCTTCACTTTCAAAGATAATTTTTCCTTCTCTTGCTAGAGCCATCATCTTATCTTTCAGCACAAAACATTTCTCTATCGGGTGGCTAATGACTCGATGATACTTGCAGTATTTCGGGTCATTCACTTTCCCACTCTCCTCGGGGCGTTTTGGCTGCGATAGCTCTATCAGTTTTTTCGCCAGCAATTCGTCAAAAATGTGTGAGACGTCAGAGTCTGGAAATGGGTATTCCTTTTCTTGCATCTCTTTCAATGTAAGTCGACGCCTTTCATCCTGCGTTGGTTGATCTTTTATTTTGGCTTCAACCTTCTTTTCCTTGGAGGGAATTTTGACAGGTGTTGCCTTCACTGCCATAGATTCCCTTGCAAAAGGCTTGACGAATTTTTCACTCCTTCGAATATCCCTTCTATCCTTTCTTTGATTTTCAGCCGAAAAGTTAGTACCGTAATGTGTAATACTTAGTTCCATATCATGAGCTCTCGTAGCCAATTCTTCAAATGTTCGGGGCTTGATTCCTTGTAAGATGTAAAGCAATCCCCAATTCATGCCTTGAATACACATTTCTATTGCAGATATCTCTGAAAGTCTATCCTTGCAATTCAAACTCAATGCTCGTCAACGATTGATGTAATCGATAACCGGTTCGTCTTTCCATTGTTTTGCATTAGTGAGCTCGATCATACTTACAGTGCGACGAGTGCTATAGAAACGATTCAAGAACTCTCTTTCCATTTGGTTCCAACTGTCTATTGACTCTGGCTCTAAATCAACATACCAATCGAAAGTGTTTTCTTTAAGTGACCTCACAAATTGTTTTACCAAATGATCACCATATGTCCCCGCATTGTTGCATGTTTCCACGAAATGAGCAATATGTTGCTTCGGATTGCCCTTTCCATCGGATTGCTGAAAACTCGGTGGTTGATAACCCATTGGCATCCTCAAAGAATCAATGCGTTTAGTATACGGTTTTGAGTATGTTGGAGAATTTTGAGAGGATGCATCATACTAAGCTCTAATTGTATTAGTTATCATATTTTGCAGTTCTTGCACAGATAGAGCGGCGATGGATGCAGCGGAGTTATTTATCCTCATCGCGGAGTCCTGCTTCTGAGGAAGAAAATTCACTTATTTTCCATCAGTGACTTGAGTCGAAAAAGTTTGAGGGTTACGACTAGACTGACCAAGATCGCGATTTTCTAACTTATTCATAAGTTGAGCAATCTGGAAGTCTTTATCCTCCAAAGTCTTTTGCAAGTTAGCCATTGCTTGAGCCATTTGGGCAACTTGCTCTTCAAGAGTTATATTCTCCGCCTCTTCAGTAAAAGGAGTTTCCTTTGATTTAGTTTCTCTAGGGGTTGAGGGAGTTGAACCATCTGATGATTTTGAGTCATGACCGTCTGTAGAAGACCGCACGGTGCCATCAACTCCTTTGTTCTTCAGATTTTGTTGGTTCGCCCCATCAGCTCCCTTACTCGCGCCATCAGCTCCCTTATTCTTCGGGTTGGGTTGGATTTTAGGAGCCATTGAGTATTTGAACTTTGGTATGAGAAGGAAGAGATGAGAGGTAAGATGGTCCCACTGGGTGTGCCAATCTGTTTGCACTAAAAATTCGCGTTTATTGATTTTTAGTCAATATCGAATAAATAATACAAATTATTTGAAAATTCAAAGTGGGTCTTCAATCTTCACTTGATCCTCTGATTCTTCCTTCAAATTTAGAGTTGTTGAATCTTCAAACGGTTCTTGATGAGTTTGGGGTTTGATCTTCTTCAACTTCAAATTTAGCTTGAATAACGTTAATCCGTAGGTCCTTCAACTTGTTTACGAATCAAACGTCGGATTTCGAAGAATTTCACCAAGAACGCCGATGAACTCGTCGGTAACTCTGTGGATTTAGCTTGAATATAACGCCGATTCGCCGGTATAATGCCTTGATAACGGGTCAAACGCCTAGATTTGATAACTTCGAGGAAGAAAGGTTTTTAGCCTTTCTTGAACTTGTAGAGAGGTTTTTAGCCTTTCTTGAATTTGTAGAGAGGTTTTTAGCCTTTCTTGAATTCGTGTTGTGTCTTGAATGAACACCCCATGACCTCTTTATATAGGCATAGGATTTAAGACTTGTGGCTCAAGTCAAAGTTTATTTAATAATTATCTCTTATTGTTTTAAAGAGATAATATCAAATAAATCATATAAATTATTTATCTCTTTAATATTTTTATTTTTATTTTAAAGACATAATATAAGACTTGAATTTGATTGGTCGGTGTGATGCAATACGCCACGTGACGCCATATGATTTGTCTTGGCTTTCTTTGACTGCAAGAATTGATTTAATTAGTCAAAACATGTCAATTTGACACGTGTCATCATTTGATTTGTTGATAAAATAAAACATTATAATATCAATTTAAATTTAACTATTTAATTTTGAAATTAAATTTAGGATAATTTCAAAATATAAAATAGCAAATTAAATTAATAATATAAAGTTTATTAATTAATCTACAGTATGATTTAGAGAAATTAAAGTATCAAAATATACAAAGTGAAGTATGATTTTCCCATAACGAGGTACTGTGTATAACATATGAATATTAAATTACTCAGTTTTCAAAATAAGGTATTGAATTAAGAACATAAGATACAAGTATGATCTATCTTCAGTTCCATACCTAAATAAAAAAAGTATAATATATGAATATTAAAGTACTCAAGTTTTCAAAATAAGGTATTGAACAGTGAATATAAGGTACTAGTATAAGAAATCAGAAATAAGATACGACATTTTCAAAATAAGGTACTACCAAATAAGGTGAATCACCTATTGTGTTGAATTACATGACGAAAAATTATAAAAAGTCTTTTTTGTTGTTGTATAATTGCGCATGATAGAAAAGAGACGATAGAAAAGATAGAAATGACGCAGTTTTGCTGTAAAGTAGACTTCTATGGAAAAAAAAAATAGATGAGAGAGAAAAAAAAAAGAAAAATAAATAATAAAGGGAATTATACTGAATTTAAGTGTTTAGGGATTAAAATTTAAAAATAAAAAGTTAATGCTAAAATTAATTATTTTGGGGAGTAAAGTAAAATTTTCTATACTAATGTTTAGTTAAAACTAATCGCTTCTTTTTTAAATGAATGAGGTGGGTTTCTTTGGTTAAAAAAAAAAGGAAAAAAAAATTATATCTTTATAATTAAGTTATGTACAACATAAATATATTTATAAACTTTGATTTTCTAAAGGTTGTAAAAACTTTTTTAGACATGAGGAACAGACACTTTCATATATATGGTACTTTCCTTTTTATCTTTCTTATTCTTTAATGAAATTTATAGATCAACCATAGGGTTTTTACGATTATTTCTTGTTTTTCAACTCTTATAAGATTGTTTTCCTCAATGGCATGCTGCAAGAACCCCTAAGCACGTCGTATGGTCCTTAGGGTGTACAGTGTACCCTGTCAGAGATTTTTTGGTGCAATATAATATAATTTATCGAAGTATTTATTTGGTGGGTAGCATTAAACTTCAGTGATTTGTTTATTGCAAAAACTCTTCTAATGGTGGTTTCTTACTGATATTAATGACATTGTTAAAAATAGATCCATTACCACTAAAAAAAGAAAATTAAGGATAAAGTAACTTTTTATTTTTTTTTCCCAATCGGGAAGTTTTTGTCAAAACCTCCTCCTCATATATATATATAATATAATTGAGAAAAACCAAGTATAAAGGCTATGCGCCATGATTCATATATCAAGCATGCACCCTATTACAATTGAATTGTCCCTCTCAACAATAAAATAATAAAATAATTCTAAGAATAAAATAACTTGTTATTATTAAATTTTATGATTAATTGTCAATATATCTATACTATTAAATTAAGTAAGAGAGGTAAATAAAAATCGTTTTGGTCTTTTGATATTCTTATTTTCTTTTTATTTTTGTTTTAATTTATTTGATTTGAAAAAATTATTCCACGTAAAATTATAACCAAATTTTGAACATCTCTTTCATTTTTAATTTTATTTTAATTTATTTTATTGAAATTAAAAAACTCTTACTCCACGTAAAATCTTAAAAGATCTTACCTTATGTAAAATAATAATCAATTTCAACATGTCTTTGTCTTTAGTTTTGTTTTTAATAGATTTGATTTTTAAGAAAAAAATCTATTCACTTTGATTTTTGAATTTCTCAATGATCCCATGATATGTATCCAAAAATTTTATATTTACCGGTGGATATCTTCTTTTTTTTTTTTTTTTTTAATTTCTAATTGATATATTTTTAATAATAATAAATTATTTATCTGCACACATATCGAATGTGCAAAAGTTACTAATATATATAAAATCGTGGGGTGTAGTTAAATGGGAGGACTCAAACCATTAGTAACCACTGACCAGAATGGGTGTTTTTTATTTTTTTTATTTATTTTTTCTACACATGCACACTCAAGCGGGATTTGAACTCAAGATCTTACATTTGAAAATGAATCTATTAACCACTTATACTAACCCCTCTTGGCTAACCAAAATGGGTTTAAAATGTTGCCTTGATATTTATGACACCACCTAAATAAAACTTTGTAACTAATGATAAAATTGATCTTTCGTCACAGTATAACATATAGTAAATAGTTATTTTATCATTACATTGTCACAATGTAAGTGATATTAATATGGGGTTTTGGCTCTCTGTAAGTGATATTAATATGAAATAGCGACGATAATTGAAAATAATATATTTTTTATGATATAAATTACTATATCCTGGTAAATTTGGACCATTTACTATCAAAACAAGAGTCATGGTCATTGATTAAATAAATTTCGTCATCATTTAATATATTTATATTTATATATATATATATATATATGATACCAACTTTGAAACTGTAGTACTTTATATTTAGTTACTAACATTTATTTTTCTAATTGTATAATTTTATTGTACTTGGTATGTGGTTCATAAAATAATAATAATAAAAAAAAATAATGATAATAATCATCAAAAGAAAGAAAAATATTAAATATGGAATACCCATGAATGCGTGAACTTTGTTATGTTTCAGGAAAAATTTTAATTCAAACCCTATTCGATCCAACCTAACAAAACATACAAATAAATATATATTACACTTGTTTGATCAATTGTCTTACCTAAACTTTATACCTGTGTGCCGTGTAAAATGCATCCCTTCTTTTTTTGTTTTTTTGGTAACAAAATGCATCCCTTCATTACCCCTTCTTCCCTTGGGGAAGTGCAAATCATTAAATGAACCTTAGCGCCACGTACATTTATTTGGTAATCGCATTACTATATATAGAGCACTCACAACATTTTGAAGTCTATAGTATTTCAAGTATTAACAACAAAATCATGGATTTGGCTAAGCAAATTTCAGTTGTTGATTCATCTTTACAAAAGGTTGCCAGTAACATAGCACGTCCGCTGGCAAACTTTCATCCCAATGTTTGGGGAGATCGTTTCCTCTTAAATAACTCGGATCATTTCCAGGTAAATAAACTTTCAGAATTTCATTGGATCTTTTTTATTAATTAATTTGAAATCATAATTCCGTATATATCATGTTATACTAGCTATGTTTGTGCAATATTTGGCTCCATTTTACGAACTGGTTGTGCTTTATCGATATCGTATCATTGTAATCGAAGCTGAAGGCTCGCCACAAAAAAGAAGTGATTGAAGAGCTAAAAGAGAAAGTGAGAAGAAAGCTTAAAGAAGCATCCAACCATTATATGCGACTAATTCAGATGGTTGATGCTGTACAACGATTAGGCTTCGGATATCATTTCGAAGAGGAGACTAATCAAGCTTTGCAGTGGGTGTTCGAAACACATCATGAGTATTGCAAAGACAATCACGACTTGTTCACCAATTCCCTAAGCTTTCGCGTTCTCAGACAGCATGGATACAGAGTTTCATGTGGTAATTTATTAAATTCTCCCTAGTTTAATTCTTTGATCATCATCAATAAGGTTTAAACACAGAGGCCTGTTGGAATTATGTAGTATCAAATTATTATATATATCACATATTTAGACAAATAGATAGTTTAATGGTAAACATCTACACCTGTGAAGAGATCGTACAATGGAGACATATAATTCAAAACGTTGATACCCGAAACATACACCAACAGATCATACATCAAATATTTAAATGAACTATAGTAGCAAACTGAACCATATCAGAATAAATATGATAGCAGAACCAGAAAAGATAAATTAATATATTTATCTTATAATTATGATCGAATAACCCGCAAGGACAATCTGCTTTGAAGAAATATTCAACCGCTAACCTATCCGTTGAGTAATGCAAAACTCCATCCAAGATGAGACAGTCCAAACACTAAAGACCTTCAAATCACTTATCACAAAACCAGTGGAGACTGGAGGGTCTCACTTCTGATACAGATAAGACTCTTGCAAGAGAGTGATCCAGGTTTGGTACATCAAAGAAACAAAATTTTGGTGTTTTAAAAATCAAAACTATTTGTTTTTATTTTTCTCACGTTTAACTTTCGTGTAGCAATTTGTACTTTTGCTTATGTATCATAATGTATTTTAATATCTACCTAGTTTCCTCAAGTTCTAGCATTAAGTAACTTAGTTCACCATTCATTCTGATAGTTGGCACCAAAATAAACCCAATCTGCGTGATACCAGCACCTTGATCAAAAACTTAATTTCAGACAATAATGTTTGTAACTTCTTTTTAACACTTGGTATCAATTTTATTTCACAATTAAAATGAACTTACAATTATAAATTAAAATTTATACATACTAATATGCAATTTTAGTTATAATCTAATTAAAATACGATTTAATTGCATAGCACAAATATATTAATAAAGCGAGGTAAAGTAAATTACCACAAAATTCTCATCTTAATTGCTTCCATTTATTTTGTTAGTTTATGAAATTGTTTTACGGGTTTCTGTCCTTTTTTTTGCATCCTTCCAAAAGTTAATCTATACGTAAAAGGTAATTCTACCCCAAACCTGGCTCAGTATAATCGGTGTAATGACGGGGTGAGTGTTTTATACTTGTGGTCTGGTTGGTGAAAAATTTAGGGAAAGTGACAAATCAATGGTAAATATAATAAATGCAATTATCCTTTTAATTGGTTGGGTTCCATCGAGTCGGATTTGGGATAGAATTTTCCGTACATAAATCGACTCATGCTAAATTCCAAAAAATCCTATTTTGACTACTTTCACACATGTTTGTTGTGTAGAAATCTTTGAGAAATTTAAGGATGTCAAAGGTAATTTCAAGCTTCCGAATAATGGGGAAGTCATGGGAGTGCTGGAATTTTATGAGGCAACACATCTTAGGGTCCATGGCGAAGATGTACTCGATGGTGGCTTTGTTTTAAGTAGAGAATATTTGGAATCAGTTTTACCAAGTTTAACTAATCCTCTTGCTGAACAAGTTGATCATGCATTACACCAACACTCTAATCGTCGAGGATTACCAAGACTTGAGGCAAGGTGCTATATCTCCGTTTACGAGCAATATGCTTCTCATGATCAAGATTTGTTTAAACTTGCAAAGTTGGACTTTAACATGCTACAATATTTGCACAAAGAGGAGCTACGTGAACTTTCTAGGTAACCATCTTCTGAAACTTGGTGTAATTTTTTTTGACTCACCTCTGCATATTCCCATCAGACAGACGTGTCAAATGTGTTTGACATGACAAGATGATAAATTTAAAAGTGTTCGTGCAATAGTGCTTGAGGGGGTCAATGGATTTCATCTATGGTTACAATTTTGTAAGATTCTTTTTTGGCCGTTAACTATGATATGATTCATTGACAGGTGGTGGAAAGGTATAGATGTTGCTCGAAATTTGCCTTACGCAAGAGACAGAATTGTGGAAACCTACTTTTGGATATTGGGAGTTTATTTTGAGCCAGAATATGCAGCTGCTAGAAATATTTTAGTCAAAGTGCAGAGCTTATTTTCTATTATAGATGACACTTTCGACGCATATGGTACATTTGAAGAGCTCCAAATCTTTACACAAGCAGTTGAAAGGTAATTTGGCAAATTACACAAAACCCCCAAAACGCTGTCTGTTAGATTATATATCTATGACATTTTGATAATTTGTTGGATTTGCAGGTGGTCCATTTCCTGTTTAGACCAACTTCCAGACTATATGAAACTGATTTATAAGACGGTGTTGGGAGTTTATGATGAAATTGAGGAGGAAATGATCAAGCAAGGGACATCATATCGCACTGCCTATGCAATAGAAGCTGTACGCAAATTGCTTAAAAGGGTTATTTACATATTTTATCCCTGTCTTAGGTGAAATGGACAAAAAAAACTCTGTATTAAAAAAATTAATATAAAAAATCCTGTATTTCCAAAATACTTGTATGGCAAACCCTAAAAAATATTGGTGTTGGATACGCGCTAAAAGCATGACTAGAACACTAATTTTCTTTATTTCACTACAAGAAAAAGTGGTTGTTACTACGGAAAAATAATCGTAGTAAATGGCCAAAATTCGTAGTAAAAACCCTTTTGCTACGCATTTACTACGAATTTGTGATCGTAGTTGATGTGGCCGTAACAAATATTATACTACGATCAAATGATCGTAGTAAATACTATTTACTACGATAATTTTAGCTTTTACTACGGACATTTATTCGTAACCAATATTTGACAAATACATTTAGTTTTTGCTACAACTATGTTATTCATAGGAAAAAATCAACATTAACTACGACCATATGTTCATAATGAAAAATTTTCTAGTTCTAAAAGTTATATTGCTACGATTCATATTTTGTAGTAAAAAGTTCAAATTTCTTTTTATTATGATAATTATTATTTGATTTTTATTAAATTATATTTTTTTATATTTTCCTAAAATACATTAGTAATTATAATCATCCAACCCAAAACACAATCAAATAAGATAATAAATTACATAATCCAAGCAATAGTTTTCAATGCATTACTAGCGCAACAATTTACAACCAAAAAGACTAATATTTACAAATACGAACTCACAAAAAAAAAAAGGTATTATTTTTATCTCCAATCTTCAACTACATGATTAACAAAAAAAATATTATTTATCAAGGAAAATGAACTGTCTTGAGTCTTACGTGGAAATCCGCCAAAAAGTAGCTTGATCTATGCCTCCAAAGCCTGCAACACAAAATAGAATACCTTATGAAATTTCCAAGTATTTTGGGGTGCTTACGCCACCAAAGAAATAACAGTTCCAGCTTCTTTTCCACTGCCTTTGCAGCGATACGCGCTCTCTGAGCAAAGTCTAACATTGAAATAAGTAATAAAGAAAACAGAAGAAACAACAATCCCAACATCGCATGTATAAAATACAAATTAGTCTTCTGTGTAAACTCCAGTGTCTCAAGCAAATACACAAACCATGTTAACAGAAACTTAAACATTAAAAATAGTTCCTATTGCCTAGTATATCTCCAATCGCATCACAACTCTTATTGAGCTCATAAAGACTATCCCCCAAATTATTTGTCAAACCTTATTCTTAGAAAAGAAACATGACGCACCTTAAAATCCATGAAACTAACGTACTAGTACTTCAAGTACAATTTTGAGAAGTCTGATAGTGTGGGTTTATTAGACTAATAACAGGTATAATTATATAATGGCCAAAAAAAATTTTGGACCATTAAACAACTTGGGAGAATGCAATAAAAATGAAGATTTAGACCTACACTACAAATTACACAGAAAGAAATAATAAAAGGAAGAGATAGTCCTTAAAAGATATGCTAATATTGCAATAAAAAGAATGGCTAACAGCATGCATATTAGCTTTCCTATAAATTCACGAGAAGCAATCAGAGGGAAAAGAAAAGATAGCATAGCAGTAGCTTAGAGGTGTATAACATAATCAACACGTTTCCAAAATGAGATTGATGTTGTCCGAAATAAGAGGACATGCTTTAGCTTAAGGCAATTCACATCATAATAGTGTAAATGTTCAGAATCAAGTGCAGTTTGACACTACCCCTGGTAGACTAAAGAAGCATCAAAAGTACCTTTCACCATCAGCCCTTATCTTAAGGTCCTGTTGATAGAAAATTTGCCAAGAGATAACTTGACCTATGCCTCCAAAACCTGTAACAAGAAATAAAAAAGTAACCAAGGCAGCACAAAAAATCCCCAGTGAGCTGACCATATTACTTATTTAAATTTTCACCAATCAAAGACAAGAGCCACAAAGCAATGATGACCTGCAAGTTTCAGCAAAATTGTCAAAGTTCATTATGTCCAATGTACAATGAAAGCATAAAATTGATGAAGCAAATGCATTTCATTGTCTAGTATTATCAAACATAATGAAAGCACTTGATATTGCCAAGATTAACAAACACAAATTGTCAGTTGATATATTGGGGAGGTATGATGATTCTCCTTAATGTTCTCTATACTATCAACCCTAACAGGCAAAAAAACTAATGGGATTAAAAAATTCAGCCACATAATTTTTCTAATGTTGAAAACTTTGGAATTTCAAAGTTTAAAACTAGGAGATCTGCATGAGTTCAGGAACGACAAGTTCATAAAATCAATATGCCAAAAAACAAAAAAGTTAATAAGCTCTTTACCTGGCAAAAAAAAAAGGAGCAACTGAAGTCAAGAAGATTGATCGAGCTTCTGCCAACTCTCACATTCAAGAAAATGTTGAAAAGCTTTAGGGAGGTCACCCATGTGATTGAAATATATTCAACATTTTTCTGAAGTTTTTAGTCAATAGTTTTTAGTGTTTTTTTTTTCTTTTTTTTTTTTGATAAAGATCTAATTAGACTAATATTTAGCAAACCGGTATCCACATAACAGTAATATCCAGGAGATCTCAAGACAATTAAACTATCTCAAAGATATTTCGCTAAAACATTACGAAATAGAGAATTAAATTGTTCAACTACTTTCACCCAATTCTATTAGGAATTTTCAAAAAGTTGAACAAGGAGAAATCAATGGCCATTCAGCCACCTCATTCCAATTTCAAGCACACCGCTTTTTGTAAGTTTACAACTAATTTCTATATTCATCAATAACCAATAAATCTGAAAGTCTGAAACAATGCATTAGGCATCATTTATCATTTACCTTTGTACCAACTGCCCGATAACAATATCCTGTCAGACAACAAATTAAACCAATTTTTCTACATATATTCAATTAGAACTAACCATAAAGAGCTTAAATGTAAACAGTAAGCCATGAATAGATGTGATCCCCTGGTTTCAGGCTGCTCCTTTCGATTCTACGTGTTTTAATCCAGAATAACAACACGAAACGCACAATAATTCAGCCAAAATAACAAAACAGAAATAGCAAACCTAAATTGAGGAAAATGAAAAATTGTAGCGACCAGACCAAAAACAAGTAATATATACCTGTTAGAAAACAACCCCATTCTCGTGTGTCAATCTCTGTGTGCTGAATTAAGGGAAGATAGTAGTAGTTGACGTTATAAGGGAAAGACGGTAAAGCTTCCTCGCGCGAGACGGTGCCTATCCCTTGAACAGAATGGAGGGCGTGGCGAGGGTTTCGGTCAGGCGATTCTTGACGGCCTCCCGAGTGCGTCTCTTCGGCGGCCAAATGCTGAAGGAAATACTGGATTGTTTCTCGCCAGCGGGGGTTGGGGTTGTCTTCTCCGATTGAGGCGGTGATTTCTCGATTTCGGCAGGGCGGTAGCAAGGGCGGAGGATTTTGGGGTTTGGGGATTTTGATTTGGGGCAACGCTAATGTTTCAACAAAAAAGCCCAAGTAATATATAAAAAACCTTCTTTTAAAAAAAGAAAAATATAAAAAACTTAGTTAATAGGTTTCCGATACATATTCTATGTTTTGAAATTCAAAAATTTTTCCCTTTTTTGTCTTAGTTAATTGCAACATATATTTTAAGTTTTAGAATTCAACATTTTTAATTTTTTTAGTTTTATTAAATTTAAAATATCAAACAAATGATATATAGGCATATATTCGTTTAACTAATAAATAAAAATTTTAAAATTTGAAATATAATCACTTTAAGTCTTCCAAAAAAATATAATATAATTTTGAAATTTGAGAAAGTAATATATTTTTGTTTTATACTAAATAATTAAAGGAAAAAAAAAAAAGGTATCAAATTTTTATAAGACATTATTTAAAAATTTAATTATATTTTGTAGAAAAAAATTCAAAACTACGTAGTTTTGATATATTATTTACTACGATGGTGGTTTCGTAGTAAATAAGTGTCTTATTCCATAGGTATTTACTACGTACAACAAATTGTAGTAAATAATTACCTTTTACTACGATCAAATGATCGTAATTAAAAAATTTGTAGTAACAAGCCATTTTTCTTGTAGTGTTTATTGGACACAAAATGACTAATTTACCCTTTTATATTTTGATATATATGATCTCACATCTCTCTATATTGTCCAATACTTTTTTATATGCACCAAAACTCTATAAAAAATAAGATTACATGAAGAACCCTATAAACAAGTATATGTTGACTATTTTTTTATATACACAGAGACCCTGTTCAAAATAAAAATTGCATGAAAAGAACTTATAAACAAGTATAAAAAGAGTATATAGAGAGAGATAAGATGATATATTTCAGAATATAAAATGTAAATAAGTCATTTCACGTCCAATAAATAGAGAAAATTAGTGTTCTAGTTGCGCTTTTAGCACGTGTCCAATACCATAAATTTTCAGGATTCTCCATGCAAATATTTTGAAAATATAGGGTTTTTTTTTTCCATTTCATCTAAACACATGGGAAAACACATGGGATATGATGTATATAACTCTTGCTTAAATTGTGAAATATTATTTAGACCTTAAAACGCTTCATCAAGACTGGTCGCTAAACTAATTAACAACTTATCCAAACCTTGTCCGGAAAGTGAAAAGAATCCAACTTTTCTACCGATAGCATTCTCAAAGCCTCAAATATAGGACTTCTGGCTAAACTGCCATTTTTCAAAATATGTGGGGGTTATACCAGAATTAGCTCAAAGAAAAGAGTTATATAGGTCTAGGATGAGCTCGAGGCGAAAACTCAATTTTCCAACTCGACCTCAAGCCTGGTTTTTAGGTCAAGCTCGGGTCGAGCGGCTAATGCAACCCTAGAATCTACTCTCATAAAAGCCTTATTAGGTATTAGTTAATTCTAAAATGTAATTACTTTTGTTTTGGACCATGGAGCAGATAAAATCTTTGACAAGGAATTACTTTATGGAGGCTGAATGGAGGGAAAAAGGGTACATCCCCACAACGGAAGAGCATATGCGGCTTGCACTGAAGACTTGTGGCTATACTTCTCTCATAATTACATCATTCCTTGGCATGGGAGAGGTTGTCAAAAGGGAAGCCTTCGACTGGGTGCTCTCTGAACCCCATTTTGTGAAAGCCAGCTTAACCATTAACAGGCTAGTTGACGACATTGTCGGACACGAGGTATAATTTAATTGAGGGTGCCAAATTACATTGAAACTCCCTATAATTAGGTGTCTATATATGAACTCTTCTTATTTTGAATTCCCTTGTCTTCACAGTGTACAAAGTAAGTCTTTTGTAAGCGCTTCTTGAGCCTAAAGGCATTTTCTCTTTTGGATTGGGGTTTGATCCCCTCAAACTAAAATTATTCTTGACAAAAAAAATAAATCCTTTTTGTCAGGGTATGTTGGGACAAAAAGATTTTTCATTAAGATTTTAATACATTGTGTATGCAAGTCTCACCACTTGCACCGTAAATCTCATTCTTTTTGTTAATTTGAATAAAATCTATCAATCTCCATTGTTGAACATGCATCATTTTGAGTAGTTTCTAGTGGCGCTTGTGTTTCCAAAAAAGATGAATTTTAGAAGTTTTAATGCTTTCAATAGTTTGTTATTTATCGATTTGATAAAATTTATTACAACATAAGTTATAAGCATTTAAATTTCTACTAGAGCTTAATGGAGGGGTTTTTTGGGTAATTGGTTTACAAGCTATTAGCGGTGCAATTGCAATTTCACAAATTAAAGGGGGTTCGTGTGTAAATACACCTAACTACAGTAATGCAGGTGTAAGTTATCCTTTAATCAATTAATTTTCATTCTACATTTATCTCGTGGAAATTAGTAACTTACATGTTCTAATGTACGAACATTTTTTAAAATACCATTTTGTCATGTGGTGGACACTTCTCATGTGAAAATTTTCGAAAAGTAATCCGTGTCAACATATCTTTGTCGTGTTTGTATCTATATATAGATATCGGTGCATCGGTGCATCATAGATAACATGATTTGATTATGGTTCAGGACGAGCAAAAGAGAAACCACGTAGTTTCCTCAGTAGAATGCTACGTGAAAGAGAACAAAACTTCCAGAGAAGATGCGGTTTATGAATTAAACAGCCGAATAGAATCAGCGTGGAAGGACTTGAACGAAGGTTTCCTGAAGCCAACGAAGTTTGCAAGCCCTCTACTTTATCGTGTTCTGAATTACAGCCGAGTGATTGAAGTTATGTACACCAAGGGAGATTGGTACACAAATGTTGGTCCAGAAATGCAAGACTTCATCAGACAGCTTCTCATTGATCCAGTTAACCTGGAGTGAATATTATAATCGGATTTTGCTTCATAACCAAAATATTTTTAAGCGGATTTTAATCCGAATTCGATCCGAATCCGATCCGAATTTTATCATATTCGTCCGATAAAAAAGTCCGATGGATCATATCCGATTATAAATATTCGTTATCCGAAATAAATGGATCGGATATGGAATTAAGGAATCCGATCCGTTAAAGATCCGAATCCGATTTTTTTATAATATTTTATTAAATTAATTATTTTATTGGTAAAGAATATTAAATAAAATAATTAAAATTAAAAATTTCACTTATGTTCACTATAAATAATAATAAATTTTAAATTATTTATTCTAAAAAATATGTTTTTCTTTATTAAAAATCTTAAATTAACCTATTTTAAATGCATATACACAAAACCATTCAAGAATTCATTAAGTAATAATTATTTGTTAAATATTATATATTTATATTTATATTTTATTTATTTATTTCTTTATAAAAAAAATTTAATTTTTATTGTTAATCGGGTCGGATCTTTTATCGGATCTGATCCGACCCGTTAACATACGGATTTGGTATTAATGAATCCGAATCCTATAGGATTCGGATTCGGATCCGGTTATCGGATCTTCTTGTCGGATTCGGATCCGGAATTTCCTGATCCGGTCCGAATCCGACCCGTTGACAGTCCTAAGATTTAGGCTAATTGCTTTTCGGCTTCAATTTACTTGGTCCAACAAGTTTTTTAGTGGGCGTGGTTATGCTTGTATGCATGTGGCCCTTTTAGGCCCCCTTTGCATATTTTGGTTTAACTTTGTAAAGAGATAATTACTAATAAATACTACTTATCCACAATCAATTTTAGTTACCTCACTACAAGAAAACAGGCGAATTCCGAGGGGAATTTCCGAGGGAATTCCGAGGGAAATCATTCCCTCGGAAAAAGCCTCCTCGGAATTGGTTCCGAGGGAATTCCCTCGGAAATATATTTCCGAGGGAATTCCGAGGGAATCCCGAGGGAAAATCTCAATATTTATTTTCCGAGGGAATTCCCTCGGAATGTATTCTATTTTCCGAGGGAATTCCGAGGGATTTTTCCCTCGGAATCTTGCCTTCTAATTTTGTAAAATTTTATTACCGAGGGAATTCCGAGGGAAAATTCCCTCGGAATCTTGTCTTCCATTTTGTGGGATTTTATTTTCCGAGGGAATTCCGAGGGAATTTTCCCTCGGAATTCTTGTCATTTATTTTGTGGAATTTTATTTTCCAATTGAAATTTTATAAATAAAATTTATTATAAATATATATATATATATATATATATATATTTTTTTTTTGAGATTATTATTGTAACTACTGTGAAATACATATTTATAATGAGAAATAAAGTTATACATCAAAGCTAAAATATGAAAATATAAATATAATAAATATACAATATATATAACAGAAACCGTACAATAGCACTTGCATCAACCACTCAAATTATAAAGAAGTAAAATTTGTGTGCTTTATTGAATGTCTGTCAAGACTCTACTTTCTTGGTAGTATATTCGAGCTGTAAATATGAATATCACTTCAAAATATAAGCCGAAGCGTGATGAGCAGCAGCGGCAGCAGAATTAGAGAGAATTTACAAAACAAGAATGTAAGGTATACTACTTTTCATGATTGTCTTGAAGGTTATCGATCTTGATTATAAGCGGATTGTGGAGATCTATAGCAGAATCGCCGGAAATGGACAATGATAGAGACATGGTATCGTCACCTATGTCCTCGTTTTCAGCTAATCCTTTGTCTAAAGTAGATTTTGCAACTCTTGTGACACAAATGATTAGCAAAGCTGCAACAAGGAAACACGAATATTTACTAAGTCGGTACACAATCAGACTGCAGATATGGAGAAAGCAAGTATTAAACGTATATGCTTGAACATGATCAGTGACCCAAAAAAAAAAAAAAAGAACATGATCATTAGTTGATAAAGAACAGGCAAACTTACCAGACACCACAAGACCGAGAAAAAGAAATGCCTGCAACAAAGTAAAGAGCAGCGGTTTCAACAAACGTAAACATAATGTAAACATAATGAAATATTCATCAAAGATGACAAAGTTTCAGCTTACAGCAAATCAACCTCTACTAACTCAGGGTTCTAACTCAAGGAACTAAGATGCTAGCATGAAATATTCATGAATCTTCAATCAATTAACTCAGGGTTCTAACTTAGAGTATGACTACAACCAAATTTCTTGCATCGACTTGAGTGGAAGACGTACAAACACACACAGATTAATATCGATAACTATCTTACAACACATACGAATTAACATGGCAAAATTTTCACACTATTAGCCAATACAACCAAACAGAAAACATAAACACAGACAATCACAGCCCAGTTCATTCAGGACTCAAGTTAATTAAAAACAAAAATTCAAAAGCTAAAACCAATTCAACCCAGCGCCAAACAAAATCAACCAAAAAACGAAACAAAAAGCAGAATCATGTAACCAAAACCAACAAACAGGGCTCACACCGGTGAAAATTACAACAAAATTACGGAACTCAGATGCAAATTAAGAAATCGATTTAGGTTGAGTCTCCTTGATTTAGGTTGAAAAAAGTTGCAAAAATAAGAAAAAAAACGCTGCGAAATCCAGATAAGATTATAGAACCTGCATAAGCAGCTTAACACGATCCTTTTGTCTAACCTTGAAAGGCCCATTAGTTGTTTTGAAGCTGATGCCTGAAATAAAAACTAATCTTCTTGAAACAAAAGGCTTCCAACAACCTGGATATTCAACTAATACCAAGAGTGCATTAAATTATAATTTGAGTCTGATTTCAAGATATTACCGATGGCATCAGCTTAGTAGGATCTGAACTCCAAGTTTTATATGAACCTTCATTGTTTTGAACCTTTTCTCATAAAAACTGTTCATATTGAATCACCTGCAATGGAAAATGATTAATGGCAAAAACCATTTTTAATGAATATAAGTAAAGAGAAC
This sequence comes from Lantana camara, assembly GCA_037501455.1. NCBI lineage: Eukaryota > Viridiplantae > Streptophyta > Magnoliopsida > Lamiales > Verbenaceae > Lantana > Lantana camara. The sequence continues at coordinate 6,474,285 of CM074864.1, forward strand.
GGTATTATATATTTTATATTCTAGTAACATACCTCTAACATTAATGGTGCAGAGTTTCTCTTTTGATCACTATATAGTATCAATTCTCTCAATAACTAAAATCTGAGAGATGCAAGAAAACCTTTTTCAATTTACAGTAGGAAGAATAGTGCTCCTCAAATATTCCAAACTAAAACTTTGAACCCTTTGTTCTTTAATATCTATCTACTTGAAAGGTCTGTTTTAGAAGATTATATATCATGCTGATTACATAACAATCCACAAGTTAATAGCTACTTGCATCCGAGAAACTTTCAGACTGTTTAATAATGTACACTCCAAATGCAACAGAGAAAAGGCATCGACAATCTATAAAATCAATCTAGCATCCAAAAATTACCTTCACTGTCTCTACCAGCGGCATCAGATTTCTCCTCGAGGCCAAGGGAGTTGTCGAAGTTTTTCTCGATGTTCTTCACACTTTCACTCAGCTTATCCACCGCCTCCGAGAAATCCAAATTCCTGAGAGACACTTTCCTGCCAAACTACGCCATATCTCAATCCAACCACTCGATCCACTCTTCCGAGTATCACATTCGCTTATTTCACATCATCCAAACCACAAAACCTGACAAACCAAATCAAAACGCACAACTACAACAGAACCACCTAACCTTGGAGATTTGTGGGTTTACTCAAGAAACACAAAACCAAAATAGAAATGAAATGGGTGCAACAAAATCTGAAAATACTTACCATCACGAGCATCAAATTTCTTCCAGTGAGGTATGGGTGCACCACAAATCTTAAATATAATTGAGGAATTAAGGGAATAGAGGGTCAAGCTTTTGAGGGGTTTACGGGGAAGAGAAGGGTTGCCTGGAAGAAAGTGAGGGTTTAGTTTCTATAATAGATTTGAAATTTGGGAGGGTTTGGTTTTAGCGGTAGATTTAGGAGCCAATATTTCAGCCCCAAAAGCTATTGTTATGGAATAAAAACATTAAATAATTTTATTTTATAATAACACTAATATAATTATGTCACAACTCAATATTCATAGGATATTAAGACACAATTAATAACTTATCCAATGTTTGATTACATATGTAGAACCATCAATATAGTGCTTAATTTTAAAAAATATATATTGCAAATTCCGAGGGATTTCTGAGGGAAAAACATTTTCCCTCGGAAATCCCTCGGAATTCCCTCGGAATTTCGAAAATTCAAAATATTAAAAAAAGAAAAAAAATTGTTTTCAAATATTAAATGTAATAACATGATGTTTTCTTTGTTAGTTAATTAAATAAGAAAAAAATTCTCTTCCAAAAATATGTGAAAACGAAATTCGATTTCAATTTAAAATAAAACGAATGTCCTTAACGTTATGATTTCGTTCGAAATACTTACCGAATATTCGATTGCATATGTATAACCATCAATTCAATCATTTAATAACTAAAATTATCTTACTTTATTCACTAATTATACACATACACTACAAGAAATTCTGCAAATTCCGAGGGAAACAGGCCGTCGGAATTCCCTCGGAATTCCGACTGGATTCCGACGGAATTTTTTTTTTTAAATAAAAATTAAATAAATCCGGCGGAAATTCCGTAGGAAATCCATCGGATTTTTTAAAAAATAAAATTTAAAAATAATATTAAATAATTCCGACGGAATTCCGATGGGATTCCCGTCGGTTTTTTAAATATAAACTATACAAATAGAAATTAAATAATTCCGACGGGCATTCCGTCGGAATTCCGTCGGATTTTTTTAAAATAAAAATTAAAAATAATATTAAATAATTCCGACGGGATTTCCGTCGGAATTTCGTCGGTTTTATCTATGCTTAAATTGAATTCTTATGACGTATTATAATATTTGTAGTTATAATTAATATTTTCTTAGAACTCAATTTTAAATATAGTCTACAAAATTTATGATTTTATTATTTCAAATGATATATAAATATTTGTATCAAACTAAACCAATGAATTGATCTAGCTCAACTGGTTTACCTTGGTTTCCATAAGGTCTTCCTACCCCGAGGTTGGGTGTTTGAACCCCAGTGGCTCATTAAGTTTTTTTTTTCCAGTAAATTCCGACGGAATTCCGAGGAAAATTCCGTCGGAAATAATTAATTAAAAATTTTTTTAAAGCAAATTCCGACGGAATTCCGAGGGAAATTCCGTCGGGAGATATATTTTATTTTTTCAAAAATACGACTATTCCGACGGGATTTCCCTCGGAATCCCGTCGGAATTATTTTAATTTAAAATTTTTTTTTTTGGTTTTGTCCCTCGGTTTTCCGTCGGTTTATAAATTCCGAGGAGGGTTTTTCCAACGGACTGTATCCCGTCGGAATTCCGGGAATTTCTTGTAGTGATAATTGTCATGGATTGTATTTAAACTCAACAAATTATTATATAGTGCTTAATTTTAAAAAAATATATATTTCAAATTCCGAGGAAATTCCGAGGGATTTCCGAGGGAAAACCATTTTCCCTCGGAATTCCCTCGGAATTTGCAAAATCCTAAATATTAAAAAAAAAAGAAAAACGTTGTTTTTAAATATTAAATGTAATAATATGATGTTTTATTTGTTATTTAATTAAATAAGAAAAATTTCTCTTTTAAAAATATATAAAAACGAAATTCTATTTCAATTTAAAATAAAACGAATGTCCTTAACGTTATGATTTCGTTCGAAATACTTACCGAATATTCGATTGCATATGTATAACCATCAATGCAATCATTTAATAACTAAAATTATCTTACTTTATTCACTAATTATACATATAATTGCCATGGATTGTATTTAAACTCAACAAATTATTATATAGTGCTTAATTTTAAAAAATATATATTTCAAATTCCGAGGGAATTCCGAGGGATTTCCGAGGGATTTCCGAGGGAAAATGGTTTTCCCTCGGAATTTCGAAAATTCAAAATATTAAAAAAAGAGAAAAAATTATTTTCAAATATTAAATGTAATAACATGATGTTTTCTTTGTTAGTTAATTAAATAAGAAAAAATTCTCTTCCAAAAATATGTGAAAACGAAATTTGATTTCAATTTAAAATAAAATGAATGTCCTTAACATTATGTTATCGTTCGAAATACCTACCGAATGTTTGATTACATATGTATAACCATCAATTCAATCATTTAATAACTAAAATTATCTTACTTTATTCACTAATTATACATATAATTGTCATGGATTGTATTTAAACTCAACAAATTATTATATAGTGCTTAATTTTAAAAAATATATATTTCAAATTCCGAGGGATTTCCGAGGGAAAACCATTTTCCCTCGGAAATCCCTCGGAATTCCCTCGGAATTTGCAAAATCCTCAATATTAAAAAAAAAAAGAAAAACGTTGTTTTTAAATATTAAATGTAATAATATGATGTTTTCTTTGTTATTTAATTAAATAAGAAAAAGTTCTCTTTTAAAAATATATAAAAACGAAATTCTATTTCAATTTAAAATAAAACGAATGTCCTTAACGTTATGATTTCGTTCGAAATACTTACCGAATATTCGATTGCATATGTATAACCATCAATTCAATCATTTAATAACTAAAATTATCTTACTTTATTCACTAATTATACATATAATTACCATGAATTGTATTTAAACTCAACAAATTATTATATAGTGCTTAATTTTAAAAAATATATATTTCAAATTCCAAGGGAAAATGGTTTTCCCTCGGAATTCCCTCGGAATTTCGAAAATTCAAAATATTAAAAAAAGAGAAAAAATTATTTTCAAATATTAAATGTAATAACATGATGTTTTCTTTGTTAGTTAATTAGATAAGAAAAAATTCTCTTCCAAAAATATGTGAAAACGAAATTTGATTTCAATTTAAAATAAAATGAATGTCCTTAACGTTATGCTATCGTAAGACTCGGCATTCAGGCGATCTGCCCGGTGGTGTGGTACGTAGTGGGTTTAGTACGCCCCGCCAAAACGGCTCCGAAAGAAAGAAAAAGGTGCGTGCCGCACTCACGAAGGACTGCCAGTGATATACTGGAGGAAGGTGGGGATGACGTCAAGTCCGCATGGCCCTTATGGGCTGGGCCACACACGTGCTACAATGGCAATTACAATGGGAAGCAAGGCTGTAAGGCGGAGCGAATCCGGAAAGATTGCCTCAGTTCGGATTGTTCTCTGCAACTCGGGAACATGAAGTTGGAATCGCTAGTAATCGCGGATCAGCATGCCGCGGTGAATATGTACCCGGGCCCTGTACACACCGCCCGTCACACCCTGGGAATTGGTTTCGCCCGAAATCGAAATACCTACCGAATGTTTGATTACATATGTATAACCATCAATTCAATCATTTAATAACTAAAATTATCTTACTTTATTCACTAATTATACACATAATTATCATGGATTGTATTTAAACTCAGCAAATTATTATATAGTGCTTAATTTTAAAAAATATATATTTCAAATTCCGAGGAAATTCCGAGGGATTTCCGAGGGAAAACCATTTTCCCTCGGAATTTGCAAAATCCTAAATATTAAAAAAAAAAAAGAAAAACGTTGTTTTTAAATATTAAATGTAATAATATGATGTTTTCTTTGTTATTTAATTAAATAAGAAAAAGTTCTCTTTTAAAAATATATAAAAACGAAATTCTATTTCAATTTAAAATAAAACGAATGTCCTTAACGTTATGATTTCATTCGAAATACTTACCGAATATTCGATTGCATATGTATAACCATCAATTCAATCATTTAATAACTAAAATTATCTTACTTTATTCACTAATTATACATATAATTGCCATGGATTGTATTTAAACTCAACAAATTATTATATAGTGCTTAATTTTAAAAAATATATATTCGATTTAATGACTTAAAGTTTTATTTGTTAATAAATTAATTAAAAGAAATTTCTTCCCAAAAATATGTAAAAAATTCGATTTCATTTTAAATAATTAAACACTAACATATTGCTCGAAAAATATACTATACTCGAAAGTTCGACTATATATATATATATATAACTTGCAATTACTAATTTAATAGATATCATTATAGCTCTTAATTCACTAATAATATTTATAATTGCCATGGATTTTACCTAAGTTCAACAAATTATTATATAATTAATAATTAAAAAATAACTATTCCGAGGGATTTCCCTATTATAAAAAATAACTATTATATATAAAATTATTATATATAACTTGGCGGCTAACGTTGGCGCTAACATTTCCGAGGGATTTCCGAGGGAATTTTCCCTCGGAAATTAATTTGGCGAATTCCCTCGGAATTCCTTCGGAAGTCCCTCGGAAATTTCCGAGGGAAATATTCCCTCGGAACTCCCTCGGAACTCCCTCGGATTTCGGCTGTTTTCTTGTAGTGCCTCCTCTATTCAAAATCTATTAGTACTAACTACATGTTTGAGAAACTAAATTTTTATTCAAACCCTATTTTACATAAAATTACTCTAATATCCATAAAAGAAAAAAATAAATACCTACAATCGTTGTTTCATTCCTAACAATAAAAGAAATGTTTTGTAAATAGAACAAAATAGATGTTCATCCATAGAAAGAGAGAGACAACAAAAGGAGAAAAAGACAAAAATTAGTCGAGAGATGAAGAAGATAAAGAGAAGCAACGACCTCGGAGAAGAGATAGATTGACGGAGTATAATTTAAAGAAATTAAGGTATCAAAATGTACAAAGTGAAGTATGAGTTTCCCATAGCGAGGTATTTTGTATAACATGTGTATAACATATGAATATTTAGAGACTTAGTTTCAGAGACGGAGAAGAGTGAGATCGACGAGAGCGGAGTATGATTTAGAGAAATCAAGGTATCAAAATATACAAAGTGAAGTATGATTTTCCCGTAACGAGGTACTGTGTATAACATATGAATATTGAATTACTCAGTTTTCAAAATAAGGTATTGAATTAAGAACATAAGATACTAGTATGATCTATCTTCAGTTCCGTAACTAAATAAATATTAAGGTACTCAAGTTTTCAAAATAAGGTATTGAACTGTGAATATAAGGTACTAGTATAACAAATCAGAAATAAGGTACGACATTGTCAAAATAAGGTACTACCAAATAAGGTGAATCACCTTGATGTTGCAGAAACTTTAAAGGGGGTTTAAACACTAACACTTTGAGATTTATTTGTGGAAGGGAAGACCATCAGAGGCGTTGAGCCTCACGAACTGGGTTTCCTTTGAAGCGTGGGTTTTTCCAGCTAGGATAACACCAAGGGACAGAACACGGTGAGGATGCAGGAATGGTGTGTGAAATGCAGAGCTTGAAGAAGAAAAATGGAGGAGAATGCCTAGTTTAGTGTATGCCGTGTCTTGGGAAGAAGATGACTTGGGGAATAAGTGTGTGCATCCCCATATTTATATGTTAGGGGTCAGGGTATTTTGGGAAAACCGACCAAGTGGTCCCAAATCCTGTGCTGCCCTAGACACGTGGCTTCATATGATGGTGTGAAAGTGATGGCTCTGAAAAGCCTGTGGGATGACAGTACGAGGTGCGCACTACCTCTGTGTCAGAGGTAGTTGGCGAGTGATAAGCGTGTAGGTACCTACCTATGCCTCCCGTACCTCTGAGGTGCCTTTGGGAGGGACCCCTCACACTGCTGAGACTAACCCTCGAGGTGGATAGTACCCTTAAGTATTAACCCGTGCATTGGCGACGCTCGAGGGGGCTCCCCGACGGAAGGTCGTGAGTGTTGAGCGTCTGAGTGTTAGAGCGCCATGGAACCCGAGCGAGATTACCGAGGGTGATCCTTAGCATAGAGGAGGGGATCCGAATACGGAGCGTCCCTTGAGACCGTAACGTGAGCGTTCAAGGGAATTGCCGGAGGGATCCCAAGCTCGTGACTTGGACCGAGGTGCGCAAGTACGGGTTAGATGGGTGGTGAGGGAATGGGCCGGGTCGAATCCACGAGCCCATTACCACGAGCGTTAAATCACTGGGTCCCTCAGATCCTAACACGTGTGTGGTGTTAATCCGAGCGTAATTTGGCCTCATCATTTGCCCCCCAAATTCTGTAATTACGCTTGAGCATACTGTAGAATTTTGAAAACTGAGCCCTGGCTTGGAATATCCGAGGGTCACGCTTTTGGAGGGAAAAGACTGTCCGTCTTCAGTAATGGACATCTTCTGACATAGCAATAAATGAAGTCCCATATGCATTTAATGTGGAGTGGTGACGTGGGCACGTGTGCCGCTGAGTGGGTGCGTGCATGTGGGGAGACGTGCAGCGGTTACCAAAAGTGGGGGTTTTCCAAAGCGGAAATGATTGCGGTTTGAATCCCAAACCCTAATTAACACCGGCTTTTCCCCCTATAAATAGGGATTTGGAAGCCGCTTCTCACTCTTTACGCATTCAAACTTCCATAAGAGCAAATCAGCAGCAAAATCCTTGCAATCCTTGCGATTTCCGGCGACCTCTCTAGAAAACTTCTTCTTCTTCCTTAGGGAATCTTCTGTAATTTCCGATTTTCTTTTTGTGGTAACCCTAGATTTAAGCTGTGTTGAGAGTGATTCTTGAGTGGGACAACTTCTCAATCCTTAGACCCGCACCATAATCCTTCTCTCCCACTAAATCTCTGTTGACAACCCCATCTTCAGAACCAAGATCAGCAATGGTGGAAAACATCGTAGACCAAATGGTAAGGGAGATAGACAAAATGTTCGTAGGGAGTTCTTCTCCTCACAATGATATTCTAACTCCTGTTCTAATAGCGAGAGACCCAGAGAATACTGGGGATGAGGAGCTTGATGCCGCCGTTCAAGGGATGAACGAACGCGATCCTGAAGGGGTAGATCATCTTTTTGAAGAGATGGATCTTTCTTTGAGAATGCAACAGCAGGGTGAAAGAGTTTTCCCTGTGTTGAATAGCGCTGTTAGGCCCCAGGATCACCAAGTTACAGTGGCGATTGCGGCTCCAGAAGGCGGTGCGGGGCCTTCTGAGCGTCAGGCGGATGGCGAGCCTCCCAGGAAGCGCCAAAAGAAGGGGAAGGAGCCTGCAATGCGAGTGAGGCAGGATAATCCTCACCAAACGGATATATCACCGGACGACATAGAGAGCATACTGATGCTCGAGGATCTGGAAGCTTTGAAGGCCAAGGTGTATTGGGATGAGGCAGTGTTCCCAATTCGCCTTTCCGTGGAGAGAGAGAGAGCCAACCGTCCATCACCAGGAATGATGACCGTCTACCAGGACTCTGTCCTGCCTGGGGGCTTGAGATTCCCAATTCCGACCGCCGTCGCTAACATCTGCAATTATCTCGTTCTCAGCCCTTTCCAGATCCTTCCGAACGGCATAACCTTGACAAACACCTTTGTGATCCTGATGAAGGTCACAGGCCACGAGCCCTCAATAGACAATTTCAACATCTTGGTTCAAGGGGCCCGCTTGCCCCGCTCGTCTCCTACAGATGGGTTTTATTATGCCCAGGCCAAGTCAGGGCTTAAAATGATTGACTCACCCTCGACTTCGTACGACGAGAATTGGAAGGAAAAATACTTCTTTGTGGGGGCACCTGGGGGGATTTTCGGGGCTCACCGATCTTGAATAATACACGGAGAGGGGCCTTTGGTTAGGAACAGATCCGGGGATAAGCTTTTCGAGCATTGGGTTAAGAACTTGGCCCTCGTAATGAAAAATGAGAAGAAATGGATAAAGGCCAAGGACCTGATGAAGGATGAGGAAGTACTATTCCGTTACGGGTTGGTGAAGCCCCCGGAGATAATACTCAATCCTCCCTCTCGGACCATGTCCCGCGATGGTTAGATTCTAGGAACTATCACTTCTAACACTTAGAGTAGAACTAACACTCTAAATTTGCTGTCTTTCATGTTTGCTCAATCATTATCTTCCTGATGCTCGTTTACTCTCTTGCTCGCAGGTATGGACATACTCATGGCCGGGATTGACGCTGTGAGCATTGCATAGATGATGCACGCTCGCCAGGCGGGCGGGAACCAACAGCAGTAGAATCTACAACCCCCTTATGCTCCGAAGGGGAAAGGCGCCCGTCGAGGAACGGGGTGAGGTGACGGTGGTAGAGGTGTTCACCGAGGTGGCGGAAATGATAGCCGTGGTGCTGGCCATAATGAAGACCTGAAGCTAGATGGTGCTTGGGATGTCACTCCTCCGGCTGCCCCCGAGGGGCCGGTAGCATTGAGCTCGGGCAACTCCCACAACTCCCACGGCTCGGGGGTGGTGGTCCGGCTCCATGATGAGGAATGGGCCGAGCGCTCTGAGAAGAAGAAGAGGATTCCAGACTCAATCCCCATCTCCGGCAAGGGGAAAGAGGTAGTCGTGGGCCAGTGCGGCAAGGCCAGTGACACCTCATCCTCTGAGGATGAGGACTTCTGAAAGATTGGGTGTGAGGGGGATGCACGTTATACATGCCAGAGGAAAGATGGCTCGGTCCTTTTGAGGAAGAGTTCATCCACCCATAACTTGGTCACGGGGATCATAAGCAAACTTCCATTCTCCGGCGACCATGACAAGCTGAACGAGCATGATGCCGCTCGGGTTGCAGAAGACGCCTGCCAGGCCCTCTTAACGGTGAGTTTTTAAGTTCCTTTGAAAAGTCCCATCCTTTGAGTAAACCTGGTAGTAACTTTCGTCGTCGGCCTTTCATGAAGTGATCCCGAGGCTGAAGAACTTGCAGGGGCGAGCACAGGCCTATTCTGAACATAAGACCCAGTACAAGAAATTGTTGCGTATCTCAGACCTCGGTCAATTGCAGGAAGACTATAACAACGTTTGCGCTCAGCTCACGGGGTCCGAGCTTGAGCAAGAAAAGTTGAAGAAGTCCTTAGAGCAGTCGGAGAATACGTACTTGGTCCTGGATAAGCGTCACAGAAAACTCAAGGAGGAACACGACCAGTTGAGGGTTTCCAACGGGGATCTTGGCAGACAATTGGCTGAGAGCACCCAACAATCTAAAGCAACTAAGAGGGAGCTCGCCAATTTGCAAGAGAAGGTGGCTACCTTAGAGTCGAGGGTGGCCTGGGAGGCGGTGACTAGGTTGGTGCGCTCCAAAGCCTTTGCTTTCGCGGCCAATCTCCACTGCTTTAACAACGCCCGGTATTTCTTTTGGAAAGCTGTGGGCCAAATGGTGAAGTTGGGGATGGCACCCGCCAGCGCTCTAATGGATGACCGCTTGCGCATGGACTTAGATGAGAACTTGGAGCCAATCGCCCGCATTGGGGATCCATCAGATAACTTGACGGAACCGGAGTACGATAAGCTGGTGATGATGCTCCAGAGGCACTTTATGGCGGCCAAACCCGTGGACCCCGGGCCCATTATCATAGAGGATGATGTCACCACCATCGATGCTCAGGTTGGCGCAGGCCCAAGCGATGCTCAAACTTCAAACGCCAACGTGTTGGCCCCTGTTCCAATCTTAAATGCCCCTCCAGAACCAGAGAGTCAACCCCAGTGATTCTCCCTGAAGCCAATGCTCAAGATCCGGCCTACTTCTGTTGCCGATTATAAATCCCTGCTGCTTACTTTCCTCCATTTCTGTTATGAACTTTGAATTTTTGAACTCTTGTAATTAATTTCTTTACTTCTGGCGACACACTTCTTTCTATTTTCTGTAGTGTTTATTGATCTATCTTTTGGCAATAGAAGCTGTCTTCCCTTCAATCGTTTTGAGTTTTTTTTTTTTTTAACGTTGTTATGCTTTGAATGCCATTGGATATCTGGGTGTTTATGGGGTGTGAGAGTAAAGGGCACGAGGGTAAGCCATGTAGAGATTACCCTGGGTATTCTCAATATAGGATTCCATTTTGAACTTAAAAATCCATTAAGGAACTTGTTAAGTATTGGCCTTCTTGAATGCAATGCAAATTTCTGTTTTGAGCGTTGAGGTAGCGTAAGATTGGACTTAGAAATCTGTAATAGGGTTTGCTGCGTTGGATAATGGCGAGCGTAGCCGTAGTGTGAACTTCGCACTTAGGTATCCCTGAGGATTGGCCCGATGTCTGTTATCTACGAGCGTATTCATTCTGAGTGAGATAAGGGTCTCTTAGGGGTTTACGAGCTCAAACTAGAGCGATCAGCGCCTAGTCGGTGTAATTAAGCATATAGCGACCCCAATTCTGACTCGCTCATTCTGAGGATTTCCGTGTTTACGAGCATCAAACTGTTCGGCGTGGAAGATCCTCGACACATCGATAGCGTTGACTGAGAGAGGGGGTTCGCTCGTTCAAGAGTCCGACCCCTGTGGACATCAAGCCGTTCAACATGGAGCGCACTCGACACGGAGTGGGCGTTGATGGAATTGATAATGCAAAAACATTAAATCACGTAAATGGTAAACAATGAAGGGAAAATATTTATTACTGCATTCGTATTCCTATTAAAAGAAGATACAGGGGGACTCAAGTGGGCTATTACAAAGTTTGCAATTACACGTAGAACCTTCTAAGGTTACATGCATTCCAAGGTCGAGGGAGACGCTCGCCTTGCAAAGTCTCCAGCAGGTAGGTGTTGTTCACCCGTACCTGAATGACTTTGAAGGGGCCTCCCAATTGGGGTCTAACTTGCCCACATGCTTGGACACTTCAACTTTTTTGAGGACCAAATCCCCCAGCTGGAAGGTCCTTTCTTTGACGTGTTTGTTGTACTAATGGGCTACCGTCGCTTTGTACTTGTGGATCCGAGCCCAAGCAGTTTTCCTTCTTTCATCTAGTATATCTAGTTCGAACGCCCGGTTACCCTCGTTGGTTGCAGGCTCAAAATAAGCAACGCGTACGAATTCCTGAGAAATTTCCGCAGGTATCATGGCCTCAGAGCCGTAAACGAGGGAGTAAGGGGTTTCCCCAATCGCCGCTCGCGGGGTAGTACGGTAAGCCCATAAGGCTCCTTGAAGCTCTTCTGCCCACTCCCGTTTTTTACTCTCGAGCATCGTTTTTCGATGCTGGAGTATGGTTCTATTGGTTACTTCAGCTTGACCGTTGGCTTATGGATGGCCTACGGAAGTGAAGCGTTGCTCGATGCCCAGCTCGTAGCACCACTCCCGAGTGTCGGCAGCGATGAACTGGGAGCCGTTATCTGAGATGAGTACCCTCGGGATACCGTATCTGCAGATGATGTTTTTCCAAATGAAATCTCTTACAACTTTGAACGTTATTTTTGAGACCGCTTCAGCTTCGGCTGACTTGGTGAAATAGTCCACAGCGAGGATCATAAATTTCTTCTGTCCGACCGCCATTGGCAGGGGTCCCACTATATCAATGCCCCATTGATCAAAAGGCCAAGAAACGTCGATTGGGATCATCTGAGCTACTGGAAGCTGAGGGGTGTTGGAATGAAACTGACACTTGGGACACTTCTTAGAGTAGTTGATGGCATCCTGCAGTATCGAGGGCCAATAAAATCCACTCCTTAACACCTTCTTAGCCGAAATTCGACAACCAAAATGGTTCCCACAGCTTCCGCTGTGTACATGTTCCAATACGTCCTTCGCTTGCGAGGGTCGCAGGTACCTTAATGGTGGACCTTGGAACGACCGCTTGAAGAGTCTGCCCTTGCTATCCAATGAAAAGCGGGGGGCTTTACATATGACCTTCCGTACTTCTACCCTGTTGCCCGGGCAAGTACCGACCTTCAAGAATCTGACAATGTCATCAAGTCAACAGGGCTCGGACGGATCAATCATGTTCACCTGGCCCGAGGGTTTTCCCTCATTTATCAACGGTTCCTCTGTTCTGAGGAACGTGACGTGACGTTCGCAGGATCCTTCCAGAGCTGATGCAAACTTAGAGAGGGCATCAGCATGCTCGTTTTCCCCTCGCGGTACCTGCAGCAAATGAAACTCCTTGAATTTAGCGATCATCTCCTTAGCCTTGGCCAGATACTGCACCATGGTGGTTTCTCGAGCCTAACTGGGAGTCAACGTAAGCAGTGACCCGAGAGGCTCCATTCTGAAGGGCAATTCTGAGTCCTTGGATGAGGGCTTCATATTCAGCCTCATTGTGTTAGGAATAGTGCCCTAGAAAGCCGATTGTATATCCGTTTTCTGCTTTTCCTTATTGTAATCACAGACAATCTTTGAATGAAATAACGAATTGAGGCAACACTTCTTTATATGCTCTTGTTTGGTATGCGTTTACTTTATCTGTGCATGTATGAGAACTCCCCTAATCCTGATGACTTTAGGACTCTACCATTTAGGTGAAATGGTTCATGAAACGAGCCCTATATCACATAAGTCATGATTAGTAAAATACTCCAAGCCGATGAGTCCTACAGACAGTGGGAGTGTCAACCTGACTCCTCTAAGGCTTGCTTGTGGGATCACGCCCTTAAGAAGGACCACCTTGTTTCATGGAGGTGCAAAGTGTATAGTTGATACGTGCGTGATACATGAGGGTGCTTACTTTAATAAGTAAGTTCACTGAGGTGCCCCGTGTGAGAACATTCCTAAATGGGAAAGTAAGTTTCTATTTCAGGAAATGGAAACTTCCAGATTAGGAAATATCTCACGAGTCATTGATGTGATTAATTGATCCTTCGACTTGAGGTTCCTTGTCACTTTTTGATTTAACTCTGTAGTCTTAGGTATAAGCTTTAAAGGGTGTCGCCTTAGACAACTGATTCAAGGCTTATGCTGGGGCTGCACAAGTGATTCATGAAAGTGAATGAGAATCAAGAAAGGACCTACACTTGCATTTGCAAGGTGATCTCTTATTGTGTAAGTCATTCATATGCCATATGGAGTCCTTGGCCAAGGCAGTAGATCAAGACATCAAGAAAAGGGTTTCTTGGATTGAGATCAAATGGATATGAAATGCACTTAGCTTTAAGACCGGATTATTAGGGTTCTGATTATTCCCTTACCCTAGACCTTGGTTGAGAGATAGTAAGTAGGAGGATTGTATCTCACATGAATCAATGACTTAAAGGTTCTGTCGAATCCGAGCATTCCAATTCAGCTAGGGGTTAAACACCTGTTGCTAGACTATGGTCGTTTAATCTGTGGACTGATTAATTAATTAGTGAATTAATTAATTAGGGTCACTGCTAATTGAATTGAGAACCTAGAGGGTCACACACAACAACTTGGTTACATGAGTTGAGGCTTAAAAATGATTAAACGAGTTAATCGGGCCTAGAGGGTTCCACACGTGTGAAACCACACGTGTGGGTCACGTGAGTGACATGTGTCCTTGTGACACTTGTCCCACACGTTTGAATATATATATTGTATATATATATTAAATAATTAAATGTGTTAATTATTTAATAGACTTTGGTTTAATTTTGAATTAAAAAGAAAGTCTAATTTTGGAGAAAAATAATCTAGTTAATTAATTATGAATTAATTAATTAGATAAAATAAGTTATTTATTTTAAATAAATAAAGTATAAAATTATCCAAAAATAGTTTGGATATTTTTAGCTCTCTTGAAAGTTGATTTGAATTAGAATTCAAAGTCAAAGTTGGAAATTACTTGATGATCAAGTAACAGGAGAGAGAGAGACCAAAAACCCTAGCCCAAAAGGGACTAGGATTTTCGGTCCTCCCCCTTATATAAATAGGGGACCTCGAGCTCCCCTTAGAGCTAATTGGCAATTCTTTTGGTTCATGTGTTGAACACCTTCCTTTCTCCAAGATCAAATAAACCCTAGGTTAAGCCTAAACACTAACTAGAGAACTAGCATCCTTACTAGTTAGATTGTGATCAAGTTGGTGGACTTTCTCTAGAGACTTCAAGTTAGAAGTTTGAAGATTCGAGCTTTACCAAGGAGAGGGGATCAAGCCGCGAGAAGAGCGTTCTTGGGTGGCTTGAAACGCTTCAAGAAAGAATAAAAGAAAAGTAAGTTTTCTATCTCTACGAATTTGGTTACACGATTGCGAGTCCTAGACCTTTTGTTGGGAAATTTTTTAAATTCCGCTGCTTTCTGATTCGTGTTTTCCAACACATTGTTGGTAACTTGGAAGGCCAGTTTGATCGCGTAGTCAATTTCAATCCCTCGAGGGTCCTTGAGGGTCACTCCATCTCCCCCCTCCCCCTCCCCCGCTTTTGAGGTTGAGGAACCATCTGTGTGCAGAAGCCATAACCCCTCTTCTCCCGGGGGCGCTGGGTCCAAGCCAAAATGCTCAACAAGCAGGTCAGCTACCACTTGAGCATGTATGGCTATTCTAGGCTCAAAGCTTATGTCAAATTGGCTGAGTTCTATGGACCATTTGATTAGCCTGCCCGAGACGTCCGGTTTTGAGAGTTCTTGCTTGAGCGGTTGATTCGTCAGTGCTGTGATGGAATGAGCTTTAAAATAAGGCCTTAATCTCCTGGAGGCGTTGACGAGGGCGAAAGCGAATTTCTCTATCTCCATATATCTCTTTTCTGCCCCCTACAAAGTTTTGCTCAAGTAATATATTGGCAAGTGTTTGCGTTCGTGGATTGCAACGAGGACTGCGCTTGTGGCCTCTGATGAAACAGAAAGGTAGATGAACAAGCTCTCTCCGGGGACCGGCTTCGTTAGCAAGGGTGCGCACGAGAGGTATCGTTTCATGTCTTGCAATGCCCTCTCGTAGTCCTCAGTCCAGGCAAAGTTGCGAGCGTCTCGCAGAATTTTGAAGAAAGGCAAGTTTCTATCCACAGAGTGGGAAATGAACCTGTTCAAGGAGATGATTTTGCCCACCAGTACTTGGACCTCTCTAACGTTTCGAGGGGAAGGAATGTCTATGATCGCCTTGATTTTCTCTGGGTTGGCCTCAATACCTCTCTGAGTGACGGCGTATCCCAAAATTTTGCCCCCTTGAACTCCAAATGTGCACTTTGAGGGGTTTAGCTTCATACCGTAGTGGCGCAGAATATCAAAGGCTCGCTTGAGATCCTCCTGGTGTGAATGTTGTCGCTCGCTTTTGACAATCATGTCATCCACGTAAACCTCCATAGATTTTCCAATTTCACGCTCTAACATCCTGTTTACGAGACACTGATAAGTGGCCCCTGCATTTTTAAGCCCGAACGGCATGACCAGAAAACAGTAAACTCCCACATGGACCACAAAGGAGGTCTTGGGATGATCCTTGGGGGCCATGAAGATTTGGTAATAGCCCTAGAAGGCGTCCATCATACTCATAAGTTCATACCCAGTCCTCGAATCTACCAGCTAATCGATACTCGGCAGAGGGTAGGCATCTTTGGGGCATGTCTTGTTGAGATTTGTGAAATCGTTGCACATGCGCCATTTGTTGGCGCTCTTGGGTACGAGGAGCATGTTACAGAGCCATTCAGGATATAAGATCTCCTCTATGTATTGAGCCTCGAGGAGTTTGTTGACCTCCTCTTCAATGACTTGCCTCCTGAACCCATGAACATCCCTTTTCTTTTGCTTGATGGGTTTGAAGGCCGAATCCACGTTGAGCTTGTGAACAATGATGCTCGGATCTATTCCAGTGAGGTCAGAAGACTTCCATGCAAAGACATCAATGTTCTCTCGAAGAAAGTTAATCATCATAATTTGCGAAGGACCGTCAAGATTGGAGCCGATTTTTGTGGTATTATCCGGATTCCCTGGTTCCAACTCGATGGTTAGGAATTTCTCATTGGGTTCAATACAAGCCTCAGGCCGAGGGGCTTCGAGCGCCCGTTTCTTTCCTATGAGTCCGCTGTCAGCTTCCCTCGAGGGTTCATTACCCTCGCCCTCCGAAGAGGAGCCTTCGATAGCTCCGGGAGGGGCGTTCTTATTATCTTGCCCTCGATTGAGACCCTTTTCTTATTCTTCTTCTGGTACAATTTGTCCATCTTACGCTCGGGGCCATCCTCCTCCAACTTGGGGAAGTCAACTGACTTTTTGGTGGAGCCTGCTTGGATGGTTTGCTTGGGTTTGTGGCTGCGAAGAGAAAGGATGTAATATTCCCATGCCTCCTTGACATTGCAGAGCACTTCTCCAGTTCCCTCGGGGGTAGGGAATTTGACTTTCTGATGATACGTTGATATTACTGCCTTGAAGTCAACGAGGGTCGGACGCCCGATAATGATGTTATATGGGAGATCTACCTCAACCACGGCATAAAGGACGGTCAAAGTCTTTCGCTGTGGGGCGCGACCAAAAGAGGTGGCCAAGCAAATTTATCCGCGAGGGATAATCTCAGAACCCCCAAAGCCAACGAGGGCTGTTCTGAGGGGGGTTCGAGGGGAATATTTGTGATATTCATTTTTTGAAACATGGAGTAGGGGAGAACGTTCACTGAGCATCCACTATCAATCAAAACCCTCTTTACAACGTGGTTATGAACGTCTAAACTAACCACCATGGGGCAGTCAGAGGTTTCACCGACCCCATGGGGTGTTACAATATGCTCTAGATCCTTTTCAGTAAACCCTACCACATCATCCTCCTTCGAGCGCAAGGATCCTTCCAATGAGTACACCGGCTTGGGCCTTGAAGATCTCTGATCATAGCTGGGGACGTGGCGATGGAGGGAGGCATTGGAATCACCCCCCGAGGGTCCGCCAGCTATCATATGAATGACAACAAAGGGCTGATTCTCTTCCTCAGCGGCCTTCTGTTTGCCACGGTCGCTCGTCTCAGTATGACGGTGTCGGGGACTCCTTAAACGTGAGCGGCTTCTTCCTCTGGCCTTGGCGTGCTCGGCGCAATGCTCACATATCTTTCTAGCACCTTCACAAATTCCTTGAGGTGCCCCCCGAAAATGAGCCTCTGAATTTCTCTTTCCAGTTGGCGGCAGTCATTGGTGTCGTGCCCTTTCTGCGTGTGAAAAGCACAGTATTTACCCGAGCATTTCTGAGCCTCGGTCTCCCTCATCTTTGGCGGCCTCTTGAACAGTTTCTTATCTGCCATGGAATAGACTGTTAGGAATAGTGCCCTAGAAAGCCGATTAGTTATAATCCGTTTTGGGACTTTCCTAGTATCACAGACAATCTTTGAATAAAATAACGAATTCAGGCAACACTTCTTTATATGCTCTTGTTTGGTATGCATTTACTTTAGCTGTGCATGTATCAGAACTCCCCTAATCCTGATGACTTTAGGACTCTACCATTTAGGTGAAATGGTTCATGAAACGAGCCCTATATCACATAAGTCCTGATTAGTAAAATACTCCAAGCCGATGAGTCCTACAGATAGTGGGAGTGTCAACCTGACTCCTCTAAGGCTTGCTTGTGGGATCACGCCCTTAAGAAGGACCACCTTGTTTCATGGAGGTGCAAAGTGTATAGTTGATACGTGCGTGATCCATGAGGGTGCTTACTTCAATAAGTAAGTTCACTGAGGTGCCCCGTGTGAGAACATTCCTAAATGGGAAAGGAAATTTCTATTTCAGGAAATGGAAACTTCCAGATTAGGAAATATCTCACGAGTCATTGATGTGATTAATTGATCCTTAGACTTGAGGTTCCTTGTCACTTTATGAGTTAACTCTGTAGTCTTTGGTATAAGCTTTAAAGGGTGTCGCCTTAGACAACTGATTCAAAGCTTATGTTAGGGCTGCACGAGTGACTCATGAAAGTGAATGAGGATCAAGAGAGGACCCACACTTGCATATGCAAGGTGATCTCTTATTGTGTAAGTCATTCATATGCCATATGGAGTCCTTGGCCAAGGCAGTAGATCAAGACATCAAGAAAAGGGTTTCTTGGATTGAGATCAAATGGATATGAAATGCACTTAGCTTTCAGACCGGATTATTAGGGTTCTGATTATTCCCTTGCCCTAGATCTTGGTTGAGAGATAGTAAGTAGGAGGATTGTATCTCACATGAATCAATGACTTAAAGGTTCTGTCGAATCCGAACATTCCAATTCAGCTAGGGGTTAAACACCTGTTGCTAGACTAGGGTCAGTGCTAATTGAATTGAGAACCTAGAGGGTCACACACAACAAATTGGTTACATGAGTTAAGGCTTGAAAATGATTAAACGAGTTAATCGGGCCTAGAGGGTTCCACACGTGTGAAACCACACGTGTGGGTCACGTGAGTGGACACGTGTCATTATGACACGTGTGCCACACGTGATTATTTAATTATATACTAAATAATTAATTTGTTAATTATTTAATAGACTTTGGTTTAATTTTAAATTAAAAAGAAAGTCTTATTTTGGAGAAAAATAATCTAGTTAATTAATTGTGAATTAATTAATTAGATAAAATAATTTCTTTATTTTAAATAAATAAAGTATAAAATTATCCAAAAATAGTTTGGATATTTTAGCTCTCTTGAAAGTTGATTTGAAATTGAATTCAAAGTCAAAGTCAAAATTACTTGATGATCAAGTAATAGGAGGGAGGGACCAAATCCTTAGTCCATAAGGACTAGGATTTTCGGCCACTCCCATCCTATATATAGGGGAGCTCGAGCTTCCCTTAGAGCTAATCGAGAATTCTTTTGGTTCATATGTTGAACACCATCCTTTCACCAAGATAAACGAAACCCTAGGTTAAGCCTAAACACTAACTAGAGGACTAGCATCCTTACTAGTTAGATTGTGATCAAGTTGGTGGACTATCTCTAGAGAGCTTCAAGTTAGAAGTTTGAATATTCGAGCTTTACCAAGGAGATGGGATCAAGCCGCGAGAAGAGCGTTCTTGGGTGGCTTGAAACGCTTCAAGAAAGAATAAAAGAAAAGTAAGTTTCTTATCCCTGCGAATTTGGTTACACGATTGCGAGTCCAAGGTCCTTTTGTTGGAAAATTTTTAAATTTTCGCTGCTTTCTGATTCGTGTTTTCCAACAAGTGGTATCAGAGCCACCTCGTTAATCGTGTTTCTGATTCGTCTCAATTATTCTGAATTTGGTAGAAATTCTTTAGGCTTGATGCGATTGAGTATTTGTAATTGTTTTAGAAAGCCTGAATTACGAAACTGTATTTTTTCCTGAAAGTTTCTGAAAATTGGTTTTTGCAAAATTTAATTTTTGAAAACTGTTTTAGATTTGAAACTGTATAAACTGTTTTTGGATTTCTTGGATTGGTTTTGCTTTTGAACGAAAACATGAAACGAAAAGCCTGGATTACGAACATGTGAAACCCCGCGCGCGAAAGCGTCGCGCGCGCGGGCTTCGCGCGCACCGCCCTCCTGTCGTAGGCGCGCGCAGGCATCACTGCCATCGCCCTCCAGCAAGCGTGCGGGAGGCCTTCCGGCACGCCCGCCCAGGGCTGCCTGGTGTGGCCGCCCACCGTCTCGCCCAGGCTGGGCGAGAATCTCGCAAGGCGTGCGGGATAGCTCGCCCAGGCCGCCCGCTGCCGGCCCGCCATCCTTGCCGAGAAGGGCCGTGCGCACACTCGTGCAGCCTTAGCCGCGCGTTGTGCGCGCCTGTCGCGTGCGCGTGCGCACGCCTGCCACGAACAACCCTTCTCGTGCAAGGGCCCCGTTTTTCGTAATCCGTGTTTTCGTATTTCGTACAATCCAGTCCCAATTTTTATTTTAATTTTTAAAATTTTATTTTTGAATATTTATTTTAATTTTTGAATAAAACTTAAAATTGGGATTTTTGAGAAATTGAAACGATTTATATTTTGGGAAAATACATTTTTGATAAAATTATTAATTTTCAGAAATTAATGGGAATTTTATTTGTTTTTGTTAATTTGGGATTTATTGAAAAACTGTTATAAATAAGACTCGCATCAAGTCGTGTTTTAAGTTATTAAGACTTGAAACGGGAATTTTAATTTATTGGGTAAATTTAAATTCTCGCAAAAGCATGTTAGGTGATCATGGGTTTAGACTTATGTATGGTTTTAATTTATGCACATGGATGGTTTAAATTGGGGTTGGAGCCCTATAGTTGCGTTTTTCAATTGAGGTTGGAGCCTCACTTATGTGCGTACTGTTATGTGATTTATTATGTGGCTTTCCATATTACTGGTTTTGAGGCCGGGGTATGCCCCGTGTAATTGTCTAAGGCCAATATGAGGATTGAGCCTTATTACTTTATATCTTTTTCTTTTTATTGTAATTTGAGAGTAGAGATAGGTGGTGAGGTTTTATTTTCATTTTGGAGACAATGCACCCATGGAGTAAGATGGACCACATTCAAGTAACAAGGAGGCCATAAGTTAAGACCCCTCAAAATGTTAGGGAGGGGATTCTCAATTGTAAAAATGTAATAGAGATAGGGCTCGTATTTTGTTACCGCTTTCCCTTATGTGATTTAAACTGTTTATGTGACATGTATGTTAGAACTTGTGATTGTGGAGTGGCTCCCACATATCACGCATAAGATAGGTAGAACCCATGATCATTACATGTTAGTATCATGCTATGACATGTTATCTGTTTATGTGCTTGTTTGAAATGCATTTAAGTGTACTTGCATTAATCAAGACTAATAAAATTGGATAACATATATGTTGGTGAGGTCGAACAGAACAACTCTTCGGTTAATTCGAAAATTCCCATCAAATATTAAGCTCATTTCGAATAATAGGTATTTAATTCGAGATGCAACTTTTGAATTAAATTCCTAGCATTCCATCAATAGGTTTTAAGTTTAGTAAGCAAAGCTAGTTATTGTCCGCAAGTCGTGGGATAGCTAGTGGAGCTTATTAGTTCTTAGTTACCTAATTGATCATTTTAAATGATCAATATTTCGTGGTTAATTTTGGCAAGGGCGATGTCCGCGAGTCGTGGTTCGTTCGAACTAAGTTTTGATCATGATCTTAACACCTAAGTAAATATGGATGTCGCACGATTCGTGGGTCCATATTGAAAGATAGGTGATGCAAAACAATTACTAAGAGTTCTAAAGGTGTTAGAATTGGTAAGTTGTACCTACCTAGGGTTTTACTTAGATTGTCCCCGAGTCACGTGTTCGAGGTAAAATGCTTAGGAACTTAGTACCCATTGGGAAAAGCGTTCCTCTTAGATCTTTGGGAATTATAGATCTTTGAAAAGCAGTGGGAGCTACATTAGATTAAAGGCCTTATCTTTTGTATATCGTTATAATTCAGCATGCTCACATTTTCTCTGCTTAGCATTTAGGTTGTAGTTCTGTGATTCTCTACAATATGAAATGCAAACCCATTCGTATCCATCCTTAAGTCAAAAGAGTTGACTAAGTCCTAACTAACTCTAATTGGCTTCGGACCCTAAAATTCATTTTAGATTCCGAATAGAGAAAGGCGTTCTCTAAAGGGCGAAAATTTTCAGTTGTGAAAATTCGACCCGGGCCAAAAGAGAAGCAATCTGAGGTGAATGGATTTCTCCAAACCACTTAAGAGCTATTGAACCACCTCATAAAAATGTTACAAGGTATAACATTATGGAATTATTCAATATTCCAAATGAGGAAACAAGTGCACACGAACAAGGTCTAAAGATCTTATTTGAAGATCTTGTGGTCTCATTAATCGAGAAAAGAGTTCTCAATGCACTGATTGCTAACATTGCTTCCACTATCATTCAAACCCTTTATGCTCAACTAGAATGATGCTAATGTAGCATTGTTAATCATTTAGTTGATAATGGTTGAGAGCATCCTTAAGAAGGAATAAAAGGTTGAGATGGTTAATCCTTCTTAACTCACTAAGTTAAAGGCTTGAAGGCCTAGGGAAGAAGAAACCCTTAAGAGCCCAATGGAGGGGCATGTAAGGGGTGCGCCCAAAAGACACTAGAGATCAAATAGGACGTTTGCTTCTATGGTAGCAAATGAGGACTTTGGAAGGGAACTGCAAAGAGTATGAGTACTCTGAAATGTTACCTCGTTTAGTAATTCTACTAGGAATAGAATTCACAAGTCTTGAGTTGATTCTGCATAATCTGTTGTGCAAAGACTCAAAGCACTAATGTTTTGAACATAAAACGAGATAACAAAAGTAAGATGACAAAGCTTCGAATTACTTTGGAACGTTGAGACTTAAAAGGATTAGCAAGTTAGACATCTTAGGATCATTTCACTAAAATGAACCTGGAGAGTTAACTTCCTATGAATCCTATCTCAAAGGGAAAACGTTCCCGGAACATTGTTTAGGTGTAACATGGAACGTTCCAAAATTCTAGTGGATTTCGATCCATGCTGATGAGTGTAAGATGCTTAATGTAAGCACTAGATACAATCATCAGTTTAATCATTATGAATGAATGTACTTGTTGAAGTACAAATTCGAAACTTATATGAAATTCTTAGAATTTCAAAAGGACGTTAGGAACCGAAGTAGTCATAAGTTATAGGTAAATCGATATGATCGAGATAGCCAATATCTTAGCAACTAATTCCTTAGTCATCTTAGAGATAATAGGATTATCTCTCAGTAAACTAATTCGAGAACACCTTAGTGTTTCCGAATGAGGGAATGAAACCTAATGGGATATGGTCCATTCCATAGCAAGCTTTACTGACTTATAATCATTCTAGGAATAAACTCCCAGAATATGCTGTTAGAGATTTTGAATTTAGTACCTTCCAAAATTAGTCCTTTAGTTGCACTATGCAATGTGGCATACTAAATTCCCTAATTATTCTTGTCCAAGAATATAGTGGAATCCTCTTAAGTGAAGAGGACAGTGGGAGATAAGCTTGAAATGAGTTCAAGTTTATACAACAATATAGGATATCGTTTCTGTGATTCCCTTAAACAAAGGTTGTTTTTCTCAAGGAATATACCTTTCTTAAGGAATCGTTCCTATAGAAAAAGAAAGGCAAGCAAGCAGACCTCAAAGAAATTTGAGGATAAATATCCACGCCACATATAGAAGAAACGAGCCCATCTGATAAAACTTAGCCAAATTTTAGAGCATGTACACGTGTGAAACCCTTCTCTTAAGACGTGTTTAGAACGTGTTCCTGGATAGCCAAGGAATTACTTGAAGAGGAGACACTGTCAGATTTGGAATCCGAGTAATGTAAGCAAGCCTTGAAATCCAATATGGATTCCATATACTCAAACCAAGTTTTGATCTTGGTTGATCCACCTGATAGGATCAAGCTCGTGCAGCTTCCAGTGAATGAAAGCATTTCAACCTTCTTGACGGTTGAAATGCAAAAGTCCATTTGGATTGTATTTACCACATCCTCATATTCTGACTATGAGATATGATAAATGAATATGAGAACTATCTTGTTCAATATGAGATTGAAAGAGACTGAAATGAGGATATGTATTAGTTTACAGAGCCCAAAAGATCTTGTTGTTAGAAGGATATTTGATGTAACCGTTCATCAAACATAGATGATTATGAAATCATTAAAAGGATACAACTTCTACCAGAATGGTAATGCAATGTGTTGAAAAGGGGTTCCAAGGATGGACATTACAAAACTCGACTATCGTAGTTGAGAACTTAGTCGTACTATATAACGCTAAGTTAAATGTTTGGGTAAGAAACACCATCTAACTGTTTAGATGAAGTTCCTAGCATGAAACAACTCCTTTATCATATTGTATGAGAAAAAGGATGGTTGCTCAAGTTGTTAGGAATAGTGCCCTAGAAAGCCGATTGTATATCTGCTTTGTGCTTTTCCTTATTGTAATCACAGACAATCTTTGAATGAAATAACGAATTGAGGCAACACTTCTTTATATGCTCTTGTTTGGTATGCGTTTACTTTATCTGTGCATGTATGAAAACTCCCCTAATCCTGATGACTTTAGGACTCTACCATTTAGGTGAAATGGTTCATGAAACGAGCCCTATATCACATAAGTCATGATTAGTAAAATACTCCAAGCCGATGAGTCCTACAGACAGTGGGAGTGTCAACCTGACTCCTCTAAGGCTTGCTTGTGGGATCACGCCTTTAAGAAGGACCACCTTATTTCATGGAGGTGCAAAGTGTATAGTTGATACGTGCGTGATACATGAGGGTGCTTACTTCAATAAGTAAGTTCACTGAGGTGCCCCGTGTGAGAAGATTCCTAAATGGGAAAGGAAGTTTCTATTTCAGGAAATGGAAACTTCCAGATTAGGAAATATCTCACGAGCATTGATGTGATTAATTGATCCTTTGACTTGAGGTTCCTTGTCACTTTATGAGTTAACTCTGTAGTCTTAGGTATAAGCTTTAAAGGGTGTCGCCTTAGACAACTGATTCAAGGCTTATGCTGGGGCTGCACAAGTGATTCATGAAAGTGAATGAGAATCAAGAAAGGACCTACACTTGCATTTGCAAGGTGATCTCTTATTGTGTAAGTCATTCATATGCCATATGGAGTCCTTGGCCAAGGCAGTAGATCAAGACATCAAGAAAAGGGTTTCTTGGATTGAGATCAAATGGATATGAAATGCACTTAGCTTTCAGACCGGATTATTAGGGTTCTGATTATTCCCTTACCCTAGATCTTGGTTGAGAGATAGTAAGTAGGAGGATTGTATCTCACATGAATCAATGACTTAAAGGTTCTGTCGAATCCGAACATTCCAATTCAGCTAGGGGTTAAACACCTGTTGCTAGACTATGGTCGTTTAATCTGTGGACTGATTAATTAATTAGTGAATTAATTAATTAGGGTCACTGCTAATTGAATTGAGAACCTAGAGGGTCACACACAACAACTTGGTTACATGAGTTGAGGCTTAAAAATGATTAAACGAGTTAATCGGGCCAAAGGGGTTCCACACGTGTGGGTCACGTGAGGAGCACGTGTCCTTGGGACACGTGCCTCACACGTGTATATGTATATATATGATATATATATTAAATAATTAAATGTGTTAATTATTTAATAGACTTTGGTTTAATTTTTGAATTAAAAAGAAAGTCTTATTTTGGAGAAAAATAATCTAGTTAATTAATTATGAATTAATTAAATTAGATAAAATAAGTTATTTATTTTAAATAAATAAAGTATAAAATTATCCAAAAATAGTTTGGATATTTTTAGCTCTCTTAAAGTTGATTTGAATTAGAATTCAAAGTCAAAGTTGGAAAATACTTGATGATCAAGTAATAGGAGAGAGAGAGACCAAAAACCCTAGCCCAAAAGGGACTAGGATTTTCGGTCCTCCCCCTTATATAAATAGGGGAGCTCGAGCTCCCCTTAGAGCTAATTGGCAATTCTTTTGGTTCATGTGTTGAACACCTTCCTTTCTCCAAGATCAAATAAACCCTAGGTTAAGCCTAAACACTAACTAGAGAACTAGCATCCTTCTAGTTAGATTGTGATCAAGTTGGTGGACTATCTCTAGAGAGCTTCAAGTTAGAAGTTTGAAGATTCGAGTTTTACCAAGGAGAGGGGATCAAGCCGCGAGAAGAGCGTTCTTGGGTGGCTTGAAACGCTTCAAGAAATAATAAAAGAAAAGTAAGTTTCTTAACTCTACGAATTTGGATACACGATTGCGAGTCCAAGATCCTTTTGTTAGGAAATTTTTTTAAATTCCGCTGCTTTCTAATTCGTGTTTTCCAACAAGTGGTATCAGAGCCACCTCGTTAATCGTGTTTCTGATTCGTCTCAATTATACTGAATTTGGTAGAAATTCTTAGGCTTGATGCAATTGAGTATTTGTAATTGTTTTAGAAAGCCTGAATTATGAAACTGTAATTTTTCCTGAAAGTTTCTGAAAACTGGTTTTGCAAAATTTTAATTTTGAAAACTATTTTAGATTTGAAACTGTATAAACTGTTTTTGGATTTCTTGGATTGGTTTTGCTTTTGAACGAAAACACGAAATGAAAACCCGGATTACGACGAACATGCGAAACCCCGCGCGTGAACTCGTCGCGCGCGCGGGCGTCGCGCAGCACCGCCCGCCTGTCCTAGGCGCGTGCAGGCCGTGCGCCTACTCCCTCCCGCAACCGCGCGGGAGGTGTTCCGGGAGCGCCTAGGCGCCCCGCCCAGGACTGTCGACGCCATCCCACCCAGGCTGGGCGACGATCCCGCAAGGCGTACGGGATCAGTCGCCCAGCCCGCCCGCACACGCCCGGAAGGGACGCGCCCAGCAGGCGCGCAAGCATGCGCGCGCAGTACGCGCACTCGAGCGGCCTTGGCCGCGCTGTGCGGGCCTGTCGCGCGCGCGCGCTCTTGCAACGGACGCGACCCTTTTCGCGTACGGGCCCCGTTTTTCGTGATCCGTTTTTCGTATTTCATGCAATCCAGTCCCAATTTTTAATTTTAATTTTAAAATTTTATTTTTGAATATTTATTTTAATTTTTAAATAAAACTTAAAATTGGGATTTTTTTTTTTTTTAGAAATAGAAACGGATTATATTTTGGGAAAATACATCATTAATAAAATTATTAATTTTCAGAAATTAATTGGAATTTTATTTGTTTTGTTAAATTTGGGATTTATTGAAAACTTTTATAAATAAGACTCGCATCAAGTCGTGTTTTAAGTCATTAGGACTTGAAACGGGAATTTTAATTTATTGGTTAAATTTAAATTCTCGCAAAAGCATGTTAGGTGATCATGGGTTTAGATCTATGTATGGTTTTAATTTATGCACATGGATGGTTTAAATTGGGGTTGGAGCCCTATAGTTGCGTTTTTCAATTGAGGTTGGAGCCTCACTTATGTGCGTACTGTTATGTGATTTATTATGTGGCTTTCCATATTACTGTTTTTGAGGCCGGGGTATGCCCCGTGTAATTGTCTAAGGCCAATATGAAGATTGAGCCTTATTACTTTATGTCTTTTTCTTTTTATTGTAATTTGAGAGTAGAGATAGGTGGTGAGGTTTTATTTTCATTTTGGAGACAATGCACCCATGGAGTAAGATGGACCACATTCAAGTAACTAGGAGGGCATAAGTGAAGACCCCTCAAAATGTTAGGGAGGAGAATCTCAATTGTAAAAATGTAATAGAGATAGGGCTCGTATTTTGTTACCGCTTTCCCTTTTGTGATTTAAACTGTTTATGTGGCATGTATGTTAGAACTTGTGATTATGGAGTGGCTCCCACATATCACGCATAAGATAGGTAGAACCCATGATCATTACATGTTAGTATCATGCTAGGACATGTTATCTGTTTATGTGCTTGTTTGAAATGCATTTAAGTGTACTTGCATTAATCAAGACTAATAAAATTGGATAACATATATGTTGGTGAGGTCGAACCGAACAACTCTTCGGTTGATTCGAAAATTCCCATTAAATATTAAGCTAATTTTGAATAAATAGGTATTTAATTCGAGATGCAAATTTTGAATTAAATTCCTAGCATTCCATCAATAGGTTTTAAGTTTAGTAAGTGACGCTAGTTATTGTTCGCGAGTCGTGGGATAGCTAGTGGAGCTTATTAGTTCTTAGTTAACTAATTGATCATTTTAAATGATCAATATTTCATGGTCAATTTTAGCAAGGGCGATGTCCGCGAGTAGTGGGTCGTTCGAACTAAGTTTTGATCATGATCTTATGATTGATGGGTCTAGCTTAACGCCTAAGTAAATATGGATGTCGCACGAGTCGTGGGCCCATATTGAAAGATAGGTGATGCAAAAATAATTAGTAAGAGTTCTAAAGGTGTTAGAATTGGTAAGTTGTACCTACCTAGGGTTCTTACTTAGAATGTCCACGAGTCGTGGGTTCGAGGTAAAATGCCTAGGATCTTAGTACCCATTGGGAAACGTGTTCCTCTTAGATCTTTGGGAATTATAGATCTTTGAAAAACAGTGGGAGCTATATTAGATTAAAGACCTTATCTTTTGTATATCGTTATAATTCAGCATGCTCACTAGTTCTCTGTTTTACCATTTAGGTCGTAGATTCTGTGATTCTCTACGTGTTTTGAAATGGCAACCAAAAACCCTCTTGTATCGATCCTCGAGTCAAACAAGTTGACTGGTCCCAACTATTCTGACTGGCTGAGGAATCTAAAAATCATTTTAGATTCTGAGAAGAGAACTTATGTTCTCTTCGAAGGGGAGCCTAGTCCCGAAGGGGAGGCTCCCACTCGGGCCGAGCGGGATGCGATTCAGAAGTGGAAGGATGATAATCTCCAAGCCCGTTGCCTTATATTGGCTAACATGTCTCCGGACTTGCAAAGGCAACATGAGGCCATGGAATTCGCTTGGGAGATTTACGACCACTTAAAGCAACTTTACCGCCCTCATGAACGTGTTACAAGGTACAACACTTCAAAGGAATTGTTCCACTTGAGAATGAGGGAAGGTTCAAGTGTCCATAAATATGGACTCAAGTTTCTTGCCCTTACTGAGAAACTTGCCTCCATGGACATGCCACTGAAAGATGAGCTTTCAGTGGATTTGTTGCTAGCTTCGCTCCCACCATCATTCAACCCATTTGTCCTTAACTTCAACATGAATCATGCTGGTGCTACTGTAGCTGAGCTGATTAGTCAGCTTGTGACTGCTGAAAGCACGATCAAGAAGGACAATAAGGTTTTGATGGTGAATGCTCCATCTTCCTCTTCTGGGCCTTCTAAAGGTAAGGGCAAGAAAGCCCAAAGGAAGAAGAAGAAACCCCTTAGGCCCACTGATGGCGTTTCGAAGGGGAAGGCCCAAAAGAAGAAGCGTGATCAGAAAGAGGATGTTTGCTTCCATTGTGGCAAAGCGGGACATTGGAGGAGAAACTGCCCAGAGTACAAGGCTACTCTAAAGAAAGGTATCTTTCTCGTTGAAATAAATCTTTCTATTAATTCTAGTTCTTGGGTACTTGATACCGGTTGTGGAACTCATATCTGTAATGATGTACAGATGCTAAGTGAAGTCCAACAACTCAAAGAAGGAGAATGTGTCTTGAAGATCGGCGATGGCTCAAACGTTGAAGCTCGAGCTTTAGGCACAATTAGATTAGATTTAGGTAGTTTTGAGTTAGTCTTAAATAAAGTCCTTTATGTACCGAGCATTATTCGTAATATAATTTATGTTCCAATTTTAGATTGTGAAGGTTATGAAACTTATATTAAGAATGGTAAATTCTTTATCAAACGGAACAACTCTTCCGTTCACATTGGTACTCTAAGTAATGGACTTTATCTAACTCAGAATATCAATATCATGCATATACAACGAGAAACGAAGCGTAAGAGAGATGACAAAGTTTCAGCTTCCTTATGGCACGCTAGATTAGGACACATTTCCAAGAACAGAATTAGCATGATAAAAACTTTAGGATCATTCTCTGAAAATGATCTTAAGGAGTTAACTTCTTGCGAATCCTGTCTCAAAGGAAAGATGTCCAAAGTTCCTTTTAAAGGAACTGTGGAACATGCCACTAAGGTTTTGGATTTGATCCATACTGATGTTTGTGGACCGCTTAGTGTAAGCACTAGAAACAATCATCAGTATTTCATAACCTTTACTGATGACTTTAGTCGGTATGGTTATGTATGCTCAATGAAGTATAAATCTGAAGCTTTTGAGAAATTCTTAGAATTTCAAAAGGAGGTTGAGAACCAAACTGGTCACAAGATCAAAGCACTTCGATCTGATCGAGGAGGCGAGTATCTTAGTGAAGAATTCCTTAATCATCTCAAAGATAATGGGATTATCTCTCAGTGGACTCCTCGGGGAACTCCTCAGCTTAATGGAGTTTCTGAGAGAAGGAATCAAACCTTACTTGATAGGTTCATTCCATGATGAGTTTCACTGACTTACCACCTTCTTTCTGGGGTTATGCCCTAGAAAGTGCAACAAAGATTTTGAATCTAGTTCCCTCTAAGTCAGTCCCTAAAACGCTCTATGAAATGTGGCATGGTAAAATCCCTAGCTATTCTTACTTAAGAATTTGGGGTTGTCCTGCTTATGTGAAGAGGACAGTCGGAGATAAGTTAGAATCTCGTTCTAACTTATGCTACTTTGTAGGTTATCCTAAGGAATCCATAGGATACTACTTCTATGATCAATCTGAGCAAAAGGTGTTTGTTTCCAAAAATGCCACTTTTCTTGAGGAACCGTTCCTTAAAGAAAAAAAAGGCAAGATCATAGAATTAGAATAAGTACAAAGTGATCCCACACCACCCACTGAAGAAACGTACCCTTCTGATCAACTACAACCAATCACGAATTTCGATACACACAAAAATCCTCCTCTAAGGCGTTCTAAACGCACTCCTAGACAGCCGGAGAGATGGTATGGATTCTTCCATGAAATCTCTCAAAAGGATAATGATCCTTTAACATATGAGGAGGCACTTTCAGATTCTGACTCTGAACAATGGATAGAAGCCATGAAATCCGAAATGGACTCCATGAACTCCAACCAAGTTTGGACCTTGGTAGATTTGCCTGATGGGGTCAAATCCATAGGTTGCAAATGGATCTTTAAGAGAAAGCTTGGGGTTGATGGAAGCATTGCAGCCTACAAAGCAAGACTGGTTGCAAAAGGATTCACTCAAAGACACAGCGTGGACTTTGGTGAAACTTTTTCGCCAGTTGCAATGCAAAAGTCTATTCGGATCATGCTTGCCATTGCTGCATATTATGACTATGAGATATGGCAAATGGATGTGAAAACTGCTTTTCTCAATGGTGACATTAGAAAAGTAAGTTTCTTAAACGAATTTGGATACATGATTGCGAGTCCAAGATCCTTTTGTTGGGAAAATTTTTTAAATTTCACTGCTTTCTGATTCGTGTTTTCCAACACAAGTAAGAGAACCAAGACCTCACCAAGAGACTGAACACGT
The DNA here is from genome assembly GCA_037501455.1 of Lantana camara. Classification (NCBI taxonomy): domain Eukaryota; kingdom Viridiplantae; phylum Streptophyta; class Magnoliopsida; order Lamiales; family Verbenaceae; genus Lantana; species Lantana camara. Next base: position 6,505,846 of record CM074864.1, read on the forward strand.
GATTACGAATCATTTTTTTTTTAAGGAAAAGGTGTTTCCTAAGAGATGTGTAAACAAGAGGGTCACATCAGCAGAGAATATAGCAGATCCACTTTGGAAACGCCCAAAGTCAATAGGCTCTCAAAGCGCATCTTGAGAAGATGGGACTTAGAGTACCTAAATGGCTTTTACGGGCAAGTGGGAGATTGTTAGGAATAGTGCCCTAGAAAGCCGATTAGTTATAATCCGTTTTGGGACTTTCCTAGTATCACAGACAATCTTTGAATAAAATAACGAATTCAGGCAACACTTCTTTATATGCTCTTGTTTGGTATGCGTTTACTTTAGCTGTGCATGTATCAGAACTCCCCTAATCCTGATGACTTTAGGACTCTACCATTTAGGTGAAATGGTTCATGAAACGAGCCCTATATCACATAAGTCATGATTAGTAAAATACTCCAAGCCGATAAGTCCTACAGATAGTGGGAGTGTCAACCTGACTCCTCTAAGGCTTGCTTGTGGGATCACGCCCTTAAGAAGGACCACCTTGTTTCATGGAGGTGCAAAGTGTATAGTTGATACGTGCGTGATCCATGAGGGTGCTTACTTCAATAAGTAAGTTCACTGAGGTACCCCGTGTGAGAACATTCCTAAATGGGAAAGGAAATTTCTATTTCACGAAATGGAAACTTCCAGATTAGAAAATATCTCACGAGTCATTGATGTGATTAATTGATCCTTAGACTTGAGGTTCCTTGTCACTTTATGCGTTAACTCTGTAGTCTTTGGTATAAGCTTTAAAGGGTGTCGCCTTAGACAACTGATTCAAGGCTTATGTTGGGGCTGCACGAGTGACTCATGAAAGTGAATGAGGATCAAGAGAGGACCTACACTTGCATATGCAAGGTGATCTCTTATTGTGTAAGTCATTCATATGCCATATGGAGTCCTTGGCCAAGGCAGTAGATCAAGACATCAAGAAAAGGGTTTCTTGGATTGAGATCAAATGGATATGAAATGCACTTAGCTTTGAGACCAGATTATTAGGGTTCTGATTATTCCCTTACCCTAGATCTTGGTTGAGAGATAGTAAGTAGGAGGATTGTATCTCACATGAATCAAAGACTTAAAGGTTCTGTCGAATCCGAACATTCCAATTCAGCTAGGGGTTAAACACCTATTGCTAGACTATGGTCGTTTAATCTGTGGAATGATTAATTAATTAGTGAATTAATTAATTAGGGTCACTGCTAATTGAATTGAGAACCTAGAGGGTCACACACAACAACTTGGTTACATGAGTTAAGGCTTGAAAATGATTAAACGAGTTAATCGGGCCTAGAGGGTTCCACACGTGTGAAACCACACGTGTGGGTCACGTGACTGGACACGTGTCATTGTGACACGTGTGCCACTCGTGATTATTTAATTATATATTAAATAATTAATTTGTTAATTATTTAATAGACTTTGGTTTAATTTTGAATTAAAAAGAAAGTCTTATTTTGGAGAAAAATAATCTAGTTAATTAATTGTGAATTAATTCATTAGATAAAATAAGTTATTTATTTTAAATAAATAAAGTATAAAATTATCCAAAATTAGTTTGGATATTTTAGCTCTCTTGAAAGTTGATTTGAAATTGAATTCAAAGTCAAAGTCAAAATTACTTGATGATCAAGTAATAGGAGGGAGGGACCAAATCTTTAGTCCATAAGGACTAGGATTTTCGGCCACTCCCATCCTATATATAGGGGAGCTCGAGCTCCCCTTAGAGCTAATCGAGAATTCTTTTGGTTCATGTGTTGAGCACCATCCTTTCTCCAAGATAAACGAAACCCTAGGTTAAGCCTAAACATTAACTAGAGAACTAGCATCCTTACTAGTTAGATTGTGATCAAGTTGGTGGACTATCTCTAGAGAGCTTCAAGTTAGAAGTTTGAAGATTCGAGCTTTACCAAGGAGAGGGGATCAAGCCGCGAGAAGAGCGTTATTGGGTGGCTTGAAACGCTTCAAGAAAGAATAAAAGAAAAGTAAGTTTCTTATCCCTACGAATTTGGTTACACGATTACGAGTCCAAGGTCCTTTTGTTGGAAAATTTTTAAATTTCCACTGCTTTTTGATTCGTGTTTTCCAACATAGACTTCAGCGATGGGGTGGTTGAGGGGAATACGCTCATATCTGCGAGGGGGCGGAGAGTTTCTCCGAGCGGACACTGGGCTACGACGGCGATTCTTGGGCTCTCCTCTATCCTCCGGGCATCTGTTGGTTCGAGAGGCGTTTGCGAGTTTCTGATCCCTCGCGATATACATGTCCTCGAGGGTGAAGAAGGAGTCGGCTATGTCCTTGATCTCCATCAGCGTGCGAGGTTTTTTCTTTGCCACCTCCTCTACGAACTCCTTGCTGACATAGCTTTTCATGTTGATTGCCCCAAAGAGCACGTGCCTGAAGAAGTCCATTGAGGGGTTTTCCACCAGCAGGATCTCCTTATTAAATCTGCCCATGAAAGACCTGAGCGTCTCACTAGGTCCTTGTACCAGGTTATAGAGAGCCGTGGCAGCGGGTCCTGGAGCCTTCAAGGAACTGAAGTGGCTCATGAAGGCCTCAGTCAGATCATCGTAGCCTCGGATTGAGCGCGGGGGCAACTTCTTATACCACTCCTGTGGCATTCCCATGAGGGAAGTGACAAAAACTTTGGTCCAGTAATGACTGGAATGCTCATAAAGGTGCATCAAGTGCACGAAATGATCCAGATGCTCGGCAGGATCGGTGGTTCCGTCATGACGGTTAACGGATGTAGGGATCTTACCTATCCCTGCTCGTGCCATTAAAACTTCATCAATGAGGGGCGAACCGCCTGTCAAAGGCCTATGGTTCCCTCCCTCGCAGTCATGCTCTTCGCAGTCTTCCTCCCTCCAACGGCGAGGGAGTTGGTTGCGTGGGTTGCGAGCGTCTCTGGCCCTAGACCTCTCATCCTTGGAATGGGGGATTTGAGACCGTGCTCGAGAGAGTTGCTCCACCATATTTTGGAGTCCATCCAGTTGGTCTTGTACAACGGCCAGTTGAGGGTCGCCTCCATCCCTCCTGCTAGTCCTTCTAGTGGCCCTAGATTGGACCTCTTCTTCATCATCTCCCCTCGCGGGAGGGCCCCTCTCCTTTTCCAATGGCCGCTGCTCCGGATCTGCCCTCGGGGGGGGGGGGGGGGGGGTATCTTTTCCTTGCGCTGGTGGTGGCGGCGGTGGCTGGGCCCCTAGAACATTCTGGGCCATCATGACGGGATGAGTTTCAAGCCCTTCCATCGGAGGGGCCATCTGAGCACCTACGCTCGAGGGGAAATACACGGAAGTAAAATGCCTCCATGCATTTTGCGCGTCTTGGACCTCGCATTGAGCGTAGAGCGCCTGGAGTTGCTGGGATGTCTTCTGCGGCATTTTCACTCCCTGAATCTCCTTGGGGAGAGAGATGGGAAGCTGCAACGTACCTACCTGATATGGCTGGATCATGGGCACCATGTTTGGCATCATTCCGGGCATCATCGCGGACTGAATGTAAGCATACCTAGGGGGTGGCATCGTCGCTGGCATCACCCCTGCACTGGTGGGGTTGACAGTGGGAATAACTGCTACGGAACTCCCAGATTGAGCTCCGACAGCCGGAAGAGAGCCCACATGAACCTCCTTGTCTCCATTTGCCCCGACTATTGGTGTGTTTCCGGCTGGGGCCGGGGTGATATCAACGACGATAGCTCCGTCCACCCGGTTCTCCTCATTCACCGGGGGGGAAACCGCCCTTGTTGTCCAAAGCTCCGGATCTAGTAGCCGTTACCATGGTTAGAGCTGCTGATGTTGTTTCTCGATTAGCTTAAAGAGGAAGAAAATGACGAAGATGAAGAAGACGATGATGGTTCCCACAGACGGCGCCAAAAATGATGGTGCAGAAACTTTAAAGGGGGTTTAAACAACAACACTTTGAGATTTATTTGTGGAAGGGAAGACCATCACAGGCGTTGAGCCTCAGGAACGGGGTTTCCTTTGAAACATGGGTTCTTCCAGCTAGGATAACACCAAGAGACAGAACACGGTGAGGATGCAGCAATAGTGTGTGAAATGCAGAGCTTGAAGAAGAAAAGTGGAGGAGAATGCCCAGTTTAGTGTATGTCGTGTCTTGGAAAGAAGATGACTTGGGGAATAAGTGTATGCATCCCCATATTTATATGTTAGGGGCCATGGTATTTTTCGAAAACCGACCAAGTGATCCCAAATCCTGTGCTGCCCTAGACACGTGGCTTCATATGATGGTGTGAAAGTGATGGCTCTGAAAAGCCTGTGGGATGACAGTACGAGGTGCGCACTACCACTGTATCAAAGGTAGTTGGCGAGCGATAAGCGTGTAGGTACCTACCTATGCCTCCCGTACCTCTGAGGTGCCTTTGGGAGGGACCCCTCACACTGCTGAGACTAACCCTCGAGGTGGATAGTACCCTTATATATTAACCCATGCGTTGGCGACGCTCGAGAGGGCTCATCGGCGAAAGGTCGTGAGTGACGAGGGTTTATGGCTTTTGCACACGGTCTGCCGAGCGGGAAATGAACCTGTTTAGCGAAATGATCTTACCCACGAGTACCTGGACCTCTCTCAGATTGCGAGGGGAGGGTATATCCAGGATTGCTTTGATCTTCTCGGGGTTTGCCTCTATGCCCCGTTGACTGACCATGTATCCCAGAAACTTACCACCTCGAACGCCAAAAGTGCACTTTGAAGGGTTCAACTTCATTCCGTAGCGACGAAGAATATTGAAAGTCTGCTTGAGATCCTCCAGATGGGAGTGTTGGCGCTCACTTTTGACTATCATGTCGTCCACGTATACCTCCATAGATTTTCCGATTTCGTGCTCGAACATTCTATTGACAAGGCGTTGATAGGTTGCTCCCGCATTTTTGAGCCCGAAGGGCATGACTTTGAAACAGTAGACACCCAAGTGCACAATAAACGCAGTTTTGGGGCGATCCTCGGGCGCCATAAAGATTTGATAATATCCCTGAAAGGCGTCCATCATACTCATGAGTTCACACCCGGCTGTAGAATCTACCAACTGATCGATCCTCGGTAGGGGGTAATGGTCTTTGGGGCACGCTTTGTTGAGGTCAGTGAAGTCGTTGCACATACGCCACTTATTAGCGCTCTTTGGAACAAGCACCACATTGCAAAGCCATTCCGGGTACAAAATCTCCTCGATGTACTGAGCATCAAGCAACTTACCAACCTCTTCTTCGATAACCCGTTTCCTAAAGCCATGAACGTCCCTCTTCTTCTGTTTGATGGGCTTGAAGGTTGGATCCACGTTCAATCTGTGGACAATGACGCTCGGATCTATCCCTGTGAGATCAGAAGCTTTCCACGCAAAAACGTCTAGATTCTCCCTTAGGAAGTCGATCATCAAAAATTGCGAGGGCCCATCCAGGCTCGAGCCAATCTGGGTTGTTTTATCCGGATTCCTAGGCTCCAATTCAACGGTCAAAAACTCCTCGGTGGGCTCAATTCGAACCTCCGGCCTCGGTGCTTCTAACGCTCGTTTCTTCCCAGTGAGCGTATTCTTGGGCTCATCTCCCTCGTTTTCTGAGGAAGAACCCTCGACGGCCCCCGGCGGCCCATTCTCCGAGCACTGAACGTCTCCAGGGGTCCTCTTTTTATTCTTCTTCCGGTACAGCTTGGCTCTTTTGCGCTCAGGGCCATCTTCGTTTAACTTTGGGAAATCAACGGATTTCTTAGTAGACCCAGGTTGAATGGAATGTTTGGGCTTGTGGCTTCGAAGCGAAAGTATGTAGCATTCCCAAGCTTCTTTGACGTTACATAGAATTTCTCCAGTACCCTCGGGGGTTGGGAACTTGACCTTTTGATGATAGGTGGAAATTACAGCCTTGAAATCCACGAGGGCTGGGCGCCCAATGATGATGTTGTAAGGAAGATCCACCTCGACGATGGTGTAGAGAACGCTCAAAGTCTTTCGCTGTGGGGCGCGACCAAAAGAGGTGGCCAAGCGAATTTGTCCGCGAGGGACGATCTCGGAACCTCCAAACCCTACGAGGGCAGTTCTGAGAGGTTCGAGGGGGATGTTTGTTATATTCATTTGTTGAAACGTTGAGTACGGGAGAACGTTCACAGAGCTTCCACTATCAAATAAAACCCTCTTTACAGTGTGGTTATGAACGTCTAAACTAACTACCATGGGACAGTCAGAGGTTTTTCCCATCCCATGTGGTGTTACAATATGCTCAAGATCTTTCTCAGTAAACCCTATGACATCTCCCTCCTTTGAGCGCGATGAGCTGTCCACGGAGAACACTGGGCGAGGGAGTGACGTTGCTTGGTTATAACTCCGTACGTGGCGGCGACGGGAAGCATTGGAGTCGCCTCCCGAGGGGCCTCCCGCAATCATGTGAATGACCGCAAAGGGCTGATTCTCCATGTCTACCCCTTTCCCTTTGTTGCGCTCGCTGGTTTCAGGGCGCTGGCGACGAGGACTACGGGAACACGAGCGGCTTCTTCTTCTTTCAAGCGCCCGTCCTGCGCAATGTTCATCGTACCCTTCCAGTACTTTTACAAACTCTTTGAGGTGCCCCCCAGCAATCAGCCGCTGAATCTCCTTCTCCAGGTGACGGCATTCGTTAGTGTCATGCCCCTTCTGCTTATGGAAAGCACAATACTTCCCCGAGCGCTTTTGAGCCTCGGTCTCTCTTAGCTTGGGCGGCCTTTTGAACAACTTCTGGTCCACCAGGGAATAAACTTCGGCAATTGGGCGATTGAGGGGGACACGCTCGAGCCTCCGCGGGGGAGAGGAATGACGACGAGCGGGTATTGGGCTGCGGCGGTTACTTCGGTGGGGCTCCACTTTGTCCTCGTGGTTTCTGATGGGGCGAGGGGCATTTGCCATCTTCCGCTCCCTCGTTATATACATATCTTCGAGGGTAAAGAAAGAGTCTGCAATCTCTCTAATCTCCATCAACGAACGTGGCTTCTTCTTGGCCACTTCCTCCACAAATTCTTTGCTGACGTAATGCTTCATGTTGATGGCACCGAACAGCACGTGCCTCAAAAAGTCCATCGAGGGCTTTTCTACTAGCAAAATCTCTTTGTTGAACCTCCCCATGAAGGACCGGAGGGTCTCGTTCGGCCCTTGGACCAGGCTATAAAGAGCGGTCGCGGCCGGGGCTGGTGCTTTCAGCGAATTGAAGTGGCTGACAAAAGCATCCGTCAAGTCATAATACCCTCGGATTGAGCGTGGGGGGAGCTTTTTGTACCACTCTTGGGCCATTCCAGTGAGGGAAGTGACAAACACCTTGGCCCAGTAGTTGTCCGGATGGTCATAGAGGTGCATTAGGTGCACGAAATGGTCCAGATGCTCGGCTGGATCCGTAGTTCCATCATACCTGTTGATTGACGAGGGAATTTTACCCTTCCCTGCACGGGTCATCAGAACTTCCTCGACGAGGGGGGAATCGCCCGCCATGATCCTGTAATCTCGCTCGTCGGGATCTTCATAGCTAGCCTCTCTTCTTCGATGGGAAACGGGGCTGCGTGGTCGCCGAGCATCTCTGGCCTTGGACCTCTCGTCCCCCTCACGGGGGGCGTGAGACCGTGCTCGAGAGAGCTGCTCTACCACGTTTTGGAGCCCTCGAATTTGGTCTTGTACGGCTGCTAGCTGAGGGTCACCGACATTTCTGCGGTTTGCCCTCCTTGTGGCCCTTGATTGGACCTCTTCATTATCTACGGCCGCCTCATTTCGAGGGGCCCTCTCATCTCCCACAACAGGCCGTTCTTGCTGGACCCTCGGTGGGGCTTCATTCTCTTGGTTGGGTGGTTGGGGAAGCTGCTGTGCCCTTAGCGCATTTTGGGCCATCGTTAAAGGATGCGCAGGGAGTCCGCCAAGTGGTGGGGCCAGGCGAGCGCCAGCCTGCGAGGGGAAGTACGCGGCCATGAAATGCTCCCAGGCATTCTGAACGGCCTGGCTCTCGCACTGTGCATACAGCGCCTGGAGTTGCTGGGCTGTAACTTGGGGCATCTCCACCCCTTGTATCTCCCTAGGTAACGACGTGGGGAGATTCAGAGTCCCCACCTGGTAAGGCGGGATCGCCGGCATCATCCCGGGCATCAATCCTGGCTGCATGAACGGGTATCCTGGAGGTGGCATGGCCATGGGATACATCCCAGAGTATGGATAGGAAGCGTGGGCGGTGTGAGCTGCAGGCGGGACGACGGTGCTAGGTCCTCCCGTGGCATTCCCGCCTAGCGGGAGAGTTGTCCCCGCCGGCCCTGTGTTCTCTTCCCCGTTCCCGGCCGCGGGGAGGTTTGCTTCTCCGGCGGGAATGTTACTTTCTGCGTTCTCCTCGTTAGCGGGGGGAAGAGCGCCTTTCTCTCCAACTCTTCCAGATCTCGTCGCAGTTACCATGATTCAAGATTTGGGTGTTACTTTTCAACTAGCTTTCAGAGGAAGAAACTGGCAATACCAAAGATGGTGGTGATGGTTCCCACAGACGGCGCCAAAAATGATAGTGCAGGAATCTGAGTTTCCTAATGCAACAACACTTTAGAATTTGTAAGAAAAGGGAAAGACCATCACAGGCGTGAGAGCCTCAGGATCTGGGTTTCCTCTTGAGCGTGGGTTCTTCCAGCTAGGATAACACCAAGTGTCAAAACTATAGGGATAGAGTTACTGTGGTGAATGAAGAGCTTGAGAAGATCAGTGGAAAATGCCCAGAACGATGTGTATGGTTTCTATGCAGATGATCACTTGGGGGAGAATGCATGGATTCTCTCCTATTTATATGTTAGGGATGGGGGTAGAGGGGTAAATTGACCATGTGGTCCCAAACCTGTGTTGCCCTAACACGCGTCAGCTTTTGGTGGGGTGAGAATGACATCCCTGAAAAGGGAGACGGCGTGTCAGGTGCCCGGTACACAGTACCTTTGTGTCAGAGGTTGTTGACGAGGGTGACGCGGGAGACGGGCCTAAGATCCTTTCTGCCGAGGTTCGGATCCAACGAAACGGGGTATGGATATGCCCGAGCGTTGGTGACGCTCGAAGAATGTATGGATGGCCTCCCCGCGATATATGACCCTTGAGCGTCGAAATACCGAGCGTACTAGTGGGGCCCCCATGTGGGCGCTTCTCTGAGAAGGATAACCATGAGGGCCGCGATGCGAGCGTCAAACCCGTTGGTCACGGCCCTTGATCCGAATGGTCATCCGCTGACTGACGGATTACACTAACTGGCAATTGAGCGGGTGGAAGGCCCATGAGCACATCAAGGCGAGCGTCAGGGCTCTGGTCAGCAGTGTGTTGCCACGTGGACGGCTCTGATTCGAGAATGATTTTTAGGCCTCATCATTTTGCCCCCCAAATTCTGTAGTATCGCTTCGAGCGTACTGTAGAATTTATAAGGGAGGAGTCCTGAATTTCAAATATCCGAGGGACGAGAGATTACCCTCGAGGAGACTGCTGGCCTTCTGTAACGGACACAAACTGACATCGCATTAAATGCTGTCAAGTCCGCATTTAATGCGGAGTGGGAACGTGGGCGCGTGTACTCCGGGAGACATGAGGCGGTTACCAAAAGTGGGGGATTTCCCAAGCGGGAAATGATTGCATTTTTGAATTTTCAGCCCTAATCCATGTTCCATCTCCCCTATAAATAAGGGTTTGCAGGGCCTTGGTAGCTTTTTCACGCATTCAGACTCCTTTCAAGCATATTCATAGCAAGAGACCTTTGCCAGTTCTACAAGCTCCGGCGAATTTCTTTTCTTCACATCTTAGGTAAAAATTCCTTACTCTTCTTCTTAGTTTTCCCGTGCTAACAATAGTCTTAGGTTGTGTGAGTGAAACCCTTGAGGGAAGAGCCACTATCCACCACTGAGTTTGTTTCAGAAAGTTCATCCTCCCTTAAGCTCTCTGTTAGAAATCCCGTTTCCAGAAATCGAACACTGACCATGGCCGGATATCAAGCTGATGATTATGTACGGGAGATTGAAGAGATGTCGGTGGGGAGCTCCTCCCCTCACGGCGATGTCCCCATAGCCGTTCCTCTAATTAGGGCGCACCCAGATGAAGTTATTCCTATGGCGATATCGGTGGCCCAGGCTCCGGGTGACGCCGGGGAGGAGGAGGTGAACGCTGCTGTTCAAGGGATGAACGAGCATGTTCCAGGTGAGACGGATGATCTTTTTGAGGAGATGAACAATGTGATGGAGATGCAGAGACAAGGGGAGAGGGTATTCCCAATTTCGAACAGCGCTGTGAGACCCCAAGACCATAGGATCACAGTGGCTATGGCGGGTCCCGAGGGTGAAGCGGGGCCATCCGGGCGTCCATTCGAGGCTGAGCCTTCTAGGAGGCGTCAGAGGAGAGGCAAGGAGCCTGCCACTCGAGTAAGGCAAGACAACCGCCATCAGACTGACAGATCCCCGGACGAAATTGAGAGTGTTCTGACCCTCGATGACTTGGAGGAGCTGAGGGCGAAAGCGTATTGGGATGAAGTTGTGTTTCCCATGAGGCTTCCTGAGGAAGGGGAGAGGGCCAATCGACCACCGCCTGGGATGATGACGGTCTATTGGGACGCAGTTCTTGCTGGCGGTCTGAGGTTTCCCATTGCTCACGATGCCGTCATCATTTACCATCATCTAGGGCTTTGCCCTTCACAAATTCTACCCAATGGCATAGCCCTGATCAATACGTTCATCATAACAATGAGGGCTTTGGGTAAAGCACCCTCGATAATCAACTTCGACAGCTTGATACAAGTAGCCCGCTCGCCACGCTCGTCGCCTACAGATGGATTTTACTACGCTCAGGCCAAATCAGGCTTTAAGATGATAGATTCTCCATCTTCCTCTTATGGCGAGCACTGGAAGGAAAAATACTTTTTCGTGGGGGCTCCTGGGGGGATTTTCGGAGTTCACCGGCAATGGATGATTCATGGCGAGGGTCCACTGATTAGGGAAAGGATGAGGAATAAGGATTTTGAGCAGTGGGCGATGGGGTTAGCCCTCGAGATGAGGGCTGAAAAGAAATGGATTAAGGCGGATACATTGGTGAAGAACGAAAGGATATTGTTCCGCTACGGACTATCTTGCCCCCCTGACATGATACTCAACCCTCCAACTGACATCATGGCCCTCGACGGTTAGATTCTAGGAACTAACATCTCTAACCTTTAGAATAGCTCTCTGACTTACAGTTATCAATGCTTTCTTGTCTATATGATCAAAATAACCAATCTTCTAACGCTCGTTCCCCTTTACTTGCAGGCATCCAAATACTCTCTCAAGGGATGAATGCTGAAGCCCTATCACGTATGTTGGGTGCCCAAGGTCCCGCGGTTGACCCTCAACAGCAGCAGACGCAGCAGAACCGCCCACCAAATGCCCCGAGGGCGAGGGTAAATCGTCGAGCAGCGGGCCGAGGGCAAGGCAATGCTCGCGGGGGCGCGGGAAATGAGGTTCCTCCCAGGGGCCCTATCGAGGACCTAACCCTGGAGGGCACCCATGAGGCCACTCCTCCGCCGGCGGCCCCCGTGGGCCCTATCTCTCTGAGTTCCAGCGGGTCAAGGAACCGCTTGGGTGAACCTGTCCGGATTCACGAAATCCTCCGGGCCGACCGCCAGGGCAAGAGAAAAAGGATGCCAGACTCTCTCCCTATATCTGGCAAGGGAAAAGAGGTGGTCGTGGGCCACCGTGGTGAGGGTAGCGACACTTCCTCTTCTGAGGATGAAGAATTCTGGAAGATAGGATGCAAGGGTGATTCCCGTTATAAGCGGCAACGAACTGAGGGCCCGGTGCTCCTAAAGAAGAGCGCTTATTCCGTCAACCTTGTCTCCGACATCGTTGGGAAACTCCAGTTTTCCGGCGATCACGACAAGCTGAACAATTATGACGCCGCTCGCGTTGCTGATGACGCCTGCCATGTTCTTCTGACGGTAAGTCTGTATTCCTCTTTACCAAATTCTCTTTCCTTCCTTCTACGTTCGGATTATGACCCTCGTTTGCGGCTTCCCAGGAGGTAATCCCGAGGCTGAAAAACTTGCAAGGGCGAGCGCAAGCATATTCTGAGCGTAAAGCCAAGTACAAAAAGTTGCTGCGCATCTCAGACCCTGTCCAACTGCAGGAGGATTACAATAATATCAGCGCTCAGCTGAACTCCGCCCACATCGAAAACGCTAAGCTGAATGAAAATCTGAAGAAATCTGACGATGCCGTTCTGGCCCTAACTGAGCGTCAAAAGAAACTGAAGGATGAGCGGGATCAGTTGAGGGCTCAAAATGTACAGCTGGGAGAGCAACTGGCGGAGAGCGCTCGCCTAAACGAGACAGCCAACAAAGCCCTTGCTGACTTGCAAAGCAAAGTACAAGGCTTGGAGGCGAGGGTTTCCTGGGAGGCAGTGAAGAAGTTCGTGCGCTCCAAGGCCTTTGTGTTCGCGGCCAACATTCAGTGCTTTGATAATGCTCGGCGCTTCTTTCATAAGGCGATTGGGCAAATGGTGAGGTTGGGACTGGCCCCAGAGAGCGCTCGATCCGACGCTCGTCTGCGCATGGACCTTGACGAGAACTGCGAGCCAATGGTTCAGGAGGAGGATCCCACGGACAATCTGGCGGAGCCTGAGTATCAGGAGTTGGTGGAAACACTCCAAAGGGAGTTCATAGCTGCCAACAGGGTAGATCCCGAGCCTCTCCTGATAGAAGATGAGGGCACTGTTATGGACGTCGCGGATGCTGAGGAGCCTGGTGAAGCCCAAACCTCCGACGCCAATGTGCTGGCCCCTGTTCCCCTCGCAACTGCTCCTCCCGAGCCCAACGCTCCAGCTCAATGAAACTCTCTATATGCTGATCCTTTTTCCTTGTTAATTTGAATCCTTTGTCATAATTTTGAACAATTTATGCTTGTACTTATTCTTCTCGTTATTCCCTTAACATTTTGAGTTTCTTTTCATGCTTTAGCACTCTTTTTCTACTGCTTTGATGTCTGAATGCTCTTTCTTTTACTCTTGGATGGTGAATGTTGTTAATTTCGTTGAGCTTTGCCACTTTTACTTTGTCCCTCTAACTTGGACGTTTGCGATGAGCGAGTTTTTGCACGAGGGCGCCTCTTGCGAGGGTGCTCTGACATTCATCACAATGCGCCATTAGTACGAGGATAGGCAGTGTCCATCGATACGAGGGGTGGAAATACGGTCGCGAGGGTGTTCCCCATGGATGTCCCCAAACCGTATTCGCGATTAGGCTCGAATTTGAACTTAGGAAATCTTTAGGGATTTGCCCAAGTATTGGCCCAATAGTGCGTACCCTCGCTCCGGACACCCCAATGAGTCATACGCACTCTAGAAATCAACAGTAGGATTTGCTGAGTGCAATAAAGAATAGAGCGTAACCATAGGGTTAGCGTTATTTCGAGGAGCTTTTGAAGGGATTGATTTGAAATCCGTTATTTTATGAGTGTATTTTTACTCAATAGGGTGAGGGTCATTCGGGTTCTTGCGAGCGCGAGCTGGAGTGGTTAGCACTCAGCTGGCTATAACTGGGCATTACGCCTCCCGTTGTCTGACACGCTCACTTTTAGGACTTTATACTACAAACCGTACAAACTGTTAGTAGGTGGATGATTATCAACACCTGGACAGTGTAGTTTTGAAATGATTGAAGTTTCGCTTAGGCTTTTCGACGTGGAGGATGCTCGACACGGAGTGGGCCCCTTGTCGCTCGAATTATTAAATCAAAATAACAAATCAAGCAAATAATAAAAACAAAGAGTTAAATACTTACTGTTATATAAATGCATTTTTGGAAATGATTACAACTCGCTTTCCGTCAAAGGGAAGCCCTTCACGCCACAAACGGGCCATTACAAAGAAACTGATGTCTACACGTAGAACCTTCTGAGGTTACATGCATTCCATGGTCTAGGGAGTCGCTCGCCTTGCAAAGTTTCCAATAGGTAGGTGTTGTTTGCTCGTACCTGGATGACTTTGAAGGGGCCTTCCCAATTAGGGTCCAACTTACCTACGTGCTTGGAGACTTCAACTTTTTTGAGGACCAAGTCCCCTAGCTGGAAAGTCCTTTCTTTAACACGTTTATTGTACTGGCGAGCAACGGTTGCTTTGTATTTGTGAATACGTGCCCAAGCAGCATTCCTCTTCTCATCCAGCAAATCTAATTCGAGCGCCCGATTGGCCTCGTTGGCGGCAGGCTCAAAATAGGCAACGCGTGCGGATTCTTGCGCAATTTCCGCAGGTATCATGGCCTCGGAGCCGTATACGAGGGAATAAGGGGTTTCCCCCGTCGCCGCTCGCGGAGTAGTACGGTGCGCCCACAGAGCTCCCTGAAGTTCTTCAGCCCATTCTCCCTTCTTACTCTCGAGCATCGTTTTAAGATGTTGGAGTATGGTTCGGTTGGTCACTTCAGCTTGACCATTAGCTTGGGGATGACCCACGGAAGTGAATCGTTGTTCGATCCCCAATTCATAGCACCAATCCCGCGTGTCCGCGGCGATAAACTGGGAACCGTTATCCGAGATGAGCACCCTCGGGATGCCGTATCTGCAGATGATATTTTTCCAAATGAAATCCCTCACGATTTTGAACGTTATCTTAGCGACCGCTTCTGCCTCAGCCCACTTGGTGAAATAATCCACAGCAAGTATTACGAACCTCTTTTGCCCGACCGCCATTGGGAGAGGTCCCACGATATCAATCCCCCATTGATCAAAAGGCCATGAAACATCAATAGGAATCATCTGAGCTGCCGGCAACTGAGGAGTGTTGGAATGGAACTGGCATTTGGGACATTTCTTGGAATATTTAATGGCATCTTGCAATATCGAGGGCCAATAGAACCCACTCCTTAAGATTTTCTTTGCCAAGATTCGTCCGCCCGAGTGGTTCCCACAACTTCCATCGTGTACATGCTCTAAAACTTCTTTAGCCTGCGAGGGTCTCAAACATCTCATCGGTGGGCCCTGGAAGGATCGCTTGAATAATCTGCCCTCGGTATCCAACGAGAAACGAGGGGCCTTGCTTTTGATCTTCCGAGCCTCAACTTTGTCGCTCGGGCATGTTCCATCCCGGAGGAATCTGACAATCTCGTCAAGCCAGCACGGCTCGGAGGGGTCAATCATGTGCACTTCTTTCGAGGGTTCGTCTTTACTTATCAGTGGTTCCTCCGTTCTCAGAAATGTAACTACGCGTTCACTGTGGCCGTCCAGAGCGGACGCCAACTTCGAAAGAGCGTCAGCGCGTTCGTTTTATGCCCTCGGAACTTGCAAAAGATGGAATTCCTTGAGCTTGGCTATCTCCTCCTTGGCGCTCAATAGATACCGTGCCATGGTGGCTTCTCGAGCCTCATAACTACCATCGATTTGACTCGCGATCAACTGCGAATCAACGTATGCTGTGACACGAGCGGCCCCATTTTGGAGCGCAATCCTGAGCCCTTGGATGAGGGCCTCATATTCTGCTTCGTTGTTGGTGACTTGAAACGCCAGCTTGATTGCGTAGTCAACTTCTGCTCCTAGGGGATCCCTGAGGGTCACCCCGGCACCCCCCCCTTGTGAGGTCGAGGAGCCATCCGTGTGCAAAAGCCATAAACCCTCGTCAGCCTGTGGCACAGTCTCCAAATTGAAACGTTCTACCAACAGATCGGCCACTGCCTGAGCCTGTATGGCTGTGCGAGGCTCGAAGGAGATATCAAACTGACTGAGTTCGATTGCCCATTTAATTAACCTTCCTGAAACATCCGGTTTGGACAGGACTTGCCTGAGTGGTTGATCTGTTAGCACTGTGATGGAGTGAGCCTGAAAATATGGCCTCAGCCTTCGGGATGCGTTAACGAGCGCAAAGGCAAATTTCTCAATTTCCATATACCTTTTCTCTGCCCCCTGTAGAGTCTTGCTTAGGTAATATACTAGCATATGCTTACGCTCGCGGATTGCTACGAGGACAGCGCTCGTTGCTTCCAAAGAGACTGATAGATAGACAAACAAGTTCTCCCCCGGGATTGGCTTGGTTAACAAAGGCGCGCTTGACAGGTACTGTTTCATGTTCTGCAGGGCCTTTTCGCAATCCTCGTTCCAGGTAAAGTTCCGAGCGTTGCGCAAAATTTTAAAGAAGGGTAAATTCCGGTCTGCCGAGCGGGAAATGAACCTGTTTAGCGAAATGATCTTACCCACGAGTACCTGGACCTCTCTCAGATTGCGAGGGGAGGGTATATCCAGGATTGCTTTGATCTTCTCGGGGTTTGCCTCTATGCCCCGTTGACTGACCATGTATCCCAGAAACTTACCACCTCGAACGCCAAAAGTGCACTTTGAAGGGTTCAACTTCATTCCGTAGCGACGAAGAATATCGAAAGTCTGCTTGAGATCCTCCAGATGGGAGTGTTGGCGCTCACTTTTAACTATCATGTCGTCCACGTATACCTCCATAGATTTTCCGATTTCGTGCTCGAACATTCTATTGACAAGGCGTTGATAGGTTGCTCCCGCATTTTTGAGCCCGAAGGGCATGACTTTGAAACAGTAGACACCCAAGTGCACAATAAACGCAGTTTTGGGGCGATCCTCGGGCGCCATAAAGATTTGATAATATCCCTGAAAGGCGTCCATCATACTCATGAGTTCACACCCGGCTGTAGAATCTACCAACTGATCGATCCTCGGTAGGGGGTAATGGTCTTTGGGGCACGCTTTGTTGAGGTCAGTGAAGTCGTTGCACATACGCCACTTATTAGCGCTCTTTGGAACAAGCACCACATTGCAAAGCCATTCCGGGTACAAAATCTCCTCGATGTACTGAGCATCAAGCAACTTACCAACCTCTTCTTCGATAACCCGTTTCCTAAAGCCATGAACGTCCCTCTTCTTCTGTTTGATGGGCTTGAAGGTTGGATCCACGTTCAATCTGTGGACAATGACGCTCGGATCTATCCCTGTGAGATCAGAAGCTTTCCACGCAAAAACGTCTAGATTCTCCCTTAGGAAGTCGATCATCAAAACTTGCGAGGGCCCATCCAGGCTCGAGCCAATCTGGGTTGTTTTATCCGGATTCCCAGGCTCCAATTCAACGGTCAAAAACTCCTCGGTGGGCTCAATTCGAACCTCCGGCCTCGGTGCTTCTAACGCTCGTTTCTTCCCAGTGAGCGTATTCTTGGGCTCATCTCCCTCGTTTTCTGAGGAAGAACCCTCGACGGCCCCCGGCGGCCCATTCTCCGAGCACTGAACGTCTCCAGGGGTCCTCTTTTTATTCTTCTTCCGGTACAGCTTGGCTCTTTTGCTCTCAGGGCCATCTTCGTTTAACTTTGGGAAATCAACGGATTTCTTAGTAGACCCAGGTTGAATGGAATGTTTGGGCTTGTGGCTTCGAAGCGAAAGTATGTAGCATTCCCAAGCTTCTTTGACGTTACATAGAAATTCTCCAGTACCCTCGGGGGTTGGGAACTTGACCTTTTGATGATAGGTGGAAATTACAGCCTTGAAATCCACGAGGGCTGGGCGCCCAATGATGATGTTGTAAGGAAGATCCACCTCGACGATGGTGTAGAGAACGCTCAAAGTCTTTCGCTGTGGGGCGCGACCAAAAGAGGTGGCCAAGCGAATTTGTCCGCGAGGGACGATCTCGGAACCTCCAAACCCTACGAGGGCAGTTCTGAGAGGTTCGAGGGGGATGTTTGTTATATTCATTTGTTGAAACGTTGAGTACGGGAGAACGTTCACAGAGCTTCCACTATCAAATAAAACCCTCTTTACAGTGTGGTTATGAACGTCTAAACTAACTACCATGGGACAGTCAGAGGTTTTTCCCATCCCATGTGGTGTTACAATATGCTCAAGATCTTTCTCAGTAAACCCTATGACATCTCCCTCCTTTGAGCGCGATGAGCTGTCCACGGAGAACACTGGGCGAGGGAGTGACGTTGCTTGGTTATAACTCCGTACGTGGCGGCGACGGGAAGCATTGGAGTCGCCTCCCGAGGGGCCTCCCGCAATCATGTGAATGACCGCAAAGGGCTGATTCTCCATGTCTACCCCTTTCCCTTTGTTGCGCTCGCTGGTTTCAGGGCGCTGGCGACGAGGACTACGGGAACGCGAGCGGCTTCTTCTTCTTTCAAGCGCCCGTCCTGCGCAATGTTCGTCGTACCCTTCCAGTACTTTTACAAACTCTTTGAGGTGCCCCCCAGCAATCAGCCGCTGAATCTCCTTCTCCAGGTGACGGCATTCGTTAGTGTCATGCCCCTTCTGCTTATGGAAAGCACAATACTTCCCCGAGCGCTTTTGAGCCTCGGTCTCTCTTAGCTTGGGCGGCCTTTTGAACAACTTCTGGTCCGCCAGGGAATAAACTTCGGCAATTGGGCGATTGAGGGGGACACGCTCGAGCCTCCGCGGGGGAGAGGAATGACGACGAGCGGGTATTGGGCTGCGGCGGTTACTTCGGTGGGGCTCCACTTTGTCCTCGTGGTTTCTGATGGGGCGAGGGGCATTTGCCATCTTCCGCTCCCTCGCTATATACATATCTTCGAGGGTAAAGAAAGAGTCTGCAATCTCTCTAATCTCCATCAACGAACGTGGCTTCTTCTTGGCCACTTCCTCCACAAATTCTTTGCTGACGTAATGCTTCATGTTGATGGCACCGAACAGCACGTGCCTCAAAAAGTCCATCGAGGGCTTTTCTACTAGCAAAATCTCTTTGTTGAACCTCCCCATGAAGGACCGGAGGGTCTCGTTCGGCCCTTGGACCAGGCTATAAAGAGCGGTCGCGGCCGGGGCTGGTGCTTTCAGCGAATTGAAGTGGCTGACAAAAGCATCCGTCAAGTCATAATACCCTCGGATTGAGCTTGGGGGGAGCTTTTTGTACCACTCTTGGGCCATTCCAGTGAGGGAAGTGACAAACACCTTGGCCCAGTAGTTGTCCGGATGGTCATAGAGGTGCATTAGGTGCACGAAATGGTCCAGATGCTCGGCTGGATCCGTAGTTCCATCATACCTGTTGATTGACGAGGGAATTTTACCCTTCCCTGCACGGGTCATCAGAACTTCCTCGACGAGGGGGGAATCGCCCGCCATGATCCTGTAATCTCGCTCGTCGGGATCTTCATAGCTAGCCTCTCTTCTTCGATGGGAAACGGGGCTGCGTGGTCGCCGAGCATCTCTGGCCTTGGACCTCTCGTCCCCCTCACGGGGGGCGTGAGACCGTGCTCGAGAGAGCTGCTCTACCACGTTTTGGAGCCCTCGAATTTGGTCTTGTACGGCTGCTAGCTGAGGGTCACCGACATTTCTGCGGTTTGCCCTCCTTGTGGCCCTTGATTGGACCTCTTCATTATCTACGGCTGCCTCATTTCGAGGGGCCCTCTCATCTCCCACAACAGGCCGTTCTTGCTGGACCCTCGGTGGGGCTTCATTCTCTTGGTTGGGTGGTTGGGGAAGCTGCTGTGCCCTTAGCGCATTTTGGGCCATCGTTAAAGGATGCGCAGGGAGTCCGCCAAGTGGTGGGGCCAGGCGAGCGCCAGCCTGCGAGGGGAAGTACGCGGCCATGAAATGCTCCCAGGCATTCTGAACGGCCTGGCTCTCGCACTGTGCATACAGCGCCTGGAGTTGCTGGGCTGTAACTTGGGGCATCTCCACCCCTTGTATCTCCCTAGGTAACGACGTGGGGAGATTCAGAGTCCCCACCTGGTAAGGCGGGATCGCCGGCATCATCCCGGGCATCAATCCTGGCTGCATGAACGGGTATCCTGGAGGTGGCATGGCCATGGGATACATCCCGGAGTATGGATAGGAAGCGTGGGCGGTGTGAGCTGCAGGCGGGACGACGGTGCTAGGTCCTCCCGTGGCATTCCCGCCTAGCGGGAGAGTTGTCCCCGCCGGCCCTGTGTTCTCTTCCCCGTTCCCGGCCGCGGGGAGGTTTGCTTCTCCGGCGGGAATGTTACTTTCTGCGTTCTCCTCGTTAGCGGGGGGAAGAGCGCCTTTCTCTCCAACTCTTCCAGATCTCGTCGCAGTTACCATGATTCAAGATTTGGGTGTTACTTTTCAACTAGCTTTCAGAGGAAGAAACTGGCAATACCAAAGATGGTGGTGATGGTTCCCACAGACGGCGCCAAAAATGATAGTGCAGGAATCTGAGTTTCCTAATGCAACAACACTTTAGAATTTGTAAGAAAAGGGAAAGACCATCACAGGCGTGAGAGCCTCAGGATCTGGGTTTCCTCTTGAGCGTGGGTTCTTCCAGCTAGGATAACACCAAGTGTCAAAACTATAGGGATAGAGTTACTGTGGTGAATGAAGAGCTTGAGAAGATCAGTGGAAAATGCCCAGAACGATGTGTATGGTTTCTATGCAGATGATCACTTGGGGGAGAATGCATGGATTCTCTCCTATTTATATGTTAGGGATGGGGGTAGAGGGGTAAATTGACCATGTGGTCCCAAACCTGTGTTGCCCTAACACGCGTCAGCTTTTGGTGGGGTGAGAATGACATCCCTGAAAAGGGAGACGGCGTGTCAGGTGCCCGGTACACAGTACCTTTGTGTCAGAGGTTGTTGACGAGGGTGACGCGGGAGACGGGCCTAAGATCCTTTCTGCCGAGGTTCGGATCCAACGAAACGGGGTATGGATATGCCCGAGCGTTGGTGACGCTCGAAGAATGTATGGATGGCCTCCCCGCGATATATGACCCTTGAGCGTCGAAATACCGAGCGTACTAGTGGGGCCCCCATGTGGGCGCTTCTCTGAGAAGGATAACCATGAGGGCCGCGATGCGAGCGTCAAACCCGTTGGTCACGGCCCTTGATCCGAATGGTCATCCGCTGACTGACGGATTACACTAACTGGCAATTGAGCGGGTGGAAGGCCCATGAGCACATCAAGGCGAGCGTCAGGGCTCTGGTCAGCAGTGTGTTGCCACGTGGACGGCTCTGATTCGAGAATGATTTTTAGGCCTCATCAAGCGTAATGGTAACAAAATTTCGAAGATTAGATTAAAAATTTCAAGATATTAGATTGGGTGTCAGTTCAAGAAAGATATGAGATTTTTTTTAATTTAAACTAAATGAGATTGATCCAATAATTATCAATTTATTTTTACATTCTCCAAAGTAGCAATATACAACTTATTGGCCGAATGATTAGATTAAAAATTTCAAGATATTAGATTGGGTGTCAGTTCAAGAAAGATATGGAATTTTTTTTAATTTAAACTAAATGAGATTGATCCAATAGTTATCAATTTATTTTTACATTCTCCAAAGTAGCAATATACAACTTATTGGCCGAATCTAAACTTGAAGGACATTTTGAATTGGGATCATTACTCAGAAACAATGGTTCTTGAACAGTTTTCAATGTGCTCGAAAAGCGAAAAAATAAAACAAAAATACAAAGAATTTCTAAAGCATTATGCATGAGACAAACAAGGTAAATATTCAAATGATTTGGAGGAAGAATTGAGGGCAGAATATAACAAACTATGGCAACAACAAGAGATTATTTGGCTTTAAGAGTTGAGAATTAATTGGCTCAAATTTAGGGATAAACAAACAAGTTTCTTTTATCTGTCAGCCATAATGAGAAGAAGAAGGAATCAGATGAATGCTCTGAAAATAGACAATAAATAAGCAACCAACAAAGATTATCAGGTGTGTATTTTTCTAATTTCAAAAATTATCACTCTATAAAAAAAAAAACGAGTTTTAGCCCATTAAATTGTGCAACATATTGCTCAAATTAATACTCACTAGAAGAATACAAATAAAAAAATAGAATGCAAGATCAAATGACAAAGAGAATATAAAAAAGGGAGAAATTAAATAAAAAAGAGATAAAGAATAGTTGGTTAAAAAAAAGAATCACTTGATTTTAATGTATATGCACATGCATACCAAAATTAAGAACGACTGTGAAATATCTTTACAAATATATGTGAATAAAGCGTAATGGTAACAAAATTTTGAAGATTAGATTAAAAATTTCAAGATGTTAGATTTGGTGTGAGTTCAAGAAATGATATGGAAATTTTTTTAATTTAATCTAAATGAGATTGATCCAATAGTTATCAATTTATTTTTACATTCTCCAAAGTAGCAATATACAACTTATTGACCGAATCAAAATTTGAAGGACATTTTGACTTGGGATCATTGCCCAGAAACAATGGTTCTTGAATAGTTTTCAATGTGCTCGAAAAGCAAAAAAAAAAAAAAATAAAACAAAAATACAAAGAATTTCTAAAGCATTATGCATGATACACACAAGGTAAATATTCAAATGATTTGGAGGAAGAATTGAGGGCAGAATATAATAAACTATTGCAACAAAAAGAGATTATTCGGTTTAAGAGTTGAGAATTAATTGACTCAAATTTAGGGATAAACAAACAAGTTTCTTTCATCTGTCAGCCATAATGAGAAGAAGAAGGAATCAGATTAATTCTCTGAAAATAGACAATGAATGAGCAACCAACAAAGATTATCGGGTGTTTATTTGTCTAATTTCAAAAATTAATGCTCGACAAAAATAAACGAGTTTTAGCCAATTACGTTGTGCAGCATATTGCTCAAAATAATCACCAAGATGATTATACTTCGTTCAAACCGTATATTAAAAAAATTGCGGGATCGAACTAGAATAGCTTCATTCCCGACCAAGGCACCTATTACAATATTTTGATGCCTGAATAAGTGTTACGAATGCTACATCACTCCAACGATAAAAAAGGGGCATGGTGCTGAAATTGAATATTGAAACAGCGTACGAAAAAACCCAGTGGAATTTCTTAAAAGACTTTTAACTTTCTTCAAATTCCCGACGAAAATCATCAATATCATTATGAGCAGAATGTAGCGGATACAATCGGAGACTCTATAGAATGGTGAACCAACGGAGGTTGTACGGATGTGTGGCATTAGATAAGGTAATCACGTTCGTTTTATTTGTTTGTAATATGCATGGAACAACTTACATATATAATTGAAGAGACCATTTCGGCCTGACCTGGAAGCCAATTATGGTATATTAGAGAAGCTCTTACATGATCTCACACTTGCCTTTTGCGGATGACTTAATATTGGGAGTCAAACCTATCATGGATGGAGCAAACTGCATTAAAAGTGTGGTTGAGACGTTTTGCAAGGAGTTGGGCCTCAAATTAAACTTATACAAATTACATGTGTTGTTTGCACCTTATATGACAAATGATTTAAAGCAGTAGGTTAGTAGAATTCTGGGTATGGAAAATACAGACAACTTAAGGAACTATTTGGGGGGTGCAAATGAACTTTAGTTGTAATTATAATGAGCATTTCCCGATTGTGATTAATAGAGTCGAAAAGCATCTCTTGGGATAGAAAGCCAAAATGACAAATATAATTTGTTGAAGAATGACACTTATTAAGTCCATCACTATCTCGATCTCCATCAACCACATGCACACAAATTGGCTCCCTAATCAGATGTACGATAAACTTGATCCACTCAAGCACAACTTTCTTTAGGCGATTAATATAACAAGGAACGAACCCATCTTGTAGAGTGAAAGAAGGTGACTGCAAAGAAGTAAGAATGTGGATTGGGTTTTTGAGAAGCCCAAAAGAAAATATAGTGATGCTAACTAAAACGGGATGAAGAATGCTTAACAAGGAGATGGCGTTATACATCAAAAAAATATTTAAAAAGGGATAACATTCTTGATCGAATATAAGCCTCGACTTATGGGTTTCCCGAGCATGGAAGGGGATAGTTAAAAACACTTGGATGGTGGAACCATTTTAAAAATTGAGGATTGGGAACGGTGAAGGAACATCTTTATGGAATGATAGATGGTTATCACAAGGTAAACTGATGGACATCTTTGGAGATAACATTCATGAGGAGGATAAAGATCTTATGGAATGTAATCTCATTGGAAAAGATAAAAATTGAAACCTAAATAAGTTGAAAACATCACCGTCCAAAGAGGTGGTGAATGAGGTACTTAGTGTCCTAACGCGTTGCATGATAATGGAGATAAGAGAGAATGAATTGTGTCAACTAAAGATAAATTCTCCTATAAAATGACTATACTCTACTTATGGCGTCGGATGAGACATGCAAGAAAAAACTTTAAATGAATTTGAAAATTACCTTACCCCAAAAATTCAAGATTTTCCTGTGGCTTTGCCAATATGATAGCTTGCTTACAAATGTATTGGAGTATGCTAGAAAATTTAGGAAAAACTTGCGAGTGTCGGATGGGCTCAAAGAGAGCTTTAGTAGCAAAATACTGAATAATATGTTCCTAAAATATCCTGGGTGGGTTGTGTTGATCTTGACGCTCCAAAATTTTTGGAAAACATGGAACCGATGGAGCTATCAAAATGTTACGAAGCTTAGAAATGTTGTTATTTGCCATATAAAAGAGTTATCTACGACCTTAGTAATAATCAAATATGACACAACACAGGTAAAAGAAAATCTGCACTTAGTTGTCGTGAAATAAATTCGAGAAGTGATGGGTAAAACTAAAATCGGATTGAAGCTTTTATAACTACACCAAATGGGGCGTCATTCGAGATGGAAATTGGAGATGAATGCTAGGATATGTTATGAATCTTGGTATAGTTTCAATAATGTAGCAAAGTTATTGAACTTACCTAAAGGATTAAAACTAACTTTGGAGAGATACTTTTCAAAAATTAATGTGGAGATTGATTTGGAGACGGTCGTTAAATGAATAACAATGAAGGATACTCAAAAACAACTAATGAGAAATGTAATATTTGATTGGCGAAGGTTACTCCAAAGATTTTGAGGAACTTTGATTAAATAAATCTCGAGAGAAAGAAACATGATGATGGATAAATTGGCGAGGATAGGTCATAAGGTTCAAGATGGTTATTGCTGCTAGGATGTTCTCATTCTTGAACATAAGCTTCCACTTATGGCTTCCTGAGCATGCAAGGGGATAGTTAGAACCAGTTGAATGGACGTCTCTATGGAATGATAGATGGTTATCACAAGCAAACTAGCGGACATCTTCGGAGATAAGATTCATGAGAAGGATAAAGATCTGATGGTATGTAATCCATTGCACAAATAAAAACTGAAACTTACATAAGTTGAAAACGTTATTGCCTAAGGAGGTGGTGGATGAGATACTTAATGTCCTAATTGCATTGCATGATAACGGAGATAAGAGAGTTTTGATTGGGTCAACTAACGACAAATTGTCCTATAAATCGGTTATAGTCTACTTATGGTGTCGGATGAGACATGGGAGAAAAATTGGAAATGAATTTGAAAATTACTTTGTCCCCAAAAGTTTAAGATTTTCTTGTGGCTTGCTAGCATGATAGTTTGCTCATGAATGTACTGAAATATGACAGAAAATTTAGAAAAAGTGATGTATGTACACGCTGCTATATAGGACATGAATATGTGGACCACATGCTCAGAAGTTGTCCATTCGCACTCCGGGTGTCAGACAAGATTATTGATGCACAAACTGAACGAAATTTCCATGGCATGCGAGTGTCGAACGGTCTCAAAGAGAGCTTTTATAATAAAATTCAGAGTAATATGTTATCTGATTATCATGCGTGGATTGTCTTGATCTTGACGCTTTAAAATCTTTGAAAAATATGGAACCGATGGAGCTATCAAAATGTTATGAAACTTAGAAGTTACACTCTTCGCCACATAAAAGAGTTATTGGAACATCAACACTAATCAGTGTGGACAAAAAATACAGATAAAAGAAAAATATGCACTAAGTTATCGTGGAATAAACCCGAGAAAGGATTGGTGAAACTAAACTCTGAGGTGAGCTTTTATAACCAGGGGAATCATTGAGATGACAGGGGCGTCATTCTAGATGACAGCTGAATATGAGGGTGTTAGGATACGCTATGGATCTAAGTAGAGTTTAAATAATATAGTGGAGTTATTGAGCTTACGCGGAGTATTAACACTAACTTGGGAAAGACACTTTTCGATGACTAAAGTGGGTATTGACTCGAAGATGGTCATGAAATGGATAACAATGAAGGATATTGAAATGGAACAAATGAGAAATGTAATTTAATTGATAAAGTTTACTCCAAAGGCCATACGAAACTTGAATTAAATAAATCTCTAGAAAAAGAAACATGATGACCGATAAACTGATGAGAATAGGTCATAAGTTTCAAGATGATTACTACGTTTAGGATGCTCCACCGGCAAAATTGGGTGATCTTTTAGGTTTTGTTCTATAATTTTTACATGTCTTTTCATTTTATTAAATATATTTGAAAGTTATGAACTATTACTTATGCTTAAAAGCGAGAATTATTTGGCCAAATTACCATACACTTAAATATATATATTTTTATATAATAACAAAATTTCAAATATTTTTATTGCTTATTTATTTGGATGTTCTCTACTTCGAATTTCTACTTATCGTAGATGATTTGAAAGAGAAATTTCATATAAATATTTTTGTATGTGTATATTTATTTAATCAAAATAAATATTTTTAATCTCTTAATTTGTTCAATAAATATAATAACTAAATTTATTTAAAAAAATTAAATGATAAACGTGCAACGCACGTTCACCTCACTAGTAATCATAAAAAGAAAGAAAAATATTAAATATGGAATACCCATGAGTGCGTGAACTTTGTTATGTTTTAGAAAAATTTTAGTTGAAACCCTATTCGATCCATCCTAACAAAACTTACAAATAAATGTATATTACACTTGTTTGATCAATTGTCTTACCTATACTTTATACCCGTGTAAAATGCATCCCTTCTTTTTTTTTCTTTTTTTTGGTAACAAAATGCATCCCTTCATTTCGCCTTCTTCCCTTGGGGAAGTGAAAATCATTAAATGAACCTTAACGCAACGTAAATTTATTTGGTAATCGCATTACTATATATAGAGCACTCACAACATTGGAAGTCTATAGTATTTCAAGTATTAACAACAAAATCATGGATTTGGCAAAGCAAATTTCAGTTGTTGATTCATCTTTACAAAAGGTTTCCCGTAACATAGCACGTCCGCTGGCAAACTTTCATCCCAATGTTTGGGGAGATCGTTTCCTCTTAAACAACTCGGATCATGTCCAGGTAAATAAACTTTCGGAATTTCATTGGTTATTTTTTATTAATTAATTTGAAATCATAATTCCATATATATCATGTTATACTAGCTATGTTTGTGCAATATTTGGCTCCATTTTACGAAACGGTTGTGCTTTATCGTATCATTGTAATCGAAGATGAAGGCTCCCCACAAAAAAGAAGTGATTGAAGAGCTAAAAGAGAAAGTGAGAAGAAAGCTTAAAGAAGCATCCAACCATTATATGCGACTAATTCAGATGGTTGATGCTATACAACGATTAGGCTTCGCATATCATTTCGAAGAGGAGATTAATCAAGCTTTGCAGTGGCTGTTCGAAACACATCATGAGTATTGCAAAGACAACCATGACTTGTTCACCAATTCCCTAAGCTTTCGCGTTCTCAGACAGCATGGATACAGAGTTTCATGTGGTAATTTATTAAATTCTCCCTAGTTTAATTGTTTGATCATCATCAATAAGGTTTAAACACAGAGGCCTGTTGGAATTATGTAGTATCAAATTATTATAAATATCACATATTTAGACAAATAGATAGTTTAATGGTAAACATCTACACCTGTGAAGAGATCCTACAATGGAGACATATAATTCAAAACGTTGATACCCGAAACATACACCAACAGATCATACATCAAATATTTAAATGAAATATAGCAGCAAACTGAACCATATCAGAATAAATATGATAGCAGAACCAGAAAAGATAAATTTATATATTTATCTTACAATTATGATCGAATAACCCGCAAAGACAATCTGCTTTGAAGAAATATTCAACCGCTAACCTATCCGTTGAGTAATGCAAAACTCCATCCAAGATGAGACAGTCCAAACACTAAAGACCTTCAAATCACTTATCACAAAACCAGTGGAGACTGGAGGGTCTCACTTCGGGTGCAGATAAGACTCTTGCAAGAGAGTGATCCAGGTTTGGTACATCAAAGAAACAAAATTTTGGTGTTCTAAAAATCAAAACTATTTGTTTTTATTTTTCTCACGTTTAACTATCGTGTAGCAATTTGTACTTTTGCTTATGTATCATAATGTATTTTAATATCTACCTAGTTTCCTCAAGTTCTAGCATTAAGTAACTTAGTTCACAATTCATTCTGATAGTTGGCACCAAAATAAACCCAATCTGCGTGATACCAGCACCTTGATCAAAAACTTAATTTCAGACAATAATGTTTGTAACTTCTTTTTAACACTTGTTATCAATTTTATTTCACAATTAAAATGAACTTACAATTATAAATTAAAATTTATACATACTAATATGCAATTTTAGTTATAATCTAATTAAAATACAATTTAATTGCATAGCACAAATATATTAATAAAGCGTGGTAAAGTAAATTACCACAAAATTCTCATCTTAATTGCTTCCATTTATTTTGTTAGTTTATGAAATTGTTTTACGGGTTTCTGTCCTTTTTTTGCATCCTTCCAAAAGTTAATCTATACGTAAAAGGTAATTCTACCCCAAACCTTGCTCAATATAATCGGTGTAATGATGGGGTGAGTGTTTTATACTTGTGGTCTGGTTGGTGAAAAATTT
Source organism: Lantana camara (assembly GCA_037501455.1). Taxonomy (NCBI): domain Eukaryota; kingdom Viridiplantae; phylum Streptophyta; class Magnoliopsida; order Lamiales; family Verbenaceae; genus Lantana; species Lantana camara. The sequence goes on from CM074864.1 coordinate 6,534,524, forward strand.
AGGGAGAGTGACAAATCAATGATAAATATAATAAATGCAATTACCCTTTTAATTGGTTGGGTTCCATCGAGTCGGATTTGGGATAGAATTTTCCATACATAAATCGACTCACGCTAAATTCCAAAAAATCCTATTTTGACTACTTTCACACATGTTTGTTGTGTAGAAATCTTTGAGAAATTTAAGGATGTCAAAGGTAATTTCAAGCTTCCGAATAATGGGGAAGTCGTGGGAGTGCTGGAATTTTATGAGGCAACACATCTTAGGGTCCATGGCGAAGATGTACTCGATGGTGGTTTTGTTTTAAGTAGAGAATATTTGGAATCAGTTTTATCAAGTTTAACTAATCCTCTTGCTGAACAAGTTGATCATGCATTACACCAGCACTCTAATCGTCGAGGATTACCAAGACTTGAGGCAAGGCACTATATCTCCGTTTACGAGCAATATGCTTCTCATGATCAAGAGTTGCTTAAACTTGCAAAGTTGGACTTTAACATGCTACAATATTTGCGCAAAGAGGAGCTACGTGAACTTTCTAGGTAACCATCTTCTGAAACATGGTGTAATTTTTCTTGACTCACCTCTACATATTCCCATCAGAACTTGTAGAATGTGTCTGACATGACAAGATGATAAGTTTAAAAGTGTTCGTGCAGTAGTGCTTGAGGGGGTCAATGGATTTCATCTATGGTTACAATTTTGTAAGATTCTTTTTTTGCTGTTAACTATGATATGATGCATTGGCAGGTGGTGGAAAGGTATAGATGTTGCTCGAAATTTACCTTACGCAAGAGACAGAATTGTGGAAACCTACTTTTGGGTATTGGGAGTTTATTTTGAACCAGAATATGCAGCTGCTAGAAATATTTTAGTCAAAGTGCAGAGCTTATTTTCTATTATAGATGACACTTTCGACGCATATGGTACATTTGAAGAGCTCCAAATCTTCACTCAAGCACTTGAAAGGTAATTTAGCAAATTACACAAAAACCCCAAAACGCTGTTCGTTAGATTATATATCTATGATATTTTGATATTGTTGGATTTTCAGGAGGTCCATTTCATGTTTAGACCAACTTCCAGACTACATGAAACTGATTTATAAGACGGTTTTGGAAGTTTATGATGAAATTGAGGAGAAAATGATCAAGCAAGGAACATCATATCGCACTGCCTATGCAATAGAAGCCGTACGCATATCGCTTAAATTGTGAAATATTATTTAGACCTTAAAACGCTTCACCAAGACTGGTCACTAAACTAATTAACAACTTATCCAAAACTTGTCCGGAAAGTGAAAAGAAACCAGCTTTTCTACAGCATTCTCAAAGACTTAAATATAGGACTTCTGGCTAAACTGTCATTTTTCAAAATATGTGGAGATTATACCAGAATTAGCTCAAAGAAAAGAGTTATATAGGTCTAGGATGAGCTCGAGCCAAAAACTCAATTTTCCAACTAGACCTCAAGCTTGGTTTTTAGGTCAAGCTCGGGTCGCGCGGCTAATGCAACCATTGAATTTACTCTCATAAAAGCCTTATTAGGTATTAGTTCATTCTAAAAAGTAATTACTTTTGTTTTGGACCATGGAGCAGATAAAATCTTTGACACGGAATTACTTTATGGAGGCTGAATGGAGGGAAAAAGGGTACATCCCCACAACGGAAGAGCATATGCGGCTTGCACTGAAGACTTGTGGCTATACTTCTCTCATAATTACATCATTCCTTGGCATGGGAGAGGTTGTCAAAAGGGAAGCCTTCGACTGGGTGCTCTCTGAACCAGATTTTGTGAAAGCCAGCTTAACCATTAACAGGCTAGTTGACGACATTGTTGGACACGAGGTATAATTTAATTGAGGGCGCTAAATTACATTGAAACTCATTATAGGTGTCTATATATGGACTCTTCTTAGTTCCAATTCCCTTGTCTTCACAGGTGTGTACAAAGTAAGTCTTCCGTAAGCGCTTCTTGAGCCTAAAGGGCAAAGGCATTTTCTATTTTGGATTGGGGCTTCATCCCTCAAACTATAATTATTCTTGACAAAAAAATAAATCCTTTTGGTTAGGGTATGTTGGGACAAAAAGGTTTTTCATTAAAATTTGGGATAATTACGAAGAACCCCCTTGATGGGGTCAAGATCTGCTCGTTCCACGTTTGGACGCGTGGCCTTTCTTAGATAACGGCGTTTGTCCAGCTGATTACAATAGTAATACACGAGCGATGAACCCATTAAAGCACCAGTACCGTCCAAGAACACATGTCGTCCCTTCCACCCTCGCACGTGACCGTTGTTACCGCTCTCCTACGAGCGCCTTTCACGTGACATGACTAGGATTCCAATCCATCAGAAGGAGCCTTCTCCGAGCGCTACGTTCCGTCAGAAAGGCTTCCCCTGCAATCCGTTACACAAGCCTGGGCCCTCATTCCCCCCGGCGGATTTCTTGGCTTCCCAGGCTTTTGGTTGTCACGAGCGTGCTCCCAAGCCCTCGTCACCAACCCTCCAAACGGCTCTCTGACACACCGTACATGCCCGCGCACCTGCCACTGTTGCCAATACTAACTCCCAGCAGCTTTTGCAGAATATTCCTCCTAGGTTTCTCTCTCACAGCGCCACGTGTTAGGGCAACATTCGGCCAGGACCACATGTGGCAAATGACCAAAGGATCCCTGACCCTCAACTATAAATAAACAGAGTTATCTCTTTCACTGTAAACGATCTCCATTGCTACAGCTCCTACTAAACTTACTTCTTCTCTTTCAGATCTGCATCTGACTTGAGCGTCGGAGAGCCAAACTGGTTACCACCCCCAGTTTCCCCAGCTTGGCCTTCTGACTCTTCTGTGTGTTTGTCCTAGTAGGTAGAACCCCCATTCTTTCCGGCGACTTCTGGCGATTTCCCCACTCAAACAAATTCTAAAGTGATCGGATTCTGACCCACCCCTTTTGGAACCCATCATTTTTGGCGCCGTCTGTGGGAAACCATCTCTCCGCCTCTTCCATCTCTTCTGCTAGTTGAAAAGCAAACACCCCCGAAATCTTCACAACTATGGTTGCTACAAGATCCAGCGCTGCGGGAGGAGGAGATAACACTTCTCCTGACGTCAACACCATCGTACCCACCATCCCTGTGGGCGGAGGCCCACCCCCTACCGTCGCTGAAGGTGGGGTACCCCTCACCGGGGCGGCCGTGCAGGCCGAATCTTCCGTTCCCCCACCGGCACCGCCAGCACTACCAGCTTCCGGCGCCGCAGGAGGAATTCCTCACTTTGCTCTTTCACAGCCTCCCCAAACTCAAGGGGTGCATGCCCTTGTAAACCCAGGAGGTTAGGGATATATGATGCCGCCGCCGGGATACACGCTTGCTCCCGCTGTTATGATGCCGCCGGTTCAACCGTACCTGGCCGGCCAAATCCAGCTCCCTGTGGTGATTCCTAGGGAGGTCGAGGGAGTAGAGTTACCTCCCCTAACTACGCAGCAATTGAGGGCTTTGTATACCCAGTGTGAGGTTCAGGCGGCTCAGGGGGCGTGGGAAAAATTCCATTCTATGTACTTCCCCGCTGGGCAGGCCACTCAAACCGCAGCCCCTTTGGGCGGATTGCAAGCTTTCCCTGTTAGGGAAACCCAGGCCGTCCCCAGGGTGCCACCACTACCACCAGTTAATGAGGCGCCCCGCCAGGGCGAAAACGAGTGGCTCCCTGTAGACAGAAACAGGGAGCCCACTGAGAGGGTTAACGAGAATGAGGGGGACTCTCACGTTTTCAGGAGGGTTTCCCGCGCGAGCAGACAAGGAGACCGGGATGGTGAGGTGAATCCTAACATCCTCGCGGCTGTGCAAGACCAGCTGCAGGGTTTGAAAGACATGGTTGGACAGCTCTCTCGTGCACGATCTCAGATCTCCCACAGTAGGGATGAACGAGCCGATGACAGAGATGCTCGTCACAAGGACCGACAGCCGCAGGTCCCTCGCCGGAGAGAGCCAGAAGAGAACTTCGGCACTTATGATTATCACCCATTGGCAAGGGGCTCTCCCCTCGTGGAAGAAGTTTTAATGGCCCAAGCCGGGATGGCCAAAATTCCCACTTCCATTAACCGATACGATGGGACGACCGATCCAGCCGAGCATTTGGATCATTTTTTACATTTGATGCACCTCTATGAGCATTCCAGCAACTATTGGGCCAAGGTTTTTGTCACTTCCTTGGTGGGAATGGCACAAGAATGGTACAAGCGATTCACCCCGCTCGATTCACTCATACAAAGAGTTGGCCGATGCTTTCCTCAACCACTTCAATTCCCTGAAAGCTCCAGTCACTACGCCCACTGCCCTCTATAACGTGGTGCAAGGCAAGAATGAGTCTCTTCGCTCGTTCTTCGCCCGCTTCAACAAGGAGATACTGCAAGTGGAGAGGCCGTCCATGGATTTTTTGATCCCAGTGCTATTTCAGGCTGTGGATCACAAACAGTATGTGAGCAAGAAATTTGTTGATGCCATCGTGGAAAGAAGGCCAGGGACACTCATGGCCTTAAGAGAGGTTGCCGAGCCGTTTTTTGCGCTCGAGGATATGTATGGGACGAATGGTCCCCGGCATCATAGCCCCATAAGAAATGAATGCCACCCTGAACGAGGACGCGAGATCGCAGTTAAGAAGGAGCGCCATCAGGAGTGCAAAAGGTCGCCGCTGCCCCCTCGACGGTTCGAGCGTATTCCACTTACTCGACCGAACTCCGAGGTCTATAACCTCTCCGATAAAAAGCTCTTCAGGAGACCCATCAAGATGAGAGAGACCGAGTCATTGAAACGTTCCAGCAAGTACTGTGCCTTCCACAAGTAGAAAGGGCACGACACGGATGAATGTCGCCAGCTGGAAGCTGAGATCCAAAGGCTCGTTGAGGGGGGGGATCTAAAGGAATTTGTGAAAATGCTGGAGCGCTTTGATGAGCACTATCGGGGTCGTTCCAGGGAGGAAAGGAGGAGCCCATCCCGGTCAAGGAGTCCACGAGGAAAAGGCCCCCCTGAGACCAGCAGCCGTCGGAACAACAAAGGAAAGGCCCCTGATCTGGAGAATACGCCTTTTGCGGTCATCAACATGATAGCGGGAGGCCCTTCAGGGGGAGATTCAAATGCCTCTCGACGGAGATATGCCCGGAGTTACGACCAGCACTCATCCGTGCCCAAGTCCGTTTATGCTATACAAAAAGCCAAGGATCAGCACTCCCGAGAGAACGATGTGATAGGCTTTGATGATAGGGATTTAGGGCACATTGTAACACCCCATGGGGAAGGTGAAACTTCTGACTGCCCCATGGTGGTTAGTGTAGATGTCCGCAATCATGTTGTAAGAAGAGTATTAGTGGATAGTGGAAGCTCTGTTAATGTTTTGCCTTACGCCACATTTTTAAAGATGAATGCTAACCTCCGACTGGAACCTCTTAAAACAGCCCTCATTGGCTTTGGAGGATCAGAGGTTGTCCCACGAGGCCAGGTGCGCTTGGCCACCTCGTTTGGCCGAGCCCCTCAACGTAAGACGCTCACAGTTACTTACGCTGTGGCAGATATTGGTATTACATATAATATCATAATTAGGCGCCCCGCCCTCGTCGATTTCAAAGCAATCATCTCCACCTACCACCAGAAGATCAAATTTCCCACATCCGAGGGTGTTGGGGAAGTATTGTGTAACGTGCGTGAGGCGTGGAAATGCTACATGTTGTCTCTCCGAAAGCCTAAGGCGGAAAGAACTTTCCAAATTGGGTCCACTAAGAAATCCGTTGATTTTGCCAACCCAAATGAGGATGGTGCCTTGCGGAAAAGGGCAAAGTTGAACAAGAAGAAAAATAAGAAGAAGAAGGATACCAACACACAAGACCCCCTCGAAAATGCTCCGCCAGGGTCCGTCGAAGAGTCTTCCTCAGAAGCAGACGAGCAGGAGGGGGAGGATCCCACTCGCGAGGGGCGTTTGGTAGGGAAAAAGAGGGCGCTCGAACTTCCTCGCCCTGAGGTAAGGATCGAGCCCTCAGAAAAATTCCTTACTATTGAGCTAGAGCCTGGAAACAGGGATAAGACTACTCAGATAGGATCAAACCTCTCAGGACCCTCGCAGATCATAATGATTGACTTCCTCAGAGAGAACCTTGACGTATTTGCGTGGAAAGCATCTGACCTTACCGGAATCGACCCAAGCATCATCGTCCACAGGCTTAATGTAGATCCCTCCTTCAAGCCCATCAAGCAGAAAAAGCGAGATGTTCACGACTTTCAAAAGAGGGTTGTCGAAGAAGAAGTTAATAAACTCCTGGAAGCTCAGTACATCGAGCCCATCTTATACCCAGAATGGTTGTGTAATGTGGTTCTGGTGCCTAAAAATGCAAACAAGTGGTGAATGTGCAATGATTTTACTGATCTTAACAAGGTTTGCCCTAAGGATCATTACCCGTTGCCTCGGATAGACCAACTGGTGGATTCAACTGCTGGATGCGAACTAATGAGCATGATGGACGCCTTTCAAGGGTACTATCAGATCTTTATGCCTCCTGAAGACCGCCCCAAAACTTCATTTGTTGTTCATTTAGGGGTGTATTGCTTCCTGGTCATGCCTCTCGGGTTGAAGAACGCTGGAGCTACATATCAGCGGCTCGTTAACAAAATGTTTGAGAGTGAACTGGGAGGGTCTATGGAAGTTTACGTAGACGATATGATTGTCAAAAGCGAGCGTCAAGACTCGCATTTAGAGGATCTCAGGCGTGCCTTTTCAATTTTGCGTCATTATGGGATGAAATTGAACCCTTCAAAGTGCACCTTCGGAGTGCAAGGAGGAAAGTTCTTAGGGTACATGGTCAGTCAGAGGGGAATTGAGGCCAATCCTGAGAAAATCAGGGCTATATTGGAGATCCCCTCCCCTCAAAATCTCTGGGAAGTGCAAGTACTGGTAGGAAAGATCATCTCCTTGAACAGATTCATTTCGCGCTCGGCGGACCGGATTCTCCCTTTTTTCAAGATTTTGAGGAATGCCCGGAACTTCGCTTGGACGGAGGAATGTGAAAAGGCTTTGCAAGATATGAAGGCTTATTTATCGAGCGCTCCTCTACTGACTAAACCCATAGGAGGCGAGAAGCTATTCCTATATCTTTCTGTTTCGACCGATGCCACGAGCGCTGTGTTGGTAGCTATACGAGAACGGAAGCATTTGCCCGTTTATTATTTAAGCAAGACATTGCAAGGAGCAGAGAAAAAATATTTGAAAATCGAGAAATTTGCGTTTGCCCTCATCAATGCATCAAGGCGCCTGAGGCCTTACTTTCAGGCACATTCAATAACGGTACTTACTGATCAACCTTTGAAGCAGGTTTTGTCCAAACCAGACGTATCAGGAAGGCTGATAAAATGGGCCATTGAATTAAGTCAGTTTGATCTATGTTTCGAGCCTAGAGCTGCCATGCACGCCCAGGTTGTAGCTGATTTATTGGTGGAACGCTTTGGGTTAGAATCCGCCGTTCCTGAGAACGAAGGATTATGGGTCCTGCACACGGATGGTTCCTCAACCTCCCAAGGGGGAGGAGCAGGGGTAGCCCTCCGGGACCCCAGTGGGATTGAGTTAGATTTCGCAATTAGGTTGGATTTCCAAGTCACGAATAATGAGGCAGAGTATGAAGCCCTTGTACAGGGGTTAGAAATTGCCTCTCAGAGTGGAGCCTCCAGGATTAGGGCGTATGTAGATTCACAGTTAATTGCGAGCCAGATTGAAGGAACTTATGAGGCTAGAGAAACCACCATGGTGCAGTACTTGGGAAAGGCTCGGGAAATCATTGGAAAGTTCAAAGAATTTCATCTGCTGCAAGTCCCGCGGGCCGAGAACGAGCGCGCTGATGCTCTTTCAAAATTTGCTTCGGCGTTGGAAGGTACTTCTGAGCGCTCTGTAACGTTCCTTAGGACGGAGGAACCTTTGATCAAGGAAAGAGTTGCCAAAGAGGCGGTCGTTATGATTGATCCACTTGAACCATGTTGGCTGGATAACATCGTCAGGTTCCTTCGAGATGGTATTTATCCCGCTGATAAGGTGGAGGCACGGAAAATGAGGAACAAGGCCCCCCGATTCTCTTTAGACTCCGAGGGGAGACTGTTCAAGAAGTCGTTTCAAGGGCCTCCTTTGAGGTGTTTAAGGCCCTCGCAAGCGAAAGAAACGCTCGAACTCAATCACAATGGGAGCTGCGGAAATCACTCAGGAGGGCGTATTCTGGCTAAGAAGATTTTAAGGAGTGGGTTTTATTGGCCCACGGTTCTGCATGACTCCCTCGAATTCTCTAGAAAGTGTCCGAAGTGTCAATTCCATTCCAATCTCCCTCAACTGCCGGCCGCTCAGATGGTCCCAGTAGATGTTTCCTGGCCCTTCGACTAGTGGGGAATAGACATTGTGGGCCCTTTGCCCATCGCTGTTGGACAAAAGAAGTTTGTCATTTTGGCCGTCGATTATTTTACCAAATGGGCTGAGGCCGAGGCAGTGGCGAAGATTACCTTCCGGGTGGTGAGGGATTTCATTTGGAAAAGCATCATATGCAGATACGGCATTCCGAGGGTGCTTATCTCCGATAATGGATCCCAGTTCATAGCCGCTGACACACGAGAATGGTGCTCGGAATTGGGGATCGAACAACGTTTCACCTCCGTAGGCCATCCCCAAGCCAACGGACAAGCAGAAGTCACCAACAGAATCATTTTGCAGCACTTAAAAACAATGCTGGAAAGTAAAAAGGGTGAATGGGCAGAAGAGCTACAAGGAGCGCTTTGGGCTTATCGCACTACTCCCCGAGCTGCCCCGGGCGAGTCACCTTTCGCGCTCGTGTATGGGTCAGAAGCAATGATACCGGCTGAAATTGCAAATGAATCCGCTCGTGTAGCTTAATTCGAGCCTCAATTTAACGAAAGTAACAGGCGCCTGGAGTTGGACCTATTGGATGAGAAAAGAAACCAAGCTTGGGCTAAGATACACAAATATAAGGCATCTGTGGCTCAACAGTACAATAAGCGTGTGAAGGAAAGAACCTTCCATTTGGGAGACTTGGTTCTAAAGAAAGTTGAAATATCCAGACATGTGGGGAAGTTAGACCCCAACTGGGAAGGACCGTTCAAGGTAATACAAATCAGAGCTAACAACACATACACCCTGGAGACACTTCAAGGAGAGTGTTTGCCTCGCCCTTGGAATGCATGCAACCTCCGACGGTTTTACGTTTAAAAGCTCTCTAGAAACTATGATGTAACAATCCCGTTAACAAATTCTATGTACTTCAAATCACAAGTAAGTTAGGCGAATTCTTTTCAAATATCTTTATGCTTACACTTTCTTAATTGCATAAATATATAAGACCCACGCCCCCCGTCTTTACGAGTGTGGTTGGTCACTATTACTTCACATGGGTTACGCTTGCCAGCACTCTAACCCGTGCGGGGGGACGCCCTCGTAAGGGTAGACCGGTAACACTTAAAACCAACTTAATAAAATGGAAGAGAAATACAATGAAAATCCCAAGTAGACCTTCGCCATCTGTCACGACGCCTTGCGTTCGAATCCAAAAATGGAGGCCAATACGAGCAAGATCATCCGACAGCAACGTCGTCAGAGGAAAATTCCGCCAAGTCTTGAGTGGGGGGGCAATCACTCAGTAAGACCCTCGCAAATACTCAAGACTTAGTAAAAATTCCAAGATTAAGAAGAAATTTCACAAGTCTTGGACGAGGGCAACCGCTCAGTAAGACCCTCAATACTCAAGACTTAGCAAAAATTTCCGAGATTAGGAAGAAATTTCACAGGTCTTGAACAAGGGCATTTTCTCAGTAAGACCCTTGCAAATGCCCAAGACTCAGCAAAATTTCCGCAGATTAAGAATGAATTTTACAAATTTTGAACGAGGGCAGTCTCTTGGTAAAACCCTCATGATCACTCAAGACTTAGTGAAAATTTTCAAAGTTTTGCAAGATTTAATAAAATCTCCTAAGCATCAAAATCCTATATGAAACATGCAAATTACACACAATCTTATAACTACAAGATTTGTTCGCAATAAGGGCAAGGTGAAAGTTCGCAATCAAGAAAAAGGTAAAGACAGTATCATGGAAATGAGAAATTCTATTCATTAAGGCCTTCGCCTAAGTTACAAAATATAGGCTTGAAGGCCCAGGAGCATCATTACAAAAGGAGTAAGCGTTAAAACAAGTTAAGAAGAAATGCAAAAAAAAAAAAAAAAGAGGCTGCAAAGATGGAATTTCAAGCCGCAGGAGCGATGTCTTCATCAATAACCACAAGGATATTCTGAGCCACTGGACCATAAACTGGGCCTTCTGGCTCTTGAGGTTGGGCAACGGGTGGCTCGGGCACTTGTGGATCATTGGGCTCATTAGCAGCAGTAGCAAGCGCGTTAGCATCCTCAGCAACCGGGGCATGGGCATCCTCCCCGACAGGCCCTTGAGGCTCATTTTCAGGCGGATCATTCTGTGCGGCTTGAGGAGCATCTTCTATTGGATGGGCATCCATCTATTCATCCTGGAGGACTTTGACCAGGAACTCATACTCAGGCTCAGAAATTGAGTCTGAGGGATCATTCAAGTCATCGCCATCCTCCTCGCACTGCTCATTGAACATGAGCCCCATCCCTTCCGCCTCTCGAATGGCTGGATCTGTCAGCCCTTTGTGGATTCCCTGATCGATGGCCAAGTTGAAGGCCTTTTGAGCCTCATCCAGACAGTGCAGGGAGGCTGTGAAGTTGAAGGCCTTAGAGTGACAAAACTTAATGAGGGCCTCCTTGTTTGCTCGCTCAAGGCTCCGGGGCCATTCGTTCATGGTGTCATTAAGCTTCCTTTCAGCCTCCAGAGCTCTCGTTCTCCAGCTGTCACGCTCGGCCTCTGTCTTCTTAAAGCCCGCACCCACGCCAACTCTCCGCTCAAGCCATTTCGGGCGTTCTCCACCGCCATGAAGTCCTCCTTCAACTTCTTCAACTCCCCCTCCGTCTTTCTGTATAAATCTTTGAGAGACTCATACTTGGATATGGCAGTGTCCAGCTCCGCTTGAATTTGAGCCAGATCGTTAGCACGTGCCATCTTCTTGTACTTCGCTTTGCGATCAGCATAAACGGAGGCCCGCTTTTGAATGTTCTTGAGCCGGGGGAGTACTTGCTGTGCGGGTTCAAGAGGGAGAAAAAATTTCAGCAAAAGGGTATTGGAGAAACGCAATACAACGAAGGTATAGAGACTTACGGAGATCAGGGCGTGCGCTGCGTCAAGGGCTACCATCTCCACAGGCTCATTGTACAAATGTTTGTGATCCGCCGAGAATTGGGCCCTGCCATAGAGGTCCTCACTGACGGATTGGGCTAGCGTACCGGAACGTAACAGAACTGGCCCGCCATCGGAGGCGCCTGAAAAGCTCCTATCCCCTCGCCGGGTGAACGCCCATAAATGTTCCTCTTCTGAGGAGGTGGTTTCTCCATCACCCTTAGGGCCTTCAACCACTTGTTTTCCTTTGCCCCTGATTGCTACAGTGTCGGGCATCCTCTTTCTCTTACGGGAAGGTATACTGGCGCTTGGTTGTGCCTCGCTTATGGCCAAAGGAGGCATGGCTTGGTCAACAGCGGGAAGTTCGGGCACCCTTGAGTCTGCCGGAGGGGGAGGTGGTCGAACTATTATTCCACCAGCAGAGTTGGCCGCACGGTTTTCCTCCCTGCCCCGAGGGAGTTGTGCGTTCGAGGAGGAACTTGTGCCGCGAGCGTCCCTCCTGCTACCCCTGTTTCGGGGGCGTTGTTGCTCCCCTTGTGGGGCCTGGTTCCTATTAGCGTGAGCAAAATGAGCGGCATGTCTAATTCCTCCTACCATCTCTAAGATATATGCTCCTATAAGAAAAGTAAGCACCCGAGTCAAAACTCCCTGAAATAAGTTATCAGTTATGCAAAATTGGAAAAGATAAAGGCAGTTAGTGTCCCTATCTAAAGGTTAGTACCCTAAGAATCTAACCATCTCTCTCCATGTCACGAGCCGGGGGATTGTCAAGATAATAAGGGTCGTTGGACAGGTCACACAGGAACATAAGCTCTGCGTCGTCCATCCAATCTTTTGCTTCAATAAGGTGGCCTTCGTCCCTTAGAGCTTCAACCAGACTCTTGACCCAGTCCCTGGGAAGGGCGGGTTCCAAACGGATCTTTGAAACTGAGCCCCAGCTTGAGGGCACCCCAAAGCCTTCTTCTGGGGTAGCCTTGACAAAAACAAATTTTTCTTTCCAGTCAGGACCGTATGTGCTGGAGGGGGAATTGATTAACTTGGTATGAGCCTTCGCTTGAATATAATAAAAACCTGCCTCAGGGGATGAGCGTGATGAGGAAACTACTTGGAAGAGTGCAGTAAAATTCCGCGTGAAGGGCTCGTAACCAACGCTTCTCATCAGAATCACAAAGCTTGTTAATAAGGCTAGGCCGTTGGGTACAATTTGGGAAGGACAGAGGTGCAGGTCATTCAGTAAACGTGCCATTGGGGCCGAAATGGGGAACCTCAAGCCCCCAGAGCTGACAGCATCTACATAAACGGCCATCTCACCAGGAGGAGGATGATTGGCGCGCTCGTGCTCAACAGAGATTCTCCATATGAAACGCTCGTCCCAGAAAATAGACGCCAGCATTGTTTTCACCTCTCCTAGAGTAACCGTGCTAGGAGTTTCGTCTGGGGTGCGCTCGGTAGCCTGGTAGCCTGAGCTTCCACCCTCCTTGGATCCTTTGGGCCTTCTGGTTTTCTTGGGCTTTTGAGGGTTCTTGCCCTTTCCTTTGTCACGGGCTCTTTCAGAAGGCCCTGCTATTTCCTCGGTATCCGGCACCGGCGCAGCCATCGCTACTGTCACGGTATGGCGATGAGGGTGAGTAGCACTTGCAGTAATAGGAAGAATACCCCCCTGTCTCTCTGCCTCCATCACCAAGTTCATCTCTTCGAAAAGGGGTTCAGCCCCTTCTGGGTCCCTTACATCTATGGCGGTCATGGCCCCTTCCAACCCTCCATCCCTGGATGATTCCGATGGAGATGCATTTGGGGTGGCCATCTCTCCTACTTCCCGGACTACTTCTTCAACGCGTTGATTGGCCATGGTAAGGGGGAAGTTAGGAAAAGTTTTAGAAAATCTGGAAGATGGGGTTTTTCTAAAAAGGACAGGGATTCTTGGAGAAATCGAGATGGGAAGTCACTCAATCCTAGTTTATGATCCTAAAATTGACAGAGTTAGAAAAGTTCACCGAATTTTACCTTAAGATTTCTGGGAAGAACTTGAAGGAAGGAGGGAATGCTTTGAGACTGGTCTACGGAGAAATTTTACAGAAGGGTGCTTGAGAGTTGTGTTCGCGAAAGAAGTGGAATGGATACGGGATCCCTCATTTATAGGGATGGGAGTTGGTACGTTTCTAGCAAGGAATTCAAAATGGGTAATCATTTCCCGCCTAGGAAACCGTTCACTTTATGGAAACGTCGCGCACTTTCCAAGTCTCACTCGCCCCACTCGCATCAGCATTTAATTCTTGTATACTCCAAAAGGTCAGAAGAAATGACAGCATTTAATGCCTGGACATGACAAGCAATCAGATGAAAGGACCGCATTAATGGTGCAATTGGAAAGAATATTAATCAACACGTCAAAAACCCTCCCGAACGCCACGATCGGTGGATTGCACATGATGAATTCTACAACCTTTATTACAAAGGACTGCAGAATTGAGGGGGCAAAATGATGGGGTCAAGATCTGCTCGTTCCACGTTTGGAGGCGTGGCCTTTCTTAGATAACGGCGTTTGTCCAGCTGATTACAATAGTAATACACGAGCGATGAACCCATTAAAGCACCAGTACCCTCCAAGAACACATGCCGTCCCTTCCACCCTCGCATGTGACCGTTGTTACCGCTCTCCTACGAGCGCCTTTCACGTGACATGACTAGTATTCCAATCCATCAGAAGGAGCCTTCTCCAAGCGCTACGTTCCCTCAGAGAGGCTTCCCCTGCAATCCGTTACACAAGCCTGGGCCCTCATTCCCCCCGGTGGATTTCTTGGCTTCCCAGGCTTTTGGTTGTCATGAGCGTGCTCCCAAGCCCTCGTCACCAACCCTCCAAACGGCTCTCTGACACACCGTACATGCCCGCGCACCTGCCACTGTTGCCAACACTAACTCCCAGCAGCTTTTGCAGAAGATTCCTCCTAGGTTTCTCTCTCACAGCGCTACGTGTTAGGGCAACATTCGGCCAGGACCACATGTGGCAAATGACCAAAGGATCCTTGACCCTCAACTATAAATAAACAGAGTTATCTCTTTCACTGTAAGCGATCTCCATTGCTACAGCTCCTACTAAACTTACTTCTTCTCTTTCAGATCTGCATCTGACTTGAGCGTCGGAGAGCCAAACTGGGTACCACCCCCAGTTTCCCCAGCTTGGCCTTCTGACTCTTCTGTGTGTTTGTCCTAGCAGGTAGAACCCCCATTCTTTCCGGCGACTTCTGGCGATTTCCCCACTCAAACAAATTCTAAAGTGATCGGATTCTGAGCCACCCCTTTTGGAACCCATCACCCCTGAAATTTGATGATATTACAGATTATCCCCTGAGGTTTGAGAAATTACGAATTTCCCCTGGCCCGTTATCTACTCCGTTAAATTTAACGAAATGTGTAAAATTTACTATTTTGCTCCTAATATGTTGAAACTCAGAGGGGTATATCTATTAAAAAGCCCAGGGGTAAAGGGTTAATGTAAGAACTGAAATTCTTAGGGGGATTGATGTAAGTACTTGAGTTTTGTGTCTACCTAATATTTTTTTTTCTCAATAAATGATACTTAATGATATTTTAATATTTTTATGATAGACTAATTTCATAACTAGAGATTATGGATGCCTAATATTTTTCTGTAGATATTGACCATGCATTATCAACGTTTGAAATAATTATTTAAATGACTCTGACGAATATTTATGTGAATTTACTAATTGATATTGATGTGTTTGTTATGATTTTCAATTTTGAGGAAAAAATTTGGCAATGCACTAATTGATGTTTGTGTGATTTTTTTATATGAATTTTTATTTTGAAGGAAATTTGTTGTAATTGCAAATAAATTATTATAAATTAACTTTAAATGAACTTGTACAAAATATATTTAAAACTAAGATATAAATATAAAAGAGAATTTATAACTATCATATTTTATAGAAATAAATATGCATGACATATCTAATTCAATTTATATTTATAGATAAAATATAAAATTTTAAATTAAATAACAACTTTTTAAATGCAAAAAATCCAAAATTAGGTAATATTACAATTATATCATTAAATTCTAAATAAAATTACAATATACCCCCTAAGGGTGTTTTTGGAATGTAAATTTGAATTTAAACGGTGTGATTAACGGCAAGTGAAATTTGTGTAAGAGAGTGTAAAGGTTAAGAAGGAGTTCGTAATTTTCGAAACCTCAAGGGTAATCTGTAATTTCGCTAAATTTCAGGGGGGTTGTCCATAATTATCCCTTAAAATTTTTAATCCATATCAACATATCTTTGTCGTGTCCGTATATAGGTATTGATATCGGTGCATCATAGATAACATGATTTGATTATGGCGCAGAACGAGCAAAAGAGAAACCACGTAGTTTCCTCAGTAGAATGCTACGTGAAAGAGAACAAAACTTCCAGTGAAGATGCGGTTTATGAATTAAACAGTCGAGTGGAATCAGCTTGGAAGGACTTGAACGAAGGGTTCCTGAAGCCAACGAAGTTTGCAAGCCCTCTACTTTATCCTGTTCTGAATTACAGCCGAGTGATTGAAGTTATGTACACCAAGGGAGATTGGTACACAAATGTTGGTCCAGAAATGCAAGATTTCATCAGACAGCTTCTCATTGATCCAGTTAACCTGGAGTGAATATTATTATGGAAACTTAATAATAACACCGTATAATAATCATATGTAATTGATGCGTGCATTAGAAACGCCTATCAAAAAATAAATAAATTGAATAAAAAAATAAGAAAATAATTGTTCTTACCCTACTGTATCAGAGGGTTAATATATATCAAGAGCATAAGAGAGACTAATTTGGAAATCAGAGTATATTGTATACATAACCGTCATGTCTCATATGGTCTGCATTTATAGAGAGTTTGGAGGTTGATTCAATTTATAGGACCGGTTGTTTCTGTCAATAAACTCATTACTTGCATTGTGGATATACGGGAAAAATGCAATTTTGATATACTAACTAATCCATTTTAGCAATTTTGATACAAATTTTTTTTCAGTGAAAAATGTAACTCATAATTTCAAAAATTTGTAATTTAATATGCAACTTTTCATCGAAAACTACTCTTACTAGAGAAATCATTTGGGGGTGGGAAATTACGGGCATGAGAACGCAAGTGCCGGCCAGAACAAATTCTAGAAAGATACACGAGCATTCATCGAATGCGTTAGTCTTTACCTTCAGCTATTGTCCTATTTTAATTTTTATTCTCGATGAATCGGCCTTTCATTCCCTTGTTTCGTCGTGCTATAAATTGTGGATATGCTTGGGTCCAGAGACCCTTTTGAAATGAGTGTATCATGTTCCATTTAGTTTAGAGTAACAGTTGCATTAAAATATTGTAAATTTTTAGATTTATGAATTACGTATATTTTTCATAGCAAAAAAAATTATATCAAAATTGTTATAATAGGTCGGTTGATATACCAAAATTACATTTTTCATGTGGATATAATCAAGAAGGCTTTATTGATTAATCCAAAATCTTAGTTATGTAAGCAAATATAATTTCCATTAGTCTTCATTTATTTTCATTTAGTTAATTAATCAAAAGGTTGAATTTTTTGACTAATTTTTTTAATGGAGATCAAAATTTGTATGTCTTTAACAAAACATTTCTTTAATTTTCTTATCTTTACCGTGTTTAGTTCCAAGTCTTTAGCATCTTTCTTTGAGACCTTTTTCCGCATATTTTTTCACATATACTTTTCAGGCGTTAAACTATGAAATATAAATCAATTTTATCGTGTTAGTGTTACGTTACTAAAAAAGCATAATTTTTCCTAGTTCAAATTTGATTTGGCATTGCAATTATATGTATGTCTTTGGTCGATAAAGAGTCATGTCATGATGTTCGTGATTGATTAAACCATCATTTTCTATATGTGTGTATGTACGCTTTTCATATGTGTTCTGATCTAGCTTATAACAATTTTATGTAATGTTCGTGAAAGATGAAAGCAATGATATATGAGATATGGGTATAACACCGCCATTTTATCTCTCGTCTTCCCGGCCCGTTGTGACTCATATCTCCAGACAACGAGTATCGATTCTTAATGAAACCATAGATTCTTTCTTCCATTCGACCTGATCTTCTTTCTGAAAGCGGTTGAATATTTGGATATGAATTAATGCTGAGATTTGAGTGTTAACAAAAAAGAAATGGCGAGACTGAATATTTGGGTGACAATGATTTTTTAATAGTTCTATTTCTTCAATTATATTCAAATTTTAAAGCATGAAGGTAGAAGTAGTTGAGCAACTGATCCATAACATGGATTAATGGAGTCATAGTAAATAGAGTATATAATTTAAGAAATAATTGTAGTTATTGTAAAACTCGTCTGGTGGGAGGGACATATGAACAGCATTTATGTTTGACCTGGTTGAACCATGTGCTGTATATTAATTATAGGTGGACTAAGTTTATATATTTCAAAAATATCTTCCGTATATTTTCCTCCCAACTTTGATTGACAGAAAATTATAACTGAGGTCCGATTCGACCAAATTGAATTAATTATAATAGAAAGTGTAATATATTTATTATTTAATTTATGAATTTTTTTAGAACTTTTGTCAAGTATAAAACATTCTATCCCTCGTTAAATTGGTTTACCTGTGACGCCCCGTCTCTTCGGCCTTCCAGATACGGCGCCACGAGAGAGTTTAATTCAGTATTTTGTGAATTATGTGATTAAGCATGCTTACGTGTCAACGTGAGATTTATTTTCATTACGTGTGCTTTAGAATTTAATTAAATGTACTTGGACTCAATTGTCCAATATTTGTAAATAAGGGACCTAATTGTAATTAGGACGTTTGAGCCTTCGTGGCTATTTGAGCTCGGGAATTCGAATTCAAATTTCGACCCTATCATTGAGTTTGTTTCGACGATTCGAATTCAATGAATTAACCTTTTATTTTTTTTCTAAAGCCGTTTGACAGCCCTACCGTTTCAAATCCGATCCGTTTGAACCGGATACCGTTTGACCCTACCCGCGTTAACCGACCCGTTTGCCCGACCCTACAAAGGGCCAAGCCTCTCTCTCTCTCTCTCCCTCATTGATCGATCAGCACAAGCAAGCAAGAAAGGAGAAGAGAATTTCCCCCCCTTTTGGCCTAACACTTCGGAGCTCGAGTTTGCAAGATCCAACTGTCCGATCAACGACCCAAGGTAAGAGTTGTGACCCTTTCGTTGTGTGCTTTAATTTAGTATCTCTTTCGTGCCTTGGATACGTGTTAATTATCTAATTAGGGAAGAAGATGAATAGTATTGGGTCGGGAGTTGGGCGTGTTTAAGCTTGTTTCGAGAGCTCTTATGTGCGAATATGTGATCTACGTGTCGAGCATGTCTTTTTGTGTTATTTTTTTATGGTTTGTTAGTGGTTTAGTGCTGCTTGTTGTTGTTGTTTGCTTCCCCGTCGCCATTTTTGGAGCTTCTGCTTCTTTTCAGCTGAACCAGGCCGAAACGGCCGTTCCCGTTTCTGCCTTCTAGCCGGAACGACCCTTCCTAGGTTTGGCTAAGTTAGCTCCGAGAATGGGAACAGTCGTTCCCAGTTTGTGTTGGGGCTCGGAACGGCCGTTCTCGTGTGAAGAATTTGGTGATTCTTTACAGACGCTCGGGGAGGGTTCGGGTAGTTGGGAACGGTCGTTCCCAGTTTGTGCTGGACCTCAGAACAGCCGTTCCTGTCCTCCAGAACTTGGGTGCGTTGGTGGGAACGGCCGTTCCCGCCTTGGGCGAGGCTGTTCCCAGCTTCTGTTGTGTGTTTTTATTTGTTTTATGTTTTATATGTTTCGGTATGACTGTATTCTGCATCCTAAGCTTTATTGCCTCGATTTATTTGCATGTTTTAAAGTGAAATTTACATTATATGCTTTAGTATGTGCATGTAACGTGAGTTATTGTTAGTGCATGATTGTTTTATGCTTGCATACGTGATCCATGATTTCATCCCAATCATAAACATACGCCGTGCGTCTATATGGTTCATTCACGTGTCTAAGTCTTGTTCTTGTGATCAGTTCGTTCAAGTACACCCGGAGTGGTGTTTTGTCGGCCGTGTTGATTCCGGGATGGATCAATCATCGTGTCTTTGGCCTCTTCGGTGTAAGGTGAGGTTAGGATCTTAAAGATGTAGCACCCGTACGTTGGGTCACCACATCCCCCGCACCAAAGCACAATCCACATACGAAATGGGAAGAGGCCAAAGACACGACAATTGATCCACCCCGAAATCAACACGGCCGACAAAACACCACCCCGGGTGTACCTGAACGAACTGATCACAAGAACAAGACTTAGACACGTGAATGAACCATATAGACGCATGGCGTATGCTTATGATTGGCATGAAATCATGGATCACGTATGCAAGCATAAAATAGTCATGCACTAACAGCAACTTATGTTACATGCATATACTAAAGCATATAATGTAAATTTCACATTAAAACATGCAAATAAGTCGAGGTAATAAAGCTTAGGATGCAGAATAAAGTCATACCGAAACATATAAAACATAAAACAAACAAAAATACACAACAAAAGCTGGGAACGGCCTCGCCCAAGGCGGGAACGGCCGTTCCCACCAACGCACCTTGGTTCTGGAGGACGTGAACGGCCGTTCTGAACCCCAGCACAAACTGGGAACGGCCGTTCCCATTCTCGGAGCTGACTCAGCCAAACCTGGGAAGGGCTGTTCCGTCTACAAGGCAGAAACGGGAACGGCCATTCCGGCCTGGTTCAGCTGAAAAGAAACAGAAACTCCAAAAATCGCGACGGGGAAGCAAACAACAACAACAAGTAGCACTAAACCACCAACACACCACACGAAAATAACATAAAAAGACATGCTCGACACGTAGATCACATATTCGCACATAAAAGCTCTCGAAATGATCTTAAACACGCCTAACTCCCTACCCAATACTATTCATCTTCTTCCCCAATTAGACAATTAACACGTATCGGGTTGGATCTTGCAAACTCGAGCTCCGAAGTGTTAGGCTAAAAGGGGGGAAATTCTCTTCTCCTTTCTTGCTTGCTTGTGCTGATTGATTAATGAGAGAGAGAGGCTTGGCCCTTTTTAGGGCCTGGCAAATGGGTCGGTTAACACGGGTAGGGTCAAACGATATCCGGTCCAAGCGGATCGGATTTGAAACGGTAGGGCTGTCAAACGACTTTAGAAAAAAAATAAAAGGTTAATTCATTGAATTCGAATAGTCGAAACGAACTCAATGATAGGGTCGGAATTCGAATTCGAATTGCCGAGCTCAAATAACTACGAAGGCTCAAACGTCCCAATTACAATTAGGTCCCTTATTTACAAATATTGGACAATTGAGTCCAAGTACATTTAATTAAATTCTAAAGCACATGTAATGAAAATAAATCTCACGTTGACACATAAGCATGCTTAATCACATAATTCACAAAATACTGAATTAAAATCTCTCGTGACGCCGTACCTGGAATGCCGAAGAGACGCCCCGTCACATTACCCGAATCAAGTTTGGCTAGAATTTCACAAATTTGTCATCTTAATTTTTCCGAAACATAATATCCAAGAGAAAAAAAAATATTACTCCTAAAAATTAGGAATATAATACAATTTCTTTAAGTTAATATATACTTGATTAATTAATAAACCATCTAAAATAGTTTTTTCCTCATGTACCATGTGTGAATAGAAAGAACCTATAATTTCGATAAGTACATAATGAAATAATCTATTTTTGGAATACCCATATATAAATATATGGTATCATTATAATTGATAATTCTATAAGAGTACAAAATAACTAAGACAATATAGACTATATGATTCTAGTGATTTTGGGTTTTTCTTAAAATTTAATTAAATCTAATTAGAGCTAATCTCTAGCTTTTCTTCTGGTACTATTAAAATGAATGTGCCTGGTATGTTT
The DNA here is from genome assembly GCA_037501455.1 of Lantana camara. Classification (NCBI taxonomy): domain Eukaryota; kingdom Viridiplantae; phylum Streptophyta; class Magnoliopsida; order Lamiales; family Verbenaceae; genus Lantana; species Lantana camara. The sequence goes on from CM074864.1 coordinate 6,555,769, forward strand.
AACATTTAGTTTATTTAAATAAATTTAATTATTATATTTATTAAATAAATTAAGGTATTAAAATATCCGTTAACATATTTCTTTCTCTTGGAATATTTTTAATCTAAGCTTCCTAGAGTTTGTGGAGTATACTTCAATGATTAAAAATTACATTTCTCATGGGGTGCTCTTCAATATCCTCTATTATTATTCATTTCACCACGGTCAATGAATCAATCTCCACATTAATTCTTGAAAATCGCTTCCCCCAAGCTAGTGTCAATCCCTAACGTAAGAATTCAAAACTCTACAAAGAAGAATTCAAAACTCTACAAAGATTCATAGCGTCTCCTAGCGCCCATCTTCCGTTGTCATCTCGAATGACGCCCATGGCCAAAGCATTCTTAGTGTGGTTATAAAAGTTTTCATCTTAGTTTATTTTCACCCATTCTTCTCATGTTTATTACACTCAATTTAGCGCAGATTTTCTTTTGTCTGTATTTTTTATCCTCATTAATTAGTACTAAGGCCTCACATAACTCTTTTATGTGGCGAAGAGTGATGCTTTTAGGCATCATAACATTCGGATAGTTCCATTGGTTCCATACTTTTCAAAGATTCCAGAGTGTCAAGATCAAGACAATCGCAAGCCACGAAGACTTCAACTAGTCTGTGTATCAACAATCTTTTCCCAAACCCGAAGTGCGAATGGACTTCTCAGCACATGGTCCACATCTTCATGCATGTCCTGTACAACAACGTGTACATACATCACATTCCCCAAATTTTCGGTCATACTTTTGTATATCATGAGTAGGCTATCATGTTGACAAAGCTACAATAGAATCTTGAACTTTGGGAGGCAAGGTAATTTCTAAGTCCATTTCTAATTTTCTTGCATGTCTCATCTAACAACATAAGCAGACTATAAGTCATTTTATAAGAGAATTTATCGTTAGTTAACCCAATCCAAACTCTCTTATCTCCATTACCATCCGGCGTGATTAAGGCGCTAAGTATCTTAGTCACCACATCCTTAGCAATATTATTTTCAACTTATCCAGGTTTTAATTTTTACTTGTGCCAATGACACCCTTTCACCATTCTCAATCCTTCGGTATGCAATTTCCGTGAATAATTAAATAATGAAAAAAAATATCATTTTTGGTCCCAAACATTACAGAAATCTCAGTGTTGGTCCTGCATATTCCAAAATGTCTCAGCGTTAGTCCCCCGTTAACCTTCCGTCCTTTGACTAACGGTTGACCCAAAAATCCCGTTAAAACCCATTAGTTCATCGTTAATATACCAATTTGGGGAAAAAATTTCATTCTTAAAACCCTAAATTTATCTTCCAAAATTTATGACACAAGAACCTCTTTCAATTTTCCAGTAATAATCCGATTCAAAGCAAAAGAATTTGAGAAACTTGCCTCCACCGGTGTATGGAATGCTGACAATGGGTGTTGTGGGCTCCAAGTTGGAGAAGGCTTTGGGCGACCATTTTCTTGAAGGGGAAAGATACTTCGGCCTAGAGAATTTCAGGAATACTTGTTATTGTAACAATGTTCTTCAGGTGGATATCTTGAAATCCTTAGTTCTTGAACATTTGTAGACGTCGTGTTTTGGGGTTTAGGTTATTGAGTTCAAGAATTTTATTGTGCGAGGAAGAGGAAGAGGAAGAGGAAGAGGAATTTAAGAGGGATGGGAGCAGGTTTACTTATTGTGCGATAAATTGCCATTGGGGATTCAGTTTTGATTATTTAATTGTTGTGCTGATTTTGATTTTGTTAGTTTAATTGTCTGGGCAAGTCTTGATTGAGAGAATTGCATGAATTTTGAGGGTTATAGCGATGGAAGACTTTGTAGAAGTTCAATTGAGTGTTGTAGAAATAAGATTTTATATTTCAATTATCTTCCAATTATGGAGGGTTTTGGGTAGTTTCGAGTTTTGTGATGGTTTTATTCTACTTTTTAGGCCCTTTAATTTTGTGGGCAGTTTCGAGAGCAATTACTGGAGTATCATTCAAACAACAAAAAGCAAGGAGAAGCAGATGAGAGTCTTTTAACATGTCTTGCAGAATTGTTCTCTCAGGTAAGTGGATTTAGCAAGAAATGCAGCATTTCATATATGGTTAATTCTTTATAGTTTTTTTTATGGTGAAACAACTTCTTGTGTGAGAGTAACAGGTGTTGCAAGAAGTTTTGTTCTCATTTTTATGATATTTCACCTTTAAGATTATGTCTATTTCTGATTAACCAACCTGTTTATATGTTCTTGATGCAGGTAAGTTCAGAGAAAAAGAAAACAGGCATAATAAGGTTTAAGAATGAGAAATTTTCCCCCAAATTGGTATATTAACGATGAACTAATGGGTTTTAACAGGAATTTTGGGTCCACCGTTAGTCAAAGGATGGAAGGGTTAATGGGGGACTAACGCTGAGACATTCTGGAATATGTGGGAGCAAAATTAAGATTTCTATAATGATTGGGACCAAAAGTAGATTTGAGTTAATGTATGGGGCCAAAAATGATATTTTCCCTTAAATAATTAAACATGAAAAATAATCACAAATGAATTTTATTGATTCATTCAAAATGTGGATTACAATCTCTAATTTGTTCCCCTCTGATTCTTCTTACAATAATTTGTTGTGATTTGGAAGGTTTGAAACGCCTTCATTGACTCGGGAATTTCGATCTTACTTGACTTGATTTTGCTTCCTTAGAAACGTTAATCGCGGGTCTTTCGACTTAATCACGAATTAAACACCTCGATTTGTGGTGAACGCCGGAGAACGCCATCGAACACTGTTGATGTTGATTTGAATTTGACTTGGATTTTTTGAGGAGCAATGTCGGAATACAAATTTGATGCTTGAATTGCAGATTGAACACCTCAATTTACCGACTTTCACGAAGAATACCGAAAAACACTCTTGAAGCACCTTCAAAGTTGATTTGAATAAAACATCGGATTCGCTGACTTGATGCCTTATTTCAAATCGGATACTTTGATTTGTTGATTTCCACGAAGAACGCCTTGAACCTCGCTTTGATCGATTTGAATTTGACTTGAGTTCGTTTGAGGAGAGCAACGCCGAAACACTACTTCGATGCTTCGATTCCGGATTGAAAGCCAAAAATTTTGACTTCCACGAAGAACGCCGTCGTAGATACTGAAGAACGCTGAGGATGCTGAAGAGCGCCGAAGAACTTCTTTCTTCTTGATTTGTTGCTTGCTCCTTCGTATCTCCGAGTTGTTGTGAGTTTTGTCTTTTGGCTTGTAAAGTACCTCTATTTATAGGTGTATGAGCGGTAATCCTTTCCAAAATCATCGAGAGAAGAGTTAATTCTGATTGGTCCTAGTCGATGTTGTAATATTTTTCTATAAATCAAAAGATATGATTTGATTTCCAAAATATTACATTTGACATTCTTTATTTGTCTTGATTTGATTTTATTGTCAAAATTTAAATTCTGACACATTTAATATATATTAAAAATATCAATTAATTAACTATTTAATCTTAAGAATATTATTTGTTTTAATTCCTAAAATTAAAATAGAAAATCTTTATTTTTTATATTAATATATGTTTAATTTCCACATCTCGCATTTTTATTGGGCATAAAATGTGTTTCTACACCTCCATTTGCAAAATAGTTCCACCATTCAAGTGTTTCTAAAATTCCCCTTTCCTACTTGGGAAGCCATAAGTTGAGATTCATGTTCAAGAATGTCCTCCCTTTTTTAATATTTTTTCTTATTTATCTAGCTCCACACCGTCGTCTCCTTGTTAAGCATTCTCCATTCCATTTTAGCGAGCATCACTACATTGCTTTTTCGGACTTTTCTAATGAGCTATATGCAAAAAAAACCCTGTGGTTTTCATAAGTGACGCAAAAAACCCTGAGTTTTAAAATATAATCCAAAAAACATCATGTTTTTAAAGTTCTGCTCACCGGCCCCTCATATCAATCAGGTACGTTTTAAGGGGTGAAATTCCATAATTGCCCCCTTCAGATTCAATACCTTTTTACTCATTTTTCCTTATCATTTACTTTTTATTTTCAACTATTTTTTATTTATAATTTAATAAAGAATTAAAATATAAATATTTTTTTATATTATATTATTATCATAATCATCATCACCGCTGCAACATTTTCACGCCATTGTCATCAGTGGCTTCAAATGCCATCTCCATCAATTCACACCACCACCTCCGACGCCACTGTTGCAACCATTGCAACCACCACCACCACCACCACCACTTTAAGGCTCGTCACCCCAGACCTCCTCCGCCGCCACGACCATTTCTCACACCACCATCCCTTTTACGGCATCTGATCTCTTCAGACCCACAACCACAACTATCAGATCTCGCACCACCACCACACTACAACTTTAATGCCTCTCCCAGGTCCACCGCCACTACCACCGGATCTGCCACCACCAACCAAGATACACCCCATCGTCAGCCTCCTTTCTCAAGTCTGCCACTGCGCAACAACCCACCCCTCGCTCGCCACCTCCATGGAGCAGCCACCCGTGAAGCAGCACCACGCCGCCGCCGGGCTCATCTCTCAAATTTGTCGCCCCCTATCGCCTTTTCAGATCTAGATCTGAGAGTGTGTGTGTGTTATCGGCTTCTGTGTGTGTGTGATTTTGTGTTTGTGCGTCTGTTGTGTGTGTGTTTTGCGTTTGTACCACCGGCGGCGACATTGAAGGTGAGAGTAGAATGCGAGATTGAAGGTGTTGGGAAAAGGGGTGAGCGGTGCGGCCATTGGTTGTGGTGTAGCTGGTCTTGGGGTTGTGGTGGTGGAATATGGGTGGCGACATGAGTGATGGGTGTCGGCGCCGACACCGGCGCGGGCGCGATGCCGGCGTTGGTTGAAGTACTGGAGAGATGGCAATGGAAGGGAAAAAATCCTATTCTTTTTTAAATAAAAAAATAATATATATATATATATATATATATATATAATAATAAAATATGAGAGAACATTGTACTAAGGACATAAAAGACATTTTGCAGTTAATTATGTAGGAAAATAGCACCCCCAATCTCATTCAGAGCGCGTGGAATTACATCTATGAGTTTAGGGTTTTGTATGCTTATTTTTCAAAACATAAGGTGTTTTAGATGATATTTTATATCATAGGGTTTTCTTTTAACATTCGAGAAACCACAATGGGTCTCGGTGCAAAAAACCCCTTTTCTAATACTCAATCCACCTTCTTGCTTCATTCTAGTCACATTCTTCCATCCTAAAAGATGAGTTCATTTCTTTGTTATATTAGTTGTCTAAAGAAAATTGCAATTGGGCCGATTAAGTTTATTGCACAAATGATTGAGGAGCTAATTCGTGTGCATATGGTAGATGAGGATCGAATTCGGGTCGATTAAGTTTATTGCACACATGAATGAGGAGCTAATTCGTGTGCATATGGTAGATGAGAATCGAACTCGTGATAAACTGAATAAGTATCATTCGTCTGGCAAGGTTCAACATTTTCTCTTTCCATCCCAAGAGGCGCTTTTCAAGACGCTTGATCACAGTCCAGACAAGCTTACAATAGTTTTGGCCAAAGTTCATCTGCACCCCTAAGTAATGCCTTAAGTTGTCTTAACTTTCCATGCCGAGAATTCTAATAACATGTTTTCTTTAAATCGTTTGACACATAAGATGCGAACGATACATATGTTTTGCTAAAGTTTAATTTCATGCTTGACGCCTTACAAAACGCCTCAACCACACTTCAAATGCACATCACTCCATCCACCGTTGATTTGGCTCCCAATATTATTCCATCTACAAAAGGCAAGTGTGAGATGTGAGTGTCTCTCTGACATACCATAATTGGCTTTCAGTGTCCGATCGAAATAACCTTCTCAATCAAATACGTTAGTCATTCCATGCAGAGCACAAAGAAATAAGGCGAGAGTACATTGCCTTACCTAATTGTCACACATTATCTGTATAGCCTTTATCGGTTCACCCTTCTATAGAATTTCAGATTGTATCTCTTTCATTTCGCTAATAATGATATTGATGATTTTCGCCGTGAATTTGAAAAAAATTAGGGTTTTCCTTAAAAAATCTCACCGAACTTTCTTGTACGCGTTTTTAACATCCAACTTTAGCACTATCCGCTTGAAGCGTGTTTGGGGCGGCTCACACGTGTCAAGAAAGCTACAATCCAATTAAGTTCTTGATAACCCTATGAATCGGGAATAGGAATTGCAAGTTAAGATCTTGATTTTGGAAAAAAAAATTAAATTCCGCTGCGTTTACTTTCGTGTTTTTCCCGACAAGTCTGAGACATGAATGTTGAAAAACACAGTGTTGAAGCAGTGAAATTTAAAAAAAAATTTCAAAATTGAATCTTGTTCTTGCAATGTTCATTTCAAAACAAAGAGAGTTTCAAGCTATGTTGCACGGACACGGACACGGCGACACGGATTTTTTCAAAATTTTAGGACACGACACGGCTATATTTTATATAAATAAATATATTTTATATAAAAATAAAAATATTTTATAAGTATAATCTATGTAACATAAAATATTTATAAAAATATATAATATTAAAAACTAAAATAAGTTTTGTTATTTCAATTTTCTCTGTAAAAAATTCAAAAAATATTTAAAAAAGCATAAAAAAATGATCAAATTTGTCCCGCCGTGTCGGACACTCCACCTGGCCGTGTCCGACACCGTGTCCCAAATTTTTTTTATTTTTTTTTTTTCGGACACTCCTTCAGCCGTGTTCGACACGTGTCGGAGCCGTGTCCGTGTCCGACACGTGTCGGACACTGCACGGGCCATTTTTTAGGCGTGTCCGTGCTTTAGAGGTTTCAAGTAACTTATGGTTAATTGAAGCTTTCCAGTGATGTTTCATCTCGCCTATCAAACACCCTTCAAGCGGATTGTCCCTCGATCGGTTCTTGATTAGATCCTAAAGTAGGTAATCCTCCAAAGCGTATCCACACCAGTCCTAGATCACGATCAAGCTATTGAGAATGCAAGTTCTGTGGCTTGTGTTTTGGCTAGGAGATTTTGTGAAAAACTTTTCTATTGATTTTTCTCAAAATAATTAATCCTTCAAGAACGTTGGTCTAACCCAAGAAAGAGTCCCACCCCTTGTATTTATACAAGTAGGGTTCGAATCCCGTGTAGCTTTCCTAAGCCAATTGGATTTTGATTTCTTGCTCAATAATTCACAAGTTAATTAATATCTTTTAATTAAAATAAGATCCTATCGTATTCTCCATGACATCTCAAGAAATCTCTCTCCTACTTTAGGAGTTTGACTATTCAACTTTATCTAATATAAAATTAAATATCAAATTTAATAAATAATTTAATTCATAATTAAATATTTATTGGGTTAATTATTTTGAATTTAGACTTAACAATTAATTCGTAATTAATTAAAATCCCAAAAATTAATTAAACAAGGGAAAATGTGGGATAAATCCCCAATGCGGCATCATATTTTGACATAAATCCCCCGTACAAATTTCACATAATGTAGTACAAAAACGTTATAATGCAGTATTTATATCCTATTAAGTAGTATAAATTCATGAATTTTGTGGTTCTGGGGATAATCACCATATGTAAACGTTCAAATGTGTGTTGTATGAATTTCACATAATGTAGTACAAAAACGTTCTAATGTAGTATTTATATCCTATTATGTAGTATAAATTCATGATTCGTGTTTTGGGGTGGTAAGTGAAAATATTCGAACCCTATGGGGAGTTATTTGAGACTGCCCCTTAAACAATTTAATTAAATAAAGCTTTCACACGTACGGCTTGTCACATGTGCGAGACGCGTGACGTGAGGCCCACGCATGTGTGGCCCCATTTGATCAATATTTTGATCACTTCGTTAATCCGATTAACTTCCTACCAAAAGCCCTCGTGACTTGGCATTTGTGTGTGACCCTTTAGGTTCATTATTCGATTAGCAGTGACACTATTAATTAATTCTCGTATTTAATTAATTAGTTTACAGATCGCACTACCGTAATCTAGCAATGGGTGTGTTACCCCTAGCCAAATAGCCAAATGAATCGAAGAACCATTCAGTGAAATACGATCCTCCTACCATTCCATCTCTTAATCAAGACATTAAGGCATGAGAATAAACTTAGAGCCTTGTTATTCTTCATCTTTAAAGTTAAGCTCGTTTCATATCCATTTAGAGCTCAATCCAAGAAAATCCACTACTAAAAAAATATTCTATAACAACGGATTTAGCAACGGATTTTGGCCAAATTAGCAATGGATTTAGCAACGAAATTTTTTCGTTGCTATAACCCTCGTGGCTAATCTATAGCAGCGGATTTAGCAAAGGATTTAGTAACGAATATCTAGCAACAAATATGTAGCAATAGATTTAGCAACGACTTTAGCGTTGTAAAATAATGATAATTAATTAATTTTTTTATAAAAAATGATACCACCCAGCCACAACCAAGCCCACACAATATTTCACATAATTACGCTGAGCAGGAATCGAACCTTGGTCTCAAGGGAAGAATATTGAACGCCAAACCAACTTGACCAAGTATATTATTGTTAATATTATGTCATTTATTATATTTAACAACTATCAAGTATTCATACACTAATTTAAATAACTAAATACTTGTTATCATAGTTTAAATAAAAATATTTTTAAATATATAATTATTTATATTAATACATACTCCATTAAAAATTTAAATACTTATTAATCAATTGTTTATAGAAACGGACTCTTCGTTGGTAATATTTTTATTATTTATTTATTTTTATTACATTTTTTATTCCATATAGCAACGAAAAATTCGCTGCTAAATTAGCAATAGATTTTCTGTTGCAAATATTTATAAATATTGATGGGGCTAAAATACGCTCGAGCCACGTAAGCGCCACGTGGAGCAATCTTTGCCTCACTACATGGCGCTTCAAGATCACTCCAAGCCATCCCACATGCTGAGGCATTCCCCTCGAGGAAATGACCGCCCACGCTCCTTAGTGAGCCTTGATCCGACCGAGCGGAGGAACTAGACATCAAGTACGAGCGTCACTCAACCCTCTGGTTTTTACCAAAATGACGCTCGGGGGATCCCCTGACTTCACACATAGTAAGGCCCCTTCTCATAGCCACACTTCCGGCCTGAGCATCCCCTTAGACCAGGCGCGCCCACGAAAGCCATTATCCAAACCCGAGAGTGCCTAGCCCTCGGTAACAACCTCAAAAAGCTCTCTGATACATGGTACATGCCCACGCACCTGCTACTGTTGTCACCACCAACCTTTTCACAGGCTTTTGCAGGAGATCCCTTTCAGAGACTCCTCATTGCGCAGCGTGTCTAGGGCAACCTCAATGCAGGACCACATGTTGGTAATTACCAAAAGGGCGTTGACCCTCAACTATAAATAGGCAGAACACCTACATACTCTGTAAGCAAGATTCCATTACTTGAGCTCTGTTTTACATTTCATCTTCTCCATTCACCATCTGACTTGAGTGTCGGAGAGCCAAACTGGGTATCACCCCCAGTTCCCCCAGCTTGGCCTTCTGACCTGGTTGTGTTTATTCCTAGCAGGTTGAACCCGCTTGAATTCCTGTAACTTTCACCTGAGCTTGGACCCCTGTTTTCCCCACAAAACAAATTCTAAAGTGTTGGAGTCTAACATATCGGATCTGACCCCATCATTTTTGGCACCGTCTATGGGAAACCAGTCTTTTTCTTTCTTTCCTTGCTAATTAAGAAACAAGCACCCATTTTATCATGGTAACTACAAGATCCGGAGCTGTTGGAGGTACAGGTGATCCCCTTACGGTGGTGATGAAGGCGGACCACTACAGGAGTCACTCGTGCCCTTCCAAACATGGGGATAGCTCCTCCACTGCAAGGGCTGGCTGGGTCAGGGCAACAGATCAACCAAGAGCAGCCCCCCACCGGAGGAGTAGGGGGATCAGGCTCAAACCTTCCCTTGAATCCACCCCCTGCCACCACCACTCCTTTATGTGGTTACTCGATGATGATGCTACCCCCAGGATACATGCTTGTGCCTCCCAACATAGTACCCATTGTACAGCCTTATCATGCGAGGCAGATGCAACTTCCCGTTGTGGTACCCAAGGAGATTGAAGGGGTAGAAATACCCCCTATGATGCCAAGGCAACTCCAAGTAATATACACGCAGTGCGAGGTTCAAGCAGCCCAGAATGCTTGGAGGAACTTCACCGCCACATACTTTCCCATAGGTCATCCTTCTCAGATTGCACCTCCCATGGGGGGGTAGCAGGTTCACCCTCTGATGGCCGCCCAAGCCGTCCTCCAGGCTAGGCCCCCACCACCAGCAGTCAACATTAGGGAAGCCCCTCCAAGAGAGACACAGGAGCAGTTACAGGCCGGAAAGGGAAAAGGGCCTATGGACAGGATAGATTTAGACGAGGAAGTCCGCTCACGAGCCTCAGGAGGAGGTATCAAAGCAGAGGAGGAGAACCCCGACCCACTCGTGGTTGTGCAAGACCAGCTGCAGGGTCTTCGAAACATGGTAGAGCAGCTCTCTCAAGCGTGGTCTCAAGCCCCCCGTGCAGGAGGTGAGAGGGCTAAGGCCAGAGACGCTCGCGGCCAAGCGAATCGGAATTACGCCCCTCGAAATCGGGAACAAGAGGAAGACTATGAAAATTACGACGAGGGAGAATACCACCACCCCCTGGCGAGGGGCTCTCCCCTCGTTGAGGAAGTTCTAATAGCACAGGCTGGAATGGGTAAAGTCCCCACTTCCATCAACCATTATGATGGGACCACCGACCCTGCAGAATATTTAGACCATTTTCTGCACCTGATGCATCTGTACGAGCATTCTAGTCACTATTGGGCCAAGGTATTCGTTACCTCTCTCATCGGCATGGCCCAGGAATAGTACAAACGACTGCCACCGCACTCGATCAGGGGGTATGAAGATCTTACCAATGCTTTCCTGAACCACTTCAATTCGCTCAGAGCCGCGGTCACTGCGCCTACAGCCCTGTACAATTTGGTCCAAGGCAAAAATGAGTCCTTTTGATCTTTTTTCACTCGATTCAACAAGGAGGTGCTCTTGGTTGAGTGACCCTCGATGGATTTCTTAATCCACGTGCTCTTCAAAGCCATCAACCTCAAGCATTATGTGAGCAATGAATTTTCTGAGGCTATTGTTAAGAAGAGGCCCAAGTCCCTCATGGCTATAAGAGAGATCGCCGAGTCATTCTTTGCGCTCGAGGATATGTACAAGTCCTATGCACCGCGCCCGTCAGGCCACCATAAAATCGAGCAAGGGAGAGTGGATACGCACAAGGACCATCGTAAATCATCGCTTCCCCCTCGCAGACTCGAGCGTATCCCCCTCAACCGGCCTATCTCCGAGTTTTATTCACTCTCCGATAAAAAGCTCTTCCGAAGACCCCAGAAAATGAAGAAGACGGAATCTCAAAGGCGCTCGGGAAAATACTGTGCCTTCCATAAACAAAAGGGCCATGACACGGACGAGTGTCGCCAACTAGAGAGCGAAATTCAAAGACTCATTGCTGGGGGCCATTTGAAAGAATTTGTCAAGGTCTTGGAACGGTATGATGAACAATGCAACGAGCGAGCCGTGGTCAGGAGGAGGAGTCCTACTCGCTTGAGGAGTCCCCAAGGGCGGCCTACTGAAAGCAGCAACAGGGGCAAGCAGAAAATATCTGAACCCGAAAACACACCCTTTGCTGTCATCTACATGATTGCTAGCGGCTCCTCAGGAGGAGACTCAAATATCTCTTGCCGTCACTACGTGCGTAGCTACAATCAACGACCCTCGATCCCAAAACAAGTTCACGCCATTAAGGAAGCAGGCCTCCCCGGCTCAAAGGAGAATGAAGTGATATGTTTCAGTGATAGGGATCTAGAGTATATTGTAACACCCCATGGGGTTAGCGAAACCTCTGGCTGCCCCATGGTGGTTAGTCTTGATGTACATAATCACATTGTAAAGAGGGTCCTTGTCGATAGTGGAAGTTCTGTGAATGTTCTCCCCTACTCGACTTTCCAGAAAATGAATATTACGAACATTCCCCTCGAGCCTCTCAAAACAGCCCTCATTGGCTTTGGGGGCTCGGAGGTTGTCCCACGTGGGCAAATTCGATTGGCCACCTCTTTTGGTTGTGCCTCACAGCGGAAGACTCTGATGGTCACCTACGCGGTTGTGAAAATTGAGATCCCTTATAACATTATCATCGGGCGCTCGGCCCTTGTTGTTTTCAAGGCGATCATTTCCACCTACCATTAGAAAATCAAATTCCCCACCCCTGAGGGGACGGGCGAAATCCTGTGCAATGTCAAGGAAGCATGGGAGTGTTATATTTTGTCCCTCAAGAAGCCAAAAACCGAAAAAGCTTTCCAAATTTGTTCCACGAAGAAGGCTGTGGATTTCCCCAATCTCGACGAGGATGGCCCCACGAGAAAATGAGCCAAACTCTACTAGAGGAAGAACAAAAAGGAATTCACGAGCGGAAATGACCATTCCCAAGGTGTCCCCTGCTTTGGGCAGTAGGGGAATCCTTCTCAGATGAGGGCAAACTCGAGGGTGGGGACAACCGCCTCACAGGAAAGAAAAAGGTGCTCGAAATCCCTCGACCGGAGGCATGGATAGAGCCCACAGAGAAGTTTTTAACCATTGATCTTGAGCCGGGCAACAAAGATAACACCACAAAAATTGGTTCCAACCTCTCCAGGTCCTCCCAGATCATGATGATCGATTTTCTTAGGGAAAACATTGATATCTTCACATGGAAAACTTCCGATCTTACTGGGATTGACCCCAGCGTCATCGTCCACAGACTCAATGTGGATCCTGCCTTCAAGCCCATCAAATAGAGAAAGAGAGATGTCCACGGATTTCGAAAGAGGGTTATTGAGTAGGAAATGAACAAACTCCTCGAGGCCCAGTATATTGAGCCGATCTTGTACCTAGAATGGCTTTGCAACGTTGTCCTCATGCCCAAAAGTGCCAACAAATAGAGGATGTGCAATGATTTTACAGATCTCAACAAGGCTTGCCCCAAGGATCCATATCCCCTGCCTCGAATTGACCAGCTGGTAGACTCAATGGCAGGCTGCGAATTAATGAGCATGATGGATGCATTTCAGGGGTATTATCAGATTTTTATGGGCCCCGAGGATCGCTCGAAAACATCATTTGTCGTGCATCTCGGGGTGTATTGTTTCTATAGGCAGTTCCATGGAGGTGTATTTAGACGACATGATCGTCAAAAGCGAACGAGAGCTTTCCCATCTGAAGGATTTGAAACAAGCCTTTGATATAATGCGCCAGTATGGCATGAAATTGAATCCCTCCAGGTGTACCTTTGGAGTCCGAGGGGGCAAGTTTCTGGGATACGTGGTCAGTCAGCGAGGAATTGAAGCCAATCCCAAAAAAATCAAAGCCATCATGGAAATTCCTTTCCCTTGGAACGTTAGAGAAGTGCAGGCTTTGGTAGGGAAGATAATCTCCCTTAACAGGTCCATATCACGCTCCAAGGACAGAAACCTACCATTCTTCAAGATACTGTGCAATGCTCGAAACTTCGCATGGACAGAGGAATGCGAGAAGGCATTGCAGGATATGAAAACCTACCGCTCGTGAGCGCCTTTGCTAATGAAACCGGTCGAGAATGAGAAATTGTTCATTTACCTCTCGGTGTCTCAGGAAGCAACTAGCGCGGTCCTTGTGCCTGTTCGCGAGTGCAAGCACTTTCCAATCTATTATTGGAGTAAAACTTTGCATGGTGCGGAAAAGAGATATCTAGAGATTGAGAAATTCACATTCGCCTTTGTAAACGCATCGCGACGACTGAGGCCATATTTTCAGGATCATTCTATCACAGTGCTCACAGATTAACCATTGAGACAAGTCTTGTCAAAACCTGACGTTTTTGGAAGGTTAATCAAATGGGCGATTGAGTTGAGTCAGTTCGACATCAGTTACGAGCCAAGGGCATCCATACAAGCACAAGTTGTTGCTGATCTGCTAGTTGAGCGTTTTATGGTAGAACCCGTACCCACGGAGAATCAGGGTTTATGGCTCTTGCACACCGATGGCTCCTCGACCTCCCAAGGGGGAGGAGCTGGGGTGTCCCTAATTGGATTTTCAAATTACCAACAACGAGACAGAGTATGAAGCTCTCATCTAAGGGCTGAAAATCGCCCTCCAGAACGGAGCATATAGAATCACTGCCTACGTTGATTCACAGCTGATTGCGAGCCAAATTGAAGTCACATATGAGGCTCGAGAAGCGACCATGGTACAATACTAGGGAAAAACTAAGGAAATCATTAGCAAGTTCAGCGAGTTTCACCTACTACAAGTTCCGAGAGTGAAAAACGAGCGTGCGGACACTCTATCTAAGTTTGCCTCCGTTTTTGAAGGGTCATGTGACCGCTCCATTACATTTCTCAGAACAGAAGAGCCCGTGGTAAAGGAAAGGGCCTCCCCTCGAGAAGTAGCCATGACTGACCCCTTCGAACTTTTCTCATCAGGTTCAATAGGGACGGTGTTTGTCCTACGGACAAGGTGGAGGCTAGGAAGATCAGAAACAAGGCCCCTCGATTTTTCCTGGATCAGGAAGGATGGCTCTTCAAGCGGTCATATCAAGGTCCCCTTATGAAATATGCCTGAGGCCCTCGCAAGCCAAAGAGGTTCTGGAGCATGTTCACAGTGGAAGTTGTGGGAAGCACTCAGGGGGCGGGGGCACATTCTTGCTAAAAAGATTTTGAGAAGCGGCTTCTATTGGCCTACAGTTCTGCAAGATGCAATTGCGTTTTCCAAGAAATACCCTAAATGCCAGTTCCACTCCAACATTCCACAACTACCTGCGGCTCAAATGATTCTCATAGATGTTGCCTGGCCTTTTGATCAGTGGGGCATTGATATCGTGGGACCTCTGCCAATTGCTATAGGACGGAAGAAGTTCGTTATCCTAAAAGTGGACTACTTCACCAAGTGGGCGGAGGCGGAAGTAGTAGCCAAAATAATTTTTTGTGTTGTCAGGGATTTCATATGGAAAAATATCATCTGCAGATATGGTATTCCGAGGGTGCTGATTTCTGATAACGGGTCTCAATTCATCGCAGCGGATACCTGAGAGTGGTGCTCGGAATTGGGTATTGAGCAATGATGCACTTCCGTGGGGTACCCTCAAGCCAACGGTCAGGCTGAAGTGACCAATAGGATCATCTTACAACATTTAAAAACTATGCTTGAGAGCAAGAAGGGTAAATGGGTTGAAGAGCTGCAAGGAGCCTTATAGGCTTATCGCACAACACCCCGAACGGCCATGGGTGAGACTCCTTATTCCCTCGTATATGGTTCGGAAGCTATGACACCGGTGGAGCTGGCCCAAGAATCTGCACGAGTGGCTTACTTCGAGCCCAACTCTAACTAAGAAAATAGGGCGCTCGAATTGGATTTCTTAGAAGAAAGAAGGGATAACGCTTGGACGCATATCCACAAATACAAGGCCACAGTGGCACGAAAGTATAACAAACCCGTTAAAGAGAGAACGTTCCAGTTGGGGGACCTGGTGTTAAAGAAAGCCGAATTGTCAAGGCACGTGGGCAAGTTGGACCCAAATTGGGAAGGACCGTTCAAAATCACCCAAGTAAGGGCCAAAAATACCTACCTAATTGAAACACTTCAGATAGAACGCCTCCCTCGACCATAGAATGCATGCATCCTTCGATGGTTCTATGTTTAAATTTCTTGAACACATTTTGTAAAATCTCAATTCTGGGCCCAATGTAATCCTTCATTAGAAAATGGAATGTACTTCGTTTAGACAAGAAAATATTATATTAGGCATACTCTATAATCTAAGGTGAGCGTATCCCTTGAGCGAAGGGTATTTCGCCGCCAACGCTCGACAGGTCTAACGTCCAGCGTGAGCTCGGAGTAACAAATTTATTAACAAATTCCTTAGGAGATTTTCCACACAAGGAATTTATCAAGTAACCAGGGCACCCTCGGGAATGGGTCCCTCACGTTCTTTGTTAACAAATTCCTTGGGAAAATTTCTACGCAAGGGATTTATCAAGTAACTAGGGCACCCTCGGGAATGGGTCCTCGCGGTCTTTGTTAACAAATTCCTTGGAAAAATTTCCACACAAGCAATTTATCAAGTAACCAGGGCACCCTCGGGAATGGGTCCCTTGCATTCTTTGTTAACGAGTTCCTTGGGAAAATTTTCACACAAGGGATTTATCAAGTAACCAGGGCACCCTCGGGATTGGGGCCCTGGCGTTCTTTATTAAACAAATCCCTTAGGAAATTTTCCACATAAGAAATTTATTAAAATAACCAGGGCACCCTCAGAAACTGGGTCCCTCGCGTTTCTTTATTTACAGGTTTCTTAAGGAGTTTACAAAGTGAGCAGGGCGCCATTGGAAAGATCCCTCGTGCCCTTGTTTATCAAATTCTTAAAAAACCTGAGGTTTTTTCTAAGTAGCCTGGGTGCCCTAAAAAACGGGGCCCCACAGTCTTGTTTGCAAATTTCTCAAGGAATTCTTTCAAAATTCTCTCACATTAGAGCATGAAGGATAAATAAACAACAAGGTAGATATGAAGCAAATAAGCTCTCAAGGAAAAATCAACTTTCATTTCACTAAAAAAAAAAGAGAGCTCACACTCTGATTACAGCTTGAAGGGCACTTTCGCCCACGAAAAATACGAAGATATTACAGAAGGGGAAATACTGACAAAAGGAAACAACAAGATTGCAGGAAAAAAAGTACAAGTTTTTCAGTTAAGAGAACAAATCATGGTTGAGCATCCTGAGCTTGGCCACCCTCGAGATCCACCACCTTTGTTATTGAAACATGCGCTTAGGGGTTTGACGGTTGAGCACCAGGCACAGGGTCACCTGGGGGTATAACGGTCTCGACCGCGGGAGCGGGAGTTTCCTCGTTAGCCTGATTTTGAACAATGGCATCAGCTGGGCCCTCGGGGGTTGATATAGCATCAGTAACCCCCTCAATAGGTTTTGCGACCACAGGTGCCTCAGTGGGATGATGGGCCCTCATAAATTCCTCTTGAAGCAGAGCCACTAAGTCACTGTACTCTGGCTCGGTCAGGTTGTCTTTAGGATTCCCTCCATCTGTCGCCGACTCCTTTAAATCCACATCGTATTGTAGCCCCAAGTGCCAATGCCCTCGAGACTCAGGTTTCGCCAAGCCCAATGTGATTAGCTGAGCGACCGCCAGGTTGAAGGCCTTTTGAGCCTCGTCGTAACAGTGGATGTTGGCGGTAAACTCGAAGGCCTTGGAATGATAAAACTTGAGAAGAGCCTCGCCGTTGGCCTCAGATATACTATCAGGAAGCAGCCTTTGGAATTCTTCTTTGCAGGCCTTCTTTGTGGTCTCGGTTTATTGCTTCTTGGCGGCGTTGAGTTGCTTGTTCCGCTCATCCAAATCTGTAGCCAGACCCTTGTTGATGTCCTTGTACTTGTTCACCTCAGCACGAGTCTTCTTGCGAGACTCCTTACCCTTCTCCAGCTCTCTTTTAACTTTGCTATGCTCAGTCTCGAAGGACTCAAGCCTAGCCCTCAATAGATCATTCTCTTCCTGGAGCTGTGTAGGGTTGGTAGTGTGAACCATCTTCTTGTATTTTGCTTTACGTCAAAAATTTCCAGCAGCGCTGTTGAAGGTTCTTGACCCTCTGGAGGACTTCCTGCGAGATGATCAAACAAAACTTAAGCAAATTACGGAATGAGAAAGTGGGACCAAGAGTCTAGAAACAATTTATGAAAAAATATAACACTTACTGCTATGAAAGCGTGGCATAAGTCTTCAACCATCTGATTAGTGCTCTAGCCAAACAGCTTCCGGGGGTCACCGGTAAACTGCAGTCGGTGGTAGATCCCGTGTACTAAGTTCCACATTGAGGGGTAGTCCAGTAGCATAGTGGGGCCGGTGGAGGGGGATCGTGCTGGGAATAGTGCCCTAGAAAGCTATTATGCTTTGGGATTTCCCTTATCATAGACAATCTTTGAATAATATATGAACGATTGTAATCACAGACGAACACTTCTTATGTGCCAATACGTGCTTTGTGTGTTTCCATTATGTGTGCATGTCTAGAACTCCCCTAATCCGATGAGGCCGTTAAGAACTTTGTCATTATGGCAATGACACATGAAACAAGTTCTTAACTCCATAGGCGAGGATTAGAAACTTCTCCAAGTCAATGAGGCCGACAGACAGTGGGAGTGTCGACTTTGCCTCTGTTGAGACTTGCTTGTGTAGTTATGTCCTTAAGAAGGATCACCCGGTTTCATGGGGTGATAAGTGCATGGGTTGATGTGTTCATAATACATAAGGGTGATAGTTATAAGAACTTCATCACTGAGAGTGCCCTGCGTGAGAAGATTCCTAAATGGGAAAGGAAGTTTCCTGAAACTTCCAGATTAAGAAATATCTTACATGTCAATGACGTGAGGAATTAATCCTTAGACGTGAGATTCCATATTGTCTTATATGAGCTAACTCTGTAATCTTTGATATAGGCTCAAAAGGGTGTTGCCATATAGACACCTGAACCACGGCCTATGTTAGGATTACACAAGTGGCATATGAGAACTGTTGGAATCAATAAAGGACCTACACTTGCTGTAGGCAAGATGATCTCTTATTACACAAGTCATTCATGATTCTATCCTTAAATCCTTGCGCAAGGTGGTTAGATCAAGACATCAAGAAAATGGGGTTTTCTTGGATTGAGATCAAATGGAATATGAAGTGAACTTTGTTTTAAGATTGAGGTTAGTAGGGCTCTCTATATTCCCATGCCCTAGATCTTAATCGAGAGATAGGATGGTGGGAGGATTGTATCCCACATGATGTCATTGACTGAAAGGTTCTTTCGAATATACATTCACATTTCGGGTGGGGGTCACACACCTGTTGCTAGACGATGGTCGTGTGATCTGTGAGGTAATTAATTAATAAAGTGTATTAGTTAATTAGGCTCACTGCTAATTGAAATTGAACCTAGAGGGTCACATACAAATACCGAGTTCAAACGGTATTACGGAAAGATCAAATAGTTAATCGAAACGAGACCACAGTGTAAAGTACACGTGTGGATATCGAGAGCAATGTTTGGGAGGTGTGATCCATTTGAGAAATTGGATCATATGTTAATTAATTAGAGAATTAATTATCAAGCCAAAATATAATTAATTAATGAATTAACTATAAAGCCAATATATAATTAATTGGAGAATTAATTATAAATCCCTAAATATAATTAATTGGAGAATTAATTATATAGCCAAAATAAAATTAATTGGAGAATTAATTATATAGCCAAAATAAAATTAATTGGAGAATTAATTTTAGCCCGTTAGAATTAATTAGAGAATTAATTCTAAAGTCCTTGATGGAATTAATTGGAGAATTAATTCTAAGTATTTAATTATTTGCTTGTTCTAATTTGATTAGAATAAAGAAATAAATAAATATCTTCTATTTTATTATTCTAATAAAGTATTAGGATAAGATATTTAATTATTGCTAGAATAATTAAATATTCCTAAATTAGTTAGGAGCTCTTCTTCTAGAAAATAAATATCTTATTTTAGATAAGATATTATTTTATTTGGAGAGAAAGAAAAGATAGAAGAAAAGTCAAAGTTGGAGACCATCTCCTACTGAGGTTTATGGTTTCGAACCCCACCCTATAAAAGGGGCTATGGGGCGTGAATTTTACCACACACGTGATTTGGAGAATCACGTCCAACCTTCATGGAATTTGGGGATAATTCTCTTGCTCTCTATTTCTCGTTTCTTGTTTCTTTAATACGCATGTTACAGTACTAGCATACTCACTAACATGATTTGAATCTAGGTTGGTGTGGATTATTACTCTAGAGGATTTCTACTTTGGAATATCAAAGAAAGAATTAAGAAACGAGGATTTTCATGCCACATGAAGAACGTTTGAGGGTGGCTTAATACGTTTCAAGAAAGCTTCAATTCGTGTGAGTTTCTTGGGTCCCAACGTTACGATATGAACATTGCAAGTTTTTAGATCCCTTTTGGAAAAAATTTTAGACTTCGGCTGCGTTTACTCTGCGGTTTTCCAACAAGTGGTATCAGAGCCACCTTGCAACGTTCGTATTGTATCTTTACTACTTTTGGAATTTTGATGAAAATTCTTGCATTTGGATATACGTTATGTATTCTTGGTTTTTGTTTGAAATACGAATCTGCCGGATCAAAACTATTTCTTGAAAATTTTGGAAAATTTTCTGATTAGTCTGGTTTTAAGCTGTTTTAACTCCGATTGATTTGAACTATTTTAATTCGAAAACTGAATCTGGAATTTGTTGAAATTACGAAAAGGAAATTAGAATGGGGCATAGACGCGCGCGGTCTTAGTGTGTTCGCCGCCCCCCGCCCAGTCTGTCCCGCTTAGGCGGAGGCGCGAGGCTTGCCTAGGCAGCGCTCGCATCGCCCAGGCTGGTCCGCTCGCCACTTGCCACCTTCCGCTCCTAGCCAAGCAGCGCGCGCAAGCGACACACTGCCAGTGCGCAAGGTACGAGCGCACACGCAGCACTGCTGCGCAGCGCGCGGCCATGCGCAGGGCTATGCGTTACTGTGCGGCGCTTGCTGCCTTTCTTTTCGGACACTGTCGGGCCATGTACGCGGGCGACTGCCTGCTCGCACGCGCCTCACCTGGGTCATCCCGAGACGACCTTTTCGTTTTGTATTTCAGTTTCGTAAAATCCCGTTTTGTAAAATCTGATTTTATTTTATAAAATTTGATTTTACTTTTATAAATTATTTATTTGAAATAATTATAAAATTTAGTATTTTTATGAATTAAATTAGTCAGGTTCTTGTTTTTCGAGAAAATATAATATATCACTTTGAATGATATTTTGACAAAAATTTAATTTTTTAAATTAATTGAATTTTGTCATGATCCGAATTCGTGCTTTGAATAAATTCTTGAATAGTGAACTATATTGAAATTACTTAAGTTATTGTAACTTGAAGTCAAGGGAATTTTAAATTTAATTGGTAAATTTAAATTCAAGCGGATGCATGCTAGTTTAGGTGGTCATGGGTTAGTCTTATGTATGTTTTAAATTCTGCACATGGATGATTTCGATTTGGGTCGGAGCCCCATAGTTGCATTATTTCAATTGGGGTTGGAGCCCTACTTATGTGCGTACTGTTATGTATTTATTATGTGGCTTTCCTTATTATTGTTTTTGGGCCGGGGTATGCCCCGTGTACTTGTCTATGGTCAATATGAAGATTGAGCCATATTACTTTATGTTAAGAGAGTAGAACTTAGGAAGTGAGGTTTTTCCTTATTCTTTTTGGAGACAAGCACCCAAGGAGCAAGAAGGATCCACAAGAAACACTTGAAGAATGGTGGCCATAAGAGAAGACCCCTCAAAATGTTTAGGAGGGTCTCTATTAATGTAATAGATAGGGTTTTACATTAGATTTTGTACCCCTATGTGATATGAACTGTCTTATATGGTATGAATGTTAGAACCAGTGATTATGGAGTGGCTCCCATAATTGCATATAAGATAGGATACCCATGATCATCACATAATTAGTATCATGCTAGGATATGTTATCTGCTAATTGTTTCTGTGATGCATTTTATGTGAAACTGCATTAATCAAGACAATTAAAAATGGATAACTGTACATGTTGGTGAGGTCAAAGCCGGACAACTCTCCGGTTAATTCGAAAATCCCTTATTAAAATATTGAGCAACTTTTGAATAAATAGGTATTCTATTACGGTAATAAAATTCCTAGCATTCCATCAATAGGATTTAAGAGTTAGTAGGTAAGCTAATTGCCGTCTCACGAGTCGTGGGGTAATTAGTGCAGCCCATTAAATCTTAGTTTCTTGATTGATCACCATAGGTGATCAATATTTCTTGATCATTTTAGAATGGGAGAGGTCTCACGAGTCGTGGATCGTTCCGGACTAAGTTTGATTGAAATCTTATGATTGATGGGTCCTGCTCAACACTGAAGTAGATATGGATATCTCACGAGTCGTGGGTCCATGATTGAAAGATCAGTGATGCAAAAACATTGCTAGGAATTCCATGGAGATGGAATTGGTAATTTCGTATCTACCTAAAGATTCTTAGACCTTTGGATGTCTCACGAGTCGTGGATCCAAAACTAGGGATTCTTGGGATCCTAGTACCCACTGAGAAAGCAAGTTTCTTCTAAGATCGTTTGGGATTTATAGACCTTCTAAAAACAGTGGGAGCCACATACGATAAAAGACCTAATCCTATGTGTTACGTTATTATTTAATATGCTCACATTTTCTCTGCTTAGCATTTAGGTTGTAGTTTTGTGATTGTCTACAAGTTGAAATGCGACCCATTAGTATCCGTCCTTGAGTCAAATAAGTTGACTAAAGTTCTAACTACTCTGATTGGCTCGAATCTTAAAATCCATTTTAGATTCCAAAGGAGAAAATTGTTCTCTATAAGGCGAACTTTTACACCTATCGTGAAAATTCGGCCTAGGCTTAAGAGAAGCAATTGACAAGTGAAAGGAAATTCTCCAAACACTTAAGAGCAATTGTACTCTCTTGCGAGCATGTTACAAAGTATAATACATCGAAGGAATTATTCCATATTTGTATGATGGAATACACGTGTAACGTGGGCTGAAAGTCCTCACTGAGGAGGACCTTACAGCCACACAGTACACTAAGAAACGAGTTCTTAGTTCACTGATTGCTTGAATTGCTTCTATCATCATTTTAAACCCTTCTGCTTAATCTTAGATGATGCTATTGTAGCATAGTTGATCAAATTAGTTGATAACTTAAGATAGCATCCTTATGAAGGACAAAAGGTAATGATGATTAATTCTTCTTCTAAACCTATTGAGGAAAAGACATCTAGGTCAAAGAAGAAGAAACCCTTAAAACCCCGATGGAGGGGTGAGAGAAGGGAAAGCCTAAAAGAAAGATCAAACTATAGCTTCCATAGTGGCAAACTAGAGTCTTGGAAAGGAACTGCAAAAAGTATAAGGATACTCCATAAGTCTCTCGTTGTAGTAATTCCGATAGGATCAGAATTCACTAGCCTTGAATTAACTTTGCATAAACTGCTGTGCAAAACTCATAGCATTGATGTTTCGAACATACAACGAGATAGCACAAGTAAGTAAGATGACAAAGTTTCAGATAACTTTGGAACGTCCTAAACGGGATTAACAAGTTAATCATCTTAGGATCATTTTATGAAAATGAACTCAAAGACTTAACGTCCTAAGAATCCTACTTAGAGGGAAACGTTCCCGAATCCTCGTTTACGAGAAACGAGAAATACGTCCAAAGTGTGTGTGGATCTCGATCCATACTAATGATCTTGGATTGCTTAATGTAAGCACTAGATAAAATCGTTGGTTTAGTCATCATGAATGTGTGTACTTATCGAAGTATGAATTTGAAACTTTTGTGAAATTATTAGAATTTCAAAATAAGGAAGGTTAGGAACCTTGGTAGTCATAAGATATAAGTGGCTCAATCGGATCGAGATATAATATATCTTAGTGACTAACTCCTTAGTCATCTTAGAGATAATAGGATTATCCCTCGGTAAGCTCATTCAAGAATAACTTGGTATTTTTGAATAAAGGAACATAACCCTATAGGATATGGTTCGTTCCTTGTCGAGACTTACTTACCTTCGTTCTGAACTTATGCTTCAGAAAAACACAGTTGAGATTTTGAATCTTACAAATTCCAAATCAGTCCCTTAAATGCACTATGAATTGTGGCATACAAAATTCCCTAAATATTTCTTATCTAAGAATTTGGGATTGTCTTCTTATATGAAGAGGACAGTGGGAGTCTTCTCAAGAGAAGAAGACAGTGGGATATGAACTTGAAACAAGTTCAAGTTTATATGAACAATACATAGTATTACTTTTGCAATTCTTTGGAATAAAGAATATATCTCTCTTGAGTCTTCTTAATTGAAGAAGAAATTGAGAAATAAGATTGAAACTAGTTCAAGTCTATACAAACAATATAAAATATTGTTTCTACGATTCTTTTGAACAAATATTGTTTATTTTAAAGAATATACCTTTCTTTGGGAATCATTCCGAAGAGAGAAGAAAGGTAGGCCCAAAGACTTCAAAAGGTTTGAGGACAAAACCCACGCCACAAATAGGAAGAGATGAATCGTTCTGATAAAACTTTGCCAATCTTAAGAGATAGTACACAAGTGAACTCTCCTCCCTCGACACGTTCAGAACGTATTCCTAGGTAGGCTATAAGATAATATGGTTTTCATCTTGAAATCTTCTAAAGTGGATACTAATCCATTTACCCTGTCGGGAGGTACTGTTAGATTTGGAATCTGAATAGTGAAAACAATTATGAAATCTGAAATGGATTCCATATAGTCAAACTAAGTTTGCACCTTAGTTGAACTACTTGATAGGATCAAGCTTGTCTTATCAATATGAGATTGATGAAGACATAAATATGGAACTGTTGGAAAACAGGAATCAGAAAGCAGCGGAAATTTAAAAGTTTTCCAACAAAAGGATCGAAAACTCGCAATCATGAATCCAAATTCGTAAGGTAAAGAAACTTACTTTTCAATAATCTTTCTTGAAGCGTTTCAAGCCACCCAAGAACGCTTTTCTCGCGGCTTGATCCCCTCTCCTTGGTAAAGCTCGAATCTTTAAAAACATCTAACTTGAAGCTCTCTAGAGATAGTCCACCAACTTGGCTACAATCTAACTAGTAAAAATGCTAGTTCTCTAGTTAGTGTTTAGGCTTAACCTAGGGTTTATTTGATCTTGGAGAAACGATGGTGTTCAACACATGAACCAAAAGAAATTATCAATTACTCTCTAAGGGGAGCTCGAGCTCCCTTATATATAATATAGAGAGGGGCGGCCGAAACCTAGTCCTTATGGACTAAGGATTTGGTCCCTCTCTCTCTTATTACTTGATAACCTTGACTTTGAATTCTAATTCAAATCAACTTTTAAGAGAGCTAAAATATCCAAACTCCTTTTGGATAATATTATACTTTATTTATTAATAAATAAATAACTTATTTATCCAAGTAATTAATTCATAATTAATTAAATAGATTAATTTCTCCAAAATAAGACTTTCATTTTAATTCAAAATAAAACCAAAGTCTATTAAATAATTAACACATTAATTATTTAATACATAAATAACTATACACGCATGGTGCCCACGTGTCCATATTGGACACGTGTCACGCACGTGACCCACACATGTGTTTCACACGTGTGGAACCCTCTTGGATTGATTAACTCGTTTAATCATTCCAAAGCCTCAACTCATGTAACCAAGTTGTTGTGTGTGACCCTCTAGGTTCTCAATTCAATTAGCAGTGACCCCAATTAATTAAATCACTAATTAATTAATCAGTCCACAGATTAAACGACCATAGTCTAGCAACAGGTGTTTAACCCCTAGCTGAATTGGAATGTCTCGATTCGACAGAACCTTTAAGTCATTGATTCATGTGAGATACAATCCTCCTACTTACTATCTCTCAACCAAGATCTAGGGTAAGGGAATAATCAGAACCCTAATAATCTGGTCTTAAAGCTAAGTGCATATCATATCCATTTGATCTCAATCCAAGAAACCCTTTTCTTGATGTCTTGATCTACTGCCTTGGCCAAGGACTCCATATGGCATATGAATGACTTACACAATAAGAGATCACCTTGCAAATGCAAGTGTAGGTTCTTTCTGGATTCTCATTCACTTTCATGAATTACTTGTGCAACCCCAGCATAAGCCTTGAATCAGTTGTCTAAGGTGACACCCTTTAAAGCTTATACCTAAGATTACAGAGTTAACTCATAAAGCGACATGGAGCCTCAAGTCTAAGGATCAATTAATCACATCAATGACTCGTGAGATATTTCCTAATCTGGAAGTTTCCATTTCCTGAAATAGAAACTTCCTTTCCCATTTAGGAATCTTCTCATACGGGGCACCTCAGTGAACTTACTTATGGAAGTAAGCACCCTCATGTATCACACACGTATCAACTATACACTTTGCACCTCCATGAAACAAGGCGTGATCCCTCAAGCAAGCCTTAGAGGAGTCAGGTTGACACTCCCACTGTCTGTAGGACTCATCGGCTTGGAGTGTTTTACTAATCATGACTTATGTGATATAGGGCTCGTTTCATGAACCATTTCACCTAAATGGTAGAGTCCTAAAGTCATCAGGATTAGGGGAGTTCTCATACACGCACAGCTAAAGTAAGTGCATACCAAACAAGAGCATATAAAGAAGTACTAAATTAGAATTTCCAATGGACAATGAACATCTCTTTTGAATAGGATGTGTCCTAAAATAGCTCTTGGAAAGTTAAAAAGTCCAAAACCCTTTTACGGAAAAGGGTGCATAATGTATGCAAAATTATGTACTTGACGAGATAAGGCTACCATATAGCATGGTGGGCCTATTCTAAAAGTAACCTTAGAGAAGGTCATTGGATTGCTGTAAAAATACCCTCAGAGTACTTTAGAAGAAATGAGGATATGTTTTAAGAATCCAACAAGATCTTGTCATTAAAGGATATTTTGATGTAATCATCAAAACGTAGATAATGATTGATCTATGAGAGGATACGCAGTCTGCCTAGGTGGCAAAATAGTGCTTTGGAAAGTGTTCCAATCGAGAGGCACTAAAAGATTCGACCATTAGGTTAAATACTTAGCCGTATTGAATATCGCTAAGTTAATTGATTGGGTAAGAAACTCCATCTAACGGGGTAGATGTAGTTCCTCGCATGAAACAACTCCATTATCATATTGTATGATAAAATGGATGGTTGCTCGAGTAAGAGAACTGAGACCTCACCACGGGACCAAACACTTGATTAAGAATCACATGAATAAGGAAATCGTGTTTCCTTAATGACGTGCAAATTAGAAAACATTCACATCAACAGAGAATATAGCAGATCCAATTTGGAAACGTCCAATGTTAATAAGGCTCTAAAGGTACATCTTGGGAATATGGGACCTAGAATGGACCTAAAAGGCTTTCACTGGCAAGTGGGAGATTGTTGGGAATAGTGCCCTATAAAGCTATTATGCTTTGGGACTTTCCCTTATCACAGACAATCTTTGAATAATATACGAATGATTGTAATCACAGACGAACACTTCTTATGTGCCAATAAGTGCTTTGTGTGTTTCCATTACGTGTGCATGTCTAGAACTCCCCTAATCCGATGAGGCCGTTAAGAACTTTGTCATTATGGGAATGGCACATGAAACAAGTTCTTAACTCCATAGGCGAGGATTAGAAACTTCTCCAAGTCAATGAGGCCGACAGACAGTGCGAGGGTCGACTTTGCCTCTGTTGAGACTTACTTGTGTAGTTATGTCCTTAAGAAGGATAACCCGGTTTCATGGGGTGATAAGTGCATGGGTTGATGAGTTCATAATACATAAGGGTGATAGTTACAAGAACTTCATCACTGAGAGTGCCCCGCGTGAGAAAATTCCTAAATGGGAAAGGAAGTTTCCTGAAACTTCCAGATTAGGAAATAACTCACATGTCAATGATGTGAGGAATTAATCCTTAGACTTGAGATTCCACATTGTCTCATATGAGCTAACTCTGTAATCTTTGACATAGGCTCAAAAGGGTGTCGCCATATAGACACCTGAACCACGACCTATGTTGGGATTACATAAGTGGCATATGAGAACTGTTGGAATCAATAAAGGACCTACACTTGCTGTAGGCAAGATGAGCTCTTATTACACAAGTCATTCATGATTCCATCCTTAAATCCTTGCACAAGGTGATTAGATCAAGACATCAAGAAAATGAGGTTTTCTTGGATTGAGATCAAATGGAATATGAAGTGAACTTTGTTTTAAGATTAAGGTTATTAGGGCTCTCTATATTCCCATGCCCCAGATCTTAATCGAGAGATAAGATGGTAGAAGAATCGTATCCCACATGATGTCATTGACTGAAAGGTTCTTTCGAATATACATTCACATTTCGGGTAGGGTCACACACTTGGTGCTAGACGATGGTCGTGTGATCTATGAGGTAATTAATTAATAAAGTGTATTAATTAATTAGGCTCACTGCTAACTGAAATTGAACCTAGAGGGTCACACACAAATACCGGGTTCAAAGGGTATTACGGAAAGATCAAATAGTTGATCGAAACGAGACCACAGTGTAAAGTACACGTGTGGATACCGAGAGCAATGTTTGGGACGTGTGATCCATTTGAGAAATTGGATCATGTGTTAATTAATTAGAGAATTAATTATAAATCCCTAAATATAATTAATTGCAGAATTAATTATATAGGCAAAATAAATTAATTGGAGAATTAATTTTAGCCCGTTAGAATTAATTAGTGAATCAATTCTAAAGTCCTTGATGGAATTAATTGGAGAATTAATTCTAAGTATTTAATTATTTGTTTGTTCTAATTTGATTAGAATAAATAAATAAATAAATATCTTCTATTTTATTATTCTAATAAAGTATTAGGATAAGATATTTAATTATTGCTAGAATAATTAAATATTCCTAAATTAGTTAGGAGCTCTTCTTCTAGAAAATAAATATCTTATTTTAGATAAGATATTATTTTACTTGGAGAGAAAGAAAAGATAGAAGAAAAGTCAAAGTTGGAGACCATCTCCTATTGGGGTTTAGGGTTTCGAACCCCACCCTATAAAAGGGGTTGTGGGGCGTTAATTTTACCACACACGTGATTTGGAGAATCACGTCCAACCTTCATGGAATTTAGGGATAATTCTCTTGCTCTCTATTTCTCGTTTCTTGTTTCTTTAATACACATGTTACAGTACTAGCATACTCACTAACATGATTTGAATCTAGGTTGGTGTGGATTATTACTCTAGAGGATTTCTACTTTGGAATCTCGAAGAAAGAATCAAGAAACGGGGATTTTCATGCCGCATGAAGAACGTTTGAGGGTGGCTCAATACGTTTCAAGAAAGCTTCAATTCGTGTGACATTTTTGAGTCCCAACGTTACGATACGAACATTGCAAGTTTTTAGATCCCTTTTGGAAAAATTTTTAAACTTCCGCTGCATTTACTCTGTTATTTTCCAACAGATCGTTGGTAGGAAGTATCCCCGTTACGCTCGAAATTCCAAATGTGGTCGCCCTCGGAAGAGGAAGTCTAGCCTTCCCCAGGCTCACCAACCACCACTTCCTTCCCCTTTCCTGCCACCGGCACAGAATCCGGGAACCTTTTCCTCTTTCTCGTGGGGGAAGAAGCACCCTCGTGGAGCTCAGTGATAACCACGCCAGGGCGTTGCCCGCGGTGCCATTGGGGCCAAGATGGAGAGGCCTGTTCCCACTCGCTGAAGTATTTCCTCGGGGCGAGGGATGATACTTGTTTCTAGGGTAGACCCTCTGCCTTTCCCTCGCCCCCTGCTAGGGGCGCTCGAACTGCTTCCGCCACGGCCACCCCCACGGCCGTCCCCTCAGCCGCCGCCTGTGCGGTCTGGCCTATGTTGGTTCAGTTGCTGTTGATGCTACTGTTGCAGTTGGTTTTAGGGTTGCCCCCTATTGCCCAAAAGAGCCGCCACATTACGCATTCCTCCCCTTCCCGCCATTAAGATATTGGTACCTGTCAGGGAAAAAGAAGACAAGAGTAAAACGAGTGTCAGATTTCCCTTTGGTTTTAAAGTTTATAAAAAGTAAAGTCAGCGACCCTATCTAAAGTTAGTTTCCTAGAATCTAACCGTCTCTCTCCAAGTTTCGAGCGGGCGGGTAAGCGATCATTCCAGGGTCATTCATGAGCCCATAGAGGAATAGGATTTCTTCGTCATCCATCAATTCTTTGGCTTTAATGAGCCATCGAGCGTTCCTCATAGCGAGGGTCAATTCTTGAGCCCGTGACAAGGGAAATAGAGGATCTAAGCGGGATCTTACGAGGGACCCCTCTCCATGCCTAACCCACTCTCGGGCAACCCCAAAATCCTCACCCTCGGGGGCCCTCACGAAGAAGAATTTTTCCTTCCACTCAGTTACGTAAGATGTCGAGGGTGAATCTATCAACCTCAAATTAGACTTGGCTTGGATATAATAAAAACCAACCGTCGGGGAGGAGCGCGGCGAGCGGACCACTTGAAAAAGGCTGTTAAAGTTATGGATAGATGGCTCGTTCTTAGTACATTTCATCAAGACTACAAAGACATTGATGAGGGCTATGTCGTTGGGGACAATCTGAGAAGGGCTCAGGCTCATCTGTGTCCTTATAGACTGCCATTTCCCTAGGAGGAGGGTTATTAGCTCTCTCATGCAGTGCCGAAATCCGATAGGTGAATCGCTTGCCCCAATACCGTGAAGCCCTCATAGTCACCAGGTCTCCCATGGTTATAGTGCTTGGGATTTCGTCTGGTGTCCTGTCTGTAGCCTGCAGACCCGAACCTTCACCCTCGGCAAATTTCTTGGATTTTTTCGCCTTCTTTCTGCGCTTAGCCGAGGGCTCTCCTGAGGGTCTAGACCTCATATCCTCTTGAGTCGGACCCGGAATGGCCACCGTTACAGTACGGCGGTGGGGATGGGTGGCACTCTCTGTCAAGGGCAAAGTTACCCCTTGCCGTTCTACCTCTATAACTAACTCCATCTCCTAAAAAATGTACTCAACACCATCCAGATTTCTTTCCCCCATGGCGAACACAGCGGCATCCAAATCCTCGTCTCTGGAATCGCCAAACATTTCCTCCACCGTTTGATGGTGAGTAGTGGGGTTATGAGAAGAAGAGCTAAAACTGGTCATCTCATCGATTTCCGTCACAGTTTCTTCTATAATTCTCTTAGACATTGGGATTTGAAGGGGATGGTTGGAAGAATGGTGAGGAAGATGGAGAAGGAGAGATTACCTACTGATCTAGGGTTAGTTAATGCGAAAGTTAGAAAGATCTAAAAAACAAAAAATTACCTAAAGAGTTCTTGAGAAAACTGAAGTTACTTGAAGCTCTTGGGAGAATGCTAGAAAACCTCTGGGAATGCTTGAAAGGAAGGATTGCGTAAAGAAGAGAATTGCTAATGAGTCAAATCCCTATTTATAGCTGAAAGAGTTGGTAGGATTTGGGTAATTAATTCAAAAGTTGCAATCATTCCCGCCTAGGTAACTGCCCACTTTTGGGAACCGTCACACACGTCCCAAGATTCACGTGCCATTTCCTAAAAAGACACACCCACTCGCCTGAACCGCATTTAATGTGTGGCGTTTCGAGCGATCAGGATGAAAGGACCGTATTAAATGCGTCCTCAGAGCAAGATTCCCGAGCATGGAGTTTCCCTGCCAAAGATGGACCCTCGAGATTTAAAAGCTGTAATTCTACAACCCACATCACTGTGGACTACAGAATTGGGGGGAAAAATGATGGGGCTAAAATACGCTCGAGCCATGTAAGCGCCACGTGGCGCAATCTTTGCCTTACTACATGGCGCCTCAAGATCACTCCAAGCCATCCCACACGCTGAGGCATTCCCCTCGATGAAATGACCTCCCCCGCTCCTTAGTAAGCCTTGATCCGACCGAGCGGAGGAGCTAGACTTCAAGTACGAGCATCACTCAACCCTCTGGTCGTTCCCAAAATGACGCTCGTGGGATCCCCTGACTTCACAAGGAGTAAGGCCCATCCTCATAGCCACACTTCCGGCCCGAGCGTCTCCTTGGACTAGGCGTGCCCATGGAAGCCATTATCCAAACCCGAGCATGCCTAGCCCTCGGTAACAACCTCAAAAAGCTCTCTGACACATGGTATAAGGCCGTGCACCTGCTACCATTGCCGCCACTAACCTTTTCATGGGCTTTTATAGGAGATCCCTTTCAAAGACTCCTCATTCCGCTACTTGTCTAGGGCAACCTCAATGCAGGACCACATATTGGCAATTACCAAAAGGGCCTTGACCCTCTATAAATATACAGACCCCCTACATACTTTGTAAGCAAAATTCCATTACTAGAGCTCTATTTTACATTTCATCTTCTCCATTCACCATCTGACTTGAGCGTCGGTGAGCTAAACTGGGTATCACTCCCAGTTCCCCCAGCTTGGCCTTCTGACTTAGTTTTGTTTTTTCCTAGCAGGTTGAACCCGCTTGAATTCCTGTAACTTTCACCTAAGCTTGCATCCCTGTTTTCCCACCAAAAAAATTCTAAAGTGTTGGAGTCTAACACATCGGATCTGACCCCATCAAGTATTATCTTATTTTTTATTAGATTTTTATTTCAATAGCAACGAATTTTCCGTTGCTAAATTATAAATATTTTATAAAAGTTTTAATCAATTGTTTATAGCCACGGAATATCCATTGCTAAATATTTATATTAAATATTTATTTTTATTAGTCTTTTATTTCAATAGCAACGGATTTTCTGTTGCTAAATCATAAATATTTTATCAAATTTTTTTAATCAATTATTTATAGCAACGAAAATATTTGTTGCTAAATATTTTTATTAAATATTTATTTTTAATAAATTTTATTTGAAATAGCAACGAAATTTATATCGCTATATATACCAATTTATTTATTTTTTGTATTATTTAGTTTTAGCAACAGAAAATCCATTGCTATTTTTTTCCATATATAGCAACGAATTTAGCAACGAAAGATCCGTTGCTAAAGCATTTTGCTACGAATTTATTGTTTGTTGCTGTGTTCATTGCTATTTGACAGTTTTCTAGTAGTAACCCCCATTTTCTTGATGTCTTGATCTTAATCCACCTTGGCCAAGAGTTTAATATTTAGTGGACTACGAACAACTTAATCAGTAAGAGACCAACTCGTTCTTAACAAGTGTAGGTCCTTTATTGATTATACTAATTCTATATATGCCACTTGTGTAATCCCAACATGGACCGAAATATAGCTGTCTAAAGTCGACACCCTTTTAAGTCCATTTAAAAGATTACAGAGTTAGATCATATGATATATTACAGAATCTCAAGTCAAAGGATTATTAATCGATAACGTCATTGACCTGTGAGATATTTCCTAATTTAGAGGTTTCTGGAAACATCCTTTCCCATTTAAGAATGTTCTCATGTGGGACATCTCAGTGATACAGTTCTTGTAACAATCATCCTCATGTGTTACGAACGCATCATCATATGCACTTCTCACCCCATGAAACTGGGTGACCATTCTCAAGGACTTAATCACATAATCAAGTCTCAACGGACTCAAGGTCGACACTCTCATTATCTGTCGAAAACATCGACTTGGAGAAGTTTCTAATTCTCGCTTATGGAGTTAAGAACTTCTTTAATGTTTCGTTCTTATAAGAACAAAGTTCTTAATGACCTCATCGGATTAGGGGAGTTCAAAACCTGCAAAAGACGGCCAAACCCAAATAGATATAAAATAAGCATATAAAGAAGTGTTGCCTATGAATAAAATCATTTCGTTTATTATTCAAAGACTGTTTGTGATTTTACAAGGAAATAGTAATGCATAAATACTACTTTAAGGGCACTATTCCTAAAAATGAACTTAGAAGTTCGCACATGTTCATGCTCAGGTCGCCAGGTCGTTGGTAGTATTTCGGCTCGAAATATCTAATCGACCTCTCGATCTAGTGTTTAGTCAATCGAGCCTCATTTGGCCTTTAGGCTTTAGCTAATTGGCCCACTTAGCTACCGAATTGACCTCACAACTTCTCTTATGTTGGTCGATCTGAAGGTTGTCTAGGCTAACTTTGACTGTTTGGCCCATTTGCTTCAACTCGTCGACTCAACGACCTCATGTGTGAGTCGCTCCTTGGCCATTAATCGAGGTGAAAGGGCAATCTAATGAACATGATTGTCCAAGGAAGACACAAGGCAGGTTAAGAATAAGGAAATGGGTGAAAAATAAATTAATTTTGGATTGATTGGATTAGGAATCTAAATTTTTTTAGGTATGGATAAAAGAACTGTTAGGAATAGTGCCCTGAAAGCCGATGTAATAGTCAGCTTTAGTACTTTCCTTTTGTAAATCATAGACAATCTTTGGATAATACAAATTAAGGCAACACTTCTTTATATGCTCTTGTTTGATTGTGTGTTCCTTTTCGACGGCGCATGTATAAGAACTCCCCTAATCAATATGACTTATAGGACTTAACCATTTAGGTGAAGCGGTTCATGAGACGATCCCATTATCACATAAGTCATGATTAGAAATCACTCCAAGCCAATGAGTCCAAAAGATAGTGGGAGTGTCAGCTTGACTCGTTCGAGGCTTGTTCGTGTGATCACGCCCTTAAGAAGGACCACCTTGTTTCATGGGGTGCAAAGTGTATAGTTGATACGTGCGTGGTACATGGGGGTGCTTACTTATTCTAAGTAGGTACATTGAGGTGTCCCATTTGAGAAGATTCCTAAATGGGAAAAGAAGTTTCTATATCTGGAAATAGAAACTTCCAGATTAGGAAATATCTAACGAGTCATTGATGTGATTAAGTGATCCTTAAACTTGAGGTTCCATTGATACTTTATGAGCTAACTCTGTAGTCGTAGGTGTAAGCTTTAAAGGGTGTCGCCTTAGACAACTGATTCAAGGCTTATGCTGGGGCTGCACAAGTGGCACATGAAAGTATATGAGAATCAATAGAGGACCTACGCTTGCATTAGCAAGATGATGATCTCTTATTGTGTAAGTCATTCATATGCCATCTAGGAGTCCTTGGCCAAGGCAGTGGATCAAGACATGAAGAAAAGAGTTTCTTGGATTGAGATCAAATGGATATGAAATGCACTTAGCATTAAGATCAAGATTATTAGGGTTCTAATTATACCCTTGCCCTAGATCTTGAATGAGAGATGAGACGTAGGAGGATTATATCTCACATATGTCAATGACTTAAAGGTTCTGTCGAATATAGACATTCTTATTCAGCTAGGGGTCAAACACCTATTGCTAGGCTTTGGTCGTTTGATCTGTGGACTGATTAATTAATTAGGGCCACTGCTAATTGAATTAAGAACCTAGAGGGTTACACACAATAACCCGGTCACGTGAGTTAAGGTTTGAATCGCTTAAACGAGTTGATAGAACCATTAGGAGAATGGTGGGGTCCACAAGTGTGAAGCACACGTGTGGAACACGTGTACGTAGTCATGCATATATATGTGTATATATCAAATAATTAATGTGTTAATTATTTAATGGACTTTGATTTAATTTTGAATTAATATTAAAGTCCTAATTTGGAGAAATAAAGTCTAATAAATAATTAAGTATTAATTAATTAATTATTAGTCTTCAAGTTATTTATTATTTAATAAATAAAGTAAA
Organism: Lantana camara; assembly: GCA_037501455.1. Classification (NCBI taxonomy): domain Eukaryota; kingdom Viridiplantae; phylum Streptophyta; class Magnoliopsida; order Lamiales; family Verbenaceae; genus Lantana; species Lantana camara. The sequence continues at coordinate 6,591,178 of CM074864.1, forward strand.
ATAAAATATCTAAGTGAGTTAGATATTATTCTTGCTTAACAAGTTGGTCGAAAGGAGACCTTTGGTCAAAGTAAGAGACTTACTCTCCAAGCAAGAAATCCTTTTCCAAAATAGTTTGGAATTCTTGTCCAACAAGGAAAGGGGGGTTCGAACCCTAACCCTTTAAATACAAGGGGCTCAAACCCCATGGAATGATGATACATAATTTCTCCTTCTCCAAATATTAAACACTAAACCCTAGAGCCTAAACACCGAATATAGAACTAGCATCCTCCCTATTCGGATCCTGGTTGCGGTTGGTGGACTATTTCTCTAGAGGGCTACTATCGTGAAGTCTTGAAAGATTCGAATGAGCTTTTGGGGATCAAGCCTCGTGAAGAGCGTTCTTGGGCGGCTAGAACGTGTCAAGAAAGCTTCTAATTAAGTGTGTTCCTTGATCTCTACGAATTTGGGAATAGGAATTGCAAGATTCGATCCTTGCTTAGTTGGGAAATTTTTAAATTTCCGTTGCGTTTCTGTTCGTTTTCCCAACAAAAACTTCCTATGTTATACTATTCAAGTCTCGACGACAAGTTTATTTGATAGATCAGATATTGTTATTCATGATATTGATCCGATCCAAGATAATCGAGAGGTAATTCATTGAATTTACAGATGAAAGGTTTATCATCTCTAAGGGATTAAATCCTGAGTTTGAAAAACGGAAAGGCCCATCGGATCTAATCATATCATTCCATTCTATTGACAATTTCAGAAAACATATCATAGTTTGTGTGACGCCCCAGTTTTTCATAGGTTTGAGCATGACGTATTTGTTTACCAGTATGTGTAATTTAATTAATGATATATGCCTCATTATTGATTTTATTAATTGGTCGTGAATTCTTGAGACGTTTGAGCATGTGTGTTTATGTTTGATGCCGTTGCTATTCGGTCGATTTCTGTTTTTCGTGAAAACTTGGCATGAGTGAACTATGTGACTTATAATTATGTTTATATACTCGTTGCATGATTTTATTCTCGTATGTGTGTGTTTTAGATTCGTTTGTGTGATCGGAACCGAAAAGGGGGCTAAAGAGAATTTAGCGCACCTTGTGTTCCGGGGGGCATATCTTGAGCTTGGGAACTCGGAATCGAGTTCCGTCACCTCCATTGGATCCGGATCGACGAATCGGAGACAATGGGACTAGCCTCATATTTTAATAAGATTAATTGGATTGCCAAATTTTAACCGAAACAAGCCCCTTGCGCCAAAAATGACAAATAATAGTTATTTCACATTCATGGACCTATCCTAACATACCTAGACCCTAACCATTGACCTATACCCACTTGCACACTCTCTCTCTCCCCCATATCAGCCCCCCACCGAATCAAACCCCCTCTCACTCACCAAACTCAGCCAAAATGGAGAGAGAAAGAAGAAGAAAGAAGGAAAGAAGAAAGAAGAAGAAGAACTATTCAACCCTTGGGGTATTTGAGCTTATACCCCCTCCATTTCTCCTCCAAATTGAAAGGTAAGACCATATTTGTGATGTACATCTCCTCATAGTCATTTTGAGTTAAGGTTAGCATGATTTCTCCAAGTGATGAGCATGTATTGGCATATGGGGTGAATAGTGAGGGTTTGGGAAGAATTGATGAATTCTAGCTTACTTCCTTGTGGATTCTTTTGGTATGAAGTATGCATATTGCTCCTAAGATGTCATTTGTGATATGTATGAAATTGTTTTAGGTATTGGATTAGGATTCATGACTTTGCCATTTAAGAAATTGAAGAGATTGTATGATTTTTTTCCAATTTCATTCCTTGCATGAATCGTTGCATCTTTGGATGTTTATATGGCTTGTAATGCTTGGTTTCTTGCTACCCTAACTTACCTTGATGTGTTAGCATCATGTTTATATGGTTTAGCTTGAGTTTTGCCCTGCTTGTTGGGTGTTTTTTCGCCACTGACCTGAATCCACGAGGGTGGATTTTTCCTTTAGAAAAAATCCGAGGGGGTGGATTTGAGGCAGTGGGACTGGACCAGATCCATGGGGGTGGATTTTTTCCCATGGGGGTGGATTTTGTCTAGCCTGTTTTTGTTACTCCGATTCCATTTTTCTTCGTTTGTTTGATCTTCCTCCACCTCTTTTATGACTTTTATGCTATGCTAACATGTATTATCTTGTGTGGTATGAACTTTTGTTATTTTTCGTGGAATATTTTACGAGTTATGATTCAAAATATCTTCATTGCTCTTAATATGTGCATGCATGGATGATTGCTTCTAATGTGAACCCTAATTGCTTATATATCTCCTCTTTTATGATTTGTATGATGTGTATACATGTTATATTACGTGTTATACTCGTTATTTGAATTTCTTGGATTAATTTGGTATGGATTATGAAAGTAATGAACTTAAACGGATATGAATGTTTCATGAAATGAATGAAATGATCGTTTACATGTCTTTAAGATATTAATTGTGCACAAGAACGTTTCCATGATATAATATCATCTCTTATACCTTCATATCATATTCATGGCATTGTCGTGCGTCATATATGGTTCACTTAGAGTCTTGAGTCTCACGAATACATTGTATTGCCTTGTGCACAGTTTTCTCCAGGGCGGAGACATGCCGGGTTCTTAGGACACTTTCAAGTCCTCTTGTTTTCTTCTTGGTTTTACTTGGTAAGGTGTAACAGGTGGGTTTCTCTTCTACTAGTCAATGACCCTATATAATCCTAACATGTAAAGATTTCGGCTAAAATTATTATATATATATAGAGTCATTTATCGAGTCTATGATTTTGAACGCATAGCCTTTCTTTTATGAATACCTACCGAATGTTTTGGCGAGAAATGTATGAATGAATGAATGCACAATGGGGCCCAGGGACTTGGTGTTAGAGGCTATCCGGGGAGGCATGGGCCGACGGTGATCCCTTTCTACCAGTTCCATTTACAGAACGGCGTAACCGGACCCCGTTAGGAGTTAGCGGGGAATGGACGCTGAGTGCCATCTGGGGAGTCATGAAACCCTTTTGGTCAATGCATGGATGGTTCGGACCGATCACCTGGCCATCACCCGGAGGAAAAAGGTGTAAATGTTTATGATTGTGCACAAAGGTATAATATGTATGAATGAATGAATGAACGAATGTATGAATGATTAATGGATTACACAAGGTGTTGGTTGGAGATAATGCACGCCCACTCGCCGGGCCACAAATGACCTAATTAATGGAATTTGATGGTTATAATCCCTTTTGATGATTTCTTTATCTCACCCACTTGGGAAATACTTTGAAAACCTCATTTGGGGATTATAACTTGCATGTGAATGTTTAAATAATGTCTTATATTATATTATGCCCTGATTTATACCCACCAGTCTCCTATAGAGTGAACCCGGATTTGTTTTCAGTTTTGTAGGTTTTGGTGTGCTAGGCGGGGTCCCGAATCGGTCGAGTTTTATGTTTAAGTTCGAGTCACTTTGCACACATCTTGTATTTAATTATAGGATTCAAGAATGTATGTATAGATTAATGTTAGGATATGATTATGATTATGAAATTATATTTAAAGTTATGTTTGAATTTCGGGATTAGGTATCTATGCTAGTTGAACCCGTCGTTGCCTCTTACATGTTATTGAGTTTTTTTGAATTGCTTCCGTATTTATTGCATTATTGGTCCTTGGTCTCTTTTGGATTTGAAGTCCTAGCTCCTGCCTAGCATAGCGAGTGAGTGAGTCCCCGTTCACTGTGGGCTTGGTTCATGTTGGGATTCTCCATTCCTTGTGTGGATCGGGCTCATAGTGCGGGGGATGTGGCGCCTATTGTTCTGGGCGCTACATCCTTAAGTGTTCTATTCCCAATCTAAACTCGTGAAGGATAAGCACGGGAGTCTTAATCAAGGTAATGATGAGAAGTAGGGTTCAGAACTACAATAGGGTTCAATTATGTAAAATAACTTGGGCAATGTTGAAGGGCGATTTTCGAGGAGAAATTTGGATGCTAATTCCGTGGATGCAGAAGGAGTTAGGGATTGAGAAATTGCAATTCTGGACCGTGGAGGATACAAGTGATGCACAAGGATTCTTGGAAATCTTGAAGACCGTGGGAAAGGCAAGGAATAATCAGCAAGTCAAAGTAAGACGTGATTGAAGGAACGAGTAAAAGCTACTGAGCTAATAACTTACCACATCGGTGACAGGTTCCAAAACATTCATAGCACGTGCATCATACTTCGCATCAATTATTTACCTTTCTTTACTTATGTTTGTGTGTGCATTTCTAATTGATTTTGTTGCTCTAATGTGCCGCATATTTGGTTATTGTAAGCATGACACATGCATTGACATCTTTACCCGACATGCATTTTAATGTTTACTTCGTAGGAAAATTCTTTCACTTTACTTATTAAGTATCGCTGCGACTGGGCTATATCTGAGTTAAGGGAAAAAGAAAGAATGGGTTGGCACATGACAAGGAAAATGATTTCGGGAAATAAATAACTTCAAGCAGGGGATAGGTTGGTGGAAAGGAAATTACAGAAGAAGAAGTGCACACAGGAATTGGCTTTGGGATGTTCGGATAGAACCAGGATAGAGAAGGGGGAGAGCATGACAAGTGACAAAGATATTGAAACTTGAAGTGGTAGCCGAAGAAATAATTAATAGAAATATCGAAAATACAATTAGGAAGATCCGGGAAAATTATGGGTGGGGAAGTGAAAAAAAATAAAAAAATCCACCCCCATGGATCTGGTCCAGTCCCACTGCCTCAAATCCACCCCCGCGGATTTTTTCTAAAGGAAAAATCCACCCTCGTGGATTCAGGTCAGTGGCGAAGAAACACCCAACAAGCAGGGCAAAACTCAAGATAAACCATATAAACATGATGCTAACACATCAAGGTAAGTTAGGGTAGTAAGAAACCAAGCATTACAAGCCATATAAACGTCTAAAGATGCAACGATTCATGCAAGGAATGAAATTGGAACAAAATCATACAATCTCTTCAATTTCTTAAATGGCAAAGTCATGAATCCTAATCCAATACCTAAAACAATTTCATACATATCACAAATGACATCTTACGAGCAATATGCATACTTCATACCAAAAGAATCCACAAGGAAGCAAGCTAGAATTCATCAATTCTTCCCAAACCCTCACTATTCACCCCATATGCCAATACATGCTCATCACTTGGAGAAATCATGCAAACCTTAACTCAAAATGACTATGAGGAGATGTACATCAGAAATATGGTCTTACCTTTCAATTTGGAGGAGAAATGGAGGGGGTATGAGCTCAAATACCCCAAGGGTTGAATAGTTCTTCTTCTTCTTTCTTCTTTCCTTCTTTCTTCTTCTTTCTCTCTCCATTTTGGCTGAGTTTGGTGAGTGAGAGGGGGTTTGGTTCGGTGGGGGGCTGATATGGGGGAGAGAGAGAGTGTGCAAGTGGGTATAGGTCAATGGTTAGGGTCTAGGTACGTTAGGATAGGTCCGTGAATGTGAAATAACTATTATTTGTCATTTTTGGCGCAAGGGGCTTGTTTCAGTTAAAATTTGGCAATCCAATTAATCTTATAAAAATATGAGGCTAGTCCCATTGTCTCCGATTCGTCGATCCGGATCCAATGGAGGTGACAGAACTCGATTCCGAGTTCCCAAGCTCAAGATATGCCCCCCGGAACACAAGGTGCGCTAAATGCTCTTTAGCCCCCTTTTCGGTTCCGATCACACAAACGAATCCAAAACACACACATACGAGAATAAAATCATGCGACGAGCATATAAACATAATTATAAGTGACATAGTTCACTCATGCCAAGTTTTCACGAAAAACAGAAATCGACCGAATAGCAACGGCATCAAACATAAACACACATGCTCAAACGTCTCAAGAATTCACGATCAATTAATAAAATCAATAATGAGGCATATATCATTAATTAAATTACACATATTGGTAAACAAATACGTCATGCTCAAACCTATGAAAAACTGGGGCGTCACAGTTTGACCTCAAACGTTGAATTCCACGTGGCAGCCCTGGGAGGTGTCCACGTGGCCCTTCATGGTTCATTCATAGTGGACTTAAGGTTCAAGTGGTTCTCATTAGGAGGCGCTACATGGTCCAATTGAATATATCATGTTACCATATATTTATTTTTAATATTATATTAAAATAACAAATATATATAGGAAATAAAATATTGTGAGAGGTTACTTTAACATACAACTCAACGTTAATAAAAGTATTTTCATAATATACTATTTAAGTCCATTATAATAAAATTTAACAGTTTATACACTTACAAAATATTTAAAACAATTAACTTTAGATCAATATAATATGAACTGTAAAATATTTTAATTACATAATGTCTTAACATCTTTGTAATTATCTTCTATCTCACTTTGCTCTTTTACAAATATACATATTTTCCGACATCTCCATTCCTCTCTACTTTATATACTTACTCTTTTTTAGTAAATTCATTGTCTACATTTTCTATTTTTATTTAATATAATTTAATTTATGAGTTTTATTATATCAAAAGTATAATATTATATTAAAGTAGCACAAATACATCTTCATATAAAATAAAATACTTTTCCTTATATTATCATATACATTAATTTTAGTAAATAAATACAGTAAAAGATATGAATATAAGTTCAATAAGTATTTATAATATCAGTAAAGTAATAAACTTAATATGAACTTTTCGAGGTATGTGGCTGTAAGGCTTGTCTAAACCTTAAGCCCACGCGTTGGTATGCAAATGTTCTTGATTATTTAACCACTATTTTTCTCAGGTCTCATATATTTTTCAAGTTCAGGAACCCAAGAGCCATTGTTAGGGATCATGGAAAGAATTTTTATAAATGGTTGACGGAGTCTGTGCTGTGAAAATATCAAACTGTGTTGCGAACCTCTGCGAGTTACCATCCCCAATCTAGAGGGCGAAATGGACTAGAATATTCAACTCTACATAGTCGAAGGGGATTTATATGGAGGATGTACCTCCATTTGATTATCACTTAAACAAGTCTAGTCGGGCCTAAGACATTAAACAAGGGTGTTATTGGGAGGCAACCCAAGTTTGGCGATTTTGGCGCCATTTTTCTGCCCCATTTCCTCTTTTTCTTTCCTTCTTTGGTTTTTTTCCAATTTTCGTGGTGTTTGTGTTGATTTCTGCTCTTTGTTGTATTGTAGGTGCTCATTGTTTGCTCGAATTTCACTGATTTGTTGTTGTTAAACTGCTGATGCATTTGTGCTGTGTAATGCCCCTATTTTCATTCAGGTATTATGTGTTATCAAATAAATCTCATAACATTATATGCGTTATACTTTCATGATTTATATGAGATTATCATTAACGTGGAATTACGTGCATTAAATGTCGGACATGACTAATTGCTTATATGTGTCTCTAATTGATCATTTATTTAAATGTGAGGACCTAAATTGCATGAGAATTCTTTGGACTTCATTGATCTTTCCATCCTAGCTCATACCTTATTGCATGACTTATAAAGCTTAGGGACTTATATGCAAATTATGGTTAGTCATGCATATATGTGGAAGACTTTTGTAAATATCTCATTCATCTCTTCCATTTCATTTCATTTCATCAAAACCTCATACACACACACTAAATCACGGTATTAACACCAAGAAAAAGGAAGAAGATTTTATCTCATCACCAAGCTTGAATACAAGTGGAATTGGATAAGTGAAGCATCAATCAATCAGTGGCTTCCCAAACGCCCGTGTGGCTTTCCAGTTCATGCACCAAACGCCTGTTTGGCACTGTTACAGGAGGTTTTCACAGGCCCGTTTCTGCTTTCAGACCAATTTTCGAATAGGCATTTCTCCCTCATACGAACTCTGATTGACCTGATTTTCGAGGCCACGGAAACCTCTTGAAATCTAGAACAACCTCCAAGTGGAATAATCTCAATATCCTTTCTAGTTTGAGAGTTATAATCAATTCTTCAGGTGTTGCCACTTTCTCAGAAAACTGCACTTGCCTAACTTCAAGCCTACGCCATTTTCTCCTCACTTTGAACTAGAAAACGAGCCATATATCATCAGAAACGTCTTTGTGTCTAGTTTCATATACAACAAAGAAAACTCAATTCCAACTTTTAGAACTCAAGATATTCCAGTTTTCCTACAGCATGCGTATTTTCTAAAAGTGTCCGTTTTTGCCAAACTTCACCAAAACCTCTCTTATTGCATTCCTTTCACTTTCTTGGCTCCTTTATGTGACTTATATGATATATATACTTGTTTTATTGATAATTATGCTTTTATTTGGTATTCCTTAATTGTTATTGCATGACATATTGATCATGACTTTGTCGTGCGTCTTAAATGGTTCATACGAGTTGTGTCTCACGAACACTTGTCCTTGTTGCATAGATCTTCTTCCCATTGACGAGGAGCCATCTTCACAGTTGTATCCTTGTTAATTTTCGGTAAGGTGAGGTTTAATTCTAGATATATAGAACACGTACAACCCCTACGTGATGTTCTCGGCCAAACTGTATCTATATATCTATAGTTTTCCAAACCTTAATGATTTTCAACTGATTTCACATAATGGATTGATTGATTGATTGATTGGGATAGTAAGCATGTTCACATTTGGGCTCGAGGGTAGTGTATTGAGCCAACTGGGGAAGCAAGGGCTGATGGGTAACTCTTGCACTATCCTAACAAATTTTGGGATCACCTCTGAATCCACCAGGAGGTTTGGTGGAGGACGAAATCCCGTGTGTGGGAGTCATATTCCCAACGTACACAGGATTGGGTGGTGGGGCCTTGCAATCCCACCAGCAACTGGAGGAAGAAGGGATTGAAACTGCTAATTGTGCACTGTAATTGATTGTTTGATCACCTAATCAGTGAATAACCGAATTATTGTACACGGTCGGAGAAAGGTTGCAGATTTTTCCTCACTCGTCGGGCCACTGATTGATTGAATTGAATTGATTGAAATTGTAAATTGGATAGTTGTAATCTCGGGCTAGAATTACTTTAATAGTTGTAAATTGGATAGTTGTATTGGAACAAATGGTGAAAATGGTGATGCTAATGAATTGAATGTATGTATCTCATGATGCCGTTTTCGGTTATGCATGTTGTATATAATTGAGGGTTAGTCCCACCTAGCTAGCTTGTTTCTTTTAATGTCACCTGTTCACTATAGGTTGGTTCATGTACGGACTATCCATTTCGTATGTGGATCGACTTATATTGCGGGGGTGTGGTATCTCTACGTATAGGGGTGTTATATGCTGATTTAACCCTTAGGATTGGCCAAGCCTAGCCCCCAAGCAATTTTCAAAAAAAAAAAAAGAAAAATCCCCCAGATCAGCACTTCAGGGAAGTCCTCTTTTCTCTCGATTTCTCTTATGCCTTAAGGACAATGCATGTTATAAGTAGTGTGGGGAAGGGGGGGGGGGGGGGGGGGCGGGGGATAAGCCTTATTTACCGTTTGGTCTTATGTGTATGAATTCAAATTTTTTTTTTTTTTTTTTTTTTTTTTTTTTTTTTTTTTTTTTTATAGAGTTATACTTGTGATATTGCTTATGATTTGAGGATGTTGATGATTGTGGAAATTTTGCTCCCATTTTGAATACTTTCAATTAGGTTTGATTGTTGAGTTTTGCTAGAACAAGTCAGGTTTGTTGAATGCATGAAAATATGTGCGAGATTTAATGAACTAGTGTTATAGTATGCCCTCATTTTTCTTGCACAATTGAACGAATTAATGTACTTTGCTTAGATAGAGAAGTCATGGTTTTCAGATAAGTCTAAAAACTGATTAGAATGCATCTTAGCTCCCTTCAAGGCGAAATAATTAGTTAAAGATTGATTTGGGAAGTGACTTAAGCAATCGTTGTCTGTGGTAACCCTTTTTATGGCCTTTTCACAAAATAAAATATTCCGATTTACCCCACTGAGCCTGAATGTTGTGCACATTTTTTTCTTAGCCACATTACAAGCCAATGCACAACATTATTATCCCTACCCTTCTTAAATCACACCTTGTTTGCTCATTTGGATACATATTTTTTAGATGTCTTGAACTCCTTTTTGATAACCCTTGTGCTGAGTTGAAAAAGAGAAAAAAATGAACAATGTTGAGAAAAATAAAATGAAAAGAAAAAGGGCAAAAGAAGTCAAAAGAAAAAAAAATAAGAGAGAAGGAAAAAAAAAAGAAAAAAAAAGTAAGAAGTGTGTTTATGAGTTACCGAAAGTTCGATAAATAAAGGGGGGTTAGTTGTAAAAAGCAAAGTGAGCGGAGTCCGGTAGAAGAAAGGGAAGTACCACGGGTTTTTGTGTAAAATGTGTAAGCTTAATGTGTTGGCCACTAATTCCAAATTTTCCCAACCTTAACCCATTACAAGCTTGAAAGACCTACCGATCCCAAGTCTTGAGTTAACTACATTAGTGGAGATTAGTGCGAAGGATGCATTCGAAGTCAGTAATTGATACTTAAGCGAGAATCATAGACTAATCAATCTAGTCTGTGTACATTCTTTCGTTCAATTCACACTGCACTACACAAGAGTATGCTATTTATAGTAGTTGTTAAATTATGTGCAATTGAGTATTGTGTTTGATAAGTTAGACTTGTTTAGGTAAAAATTCAATGATTTCCTTTGTGATTGTGTTCGCTGAGGGGCAATGTTTTCATTTGATTTTCATATTCCACGATGGCGAGCAATTTGCAAGTGTGGGGGGATTTGTTAGTGTGCGTAATTTTCTATTATTTGAGTTTTTATGGCCATGTTTTAAGTTTTTTTTATTTGATATAAATTGGTGTCATGATGTGTTATTGTGTTTTAAGTGTAGCTAGGCCAATTTCTTTATTTATTATAGCTTTTGGGCTAATTATGTTGCGGGCCGCGTCCTGCATTCATGGAAAGAGCCCAATTCAAAGATGCTTAGAGTGTTGCTGACTTATTTTGGAAAATGAGTGACTTGTGTGATGATGGGCCTCTGTAGTGGGCCTGTGCGCTTGTCCATGGAAATAAGTAAAGAGAATCCTATCTTTTGTGTGATACTTGGGGACCACGTTACAAAGTCCTGGAGGGAGAATATATATGCCACTTTGGCAGACTTTTTGGGACAACAACTTTTACACGCAGCCTTGGAGGAGCAGCTTGATATGCGAGTTAACCAGCATCTTTGGAGGAACTTATGGAGAAATTCAACAAACTTCTGAGTTTTTCCTCATTTTAATTATTTGTTCTTTAGACTAGTTAATTCTCTGTTATTGAATTCCTTTTTTACTTTTGTTAGACATGTTAGACATGCGTAGCTAATTTCGTAATACTTAGCTAGGGATTTATGATTCAGTTAAAACATCGTGACCTAATTGTTTTTAGTTTTCAATGCAATTCAAGTATTTGTTAATTCTTTGAGTGTCCTGTTTATTGTGATTTATTTGCTTAGTGATAGGGCCAGATCATCTAAATAGATTCAATTGCATAGTGCCATTCATGATTCATGAAGTTTATGTAATGCTTGATTGGTGTTTGGGGTGCATTAACGATAGGGATTGGTTGCAGTTCTAAATTCGTTAAGGGAATTAATAATCAGGTTTAAATCTTGCATGTGTCGTTTCTTGGTTAATTCGGGTTAGTATTTTCGTAGCTTTTAATGTTGTTGGTTCATTAAATCCTGTCGAGTGTCTCTAGGGATTGTGAAACTGATAAGGGAAAATAGATATCGAGTGTCTCTAGGCTATTCGATAAATTAAGTGAAAACGAGGCGGAGTCAAGTGTCTCTATCTGCTATAGCTAACCTACTTGAATAATTTGGAATCATCCTTGCTTCCGTGGTCGATGTCAAAACTGAATTATAATCTCTAGCTAGTTGTTGTCCCTCTTACTGGTTAATTGCTCTCTTTCAACATGCTCAATCGTGTACTTCTAATTCTTAGTTTTAATTAATTATTTTGTTAATTTAATTTAATTAGTTTAGTTAAAACACCAACCCCCTACTTTTACTTATTATTTCTTGTGATTTTTTCTGTGATTTTAATTGAATTAATTTCTCCCAATTCGTATTGATAATATGCACTAATTATCTTCTAGGTTATATATAAGCTCTCTCCCAACACTCTAACTTCATACCACGATTCTTCTTTAGCATCTCTCTCTCTCTCAACGACCATCACGGTAGCACTCCGTCCAGTTGTCTTTATTTTTTATTCTTTCAATCAACCCTTGTTATTGTCTACTTGTCGATCACTCACTTAACATTAATATCATCACATACCACTATGTATGATTATATCTATGATTTATTAATGATTTATTTTTTCTTAAACATGATTATTTATGTGTATAGAAATAATTACAGTATGTTTCGTTTAATAATAGAAATTTTGTTCTTTGATATTTTACAATCTCATTAAATTTATATGAGAACATTACAAATTTAATTTAATAGGACGCAGGGCAGTTTAAAACACACAGAAATCATACACTAAGATTATGTTATTAAATGTGTATCTCATAATATGTTACTTAGCATACTTTTGACCTGACTGAACGGATACTTTGACTTTTCATCTTTTAGCCGCATTTGATATCTTTCACATCAATGTCTTCTGACAGTTCGATATATGAACTTAGAAGTTGGCACATTTTCATGCTCACGTCGCCAGGTCATTGGTATTCTTTTGGCTCATAATATCTTATCGACTTCTCGACCTAGGGTTTAGTCAATGGGGCCTCATCTGGCCTTTTAACCTTAAAGCTTTAGCCAATTGGCCCGCTTAGCTGCCGGAACGACCTCATGACTTCTCGTATATGGGTCGATCTAGATGTTGTCTAAGCTAACTTAGACTGTTTGACCCATTTGCTTCAGCTCGTCGACTCAACGACCCTATGTATGGGCCGCTTCTTGGTCAGTATAACTTTGTTAAGGAGTTTGACCTCAAAGGTTAAAGTCCACGTGACACCCCTGGGAGGTGTCCATGTGGCCCTTCATGGTTTGCTCATAGTGGACTTAGGGTCCATATGGTTCCCATTAGGACACCGTACATGGTCCAATTGAATTATGTTATGTTACCAAATGTTTATTTTTAATATTATATTAAAATAATAAATATATATAAAAAAAATATGTAAGAGCTTACTTTAACATACGCGTCAACGTTAATAGGAGTATTTTCAAATATCCTCTGTAACTTTCTCTGTTTGAACAAAATATACTATTTAAGTTCAATATAATGAAATTTAACAGTTTATACACTTACAAAATATTTGAAACAACTAACTTTAGATCAATATAATATAAACTGTAAAAATAATTTAATTACATTAATTATGTATTAACATCTTTATAGTTATCTTCTATCCCACTTCACTCTTTTACAAATATGCACATTTTATGGCATCTCTATTCCTCTATACTTTATACACTTACTATGTAATGCCCTGATTTCCAGACAGTCAGGTACGCTCGACACGTGTGAGTTTCGAGCGTTAGGAATTTTATTTATTACTTTCGTTTATTCAACTTATATGTGTTATATTAATTTTATAAATTTTATTCCAATATGTTTACATGAAAATATGTGAAATACTTATCAATTTGAGAATTATTTATAGCTTGAATTCATTTGTTACATGACTTAATTGCCCAACTTGTTTTAATTGCTTAATTGTCCTTAATTGATCATTTATTAAATTAGAGTCTAAATTGCATATTTATTTCTTGGACCAAAATGACCAAATTCTTTAGAAATGAAACTTGATTGCATAACTTATATAAATGAGGGACTAAAGTGCAAATTGGGACATTTCATCAAAATCAAAATGATGAATCACGTAAAACCATTCCATGCTCTTCCATTTCCTTCCATTTTCATCAGATTCATACTAAACCATTGCTCTCTCAATCCCTCATTCACGAAACCATCAAGAAGGGAGGAAATTTGGGAAATCATCATCTTCAAGTTAGAAATTTTCAAGGAAATTCATCTTTGAAGCTCAAGCATCATCTCTCCATTGATTCTTTTCATTAAAGGTGTGTGAAAATTCATGTAAGTGATCTTTGATGATTTATATGAGAGCTAGGCTTTATGATTTTGGAATAAATCACTTGTGTGTTAATGGTTAGAAGCTTGATTTCATGCTCTTGACTAGAAATTATGCATGGATTCTTGAATATTATGGAGTTAGTTGATGAAATGATATATGGCTTGATATTAATGATTCTCGAGAATCAAAGCATGAATTAAGTGTTTATGTTAGTTTTTATTGTACTTTAAGTATATAAGTATGTTTCTTACTTGATTTAATGCATTTGGTGGAAGTTTTGATGATGTTTTGATGGTTTTGAATGTGATCCGAGAGCTCCCCTGTTTTCTGCTCTGTTTTGAGCTTTCTGCTCAGTGAGAACAGCCCTTCCCGTCCCCTTTGATTTCCTGGAACGGCCGTTCCCATCCTTTGAACTTTTTGGCCAGCGAGACTGGGAACGGCCCTTCCCATTTTGGCCTAAAGCCAAAACGGCAGTTCCCGTCTTCAGCACTATTACAGAAGATCACACAGCCAATTCTGCATTTATGCCATTTGTTCTAAATTACCGTTTACCCCTCAAACGTACTCGGATTGACCTGAATTTCGAACTGTAGAAACTACATTGAGTCTAAAGTATTCTACAATTGGAATCACCTCAATATCATTTCTGGTTTGTGAGATATATCCATTTTAATTTGGTGCCGCCACTCTACAGAAAATCTGCATTCACTCAACTTCGAGCTTACGCCATTTTCTCCTCACTTTGAATTAGAATACGAGCCATAACAAGAAACCTAGAGTTGTTTTCAATTCCAAAACCTGAAAGTGAATGTGGAAATTAATTTAAGAAGTGTGCAACCGGTAAATCTGAGGTTATAAACGGGTATGAAGACTTGGTGATTAATGATGATTTACGGATTATGCTCGAAAATAGTACTGGAACTAAGATGGTTATCAAGAACGGGAATATCGAACCGTAGTAGTACAAAGCGAGAAAAATCTCAACTAAAGAATCAAGGATTTAACCGACCTGTTTCAGTTCAAGAACTTCAATCCTCGGTGAACGGTACATTTAATCATGCATACCACGTGCACCATTATCTTATTATTATTTTATTATTCTTGTATAGGATTCATTATTTATTATTAATAATTGTTTTTGTGAACAACAAGTGGCATAACTGATAATTTCTATTTGCTCCTTGTGTGTTAATTATAAATGTTTACCTAAGTGCTCACTAGAATTTTATTTTGTGTGCGTGAGAGACGGGGATTCTGTCAAGGTTGTCAAGAGACGGGGTTCTCTTGTTACTTGCTCGAGAGACGGGGTTCTCTCGTTGGTTGTTGAGAGACGGGGCACTCTCACTATTTTTGGTTACTTGTCAACTTGTTCTAGTGGAAGGTAGATTTTTCTCAAGTGGCTAGGTTCCGGAAAGTTGAGGGTCGTGATTTCACGCACATTGGAGGACCTTGTGGATTGAAGACCTCTTTCGAACTAATCCTTGACGGGGTGTAGCTAACCCGCTTGGGATGAACACGTAAGAGCCAATTAAATACCAGTAATTCAGGACAATGAATCCGAGAACGGATTCTCTTAAGGGGAGAGAATTGTAACGCCCCGATTTCCAGACAGTCAGCTACGCTCGACACGTGTGAGTTTCGAGCGTTAGGAATTTTATTTATTACTTTCGTTTATTCAACTTATATGTGTTATATTAATTTTATAAATTTTATTCCAATATGTTTACATGAAAATATGTGAAATACTTAGCAATTTGAGAATTATTTGTAGCTTCAATTCATTTGTTACATGACTTAATTGCCCAACTTGTTTTAATTGCATAATTGTCCTTAATTGATCATTTATTAAATTAGAGTCTAAATTGCATATTTATTTCTTGGACCAAAATGACCAAATTCTTTAGAAATGAAACTTGATTGCATAACTTATATAAATGAGGGACTAAAGTGCAAATTGGGACATTTCATCAAAATCAAAATGATGAATCATGTAAAACCATTCCATGCTCTTCCATTTCCTTCCATTTTCATCAGATTCATACTAAACCATTGCTCTCTCAATCCCTCATTCACGAAACCATCAAGAAGGGAGGAAATTTGGGAAATCATCATCTTCAAGTTAGAAATTTTCAAGGAAATTCATCTTTGAAGCTCAAGCATCATCTCTCCATTAATTCTTTTCATTAAAGGTGTGTGAAAATTCATGTAAGTGATCTTTGATGATTTATATGAGAGCTAGGTTTTATGATTTTGGAATAAATCACTTGTGTGTTAATGGTTAGAAGCTTGATTTCATGCTCTTGACTAGAAATTATGCTTGAATTCTTGAATATTATGGAGTTAGTTGATGAAATGATATATGGCTTGATATTAATGATTCTTGAGAATCAAAGGATGAATTAAGTGTTTATGTTAGTTTTTATTGTACTTTAAGTATATAAGTATGTTTCTTACTTGATTTAATGCATTTGGTGGAAGTTTTGATGATGTTTTGATGGTTTTGATTGTGATCCAAGAGCTCCCCTGTTTTCTGCTCTGTTTTGAGCTTTCTGTTTAGCGGGAACGGCCCTTCCCGTCCCCTTTGATTTCTCGGAACGGCCGTTCCCATCCTTTGAATTTTTTTGCCAGCGAGACTGGGAACGGCCCTTCCCATTTTGGCCTAAATCCGGAACGGCCATTCCCGTCTTCAGCACTGTTACAGAAGATCACACAGCCAATTCTGCATTTATGCCATTTGTTCTAAATGACCGTTTACCCCTCAAACGTACTTGGATTGACCTGAATTTCGAAATGTAGAAACTAAATTGAGTCTAAAGTATTCTCCAATTGGAATCACCTCAATATCATTTATGGTTTGTGAGATATATCCATTTTAATTTGGTGTCGCCACTCTACCGAAAATCTGCATTCACTCAACTTCGAGCTTACGCCATTTTCTCCTCACTTTGAATTAGAATATGAGTCATATATCATTGGAAAGGTATATTTGTCTAGTTTTCTATCCCACAAAAAAAACCCAATTCCAAATTCTATAACTCAAGATATTCCAATTTTCCTACAGCTTGTACATTTCCGAAAACTGTCAAGTTTAGCCAAACTTTGCCAAAACCTCTTTTCTTGCATTCCTTTCACTCTCTCGGCTCCCATATGCGATTTATATGATTGGAATACTTGAATAATTGATGATTATATGGTTATTTGACATTTTATGGTCTTTTCTTACTTAAACTTAATTGTTAACTCCGTGTTTTATGTAAAACGAATTGATATGATTGCATGCCTTGAATACGTGATCTCCGTGAAATTAATTGTCTTCTTGTAAATTATTCCATTCCATTTATAAGTATCTATATGATCGTTACACGCAAGTATACGTTTATTTCGTACAAGAATATATTCATGGTTACGCCGTGCGTCATATTTGGTATCATTATTGAATCGTATCTCATGAGTACACTATGTCTCTCTTTCTTGTCCAGTTCTTCTCCAGGGCGGAGATTGTTGATCATGAGCACGTTCACGCATCCATGAGTCATCGTGTCGCCTGTCAGGTGAGGTTTAATTGCTAGTTATATAGAACCCCGTATATCCTTTATGTGATCTTTCGACCAAAAAGGTATCTATATATATAATTTTACATGAAATCACTTATCATTTCAAGCAAGTCATGTTATTGTCATGAATCGTGCATGTTTTAGGTGAGTAAACAGGATTGTTCACGTTGGGCCCGAGGGTAGTGGCTTGAGCCAATCGGGAAAGCAAGGGCTGACGGGTAACTCTCGCGCTATCCTCACCACTTTGGGATGACCCCTGAATCCGCTAGGAGATTAGTGGAGGAAGGAGTTCCGGGCTTAGGGATTTATGTACCCTCTGCTCAACACGTCATGGATGGTGAAGACTAGCTACCTTCCCATCATTGGAGGGAGAAAGAGGCTTGGGACGGGTCCGGCACTACGGATTATCCTTGGGTTATTGCATGATTTCCATTCCATGAATGTGTTACTTGATTACACTATCGCACGATTGCACGATAATTGAATTGCATGATCAACTATTAGTTAATAAAGCAAGCATGTTTCATGTACATTTGGAGTAAGGTTGGAGACTACCCTCACTCGCCAGGGCCATGTATTGATTGCATGAAAATGAACAAGTATTTAATATTGCTAGTTGTATCCTTGGGCGAAGAGTACTTCATTCTTGAACTTATACATTTATCTTTTATAAATCTTTACCCGAGAATATAACTTGCATGTTATCTGCGTTAATATTTATTTAAACCCCTCACTCGGTCTTCACAGACTGACGCCTCCACCTTTCAGGCTATTGCAGGTGCACGCTAGGCGGGCAGTGAGTTGAGTCCAGTTCTTGTAGTCGAGTCAGGCATGGTGCATTTATTTGACTATTTATGATTGCATATGAAACTATTGTTAATGTTAATTGTTATGGATTATGAAGATGATAATGTATTGATATATGAGATTTAGTTGGAAATAACATGTTTTGATAATTAGTATGTGGTATTGAATATATTATGCTTCCGCGTTATTTTTGATGCATTCACAAATTAGTCCCGCCTAGCTTGCCATTTTATTTTTATTGTCACCTTCGCTGCAGGTTGGTTCATGTACGGACTATCCATTTCGTGTGTGGATTGACCTGTAGTGCGGGGGTATGGCATCTCCCCGTGTAGGGGTGCTACATACTATTTTTTAGTAAATTCATTTTTTATGTTTTCTATTTTTATTTAATATAATTTGATTTATGAGTTTTTTTTTTAATTTCCCAAATTCTGACTTTTGGGATGCTCGTTTGGGTCGCTCGTTGTCCTTTGCTTGGCGGAGCCTCTTTCAGGATAGATATCTTATAGCAAGGGGTTCGAGGTGGAGAGTGGGAACCGGGGAGAATGTATATGTGTGGAGGGATCGATGGTTGCCAAAGGAGCCTAACTTCAGACCACATTTTAGACAGGAGGCTCTCATTGCCCCAGAATGGGTCTCCGAACTTATGTTGCCGAATGTATTCAAGTGGAACGAGGATTTAGTTTGGAATGTTTTCAATGATGAAGATTCTATGATTATTTTAAGTTTTCAGTTAAGTAGGATGAACCGGAGAGATACTTTAATCTGGCACTATTCAAAGGATGGGCGATTCTCGATTAAAAGTGCATTTTTCTTAGCTCTCCGGCTGGCAACGATTGATGAGGGATCTTCTACAGTTTCAGACGGACATAAAATTTGGAGGTACATCTGGAATCTCAAAGTGGTACCCAAGATAAGAATGTTCATTTGGAGAGCATGCCATGAATCTCTCTTGACAGCAGAAAGACTAATTAGTCAGCGTTGTGAGATTAATAATGTATGCATAAAGTGTGGTCATAGTGAAGATCTTGTGCATGCGCTAGTTCTCTGTCCGTTAACACGCCAAGCCTGGGCTCTTTCAAATGTGCCCTGGAACTTGGTTACGCGATTAATAGGGAATTTTCAGGATGGGTTGCTGACGTTGCTGGAGACTTTGGATGAGGATGTTTGTTGCCGGACGGTGACTCTGATGTGGGAGCTATGGAATAGCCGCAATAGACGCAGAGCAGAGGGAACCATTAGCAGCCCTGATGAAGTAGTTCAGCGGGCGTTTGCTTATTCGACACCGGGGTAGAATGGTGGATGAAAGTGCAACGGCGCTGGGTAGGAATAGGGATGCGCATAAGTGGAGAGAACCAGGCTCAGATAGGATTAAGATAAACTTCGACGGAGCAGTTTTTAAGGAAGAAAATGCGATAGGGATCGGAGTGGTGGCTCGAGATTCGGAAGGAGAGTGCATTAGATGGGAAACAGATAGAATTAAACATGTGACATATCCGGAGGTTGCCGAAACTTTGGCGGCATTGTGATCGGCCCGTTTATCTCTGGACTTTAGTTGGAGAAAGGTCATACTTGAAGGTGATGGCCTGCTCGTTATTCATCAGTTGAAGAATCTGGAGGAGAACTTATCTCCTTTGGGGAATATCATCCAGGATATTAAATTCATTTCCTCTAGTTTTGAGGAGTGTTCTTTTTCTTTCGTTAGGCGTGGTGTGAATATGGTCGCCCACAGTTTAGCTCGTCATGCGGCTTCGGCCTACGTCGGTGTTGTTGATATTCAGTTGTTTGCTGCAAACTTTGTTGATTTAGATTTGCAATAAATTGGCCTTTGTGGCTGGCTTTCCCTCCAAAAAAAAAAAAAAAAGTTTCACAAATACATTTTCACATAAAATAAAATATTGTTCCTTATATCATCTTATAAATTAATCTTAGCAAATAAATACCGTAAAAGATATATATATTAGTTCAGTAAATATTTATATTATTAGTAAAGTAATAAATTTTATAGGAACTAATATTGATCTAAATTGTAAATTTTTATCAAAAAAATTTGCAAAGTCTTTAGTTTAACCTAATTTTATTTTTTAATTTTTCTTTTCTTTCACCCATTTAACTTCTTCGTGTTTCTATCGTATTGAGTATTTGTGTGTGTGTGCATGTGTGTGTTTATTTATTTTCCACTGTACAATCTAATTTTTTATTTTATTACTTATAACAAGTTGAAATTTTAGCAAAAATTATATCATAAATATCTATCTATATTATTTTTAATAATTCTTTTACTTAAAACAATTATTTGGATTGACTTTTAATTTTATATTTCTTTTAAATAATTATCTCTTATATTTTTTTATTTCTCCTTTTATTTTTATCTAATTGTATTTATTTTATTTATATTTTTAATGAGTATTATTTAAGATTAATTTTAGTTTTTATCACTTATGTATGTAGTATAAATGGTTAAAAGAGTAGATTTATATAAAAAATTAAAGGAATTTTTAATTGAATAATATAAATAAATAATTATAAAATTAAAATATATCTTGTTTTTATATGCACACACGTTGGATCTTTTGAGATTCTGGTTATACCTATAATTTTGATATGTGGAATTTTCTTTTGAATTAGTAACCAATTTTTAAAATTTATTAAAATTTTGTCTATTATAATATATCTAATATCTTATTTAACTATTTAATTCTGTATTTCTTTTTTTATTTCAAAATTTTATCTACTTTTTTGTGTTTAATTTTTGTAGTTGTCTCTATCTATCAATCTTTTTCCACACTATTTAATAGTTTCATATATTTTCTCTTTTTTTTTTGTCACCAAAAAAAATATATTTTCTTTTTGGCTTTAGTTGTACAATTAAACGATGGGAGTGTTTGCAAACTCTAAAAATAAGCACTTATCTCATAAGTGCTTATTTATAAGTGCTTATTTTTAGTCGTTTTGGAGTGTTTGGAACGACGACTTCTGCTTATTTTAAGCAGAAATAAACCAGAATCCAAAAGCAGCCCAGGGCATGCTTTTGGATTCTGCTTATAGATTATACGGTTAATTAAAATTCTATTTGACAATAATATCCTCATAAAATATTAATATTTCTAATTTAACCTTTTACTTACGTATACAACTCTAGATTTCATATATTTCTTGCATCTTTTCTGTTTCAACTCAATAATATCTTTTTCTAGTTTGTATAATATTATTTAGGGAAAAAGATTTTTTTGCCATCCGATCTATGCCCGTTTTTGTAATTTACCATCCAAACAATTTTTCGTTGCAAACCGCCATCCAACCTTTGCATTTGTGACAAAACGCCATCTGAAGGTGATTTGGTCCGACGTGTATGTTTTAGGAAAATGCAACGTGGCAATTTTTTTCCCCCAAAACCACAAAAAAAAAATGGTTTAGATGGCTTTTTATCACAAATGTAAAGGTTGGATGGCGGTTTGCAATGAAAAATTATTTGGATGGTAAATTACAAAAATTGGGCATAGTTCGGATGGCAAAAAATATTTATCCCTATTATTTAATAGATACATTCATATATTAAGTTATAGTTATACAAATATAATAATTTATATTAAAATATTTATAATATAATAGGTATTTTATATTTTTATAAAATGATCTATTTAATATGTTATTATATAGCACCCGGAACGCCGAGATGCCACGCCCCCGCATTATAGCTCAGTCCACATACGAAATGGATGATCCGTACATGAACCAAGACTATAGGGAACAGGTGACAATGCAGGAAACAATCTAGCTAGGCGGGACTAGACCCCGATTCAATTAAATCCAATACATGAAAATTCGAAAGCGGAAGTATAAACACTAACATTTCAATATCATATACTAAATATCCAAAAGCTCATCCTATTCTAGCTCATATATCAATACATTATCATCTCCAACCTATTATACATGCATAAGTCTCCAAAAGTAACAGGAACCCTAACATGATAAAGCCGAAAATACCAAGAACATGAAAATGCGATGCTAGACTCAGCTGAACAAAAGACACAACTCAGACTCCCGCCTAGCACACGACCGTGAGTACCTGAAAAGTGAGGGTATCAGTCTACCGAAGACTGAGTGAGGGGTTTAAATAAATATAAGCGCAATTACCATGCAAGCTATAATCTCGGGTAAGTTTTCATAAAAGAAACAATATAAGTTCAAATATTAAAGTAATTCTCGCCTGAGATTACAACTAAACAATTTAATAATTCAATCATGATCAATTTAATATGTGGCCCGGTGAGTGAGGGCAATTCTCCAACCTTTCTCCAAAAGTGTACAATCATGAGTGTTTCAATTTATTGGTTATCATGCAAGTAATTACGTGCGATCAATTAGCAATTTCATGAACTCCTTCTTCCTCCGGGTGATGGTGGCTTTGCAAGACCCAACCATCCAATGATGGTGTACGTCGGGAACATGACTCCCACGCACGGGATTCCTTCCTCCACCAACCTCCTGGTGGATTCAGAGGTGATCCCACATGGTGAGGATAGTGCAAGAGTTACCCGTCAACCCTTGCTTTCCCGGTTGGCTCAATACACTACCCTCGGGGCTTAACGTGAACATGCTTACTCGCCAAATCAATCAATAAATCAATAACATGGTTTGCTTGATTCAATACAATAACATGGCTTGGTTGTAATCGTTTTAGATTGGAAAACTATAGATATAAATATACATTTTGGCCGAAAACATCACATAGGGTTGTATGGTTCTATATATCTAGAAATTAAACCTCACCTGACGAGCAACAGAACAAGACAAGAATACAAGAAAGAGCCCAAACGATCCATGATCTCCGCCCTGGAGAAAAACTAGACAAAAAAGGGAATAGTGGAAACCTGTGAGACGAGACTCAATATGAGACCAAGTATGAAGCACGGCCATGCTCATGTAAATAAATAAAACAAGCAATCAAGTGACACTTAGCATGTATGAAAACCAGTTAACACCTAAGAGGTGAAATTAATATCAAGAAATCATGTATTCATATTATTCAATTATTTCAAGTTCAATTCATGTAAGGCATGGAGTCACACAATCACGTTTGAGCAATTAAGTACCAAGAAGTGTCAATTAGGAGCACACTTATCAATTAATCAAGTATATGTATCATATAATTCACATATGGGAGCCAAGAGAGTGAAAGGAATGCAATAAGAAAGGTTTTGGTGAAGTTTGGCAAAAATGGACAATTTTAGGAAAACCCACGTGCTGTAGGAAAACTGGAATATCTTTAATTATATAAGTGGGAATTGAGTTTTGATTGTTTGTAATGAAACTAGACACAAATACCTTTCCGATGATATATGGCTCGTTTTCTAGTTCAAAGCGAGGAGAAAATGACATAAGCTTGAAGTTAGGCGAGTGCAGTTTGTCGGGAAAGTGGTGACACCTAAAAGAATTGATTATATCTCACAAAATAGAAAATATATTGAGGTGATTCCAATTGGAGAGTGTTATAGACTTCAAGAGGTTTCCAACGGTTCAAAAATTAGGTCAATCGGAGTTCGGATGAGGGGATACCCGGCCGGGTAAAGTTCAAGGGAAAAATTCCCCGGCCAGGTAAAGTGGTCCTGAAACTTTTCGGGACAAAAAGTACCCGCCCGGGTACCCTTCCAGGGCTGGAAAAAGGGGCAAAACAGGGAGTTCACGGAAAATGGCTCCCAAGACATTTAAACACCAAATCAATGCAAGAAATCAACTCAAAACTATCATATAACATGTATATAACTCTTATACTTCATTTAGAAATCAAACAAACCATCAAATATGCATCAGTCATCAAGGAATCATCATTCAAAACCCCATATATTTTCATGTCTTCCAACCTCCATATAGTTCAAGGATTCATGCAAGCCACCAATTCTAATGAACATAATCATGCTTCTAACCTCAAATAAACAAGGAATCACATCCAACTCATCAAACCCTACTCAAATATATCTCAAGAGATTCATACAATTAATCCATCTATACCTCAAAGAAATGAAAAAGATGAGCAAGGATGATATGATGATGCTTCACTTATGCAAACTCCTTGAATTCTAGCTTGAAATTTGATGAAACCCTCCCTTCTCTTCTCTTGGTGTAAAAACCGATTCTTAGTGTGTATGTGTGTGTGGTTCTTGTATGCAATGTAATGTATGAGAATGTGGAAGAAGAGATACATATATGATATATTATATCTCCCACTAGCCTACACTAATCCCCATTAATTGCACTTAAGTCCCTAAGTTATTTAAATGAATGAAATCAAGCTTCAATCCATGATATGTGAGCAATTAACTTCAATTCATGTTATGCAATTTAGTCCATATAATTAGGAAATGATCAAGTAAACTCACGTAGAAGCATTTAATCACTTATCAATTAATTCACGTATTTTCCACGTTAGTGACAATTCATACAAATGCATAAAAGTATATAATGCATATAATATCATGAAAGTTATAAATAAATAATTAAAATAATTCTCAAGTTAGGGAAAATGATCAATTAAAGACAATTAATCAAATAAGACATGTTCGCCAATTATTTCACATAAATTCTCACGTTAACAATAATTTCATGGAAACAATTAGTAATATAATATCACATAATATCATGTAATGTATAATTGAAAATTGGGGCGTTACATATTATTTATAAATGGAATATAAATATTATAAATGAAGGAATATATAAAATAATTCAATGTTTGATTAATTATAAATAATTTTATATAAATTTATAACAATTTTTATATTAATATAACATTTAAAAATAATTTAAAATACGTTAGGGGTAAATTAGTAACTTAATAACAATTAAAAAGTGATTATCAACTTTTCTCTGCAAACACTCAACTAATTATTTTTCTGCTTATCACTTTTTTTTCCAAACACTCACCGCTTTTACTACTGCAAATTTTTACAACTTTCACTTCTACTTCTGTTTCTGCTTATGCAGTAGAGTTTGCAAACACCCTGATATCTTTTTTATTTATTAATAAATTATAATAAATTTTAATTGTAAAAATATACATTTATATGAAAAAAAGGTAAAAACCCTGGGTTAGTTATGAGCTTTCACGCCTATTTTGCCAACATTGCTTAAACGTCCTGGGCTCCTCAAAACTCAATCCTCCATCTCCTTTAGAGCAACATAACTTTTTCCATGCTATCCAATACACTTTCCTGCGCCCCGTTCCACTCCAGAAATACTCTGACATCTTACACTCAATCTCTCAAATCAAACTATCTGGTAGCAAGAAGCAGCCCATTAGTATGTAGGAATAGATTGTAGCGCAGCCTTAATCAGTACCTCTTTCTCCACTTGTGATAGGAACTTTGTTGACCACCTCTGTGTAGGAATTTGTCAACCCCAACGTAGAAGAAATTAAAATTTTTGGGGATTATAAAAATAATTTTATAGGAATTCCAATTAATATCAGCCTTTGATTCTACATTTACGATTTAGACAAGAGAAGTAAGATTCAAATATCTCTCTCGCTTCCAGTTGATGGTGATGATAAGAAGGTTTTCCAAAACCTATCCGGTCTCCTACTATCCGATCTGCTTCCAAGAACTCCACGCGGAATTCCTCTAAAGATAGTACACAACCCGAAATTGAACAACTATTCAATTAGCACACTAGAACAATAATTGTATATTGATTATCCAATAGTATTCTCAATACAATATTGCGAGATGAGAGAGCAGAGAAAAAGTAAGTCTCGGAGAGAAAAGCAAAAAAGAAGAAAAGAATGACGCTTTTTATTTCTTCTCACAAATCTGCTTAAATGCTTAACCCTAGGTCAAAAACACCATAGGCTAGTCATGGGCTTTAATTCAATTACTATTTATTAAATTAAAAACCCAACATTCATTTTAATTAGTGGATTTAATTTAATTACATTAATTAAATCACAAGTCTAATATCAAATTAAATTGGTGGACTTAAAAATTAATTACTCTTAATTAGATTTCAAGCCTAATTTAATTTAAATACACTTATTTAAATTAATGTTGACTCTTTAACATCTATTCTCAATAGCTTAACAATTAAGCATAAATTACTTTCTCGTATTATAAATTAATCTCTTTTAATTTATCGATCAATCTCTATTGATCTTTAGATAATCACGTTGTTCAATTCGAGTCATTATGTGACCCCTTAGGTTCACCAATGAATAGCAGAAGGCCCACATTCTTAATGTGGTATTTTAGATAATCATTTATCTCATTGATTTGATTAAACCCTTTCATCAATCATGATCTGTAGGTACTGATTAATTAAAAGGTGTTTTAATTAAACAATGATTAATTGAACCCTTTCAATTAATCACTGTTTAATTAAAACTCCTTAATGAATGTGAGTTTGCCTAAGAAGGGGGGGGGGGGGGGGGGGAGGGGGGGTTGAATTAGGCCTTAAAACCTTTTTAAGAATTTTATAAAACTTTATGAGACGCAACGAAATTATTAAGGTTTTAAGAAAACCGTTTATCAGAGTTAAGCACGTGCTTTGCTTGAAATAGTTACTAGTACGAAATAACAAATTACCAAACAGTTTAATAATGAAGATATGCAAAGCAAGTAAATGACACGGCTATTTATCCAGGTTCAGTCCGAAGACCTACGTCCTGTCCCCAAGTTTTCACTTAGGATTTGAAACCTGTTTCACTCAAATAAATTAGCACAAGTACAATAAGTTCCAGGAGTAAAACAGTGAAAACCAGAGAGTTAGAAAAACTCCCTATGAGAGTTGATAAAATATAACCGATCACCAATCTTAGCAACAAGATAGTGTGACTCGTTCTGGCGGTAGTATCATGACCACTCAGCTTCCACGACCTCAGTGTAGTACGCTTAACGTCACTCACACCTAGCTGGAACTAGCTATCGACCGACTACTTCCATGACCCTGCAACCCTGCACAACTCAACTTGCTCCAAGTGATTCTTGAGCTTGAATCTAATCTCTTCACCACCAAAGTCCCTCGAGACAACAAACAAGCAAACAAGAATTAGAAGAAATCACCAAACCGTATATGAAACTCAATATTCTCGTTTTCACTATGTTGGTTTAGCACTCTTTTCTCCCCTTTTTTTGATTTATCACGAATTTCTCTCTTAAATACAAATAATACAACGGCTATAATGTGTAAAGTAAGGTAGGAGCCGTTTAGGATGATTCTGGTACAAAAGGAAAGATTTTCAGCGAAGTTCCAGACGAAATTCAAAAAGTACCAGGTCAACACTTTCCATATAATAAAGATTTTATGCATGTGATAAATATATGTATGGAAAGAGATCAATCAAATGATGCATAAAATCGTGATTTACAATCAAGAAAATTAAGGAATGATTTTATGTAATTCAAATAAACTTTCCATGCTAGAATAAAACATGTGATACAATAATATATGGGAAGATGCACAAATTTCTTGGAAGCATCAAAACTTACCATTTAAGTACCAAAGAGGTCAACAATCTCTCCCTTTTTGATGATGACAAGAGATTTGATGCGATATTTGAAATAGAGAACTTACCTGAGCTCCCCCTGAATGGGTGATGGAGATTTTTGAAGTCCCCCCCCCCCCCCCCCCCCCCCCCTGAATAAGTGCTTCCTCTTGAACATAGAGGATTAATTCTTAAATTCCAGCAAAATTCCAAAAATTCCAGTATAACTTCCAGTGTATCAAAACAATAAATACTCATGCATACAATCAAGAATCACGTAAGGATTACATAAGTATGTCACATAAGCATATCAAATCTTTACCTCTCCCCCTTCATCATCAAAGAGGGTAAATACCAGAAGTTAAAAACTCATGCATCATGCTGAAAAAATTAACTTTTTGCAAATGTAGGACATTCAATTATCGCTAATGCAGTTCTAAGCATGCAAAATCATTCTTCACTTAATGCCTTAGCAAAAATATCAGCTAATTGATGCTCGGTATCAATGAATTCAATGCACAAATCACCTTTTTGCACATGATCACGAATGAAATGAAGCTTAATTTCTATGTGCTTTGTGCGTGAATGGTGTACTGGATTTTTCGTAATGCAAATGGCACTTGTATTGTCACATAGAATTGGAATTTCATGCAATGTAATACCAAAATCACATAGACCTCTTTTCATCCAGAACAATTGAGTGCTACAACTTCCAAGTGATATGTATTCGGCTTCAGTAGTAGATAATGCAACAACGCTTTGTTTTTTGCTTGACCAAGTAACCAAATATTTAGCAAGTAATTGACAACCTCCACTGGTACTTTTTCTATCAATTCTGCAACCAGCACAATCAGCATCAGAAAAACCAGTGAGTAAAAAATCATCTGAATAAGGATACCACAAACCATAATCTATTGTTCCTTTAAGGTATCTCAAAATTCGTTTAACAGCAGCAAGATGAGATTCTTTAGGTAAGGACTGGAATCTCGCACATAAGCAAGTTGTGAACATAATATCAGGATGACTGGAAGTTAAATAAAGTAAACTACCAATCATACCTTTGTAGAGTTTTTCATCTACCAGTTTACCTTCCTCATCTTTATCAAGTCTGGTATTTGGCTGCATTGGGGTTGACATTGATTTACTTTGATCCATGTTGAATTTCTTCAATAACTCTTTTGTATACTTGCTTTGAGAAATGAAAATTCCTTCACTTGTTTGTTTGATTTGTAGCCCAAGGAAGAAATTTAATTCTCCCATTAAGCTCATTTCGAATTCTTGTTACATACTTCTTGCGAATTCCTCACAAAGCGAATCATTAGTAGCACCAAATATAATATCATCAACATAAATTTGCAGTATGAGTATATCATACTCATGTCGTTTAGTAAATAAGGTGGTGTCAATGATTCCAATGGAAAAACCAGTTTTAATGAGAAAACTACTAAGCCTTTCATACCAGGCTCTAGGGCCTGTTTTAGTCCATAAAGTGCTTTTGATAATTTGAAAACATGATCATACAATTCTTTGTTTTCAAAACCAGGTGGTTGTTCCACATAAACTTCTTCACTTATAAAACCATTTAAAAAGGCACTTTTAACGTCCATTTGATATAAAGTGAAACGGTTATGAGATGCAAAAGCTAAAGGCATGCGTATTGACTCTAATCTAGCTACGGGAGAAAAAGTTTCATCGAAGTCAATACCTTCTTGTTGACAATATCCTTTGGCTACAAGTCGAGCCTTAGTTCTTGTGATCTTACCTGACTCATCAAGTTTGTTTCGAAATACCCACTTGGTTCCACTGACTGGACGATTAGGTGGTCTTTCTACTAAAGTCCAAACTTGATTCTTTTCGAATTGGGCTAGCTCTTCCTGCATAGCTACTACCCAGGCTGGATCATCTAGAGCTTCCTTAACGTCTTTTGGTTCAATAAGAGACAAGAATGCGCAGTTGGAACTTTCTGTGGTAGTTTGTCTCGTCTTTGATCTTATAGTTATTCCAGTTTGCATGTTACCAATGATTAAGTCCGTTGGATGGCTGGAGGCATTTTTGAACTTTCTTTGCCTCGGTTCTTCCTCATTTGTGTTGGAATCCTGATTGGTATTTGCATTGGTATTCTCTGTAGATTCTAGAACTTCTGAGTTTGCTTCCGTTTCAGTTTCAGTTCCAGCTTCTCCTCCAGTTCCAGTTCCAGGAACTAAAGTAAGTCTATCAAATCCTGCAATTTCATTGCTCAAGGGTTCCTTGGCTTTAAAAGGGTTAGTTTCATCAAAGACAACATGCATGGATTCTTGGATTGTCCTTTTTCTTTTATTAAAAACACGATAGGCCTTACTATGACTTGAATAACCAACAAAAATGCCTTCATCAGATTTTGAATCAAATTTTGAAAGATTATCACGATCATTTAGGATAAAACACTTGCATCCAAAAACACAAAAGTATGAAATATTGGGAGTTTTATCATACCACAATTCATAAGGGGTCTTTTTTAGAAACGGTCTCAAAATAACACGATTTGCAACATAACATGCGGTATTCACAACTTCACCCTAAAAAGATTTTGGAAGATCATATTCATTAAGCATGGTTCTAGCAATTTCTTGCAAAATTCGATTTTTACGTTCTACCACGCCATTTTGTTGGGGGGTTTTAAGAGTAGAAAAATCATGAATATAACCATTTTCTTCACAAAATAAGGTAAAGTTAACCTCATCAAATTCCGTACCATGATCACTCCTAATTTTCTTTATGAAAATATTTTTCTCATTTTACAAACGCTTGGTAAGAGGAATGAAAGCACTTAATGCATCATTTTTATGAGTCAAAAACAACACCCATGTAAATCTAGTATAATCATCAACAATAACAAAGCAATACTTTTTACCTCCCAAGGTTGTGGTTCTCATGGGACCAAAGAGATCAATATGAAGAAGTTCCAGCGGGCTGGAACTTGTGACTTCCTTCTTTGATTTGAATGAAGATCTGATTTGCTTGCCTTTTTGACATGCGTCACAGATTCTATCCTTTGTGAAGTTCAATTTTGGTACTCCTCTAACCAAATCCTTCTTTGTGATGTGAGAGATAAGTTCCATATTTAAATAGCCTAACCTCCGGTGCCATATCCAAGGTTCTCCATCTATCATAGCTAGACACTCAACATTTTGGTTAGATAAAACATCAAGAGTGATGCAATAAATATTTCTATCCCTAGTACCCGTGAATAT
Source organism: Lantana camara (assembly GCA_037501455.1). Lineage (NCBI taxonomy): Eukaryota > Viridiplantae > Streptophyta > Magnoliopsida > Lamiales > Verbenaceae > Lantana > Lantana camara. The sequence continues at coordinate 6,622,330 of CM074864.1, forward strand.
AGTGGTATCATTTTTGCTAACATTACAATATGAAGGATGAAATTGAACTTGGTAACCACTATCACATAATTGACTAATACTTATCAAATTATGTTTCAAACCTTCCACAAGCCAAACATTTTCAATGGTGGTACCAGATTTGGTACCAACTGTACCTTTACCAATAATTTTGCCTTTGGCGTTATCTGCAAAGAAGACATTTCCTGCATTGCAAGAATCAAATTTCAAGAACATTGATATATCACCCGTCATGTGCCTGGAACATCCACTGTCCAAGTACCACTTCTGATTTCGGGAGTGTTCCTTAGGCATTTCCTACAAAAATTATTAGTTTGACTTAGGTACCCAACTTTTATTGGGTCCTTCATGGTTAGTAGCAGGAGATTTACGCACCCAAACAAACTTTATACCAATATGTTTCTTAGCAGGGCATTTCATATTAGTATGACCAGATCTACCACATAAGAAACACGTTTTATGAAAAGTTCCAGTATTCTTTGGTGTAGTTCCAGTGACTAGTTTTTTGAAAGGGGGACGAAATTCCAGTTTGAGATTCTTAATACCAGAAACAGATTTTCTACTAGTTGAAGAATCATTCATAGTATATTTGCCTTTGACTTATCTTTTTAAATTAAAAACTTCCTTTTCACAAACTATATTTTCCTTTTCAATAATTGTCTTTTCATTTTGAAGATATTCAATTTTGTTCTGAAAAGCAATTTTATCCTTTTTGCATGATTCCTTCAAAAAATTGATTTTTTCTTCCAATTTTCTCTTTTCATCAAGAATTTTACTTAATTTATTTTTCAAGGAAGCATTGGAAGACATAAGTATCTCCATATCTTTATGGCATTCATCTAACAATTCATAAACATCATCATTATCAGAATCAATATAGAAATTTAAATGTACCTCATTGTTTGCCATAAGACATAGCTCCTCTTCGTCAAAGGGATCGCTGTTTGAATCTTCAAAGCTAACTTTCAAGCCTTTGATCTTTGTGGATTTGTTGGATTTGGTTGCCTTTTTTAGTTTAGGATAATTTGGTTTTTTGTGTCCAATCTCACCACATTCAAAGCATATGATTTGCTTACTTGTCTCAGGTTCTTAGCTGGTTTTTCGTTGATTTTTATTTTTCTGGAACTTCATCTTGAAACCAGAAAGTTTTTTCATTCTACGAACCATCATGGCCATCTCGTCATCAATTTTTTTATTCATCCAGATCATCGTCGTCCTCTTCTTGATTAGAACTAAATGCGATATACTATCTGGTTTTTTATCCGGAAGTAACCAGTTTGTTGAGAAGTACCAGTTCGTGGGCAGTGAGAGAACCAATGAGTTCTCCCATGTTCATGTTGTTGATGTCTTTTGCTTCATGGATGGCAGTCACCTTTGGTGTCCATTCTTGAGGAAGTGATCTAAGGATCTTTCTCACCTTTTCTTTCTCCGAAATCGGTTGCCCAAGAGCATGAAGCGTGTTCACAATCTCCATGAATCTTGCATTCATTTGGCTGATATTTTCATCAGGTTTCATGGTGAACAATTCGAGTTGGTGCAGCAACAAAGCAATCCTTTCCTCACGGACCTGACTGGTTCCTTCGTGGGTGACTTGTAATGTGTCCCACATATCTTTGGCCGATTCACAAGTACTTACTCGATTGTATTCCTCTTTCACCAATGCACATGCTATCACGTTCTTTGCTTTGGCATTCATGGTGAGAGATTTCATATCCTCCGCGGTATACTCATTTTTCGTCTTTGGTACTTGCTTATCACCCTCTCCTTTCATTGGAACTAACGGTCCATCTTCCACAATCATCCATATAGCATAATCCAATGATATAATGAACTCTTGCACTCGATTTTCCATGATGCATAGTTGGTTCCATCAAAGAGTGGCGGCCTGGTGTTTGACATTCCTTCTGCAAACACACCAAAACTTGAAGAAGCCATTAGATCTTTAACTCAAGGTCGTTAAACCAAATATATAGAGCACGAGGCTCTGGTACCAATTGATGAATGTGAGTTTGCCTAAGAAGGGGGGGGGGGGGGGGTTGAATTAGTTAAGAATTTTATAAAACTTTATGAAACGCAGCGGAATTATTAAGGTTTTAAGAAAACCGTTTATCAGAGTTAAGCGCATGTTTTGCTTGAAATAGTTACTGGTACAAAATAACAAAGTACCAGACAGTTTAATAATGAAGATATGCAAAGAAAGCAAATGACACGGCTATTTATCCAGGTTCAGTCCGAAGACCTACGTCCTGTCCCCAAGTTTTCACTTAGGATTTGAAACCTGTTTCACTCAAATAAATTAGCACAAGTACAATAAGTTCCAAGAGTAAAACAGTAAAAACCAGAGAGTTAGAAAAACTCCCTATGAGAGTTGATACAATATAACCGATCACCAATCTTAGCAACAAGATAGTGTGACTCGTTATGGCGGTAGTATTGCGACCACTCAGCTTCCACGACCTCAGTGTAGTACGCTTAACGTCACTCACACCTAGCTGGAACTAGCTATCGACCGACTACTTCCACGACCCTGCAACCCTGCACAACTCAACTTGCTCCAAGTGATTCTTGAGCTTGAATCTGATCTCTTCACCACCAAAGTCCCTCAAGACAACAAACAAGCAAACAAGAATTAGAAGAAATCACCAAACCGTATATGAAACTCAATATTCTCGTTTTCACTATGTTGGTTTAGCACTCTTTTCTCCCCTTTTTTTGATTTATCACGAATTTCTCTCTTAAATACAAGTAATACAACGGCTATAATGTGTAAAGTAAGGTAGGAGCCGTTTAGGATGATTCTGGTACAAAAGGAAAGATTTTCAGCGAAGTTCCAGACGAAATTCAAAAAGTACCAGGTCAACACTTTCCATATAATAAAGATTTTATGCATGTGAAAAATATATGTATGGAAAGAGATCAATCAAATGATGCATAAAATCGTGATTTACAATCAAGAAAATTAAGGAATGATTTTATGCAATTCAAATAAACTTTTCATGCTAGAATAAAACATGTGATACAGTAATATATGGAAAGATGCACAAATATCTTGGAAGCATCAACACTTACGATTTAAGTACCAAAGAGGTCAACACTCCTCTTAATTAATCAGTACCTACAGATCATGATTGATGTCTAGTGACAAGCTCATGACCACCTATTCAATAGATAAAGATTATGTTGTGAACCTTTCAGTCTTATGGATACCGTGAGATAAGATCCTTCTATCGCCTAATCCCCGATTAGGACCTAGGGCATGGGAATGATAGAACCCCACTAGTCCTAATGCTATGAATTAATTCTAATAACAATTCCATTTGATCTAACACTCTAGGAATCTCTTTTCCTAATTTAGATCTCACTACCTTACGTAAGGATTTAAGTGGAATGTGCTACAATAGAATTCATGGGTGATTCACTCGTTCTTTTAGACAAGTGATAGATTCTATGTTGGCATCTCGCATGCCCACATACATGATTCGGACAATGCCAACATACTACCATAGCGAGATTCATGGAACCCATGAATCTCTAGGAGCATATCAAAGATTACCCTTGTCATGCACAGAGTATCAATAGAGCGTCAAGTCTAAGGACCATTTAGACACTACCATAACTAGGGAACCAACCTCATCGTTAAGGCGTAAAAGCCTTACCCCATTAAGGTGTTCCTATCGGGACCCTTAGTGTACTTGTTCCCTAACAAGCACCCCCCATACGCGTGTGAATATCTCCACGTTCAATACTTATGAAACAAAGAAACCTTTCTTAAAGGCACGTCATATGAGCAAGTCTCAAACGAGTCAAGTCAACATCCCCGTGCTTATTAGACTCTTCGACTTGGAGTTGGTTCAGGTCATGCCATAGAGACTTGTTTCATAACCTCCATCCCTATGCGAGGTCAAGTCTCGTAGATTAATGTGACCTTAGGGTTCCATCCATACACAAACAGTTATAATATGCAATTAATAAACTTGAATGAGATATGATGAATTGGCCACATAAAATAAAACGGCTATGACACGTTACATTTATTAGTTCATTAATGTTACAAATTGCTGCTAATAAGAGTAGTTCACAAAAGAGACCTAAACTATTTTAGCTCTTCTAGGGCATTACTCTAACACTCTGTATAGGAGCCCAAGTTTTATCATTAATAGATTCAAAAACTTCTTTCTTTGAGCACCTAACTACCACTGGAAGCCCTAGATGCTTGCTATGCTTCCTTTCCACCCTCACTCTAAGAACATTAGCAATTTATCTCGAGCCCCCTCCTCTACGCTGCCCGAAAAACTACCGTTAACTTTTGGAAATTCATTTGTTGGCTTGAGATAGACTCATATAACTCCAGTACCTTCAGTATCGCCTCAACTGATGTCAAGTCAGTTTTGCAGGTGATAAGTGTATCATCAAAAAATAGGTGAAAGACAATTGGAGCCCGGTCGTCTACAAACTGTGACACCCCGAATCCATCCCCTACTATCCTGCCACTGGACCAGGCTACTGAAACCCTCTGCACACAATAAGAACAAATAAGGCCAGAGAGGATCCGCGGCCGAATCCTAAAAACATAATTAATAGCATTCAATTTTTAATTATAATGACGATTAATAAAATTTATTATTAACGGGAATGAATGAGTTAAGAACTTCACTGTCGACTTTATTTAAATCAATAAGTACGATATACAAATTAGTAAAATATGTACAATGAGTTTGATGCAAACAAAATTTAATTTTATTAAATTGTAAAATACTCTTTAAGTTAATAAATACGAATCCATCAATTAAATAATATTTCTCAAAGGGAAAATTGCAAAATTGGTATACCAACTACCCCCAATTTGCAGATTTGGTACAAGATCTTTTCCGGCGACAAGTTTACCCTGCAACTCCCAAAAAGTTGCAAAACAGTGCAAATTTTCGCCAGAGATCCATTAACCCGCCGGAAATCCACCGTTTTTAATTAATACCGCTATTGACATGGCAATGTCTTCCACATGTATGTTGTGTCAGCTCCATGTACACAAATTAATGCCAACTGGGACCTTGCGTGGAATATTAACAATTCAAAACATTTAAACTTAAGATTTTCCCCATTTAATAAAATTAATTCAAAAAAGTTGCTGAAAATATATTTACCTTTGAGACATTTAGATTTCCCCCATTTCATTTCTCTGTGTTTCTTCAAAACTTTGAACTTCCAAAGAGGCATTTCAACGAAAACCCTAATTTGTGGTTGGTTTGCTGCAAAATTTTCACCTTTTCAACTGTAGACAACTTGGGCGAGGAAGACGGAGTGAGATTTGGAGTTGAGGAAGGCGATGATGGTGAGGATTCGCAGCAAGGGCATGGAATCTACCCCACCGCCTATGTATCGTAAGTACCCTGTACAACACTTGACACCATTGTTGATTTTTTTTTTATTATTTTTTTTTTTTTGAAATGAGTCATTTTTGTTGAAGAGTGTATGAAGTTATAAGAAGAATATGTTGCTTTTCAGAAAGTTTTGAATTTTTGGATATATGTTGCCATTAAATAATCCAAGCTTTCTCCATTAACTATTGCTTATTTTATGGTTATTTGCATCTTTTGTACAGATTTAATTACTAACTACACTGTATTATAGATCATCCACCCACCATCAAGAGTTGAAGAAGATGAAACTGCTGTGAGTGAGCCATTGTATAATGATGCCCCTCTCTACAGCATAAGTGATGAACCAACCTTACAGGGGCCTTCAATGTTTGAGCAACTAAGTATGGGCAACAGTGGAGATAAGGTAACAAGAAAGAGGCAGCTATTTAGAGTTGAAGAAATTAAGAGAGCTACTAAGGAAGTCTGCAAAAGAGGCAAGAAGGCAAAGCAATCAAGCAGGCTGAAATTGAGAATCCCACCAAGCCTAACTGATGAAGAATCTTGAATTAGTGGTTTAAATTTGTTAGGTACAATGGCAGCTATTTTGGGACAAGTTACGTTGGCATTCACATTTTGAAATTGCACTTTTGAACACTGTGCTTGGTGCAACTTTTGTTTGTACAAGAATGAATGTTGTGTATGGATATTATGGAAGCTATTTGAATGCCATTTAATTTATCAATCAGATTCGTTTTGTATCAGCCATTGAATTAATCTTCATTTTGCTTGTAGCCATTGAATTACTCTTCATTATACCTAAATTTCATACAAGTAGGATTTGAGGTAATTATATCCTGTGTTCTGGTTCACTAACATACAAGGGGATAAATAATCAATGAATTAGATTTTTTGAGACATGTATTTTTAATACAAAAATTGTCAATATCATAACTTCATTCCTTCACATTAAACTAAGACAGGATTGATAAATATTACTAGCATCATAACTCCTACAACTAAGGATTACCAACAACAACAACATCTTAACATTTTTCTGACACAGGACATCATCACTTCAGTACAAGAAGAGCAACCAGCACACAAATGACAACAAAAACGGCAAGTCCAATTTGAGATTGCTTCTCCAGTTTCTTGTTTGCTGTACAGAGGCTCATTTCCAATTTTTGAGATTCTTCCTCAAGGAAGTTGATTTTCTTCTACAACCTAGGGATGATAACCTTGGATCTCTCACACATTGGAGGATCACACCACCTGAAGAATTTGCATTCTGCTGGTAGTAACGAAGCCAAAAACAGGGGGTCATGATAGTAAGTTTTCGAATATAGAATTGGGGATCAATTTGTTGAATTACTTATACTTGAATTTTGCAAGATAAGAACCGGTGACCTGGGTGGTCTCCTCTCCAAGCAGTTCGCATAGTTGCTTCCTCCCCACAGAAACATGAAACCTTTTCATGAGTTTCAAACCATCCTTGCCCTCCCGTGCTTGTATCAGTTGCTGCGCTGTGAGTTGCCATGGAAATGAAGACGTTGCAGCTTTCTAGTAATGTGAAGAAGGGAAATAATGCAGCCATTAAATATTTAGGTCAAGAATGGCATCTAACTCAAAGCTCCCTGATGTGATTGTAATGAGAGGGAAATTTCCCCCCCCCCCCCCCCAAAAAAAATTGATTATGTGGCCTTTTCTTTTTATTTTTATAAGTAAGTTATTGTCACATGGGCAGTGGTTTTTGACGTGGCAATGGTGGTTTGGCCACATAATTAAAAATCATGCCACATAGGATAACGGGTCGGATTTCCGGCAGGTTAATGGATCTCCGGCGAAAATTTGCACTGTTTTGCAACTTTTTGGGAGTTACAGGGTAAATTTGTCGCCGGAAAAGATCTTGTACCAAATCTGCAAATTGGGGGTAGTTGGTATAACCATTTTGCAATTTTCCCATTTCTCAAATTAATAAAATTTAATGATCACGATAAATTGATAATATTAATTGAAAAGAGATTTAAAAAAAAACTAATTACAAGTAAGTTTTGGCTGACTCTAGCTACATATGTGATATGTACTTAATTAGATTTTACTATTTTAGAGAAACACTCCTTTCAAAATTTCTCTACATATGAAAAACCATGCATGGTTCCATTAATTGTGATCTACTTAATTTTAAAAGCCAAGATATATACATACAATATAGACATTGTGTGTGTGCGTATGTGTAGTGTATGTCGGTAGGGTTCAAGAAGTTGACACCAGGCACTGATCAAATTTCAAACCCAAAACCGGATTGACTTTTGAATTTGCAGTTGGTATCATTTAATGCTCCCGCCACCTCCCCATCTGCTCAAACGCGTCACTTAAACCATCATTAATGGCTGAGTTGGATGCAAAGACTATCATTATTGGCCACTTGCTTCCTCCTAGCTATCTAATGATTGGTTTCCGGCGAGGATTAGAATGCAGAGTCAGGTGAGAAATCAATTGAGTTTGAGCAATGGGTTTCTCTCAGAAATGGGTTTACGCATTGGCCATTTTGTGCATTGTGGTTTTGAATTTGAGTGTGGAAATTCTTGGAGATGATAAGATCGAAAAGGATGGATGGAGAGGTGATGATGATTGCAGGTACAGCAGGCGGGGTTGCTATGGCGGCCGACGTGGAGGTTGGGGTAATCGGGGCGGGAGGGGAGGGTATGGTAGAGGAGTAGGCGGTGGTGGTGGTTTTGGAGGGGGTGGAGGAGCTGGTGGTGGTGGTGGTTTGGGTGGCGGAGCTGGGAGAGGTGCTGCTGGAGGGGGTGGAGTTGGAGGTGGTGCCGGCGGTGGTTTGGGTGGAGGAGTAGGAGGTGGTGGAGGGATGGGTGGCGGCGGTGGAGGATGAGTGGGTGGTGGTTCGGGCCACGGTGGAGGATTTGGAGCTGGTGGAGGTGTTGGAGCCGGTGGAGGACTTGGCGGTGGCGGTGGCGGTGGTGGTGGTGGTGGAGGAGGAAGAGGAGGAGGAGGAGGTGGTTTAGGTGGTGGGTCGGGGCATGGTGGTGGTTTTGGAGCCGGTGGTGGTGTAGGTGGCGGTCTTGGTGGAGGGGCCGGTGGAGGTGGTGGAGGAGGAGGTGGTGGTGGTGGATCAGGGCACGGTGGTGGATTTGGTGCCGGTGGAGGTGTTGGAGCTGGTGGAGGTGGTGGAGGAGGCGGTGGTGGTGGTGGTTTAGGTGGTGGGTCAGGACACGGTGGTGGTTTTGGAGCCGGTGGTGGTGTAGGTGGCGGTCTTGGTGGAGGAACCGGTGGAGGTTTAGGGGGTGGCGGCGGCGGCGGCCATGGTGGTGGTGGTGGTGGAGGAATTGGGGTTGGTATTGGAATTGGTATTGGTGTAGGAGTGGGTGGCGACCATCGCGTTGGAGTTGGTGCTGGTTCCGGCGGCAGTGGCAGCGGCGGCGGCCGATGATGATGTTCATTTTGTTGCCACAATATTTACTGCATTAATGATCGTTCTTATTTTGTGTTTCGTCTTTACATACACCAAAAAATGTATGTTCAAATACCTAACATTGTGTAATGAAAGTTGTGTTGAACTATTTCCTGTCTCATATTTGTATAGCTTTTCTAAATCAAAGAAGAAAAGGGAGGCGTTTGAGCAATGATTTATTTTCTTGAATCTCTTTTTTGCTCTTTTTACTTGTCATTTATTTCACTAAGCGACGTTACAATCGATCTTACGTACATATCCCATTTAAATCAACTTAAATTTATTATTATTAATTATTACTCAACTCTTCCCCGCCAAAATTTAGATACACAACTACTTTAAATCCACAATAAATGACATATCAAACCAAATTTAAAAATAAAAAATTATACAAAAAAGGCATAATATTTTCCAGAAAATACAATTTGAAGATTCAACAACTTAAAGAGGTTAGAAATCTTGCCTCATGCAGAAAATATATTATAGTGAAACTTATCAAACTAATTAATTAATGAGCAACCATCAATACCATCGGAGGTATTGATACTTATTGAATCACTTACGCCAAGGAACTACCTAAAAATGACTTGTATGCTCTCTCGGTGGTCCGGCAGCCTCTATGAGGATCAAAGCCAAAGTGCCTCTATGAGGAACGAGGATTTTGTTCTATAGCGAAGACACAAAACTCTTCGACTTCAAGGGAGATGCGTCTTGCTGACTTAGGTTCGCCTATGTAGCCCATTGAGATGGTCCTAAGGGGAAATGCCCTTTATTGCCCGAGGTCCCTGCATAGAGAGATGGGTCGTCTAGTAAGTATGGATCCTCGAGAACGTCGAAGGGGCTGCTGCTATTAAGCTGGGTGTTCAGTCTTTGTGACGCCTCATGATCGGGTGGGGTTCCAACCTCTTGCTGAGTTCGGCCTTTGGGACTACCTACTTTAGGGCTTATGTAATATATTAAAGGGCCATATTTGAAAATGCTGAACAATGAAATTGTGTCACGTCACTCGTTAAATTAAGAAACACTAATGACTAATCTATCCATTAAATAATATCTCTACAAATTAATAAAATTTAATGATCACGACAATATTAATTGAAAAGATATTTCATTGTACATTGGTCTACATCAAAAACATAGGGATGACTGAATCAACAGTTCATAATTAATCTAGGTCAAGCTCGAATATCTTAGACTTGAGTTAATTAAATGCAATTAATTAATAATTGTTCTGCTTACTTTTGGCATTTAATTATACCTATCAACCTCAAATAAACTCTAATTAGAAACAATATATCAACTCCAAGTAACTTTTGGCTGACTCTAGCTACATATGTACTTAGATTTTAGAGAAACACTCCTTTCAAAATTTCTCTACATATGAAAAACCATGCATGGTTCCACTAATCGTGATCTTTTTTATTTTAAAATTAAAGATAGACACATAAAATATAAACATTGTGTGTGTGTGTCGGTAGGGTTGAAGAAGTTGACACCAGGAACTGATCAAATTTCAAACCCAAATCTGGATTGACTTTTTAATGTGCAGTTCGTACATTTAATGCTCCCGCCATCTCCCCATCTGCTCAAACGCGTCACTTAAACCATCATTAATGGCGGAGTTGGATGCAAAGACTATCATTATTGGCCACTTTGCTTCCTCCTATCTATATAATGATCGGTTTCCGGCGACGATTAGAAAGCAGAGTGAAGTGAGAAATCAGTTGAGTTTGAGCAATGGGTTTCTCTCAGAAATGGGTTTGCGCATTGGTCATTTTGTGCATTGTGGTTTTGAATTTGAGTGTGAAAATTCTTGGAGATGATAAGATCGAAAAGAATGGATGGAGAGGTGATGATGATTGTAGGTACAGCAGGAGGGGTTGCTACGGCGGTCGACGTGGAGGTTGGGGTAATCGGGGTGGGAGGGGAGGGTATGGTAGAGGTGTAGGCGGCGGTGGTGGTTTTGGAGGGGGTGGAGGAGCCGGCGGTAGTGGTGGTTTGGGTGGTGGAGCTGGCGGAGGTGTTGGTGGTGGGGGAGGAGCGGGAGGTGGTGCCGGTGGTGGTTTGGGTGGAGGAGCAGGAGGTGGTGGAGGAGTAGGTGGTGGGTCGGGCCACGGTGGAGGATTTGGAGCTGGTGGAGGTGTTGGAGCAGGTGGAGGGCTTGGCGGCGGTGGTGGTGGTGGAGGTGGAGGAGGAGGAGGAGGTGGTGGTTTAGGTGGTGGATCAGGACATGGTGGTGGTTTTGGAGCCGGTGGTGGTGTGGGTGGCGGTCTTGGTGGAGGAGGCGGTGGTGGTGGTGGTGGAGGTGGAGGTGGAGGTGTTGGAGGAGGATCAGGTCACGGTGGTGGATTTGGTGCCGGTGGAGGTGTTGGAGCTGGTGGAGGCCTTGGAGGTGGAGGGGGTGGTGGAGGAGGTGGCGGTGGCGGTGGCGGTGGTGGGTCAGGACACGGTGGTGGTTTTGGAGCCGGTGGTGGTGTAGGTGGCGGTCTTGGTGGCGGAGCCGGTGGAGGTTTAGGGGGTGGCGGCGGCGGCCATGGTGGTGGTGGAGGAATTGGGGTTGGTATTGGCATTGGTATTGGTGTAGGAGTGGGTGGCGGTGCCGGCCATGGCGTTGGAGTTGGTGCTGGTTCTGGCAGCGGTGGTGGCGGAGGCCGGTGATGATGTTCATTATGTTGCCACAATATTTACTGCATCAATGGTTGTTCTTATTTTGTGTTTCGTCTTAGCATACACCAAAAAATGTATGTTCAAATACCTAGCATTGTGTAATGAAAGTTGTGTTGAATTATTTCCTATCTCAGATTTGGTTATAGTGATGATGTATAGCCTTTCCATATCAAAGAAGAAAAGGAAGGCATTTGCGTAATCATTTATTTTCCTGAATCCTCTCTTTTACTCTTTTTACCAACGTTTTCAAAACAGGACCGGAGGGCGAACCGGTGGCCTTACTGGTTACCGGTCGGATCGGTTCAACCGGTTTAACCACCGGTCGAACCGGTATGACGTAATAAATAAATAAATAATTTTATTAAATATATGTATATTATATAACATTATTAAACCATAAAATAAACTTAGAATCTAAATATTTGAAAAAAAAGTAAAATTTTTCAAAAAAATTTAACAAATTCTCTAATTTTAAAATTCAATAATGTAATACTATATTTAAGAATATACATAAATTATAAAACAAAAGAATAAATTATTGGACAGATCGCATATCAAAATCATTAGAAAATTAAATAAGTAAAACTCTTAATTAGGGTTTTCTCCCTACAATTAAGGGATATGTATTTATACATTTTGATTATATTCTATAAATATTTGACGTAAATTTAGTAGAATTTATATTTTTCCAAATTTATAAAGAGGCTTCTTCGGTTCTTCTTCTATCATTTTTTTCTGCTCAAATTTCGCCATTTATGTTTACAGACATTTCAAACCGAATGAAAGACCAACTTTTGTTTGAATTTTGAAGGTATGGCTTTTGAGTATGATTTTTGTCTTGCATTTGAGAAGGGTTTAGAATTAAAGCAAAAAAAAAAAAAAACTCAGAAAAGTTGAACCACGGGAAATATATTCTTTTTAAAAAAAAACTTGTCAATTAGCGAACCGGCGGTCCGGTCCGGTTTTCAGGGCCGAAACCGCCGGTTAACCGACCGGTTTTCCCGGCCCTGTACCGGTCCGATCACCGCCGGTTTTAAGGGTTAATTCGGACCGAACCCTTTGCCGGCCACCGATCGAACCGGTCGGACCGGCCGGTCCGGTCCGGTTTTGAAAACACTGCTTTTTACTTGTTCTCTATTTCACTAAGCTAGATTACAATTGATGTTACATATGCAATTTAAATCATCTAGGGTTTATTTAAAGTTTGAATTATTACCATTGATGTTACTTCCAACCCACAATAAATAACATATAAAAATAAATAGGAATAAATACAGACATGTCCCATCCTTGGGGTTGTGCGCTTTCCTCCCTATATTTCAAATCCGTGCATTTAACCCCCTCACCTTTGAAAGATGTTCGCTTAACCTCGAATTTTATGAAAATTTTTTGGCGAAATTTCTAATGGAAAATTTATACAAATCAGATGTAAAATGTATTGATATTATACATCAAATCGAAGGTCTTGATGTAAAGAACATAATGATGGTTTCAAAATCAAAACCCGAAAACCAACAAAAGAGAAATCGTCGGTCAAAGATGGTGCATGACCGACGAAGTTTTGCAGGTGAATTCCGATGCTTCCGATGGCCAATAGAGTCAAATGGGGTATGAGTTTTGTTCGTCATGGAAAGAGGAACACGATGATAATGGTCTTGACTCTTGGGTTGCCGTGACGAAGAAGAAATCTATGGTCAAAGTTAATTTTAAACGGAATATTCCCGAAATATTCTGTCGGAATAGTGACAAAGGGGTAAAGTATTACGTTTTGCAAAGGTGAAGGGGGAATATGCACCGATTTGAAGTATAGGAGGCAAAGCGCACAACCCCCGGGGTGTCTGTATTTATCCCAAATAAATAAGAGAAAATAGTTTATGTAGAAAGGCATACAAGTTTACAACAATTTCTCATAAAATACTATTTGAGGATGCAACAACTTGAAGAGATAGGAAGTGTTGCCACAGAAAGAAAAATAGATCTAAGTGAAACTTATGAAACTGATAAATAGGGACCATTGACACTATTGGAGCTCATGGTGGCCGGTACGTGGTGAGAGGACTCGGTAGTCCGGTACCGTTATCCGCGACATACACAACATGAACAAAAAACACGGTCAATTCTTTCTAACTTTCATTTATTCACGAAAATAACTCAGAAGCTGGTACCCAAGTGCTTCTAGATTCTAATTTATATTGTTTAAAATAGGTAAAAATAAGTTCCCAAACACTTTTCAAGTGATCAGAAAAGCAAAAAGTGTACAAATACATAAATTTGAGTTTGCAAAACTCCCTCTGTCTATAGAAACAGCAACAAGTAGCTGACAGTACCAAATATGTCATACACAACTACTTTCCTACATAACTCAAATCAGGAAATACGTAAAATCTAGACTTTCATCACTAACTCATAAGCATAAAAGATAGAGTATGAACATAATGATAAACAGAAAAGCAGATTCAATCACCTTGTATAGATTCTAAATATTTCATTAAATGCAAAGATCGTAGCACCAGTGTAGAACCAATCAACAGCTCAACAATCATAATAAATCTTTAATAAAATCCAGATTTAAGGTATCACGAACAAGAAGGTATACCCCAAGTATCAAAACCAGTGTAATTCCAGACGACATGATCGTTTGCTCCACCTCCAGAGGAAGCTTTCTCCCTCCCCGGGCCGCCTCTATGAGGATCAAAGCCAAAGTGCCTCCATCTAAAGCAGGCAAAGGAAGCAGATTTATGACAGCAAGATTAAGATTCAAAACAGCAGCAAATTGGTAAAGCCCATCAACGTTCGATTTAGCAACTTCTGCACCAACTGCTATAATTGCAACAGGACCCGAAACTTTGCTGGCAGATTGAGAGAAGTTCATAAATGTCTGTTTCAGACCATCAAGAACATTGGACGTAAGCCCCCAAAACTCGCGGCCCGAAAAGCTAAAAGTTTCGAATAAACTTTTGGGCTTGATATTGGTGAATTTCATGTTCGGTGATAACTGAACTCCTATTCTACCACTCCCATCTCCATTCTCATCAGGTTTGACATTGATTTCCACCTTTTGGTCTCCTCTTCCAATCTTGAAAACTACATTCTTTTTGGGGCTTTTCCTAATTACATCAACGACTTCAGAAACTAAATTTGGGGCTTTCTTGGATAGTTCTATATCATTCAGGCCCAAAATAATGTCGCCGGGTAATAAACCATCTCGTGACGCAGCTGAAAAGGGCCTCACATCAGGTATAAGCACACCTGGAAACGATTCTTGAACAGGCAATCCAACAAACAGTACTTGTGCAAAAATTATCACATAAGCAAATACTATATTGGCAATCACACCAGCAGAAATAACAAGAACCCTATCAAATATCGGCCTATTTTTCAATAAATTCACATCATCAACTGGAATATCACTGTCCGGATCATTATCAGGGAATCCCACAAACCCACCAAGGGGAAATGCTCGAATCGAATACTCCACGTTATTTGAATTAAACTTAGCCAAGATTGGACCAAACCCAACTGCAAATTTACTCACATGAATGCCCTGAAGATAAGCAGCCAAAAAGTGACCACTTTCATGAACGACAATAATCGCAGTCAACACGGCAGCTGCTTCAATAACCGATTGAGCGCTCTCAAACCCACTAAAATCAAGCCCAGCTAAGGCCGAAGTTTTGAACTTTTTCCTCCTTCCTTGCCTAAATCCTCTGTTCTTGAGCAGAAAGTGATTGTTTTGGCAGAAACTCGAACATAATGGAGCAAAAAAAGGTTTGGAGATATGGGTTTTGGATTTTGACGAAAAATCCGAAATGGGTGTTCTTGAATTGATGAATCTGAGGAGATTGCGAGGGGAGGAGGATGATGAGAGGTTTACGATCATCTTTCTGATTGATTTTGCAGAGGATTATTGATAAGCAATATGAGTTAAGGTTAATGAACGTAGCATGGTTTTCTGGAATGGAAATTGGGAAGTGAGAGCAATTTGGATGGATAATTCGTAATTTAGTTTTGTGGAGGTAAAGAGAATGAGATGTTGCAATCCATTTCCACAATATTTATTTTCCTTTTTCCTTTTTCTTTTTGTTTAGTTTCTTGTTTTCCTTGGATAGGGGGTTGGTGGGGGTGGCAAGTGGGGTAGGGATTAGGGTTTGGGAGCTGGGCTGGGCGGGCTGAATCCAATGTACAAAATGGCCCAAATTTTGATTGGGCATTTTTAGTGGCTAGCCAAATTTGGACATCGAGCGTAGAGAATGGGGATGCAAACAAGCCGAGCCGGCTCACGAACTTTGACGATCTAGCTATATACCGATTTATATATATAAATATATTTAATTATTTTAAAAAATATTTTTTAATTTAAGAAATTATACCCCCAATTCAACTCGAGTAGAGGCGCTCACGAGCCTTGGTCGAGCTGAGCTCGGACAAAAAACGAAACCTCGACTCGATTCGTTTGCATCCCTAATCGAGTGATTTAGTGGGGTCGATCATTGGGCGTTCGGATGGGAGCATGGAAATGTGAATGTATGAGGTCGTTGGAAAATTTGGGAAGAGGAATTCGAACATCTTCCCTATGGTTGTTTGGGCAATGTGGTAGGACAGAAACGGAAGGATACAAACTTCTTTTTTATGGTTATCTGGGCAACGTGGTGAAATAGAAACTGAAATGTTCATGGAAGGGGTGAGTTTGTCGTTAATGGAACTTGTTCATTACTTCATTTTGTTAGCTCATGTTGGTTATCTTTCCTAAAAACATTGGTGGAGAGTCACAATGTGGTGTGATTGGGAAAGGACCAACAAAGTGGTAATTATCGGAGGATCCATATTTGAAGATTAATTTTAATGGCCTTTTGTGGTTTGTAAGAAAAATGAATTTAGGATTGGAGTAATGACTAAGGACAACGGAAGAAGGATGATTGGTTGGTGTTTGGGCAGTAGAAAGGGATTATTTTCCCCAAATGAAGTCGAGGTCATTGGGGCATTCGAGACAACTAAGTTGGGGGTTCAAAGAACGGATTCTATTCTATATCTATATATATTATAAAAGCACGAATTGGGTTTTGGTTTCTTACAAAATACGGATCGCCTAAAATATTCTCACAATAATTATATCAATAACTAGTAGTGAAGGATAATGATGTAAATACATATTATAAACTATTAATTTAATTATATTTAAAAAATACTTATTAACTTAAAATAGAATTCTTGATATAATTGAATCTCTTCAACTTACCAAAAAAAAAAATATATAGTTCAACAAGGATTGTTTTAATATCAATATTTTAGGTAATTGTATTCAAACTTTATAGTATAAGTTGTCCATTTTTTAATTTAAGGTGTATAATTTAAAATTTTATAATAAGATATATCTAAGAAATTGGAAAACAACAAATTACTTCACTTTATAAATTTTGATAAATTTTGACAATTATATAAAATAAAATATTATTTAAATTGAATGAGTTAGATAACATATCTTTTAATAAATTAATCCTAATATAATTCTATTTGTATAAGTCAATAATTCTAATTATCTAAATTTATAAACTTTCTTAAATTATAATCATATTATAATTCTATAAACTTATCTAAGTAACAAAATAATATAGCTAAATGATTTACATAAAATATTTTTCAATAAATTAATTATTCCTAATATGATATTTTTTAATTAACTAATACTAATACAATGTAATTATACTAACCATATCATCCTCCTTTAGTTTATATAATAAAATATAAATTAAACACGTAAAATTAGAAATATCATTTTTGGTTTCTTACGACTTGATATACCACAATTTAGAATTGCAGGTTATCAGACCAAAGTTATCTTAAATTAAGAATTGTAAGGGGAATTAATGTGTGCGCATATAAAAATATGTTATAATCTAATTTTATAAATAATTTTTATCGTATTCAATTAAACATTCATCGAATTTTTTGTATAAATATGCTTTTTAAATTATTTCTACTACATGCATAAAATCAATTATAAAAAAATTAACATAAGTCTTAAATAATACTCATTAGAGAAATACAAATAAGGAAATAGAATGCAAGATCAAATAGCAAAGAGAATATAAAAAAGAGATAAATAATAGTTAGTTAAAAGAAAGAATTATTTGATTTTAATGTATATAGACATGCATACCAAAATTAAAGAAAACTTTGAAATATCTTTAATTTAAAAATATATTTATAAAGGATATGCCAAAGTGAGAATTAATATCGCGTATAATGGTAAACAAAATTTCGAAGATTAGATTAACATTTTCAAAATGATGGATCGAGTGTCAGCACAAGAAATAATATGGAGAATTTTTTATTTATTTTGAATGAGATTGATCCAACCGTTTTTCAAAGTAGCAATACACAACTTATTGACCGAATCAAAACTTGAAGGATATTTTGACTTATGATCATTGCTCCTTGAATAGTTTTCAATGTGGTTGTGTAACGCCCCGATTTTTCATTTGTACAAATATGTCGTATGTGTTTATAAATTGCGCAATTAAATTACTTAATTATTAGATTAATTATTTATGAGTGTTTTAATATTAAATTTTAATATAAATTGTTATTAGTTTATTTTATTTTATTTTATAATTTTATTTTGTTAATTAATTTATTTAATTGATAACTAAGAGTTAATGTTAATTAATTATATTTTAATTATACTAATTAATTTTATCATTTAAAATCGTGGACTTTTATTTAATTTAAAATAGAATTTAATTTTATTATTTAATTTGAAATGTTATGAATTGTTAACGTCTGCGCATGAGTGTTTTAAACGCGCTTCGTTCTTATAAGATGTGATATCAAAAATTCATGAAAATGTAGTATGTCGTAGATTTATGTGTTATGAACATGTCTATATGTTCATTTTATATTTTCGATCTCGTTTGACGTGGTAACAAATTTATTTTGAATTGTGGAACCAAATCGGGGGCTAACGGGCAATTAGCGCACCCTTGGTTCCGTAGGTGATATCTTGAGCTAGGAAACTCGGATTCGAGTTTCGTCAACTTCGCTGAACTGGTAACGAAAATTCGAGTTTAATGAACTTAACCTCATATTTTTCTAAGACCATTTGAACCTCCGAAATTCAACCAAAACATGTAACGGATGCCAAAACTGCCACATTTTACCAAAAGAGCCATATCTTATTCAAACCTTGAGCAAATTAACTATGGTTTGATTTCTTAGAACCCTAACTCAACCCTCTAACCAGACTTTATCACCCCAAACCGAGATAACCCTCATTACTTGGAGAAAGTTCAGCCAAGACCTTATGCTCTCCAGTTTTCCCCGTAGCTCAAGCCAACCCTTGGAGATTCAAGCTCAAATCTCTTCCAAACCTCCATTAATGAACAAGGTAAGCTTAGGATTGTATTGTACATTCATTTAGAGTCATTTTGATCAATTCATCCCCAAATTTGAGCTTTCTTTGAGCGAGTTTGATGATTATGAGTTAATAGTTAGGTTATAGATGAATTTCTTGATCTCTTGGATTCCTTGATGATTTTGATTGTTTTAAAGCTTGAAAGTGATCATCTTAACTCCCTTATTTCAATTATGATCATGTATTTTGTGGTATTTGGCTATTAAATGAGTTACCCTTAATGAATTTATTATGAAATGCGTGAAAATGGGATGAATTCTTCCTCTCTCTCGATGTACTGCTGCTGCTGCGTTTTTAGGATAGTAATTGCTGTCAATTGTTGATCATTTTTGCCTTGTTTGCTGCACCTACATACCAGATCATGTTGAGTAGGAGTTGGAGTGGTTGTGCCCTGTTTTTGTGAGGTTTTGTCCCTGTTTTTGGTCTGAAATGCTGCTGTCAATCGCTGCTCTTTTCCTTGCTTAGTTGTTGTCCATTTTCAGTCGATTTGTGGGAGTATTTGAACTGTTTTGCTGCTGAGTTTGTTCCCTTGAATGCCTGCTACCTGCTGTTGTGAATTAGTGCCAAGAAACAGAGGACTGCTTCATTTGATCTGCTGCAGCGCGTCTGTAATTCAACTCCCCGGCCGGGGAGATTTTCATACATGAAAGTACCCGGCCGGGTACCTCCTTTATGCAGATTAGCTATTGCTTTCCCTTACTGTTGTAATGTGTGTGGATATATGTCTATATATATGATCTGTGTGTGTGTGTTATAACGTATGCATGTATGTATTTATATTACATATGCTTTGCATGAAAATGTTTACATAATATATGTTGTCCATGCATAATTTGTGTGTTACGTGTATATATATATATATATATGAAGTAATTGCATGAATTGCATGGTAATAAATGTATATACTAGATATCTTGAATAATTTGCATGCAATATACGTGTATATATATATATATATATATATTATATTAAATAATATTTGATTTAATTGAATTATGAAAATTAAATTGTTATTTATTTCATATTCATATCTAACTTCCGATCTCGATTTGAACGTAATTATTTGACTATTCTATAATTGTAAACGTGTTATAGTATGTGACATGATCGTTAATTTGAATTCTTGAATTGATTTGTTATGAAATGTGTAAGGATTGAACTTGAATGAACATGAACGATTCCTTGAATGAATGAATGACTCGTTTATATGATTTAAATACGTTAATCGTGCACATGAATATGTTCATTACATAATATCATCTTTTATGCATTCATATCATGTTCATTGCATGCCGGGTGTCATATATGGTGCATTTGGGGTCTTGAGTCTCACGAACACGTTACATTGTCTTTTGCACAGTTTTCTCCAGGGCGGAGATGTCGGGTTCATAGGACACTTTCGAGTCTCCTTTTCATCTTGGTATTGTTCGTAAGAGGCGTACAGGTGGGTTTCTCTACTATCTAGTTAAACAACCCTATATACTTCCAATGTGCAAAGATTTCGACCAAAATTTATTATATGTATATAGAGTCGTTTTAAGAGTAAATGATTTCAAAGTAAAGCCTTTATTTTATGAACCTACCAAATTTTTTGGCGAGAATGAATGAATGAATGCACAGAATGGGGCCCAGGGACTTGGTGTGAGTGGTGATCCGGGGAGGCATGGGCCGACGGTGATCCCTTGCACTAGTCCCACCAATGAGCGGCGTAACCGGACCTCGTTAGGAGTTAGCGAGGAATGGATGCTGAGTGCCATTTGGGGAGTCATGTTCCTCTTTTGGTCAATGAATGGATGGTTCGGGCCGATCACCCGGCCATCACCCGGAGGAAGAAAGTGTAAATGTTCATAAATGTGTACGAAAGAATGTAATGCATGAAAGAAAGAAAGAATGAATGAATGTTTAATGAACTACACGAGGTGTTGGTTGGAGATAATGCACGCCCACTCGCCGGGCCACAAACGACCTAATGAAAAATGAACGTTATAATCCCTTTTGATGACTTATTTATTTCATCCACTTGGGTAATGCTCTAAAAACCTCACTTGGGATTATAACTTGCTTGTGAATGTTTAAATATTGTTGTATATGCTACTTATGCCTCGTTTTATACCCACCAGTCTCGTATAGACTGAACCCGGATTGTTTTCAATATTCTTGCAGGTTTGGAGTGCTAGGCGGGAAGTCAAGTCTTTTTAGTCTTTCGGTTAAGTCAGAGTCTGTTCATCTGCATATTGAACCATGATTTGTTTAAGTTGGAGAATGTAAGACTTGAATTGATTGTTGCCACCATCATGAATCATGAATGAGTTTATAACAAACCGTAATGGAAGTGATATGGCTTTATTGATTTTCGGGATTAGGTACCTATGCTAGTTGAACCCGTTGTTATTTGCTTATCTTGTTATTATGTTTGTACTTCGATTCCGCATTGGTATTCATTATTGATGTGTGTATGCTGCTTCGCGTTGGTAATATTTTGGTTTATTGTCTCTTTGGTTCCGAAAGTTAGCTCCCGCCTAGGTTAGCGAGTGTGTAGGTCCCCGTTCGCCGTGACTTAGCTCGGGTATGGATTGTCCGTTTCATATTCGGACCGGGTCTCGGTGCGGGGGATGTGGTACCTCGCTCTCGGGTGCTGCAAGTTGAAAAGTGAAAATTATAGAAAATAAATTATAAAGAATTTCTAAAGCATTATCATGAGATAAACAAGGTAAATATTCAAAAGATTTTTAGAAAAAAAATTGATAGCAGAATATAATAAACTATTGCAACAAGAAGAGATTATTTGGTTTTAAGAGTTGAGAATTAATGGGCTCCAATTCAGGGATAAACATACATGTTTTTTTTTCATCTCTCAACCATGACGAGAAGAAAGAAGAACCAAATGAATGCTCTCAAAATTAGGGGTGTAAACGGATAATAAACGGAGCGGATGTGCATTATCCGAATCCGAATCCGTTTAGCATATCCGCTATCCGAATCCGTATCCGTTATCCGACGGATAATGAAAATGTTATCCGTATTCGAATTCGACGGATATTATCTGAATATCGGATTATCCGTATCCGTGAGGATATCCGATTAGTGAGTTATCCGATATCCGAATTTGAATCCGTTTATCTGTTTTACATATATTTTTTAATAAAAAATAATATATTGAAATTTCATAACACAATTAAATATTAATATAACTAACTATAAATCTATTAAATCTATACACATTAACTCATAAGTATAATATATAATTTATAATATATGTTTACAATAATTAATGGAGTTTATTATTACAAATAATATGATATACGTTTACTGTTATTTTTTTTTATAATTCTCAAATAATTATATAATGTGTAAATTAATATATGTTTCATCAAGGTATAAAAATATATATATATATATATATATATATATATATACATATGTATATATGTTATTGGATACGGATTACGGATAACGGATATATCTAACGGATGTACAAACGGATCGGATGTGTCATTACCATATCCTTATCCGTTTATAATTTGGATGTCTATAATCGGATACGGATAATATCCTCTTTGAACGGATACGGATAATATCCTTTTTAAACGAATTCGGATGCGAACGGATATCGGATTTTCGGATATCCATTTACAGCCCTACTCAAAATAGACAATGAATGCGTAACCCATAACAATCAACTAAAGACACACACTTGGGGTACTACACTAAACTATTCAGTGGAGATACCATCGAAGAGGCAACGAGTCTTGGTATTAGCTTGCACCAACGAACCTTAAGGTGTTAGCCAAAAAATAACTTGGCAAGAATGACCCCAAATGAGAATTTTTTAGGGTAGTGAAGAGCATGCAACTATACAAAGCGATGGGAATAGGTGGTTTCCAAACTTACTTTTTCCAAACCTATCAGGATATAGTAGGAGACTCAGTGGTGAAATTCTCAACAATGATTTCATGGAGAGAGAATCAATTCCCAAGAAGGATTATCGGGTATTATTATTTGCCTAATTTCAAAAATTAGTGCTCCAGAAAAATAAACGAGTTTCGATCCATTATGTTGCGTAACGTATTGCTCAAAATGATCACAAAGATGAATATACTTCGTTTAAGTCGTATATCAAATAAATTGTGGTATCGAACCAAAATAGCTTCATTCCAGGCTGAGGCACCCATTATAATATATTGATACCCCGAAGAAGTGTTACGAATGCTACATCACTCCAATGATAAAAAAATGGGAATGGTGTTGAAATTAAATCTTGAAAAGACATACGACAAAATTCGGTAGAATTTTCTAAGAAAAACTTTAATTTTCTTCAAATTCCCGATAAAAATCATCAATATCATTATGAGCAGAATGTAGAGGATACAACTGGAGATTCTACAGAATGGTGAACCGACGGAGACTGTACGGATGTGTGGCATTAGATAAGGCAATCACTCTCGCCTTATTTGTTTGTACTTTGTATGGAACAACTTACGTATATGATTGAGGAGACAATTTCAGTCGGATCTGGAAGCTAATTTCTATATGTCAGAGAAGCCCTCACATCTCACACTTGCTTTATGCGGATGACTTAATTTTGGGAGCCAAAAGGTACCGTGGATAGAGAAAAATGCATTCAAAGTGTGGTTGAGGCGTTTCACAAGGGGTTGGGCCTCAAATTAAATTTCAGCAAATCACATGTATTGTTCGCACCTTATGTGTCAAATGATTTAAAGTAGTAGGTTACTAAAAATTATGGGTATGGAAAGTACAAACAACTTAAGAACTATTCGGGGGTGCAGATGAACTTTAGTTGAAACTATAATCAGCATCTCTCAATTATGATTAAGAGAGTCGAGAAATACCTCCTGGGGATAGAAAGTCAAAATGACAAATCTTTCCAAATGAACGACACTTATACAGTCCATCACGATCTTGATCTTCATCTACCACATGCATACAAACTGGCTCCCCAATCACGTGTGCGATAAACTTGATCGACTCAAGCACAATTTTCTTTAGGCGACTGATATAACAAATAAACAAACCCATTTTATAGGGTGGAAGAAGGTGACTATAAAGAACTGAGAAGGTGGATTGAGTCTCAGAGAAGTCCATAAAGAAATATAGCGATACTCACTAAAACGGGATGGAGAATGCTCAACAAGGATATGACGGTGTGAAACTAGATACATAAAAAAAAATATTTAAAAGGGGAGGACATTCTTGATCGAATATTTGTCTTAACATATGGTTTTCCGAGCATGAAAGGGGATAGTTAGAAGCACTTCAATGGTGGAACCATTTTGCAAATGGAGGATTGGGAACGGCGAAGGGATGTCTTTATGGAACGATATATGATTATCACAAGACAAACTAGCGGATATCTTTAGAGATAACATTTACGAGGAGGATAAAAATCTTATTATTGTATGAAGTTAAAAAAAAAAAAAAAAAAAAAAAAAAAAAAAAAAAAAAGAAAAAGAAAGAAAAATAGTTATGTTCTCATTTTAAATGATGGAAACGAGGTTAAAATTATAGGAAAAAAATTAGGTGAAAAAGACATAGGTTTGAAAGTAAATATAACTTTTACATTTTGAATGACAATAAAAATATTCTTCAAAATTTAATAAAATAAACTAAAAATAAATCACAAATTATATTAAAGATGTTAATAAAATTAAATATTCTTTAAAATTTTATAAAGAAAACTAAAAATAAATTATAAATTATATTAAAGAATATCAATAATAGAAGCAATGAACTACATATATTAATATAACATTTTATATGATTTTTTAAGTTTTTATTTGTATTTTTTATATATGTCTTTTCTTTTATTAAATATATTTGAAAGTTATAAACTATTATTTATTTGGTTAAAAGTTAGAACTATTTGAAAAATTATTATACACTTTAAATATTTTGTTTTTATATAATAATATAATTTTAAATATTATTATTATTTATTTATTTGGATGTTTCTCTACTTGTATATGATTTGAATGTAGCGCCCCAGCGGAAGGCCCCATATCCCCCCCACCGGGACCCAACCTGCATATGAAATGGGTAGTCCATACACGAGCCTAATCACGGCGAACGGGGACTCACTCACTCTCTTGGCTAGGCGGGAGCTAGAACCTCGAAACCAAACAAACAAGTTCAAGAATTAAATGCAAGTGCGGAAGCAGAACATATAATCAATCACGAGGTTTATCGGAAAAGATCACTAACATTAGTACCTAATCTCGAAAAATTAAAACATAAATCATAATCACAAATTCACGGGTTCCATTATCCTTAGAAGTCTGTCCCGAAACAATATCATATCATCATAACAATTCACATGCAAATCTATAACTTAACACCTTACAAAATGCATAAAAAAAAAAAGACTCCAACTCGATCAAGAGACTCGATAGACTTGACTTCCCGCCTAGCACTCCAAAACCTGCAAAAGCACTGAAAACAAAGTCGGGTTCAGTTTATAAGAGACTGGTGGGTATAAGACAGGGCATAATATAATATTATCGCAGAATTTAAACACTCACACATGTAAGCTATAATCTCATGCGAGGGTTTTGAGATATTTCCCAAGTGGGTGAAAACGAAAGAAAACAACACTCGGGATTACAACCTTCAATTCCATTATTCATAATCATAGTCGTTCATAAGGTCAATAGGTGAGCCCTGGCGGGTGGGCGAATATCTCCAACCTACTCCTCGTGTGTGCATATCAATTCAATATTTATATTAGTGATCATACACATTCATACATATTTGTTCATAATCAATCATACTCATTATCATTCATAAACATAAACACTTACACCTTCTTCCTCCGAGTGGTGGACGGGGTTAGCAAGACCCGGCCACCGGTCCATACATAGGCAAATAGGGGTACATGAATCCCCCAAGGGCACTCAACTCCCATTCCTCGCTAAACCTCCTACCGAGGGCCGGTATCACAGTAAATGTGGTGGGACTAGTACAAGGGATCATCGTCGGCCCTTGCTTCCCAGGATAGCCAATTGCACTAAGTCCCTGGGCCCGTGCAATCATAATCATGTCCACGCCAAAAATCATAAGGTGGGAATATATAAGAGAAGGGCTTTACGTTGAAAATCATAGACTCTTTTGAAAAGACTCGATATAAATATAATATTTTGGCTCAAATCTTTCACATAAGGGATATATCGGGTCATCGTAACTAATAGAAGAGAAACCCACCTGCTACACCTTACCGACCAATACCATGAAGAAAACACGAGGACTAGGAAGTGTCCTATGAACCCGGTATGTCCGCCCTGGAGAAAACTGTACAAAGACAACATAGTGTATACGTGAGACTCAAGACTCCATATGAACCATATACGACGTACGACAATGTAATGCACATGGTATGAGATGTCAGAGAAGTTAGATGATGTCATGAAGCCACATAATTCAAGTAATTCATTCAAATACATTCATAGCATAAAGGTTTCAAGCCCAAACATTTCATATCTTTCATTATCATTCGTTCATTCCATATCGTTCATTCTTTTCATAGTTCATATAAAACGTATCAAGTTATTCCATAATTTAAATCCATAATTTAAAGGTCACACATAAATTCATTTCAAATTCATATCTTCACATTTATATCAAATGAATCCAAAAATTTCATGTAATGGTCATAACACGTACTACAACACGTCTACAATTAAAGAATAGACAAATAAATACATTCAAATCAAGATCGGAAATTAGATAGAAATATAAAATAGGTAACAATTTAATTTCCATAATTCAATTAAATCAAGTAATATTTAATATATAATAAACACATATATAAATATACATACAACATGCATGCATTTACAAATCAATTTAAATCAATTCATGCATGCAAACATTAAACATGTAAATATACATATATATATCTACGTGTAACGCCCCATCTTTCGGCAATTCAGGTATGAACGACACGTGTGCGTTTGAGAGTTGTAATTTAATTATTAATTGATCATTTAATTCATTTTTCATAGCATGACATAAATTTTATAAAATTATATTCTTAACATTTTATTGAAAATTCATATCATATCATATTTTTCGGGTTTATTGAACGTGATTGCAATGTGAATTATTTTCCCGAATGTGATTTATTTCTTTTATGTCCTTAATTGCTCATTTGCATGAATATGGGATCTAATTGCATTGGACCTAGTTGATCATTTAAAATGGGATTTGGACTTAATTGCATAACTTAATAAGTGGAGGGATTTAATTGCAAATTGGCCATTTCTTCTTGTTTCATAGCAGCAACATCACGTACCATTTGCTTCTTTCTTCATACAAACATTTCAAACCTTGTTCTTCTTTTCCTCCTTCAACCGAGAGCAACCCTTGTGAAGGAGAGGGAGATATCATCCATTCAAGCAAATTTTTGTGGGTTTTGTGATCATAGAAGCATCATCCTCATCACTTCTTCATCTTGTCTCTCATTTCTCTCAATTGAGGTAACTATGGAGTTTGAATGATTTTATTGTAAATATATGATATCTAGGGCTTTGTTATACATTGGTTAGATTGTGTATTGGTTGTTGGATAATTATTTGTGAACTTTAAGCTTGAGTTTGATGCATTAATCTTGAGTTTTGTGGACTTGAAGCATGATGGAGTATATGGGTTTCAAATGAGTGATTATTGATGATCTAACATGGAGTCATGTGTTTGTATGAATTGTTATTGATCAAAATGCATGTTAGCATATTTATTGCATCTAATATTTGCATTTGAACTTGGCTTGAAGCCATTTTTGTGGTTGTTTGTTGTTTTGCCATTGCTGCTCTGTTCTGCTCTTCTTCTTCTTCTGCTCAAGTATTCTGGGAACGGCCCTTCCCAGCCCCAGTTCAAAACTGGAACGGCCGTTCCCATGATGCTGAGACTTAGGCCAGCGAGACTGGGAACGGCCGTTCCCACTTTGGCCTGTGAGCCGGAACGACCCTTCCCAGCCAAAACGTGTTTTAAATTAAAAAAACGCTGGCGCGTCTTTGATGGCCATGGGAACGGCCCTTCCCATTTTCAAAGGAAGGCCGGAACGGCCGTTCCCACGGCGACTGCAGAGCAAAAGCTACTGCATAAAATTAATTTTTCATCATCATCCTCCAATCATTTCTTTGACCCCTAATTGATGTTATATGATCGCATACATGTTGAAACGTGATATTTTCATGGTGCATTGTATTTTTCCCGTCGTTTCGTTGCATTTTGCCGTTCGTCATATTTGGTACATTTTGAGTCGTGTTTCACGGACAATTGTCTTTCTTGCACAGACCAGCTTCCTGGTGACGAGGAGCAGGCCCCGTGAGCTGTTTCCTTGGTTTATTTTGGGTCGTTCAGGTGAGGTTTAATTTTGGATACATAGGACCCGTACAATCCTATGTGATGTTTTAAGCCAAAACCTATTTATATACTTATAGTTTTCAAATGAGATTGGTTTTCAAACGTTTTATCGAGCTATTGAAGAAATTGATTGATTGATTGATTGTTTTGGCGAGTATTGTATTGCACTGTGGGCCCGAGGGTAGTGACTCGAGCCAACCGGGAAAGCACGGGCTGACGGGTAACTCGAGAGCTATCCTCACCAAACTGGGATGAACCCTGAACCCTCTAGGAGATTAGGGGAGGAAGGAGTTCCAGGCTTAGGGATTCATGTACCCTCTGCCCAGATTGATTGGATGGTGGGGCCTTGCAATCCCACCATCACCCGGAGGAAGAAGGCGTTATTGAAACTGCTAATTGTGCACATTAATGAATTGCTTGATCACCTAATCACCTAATAATTGATTGATTGATTGTACACAGTCGGTGTAAGGTTGGAGAATTGCCCCACTCGCCGGGCCACGAATTGATCGTATTGAATTGATTGAATTGAAATTGGAATAGTTGTAATCTTGGGCGATAGTATCTCCTTTAACCTATTAGATCGTATTGTTTTCCAAAATTATTACCCGAGGTTATAACTTGCATGTATGTGCGCTTATATTTATTTATACCCCTCGCTCAGTCTGTGTTGGACTGACACCTCAACTTTTCAGCGTTTTGCAGGGCGTGTTAGGCGGGAATTTAGAGTCTAGTGGTCTTTAAATTTGGGTCTAGCACACTTCATTCCCACATTTTGTATGTATAGCTATTTGGGATATTTTGTATACCGCCTTGTTATCTATATTGTTGGGAGATGATAATGTACTGATAGTGTAAATGTTGGTACCTATTAGTAAATAAATAACTATGGTACCTATACGTATCTAATGAATGTTATTGCTTCCGCTTTTTAATACTCTGACTTGATTGTTGGTTGGTTTTAAATTGAGGGTACCCGCCTAGCCTTGAGTCATTTTATTGTCTCCCGTTCGCTATAGCTTTGATTCACGTATGGATTGCCCGTTTCATATGTGGATTGGGGCGATAGTGCGGGGGATGTGGTGCCTGGCGTCCCGGGTGCTACATCCTACGGTGGTATCAGAGCCCGGTTGCAAAACCGGGTCTCTAGTGTCGCGTCTTGTGAGTCTAGGTCGCACGACATAGGAACTAAGTGTCAATTTGAGAGTCTTGCATCGTTATTTGATACTTGAACCTACTTGACTTACTTGAATTGGGATGACTTGTTAAATTTCTGAATTTATGTGCAATTTGTGAATTATTTGCACACATTGGCATTGACTAATCGAACATGCATAATAGTGACTTGATTTCAGGATGGCTCGCGATAGACATCATCGCGATCGTTCTCCTAGACATCGACATCATCGCAGGGAGAGATCACCCCCTCCTCCTCCACCTCCTCAGGCTCAGCCACAGGACTTCATGAACGCAGTGGTGGGTCTTATTGATCAGAGAGTTCGGGATCATGTTCCACCACCGCCACCAGTGGCACCACCACAGCCTGGAGGCCAGATTTCAGCTGTTTTCAGGGAGTTTCAGAACCAACATCCTCCCAAATTTTATAAAGGAAATGATATTCAGGCCGAGCAGTGGCTGAAAGAGATTGAGAGGATATGGGAGCTTATCCCGTGTGAGTCCAGGGAGAAGGCCCGTTGTACCATTTCTTTGATTCAGGGTGAGGCCTACTCTTGGTGGGAGAGTGCCCGGATTGTGTTAGATGCTGCAGGCGAGGAAGTAAACTGGGAAGTGTTTGTCAGAGAATTTCAGAACAAGTTTATTCCTCCATCTTCTCGCACTAGGAGATTGAAGGAATTTACAGAGTTGAAGCAAGGAAACAGGTCGGTCTCAGAGTACATCGCCGAGTTTGAGAGGTTGTCCCGCTATGCCCCTAATATAGCGAGTGATGATTTCCATAAGGCGATGCAGTTTGTTCAGGGCCTTAGACCGGATATTCAGGTAGCGATTGAGGCGGTCAACACGAGTACCTGGGTGAAGGCTACCAAGAAGGCTCTATTGGTTGAGGATTCAGTGAATGCGAGGCAATCTACCTACCGTTCAGGTTCAGGTTCGGGCTCAGGGTCAGGATCGGGATTCAGAGGTTCTGGATCAGGTTTCAGAGGTGCCGGATCAGGGTATAAGGGTTCTGGCTCGGGTTCTGCTTCAGGCAAGAGGCCGATGGTTTATTCTTCTCCACCACCAGCTCCACAGGGCCCAGGGAAGAAGCCCCGACCAGCAGGACCAGTGATTAGAGCTCCAGCTGCTCCAGTTGCTCCAGCTTTGCCACCACCACCCGAGAGACCTTATTGTACCTTCTGTGGACAGAGGACACACGTCTATGATAACTGCAGGAGGCGTTTGGGTTTATGCCTACTTTGTGGGAGCGATGAGCATTTGGTAGATGGCTGTCCGGATCGCAGGATACCACCACCGGGAGCACCGAGACCACTGATTAGGGCTCGGGCTTATGCTTTGGAGGGTGAGCAGCAGGATGCTGATGTTGATCCAGCCGCGGTAGTTGAAGGTACCATTTGCATACATGGCACGAACATTCATACGTTGTTTGATCCGGGAGCTACTCACTCCTTTCTTTCGAGTGCTATATCTGTTTCTTTGCCTTTGCCTGTTTCTCGTTCTTCTGCATGTTATGTGGTTAGTACTCCTTTTGGTGGTAGTTTAGAATCTGATCGGGTGTTCAGAGAGGTTCCGGTGAGCATCGAGGGTCGAGTTTTCTTGTCAGACTTCATTGAGCTGCCGATGACTTGCTATTTCTGGGCATGGATTGGTTGTACAGACATTCTGCCACAGTTGATTGTAGAGCGAAGAAGGTTCAGTTGGGATCAGATTTGGTAGTAGGTTGGAGTTCCAAGACTGTACCGCTACTTTCTTTTTCTGAAGCTCATAAGTTGGTTCGAGAGGGAGCCACGGGTTTCATTGCCTATATTCTCAATAAACCCAAGGATCAAAGTAAGCTGGAAGAGACGGAAGTAGTGAAGGAATTTCCCGAGG
The DNA here is from genome assembly GCA_037501455.1 of Lantana camara. Classification (NCBI taxonomy): domain Eukaryota; kingdom Viridiplantae; phylum Streptophyta; class Magnoliopsida; order Lamiales; family Verbenaceae; genus Lantana; species Lantana camara. The sequence continues at coordinate 6,653,675 of CM074864.1, forward strand.
TCTTTCCTGAGGAATTGGATTCTTTACCTCCAGAACGGGAAATTGAGTTTGTGATCGACTTGTACCCTAACGCAGAGCCGTACTCCAAGACTCCGTATCGTATGGCTCCAGCCGAGTTGAAAGAGTTGAAGACTCAACTTGATGCGTTGTTGGAGATTGGGTACATTAGACCGAGTTCTTCTCCTTGGGGTGCACCGGTTTTGTTTGTAAATAAGAAGGACGGGACCTTGAGAATGTGCATAGATTATAGGGAGTTGAACCGGATGACGATCAAGAACAAGTATCCTCTTCCACATATTGAGGAGTTGTTTGATATACTTCAGGGTTCGAAAGTCTATTCGAAACTGGATTTGAGACAAGGTTACTACCAGCTGCGTATCCGAGCAGGGGATATTTCTAAGACAGGATTTAACACTCGGTACGGGCATTATGAGTTTGTTGTGATGCCGTTTGGTTTGACTAATGCACCAGCAGCTTTTATGGATATGATGCACAGGATCTTCAGGCCTTTTCTGGATAAGTTCGTGGTCATCTTTATTGATGATATCTTGGTTTTCTCGAAGTCTGCCGAGGAGCATGCAAGACACCTTCAGTTGGTATTAAGGACTTTGAAAGAGCATCAGTTGTTTGCCAAGTTCAGCAAGTGTGAGTTCTGGATTGACAGGGTGTCATTCTTGGGTCACGTGATTTCGGGCAACGGTTTGGAAGTCGATCCTTCCAAGATTGAGTCGGTGTTGAAGTGGGAGAAACCTAGGAATGCCTCTGAGATTAGGAGTTTCTTGGGATTGGCAGGTTATTACCGGAGGTTTGTTAAGGATTTCTCCAAGTTAGCAGCTCCTTTAACCCGGTTGACGAAGAAGAATGTGAAATTTGATTGGAATGAAGATTGTGAGAAGAGTTTCACTTTCTTGAAGGAGAAGTTAGTGTCTGCTCCAGTGTTAGCCCTTCCGGAAGGTTCTGAAGGATATGCTGTTTATACGGATGCTTCCAAGGAAGGCTTGAGATGTGTGTTGACTCAGAAGGGTAAGGTAATTGCTTATGCATCCCGGAAGTTGAAAGAGCATGAGAAGAATTATCCGACACATGATCTTGAGCTTGCTGCCGTAGTCTTTGCACTTGGAAAGTGGAGACATTATTTGTACGGGGTGACTTTCGAGATTTTCACTGACCACAAAAGCCTCCAGTATTTATTCACTCAGAAGGATTTGAATATGAGGCAACGGCGTTGGATGGAAAGGTTGGAAGATTATGATTGCACGATCAAGTACCATCCCGGCAAAGCCAACGTGGTCGCCGATGCACTTAGTAGGAAGGCTAGTGTGTCGAGCTTGGAAGTGGGTGAAAGTAGTGGAATCGAGCCAATTGTTTTAAAGGCTCGAGTTTCTAATATTTCGGTCCAGCCAGAATTGAAGCACAAGTTGTTTGAGGCTCAGAGTACAGATTTGGAAGTTCAGAGATTGGTAGCTAAGGCAAGAGCTGATCCAGAGTGTCCATTCGGGTTCGATGAAACCGGTCTTCTTCGTTTCAAGAACCGAGTGGTTGTGCCCGAAGAGTTGAAACGGGTATTGCTCGAGGAAGCTAACAGATCGGCTTATTCTATCCACCCCGGAGGAAACAGGATGTATAAGGACTTAAGGCAATATTATTGGTGGCGTGGATTGAAGAAAGATGTGGCCGAGTTTGTGAAGCATTGTCTCACTTGTCAGAAAGTGAAAGCCGAGCATCAGAAACCGGGAGGTCTTCTTCAGCCGTTACCTATTCCTGAGTGGAAGTGGGAACAGGTGACGATGGATTTCGTGTCCGGATTACCTAAGGTGAAAGGTGGATTTGATGGGATTTGGGTGATTGTGGACCGTTTGACGAAGTCTGCACATTTTCTACCGGTTCGGATGTCGTATAAGATTCGCCAGTTAGCCGAGCTTTACAACCGGGAGATCGTTAGACTTCACGGGATTCCGATCAGTATCGTTTCAGACAAAGATCCACGGTTCACTTCGAGGTTGTGGCGTGAATTGCAAGAGGTTTTGGGTACGAAGCTTCAGTTTAGTACAACTTTTCATCCGCAGACGGATGGTCAGTCCGAGAGATTAATAAGGTATCTCGAGGATTTACTTCGAGCTTGTTCTTTGGATTTTCAGTCTTCTTGGCATGATCAGCTACCTTTGATTGAGTTCGCGTACAACAACAGTTTCCAGGCTTCGATTGGAATGGCACCGTATGAGCTACTTCATGGTCGGAAGTGTCGTTCTCCGTTGTTTTTTGACTTGGAAGAGTGGAAATGGACTAAGCAGGAAGGTGTTAAGAAAGGTGAGAAATTGGAAAAACCTTCCAAGGCCGTCGAAGCTATGATTGAGAAAGTCCAATTAATAAAACAACGGATGAAATCAGCTCAGGACAGACAGAAGAGCTACGCCGATCGTCGCAGAAGAGATCTCGAGTTTGAGGTTGGAGACCGGGTATTCTTGAAGGCGTCTCCACGTAAAGGATTTGCTCGGATTGGGAAAGGAGGTAAACTTAAACCTCGTTATTTAGGTCCTTATGAAATTGTGGAAAGAATTGGAGAAGTTGCTTACAGATTGGACCTACCACCGAGCCTCACGGGGATTCATAACGTATTTCACGTGTCTCAGCTGAGGAAATACTACCCCGATGAAACCGAGATCATTCCTGTTGAAGAAGTGGAATTGGAACCAAGTCTTACCTTTGTTCAGAAACCGGTTAGGATTTTGGATAAGAAGTTTCAGGAATTAAGAAACCGGAGGATTCCCATGGTTAAAGTTCTTTGGAGAAGTGATAAGACCGAAGAAGCCACGTGGGAGACCGAAGACAAAATAAGACGGTTCCATCCAGAGTTGTTCCCTTCCGATCAGTGAATCTGGGGACCAGATTCTTATAAGGAGGGAGGATTGTAACGCCCCAGCTTTCGACAATTCAGGTATGAACGACACGTGTGCGTTTGAGAGTTGTAATTTAATTATTAATTGATCATTTAATTCATTTTTCATAGCATGACATAAATTTTATAAAATTATATTCTTAACATTTTATTGAAAATTCATATCATATCATATTTTTCGGGTTTATTGAACGTGATTGCAATGTGAATTATTTTCCCGAATGTGATTTATTTCTTTTATGTCCTTAATTGCTCATTTGCATGAATATGGGATCTAATTGCATTGGACCTAGTTGATCATTTAAAATGGGATTTGGACTTAATTGCATAACTTAATAAGTGGAGGGATTTAATTGCAAATTGGCCATTTCTTCTTGTTTCATAGCAGCAACATCACGTACCATTTGCTTCTTTCTTCATACAAACATTTCAAACCTTGTTCTTCTTTTCCTCCTTCAACCGAGAGCAACCCTTGTGAAGGAGAGGGAGATATCATCCATTCAAGCAAATTTTTGTGGGTTTTGTGATCATAGAAGCATCATCCTCATCACTTCTTCATCTTGTCTCTCATTTCTCTCAATTGAGGTAACTATGGAGTTTGAATGATTTTATTGTAAATATATGATATCTAGGGCTTTGTTATACATTGGTTAGATTGTGTATTGGTTGTTGGATAATTATTTGTGAACTTTAAGCTTGAGTTTGATGCATTAATCTTGAGTTTTGTGGACTTGAAGCATGATGGAGTATATGGGTTTCAAATGAGTGATTATTGATGATCTAACATGGAGTCATGTGTTTGTATGAATTGTTATTGATCAAAATGCATGTTAGCATATTTATTGCATCTAATATTTGCATTTGAACTTGGCTTGAAGCCATTTTTGTGGTTGTTTGTTGTTTTGCCATTGCTGCTCTGTTCTGCTCTTCTTCTTCTTCTGCTCACGTATTCTGGGAACGGCCCTTCCCAGCCCCAGTTCAAAACTGGAACGGCCGTTCCCATGATGCTGAGACTTAGGCCAGCGAGACTGGGAACGGCCGTTCCCACTTTGGCCTGTGAGCCGGAACGGCCCTTCCCAGCCAAAACGCGTTTTAAATTAAAAAAACGCTGGCGCGTCTTTGATGGCCATGGGAACGGCCCTTCCCATTTTCAAAGGAAGGCCGGAACGGCCGTTCCCACGGCGACTGCAGAGCAAAAGCTACTGCATAAAATTAATTTTTCATCATCATCCTCCAATCATTTCTTTGACCCCTAATTGATGTTATATGATCGCATACATGTTGAAACGTGATATTTTCATGGTGCATTGTATTTTTCCCGTCGTTTCGTTGCATTTTGCCGTTCGTCATATTTGGTACATTTTGAGTCGTGTTTCATGGACAATTGTCTTTCTTGCACAGACCAGCTTCCTGGTGACGAGGAGCAGGCCCCGTGAGCTGTTTCCTTGGTTTATTTTGGGTCGTTCAGGTGAGGTTTAATTTTAGATACATAGGACCCGTACAACCCTATGTGATGTTTTAAGCCAAAACCTATTTATATACTTATAGTTTTCAAATGAGATTGGTTTTCAAACGTTTTATCGAGCTATTGAAGAAATTGATTGATTGATTGATTGTTTTGGCGAGTATTGTATTGCACTGTGGGCCCGAGGGTAGTGACTCGAGCCAACCGGGAAAGCACGGGCTGACGGGTAACTCGAGAGCTATCCTCACCAAACTGGGATGAACCCTGAACCCTCTAGGAGATTAGGGGAGGAAGGAGTTCCGGGCTTAGGGATTCATGTACCCTCTGCCCAGATTGATTGGATGGTGGGGCCTTGCAATCCCACCATCACCCGGAGGAAGAAGGCGTTATTGAAACTGCTAATTGTGCACATTAATGAATTGCTTGATCACCTAATCACCTAATAATTGATTGATTGATTGTACACAGTCGATGTAAGGTTGGAGAATTGCCCCACTCGCCGGGCCACGAATTGATCGTATTGAATTGATTGAATTGAAATTGGAATAGTTGTAATCTCGGGCGATAGTATCTCCTTTAACCTATTAGATCGTATTGTTTTCCAAAATTATTACCCGAGGTTATAACTTGCATGTATGTGCGCTTATATTTATTTATACCCCTCGCTCAGTCTGTGTTGGACTGACACCTCAACTTTTCAGCGTTTTGCAGGGCGTGCTAGGCGGGAATTTAGAGTCTAGTGGTCTTTAAATTTGGGTCTAGCACACTTCATTCCCACATTTTGTATGTATAGCTATTTGGGATATTTTGTATACCGCCTTGTTATCTATATTGTTGGGAGATGATAATGTACTGATAGTGTAAATGTTGGTACCTATTAGTAAATAAATAACTATGGTACCTATACGTATCTAATGAATGTTATTGCTTCCGCTTTTTAATACTCTGACTTGATTGTTGGTTGGTTTTAAATTGAGGGTACCCGCCTAGCCTTGAGTCATTTTATTGTCTCCCGTTCGCTATAGCTTTGATTCACGTATGGATTGCCCGTTTCATATGTGGATTGGGGCGATAGTGCGGGGGATGTGGTGCCTGGCATCCCGGGTGCTACACTACGTACCTACCATGCATGCACTAACATATATTTATAAACATGCATAAAACATTAACTACATGCATGCGAATATTAAACAATTGAATTCTATAATTAAATAAATTAAATAATGCTTAATATTTATAATTAATCATGCATTTAAATAATATATAATCAAATCAATATCTATATATATATATATATATATATATATATATATGTATATTTATTTATTTATTTATTTATTTATATCGATATATATACGTACAATATTACATGCACGCATAATATATATAATACTATATATACACATTTGCAAGCATTATATATATATATATATATATATATATATATATATATATAATATAGTGTGTGTACGTAAGTATATATATATATATATATATATCATGCACAAAACACACAATAAAAACACATGCATGCACACAAAACAAGTCCAGGCAACCAAAAAAAAGTAGGAGCTCGCACACAACAACACTGGCAGCAACGAAGCAGCAGGAAGCTCCCCGCCCGGATAAAATCCAACAAGGACCTTCCCCGACCGGGGAAGGAGATGCAGGCAGCATCTGTACCGTGTGTCCCCGCCCGGGGACATTTCAATACAAGATCTCCCCGCCCGGGGAGATTGTGACAGCGAGAAACGGACAGCAGCAGCAATAGCAGCAGATCTTTGGCAAGGGAAAAACAGGGTACAACGCAGGAATACAAGAGCAGCAACAAGCAGCCACTTCAACCATGAATTAAGGCAACAATGCAGCAGCAACAATCACAAAATGCAGCAAAACGAACCACAACGCAGCTGTGACAACAGTTAGGGAAGGAAAACATAACACATCTCATGCCTTTAAGCTTGCAAAATCCCCCTGTTTTCACCATTAAACATAGCAGTAGCTAGGTAGGGAGCAAAGGCCACAAACACAACAATTAATCCATGAGAAACATGCAAGATTCCATACAAATTCAACCCCATACGTACATGACAACATATATTCAAGAATTTCCAAGTTTAACCTAACTATTCATTCACATAATCATATCTCAATCAATCATGGTTCAAACTCAGAGTTTCTCGGATCAAAATGACTAAAATTGAGTGGAGAAAACAATCATAAACTTACCCCTTGAACTTGGTTGAGTTTGGAAGAGATTGGAGCTCAAAATCCCTCAAGGTGAATAGTGACGGGAATAGTGGCTTTCTCCACGTTTAGCTGAACTTTTACCCTTCTTTCTTGCTTGATTCGATTGTGAGGAGAATGAGAGATGATAGTGGTCTGAACTAGGGTTCCAAAGAGTCTAACCATAGTTAATTTGGTAAAGGATTGTAAGAGTTATGATTTAAATGGTTAAGTGTGGCAGTTTTGCGGCCGATTCATTTTTCGGTTGAATTTCGGAATTCCAAATGAGTTTAGAAAAATATGAGGGTAAGTTCACTAAACCCGAATCTTCGATAAGAGTTCAATGAAGTTGACGGAACTCGAATCCGAGTTCTTGAGCTCAAGATATCACATACGGAACCAAGGGTGCGCTAATTGCCCGTTAGCCCCCGATTTGGTTCCACAATTCAAAATAAATTCGTTACCACGCCAAACGAGATTGAAAATATAAAACGAGCATATGTAAATGTTCATAACACATAAATCTACGACATACTAAATTTTCACGAATTTTCGATATCAAATCATATAAGAACGAAACGCGATTAAAACACTCATGTGCAAACCTTAACAATTTCATATCATTTTCAAATTAAATAAACATATTTATATTTCATTTTTAAATTAAAACTAAATTCAACGATTAATAAAATTAATTAATTAGTATAATTAATACATGATTAATTAACATTAATTCTTAATTATCAATTTAAATAAATTCCAATTTAATGAAATAAAAATAAAATAAAATAAAATAAACTAATAACAATTTATATTAAAATTTAATATTTAAAACACTCACAAAATAATTAATCACATAATTAAATAATTTAATTGCGTAATTTATAAACACATATGGCATATTTGTATAAATGAAAAATCGGGGCGTTACAATCTCTCCCCCTTAAAAGAATCCGTCCTTGGATTCACTGCACGTCTAAAAACAATTAATGAGGGAACCCCGTCCCTCGCAAGCAACAAGGAGAGAACCCCGTCTCTCGAAGAACAATGAGAGAACCCCGTCTCTCGAACAACAATGACAGAACCTCGTCTCCCAAAAGCAACAAAGTGAGAACCCCGTCTCTCAAAAGCAAAAGTTACGTCAAAGAATAAACACCAAGAAGAAAAGATTTCAAAACGTGAATCACAATAATGAATAATCACATAGGTCACACAGGGACCCGTAATAAACATCAATTACAACACAATAAGGAACAACGAAAATAATCAATTAGCAAGGAATATATAGCATTAAGAAACCAATTAAATTAAATTGCATGTATGCATATGCCATGAATGTTTTATGTACCGTTCATCGTAGCCAAGAATTCTGAAGTTGACTCATTCATGGTCCAATTGCATAATGTGACCTAAAAGCTGGCTTGGCTCTTGACATATCTTTAATGCCCTTAATATGAGTGTTCGGTTGAAGGGAAGATAACTCTCGGCTAGTCCTACTCGACTATTAAACCTTGATCACCTTCTTCAATTTGGCGGATTCCTTGGAATTCAATTAATCCTTAGGATAGTGCTCACTTCCTTCTTTAACTCCTCACCCTTAACCTCTACATCTTCCCTTGACATGACTAACTATTTCAACCAATCGAACTCTGCGTTTTCCTACAGGTCATCAAAACGTTCCTTCCATGATTTATTTTTGAATCTTCTATCCTTGTCAATGCCCGAATTTGTTATATTCAAGAGCAACTACTTCCAAGGCCCTAAGTTTGATTTCCCTCTCATGATCGTTCCCACCATTAGCCCAACCTTTTCATGGATCCTTTCTCATCTCTTATCCATGGTATCTCTTTGTTCTCTTCAAACCAGTAGCTGTGCATTCAGTTCTGCTCCATGTAATATCTTAATTAGAGATAAAACTTTCTTTATGATCCTTGAGGCTTGATCCAAGTCCTTTAACGACCACCCTCCTGCTATATGGTAGTTTGATTCGGTTTTCTTTTACCAACACTGATAGGAGTTCACAGAAGCTCCCTCATAATTCCATCATCTTTAGAAGTTCAACCCCGTGCTATGAATATCCCTTAGCAATCTTCAAGTTGAGTATAGTGATTTAACTTTTATTTCGATGGTTCCCTTGTTAAGACCATTTTATCCATTTCCTATCACCATCACTTGAACTCCCAATTCATCTATGGTTTGTATTTGCCGTTGTTCCTGCTAGAATACTCTCCGGGCACAATTTTAAAGCTTAAGTTCATCTCTTGGTCGTGCTCTCCCCTTAACAAGAATTCCTGATCTCCCAAAACTTATTTCCTTAGGCCGAACAACTCTAAGTGGAAAATGTGTTTGATGGCCTAGCTCACGTTCACTTTAAAGTGCTTGATTAGAGCAATGACCCTTTTCCTTTGCTTCCCAAACTCCTGTTTAACACCATTAAGTTCCCTAACTTGTCTCGTCCAATTTATATGTGCTGAAACCATCCACTTCTATCTTTGTCCCAGTCTGTCAATCCAAAATGTTTCTTCTTCACTTTGTTCAATAGGACTTTGATTGAAGTAATAGTGAAAGTATTAAACGGCGAAATCCTAACAAGTAAACACTAAAATGATGCGTGTTGGGTTAAGATGATAAATCCATGTAGTAGATATTTTAAACAAAGGAAATGCAACCACAAGACACATAATTCAACAAATAAGTATGCAACAATAAGTTAACAATCAGAGTATTAAAACACATATAATAAGAATTTAAATAACTAATTTGCGATGCATAGTGCACGTGCTATGAATGCATTGAACCTGTCATCGTAGTGGTATCTTTAACACGACGTCTTGTCCTTTGATCTCGATGTTGTGAGCATAAGTCGTAAGGCTGAACATTGTTCGATCGTTGATGATACTTCCCATAGTCCTCAAATCTCCATGGTCCGAGATCACGATCTCTTGAACCCATATTCCTCTAGATCTTCAAAGATTCCTTGTATCCACTTATGTGTTCCCGCGATCCGAAATTAAAATCCCTTGAACCAAACTTCTTTTATGCCCATGGAATCAGCATCTTGACTCTTTCCAAGTATCGGTCTTTGAAGATGATCTGAATCTTCGTCTTAGATACTACTTTGGTCGAAGTTCCTTTAACTATTCTTTACGAGTTGAATGATTGAATTAAATCATCTTCCAATTGCTTATACTTGAGCACATAATTTCCTCCAACAGCTCTTTGTCTTTCTTTATCGTTTCCATTGTTACTCCATTACTCCCAACTTGAACTCATAACACGACAATTCAGCTTAAGTCTGGAAACAAACTTCAATCCGACCGAAGATAGAACCTTTGGAACCTTAGCTTTCCATGATCTTGAAATCGCCCTATCGATCGGTTCTCACTAACTCCTTTCAAGCTGACTTCTTCCTTTCCCGAAATCCGAGTGTCTCAATTTACGTCATCTTCTCCCTTTGGTCCGAATTTGAGTTCTCTTAAAGGCCTTCGTCTCCTTGCTGATAAAATCCTTCCTTGTGATTTCTATCCTGACTTCTCTTCCGATGAGGCTCTTCGAAATGATAAGAGAGCTTTGGTGCATCGTGGTAAGGACACCAAAGAACATGGCCTCATTTAGAAAAGACCACTAGCCCCTAATCTTTGTAGATAATCCCACCTTCTATCATGATGTTGAGTAATGAAATATAACTCCATGTTGGTAGCCTTGCAGATTCAATACCCGACCTTCCAATCCCTTAATTCCATAGCCTCTCCATTGGTTTGTTAGAAGAACTCATTGGTGAAGTTGATAAGAGCTTTATTAACATGATAATAACCTATAACCAAAGATTCCACTCAAATATAGATGCATGTAGATTAGCATATGTTTATGACACATATTTAGATCAACCAAAACACGTAAAAATGAAATTGCAACACCTGAAGCAACGAAATTGAAAGTAGATCACATATATCAGGAAATTTCGAGCAACTAATCACAACTTACCCATGAAAATTTAATGTAATGCACACGTTGCCAAGTTATTCCTATGCCGTACGACCTAACTGGCTCAATCATGACACGAGAACCCGGGTTTTGCAACCCTAGTCTCTGATACCACTTAAGGATGTAGCGCCCCAACGGAAGGCCCCACATCCCCCGCACCGGGACCCAACCCGCATATGAAACGGGTAGTCCATACACGAGCCGAATCACGGCGAACGAGGACTCACTCACTCTCTTGGCTAGGCGGGAGCTAGAACCTCGAAACCAAACAAACAAGTTCAAGAATTAAATGCAAGTGCGGAAGCAGAACATATAATTAATCACGAGGTTTATCGGAAAAGATCACTAACATTAGTACCTAATCTCGAAAAATTAAAACATAAATCATAATCACAAATTCACGGGTTCCATTATCCTTAGAAGTCTGTCCCGAAACAATATCATATCATCATAACAATTCATATGCAAATCTATAACTTAACACCTTACAAAATGCATAAAAAAAAAAAAGGACTCCAACTCGATCAAGAGACTCGATAGACTCGACTTCCCGCCTAGCACTCCAAAACCTGCAAAAGCACTGAAAACAAAGCCGGGTTCAGTTTATAAGAGACTGGTGGGTATAAGACAGGGCATAATATAATATTATCGCATAATTTAAACATTCACACATGCAAGCTATAATCTCGTGCGAGGGTTTTGAGATATTTCCCAAGTGGGTGAAAATGAAAGAAAACAACGCTCGGGATTACAACCTTCAATTCCATTATTCATAATCATAGTCGTTCATAAGGTCAATAGGTGAGCCCTGGCGGGTGGGCGAATATCTCCAACCTACTCCTCGTGTGTGCATATCAATTCAATCTTTATATTAGTGATCATACACATTCATACATATTCGTTCATAATCAATCATACTCATTATCATTCATAAACATAAACACTTACACCTTCTTCCTTCGGGTGGTGGACGGGTTAGCAAGACCCGGCCACCGGTCCATACATAGGCCAATGGGGGTACATGAATCCCCCGAGGGCACTCAGCTCCCATTCCTCGCTATACCTCCTAGCGAGGGCCCGTATCACCGTAAATGTGGTGGGACTAGTACAAGGGATCAACGTCGGCCCTTGCCTCCCCGGATAGCCACTTGCACTAAGTCCCTGGGCCCGTGCAATCGTCCACGCCAAAAATCATAAGGTGGGAATACATAAGAGAAGGGCTTTACGTTGAAAATCATAGACTCTTTTGAAAAGACTCGATATAAATATAATATTTTGGCTCAAATCTTTCACATAAGGGATATATCGGGTCATCGTAACTAATAGAAGAGAAACCCACCTGTTACACCTTACCGACCAATACCAAGAAGAAAACAAGAGGACTAGGAAGTGTCCTATGAACCTGGTATCTCCGCCCTGGAGAAAACGTACAAAGACAACATAGTGTATACGTGAGACTCAAGACTCCATATGAACCATATACGACGTACGACAACGTAATGCACATCGTATGAGATGTCAAAGAAGTAAGATGATGTCATGAAGCCACATAATTTAAGTAATTCATTCAAATACATTCATAGCATAAAGGTTTCAAGCCCAAACATTTCATATCTTTCATTATCATTCGTTCATTCTTTTCATAGTTCATATAAAACGTATCAAGTCATTCCATAATTTAAATCCATAATTTAAAGGTCACACATAAATTCATTTCAAATTCATAGCTTCACATTTATATCAAATGAATCCAAAAATTTCATGTAACGGTCATAACACGTACTATAACACGTTTACAATTAAAGAATAGGCAAATAAATACATTCAAATCAAGATCGGAAATTAGATAGAAATATAAAATAGGTAAATTTTCCATAATTAAATTAAATCAAGTAATATTTAATATATAATAAACATATATATAAATATACGTACAACATGCTTGCATTTACAAATCAATTTAAATCAATTCATGCATGCAAAAATTATACATGTAAATATACGTATATATATCTACGTACCTACCATGCATGCATTAACATATATTTATAAACATGCATAAAATATTAACTTCATGCATGCAAATATTAAACAATTGAATTCTATAATTAAATAAATTAAATAATACTTAATATTTGTAATTAATCTTGCATTTAAATAATATATAATCAAATCAATATCTAAATCTATATATATATATATATATATATATATATATATATATATATATTTATATCTATATATATATACGTACAACATTACATGTATGCATAATATATATAATACTATATATACACATGAATGCACATAAAACAAGTCCAGGCAACCAAACAAAAGTAGCAGCTCGCACACAATAACACTGGCAGCAACGAAGCAACAGAATTTCCAAGTTTAACCTAACTATTCATTCACATAATCATATCTCAAACAATCATGGTTCAAACTCAGAGTTTCTTGGATCAAAATGACTAAAATTGAGTGGAGAAAACAATCATAAACTTACCCCTTGAACTTGGTTGAGTTTGGAAGAGATTGGAGCTCAAAATCTCTCAAGGTGAATAGTGACAGGAATAGTGGCTTACTCCAAGTTTGGCTGAAGTTTTCCCCTTCTTTCTTGCTTGATTCGATTGTGAGGAGAATGAGGGCTGATAGTGGGCTGAACTAGGGTTCCAAAGAGTCTAACCACAGTTAATTTGGTCAAGGATCGTAAGAGTTATGATTTAAATGGTTAAGTATGGCAGTTTTGCGCCGATTCGTTTTTCAGTTGAATTTCGGAAGTCCAAATGAGTTTAGAAAAATATGAGGGTAAGTTCATTAAACCCGAATCTTCGATACGAGTTTAACGAAGTTGACGGAACTCGAATCCGAGTTCCCGAGCTCAGGATATCACATACGGAACCAAGGGTGCGCTAATTGCCCGTTAGCCCCCTATTTGGTTCCACAATTCAAAATAAATTCGTTTCCACGCCAAACGAGATCGAAAACATAAAACGAGCATATAGACATGTTCATAACACATAAATCTACAACATACTAAATTTTCACGAATTTTCGATATCAAATCATATAAAAACGGAATGCGATTAAAACACTCATGTGTAAACGTTAACAATTTCATATAATTTCCAAATTAAATAAACATATTTATATTTCATTTTTAAATTAAAACTAAATTCAACGATTAATAAAATTACTTAATTAGTATAATTAAAACATGATTAATTAACATTAATTCTTAATTATCAATTTAAATAAATTCCAATTTAATGAAATAAAAATAAAATAAAATAAAATAAACTAATAACAATTTATATTAAAATTTAATATTTAAAACACTCATAAATAATTAATCACATAATTAAATAATTTAATTGCGCAATTTATAAACACGTATGGCATATTTGTATAAATGAAAAATTGGGCGTTACATTGAAAGAGAGATTTTATATAAATATTTTTATACGTTTTGCTTTTTAAAATTAAAATGGTTGATTAAAAATGATATTATATTTATTTAATCAAATTAGATATTTTTAATATTTTAATTTATTCAATAAACATAATAGCTAAATTTATTTAAATAAAATTAAATAATAAACGTTCAATGCACGTTCATTTCACTAGTATTTTTAAAAGGATACTCGAATTGTAGTGATAAAGTTAACAGAGTGAGGTCCGAGTTTATCCACTAACTGTGAGAAATTAATGTAGCTTATAGTCTTTGTTTTATGAAGGGGAATTTGATATTTTTGATTTTATTTCGACATTTGTAATGTCGGATATTTCATTTGATTAATAAAGATTTTTTGTTGGCTCTTCTCTATAAAAGAGCTTGTTTTGCTAAAGGTTTGATTTAATTGAAATCGGCGCAACTGAGGATTCGATGTGCGTGTTGAAGATATGCATCCATTTAAATATTCTCATTGAAAAACCTTCCAACGAAATAATTTTTTCATCCATAATTTCGTAAAACTCTCAATACAATTCAATCGGATTAAAACATGCTTCATATTTAACAATCCTATTTTGAACTCACCCTTAAAATTAAGATCCAGAAGAAACTCATGCTACCTCTTCATCATCAGATAACCATATGAAAACTTCCAACGAGTGAAAACTTGAATGGCATGGATAGATCGATAATTTCTTCGTCCGAAAAATTAATATTGGTCATCCCGTTCCGTAAAGATGCAACACCATATGATTTGCTCGAGTCAAGGCGTGAAAAAAAAAAAAAAAACTCGTCCCGCATTGTGGACATCTCGGTAAGGGATTGAGGCACACTGAGGTTCGCCGTAAGAGGCAGTGCGTGAAGTGTCACTGCATAAAAGGGTTGCGACTCTACATTGGTAGCAACAACTTGTTGAATCAAAGGGACAACGACTGTATGTTCTGGTGGGAGGAAAGCCAACCGTGACTGACCAAAAGCCATAGTGTAATGCCCGAGCGCGAGACGTCACATCCCCCGTACCATGACCCGACCCGTATATGAAATTGATTTCCAAACACGTGCCAAACACACACTTGCTACGCCAGGCGGGACTAAACCTTAACTTAAAACCCCCAATAACAACCAAAGAGATATAACAACGGAAGCAATAAATCTATATTCCATATATTGAGCTATAAGCTCTATGTACCAACATCCAATATTCAAGTATGCTCATTGAGGATGATTCAAAACATGTACGCTCCAAGTTCATATACAATATCCAAAAGATCATAAAGTACCAACATATGCGTTCAAAAGGAAAAGAAATGCTAGACACTATGCAAGACTCTCCCAGACTCGTATCCTGCCTAGCATCTCTCACCTGCAAAAGCACTGAAACAACTGCGGGTTCAGTCTTGGACAGACTGGTGGGTATAAAATAGGCATAATATCATAAAAAGGCGGAATTGAAACACATACATGTAAGTTATAATCCCATACGAGGTTTTAGAATAATTTCCCAAGCGAGAGGATCAAGAAATACAACAAACGGGATTATAACGGTCATTTAATTCATTAGGTCAATCGTGAGCCGGCAAGGGGCTAGATCTCCAACCTTCACCTTGTGTATCATTAACATTCATTCATTAATGATCATGCAAACATTCTTTCGTGCTCATTCATTCGATCATTCATATACTCCTTCTTCCTCCTGTTAGTGGACGGGTTTGCAAGGCCCGAACACTCATTCATTGGTGCTAGAGAGGTACATGAATCCCCAGAAGCTCGGCTCCCATCTTTCACTAATCTCCTAGTGAAGTCCGGGTTTACCGTATTTTGGTGGAAATAGCATACGTGGATCCCCGTCAGCCCTAGCTTCCCCAGATCACCAAGTACACTAATTTCCAGGGTCCCATTCATTGTGATCATTCATTTCTCGCCAAAACATTTGGTAGGATTTATAAATAAAGTCTTTACATTTGAAAACATTGACTCCTGAAAATTCGATATACATATAAATATACTTTGGCTGAAAGCTTTCACATTAGGATACGTTGGGTCAATATTTTAACTAACAGAAGAAAAATCCACCTGATAGACAAAAGAACCCAACAAAGACCTCACTGCCCGGTCTCATCTCCCACTGGATCAAGATCTGTGTGACAAAAGTAGTGTGAGACTCAATATGACCACTCTTGACGCTCGGCAATGCGATGACATGTTATGGAATGCTTAAAATGCTATAACATGGCTAAATATGATCATGAATGTCATGGAATTCAGTTAAATACATAATTGGTCAAGTTCCATTTAATATACTGAAAACCAGTATTCATTCACGTTCATGATTTCATAACCTTCATTAGTGCCTTCACGTAACTTTTAAGGTCATATATTGATCATAATGCATTGATTAATAGACTTACGTTGCATATAATTTACAAATACGAACAATAAACGTAATATAAACAATAAAAGAGTTCCTCAAGGCTGCCAATTCAAATGACACGGCTGTGTTGCATTTTTGAAGGAGTTGGACATGGCCGTGTCCGAATTTTAGAAAATAATTTTCCCAAGTCGAACATATCACATGGCCGTGTTGAGTTTTCAAAGCATTTGGACACGGCCGTGTCCGATTTTTAGAAAATATTTCTCACAAGTCGAACGATCAACACGGCCGTGTCTATTTTCAGTTCAATGTCGACACGGCTGTGTCGACCTTTCTTCTTCAAACGAAAACAGAGCAGAAGCTCTGTTCTGCGAGGGAAAAGCTTTGGCAAAATAGGGCAGCAACAAGGAAGCTCTTATATAGCACTTAGGCATGAAATTTTAACACCAAACTCAAGAAAATCTTACAACTCATTCATATACATAAGAATTCATGCCCAAAGTTAGCAAAAGATCACCCAAACTCAAGCTTTCAATCATGGAGGTTTCAAGCTCCTTTCATGGCAATTCATATAATAGTCACCCACACTTAAGCATGTAGGAATGCTAGGAAGCTTATAAGAATCATCTTTCTTGCATAAATTCTCAAATTAAACCATGAAAAACCAATAATAAAAATCAAACCCTATACAAGCCATTCATACCCTCATTCAAAACAAATGTATTCTCAACTCCTAACAAGCTTCACATGGATGAAAAGATAGAGGGAAAGATGGAGATTACAAATCCTATCTTACCTTGGAAGAAGAATGGAAGATGAGTTGGTCTTGAGCAAGGTTTGGTGATCAAAGATGGAGTTTTCCTTGGGAGCTTTTCTTACTTCTTGGAGAGATGAATTGATCGATCAAAATGGAAGCATGAGGATCAAATGAGAAGCAATCTCTGATATCTAGAAGTATTCGGGTAGGAGTCGGGTCGATCTAAATCCGGTTTGTTTGAGGAAAATGGTTCAAAACAAGTTATAAGGTCGAGATTGTTGAAATGCTTGTCGTTGAAGGCTCAAACGACGTTGAAAAGGTATAAGGTCATGTTGAAAGGTTAGGGATCATCGAAACAAATTCAACATCAAAGACGGATCTCGATTTCGAGGTCCAGAGCTCAAGATATTGCGAAAACCGTTCAGGGTTGCCTATTATTCGAATAAGTCCCTAAACTTTCAAAAAGTGGCTATTAAGCCCAAAGGTCAATTTTCAATTGATTACAAAACTTTCAAATAGGTTACAATCAAATCCTCGACATACGGAAATAACACCATTACATGTAATCAACACCAAATTCACGAACTTCGCATTCCCACGAATCCATTATACATTCATAGCTCACATTGGAATTCATATAAAATTTAGACAATTAATTCAAATTATAAACAAGTTTAAATAATTAACCGAAATGTAAAGTCACATGCTTAAATTAAATACACGCATAACACTTACCTGCACGTGTGAAAATGCGGGGTGTTACAACCTCTCCCCCTTAAAGAGGATCCGTCCTCGGATTCACTGCTCGTTCGGAAACAACTCGGGATAGAACTTTCTCATTTTATCTTCCGTTTCCCACGTAGCTTCCTCCGTCTTATCACTTCTCCACAATACTTTTACTAGGGGAAAACGTATGTTCCGAAGTTCTTGAAATTTTCGATCCAGAATCTTAACCGGTTTCTGAACAAAAGTAAGATTCGGTTCGAGCTCAACTTCTTCAACCGGTGTCACTGTTGAATCATCGGGGTAGTATTTCCGAAGTTGTGATACATGGAAGACATTATGAATACCCGTTAAACTTGGAGGTAAATCTAATCTGTAAGCTGTATCCCCGATTCTTTCTAGAATTTCATATGGTCCCAAATATCGTGGATTCAACTTTCCTCCCTTTCCAATCCTGTTGAATCGTTCACGAGGTGAAGCTTTCAGGAATACTCTATCCCCAACTTCGAATTCAAGGTCTTTCCTTCGATTGTCTGCATAACTTTTCTGTCAATCCTGGGCTGCTTTCATCCATTGCCGAATTATCTGGACCTTTTCAATGGCATCCTGAATAACTTTAGAGGGTTTCTCTTTCCTTTTCCCTCTTTTCACACCCTCATGCTTGGCCCAATTCCACTCCTCTAAATTGAAAAACAATAGGGATCGACATTTCCTTCCGTAGAGAAACTCGTACGGTGCCATTTATATCGAAGCTTGATAACTGTTATTATAGGCAAACTCAATCAGTGATTGCTGTTCATTCCATGAATTCGAAAAATCCAACGCCCAAGCCCTTAACATATCCTCAAGATATCTAATTAGTCTTTCGGACTGCTCGTAGGTTTGTGGATGAAAAGCTGTACTGAACTGAAGCTTGGTTCCCAGACATTTCTGTAATTCTTGCCAAAACTTAGAGGTGAACCTCGGATCCCGATCTGAGACAATACTAACTGGTACTCCATGTAATCGAACAATTTCATCACAATATTTCTTGGCTAACTTGTTTATCTTATCTGACATCCGAATAGCAAGAAAATGTGCTGACTTGGTCAACCTGTCAACGATTACCCAAATTCCATCGAATCCACCCTTCACTCGTGGTAAACCTGATACAAAATCCATTGCTACCTGTTCCCACTTCCACTCTGGAATACGCAATGGTTGTAATAATCCTGACGGCTTCTGATGCTCAGCTTTCACTAACTGACAAGTCAAACACTATTTCACGTGATTCACCACATCTCTCTTCAATCCGTTCCACCAGTAATACTATTTCAAATCTCGATACATTTTATTCCCCCCAGGATGTACTGAATAAGCAGTTTTATGAGCTTCATCAAGAATAACCCTTCTCAACTCCATTGGAACTACCACTCTATTCTTGAATCGGAGGATTCCCGTATCATCAAATCCAAACGGATATTCAGGGTCCGATCAAGCTTTTTCTACCAACCTCTGAATTTCATTATCAGTCCTTTGTGCTTCAAATATCCGCAGTCTCAACCCCGACTGTACTAAAATGTTAGCAATACGAGCCTTCACTTTAGCCAGCTCCACTGGTTGTCCAACATCTACCTTCAAACTAGATACACTGGCCTTCCTGCTTAGTGCATCCGCAACCACGTTAGCCTTACCTGGATGATACTTAATAACACAATCATAATCCTCGAGAGTTTCCATCCATCGTCGTTGCCTTCTATTCAAGTCCTTCTGAGAAAACAAATACTGAAGGCTCTTGTGGTCGGTAAAAATCTCAAAAGAAGTTCCATAAAGATAATGCCTCCACTTTCCTAAAGCAAAAATCACCGCTGCAAGTTCAAGATCATGAGTGGGATAATTTTTCTCATGCTCTTTCAATTTCCTAGAGGCATAAGCAATTGCTCTCTCATTTTACATTAAAACACAACCCAAACCTTCATTGGAAGCATCGGTGTACACCACAAACCCTTCAATACCCTCCGGAAGTGCTAATATCGGTGCAGAAGTTAAATTTTCTTTAAAAAGCCGAAAACTGGCATCACACTTCTCATCCCATTTAAACTGAACTTCTTTCTTGGTTAGTCGGGTCAATGGAGCCGCGATCTTAGAGAAGTCCCTGACAAATCTTCGATAATAACCGGCTAAACCTAAGAAACTTCGAACTTCGGAGGCATTCTTAGGACTCGGCCACTGTGAAACTACCTCTATTTTCGAAGGATCTACTTCTAATCCTTTGCTTGAAATGATGTGACCCAAGAAACTCACCCTGTCAATCCAAAATTCACATTTATTGAATTTTGCATAAAGCCGGTTTTCTCTCAAAGTCTCTAACGCCAACCTAAGATGCCGAGCATGATCCTTTTCCGACCTCGAATATACCAATATATCATCAATAAAGATTACCACAAACTTATCGAGATAGGATCGGAAAATTCGATGCATCATATCCATAAAAGCTGCCGGAGCATTGGTTAACCCAAATGGCATCACCACGAACTCATAATGTCCATACCGAGTATTAAATCCTGTCTTAGGAATATCTTCCTCTTTGATCTTTAACTGATAATATCCTTGCCTTAGATCGAGCTTGGAGTACACCCTTGATCCTTATAACATATCAAACAAATCTTCTATATGAGGCAAAGGATATTTATTCTTTACTGTCATCCGGTTTAACTCCCGATAGTCGTTACACATCCTCAAAGTTCCATCATTCTTTTTAAAAAAGAGAACCGGTGCGCCCCACGGTGACGAACTTGGTCGAATATACCCATTCTTAAGAAGGTCCTCCAACTGACTTTTTAGCTCCTTTAACTCTGCCGGTGCCATCTGATAAGGAGTCTTAGAATAAGGTTCAAATCCCGGATATAAATCTATTACAAATTCAATCTCTCGATCCGGAGGTAAAGAACCCAAAACTTCTGGAAACACCTCAAGATAGTCCTTTACTACTTCTGTTTCTTCAAGTTTTGCCTGGTCTTTAGGCTTATTCAAGATATAAGCAATATATCCTTTAGCTCCGTTCCTTAACAATTTATGAGCTTCGGTGAATGATAAGAGAGACGTTGGCTTTGATTCTTTTCCCACTGTTGCTCCTTCAGCCAACTTAACCTTCTTAATAATGCAATCAACCGTAGCATAGTATCGAAATAACCAATCCATTCCCAAAATGACCTCATATCTGTTCATCGGCATCACCACTAACTCTGCTTGATATTCTGCGCCTTCAAACCCAACTACACAATCTCTGATCACATGATCCGTCTCAAGACTTCCACCCAACGGCGAACTCACCACATAACAAACATTTAAACACGTAACAGGCAAACACAAAATATCACTAGTTTACAAGAAATAAAAGAATGAGTAGCTCCAGGGTTAAATAATGTATGTATGTTCGTGTTATGGATGCATACCATACCTTCCACCATAGCATTAGGGTTGGCTTCCGCATCCTGCTCTTCACTCGCAAGGGCATAAGCACGAGCTGGTATCATTGGCCTTGGAGCTCTCGGTTGATATCCCGGAGTTCTATCTGGACAGGTGTTAGCCATGTGTGTTCCTTTCCCACATATCAAACACTAACCCAACCTCTTTTTGCAAGTGTTGTATGAATGAGTAGGGCCCCCACAATACAAACACGGTGGCCTATCTTGGCGTGGATCAGAAGGTGCCTAAGGTACTTGTGGCTTCGGTGGTGTCATTCCTGCCGCTCGAGGCTTCTTATTCTACCCCTGGAATGGCTGAGGATTAGATACCATAGGCCTTTTTCCTTTACCAAATCTGGATCCTTGCCCCATTTGCATTCGAGGAATGGGATCTCTCTTCTTGTATTCCTCTTCTTGTACCAATGATCTTTGCACCGTATCGGCAAAAGATTCAAATTTGTGTCCCGTATACCCATGTCGAAGATCCTGTCTCAACCTAGCTATGAACTTCTTCGCTTTTCTCTTTTCATCCCGTGTGATGTGGGGTGCATATTTGCCAAGCCTATTGAAAAGAGAAAGATACTGAGCCACCGTCCGGGTTCCTTATTTTAAATCCATGAACTCTTGTTCCTTCTTCTACCGAACAACCTTAAGCACAAAAGCTTATCTGAATTCTCTTATAAAAACTTCCCAAGTAACCGTTTCTCCTTCCACTTCAAGCTTCTCCCTAGTACGTTCCCACCAATCATAAGCTTCTCCATCCAGCTGAAAGATAGCAAATTGAGCCTTCTCTTGAGATGTAAATTGTCGAACACTGAAAATCCTCTCGATCCTGGTTAACCATCCCTCTGATACCGCATCATCGACAGAACCCGAAAACCTTGGAGGATTATAACTTAAAAATAATCCATGATGATCTCGTAGGTTATTAGGAGGGGGAGCTTGCTGCTCAGCTGGTGGTTGTAAGGGAGGATCTTGAGCTCTTCTATGTTCGACATAATTATATACTGCTTCCATAAAATGTTCCATATTCATAGGCGGTTGTGGTGGATTAGGAGAACGATCATGATGATGATGATGTCCCGGAGATCTTTCCCGGTGTCTTTTTGGAGGCATCCTGTCAAATCAAACACTAAAATGTATGCTAACTTTAGCCCATGGTGACAATGTGATGGAATTGAATCAATCACCCAAATCAAGAATCAAGGCATATTATCATTTAAAAGATGCAATTACCCCACATTAACAAGTAATTCCTACATCCGAATGACCTAGCCGTCTCAACACGACACGAGAGCCCGGGTTTTGCAACCCTGGGCTCTAATACCACTTAAGGATGTAACGCCCGAGCGCGAGACGTCACATCCCCCGCACCATGACCCGACCCGTATATGAAATTGATTTCCATATACGTGCCAAATCATAGCGAACGGGGACAAACACACACTCGCTACGCCAGGCGGGACTAACGCTTAACTTAAACCCCCAATAACAACCAAAGAGATATAACTGCAGAAGCAATAAATCTATATTCCATATATTGAGCTATAAACTCTATGTACCAACATCCAATATTCAAGTATGCTCATTGAGGATGATTCAAAACATGTACGCTCCAAGTTCGTATACAATATCCAAAAGATCATAAAGTACCAACATATGCGTTCAAAAGGAAAAGAAATGCTAGACACTATGCAAGACTCTCCCAGACTCGTATCCTGCCTAGCATCTCTCACCTGCAAAAGAACTGAAACAACTGCGGGTTCAGTCTTGGACAGACTGGTGGGTATAAAATAGGTATAATATCATAAAAAGGCGGAATTAAAACACATACATGTAAGTTATAATCCCACACGAGGTTTTAGAATAATTTCCCAAGCGAGAGGATCAAGAAATACAACAAACGGGATTATAACGGTCATTTAATTCATTAGGTCAATCGTGAGCCGGCAAGGGGCTAGATCTCCAACCTTCACCTTGTGTATCATTAACATTCATTCATTAATGATCATGCAAACATTCTTTCGTGCTCATTCATTCGATCATTCATATACTCCTTCTTCCTCCTGTTAGTGGACGGGTTTGCAAGGCCCGAACACTCATTCATTGGTGCTAGAGAGGTACATGAATCCCTAGAAGCTCGGCTCCCATCTTTCACTAATCTCCTAGTGAAGTCCGGGTTTACCGTAGTTTGGTGGAAATAGCATACGTGGATCCCCGTCAGCCCAAGCTTCCCCAGATCACCAAGTACACTAATTTCCAGGGCCCCATTCATTGTGATCATTCATTTCTCGCCAAAACATTTGGTAGGATTTATAAATAAAGTCTTTACATTTGAAAACATTGACTCCTGAAAATTCGATATACATATAAATATACTTTGGCTGAAAGCTTTCACATTAGGATACGTTGGGTCAATATTTTAACTAACAGAAGAAAAATCCACCTGATAGACAAAAGAACCCAACAAAGACCTCACTACCCGGTCTCATCTCCCACTGGATCAAGATCTGTGTGACAAAAGTAGTGTGAGACTCAATATGACCACTCTTGATGCTCGGCAATGCGATGACATGTTATGGAATGCTTAAAATGCTATAACATGGCTAAATATGATCATGAATGTCATGGAATTCAGTTAAATACATAATTCGTCAAGTTTCATTTAATATATGGAAAACCCGTATTCATTCACGTTCATGATTTCATAACCTTCATTATTGCCTTCACGTAACTTTTAAGGTCATATATCGATCATGATGCATTGCTTAATAGACTCACGTTGCATATAATTCACAAATACGAACAATAAACCTAATATAAACAATAAAAGGGTTCCTCAAGGCTGCCAATTCTGGCCGTGTTACATTTTTGAAGGAGTTGGACACGACCGTCTCCGAATTTTAGAAAATAATTTTCCCAAGTCCAACATGTGACACGGCCGTGTTGAGTTTTCAAAGCATTTGGACACGACTATGTCCGATTTTTAGAAAATATTTCTTGCAAGTCAAACGATTCACACGACTGTGTCCATTTTCAGTTCAATGTCAACACGGCCGTGTCGACCTTTTTTCTTAAGACAAAAACAGAGCAGAAGCTCTGTTCTGCGAGGGAAAAGCTTTGGCAAAACAGGACAACAACAAGGAAGCTCTTAAATAGGACTTTGGCATGAAATTTTAACACCAAACTCAAGCAAATCTTACAACTCATTCATATACATAAGAATTCATGCCCAAAGTTAGCAAAAGATCACTCAAACTCAAGCTTTCAATCATGGAGGTTTCAAGCTCCTTTCATGGCAATTCATATAATAGTCACCCAACTTTGAACTTAAGCATGTACGAATGATAGGAAGCTTATAAGAATCATCTTTCTTGCATAAATTCTCAAATTAAACCATGAAAAACCAATAATAAAAATCAAACCCCATACAAGCCATTCATACCCTCATTCAAAACATATGTATTCTCAACTCCTAACAAGCTTCACATGGATGAAAAGATAGAGGGAAAGATAGAGATTACAAATCACTACAGGGAAATCAGGATTTTGTGACGCTCAAAGTCGTCACTACAAGTAGATATTGCGACGCATTCGCTGTTGTGACACCGGCCAAAGGCATCGGCTATTCCGGCGTTGCAATATCTTATAGTGACGGGATTCGGCGTCTCAACATCCTGGCTGTTGTGATGACTAGATGAGTCGCTATAAATACATATTGTGATGCGTTTGCGCGTCTCATTTGAAATCTTAACAACCTTAACTACCTTTTTAGGAGGCGCGTTAAAGCGTCTCAATATCCTTCTGTTATGACGCTTGTTAGCTTCATAATAAACGTGTTTATTGTGACGCGTTTCTTTGTCTCATTTTTAAACTATTATGACGTTTGGAAGTGTGATAATAAGTACAGATATGGTGACGCTGACGTGCATCTCCAAATATTTGACCTATCATGACGCTTATATGCATCATAAGAAATGCTTACTATGGTGACGCTTGGTTACGTCTGAAAAGAGTCATTTGGTGACACATTAATTTGTCATCATAAAATAACATATTTATTTAAATTTGTTTATGTTGCGACGCTTCATAATCGTCAACACCATTGAAATTATAATTAAAATAATAATAATATGAACATCATCATTTAAACCACAATGAAATTGAAAACCGAAAGACATAACACAAGATCGGAACTATTCATCGTTCAATACCATCCACATAATTCATACATACCACAACAATTAAAATGACAAACATATATGTCAAAAGTGTTGTGTCTGGTAGCCAAAAATAAGAGCATACAACCATTTCAAAAGAGTCAGTTGTCACCAAAATATAAGCTAACCTTAATAGATAAGTTATGATAGGCGAACTTAAATATAACTACTAATGAAAGATCCGATCGTTGAGGTGGAAAAACGCTTCATAAGTCTCCATCCCTAACCACCTATAAAAGATATATATATATATATATACAGTTATGTAGCACCTAAAAACAGGAATATAGATTACTCTTATATAAGAAGGTTTTAAATTGAAAATCTTACCAAGTTTTTAGGCCATGCAACGATCTCGCCAATGGTATCACCAATAGTCTTCATGTTGGACATAGGTCGTACCAAATCCTCATCAAATTCTACAGCGACACTAACAACAACTTCATACTAATTGCTTCCCAAGTGTACTTGTCCAATGCGCTTCGAGGGATCCATGGTTTGTAGATGTCCAATGGCCACTGTTTTGTTCGAATCAAACACACTCTTCAACAAGACTTTTGCACCAACCTAAACCCAACAACATACAATAATTACTGCACTTTCTGATAGATGACCAGAACATGGCACAGAAAACTGACCCACTTACATTCACTAATACATGTTATTAAACATAACTGTAGTTTCACTAATACATGCTAATAAACATAACTGCACTTTCACTTCAAACCGTATACGCATAAAAAGTCCGCATTCACCATCCACAACAACTCCAACCGACAAAAACTAATCCACACTCAGAAAATACTATGAAATTAAAGAAGTTTGTATTACATAAAAACAATTACTATGAAAATACTGATATTTATGTACCATCACTTTCATATTTTGCCTAAGTTGGTCAATTAATAAGAAGCACAGCCAATTCTGGAAAAGTAACATATAAATAAATGTGCCAAATTAGCCTTTTTCAATTTCTACACCAGAGTTTGGGGTTTAAATGTGGCAACCAAAGTGCATGTATAGGACAAAATAACAGTCATCTAATCATCTCATGGATGGAAAGCAATGATATATACGCAGCTTTGCACAAAGTGAACTAGATCCAACATATAAAAACTATAACCATAATGAAATTTATTTATAACATATAAAGATCCAGGAGATAAAGTGAACTAGAGCTAATCGTAATGCACAAAAGGAAAAATGTCACATTTCAATTACCTGGAAAGGCACATTTTCAGTCCATGAGTTGGAGGGACGATATGATGGAGTGTGATAGTGAGATGATGCCGATGGGACTCTTGAAACTTCTGCAGGAAAACTGTCTGAAGCTCCATGCTTTTTTTGTTTCAGAAGTTCTTCTATTTTTTAGTTTTGCTCCATTACAATTTTCTTCAATTCATTAATGTGCTTCTTGTAGTTCATCTGCATTCGAGAAGCCTTGCCTCGCTGGGGCACCTCACCGTACACATCATGTCGATTTATCCCATACCCATACATTCGAACTCTTCCACCTTTATCCTCTCCTGCCACTTGGGAAAATATGTCATTTGGCCCTGTATCGTTTAAGGTAGGATCAAGTGCAAACCTTTTTTCTTGCATCTTTTGCTGTACAACATAAAACAAAAAATGCTTGTAAAATTGAAATACAAAGAACAACAATAGTAACATTGATGGAATTTTATTTACCCATGATTCTGCAACAACTGGATTTGAAGTTTCTCCACTTTTAATATAACATCTCCCAAATACATCCATCCTACTAGGTTCTCTCTCCATTGAATCATCATTCATTTCATTATCATTTTCATTGTCTTCACCGTTACCAGATTCACCATCCTGTAATTTATTTGCGCCATCCTATACACACATTGTACTGATTAGTCGACCATCTGACATATTAAAATAGTAACAAAAAACGAGGCAATAAGAAAGGAAAACCTTCATCTCATTTCTGATCTAAGAGAAACTCTTTTTTCCTGTAACATGCATTATTTGCTTCTTTGCTCTATTTTCTTTATTTTGTGCACTTATTTTCTAACAGCAAAAAAAGCCTAGTTAAAATATATTAATACTCAGTATTATGTGAATACCAAAAGAATAAATCAATTGAATTTGATACCCGTATTTTGTCACTACTCCAATAAATTACTAAATTCTTCCATTGTTCTGGAAGAACTCTTCCATCCTCTGCATCAGGCCGCCTACGTAAATTGTCTTCCAATGAGGAGTTAGGGTCAAAATACTTGCTCTTTACCCTAATTTTCCAAGTTCTCCAGCTCTTTGATAAAGTTATCCAACAAACATCCTCGAAGTCACGTGCCTGTAAACTTCTCCTACATCACAATAAATGAATTGCTTTTGCATTAATATAAGCGATAACAATGGTAATTTCAGCCATCCCAAGCAAACTAAGAGATGTTATATGTAACCTTAATGAACCCCAGCAAACTGTTTTTGATAGACATTGGGACTTTATTCCAGTCTTCGTAGTCAAGTGGAAGCAATTTACCATTTCTGACCAAAGTACCAAACTCATCAAAATCCACTAGAACTGGTGCTCTCCTAGCCCAAACACGTGGCATATTGGTAGCTCCGCGTGTTATTCTCTCAACATTACTAACTATTTACAACAAATATATAATTTATTCAAAAAATATACTTTGATATTATAAACAGCTAATGAAAATATAAACATATGAAATTTACCAACACCACGGGTATCAACATTGTCACCATTCTGATCATTTAACTGCATTCCAGCTGGAGAATCGTGATGCACATTCCGTATACGTTGAGCTTCTCTAGAATGAGCTGCTACAGCTTCAAACACACATCAATCATGTAAAGAACTTGAATTAAGTAGAATGGTAATGTCTAAAAAAGCTTCTGTCAGATTATAAACAACTAATAAAAAGATAAACATCTGAAATTTACCGACACCAGTGGTATCAACATTGCCACCATTGTGATCACTTGACTGCATTCCAGCTGGAGAATCAGCATTGACATTCCGTATACGTTGATCTTGTCTAGGATCAGCGACTACATGTTCAATCAAACATCAATCATGTAAAGAACTTAAATTAAATAGAATGGTAATGACTAAAAAAGCTATTGTCATACTATAAACAGCTAATCAAAACATAAACATATGAAATTTACCGACACCATTGGTATTAACATTGCCATCATTCTGATCATTTGACTGTATCCTAGCTGGAGAATCGGCATTCACATTCCGTGTACGTTTTGCTTGTCTAGTGTAAGCCTCTGCAGCTTCAAAAAAACAACAATCTTATGAAGAACTTAAATTAAATAGAATGGTAATGATCAAAAGAGCTTCTTTGATATTATGAACAGCTAATATTTGATATAAATATTAGAAATCTACCAACACCATTGGTATTAACATTGCCATCATTCTGATCATTAGGCTGCATTCCAGCTGGAGAAGCGGCATTGACATTCCGTGTACGTCTAGCTTGTCTAGGAGCAGCCGCTACAACTTTAAAAAAACATCGACCACATAAATAACTTAAATTAAATAGAATGGTAATGATTCAAAAAGCTTGGTTGATATAATTATAAACAGCTAATAAAAACATAAACATATGAAATTTACCAATGCCATTGGTATCAACATTGCCATCATTCTGATCATTTGGCTGCATTCCAGCTGGAGAATCGGCATTCACAATCCGTATACGTCTAGCTTGTCTTGTATCAACCACTGCAGTTTAAAAAAAAAAACTCATATAAAGAAATACAAATTAAATAGGATTGTAATGATTAAAGTAAACACACCGGTGCCTTTGTGTTGTCCATCCACCAATCCGGGTGAAGTTGGCCCACACCTTCGAGTCACAGGCTTCTTGAATCTGTTATGCCTAGTCCTCGCCATAACTATATCACAGTTTTAAGTTAAATGAAATAGCAAAGATCATGTATATACGACATATAAAACAACTTATAACCCAAAAAACTAAAAAACATAAGACTACTACTGAAACTGTCACTTCTACAGATTGTTCTATTGATTAATTAAGCATATACTGCATCTTCCAAATCATTATGCCTTAAAGTCTCTAAGCTATCAACAGGAATTATCGGGGCCCCATCACGAATCCACATGATATCTTCATTTTCATCGATTTGAACCTCGCTGCAAGTTTCGCTCTGTAAAAGAGTGTCAAAATCATCATCAAACTTGTCTCTAGCCTTAGTTTTAATAACAACTTGCCAATCCTTTTCCATGGCATCTTCAACATAAAACACCTGTTTAGCTTGGGATGAAAGAACATAAGGCTCATTTTGACGCTTAATATTTGCAAAATTGGTCATTGTAAACCCATCTTCATCCTCTTTAAGTCTGCTGCCCTTCGATACCCAGTCACAATCAAACAATACAACGTTTTTACCGCCTGTGTAGTCTAATTCTATTATGTCCTTTAACACCCCATAGTACACCATTTCCTGTAAAATAGGCCGCCTGTCCTTTTTGCTTGCAAAACTCGTCGTACTTGCACTAACCATCACTCCAGAATTTTGTGTTTTCCTTCTCCTCTCCAATTCTTTTGTATGAAAACGGAATCCATTTACTTTAAAACCTTTATATCTTCGACCAACAGGGACAGGACCTCTTGAAAGTCTTTTGAGATCATTTAACATTGAATCTTCTTCCCTTCCACTTAATGCTTCAATCTGCAATAAAAACATACATAAATATAAAAAAAAGGTAAAGTACACAGACAAGTGCTGTTAACTGTAAATGCTTTACGTAATGTTATTAACTTACACGATCCTTAAACCAACTAGCAAAGGTATCAGCATGTATTTTTTTTATTTCATGCTCCGTGCAACGACGTTTTTTACGCCTAATCTGTGCTTCATGTTCGCTGCATACATTACACAAATATTTTCAATATTTATAAAGCCATACACAGGAAAGAAATTAAATAAGGTAGCATACTCTCTGTACTGCTGAGTTTCACTGCAATTGAACACGACATATCGGTGCGCCCTTATTAACTGGTCATTGTCAAAAACAATTGCACTCCCATTCCACAGTGGATTCCCAGACATTGCGAAGATATCAGCTCCTTGTGTAGTTGATGCACATCCAAAATCTTCATTTCGGCTTGCTCGGTTACGCCTTGTTTCCACTTTTTCATCAAAATACAATGCACAGAAGGATAAACATTCCTCTGCCAAGTACCCTTCGACAATTGAACCTTCTGGTCGTCCTCTATCCCGTAAGTACGATTTCAGAGTACTTAAGTACCTACAAGGAGATAAAATTTGATCATCAATAAAATGCAAAGTAACATACCTAAAACATTAATTAAATTTTAGATATTTATGTCTACACTTACCTTTCAATAGGGTACATCCAACGGTAATGAACAGGACCGGCTAATTTTGCCTCCGTGACCAAATGCACAGATAAATGAACCATGATATCAAAGAAGGCTGGTGGAAATATTTTTTCCAACTTACACAGTATGACAACAATATCTTTTTCTAATCGAGCCAACTCTTTGTGATGGAGTGTTTTAGAACACACATCTCTAAAGTAACGGCTCAATTGAATAAGTGCAGACCGTACAGGCTTTGGCAACATTTTACGCAAGGATAAAGGTAGTAATTGTTGCATTAACACATGACTATCATGACTCTTAAGACCGAAAATCTTAGGTGGTTTTAATTTTACACACCTCGAAATATTTGATGCATAGCCTCAGGAACTTTAACTTTTTTCAGCAGTTTATAGAAACTGTCTTTCTCTTTTTTGTCCAATGCAAATGATGCTGCTGGAAACCACTCTCGACCAGACTCATCTACAAAAGGATGGAGTCTTGATCTTATTCCCATGTTCTGCATGTCCAAACGAGCATTTTAGTTGTCCTTCGACTTATCAGAATCAAGTAACGTATGCAAAATTTTATCACAAACATTCTTTTCAATATGCATAAAGCCCAGATTGTGTCTCACTACATTCGTTTCCCAATACGGCAACTCAAACAAAATGCTCTTCTTCTTCCAGTTATAAGGTAGTTTTCGATCACCAACCTTTTTCCCAAACATATTTTCAATGTCCTTTACATCATTATATGTTGTAGTTCCTCTCAAATATTGCCCCGCTTTTCGGTGCTCCTCTGATCCATCAAATGATCCTTTATCATTTCGATAAGGATGATCCTCGAGCAAGAAGATACGATGGCACATGTAGCAAAATTTGCGAGAATGATCGAGCCAAACAGAGTTAGTATCCGTGTAACACACGGGGTATGCTAACTGTCCCTTAGTACTCCACCCCGATATGGCCGCAAGACCTGGAAAATCACTGATTGTCCACAACAGTGCTGCTCGCAATTGAAAATTCTCTTCAGCAGAAGCATCATACGTACGTACCCCAGTTTCCCTTAATCTTTTCAACTCAGCAATGGCTGGTTGTAAAAATACATCGAGATTATTACCTGGTCCAGTAGGGCCTGGTATAAGCAATGACAACAAAAAGTATGACTTCTTCATACAATCACCAGGGGGCAGATTATACGGAGTGAAAATGACTGGCCATGTACTGTGCGCAACATTCATGGTCCTAAATGGATTAAAACCATCTGTGGCCAAACCCAACCATATATTACGTGCGTCTTTAGCAAACTCAGGATGCTTAAAATCAAATGTACTCCAAACTGGAGAATCGGCTGGATGTCTCATTACACCATCCTTAGTGCGTCCTTCATCATGCCACCTCATAAGGGATGCCGTTTCCTTACTCATAAAAAGTCTTTGTAACCTTGGAATTAATGGAAAATGCCAAATAAGCTTCACCAGAATCTTCTTGCCACCTTTATGCTTACTTGATTCAACTGAATTTGAATCTGGTTCGGGGGTTATCCATCGGGGTTCGCCACAGGTGTCACAACTATCTTTGCTTTCATTGTCGCCCCAATATAACATACAATCATTGCGGCAAGCATCTATCTTGTTGTAATTCAAGCCTAAATCCCTTAGAATCTTTTTAGATTCATAGTAATTCTTAGGCAACCGAACACCTTCTGGAAATGATTCACGTAACAACTCAAGCACCATTGTAAATGATTTATCACTCCAGCTACCGAGACACTTGATTTGGAGCAATCGCACAATAAAGTAAAGTTTAGAAAACTTGTGGCAACCCGGGTACAGCTCCTGTTCTGCATCCTCCATAAGCTTATAGAATTTTTCAGCTACTTCGCATGGTTTTTGTGCTTGCTTAACTCCTGGAATTCCATCTACATCATTACCTTCATTTTGCATCCCGAACACATCATTCAACAGCTCCGGCATATTATCTGAACTATTTTCATCACCATAATCATAAGTCGTATGTTCTCCATTAGAAGATAACTCTCCGTGCAGTATCCACTTAGAGTACCCAGTCAAAAAGCCATTCCAAAGAAAATGTTCTTCAACTACATTCCTCTTTTTACATAAGGTATTCATACACTTTTTACATGGGCATAAAATCATCTCCCCATTTGAATTTGCAAATGCGAAATCCAAAAAATATCTCAACCCATTCTGATATTCGGTACTTGTCCTTGGGAAATCCATCCATTGTTTATCCATAAGAACAACAGAGTCTGTTTTTAATGAAGTAAATGTATAGGGCTAAACATACTGTCATACTAACAGATTGGAACCAAAAATACCCTAACTTCTCCTATCAACTTTCAGAAAACTCTAAAACATTTCCATGCATGCCAAAGAATTTACGTATATCTGGATCCATGGCAGACAATTTCATAAACTGATATAAATAAAAAAGCCTCAAGTCATTAGTATGACTTCACCAAAGTACAGAAACCACATATTACAGGTTTACAGTATTACAAACATAATTATCCTATCTTCACATTAACAGATTACACAAATTTACCCAAAAATTTATCCTAACTACACAGTATGACTTTCATTCACATTATCTCTAATTTAGGGAAAAAGTTTGTGTGATTAGACTAAACCTCAATATATAAGTTCCTGAAGATCCCTAATAACTAAGTTTCACAGCCTCTTTTGGATGTAATCAGATTAGTAAGGCAATAGTAACCATCAAGATGCTCAAAGGTGAACAATTCATAACACTTACAAACTATAATCATGTGACCGATAAAGTCAGAATTAAAACAACACAATTAAAAGAGATTCTTGTGAAAGAAAGAAAACCTTTTCTTTTATGATGTTCTAACTGTCAGATCTCTTGTTCTGGTGCAGAGGTGCTTTACACTGCCTTATTACAAACTTTCCCGGATTCAAATGAAATCAGAATAACAAAATCTGCAACATAAAGATAAAAATGACCACATTTACAACAACTCCAAGACTCATAAACCAAATCATGTCAGTGTTATATGTTCAGTTAAGGATTACTTAAGCACACACAAACACATAGCTCAACAATCCAGGAATAAGAGATGCACCTTATACAGATTAAATCAACACCAAACCATGGATATACCATTAAAATATACCAAGTTGAGCACACAAACACTATAGACTTAGTTAAGCATTCTCTTGGGAATCAACTACCTAACGATATCAACAATGAAGCAAGATTTTATGATAAATCTTGCAACTCATCTTCACTTTTACACATAAATAAATGGGGGAAAGTACATATAATCATGTACAATCTGGAAAAAAAAAAGGCAATAAACCTGATCAAGGGAATATATTCATTCATACAGGCACTTTGAAACTAATTACTGTGAGCATCTACACTTGCAGGCTAAGGCCATAATGGGTTGCTCATAAAATTACCCCACAACAATTAAATTTCTCAATCTCAATGGCAAGTAGAAAGCACAACAATAAAACAAGGTTAGAGAATTCAGGCCATTCGACAAATTTCTCAACTGTGACGCATTTTGGACTTAGAGAAAACCCATTACCCAGAATCTTTCAAATTTCATCTAACACAAACCAATTCGACCAAGTAGATTTCAACTTACTCAAATTTCAGCTTGAATCTATGCGAATACCTTAAAACCCTAATCTGAAACACTAAAAATTTGACCTCTAAATTTAGTTCCCATAGACGCAAAAGCTTAGAGAGGAGTTAGGTTACCTGAAACCCACCGTCGGTGCAAGAACTCTCTCCACCGTCGGCTCAGAGAGGAGTTAGGTCTTTCTTTCTTCCAGGCAGATTCCCGTCCAATCTCCTTCTTCCCGGCTGAGATTCGTTGGCTGAGATTCTCAGCTTCTTCCGTTGAGCTTCACCTTCTCAGCTTCTCTGAGAACCTTACTGAAGAAAGGGGATGAAGTACACTTTCCTTACTGAAGAAAGGGGATGAAATGCACTTTCCTTACTAAGAAATGGCGCGGCTGAATTTGGAAAGTGAATAAGTGCACTTTAATTCCCTCGTTTTTTTTGTTCAGCCCCGCCAAAAAATTTCATTTTTTTTTTTTTTTTTATGAATTTCATTTTCATAATTATATTATATACAACATAAATATTAATAATGATAATACATATATATTGACATTTGTTTTAAAAAATTTCATACCAAATATACCATATTAAGACCCTTTAATAAATGCGTCACAATAATTTTATTATATTGTGATGCCTAATGTAAACGTGTCTCATTATTATTTTTTTAGTTAATAAAGAAAAGGTAAATTCAATCTAATAAGGCGCCTAAACGAACAGCGTCTCAACAGTTGGTATATTATGACGCTTTTCAATAGGCGTCATAACAGGTCGTCTAATCAGACAGTTTTTGTTGTAGTGAATCCTACCTTACCTTGGAAGAAGAATGGAAGATGGGTTGGTCTTGAGCTCAAGGTTTGGTGATCAAAGATGAAGTTTTCCTTGGGAGCTTTTCTTGCTTCTTGGAGAGATGAATTGATCGATCAAAGCATGAGAAATAAATGAGAAGCAATCTCTGATATCTAGAAGCATTCGGGTAGGAGCCGGGTCGATCCAAATCCGATTTGTTTGAGGAAAATGGTTCAAAATAAGTTATAAGGTCGAGATTGTTGAAATGCTTGTCATTGAAGGCTCAAACGACATCAAAAAGGTATAAGGTCACGTTTAAAGGTTAGGGATCGTCGAAACAAATTTAACGTCGAAGACGGATCTCGATTTTGAGGTCCGGAGCTCAAGATATTGTGAAAATCGTTCAGGGTTGCCTATTATTCAAATAGGTCCCTAAACTTTCAAAAAGTGGCTATTAAGCCCAAAGCTCAATTTTCAATTGAGTCCAAAACTTTCAAATAAGTTACAATCAAATCCTCGACATACGGAAATAACACCATTACATGTAATTAACACCAAATTCACGAACTTCGCATTCCCACGAATCCATTTATGCATTCATAACTCACATTGGAATTCATATAAAATTTAGATAAGTAATTCTAATTATAAAAAAGTTTAAACAATTAACCGAAATGTAAAATCACATGCTTAAATTAAATACGCACGTAACACTTACCTGCACGTGTGAAAACGCGGGGCGTTACACATAGAGGCTGGAAGGGACAACCACGCAGATGCGTGAATTAAGGAGATCATGATCACCCATTCTGGCGAGATTATCGATTTCAAAGTTTCTCTCTCTGTATATACATATTTTTGAACTTCACCTCCGATGTTTGAAATTGTGTAAAAGGTTTTCCCTTTTGTTTTAAATTTGAGGATGAGGTCTTGCCCAACTTACCCTTTTAGCAAGGAGGGTAAGAAATCTTGGTATGTTTGATGGGGTATTCGGTGTGGTTGATTATTGGGCTTTGGGAGGGGAACTATGGATGTCTGTTTTAGTTGGGAGACTTAGGGAGAAGAATTCGAACTTCTTCTTTGTGGTTTGTTGACTTTAGTTATTTAGGAATGATCTCCTATTCACTTTTATTATGGGATTGTTACGTGATTTGTTTTCCTTTTTTTTCTAGGGATCTTAATCTATTTAATTTGTTTCCTTGTTACAAATCTATATCATTCATTCAAGAATAATTGAATTTACAAATCTTCTTCCCTCTTTCTTTACTCTTCAACATGGCATCAGAGCCATAAGGTCCTAAAGATCATTAACCTGCATCATCATCTGCCAAAGAACACAATGGGACAATGGGCAACGGTGCTGAAGAATCGTCACCGGCAGTATCCAAGGCTGCCACTGCCTTGTCTCAACAAATAGCCAAACTCCTACAACAACACAAACCATAACCATAATCAAACTCAGACAATCAAGTAACGATTGATCTGAAACTAAATAATGACAATTATGTTCTATGGGCAAGAATGCTCGAGATTTCCATCGGAGCATGAGGGCACTTAGCCACCTAATCGGTTAGCCACCACCTTCGCTGGAAAAAGAGAAGACGTATCAGACATGGAAACAACGCGATCTCTAGGTATTCAGTTGGATTACACAAGCCATTGAATCATCCTTGGTAACCCAGTTTATCTATTACCCCACCGCTAGAGAACTATAGAAAGGTCTGTCAATCACATACCAATCCGGGGAAGACAACCTACAGATTTTTGATCTAATGACCAAAGCGGATCGAACCAAACAAGGACAGACTACCCTTGAAGAATATTTCAGCACAAGTAAGAGTTTATGGGCTGAAATTGATCGGAGATGACCCAATGCAATGGAGTCTCCGAAAGATATTACCAAATACAATCAGATTCAGCAAGAACATCAGCTTTTCAGATTTCTTTTGGGACTAAATCCAGAGTATGATGCCATTACTAAGAAAATCTTAAGAGAAACGGAGTTACCCTCAGTTGATGTCGCGTATGCGATTGTTCATCAGGAAGCCACCCGGAAGACCATCTTGGGGCCGCCGATTACCTCTAACGAAGCGAATCGATCATTGGGCCTTGGAATGGGTCTGGTACTATAGGGACAAAGAGCAAGAACTCGACCGCCAAGCCAGAGGGCCACGCTGTAACGCCCTGACTTTTCGGACGTAAAGGTACGACGTATGTGTTTACCAATTTGCACGAATTAATTGTTTTTACGTGTTTTATATTTAATTTTATTATAAATTGTTATTATATTATATATGATTGTGTAATTACTTAAATAAGTTATGCATGCATGGTTTGTGTATAATGTATAGTATATATTATGTGTGTATTCGTGCATGCATGGGTTGTTTTGTGCAGGTATAGGAGTGCTAAGCGGGAATACAAGTCGTCTAGTTCTTGCATTTATGTTTAGCACTTCTTTTCAGTCACATATGTTCATACTCTCATTACTTCTGTATTTGATCATAGTTTATGCTTGGAGCGTTATGATTTTTGTAGGCCATGAGCGCCGTTGATTATTGGAATGCTTTTGTATATCTATTTTGGAGCTTGGTGGCTCATTGTATATATGCTATGTTATTCTTGCTTCCGCGTATTATTTTAACTCTGATTTTACGATTCTTGAGTTGATTGGTTTAAGGGTTAGTCCCGCCTAGCATAGCGTGTGTGTTGTGTCCCCGTTCGCCGTGGACTTGGCAAGTGTATCGACTTCCATTTCATATACGGGTCGGGTCCCGGTGCGGGGGATGTGGTACCTCACGCTCGGGTGCTACATCCTTATGTGGTATCAGAGCTTAGGGTTGCAAAACCCGGGCTCTAGTGTCGTGTTGAGTCAGTTAAGTCGTTCGGCTTTAGGAACAACTTGTCAATGTGTTGCATATGCATTGTTTAGGAACAACGAGCCCAAAAAGGGCCCAGCCGCGTGAGACACTGCCGTGCAGCAGCGCGCGCGGACGCGCGCCAGCAGCACGCACAGCGCGCGGCAGTTGCCGCTCGCGTGCGCACGCTGGGCGGGCTGCGCGCGCCGGCCGCGACTAGGCGGGCTGTGCAGGCGTCCCGCGTGGTTGCGGGACGGACTGGGCGGGCGTGCCTAGGTACGCCCGGGATGGCTCCCGCGCGGTTGCGGGAGGGGCTGGGCGGCGTGCGCGCGCAGGCCTGGGGCGTGCTACACATTGGCACGTCCCAATCCCGCGCGTTTGTTTCGCGTCTCGTTTCGTGTCTAGGTTTCTCGAAACCAATTCAATCCAAAATTAAAAAATTCGATTTTGATAAATTTCAACTAAAACAATTTTCAAAAACAGTTTTAGAAATTCAGGAAAAAATTACAGTTTCGTATTTCAGGCTTTCTAAAAGAACTCATGAATACCTAATTCGCATCTAAGCCTAAGAATTTCTACCAAATTCAGAATAATTGAGACGAATCAGAAACACGGTTAACGAGGTGGCTCTGATACCACTTGTTGGAAAACACGAATCAGAAAGCAGCGGAATTTAAAAAATTTTCCCAACAAAAGGACCTTGAACTCGCAATCGTGTAACCAAATTCGTAAAGACAGAAAACTTACTTTTCTTTTGTTCTTTCTTGAAGCGTTTCAAGCCACCCAAGAATGCTCTTCTCGCGGCTTGATCCCCTCTCCTTTGGTAAAGCTCGAATCTTCAAACTTCTAACTTGAAGTCTCTAGAGAAAGTCCACCAACTTGATCACAATCTAACTAGTAAGGATGCTAGTTCTCTAGTTAGTGTTTAGGCTTAACCTAGGGTTTAATTTAATCTTGGAGAAGGGAAGGTGTTCAACACATGAACCAAGAATTGTCTATTAGCTCCATAAGGAGCTCGAGCTCCCCTATTTATAGGGAGGGGGGTGCCGAAATTCCTAGTCCTTTATGGGCTAGGATTTTGGTTCCTCTCTTCTATTACTTGATCATCAAGTATTTCCAACTTTCACTTTGAATTCTAATTCAAGTCAACTTTTAAGAGAGCTAAAAATATCCAAACTATTTTTGGATGATTTTATACTTTATTTATTATAAAATAAATAACTTATTTTTTATCTAATTAATTAATTCGTAATTAATTAACTAGATTATTTTCTCCAAAATTAGACTTTCTTTTTAATTCAAAATTAAACCAAAGTCTATTAAATAATTAACTAATTAATTATTTAATATATATATATATAATATATATATATACACACGTGTGTGACACGTGTCACAGTGACACGTGTCACACACGTGTGTATATATATGTGACTTCACACGTGTGGAACCCTCTTGGCCCGATTAACTCATTTAATCATTTTCAAGCCTCAACTCATGTAACCAAGTTGTTGTGTGTGACCCTCTAGGTTCTCAATTCAATTAGCAGTGACCCTAATTAATTAATTCACTAATTAATTAATCAGTCCACAGATTAAACGACCATAGTCTAGCAACAGGTGTTTAACCCCTAGCTGAATTGGAATGTTCGGATTCGACAGAACCTTTAAGTCATTGATTCATGTGAGATACAATCCTCCTACTTACTATCTCTCAACCAAGATCTAGGGCAAGGGAATAATCAGAACCCTAATAATCCGGTCTTAAAGCTAAGTGCATTTCATATCCATTTGATCTCAATCCAAGAAACCCTTTTCTTGATGTCTTGATCTACTGCCTTGGCCAAGGACTCCATATGGCATATGAATGACTTACACAATAAGAGATCACCTTGCAAATGCAAGTGTAGGTCCTTTCTTGATTCTCATTCACTTTCATGAGTCACTTGTGCAGCCCCAGCATAAGCCTTGAATCAGTTGTCTAAGGCGACACCCTTTAAAGCTTATACCTAAGACTACAGAGTTAACTCATAAAGTGACAAGGAACCTCAAGTCTAAGGATCAATTAATCACATCAATGACTCGTGAGATATTTCCTAATCTGGAAGTTTCCATTTCCTGAAATAGAAACTTCCTTTCCCATTTAGGAATGTTCTCACACGGGGCACCTCAGTGAACTTACTTATTAAAGTAAGCACCCTCATGTATCACGCACGTATCAACTATACACTTTGCACCCCCATGAAACAAGGTGGTCCTTCTTAAGGGCGTGATCCCACAAGCAAGCCTTAGAGGAGTCAGGTTGACACTCCCACTGTCTGTAGGACTCGTCGGCTTGGAGTATTTTACTAATCATGACTTATGTGATATAGGGCTCGTTTCATGAACCATTTCACCTAAATGGTAGAGTCCTAAAGTCATCAGGATTAGGGGAGTTCTCATACATGCACAGATAAAGTAAACGCATACCAAACAAGAGCATATAAAGAAGTGTTGCCTCAATTCGTTATTTCATTCAAAGATTGTCTGTGATTACAATAAGGAAAAGCACAAAGCGGATATACAATCGACTTTCTAGGGCACTATTCCTAACAATCTCCCACTTGCCCGTCAAGGCCATTCTGAAGCTATTCTAAGTCCCATCTTCTGAAGATGACCTTGGAAAGCTTCTCGACTAAGGGGTTTAGTAAGTGGATCTGCCACGTTCTCTACTCATGTGACCCTCTCAATTTGCACATCTCCTCTTTTGATAATATCACGGATTAGGTGATACTTCCTCATAATGTGCTTGGTCCGTTGGTGAGATCTTGGTTCTCTTGCTTGAGCAACCGCCCCAGTGTTGTCACAAAAAACAGTAATGGGGTCTTTCATGCTAGGAACAACATTCAATTCTTGAATGAAGTTTCTAATCCAAACACCTTCCTTAGCTGCATCATTTGCAGCTAAGTATTCGGCCTCAGTGGTCGAATCTGCAGTGGTAGTTTGCTTGGAACTCTTCCAACTCACTGCTCCGCCGTTTAGGCAGAAAATGTATCCTGACATTGACTTAAAATCATCTAAGTCAGATGCAAAGCTTGCATCGCAGTATCCTTCGACAGTAAGATCTTTCTGACCTCCGTAAACTAAGAATAAATCTTTACTACTTTTCAAGTACTTAAGAATATTCTTCACGGCAGCCCAGTGACCATCTCCAGGGTCAGATTGGAAACGACTCGTTACACTAAGTGCATAAGCCACATCCGGTCGAGTACATAACATTGCATACATTATGCTACCTATTGCTGATGCATAAGGTGTATGAGTCATTCTTTCCTTCTCAAGGTTAGTCTTAGGACACATCTTCTTTGAAAGACATGTTCCTACACTCATAGGAAGGTTCTTAACCTTTGCTGACTCCATATTGAATCTCTTCAATACTTTGTCAATGTACATCAACTGTGATAGTCCTATTAACCTTCTAGATCTATCTCTATAGATTTTAATTCCAAGGATATAGGACGCATCACCAAGATCTTTCATCTCGAATTGGTTTAATAACCATAACTTAGTCACTTTCATGTCATCCTTCGAATTCCCAATAAGAAGGATGTCATCAACATAAAGTACTAAGAATTGCACTGAGGTCTCCAATTCCTTTCTATACACACATGATACATTCGAAATTTGGATGGATCCAAACACTTTGACCGATTCATCAAATCGAATGTTCCAATTCCTAGAAGCCTGTTTCAATCCATAGATTGATCTTTGGAGTTTGCAAACCTTTTGCTCACTCCCACTGAATGTGAAACCTATGGGTTGCTCCATATAAATGTCTTTGTCAATGTCACCATTGAGAAAGGCAGTTTTCACATCCATTTGCCATATCTCATAGTCATAATATGCAGCAATGGCAAGCATGATCCGAATAGACTTTTGCATTGCAACTGGTGAAAAGGTTTCATCAAAATCCACGCCGGGTCTCTGAGTGAATCCTTTTGCAACCAGTCTTGCTTTGTAGGCTGCAATGCTTCCATCAACTCCAAGCTCTCTCTTAAAGATCCATTTGCAACCTATGGGTTTGACCCCATCAGGCAAATCTACCAAGGTCCAAACTTGGTTGGAGTTCATGGAATCCATTTCGGATTTCATGGCTTCTATCCACTGTTCAGAGTCAGAATCTGAAAGTGCCTCCTCATATGTTAAAGGATCATTATCCTTTTGAGAGATTTCATGGAAGAAACCATACCATCTCTCCGGCTGTCTAGGAGTACGTTCAGAACGCCTTAGAGGAGGATTTACATGTGTATCGAAATTCGTGATTGGTTGTAGTTGATCAGAGTGGGAAGTTTCTTCAGTGGGTGGTGTGGGGTCACTTTGTACTTCTTCTAATTCTATGATCTTGCCTTTCTTTTCTTTAAGGAACGGTTCCTCCAGAAAAGTAGCATTTCTGGAAACAAACACCTTTTGTTCAGATTGATCATAGAAGTAGTATCCTATGGATTCCTTAGGATAACCTACAAAGTAGCATAAGTTAGAACGAGATTCTAACTTATCTCCCACTGTCCTCTTCACGTAAGCAGGACAACCCCAAATTCTTAAGTAAGAATAACTAGGGATTTTACCATGCCACATTTCATAGGGCGTCTTGGGGACTGACTTAGAGGGAACTAGATTCAGAATCTTTGCTGCACTTTCTAGGGCATAACCCTAGAAAGAAGGTGGTAAGTCAGTGAAACTCATCATGGAACGAACCATATCAAGTAGGGTTCTATTCCTTCTCTCAGAAACTCCATTAAGATGAGGAGTTCCCGGAGGAGTCCACTGAGAGATAATCCCATTATCCTTGAGATGATTAAGGAATTCTTCACTAAGATATTCACCTCCTCGATCAGATCGAAGTGCTTTGATCTTGTGACCAGTTTGGTTCTCAACCTCCTTTTGAAATTCTAAGAATTTCTCAAAAGCTTCAGATTTATACTTCATTAAGTATACATAACCATACCGACTAAAGTCATCAGTAAAGGTTATGAAGTACTGATGATTGTTTCTAGTGCTTACACTAAGCGGTCCACAAACATCAGTATGGATCAAATCCAAAACCTTAGTGGCACGTTCCACAGTTCCTTTAAAAGGAACTTTGGACATCTTTCCTTTGAGACAGGATTCGCAAGAAGTCAACTCTTTGAGATCATTTTCAGAGAATGATCCTAAAGTGTTTATCTTGCTAATTCTGTTCTTGGAAATGTGTCCTAATCTAGCGTGCCATAAGGGAGCTGAAACTTTGTCATCTCTCTTACGCTTTGTTTCTCGTTGTATATTCATAATATTGATATTTTGAGTTAGGTAAAGTCCATTACTTAGAGTACCGATATGAACGGAAGAGTTGTTCCGTTTGATAAAATATTTACCATTCTTAATATAAGTTTCATAACCTTCACAATCTAATATTGGAACTGAAATTATATTACGAATAATGCTCGGTACATAAAGGACTTTATTTAATACTAACTCAAAACTACCTAAATCTAATCTAATTGTGCCTAAAGCTCGAGCTTCAACGTTTGAGCCATCGCCGATCTTCAAGACACATTCTCCTTCTTTGAGTTGTTGGACTTCACTTAGCATCTGTACATCATTACAGATATGAGTTCCACAACCGGTATCAAGTACCCAAGAACTAGAATTAATAGAAAGATTTACTTCAACGAGAAAGATACCTTTCTTTAGAGTAGCCTTGTACTCTGGCCAGTTTCTCCTCTAAGGTCCCGCTTTGCCACAATGGAAGCAAACATCCTCTTTCTGATCACGCTTCTTCTTTTGGGCCTTCCCCTTCGAAATGCCACCAGTGGGCCTAAGGGGTTTCTTCTTCTTCTTTTGGGCTTTCTTGCCCATACCTTTAGAAGGCCCAGAAGAGGAAGATGGAGCATTCACCATCAAAACCTTATTGTCCTTCTTGATCGTGCTTTCAGC
Source organism: Lantana camara (assembly GCA_037501455.1). Taxonomy (NCBI): domain Eukaryota; kingdom Viridiplantae; phylum Streptophyta; class Magnoliopsida; order Lamiales; family Verbenaceae; genus Lantana; species Lantana camara. The sequence goes on from CM074864.1 coordinate 6,697,792, forward strand.
AGTCACAAGCTGACTAATCAGCTCAGCTACAGTAGCACCAGCATGATTCATGTTGAAGTTAAGGACAAATGGGTTGAATGATGGTGGGAGCGAAGCTAGCAACAAATCTACTGAAAGCTCATCTTTCAGTGGCATGTCCATGGAAGCAAGTTTCTCAGTAAGGGCAAGAAACTTGAGTCCATATTCATGGACACTTGAACCTTCCCTCATTCTCAAGTGGAACAATTCCTTTGAAGTGTTATACCTTGTAACACGTTCATGAGGGCGGTAAAGTTGCTCTAAGTGGTCGTAAATCTCCCAAGCAAATTCCATGGCCTCATGTTGCCTTTGCAAGTCCGGAGACATGTTAGCCAACATAAGGCAACGGGCTTGGAGATTATCATCCTTCCACTTCTGAATCGCGTCCCGCTCGGCCCGAGTGGGAGCCTCCCCTTCGGGACTAGGCTCCCCTTCGAAGAGAACATAAGTTCTCTTCTCAGAATCTAAAATGATTTTTAGATTCCTCAGCCAATCAGAATAGTTGGGACCAGTCAATTTGTTTGACTCGAGGATCGATACAAGAGGGTTTTTGGTTGCCATTTCAAAACACGTAGAGAATCACGGAATCTACGACCTAAATGGTAAAACAGAGAACTAGTGAGCATGCTGAATTATAACGATATACAAAAGATAAGGTCTTTAATCTAATGTAGCTCCCACTGTTTTTCAAAGATCTAGAATTCCCAAAGATCTAAGAGGAACACGTTTCCCAATGGGTACTAAGATCCTAGGCATTTTACCTCGAACCCACGACTCGCGGACATTCTAAGTAAGAACCCTAGGTAGGTATAACTTACCAATTTTAACACCTTTAGAACTCTTAGTAATTGCTTTTGCATCACCTATCTTTCAATATGGACCCACGACTCGTGCGACATCCATATTTACTTAGGCGTTAAGCTAGACCCATCAATCATAAGATCATGACCAAAACTTAGTTCGAACGACCCATGACTCGCGGACATCGCCCTTGCTAAAATTGACCACGAAATATTGATCATTTAAAATGATTAATTAGGTAACTAAGAACTAATAAGCTCCACTAGCTATCCCACGACTCGCGGACAATAACTAGCTTTACTTACTAAACTTAAAACCTATTGATGGAATGCTAGGAATTTAATTCAAAATTTGCATCTCGAATTAAACACCTATTTGTTCGAAATTAGCTTAATATTTAATGGGAATTTTCGAATCAACCGGAGAGTTGTCCGGTTCGACCTCACCAACATATGTGTTATCCAATTTTATTAGTCTTGATTAATGCAAGTACACTTAAATGCATATCAAACAAGCACATAAACAGATAACATGTCCTAGCATGATACTAACATGTAATGATCATGGGTTCTACCTATCTTATGCGTGATATGTGGGAGCCACTCCACAATCACAAGCTCTAACATACATGCCACATAAACAGTTTAAATCACATAAGGGAAAGCGGTAACAAAATACGAGCCCTATCTCTATTACATTTAACAATTGAGATTCCCCTCCCTAACATTTTGAGGGGTCTTCACTTATGTCCTCCTTGTTACTTGAATGTGGTCCATCTTACTCCATGGGTGCATTGTCTCCAAAATGAAAATAAAACCTCACCACCTATCTCTACTCTCAAATTACAATAAAAGGAAAAAGATATAAAGTAATAAGGCTCAATCTTCATATTGGCCTTAGACAATTACACGGGGCATACCCCGGCCTCAAAAACAGTAATATGGAAAGCCACATAATAAATCACATAACAGTACGCACATAAGTGAGGCTCCAACCTCAATTGAAAAACGCAACTATAGGGCTCCAACCCCAATTTAAACCATCCATGTGCATAAATTAAAACCATACATAGATCTAAACCCATGATCACCTAACATGCTTTTGCAAGAATTTAAATTTAACCAATAAATTAAAATTCTCGTTTCAAGTCCTAATGACTTAAAACACGACTTAGACGCAATTCTTGTTCAAGAGCCTTTTCAATAAAACCCGAAAAACAATAAACCAATAAAATTCCAATTAATTTCCAAAATTAATAATTTTATTCTTTCATTATTTTCAGAAAATAAAATTCATAATTTTCCCAAAATTCAAATCGCTTTAATTTCTAAAAAATCCCAATTTAATCAAAATTTTAAAATAATTTTATTTTAGCAAAACTGATTTTAAAAGATAAAATTAAAATAAAATTAAATCGGGATTTTAAGGACCGAAAACACGAAAAACACGAAACACGAAAACGAGCCCAAAAAGGGCCCAGCCGCGTGAGACACCGCCGAGCAGCAGCGCGCGCGGACGCGCGCCAGCAGCACGCACAGCGCGCGGCAGTTGCCGCTCGCGTGCGCACGCTGGGCGTGCATCATGCGCGCGCCGCGCGCAGCAGCGCCGGCCGCGACTAGGCGGGCTGTGCAGGCGTCCCGCGCGGTTGCGAGGCACGCCCGGGATGGCTCCCGCGTGGTTGCGGGAGGGGCTGGGCGGCGTGCGCGCGCAGGCCTGGGGCGTGCTACACATTGGCATGTCCCAATCCCGCGCGTTTGTTTCGCATCTCGTTTCGTGTCTAGGTTTCTCGAAACCAATTCAATCCAAAATTAAAAAATTCGATTTTGATAAATTTCAACTAAAACAATTTTCAAAAACAGTTTTAGAAATTCAGGAAAAAATTACAGTTTCGTATTTCAGGCTTTCTAAAAGAACTCATGAATACCTAATTCGCATCTAAGCCTAAGAATTTCTACCAAATTCAGAATAACTGAGATGAATCAGAAACACGATTAACGAGGTGGCTCTGATACCACTTGTTGGAAAACACGAATCAGAAAGCAGCGGAATTTAAAAAATTTTCCCAACAAAAGGACCTTGAACTCGCAATCGTGTAACCAAATTCGTAAAGACAGAAAACTTACTTTTCTTTTGTTCTTTCTTGAAGCGTTTCAAGCCACCCAAGAACTCTCTTCTCGCGGCTTGATCCCCTCTCCTTTGGTAAAGCTCGAATCTTCAAACTTCTAACTTGAAGTCTCTAGAGAAAGTCCACCAACTTGATCACAATCTAACTAGTAAGGATGCTAGTTCTCTAGTTAGTGTTTAGGCTTAACCTAGGGTTTAATTTAATCTTGGAGAAGGGAAGGTGTTCAACACATGAACCAAGAATTGTCTATTAGCTCCATAAGGAGCTCGAGCTCCCCTATTTATAGGGAGGGGGGTGTCGAAATTCCTAGTCCTTTATGGGCTAGGATTTTGGTCCCTCTCTCCTATTACTTGATCATCAAGTATTTCCAACTTTGACTTTGAATTCTAATTCAAGTCAACTTTTAAGAGAGCTAAAAATATCCAAACTATTTTTGGATGATTTTATACTTTATTTATTATAAAATAAATAACTTATTTTTTATCTAATTAATTAATTCGTAATTAATGAACTAGATTATTTTCTCCAAAATTAGACTTTCTTTTTAATTCAAAATTAAACCAAAGTCTATTAAATAATTAACTAATTAATTATTTAATATATATATATAATATATATATATACACACGTGTGTGACACGTGTCACAGTGACACGTGTCACACACGTGTGTATATATATGTGACTTCACACGTGTGGAACACTCTTGGCCCGATTAACTCATTTAATCATTTTCAAGCCTCAACTCATGTAACCAAGTTGTTGTGTGTGACCCTCTAGGTTCTCAATTCAATTAGCAGTGACCCTAATTAATTAATTCACTAATTAATTAATCAGTCCACAGATTAAACGACCATAGTCTAGCAACAGGTGTTTAACCCCTAGCTGAATTGGAATGTTCGGATTCGACAGAACCTTTAAGTCATTGATTCATGTGATATACAATCCTCCTACTTACTATCTCTCAACCAAGATCTAGGGCAAGGGAATAATCAGAACCCTAATAATCCGGTCTTAAAGCTAAGTGCATTTCATATCCATTTGATCTCAATCCAAGAAACCCTTTTCTTGATGTCTTGATCTACTGCCTTGGCCAAGGACTCCATATGGCATATGAATAACTTACACAATAAGAGATCACCTTGCAAATGCAAGTGTAGGTCCTTTCTTGATTCTCATTCACTTTCATGAGTCACTTGTGCAGCCCTAGCATAAGCCTTGAATCAGTTGTCTAAGGCGACACCCTTTAAAGCTTATACCTAAGACTACAGAGTTAACTCATAAAGTGACAAGGAACCTCAAGTCTAAGGATCAATTAATCACATCAATGACTCGTGAGATATTTCCTAATCTGGAAGTTTCCATTTCCTGAAATAGAAACTTCCTTTCCCATTTAGGAATGTTCTCACACGGGGCACCTCAGTGAACTTACTTATTAAAGTAAGCACCCTCATGTATCACGCACGTATCAACTATACACTTTGCACCTCCATGAAACAAGGTGGTCCTTCTTAAGGGCGTGATCCCACAAGCAAGCCTTAGAGGAGTCAGGTTGACACTCCCACTGTCTGTAGGACTCATCGGCTTGGAGTATTTTACTAATCATGACTTATGTGATATAGGGCTCGTTTCATGAACCATTTCACCTAAATGGTAGAGTCCTAAAGTCATCAGGATTAGGGGAGTTCTCATACATGCACAGATAAAGTAAACGCATACCAAACAAGAGCATATAAAGAAGTGTTGCCTCAATTCGTTATTTCATTCAAAGATTGTCTGTGATTACAATAAGGAAAAGCACAAAGCGGATATACAATCGACTTTCTAGGGTACTATTCCTAACACCAACCACAAGCACCACCGATGGATATGGGGAATTTTTTGGAAGCAGTTTTCAACTATGTTGAGCATAGGAGGGCTCAAGCTCCCCCACCACAACAAGCAGAACAACAAGCTCCTCCACCAAACCATAACAATAGAGATCCTCATGGGGTGTTTCTGAATTACAACCCCCTCGGTTTTCTGGTTCTATTGACGATGCGGTCTCGGAGGGTTGGTTGATTAGATTGGAGAGGATATTTGGGGTCCGACAGTTTAGTACGCAAGAAAAAGCTCAATTTGCTATCTTCCAACTCGATGGAGATGCGTATGAATGGTGGGAACGAACAAGGGAGAAACTCGAGGTAGATGGAGAGGAAGTCACTTGGGAGGTTTTCAAGAGAGAATTCCGGGAATGCTGTGTACCGGAAGTGGTAAGAGAGAGGAAGGAGCAAGAGTTTATGGAATTAAAGCAAGGGGCTCGTACGGTGACTCAATACCTCGCCGTATTCAATAGGCTTGGGAAATATGCTCCTCATGTCACCCGGGATGAGAAGAGGAAAGCAAGGAAATTCATAGCGGGATTGAGACAAGATTTGAGACACGGATAAGCGGGGCACAATTTCGAGTCATTTACCGGCACCGTGCAAAGGGCTTTGGTTCAAGAGGAGGAATTCAAGAAAAAGGATCCGATGTTTAGAGCTCCAATGGGAAGAGGTTCCGGATCAAATTCAGGAAAGAGGCCGATGATTCAAGCTAGTCCACCTCCTAAGGGTCCGTTTAAGAAGCCTCGGTTTGGAGGACAAGGTTCTCAGGCCGCACCGACTCGACCAAAGGCTCTACCTGTGGCACCGGTACCTACAAATTCACGCCCGGATGTGCCTCCATGTACTCATTGCGGGGGACCGACCCATACCTACAATAATTGTCAAAGAAGGTTGAACTTATGCCTCATATATGGGAAAAGCGACCATATGGTGGAGACATGTTCCTACAAGAACCCCGGATTTCAGAAAGGAGCTCAAAGGCCAATGATTCAGGCTCGTGCTTACGCCCTCGAGGGTGAGGAGCAAGATGCAGAGATTGATCCCACAGCCGTGGTAGAAGGTACCCTATGCATACATAACATGAACATTCATGCACTCTTTGATCCGAGTGCCACGCATTCCTTTATTTCTTGTGATATAGTTGCCACTCTGTGCTTGCCTGTTATCTGTCTTTCTTCTTGTTATTTGGTGAGTTCGCTACTTGGAGGGAGTCTTCAGACAGATCAGTTGGTTCGGGAGTGTTCAGTTTTGATTGAAGGGAAAGAGTATCCGGCTGATTTAATTGTTATGCCTATGAAGAGGTATGGAGTTATCTTGGGTATGGACTGGTTGTCCAGGCATCGGGCCAATGTTGATTGTTTTGCGAAGAAGGTGATTTTGGGGAAAGAATTGGTGATTGGTAGTGGATCAAGAATGATATCTCTCTTGTCTTATATGGAAGCTCACAAGTTGATAAGAGAAGGAGCAACGGGATTTATTGCTTACCTTCTTAATAGGCCGAAAGATCAAGTGAAGTTGGAGGATACCGTGGTTGTTAAGGATTTCTCCGATGTGTTTCCGGAGAATTTGAGTTCTCTACCACCCGACCGTGAGATCGAGTTCGTTATTGACTTACATCCAGGGTCTACACCGTATTCTAAGACTCCGTATCGGATGGCACCGGCCGAGTTGAAAGAGTTAAAGATTCAATTAGAGGAATTGCTCAAAGTTGGATATATTCGGCCAAGTTCGTCACCTTGGGGTGCTCCGGTTCTCTTTGTTAAGAAAAAGGATGGAACCCTAAGAATGTGTATAGATTACCGGGAGCTTAATCGGATGACCGTAAAGAATAAATATCCTTTGCCCCATATTGAGGATTTATTCGACATGTTACAAGGTTCGGGGGTTTACTCAAAATTGGACTTGAGACAAGGATATTATCAATTGAAGATCCGGGAAGAGGACATTCCGAAGACGGGATTTAACACCCGGTATGGACACTACGAATTCGTAGTGATGCCTTTTGGATTGACTAATGCTCCGGCTGCTTTTATGGATATGATGCATCGAATTTTCCGGTCCTATTTGGATAAGTTTGTGGTAATCTTCATCGATGACATCTTGGTTTATTCGAGAACTCCGGAGGATCATGCAAGGCACCTCAGAATTGTGTTGGAGACCTTAAGGGAACATCGGTTGTATGCTAAGTTTAGTAAATGCGAGTTTTGGATTGATCGGGTAGCATTTTTGGGCCATATTATTTCAAGGAAAGGTTTGGAAGTAGACCCTTCTAAGATTGAGACGGTTATTCAATGGCAAAGCCCGGAAAATGCTTCAGAAATAAGGAGTTTCTTGGGTTTGGCAGGCTACTATCGGAGATTCGTTCAGGATTTCTCAAAGATTGCGGCTCCTTTAACCCGATTGACTAAGAAAGCGGTTAAGTTTGAGTGGGACGAGGCATGTGAAGCTAGCTTCCAACTTTTAAAGGGAAGTTGACCACCGCTCCTGTATTAGCACTTCCCGAAGGTACAGAGGGATATACAGTTTATACGGACGCCTCAAAGGAAGGTTTGGGATGTGTGTTGATGCAAAATGGAAGAGTAATTGCCTATGCTTCAAGGAAATTGAAAGAGTATGAACAGAACTACCCCACTCACGATTTGGAATTAGCGGCAGTGATCTTTGCTTTGGGTAAGTGGAGACACTATCTTTATGGAATTTTGTTCGAGGTCTTTTCCGATCACAAGAGTCTCCAATACTTATTCTCGCAAAAGGAATTGAATAAGAGACAACGGCATTGGATGGAACTTTTGGCGGATTATGAGTGTACAATCCGATACCATCCCGGCAAAGCCAATTTGGTCGCGGATACGCTTAGTCGGAAAGCTAGCGTGTCCAATGTGAAAGTGGAAATTGGAGATGAGAATGAGTTGTTCAGACTGAGGGCTAGTGTTCGGAATATTACGGTTCAACCAGATCTTAAACAGAGATTATTTGATGCTCAGAGGATTGATCCCGAGGTTCAGAAATTAGCTGAGAAAGCTCGAGCTGATTCAGAGTGTCCGTTTGGGTTTGATGATACGGGACTTCTAAGATTCAAGAATAGAGTTGTTGTCCCGGAAGAGTTAAAAAGGATTATTCTTGAGGAAGCCCATCGGTCGGGGTATTCGATACATCCCGGAGGGAACAAAATGTATAAGGATCTTAAACAATTCTATTGGTGGAATGGATTGAAACGGGATGTGATCGACTTCGTGAAGCATTGTATGACTTGTCAAGTGGTAAAGGCAGAACATCAAAAACCATCGGGGCTACTTCAACCATTACCTATCCCGGAATGGAAATGGGAACAAATAGCTATGGATTTTGTTTCGGGATTACCAAAAGTGAGAGGAGGTTTCGATGGAATTTGGGTTATTGTGGACAGGTTGACAAAATCAGCTCATTTTCTTGCTATCAGAATGTCCGATAAAGTGAGTAAGTTGGCCAAGAGATACAATGATGAGATTGTTAGGCTTCATGGTGTACCTGTTAGTATTGTCTCGGATCGGGATCCCAGATTTACTTCACGGTTATGGCAAGAATTACAGAAGTGTTTGGGAACAAGGCTTCAATTAAGCAGAGCTTTCCATCCTCAGACCGACGGACAATCAGAAAGGTTAATTACGTATCTGGAGGATTTGTTGAGAGCATGTGCATTGGACTTTCAGAGCTCGTGGAATGAACAGTTGCCGTTAATCGAGTTTGCTTACAACAATAGCTATCAAGCCTCGATTGAAATGGCCCCTTATGAAGCTCTTTATGGACGTAAATGTCGATCACCGTTGTTCTTTGACTTGGAGGAATGGAATTGGACCAAGCAAGAAGGGATTAAAAGAGGGGAAAAGAAGGAAAAACCCTCTAAGGCTGTACAAGAGGCCATTGATAAGGTCCAGATAATTAGACAACGGATGAAGGCAGCTCAGGATCGACAAAAGAGTTATGCAGATCTTCGGAGAAAGAATTTGGAGTTTGAGATTGGAGATAGGGTTTTCTTAAAGGCTTCCCCACGAAAAGGGTTCTCAAGGATTGGACGAGGAGGAAAATTAAAGCCTCGGTATATGGGACCATATGAGATTTTGGAGAAGATTGGGGATACGGCCTATCGACTGGACTTGCCTCCGAGTTTGACTGGAATCCATAATGTGTTTCATGTTTCACAGCTCCGAAAGTATTATCGAGACGAGTCCGAGGTTCTACCGATTGAAGAAGTGGAATTAGAACCGGATCTCACCTTCGTTCAGAAGCCGATTAAGATATTGGATCGAAAGTTTCAGGAACTTCGAAATCGGCGTATTCCACTAGTCAAGGTTCTTTGGAGAAGTGATAAAACCGAAGAGGCTACGTGGGAGACGGAGGATAAGATGAAAGGTTTCACCCCGAGTTGTTCCGAGCGAGCAGTGAATCCGAGGACGGATTCGTTTAAGGGGGAGAGATTGTAACGCCCCGACTTTTCGGACGTAAAGGTACGACGTATGTGTTTACCAATTTGCGCGAATTAATTGTTTTTACGTGTTTTATATTTAATTTTATTATAAATTGTTATTATATTATATATGATTGTGTAATTACTTAAATAAGTTATGCATGCATGGTTTGTGTATAATGTATAGTATATATTATGTGTGTATTCGTGCATGCATGGGTTGTTTTGTGCAGGTATAGGAGTGCTAGGCGGGAATACAAGTCGTCTAGGTCTTGCATTTATATTTAGCACTTCTTTTCAGTCTCATATGTTCATACTCTCATTACTTCTGTATTTGATCATAGTTTATGCTTGGAGCGTTATGATTTTTGTAGGCCATGAGCGCCGTTGATTATTGGAATGCTTTTGTATATCTATTTTGGAGCTTGGTGGCTCATTGTATATATGCTATGTTATTCTTGCTTCCGCGTATTATTTTAACTCTGATTTTATGATTCTTGAGTTGATTGGTTTAAGGGTTAGTCCCGCCTAGCATAGCGTGTGTGTTGTGTCCCCGTTCGCCATGGACTTGGCACGTGTATGGACTTCCATTTCATATACGGGTCGGGTCCCGGTGCGGGGGATGTGGTACCTCACGCTCGGGTGCTACATCCTTATGATTTAATATATAATATATATGCATGCATGGGTATGTTTGTGTGTGTGTACGTATATATATATATATATATAATCTATATACATATGTTATTATATTATATTATATATATATATATTATATTATATATATTTATTATATATTTTAAATATTATTTGATTTAATTTAATTATTGAAATTAATTGATTTCTATTTCGCGTATTTAATTACCGACTATTGATTGAACGTTTTATTTATTTTACTCTTAATTGTGAATTTGAATATTATGTGTTATGCTTATTAAATGGATTTTAGATTAATGGATATGCATTATGAATTATGAATTTATGAATTTATGAATATTATGAATTTATGAATTTATGAAATTTATATGAACTTATGAAATTGAATGAAATATATGAACAAATGAATGATTATATGATTTAAATCTCTTAATAGTGCACATGACCATCTTATTGATATAATATGATCATTTATGCATTCATGTCATATTCACTTCATTGTCGAGCGTCATATGTGGTCATTGAGTCTCATACCTTTTTTCTTTTGCACAGATTCGGGTTTGGTTGGAGACGAGGGCGAGCATTGAGACGCTTGTGCCTTTATTTTTGCTTTGGTAAAGGTGGGTTTTTCTTCTATTAGCTAAAACAACCATATATATTCCTTATGTGCAAAGTTTTAAGCCAAAATCGTATATTTATATATATCGAGTCATTTCGGATAAATAATTTCAAACGTATGACCCCCTTTCTTTTATTTATGAACCCTACCATATGTTTGGCGAGATATTTATGATTTATGATTGCACGGGCCCCGGGACTTAGTATATGTGGCTAACCGAGGAAGCAAGGGCTGACGGGGATCCCATATACTAGTTCCAACCAAACTACGGTGATACCGGCCCTCGCTAGGAGTTTTAGCGAGGAATGGGAGCTGAGTGCCCTTGGGGGATTCATGTACCCCCATTGGCCTATGTATGAACCGGTGGCCAGGTCTTGCAAGCCCGTCCACCACCCGGAGGAAGAAGGTGTATATGAATGATTATGATCATGTATTTATGAGCACAAAAGATTTATGTATGATAATGAATGATTGAATAATTAATTATGATTACACGAGGAGTAGGTTGGAGATTGTGCACGCCCACTCGCCGGGCCATAAACCCTTATGAACATTTATGAACAATTATGAATGAATATGAACGTCGTAATCCCGTTGATGTTTCCTTTTGTTTTAACCACTTGGTAAAGTCTTATCAAACTTCACACGGGATTAGGGCTTGCATGTATGTGTTTAATTTATGCGATATTATATATTTTATGCCCCGTTTTTATACCCACCAGTCTCTTTTAGACTGAACCCGGTTGTTTTCAGTTGTTTTGTGCAGGAATAGGAGTGCTAGGCGGGAATACAAGTCGTCTAGGTCTTGCATTTATGTTTAGCACTTCTTTTCAGTCTCATATGTTCATACTCTCATTACTTCTGTATTTGATCCTAGTATTTCTTGGAGCGTTATGATTTTTGTAGGCCATGAGCGCCGTTGATTATTAGAATGCTTTTGTATATCTATTTTGGAGCTTGGTGGCTCATTGTTTATATGCTATGTTATTCTTGCTTCCGCGTATTATTTTAACTCTGATTTTATGATTCTTGAGTTGATTGGTTAAGGGTTAGTCCCGCCTAGCATAGCGTGTGTGTTGTGTCCCCGTTCGCCGTGGATTTGGCACGTGTATGGACTTCCATTTCATATACGGGTCAGGTCCCGGTGCGGGGGATGTGGTACCTCACGCTCGGGTGCTACACACGCACTGGTCAGATCCGCAGAAATCCATTGGCACCGTCTCGGAATAAGTCCGATCTCGTGTATGACCAGTGTGGAAAAATGGGATATGAGAAGAAAGGATGTTTTGAACTCATCGGGTACCCAGATTGGTGGGTGCCTAGGAAGAAAACAGCTAATACCGGTCCCGGACTGACACGCAGCACAGCGGCGGTTGCCAACGGGATCATCACCGGCGAGGACAAATGGGAAATAGCGGTGATGGCAGCGGGTTTCACACAGAGCAGGACCTCAGGCGGCGAACAACCTCAAACCAATAATGGAGGGGCAAGTTCTGCAGTAATAGGTATAGGGCAAAAAGGGGGGAAATTCCCTCTTTTGCCCCTCATCTAAAGAGAGTGACATTTGTGATATTAATACTATGTATAAGTCTGATACTAAGAACTCTCATTGGATATTTGATTGTGGAGCCACTGATACGGTCACCTATGACCTGGGTGATATTATTTCTATTCAAAATCCGAAAAAACAGACAATTCAAACTGCTAGTGGGGAACTTGTTCCGATTAAAGCGGGGGGCGTAGTTGAACTTACCCCTACGTTACGATTGTCAAATTCGTTATTAGTCCCGTCACTATCCAATAAACTGCTTTCCATCAGTCATGTCACCAAAGAATTAAATTGCACGGATGTAATATACCCCTCGTTTAGTGTTTTGCAGGATATCCATTCGAGGAGGATAATTGGGCGTGACATTGAACGGGACAGTTTATATTTTGTTGATGAGGTGACCATAGGGGGGGGGGGGGCGGATTATTTTGGCCCAGGGGTCGGATGACAGACAGAGTTAGTTGTGGCATCCGCGTTTGAGGCACAAGTATGATGGTTATCTGAAAAGGCTGTTTCCAAATTTCTCTAGTACAAATCTGTCTTGTGATACGTGTGTGTTATCAAGAAGTCATAGACAATCTTTTCCTTTGAATAATACTCGAGTTGAAATTCCTTTTTCATTAGTTCATTCTGATATTTGGGGTCCGGCCCCGGTTACTGGTGGGGGGGAGGTTTTCACTATTTTGTGACTTTTATTGACGATTGCACATGAATGAGTTGGGTTTATTTTCTGAAACACAAATCTGAGGTCTTTGATAAGTTCGCTCACTTTTACCAGATGATTTGGACTCAGTTTGATGCACAGGTCCAAATACTCAAATCTGATAATCGGGGGGGGGGGGAGAGGATTTGTTAACCACAAAATCAAGTCTTTCTTCTCCAAACATGGGCTTAATCACCAAAATCGATTCCTCTTGGAAATCACCAGGGCCTTAATGATTGAGTCTTGTGTTCTCTCGACTTTTTGGCCCAAAGCCATAGCCACAGCTACTTATCTGGTTAACCTGCTTCCCACAAAAATACTTCGCTTTCGCCCTCCTATACATACCTTGAGCGAGTACACCCAAATACCTCCACCTCTTTCCCTCATACCCCAAGTATTCGGACGTTCCGTCTTTGTCCATATTCCAACTACACAAAGAACCAAACTCTATCCTTGTACTGAAAAATGTGTTTTTGTGGGATATAGGATTAACCAGAAGGGATACCGTTGTTTTCACCCTAAAACTCGTCGAATGTTTGTTACAATGGACTGTGACTTTGTTGAAACTGAATACTTCTATTTGGCTTCAAGCCAACCTAGCTGTCAGGGGGAGTCTGAACAAGATAAAGACCCACTAATTGGCTTTGTGTAACACCCCTGTTATCTGAAAGCAATCCGGCCCCTTCCCATGTTGTAGAAGCTCAGCTCGTTCAGGAGACCACCACTGTCCTACTGTCTTTCTTGAGCGATATCCCTGAGGTTAGTACGGATAGTTTGGTTTCTCCCAGTATCATTTCTGCTAGTTCTAACACTACAGGTGTGACCAAGATTGATAAATACGTACTCCTCGCTCGAAGTACACGAGGGATACCTCCCAAACGGTATCTTCCAGAATACGAGCCTAGAACGTAGAAATATCCAGTGGCTAATATGGTCAGGGGGAGACTAACCGAATCAGGAAAAGCCTTTTCCACTGCTATTTATACAGATGTTGTTCCACAAAGTGTGGAAGAGGCGATGGAGGTTCCTGAGTGGAGACAGGCGATGGATGATGAAATGGCCGCACTGAAAAAGAATAATACTTGGGAAAAGTGCCAATAACTAGTGGGCAAGAAACTGGTTGGATGTAGATGGGTGTACATGATTAAGAGGAAAACTGATGGGTCCATTGAGCGATACAAAGCTCGTCTGGTTGCAAAGGGCTATACTCAAACCTATGGTGTGGATTATGCAGAAACATTCTCCCCGGTGTCAAAGATCGACATAATCCAGGTTCTGTTTTCAGTTACCGTAAACCAGGACTGGCCCCTTCACCAGTTTGACGTCAAGAATGGCTTTCTTCACGGTGATTTAATGGAGAAAGTGTATATGGAGGCACCACCGGGGTATTCTCACGAGTTCGGTACCCAGGAGGTGTGCAAACTTAGAAAAGCACTCTACGACCTAAAACAATCTCCGAGGGCATGGTTTGGAAGGTTCACTGTGGCAATGAAGAGGTATGGGTACACATAGAGTAACTCTGATCATACTCTGTTTTGAAAATGAGAGGCGAGAAAATCACGTGCTTGATCATATATGTCGTTGACACGATTATCACCGAGGACGACATTGAGGAAATAAGGGATCTTCAAAGGAATTTGTTCGGAGAGTTTGAGATGAAGGACTTGGGCCACCTAAAGTATTTCTTGGGGATCGAAGTTATGTGATCATGCCAAGGGATTTATATGTCACAAAGAAAGTACATTCTTCATCTACTAGCAGAGGTGGGGTTGTTGGATTGTAAACCTAGCAACACACCTATGGTGAGCAATCAAGGGTTAAGGATCATAGAAGGAGTTGAACCAGCAGACCGAGCGAGGTATCAGCATCTTGTTGGACAACTTATATACCTCTCACATACCAGACCAGATGTTGCATACACTATTGGAATTGTGAGTCATTTCATGCACAACCCTCAAAAGGAGCACATGGAGGCAGCACTACGGATATTAAGATATTTGAAGGGGTCTCCAGACACTGGGATTCTGTTTAGAAAGAATGGCCATTTACAGATTGAAGCATATACAGATGCAGATTGGGCAGGGAACCTAATTGACAGGAGGTCGATCGTGGCTTACTTTACATTTGTTGGTGGAAACTTAGTTACTTGGAAGAGCAAGAAGTAAAAGGTAGTAGCACTTTCGAGTGCTGAGGTAGAGTTTCGAGGAATCACCAAAGGATTGTCAGAAGTCTTATGGTTAAGGAAGTTGATAACTGAGTTGGGCTTTCCACCAATGGGCGCATGTCCTCTGAAGTATGATAACAAAACAGCTGTCCACATATCTGAGAATTCGGTGTGGCATGACAGGATAAAACATATGGAGATTGATCGCCATATTATCAAAGAGAAGTTGGAAGGTGGGATTATATCACTCCCATTTCTGCGATCAGAGGACCAGTTGACGGACATTCTTACTAAAGCTGTTACAGGGAACATGTTCCATGAGACCTTATACAAGTTAGGTGTAGGACATCCCCCGACCTAACTTGAGGGGGAGTGTTGACTTTAGTTATTTAGGAAAGATCTCCTAATCCCTTTTGTTACGGGATTGTTACGGGATTTGTTTTCCTTTTTTGCTAGGGATCTTATTCTATTTAATTTGTTTCCCTGTTACAGTTCTGTATCATTCATTCAAGATGAAACCTTCTTCCCTCTTTCTTTACTCTTCAACAGTTTGGGCAACGTGGTGGAATAGAAATTGAATGATTATGGAGAGGATGGGTTTGTCACAAATGGAGCTTGTTTAATTTGCTAGCTTGTACTGGTTATCTTTCTTAGAAGTATCAATAAAGAGTCATCATGTGGGTGTGGTTAAGAAATCACCAATAAAATGGCGATTGTCGGAGGATCCATATGTTAAAGATTAATTTTGATAGTGTTCTGTTTATTAGAGAAGATGAATTTGGGGTTGGTCATGTAGTGACTAGAGACAGTGGAGGAACGATGAATGGTTGGTGTTTGCACAACTGAAAGGAATTATTTTTTCGGAGGAAGTGGAGGTCATTGCGACATTGAAGACGGTTAAGTTGGCGGTTCGAAGAGGTTGTGATTCTATTAATCTTGGAGCGAATGCGAATGTAATGAGAAAGTCAAAAGAGAATGGTCCAAATTTATCCAGTTATTGTGTACTAGTTCTATTATTTGTGATATTAAAGAAATTGTATCTCTCATTTGTTTTAT
Source organism: Lantana camara (assembly GCA_037501455.1). Taxonomy (NCBI): domain Eukaryota; kingdom Viridiplantae; phylum Streptophyta; class Magnoliopsida; order Lamiales; family Verbenaceae; genus Lantana; species Lantana camara. The sequence continues at coordinate 6,713,791 of CM074864.1, forward strand.
ATTGTTTTTTGATAAGGAAATAAGGTAGCTCATAGTCTTTATTTCATAAAGAGGACTTTTAATATTTCTGATTCTATTTCACTATTTGTAATGTCCGATATTTCATTTGATTAATAAAGGTTTTTCTTTGGCTCTCAAAAGCGAGAGTGGCTTTCTAGAGGTCTGTTTTTAATGTGAATCTTATTTGTATTCAACTCATATATTTTTGGATCGAGCTAAAATATATGAATATAGAAATCCGTAATTTTAAATAAGTGGATCGAATATAAAATTAATAGTTTGATCTGTTAAAAATTTGAATCCAAAATTTTATAATATTTTATTAAATTAGTTATTATAAATATAAAGTATATTAACAAATGTTACCAATACAATAACTAATTGGGCGAATTACATCCAAGTCCCATGAGGTTTGCTCTAATTACAAATTACTTTCCTACATTTCATTTATTACATATAAACCCCTAAACCTAACTGACCGTTTGAGGTCCCTGAACGTCGTTAGGGTTTCGTCAATTTTAAAGTTTGAATTTTCAAAAATACCCTCGGGGTCTTTCTTGTTAAATAACTTTTGTTAAGGGCTTGTTTTGTTAGAATATAAAAAGTGCAGAAATTATTTTGTAATTATTATGTTAGAATATGAAAAATATAATATTGTAAAGGTGTTTAATATTAAAAATTTTGTTTGGAGTTTGATAAAACAAAAATTCTTAATACAAAATTAATTTACTAATACATTAAGAGAGTGTTTGATAGGTGAGATTAATTTTTTTGACTTAATTTGAGTTAATTTATTTTGGGCTTTTTAACTCAAATTAAGCATGATTAGGTTATTTCCAACTACTGTTTGATATATGTAATTAGCTAGAAGCTAACTTAGTAATAGAAGCACAATTTTTTGATTGATACGATAGATTAACGTGTTCTTAAGATATTTTTACATTTTTGCCCTTTTTTCTATAACTACAATTTTTATTCAATTAAAAAAATAATGTATATATATATAGAGATGATTCAATAGAAAACTTTGTTTTAAAATAGAAAATCAAGAATTTATCATCACACCTATGAAATAGAAAATAAAGATTTATCATTATACCGATTTGTTGAGAGAGAATAAATTATCTTTAGATCGTAGAGAATATATGAAGAATCTCACCACAGAACTAGAAATCTCACCACAAAAAAATCTTAGAATTGAGGATTCTGATAAATCTCAAATAATACTTAAACAATAGGAATTGTTAATGGTAAAGAGAAGCAGTGGGGATAAAATTGAGAAATAAAGATGAGAATAATTCGTTAAAATAGTAATCTCAGTTAATCGCACCCCCTTGTCGCGATTAAAAAATGAATTTAATCTGTGAAAAAGAGGGGTACGCGCGGGCTTAGAGATTCACGTGCTTGGCCCGAAATCTGTAATCTCTAATAACTAACAGAAAATTAAGTGATATTAAAACCGATAAAATAATCTAATCTCATCTAACACTTTCTAATAATATGCAAAATATAATTTTCTTTTATGGGAAACGGCCCGATTACATCAAATCAGCATCAACAAAGCGTAAAGCATTAACCGGAATATCAAAAGAACCGATGCAGGTCGAAACCGCATTCCTAGCTATAGTATGGGCCACTCTAGTGGCACCACAAGGATGTTGTAAATCTCAGAAAGGTCTTCATCCGCACTCTTTAGCCAGTTGATAATATTCATGCAATCGCCTTCTATGATAATTTTCCTCCATCTGAAATCCCGACCGAGAAGTGCAGCAGAGAGTGCTGCCATAACTTCGACCACCAGCTGGTTAGAAGTGTACTTCATATGGTTGGTTTCCCATCCTACACAAGAACCGTCACTATCGCGCGCCACCATACCAACATCCTCTTCATTCTTGTCAGCAAAAACTGCTCTGTCAAAATTTATTTTGATCCAACCAGCAGCTGGCTTTTGCCATTTAGTCACCTCCTGCACATTGTGAAAACCTGCAACCTCATCAGTGATAGAGGCGTGAGGAACAACATTCTCTTCAGTGAAGTCCACAATCTCATGGGGTTGTTTAGTCAACCCCTTCATTCTCCTCTTGTTACGATACCCCCAGACAGCCCACATGGTTGCAGCCAACTTACAGTACTCAACATCATCCAACAACTCGCCCCTTGAAGTGGTCCATCCCTGACATTGGCAGCCACTTGCTGTGTTACTCTCCATGGAATATTAGAGATTTCCCACACTTGCCTAACAAAAGGGCAGAGGAAGATGGCATGGGCCATATCCTGCAATTGTTCTCCACAATGAATACAAGCAGCATTGGAGTAGCGTTGGCGGATCAAATTTGCACCAGTAGGCAGAATATCCTGATAACAATGCCAAAGAAAATTTCGGAACTTCGGTTGAACATTAAGGCTCCAAATCTTCTTCTAAACCCTATGATCCATAAAGGTCTGTGATGAACCTCTATCCCTATTAGCCAACTTCATCGCAAGGTAGTAAGCACTCCGAATGTAAAACTATCGATTTATTATAGTACCAAATTAGTGAATCTTCTCTACGGATAGAGACCAAAGGAATGCTAAGAATAGCATGGGCATCCCTTTGGTGGAAATTGTTTAGAACCAGCTCCTCATCCCAAGAAATAAACCCCGATTTCATTCGGTCCGAAACCCATTCGGGGAATAAAATCATATCTTATTTAAACCTTGGTCGGAAGTCTGCACCTCTCGGCAGCCACCTATCTCGCCATACATGCACCTTAGACCCATTTCCAATATGCCACCTCGTTCCTGAAGCAAGCAAGAATCTCTCTTCAAGGAGGCTGCACCAGGTAAAGGACAGTGATCAGCCCAGCGGAGCGTCCCACACTTCATATTTCGAAAAATACTTGGCTTTTAGAATATGGGCGATAAGTTACTCCGGATGATGACAAATACGTCAAAGCTGTTTGTCTAGCATTCCTAAGTTGAATGCCTTCAAAGAACGAAACCCCATGCCACCACCAGACTTATTACAACACAGATTGTCCCAAGCTATCAGTGTATTTTTCGAGCCGATCCATTGCCCCACCAGAACCGGGAAATGATGGACTCAATTTCATGGATGATATTACCCAACAAGAGAAAAAAATTAAGAGAGTAGGATGGGAATGCTTGGATCACTGCTTCAATCAACACTTTTTTCCCCACTTTTGAAATAAATTTCTCCGAATAGCCATTCACCCAAGCCTTAATTTTATTCAATTTACCCGAAAATTCTCCCTTCGAGACCGTCCTAAGATAAAAGGCAACCCCAAGTAGAGATCGAGCTTCGCCATTATCTTAACACCAAGAGCATTAGCCATCTCCACATTTTTTAGATTCTACAATATTCCCTCTAAACATCAATGAGGATTTTTGAAAATTCATAACTTGTCCAGAGATCTTCCTATATAACTCCAACACATTCTTAAATCCTTCAAGAGCCTCCATACTCACCCTACCAAAGACCATAGTGTCATCTGCGAAAAGTAGATGTGAGATACGGGGAGCATTCCGACATACCACCACTCCCACTAAATTGCCCTACCATTCCTGATCCTCTAAGAGAGAAGATATGACCTCTGCGTAAGAAAGAAACAGATAAGAGGAGATAGGGTCTCCTTGTCGAAGTCCCCTTTAGGAACTTGAGAGTCATATTCACCTCCATCCAAAAGGAAAGAATACGAAATCGTAGAAATACAAGTCATAATTCTCTCAACAAATAACAAAGGAAAGCCTAACCTGACCATAACCTGTTCGAGAAACCTCCATTCGATGCAGTCATATGCTTTACTCATATTGAGTTCTAGATTGAAATAACCTTCATTTCCAGTACCTTTATGCTTAATGAAATGATTAATCTCAAATGGTACAAGCACATTATCGCATATTAACCTATTAGCTATAAAACCAAATTGAGTTGGGAAGATAATAGTATTGAGCAAAGGCTTAATGCGGTTGGCTAAGACTTTGGAAGCAATTTTGTAAACAACATTGCACAGACGTATTGGTCTAAATTGGGTAATAAGTTCAGGATATTTACACTTAGGAATGAGGACCACATGAGTATAACTCAACTTATTATCGAGCTGCCCTTTGTTCAGAAAATCAATCACATAAGCAATAACGTTACGACCCACAATATTCCAATATTGTTCAAAGAAATAGGGGGAAGGACATCCGGACCAGAATCAGAGAGAGCATCATAAAAATCCACCATTTGACCCCAAGATCTATCATTCCTGCCTTTCTTCTCATCATTAGACCGAATTTCATTGAAATCACCTGTGACTACCCAAGGCAGAGTTGATCGACGACTTAGAGAACGAAGCAGATTCCAAGTGACCCATCTGTTCTGACGTTCCGACGTCTAATAGAAACCTGTAAACCTCCAAACTTTATCATTATCATCATCTTCTACAATAACATCAATATGATTCTGGGAGTAGCACTGCAAAGAAATCCTCATATCTTTTCGCCAAGTAAAGCTAAACCTCCACTTTTTCCAACTGAATCTATATTCACACCATTCATATTAAACTTTAATTTCAACTGATCAATCCACTGACGTTTGCATCTAGTTTCGGACAGGAAAATTATCGAGAAGTTATGATCTCTGATAAGTGATCGGAGATTATGCACTCTCTAGGGATCCCCCGAGCCCTGGCAGTTCCAGCTTAGGCAACTCATTGATCCCGGTGGGGCTGTAGAGCAGCCACCGCCGATGAATTTGTGATGTCGCTAAGGATAAAAAAGGGGCGGGATTAGATAGGTTGTTTATAAGATGTGAGTTGTTTTAGAGGTCTAATCGGGCCCTTGTTTTTGGAGCTGAGAGACTTGCTATGAAATTTTTGAGTTTTTTAGGTTAAGACTGAGTGGTTTCGTGAAGATTAAGCTATATAGGAATGTTGTACAACTATTCTTCGGAAGAGAGCGCAGGAATGAGGTTCATATGGGATTGAAGAGAGCTCGTTGACTGTTCCAACGATTGGGATGGAGAAGATAGGGTGGGAGTTGTAGAGGATTCAATTGTCAGTTTGGGGCGTTGGCGAGTGGGATTGGGGCTGTCATTGATGTTAGTGGGGCATTGGTGGAAAATTTTCAGAGGGTTACCGGAGTTTTGTATAGACTATATGGGATTTTTGCCACTGAGACCCCAGATGATGAGGGATGAGAGCTAGTGGTAATAGTTGGAAGGGGAGGGTCAGACTCAGGGTAGGAAGTTATGCTTTCGATATTAGGGCCATTAATTCATTCATGAAATAAGATAATTTGGTTGTTCGGTTAGGGTCGAGATTCGAATTAAGCTGGGAAAATAATTTGTCATAGTAGGACTATTAGTATGAGTATTAGTCTGGTAGTGTATGGGTGATTGATTCTGGTTAGGGAAGGTGTGGAAGGGTGTGGAAGGATGAGGGCGAGATGTTGGGAAGAGAAGGTTTGTTCTTTGGGACATGATTCCCAGCTCTATTGAGCCTGTGCCTGGTACAGAAGCCCGCAACTAGGGTCCATAAGGGTAATGGGGAGCTCAATCAGAGAAGTTATCATCATACCTCAAAAGACAGAATTTGTCTACATGGTCACATAGGTTATAGAGATAACAAAAATTTGATAGTCTCTCGTAAGTTACAGATACCATTATATCACGCCTGTTAGGACTTTTCAGCTTCAAATAACGGATCAACGACTCTGATATAAGAATACCCACCCGGATTCTCAAAAAATTCTCAGTCATAGATAAATTAGTAGGCGTCGGACACAAGCGAAGCACCCCAATCTTATTTCCCAATAGTTCTGCCACTTCCTTGTTCAGACAGTTACTTGGGAGGCCATGAACCTAGATATAAAAATCACGCCACTGCAAATCCACTGTACTCGATTAAGCATCCAGAAGAATAGTTCTGAGGATAAGTGGATACTTGTCATAGCTCCATGGTGAAGTCTCCATAGCCCTTTAAAAATCAAGATTATAATTGAATATGAATAAGAATCGGTCCTCACCAAATTCCAAGATTTCTAGCCCCTTTACCAGATTCATAGATCTGATCATAGAAGAACAAAAGATTTCAAATTGGATAGAACGTCTCGAGAACATCTTTCCCATAAGGGTCGGTGAATAGTCAAATTTCCGTTTGCTCCAAGATAAAACAGGAATTCTAAGGCTTTTATCTTCCTTAGCAATTAGGGAGGTAACTTGGGTAAGCCTCGCTAATTCATGGTTGATTGAGTCACTTTCCAGATCTACGGTATTCTCGATGGTAGTCGTAGAACACGATGACACAGGTTATGGCTCCCTTCCGTGCGAGTGGCAAGATTACTACCACCTGAGAGGAAAAAGAACATGTAACGCCCCGATTTTTCGGCTGTACAGGTATGACGTATGTGTTTATTAATTGCGCTTTTAAAATTGTGTAATTGTGCTATTCTTCATTTATTATATTTTTATTTGATATTTTTGAATTATATGATATATTTGATAAGAACTTTATTTGGATTTTGAACGTGTTGCCCTTATGATTATGAACGTGCCTTGTTTGCACCTGATTTGACTTTCGATTTTCGTAAAAGTTTGATATACATGAGTTATGTGCATTATGAACATGATTATATGCTCGTTGCATGATTTTAAACCTGTTTGTTTGAGTTTTTGGGTCATGTTTGTGATCGGGACCAAAAAAGGGCTGAAGAGCATTCAGCGTACCTTGGGTTCCGGGTGGTGTAACTTGAGCTCAGGTACTTGGATTCGAGTTTTGTCACCTCCATTGGACTCGTATCAACGATTCAGAGCCAATGGAATAAGCCTCATATTTTTCTAAGACCAGTTGGACCTCTAAAATTCAACCAAAACGAGCACCTTGCACTAAAACAACACCCTTTGACTCTTCTTGATCTTGTGGGCCCTAGCAACACTCCCTAAGCCCCCAAGTCTTGACTTATATAACCAAGATTCATCCCTCTCTCCTTCCCACTTGTTGATTTTCAAACCACAACCTCCAAGAAAGAAGGAAAAGTGCTGCAACTAAGAAGAAAGAAGAAGGAAGAAGGAGGTACTATTCACCACCGTCTCCATTTCTTCTCTAACTTGAAATGTAAGTTTATATTTGTGTTCTTGACTCTTCTATGCTTCATTTGATCCATGAATTTCATGATTTGAGTTTGATTTGTTATGGTTTTGGCAAGAGGTATGAATGTGAAGGGTTTGATTCATGTTTTGAAATCTTGTCTTAGCTTGAATTTTATGATGATTTGATGCTTGTTTGATGATCATATTACCTTCTTGACTTCAATTTATGGCACCTAACTCATGGCGTAATAATTGATTCACCATTAATGGCTTTAAGGATTGATGAGTTTTTGAGCCTAAGACTTGCAAACATGAATTGCTCTTTATGATCAGTATATATATATGTGTGTGTTTTTGGATAGTTAGGTGATGTTCTTGAGTTGCTTTTCTTACTTTCTTTGCATGATTATAAAGTATACTCTTTGTCCTACATATATACTTTTCTTTGCCTTGAATTATGCCTAGTTTTAAGCCTGTTTTTCTTTGTTCGAACTGCTACCGTACAGGTGACACGGACGTGTCACCCTTTCTTGGGCCACTGACCTCGAACACGGGCGTGTCATCCTTTTGCCTTGAAAGGTGACACCCCTGTATCTAAGGGTCTTTTTCGAGGGGTTTTGCTTCTGTACTCGAAAACGGGCGTGTCACCCTTTCGTCTTGAAAGGTGACACCCCGTGTCACATACCCCTTCTTGAGTGCTTGCTTTGTTCTTCGTTTACTCGTTTTGTATGTTATTTCCTCGCTTCTTTTGTGACTTGTATGCATTACTAACATGTTAAAGTATGTGTTATAATTGTTGTATGGGACTTATGATTTGAATTGACATGATTTATGAAAGATACGACCCAAATGAACTTGATCTCTTCATGTAGTGAATGTACTTGAATGAATTGCTTGATTATGTGCCTTTAATGCATTAATTATGCACATGAACATCTCCATGACATGATTTTTTCTCTTATGCATCTCATACCATGATCATTGCATTGCCTTGCTACATTGTGGTCATATTGAGTCTCACTTCACTTTTTTTGCATAGATTTGTGTCTAGTCAGAGACGAGGGCGGTCAGCGAGGCTCTTGTGCCATTTCTTTTGCTTCTAAGGTGGGTTTTTCTTCTAATAGATAAAAGACCCAATATATCCCCAATGTGCAAAGTTTTTGAGCCAACCTATTATGTGTATATATCGCGTCCTTTGAAGAGTAAATGATTTCAAACGTATATATATGTATATATCGCGTCCTTTTTCTTTGATGAATCCTACCTAATGTTTTGGCGAATTGATTGATCACATTGAACGGGGGCCCTGGGACTTAGTGTACGTGGTTATCTAGGGATACTCGGGCTGACGGTGAACCTCATATACTAGTTCCACCAAACTGCGGCGATACCAGCCCTCACAAGGAGATTAGCAAGGAATGGGAACCGGGCTCTTGGGGATTCATATACCCCACTAGCCATAATGATTGGGTGGTCGGGCCTTGCAAACCCGTCCACCGCCCGGAGGAAAAAGGTATATATGAATGATTATGAATGATCGAATGATTGTGCACAAAAAATTATGTGTGTGATAACTTAACAAATAATGTTAATGATTACATAAGGTGAAGGTTGGAGACTTAGCCCTCTCGCCGGGCTCATGAATAACCTAATGAACAAATATGATTGTTATAATCTTGTTTGATGCTTTTCTTTATTTTACCCGGTTGGGAAATGTTATAAAAACCTCTTACAGGATTATAGCTTGTATGTATATATTTTAATTCCACAATACTGCTATACTATGCCCTGTTTTATACCCACCAGTCTTCTTTAGACTGAACCCGTGTTGTTTGTGTAGGTTGGAGTACTAGGCAGGAATCTGAGTCGTGTGTGTGTCTTGTATTCGGGTGTAGAACTTTCTTTTGGTAACACATACACTCATATTACTTATTTTGTATTATGATTATGAACGTTATGGGCGCATTTGGTTTAAGATAGGCCGTGAGGGCCATGAGTACTTGAATACTTGTATATATTTTTGGTATTTGGAGCTTGAAAGCTCAATGTAAATGTTATCATTTATGATATGCTTCCGCTTTAATAATTTTGCTCTGATTTTCTTTATCTTTCATTCTTGTATAGTTTAAGGTTAACTCCCGCCTAGCATAGCGAGTGTGTTGTGTCCCCGTGTATGGACTTTCTATTTCATATACGTGTCGGGTCTTGGTGCTGCGGATGTGGCGTCTCGCGCTCGGGGTGCTACAGAACAGGATTGGTTAGCACGAGATAACAGTTAACAGATGAGAGAATAAACCAAATAAAAAGCATAAAGGCTGGAATAGAGAAAGGCCCTGCCCATGACTGTACGGTGGAGGGTGGTTGTCTCAGCGGATTCCGGTGAGCGATTCACTCAAGAAAACTAGGGTTCTGAAAGTGGCGGCACTCATACGAGAGGAGATAGACACTCATACGATCCCTTTTATTTTCTAATAAAATCCTTTTATTTAGTTTCAGAAAAAATTGAACCACCAATGGACAGTTGATTCCAGTGGATAAGTGCTTGAGTTCACTTAAGTAAGGTCTCGGATTCGAACTTTGTGGATGTAAAAAATTACGTTGGGAGAGGTCCTCATGAAAAACCCCTTCAATACCTCAAGAGATTAGTCTCTCACTCGATTGGGTGGGGGGAAACTCTGATAGATCAAATAGTCTCTCACTTAATTGAGTGGTCAATTGGATGGGGGGAAACTTTGAGAGATAAAAAAAAAAAAAAAAAAAAAGGAAAAATTGAGACCCACTTCAATTGGATGGGGGGAAACTTAAAGAAAACCCCTTCAGTTGCAAATCCACTGCTCCTCCAAGCGTCATCTCCATCATGCATGGAAGACCCACTATCGCTGTCGCCACCACCACATATCCTCAGCATTGAGACTCTGCTTCTTGTTTGGGAAGTTGTTCTCCATCAAAAATTGATTTGAGGCGAAAAGTTCAAAATTTAAATTGAAATTATTTGGAAATTGAATGGGGTCTGTGATGATTTTTTGTTTCTTAGAAATATTGAATGGCGTTTGGAAATCGAATGGAGTTTGGGACATTTTCCATTTTATTTTCTCTTTGCAATTTCTTCATCTTCAATAATTTATTTAACAAAAATTCTTTGAGCTGATGAGCTATTTGCATTTGAAACACACCCATCTTGATCTGAATCTGATCTGATAAGGAGTTGGGGGTATACAGTGGTGGAAAGAAGGAAGGTGGCGCTGCATGAGGATGGCGACGGAGGGGGCCGCAACTGAGATGGGGTAGAAGGATGGGGTGGGGTGTTTCACAGCAACAAACTTGAAAGAGGAGGTCGGCGTCGTGGTGGTGCTATCTCAGAGGCAGCTGCTGCATTTGGGTTGGGTAGGGGGAGGTAGCCTGCTGCTGCATTTGCTTAGTTATTTTCTTACAAAACGACCCCTTAACTAAATCAACTCAACAAAATAGTCCCGAGGATGTTTATGCATTTTTTCTATTAATAAAAAATTCCAAAAAAATCTAGGGGTATTGTGACATCCTTGTTTTCAAGACTAATCAGGTATGACATCACGAGTGAGGTCAGATTGGGTGTTACGTGTTTAATTATTTGACCATGTGAAGTTTCATGCCTTACGTATCAATGTGAATTTTATTTGATGTTATTTGTTGCCTTAGACCTCGTTTATTATGTGTTGGATTCGAAGTTTCATTTATTTGAAGATTAGGGACCTAATTGACATTAGGGTGTTTGAGCCGTTTTTTGGCTAACTTGAGCTCGGGGATTTGAATTCGAATTTCGATCCCACCATTAGATTTGTTTCGGTGATTCGGGTCTAATGGAACTAGCCTCGCCTTTTTTCTGAAGTCATTTGACCTTCCTACCAATTTAATTTCTAGCCGATCGAACCAAACTGGTTTCTTGGCCTTAAGAGGACCGAACCCCTCCCGTTTCTCTCATTGTTGCTGCACTATCCAAAGGGGAAAAGAAAGAAGGGAGAAAAGCTCCACTATTCACCCCAATCTTTGAGCTCGAGATTCCAACTCCATTTCTCGCCCGGTCAACGATCCAAGGTAAGATTTGTACTCCTCTCTTCAAGTGCTCTATTTTTATCCGACTGAATCTCGTATCTCGTGCTTGATTTCGTGCTTTCTTGAAGAAGATGAATTGTGCCTAATTATGAAAACTTGCTCCCAACGTTCTTATATGTGATTTAAATTGATACCAATGTGTTATACATGTGTATTTTGATGTATTTTGGAGTATTAATTGATTGGAATGTGATTTGGGGTGATTTGGGAACCATCCTCGTCGATCCCTTACTCCTTTGCTGTTGATTTTCGGAGAAGACAACCCAACACGTCCTTGTAAAGCCTCAGTTCATTCCCAACATGGCCGTGTCCTAGCTTCGAGTTGGAAAATAATCTGCTCCCACATGGCCATGTCAGCTTCCAGGCCAATTTTGACACGTCCGTGTCGACTTCTTTTGTGTTCCGTTTGGCCTAAATTTTTAACCACATAAACCTTTTGAAGTCTAGAGTATTATCCAATTGGAATCATATCAATATCCTTTTTGGTTTGTGAGTTATAACCATTTCAATTTGGTATCGCCACTTTACAGATAATCTGCATTCATCCAACTCGGGCCTATACCATTTTCACATCGCTTTGAAACGCAATTCGAGGCATATATCATTGGAAATCCCTATTTATCTAGTTTCATATCCAATTAAAAAAACTCAATTCCATCCTCTAAAACTCTAGATATTCCTATTTTTCTACAGCTTGCGCGTTCCCAAAAACTGTCAACTTTTGCTAAACTTTGCCTAAACCTCTCTTCTTGCGTTCCTTTCAGTTCTTTGACTTCCGTATGTGATTTATATGACTTGTATACTTGATTAAGTGATTTAATTATATTCTAATATTTTATTGCATGACCATATATCACAAATACACTTGAATTATATGCCTATTTGGTACGTGGAACTTTAATTGTGCACATGAACACTATCATGCCATAGCATATCATTTCATATCATTCCACAACACCTCATATTAGTGCGTCTTATTTGGTTTCATATTGAGTCATTTCTCACGAGTACACTTTGTTCTTTCTCTTGTACAGTTCGTTTCCAGGGCGGAGAATTCCAGATCGGATAGGCTCCCATATTGCTTATGTTTCTTGCCTTGAGGTATTCTAGGTAAGGGTGTTTTCGTTCTAGTTACATATATAACCCTACAACCTATATGTGAAATATTTTGGCCAAAACCTTATTATATATTTATATTATTTTCAAAGGAGAATCATCGAGTAAATGTTTTAAAAGAATTGAACCGTTTCCAATGTATTGAACTAAATTACTGATTCCCTACTGTTTTGGTGAGAATTGCACTGCACTATATCGTGGGCCCAAAAAACGTGGGATTGACGACCGGAGCGGCATCGGATCGTCGGAAAGAACCCTTGCACGTAGTGCCCATTGGGAATACCTTCGCCCGACCTAGTAGACGGGAAGGTGGGGTATTCCCGATCCGGTGGTTCCTATACCATCGAAGGAGGGGTAGGAGTCATGAGCCCATGTCTCGCACTGTATTGATTAGATGGTTCGGGTGTGCAGGCCTGACCATCACCCCGGAGGAAGAAGGTTGAATTGTGACTGCATTGATTGATAATGAATGAATGAATGATTGAGTAATTGTTAGCATGATCATGTTTTCAATAAATATTACCAAATGATTGTACACGGTCGGAGTTTGGATGGAGTTTGTGCACGCTCACTCGCCCAGCAACTGATCACCTAACTGAATTGAAAATGTTTATAAATTGATATAGTTGTGAAGTCCGAGCATTAATAACTGTTTTATGCCTCTTTGAATGAACTAACTTCAATAAAACCTTGCTCGGGATTTATGACTAGCATGTGCATGTTTTTATATGTATGTATAGCCCCTGCTCACTCAGTTTTCTAGAGACTGACCCCTTTTTCTCCACTTCTCCAGTTTTCTTGTAGGTTTTGCTAGGCGGAATTGAGTCTTAGTTTCCTTGTTCGAGTTACACTTGTACACTTGAGTCACATTTTGTATTGTTACATTTTATTGTTTCAATCGGGACAGGTTGCATGTTTAGTTGAACCCGTCACTAGGTTGCATGCTGAATTGGTTATTAACGTTTTGAATTGGGATTGAAGCCATTGTTGATGTTAATGGATTTTACTGTGATTTAAAATGTTCTTGATTGCTTCCGTACCGTATTTTGTATTATCTGATTGATTGGTATAGGTTTAGAATCCGCCTAGCTAGGGAAGTTTTCCTTGTCATCCGTTCTCTATGAGTCTGGTTCATGTATGGATTGCCCATTTCATGCGTGGACTAGACTTATGGTGCGGGGGATGTGGTGCCTATTGTTGCGGGTGCTACAGGTATTTTGGGAAATTAAATATTTTAAAATTGACGGAACCTTAACGACGCTCAAGGACTTGTCCGTTAGGTTAGGGGTTTATATAATAAACGAATGAAGGGAGTAATTTGTAATTAGAGCAAATCTCAGGGAACCTGAACATAATTCGTCCATAATCAATATATGTATCAATTATCATGTATTATAATTAATGATATATTTTTCATTATTCTCTAAAAAGATACTTTATTTTCTTTTACAACTTTCAATTAACATATTGAACATGAATATAAATTTAGAATAACGGATATTTCTTTAAAGAAAAGTTTTTCCGCCGAGTACAATATTATTGCTCTCTTTCTTTTATTGGTAACATTTTATTATATTTTGAAGGTTATATGATTATCTGGATTTGATATTGATGAATACCGATGCTACATGATCCAAATTAGAATTCCAACCAAATCAATTATATAATCAAACGTATTATACTAATTATTTCATACGTCATTTTTTTTTAATTTACACAAATCTTACCGTTTAAAAAATTCTCCCTCTCTATATACACTAAATTTTTTCAGTGGGCTCTATATATACGTATTAGTATGTACCTCGTGCTATGCACGATTTTAGTGTATAATATATAATTTATAATATCAAGTATAAATATTATAAACTAAAAAACAACAGTAAAGAAAGTAAAAAAAGTGCATTTATCATAAGGCCATAAAAAATTAACAGAACTTTGGTCGTTTTTTTTTTTTTTTTTCTTTTTCTGTCCTATAATTTGTGAAAAGTCCTATCCTTTTTTTTTCCCGACAAATTTGGTCCCAAAATTCAACTAATTCGCTTTTACTCCCAACGATATTAAGTCTCTACCAAAGTTTTAGACCTAAAAAATTAATGTAAAGAATTCCTTACTTTTAGAAATAGAAATTTATAATTCTTTTTCTCTTAAAAAAGTTCTTATTAAATATTAAAAGAATATCATATAAGTGTGATGGGGTCAAAATACGATCGCCCCTCGTAAGACACGTGGCATCGCCAAGATGATGACATCTGTCTCCCAAAGCTTCACCATCAGCGCACGAGCGCCAAGCACAACGAACGCAATCCTTCTTCAGGAATTAAGCCCAACGAGCGCTGCCATCCCACGAGCGTCCTACATACTAAGTGATGGGCACGTTCCCATGCCAAAGGAGCCCTCTTCGAGCGTCACACTCCCTCAGAGTGGCTTCCCCTTTGGCTCATCACTTGAACTGGAGCCTTCATCCCCCTCAGCGGATGTCTTGGCCTCCAATACTCCAGGTTGTCACGAGCGCGCTCTTAAGCCCTCGTCACCAACCACCCAAATGGCTCTCTGACACATCGTACATGCCCGCGTACCTGCCACTGTTGCCAGCACTAACTTTTGGCCGCTTTTGCAGAAGATTCCTCCTAGATTTCTCTCTCACAGCGCCACGTGTTAGGGCAACATTCGGCCAGGACCACTTGAAGCAAATGACCAAAGGGCCCTTGACCCTCAACTATAAATAGCCAAAGTCATCTTCTACACTGGTAAGCATTCTTCATCACGGCAACTGTGACTGAGCTTACATTTCTTCACACACTGAACTGACTTGAGCGTCGGAGAGCCAAACTGGGTATCACCCCCAGTTCCCCCAGCTTGGCCTTCTGACTTTTCTTGTGCTTGTCCCAACAGGTTGAACCCCTTTCTCATTTCCGGCGAAGCTCCGGTGGTTTCCTCCACAAATACAAATTGTAAAGTGATCGGATTCGGATCCATCCATTTCTGAACCCATCATTTTTGGCGCCGTCTGTGGGAAACCAGTCTTCCATCTTCTTCCTTTCTTTTTGTTGGTAGAAAAACAAGCACACCTTACCTTTGACAGTCATGGTTGCCACGAGATCTGGAGCTGTGGGAGGAGGAGATAACGCCTCCCAAGATGCAAACATCATTATTCCCTCCACCGCTACAGGTGGAGCCCCGCCACCTTCCGTCGCCGCTGGTGGAGCACCTCCCACCGCAGGTGCGACTCCACAAGCAGAGTCAACTGCACCACCACTTGCACCGTCGGCACCGCAGGTTCCCACCACCGCCGGAGGAACCTCTCTCTCTGCTCCTCCGCAGCTTGCACAGCACCCCTGGGTCCATCCCCAGATGAATCTCGGATTACAGAGCTACATGATGCCCCCACCGGGATACACCCTCACTCCTTCCGTCATGATGCCGCCGGTCCAGCCGTACCATGCCGGACAACTCCAGCTCCCAGTGGTGGTCCCCAGGGAGATTGAAGGAGTGGAGTTACCTCCACTGACAACCCAACAGCTGAGGGCTCTCTACGCCCAGTGTGAGGTTCAGGCGGCTCAGGGGGCATGGGAAAGGTTCCATTCCATGTACTTTCCCTCTGGGCAGGCCGCTCAAGTTGCAGCCCCTTTAGGAGGACAACAAAACTTTCCCCTCAGAGAAGCCCAGGCTGTCCTGAGGGCACAACCACCACCACCACCAGCAAGAGAAGTGCCCCAACAGGAGGGCAACGAGCGTCCCTCCATGGGCAGGAATAAAGAGCCCACGGAGCGAGTGAATGAAAATGAAGGTGACTCTCATGTCTCCAGGAGGGGCTCACGAACCCACAGGCAAGGAGACAAGCAGGTAGACGTAAATCCTGACATCCTCGCGGCTGTGCAAGACCAGCTGCAGGGTCTCAAGGATATTGTGGGACAGCTCTCACGAGGGCGCTCGACTCAGATCTCCCCTAGTCGGGATGAACGGGTTGATGCCAGAAGCACCCGCACCAAAGACCCTCCACCAAGGGTCCCCCGCCGCAAGGAGCCGGAGGAAAACTTCGGCACGTACGAATATGACCCATTGGCCAGGGGTTCGCCCCTCGTAGAAGAAGTTCTGATGGCCCAAGCAGGCATGGCGAAAGTCCCCACTTCCATCAACCGTTACGACGGGACAACTGATCCAGCCGAACACTTGGATCACTTTGTGCATCTTATGCACCTCTACGAGCATTCCAGCCATTACTGGGCAAAAGTGTTTGTCACTTCCTTGGTAGGAATGGCTCAAGAGTGGTACAAGCGACTGCCGCCGCGCTCGATCCACTCGTATGAAGAACTGGCCAATGCTTTTCTCAACCATTTCAATTCCTTGAAAGCGCCAGTCACCGAACCCACTGCCCTGTACAACGTGGTGCAAGGCAAGAGCGAATCTCTGCGCTCGTTCTTTGCCCGCTTCAACAAGGAGATCCTCCAGGTGGAAAGGCCTTCGATGGATTTCTTGATCCCAGTGCTCTTTCAGGCTGTGGATCACAAGCAATATGTGAGCAAAAAATTTGCTGATGCCATCGTGGAGAGAAGGCCTGGGACCCTCGTGGGCCTAAGAGAAATAGCCGAGCCGTTCTTCGCGCTCGAAGATATGTATGGGACGAATGGTCCCCGGCATCACAGCCCGGCCAGGAGCGAGCGACCTCATCACAAGCGGGGGCGGGATGTGGCCATCAAGAAGGAGCGCCCTCAAGAGCGCAGGAGGTCGCCACCACCCCCTCGTCGATTCGAGCGAATTCCGCTCACCAGGCCAAATTCAGAAGTCTATAATCTCTCTGATAAGAAGCTCTTCAAAAGACCATCAAAATGAGAGAAACAGACTCGCTCAGGCGCTCGAACAAATACTGCGCCTTCCACAAGCAGAGGGGGCACGACACAGATGAGTGCCGGCAGCTGGAAGCTGAAATCCAGAGGCTCGTTGCAGGGGGCCACCTGAAGGAGTTCGTCCGGGTGCTCGAGCGCTACGATGAACAATGCAGCGAGCGCACCGGAGGAAGAAGGAAGAGTCCTTCCCGTTCGAAGAGTCCAAGTGGAAGGGGACCCCTTGAAAGCAGCAGCCGCCGGGGCAATTAAGGAAAAGCCCTTGAGCAAGAAAACGAGCCCTTCGCAGTCATAAATATGATTGCAGGAGGCTCATCAGGAGGGGATTCAAATACCTCTCGAAGGAGGTTCGTCCGGAGCTACAACCAACGCCCTGCAGTGCCTAAACCTATCTACGCCATCCAGAAATCAAGCGCTCAAAAGTCTAGAGAAAATGATGTAATAGGCTTTGATGATAGGGGTCTAGAACATATTGTAACACCCCGTGGGGAAAGTGTAACTTCTGATTGCCCCATGGTGGTTAGTTTAGATGTTCATAATCATGTTGTAAAAAGGGTATTGGTGGATAGTGGAAGCTCCGTTAATGTTTTGCCTTATTCTGCATTCTTAAAGATGAAGGCTGATCTTCCGCTCGAGCCCCTCAAAACAGCCCTCATTGGCTTTGGAGGCTCAGAAGTTGTCCCGCGTGGGCAAATACGCCTAGCTACTTCATTCGGACGAGCCCCTCAGCGCAAAACACTCCTGGTGACATACGCGGTGGTGGAGATTGACATTCCATATAACATCATAATTGGGCGCCCCGCCCTCGTGGACTTCAAAGCCATCATCTCCACCTACCATCAGAAAATTAAATTCCCCACCCCCGAGGGTGTGGGAGAAGTACTGTGCAATGTGCAGGAGGCTTGGGAATGTTACATGTTGTCCCTTAGAAAACCTAAAGCGGAGAAAACCTTCCAAAAGGGTTCCACCAAAAAGTCAGTGGACTTCCCCAATTTAGATGAGGACGGCCCAGCACGGAAAAGGGCGAAATTGAACAAGAAGAAGAACAAAAAGAAGAGGGGAAACAACGAGGGGAATCCCCTCGAAGGTGCTCCACCAGGAACCGTTGGTGGATCGTCCTCAGAAGAAGACGAGCCGGGAGAGGGTGAACCAGCATCCGGCGACCGTTTGACAGGAAAGAAGAGGGCGCTCGAACTTCCTCGCCCTGAGGTAAGGATGGAACCCTCGGAGAAATTCCTCACCATTGAGCTGGAGCCTGGAAACAAGGATAAGACTACACAAATAGGTTCAAACCTCTCAGGGCCTTCTCAGATCATGATGATCGATTTTCTAAGGGAAAACAAGGATGTATTTGCGTGGAAAGCCTCTGATCTCACAGGAATTGACCCGAGCGTCATTGTCCATAGGCTTAATGTGGATCCCTCTTTCAAGCCCATCAAGCAGAAAAAGCGGGATGTACATGGCTTTCGGAAAAAGGTCATTGAAGAGGAAGTTAATAAACTCCTGGAGGCTCAATACATCGAGCCCATCTTGTATCCGGAGTGGCTGTGCAACGTCGTCTTGGTGCCCAAGAGCGCGAATAAGTGGCGCATGTGCAACGATTTCACGGATCTTAACAAAGCTTGCCCTAAAGATCCTTATCCGCTGCCCCGGATTGATCAATTGGTGGATTCGACCGCAGGCTGCGAGCTCATGAGCATGATGGATGCGTTCCAGGGATACTATCAGATTTTCATGGCCCCGGAAGACCGCCCCAAAACCTCGTTCGTTGTCCATCTGGGGGTATATTGCTTCTTAGTCATGCCATTCGGACTGAAGAACGCTGGAGCTACGTATCAGCGGCTCGTTAACAAGATGTTTGAGAAGGAAATTGGTAAGTCCATGGAGGTTTACGTGGATGATATGATTGTCAAAAGCGAGCGCCAGGATTCCCACTTGGAAGATCTCAAGCGCACCTTTTCAATCTTGCGTCAGTATGGGATGAAGTTGAACCCTTCAAAATGCACCTTTGGAGTACAAGGGGGAAAGTTCCTAGGGTACATGGTCAGTCAGAGGGGAATTGAGGCCAATCCGGAGAAGATCAAGGCTATTTTGGAGATCCCTTCCCCTCGAAATTTGCGGGAAGTGCTGGTCCTAGTGGGAAAAATCATTTCGTTGAACAGGTTTATCTCGCGCTCGGCGGACAGGAACCTTCCCTTCTTCAAGATTTTGAGGAACGCTCGTAACTTTGCTTGGACAGAGGAATGTGAAAGGGCGTTGCAGGATGTGAAGGCTTACTTATCGAGCGCACCACTGCTGACTAAGCCTGTTGAAGGTGAGAGATTATTTATGTATCTCTCCGTTTCTCCTGAAGCCACAAGCGCTGTTCTGGTCGCAGTACGAGAGCGGAAACATTTGCCTGTCTATTATCTGAGCAAAACATTGCAAGGAGCTGAAAAGAAGTATTTGGAGATTGAAAAGTTCGCGTTCGCTCTTATCAACGCCTCAAGAAGGCTAAGGCCTTACTTTCAAGCGCACTCCATAACGGTTCTCACCGACCAACCCTTGAAGCAAGTATTGTCCAAGCCAGACGTATCTGGTAGATTAATCAAATGGGCCATCGAATTGAGCCAGTTTGACCTATGCTTCGAGCCCAGGGCGGCGATACAGGCTCAGGTTGTAGCAGATTTGTTGGTTGAACGCTTTGGTTTCGAGCCCACCGCTGCAGAGAATGAGGGGTTATGGGTACTGCACACAGATGGTTCCTCAACCTCACGAGGGGGAGGAGTAGGAGTGGCCCTCAGAAACCCCGATGGGATTGAGCTGGACTTTGCAATCAAGCTGGATTTCCAAGTCACCAATAATGAAGCAGAATATGAAGCCCTCGTGCAGGGATTGAACATCGCTTTTCAGAATGGAGCTTCCAGAATCACCGCTTATGTGGATTCACAGTTAATAGCGAGCCAGATTGAAGGAACTTATGAGGCTCGAGAAACCACCATGGTACAGTACTTAAATAAAGCCAGAGAAATCATTGGGAAGTTCAAGGAATTTCATCTACTTCAAGTGCCGCGAGGAGAAAACGAGCGTGCGGACGCTCTATCAAAGTTTGCTTCAGCTTTAGAAGGCACTTCCGAACGTTCTGTTACGTTCCTTAGGACTGAGGAACCTTTGATCAAAGAAAGGGTCGCCACCAAGATAATCGCTATGATTGATCCAAACGAGCCCTGCTGGCTTGATGACGTCATCATTTTCCTTAAGGATGGAATTCTTCCCACTGACAAGGTGGAAGCTAGGAAAATCCGAAGTAAAGCCCCTCGTTTCGCTTTGGATACCGAGGGGAGGTTGTTCAAGAAATCATTTCAAGGACCCCCAATGAGATGCCTGAGGCCCTCACAAGCGAAGAAGACGCTCGAACACATTCATAATGGAAGCTGTGGAAATCATTCTGGTGGGCGTATTTTGGCAAAAAAGGTTCTGAGAAGTGGGTTTTATTGGCCTACTGTTCTCCAAGATGCCATCGAATTTTCGAGGAAGTGTCCCAAATGCCAATTTCATTCAAATCTCCCTCAATTGCCAGCAGCACAGATGATCCCCATAGACGTCTCTTGGCCTTTTGACCAGTGGGGAATAGACATCGTGGGCCCCTTGCCCATGGCTGCGGGACAAAAGAAGTTTGTCATTTTAGCCGTCGACTACTTCACCAAGTGGGCCGAGGCCGAGGCCGTTGCAAAAATTACCTTCAAGGTTGTGAGGGACTTCATTTGGAAGAACATCATTTGCAGGTACGGTATACCGAGGGTGCTCATTTCTGACAACGGGTCCCAGTTCATAGCGGCCGACACGCGAGAATGGTGTTCTGAGTTGGGTATAGAACAGCGGTTTACCTCTGTAGGACACCCACAATCCAACGGGCAAGCAGAGGTCACCAATAGAATCATCTTGCAACATCTGAAAACCATGCTTGAGAGCAAGAAAAGTGAATGGGCTGAAGAGTTACAAGGAGCGCTGTGGGCTTATCGCACCACCCCACGAGCGGCCACTGGAGAAACTCCTTACGCGCTCGTTTATGGATCAGAAGCTATGATACCAGCGGAGATAGTAAATGAGTCCGCTCGTGTAGGCTATTTCGAGCCTCAGCTCAACGATGGCAACAGGAGCTTGGAGTTGGATTTGCTGGATGAAAGGAGAGACAAGGCCTGGGCTAAGATTCACCATTATAAAGCCTCCGTGGCCCAACAGTACAACAAGCGTGTGAGGGAAAGAACTTTCCAGATGGGAGACTTGGTTTTGAAGAAAGTGGAAGTATCCAGGCACGTGGGCAAATTGGACCCCAATTGGGAAGGCCCATTCAAAGTCATACAACTCAGAGCTAACAACACTTACACCCTGGAGACACTTCAAGGTGAGCGCTTACCTCGCCCTTGGAACGCATGTAACCTCCGGCGGTTTTATGTTTAAAAGCTCTTTGCAAGCCTTGATGTAACAACCCTCTTTGATGGGTTCTATGTACTTCCAATCACAAGTAAGCGGTAACATAATCTTTTTAATTTTCCTAATATTCCTGTTTCTTTGGTTGCTTGAATGAATAAGTCCCACGTCCCTCGTCTTTGCGAGCGTGGTCGGCAACTCATTCCCATATGTATGCTGTTATCTCGTATGGGTTACGCTGGCCAGCACTCTACTCCACATGGGGGGACGCCCTCATAAGGATAGACTGGTTACGCTTAGACTGGTTACGCTCACAACCAAGCAGGCGAATTGGAAGAAGATCATGAAGAAAATCCTAGTAGACCTTGGCTGTTTCTTAAAACGCCTCGCGCTCGAACACGGGATCTCCTACAAAAGAGAATCCTAGTAGGCCTTGGCCGTTTCTTAAAACGCCTTGCGCTCGAAAACGGGATCTCTAACAGGGAAAGTCCTAGTAGGCCTTGGCCGTTTCTAAAAACGCCTAGCTCTCGAAAATGGGATTTCTTGCAGGGCCAGAAATACAACAAGAGCCAGAGCGCTCGAACAATGGCCTCAGAATCAAGAAAGTACCACACAAGTCTTGAACGAGGGCCACCACTCTGTAAGACCCTCGCACACACTCAAGACTTAGACAAATTTTCAAAAGCAGAAATTTATACAAGTCTTGAGTGGGGGGGCAATCTCACAATAAGACCCCCACGATCGCTCAAGACTTAGAACCGTTCAAGACTTAGACAAATTTTCATTGCATCACAGAAGTAAAACATCCACAGAGTATGCTACACAGTCTTATTGTATGATTCATAAATGAACAAGAAGAACAACAAGTCGAGAAAAAGGAAAATTTATTCATTGCAACAAGAGTCATTACAAAGATAAGGGCTCAAAGGCCCCGGAAATGCTGTTACAAAAGGCAGAAAAGCGGGAAAACACATAAGAGAAATGATAAAAGGAAGAAACTTCAAGCGGCTGGGGCTATGTCCTCATCAACGATCACCAGAACAGGGCCATGTACTGGGCCCTCCGGCTCTTGCGGTTGATCTTGGGGACCGTTAGGCTCGTTGGCACCAGGAGCAGGAGCGTTGGCATCTTCGGCGGCGGGCGCTTGGGGCTCATCCTCGGGATCGTCATGTTGGGCATTTTGAGCCGGATCCCCCCCCCTATGAGCGTCGGTGTACTCATCCTGGATCAACTTGACCAGGAAGTCATACTCCATTTCAGCAATGCCGTCCGTGGGGTCGCTGGGATCCTCATCCACCTCCTCACAGCGCTCATTGAACATGAGCCCCGTGCCCTCAGCTCCCTTCATTGCTGGATCCGTCAGCCCTTTGTGGATGCCCTGATCCACTGCCAAGTTGAAGGCATTTTGAGCCTCATCCAAGCAGTGTAACGAGGCCGCGAAGTTGAAGGCTTTGGAATGGCAGAATTTGATTAGCGCCTCCTTATTTGCACGCTCAAGGCTCCGAGGCCACTCGTTCATAGCATCGTTGAATTTGCGCTCGGCCTCAAGAGCCCTTGCTTTCCAGCTTTCCCTGTCTGCCTCGGCCTTCTTGCACCGCTCGTTGGCCTGGGCCAGCTGGTTGCCCAAACCAATTCGAGCGCCGTCAACCGCTACAAAATCTTCCTTCAGCTTCCCCAATTCCTCCTCCGTTTTTTCGAACAAGCCCTTGAGGGACTCGTACTTGGCGATTTCTGCATCCAGCTCCGCTTGGATTTGAGCCGGATCATTCGAGCGGGCCATCTTCTTGTACTTGGCCTTGCGCTCGGCGTAGGTGGAGGCTCGCATTTGCACGTTCCGGAGCCGGGGAAGAACTTGCTGCGTAAACGAGAGGAAAAGTGTTAGCAAAAAAAAAAAATGGTGATTTACAGAAAAGAAAAGAAAGAATGCAAGGAATGATTACTTACAGAAATCAGAGCGTGGGCCGCATCAAGGGTTACTTGCTCCACAGACTCGCTGTAGAGGTGCCGGTGGTCTGCCGAGAATTGGGCTCTGCTGAACAGATCCTCGGAGATAGCCTGAGCGACCGAGCCAGGCCTCAACAAAACTGGCCCACCATCTGTGGCGCCCATAAAGCCCCTGTCCCCTCGTCGGGGGAACTCCCATGCATGTTCCTCCTCGGAGGAGGAAGTTTCTCCTACGCCCCTGGGGCCCTCAACAACTTGCTTCCCCTTACCCTGGATTGCCACTAACTCGGGCATCCTCTTCCTCTTGCGGGAAGGCCTACTTGCGCTCGCGCTCGGAGGAGCCTCAGTTATTGCCAGGGTAGTCACTGGCCTCGTTTGTTCTGCAGGGATGGGGGATTGAGCATCGCCCGCTCTTTCTGAAGAAGACCGCCCTCTGGTCTCCCTGCTGACCACTCTGCGTTCCCCTCTGCCACGAGGGGGTTGTACCTCAGGATGGGCGCTCGAACTTGCCCCGCCACGAGCGTCCCCGCGGATGTTGCGGTTACGGGGTCGCTGCTGCTCACGATGCTGATCCCCCTGTGGGGTTGGGTTTCTATTGGCATGGGCGAAACGAGCCGCTTGTCTAATTCCTCCAGCCATTTCTAAGATAGCGGCTCCTGCAAGAGTGAAATTTTCAAGGGTTAGGAATATTCAAACCATCTACTCAGATTACAAGTTACAAGTACAGAAAAGAAGTTAGTATTTATCCCTATCTAAAGTTAGTGCCCTAAGAATCTAACCGTCTCTCTCTATGTCACGAGCCGGAGGGTTGTCAAGGAAGTAAGGGTCGTTGGAAAGACCACACAAGAACATGAGTTCTGCATCATCTATCCAGTCCTTCGCTTGTATGAGGTGACCCTCGTCCCTTAGGGTTGTTGCCAGGCTTTTGGCCCAATCTCTGGGGAGTGAGGGTGGCAAACGGCTCTTCGAATACGAGCCCCATTCCGTGATCACCCCAAAGCCCTCTTCTGTTGGAGCCTTGACAAAGATGAATTTCTCCTTCCAATCAATGCCATAAGTGCTCGAGGGCGAGTTGATCAGCTTCATATGGGCCTTCGCCTGGACATAGTAAAAACCCGCCTCAGGAGAAGAACGAGAGGAGCTAACCACTTGGAAAAGGGCGTTGAAGTTCCGCAAATAGGGCTCGTAACCCATACTCCTCATCAAGATAATGAAGCACGTCAAGAGGGCCAAGCCATTGGGCACAATCTGGGACGGACACAGGCCCAGGTCATTCAGCAAATGAGCCATCGAGACCGAGATGGGGAACCTCAGGCCTCCTGAACGCACGGTGTCCATGTACACTGCCATCTCCCCAGGAGGCGGATTGTTTGCACGCTCGTGGCTTTGGGGGATTCTCCATATGTACCGCTCGTCCTAGTAAATGGGGGCCATCATCGTCTTTACGTCCCCCACGGTGACTGTGCTGGGAGTCTCATCAGGCGTGCGCTAGGTAGCCTGGTAGCCTGACCCTTCACCCTCGTTGGGCCCTTTGGATTTTTGGGATTTCTTTCCTTTTCCCTTATCACGGGCTCTGTCTGAAGGCCCAGTTATGGCTTCCGCCACTGGAAGCGGGTTTGCAACAGCCACGGTCACGGTATGGCGGTGGGGATGTGTGGCACTTTGAGTTATGGGGAGGGTGACCCCTTGTCTTTCTGCCTCCATCACCAGATCCATCTCCTCAAAGATAGGATCCATTCCGCCTGGATTTCTGTCCTCCATAGCCATCACAGCCGCCCCCAACTCTTCATCCCTGGGGGAATCGGGGGAAGAAGAACTCTCAGTGGCCATCTCATGGATTTCGCGGGCAAATTCCTCGATATGTTGGTCGGCCATGGCAGAAACTGGGATTTGGAAGTTTTTCTTGGAAAGAAATTAAGGTTCAGAAAGGCGAAAATCTGAGGGGTTACGAAATCCTAAAGTCCGAATCTACGGTTAGCAAAGTTAGAAAGTCACACTGGAAATTTACCTTGAAGGTGTTTGAGAAAACTGGAGAAGAGGTGGAAGATGCTCTAAGAACTGGAAGTGCGAGAGAATTCTTCTTGCAAGGGATACTGGGAAGTTTTGAATGCGTAAAGAGTAGCAAGATCTTAGAATCCCGTATTTGTAGGGATGGGAGTTGGTACCGTTTTCGGCAATAAATTCAAAATGGTAATCATTTCCCGCCTAGGAAACCGTCCACTTTATGGAACCGGCACATGCTTCCCAATGCTCACGCGCCCCACGCGCACCCGCATTTAATGCTCTGACGTCTCGAGTGCTTCAGAATAGTACAACATTTAATGCGGAAGTATTACGAGCGGTCAGTTGAAAAGACCGCATTAATGGCACCATCAGAGGAAAAATTGCTCAACACGCCAAGCCTTATACGAGCGCTATATGCAAGAGATTGAACGTGTCAAAATTCTACAGTCCTTATCACTAAGGACTACAGAATTGGGGGGCAAAATGATGGGGTCAAAATACGATCGCCCCTCGTAAGACACGTGGCATCGCCAAGATGATGACATCTGTCTCCCAAAGCTTCACCATCAGCGCACGAGCGCCAAACACAACGAACGCAATCCTTCTTCAGGAATTAAGCCCAACGAGCACTGCCATCCCACGAGCGTCCTACATACTAAGTGATGGGCACGTTCCCATGCCAAAGGAGCCCTCTTCGAGCGTCACACTCCCTCAGAGTGGCTTCCCCTTTGGCTCATCACTTGAACTGGAGCCTTCATCCCCCTCAGCGGATGTCTTGGCCTCCAATACTCCAGGTTGTCACGAGCGCGCTCTTAAGCCCTCGTCACCAACCACCCAAATGGCTCTCTGACACATCGTACATGCCCGCGTACCTGCCACTGTTGCCAGCACTAACTTTTGGCCGCTTTTGCAGAAGATTCCTCCTAGGTTTCTCTCTCACAGCGCCACGTGTTAGGCCAACATTCGGCCAGGACCACTTGAAGCAAATGACCAAAGGGCCCTTGACCCTCAACTATAAATAGCCAAAGTCATCTTCTACACTGGTAAGCATTCTTCATCACGGCAACTGTGACTGAGCTTACATTTCTTCACACACTGAACTGACTTGAGCGTCGGAGAGCCAAACTGGGTATCACCCCCAGTTCCCCCAGCTTGGCCTTCTGACTTTTCTTGTGCTTGTCCCAACAGGTTGAACCCCTTTCTCATTTCCGGCGAAGCTCCGGTGGTTTCCTCCACAAATACAAATTGTAAAGTGATCGGATTCGGATCCATCCATTTCTGAACCCATCATTTTTGGCGCCGTCTGTGGGAAACCAGTCTTCCATCTTCTTCCTTTCTTTTTGTTGGTAGAAAAACAAGCACACCTTACCTTTGACAGTCATGGTTGCCACGAGATCTGGAGCTGTGGGAGGAGGAGATAACGCCTCCCAAGATGCAAACATCATTATTCCCTCCACCGCTACAGGTGGAGCCCCGCCACCTTCCGTCGCCGCTGGTGGAGCACCTCCCACCGCAGGTGCGACTCCACAAGCAGAGTCAACTGCACCACCACTTGCACCGCCGGCACCGCAGGTTCCCACCACCGTCGGAGGAACCTCTCTCTCTGCTCCTCCGCAGCTTGCACAGCACCCCTGGGTCCATCCCCAGATGAATCTCGGATTACAGAGCTACATGATGCCCCCACCGGGATACACCCTCACTCCTTCCGTCACGATGCCGCCGGTCTAGCCGTACCATGCCGGACAACTCCAGCTCCCAGTGGTGGTCCCCAGGGAGATTGAAGGAGTGGAGTTACCTCCACTGACAACCCAACAGCTGAGGGCTCTCTACGCCCAGTGTGAGGTTCAGGCGGCTCAGGGGGCATGGGAAAGGTTCCATTCCATGTACTTTCCCTCTGGGCAGGCCACTCAAGTTCCAGCCCCTTTAGGAGGACAACAAAACTTTCCCCTCAGAGAAGCCCAGGCTGTCCTGAGGGCACAACCACCACCACCACCAGCAAGAGAAGTGCCCCAACAGGAGGGCAACGAGCGTCCCTCCATGGGCAGGAATAAAGAGCCCACGGAGCGAGTGAATGAAAATGAAGGTGACTCTCATGTCTCCAGGAGGGGCTCACGAACCCACAGGCAAGGAGACAAGCAGGTAGACGTAAATCCTGAAATCCTCGCGGCTGTGCAAGACCAGCTGCAGGGTCTCAAGGATATTGTGGGACAGCTCTCACGAGGGCGCTCGACTCAGATCTCCCCTAGTCGGGATGAACGGGTTGATGCCAGAAGCACCCGCACCAAAGACCCTCCACCAAGGGTCCCCCGCCGCAAGGAGCCGGAGGAAAACTTCGGCACGTACGAATATGACCCATTGGCGAGGGGTTCGCCCCTCGTAGAAGAAGTTCTGATGGCCCAAGCAGGCATGGCGAAAGTCCCCACTTCCATCAACCGTTACGACGGGACAACTGATCCAGCCGAACACTTGGATCACTTTGTGCATCTTATGCACCTCTACGAGCATTCCAGCCATTACTGGGCAAAAGTGTTTGTCACTTCCTTGGTAGGAATGGCTCAAGAGTGGTACAAGCGACTGCCGCCGCGCTCGATCCACTCGTATGAAGAACTGGCCAATGCTTTTCTCAACCATTTCAATTCCTTGAAAGCGCCAGTCACCGAACCCACTGCCCTGTACAACGTGGTGCAAGGCAAGAGCGAATCTCTGCGCTCGTTCTTTGCCCGCTTCAACAAGGAGATCCTACAGGTGGAAAGGCCTTCGATGGATTTCTTGATCCCAGTGCTCTTTCAGGCTGTGGATCACAAGCAATATGTGAGCAAAAAATTTGCTGATGCCATCGTGGAGAGAAGGCCTGGGACCCTCGTGGGCCTAAGAGAAATAGCCGAGCCGTTCTTCGCGCTCGAAGATATGTATGGGACGAATGGTCCCCGGCATCACAGCCCGGCCAGGAGCGAGCGACCTCATCACGAGCGGGGGCGGGATGTGGCCGTCAAGAAGGAGCGCCCTCAAGAGCGCAGGAGGTCGCCACCACCCCCTCGTCGATTCGAGCGAATTCCGCTCACCAGGCCAAATTCAGAAGTCTATAATCTCTCTGATAAGAAGCTCTTCAAAAGACCATCAAAATGAGAGAAACAGACTCGCTCAGGCGCTCGAACAAATACTGCACCTTCCACAAGCAGAGGGGGCACGACACAGATGAGTGCCGGCAGCTGGAAGCTGAAATCCAGAGGCTTGTTGCAGGGGGCCACCTGAAGGAGTTCGTCCGGGTGCTCGAGCGCTACGATGAACAATGCAGCGAGCGCACCGGAGGAAGAAGGAGGAGTCCTTCCCGTTCGAAGAGTCCAAGTGGAAGGGGACCCCCTGAAAGCAGCAGCCGCCGGGGCAATTAAGGAAAAGCCCTTGAGCAAGAAAACGAGCCCTTCGCAGTCATAAATATGATTGCAGGAGGCTCATCAGGAGGGGATTCAAATGCCTCTCGAAGGAGGTTCGTCCGGAGCTACAACCAACGCCCTGCAGTGCCTAAACCTATCTACGCCATCCAGAAATCAAGCGCTCAAAAGTCTAGAGAAAATGATGTAATAGGCTTTGATGATAGGGGTCTAGAACATATTGTAACACCCCGTGGGGAAAGTGTAACTTCTGATTGCCCCATGGTGGTTAGTTTAGATGTTCATAATCATGTTGTAAAAAGGGTATTGGTGGATAGTGGAAGCTCCGTTAATGTTTTGCCTTATTCTACATTCTTAAAGATGAAGGCTGATCTTCCGCTCGAGCCCCTCAAAACAGCCCTCATTGGCTTTGGAGGCTCAGAAGTTGTCCCGCGTGGGCAAATACGCCTAGCTACTTCATTCGGACGAGCCCCTCAGCGCAAAACACTCCTGGTGACATACGCGGTGGTGGAGATTGACATTCCATATAACATCATAATTGGGCGCCCCGCCCTCGTGGACTTCAAAGCCATCATCTCCACCTACCATCAGAAAATTAAATTCCCCACCCCCGAGGGTGTGGGAGAAGTACTGTGCAATGTGCAGGAGGCTTGGGAATGTTACATGTTGTCCCTTAGAAAACCTAAAGCGGAGAAAACCTTCCAAAAGGGTTCCACCAAAAAGTCAGTGGACTTCCCCAATTTAGATGAGGACGGCCCAGCACGGAAAAGGGCGAAATTGAACAAGAAGAAGAACAAAAAGAAGAGGGGAAACAACGAGGGGAATCCCCTCGAAGGTGCTCCACCAGGAACCGTTGGTGGATCGTCCTCAGAAGAAGACGAGCCGGGAGAGGGTGAACCAGCATCCGGCGACCGTTTGACAGGAAAGAAGAGGGCGCTCGAACTTCCTCGCCCTGAGGTAAGGATGAAACCCTCGGAGAAATTCCTCACCATTGAGCTGGAGCCTGGAAACAAGGATAAGACTACACAAATAGGTTCAAACCTCTCAGGGCCTTCTCAGATCATGATGATCGATTTTCTAAGGGAAAACAAGGATGTATTTGCGTGGAAAGCCTCTGATCTCACAGGAATTGACCCGAGCGTCATTGTCCATAGGCTTAATGTGGATCCCTCTTTCAAGCCCATCAAGCAGAAAAAGCGGGATGTACATGGCTTTCGGAAAAAGGTCATTGAAGAGGAAGTTAATAAACTCCTGGAGGCTCAATACATCGAGCCCATCTTGTATCCGGAGTGGCTGTGCAACGTCGTCTTGGTGCCCAAGAGCGCGAATAAGTGGCGCATGTGCAACGATTTCACGGATCTTAACAAAGCTTGCCCTAAAGATCCTTATCCGCTGCCCCGGATTGATCAATTGGTGGATTCGACCGCAGGCTGCAGCTCATGAGCATGATGGATGCGTTCCAGGGATACTATCAGATTTTCATGACCCCGGAAGACCGCCCCAAAACCTCGTTCGTTGTCCATCTGGGGGTATATTGCTTCTTAGTCATGCCATTCGGACTGAAGAACGCTGGAGCTACGTATCAGCGGCTCGTTAACAAGATGTTTGAGAAGGAAATTGGTAAGTCCATGGAGGTTTACGTGGATGATATGATTGTCAAAAGCGAGCGCCAGGATTCCCACTTGGAAGATCTCAAGCGCACCTTTTCAATCTTGCGTCAGTATGGGATGAAGTTGAACCCTTCAAAATGCACCTTTGGAGTACAAGGGGGAAAGTTCCTAGGGTACATGGTCAGTCAGAGGGGAATTGAGGCCAATCCGGAGAAGATCAAGGCTATTTTGGAGATCCCTTCCCCTCGAAATTTGCGGGAAGTGCTGGTCCTAGTGGGAAAAATCATTTCGTTGAACAGGTTTATCTCGCGCTCGGCGGACAGGAACCTTCCCTTCTTCAAGATTTTGAGGAACGCTCGTAACTTTGCTTGGACAGAGGAATGTGAAAGGGCGTTGTAGGATGTGAAGGCTTACTTATCGAGCGCACCACTGCTGACTAAGCCTGTTGAAGGTGAGAGATTATTTATGTATCTCTCCGTTTCTCCTGAAGCCACAAGCGCTGTTCTGGTCGCAGTACGAGAGCGGAAACATTTGCCTGTCTATTATCTGAGCAAAACATTGCAAGGAGCTGAAAAGAAGTATTTGGAGATTGAAAAGTTCGCGTTCGCTCTTATCAACGCCTCAAGAAGGCTAAGGCCTTACTTTCAAGCGCACTCCATAACGGTTCTCACCGACCAACCCTTGAAGCAAGTATTGTCCAAGCCAGACGTATCTGGTAGATTAATCAAATGGGCCATCGAATTGAGCCAGTTTGACCTATGCTTCGAGCCCAGGGCGGCGATACAGGCTCAGGTTGTAGCAGATTTGTTGGTTGAACGCTTTGGTTTCGAGCCCACCGCTGCAGAGAATGAGGGGTTATGGGTACTGCACACAGATGGTTCCTCAACCTCACGAGGGGGAGGAGTAGGAGTGGCCCTCAGAAACCCCGATGGGATTGAGCTGGACTTTGCAATCAAGCTGGATTTCCAAGTCACCAATAATGAAGCAGAATATGAAGCCCTCGTGCAGGGATTGAACATCGCTTTTCAGAATGGAGCTTCCAGAATCACCGCTTATGTGGATTCACAGTTAATAGCGAGCCAGATTGAAGGAACTTATGAGGCTCGAGAAACCACCATGGTACAGTACTTAAATAAAGCCAGAGAAATCATTGGGAAGTTCAAGGAATTTCATCTACTTCAAGTGCCGCGAGGAGAAAACGAGCGTGCGGACGCTCTATCAAAGTTTGCTTCAGCTTTAGAAGGCACTTCCGAACGTTCTGTTACGTTCCTTAGGACTGAGGAACCTTTGATCAAAGAAAGGGTCGCCACCAAGATAATCGCTATGATTGATCCAAACGAGCCCTGCTGGCTTGATGACGTCATCATTTTCCTTAAGGATGGAATTCTTCCCACTGACAAGGTGGAAGCTAGGAAAATCCGAAGTAAAGCCCCTCGTTTCGCTTTGGATACCGAGGGGAGGTTGTTCAAGAAATCATTTCAAGGACCCCCAATGAGATGCCTGAGGCCCTCACAAGCGAAGGAGACGCTCGAACACATTCATAATGGAAGCTGTGGAAATCATTCTGGTGGGCGTATTTTGGCAAAAAAGGTTCTGAGAAGTGGGTTTTATTGGCCTACTGTTCTCCAAGATGCCATCGAATTTTCGAGGAAGTGTCCCAAATGCCAATTTCATTCAAATCTCCCTCAATTGCCAGCAGCACAGATGATCCCCATAGACGTCTCTTGGCCTT
This sequence comes from Lantana camara, assembly GCA_037501455.1. Lineage (NCBI taxonomy): Eukaryota > Viridiplantae > Streptophyta > Magnoliopsida > Lamiales > Verbenaceae > Lantana > Lantana camara. The sequence continues at coordinate 6,746,001 of CM074864.1, forward strand.
TTGACCAGTGGGGAATAGACATCGTGGGCCCCTTGCCCATGGCTGCGGGACAAAAGAAGTTTGTCATTTTAGCCGTCGACTACTTCACCAAGTGGGCCGAGGCCGAGGCCGTTGCAAAAATTACCTTCAAGGTTGTGAGGGACTTTATTTGGAAGAACATCATTTGCAGGTACGGTATACCGAGGGTGCTCATTTCTGACAACGGGTCCCAGTTCATAGCGGCCGACACGCGAGAATGGTGTTCTGAGTTGGGTATAGAACAGCGGTTTACCTCTGTAGGACACCCACAATCCAACGGGCAAGCAGAGGTCACCAATAGAATCATCTTGTAACATCTGAAAACCATGCTTGAGAGCAAGAAAAGTGAATGGGCTGAAGAGTTACAAGGAGCGCTGTGGGCTTATCGCACCACCCCACGAGCGGCCACTGGAGAAACTCCTTACGCGCTCGTTTATGGATCAGAAGCTATGATACCAGCGGAGATAGTAAATGAGTCCGCTCGTGTAGGCTATTTCGAGCCTCAGCTCAACGATGGCAACAGGAGCTTGGAGTTGGATTTGCTGGATGAAAGGAGAGACAAGGCCTGGGCTAAGATTCACCATTATAAAGCCTCCGTGGCCCAACAGTACAACAAGCGTGTGAGGGAAAGAACTTTCCAGATGGGAGACTTGGTTTTGAAGAAAGTGGAAGTATCCAGGCACGTGGGCAAATTGGACCCCAATTGGGAAGGCCCATTCAAAGTCATACAACTCAGAGCTAACAACACTTACACCCTGGAGACACTTCAAGGTGAGCGCTTACCTCGCCCTTGGAACGCATGTAACCTCCGGCGGTTTTATGTTTAAAAGCTCTTTGCAAGCCTTGATGTAACAACCCTCTTTGATGGGTTCTATGTACTTCCAATCACAAGTAAGCGGTAACATAATCTTTTTAATTTTCCTAATATTCCTGTTTCTTTGGTTGCTTGAATGAATAAGTCCCACGTCCCTCGTCTTTGCGAGCGTGGTCGGCAACTCATTCCCATATGTATGCTGTTATCTCGTATGGGTTACGCTGGCCAGCACTCTACTCCACATGGGGGGACGCCCTCATAAGGATAGACTGGTTACGCTTAGACTGGTTACGCTCACAACCAAGCAGGCGAATTGTAAGAAGATCATGAAGAAAATCCTAGTAGACCTTGGCTGTTTCTTAAAACGCCTCGCGCTCGAACACGGGATCTCCTACAAAAGAGAATCCTAGTAGGCCTTGGCCGTTTCTTAAAACGCCTTGCGCTCGAAAACGGGATCTCCAACAGGGAAAGTCCTAGTAGGCCTTGGCCGTTTCTAAAAACGCCTAGCTCTCGAAAATGGGATTTCTTGCAGGGCCAGAAATACAACAAGAGCCAGAGCGCTCGAACAATGGCCTCAGAATCAAGAAAGTACCACACAAGTCTTGAACGAGGGCCACCACTCTGTAAGACCCTCGCACACACTCAAGACTTAGACAAATTTTCAAAAGCAGAAATTTATACAAGTCTTGAGTGGGGGGGCAATCTCACAATAAGACCCCCACGATCGCTCAAGACTTAGAACCGTTCAAGACTTAGACAAATTTTCATTGCATCACAGAAATAAAACATCCACAGAGTATGCTACACAGTCTTATTGTATGATTCATAAATGAACAAGAAGAACAACAAGTCGAGAAAAAGGAAAATTTATTCATTGCAACAAGAGTCATTACAAAGATAAGGGCTCAAAGGCCCCGGAAATGCTGTTACAAAAGGCAGAAAAGCGGGAAAACACATAAGAGAAATGATAAAAGGAAGAAACTTCAAGCGGCTGGGGCTATGTCCTCATCAACGATCACCAGAACAGGGCCATGTACTGGGCCCTCCGGCTCTTGCAGTTGATCTTGGGGACCGTTAGGCTCGTTGGCACCAGGAGCAGGAGCGTTGGCATCTTCGGCGGCGGGCGCTTGGGGCTCATCCTCGGGATCGTCATGTTGGGCATTTTGAGCCGGATCCCCCTCCCTATGAGCGTCGGTGTACTCATCCTGGATCAACTTGACCAGGAAGTCATACTCCATTTCAGCAATGCCGTCCGTGGGGTCGCTGGGATCCTCATCCACCTCCTCACAGCGCTCATTGAACATGAGCCCCGTGCCCTCAGCTCCCTTCATTGCTGGATCCGTCAGCCCTTTGTGGATGCCCTGATCCACTGCCAAGTTGAAGGCATTTTGAGCCTCATCCAAGCAGTGTAACGAGGCCGCGAAGTTGAAGGCTTTGGAATGGCAGAATTTGATTAGCGCCTCCTTATTTGCACGCTCAAGGCTCCGAGGCCACTCGTTCATAGCATCGTTGAATTTGCGCTCGGCCTCAAGAGCCCTTGCTTTCCAGCTTTCCCTGTCCGCCTCGGCCTTCTTGCACCGCTCGTTGGCCTGGGCCAGCTGGTTGCCCAAACCAATTCGAGCGCCGTCAACCGCTACAAAATCTTCCTTCAGCTTCCCCAATTCCTCCTCCGCTTTTTCGAACAAGCCCTTGAGGGACTCGTACTTGGCGATTTCTGCATCCAGCTCCGCTTGGATTTGAGCCGGATCATTCGAGCGGGCCATCTTCTTGTACTTGGCCTTGCGCTCGGCGTAGGTGGAGGCTCGCATTTGCACGTTCCGGGGCCGGGGAAGAACTTGCTGCGTAAACGAGAGGAAAAGTGTTAGCAAAAAAAAAAAAATGGTGATTTACAGAAAAGAAAAGAAAGAATGCAAGGAATGATTACTTACAGAAATCAGAGCGTGGGCCGCATCAAGGGTTACTTGCTCCACAGACTCGCTGTAGAGGTGCCGGTGGTCTGCCGAGAATTGGGCTCTGCTGAACAGATCCTCGGAGATAGCCTGAGCGACCGAGCCAGGCCTCAACAAAACTGGCCCACCATCTGTGGCGCCCGTAAAGCCCCTGTCCCCTCGTCGGGGGAACTCCCATGCATGTTCCTCCTCGGAGGAGGAAGTTTCTCCTACGCCCCTGGGGCCCTCAACAACTTGCTTCCCCTTACCCTGGATTGCCACTGACTCGGGCATCCTCTTCCTCTTGCGGGAAGGCCTACTTGCGCTCGCGCTCGGAGGAGCCTCAGTTATTGCCAGGGTAGTCACTGGCCTCGTTTGTTCTGCAGGGATGGGGGATTGAGCATCGCCCGCTCTTTCTGAAGAAGACCGCCCTCTGGTCTCCCTGCTGACCACTCTGCGTTCCCCTCTGCCACGAGGGGGTTGTACCTCAGGATGGGCGCTCGAACTTGCCCCGCCACGAGCGTCCCCGCGGATGTTGCGGTTACGGGGTCGCTGCTGTTCACGATGCTGATCCCCCTGTGGGGTTGGGTTTCTATTGGCATGGGCGAAACGAGTCGCTTGTCTAATTCCTCCAGCCATTTCTAAGATAGCGGCTCCTGCAAGAGTGAAATTTTCAAGGGTTAGGAATATTCAAACCATCTACTCAGATTACAAGTTACAAGTACAGAAAAGAAGTTAGTATTTATCCCTATCTAAAGTTAGTGCCCTAAGAATCTAACCGTCTCTCTCTATGTCACGAGCCGGAGGGTTGTCAAGGAAGTAAGGGTCGTTGGAAAGACCACACAAGAACATGAGTTCTGCATCATCTATCCAGTCCTTCGCTTGTATGAGGTGACCCTCGTCCCTTAGGGTTGTTGCCAGGCTTTTGGCCCAATCTCTGGGGAGTGAGGGTGGCAAACGGCTCTTCGAATACGAGCCCCATTCCGTGATCACCCCAAAGCCCTCTTCTGTTGGAGCCTTGACAAAGATGAATTTCTCCTTCCAATCAATGCCATAAGTGCTCGAGGGCGAGTTGATCAGCTTCATATGGGCCTTCGCCTGGACATAGTAAAAACCCGCCTCAGGAGAAGAACGAGAGGAGCTAACCACTTGGAAAAGGGCGTTGAAGTTCCGCAAATAGGGCTCGTAACCCATACTCCTCATCAAGATAATGAAGCACGTCAAGAGGGCCAAGCCATTGGGCACAATCTGGGACGGACACAGGCCCAGGTCATTCAGCAAATGAGCCATCGAGACCGAGATGGGGAACCTCAGGCCTCCTGAACGCACGGTGTCCATGTACACTGCCATCTCCCCAGGAGGCGGATTGTTTGCACGCTCGTGGCTTTGGGGGATTCTCCATATGTACCGCTCGTCCCAGTAAATGGGGGCCATCATCGTCTTTACGTCCCCCACGGTGACTGTGCTGGGAGTCTCATCAGGCGTGCGCTAGGTAGCCTGGTAGCCTGACCCTTCACCCTCGTTGGGCCCTTTAGATTTTTGGGATTTCTTTCCTTTTCCCTTATCACGGGCTCTGTCTGAAGGCCCAGTTATGGCTTCCGCCACTGGAAGCGGGTTTGCAACAGCCACGGTCACGGTATGGCGGTGGGGATGTGTGGCACTTTGAGTTATGGGGAGGGTGACCCCTTGTCTTTCTGCCTCCATCACCAGATCCATCTCCTCAAAGATAGGATCCATTCCGCCTGGATTTCTGTCCTCCATAGCCATCACAGCCGCCCCCAACTCTTCATCCCTGGGGGAATCGGGGGAAGAAGAACTCTCAGTGGCCATCTCATGGATTTCGCGGGCAAATTCCTCGATATGTTGGTCGGCCATGGCAGAAACTGGGATTTGGAAGTTTTTCTTGGAAAGAAATTAAGGTTCAGAAAGGCGAAAATCTGAGGGGTTACGAAATCCTAAAGTCCGAATCTACGGTTAGCAAAGTTAGAAAGTCACACTGGAAATTTACCTTGAAGGTGTTTGAGAAAACTGGAGAAGAGGTTGAAGATGCTCTAAGAACTGGAAGTGCGAGAGAATTCTTCTTGCAAGGGATACTGGGAAGTTTTGAATGCGTAAAGAGTAGCAAGATCTTAGAATCCCGAATTTGTAGGCATGGGAGTTGGTACCGTTTTCGGTAATAAATTCAAAATGGTAATCATTTCCCGCCTAGGAAACCGTCCACTTTATGGAACCGGCACATGCTTCCCAATGCTCACGCGCCCCACGCGCGCCCGCATTTAATGCTCTGACGTCTCGAGTGCTTCAGAATAGTACAACATTTAATGCGGAAGTATTACGAGCGGTCAGTTGAAAAGACCGCATTAATGGCACCATCAGAGGAAAAATTGCTCAACACGCCAAGCCTTATACGAGCGCTATATGCAAGAGATTGAACGTGTCAAAATTCTACAGTCCTTATCACTAAGGACTACAGAATTGGGGGGCAAAATGATGGGGTCAAAATACGATCGCCCCTCGTAAGACACGTGGCATCGCCAAGATGATGACATCTGTCTCCCAAAGCTTCACCATCAGCGCACGAGCGCCAAGCACAACGAACGCAATCCTTCTTCAGGAATTAAGCCCAACGAGCGCTGCCATCCCACGAGCGTCCTACATACTAAGTGATGGGCACGTTCCCATGCCAAAGGAGCCCTCTTCGAGCGTCACACTCCCTCAGAGTGGCTTCCCCTTTGGCTCATCACTTGAACTGGAGCCTTCATCCCCCTCAGCGGATGTCTTGGCCTCCAATACTCCAGGTTGTCACGAGCGCGCTCTTAAGCCCTCGTCACCAACCACCCAAATGGCTCTCTGACACATCGTACATGCCCGCGTACCTGCCACTGTTGCCAGCACTAACTTTTGGCCGCTTTTGCAGAAGATTCCTCCTAGGTTTCTCTCTCACAGCGCCACGTGTTAGGGCAACATTCGGCCAGGACCACTTGAAGCAAATGACCAAAGGGCCCTTGACCCTCAACTATAAATAGCCAAAGTCATCTTCTACACTGGTAAGCATTCTTCATCACGGCAACTGTGACTGAGCTTACATTTCTTCACACACTGAACTGACTTGAGCGTCGGAGAGCCAAACTGGGTATCACCCCCAGTTCCCCCAGCTTGGCCTTCTGACTTTTCTTGTGCTTGTCCCAACAGGTTGAACCCCTTTCTCATTTCCGGCGAAGCTCCGGTGGTTTCCTCCACAAATACAAATTGTAAAGTGATCGGATTCGGATCCATCCATTTCTGAACCCATCAAAGTGATGTGGATTTTATTTTATGATAAATAATAAATTATTATATCATAAAATATGAATTTTATATTAAAATTATAAAATCAAAGAATATTAAAAATTGTAACGCCCCATTTTTCAAGTTATTTATTTCATGATATTTGTGAGTTATATTACTAAGTGTTTACATGAAATTTTATCAATTTGTAATTTTTGGCATGATTCATATTCATTTGATTAGCGCTATTTAATTTTCTTGATTTGAATACTTGCAATTATGATTTAAATTATAATTTCGTGAACTAATTGTTATTATGTGACTTATGTGACTGAAGTGATTATGTTACTTAAACTCGTTTTTAATATGTTTACTTGTTGTTTGGATGTTTTATTTTGGTTATGTACTTACTTGATCTTATATGAAATCCTTGAACTCAACCGAACATCGAAATTGGACCCCAATTACCCACCTACCAAACATTGGGCCCTAGTTGAGACACTTAAATTGTTCAAGGACCAAAGTGAAATTTCTCCCTTTTCTTCCCCCCTTTTACACGATATCACCCCTCCCCTTCTCTCATTCTTCTTTCTTCATTTTCTCCCAACATACACAAGCTCCAAACCCTCTTCTCCTCTTCTCCCAAAAACCGAACCAAGTAAGAAGCATGAAGGCAAGGCAAGCTCATCCACAATCAAGCAAGAATTCAAGCTCATCTCCTTCCCCTTCTTTTATCTTTTTTCTCCAAGGTATTAAGTGTATGTATATATGTATATATGTGGGTTGTGTAATTTTGGAGAGTTTTGAATGAAACTTTGATTAATTGGTGGAATAAGTGTTGTTGTGGTCTTGAGCTCTAATCATTCTTTTCCCTTCTCTTTTACAAGTTTTATGTGCATATATATATATTTGTGTATATGTGTATATATATGGATCATGTGGGGTTGTGTAAATGGTTGGGTGAATGGTGATTTGGTGATGATATATGCATATATGTATGAATTGTGGTGTTTTTTGATGTATTTTAGTGCTTGATTTGGTCCGGATATGATTTGGGGTGCTTTTGGAACGTTTCCCTTCGAACCCTTGCTCCTTAGCCATGGATTTTCGGAGAAGATGATCCAACACTGCCGTGTCCAACTTTAGTTCATTTCCAACACAGCCGTGTCAAGGTTTCGAGTTGGAATCTTTTTTTATTCCAACACGGCCGTGTCAGCTTCCAGTCCAATTTGACACGGCTGTGCCGACTTCGTTTGAACTCCGATTGACCTGATTTTTAAACCCACGAAAACCTCTTGAAGTCTAGAACAACTTCAATTGGAATCACCTTAAAATTTGTTGGGGTTTGTGAGATATGATCATTTGAAAATTGTGTCGCCACTTCGCCGAATTTCTGCATTGGTCAAATTTCAAACCTACGCCATTTTCACCTCGCTTTGAACCACAATTCGAGCCACATACCATTTTAAAGGTATACTTGTATAGTTTCATATCCTACAAACAAAACTCAATTCCAAAATTTAGAACTTAAGATATTCCCCTTTTTCTACAGCATACGCATTTCCGAAAATTGTCCATTTTTGCCAAACTTCACCAAAACCTCTCTTATTGCATTCCTTTCACCCTCTTGGCTCCCATATGTGAATTATATGATATATATACTTGATTAATTGATAAGTATGCTCCTACTTAACAGTTCTTGGTACTTAGTTGCTCAAACGTGATTGTGTGATCCCATGCCTTATATGAATTGAACTTTAAAATATTTGAATGATGTGAATACATGACTCTTTGAGATTTATTTCACCTCTTAGGTGTTAATTGGTTTTCATAAATGCTAAATGTCACTTGATTGCTTGTTTTATTTATTTACATGAGCACGGCCGTGCGTCATACTTGGTATTATATTGAGTCTCGTCTCACGAGTTTCCATTATTTCCTATCTTGTCCAGTTTTTCTCCAGGGCGGAGATCATTGATCATTTGGGCACTTTCTTGTATCCTTGTCTTGTTCCGTCGCTCGTCAGGTGAGGTTTAATTCTAGATACCTAGAACTCTTACAACCCTATGTGTTGTTTTCGGCCGAAAGCATATATATATATTTATAGTTTTCAAATCTTATTGATTTCCAATGGATTTCATGGAATGAACGGATTGATTGATTGATTGTTTTGGCGAGTAAAGCATGTTCATATTGGGCCCCGAGGGTAGTGTATTGAGCCAACCGGGAAAGCAAGGGCTGACGGGTAACTCTTGCACTATCCTCACCATGTGGGATCACCTATGAATCCTTCAGTAGGTTTGGTGGAGGAAGAAATCCCTTGAGTGGGAGTCATATTCCCGACGTACACCATGATTGGATGGTGGGGCCTTGCAATCCCATCATCACCCGGAGGAAGAAGGAGTTTATGAAACTGCTAGTTGATCGCACGTAATTACTTGCATGATAACCTAATAAATTAAAACACACATGACTGCACACTTTTGGAGAAAGGTTGGAGAATTGCCCTCACTCGCCGGGCCACGTATTGAATTGATCATGATTGAATTATTAATTGATTAGTTGTAATCTCGGGTGAGTCCTACATTATTATTGAACTTATATTGCCTTCTTTTATAAAAACCTTACCCGAGATTAAAGCTTGCATGGTAATTGCGCTTATATTTATTTAAACCCCTCACTCAGTCTTTCATAGACTGACACCCCACATTTTCAGGTTTGCAGGGTGCGTGCTAGGCGGGATTGAGTCGGTCTTTTACTTTATGTCAAGTACTTGTCCTTCACACTTTCATGTATTTATTGATGCATATCTATTACTTATGAATTGATTTGCGTATCCATGTATATTATGACTTGTGATTGGAGAAGTTGAAAATTGTATATTTGGATAATGAAACTTGATTGAAACTATGGTAATGTATATAATTATGCTTCCGCATTATTTTTTTTGCATTGCTGTAATTAATTGACGGTTAGTCCTGCCTAGCTAGTGAGTCGTTTTTTTATTGTCTCCCGTTCGCTATAGGCTTGATTCATGTATGGGTGTTCGTTCCGTATGTGGATTGAACTATAGTGCAGGGGATGTGGCTACCTAGCGTTCCGGGTGCTAGAAAAATTCATATAGAACAACATAAGTAATAAAATAATTTTTAATAAAAAACTCTAAATAAAAGTTAAATATTAAATACTTATTTTTGGATTTGTTCTTTAATAAATTATAAGTCAACTTCATTTAGCCATTTTTCGCATTTTCCATGAAAAACTTTGTATATTTGCATTTTACAAAAATGTTGACCTTTAACTGCTAAAACTAAAAATAAGGTGGAAAAACATGCATTCTTTATGACGATTCAAATTATTAAAAAACAATAGTAGAGGATGCAACCGTAGACTTTTTGTAGTTTAGGATAGGAACTCCAAAAATCGGGATTGTACATGACGTTCAAAATATTTATTCCTATCTATAACAAAGGAACAATCTCATAAATTATTTGTATTTTTAAGTTGTTGGGCAACCTTTCTATATAAATGTAAGTAGAATGAACTGAACTTAAAAACTAAAATAAAAATAATAAACAGAAATTAAAGAGAATCAAAATAAAGAAAATCAAAAAAATAATACAACTTCTAAAATAAAGGAAAAAACAATAGAAACATTAAAAGAGAATAAGAAGAAGTATTGGAAATAAATCATAAAAGAAAGGGAGAATAAAATTACAATAAATAATATTAAATATAAACAAGCGGAAAATTATTAAAAAATGGTAAAAATCAAATATAAAAATTTATTAAAATATTTATACATTTACCTATTAAAAAAACAAATATAAAAATTAAAATATAGAAAAAATATATTAAACGTACGTACTGATGGGCCTAAATTACGCTCGGATCAACACCGAGCACGTGTCACCATCTGAGCAGCTCATCAAAGCCACCAGAAGACTCCTGAGCTTGGACGCTCGATATATTGGGCTCGCGGAATAGGCCCAACCCATTCACTCACTCCCTGCTTAAGACTTGCACGCCTCAGCCCAAGTCACGAGCGTGGGATCTGTTCATCAATCCCATCTGACGCTCGCACTGCGGACCTACGGAATGCTCTCCCTCAGAGCCCATCATGTAGTACCCTAACCCCAACGTACTACATCCCCCGCACTATAGCCTCGATCCACGCATGAAACGGACAATTTATACATAAACCAAAACTATAGCGAACGGGTGACAAATTAGAATAAGAAGCTAGGCGGGACACTCCCCAACATAATACAACCAAAACATAAATTCAAGAGCGGAAGCAATAAAACAATCATACATATAGGTACCATATTTACCGAAGAGATATATATAGGTACCAAATTTAACTATCAATACATTATCATCTCTTAATATTCTATACATGCTCAAGTATCCAAAAGGTGAGACTATGATCATAACATGAAAACTAGCAAAAGTTTATACATGAAAGGTACAATGCTAGACCCGTGCAATGCAAGACTTGACTAGACTCCCGCCTAGCATGACCACGCTCTCAAGTACCTGAAAAGTGAAGTGTCAGTCTGCCGAAGACTGAGTGAGGGGCAATAAATATATATAGCACACGTCACATGCAAGTTGTAGCCTCGGTGAAGACTTGGTAAAGAATAAATATAGTTCATGAAAACTTGATCTTTGCCTGAGATTACAACTAGTCACTTTAACATTTTAACTTGATCATTTCATGAACATGTGGCCCCGGCGAGTAAGGGCGATTCTCCAACCTTTACACCAAATGTGAACAATACGTGCTTGCATTATAAATTCAATACATGACCATACATTCCAATTAGTGCTCATATAGACAATTTCATGCTTGAAACATGCAATAACCCGAGGATAACCCGACATGCCGGATTAATCCCCAGTCTCCTTCTTCCTCCGGGTGATAGTGGGTTTGCAAGGCCCAACTATCCACGACATGGTGTGTAGAGGGAACATGACTCCCTAAACACGGAACTCCTTCCACCACTAATCTCCTAGTGGCTTCGGGGGTGATCCCAACAATGTGAGGATAATTCAGGAGTTACCCGTCTGCCCTTGCTTTCCCGGTTGGCTCAAGAACTACCCTCGGGCACACGTGCAATCATGTACTCGCCAAACTTGCTTGAAATCATGACAATAATGGCTTGCTTGCTTGAAATATTTGTATTTCGGGAAAACGTTTATAATTATAATATGTTTTGGCCGGAAATAACACATAAAGGTTGTAGGGTTCTAAATACCTAAAACAAAACCTCACATTTTCTTACAAAATTCAACAAGGATATGCTCTACGGAGCCTGCTCCTCGTCCACGCCCTCGTGACCTGTGCAAACATGACGTGTATACGTGAGACATGACCTAAAATGGACCAAATATGACGAACGGCGGAAATGCAACGAGATGACGAGGAAAATGCAATGTGGCATGATAACATCTTGTTTCAGTACATATTGGATCATATAAAAACAATTCGGGGTCAAAGAAGTCGTTGGATCGAGGGGCTAAAATCATAATTTTATGCAGAGAATTTTGTTCTGTCAGACCCCTGGGAATGGTCGTTCCGGGTTCCCTTTGTAAATGGGAAGGGCCGTTCCCTTAAACCCCAAAAACACGCCAACGATTTCCAATTTTAAAATGCGCTGAAGCTGGGAACGGCCCTTCCGGCACGCAGGCCAAAATGGGAACGGCCGTTCCCAGTCTCGGCTGCCTATTTCATTTGAAAAGGTGGGAACGCCCATTCCCACAAAGCCTTGAGGCTGGGAACGGTCGTTCCCAGTTCTGCAACTGGAAAGAAAAAGAGAAGAACAGAGCATGGCTACGGGAAGCAACAACAACAACAAAACTCAAGTTTCAATTTACCAAATTCATGATTCCTGGAAATTATGATGCATATATCTTCAACAAGCAGTAATACTCCATTTAAACACATAAGACATGGAAAACCATCAAGAATTCAAGGTTCCATAATCATGCTCACATAGATCATTCAAGCTCAAATATTCAAGAATTCATGACTAAATCATGCCATCTTCCAAGACATGATCTCATAATCATGCTTCCATCTACAATTACTCCATATAGCATATAACTCTCAAACCCTAGCTCATACATATATGCTCAAGAATCATCCACTCATACACAACCAACCTTAGAATGAAAGAAATGAAGAAAATGGATGAAGATGATGACCAACTCCCAATTCTTGCAATATTTCTTGGAAATTCTTGAAGAAAAGTATGAAAAATCTCTTCCTTCTTCTTGCTTCTTGATACCGAGAGAGAGAGCAAAGTTGTTGGGAAATTTTGGATTGAAATGGATCAAGGAAGCATAGAGAAGCCATATTACGTGATTCATCCTCCTTGATTTGAGTCAAATATTCAAACTGTAATTTAATCCTTCAGTTTATGAAATCATACAATCAAGTATGCAACAATTTGAAATGTGCTCAATTTGATCCTTGAAAGTTTATACAATTAGGTCTATAATATTTAGGAAAATACTCAAGTAGGGACAATTTCGGTAATTGAATCACTCTCGGTAAACATTTCATGCAATAAATATTTTTCCGTATCATGGTTTAATATTTCCAATGTTGTGAAACTACATAATTCACATAAATGATGTTTCATAAATTTTATAAAAATATGATATGCCACATAAGAATATTTTAAAATTAAAGAATAAAATAAATTCCTACGCTCAAAATCTCACACGTGGCGTTCTTACCTGTTCATCCGGAACCGGGGCGTTACAACTCTCCCCCCTTAAAAGAATCTGGTCCCCAGATTCTCTAGTCTTGCGTGAACAACTCCGGGTGGAACCGTTTCATTTTATCTTCAGTTCCCACGTAGCTTCCTCGGTCTTGTCACTTCTCCACAAAACTTTAACCATGGGAATCCTCCGGTTTCTCAACTCCTGAAATTTCCGATCCAAGATTTTAACCGGTCTTTCAACAAATGTCAAATTCGGTTCCAACTCAACTTCTTCCACGGGGAGAATCGTAGTCTCATCGGGGTAATATTTCCTGAGTTGTGAAACATGAAACACGTTGTGAATCCCCGTAAGACTCGGTGGTAGGTCCAGCCGATAGGCTACCTCGCCTATTCTTTCAAGAATTTCAAAAGGACCCAAATAACGAGGATTAAGCTTTCCTCCTATCCCGATCCGGGTGAAACCTTTCCTAGGTGACACCTTCAAGAATACCCTGTCACCCACTTGAAACTCTAGATCTCTTCGGAGCTTATCGGCATAGCTCTTTTATCTATCTTGCGCGGCTTTCATCCGTTGTTGAATCATCTGAACTTTCTCAATCATATCCTGAACGACCTTGGAAGGTTTCTCAAATCTTTCACCTTTCTTTACCCCTTCTTGTTTCGACTATTTCCATTCTTCCAAGTCGAAGAATAACGGAGATCGGCACTTTCTTCCATTCAAAAGTTCATAAGGAGCCATCCCGATCGAAGCCTGAAAGTTGTTATTATAAGTAAACTCAATCAACGGAAGCTGTTCTTGCCAAGAATTCTGAAAATCCATCGCGCACGCCCGAAGAAGATCTTCTAAATATCTTATTAACCTTTCAGTTTGACCGTCTGTTTGCGGGTGGAATGCTTTACTAAACTTGAGCCTCGTTCCCAGAACGGCCTGCAACTCCTGCCATAACTTAGATGTGAACCTCGGGTCTCGGTCTGAAACTATGCTCACCGGAATACCATGAAGTCGGATAATCTCTCTATTATAGATCTCGGCTAACTTTGAAATCTTATAAGACATCCGGACTGGTAGAAAGTGAGCAGACTTCGTAAATCTATCCACGATTACCCAAATTCCATCAAACCCGCCTTTAACCTTTGGTAATCCGGAAACAAAGTCCATCGTTACTTGTTCCCACTTCCATTAGGGAATAGGTAACAGTTGTAGTAGTCCCGCGGGCTTTTGATGCTCAGCCTTCACTTTCTGACACGTTAGACAATGTTTCACATACTCGACCACATCTCTTTTCATCCCGTTCCACCAATAATATTGCTTCAAATCCTTATACATTTTGTTTCCTCCTGGGTGGATCGAATAGGCTGACTTGTGAGCTTCTTCGAGTAGAACCCGTTTCAACTCTTTAGATACTACCACTCTGTTTTTAAATCTAAGCAAACCGGTCTCATCAAACCCGAAAGGACTCTCCGAGTTAGCTCTAGCCTTGCTTACAAGCTTCTTAACTTCCAGATCATTATTCTGAGCCTCAAATAACCGATACTTCAATTCCGGCTGAATTGTGAAATTCGAAACCCGAGCCTTTAAAACAATCGGAGCAGCTTCCTCACTTTCCTTTATTTCCAAACTCGACACACTAGCCTTCCTGCTAAGTGCATCGGCGACCACGTTGGCTTTTCCTGGATGATACTTGATCGTACAATCATAACCTTCCAACTTTTCCATCCAACGCCGTTGCCTCATATTCAAGTCCTTCTGCGTGAATAAGTACTGGAGGCTCTTGTGGTCGGTGAAAATCTCAAAGGAAGTCCCGTATAGATAATGTCTCCATTTCCCGAGAGCAAAGATCACGGCTGCAAGCTCCAGGTCATTTGTAGGATAATTCTTTTCATATTCCTTTAACTTCCTGGAAGCATAAGCGATCACTTTTCCCTTCTGAGTCACAACACAACCTAAGCCTTCCTTGGAAGCATCTGTATACACGGCATACTCCTCTGAACCCTCGGGAAGTGCTAACACCGGAGCCGAGACTAACTTTTGTTTCAAAAAATTAAAACTTTGATCACACCTCTCGTCCCAGACAAACTTGACATCTTTCTTCGTCAATCGGGTCAACGGTGCAGCAATCTTGGAAAATTCCTGAACGAACCTTCTGTAATACCCGGCCAATCACAAGAAACTCCTAACTTCCGAGGCATTCTTTGGTTTCTCCCATTTCAGCACGGCCTCGATTTTCGAGGGATCGACTTCCAAACCTTTACCTGAAATCACATGTCCCAAGAAAGCAACCCGATCGATCCAAAATTCGCACTTACTGAATTTGGCAAACAACTGATGCTCTTTTAAAGTCTGAAGAACGAGCTTAAGATGCCTCGCGTGCTCCTCGGCTGATTTTGAGAACACCAGAATATCATCGATGAAAATCACCACAAACTTGTCGAGAAAAGGCCTGAAAATCCGGTGCATCATATCCATGAAAGCTGCAGGGGCATTGGTTAATCCAAATGGCATAACCACGAACTCATAGTGCCCGTACCGAGTATTGAATCCCATCTTTGGAATATCTTCTGCTCGGATCCGCAACTGATAGTATCCCTGTCTTAAATCCAATTTCGAATAAACCTTAGAACCCTGAAGTATATCAAATAACTCCTCGATATGTACGAGGGGGCAATTGTTCTTAATAGTCATCCGGTTTAACTCCCGGTAGTCGATGCACATTCTTAAAGTTCTGTCCTTTTTCTTTACAAATAACACCGGTGCTCCCCAAGGTGAAGAACTCGGCCGAATGTACCCAACTTCTAATAGTGCTTCAAGCGGAACTTTTAATTCTTTCAATTCCGCTGGAGCCATCCGGTACGGAGTCTTTGAATATGGCTCGGCATTTGGATAAAGATCAATCACAAACTCGATCTCTCGCTCAGGAGGCAAAGAATCCAACTTCTCTGGAAATACTTCGGGGAATTCCTTTACCACATCTGTATCCTCCAATATCACCTAATCTTTTGGCTTGTTCAGAATATAAGCAACAAACCCTGTAGCCCCGTCTCTAACCAATTTTTGAGCCTCTGAGAATGAAAGTAGGGCTACTGTCTTCGAAGTCCAACCTGTAATAACATCTGAACCCAACTGCACTTTCTTTGCCCGACAATCCATGGTAGCGCAGTGCCGGTATAACCAATCCATCCCCAGTATAGACCCGTACCTCTCCATCGGCATAACAATAAAATCTGTTAAGAATTCCCTACCTTCAATCACCACTGGAACATCCCTGTAAACCTGATCCGTCTCTCGCCTACTACCAAAAGGAGTACTAACTAGATAGCGCACATAAGAGCACATAGCAGGCCAAGGTAATGTAATAGCAATAGAGTGCGCAAGAAAGGAGTGTGTAGCTCCTGGATCAAATAACGTATGGATGTTCGTGCCATGGATGCAAACAATACCTTCAACTACCGTTGTGGGGTCGATCTCTGCATCCTGCTCCTCTCCAGCGAGTGCGTAAGCCCGAGCTCTAACAAGTGGCCTCGGATCTGCAGGTGGCAGATCCCGACGATCCGGATAACCATCAACCAAATGCTCGTCGCTCCCACAGATCAAACATAAGCCCAACCTTCGTCTGCAGTTATCATAGGTGTGAGTAGTAAGTCCACAGAATCTGCAGCCCGGTTTCTGAGGTGGCTGGGTGGTGCTGGAGCTCTTAGACCCTTCTGTAACGGTCCTGTAGCCTTAAACTTCTTCCCGGTGTCCTTCGGGGCTGGAGGTGCAGAATAGATCATCGGTCTCTTCCCTGAACTCGATCCCTGCCCCGCTCTCGAGCCTGAAGCCTGTCCTGTGCGAGGAATAGACCTCCTGGCAATATCAGAATCCTCGACTTTCAAAGCTTTAGCGGTAGCTTTGGCCCAGGTGCTGGTGTTAGCCGTTTTCAGTGCATCCTGGATGTCGGGTCGCAGTCCCTGGACGAACTGCATTGCCTTGTGGAAATCATCATTCGCTATGTTAGGTGCATAGCGAGAGAGTCTCTCGAACTCGGCGATATACTGCCCCACGGACCTTCCTCCTTGTTTTAACTCGGTAAACTCCCTCAACCTGCGGGTACCGGAAGCTGGTGGAATAAATTTGTTTCTAAACTCCCGTACAAAGATCTCCCAAGTGATATCTATACCAGCAGCCTCTAAAGCAATCTGTGTGCTCTCCCACCATGAGTAGGCCTCGCCCTGAATCAAAGTAACTGTACAGCGAGCCTTCTACTGAGTGTCACAAGGTATAAGCTGCCAAATCCTGTCAATCTCTTTCAGCCACATCTCAGCCTGTATATCGTCGCCCTTATAGAACTTCGGGGGACGCTGATTCTGAAATTCGCGCAAAATGGCAGAAATGGGGTTCTCTTGGGGTGCCACGGGTGCTGGTGGTGGTGGAGGAACCCTGTCCTGTAGTCTCTGATCAATTAGCCCCACTACCGCGTTCATAAAATCTTGAGGCTATGCCTGAGCAGGTGGAGGAGGAGGTGATCTCTCATGATGATGGTGGTGACGGCGATGATGATGATGCCTGTGTCTCGGAGATCGGTCACGGTGATGTCTATCACGATCCATCCTGAGATCCAATCACTACACATGCGTGGTTTGATTAATAAATGCAATGTGTGCATATAATTCCATAATATCAATAAACACACATTCAAAGAAGATCAAATAACTCAATTAACGCAAGAATTCAAGTAAATCAAGTATTTCAATGAAATGCAGACTCTCAAGTAACAAGTAATCCTATGTCGTGCGACCTAGACTGACTTGACACGACTCGAGAAGCTCGGTTTTGCAACCGGGCTCTGATACCACCTGTAGATGTAGCACCCTAACCCCAAGGCACTACATCCCCCGCACTATAGCCTCGATCCACGCATGAAACGGACAATTCATACATAAACCAAAACTATAGCGAAAGGGTGACAAATTAGAATAAGAAGCTAGGCGGGACACTCCCCAACATAATACAACCAAAACATAAATTCAAGAGCGGAAGCAATAAAACAATCATACATATAGGTACCATATTTACCGAAGAGATATATATAGGTACCAAATTTAACTATCAATACATTATCATCTCTTAATATTCTATACATGCTTAAGTATCCAAAAGGTGAGACTATGATCATAACATGAAAACTAGCAAAAGTTTATATATGAAAGGTACAATGCTAGACCCGTGCAATGCAAGACTTGACTAGACTCCCGCCTAGCACGACCACGCTCTCAAGTACCTGAAAAATGAAGTATCAGTCTACCGAAGACTGAGTGACGGGCAATAAATATATATAGCACACGTCACATGCAAGTTGTAGCCTCGGGTGAAGACTTGGTAAAGAATATATATATAGTTCATGAAAACTTGATCTTTGCCCGAGATTACAACTAGTCACTTTAACATTTTAACTTGATCATTTCATGAACATGTGGCCCCGGCGAGTAAGGGCGATTCTCCAACCTTTACACCAAATGTGAACAATACGTGCTTGCATTATAAATTCAATACATGACCATACATTCCAATTAGTGCTCATATAGACAATTTCATGTTTGAAACATGCAATAACCCGAGGATAACCCGACATGCCGGATTAATCCCCAGTCTCGTTCTTCCCAACTATCCACGACATGGTGTGTAGAGGGAACATGACTCCCTAAACACGGAACTCCTTCCACCACTAATCTCCTAGTGGCTTCGGGGGTGATCCCAACAATGTGAGGATAATTCAGGAGTTACCCGTCAGCCCTTGCTTTCCCGGTTGGCTCAAGAACTACCCTCGGGCCCACGTGCAATCATGTACTCGCCAAACTTGCTTGAAATCAAGACAATAATGGCTTGCTTCCTTGAAATATTTGTATTTTGGGAAAACATTTATAATTATAATATGTTTTGGCCGGAAATAGCACATAAAGGTTGTAGGGTTCTATATACCTAAAACAAAACCTCACCTTTTCTTACAAAATACAACAAGGATATACTCTACGGAGCCTGCTCCTCGTCCACGCCCTCGTGACCTGTGCAAACACGACGTGTATACGTGAGACATGACCTAAAATGGACCAAATATGACGAACGGCGGAAATGCAACGAGATGACAAGGAAAATGCAATGTGGCATGATAACATCTTGTTTCAGTACATATTGGATCATATAAAAGCAATTCGGGGTCAAAGAAGTCGTTGGATCGAGGGGCTAAAATCGTAATTTTACGCAGAGAATTTTGTTCTGTCAGACCCCTGGGAACGGTTGTTCCAGGTTCCCTTTGTAAATGGGAAGGGCCGTTCCCATAAACCCCAAAAACGCGCCAATGATTTCCAATTTTAAAATAAGCTGAAGCTGGGAACGGCCCTTTCGGCACGCAGGCCAAAATGGGAACGACCGTTTCCAGTCTCGGCCGCCTATTTCATTTGAAAAGGTGGGAACGCCCATTCCCACAAAGCCTTGAGGCTGGGAACGGTCGTTCCCAGTTCTGCAACTAGAAAGAAACAGAGAAGAATAGAGCATGGCTACGGGAAGCAACAACAACAACAAAACTCAAGTTTCAATTTACCAAATTCATGATTCCTGGAAATTATGATGCATATATCTTAAGCAAGCAGTAATAATCCATTTAAACACATAAGACATGGAAAACCATCAAGAATTCAAGGTTCCATAATCATGCTCACATAGATCATTCAAGCTCAAATATTCAAGAATTCATGACTAAATCATGCCATCTTCCAAGATATGATCTCCTAATCATGCTTCCATCTACAATTACTCCATATAGCATATAACTCTCAAACCCTAGCTCATACATATATGCTCAAGAATAATCCACTCATGCACAACCAACCTTAGAATGAAAGAAATGAAGAAAATGGATGAAGATGATGACCAACTCCCAATTCTTGCAATATTTCTTGGAAATTCTTGAAGAAAAGTATGAAAAATCTCTTCCTTCTTCTTGCTTCTTGATACCGAGAGAGAGAGAGCAAAGTTGTTGGGAAATTTTGGATTGAAATGGATCAAGGAAGCATAGAGAAGCCATATTACGTGATTCATCCTCCTTGATTTGAGTGAAATATTCAAATTGTAATTTAATCCTTCAGTTTATGAAATCATGCAATCAAGTATGCAACAATTTGAAATGTGCTCAATTTGATCCTTGAAAGTTTATACAATTAGGTCCCTAATATTTAGGAAAATACTCAAGTAGGGACAATTTCGGTAATTGAATCACTCTCGATAAACATTTCATGCAATAAATATTTTTCCGTGTCATGGTTTAATATTTCCAATGTTGTGAAACCACATAATTCACATAAATGATGTTCCATGAATTTTATAAAAATATGATATGCCACATAAGAATATTTTAAAATTAAAGAATAAAATAAATTCCTACGCTCAAAATCTCACACGTGGCGTGCTTACCTGTTCATCCGGAACCGGGGCGTTACACATCTCTTCCACACCATGGGAACCCTCCCCGAGGGAACCCACGATCGTATTCACTCAGTGCTCGAGTCTCATGACGCTCGGATTGAGTCGCTAGAGGAACCCCTCTCGAGCGCTCCCAGTGCTCGTATCATCACTTGGTGCCAGTACTGTCCTCACCATCGAGGGTATTCATTTCTCAGAAGCTAACCCTCACCTTGGTGAAGGGTTCCCTTCGAGGGCACACCCGGCTACATGAGGAGCCATTTTGGGTGACTACACGCTCGTCTGCGGAACTATAACTACCTCTGACACAGTGGTATTATGGGCACCACACCTGACACGCTACAAACTTTCAGGCAGTCACTTTCACGCCATCACACATTGCCACATGTCTAGGACAACACTGGATTTGGGAGCACTTGGTCACTATTACCAGACTACCCCTACCTTCAACGTATAAATAGGGGAATTTTACATACCTCTTCTCCAAGTCATCTTCTACAAAAAGCACTGCATACACAGAACTTGACATTCCCCCATTTTAATTCTGGTTTCTTCTTCCCCAAACTCTGCATACTTCACCATCGTTGCATTCTTACTGCATTTCTACCCCTGGTGTTATCCTAGCTGGAAGAACTCTCGCATTTCTGGAAACCCAGTTCCTGAGGCTCATACGCCTGTGATGATCTTCCATTCCTAAACAAATCTTAAAGTGTTGGTGCTCTAGCACATCTCCAGTATCCACACCTTCATTTTTGGCGCTATCTGTGGGAAACCATCATCATCTCCTTCATCTTCAGCAGATTCTTCCTCTTCGGCTAGTTGAAGAGTAACACCAGCAATTTCAATCATGGTGACAACTACAAGATCTGGAGTTTTGGACAACAGAGATATTCTTACTCCGGTGAACGAGGAGAACCCGGGAGGCGGAGCTAGCATCGTTGATATCTCCGCTACACAAGCTGGAAACACCCCATTGGATGGTGTTACGCCTCCGGCCGCCGGAGGAAATAGAGGCAAAGAGGTCCAGGTGGGATCTCTTCTAGTTACGGGAGCCCAAACTAGAGGTTCTGCAGATCCTCCCGCGACACTCGTTCCCACCGCCAACGTCGCCAATGTTGGGGCATTTTCGACGGCGATGCCACCACCGGGGTACATGTACGTGCAACCCAACATGGTGCCCGAGATGATACCCATGGTACAACCCTATCAAATGGGCACATTACAGCTTCTAGTCTCCATTCCGAAAGAAATACAAGGAGTGGAAATGCCACACGTAACATCGCAGCAATTGCAGGCACTCTACGCTCAGTGCGGAGTTCAAGCCGCATAAAATGCCTGGAAACACTTCACCGCTGCCTACTTCCCCTCGGGGATGGGCACTTAGATGGCCCCTCCGTTGGGAGGGCTACAAATTCATCTATTGACGGCTGCCCAGAATGTACTGAGGGCTCAGCCCCCACCACCGCCACCAGTACAGGGGAAAGAAGCCCCCCCCGAGGGACGAACAGGAACAGCATCCCTAGAGAAGGAAAAAGGCCCTCAGGCGAGGGGAGATGCAAAAGAGGAGGTCCAATCTAGGGCCACCGGAAGAGCAAGTAGGAGGGAAGGAAACAACCCTCGTTTGGCTGCAGTCCAGAACCAACTAGAAGGTTTGCAGCAAATGGTAGAGCAACTCTCTCGAGCACGGTCTGAAGTACCCATGCCAAGGCCAGAGACGCTGGCAACCCACGCAGTCAAATCCCCCGCCGCTGGAAGGAAGAAGACTATGAGGAGCATGACCATGAGGGCGGGAACCACATGCCTTTGACAGGCGGTTCACCCCTCATCGATGAAGTTTTGATGGCCCGTGCCGGGATGGGCAAAATCCCTACGTCCGCCAACCGGTACAACGGAGCCACTGATCTAGCCGAGCATCTGGATCAGTTTGTGCACTTGATGCACCTATATTAGCATTCCAGTCATTACTCGACAAAGGTTTTTATCACTTCCCTCGTGGGAATGGCACAGGATTGGTACAAGAAGCTGCCCCCTCGCTCCATTCGAGGGTATGAGGATTTGATTGATGCCTTCCTAAACCACTTCAACTCTTTGAAGGCACCGACACCCGCCGCCACGGCTCTCTACAGCCTGGTACAAGGACCAAACGAGACCCTCAGGTCCTTTATGGGTAGATTCAACAAAGAAATCCTACTGGTGGAAAGGCCCTTAATGGATTTCCTGAGACATATGCTATTTGAGGCTGTCAACATGAAGAATTACGTCGGTAAGGAATTTGTTGAGGAGGTGGCAAAAACGAAACCTCGCTCCTTGATGGAAATAAGGGACATAGCTGATTATTTCTTCACCCGATGTACATCATGAGGGCGTAAAAGCTTGCCATCACCCCTCGCACGAATAAAGGCCTGGAAGACAGGGGCGAGTCCAATAGAAACCGCCGCCGAAGCCCTACTCCCGCTTGGAGGAGCTCCCCTCCTCCACGTAAGTTCGAGAGCATCCCCCTCACTAGACCTATTGTCGAGGTCTACTCTATGGCGGACAAGAAGCTGTTCAAGAGGCCGTAAAAGATGAGGGAAACCGAGGCTCAAAAGCTCTCGGGGAAATACTGTGCCTTCCATAAGCAGAAAGGCCATGACACCAATGAATACCGTCAGCCTGAGAGCGAAATTCAAAGGTTCATTGTCGAGGGGCATCTGAAGGAGTTTGTGAGGGTGCTCGAGAGGTATAACGAGCACTATATCGCGCGTGCCAGGGCTCGAGGGAGAAGCTGCTCGCTCTCAAGGAGCCCGCGTAACCATCGCCTAGAGACAAGCGACCGCGGCAAGTAGAAAGCCACCGAATTGGAGAACCAACCCTTCGCTGTCATCAACATGATCGCTGGTGGACCCTCGGGAGGAGACTCCAATGCTTCCAGGTGCCGCCACATCCGCAGTTACGATCAGAGATCCTCAAGGCCTAAACAGGTGTATTTCTAGGAAGAATGCTCGCGCTCGAAAGAAAATGAGATTGTAGGATTCACTGAAAAAGACCTAGAGCACATTGTAACACCCCATGGGGTCGGTGAAACCTCTGACTGCCCCATGGTGGTTAGCTTAGATGTTCACAATCATGTTGTAAAGAGGGTCTTAATTGATAGTAGAAGCTCCGTGAATGTTCTCTCGTACTCAATGTTTCAAAAGATGAATATAACGAACATTCCCCTCGAACCCTTCAGAACAGCCCTCGTTGGCTTTGGGGGTTCCGAGATCATTCCTTGTGGATAATTTCGCTTGGCCACCTCTTTTGGTCGCGCCCCACAACGAAAGACCTTGAGCGTTCTTTATGTAGTGGTCAAAGGGGATCTCCCATACAAGATTATCATCGGACGCCCAACCCTCGTGGACTTCAAGACTGTGATTTCAACTTACCATCAGAAAGTCAAGTTTTCCACCCCCGAGGGTACTGGTGAGGTACTTTGCAACGTCAAGGAGGCTTGGGAATGTTACATTTTGTCTTTTCGGACTCATAAGCCAAAGTAGGCAATCCAAGCGGGTTCCACCAAGAAATCTGTGGATTTTTTCAAGTTGGATGAGGTTGGCCACGAGCGTAAGAGGGCGAAGCTGAACAGAAAGAAAAATAAGAAGAAGGTCTTGGGCCGGACCAAAGACGGTGAAGACAGACCGCCGGGAGCCGTCGAGGGGTCCTCCTCCGAGAGCGACAGCCAGGAACCCTCGAAAGAAGCCAATGATAGACTCACAAGGAAGAAACGAGCGCTCAAAACTCCGAGACCAGAGGTACGAATTGAGCCCACCGAAAATTTTTTGACCATCCAGTTGGAGCCTGGGAACCCAGATAAAACCATCCAGATAGGCTCCAACCTCGACGACCCCTCTCAAATCATGATGATCGATTTCTTATGCGAAAACCTAGATGTCTTTGCTTGGAAATCTTCAGTCCTAACCGGTATAGATCCGAGCGTCATAGTCCATAGGCTAAACGTTGATCCGGCGTTCAAACCTATCAACCAAAAGAAGAGGGACGTTCATAGGTTCAGGAGGCAAGTCATTGAGGAGGAAGTCAACAAACTCCTCGAGGCTCAGTATATTGAGGAGATCTTGTATCCTGAATGGCTCTGCAACGTGGTCCTAGTACCCAAGAGCACTAACAAATGGCGCATGTGCAATGATTTCACAGATCTCAACAAGGCATGTCCCAAAGACCCTTACCCCCTTCCCAGAATTGACCAGTTGGTGGATATGACGGTAGGGTGTGAGCTTATGAGCATGATGGATGCTTTTCAGGGGTACTATCAGATCTTCATGGCGCCCGAGGATCGCCCAAAAACGTCCTTCGTGGTCCACGTGGGTGTCTACTGCTTCGTAGTCATGCCGTTTGGGCTCAAAAATGCTGGAGTCACTTATCAACGCCTTGTGAACAGGATGTTCAAACGCGAAATCGGAAAGTCCATGGAGGTTTACGTGGACAATATGATCGTTAAAAGCGAGCGCCAGCATCCACACTTGGATGACCTCAGGTGGGCCTTTGATATTTTACACCACTATGGTATGAAATTGAACCCCTCGAAATGTACATTCGGGGTTCGAGGCGGAAAATTCTTGGGCTTTGTGTTCAGTCAGAGAGGCATTGAGGCCAATCCGGAGAAGATCAAGGCAATCATAGACATCTCCTCCCCTCGAAACATTAGGGAGGTCCAAGTGCTGGTGGGCAAAATCATCTCCCTGAACAGGTTTATTTCCCGCTCAGCAGACAGAAACTTGCCTTTTTTCAAGATTCTGCGCAATGCTAGCAATTTTGCCTGGACCGAAGAATGTGAGAAAGCATTACAGGATATGAAGCAATATCTCTCGTGTGCTCCATTGTTGATAAAGTCGGTCCCAGGAGAGAACCTGTTCATCTACCTCTCCGTTTCCCCAGAGACCACGAGCGCAGTCCTCGTCACGGTCCGCGAGCATAAGCACCTGCCAGTGTACTACCTAAGCAAAACTTTATAGGGGGCAGAAAAGAGATACATGGGGATAGAGAAATTTTCTTTTGCCCTCGTTAACGCCTCTAGGAGGCTAAGGCCATATTTCCAGGCTCACTCCATCACTGTGCTTTCGGATCAACCTCTCAAGCAGGTACTCTCGAAACCGGGCGTATCCGGAAGGTTAATAAAATGGTCAATAGAACTCAGCCAGTTTGACATCAGCTTCGAGCTTAGAACATCTATACAGGCTCAAGCAGTGGCAGATCTCTTGGTTGAACGGTTCGACCTGGAGTCCACACCCTCGTTGGATGAGGGCCTATGGCTCTTACATACTGATGGTTCCTCGACCTCATAGGGGGGTGGAGCGGGGTGACCCTCAAAGATCCCCATGGAATTGAAATTGATTATGCAATCAAACTGGCCTTTCAAGTCACCAACAACGAGGCTGAGTATGAAGCCCTCATCCAAGGGCTCAGAATTGTCTTTCAAAATGGAGCCTCTCGGGTCACTGCTTACGTTGACTCTCAATTGATTGCTAGTCAGGTTGATGACACCTATGAGGCTCGAGAAACCACCATGGTGCAATACCTAGCAAAAGCGAAAGCAATCATTGCTAAATTCAAGGAATTCCATCTATTGCAGGTTCCACGAGCGGAAAACGAGCGTGCTGATTCCCTCTCTAAATTTTCATCTGCTCTGGAAGGCTCCTGCGAGCGCTTAGTCACGTTTCTCAGGACGGAGGAACCCTTGGTAAGCGAAGAGAAACCCTCGGGGGAGGTAAGTATGATCGATCCCTCCGAGCCTTGCTGGCTTGATGACATCATCAGGTTCTTGAGGGATGGAGTTTATCCCACCGATAAGGTGGAAGTAAGGAAAATCCGGAGTAAGGCCCCTCGTTTCTCAATGGATAATGAGGGCAGGCTCTTCAAACGATCTTTTCAAGGCCCGCCATTGAGATGCTTGAGACCCTCGCAAGCCAGGGAGGTGCTCGAATAGGTGCATAGTGGAAGCTGCAGGAATCATTCTGGCGGTCGGGTTCTGGCTAAAAAGGTATTGAGGAGAGGATTCTATTGGCTCTCGGTACTGTAGGATGCTATCAATTACTCCAAGAAATGCCCTAAGTGGCAATTTCACTCCAACATCCCTCAATTTCCAGCATCACAAATGATCCCCATTGACGTTTCCTGGCCCTTTGACCAGTGGGGTATTGACATAGTGGGACCCCTACCAATGGCGGTCGGACAGAAGAAATTTGTGATCCTCGCTGTGGATTAGTTCACCAAGTGGGCAGAGGCCGAAGCAGTCGCAAAAATAACATTCAGAACAGTAAGAGACTTCATTTGGAAAAACATCATCTGCGGATATGGCATCCTGAGGGTGCTAATTTCAGACAATGGCTCTCAATTCATCGCTGCTGACACCCGAGAGTGGTGCTCAGAGCTTGGAATTGAGCAACGTTTCACTTCCGTGGGCCATCCGCAGGCCAACGGTCAAGCTGAAGTAACCAACATAACCATACTCCAACATCTAAAGATAATGCTCGAGAGTAAACAAGGTGAATGGGCTGAAGAGCTCCAAGGATCCATGTGGGCGTATCGCACTACCCCACGAGTGGCAACCGGTGAGGCCCCCTTACTCCCTCATTTACGGTTCTGAGGCCATGTTACCTGCAGAAATCGCTCAAGAGTCCGCACGCGTCTCTTATTTCAAGCCTGCAGCCAACGAGAGTAACTGAGAGCTCGAATTAGACCTGCTAGATAAGAAGAGAGACACTGCTTGGGCCCGGATCCATAAGTAAAAGGCGGCGGTGGCCCATCAGTATAACAAACGTGTCAAGGAGAGGACCTTCCAGCTAGGCGACCTGGTCCTCAAAAAAGTTGAAGTGTCCAAGCACGTGGGTAAATTAGACCCTAATTGGGAAGGCCTCTTCAAAGTCACTCAGGTACGAGCGAACAATACCTACCTGCTGGAGACTTTGCAAGACGAGCGTCTCCCTCACCTATGGAATGCATACAACCTCAGGAGGTTCTATGTATAATTGCAAACATTGTAAGTCCCACGCTCGGGGCACATTGTATCTTCTTTTGACAGAAATACAAGTATAACAGTAGGTACTTTCCATACACTATTTATCATTTACTTGATTCAATTCATGACAATTTGCGTCATCAATTACATCAACGCCTCCTTCGTGTCGAGGATACTCCACGTCGAGCGGGTTGATGTCCAATCTCGTGCGAGTCTCTCTTAAAACGGGCGAACCCCTCTTCAGTTCAAAGTTATCAGTATATCGAGGGCACTCCACATTAAACAGCTTGACGCTCGAAAACGCATAAATCCCTAAAACGAACGGGTCAGAATCGGGGTTGCTATATGCTTAATTACACCAACTAGATGCTGATCACTCTAGTTCACGCTCGTAAACCCCTTAGAGATCCTCATCTCATTATGTATACGTACGCTCGTAGGTGATAAACACTTATCAAATCCTCTCATTGATTTCTAAGTACGAAGTTCATACTACGGTTACCCTTGTTATTATCCAACACTTAGACAAATTTTTACCAAGGGCAAACACTTAGCAAACTCCCTGGTGGATTTCTAAGTTCGAGTTTGAGCCTTATGCTAAATATGGCCGGGGTACCCCTCATCCTGACCAGCTTCATCCTGAGCGTCTTCTTGGGCACCCTCATCCACCACCGAGGGCTTTGGATCTAGGGGATTAGCCGCCATAAACTCGTTTTGGAGCATAATGACCAATTTGTTGTACTCAGGCTCCGTCATGTTTTCGGATGGGTCCCCTGCGGCAACCATCATTTCCAAATTCTCGTCCAGGTCCATGTGAAGGCGATCATCTGTGCGAGCTCTGGCAGGCACCATCCCCAACTTGATCAGCTGGCCCACGGATTTCCAGAAGAAGCGTCTGACATTGTCGAAACAATGGAGGTTGGCGACTAAGCCAAAAGCCTTGGAGCGCACGAATTTGAATACCGCATCCCAAGCGACCCTTGACTCAAGACTTGCAACTTGCCCTTGCAAGTCAGCAAGCTCCTTCCTCACGGATTCTAGTTGCTGGTCACACTCGGTCAGTTGCTTGGCGAGGTCTTTTTTTCGTCCCTCAGCTTGTTATGCTCGGCCTTCAGCTTCTTGTGTCGGTCGTCTAATCTTTGCCAGGCAGCCTCCTGATCCTGGAGCGCCTTCTTTACCTTGTCGTGCTCCAGCCCAAGTGATGTGAACTGAGCGCAGCCTGTGTCGTAGTCTTTTTGTAGCTGGCCCGGGTCAATAATGCGCAGGAGTTTCTTGTATTTGGCCTTATGCTCAGAGTAGGTCTTCGAGCACCTCTGCAAGTTTTTCAGCCTTGGAATTACTCCCTGCACACGTAATAGAACTGTTTAAGATTACTGGGGAAATTCTTGAAATCAAAAGGAATGCTCGAATACTTACCGCTATGAGAGCGAAGCAAGTGTCTGCTGCCACCTCAGTCGTAGACTAACGGTTTACTTTTTGGTGGTCCCTTGAAAATTGCATACTGTGGACCAATCCCGTGATAACATTGTGGGCAGCTGGGGTGTCGTCTAGGAGAACTGGGCCGTCCTCCCCTGAGCGTCTATCGTGCCTGTCCCCCTCGCGCTCAAATTTCCAAAAACTCTTATCCTCGGAGGATGAGGTGTCGCCATCTTCACCTAAGGTCCCCACAACTACCTGTTTCCCCTTACCATAAATGGGGATGGAGTCTGCGGGCCTCTTCCTTTTCTTCAAGGGCCCAGAACGATCCTCCTCCAGGTCCCGGAGAATCACCGCTGAGCGGTTGCTGCGAGGGTCTGATTGTGCTCGTTCTTCAGTGGATGAGGGAGCAAGGGTACCCGAAGGAGTGGTACCATGAGCGTCCTTGATCATCAAATCTTCAATATGGCCTGCCCCACGGCCATCGCTTCCATTTCTACGGTCGTCCCCTCAACCGCCTTCACCTTTCCCAGACCCTTGTCTGGTCCCACGGGCCCCTCGTGGGGTAGTCTGGGGCTACTGTCGTTGTGGTTGTTGTTGAGGTTAGTTGTTGTTCACCCTGCGAGTGAGCATCAGGGCAGCGATGCTCTCAGCGCCTGTTCTTGCCATCACTATATCTATATCTGCACACAGAGAGGAACGCGAGCGTCAGATCAACTTTTACAGTGTAACAAAGTGTAAAAAGTTAACATTCCTACTCTAAGTGTTAGTAGAGTTAATTCCTAGAATCTAACCGTCACGGTTCATCGTTTGAGCTGGAGGGTTGGCGATCATGTTGGGTGGGCTCACAAGCCCATAGCGGAACAATATCTCCTCATTACGCATAAGATCTTTGGCTTTAATCAGCCGCTTTTCGTTCTTCATAACGAGGGCCAGATTCTTTTCCCATTGCTCAAAGGGTACGTCCCCAGATCTATGCTTTACAATGGGATGCTCTCCATGTATCACCTGTTAGGAATAGTGCCCTAGAAAGCCGATTGTATATCCGCTTTGTGCTTTTCCTTATTGTAATCACAGACAATCTTTGAATGAAATAGCGAATTGAGGCAACACTTCTTCATATGCTCTTGTTTAGTATGCGTTTACTTTATCTGTGCATGTATGAGAACTCCCCTAATCCTGATGACTTTAGGACTCTACCATTTAGGTGAAATGGTTCATGAAACGAGCCCTATATCACATAAGTCATGATTAGTAAAATACTCCAAGCCGATGAGTCCTACAGATAGTGGGAGTGTCAACCTTACTCCTCTAAGGCTTGCTTGTGGGATCACGCCCTTAAGAAGGACCACCTTGTTTCATGGAGGTGCAAAGTGTATAGTTGATACGTGCGTGATACATGAGGGTGCTTACTTTAATAAGTAAGTTCACTGAGCTGCCCAGTGTGAGAACATTCCTAAATGGGAAAGGAAGTTTCTATTTCAGGAAACGGAAACTTCCAGATTAGAAAATATCTCACGAGTCATTGATGTGATTAATTGATCCTTAGACTTGAGGTTCCTTGTCACTTTATGAGTTAACTCTGTAGTCTTAGGTATAAGCTTTAAAGGGTGTCGCCTTAGACAACTGATTCAAGGCTTATGCTGGGGCTGCACAAGTGATTCATGAAAGTGAATGAGAATCAAGAAAGGACATACACTTGCATTTGCAAGGTGATCTCTTATTGTGTAAGTCATTCATATGCCATATGGAGTCCTTGGCCAAGGCAGTAGATCAAGACATCAAGAAAAGGGTTTCTTGGATTGAGATCAAATGGATATGAAATGCACTTAGCTTTAAGACCGGATTATTAGGGTTCTGATTATTCCCTTACCCTAGATCTTGGTTGACAGATAGTAAGTAGGAGGATTGTATCTCACATGAATCAATGACTTAAAGGTTCTGTCGAATCCGAACATTCCAATTCAGCTAGGGGTTAAACACCTGTTGCTAGACTATGGTCGTTTAATCTGTGGACTGATTAATTAATTAGTGCATTAATTAATTAGGGTCACTGCTAATTGAATTGAGAACCTAGAGGGTCACACACAACAACTTGGTTACATGAGTTGATGCTTAAAAATGATTAAACGAGTTAATCGGGCCTAGAGGGCTCCACACATATGAAACCACACGTATGGGTCACGTGAGTGACACGTGTCCTTGTGACACGTGTCCCACACGTGTGAATATATATATATTGTACATATATATATTGAATAATTAAATGTGTTAATTATTTAATAGACTTTGGTTTAATTTTGAATTAAAAAGAAAGTCTAATTTTGGAGATAAATAATCTAGTTAATTAATTATGAATTAATTAATTAGATAAAAAATAAGTTATTTATTTTAAATAAATAAAGTATAAAATTATCCAAAAATAGTTTGGATATTTTAGCTCTCTTGAAAGTTGATTTGAATTATAATTTAAAGTCAAAGTCAAAATTACTTGATGATCAAGTAATAGGAGAGAGAGAGACCAAAATCCTAGCCCATTAAGGACTAGGAATTTCGGCACCCTCTCTCTATAAATAGGGGAGCTCGAGCTCCTCTAGGAGCTAATTTGACAATTCTTTTGGTTCATGTGTTGAACACCTTCCTTTCTCCAAGATTAAATAAAACCCTAGGTTAAGCCTAAACACTAACTAGAGAACTAGCATCCTTACTAGTTAGATTGTGATCAAGTTGGTGGACTTTCTCTAGAGACTTCAAGTTAGAAGTTTGAAGATTCGAGCTTTACCAAGGAGAGGGGATCAAGCCGCGAGAAGAGCGTTCTTGGGTGGCTTGAAACGCTTCAAGAAAGAATAAAAGAAAAGTAAGTTTTCTATCTCTACGAATTTGGTTACACGATTGCGAGTCCTAGGTCCTTTTGTTGGGAAATTTTTTCAATTCCGCTGCTTTCTGATTCGTGTTTTCCAACAAGTTGTATCAGAGCCACCTCGTAAATCGTGTTTCTGATTCGTCTCAATTATACTGAATTTGGTAGAAATTCTTAGGCTTGATGCGATTGAGTATTTGTAATTGTTTTAGAAAGCCTGAATTACGAAACTGTATTTTTTCCTGAAAGTTTCTGAAAATTGGTTTTTACAAAATTTAATTTTTGAAAACAATTTTAGATTTGAAACTGTATAAACTGTATTTGGATTTCTTGGATTGGTTTTGCTTTTGAACGAAAACACGAAACGAAAATACGGAATACGACGAACACGCGAAACCCCGCGCTCGAAGGAGTTGCGCGCGCGGGCTTCGCGCTCAGCGCCCGCCTGGCCTAGGCGCGTGCAGGGCAGCCGCCCAGCACCCTCCCGCAACCGCGCGGGAGGCCCTTCCGGGCGCGCCAGGGCGGCCAACCATCGCCCGCCAGCACTGGGGCGCGCGGCGTGCGCGTGCAGGGCGCTGTGCGTGCCTACCGCACGCAGCCCTTTCGCGTACGGGCCCTGTTTTCCTTCATAATCCTTTTTCGTGTTTCGTGCAATCCAGTCCCAATTTTTTATTTTAATTTTAAAATTTTATTTTTGAATATTTAATTTTAATTTTTGAATAAAACTTAAAATTGGGATTTTTGAGAAATAGAAACGGTTTATATTTTGGGAAATTGCATTCTTGATAAAATTATAAATTTTCAGAAATTAATTGGAATTTTATTTGTTTTGTTAAATTGGGATTTATTGAAAACTTTTATAAATAAGACTCGCATCAAGTCGTGTTTTAAGTCATTAGGACTTGAAACGGGAATTTTAATTTATTGGTTAAATTTAAATTCTCGCAAAAGCATGTTAGGTGATCATGGGTTTAGATCTATGTATGGTTTTAATTTGTGCACATGGATGGTTTAAATTGGGGTTGGAGCCCTATAGTTGCGTTTTTCAATTGAGGTTGGAGCCTCACTTATGTGTGTACTGTTATGTGATTTATTATGTGGCTTTCCATATTACTGTTTTTTAGGCCGGGGTATGCCCCGTGTAATTGTCTAAGGCCAATATGAAGATTGAGCCTTATTACTTTATGTCTTTTTCTTTTTATTGTAATTTGAGAGTAGAGATAGGTGGTGAGGTTTTATTTTCATTTTGGAGACAATGCACCTATGGAGTAAGATGGACCACATTCAAGTAACAAGGAGGCCATAAGTGAAGACCCCTCAACATGTTAGGGAGGGGAATCTCAATTGTTAAATGTAATAGAGATAGGGCTCGTATTTTGTTACCGCTTTCCCTTATGTGATTTAAACTGTTTATGTGGCATGTATGTTAGAACTTGTGATTGTGGAGTGGCTCCCACATATCACGCATAAGATAGGTAGAACCCATGATCATTACATGTTAGTATCATGCTAGGACATGTTATCTGTTTATGTGCTTGTTTGAAATGCATTTAAGTGTACTTGCATTAATCAAGACTAATAAAATTGGACAACATATATGTTGGTGAGGTCGAACCGGAAAACTCTCCGGTTGATTCGAAAATTCCCATTAAATATTAAGCTAATTTCGAACAAATAGGTGTTTAATTTGAGATGCAAATTTTGAATTAAATTCCTAGCATTCCATCAATAGGTTTTAAGTTTAGTAAGTGAAGCTAGTTATTGTCCGCGAGTTGTGGGATAACTAGTGGAGCTTATTAGTTCTTAGTTACCTAATTGATCATTTTAAATGGTCAATATTTCGAGATCAATTTTGGCAAGGGCGATGTCCGCGAGTCGTGGGTCGTTCGAACTAAGTTTTGGTCATGGTCTTATGATTGATGGGTCTAGCTTAACGCCTAAGTAAATATGGATGTCGAACGAGTCGTGGGTCCATATTGAAAGATAGGTGATGCAAAAACAATTACTAAGAGTTCTAAAGGTGTTAGAATTGGTAAGTTGTACCTACCTAGGGTTCTTACTTAGAATGTCCGCGAGTCGTGGGTTCGAGGTAAAATGCCTAGGATCTTAGTACCCATTAGGAAACGTGTTCCTCTTAGATCTTTGGGAATTATAGATCTTTGAAAAACAGTGGGAGCTACATTAGATTAAAGACCCTATCTTTTGTATATCGTTTTAATTCAGCATGCTCACTAGTTCTCTGTTTTACCATTTAGGTCGTAGATTCTGTGATTCTCTACGTGTTTTGAAATGGCAACCAAAACCCTCTTGTATCGATCCTCGAGTCAAACAAGTTGACTGGTCCCAACTATTCTGATTGGCTGAGGAATCTAAAAATCATTTTAGATTCTGAGAAGAGAACTTATGTTCTCTTCGAAGGGGAGCCTAGTCCCGAAGGGGAGGCTCCCACTCGGGCCGAGCGGGATGCAATTCAGAAATGGAAGGATGATAATCTCCAAGCTCGTTGCCTTATATTGGCTAACATGTCTCCGGACTTGCAAAGGCAACATGAGGCCATGGAATTTGCTTAGGAGATTTACACCACTTAGAGCAACTTTACCGCCCTCATGAACGTGTTACAAGGTATAACACTTCAAAGGAATTGTTTCACTTGAGAATGAGGGAAGGTTCAAGTGTCCATGAATATGGACTCAAGTTTCTTGCCCTTACTGAGAAACTTGCTTTCATGGACATGCCACTAAAAGATGAGCTTTCAGTGGATTTGTTGCTAGCTTCGCTCCCACCATCATTCAACCCATTTGTCCTTAACTTCAACATGAATCATGCTGGTGCTACTGTAGCTGAGCTGATTAGTCAGCTTGTGACTGCTGAAAGCACGATCAAGAAGGACAATAAGGTTTTGATGGTGAATGCTCCATCTTCCTCTTCTGGGCCTTCTAAAGGTAAGGGCAAGAAAGCCCAAAAGAATAAGAAGAAACCCCTTAGGCCCACTGGTGGCGTTTCGAAGGGGAAGGCCCAAAAGAAGAAGCGTGATCAGAAAGAGGATGTTTGCTTCCATTGTGGCAAAACGGGACATTGGAGGAGAAACTGCCCAGAGTACAAGGCTACTCTAAAGAAAGGTATCTTTCTCGTTGAAGTAAATCTTTCTATTAATTCTAGTTCTTGGGTACTTGATACTGGTTGTGGAACTCATATCTGTAATGATGTACAGATGCTAAGTGAAGTCCAACAACTCAAAGAAGGAGAATGTGTCTTGAAGATCGGCAATAGCTCAAATGTTGAAGCTCGAGCTTTAGGCACAATTAGATTAGATTTAGGTAGTTTTGAGTTAGTCTTAAATAAAGTCCTTTATGTACCGAGCATTATTCATAATATAATTTCAGTTCCAATATTAGATTGTGAAGGTTATGAAACTTATATTAAGAATGGTAAATATTTTATCAAACGGAACAACTTTTCCGTTCACATCGGTACTCTAAGTAATGGACTTTACCTAACTTAAAATATCAATATCATGAATATACAACGAAAAACGAAGCGTAAGAGAGATGACAAAGTTTCAGCTCCCTTATGGCATGCTAGATTAGGACACATTTCCAAGAACAGAATTAGCAAGATAAACACTTTAGGATCATTCTCTGAAAATGATCTTAAGGAATTAACTTCTTGCGAATCCTGTCTCAAAGGAAAAATGTCCAAAGTTCCTTTTAAAGGAACTGTGGAACGTGCCACTAAGGTTTTGGATTTGATCCATACTGATGTTTGTGGACAGCTTAGTGTAAGCACAAGAAACAATCATCAGTATTTCATAACCTTTACTGATGACTTCAGTCGGTATGGTTATGTATACTTAATGAAGTATAAATCTGAAGCTTTTGAGAAATTCTTAGAATTTCAAAAGGAGGTTGAGAACCAAACTGGTCACAAGATCAAAGCATTTCGATCTGATCGAGGAGGCGAGTATCTTAGTGAAGAATTCCTTAATCATCTCAAAGATAATGGGATTGTCTCTCAGTGGACTCCTCCGGGAACTCCTCAGCTTAATGGAGTTTCTGAGAGAAGAAATCGAACCCTACTTGATATGGTTCGTTCCATGATGAGTTTCACTGACTTACCACATTCTTTCTGGGGTTATGCCCTAGAAAGTGCAGTAAAGATTCTGAATCTAGTTCCCTCTAAGTCAGTCCCTAAAACGCCCTATGAAATGTGGCATGGTAAAATCCCCAGTTATTCTTACTTAAGAATTTGGGGTTGTCCTGCTTACGTGAAGAGGATAGTGGGAGATAAGTTAGAATCTCGTTCTAACTTATGCTACTTTGTAGGTTATCCTAAGGGATCCATAGGATACTACTTCTATGATCAATCTGAGCAAAAGGTGTTTGTTTCCAGAAATGCCACTTTTCTTGAGGAACCGTTCCTTAAAGAAAAGAAAGGCAAGATCATAGAATTAGAAGAAGTACAAAGTGACCCCACGCCACCCACTGAAGAAACGTCCCCTACTGATCAACCACAACCAATCACGAATTTCGATACACACGAAAATCCTCCTCTAAGGCGTTCTGAACGCACTCCTAGACAGCCGGAGAGATGGTATGGATTCTTCCATGAAATCTCTCAAAAGGATAATGATCCTTTAACATATGAGGAGGCACTTTCAGATTCTGACTCTGAACAGTGGATAGAAGCCATGAAATCCGAAATGGATTCCATGAACTCCAACCAAGTTTGGACCTTGGTAGATTTGCCTGATGGGGTCAAACCCATAGGTTGCAAATGGATCTTTAAGAGAAAGCTTGGAGTTGATGGAAGCATTGCAGCCTACAAAGCAAGACTAGTTGCAAAAGGATTCACTCAAAGACCCGGCGTGGACTTTGATGAAACCTTTTCGCCAGTTGCAATGCAAAAGTCTATTCGGATCATGCTTGCCATTGCTGCATATTATGACTATGAGATATGGCAAATGGATGTGAAAACTGCCTTTCTCAATGGTGACATTGACAAAGACATTTATATGGAGCAACCCATAGGTTTCACATTCAGTGGGAGTGAGCAAAAGGTTTGCAAACTCCAAAGATCAATCTATGGATTGAAACAGGCTTCTATGAATTGGAACATTCGATTTGATGAATCAGTCAAAGCGTTTGGCTTCATTCAAATTTCGAATGAGTCCTATGTGTATAGAAAGGAATTGGAGACCTCAGTGCAATTCTTAGTACTTTATGTTGATGACATCCTTCTTATTGGGAATTCGAAGGATGACATGAAAGTAACTAAGTTATGGTTATCGAACCAATTCGAGATGAAAGATCTTGGTGATGCATCCTATATCCTTGGAATTAAAATCTATAGAGATAGATCTAGAAGGTTAATAGGACTATCACAGTCGATGTACATTGACAAAGTCTAGAAGAGATTCAATATGAAGTCAGCAAAGGTTAAGAACCTTCCTATGAGTGTAGGAACATCTCTTTCAAAGAAGATGTGTCCTAAGACTAACCTTGAGAAGGAAAGAATGACTCATACACCTTATGCATCATCAATAGGTAGCATAATGTATGCAATGTTATGTACTCGACCGGATGTGGCTTACGCACTTAGTGTGATGGGTCGTTTCCAATCTGACCCTGGAGATGGTCACTGGGCTGCCGTGAAGAATATTCTTAAGTACTTGAAAAGTACTAAAGATTTATTCTTAGTTTACGGAGGTCAGAAAGATCTTACTGTCGAAGGATACTGCGATGCGAGCTTTGCATCTGACTTAGATGATTTTAAGTCAATGTCAGGATACATTTTCTGCCTAAACGGCGGAGCAGTGAGTTGGAAGAGTTCCAAGCAAACTACCACTGCAGACTCGACCTCTGAGGCCGAATACTTAGCTGCAAATGATGCAGCTAAGGAAGGTGTTTGGATTAGAAACTTCATTCAAGAGTTGAACGTTGTTCCTAGCATGAAAGACCCCATTACTGTCTTTTGTGACAACACTGGGGCGGTTGCTCAAGCAAGAGAACCAAGATCTCACCAACGGACCAAGCACTGTATGAGGAAGTATCACCTAATCCGTGATATTATCAAAAGAGGAGATGTGCAAATTGAGAGGGTCACATCAGCAGAGAACGTGGCAGATCCACTTACTAAACCCCTTAGTCGAGAAGCTTTCCAAGGTCATCTTCAGAAGATGGGACTTAGAGTAGCTTTAGAATGGCTTTGACGGGCAAATGGGAGATTGTTAGGAATAGTGCCCTAGAAAGCCGATTGTATATCCGCTTTGTGCTTTTCCTTATTGTAATCACAGACAATCTTTGAATGAAATAGCGAATTGAGGCAACACTTCTTTATATGCTCTTGTTTGGTATGCATTTACTTTATCTGTGCATGTATGAGAACTCCCCTAATCCTGATGACTTTAGGACTCTACCATTTAGGTGAAATGGTTCATGAAACGAGCCCTATATCACATAAGTCATGATTAGTAAAATACTCCAAGCCGATGAGTCCTACAGACAGTGGGAGTGTCAACCTGACTCCTTTAAGGATTGCTTATGGGATCACGCCCTTAAGAAGGACCACCTTGTTTCATGGAGGTGCAAAGTGTATAGTTGATACATGCGTGATACATGAGGGTGCTTACTTTAATAAGTAAGTTCACTGAGGTGCCCCGTGTGAGAACATTCCTAAATGGGAAAGGAAGTTTCTATTTGAGGAAACGGAAACTTCCAGATTAGGAAATATCTCACGAGTCATTGATGTGATTAATTGATCCTTAGACTTGAGGTTCCTTGTCACTTTATGAGTTAACTCTGTAGTCTTAGGTATAAGCTTTAAAGGGTGTCGCCTTAGACAACTGATTCAAGGCTTATGATGGGGCTGCACAAGTGATTCATGAAAGTGAATGAGAATCAAGAAAGGACATACACTTGCATTTGCAAGGTGATCTCTTATTGTGTAAGTCATTCATATGCCATATGGAGTCCTTGGCCAAGGCAGTAGATCAAGACATCAAGAAAAGGGTTTCTTGGATTGAGATCAAATGGATATGAAATGCACTTAGCTTTAAGACCGGATTATTAGGGTTCTGATTATTCCCTTACCCTAGATCTTGGTTGACAGATAGTAAGTAGGAGGATTGTATCTCACATGAATCAATGACTTAAAGGTTCTGTCGAATCCGAACATTCCAATTCAGCTAGGGGTTAAACACCTGTTGCTAGACTATGGTCGTTTAATCTGTGGACTGATTAATTAATTAGTGAATCAATTAATTAGGGTGACTGCTAATTGAATTGAGAACCTAGAAGGTCACACACAACAACTTGGTTACATGAGTTGAGGCTTAAAAATGATTAAACGAGCACGTGTGGGTCACGTGTGAAACCACACGTGTGGGTCACGTGAGTGACACGTGTCCTTGTGACACGTGTCCCACACGTGTGAATATATATATATATATTGTATATATATATATTGAATAATTAAATGTGTTAATTATTTAATAGACTTTGGTTTAATTTTGAATTAAAAAGAAAGTCTAATTTTGGAGATAAATAATCTAGTTAATTAATTATGAATTAATTAATTAGATAAAAAATAAGTTATTTATTTTAAATAAATAAAGTATAAAATTATCCAAAAATAGTTTGGATATTTTAGCTCTCTTGAAAGTTGATTTGAATTAGAATTCAAAGTCAAAGTCAAAATTACTTGACGATCAAGTAATAGGAGAGAGAGAGAGACCAAAATCCTAGCCCATTAAGGACTAGGAATTTCGGCACCCTCTCTCTATAAATAGGGGAGCTCGAGCTCCTCTAGGAGCTAATTTGACAATTCTTTTGGTTCATGTGTTGAACACCTTCCTTTCTCCAAGATTAAATAAAACCCTAGGTTAAGCCTAAACACTAACTAGAGAACTAGCATCCTTACTAGTTAGATTGTGATCAAATTGGTGGACTTTCTCTAGAGACTTCAAGTTAGAAGTTCGAAGATTCGAGCTTTATCAAGGAGAGGGGATCAAGCCGCGAGAATAGCGTTCTTGGGTGGCTTGAAACGCTTCAAGAAAGAATAAAAGAAAAGTAAGTTTTCTATCTCTCCGAATTTGGTTACACGATTGCGAGTCCTAGGTCCTTTTGTTGGGAAATTTTTTAAATTCCGCTGCTTTCTAATTCGTGTTTTTCAACATCACCCACTCTCTAGGAACTCCAAATATGCCCCCACGTAAAAGAATTTTTCCTTCCAGTTTTTCCCATATGAAGTTGAGGGCGAGTCTATCATCCTGAGCCCTGACTTGGCCTGGGCATAGTAAAAACCGTCCCTCGACGACGAGCGTGGAGAACGTGCCACCTGAATCAAACTGTTGAAGTTGTCAATTGAGGGTGCGTGGCCTGTAGCTCTCATCAGGATCACGAAAGTATTCATCAAAGCTATTCTATTGGGCAAGATCTACGAAGGGCATAGATTTAAAGAATTCAACAGAGTAGCGATCGGGGCCGGAATCAGAAACCTCAAACCCCCAGCAAAAACAACGTCTCTGTAGATGGTCATCATTCCAGAAGGTGGACGGTTGGCTCGCTCACGCGCAGTAGGGAGAGGGGTGATATAAACATTATCCCAGTAAACCTGTATCATTAAAGTGGCTCACTCCGCGAGTGTCAGTGTACTCTCAATATCGTCTGGAGCCCCATCTGTTTGGTAGGGTTTGGACTTCCTTACTTGGGTCACTGGTTCCTTCCCCTTTCGACGGCGTTTACAGGGAGGCTCCCCATCCGCCTGACGGTCGGAAGTCCCTACTCCCTCTTGAGGACCAGCGACAGCTACCGTAACCTGATGATCCTGCGGCCTAATGGCACTATTCAGCAGTGGAAAAACCCTTTCCCCTTGATTTTGCATCAGTAGGGATAAATTCATCTCCTCAAAAATCTGATCCACTCCTGCAGGGTCACGTTCATTCATCCCTTGAACGGCAGCATCCAAATCCTCATCCTCAACCTCCTTGGGGACTTCCACCATCGGAATAGCGTACGAAATTTTGTTTTGAGGAGAAGAACTTGTTCAAGACATCTCTTCAATCTCTCTTGCTGCCTGGTTTACAACTTCATCCGCCATTATTGGCCTTCTTAGAGTTCTTGCAGAAAAACTTGGAAGAAAAATAGAATCTTTGCGCGGTGACAGTCGCTTAGAAAGCCTCCTCACCTAAGGGCGACGATCAACACGACCTAAATCTAGGGTTAGTACGAGATCACGGTGTATTTACCTGGGGTGGAGAAGAAAGTTCACCTGAAAATATGTCGGAAATCGCTAGGGCTTGCAGAGAAATGCTTTTGTAGTTTTGCTTGAGAGAGTTTTGAATGCATAAAGGTTCAGTTGGGTGTGCAGATCCCTATTTGTAGGGAAGGGGTATGCAAATAATTAGGATTGGGAATTCAAATCAAAATCATTCCCGCCTTGAAAACCACCCGCTTTTAGCAACCATCACACGCTTACCAACACTCACGCGCCTATTCCTTGGTATTTGCAACCACACTCCTGCTTGGTATTTAATGCGGAGTCACCTAGGAAGTCAGAGAGGCTAGGCCGCATTAAATACAGTTTTAGAACTGTCCCAATGGGGATCTTGCCAGCGCTACTCTCCAACGTACAGCCAGGCCCTCGGATATTCAATTTCCAGGGTCCAAAGATAGAAATTCTACAGTATACGTCAGGCGTTACTACAAATTTGGGGGGTAAAATGATGGGCCCAAATCACGCTCGGATCAACACCAAGCACGTGTCACCATCTGAGCAGCTCATCAAAGCCACCAGAAGACTCCCTAGCTTGGATGCTCGATATATTGGGCTCACGGAATAGGCCCAGCCCATTCACTCACTTTCTGCTTAAGACTTGCACGCCTTGGCCCAAGTCACGAGCGTGGGATCTGCTCATCAATCCCATCTGACACTCGCACTGCGGACCCACGAAATGCTCTCCCCCAGAGCCCATCTCTTCCACACCATCGGAACCCTCCCCGAGGGAACCTACGGTCTTATTCACTCAGTGCTCGAGTCTCATGACGCTCGGACCGAGTCGCCAGAGGAACCCCTCTCGAGCGCTCCCAGTGCTCGTATCATCACTTGGTACCAGTATTGTCCTCACCATCGAGCGTACTCATTTCTCAGAAGCTAAACCCCACCTTGGTGAAGGGTTCCCCTCGAGGGCATACCCAGTTACATGAGGAGACATTTTGGGTGACTACACGCTCGTCTGCGAAACTATAACTACCTTTGACACAGTGGTAGTGCGCGCACCACACCTGACACGCTACAAACTTTTAGGTAGTCACTTTTACGCTATCACACGTTGCCACGTGTCTAGGGCAACACTGGATTTGGGACCACTTGGTCAGTATTACCAGACTACCCTTACCCTCAACGTATAAGTAGGGGAATTTTACACACCTCTTCTCCAAGTCATCTTCTAAGAAAAACACTGCATACACAGAACTGGACATTCCCCCATTTTAACTCTGGTTCCTTCTTCCCCAAGCTCTGCATACTTCACCATCGTTGCATTCTTACTGCATTTCTGCCCCTGGTGTTATCCTAGCTGGAAGAACCTACGTATTTCTAGAAACCCAGTTCCTGAGGCTCATATGCCTGTGATGGTCTTCCTTTCCTAAACAAATCTTAAAATGTTGGTCTTCTAGCACATCTCCAGTATCCACATCATCACATACATTCAACACAAAATGTAAAGAAAATAAGTACACAAAAAGTTATTTAAAATAAAATTTACAATATAATTTTCTTAAAATAAAAAAGTTAAAAGATAATAAGAAAAAGGTTTGATAACTGTGGATATATGCTTGAAATTTTGTATTTAAAAAAAAAAATTTGATTTCATCAAAAGCATGATCCATTTATTTCCAATATCATAAATCTAAAAATACTTTACTAACTATTAATTTTAAAAATATTTATATTATATATGATTAGAATGATACACGAATAATGAGTATATTTAAAAAAATAAATATATGAATCATCTAACCTTTCTTGTAAAATAAATTGAATTTTTCTTCAAAAGATTAGTGCTTCTTGTTTGTGATGGTTGATGTGATAACGTAACAAAAATGGAATAGAAAATCGATTAGTAACTTGCACAACAAAAAATTAAGAGAGATAATTATTTGAATGTGAATGAATATTTCAAGAACACATAAATAATTCATTCAAAACATTATAGAAAATAGATGCCACACTTAACACATTGTAGTAAATTGAATGAACCCATTTCATCTCACCTGAGAGTTCCTCCTCTCACCTGAGAGTTTTCTGCCAGAATGTCGTTCTTTAGTTTAGGTCTGAGAGTTTGTTTCGTAATTTTTCTGGAGAGAGAGTAGATATACAAGAGTCCAACATAGTGGCCAGATTTGTCAGGATACTTTATCATACACTGAACTCTATCCTACCTTGCTTCAATTCTTAGTTTAGGTTCGTTTTGTATACTAACGTTGCACTTTGCTTTGTCTTTTTAGGAAAGGTGTAGCCGTGGCCTCTTTTCTCTGGCCCTTTGAAGTATTGTATGTTCATACTATTTCTATGGAGTCAGATATAGATCAGTTGAGTAAGACGTTGGCTTTAACCTCGACAGAGGATATGGAGAGAATTACCCTGGATGTGGCATGGAAAGGGAGTGAGAATAAGGCTGCCTTTCTGATTTTAGGGAAATTTTATCAAAAAAGTCATTCCGTTTTGATGCGTTCCAGGCTACGATGAAGGGAGTCTTCAACCTAATTAGGGGAATGGAAGTGGAGAAGCTAGATCGAGGAAGGTTCTTTTCATTCTGAATTATAAAGTTGACTTCCAAAGGATTATGAATGGTGGTCCGTGGGCTTTCGAAAAACACTTATTATTCCTTCAGAAGATGAGGGATTCTGTGGATCTGGCTACATGTGAGTTGTTGACGTGTGAATTTCATGTCCAAGTTGAAGGTAGGGATGTAAACGAGACGAGCTGGCTCGCGAGCTAGGCAAGCCAGCTCGTCAAAAGCTCGCGCTCAGGTTCGATATTGGCGAGCCGAACCGAGCCATGGCTCGGCTCGCAGGGACTGCGAGCCAAGCCCGAGCCATACCTTTGGTGGCTCGTGGCTCGCGAGCCGGCTCGCGAACCAAACTTATTTTAAAAAAAAAAAATATTTCATATATATATACACGGAGAGAGAGAGAGAGGGGTATACAAATCATTCATAAAAACCTAGATCTAGTTCAATTTTTTCTCCAAGTTTCATACGCCGACACAGTCCACTTCCATGCCTTACCTAGAGCCACCATCTCACTATCTCCAGTCCGCTTCCACCACGCCTAAGTCTCCACCGCCCGCCACCGTGCCTGACGCCGTCACCACACATGAGACTCCTCCACCGGCCACCGTGTCTGACGCA
Source organism: Lantana camara (assembly GCA_037501455.1). Taxonomy (NCBI): domain Eukaryota; kingdom Viridiplantae; phylum Streptophyta; class Magnoliopsida; order Lamiales; family Verbenaceae; genus Lantana; species Lantana camara. The sequence continues at coordinate 6,789,891 of CM074864.1, forward strand.
ACCACCACTTCCAGATCTCGCCTTCCTACGGCCGCGCAACCACATCCTCCAACTCCAGCCACTGTTCCCTTCTTCTGTCTTTTACTTCCGGCAAGTTGGTGTAGCACCACCATCAACAAGCACCGCCGCCTTAATTCTCAGCCGGAGCGCGGCCACCACCTCCTCCTCTCTCTCTTTTCTTTTTGTTGATTTATTTCCATGAAATACCTGGAAGAATTTCGAGGAATTAATTTGTAAAAATACTATACTTTCCCAAGTTTTTGCCCGATTACATTTCTGTTTTCTGCTTTTTTTTTTGTGATAGATCTGTTAGTGTTCTATAGCTCTACGGAAAAATTAAATCTAGGCTCTTTGTTTTGGATTGGATGTATGTTGGAAGAGAGATCCAGATCTGTAAGTGTTGTGCTTTGTTAATGGCTCGTGGGCTCGGCTCGGCTCGCCCGAACCTCACTGCGAGCCAAGCCCGAGCCACCCCTATTAGGGTTCGTTGGCTCGCAAGCCGAACCCAAGCCATTTTTTTTTAGCCCGAGCCCGAGCCCAAACCTTGAAAATTTGTCAAGGCTCGGCTCGGCTCGGCTCGTTTACATCCCTAGTTGAAGGTTTGTCATACAACAAGCGTACACATCCCATGGCAGAGTTCATAGGGAACCAAATTGGTAAGTTCATGGATTATGGTGAAAAGAAGAAGGGTTTCCATTTATTCAGCCCCAGTATGAGGATAAGAGTTCTTATAAGCATGGAGGAACTACCTAAGAGGGCATTCAGGATCCAGAATACTATGGGGGATGAGGAGATTTTAGTCCGATTGAGTTATGAGCACTTGCCCAATTTCGTTTACATCTGTGGTTTGTGCGATCACGTTGTCAATACCTGTCCAAGGCAGTGTGAGGAGGAATTTTCAGAATCTGAGGGGGAATTCCCGTATGGTGCTTGGCTACGTACATCGTCGGATTTGGGGAGGTCAGGTTTGTAGGATTCCGGTAGCTCTTCTACCGGAACAAATGTAAAGCCCTCTGTCAAAAGAGCTCCTAGATCTTCTCAAGTGCACTTCAACAGAAGTCAAGCGGATGACGCTTCTCAATGAACAAACTCCGGATCTTCTGGTAGTTACCAAACTGGACAAATCTCTTCCCACCCTATCACTCAAATTAAAGTTAATTCCAGGCCACCTGATAATACAAATAACAACCAATATCCCACAACCCAAATTCAAATTAACTCTAGCCCTCCCCGATAAACCAAATAACAACCCATATCGCACCAGTACGCATGGGAAGAGTAACTTAGGTTCCACATTAGTTCCCAAACAACTCTCTCTAATCCCCTTTTTCCCTAAAGATAACCCACCCTCCCTAAAGGTGTCGTCTAGGGGTGTACATAAACCCACACAACCCCCTAAATCCATCCGAACCGAATCAAACCATCCGAAAACCTCCAATTGAAATTTTTAAAAAATTAATCGCGATTGGAAAATATTACAACCCGCTACTTTCGGGTTGGGTGGTGGGTCTAATAATTCAAATCCGTTGACCCGCAACCCAACAACTATATATATATTTATATTTTATTTGTAATTATAGTTATAAAAATACATAATATACAATACAATTGCCATGTACATTATAAAAATTATACATATATATAATATATATTTTTGTGTTAAACTAACATTATATAAGTTCTTTAACAAAAGATAAAATTATATTACATGATTTATACTTATAATATGATATTATTTATTGAATAATGTATATATATATATATTTTTTTTTCATCTACTTTAAAATCATTATGTATTAGTTGTAATAAGTTATAAACTAGAATAAATTCTCATATTCTTTATATATTTTTGATTATTGAGTTAAAATTACGGGTTTTCTATGAATAGTACCTAAAAGTTGAAAAAATTCCTTTTAACTCCTCATTTTTAAAAAAGTTCCTATTTGCTCCCTAGATGACAAGCCAAATTCCCTTTAACTCTCCGTGGTTGTATAAAAATTCAAGAATCGCGTACCCGAACCCCGAAATCACGTACTTAAATGCCCAAATGATGTATTTGGCAAATACATCATTTGGGCATTTAAGTACGTGATTTCGGGGTTCGGGTACGCGATTCTTGAATTTTTATACAACCTTTCAAAAAAAGGGGAGTAAAGAGGAACTTTGATTTTCATTTGGGGAGTTCAGAAGAACTTTTTTGAAAGTGGGGAGTAAAGAGGAATTTGAGTTCCCACATGGGGATTTTTGGGAATTTCCCGTTAAAATTATGAGTATAAAATATTTTTATTAGAAAATTATGTGTAAAATTCATCAAACCGCCAATCCACCACTATAAAACCGTACTCGCCCAACCTGAACTACTCGGTTTGAAAAAATAATTATGTATTGACGGTTTATATTTTTACAAACCTGCATACTTTGGGTAGGGTGATATTTTACTTTCAAACCGCCCATATACGACCGCGTACACCCCTAGTGCTGTCTCCCCCCTCCAGATTATCCCTTTCCCTGACATTGTTAAGAAAGGTGCACCATCTAGCCTGATAGGTCTTAACTTAGCCACCACAAAACCTGTTAGCACAACCTTTAATGCAAATGAAATCAACTCACCACTGGGCTATCCCAGCATCCCAACCTTTATTTTCTCCCATAACCCTAACACAATCTCTAATCATACTCAGGCTACTCCTAAAAACCTCAAGACACGGTCAAAGCGAAAACCTAAACACAACTCCAAGAGGATCCGGGATAAAGAGAACATCCCCATTCTACGCCTACTAATGGGGGACACTATGCTGGTGGATACTCCAATAAATTCAGGCTTGGTGCCTTTTAATTTTGGGAAAAAAACCTACTTCTGTTCTTCTTGAGATTTACCCAGACTCTCGTCCTTTGAAGAATCTTCAGTTTCATTAACGGAGTCTATAAATTTCTCTGATCCGGCGGTGGCTGCGTTGCAGTCCTGCCGAGCATTATGAATCTATTCGCCTGGAACTGTGGGGGCTTGGGTCGGGATTGACAGTTCATGAATTGGAGGAATTCCTTCATAAATATGACCCAATGCTGATTTTCCTTTCTGAGACAAAATGTAAAAAGGGTCGAATAAATTCACTGATGGATAGATGGGGGTATTTTGGTATAAGCGTGGATGCGATTGGCAAAAGTGGAGGTCTAGCCCTTCTTTGGCCTAAAGAGATTCTAGTTGATCTCCTCAGTTTCTCGAAGTTCCACTTTGATGTGATGATACATACTCCAAACAGCCCGATTAGTTTGTTGGAAACAACAGAGTTTGCGCAGCGGAAGCTTAAAATTTTTTCCAAAAGTAGATCTAAAAACTTGCAATGTTCGTATCGTATCTAAGAGGTATTTAAGAAACTTAAGAAGATAGAAGCTTTCTTATGATGTTGATACTGACTATCAAACACCCTTCAAGCAGATTGTCCCTCGAATGTCCTTCGATTAGATCCTAAAGTAGGTAATCCTCCAAAGTGTATCCACACCATTCCTAGAACACGATCAAGCTAGTGAGAATGCTAGTTCTATGGGTTATGTTTGGCTAGGATATTTTTCTTTGAAAAACTTTTCTTTTATTTTCTCAAAAATAATTAACGCTTCAAGAACGTTGGTCTAATAAGTAAGAGAAGCACCTCCACTAGTATTTATACTAGTGGAGTTCGAAAATCCCTAGGGTTCCCAAACCTAGTGGACTTTGATTTCTTGCTCACTAATTAACTAATTAATTATTAACTTTTAATTGAACATAAGTTCTTAACTTATTCTCTAAGTCTAGCAAGAGATCTTTTCTCTCTCCTACAATAGGAAGTTTGACTTTTCAACCTTTATCTAATATAAAGTTAAAAATCAATCTATTCAATAAATAAATTAATTCATAATTAATTATTTATTGGGTTAATTATTTTGAGAATAGTCTTAACGATTAATTCATAATAAATTAAAAGACCAAAATTAATTAATTACAATTTAATTAATTAATTCTGGAAAAGAATTCACTTGTGAAATAATTCACACGATTTGTAGCCACGCGTGAAGCCACATGTGCATGACACGTTGCAGCCACGCAGGTCGCATGACACGTTGCAGGCACGTGTGCTTGACACGTGGCAGCAACCCACATGTGAATGCTCTGTTCCGATCAACATTTTGATCTTTCGATAATCCAATTAACATCGTACCATAACCCTCGTGATCTGGCATTTTTGTTTGACCCTTTAGGTTCATTATTTGATTAGCAGTGACACTAATTAATTAATTCTCATAATCAATTAATTAGTTCACAGATCACACTACCGTTATCTAACAATGGGTGTGTGACCTTAGCCAAATAACGAAATGAATCGAAGAACCTTTCAGTCAATGAAAATCAGTGAAATACGATCCTCCTATAACTTAATCTCTCAATCAAGAACTAAGGCATGGGAATAAATTCAAAGCCTTATTATTCTTGATCTTTAAAGTTAAGTTCGTTTCATATCCATTTAGATCTCAATCCAAGAAAACCCCATTTTCTTGATGTCTTGATCTTTTATCCACCTGGGCCAAGGGTTTAATATTTAATGAACTACGAACAACTTAATTAGTAAGAGATCATTCTTGTTCTTAACAAGTGTGGGTCCTTTATCGATTCTACTAATTCTACATATGCCACTTGTGTAATCCCAACATAGGCTGTGGTTCAGGTGTCTATATGGCGACACCCTTTTGAGCCTATATCAAAGATTAAAGAGTTAGCTCATATGAGACATTACAGAAACTCAAGTCAAAGGATTATTAATCACGTCATTGACCTGTGAGATATTTCCCAATCTAGATGTTTCTGGAAACTTCTTTTCCCATTTAAGAATGTTCTCACACAGGACATCTTAGTAATGAAGTTCTTATAACAATCAGCCTTATGTATTATAAGCGCATCATGCACTTAACACTCCATGAAACTGAGTGATCATTCAAAAGGACATAATCACATAAGCAAGTCTCAATGGAGTCAAGGTTGACACTACCACTGTCTGTCGGACTCATCGAATTGGAGAAGTTTCTAATCCTCGCTTATGGAGTTAAGAACTTGTTTCATGTGCCGTATTCATAAGGGCAAAGTTCTTAACGGCCTCATCAAATTAGGAGAGTTCAAACCATGCAAAACACAGTCAAACCCAAATAGACATAAATAAGCACATAAAAAAGTGATTGCCTATGAACAAATAATTTCGTTTATTATTCAAAGATTGTTTATGATTTTACAAGGAAATAGTAAAGCATAAATACTGCTTTAAGGGCACTAATCCTAAAAATCTCCCACTTGCCCCTCAAACCATTCAGGTGCTAATCTAAGTCCCATCTTCTGAAGATGTCCTTCGAAAGACTGTTTATTAAGAGCTTTAGTTAGTGGATCTGTCATGTTCTCTGGATATGGATGTGGGAAATGAAAGATGGAAAGAGTTGTTCCCTTCTCACTCTATTCATCATATCGAGTCCAATACATCGGATCATATGATGCTCTTAATTAAACTCTTTCACCAGATAGGGAACAAGCCGCAAAAAGTTATCCGTAGCTCTTTTAAGTTTGAAGCTGCTTGGTTAAGGAGTTGGTTCACAATACGTTCATGGAGGTTGACGTTGAGGTAGTTCTATCGATTCCGATAGGAGATGGAAGAACGGTAGATAGAAGAGTATAGAACTATAACAAAAATGGTAGATTTTCGATCAAGAGTGCTTATCTTGTAGCTTTACAGATTCAGAAACAATAGAGTGGAAGGGGGAGAGCTCCAATGGTCGTTCATGGAAAGTGATTTGGGGATCGGAAGGTGGCACCAAAAATCTGGGTGTTCGCTTGGAGAAGTGCCCTTGGTGCTCGATCAAAACTGAGACACTGGAACATGCCTTCATCAGTTTTTAGTATGGTCAGGCAATTCTGGGTGTGTACAAATCTACCTTGGCAAGTGAGAGTTGGTTACGGTATGGGTTAGGGAGGTTGAGCACAGATGATGGTGATTGCTTTATGGTGTCGATTTGGTCTTTGTGGAGGAATTGGAACAAAGAATGGACGGAACATGAAGGGATAGATGCACTATCATTGGCTCAGTTTTCTAGGAATTATTTTGTGCCCGGTAGAGTTGGGAGGGCTACAGAAGTCCCAACTGAGCTGCCTCGTCTACCGGCAGCCTGGTCTACGTTGCCCTCTAGTTCTCTGAAATCAATGTAGACGGGGCTGTGTTCGCAGAAAGTGGAGAGGTGGATTGGGGGGTTGTGGGGGGATTGGGGGGTTGTGGCTCGAGACCGTTCGACACTCGCATGCCATGGAAATTTCGTTCAGTTTGTGCATCAATAATCTTGTCTGACACCCGGAGTGCGGATGGACAACTTCTGAGCATGTGGTTCACATATTCATGTGCTATATAGCAGTGTGTACATACATCACTTTTTCTAAATTTTCTGTCATATTTCAGTACATGCATGAGCAAGCTATCATGTTAGCAAGCCATAAGAAAATCTTAAACTTTTGGGGACAAAGTAATTTTCAAATTCATTTCCAATTTTTCTCCCATGTCTCATCCTACACCATAAGTAGACTATAACCGATTTATAGGACAATTTATCGTTAGTTGACCTAATCAAAACTCTCTTATCTCCGTTATCATGCAATGCAATTAGGACATTAAGTATCTCATCCACCACCTCCTTAGGCAATAACGTTTTCAACTTATGTAAGTTTCAGTTTTTATTTGTGCAATGGATTACATACCATCAGATCTTTATCCTTCTCATGAATCTTATCTCTAAAGATGTCCGCTAGTTTGCTTGTGATAACCATCTATCATTCCATAGAGACGTCCATTCAACTGGTTCTAACTAACCCCTTGAATGCTCGGGAAGCCATAAGTGGAAGCTTATGTTCAAGAATGAGAACATCCTAGCAGCAATAACCATCTTGAACCTTATGACCTATCTAGGACCATGGCGAGTTGTTGTGATCGTGAGAATTGGTCGTGGTTTGATGATATAAGAATATCCTACTATCACAACTCATCTCAAATATCAATGCATACCGATTAGTAAGTGCATATGACACATAATTAACACCAAGAGCACTTATTTGATGTAAAACGCAACACATAAGTCAACAAATTTTAAATTAAGCACATTTAACAATGTATTTCCACATCAAGTTTCAATAACGATGCTCATGATCAATGCGGTGCACACGTTGACAAGTTATTCCTATGCCGTATGACCTAGACTAACTCAATCACGACACAAGAACCCGGGTTTTGCTACCCTAAGCTCTGATACCACTTAAGGATGTAGCACCGCAAGCGGAAGGCACCACATCCCCTGCACCGAGACCCGACCCGCATATGAAATGAGAAGTCCATACACGTGCCAAGTCACGGCGAAAGGGAACTACTCACTTGCAATGCTAGGTGGGAGCTAACTTCGAAACCAAATAAGTAATTCAAAAGAATAAAATGCATGCGGAAGCAAAACATATAATCAATCATAAATACAGTTAGCAATTGACGAGTTCGATTAACAGAGATTCCTAGTCCCGAAATTTAAAAATAACTCATATATCATATTATTATAACTGTAGTATCCATACATGTTATACATAACTTGTTCAATTTACAAAAGTGAACCAAACTTGACCACGCGACACGACCGACTAGAAAACCCGCCTAGCACACCAACACCTGCAAGAGAAAAACTGAAAACAAAGTCAGGTTCAGTCTATAGGAGACTGGTGGGTATAAAACAGGGCATATCATAGTAATATCACAAAATGTAAACACCCACACATGCAAGCTATAATCCCGTTCAAGGTTTTGAGACATTTTCCAAGTGGGTGAAAACAAAGAAAAACAACGCTCGGGATTACAATGATCAATTTCATTCATTCATTCAACCATGCGGTCATTACGTGAGCCCGGCGAGAGGGTGAATTCTCCAACCTTCTCCTCGTGTGTGCATTTATTCATTCATTCATTCGTTCATTCATTAGTGGTCACACCATAATCATTCATTTGTTCATTCATTCGTTTATTAGCAATCATTCATAATCATAAACATTTACACCTTTTTTGTCCAGGTGGTGGACGGGTTAGCAAGACCCGACCACCTCATGCATTGTGGCTAGTGAGGTTCACGAACCCTCAAAAGCCCGATTTCCGTTCCTCGCTAAAACTCCTAACGAGGTCGGTTGTGTCGTCATTGTTTGTTGGAACTAGTACACGGGGATCACCGTCAGCCCGAGCTTCCTCGGATAGCCATGTACACATAGTCCCAGGCCCTTATAAACATTGTGTTCACTGATCTCGCCAAAGTAAGGGTTCATGAAAGAAAAGCTTACGTTTGAACTCATTTACTCATTTGAAGCGACTTGATATATGTACAATATAAATTTTGGCTTAAAAATTTTCACATTGGATGTATATAGGGTCGTTTTAGCTAATAGAAGGGAAACCCACCTGTAAACCTCTTATCGAACAACACCAAGAAGAAAAGGAGACTCGAAAGTGTCCTATGAACCCGGCACGTCTCCACCCTCGTGAAAACTGCATAAAGGACAACATAGTGTGGTCGTGAGACTTGAGACTCTAAATGAACCATATAAGACGCACGATAATACATTAACTGTTACGAATAGTACCCTAGAAAGCCGATTAGTCATAATCCGTTTTGGGACTTTCCTAGTATCACAGACAATCTTTGAATAATATATGATTGATTAATATCATAGGCAAACACTTCTTTATATGCTCTTGTTTCGTATGTGTTTACTTTAGCTGTGCATGTATAAGAACTCCCCTAATCCTGATGACTTTAGGACTCTGCCATTTAGGTGAAATGGTTCATGAAACGAGCCCTATATCACATAAGTCATGATTAGTAAAATACTCCAAGCCGATGAGTCCTACAGACAATGGGAGTGTCAACCTGACTCCTCAAGGGCTTGCTTGTGGGATCACACCCTTAAGAAGGACCACCTTGTTTCATGTAGGTGCAAAGTGTATAGTTGATACGTGCGTGATACATGAGGGTGCTTACTTCAATAAGTAAGTTCACTGAGGTGCCCCGTGTGAGAAGATTCCTAAATGGGAAAGGAAGTTTCTATTTCAGGAAATGGAAACTTCCTGATTAGGAAATATCTCACGAGTCATTGATGTGATTAATTGATCCTTAGACTTGAGGTTCCTTGTCACTTTATGAGTTAACTCTGTAGTCTTAGGTATAAGCTTTAAAGGGTGTCGCCTTAGACAACTGATTCAAGGCTTATGCTGGGGCTGCACAAGTGATTCATGAAAGTGAATGAGAATCAAGAAAGGACCTACACTTGCATTTGCAAGGTGATCTCTTATTGTGTAAGTCATTCATATGCCATATGGAGTCCTTGGCCAAGGCAGTAGATCAAGACATCAAGAAAAGGGTTTCTTGGATTGAGATCAAATGGATATGAACTGCACTTAGCTTTAAGACCAGATTATTAGGGTTCTAATAATTCCCTTACCCTAGATCTTAGTTGAGAGATAGTAAGTAGGAGGATTGTATCCCACATGAATAAATGACTTAAAGGTTCTGTCGAATCCGAACATTCCAATTCAGCTAGGGGTTAAACACCTGTTGCTAGACTATGGTCGTTTAATCTGCGGACTGATTAATTAATTAGTGAATTACTTAATTAGGGTCACTGCTAATTGAATTGAGAACCTAGAGGGTCACACACAACAACTTGGTTACATGAGTTGAGGCTTTAAAATGATTAAACGAGTTAATCGGGCCTAGAGGGTTCCACACGTGTGAAACCACACGTGTGGGTCACGTGACTGGACACGTATCATAGGGACACGTGTGCCACACGTGTTTATTTGATTGAATATTAAATAATTAATTTATTAATTATTTAATAGACTTTGGTTTAATTTTGAATTAAAAAGAAAGTCTTATTTTGGAGAAAAAATAATCTAGTTAATTAATTATGAATTAATTAATTAGATAAAATAAGTTATTTATTTTAAATAAATAAAGTATAAAATTATCCAAAAATAGTTTGGATATTTTAGCTCTCTTGAAAGTTGATTTGAATTTGAATTCAAAGTCAAAGTCAAAATTACTTGATGATCAAGTAATAGGAGAGAGGGACCAAATCCTTGGTGCATAAGGACTAGGATTTTCGGTCCTCCCTTCCTATATATAGGGGAGCTCGAGCTCCCCTTAGAGCTAATCGAGAATTCTTTTGGTTCATATGTTGAACACCATCCTTTCTCCAAGATAAACGAAACCCTAGGTGAAGCCTAAACACTAACTAGAGAACTAGCATCCTTACTAGTTAGATTGTAGCCAAGTTGGTGGACTATCTCTAGAGAGCTTCAAGTTAGAAGTTTTGAAGATTCGAGCTTTACCAAAAAGTGGGGATCAAGCAAAACGCTCAGAAGGGATGATGAAACGATTCTGAACCCAACATGAAACGAGTGAAAAAATCGAACCAAAGAAGATGGCGAAAACCGTTCGTCCATATCCTGAAGGATGAATTTTTTCACGAGGGTTTTGTGACTGGCAGTTTTCTACTTTCGCAAAACTGGTTTTCAAAGGGAGTTTCAATCATGCTTTTCTCGTTTCGTGTTTCTTTCTTTATGGTATATTGTTAAGAACTTCCCTAACATGATTTGAATCTAGGTTGGTGTGGATTGTTATCCCTACAATGGATTTTGAAGTAGAAAGAGATTTTCGAGGAACGGGTTGCCATTACCGCATGAAGCGCGTTTGAGGGCGGCTCAAAACGTGTCAAGAAAGCTACTACCCAAGTGAGTTTCTTGATCTCTACGAATTTGGATACACGATTGCGAGTCCAAGATCCTTTTGTTGGAAAAATTTTAAAATTCCGCTGCTTTCCGATTCCTGTTTTCCAACAAGTGGTATCAGAGCCACCTCGTTAATCGTGTTTCTGATTCGTCTCAATTATACTGAATTTGGTAGAAATTCTTAAGCTTGATGCGATTGGGTATTTGTAATTGTTTCAGAAAGCCTGAATTACGAAACTGTATTTTTCCTGAAAGTTTCTGAAAAATGGTTTTTGCAAAATTTAATTTTTGAAAACTATTTTAGATTTGAAACTGTATAAACTGTTTTTGGATTTCTTGGATTAGTTTTGTTTTTGAAAGAAAACACGAAACGAAAAGCCTGGATTACGAACACGCGAAACTCCGCGCGCGAAGGTGTCGCACGCGCGGGCTTCACGCGCCGCCGCCAGCCTGTCCTAGGCGCGCGCAGGCCCCAGCGCCTACTCCCTCCCGGAACCGCGCGGGAGGCCTTCCGGGCATGCCTAGCCTAGGCTGCCGAGACGGCAGCCCATCGCCCGCCCAGGCTGGGAGAGGTGTGCGGGATCTCTCGCCCAGGCCCGCCCGCATGTGAGCGGGATGACTGCGCGTGGCGTGTGCGCTGTGTGGGCCTGTCGCGTGCGCGCGCGCACCACATGCGTGTGGTCTCCTTTCGCGTGCGGGCCCCGTTTTTTGTAATCCGTGTTTTCGTATCTCGTGCAATCCAGTCCCAATTTTATTTTAATTTGAAAATTTTATTTTTGAATATTTATTTTAATTTTTGAATAAAACTTAAATTTGGGATTTTTGAGAAATTGAAATGGTTTATATTTTGGGAAAATACATCTTTGATAAAATTATTAATTTTCAGAAATTAATTGGAATTTTATTTGTTTTTGTTAATTTGGGATTTATTGAAAACTTTTATAAACAAGACTCGCATCAAGTCGTGTTTTAAGTCATTAGGGCTTGAAACGAGAATTTTAATTTACTGGTTAAATTTAAATTCTCGCAAAAGCATGTTAGGTGATCATGGGTTTAGATCTATGTATGGTTTTAATTTATGCACATTGATGGTTTAAATTGGGGTTGGAGCCCTATAGTTGCGTTTTTCAATTGAGGTTGGAGCCTCACTTATGTGCGTACTATTATGTGATTTATTATGTGGCTTTCCATATTACTGTTTTTGAGGCCGGGGTATGCCCCGTGTAATTGTCTAAGGCCAATATGAAGATTGAGCCTTATTACTTTATATCTTTTTCCTTTTATTGTAATTTGAGAGTAGAGATAGGTGGTGAGGTTTTATTTTCATTTTGGAGACAATGCACCCAAGGAGTAAGATGGACCACATTCAAGTAACAAAGAGGCCATAAGTGAAGACCCCTCAAAATGTTAGGGAGGGGAATCTCAATTGTAAAAATGTAATAGAGATATGGCTCGTATTTTGTTACCGCTTTCCCTTATGTGATTTAAACTGTTTATGTGGCATGTATGTTAGAACTTGTGATTGTGGAGTGGCTCCCGCATATCACGCATAAGATAGGTAGAACCCATGATCATTACATGTTAGTATCCTGCTAGGACATGTTATTTGTTTATGTGCTTGTTTGAAATGCATTTAAGTTGTACTTGCATTAATCAAGACTAATAAAATTGGATAACATATATGTTGGTGAGGTCGAACCGAACAACTCTTCGGTTGATTCGAAAATTCCCATTAAATATTAAGCTCATTTCGAATAATAGGTATTTAATTCGAGATGTAAATTTTGAATTAAATTCCTAGCTTTCCATCGATAGGTTTTAAATTTAGTAAGTAAAGCTAGTTATTGTCCGCGAGTCGTGGGATAGCTAGTGGAGCTTATTAGTTCTTAGTTACCTAATTGATCATTTTAAATGATCAATATTTCGTGGTTAATTTTGGCAAGGGCGATGTCCGCGAGTTGTGGGTCGTTCGAACTAAGTTTTGATCATGATCTTATGATTGATGGGCCTAGCTTAACGCCTAAGTAAATATGGATGTCGCACGAGTCGTGGGTCCATATTGAAAGATAGGTGATGCAAAACAATTACTAAGAGTTCTAAAGGTGTTAGAATTGGTAAGTTGTACCTACCTAGGGTTTTACTTAGAATGTCCGCGAGTCGTGGGTTCAAGGTAAAATGCTTAGGATCTTAGTACCCACTGGGAAACGCGTTCCTCTTGGATCTTTGGGAATTATAGATCTTTGAAAAACAGTGGGAGCTACATTAGATTAAAGACCTTATCTTTTGTATATCGTTATAATTCAGCATGCTCACATTTTCTCTCCTTAGCATTTAGGTTGTAGTTCTATGATTCTCTACAATATGAAATGCAAACCCATTTGTATCCATCCTTAAGTCAAAAGAGTTGACTAAGTCCTAACTAACTCTGATTGGCTTCGGACCCTAAAATTCGTTTTAGATTCCGAATAGAGAAATGTGTTCTCTAAAGGGCGAAGTTTTCAATTGTGAAAATTCGACCCGGGCCAAAAGAGAAGCAATCTGAGGTGAATGGATTTTTCCAAACCACTTAAGAGCAATTGAACCACCTCATAAAAATGTTACAAGGTATAACATTATGGAATTATTCAATATTCCAAATGAGGAAACAAGTGCACACGAACAAGGTCTAAAGATCTTATTTGAAGATCTTATGGTCTCGATCATCAACTGAGAAAAGAGTTCTCAATGCACTGATTGCTTACATTGCTTCCACCATCATTGAAACCCTTTGTGCTCAACTAAAATGATGCTAATGTATTATAGTTAATCATTTAGTTGATAATGGTTGAAAGTATCCTTAAGAAGGAATAAAAGGTCGTGATGGTTAATTCTTCTTCTAAACTCACTAAGTTAAAGGCTTAAAGGCCTAAAGAAGAAGAAACCCTTAAGAGCCTAATGGAGAGGCATGTAAGGGGTACGCCCAAAAGACACTAGAGATCAAATTGGACGTTTGCTTCTATGGTAGCAAATAAGGACTTTGAAAGGGAACTGCAAAGAGTATGAGTACTCTGAAATGTTACCTCGTTTAGTAATTCTACTAGGAATAGAATTCACTAGTCTTGAGTCAATTCTGCATAATCCGTTCTGCAAAGACTCAAGGCACTAATGTTCTGAACATACAACGAGATAACAAAAGTAAGTGAGATGACAAAGCTTCGAATTACTTTGGAACGTTGAGACTTAAAAGGATTAGCAAGTTAGACATCTTAGGATCATTTTACGAAAATGAACCCAGAGAGTTAACTTCCTATGAATCCTATCTTAAAGGGAAACGTTCCCGAAACATGGTTTAGATGAAACGTGGAACGTGCCAAAATTCTAGTGGATTTTGATCCATGATGATGAGTGTAAGATGCTTAATGTAAGCACTAGATACAATCGTCAGTTTAATCATTATGAATGAATGTACTTGTTGAAGTACAAATTCGAAACTTATATGAAATTCTTAGAATTTCAAAAGGAGGTTAGGAACCGAAGTTATCATAAGTTATAGGTAAATCGATATGATCGAAATAGCCAATATCTTAGCAACTAATTCCTTAGTCATCTTAGAGATAATAGGATTATCTCTCAGTAAACTAATTCGAGAACACCTTAGTGTTTTCGAATGAGGGAATGAAACCTAATAGGATATGGTCCATTCCATAGAAAGCTTTACTGACTTATAATCATTCTAGGAATAAACTACTAGAATATGCAGTTAGAGATTTTGAATTTAGTACCTTCCAAAATCAGTCCTTTAGTTGCACTATGCAATGTGGCATACTAAATTCCCTAATTATTCTTATCCAAGAATTTAATGGAATCCTCTTAAGTGAAGAGGATAGTGGGAGATAAGCTTGAAACAAGTTCAAGTTTATACAATAATATAGGATATCATTTCTGCGATTCCCTTGGACAAAGGTTGTTTTTCTCAAGGAATGTATGTTTCTTAAGGAATCGTTCTTGTAGAAGAAGAAAGGCAAGCAAGCAGACCTCAAAGAAATTTGAGGATAAATATCCACGCCGCATATAGAAGAAACGAGCCCATCTGATAAAACTTAGCCAAATTTTAGAGTATGTACACGTGTGAAACCCTTCTCTTAAGACGTGTTTAGAACGCGTTCCTAAATAGCCAAGGAATTACTTGAAGAGGAGACACTGTCAGATTTGGAATCTGAGTAGTGTAAGCAAGCCTTGAAATCCAATATGGATTCCATATACTCAAACCAAGTTTTGACCTTGGTTGATCCACCTGAAAGGATCAAGCTCGTGGAGCTTCGAGTGAATGAAAGCATTACAACCTTCTTGACGGTTGAAATGCAAAAGTCCATTTGGATTGTGTTTACCACATCCTCATATTCTGACTATGAGATATGATAAATGAATATGAGAACTATCTTGTTCAATATGAGATTGAAAGAGACTAAAATAAGGTATTTGAATAAATCTCATATTCAGTGGGAGTATGCATAAGGTATACAAATCCCTAAAGTCAATCTGTGGATTGATAAAGGCTTCTAGGAGTTAGACAATTCGATTCCATAGGATAGTCAAATCGTTTGGCACAGATGGAAGTCGAATAAGTCTTAAAAGTGTACATATGAAAGTTAGTGATGTAAGAGTCAATTTTTGGTTCTTTAGAAGACGACATCCTTCTCATTAGGAATGTCAAGGATAACGTGAAAGTTACCAATTCTTATTTAAGAAACAATTTGACATGAAAGATCTTAGTGATTATCCTAAATTCTCGACATTCAGATCTATAGAAGATAGATCTAAGAGAATAAAAGGATTATCACAAAACGAGTACATAACCATAATACTAAAAAGAGTTTAGTAGGGACAATGGAACATCTCTTTTGAAGAGTATGTGTCCTAAGATAACTTTAAGAAAGTTAGAATGTCCAAAATCCCTTTAAGTAAAAGGGTGCATAATGTATGAAATGTTATGTACTAGACTTGATATGGCGCAACACTAAGCGTAGTGGGCCGAATCTAATATGACCTCAGAGAAGGTCATTAGATCTCTGTAAAGGATGTCCTCAGAGTACTTGAGAAGAAATGAGGATATGTATTAGTTTACAGAGCCCAAAAGATCTTATCATTGAAAGGATATTTTGATGTAATTGTTTCATCAAACATAGATGATTATGAAATCATCGAAATGGTACAACTTCTACTAGAATGGTAATGCAATGCGTTGGAAAGGAGTTCCAAGGACGGACATTGCAAAACTCGACTATCGTAGTTGAGAACTTAGTTGTATTATATAACGCTAAGTTAAGTGTTTGGGTAAGAAACTCCATCTAACCGGTTAGATGAAGTTCCTAGCATGAAACAACTCCTTTATCATATTGTATGATAAAATGGATGGTTGCTCAAGTAAGATAACCAAGACCTCACCAAGAGACTGAACACGTGATTACGAATCACTTTATAAGGAAAAGGTGTTTTCCTAAGAGATGTGTAAACAAGAGGGTCACATCAGCAGAGAATATAGCAGATCCACTTTGGAAACGCCCAAAGTCAATAGGCTCTCAAAGTGCATCTTGAGAAGATGGGACTTAGAGTACCTAAATGGCTTTTACGGGCAAGTGGGAGATTGTTAGGAATAGTGCCCTAGAAAGCCGATTAGTCATAATCCGTTTTGGGACTTTCCTAGTATCACAGACAATCTTTGAATAATATACGATTGATTAATATCATAGGCAAACACTTCTTTATATGCTCTTGTTTTGTATGCGTTTACTTTAGCTGTGCATGTATGAGAACTCCCCTAATCCAGATGACTTTAGGACTCTACCATTTAGGTGAAATGGTTCATGAAACGAGCCCTATATCACATAAGTCATGATTAGTAAAATACTCCAAGCCGATGAGTCCTACAGACAGTGGGAGTGTCAACCTGACTCCTCTAAGGCTTGCTTGTGGGATCACGCCCTTAAGAAGGACCACCTTGTTTCATGTAGGTGCAAAGTGTATAGTTGATACGTGCGTGATACATGAGGGTGCTTACTTCAATAAGTAAGTTCACTGAGGTACCCCGTGTGAGAAGATTCCTAAATGGGAAAGGAAGTTTCTATTTCAGGAAATGGAAACTTCCTGATTAGGAAATATCTCACGAGTCATTGATGTGATTAATTGATCCTTAGACTTGAGGTTCCTTGTCACTTTATGAGTTAACTTTGTAGTCTTAGGTATAAGCTTTAAAGGGTGTCGCCTTAGACAACTGATTCAAGGCTTATGCTGGGGCTGCACAAGTGATTCATGAAAGTGAATGAGAATCAAGAAAGGACCTACACTTGCATTTGCAAGGTGATCTCTTATTGTGTAAGTCAGTCATATGCCATATGGAGTCCTTGGCCAAGGTAGTAGATCAAGACATCAAGAAAAGGGTTTCTTGGATTGAGATCAAATGGATATGAAATGCACTTAGCTTTAAGACCAGATTATTAGGGTTCTAATTATTCCCTTACCCTAGATCTTGGTTGAGAGATAGTAAGTAGGAGGATTGTATCTCACATGAATCAATGACTTAAAGGTTCTGTCAAATCGGAACATTCCAATTCAGCTAGGGGTTAAACACCTGTTGCTAGACTATGGTCGTTTAATCTGTGGACTGATTAATTAATTAGGGTCACTGCTAATTGAATTGAGAACCTATAGGGTCACACACAACAACTTGGTTACATGAGTTGAGGCTTTAAAATGATTAAACGAGTTAATTGGGCCTAGAGGGTTCCACACGTGTGAAACCACAAGTGTGGGTCACATGACTGGACACGTGTCATAGGGACACGTGTGCCACATGTGTTTATTTGATTGAATATTAAATAATTAATTTATTAATTATTTAATAGACTTTGGTTTAATTTTGAATTAAAAAGAAAGTCTTATTTTGGAGAAAAAATAATCTAGTTAATTAATTATGAATTAATTAATTAGATAAAATAAGTTATTTATTTTAAATAAATAAAGTATAAAATTATCCAAAAATAGTTTGGATATTTTAGCTCTCTTGAAAGTTGATTTGAATTTGAATTCAAAGTCAAAGTCAAAATTACTTGATGATCAAGTAATAGGAGAGAGGGACCAAATCCTTGGTCCATAAGAACTAGGATTTTTGGTCCTCCCTTCCTATATATAGGGGAGCTCGAGCTCCCCTTAGAGCTAATCGAGAATTCTTTTGGTTCATGTGTTGAACACCATCCTTTCTCCAAGATAAACGAAACCCTAGGTTAAGCCTAAACACTAACTAGAGAACTAGCATCCTTACTAGTTAGATTGTAGCCAAGTTGGTGGACTATCTCTAGAGAGCTTCAAGTTAGAAGTTTTGAAGATTCGAGCTTTACCAAAAAGTGGGGATCAAGCAAAACGATCAGAAGGGATGATGAAACGATTCTGAACCCAACATGAAACGAGTGAAAAAATCGAACCAAAGATGATGGCGAAAACCGTTCGTCCATATCCTGAAGGATGAATTTTTTCACGAGGGTTTTGTGACTGACAGTTTTCTACTTTCGCAAAACTGGTTTTCGAAGGGAGTTTCAATCATGCTTTTCTCGTTTCGTGTTTCTTTTTTTATGTTATATTGTTAAGAACTTCCCTAACATGATTTGAATCTAGGTTGGTGTGGATTGTTATCCCTACAATGGATTCTGAAGTAGAAAGAGATTTTCGAGGAACGGGTTGCCATTACCGCATGAAGCGCGTTTGAGGGCGGCTCAAAACGTGTCAAGAAAGCTACTACCCAGGTGAGTTTCTTGATCTCTACGAATTTGGATACACGATTACGAGTCCACGATCCTTTTGTTGGAAAAATTTTAAAATTCCGCTGCTTTCTGATTCCTGTTTTCCAACATTAACATGATATGGCATGCATATGAAGTAATAATATGCTATGAAAGTATTCATGTATACAAATAATACCACTTAGACATGTAATCAAGTTATTCATTCATTACACGAATCGATCATGTCCGTTCATTAGCATTCTTTCATTCATTATCGCTTATTCATTCAATGTTCAATTCATAGCAAATCATAATACATGTTTAACAATTCATATTAATCATTTAAAGGTGCAAGGAATCCATTAAACACAAAAGAATGCAAGGGTTGCAAGGAGGGTCACATTGTAGCACTCAAACGTTCATACTTTATAAGTCAAGCCAAAACTCATAAACATATTAATTAAATCCGAAATATTTATACAATAATTATAACACAAATATCAATGTAACACCCCGGATCCGGATGAACAGGTAAGCACGCCATGTGTGAGATTTTGAGCGTAGGATTTATTTTAATTCTTTAAACTTTTATTTTCATACGTGATTGTAGCACCCCTACACGTGGAGATACTATACCCCCGCACTATAGGCCGATCCACGTACGAAATGGACAATCCGTACATAAACTAACCTATAGCGAACGAGTGACAAGTAGAAGAAACAGGCTAGCTAGGCGGGACTATACCCCAAAGCAATACAACCTCAAGACATAAAACTTAAAAGTGGAAGCATTAATTCATTAATACATATAGGTACCATATTTACATCAACGATATAAATACTAATAGATACCAACAGATATCAATACATTATCATCTCCTATATATCATACAAGCGAAAGTCTCCAAACGATAACAAGAACTATAACATACTAACTCTGGATATGACAAAAGCAATATCATGGAAATGTATGAAGTGCTAGACCCAGCTGGACGACAAGACACGACTCTGACTCCCGTCTACCACACGACCGCGACAACTTGAAAGATGGGGCGTCAGTCCATGGAAGACTGAGTGAGGGGCAATACATATATATTAGCGCAGTTAACATGCAAGTTATAACCTCGGGTAAGGTTTTATAATTAAAAGTATTATAAGTTCATAATAATAGAGAACTCGCCCGAGATTACAACTATCAATATTAAGTATTTGAATCATTTTCATGCATTCAATACGTGCAATACGTGGCCCGGCGAGTGAGGGCAGTTCTCCAACCTTACTCCAACTGTGTACAATACATGCATGCGTTGTTAATCAATATGTGATCATGCAATTCAATTATCGTGCAATCGTGCATGTGTATTCAGGCAATACGCTCTATGAGTGCAATCATGACAATAACCCGAGGACAATCCGTGGGGCCGGACCCATCCCCAGTCTCCTTCTTCCTCCGGTTGATGATAGGATTGCAAGGCCCTATCATCCATGCTCATTGAGCAGAGGGTACATGAATCCCTAAGCCCGGAACTCCTTCCTCCACTAATCTCCTAGCGGCTTCAAGGGTTATCCCAATGTGGTGAGGATAGCATTCGAGTTACCCGTCAGTCCATGCTTTCCCGGTTGGCTCAAATTACTATCCTCGGGCCCAACGCGACATGCTTTACTCGCCAAAACATGGTCAATCAATAAATCACGATACATGACTTGCTTTTCATGAACATGGCTTGTTTGCAATTGTGTATAAGTTTAAAAATCATTATAAATAAGTATATATATTCCTTTTGGCTTAAAATCCACATAATGGTTATACAGGTTCTATATAACTAACAATTAAACCTCACCTTTACCGACGAAAGACGAGTAGGATACGGCCTACGGGGCTTGCTCCTCATCCCGGTGAAGCTGGTCTGTGCAAGATACACGTGTACACGTGAGACATGGCTCTAAATGGACCAGATATGACGAACGGCGAAAATGCAACGAGATGACGAGCAAAATATAATGTAGCATGATAACATCTTGTTTTAGCATGTAATCAATAATATAGTAGCAATTTGGGGTCAAAGAAATGCTTGGGTTAAAATCCCAAAATTACAATTTTATACAGAATGTTTTGTTCTGTCACAGGCCTGGGAAAGGCCGTTCCGGTCCCGTGTTGAAAATAGGAAGGGTCGTTCCCATGCCCTTCCAAAACATGCCAACAACTTTTTGATTAAAAATGCATCTCTTCTGGGAACGACCCTTCCGGCTCGCAGGCCAAAATGGGAACGGCCATTCCCAGGTTCGGCCGCCTATTTTGAATCAGAAGCATGGGAACGGCCGTTCCCATAATACACTGAAACGGGAAGGGCCGTTCCCAGCTTCTGCAACTCAAAAAACAGAGCAGAAGCAGGGGAAGCTCTCGGGACAAATTCAACAACATCAAAATAATATCAAATCTACTTTAAAATGTAAGAATTCTGGTCACAAGTGTGCATACATGTTCATAGTACCATAATATCTCATTTAAACCTTCAAACTATGAAAAATTACCAAGAATCACAAGTTTCAAGTTTACGCACATATCAACACACAAATCCATATTTTCCAAGAATTCATGCAATATATCATGATATAATCATGTTTTCATATAACAAACAACAAATAATCCATTTAATCTATGATTCTCAAACCCTAGCCTTCACACATATGATCAAGATCATGACTTTCATGCATAAACCCACCTTGAAGTTAAAGAAATGAAGAAGGAAGAAGATGATGATGATCAAACTTCAAACTTGGAATTTTTCTTGAAAAATCTTGAGTGATGAAATCTCTTCTCTCTCTTTTCTTCCTAGATGAACCGAGAATGAGAGGAAGCAAATATGTTGGTGAATTTGGATGAAAATGAATAAGGAAGCTTGAGGAAGCTTTGTACGTGAATCACCATCCTTGATTCTTGTGTAATGCTCAAATTACCAATTAATCTTCCAAGAAATCAAGTCATGCAATTGAGGATATATAGTTTTAAAATATGATCATTTACGTCCTTGGAAAGATTATGCAATTAAGTCCCTAATTTAGAAATATGAATAAGTAGGGACAAGTTCGTAATTAAAGCACTCTCGGTAATTATTTCATGCAGTAAATGTTTTCGAGCTAAGGTAAATTATAATTTTAATATGAATTCATGAAATTGCATGGAATATGATAAAATATAATTTTATAAAATTATAATAAACATAAAATGTAATTAATGAATTTCGGGGCGTTACAATTCTCCCCTCCCCCCCCCCCCCCCTTAAAAGGACCTGGTCCCCAGTTCCACTGTCAAGTTTTAAAATAATGCACAAGCCATAAGAGAAACCCGTCTCTTGAACTGGAATGAAAGAACCCCGTCTTTCAACAAGAAATGAGAAAACCCCGTTTCTCAGCAAGAAGTGAGAAAGCCCAATCTCTTAACAGGAAATGAGAGAGCCCCGTCTCTCGACATGCACGAAAATAATTCAAGGAGCCAATTGCAGAAACAATGGCATGAATGTTACATAAACAAATAGAATCATATTAATTTCATAAATATCATATAGACAAATAAAATCATTTTAGTCACATACTTACCACTCACAATTAACTAATTTGCAACGAACAAGAAATTAAATACAATAACAATAAGATCCGTGATACATGTGATATGCATGATTAAATGTACCGTTCACCATTGTTAGTGTCATGCATATAATTGGTACCTTCTTCTTCCCGGATCAGATTCATATTTGCATTTTGCACTCCCCTCTCAAGAACACCTTCCCGGGCCTGAACAAGCAATCTTTCATCCTTGGTAGACTTCCTTCGTCGCTTGGAGCATGTATCTATTTGATGTTCATCGCTCCCACAATATAAACATAATCCCAACCTTCTTCTACAACCCTTATAAGTGTGGTTGTCACGCCCTCAATAGTTGCAACGAAGCTCCCGTGAAGATGTTGTTAAGGTTGGGATATGTGAAGCTCCCGAACCTGACCCGAATGATCGACTCTTTATCTTTCGTGATTTTTCTTGAGGTGCTGAGGCATGATGAGAGATAGGCCGCTTTCCTTTACTAGAAGGCTATCCCGATTTTGAACCTGAAGCCTGCCCGGGGTGAGAATTAGACTTTCTTGCCTCCAACAAGATGGTGCCTCGAACTTTCTCTTGGGAGCCACGTGGAGTTAGTTCCCACACTCTTTTAACCTTCTTAAATTGTGGTTCGACTGGAACATTATTCCCTTCAAAGACTTTTGAGGGTTGTTGGTGCTGAGATTCCCTAAACGCTATTGAAATCTGACCCGGCTGTGGTGATGGAGCTAGAGGCATTGAGGAAACATACTCTTTTATCTTCTGATCGACCAAACCAACCAAAGAATCGAAAAATTCCTGAGGTTGAACCGAAGGGGGTAAATGAGAGGAAACTCTAGGCATTCGTTCACAATGAGGGTGACCTTGAGACATCCTGCAATTAAGACACTAGATATACATGTTGAATTAATATTCCAATGCATGTAACACACTTAGAAGTAGTAACTTCAACATTTTGAAATAATTATGTTCAATCGGGAAAGCGCACATAAGTATAGAAATTAAAAAATTTAAAGTAACGTATGATGCACGTGCTTATGGATGCATTGAACCTGTCACCGGAGTAATGGACAGCTTTATCTTGGCATGTAATTCCTTGTTTGTTGAAATATAAGCTTATCTTGAACTGTTAGTCATTTCTTGTTTTTCCCACGGTCTTTTAATTTCAGAATTACCTAGTAACAATTTGGACATTCCCACAGCTTGAGATTATAATTTCTTGAACCCAAAGTCTTCTATGCTCATGGAATTAGCATCTTGCCTATTCTTTAATGTTCACTCTCCAATTATTGCCCGAGTCTTCTTCATGGTTGTCACTTTGATCAAAACTTCTTTGTTTACTCTTTAGGAGTTTGAATAATTAAATGAATTCCCTTTCTATTGTCTGCACTCGATCGCCCGACCTTCACCTAGCAATTCCTTGCCTTTCTTTATCGTTTCCATTTTTTTGCTTCATATCTTTTAACATGACCCCAAAACACAATAATTCAACTTGGATCTTGAACTGTCCCAACTAAATAAAACCTTTAGCATGATAGTCTTTCACAATTTATATTCGCCACGACGCTTGACTTCCTTTATTTCTTCTTTCCTCGAAATCATAAACCATATCATTTTCCTTATCTTTCCTTGCTTCATTTCCACGAAAGTTAAACTTTGTTGCCTTTTCCATCCTTACCTCATTGATCAACATTTCTTGTGTTAACTCGTGTAATTGTATGATCCCCAAACAAGAACTCTTGAATTCAATTTCTGCTCCACTATGGAATTAATTTCCTGACTTCCCTCGAAAAGTCAATCTCCAATTATTGTCCCGATCATCAAGTTGCTATCGTGACTGCAATTCTTTAAATCTACTCTTGATGAATTGAAGTGGTCATAA
Organism: Lantana camara; assembly: GCA_037501455.1. Taxonomy (NCBI): domain Eukaryota; kingdom Viridiplantae; phylum Streptophyta; class Magnoliopsida; order Lamiales; family Verbenaceae; genus Lantana; species Lantana camara. The sequence continues at coordinate 6,813,932 of CM074864.1, forward strand.
CTATCCTCAGGCCCAACGCGACATGCTTTACTCGCTAAAACATGGTCAATCAATAAATCACGATACATGACTTGCTTTTCATGAACATGGCTTGTTTGCAATTGTGTATAAGTTTAAAAATCATTATAAATAAGTATATATATTCCTTTTGGCTTGAAATCCACATAATGGTTATACGGCTTCTATATAACTAACAATTAAACCTCACCTTTACCGATAAAAGACGAGTAGGATACGGCCTACGGGGCTTGCTCCTCGTCCCGGTGAACCTGGTCTGTGCAAGATAGACATGTACACGTGAGACATGACTCTAAATGGACCAAATATGACGAACGGCGAAAATGCAACGAGATGACGAGCAAAATATAATGTAGCATGATAACATCTTGTTTTAGCATGTCAACAATCATATAGTAGCAATTTGGGGTCAAAGAAATGCTTGGGTTAAAATCCCAAAATTACAATTTTATACAGAATGTTTTGTTCTGTCGCAGGCCTGGGAACGACCGTTCCGGTCCCATGTTGAAAATGGGAAGGGTCGTTCCCATGCCCTTCCAAAACGTGCCAACAACTTTTAGATTAAAAATGCGTCTCTTCTGGGAACAGCCCTTCCGGCGCGCAGGCCAAAATGGGAACCGCTGTTCCCAGGTTCGGCCGCCTATTTTGAATCAGAAGCATGGGAACGGCCGTTCCCATAATACACTGAAGCGGGAAGGGCCGTTCCCAGCTTCTGCAACTCGAAAAACAGAGCAGAAGCAGGGGAAGCTCTCGGGACAAATTCAACAACGTCAAAATAATATCAAATCTACTTTAAAATGCAAGAATTCTGGGCACAAGTATGCATACATGTTCATAGTACCATAATATCTCATTTAAACCTTCAAACCATGAAAATTTACCAAGAATCACAAGTTTCAAGTTTACGCACATATCAACACACAAATCCATATTTTCCAAGAATGCATGCATTATATCATGATATAATCATGCTTTCATATAGCAAACAACAAATAATCCATTTAATCTATGATTCTCAAACCCTAGCCTTCACACATATGATCAAGATCATGACTTTCATGCATAAACCCACCTTGAAGTTAAAGAAATGAAGAAGGAAGAAGATGATGATGATCAAACTTCAAACTTGGAATTTTTCTTGAAAAATCTTGATGGAGTGATGAAATCTCCTCTCTCTTTTCTTCCTAGATGAACCGAGAATGAGAGGAAGCAAATATGTTGGTGAATTTAGATGAAAATGAATAAGGAAGCTTGAGGAAGCTTTGTACGTGAATCACCATCCTTGATTCTTGTGTAATGCTCAAATTACCAATTAATCCTCCAAGAAATCAAGTCATGCAATTCAGGATATACAGTTTTAAAATATGACCATTTAAGTCCTTGGAAAGATTATGCAATTAAGTCCCTAATTTAGAAAAATGAATAAGTAGGGACAAGTTCGTAATTAAAGCACTCTCGGTAATTATTTCATGCAGTAAATGTTTTCGAGCTAAGGTAAATTATAATTTTAATATGAATTCATGAAATTGCATGGAATATGATAAAATATAATTTTATAAAATTGTAATAAACATAAAATGTAATTAATGAATTTCGGGGCGTTACAGTGACATCACATAATTTTATAAAAATTCTTGTTACATTATTTATGTGAATTATATGAAATCATATCATTGGAAAATTAGTTCAAGTCATGGAAAAATAGTTATTACATGAAATAATTAACGAGAGTGCTTCAATTACAAACTTGTCCCTACTTGATTTTTTTTCCAACTTTAGGGACTTAATTGCCTAACATTTGAAGGACTTAGTTGATTATATTTCAAAACTATACATCCTTGATTCCATGACTCCATAAGACAAAGGATTAAATTGCAATTAAAGCATTTCACATATTTCAAAATCATTAATCATGGTATATGGCTTCTTCATGCTTCCAAGATCAATTTTATCCCAAAATTCACCAACATATTTGCTCCTTCTTGCTTTCGGTTCATCCAAGGAAAAAGGGAAAGAGATTTCATCAAAATTTTCATCAAGATTTCAAGAAATTATCCAAGTTTTGAAGTTGATCATCACCTTCATCTCCTTTCTTCATTTCTTGTCATTCAAAGGTGGGTGTATGCATGGTTTGATGAATTTTGATCATATATATGTGAGCTAGGGTTTGAGAATTATGGCATAATGGATTATTTGTTGATTGAAGCATGATTACATGATTAAATCTTGATTTATGGCATGAATTCTTGCAAAATATGGAATTATATATGAATATGAGCATGAACTTGAAACTTGGGATCCTTGATGATTTTCACGACTTGAGTGTTTAAATGGAGTGTTATTGCTTTGTTGAACATGTATGCATCATATTTTCCAGGAATCCTTGCATTTATTAATCAAAACTTGAAGTTTTGTGGCTTTGTTGTTGTTCCCGTAGCCATGCCCTGCTTCTGCTCTATTTTTTTCAGTTGCAGAAGCTGGGAACGGCCCTTCCCGCCTTAAGGCGTTATGGGAATGGTCGTTCCCACTCTTTTAAATCAAAGTGGGCTGGCGAACCTGGGAACGGCCGTTCCCATTTTGGCCTGCATGCCAGAATGGTCGTTCCCAGCAATGCGCATATTTTAAATTTAAAAGCGCTGGCGTGCTTTGGAAGGGCATGGGAACAGCCGTTCCCACACGTCTGACAGAAGAAAAGCTACTGCATAAAATTCGATTTTTGGCATGTTGATCCAATGCATTCTTTGATCCCAAATTGCTATTATATGATTGAATATATCTCAAAACAAGATATTTTCATACCACATTTTATAACGCTTGTCATCTCGTTACATTTTCGCCGTCCGTCCTATTTGGTCCATTTTGAGTCATGTCTCACGTATACACGTCGTGTTTGCACAGGTCACGAGGTCGTGGACGAGGAGCAGGCTCCCTAGAGCACATCCTTGTTGTATTTTGTAGCAAAAGGTGAGGTTTTATTCTAGGTAATTAGAACCTTACAACCCTTATGTGACATTTTCGGCCAAAACCTATTATATTTATAAACGTTTTCTAAAATATAAACATTTTAAAGCAAGCAAGTCATGATTGTTCACGATTTCAAGCATGTTTTGGTGAGTCATGAATGCACTTGGGCCCGAGGGTAGTTTCTTGTGCCAACCGGGAAAGCAAGGGCTGACAGGTAATTCTTAAGCTATCCTCACCACATTGGGATCACCCCCGAAGCCACTAGGAGATTAGTGGTGGAAGGAGTTCCGTGCTTGGGAGTCATGTTCCGGACATACACCATGTCGTGGATAGTTGGGTCTTGCAAACCCACTATCACCCGGAGGAATAAGGAGATTGGGGATGGATCCGGCACCACGGATTATCCTCGGGTTATTGCATGTTTTAATCATGATTATGTCTACTTGCGCACTAAATGACATGTATGATCACGTATTAAATGAATCATGTAAGCACGTATTGATCACGATTAATGTAAAGGTTGGAGAATTGCCCTTACTCGCTGGGGCCACATGTTTCATGAAATGATCAAGTTAACTTGTTAAATTGGATAGTCGTAATCTCGGGCAAAGAGTATTCTATTCTTGAACTTTATATTTATTTCATTCCTAAGTCTTCACCCGAGACTATGACTTGCATGTAACGTGTGTTATATATATATTGCCCCTCACTCAGTCTTCGGTAGACTGATACTTCACTTTTCAGGTACCCGGTCATGCTAGGCGGGAGTCGAGTCAGGTCTTGCATTTTCCTGAGTCTAGCATTGTATTTTCATATATAGAACTTTTGGTTATACCATGTTATGACCGTTACTACTACATTTTTTATACTTGGACATGTATGTTATATAAGAGATGATAATGTATTGATAGTTAATGTTGGTACCTATTATGTAATTATTTTGGTAAATATGGTGTCTATAGGTATTGATTGTAAATGCTTCCGCTTTTAATTTTCATGCCTTGGTTTATATATGTTGGGGAGTGTCCCGCCTAGCTCGTTTATTTCTTGATTGTCACCCATTCGCTATATATTCGGTTTATGTACGGATTGTCCATTTCGTATGTGGATCGGGCTATAGTGCGGGGGATGTAGTGCCTTGGGGTTTATGGTGCTACAATCAACATATTAATAAAGCATAGGAATCATAAACAAGGTAGAAGAAGAATAAATAAGCGAAGAAAAACAAGAAAAACGGAATCTGAGTAATGAAAACCGGCAGGACAGAATCCACCACCATGGATTTTTCCAAAGGGAAAAATTCACCCCCATGGATTTCTGTCAGAAACTCTACTGACTCAAACCCACTCCCGTGGATTTGGGTCAGTAGCCAAAAAACACAAGAAACAAGTCCAAATCACGAGAAAGGGCAAAAATACAAGGAACCAACTCCAAATTCAAGAAAAAGCATATAAATTCAGGTCAAGAACTCATACATACAAGCTATATCACATATAAACACCAAGAGTTCAAGAGTAGCATAAAAAATTCAAACATCATAACCATATCTCCAAGCTTCGTCAATGGCAAGTCTATAAATCAACTATAACCATGTAAGCTAAGTCCAAACCAACCTAAATACATGCATTAGGATCATTTAGCAATCATGCATCTCAAAGGAATTCCAAGGAATCAAGTTGAATCAAGAAAAGTGCAAGAATGCTACTATTCATCATCTTCTCCAATCCTAATTTAATACTTGAAGAAAACATGTAAAATCTAGCATAAAATGATCACAAGACAATATGTACACAAATATGAGCTTACCTTTAAGAAAGGATGGGAAATGGCAAGGAGATAGCTCAAATCTCCAAGGGTTTGTACTATTCCTTCTTCTTCTTCTTCTTCTTCTCTTTTCTTCTTCTCTTTCTTTCTTGGCTGATATTTTGGGGTTGTGAGGGCGGTTTGGTTTGGTTTGGGGGGGGGGGGGGGGGGGGGGGGCTGAATGGGGAGTGAAAGAGTTTATCAAGTGGGCTAGGTCATGGGTTTAGGGTCCAGGGACGTTCATATAGGCCCGTAGCTTGGAAAAGTCAATAGTTTGTTATTTTAGGCGCGAGGTGCTCATTTCGGTTGAAATTTGAGAATTCAAATGACCTTAGAAAAATATAAGACTTATCACATCGGATCCGAATCGTCGATACAAGTCCAATGGAGGTGACGGAACTCGATTACGAGTTTTCGAGCTCAAGAAATCACATACGGAACCAAAGGTGCGCTCGTTAGCCCCGTTTTGGTTCCAAAATTCAAAATAAATTCAAAACTCAAGCAAACGAATCCGGAAACATAAAGCGAGCAAAATGATATGATCATAATACACATAATTCACTCATACCAAGTTTTCACAAAAGCCGAAAATCAAATCAAAAAGAAACGACACTCAAACACAATCACATAGGCATAAACGTTATTTTCAAAAATAAACTAATAAGAGAAATAATAATTGAAATTACATAAAATTAATTTAATTGCACATATTGATAAACATATACGTCATACTTGAATAACGGAAAAACTGGGGCGTTACAATCTCTCCCCCCTTAAAAGAATCCTTTCTCGGATTCATTTTATCCTATGCAATCAATGAACCCCGTCTCTCGAAAGCAACAAAGAAAGAGAGCCCCGTCTCTCAAACAACAAGGAGAGAACCCCGTCTCTCAAACAACAAAGAGAGAACCCCGTCTCTCAAACAACAAGGAGAGCACCCCGTCTCTCATAAACAACAAGGAGAGAACCACGTCTCTCACAAACAACAAAGAGAGAACCCTGTCTCTCACAAACAACAAGGCAAGAAAGTCTCTAATACTCCCGAGCACCAAAACACAAAACTCAAACACACCACAAAACAATACAAACAGAAAGTAGAAAAACATCAAACACCACGGTCACACAAGAATCAAGTATCAAGTATCAGTCACATCAAGTATCAACCGATCAAAACAACTAATACAACCGATGATCAAGGCACATAGTATCAATTTTTTTTAAATTAAAATTGCATGAATACATGTAACATGGATGCTTCATGTACCGTTCACCGTATTAGAGAAATTTGGAGTTGTTAGTCTTGTTGTCCACTGCATGATCTTTCCCGAAAGCTAGCCCAGTGTTTGACTTGCCTTTAGTTTCTTCAGTGTACCCCGGTGAAGGGCTGATGAACCTTTTATTCCTTCTTTGAACTCCACTCTGACTCTTGCTCCTTCTTACCGTATCTTATCTAGCGATGTTCTTGGAATTTGAACCTTTTATTTTTGCTAATACTTGAATCTGCTATACTTAAGGGTAACTACTTCCAATCTCTTTAAATTCGATCCCCATCCAAAGATGGTTATTACCACAGTTGTCTCCTTCATAAATTCTTCCTCAATCGAGTTGAGGCCTTTGGTTCCTATAATTAGACCAACCTCTTCGTGGATCCTTTCTCATTTTCTTCTTAGGTTATCCCTTCATCCTCTTAAAACCTTTAAGGGTGCATCGGTTTCTGGCCCATTCAATTCCCTAATCTAAGATAAAACATTCTTAATGATTCTTGAAGATTGATCCAATTTCTTTTTGCTAACGTTGAGTTAGTAGATCACGAAAGCTCCCTCATAATCCCATCATCTTCAAAGTCCAAATCCCGTAGCGTGGATACCATTTAGCAATCTTCAACCTAAATTTGGTAACTTAACTTCCAGTTTGAAGGTTTAACTCATAAGGTCGTTTCATTCCTTTCCTATCCTCATCATTAGAACTTTCATATCTTCCATGGTTTGCATTTCCATTTGTCCTACTAAAATACTTCTTTGAGTGAAACCTTGCATTTCAAGTTTGTCTCTTGGTCATGCTCTCTCCCTTAAAAGTTTCCACCTTCTTAGGTCAAGCTTTATCCCCCATCTTATAATCGAATTTCTTGATCCACTCGAAATGAGCAATCCTTGTTAGGGATGGTGTTCGGTTTGTTACTCACCTCCACTTAAAGTAATGAGTTGAAAGAACATCCCAAATCCTTTACTTTCCAAATTCTCTTCTAATTCTCTCGAAGTTCGGTATCCCAATCTCTTTTCTGGTTTGATCCGAACATCTTTGAGTCGACCCAAACTCTAAATTTCCAAATTAAAATTATCCTGTCCGTCTTAGCCCTATCACCAAAATATTCTCCTCCTTCAATTTGGTTTGGCAGAACTTTGATTGAAGTACTAGTTGAAATATCACGCGGGGAAGGCATCCTAACAAGTAAACACTAAGTAATGCATGTCGGGTTAAAATGCCAATGTTATGAAGCACGCAGTACACTTGCAAGCAATTAAAGATGCAATATGTTGGAGCAATTATATCAATTAGAAATGCGCATATAAATAGAGAAATTTAAATAACATAAAGCGATGTATGATGCACGTGCCATGAATATTTTAAAGCTGTCACCGTGGTAAGCTTTTAGCTCGGCAACTTGTTCTTCATTTCCTTAATTACGGCTTGCTTTAATCTCGTTGGTCTTTTCTTACTTTTCCCACGGTCTTCTAATCTCCATAATCTTCTTGCATCAACTTGCATATCTCCATGACCCGAAATTATAATTTCTTGAAGCCAAGGTCTTCTACGTCTATGGAATCGGTATTTCGACTTACTCCCAAGTATCGACCTCCAAAGGTTGTCCGAAGCTTCACCTTCATTTTCACCCTGTTCGAAGTTCTCTTGGCTTATCCCTTATGAGTTCAAATCGGTGGAATGCACTCGCCCTCTAATTGGTTACACTTGGTTTCACAATCTACTCCAAAAGCTCTTTGTCTTTCTTTATCATTACCATTTGTTGCCCCATATCTTTGTGTTGTTTGACTTTCTTTAACTTCTCTAAATTCGATTTCTACCTTGTCCAGAATCTAAGTATCCCAAGTCACCACTTCTTTTCCTTGTTCCCCGTACTCAACTTCTAATGTATTGGTTAATTCAAAAATTCTTCCTTGATAGTTTGTATCATTCACCATTCATTGGTCCTATTATTCTTCAAACTTGATTTACTTGGAAGCTCATCCTCAACGATCTTCGTTGCTCACTTCTCAGCAACCTATTTTACCTTGAGTCCTCTTGGTTATCATCACCTCTTTGTCGATCCGAACCTCGAAATAAAGTTCCTTTGAGGTTTTCCTTTGCTTCTTTCTTGAATTAAGCAATCCTAAGGAATCCGATTGATTAACACCGGTAGCATAGGTGTATGTGTTGATCTTGTGAATGGTAGACATCACACACCCACTACTATCCCTTCGAATACTCATCAACCTTGGTAGAACTTGTCGATTATTCCTACATGTTGAATTTTCCATCTCAGATTCTATCACTCCAATTATGGCCCGATTAAGGAAGGCCACGACTCTTGAATTCTTGTATAAAATCCCGGTGCATTCCTTACATCCTCGAAACTTGAATGTAGGACTCATGGCGAGTTGTTGTGATCGTGAGAATTAGCCGTGGTTTGTTGTTATAAGAATATCCTACTATCACAACTCATCTCAAATATCAATGCATGCCGATTAGTAAGTGCATATGACACATAATTAACACCAAGAGCACTTATTTGATGCAAAATGCAACAGATAAGTCAACAAAATTTAAATTAAGCACATTTAACAATGTATTTCCACATCAAGTTTCAATAACGATGCTCATGATCAATGCGGTGCACACGTTGACAAGTTGTTCCTATACCGTACGACCTAGACTGACTCAATCACAACACGAGAACCCGGGTTTCACAACCCTAAGCTCTGATACCACTTAAGGATGTAGCGCCCCAAGCGGAAGGCACCACATCCCCCGCACCGAGACCCGACCCACATATGAAATGGGAAGTCCATACACGTGCCAAGTCACGGCGAACGGGGACCACTCACTCGCTACGCTAGGCGGGAGCTAACTTCGAAACCAAATAAGCAATTCAAAAGAATAAAATGCATGTGCGGAAGCAAAACATATAATCAATCATAAATACAGTTAGCAATTGACGGGTTCGACTAACAGAGATTCCTAGTCCCGAAATTCAAACATAACTCATATATCATAATATTATAACCGTAGTATCCATACATGCTATACATAACTTATTCAATTTAAAAAATGCGTGAAGTGAACCAAACTTGACCACGCGACTCGACCGACTAGAAAACCCGCCTAGCACACCAACACCTGCAAGAGAAAAACTGAAAACAAATCCAGGTTCAGTCTATAGGAGATTGGTAGGTATGAAACAGGGCATATCATAGTAATATCACAGAATGTAAACACCCACACATGCAAGCTATAATCCCGTTCGAGGTTTTGAGACATTTTCCAAGTGGGTTAAAACAAAGAAAAACAACGCTCGGGATTACAATGATCAATTTCATTCATTCATTCAATCATGCGGTCATTACGTGAGCCCGACGAGAGGGCGAATTCTCCAACCTTCTCCTCGTGTGTACATTTATTCATTCATTTGTTCATTCATTAGTGATCACACCACAATCATTCAGTCGTTCATTCATTCGTTTATTAACAATCATTCATAATTATTAACATTCATAATCATAAATACTTACACTTTTTTCCTCCGGGCGGTGGACGGGTTAGCAAGACCCGACCACCTCATGCATGGTGGCTAGTGAGGTTCATGAACCCTCAAAAGCCCGATTCCCGTTCCTCGCTAAAACTCCTAACGAGGTCGGTTATGTCGTCATTGTTTGTTGGGACTAGTGCACGGGGATCACCGTCAGCCCGAGCTTCCTCGGATAGCCATGTACACATAGTCCCAGGCCCTTATAAACATTGTGTTCACTGATCTCGCCAAAGTAAGGGTTCATGAAAGAAAAGCTTACGTTTGAACTCATTTACTCATTTGAAGCGACTCGATATACGTATAATATAAATTTTGGCTTAAAAATTTGTACATTGGATGTATATAGGGTCGTTTTAGCTAATAGAAGAGAAATCCACCTGTAAACCTCTTACCGAACAATACCAAGAAGAAAAGGAGACTCGAAAGTGTCCTATGAACCCAGCACTTCTCCACCCTGGAGAAAACTGTACAAAGGACAATATAGTGTGGTCGTGAGACTTGAGACTCTAAATGAACCAAATAAGACGCACAACAATACATTAACATGATATGGCATGCATATGAAGTAATAATATGTTATGAAGGTATTCATGTATACAAATAATACCACTTAGATATGTAATCAAGTTATTCATTCATTACACGAATAGATTGTGTCCGTTCATTACCATTCTTTCATTCATTATCGCTTATTCATTCAATGTTCAATTCATAACAAATCATAAAACATGTTTAACAATTCATATTAATCATTTAAAGGTGCAAGGAATCCATTACACACACAAGAATACAAGGGTTGCAAGGAGGGTCACATTGTAGCACTCAAACGTTCAGGCTTTATAAGTCGAGCCGAAACTCATAAACATATTAATTAAATCCGAAATCTTTATACAATAATCATAAACACAAATATCAACATGTTAATAAAGCATAGGAATCATAAACAAGGTGGAAGAAGAATAAATAAGCGAAGAAAAACAAGAAAAACGGAATCTGAGTAATGAAAACCGGCAGGACAGAATCCACCACCATGGATTTTTCCAAAGGGAAAAATTCACCCCCATGGATTTCTGTCAGAAACTCTACTGACTCAAACCCACTCCCGTGGATTTGGGTCAGTAGCCAAAAAACACAAGAAACAAGTCCAAATCACGAGAAAGGGCAAAAATACAAGGAACCAACTCCAAATTCAAGAAAAAGCATATAAATTCAGGTCAAGAACTCATACATACAAGCTATATCACATATAAACACCAAGAGTTCAAGAGTAGCATAAAAAATTCAAACATCATAACCATATCTCCAAGCTTCGTCAATGGCAAGTCTATAAATCAACTATAACCATGTAAGCTAAGTCCAAACCAACCTAAATACATGCATTAGGATCATTTAGCAATCATGCATCTCAAAGGAATTTCAAGGAATCAAGTTGAATCAAGAAAAGTGCAAGAATGCTACTATTCATCATCTTCTCCAATCCTAATTTAATACTTGAAGAAAACATGTAAAATCTAGCATAAAATGATCACAAGACAATATGTACACAAATATGAGCTTACCTTTAAGAAAGGATGGGAAATGGCAAGGAGATAAGCTCAAATCTCCAAGGGTTTGCACTATTCCTTCTTCTTCTTCTTCTCTTTTCTTCTTCTCTTTCTTTCTTGGCTGATATTTTGGGGTTGTGAGGGGGGTTTGGTTCGGTTGGGGGGGGGGGGGGGGGGCTGAGTGGGGAGTGAAAGAGTGTATCAAGTGGACTAGGTCATGGGTTTAGGGTCTAGGGACGTTCATATAGGCCCGTAGCTTGGAAAAGTCAATAGTTTGTCATTTTAGGCTCGAGGTGCTCGTTTCGGTTGAAATTTGGGAAATCAAATGACCTTAGAAAAATATAAGACTTGTCCCATCGGATCCGAATCGTTGATACGAGTCCAATGGAGGTGACAAAACTCGATTTTGAGTTCTCGAGCTCAAGAAATCACATACGAAACCAAAGGTGCGCTAATTGCTCGTTAGCCCCGTTTCGGTTCCAAAATTCAAAATAAATTCAAAACTCAAGCAAACGAATCCAGAAACATAAAGCGAGCAAAAAGATATGATCATAAGACACATAATTCACTCATACCAAATTTTCACGAAAGCCGGAAATCAAATCAAATAGAAACTACACTCAAACACAATCACATAGGCATAAACGTTTCAAGAATTCATTTTCAAAATTAAACTAATAAGAGAAATAATAATTGAAATTATATAAAATTAATTTAATTGCACATATTGATAAACATAAACGTCATACTTGAATAACGGAAAAACTGGGACGTTACACAAACCAAGCAATCCGAATCAATCTTGTGACCCATTCGTGTCAATCTATCAGCACTAGCATTCTTCTCCCGTTATATATGATGTATCTTCGCTTCCCACGGCATATGCAGAAGTCTCCAACAATCTAATTAGCCACAATCTCATAATCATCTTCAACTTCAATCTTGGGGAAACGTCCCCTTAGTTGATGTCAAAAGTTTATTTACAATTTATTGGAATCAATAATTAATTAAGAGAAATATATTTGAATGTTTCCTTTTAGATCAATTAACCACTTAACATAAATAAAATATTATTAATTAAACACTGTCTAAATTTTTTAGATTAATAAGTTAATTGGTTTGATTTGTTAAATTATTGAAGTCTTAAAAAATTTGAAAATCGTGTATTGAATTGACCAATAAATAATTATTAGTTAGATGCTAGGATGCAAATGCTGACACAACTACACGGACACGACACGGATACAACGACACAAATTTTTTCTTGAGTTTTCCATGTGAGAAGTTTCGAACACAGTATCTAACATGACACGACTCGACAAAATAATATTTTTAAAAGTGTCCATACATCATAGGTTAAATGTTTCTAAATTTATGGGGTCAATAAATTAATTAATGTAATTAATAAAAAAAAAAAGTGAATTAATGTATTTAATAAGTAATTAAAGTTTTGAAAGTATTAAATATCGTAGATAATTAATCAATTAATGAAATAATTTTTATAAAATAAAATTTTTCAAAAAGAAAAAGAAAAAGACTATTGAATTAAAATTACCGCATTTTAATATATATATATATATATATATATGTATATATATATATATATATATATATAATATAAATGGTACTGAAATATAGATATAGATATCAATCAACGGGTAATGTGGGATAAATCCTCAATTGGACATCATATTTTTACTTAACTCTCTATTATGGCAAAATGTCGTATAATTTTCACATAATGTAGTATTTAAAATACATCTCAAAATATGTTGTATATTTTTCACAAAATATAGTACTAAAATGTTCTAATGCAGTATTTATATCCTATTATGTTGTATAATTTTATGGGGAGTAAAATAAAAATATTCCAAACTGATGGGAAGTTATTTCAAATTGCCTCATCAATCAATGAACTTTTTATTAAAATTAAAATATTTTCAAAAAATATGAGAAATAAAAATTGAATTTCATGAGTTTTATTTGAATTTGGGTGTTGCCATTAATTGCATGAGTTGTATTTGAATTTAAATTAACATATATTTTTCTAAATTTATGCATTCAAATAAATTGTACCATAAATTGATACTTTAATTTAGGAGAAACTTTCAAAAATTAAGGAATATTAAATTATTAAATAAATTAATTAATTAATATCCATCAACCAATTATATATAATTTTATTTTTAATTAAAATTTTCAAAAAAATCACAAATTATATTAATCAAAATTGACATAATTTGGGTCAAGGACACACTTACTATATATTATAGTATAGATAGATATAGATATATATACTAATCTGGTCGAACGAAATTTAGGTTAAAATTAATTACCTATTAATATATTACGCAATCTGTTCATATAATTATTTCTAGCAAGCAATTGGCATGCATTAAATCGTGATTGCCAAATTAATTACCATACATTACCCCACTTGTTACAAAATTAATTTCATATTATCTCTTCGTTCCAATTTAATTACAGATAAGGAACATTACAACGCATATAAACCGCAATAATTAGAAAAAAATTCCATTCACATAAAGTCAATGTAAGCATTTCATGAATTACCATAAATGGCTAATTTCACCACCTATAAATATCAGAGCATAGTTCTTGCATGATTGTATCATCATCCAAAAGCTGTTATATTTCAAAACATAACAGAAACAATAATCAAAAAAAGAAACATGAAAAGTTCTACTCTCATCTCCATGTTGTGCTTCGCACTTCTTCTAGCTCTTTTCACCCAATCTCTAGGTAAATATAAATGAAAACATTATCTAAACATTCCTTATTTTCGTTAAACTTTATGCGAAGTTTAGTTTTTTCTTTTTTGTGAATTTTCTTTTCTTAGGGCAACCGATCAAGTACTGTCCGGCTCCTGATATTCCGAGGAATGTTTCCTGCGGCACCGGTGGTGATCGAGATTGTTTCTTCTTGGTTTTGGGGCGATATGCAGCAAGTCAGAGGCCCACAAAGATTAAGTGTGTGGATGCTGGGGATAATAAGAGCAAGTGTTCTAGTGAAATTATTTGTGGGGATCAATGATGAAGGAAGAAACTATAACAACAAATTGTTGTTGTTTTTAGGTTAAGATATTTAAGTTATTGTTGTGTTTTTCGTGGCTTTTGGTTGTTTAATGATGTTGGGTTTCTGAGAATGTTTTCCAAAATTTGGAATTCTTTACTTAAGGATAGTGAAATCAATGGAAATATAAGCATTTTACTAATATATTTGTTTTGAATTTATTCAAAAGATTTAGCATATGGGACAAAGCCCTTGGTTGTTTTGAAAATTTTTTTGGGGAATTGATTAAATTTGCTTTGAATTTTATAATAAGATCTAAATTACTAATATATTTTTATCAATCATTAAATGAAGTAATTTAGCGATACTAATTTAACTAGAGGTTTTATGTTTCAGTCTCCGAGAACACACCTATTATTAATAGGAAGAATTCTATATTTAAATGGTTCGTCCGTTCAAATTCAAATAAATGAGATATATAACTGTTTACCCAAATTTTCGTCGATCTGCAATAAATGGTTACAAAACACGAAAATAGGGAAAAACAATAATATTTAATTTAAATTGAATAGTGTTCCAATCTCTGAGATTCCTCTGATTCTTCGGAGTGGATTTATCCGAGGACTTGATGCTTATTCCCGGATTGAGTGTAGAGTTTGGTTGAATCGACGGCGGAATGGCAAGGCTCGAACTTGAGAGCTTGAATGCTTGAATTCCTTCGATTCCTTAGTGCTTGATAACTTGAGAATTTTGTCCTTTGAATCCTCTTGTTGCTTGTTTGTCATTTTCGCTTATGTTTTTGCTTGGACTTGTCCTCCTCTTTTTTTTTTAGGTTTTAGAACTTTATTTATAGGCCTTCATTTGTCTTCTTGGACTTCGTGGGCTTGGGCCGGAATTCAAGGACCACTTTATAATTAAGTGGACCTTTATTTTATTTAATGGATAATTTATTTAATCCATTTAATTAATTCAAAACATGAGGATATAATCTCATGATTCTCATTTTGAATTAATTACGTAAGCCCAATTTGTTGTGGACTTATGATTATAATTAATAATTAATAACCATTTTATTTGGGCTATTAATTAATAATTTCATTTTAAATTTTCCACGTCAACAATAACAAAAAAATATATACAAATTTTTTATCCGGACTTCTTTTAACTATGAAATGGATATGACAATTTTGGGATGAGATGAACTGGATAGAATAGGGTTCTAAGTTGAAAATATTTGATTTTTCGGGTAATTTTTATTATTTGTAGAGGGTTTAAACCAAAAATTCAAATTTTATCGGGACTTTTTTTGTGAACGTATTAAAATATTATGTTATTAATGTTTGATATTGTATATTTTGTAGATATCTTGATTATATTTTTAAAGATATTCTGTTAGAATTATTTTTAGGATATATTTTGTTGTAATTACCTTTTAGTATATCTTAAATGTTGAATATATGCCTTGTATAGATATATAATAATTAAATTAATTAATGAGAATATCAAATATACAAAGGCATATGAAAAGTTGTTTGGAAAACTGTGCATTGGTTGATCGCCCCACATTGGAAGAATAACATAAAGTAGATAACTTTATATATTAAAATATTGTGTATGTTATTAAATTGTGGAACTCAAAATTGGACTAATGGGCTCGCACGCAGTGCGGGTGCGCCTACGTACGGGGCCGTGCATGGGCGAATGTGGTGTTTGATTGTGCATTTTGAACCAATGTCCAGATACATCCAAATTAAATCCGTTGAGGGATGCAACAACCAAGTAGTGGGCAATTATGGAGTATAATTTCAGGCCATTAACACCTGAAATTAATCAATTCAACTCCTGGCCAACACCTGAGAGCTATATATAGCTCCTTCCCAGCACCTGAAAATGCAACAAATATTCATCTGATTTTTGCAGAAGTGCTTTATCTGAATAATCAAAACACAAAGTTTGACATATATCCTGTAAATGTATCGCCTGCAACCTAAAGCACACTTCCCAGAAGTAGGGGCGATAGAAACTTTAAGGAAAAGGAATACCCGTATCTAGCTGCTTACATACCCTAGATTTCTTAACAATCTTAAAGTTTCAATCTTTTGAAGATGGAGTCTAAATCCTTCAGAATTATGAACCAGTAAAAGCTAGACCCCATTTTCAGCCGCTGGCAGGATAAGATGAAGTTCCTGCTTACTGTCCTTAAGCTTGTCTATGTTCTGGATCCCAATCTACCACTAATTCTAGAACATGCTCCTGCTCCACAGCAGCCAGTCGATTTGGATCCACCTGCAGCAGGTGGTGTTCCTCCTGGCAATCCCACTACAGTAGGTGGTGTTCCTCCTGTTAATCCCACTACAAAAGGTGGTGCTCCTCCTGTCAACACAGCAGTAGCAGGTCCTTCCAGGAATGCTTTGCAGATCAACCAGGAGATAGTGGAGACTTTTCAGCAGCAAAAGAGGAAGAGAACAAAAGATAAACAATTAGCTCGAGGACACATCCTGAACACCTTGTCCAATAGACTGTATGATCTGTACTCAAATGTGCAGTCTTCTTGAGAGCTTTGGGAGGCCTTGGAATATAAATACAAGGCTGAGGAAGAAGGTACCAACAAATATTTAGTTAGTTTCTAAATATTTGGATTTCAAAATAGTCGATAATAAACCAATTCTGGAGCAAGTGCATGAGCTCTAGGTAATTGTCAACAAGTTACGAATGGTGAAACTTGTCCTTCCAGAAACCTTCCAGGTAGAAGCTATAATTTCAAGGCTCCCTTCTACCTGGAAAGATTATGCAAAGAGATTGATGGATAAATCTGAGGACTTATCTTTATCAAAAACATCTACGTAGTGAAGAGGAGGCTCAAAAACTCGATGGAAAGAATTTGGTTCAAGGACAGTCTAATGTGAATTATGTTGAGGCTAGAAATTCTTCTAAAAAGAAGACTTTTAGGATTAAAAAGAATTCTGGACAATTTAAGAAATCTAGGCAAAAATCTAAACCTGTTAATGTTGCTAACAAAAGAAAAGGCAAGTGTCATGTTTGTGGAGAAACAGGATATTATGCGAGAGAATGCTCACAACGGAAGAGTGGATTCGGCACTGCAATTGTGGTTTAAGAGAACCTAGTTGCCATGGTTACCGATCTTAGCCTCGATGTGGCTACGATTTCTGAAATAAACATGGCAAGTGAACTTTCTGGCTGGTAGTTAGATTCTGGAGCTACTGTACACATTTGCAAAGATCAAAGGCTCAAAGCTTTTTCAAGATCCTTGAAAATGTTGATGGGCTAGAGGTTCAGATAAGTAATAGCTCCAAAGCTAATGTTGGAGGCAAAGGATTCGTTGAACTTAACTTTACCACTTGGAAAAAAAAATTAACATTGATGAATGTCATATTTCTACCTGATATTAGGAAAAGTTTAATTTTTGTTGTTTTGTTAGATAAGAAAGGTTTTGAAGTTTCTATTGAGTCTGGAAAAGTCATCATTATGAAAAATTGTGATTTTGTTGGCAAAGGTTATGCTTGTAACGGGATGTATAAGATGTCTATCAATAATATGAATTCAGTTTCTACTTACATGCTTTTTTCAATTTCTTTATTGCATAGTCGATTAGGGCATGTTTGTGCAAAGAACTTGAAAAATATGCATGCAATGGGATTAATTGATATTGGTAAAGAAAAACTTAACAAATGTGAAATATGTCCAAAATAAAAAATTGTAAGAAAACCTTTTCCAAGTGTTAAAAGAGAATCACAAATATTAGATATAATTCATACGGATATTTGTGAGTTAAATAGGGTTTTAACTAGAGGTGGAAAAAGGTATTTTATTGCTTTTAAGATGTAAGTCGTTTTTGCTATGTATATCTATTACGAACTAAAGAAGTAGCTCTTAGTTCATTTGTGAAATACAAGTCAGAAGTAGAAACCCAACTTGAGAAGAAGGTTAAGGTTCTATATTCTGATCGAGGCATGGAATATTGTTTGAATGCTTTTGATACGCTTTGCGAAAAAAGTGGTATCATACATCAAACAACTATCGGTTATACACCACAACAGAACAATGTAGCTGCAAGGAAAAATCGTATCTTTCTTGATATGGTAAATTGCATGCTTAATCATGTTAACTTACCTCATAACTTCTCGGGTGAAGCCCTTCTATCTGCTTGCCATATTCTGAAGAGGATACCTAGTTCTGTTGTGAAGAAAGTCCTTATGAAATAT
The DNA here is from genome assembly GCA_037501455.1 of Lantana camara. Taxonomy (NCBI): domain Eukaryota; kingdom Viridiplantae; phylum Streptophyta; class Magnoliopsida; order Lamiales; family Verbenaceae; genus Lantana; species Lantana camara. The sequence continues at coordinate 6,832,318 of CM074864.1, forward strand.
GGAAAGGCAGAAAACCCAACATGAGTTATTTCAAAATGTGGGGGTGTGTGGCTTGTTTTCGAGTTCCTGATCCCAAACGGACTAAGTTAGGGGCCAGAGCTATTAAAAGTGTATTCGTCTGATATGCTCTTAATAGCAAGGCCTATAGATATGCTATAATGTGATAACTGAGTTCAAGGATGTCGAGTTCTTCGAAAACACATTTTGAAAAGATGTTTGAAATGAAACTGAGTCACCCCAAATTGAGCCTAGAGATCCTATAAGGCTAGTTGTGAAAAACAATATTTTACACGTCCAACTGAGCCTAGAAGGAGTACTAGAGCAAGAAAAGAGAAAAGTTTGGACAAAGTTTTTATCTCTTCTGAGGCTTTATTGTTCTTAGTGGAGAGCGACCGGGATAATAAAGTGGTAAGTGAAATACCTTTCGTATTTACACTTGAGATGGATCCGGAGACATTTGCAGAAGCTATGGCTTCTCGAGATGCTCTTTTCTAGAAGGAAGCTGTAAACGATAAAATGGATTCGATCTTGGGTAATAATACTTGGGTACCAACAGACTTACCTAGTAGTTCTAAACCCATTGGGTGCAAGTGGGTATTTAGAAGAAAACGAAACACCGATGGAACTATCTTATCTTTCAAAGCTAGATTAGTTGCCAAAAGGTTCAGACAAGTAGAAGGGAATGACTACTTTGACACTTATGCACCGGTGGCTCGAGTTGCTTCGATTAGAATTCTTCTTGCCTTAGTCTCTCTTTATGATCTATTTGTTCATAAAATGGATATAAAGACAACATTTTTAAATGGAAATTTAAAAGAAGAAATTTATATGGAACAACCTGAGGGTTTTGTAGCACCGGGAACAGAGAATAAAGCGTGTAAGTTAGTCAAATCTCTGTATGGTCTGAAACAAGCACCAAAACAGTGACACGAGAAGTTTGACACTATTATCTTGAGCTTTGGATTCAAGTATAACAGTTCTGACAGGTGCATTTACTCCAAAAGTACAACTGACTATATGTGATAGTCTGCTTATATGTTGATGATATGTTGATCATCGGGATGAATATGATTGGAGTAAACTGGCAAGAATAGTGCCCTTAAAGCAGCATTTATGCTTTACTATTTCCTTGTAAAATCACAAACAATCTTTGAATAATAAACGAGATGATTTTGTTCATAGGCAATCACTTCTTTATGTGTTTATTTATGTCTGTTTGGGTTTGACTGTGTTTTTCTACTTATGTGTCATATGCATTTACTAACTGGCATGTATTTATATTTGAGATGAGTTGTGATTATAGGATATTCTTACAGTATCAAACCACGGCCGATTCTCACGATCACAGCAATTCTTCACGAGTTCAACTTTCAAGCATGAATGATGAAAGAAATGTACCGGGAATTACATAAAAGGATTTGAGAGTCATGGTTTTTTCTAAATGGGGTTAAGGTATAAAGGCTAAGATCTAGAATAGAAGGCTCAGCATGTGGCAACAATTTATGGATTCAATTGAAGTTGGTCGCACCTTGATGGGACAATGGTAGGGTGTGTGTTGGTTACAACTTACAAGATCAACATGTGTACACCTCCACTACAAAGGTTATCCAATTGGATTCAATGAGATCACCTAACTCAAGGAAGAAGCGAGGAAAAACCTTGAAGATATTATAGCTCGAAGGAGAAAGGATGAAGATCTCAAGAAGGTTCAATATATAATAGGGTCAATGGATGGCAAGCAATCCAAATCATCAAAGAGGGGCTTTCAAATAAATCAAGCTATTGGAAGTCGGATTTGGAAGAGTTAGAGAAAACCAATCGACGTGGTGAATACCAACGATGGAAGATACGAAGCAACAAATGGAAACGGTAAAGAGGGGACAACAATGGTAAAGATGCAGGCAATAATGGGAGATTGATACTTGGAAAGAAGTCAAAACACCGAGCCCGTGGGCGTAGAAGAATTGGGTTCGAGAATTGTAATCTCGGGCCATGGAAATACCCAAGTTGATACGAGAGAACTTTGAAGAATTTTGAAGACCGTGGGAAGACAAGAGTTGATCAACAAGTTCAAGCAAACCCGTGATTATGGAAATGAAGAATAAGTTTTAAAGATAAAAGCTACCCTCACGGTGACAGGTTTAATACATTCATGGTAAGTGCATCATACGTCGGTTCATATTATTTAAATTTCTCTATATACATGCGCATTTTTAATTGATCTAATTGCTCCAATGTGTTGCATGTACTTACTTCATTACATTGACATTTTAATTCGACATGCGTTATTTAGTGTTTACTTGTTAGGATGACTTTCTCGTGTGATACTTCAACTACTATTTCAATCAAAGCTCTACCGAACCAAATTGAAGAAGAAGAATATTTTGATGATGGGGCTAAGACCGAGAGGAGAATTGTAGTTCGGAGATTAAGAGTTGGGGTCAACTCAGGGATGTTCAGATCGAATGAGGAAAGAGATTGGGATTTTGGATTTTGAGAGCATTTGAAGAGGAGTTGCAAAGTAAAGGATTCGGGATGTTCTTCCAACTTATCACTTTAAGTGATGGTAAGTAACACACCGAACATCATCCCTAATAAGGACTGCTCATTTCGAGTAGATCAAGAACTTCGATTATAAGATGAGGGATAAAGCTCGACCAAAGAAGGTGGAAACTTTTAAGGGGGAGAGCAAGACCAAGATACAAACTTGAAATGTAAAGTGGTGCCCGTAGAAGTGTTTTAGTAGGAACAATGGAAACACAAACTGTGGAGGATATGAAAATTCTAATGATGATGATAGGAAAAGGAATGAAACGGCCTTATTACTTAAACTTTCAAAGTGAAAGTTAAGATACCAAATTCGGGTTGAAGATTGTTACGGGGTAATGAAGGGTTTGGCTCGATCGACATTTATACGAATGGAATTCGTATCCTGAAGATGATGGAATTATGAAGAAGTTTCCGTTAAACTTTTAGGTTAGTTCTGGAGAAAGAAAACCGGAGCAAAGTATTATATTCCGGGATGGTGACAATGAAGGTAAATTCAACTAAGTATTGAAAGAACTCGAACGACATAACAAAACAAAATCTTTAATATGTCCTCAGTCATCTTTCCATGATGACTTGGGAAAGCTTTAAGACGAGAAGAATCGAACAAGGGTAATTATTGAGGGACATAGATCAAACATCAAGAAGGTTTTAGTTTTAGTTAAAGAATTGAGTGGGTTGGAACTGAAGGCACGCTTAAAGGCTTGAAGAGGATGAAGGTTCCGCGGAAAAATTGAGTTAAAATTTGGGGAACAGATGGTCTCAACTCGATTTGGAAGGAATTGTGAGGAAGACGGTTACCGTTATTCTAAAGGTTTGTTTGAATTCCAAGAGCTTTACCAAATTAGAGAAGATAACCATGGAAGAGGATTAGAATAGAAATCGAGAATTGGGGTCCACCAAGGGTCCATCTACCCTTCTATTCCAGGACATACTAACGAATGAGAGATGAGTAAGAAAGCGATCCACCTTGGGGATCAAATCATCTAACCACATCACAAACTACCAACTTCTAATCTTATGGCTACGGAGAACGGTACATCAAACATTCATGGCATATGCATACACGTAACTTCCGTTTGAATAACTTCATGATACTATGTGTGTTTTGATAGCTTGTTGTATAACCTACTCTTGTGCGTTTGATACTTGATTTATTTGATATTTCTTATATGTTCCTTGTGGGGTATTTAAGTGTTTGTTTATTTAGTTGTTCTCCCTTGTTGTTGTTTGAGAGGTGGGGTTCTCTCGTTGTTGTTTGAGAGACGGGGTTCTCTCTTTGCTGTTTGTGAGAGATGGGGTTTTCCCCTTGTTGTTCGAAAGACGGGGTTCTTTCATTGCTTGCTACCTGCTTAGACTTTCGAGTGCTTAGGTTTCAGTGAGTTAAGGGTCGTGATTTATCAACAATTGAAGACCTTTTGTTACTTGAAAACCTTTTTCGAACTAATTCCTGGCGGGGAGTTGCTAACCCGCGTGGGATGAAAACGGGAAAGTTTATGCAGAGTCCAGATCTCGAGACAATGGACCTGGGGACCAGGTCCTCTTAGGGGGCAGAGGTTGTAACGCCCCAACTTTTCGGCCATACAGGTATGTCATCACGAGTGGGTTTAGACTGAGAGTTATGTGACTTTTATGTGTTTTAATTGCTAAGTGAATGTTTAATTAATAATTTCATGAACTAATTGCTATTGTGTGACTTATATGACTTAATTGATTTTGTTACTTAAACTTGTTTTAATATGTTACTTGTTAATTGAATGTTTTATTTCGATTATGTACTTACTTGATCTTATATGAAATCCTTAGACTCAACCGAACATTGAAATTGGACCCCAATTAACCATATATCAAACCTTGGGCCTTAGTTGAGACACTTAAATTGTTCAAGGACCAAAGTGCAATTTTCTCTTTTCTTCCCCTCATATTACACGATCCACCCCCCTCTCTTCATTCATGCTTCTTCTTATTTCCCTTTCTCTCCCAAGAGATTCCCAAACCCTTCTCCTTCTTTCCCCAAATTCGATCTATGCAAGACAAAGTAGGCAAGAGAATTTCTTCAAGTTTTGGTCCAAGAATTCAAGCTCCAACCACTTCCTCTTCCTTCCATTCTTCTTCTCTCCAAGGTATTATGTGCTTGTATATATTATATAATGTGGGTTTGTGTAACTTTGGAATTTTTGAATGAAACTTGGATTGATTAGTGGAATAAGTGTTGTTGTTGTTGTTTTGGGCTCTAATCCTTCTTTTCCCTCCTCTTTTAGAAGGTTATGTGCATATTTGTATATATGTGTATATGTGTACATATATGTGTGTATATATATTGTGAAATTGTGGATGAATGGTGAATTGGTGATGATATGTGTTTATATATATGATTTGTGGTGTATTTTGATGCATATTAGTGTATGAATTGATCCGGATATGATTTGGGGTGGTTTTGGAACGTTTCCCTTCGAACCCTTACTCCTTAGCCATGGATTTTCGGAGAAGTTGACCCAACACGGCCGTGTCCAACCTTAGTTCATTTCCAACATGGCCGTGTCAAGGTCTCGAGTTGGAATTTTTTTTTATTCCGACAAGGCCATGTCAGCTTCTAGGCCAATATTGACACGGCCGTACCGACTTCGTTTGAACTCCGATTGACCTGAATTTTGAACCTACGGAAACATCATAAAGTCTAGAATATTCTCCAATTAGAATCACCTTAAAATACCTTGTGGTTTGTGAGATATGATCCCTTGAAAATTGTGTCGCCACTTCACCGAAATTCTGCATTGACCCAACTTCAAACCTACGCCATTTTCACCTCGTTTTGAATCATAATCCGTACCACATACCATTGAAAAGTTCTATGTGTCTAGTTCCATTTCCAACGAAAAAAAACTTGATCCCAACTTCTAGAACTCGAGATATCTCCAATTTTCTGCAGCTTGTTCGTTTTCGAAAAACTTTCAACTTTCGCCAAAATCGATCTTCTTGCGTTCCTTTCACCCCCTTGACTTCCGTATGTGTTTTAATTGATATCTTGTGCCTAAAACTTGTATTTATGATATTAATTGATTATTGAATGACATGTTATGATTTAATTACGAATTTTATGGCTTGAATTGTGTTAGACAAACGTGAAATATATGCATAAACGTTTAAGTACTACAATGTGAATTTTTCTTGTACTCAATGCCTTCCTTATATGCTAAATGGATTCATTGCACATCAAAATGATTCATATGCATTGTAGACATGTATTATAAAGTATTATGAATTGAATCTTCATTAAACGAATGGTATGAATTGAACGAGCAATAATAAACAAACACGATTTACTCGTGTAATGAATGAAAGGCTTGTTTATGTCAATAAGTGGCATTAATGGTGACATGAACATCTTATTAGCACATTGTTATTGATCATGCATGTCTTCACATGTTAATGCATTACCGTGCGTCTTATGTGGTTCATTGGAGTCTCGAGTCTCACGTTTGTGCCACATTGTCTTTTGTACAGTTTTCTCCAAGACAGAGATCTACCGGGTTCATAGGTTCTTGCAAGTCTTCTTTTCTTATTAGTATCGGTCGGTAAGGTGTAACAGGTGGGTTTTTCTTCTATTTAGATAAATGACCCGATATACCCCAATGTGTAAAAGTTTTAGCCAAATTATTATACGTATATATCGAGTCTTTTTCACAAGTAAATGATTTCAAACGTTAAGCCATTCTTAATGATTACCTTACCAATGTTTTGGCGAGAATTGATAGATCACAATGAATGGGGGCCCTGGGACTTGGTACATATGGTTATCCGGGGAGGCAAGGGCCGACGGTGATCCTATGTGCCAGTCCCAACCAAACCACATATTCCGGAACTCGCTAGGAGATTAGCGAGGAATGGAGGCTGAGCGCCTTTGGGGAACTCATGAAACCCTGTTGGTCAATGATTGAGGTGGCCTAGTCTTGCTTATGTTGGTACCGGGACCCGAAATAGTACTACTCCGGGACCGTACTTTAAAATTTTTCTTTAATATGCAAGTATCAAAATATTTCTAAAATATTTAAATAAAAAAAAACAGCGAAAGACTTAGTCGGATCTACTCAAGTGTATACATGCAATTGATAATAAATTTTAAAACACAAAGTAGATAAATAAAGCAGGCAATTAACACTTAAGAACACCTAATTCATCATGCTTAAATAAAAACAACATAAAAATACCTTTCACCGAAGATGGCTACTGCGCCTGGAATTCGCCTCCCGAGAACCCGATTCCCGATCTCCTCGCGAAACCGGCAGAGCTTCCCTGCAATAACCCCAGGGACACCCTTGGAGTGTGGGCTCCGAAAGTATTTCTCCAAATACTTAGAGAAAATAAAACTTTAAACTAAAAAACCCTTTTTCAGGGTTTATTCTCCCGAAATCAGGCTTTTATATATAAACACCTAATTAAAATTAATTCCAAAATAAATCGGAATTAACTAAGAGAATGGGATATGGTTTCAAAGCCGAGAGCTCAGCCAAAACCTCTCCCAAAGTTGGATGGAAAAAATGAAATGCCTAGGTCCCTATTTATAGGGGAAAAACCGAGGGCAAAATAGTAATTTTACCCCCCACTTGCGTGTGCAACTCGGACACGAAAACCAAGGTGACCTCGTCATAGATCTTAGAGCCACGAGTCCAACGCAGCCGGCCGCTCGCCGATCTGAGCCCTCACACGCCCACAAGGCGGCGCGTGTGATCACCTTCGGCTTAGGGTTTCCGGTGACGTGGCCGATTCTTATTCGGCCACGTGTCTGGGTCGGTTCAACCGGACCCGGTTTGAGCCGACCCTATCCGTTTTCGACCCGACCCGAATCAATTGACCGGCCCAGTCCAGATCAAATCTGGACCGTTGATTTATGCTGACGTGGCGCGATCTGGACCGTCCACGTGTCACACACGTGGTCCAGTCAGCGCCACTTGGCAGCTGACCCGCTGACGTGGCATGTAACGCCCCAGTTTTTTTTTAGTAAGTAGTACAGGATAACGTATGTGTTTACCAAAATGCGCGAAATAATTATTTATACGTGTTTTATATATTTAATTTTACTTTAATTATATTAAATGTTAATGACTTTATTTTTATTAATTTTATTAATTTATATGAATGTATGTATGTTAATTATGTTAATTACTTTATTTTAATAATATTAAATATATATATTATTTTAATGATACTAATATTAAATATAGTTATATAATATAAATGTATATATGTTAATTGTGTACGTGTGCATGAATATATTAATGCATGCTTTTTATATTTATAAATTATTTATGCATGCATGTTTTATAAATTATATATATACATATGTGATTTTATAGTATTTATAATGTTATGAATTTTATTGTTACATTGCGTATGAGTGACATTTACGTGCTTCGTTTCTATATGATTTGGTACCGAAATTTCGTGCAAATTTAATATGTTGAACTTATACGTGTCTTGTATATGAATATTTGTTCGTTTCGTATTTTTAGATTCATTTGCATGTGTTTCGGATTTAAATTTAATTTTGGAATCCAAGTCGGGGGCTAACGAGCAATTAGCGCACCCTTGGTTCCGTAATTGATATCTTGAGCTCGGGAACTCGGAATCGAGTTCCGTTAACTCCGCTGAACTCGTAACTAAAATTCGAGTTTAGTGAATTTAGGCTTATATTTTTTCAAAGTCAATTGAACCTCCGAAATCCAACCGAAAAACGAATCGGCCGCCAAACTGCCACATTTTACCATTTTAATCATAACTCTCACCATACTTAACCAAATTAACCATGGTTGGACTTTTTGGAACCCTGACTTAACCCTCTTTCAGCCTTAGCCAACCCCATTTCGATCCATACCTCACACAAAGAGAAATTTCAGCCTAAACCTTCTGACTTCCAGTTCATCCTATAATCTTGCCATCCTTGGAGATTTTAGAGTTGAAATCTCTTCCAACTTTCATCCAATAAGCAAGGTGAGTTAGGGATATGTTATACATGCATCTCTGGTCATTTTGATCCATTCATCCCTAAATTTAAGCTTGAATTCATGAATATTTGAAGGCATGAGTGAATAGTTAGGTTTAAGTTGAAAATTTTGATCTCTTGGAATACCTGATGCTTTTGTTGAGTTTAAAGCTTGAAAGTGAATATCTTAGCTTCCTTATTTGATTTATAAGCATATATTTTGTGGTAGTTGAGAGTTGGTGTGATATCATTAATGAAATTGCTAAGGAAATGCATGAAACTTAACTGAAATTTTCCTTCCTCACGTATGGTACTGCTGCTGCTATGTTAGGGACTGAATTTTGTTGTAATTTGCTAATCTTTCATTGCTCTTTCTTACATGAACATGTTGAGATCAAGAGGATCAGCTGTTGCTCTGTTTTTCCGTGATTTTTGGCCCTGTTTTGAGCTGAGTTTTTTTGCTGTCAAACTGTTGCGTTTCATGCTTGTTTGCTGTACGTTTTCCTTGTCTTTCTGCTGTAATTTCAGTCGTGGAGGAAGGAAGTTTTGGTGTCAGTTGGCTACTGGATCTTCTATTTTACTTGTGTATTAGCTGCTATTGCAATTTCATGAAAGAAAACAGGGGCTGATGCGTTCATATGACACGGGGGTGTCATCATTTCCTTTCCAGCTTGTAACGGGGGTGCAGGGGTGGTATGTTGTCTCTGTACCGAGACACGGGGGTGTCTCGGTTTGTTCTATGTGGGTGACACCAGGGGGTCACCTTATAATTTCCCCTGCATGTTTGTGTTGATGCATACATGAACCGCTGCTGCTACTGCCTGCTTTCCTTTCTTTCTTAATGTTTCATGCATGAGTTTGTGGTGTTGTGTGGAATTGCAAGCATGTAAAGTTGTATCATGCATGAACTTGCATGCATTTTAGGAAATAGTTGCATGCATATTAGGGAATTGGTTTGATGCATGAAAACTGCATGAATATTGTGTTTGCATGCTTGGTTGTCAATTTAATTGTTTATTGTTATTGCATGTAAGCTGCGTATATATATATATATATATATATATATATATATATATATATATGTTATGTTATATTAAATATTATTTGATTTAATTGAATTATAGAATTTAATTGTTACCTATTTCATGTATGATTTAATTTCCAATTTTAAATTGAATGTATTTAATTGTTTAATTTCTTATTGTAAATGCGATTGAATGTGTTTAATTGTTTATTTTCTAATTTTAAATGTGATTTAATACGTACTATGCTCCTATTTCAATTTCTTGAATGAAATTGATTGGAAACGTGAAATTATGAATTCGAATGAAAGATTGAACGACTTGATTATATAATTTAAATTCCTTTGACATGAAATGCGAAGGATATGAACTCGTTTGAATACGAATGCTTCATTGAATGAATGAATTGAATGTTTATATGTCTTTAAGACTTTAATAGTGCACATGAACGTGTCCATTACATTATAACATCTCTTATACATTCATATCATAATCATTTCATTGCCGAGCGTCTTATTTGGTCATATTGAGTCTCACTTCACCTCTCTTGCACAGATTTTGAGTCCATTGGAGACGAGGCCGGTCTGTGAGGCTCGTGTGTTCTCCTTGTTGCCCTTTAAGGTGGGTTTCTCTACTATTAGATAAATGACCCTATATACCTCAACGTGTAAAGATTTCAGCGAAAAGCTATTATATGTATATAGAGTCGTTTTCTAGAGTAAATGATTTCAACGTAAAGCCTTTCTTTCATGAACCTACCAAATGTTTTGGCGAGAATGAATGAATGTTCACAATGAATGGGGCCCAGGGGCTTGGTGTGAGTGGGGAACCGAGGAGGCATGGGCTGACGGGAAACACTCACACTAGTCCCACTAATGAACGGCGTAACCAGACCTCGTTAGGAGTTAGCGAGGAATGGACGCTGAGTGCCATCTGGGGAGTCATAACTTGCGATAATTTCAGTTTTATTAATCCAACAAAATACGAAGTATTTACAAAGAAATTGGAATTTCAGGGCACTAATCCTAACAATCTCCCGCTTGCCCTAAATCCAATTGGCTACACATCTAAGCCCCATCCCTTTTACATGAGTATTAAAACTCTTTTGCGCCAAAGTCTCAGTGAAGGGATCTGCCAGATTATTTACTGAGTCAATCTTTACTACTGCCACTTCTCCACGTTCCACATAATCTCGAATAATGTGGAACTTTCTCTCGATGTGCTTTGTACATTTATGACTTCGAGGTTCCTTGGAGTTGGCATGTATTCGGCTTCCATTGTAGAGTCCATCTTTGATGACTTCTAGATCCATCAGGAAACTTCGAAACCAATAGTTGCTTCTGAAGCTGCCACGTATTCGGCTTCCATGGTGGAGTCAGCAATGCAACTTTGCTTAATACCCCTCCAACTTACGGCTGCTCCTCCCCGAGTAAACACGTATCTAGACGTCGAACGTCTAGAATCTAAATCAGATTGAAAATCTGAATATGTGTACCTGTGGCGCCCCGACCCGGGGCCTCCATATACCCACGGGACCGGGCGTCAGGTGATACTAGTCACTCCACATTGCCTGTATAAACACTAATACAAAAGCCATATCTAATTCAGAAATATATTACATTAAGGATATTCAGTGTCAACACACTTATTTACAACCCTTATTGTCCAAGATGAAAAGTATTGTACATTATTCGTCACCCTAGGTTGACTAGACTATCTCAGCCACCAATATTTACACATGACATGTAGTCACTACTTTATTCAAACCATTATGTACGCTATGCACAGTATCACCCTTAGCTCAATTCCCATTTCCAGCATCGCGTCCTCTAATAACACATTCTGGAGAACAAAACAGAATAGAGGGAAATATAGGGTGAGTCAAATGACTCAGTGGGCACAATAATCAAGAACAGAAAGATAACAGAGCAGATCAGAAGAATAATGATAACAACGATAACAGAAATGAAGAGTAGGATAAACAGATAATGTTCACTAAGGGTCAAATGTTATAGGTCCCGCCTTGTATCGCCTTCCCAGATGATCAATCCAGGCAGTAGTTAGTGGCAGTGGACAGTACAGAGACCAGCGACGCACGCATGGTCATTCCCAGGGAGCGACCCTAGGAATTAACGAACTTTGGGGTCCCCGCAGTCGTTATTCTCCTTTATATTGGTTTACAGAATCGGTTATAGAATCAGGCTTAGGTAGGTTTAAGATAGGCTTACAAAGCAGCTCAAACCAAATGGCTATCAATCAGAGGCTCAGAACGCAAGGCAGTGAACATACAGTAATAAGTACAGTAACAGTTCAATGAATAAATCAACAGACAGTAACAGATTAACCAACAGTTTCGGAGAATGGATCAGTAAACAGTTCAAAAAAATAATTCAGACAATTTAAAGCGCAGTGCCAAAAATAAGTCAAGGGACAGTCCAAGAATAATATAAGCAGATAGAATAAAAGAAGTAAAGAGAAAGAATCATGATACGAGGATTATGTTTTGTCTCCAGCAAGAAGGGGTTATTCCCACCTGTCAATCAGGGCTGTTGAGCTTCGTAGTCTGTTTGCTGCTGCTCTAAATTACCTGACAAGAATAAGGTAATTGGCTAAGCTCATATTCTATTGTTGGTGATTAATTATTTCTAAATACGAATTTCTATAATATATCGACATCAATTGGTTAATATTGACGTGTTTAATAACAAGTCTGTTTATCACTAACTTATTCTTAACGTAATTTATAATAATTAAGTTAATAAGCAAGTTTATAAAATTATTGCGAATATTTATTAACAATTATATGAGTTCCGATATATATTTAAACAATATTATAAAATATCACTTAGTCCTTGAATTAATTTAATGTGTCCAATAGATTCCATCATGTGGGGCCCACGTCAAAGTCAACTGTCAAAATAGATTTCAAATTCAAGGTGAATCTTTAATTATTCTTTACAATTAATTAATTGCAAACATTATAATAATGACATTGGTTATGTTATTACTGTCACTATTTCAATATCAACTTAATGTAATTGATGTTATTAATATTATTATCATTTGTTATAATTATAATTATAATTACAATTATAATCACAATTTTAACTATCAAGGTTAGTCTGTGGCTTGTTGTTACTATTATTATTATTATTATTATTATTATTATTATTATTAGTTTTAACAGAATTTAAATCCCAATTATATCAACCGTCTATCGAATTATCGATATTATCGTACGAATAGGTTCATGAGATCAAGAATTATTTTCTGATATTTATCCGGTGAGTCGCCGTCACCGAACCACCACCTGCCTCCGTCGGCTGCCACCGTATCATACCGGAAAATTCCCAAAAATAACAGAAACGATTGTTTTCATGTCCTCATTAACAATTTTTAGTCAATTTTAGCAAATTAATTCCGGTTAGGGAGTAATTCAAGAATTCCCTTTTCAATCCTAACCCTAAATCCTAAAAATTCAAATTCAAAATAAATGCAATTCAGCTCGAATTAACTCATATCGATTTCAGATACATATTACCCAAATCGACCCCTTTAAAACCCACCTTCAAGTTACCGGAAAATCGCCGGAAAAGACGAACCCTTGTTCACCGTGTTTAGTCCGACAATATTGTACAGCCGCCGCTGCGATTCTCAACCCCGAACTCTCGGCTATAGACTCGCCTTGTCAATCTCTCCAATACCCCTATGGTTGCCGGTAGAAATTCCGGTCAAATCTCCTCTGTCGGCAAGGCTCTGCCGCAACCTTTCGACTAAATTTTCTCTCTCGCCTCTGGACGAAACTTGAAGATAACCACGAATTTGTATTCTCCTCGTTGAGGCGTTCGAAAAACTCTATAGATTCTTAAGATTTGGTTGAGAACTGGTTAGGTTAGGGATTTGGCAATGATGGCGTCCGTGTGGTGGGAGGGTTTGTTTGTTTTCTCAAGGTGTAGAGTGTGTGTATTTTGTTAGGCTTAGGTTTAAATGAATTAAAGTGGTGGGGGAGGGGGGGGGGGGGGGGGGAGGGTTTAGGTTATTTTAATCAGACGCACTATGCGTCTGATTTAATTCTTTTTTTTTTTTCTTTTTACCCCAAACTTTCCTAAATTCTATTTTCACCCCCAAAACTTCTAATTTAATTTATCTAGGCCCAATAACATAATTAATGCCCTATTAATATTTTATAAACACACAATTATATAATATAATCGATTACTATAATTTACGGGGCGTCACATACTCCCCTCCTTAAAAGAATCTGGTCCCCAGATTCGTACCTGTATCGTTGAATAACTCAGGATATTGTTTCTGCATTATATCCTCTCGTTCCCACGTTGCCTCTTCTACGTCGTGATTTCTCCACAGCACCTTTACTTGAGGGATCTTCTTGTTTCGGAGTTCTTGAAATTTTCGATCTAGTATACATACAGGGAACTCTTCATAGGTTAGGTTTTCTTCTAAGGGAACGTCATCAAGTGGTATGATGTGGTTTTCATCCGGGTAGTACTTTCGTAGTTGCGATACGTGAAACACGTTGTGGATTTCGGTGAGATTAGCAGGTAAAAGAAGACGGTAAGCTACAGGGCCTATTCTATCTAGGATCTCGAAAGGTCCCATGTATCTTGGACTCAACTTTCCTCCTTTTTCAATCCTCGAGAATCCTTTTCTAGGAGAGACGCGCAAAAATATTTTATCTCCAACTTCAAATTCTAAATCTTTTCATCTCTTATCTGCATAACTCTTTTGTCTATCCTGTGCCGCTTTCATGTTTTGTTTGATCGCTTGGATCTTTTCCGTCGTCTCTTACATCAACACGGACCAGGTCTTTTCTTTTTCCAACTTAATTAAAGACTTTTCTTCTCTTAAATCCCAATGTATGGGGGATCGGCATTTTCGTCCGTACAATGCCTCATACGGAGCCATCTTGATAGTCGCTTGATAGCTGTTATTGTAAGTAAATTCCACAAGAGGTAAGTGTTTGTCCCATCCTGCACCGAAGTCAAGCACACATGCTCGTAACATGTCTTCTAATATCCGAATAGTCCTTTCAGATTGGCCATCAGTTTGAGGATGAGCAGCAGAACTAAAACACAAGTTCGTTCCCATTTGCTCTTGGAGTCTTTTCCATAATCTGGAGGTAAACTTTGGGTCTCTATCTGACACAATACTTATCCGTATACCGTGAAGTCGTACGATCTCCTTGAGATATATAGTTGCTAACTTTTCTACCTTATATTGTGTTCCTACAGGTAGAAAATGAGCCGACTTGGTGAGTCTGTCAATGATTACCCAAATGCTGTCATAGCCGCCTCTAACAGTTGGTAAGCCAGTGACAAAGTCCATGGTGATATGATCCCATTTCCAGTCGGGTATTGGCAATGGCTGTAACATTCCAGATGGTCGTTGATGTTCTGCTTTAACTAATTGACAAGTCAAGCATTTCTGTACATAATCTGCAATATCTTGCTTCATCCCGCTCCACCAAAAGTGTTGCTTAAGATCTCGATACATCTTGGTTCCGCCAGGGTGCACAGTATGATGAGTTTTGTGTGCCTCTCTTAACACATCTTCTTGCAATTCTTTCGGCACACAAATTCGTTGTCCAAACCAAAGAATCCCTGTATCATCAATTTTGAATTTCGTATTCTCATCATCTCGTAGGGTTCTCTTTAATTGTTGAATCTCTTCGTCTCCTGGTTGAGTATCTCTTATCTTAGTATATATCTCAGGATATATTATCAATCCCGCAACTTGGCATGTAGTCATTGCAGTCACTCGTTATCTTAAGAGATTTTGGGCTTCTAAAATCTCCTGCCCTCTTAAGTGTGATATTCCACTTTTCCTGCTCAGGGCATCTGCCACCACATTTGCTTTGCCTGGATGGTAGATGATATTGCAATCATAGTCCTCCAGGAATTCCATCCATCTCCTTTGTCGCATATTCAATTGCTTTTGGGTGAATATGTACTTTAAACTTTTATGATCAGTATACACATCAAAAATTGCACCATATAAATAGTGCCTCCATTTTGCTAACGCAAAAACTATTGCAGCCAGCTCCAGGTCATGTGTGGGATAGTTTTGCTCATATGTCTTGAGCTTTCTTGACGCATAGGCTATGACTCGCCCATTTTGCATGAGTACACAACCTAATCCTTCCTTCGAAGCATCTGTAAAGACTACGAATCCTTCCAACCCTTCTCACAAAGCGAGCACTGGTGCCAAAGTTAACTTTCTCTTGAGCTCTTCAAAACTCTTCTCACAGTCTTCTCCCCACTCGAAAGGTTGATCCTTATGGGTGAGTCGTGTCAGTGGTCCAGCTAATTTAGAAAAACCTCATACAAACTTTCGATAGTATCCTGCCAATCCCAAAAAACTACGAACTTCAGATACGTTCTTGGGTTGTCTCCAATTGGTTATGGCTTCAATCTTGGTAGGATCTACCTCGATTCCATTTTGAGAAATAATGTGACCCAAGAATGTTACTCGATCCAACCAAAATTCGCACTTACTAAATTTTGCGAAAAGTTGGTTATTTTTCAACGTTTCCAGTACCATTTGTAAGTGCTCTTCGTGTTCCTCCTCTGATTTTGAGTAAATCAGGATATCGTCAATAAATATCACCACGAATCGATCCAAAAATGGTTGAAAAATTCGATGCATCAAGTCCATGAACGCAGCTGGTGCGTTAGTTAATCCAAAAGGCATTACTACAAACTCGTAGTGACCGTATCGAGAGTTAAACGCAGTCTTGGGAATATCTCCCTCTCGAACCCTTAGTTGGAAGTATCCTTGTCGCAAATCTAACTTCGAATAGACCTTAGAACCTTGAAGTACATCAAAGAGTTCGTCGATATGAGGCAACAAATATTTGTTTTTGACTGTCATCCGATTTAACTCCCGATAATCAACACACATACGCATCGTTCCATCCTTCTTTTTGACAAACAACACTGGATCCCCCCAAGGCAATGTGCTAGGCCGGATGAATTGTTTATCTGTTAACTCTTGGAGTTGTTTCTTCAACTCCTGTAACTCAGCTGGTGCCATGCGGTACGGGGTCTTAGAATAGGGTTCTGCACCTGGTGTTAATTCGATGATAAATTCGATTTCTCTTTGGGGCGGTAAGGATTCTAAATCCTCAGGGAATACTTGCAGAAATTCCTTCACAATCCTTACTTCTTCCAACTTAATCTTATCCTCAGGCTTATTAATCAAGTAGGCCAAAATTCCTTGATTCCCTTTTCTGATCAATTGTTTTACTTCCCCAAATGACACTAAAGATACAGACATCGGTCCACTATCGGGTTTTATAGGGATAGTCACTGTGTTTTCAATCTTGATTTGCTTATTAAAGCAATCAATTTGTACTCGGTGATGGTATAACCAATCCATCCCCAAAATAACATCATAACCTCCAATAGGAAGTTCAATAAGATTGGCTAGATATTCACCTTCACAAATTCTTACTGGGCATCCTGGGTATATCTTATCAGTCATCATATTAGCACCTACTGGAGTTTGTACCTCAATTTGGTAAGGCGTAACTTCACAACGCAAATTTAAATTTACCGCAAAGTTCGGAGACACAAAAGAATGGGTAGCTCCAGGATCAAATAATACTTTGCCTTTACTTCCAGAAACATAAAACATACCTTCTACCACATCGTTGGGGTCTGGTGCTCCCTCTTCGGCTATGGCATAGGCTCGTGCAGGCACTCGAGGTTTTCCTCCAGGTTTCATTGGTTGTTTTTGTGCTCCTCTAGCTACATTAGTCGTCATTTCTCTCTTCTCCGGGCAGTTATTAACATAATGGTTAGGATTACCACATCGAAAACACCGATGGTTTTTCTTCCAACAATCTTCCTCCTTGTGATTAGGGTTTCCACAAATTCTGCGATTTCCTGCTGTATTTGGCCGTCCCCCGGGTCCTCTCCCAGCATTATTGGGGCGATTGTTAGAAAACTTGTATTCCACCCTTTGAAATTTCTTCATAGGGCCTCCTTGCATAACTGCCTTACCCTTTCGCACTCCGTCCTCAATCCTATGTATCTCCTGTAACTCAGACTCGGCTTCTAAGGCTTTGTTCACCACTTGGACATAATATTCAAAGTCGCAAGTAATCAAATGGCGCCGAATCTCGGTCCGAAGACCATCCACAAATTTTCTCATCATCCTTCTTTCATCTGCTTGGATGTGATGTGCATATTGGATCAGACGATTAAATTGAGCCTCGTATTGGGAAACTGTGGATGTTCCTTGAATCAACGCCATAAACTCTCGCTCTCTAGCATCCTTTACTACTTGGGGTACATACTTGTTGTGAAAAGCTCGAGAGAAGTTCTCCCAGGTCCACGGCGTTTCTTGTCGTGCCCATTGGCTGGAGGTTAATCTCCACCAACTTCTAGCAGCATCTGCGAATAAGAAAGTGGCGTAACGTATCTTTTGAAGATCAGTGTAGTTCAGTGCATGATAGATGTTTTCAATATCGCTAAACCAAGCTTCTGCCACTCGATTGTTAGGTTCGCCAGAAAATTTAGGCGGATGGACAGCAAGGAATCGCTCTAAGCCTTTATCTCCCACATCACCACCTGCGTGCTCTTGCTGTTGGCAAAATTGCATAAATCGTTGCATCATATCGGGCATGTCTCCTGCCACATGTTGATGGGCTTCTTGGTGTAGAGAACCATGTGGGTAGTTGCCAATGCTACGCTCTTCCTCTGCGCGTTCCCTTTCGCTTCTTTCTTGTCCACGGCCTCTGGAAGCTGATGCTCGAGAAAGTGGAGGTCTTCCTCTTCGAACCGAATGGTCAGGAGAGTTTGTTCGAGAACCTTGTTGTGATGCCATTTTCTACAACTCAACCACACACGCAATTGTCAGTAATTAGAAAATTAAATACAAGGTTAGCATTTCCTACAATCTCATGTAATCCAATCAATACCCTAACATACATTACAGAGACAATGATGCATAAAAAAAATTTAGAATGCTATAGCCTAGTACCGGACATATTATAAACAAAGCTGCATATATATATATACAAAGATTTACATGTAATGTACATAGTGGATCCCACTATCCAGATAAACCTATCTACAACCTATACAACCATGTCCCCACCAGTCAAAATACGGCCTCACCCGTGCAGGAATGTACACCCCAAAAGCATGGTCACATAACCTATCAGTCTAGCTATGCCATGCTAAGCAACCTATGAGCAAAAAGGGTTGCTATCGCTACTATCCGATAATCTAGGTAATCACACAAAATTTTTGCTACATGGGTTAATACCCCATCTACCCTGCTCAAATATCAACGTCCTCGTCAGAAGACTCAGTATCATAACTGGAAGACTCAGTATCACTACTAGAGGAACTGCTAATCGTAGTCGAAGTGATCCCTGATACGGCATCCTCGTCTCCCTCAGGCTCCTCAGGATCTACCATAACAACGTCTAAGAACAACTGCTCAATCCACTGTGCGTCAATATCTTCCACAAATGCAGCAATATCCTCAATATCCTCATCTACTGGCACCACTAGTCCCTGATTCAGCTCCTCACCCTCGGGTGCTGCCTCCTCTTCCTCTGGTCCTACTCCCTCATTTTCATGACCCTCATTCTCACCGGCTGGATCAGCAACCCAGTGTCCCTCCTCATTGTCCCCAGGCCCCGCTAGATCCTCTATCGGCTCCTCCTCCCTAGCTATATCCTGTGCCAACCCCACTGGATGTACTACCATACGATCCTCACTCACTACCGTCGGTACTGTCTCACCCCCGGCTGGCCCACAACCTGGTGGCCAGTCTCTAATGGCACTAACTACACCTCTGCCCCTAGGGATGATCGGACTACCGGGAACAGGGCGTACCCCTGATGGTCCTGCCTCCTGAGTATTACCAGCAACCTTCCTGGTCTGGCAGTAGTCGAACTCGCGGTAGAAGAAGTCAAGGTCCAACTCCATGTCTGTATGTACTTCATTAAGGCAACGAATGGACTCTTGGCACCGTGCCTCTAGATCCTCAAATATTTTCTTTAAATTTTCTTTTCGACTTTCAGCGTACTCCTGTATTTCTTATACTCTCTTTGCTATTTCCTCATCTACTGGTTCTTTCCCAGTCCCTAATCGCCTTAACCGCTCAACCTCTCTATTTTGCTCTCGCAGCTCACGACTTAATTCCTTAATTGGTTCTTCATAAGCATGGCTAATGGCTAGAAGGTCTTCCCGAGTTTTATTTATATCTACCCCCTCACTAGTAGGATCTATCGTAGCTTTACCCTTATCAGTTGTCATCCTGTAATTCAAATTTTTAATCAGTACCAGTTTATGTATAAAATTAAACCAAAAAAAAAAAAAAAATAACGAACAATTTTTATTTTAATCATATTATATCAAAGAAGAATGACATAGATTGGTCGACCCAGGTTCTATCATCACTTCCTCTCTATAGTTTACTTACCAAATCCCAGTCTCGGGGTGCCTACGGTATGGAACTTACTATTGGTTGAGCCCATACTTCACATTCCAAGGATCCTGTCCCAGCAGCTTAGGTATCCAACGTAAGCTCTGATACCACATGTGGCGCCCCGACCCAGGGCCTCCATATACCCACGGGACCGGGCGTCAGGTGATACCAGTCACTCCACATTGCCTGTATAAACACTAATACAAAAGCCATATCTAATTCAGAAATATATTACATTAAGGATATTCAGTGTCAACACACTTATTTACAACCCTTATTGTCCAAGATGAAAAGTATTGTACATTATTCGTCACCCTAGGTTGACTAGACTATCTCAGCCACCAATATTTACACATGAGATGTAGTCACTACTTTATTCAAACCAATATGTACGCTATGCACAGTATCACCCTTAGCTCAATTCCCATTTCCAGCATCGCGTCCTCTAATAACACATTCTGGAGAACAAAACAAAATAGAGGGAAATATAGGGTGAGTCAAACGACTCAGTGGGCACAGTAATCAAGAACAGAAAGATAATAGAGCAGATCAGAAGAATAATGATAACAACGATAACAGAAATGAAGAGTAGGATAAACAGATAATGTTCACTGAGGGTTAAATGTTATAGGTCCCGCCTTGTATCGCCTTCCCAGATGATCAATCCAGGCAGTAGTCAGTGGCAGTGGACAGTACAGAGACCAGCGACGCACGCATGGTCATTCCCAGGGAGCGACCCTAGGAATTAACGAACTTTGGGGTCCCCACAGTCGTTATTCTCCTTTATATTGGTTTACAGAATCGGTTACAGAATCAGGCTTAGGTAGGTTTAAGGTAGGCTTACAAAGCAGCTCAAACCAAATGGCTATCAATCAGAGGCTCAGAACACAAGGCAGTGAACATGCAGTAATCAGTACAACAATAGTTCAATGAATAAATCAACAGACAGTAACAGATTAACCAACAGTTTCGGAGAATGGATCAGTAAACAGTTCAAAAAAATAATTCAGACAATTTAAAGCGTAGTGCCAAAAATAAGTTAAGGGACAGTCCAAGAATGATATAAGCAGATAGAATAAAAGAAGTAAAGAGAAAGAATCATGATACGAGGATTATGTTTTGTCTCCAGCAAGAAGGGGTTATTCCCACCTGTCAATCAGGGCTGTTGAGCTTCGTAGTCTGTTTGCTGCTGCTCTAAATTACCTGACAAGAATAAGGTAATTGGCTAAGCTCATATTCTATTGTTGGTGATTAATTATTTCTAAATACGAATTTCTATAATATATCGACATCAATTGGTTAATATTGACGTGTTTAATAACAAGTTTGTTTATCTCTAACTTATTCTTAACGTAATTTATAATAATTAAGTTAATAAGCAAGTTTATAAAATTATTGCGAATATTTATTAACAATTATATGAGTTCCGATAGATATTTAAACAATATTATAAAATATCACTTAGTCCTTAAATTAATCTAATGTGTCCAATAGATTCCATCGTGTGGGGCCCACGTCAAAGTCAACTGTCAAAATAGATTTCAAATTCAAGGTGAATCTTTAATTATTCTTTACAATTAATTAATTGCAATCATTATAATAATGACATTAGTTATGTTATTACTGTCACTATTTCAATATCAACTTAATGTAATTGATGTTGTTATTAATATTATTATCATTTGTTATAATTATAATTATAATTACAATTATAATCACAATTATAATTATCAAGGTTAGTCCGTGGCTTATTGTTACTGTTATTATTATTATTATTATTATTATTATTATTATTATTATTATTATTATTATTATTATTATTATTATTATTATTATTATTATTATTATTATTATTATTATTTTTAACAGAATTTAAATCCCAATTATATCAACCGTCTATCGAATTATCGATATTATCGTACGAATAGGTTCAGGAAATCAAGAATTATTTTCTGATATTTATCCGGCGAGTCGCCGTCACCCAAAAACCGCCGAACCACCAACTACCTCCGTCGGCCGCCACCGTATCATACCGGAAAATTCCCAAAAATAACAGAAACGATTGTTTTCATGTCCTCATTAACAATTTTTAGTCAATTTTAGCAAATTAATTCCGGTTAGGGAGTAATTCAAGAATTCCCTTTTCAATCCTAACCCTAAATCCTAAAAATTCAAATTCAAATTAAATGCAATTCAGCTCGAATTAACTCATATCGATTTCAGATATATATTACCCAAATCGACCCCTTTAAAACCCACCTTCAAGTTGCCGAAAAATCGTCGGAAAAGACGAACCCTTGTTCACCGTGTTTCGTCCGACAATATCGTACAGCCGCCACTACAATTCTCAACCCCGAACTCTCGGCTATAGACTCGCCTTGTCAATCTCTCCAATACCCCTATGGTTGCTGGTAGAAATTCCGGTCAAATCTCCTCCGTCGGCAAGGCTCTGCCGCAACCTTTCGACCAAATTTTCTCTCTCGCCTCTGGACGAAACTTGAAGATAACCATGGATTTGTATTCTCCTCGTTGAGGCGTTCGAAAAACTCTATAGATTCTTAAGATTTGGTTGAGAACTGGTTAGGTTAGGGATTTGGCAGTGATGGTGTCCGTGTGGTGGAAGGGTTTGTGTGTTTTCTTAAGGTGTAGAGTGTGTGTGTTTTGTTAGGTTTAGGTTTAAATGAATTAAAGTGGGGGGGGGGGGGTAGGTTATTTTAATCAGACGCACTATGTGTCTGATTTAATTCTTTTTTTTTTTCTTTTTACCCCAAACTTTCCTAAATTCTATTTTCACCCCCAAAACTTCTAATTTAATTTATCTAGGCCCAATAACATAACTAATGCCCTATTAATATTTTATAAACACACAATTACATAATATAATCGATTACTATAACTTACGGGGCGTCACAATACCCTATAGGAATGAGCTCATCACTGCGATAAATAAGCATATAATCCCGAGTTCTTCTCAAGTACTTCAATATATGCTTTACAGCTATCCAGTGTTGGGGTCCAGGGTTTGACTGATATCTGCTGACCATACCCACAGCATAACAGATATCTAGCCTTGTACATAACATGACATACATGAGGCTTCCGACTGCCGAAGCATATGAAACATTTTTCATTTCCTCTGTCTCTTCAGCTGTCTTGGGACACTGATCTCGAGACAGATGAACTCCACGTCGGAAAGGTAATGAACCTTTCTTAGAGTCAGCCATATTGTACCGTGCCAGCATCTTATCTATATATGCTGCTTGTGATAAACCAATCATCTTATTTTTACGATCACGACAAAGTCTGATCCCTAAAATATAACTGGCGTCACCTAGGTCTTTCATGTCAAACTGATTTGATAGCCAAATCTTGACCACTGACAATACTCCTGTATCATTCCCAATGAACAAAATATCGTCTATGTATAAAACTAAAAATGTTACAACACTACTCTGATGTCTTTTGTACACACATGGTTCATCAGGCAACTGTATAAATCCAAAGGATTTAATTGCTTCATTAAATTTGACGTTCTACGATCTAGATGCTTGCTTAAGACCATAGATTGATCTATTAAGTTTGCATACCATATGCTCCTGATTTCTGGCTATAAAGCCCTCAGGTTGAGCCATGTATATCTCTTCTTGAAGGTGCCCGTTCAAGAAGGCAGTCTTTACATCCATTTACCAGATTTCATAATTATAATAAGCGGCAATGGAGAGAAGAATTCTTATGGACTTAAGCATTGCTACGGGCGAGAAGGTTTCATCATAATCGATACCTTCTTTCTAGGTATAACCCTTTGCCACAAGCCTTGCTTTAAAGGTTTCAACCTTTCCATCCACTCCTCTTTTTCGCTTGTAAACCCATTTGCATCCAATAGGTTTAATGCCCTCAGGCGCCTTTACAAGTTCCCAGACTTTATTAGAATACATTGAATCTAACTCAGATTTCATGGCTTTGACCCAACGGTCAGCGTCTATATCTTTTATAGTTTCATCATATGTGATAGGATCAGATATATTAGATTCAACCACTTGGGTTAATCCTAAGTATCTGTCAGGTGCCCTGACAATCCTCCTACTACGATGAAGTTATTGTGTACTTGTCCCTACATCATATGTCGTATCTGGAACATCATATGTATCCATTTCATTTTCAGTTGTTATGGGTTCTTGGAGTTCAGTATCTGATACCGTCATTTCTTCTAACACTATTTTACTTCTACCCTTGTGGTCATTTATGAAATCGTCTTCGAGATATTTAGCATTAGTGCTTACAAACACTTTGTGATCTCTCGGATCGTAAAATATCCCACCTCTTATTCCTTTATGATAACCTATGAACAAACAAACCTCTGTTCTTGATTCCAACTTGTCAAGATCCTTTCTTAACACTTGGGCTAGCCTTCCCCATATCCGAAGATAGGAGACACTGGGTTTTCGCCCTCGCCACAGTTCCATTGGTGTTTTAGGAACTGACTTGGATGGAACATGTTTATTATGTGAGCTGCCGTTTCGAGAGCAAAGCCCCAAAACGAACTCGGTAGGGTAGCATGACTCATCATGGATCTTACCATTTCCATTAGAGTTCTATTTCTCTTTTCTGCAACACCATTCTGTTGGGGTGTACCCGGTGCAGATAACTGAGATTTAATCCCATTTGCAGTGAGAAATTCTAGAAACTCTGTAGATAAATACTCTCCACCACGATCCGATCGAAGTGCCTTGATACATGTTCCAATTTGATTCTCAACTTCAGCCTTATATTCTTTGAACTTTTCAAAAGCTTCAGACTTATGTCTCATCAAATAGACGTATCCATATCTGGAATAATCATCCGTAAAAGTGATGAAATACTCAAAAACTCCTCTTGCTTGAACACTCATAGGACCACACACATCCGTATGAATTAATTCAAGCAACTCCGTGGCTCGATTACCTTTAGTCTTGAAAGACCTCTTGGTCATTTTTCCTTCTAAACAGGATTCGCAGACTGGAAGCTCTGTCAAGTCCAAAGGACTCAATAGTCCATCCGAAATTAGTCTTTGGATCCTATTCGAATTAATATGACCAAGCCGTAGGTGCCACTTATAAACCTCGTTGGGCATATCTCTTAGATGGTAAGTCAATTTTAGTAGTGTTAAGTTCGGAATTAGGGTTTTTATCAGGGTATAATAAGAAAAGATCATCACTTACTGTACCAGAGCAAATAAACCTTTTATTATGCTTAATGGTTAAACATCGTTCAAAATAAACAGTAAAACCATTATTCATTAAACAACTAACAGAAATCAGATTTCTGCGTATAGATGGTACATATAAAGTGTCTTTCAAAATCAAAACCCTACTGCCAAAATATAGTTCTACAGTCCCTACTGCTAATACAGATATACTAGTACTGTCTCCGAGCAGTAGCTACATCTAGCCATCTTCAAGCTTCCTGGTTAGCTTGAATCCCTGCAATAAATTGCAGATATGATTAGTTAAACCTGAGTCCACACACCAGGAATCTGGTGGACTTCCAACTAAACATACTTCTAATAAACAAGACATCACCACCTTGTGCAGACGACTAAGCAGGAAGACTAGCTAAGTATTTTGGGCAATTCCTTTTCCAGTGCCAATTACCTCCACAATGGAAACATTTTCCTTTGCTCGGCTTAGCTTTCTTCTTCTGAACCTTACTTTTAGGATGGGAAACTTTTCCCTTTCCTTTCTTCCACTTATTGGCTTTTGGAGCCGTGGAAGTCGATGCCTTTGCCAGGAGAACCGTTCCCTTAGCTTTCATTACCCCTTCTGTCACCTTGAGTTCATTCATTAGCTCAGGCAGAGTAAAATCCAACTTATTCATAGAATAGTTTTGCCTGAACATATCGAATGATTTTGGCAGAGAGCACAGGATCATGTCCTGTTTGCTGAGATTATCCATCTTAGCACCGAGGCTCTCAATTTCGTTCAGATAAGCCATCATGTTCATAACATGATCCTAAACAGGTGATCCTTCAGACATCTTAGTTACCACCAACCTTCTCATCAGCTCGTGCCTACGTGCACGATTCTGTCCACCGAACATCTGATGAAGATGTTCCATCATGTTCTTCGCAGTAGGCATCTCATGCATTTGATGTTTAAGAACATTTGAGACAGATGCCAGGATGTAAGACATAGCCAGATCATTATGCTTGATCCACTTGCCATAGTTGTCTTTCAAAGCCTAGGTGGCTGTGGTTTCTGGTACTCCCGGACAAGGTTCAATGAGCACATATTTTAAACCCTCGTGTCCAAACACGATATCAAGATTCATTTTCCAATCAGCATAGTTTGAACCTTCAAGCCTATTTTCCTTAATAATCGATTGAAGTGGGCTAGCGGACGTCATTGTTTTAAAACTGAAATATTTAAAATATGCACAAGTTAAGAATCTGTATATTATTTTTTTAGCGTCTAACCATTAAATGAAATCTACAGAATGCATTTTGGTTTACGCAATGATGACTTAACTAACCGCAATTAGCTCCCCGGAAGCTAGGTCGAAAACTACTTAGAAAAGTAAGAACTATTCTTAATTAACATGTTATCCAGGCAACTCTTACCAAACAATGTTAATCCACCACGTCAACCTTTAGTCTCTAAGTGAGTGTAACAGAGCTCCGAAGGGAGGTTAATACATCACTCAGTCAAGTGTACACCATTACCTAGAAATTCATACTAGTAGGTCAACACTCCACGGAAGCGTAGCCGTGCTTGACTTTCCTCGTATTTCATTCTATCTGAAGAAGTCTAATCTTGTATACTGCAAACACATACCCGCCGAACGGAGTAGTACGTATCCACTATACTATAGACGGGCAATGGAGACCGTAAGAATCTATCTATTTCATCTTGCTCCCACTTGAATTTTTAGAGTTGTGGATTATCTTTGATTATCACATAATCTATTTGGCGTCTGATAATCAGAAGTGATTAATCTAATTAATATGCTCCCACTAGGAATAATAAATCACATTTATAATCCTAATAATATTTTTAAGTCTACTTAATAACTCTTTATTAATTATGCCGAAAAATATTAATCCAATTATGCATCACATTCAATCTCTATTAAACATTATTTATCTAATCACATCAAATAAAATATGCAATATTGAAAATAGTATAATATCTCATATTATCATGATCATGCTATAACATAAAACAATTAAGCATGCTTGCAAATAATTATCACATAATTATCATGCTTAAAATTAAATGACACTTTAAGTAAATATGTTATAAATTATCACATAATTTAAATCATATTTATTGATTCGGCAATTAACCAGGTAGATTATTGAAATCGATTACCAGAAAATTACCATTCCACGCAAATTTCCAGGAAACACTGGAGGGGTCACAACGGTCCCACTTAAAAACCAGCCTCCTTTGACAGAATTTACGTACACAGTAGCAGATTTAAAATTATGCATCGCATGCATCATATCAATGCATGTATATATCTAGAGCACAGCTCTGATACCGGTTGCTGGTACCGCTCCAGGACCGTACTTTAAAATTTTTCTTTAATATGCAAGTATCAAAATATTTATAAAATATTTAAATACAAAAAACAGCGGAAGACTTAGCTGGATCTACTCAAGTATATACATACAATTGATAATACATTTTAAATCACAAAGCAGATAAATAAAGCATGCAATTAACACTTAAGAGCACCTAATTCATCATGCTTAAATAAAAACAACATAAAAATACCTTTCACCGAAGATGGCTACTGCACCCGGAATTCGCCTCCCGAGAACCCGATTCCCGATCTCCTCGCGAAACCGGCAGAGCTTCCCTGCAATAACCCCAGGGAGACCCTCGGAGTGTGGGCTCCGAAAGTATTTCTCTAAATACTTAGAGAAAACAAAACTTTAAACTAAAAACCCTTTTCAGGGTTTATTCTCCCGAAATCAGGCGTTTATATATAAACACCTAATTAAAATTAATTCCAAAATAAATCGGAATTAACTAGGAGAATGGGATATGGTTTGAAAGCCGAGAGCTCAGCCAAAACCTCTCCCAAAGTTGGATGGAAAAAATGAAATGCCAAGGCCCCCATTTATAGGGGAAAAACCAAGGGCAAAATAGTAATTTCACTCCCCACTTGCGTGTGCAACTTGGATACAAAAACCAAGGTAACCACGTCGTAGATCTCAGAGCCACGAGTCCAACGCCGCTGGCCGCTCGTCGATTTGAGCCCTCACACTCCGCCGGCCGCTCGTCGATTTGAGCCCTCATGCCGCCGGCCGCTCGTCGATTTGAGCCCTCACGCTCGGCGTGTATGATCACCTTCAGCTTAGGGTTTTCGGTGATGTGGCCGATTCTTATTCGACCACGTGTCCGGGTCGGTTCAACCGGACCCGATTTGAGCCGACCCTATCCGTTTCCGACCCGACTCATTGACCCAACCCGAATCCGTTGACCGGCTGGTCCAGATCAAATCTGGACCGTTGATTTATGCTGACGTTGAGCGATCTGGACCGTCCACGTGTCGCACACGTGGCGTCCGGTCAGCGCCACTTGGCAGCCACGTCAGCGGCCACGTCATCACCGTTTTTTTTTTCGATGAAAATTTTATTTTCCCCAAAATAAAATTTCGGGCATTTCCAACTCTTTGGAACTTCAATTTATTTTCTTAAAATAAATCCTTGGCTAATTTCAAACACTTTGAAAATTTTATTTCTCTCTTTCCCTTTAACGTTTTATTTTCGGGTTTTCGATTGGGGCTTGCAGGGGGACCTGCAGGACTAATTAATTTTAGCTCCAAATGGGTTAATATATTATCATCCCATGAAAATAATTAATTACCGTTTAACAATATTTAATTCCACTAAATAAATATTATTGCACTCTAAAATTAATTAAACTATTCACGAATTTCTCGATCTAGAATAATTTTGCATTTTACTCCTCCGTGTAGATATCCATGAAAAATAAATTAATACTACTATCATTTATTTTTCATTTCTAATCTGAAATTTCCTGATTCGCCTTAAGTTCAAATCTCTTGTACGTGAAACACATTCAACATACAACTTCAGTGACGCATCAGATGAAGTACTTTGGCCAAAGTTTTAATTCGAACTTTGTAAATCTATTTCAGGAATATCTTTTAACTTTCTAGCAAAGCCACAGATTCCTCGATCAATATTTCTCTTTAGCACATTTCATGTAATCACTGAATGTAAAAAGGTTTCGGTCATTCGATATCGAGACCTCACTTATGAGCAAGTTACAATGATTAACACTACATGCCGAAAGTCGAAATACTACCTGGATTAAGAGTTCAATGCTCCATAAGATTTGTTCATTTTAGATAGTAGTTTAAAATGAACTATCTCAGTGGTCCAGTTCGATGTTTCCAAATCTATTGAAAATCATCAATGTGTTATAACTGGAAACTCCATTTCCCTATGACGAAAGACTAATCATCTTATATAACACATTATAGTCTCGATAAGGACTTATTCTCATCATATGGACTAGAACTTTAATAACAAGTGATTTCGATATCCAAAGTCCTTTCCTATTAAACACATTTCATATAAGAATATCATCACACGTTATTAATTATGTTAATATACTCACAACTTGCGATAATTTCAATTTTATTAATCCAACAAAATACGAAGTATTTACAAAGAAATTGGATTTTCAGGGCACTAATCCCAACAGCTAACTCATCTACCGCCCGGAGGAAAAAGGTGTAAGTGTAATGAATGATTGCATGAATGATTGAATGGATGAACCATTGAATGAACGAATGATTGTGACTGATAGAATGATTCTGTGATCACTAATGAATTAATAAATGAATAAATGCACACACGAGGTGGAGGCTGGAGAATTCGCCCTCTCGCAGGGCTCACGTAATGGCCGAATAATTTTAATGAATGAATGAACTTAATGATTATAATCCCGGGCGTTGTTTTTCTTTGTTTATACTCACTTGGGAAATGGTTTAAAAACCTCGTACGAGATTATGACTAGCATGTGTGTGTGTTTCTATTCTTGTGTCCTATTTTATACCCACCAGTCTCCTATAGACTGAACCCGACTTTATTTTCAGTTCTTTGCAGGTTTTGGAGTGCTAGGTGGGATTTCGAGTCTGTTGAGTCCTGTGGTCATGTCGGAGTCATTTTAAATGCTTACTGTAATTGAATAAGTTATAAGATATATGTATGAATTGCTATGATTATGTTTTATTGATTCGGGACAGGCTTCTAGGGATAGATTGAACCCGTGGTTATGATTTATGATTTATGTTTGAAATTTCGGGATTAGGTATTTATGTTAATGGAACCCGTCTTTTACGATATACATTGTGATTGAATGTATGTTTTGCTTCCGCACGCGCTTTTATCTTGTTGAATTGCTTTAATTGGTTTCGTGGTTCTAGCTCCCGCCTAACTAGTGAGTGAGTGGGTCCCCGTTTGCCATGACTTTGCACATCTATGGACTTTCCTTTTCATATACGGGTCGGGTCTCCGTGCGGGGGATGTGGCGCCTTCCTTTTGGGGTGCTACATCCTTAAATGTAATGTCCCACATCGGAAGTGAGGGGAACAAAGTCTCCCCTTATAAGTGGAGATTGATACCTCACCCTGTGGACGCGTTCTGCGCTACGGATGGGTTCTCCAGTGGGCGCCGGAACAAAGCCGTGAGGGTGGTCTAATCCGGTTCCCACCTAAAGCGGACAATATTCACAGGAAGGTGGTTCTGGGCTGTTACATATGGTATCAGAGCCGGGGCACGCCGGTGTGCCAACGAGGACGCTGGGCCCTTATGGGTGGGGGGGGAGGGTGGATGTAATATCCTACATCGAAAGTGAGGGGAACGAAGTCTCCCCTTATAAGGGGAGGTGGATACCTCAACCTGTGGACGCGTTCTGCGCTACATCTGTGTTCTCCAGTGGGCGCAGGAACAAAGCCGTGAGGGTGGTCTAATCTGGTTCCCACCTAAAGCGGACAATATTCACAGGAAGGTGGTTTTGGGTTGTTACAGTATCACCAAAACTCAGTACAAAAGTGGTGACCCCCGACACCAGAGGCAGGAGAAAAAGGTTGGGGAAGTCACGGGCGTGACCTCCAAAACACCTAAATGGAGTGACGGGCATCACTCTGCGCAGGGGGGCTGAAACTCTAATTTTCAGCCCCTGTTCCTCGTCTTCACTCCACAACCACAGCTGCTGCACAAGGCATGAAAGAAGCAAGGACAAGCAGTAAAAATCAACATAAAACCATGGCTAATCACACAACCAACAAGAAAAGCAACAAGATGGAATGCAAGAACTCGTTTCCCATCTTCTTCTTCAAGTTTCTTGAAAGTTCATCAATGTTTGATTCGATTTACAGCAAGTTTCCATGAAATTTCAGATCATATAAATATAAAAGAAGGTCTAGAGATCATTTATCATTCATAAATTCAAGATTTAAAACAAGTTTGGCATGGATTCATCAAAGAATATGCAAATGACCTAACTATTCATGTCAATGATCATAGCAGGCCTTAATCTCCATGAAAATGAGCAAAATCAGGTGCAAAAGAAAAGTAAGAATATGGTGATCACAAAAATATACTTACCTTTTGAATTTGGCGAAGAGCGGAGGTCGAACGAGCTAGAAATCCCAAGTTGTGAATAGTGCCCTGCTCTTTCTCTCTTTCTCCCTTCATTCTCTCAGTTGCTGCTTCTTGCTTGCCTTCTCCCTTGGCTGAAACGAAATGAGGGCATTAGGGAGAGTTAGCGTATTGAATAAGGGTCATAAGGGTTCAAAAACGGGTCAATTCGAATAAGAAACGGGTCGGATATAAGCAAAACGGGTGAGGGTGGCAAAGCTGTCACAAGGGTCACGTTTCGGGCAAAATACGAGGGTCCAAACGGGCTTAGAAAAATATGAGGCCAAGTTCTCTAGCTTACATTCTTTGGCACGAGTGCGACACCGCTTTTGGAATTCGAATAACCAAGCAGTAGCGAACGGGAGATAGACAAGACCCTGCCTAAGCTAGGCGGTACCTTTACCCTGTACAACAAATAAAACAAAATCCCCGGAAGCGGAAGCAAAGTAAAGAATACGAATTTTCAAAATTTTAAAACATCAATCATATCAAATCAATTATAATCAGTTACACGGGTTCAAATGGTCCTAGAAGCCTGTCCCGAAATAATCACAATAAAGACGGGTTCAACTTATTAAAAAAAAAAAAACCTGTCCTAACCTATCCCGAATTTCATACATACAATCAATAAACTTAAACCTGTACAGAGTATATGTTTAAAAATTACAAACATAACTGAAACAGAAACTTAACAAATGACACTGACTCGATAAACACAACACACCACCGCCTAGCTCGAACTCCAACAACCTGCACCTGCAAACTAAAAACAATTCATTCAAAGTAAATATAACGTATCCTTTCACGATTTATTTCTTATGTTTCATAAAATTTCATAATCAATTTGTTTCTAAAAATTACACTAACACCCCTTAAACAAGAAATATTCTCAAGTATATAGGCATAAAACGAGGGAAATAAATTCAATAATTCATGAATCACTTTACTCAGAGTATCAAGTGAAACGGTTCAAGATCCTTTGAAACCCGAGGATTCGAGGAAAATACCAAAGAATGCAAATTTGAACGGGAAGTTATTGTATTTTATTCGTTAATTGTTTTTAATTGTAAAATTCGATCATATATGTACTATGAATTGAAATTATGAGTTGTATAATACTTGGAAATATGATACGATGTATGAAAGACCTTAGGATATAGCACCCGAAATGCAAGGTAGCCACATCCCCCGCACTATAGTTCAGTCCACACACGAAATGGAGAATCCGTGCATAAACCAAACGTATAGCGAATGGGAGACAATAAAAAAAATAGTACTAGCTAGGCGGGACTAACCCCAAACCAAATAAATCGATGCATAATAATTTAAAGCAGAAGCATAATCATTATCATTAAGCTAAGGCTAGTTATAACAAAAGTATACAATCTTCCATACTTGCAACTAATACAATACATACAATGATCCAAAAGTAGCATCAACAAGTCAAAACATGTTATCAATATCCCAAAATGTGCCATCAATGCAAGTGGACTGTGCTAGACTCAAATTAAAGACAGGACACGACTCTAATTCCCGCCTAGCACGCACCTGTAAAACCTGAAAGGTGGAGGCGTCATTCTGTGGAAGACTGAGTGAGGGGTTTAATAATTATAAGCGCAATTATCAGGCAAGTGATAACCTCGGGTAAGGTTTTATGAAAAGGAAGCAATATAAGTTTAAAACAAATAAAACATCACCCGAGATTACTACTAACAATTTTAACAATTAAGTCAGTTTCAATCAATCAATGGCCCGTCGAGTGAGGGCAAGTCTCCAACCTTTACTCTGACGGTGTACAATGATTATGTTATAATTTGGTTAACTGATCATGCAAGTAATTACGGTGCAATCAATCAATAGCAATTTTAGTAACCCTTTTCCCTCCGGGTGATGGTTGGAGACTTGCCCTCACTCGACTTACCCTCATGATCGATTATTCATACATGCATACGTGAAAATAACTCATGCAAACTCTTAAAACACTTAAAAGATCTTGGAAAATCCATGGAAAAGAAAGCACGAAGAAAGCACGTAAAATGACCAAAACATGAAAACGTGACAATAGGGTTTGAAAGGGTCGTTTCAGTTTTGTAAAGGGTTCGCAAACGGCCGTTTGCCACACTTCTGTAACAGTACGCGAAGACAAAAATGGCCGTTTCCAAAATACAAAGGGAATCGGAACGGCCATTTTGAGGTTCGAGCAGGGAACAGACGACATCCAAATGGCCGTTTCCAAAATAGCCTATGGCCCGAAACACCCGTTTAGGTCTAGTCTGGGCGAAAAACAGAGTATGTAACAGAGGATGCTCTAACTAAACCAAAAATCATCAAACAACCATAGAATAAATCCTAAATGCAATAAATCATGAAAGAAACAAGTATACCTACCCTAAGTGCAATAAAAACCAATATAAACACCTACATCATGCCTTGATCATCACTGAAACTTAATCATTGTACACTGTCGGAGTTTGGTTGGAGATTGTGCACGCTCACTCGTCAAGCCACTGATAGCCTGAATTGTAACTAAGAGTCTAAAGTGATAGTTGTAAAGTCCGAGCATAGCTTAAGTGATTTCTTGCCCTCACGGGAACTACTTTAACTAATACGTTGCTCGGGATTTACAACTTGCATGTGCATGTTTCTATATATATATATATATATATATATATATATATACCTCCTGCTCACTCAGTCTTCTAGAGACTGAACCCTCTTTTTCCCTTCTCTTCCAGGTTCCTCACAGGTGGTTGCTAGGCGGGATTGAGTCATTTGTCCTTATTCGAGTCGTACACGTGTACACTTACTGCATATTATATTTACTTATCGAATGGACTTATTTATTAATTTATTTACTGAATTGTATTGAACTCGGGACAGGTTTCTAGGACTTTAGTTGAACCGTTCTATATTATTGCGTTGAATTGATTCGGGACAGGTTAGGACAGGTGTATCATTTAGTGGAACCCGTATTTACTTTTCTATGGAATTGCATTTATTTCTCATGGATATTGCAAATGTCATTGCCTTGCTTCCGCATCGCTGGTATTATTGAATTGTTACAGGGTTAGATTCCGCCTAGCTAGGACAGTCTTTTTATTGTCTTCTGTTCGCTGTGAGTTTCATGTATGGATTAGTCATTTCATATGTGGACCGAATTCATAGTACGGGGGATGTGGTGCTCTCGTCACGGGTGCTACAGGAAACATCGAACTGGACCACTGAGATTGTTTATTTTATATTGCTATCTAAAATAAATAAAATCTCGGAAGCATTAGACTCTTAATCCTGGCAGTATTACTACTTTAGGCATGTGTTGTTAATCATTGTGATGTACTCAGAAGTGAGGTCACTGTAACGGGTGGCCAAAATACTATGTACATTCGGTGATTGCATGAAATATGCTAGAGAGAAATATTGATCGAGGAATCTGTAGCCTTGTCGGAAGGTTAAAAGATACCCCTGAAATAGATTTGCAAAAGTTCAAATAAAGCTTTAGCCAAAGTACTTTGTGTGTGCATCACCGAAGTTGAATGTTGAATGTGTTTCACATGTTGGAAAACACGAATCAGAAAGCAGCGGATTTTAAAAATTTTTCCCAACAAAAGGACCTTGAACTCGCAATCGTGTAACCAAATTCGTAAAGATAGAAAACTTACTTTTCTTTTGTTCTTTCTTGAAGCGTTTCAAGCCACCCAAGAACGCTCTTCTCGCGGCTTGATCCCCTCTCCTTGGTAAAGCTCGAATCTTCAAACTTCTAACTTGAAGTCTCTAGAGAAAGTCCACCAACTTGATCACAATCTAACTAGTAAGGATGCTAGTTCTCTAGTTAGTGTTTAGGCTTAACCTAGGGTTTAATTTAATCTTGGAGAAAGAAAGGTGTTCAACACATGAACCAAAAGAATTGTCAATTAGCTCTAAAGGGGAGCATGAGCTCCCCTATATATAGGAAAGGGGAGGGGCGGCCGAAATCCTTGTCCTCATAGGCAAGGATTTTGGTTCCTCTCTCCTATTACTTGATCTTCAAGTAATTTCCAACTTTGACTTTGAATTCTAATTCAAGTCAACTTTTAAAAGAGCTAAAAATATCCAAACTATTTTTGGATAATTTTATACTTTATTTATTTTAAAATAAATAACTTATTTTTATCTAATTAATTAATTCGTAATTAATTAACTAGATTATTTTCTCCAAAATAAGACTTTCTTTTTAATTCAAAATTAAACCAAAGTCTATTAAATAATTAACAAATTAATTATTTAATATATTATTAAACAATCACGTGTGGCACACGTGTCACAATGACACGTGTCCAGTCACCTGACCCACACGTGTGGTTTCACACGTGTGGAACCCTCTAGGCTCGATTAACTCGTTTAATCATTTTAAAGCCTCAACTCATGTAATAAAGTTGTTGTGTGTGACCCTCTAGGTTCTCAATTCAATTAGCAGTGACCCTAATTAATTAATTCACTAATTAATTAATCAGTCCACAGATTAAACGACCATAGTCTAGCAACAGGTGTTTAACCCCTAGCTGAATTGGAATGTTCGGATTCGACAGAACCTTTAAGTCATTGATTCATGTGAGATATAATCCTCCTACT
Organism: Lantana camara; assembly: GCA_037501455.1. Classification (NCBI taxonomy): domain Eukaryota; kingdom Viridiplantae; phylum Streptophyta; class Magnoliopsida; order Lamiales; family Verbenaceae; genus Lantana; species Lantana camara. The sequence continues at coordinate 6,868,601 of CM074864.1, forward strand.
TACTATCTCTCAACCAAGATCTAGGGCAAGGGAATAATCAGAACCCTAATAATCCGGTCTTAAAGCTAAGTGCATTTCATATCCATTTGATCTCAATCCAAGAAACACTTTTCTTGATGTCTTGATCTGCTGCCTTGGCCAAGGACTCCATATGGCATATGAATGACTTACACAATAAGAGATCACCTTGCAAATGCAAGTGTAGGTCCTTTCTTGATTCTCATTCACTTTCATGAATCACTTGTGCAGCCCCAGCATAAGCCTTGAATCAGTTGTCTAAGGCGACACCCTTTAAAGCTTATACCTAAGACTACAGAGTTAACTCATAAAGTGACAAGGAACCTCAAGTCTAAGGATCAATTAATCACATCAATGACTCGTGAGATATTTCCTAATCTGGAAGTTTCCATTTCCTGAAATAGAAACTTCCTTTCCCATTTAGGAATGTTCTCACACGGGGCACCTCAGTGAACTTACTTATTAAAGTAAGCACCCTCATGTATCACGCACGTATCAACTATACACTTTGCACCTCCATGAAACAAGGTGGTCCTTCTTAAGGGCGTGATCCCACAAGCAAGCCTTAGAGGAGTCAGGTTGACACTCCCACTGTCTGTAGGACTCATCGGCTTGGAGTATTTTACTAATCATGACTTATGTGATATAGGGCTCGTTTCATGAACCATTTCACCACCCAAATGGTAGAGTCCTAAAGTCATCAGGATTAGGGGAGTTCTCATACATGCACAGCTAAAGTAAACGCATACCAAACAAGAGCATATAAAGAAGTGTTGCCTCAATTCGTTATTTTATTCAAAGATTGTCTGTGATTACAATAAGGAAAAGCACAAAGCGGATGTACAATCGGCTTTCTAGGGCACTATTCCTAACAATCTCCCACTTGCCTGTCAAAGCCATTCTGAAGCTATTCTAAGTCCCATCTTCTGAAGATGACCTTGGAAAGCTTCTCGATTAAGGGGTTTAGTAAGTGGATCTGCCACGTTCTCTGCTGATGTGACCCTCTCGATTTGCACATCTCCTCTTTTGATAATATCACGGATTAGGTGATACTTCCTCATAATGTGCTTGGTCCGTTGGTGAGATCTTGGTTCTCTTGCTTGAGCAACTGCCCCAGTGTTGTCACAAAACACAGTAATGGGGTCTTTCATGCTAGGAACAACATTCAACTCTTGAATGAAGTTTCTAATCCAAACACCTTCCTTAGCTGCATCATTTGCAGCTAAGTATTCGGCCTCAGTGGTCGAATCCGCAGTGGTCGTTTGCTTGGAACTCTTCCAACTCACTGCTCCGCCGTTTAGGCAGAAAATGTATCCTGACATTGACTTAAAATCATCTAAGTCAGATGCAAAGCTTGCATCGCAGTATCCTTCGACAGTAAGATCTTTCTGACCTCCGTAAACTAAGAATAAATCTTTAGTACTTTTCAAGTACTTAAGAATATTCTTCACGGCAGCCCAGTGACCATCTCCAGGGTCAAATTGGAAACGACTTGTCACACTAAGTGCATAAGCCACATCCGATCGAGTACATAACATTGCATATATTATGCTACCTATTGCTGATGCATAAGGTGTATGAGTCATTCTTTCCTTCTCAAGGTTAGTCTTAGGACACATCTTCTTTGAAAGACATGTTCCTACACTCATAGGAAGGTTCTTAACCTTTGCTGACTCCATATTGAATCTCTTCAATACTTTGTCAATGTACATAGACTGTGATAGTCCTATTAACCTTCTAGATCTATCTCTATAGATTTTAATTCCAAGGATATAGGACGCATCACCAAGATCTTTCATCTCGAATTGGTTCGATAACCTTAACTTAGTCACTTTCATGTCATCCTTCGAATTCCCAATAAGAAGGATGTCATCAACATAAAGTACTAAGAATTGCACTGAGGTCTCCAATTCCTTTCTATACACACATGATTCATTGGTAATTTGGATGAAGCCAAACGCTTTGACTGATTCATCAAATCGAATGTTCCAATTCCTAGAAGCTTGTTTCAATCCATAGATTGATCTTTGGAGTTTGCAAACCTTTTGCTCACTCCCACTGAATGTGAAACCTATGGGTTGCAAACCAATCGACTTTCTAGGGCACTATTCCTAACATCACATACAGAGAATTTGAACTTAAGGCGAATCAAGAATTTCAGATTGGAAGTGAAAAATAAATGATAGTAGTAATGATTTATTTTTCATGGATATCTGTGTAGAGGAGTAAAATGTAAAATTATTCTAGATCGAGAAATTCATGAATAATTTAATTAATTTTAGAGTTCAATAATATTTATTTAGTGGAATTAAATATTGTTAAACGGTAATCAATTATTGTCATGAGATGATAATAGATTGACCCGTTTGGAGCTAAAATTAATGAGTCCTGCAGGTCCCCTCGCAAGCCCCAACGAAGATAAAAGAGAAAATATTAAAAGGAGAGAGAGAGATGAATTTTCAGTGTGTTTTGAAAATAGGCAAGGGATTTATTTTGAGAAAATAAATTAAATTCCAAAGAGTTGAAAATGCCCAAAATTTTATTTTGGAGAAAATAAAATTTTTTCGGAAAAAAAAAAAATTACTGACGTGGCAGAGGACTGACATGGCAGCTGAGGTGTCAAGCCACGTCAGCATGTCGGTCGCCAAATGGTGCTGATTGGGCACCACCGTGTGCGACACGTGGACGAAGCAGATCTCGCCACGTCCGCGCGTGCCAGTGGTCCAGATTTGTTTTGGAAACGGGTCAGATTGTGGTTCAATGGATCGGGTCATCGGATAGGGGCGGGTCAAGGTTTGACCAGCCCGGACACGTGGACGAATACGATTCAGCCACGTGTCAACAGACCCTGACCAAGTTGAGCCGACCGGTTCACGGCCGAACCGATATACTGAACTGAACCCGTCCGATCGGACCGGACCGGACCGGACACGTGGCAGTCAGCTGTTGAGGCGCGTGTAGAACACACGCCAGCACACAGCAGCCTTTAGGCCGCGCGTGGCGGCGGGTGCCACGTCAGCCCGGTGCATAGTCGGCGGCGTTGAAATCCTTGCTCTCCAAGGATCCATGTACCGATCTCGAATTGGGCGGATGAGCTTGGCTTGCACGTCAAAATTCTGAAAATGGCATGGATGTCCCTATTTTTCCCCTATAAATATGGCTGCTTCCTATTTCATTTAAGAGCATCAGATTTTGAGCAGTTTTTGGGCAGTTTTATAGCCCTCTCGGCACACTCTCTCTGTCTAATTAATTAATCCTAATTAACAATTAATTAATTATTTAATTAGGTGGTTATATAATTGATATATAATCCACTTAATTATTAGAAAATAGGGATTTTCTAAAATTAGAAAAAAGTGTTTTTCTAGAAAAATATTTTCGTAAAGTATTTAGCAAATTACTGTCGGAGTGCACACTCCAAATTTTTAATCAGGGATATTACGGGGAAGCTCTGCCGGTTTCATGAGAAAATCGAGGTGCTGGAAAAGTACCGTTGATAGCCATATTATGCAGTACGGGAATACCGTTATGCTGCCAAAATTATTATTTGCATATTGTGATTATATGCTATATGATTTAAAATTATGTTATCAATTCCTGTATATATTAGAGTTATTCTGCCTGATTTGTTCTGCTGCTTATTAAAATATTTTAGAAATATTTTGATAAGGACGTTATGGCGATTTTTTTTTTGAATATTACGCTACACCGTCACTCTGTATTGGGCCCACCACCCGTCAACTGGTATCAGAGTGGGGCTCTGATTATATACTTACATTGATAAAGTATAAGATGCATAATTTTAAATCTGATACTGCGCATGTAAATTCTTTCTAAAGAGACTGGGTTTTCAGTGGAACCATTGTGACCCCTCCAGTCTTTCCTGGGAATTTGCGTGGAATGGTAATTTTCTGGGAAACAATTTAATTGTCTTCCTGGTAATTGCCGAATCAGTAAATATGATTTAAATTATGTGATAATTTATAACATATTTACTTAAGGCCATTAAAAATTTTAAAGCATGATAATTATATGATAATTATTTGCAAGCAAGCTTTAATTTTAAATGTGGCGTGATAATATGAGATATTATATTATTTCAATTATGCATAATTTATTTAATATGATTAGATAAATAATGTTTAATAGAAATTAAACCCGATGCATAATTGGATTAATACTTTTTGGCTTAATTAATAAATAAGTTATTAAAGCCTAAAAATTTTATTAGCATTATTTAATAATCCTAGTGGGAGCATATTAATTAGATTAATTACTTCCAACAGTAAGACGCCAAAAGTGATTATTTAATAATCAAAGATAATCCACAAATTTAAAAAATTCAAGTGGGAGCGAGATGAAAAGAGTTGGATTCTCACGGCCTACATTGCCCATCTATAGTATAGTGAATATATACTACTCCCTTCGGCAGGTATGTATTCGCGGTATACAAGATTAGACTTCTTCGGATAAAATGAAGTACGAGGAAAATCGGCTCGACCACGCCTCCGTGGAGTGTCTTGATCTACTCGTATGAATTTCTAAGTAATGGTGTACACTTGACTAAGTGATGTGCTAACCTCCCTTCGAAGTTATGTTACATTCACTTAGAGGCCAAAGGTTGACGTGTTGGATTAACATAGTTTGGTAAGAGTTACCTAGATGGCGTGTTAATTAAGAATAATTCTTACTTTTCTAAGCAGTTTTCGACCTTGCTTCTGGTGAGTCAACTGGGATTGGATAATTCACCATTGCGTAAACCAAAAATGCTTACATGGATTTCATTTAATCGTTAGACGCAAAAGAAGTAAAATACAAAATCATAACTTGCACTATTTTAAAGTATTTCAGTTTTAAACAGTAACGACCGCTCGCCCGCTTCAATCGATCCTAAAGGAAAATAGACTTGAAGGGTCTAACTATGTTGACTGAAAAATGAATCTTAACATCGTGTTTGGTCACGTGAATCTGAAACACGTGCTCGCTGAACCTTATCCGGGGGTGCCGGAAACTACAGCCAATCAGGATATGAGAAATGCTTATGCCAAGTGGATCAAGTCCAATGATTTGGCTAGGTCATATATCCTGACTTCTGTCTCCAATGTTCTTAAGCATCAAATGCACGAGATGCCAACTGCTAGGAACATGATGGATCATCTCCATCAAATGTTTGGAGGACAGAATCGAGCCAAAAGGCTCGAATTAATGCGGAGGCTGTTAGTTACTAAGATGTCTGAGGGATCACCTATTCAGGATCATGTTATGAACATAATGGCTTGCCTGAACGAAATTAAAAGCCTTGGTGCTAAATTTGATGATCTCAGTAAATAGGATATGATTCTATGCTCTCTGCCAAAGTCGTTCGACACATTCGGGCAAAATTATTCTATGAACAAATTGGATTTTTCATTGCCTGAATTGATGAACGAACTCAGAGTTGTAGAGGGAGTAATGAAAGCTAAAGGAATTGTTCTCCTAGCACAGACATTGACTTTTACGGCTTCAAAAGCCAACAAGTGGAAAAAGAGAAAGGGAAAGGTTCTCAATCCTAAGAAAAAATTTCAAAAGAAGAAGGGTAAACCTAGCAAGGAAAATGTTTCCACTGCGGTGAAAATGGGCACTGGAAGAGGAATTGTCCAAAATACTTAACAAGTCTTCCTGCTAAGCCATCTGGACAAGGTATATCGATATCTTGTTTAATAGAATTATGTTTAGTTGGAAGTCCATCAGATTCCCGGTGTGTAGACTCGGGTTCAACTAATCATATCTGCAATTCGTTGCAGGGGTTCAAGCTAACCAGAAAGCTTGAAGATAGTGAGATGCAGCTACTGCTCGGGGATAATACAAGTATATCTGTATTAGCAGTAGGGACTGTAAATTTTTATTTTGGTGATAGGGATTTGATGTTGAAAGACACTCTGTACATACCGTGTGTTTGCAGAAATCTGATTTCTATGAGTTGTTTAATAAATAATGGTTTCAGTGTTTGTTTTGAACAAAACTTTACCATTAAGCAAAATAAAAGGTTTATTTGATCTGACATGGTAAAAGATGGTTTTTTCTTGTTATACCCCGATAAAAACCCTAATTCCGAACTTAACACTACTATGCTTGACTTACCATCCAAGAGAAAAACTCTTATGCCTAATGAGGCTTACAAGTGGCATTTACGCCTTGGTCATATTAATCCAAAAAGGATCCAAAGACTAATTTCAGATGAATTGTTGAGTCCCTTGGACTTAACAGAACTACCAGTCTGTGAATCCTGCTTGGAAGGTAAATGACCAAGAGATGTTTTAAATCTAAAGGAAATCGAGCTACAGAATTGCTTAAGTTAATTCTTACAGATGTGTGTGGTCCTATGAGTATTCAAGCAAGAGGAGGTTTTGAGTATTTCATCATCTTTACGGATGAATACTCCAAATATGGATACATTTATTTGATGAGATATAAGTCTGAATCTTTCGAAAAGTTCAAAGAATTCAAGGCTGAAGTTGAAAATCAAACTGGAAAACATATCAAAGCACTTCGATCAGATCGTGGTGGTGAGTATCTGTCTACAGAGTTTCTAGAATTTCTCACTACAAATGGGATTATATCTCAATTATCTGCACCGGGTACACCCCAACAGAACGGTGTTGCAGAAAGGAGAAATAGAACTCTGATGGAAATGGTAAGATCCATGATGAGTCATGCTACCCTGCCAAGTTCGTTTTGGGGCTTTATACTCGAAACGGCGGCACACATATTAAACCTTGTTCCATCTAAGTCGGTTCCTAAAACACCAATGGAACTATGGTGAGGGCAAAAGCCCAGTGTCTCCAATCTTCGGATATGGGGAACCCTAGCTCATGTGTTAAGAAAAGATCCTGACAAGTTGGAATCAAGAACAGAGGTTTGCTTGTTCATAGGTTACTCTAAAGGAACAAGAGATGGTATATTTTACGATCCGAGAGATCACAAAGTGTTTGTGAGCGCTAATGCTAAATATCTCAAAGATGATTTCGTAAATGACCACAAGGGCAAAAGCAAAATTGTGTTAGAAGAAATGACAATTTCAGATACTGAATTCTAAGAACCTATAATAACTGAAAATGTGTTAGATACATATGATATACTAGATACAACATATGATGTAGGGATGAGTACACAACAACCTCGTCGTAGTGGGAGGATTGTCAGGGCACCTGACAGATACCTAGGACTAACCCAAGTGGTTAAATCTGAAGTATTTGTGTAACACCCCAAACGGAGGATGCCACATCCCCCGCACTAAGACCCAGACCCGATCACGAAATAGAAAGTCCATGCCCGAATCCGAATCAAAGCGAACGGGAGACCAACTCACACACTAGGCTAGGCGGATCTAACTTGACAAAACTCAGAGTGCGGAAGCAATTAAAACCAACAACAATAGATAGCGGAAGCATTTAAAACAAAACATGCAAAGCAGGTGACGGGTTCAACTAGCATAAGTACCTAGTCCCGAATATCAACATACATAACAGGTGATGGGTTCAACTAGCATAGATACCTAGTCCCGAATATTAATTCATAATCCAACATAATAAACAGCATAAGTATCATCAGGGTCTAATAATATCCAAATACTAACTTACTAATCCCCACACGGGTTTAGGTCTAAGTAGAACATACACATAATCTGCAAGTGTGAAACATAAATGTATAACATAAGTAAACTATGGGACAGATGCATCCTAACACCTACTAGACTGACAAGTGTGACTCCGAAGACTCACTTCCGCCTAGCTCAAGCCAAAAGAATCCTGCAAACTAAAAGATAAAATGAGGTGTCAGTCAACTGACTGAGTGAGGGGGCTAACGCACACCCACAATATATATATACAGAGCACAACACATATCAAAAGGGTGGACTCATGAACCGGGAATAGGTGTTTCATACCAAAGCGTTTCAAAGAAAAACCCAAATATATATATGTACTTAGAAAACATTTTCAGAAACTCTATTCCGATTCATGATTCCCATAACATATCATATTATATGCTCGGCGAGTACGAGCTTCCAACCTCAACTCCTCATATCATAACAAAACAGAAATAACATACCAACCTCAACTCCGGGTGATGGTAGGGTTGCGCGACCCTAACCATCCATACAGTCGAGGGGAGTGCTGATTGCTACTCATACCCTCAGGACTCCGTTTCCCAACCAACCTCCTGGTGGGTCCCGGTAGATCCTTTTCATACAGATGGAGACTACGCATAGGTATATCCCCGACGGCCCTAACCGTCCCGGGGGCTCCTTACCCGTAGCTCCTGGGCCCCATAACAGAACAGAACATAACATATACCAACTTTCATGGCAATCTCGCTACATAATCATAACATAACTGGTTTTCCAAAATGGCTTATATATGCCTCAAAAACTGGTTTTTATAGCATAACTTTTCAAAACAGCTTACATATGCTTTCATATCTAATTTTCCAAAACAGATCTGATTCACAAGGTCATAAACATATCATATCCAACACATACGTATCTATAATAGATATACTCGCATGCAAGGGTTGAAATCAGCATATTAAGGCCATAGGTCGCATACCTATACAAAATCCTAAACCTCACCTGAGAAGCGACGAGATACCAGAACTGACAAGACGAATGCATACTCGTTCAGGTTGTCTCCACCATGGAGATCACTGTACAGAAAAGGGAATACATTGTACTCATGAGACAAGACTCGATCATGAACCACAAAGACGCACGGCGATGATTGCAAGATGACATGGAACAATATGACATGTTCATAGAAATTACAAGAATGTCATGAAAGGGCTCATGTACACAATTAATATTCCACGTTGTGATAGACATGTAATTAATCTCAAACAATTCTCACAGACAAGCAAACCAAATAATAAATTCGACAAGTGTTAACCGTAAATCTAATTAATTGGCTTAAGTGAATTTGGTCCAGAGTATAGTTTAATAGTAATTTGGATGCCATAATTCACAAAGTATTCGCGTACATAATATTTCATAATTTCACAACTCAAGAGACCAATTAAGAATCAAACAACTAATCCTATAGGAAAGTATAATTCATATTAATACATCGTGGATTCAATTCAAGATTCCACTTCAATTAACATACTCCTCTTTCAAAAGAATTATGATTCAGAATGACTAACACACAAATCAATCGTCTAATAAGATCACACAATTAGCATGAGAGTTACATTTCAAGTCCTAAATTTCCCCAAGAGTGTATATACTGCTCCAAGTCACCAAATTAATTACAAGACACACCATTATGCACGTACTATTCACCTAGTTACACTAGTAATACATTTTTCCAAATTCAAGAATCCATTTAATGCAAAGTCTAAATTATATGTGTGGCTGTCAATTTCCTTTACAATAAGAAATGAGTATATATCATTTATTCGAACAGCTCCACTCACAATCTCACCGGAATGCCATACATATGTACCAAATACATAAATCAACATTAATTAACATAGTTATGCTCTGAACCAGTTTTATAAATTTGTCAACAATGATCCAACCCACAATATTGCATATATATACATTCGTTCTAATCCTATAAAATCATTTAATGTCATACCAAACCATAATTACAGTTGAATTCAAATGTTCAGTTTATAAAATTTAATATACCACAATTGAACTCAAAATTTCAATAACGTTTTGTAACTTACAATTAATAAAATTAACCAAAATGCACCGAATTGCATAACGTATGAAATCGGAAAGAGGATAAATTACAATTAAAAGAGAACCAACAGTAGAGGAGTTGAAGATGGTGGCGGGACTGATATTGTTGGCACCGGGTGGTGTTAGCGGCGTAGCTAGCCGAAGAAAGGGATTTACCCGCTGCTGAAGAGGTGGCGCTGGTACTCGACTGCTGCTGGGTTACTCCCCTATTTCTGTGATTCTTAAGAGGTGAAGGCGCAGAATCAGAAAAGGCGATGGCGAATGGTGAAGAAGGAAACTGATGGTGTTTCGAGTGGTGGCTGCTGGCGGCGGGAGGGAGCTTCCCGGTTCTGCTCCGATCTGTCCAAGAAGAAGGGAGAAGAAACGAAGAGGTTTCCTGATCTGAATCTTACTGCGGCGGTGGTCGTGCGTCGGAGAATGGACCCCGCCTTTCTGACGAGATAGCAGCGGTGGAAACGCCGATGAAGGCTGTATTTTCGCCCCTTTTTCAGATCTGGCCGAGGGAGGAGAACAGGGGATGGTTGTGGTGGTTCTGAGGTGGATTCGCCGAAGAAGATAGTGGTGATGGGTCACGGATAGATTTGCTTCTGCTGGTGGGGCTATGGCTGGCGAGTTGGTGGTGGACTGGGGTGGCGGAAATCTGCTGCGGCTTGCATCATCAGTCTACGCGACTGAGAAGGGAAAATAATAGAGACGAAGAGAAGAGGTTGAGTGGGGAGAGTGGAGGGTGGTGGCGGCCCAAAGCTCGCCGACGGAAGTAGTGGTTGCGGCAAGATGATGATCTCTGAAGGAGGGCTGCTGCGCTGCTTGTTGAAGACCGAAGGGAAAAGAGAAGAAATGGAAAGCAGCTAGGGTTTCTAGGGTATAAGGAGACACTTTCTCCAAAATTGTAATTAAGCCCTCAAGAGTTTAAGTACTGCGATTGAGTTCAATAAGATCGATTAAGCCCAGTTAAAGATTAGGAAATTATAAAAGCATCCCCAGGGTTTTAGAGAAAGTATTAGTAAGTCCAAATTTAATTTTTGAAATTATAAAAGTACCCCAAAGATTTAAAGTGGTGTTCAATTAAGCCTAAATGGAATTTCTCATAATTAGAAATTGACATCCAAAGTTCAGTTATTATAATTTAGCCCACATAATTCAAATTAAAGAGCAAATAGGTATTAAACACTTATTTCAATTAGGTCCGCATATTCACATAAGTTTGCAATCGAGTCAATTAAACTATTAAAACATAAATAAGGCAATTCAAGCACAAGCAGAGTTAAATAAACAATTAAGAAGTGAATAAAGAAACTCAAATACGCGCAAGGTTGAATAAATAACGTTCTAATCGTACGAAAACGGCATCGTATCTTGATCCGAAAATGCGGGGTGTTACAATTTGATCCTGGCACATATGATGAAGCTGTAAGGGATATAGACGCTGACCGTTGGGTCAGAGCCATGGAATCCGATTTAGATTCAATGTATTCCAATAAAGTCCAGGAACTTGTAGAGGCGCTTGAGGGCATTAAACCTATTGGTTGCAAATAGGTCTATAAGAGAAAAATTGGAGTGGATGAAAAGGTTGAGACCTTTAAAGCAAGGCTTGTGGCAAAGGGTTATACCCAGAAAGAAGGTGTCAACTATGATGAAACCTTCTCACCTGTAGCAATGCTTAAATCCATAAGAATTCTCCTTTCCATTACCGCTCATTTTGATTATGAGATTTGGCAAATAGATGTAAAGACTGCCTTCTTGAACGGGCACCTTCAAGAAGAGATATATTTGGCTCATCCTGAAGGCTTCATAGCCAGAAATCGGGAGCATATGGTATGCAAGCTTAATAGATCAATATATGGTCTTAAGCAAGCGTCTAGATCATGGAACATCAGATTTAATGAAGTAATCAAATCCTTTGGATTTATACAATTACTTGATGAACCATGTGTGTACAAGAGACATCGTGATAGTGTTGTAACATTTTTAGTTTTATACGTGGACGGTATTCTGCTCATTGGGAATGAAGCAGGAATATTGTCGGTAGTCAGACTTTGGTTGTCAAATCAGTTTGACATGAAAGACCTAGGTGAAGCCAGTTATATTCTAGGGATCAGACTTTGTCGTGATCGTAAGAATAAAATGATTGGTTCATCACAAGCAGCATCTATAGATAAGATATTGGCATGATATAATATGGCGAATTCCAAGAAAGGTTCATTACCTTTCAGACATGGAGTTCATCTATCTCGGGATCAGTGTCCCAAGACCCTAGAAGAGACAGAAGAGATGAAAGATATTCCGTATGCTTTGGCAGTCGGAAGCCTGATGTATGGCATGTTATGTACAAGGCCAGATATCTATTACGCTGTAGTTCTAGTCAGCAGATATCAGTCAAACCCTGGACCCCTACACTGGATAGCAGTAAAGCATATATTGAAGTACTTGAGAAGGACTCGAGATTATATGCTTGTCTATTGCAGTGATGAGCTCATTCCTATTGGGTACACAGGTTCGGATTTTCAATCTAATTTGGACTCTAGGCGTTCGACGTCTGGATACATGTTTACTCAGGGAAGAGAAGCCATAAGTTGGAGGAGTATCAAGCAAACTTACATTGTTGACTCCACCATGGAAGCTGAATACATGCCAGCTTTGGAAGAAGCCAAAGAAGCGTATTGGTTTCGAAATTTCCTAATGGATCTAGAAGTTGTCAAGGACGGACTTACACCGATCACATTATACTATGATAATGCTGGAGTGGTGGCCAACTCCAAGGAACCTTGAAGTCATAAACGTGCAAAGCACATCGAGAGGAAGTTTCACATTATACGTGATTATGTGGAACGTGGAGAAATGGCAGTAGTGAAAATTGGCTCAGTAAATAATCTGGCAAATCCCTTCACTAATACTTTGGAGCAAAAGAGTTTTGACACTCATATAAAAAGGATGGGCCTTAGATATGTAGACAATTGGATTTAGGGCAAGTGGGAGATTATTGGGATTAATGCCCTGAAAATCCAATTATATTGTAAATATTTTGGATTAGTAAAACTGAAATTAAAGCAAGTTATGAGTATTTTACAAATTTAATAATTAATAACGTGTGATGGTATTTTTATATGAAATGTGTTTCATAGAAAAAGACTTTAAATACCAAAAATCACGTGTCATTAAAGTTCTAGTCGGTATGATAAGAAAATGTTCTTATCAAGACTATAATGATTAGAAACATCGATGATTAGTCTTTCTTCATAGGGAAATGGAGTTTCCGATTACAACACATTGATGGTTTTCAATGAGATTGGAGACATCGAACTGGACCACTGAGATTGTTTATTTTATACTGCTATCTAAAATAAACAAAATCTCAGAATCATTAGACTCTTAATCCTGGCAGTATTTCTACTTTAGGCATGTAGTGTTAATCACTGTGATGTACTCAGAAGTGAGGCCTCGATAACGGGTGGCCAAAATACTTTGTACATTCGGTGATTGCATGAAATATGGTAAAGAGAAATATTGATCGAGGAATCTGTAGTCTTGCTGGAAGGTTAAAAGATATCCCTGAAATAGATTTGCAAAAGTTCAAATAAAACTTTAGCCAAAGTACTTCGTGTGTACTTCATCGAAGTTGTATGCTGAATGTCTTTCGCATACAAGGAATTTGAACTTAACGCGAATCAAGAATTTCATATTGGAAGTGAAAAATAAATGATAGTAATATTGATTTATTTTTCATGGATATCTGTACAGAGGAGTAAAATGTTAAATTATTCTAGATCGAGAAGTTCATGAATAATTTAATTAATTTTAGTGTTCAACAATATTTATTTAGTGGAATTAAATATTGTTAAATGGTAATCAATTATTGTCATGAGATGATAATAGATTGACCAGTTTGGAGCTAAAATTAATGAGTCCTGCAGGTCCCCCCGCAAGCCCCAACGAAGATAAAAGAGAAAATATTTAAAGGAGAGAGAGAGAGATGAATTTTCAAAGTATTTTGGAAATAGCCAAGGAATTTATTTTGAGAAAATATATTAAATTCCAAAGAGTTGGAAATGACCGAAATTTTATTTTGGAGAAAATAAAATTTTTTCGGGAAAAAAAAAATTGTTGATGTGGCGGAGGGCTGCAGCTGAGGAATCATGCCAGGTCAGCTTGTCGGTCGCCAAAAGGGGCTAATTGGGCGCCACCATGTGCGCTACGTAGACGGCGCAGATCTCGCCGAGTCAGCGTGTGCCAGCGGCCCAGATTTGTTTTAGAAACGGGTCGAATTGCGGTTCAATGGATTGGGTCATCGGATATGGGCGGGTCAAGGTTTGACCGGCTCAGACACGTGGACGAATACAATTCAGCCACGTGTCAACAGACCCTGACCAACTTGAGCCGACCGGTTCACGGCCGAACCGATCTACGGAACTGAACCCTTCCGATCGGACCTAACCGGATTGGACACGTGGCAGTCAGCTGTTGAGGCGCGTGTAGAACACACGCCAGCACACAGCAGCCTTTACACCGCGCGTGGCGGCGGGTGCCATGTCAGCCTGGTGCGTAGTCGGCGGCGTTGGAATCCTTGCTCTCCAAGGATCCATGTGCCGATCTCGAATTGGACGGATGAGCTTGGCTTGCACGTCAAAATTCTGAAAATGGCATGGATGTCCCTATTTTTCCCCTATAAATATGGTTGCTTCCTATTTCATTTAAGAGCATCAGATTTTGAGCAGTTTTTGGGCAGTTTTATAGCCCTCTCGGGACACTCTCTCTGTCTAATTAATTAATCCTAATTAACAATTAATTAATTATTTAATTAGGTGGTTATATAATTGATATATAATCCACTTAATTATTAGAAAATAGGGATTTTCTAAAATTAGAAAAAAGTGTTTTTCAAGAAAAATATTTTCTCAAAGTATTTAGCGAAATACTGCCGGAGCCCACACTCCAAATTTTTAATCAAGGATATTGCGGGGAAGTCTACCGGTTTCATGAGAAAATCAAGGTGCTGGAAAAGTGTCGTTGATAGCCATATTTTGCAGTACGGTAATACCGTTATGCTGCTTAAATTATTATTTGCATATTGTGATTATATGCTATATGATTTAAAATTATATTATCAATGTCTGTATATATTAGAGTTATTCTGCCCGATTTGTTCCGCTACTTATTAAAATATTTTAGAAATATTTTGATAACGAGGTTATGGCGAATTTTTTTTTAATATTACGCTATACCGTCACTCTGTATCGGGCCTACCACCCAGCACATATATACCTCAATTGAAAAGGAGAAGAAAAGAGATGGAGTTATGAAGATGATTGAGCTTCAAAGTTCGTAATTTTGCCAGAAAATTAGCTTGAAAATGATGAAATCCTTTCTTCCTTCTTCTTGGGGATGGACCGAGAGAAATGGAAGCAAATTTGTATGTATGAAATGTATTAATGTTGTGAAAGAGATGCATTACGTGATTCATCATATACAAGGCATGAAGTTTCATTATTTGCAATTAAATCCCCAAGTTTTTGAGTTCATGCAATCAAGGATCAAGCCTTGACATACCATCAATTTAATCCAAGGAAATGTTCATACAATTAAATCCTCTAATTTAAATAAGTGATCAATTAAGGACATATATGCACTTAAGTCATGTTAGGTAATTAATTCACGTGTCAATCACATACAATTCACGCAATAATTCTCGAGTTGATAGAAATTTCACATAAACACTTAGGAATATATTTCACAAGTATATCATGTAATGCATAATTTAATAAATGAAAGAATTAAAATAAATCCTATATCTCGAAACTCACATGCGTGGCGCGTGTCCCTAAATGGCTGGAAACTGGGGCGTTACAATCCTCCCCCCTTAAAAGAATCTGGTCCCCAGATTCACTGAGCGGAAGAAAACAACTCTGGATGGAACCGTTTCATCTTATCTTCGGTTTCCCATGTGGCCTCTTCAGTTTTATCACTTCTCCAAAGCACTTTAACCATTGGGATTCACTGATTTCTTAATTCTTGAAACTTCTTATCCAAAATCTTAACCGTCTTCTGAACAAAGGTTAAATTCGGTTCCAACTCCACTTCTTCAACGGGTAGGATCTCGGTTTCATCGGGGTAATATTTCCTTAGTTGAGACACGTGAAATACATTATGAATCCCCGTGAGACTCGGAGGTAGGTCCAACCGATAATCTACTTCACCAATTCTTTCAAGAATCTCAAAAGGACCTAAGTAACGAGGATTAAGCTTTCCTGCTTTCCCAATCCGAGCAAATCCTTTACGTGGAGATGCTTTCAAGAACACCCGATCTCCAACTTCAAACTTGAGATCCCTTCGATGAAGGTCAGCTTAGCTCTTTTGTCTATTTTGAGCTGATATCATCCATTGTTGTATTTGTTGGACTTTTTCAATCATATCCCTTACGGCCTTTGAAGGTTTCTCCAATTTCTCACCCTTCTGAACGCCTTCTTGTTTAGTCCATTTCCACTCCTCTAAATCGAAAATCAACGGAGATCGACACTTCCGACCGTAGAGTAACTCATACGGAGCCATACTGATCAAAGCTTGAAAACTGTTATTATAAGCAAACTCAATCAACGGTAATTGTTCATGCCACGAAGTCTAAAAGTCCAAAGCACAAGAACGAAGAAAGTCCTCAAGGTACCTTATTAATCTCTCGGATTGGCCATCGGTTTGTGGGTGAAATGATGTACTAAACTTGAGGTTCGTACCTAGAATGCCTTGTGATTCTTGCCACAATTTCGAAGCAAATCTGGGATCTCTATTTGAAACGATGCTAACCGGAATCCCGTGAAGTCGAACAATCTCCCTGTTATATATCTCGGCTAACTTGTGAATCTTATAAGACATCCGAACCGGCAGAAAATGTGCAGACTTAGTTAAACGGTCCACAATTACCCATAGGCCCTCAAGTCCCTAACAAATAAAACGGTTCGAAAACAGTATCAAACGAACTCAAAAACATGCAACTAACATAAAACACATTCATAACACATATAGTTCACGCTTATCACATAATCACAAGAATCGAAAATGAAGACAGAGGCACACGAAGCAAGAACGAGGCGAAAAGGGCAAATACATTCAAATAATTAACATAAGGTTCAAATAAATTTCATATAATAATTCAAATAATTCAAGAATATCAATTTAACAATATATTAAACATATGATCGAATAATTAAATAATTTAAATGCGCATGTTACACTTTCGAAACAGTGTACCTGTACTACTGGACGAGAGGGATGTTACAAACTTGCCTCCTTCAAAGGGATCTGTCCTCAGGTCCGAAGCAAGGTCTTGAATGACTCTTAGAACGAACTCAACTCCACTCTTCCGCTGCGTTACTCTGATCCAAGTGAGTTGTAAACTCCTCGGTGTATCATTTCCTCAGTTGGAAATAAGGAAGACTTCTCATATCCATGTAGCTCGGTGGCGCTTGCCGAATCCGAGTGAGTCCCTTTAGCCTTAGCAATCCGGATACGAAGTCCTCGGCCATTTGCTCCCACTTCCAAATAGAATTCGAAAGTAGTTGGAGAATCCTACCAGTTCTTGATATTTGGTCTTCTACCGATGGCACGTTAGACATTGCTACACAAAGTTTGTAACATCTCTTCTTATGCCAATACACCATTACCGGTTCTTCAAGTTCTCGAACCATGAGTGGAATTAATCTCCTGACCAAGCACTTCTTAAGACATAGACTCCAACTTTCCGTTAGCAACGCACAACCAAAGTCTTTCTTAGCACCTCGATTGTAACGGAGTAGTTTTGAGTACCTTCGGTAGGCAAAGCCGATGCCGAAGGTAACTCTCTTTAAAAGCCTCATCCACTCAAACCGTGCCTCTTCCTTGTCTTTCATGTCATGGGATGGCTGCCTATATAAAGATGAATCTCCTGTTCAATCCCAATAACACTAGAGACTTATTCTCTGAGGCAATTCTCGGTTCTTCTACCAGAATACGTAGTCGACAATACCCTTATTGGAGCCCAAGTCGGTGGAGACCATGAAACACTACAGAAGAACGACCAACTCTCAAAGCAAGCAAAAGGGTATTTATCTTCCACAGTCAACCCGTGTAACTAACAGTAGTTTATGTTCATCTTACAGGTCCATCTTCTTCCTTAGATAGGACTAAGCACTCCACGAAGAAGCAATCAAACGGATGAAACCACCTTCTAAGAGCTCATCAACTACGTCTTGAACTCCAACAACCATGCTAGAGCTAACTGGTAGGAAGTCTTCAAACAAGGTTTAACTCCGGGATAAAGATCATGACAACCTCAATGTCCCTATCGGGTGGTAATGGATTCCAACCTTCAAGAAAATATCGAGAGAGTCTTACTTCGATCTTTGTCTCTTCAAGCTTGGCCCCCTTGGTTACCCTAAAGGTCAGCCACAAAGCTCTTCGCACCATCCCAGAGTAACCAACCATTTCTACGAAGACTATCAACGGGTTAGCTTTCAATCTATTACCCGAGAATATCATTGACTCCCCGATGGACCTCCTCAAAGAAACCACCAAAGCAACACGGTGCTCGAACAACTAACCCACACCTAAGGTAGCTTCATACCTCAACAAGTCATGTTCAAGAAGTCCACCGGGCAACCTCGGCCCTCATAACTCACCACTCACTCGAACACTCTACATTACCAAACTCTCTCCAAGAAGACAGTTTACACAAAAGAAAACAGCAATGCAAGAAACATCAAGTACTAGGAAGCAAAGAAATGGGAGAGAAAGTAAACAAGTGGGTTTCCCTGAAATTAAATATATATGTATGAGATGCCATAAATGTTTAGTTTTCCTTTCACCATGGTGGTAGTGTCGAGCTCGGTCTCTAATTCTTCATCTTCACTTGCATCCACTTGAACTCGGCTCGAAGTCTTGGAACCAAAGCTCTTCATAGGCTTCGGATCCTTGTTCGTCGGGCAAGTACTTGCCTTGTGACCCAACTCTCCACACTTGAAGCATGCAGCTAGTTTCTTCATACAAACTTCTTCGGTATGGTTCGGGCCTTGACAATAGGAGCATTGAATTATTTTTGGTGGGAAAGGTATCGAATCCATCTTCAGTAGTCGAAGCTTTTTCTTCTTCTTGGTGTCGTTGACATATTGGAATTCTTGAGATTTCCTTTGTTTTACGAGTCTTTTACCCGAACTCAAACTCGATCATTGCTCTCGTCCCACATAAGAAGTGTGAGACTCTAACCGTCGATTATCTATCTCCATTTGAACTGCCTTTCTAACTTCCTTGGACCATGTATGCACCCGTGAAGCTTGAAAAACTTGGTAAATATTATCTCGATGCCCTTGTATATAGTTCTGGACTTTAGGGAAATCTTTATCGGCTCCCGAACTCTCAAGTTCCACTATGAGGTCATCCATCATTGTCAATTCTTGCTCAAGATTCAAAAATTCTTGGAGCCTTTTTACCATTGCACTTCGAGAAATATATTTGTAGCTAAATTCCCGGGTGAATTTCTCGCAAGTGAATTCTTCTCCGGATTCTTCCAGTTTTGATCTTATTTCCCTTAGCCACTTTGAATCTTGGCCTTGGAACAAATGGGAAGTACACACCACTTTCCCTTACGATGTTCCCGGACAATTCTCCCATATCCATAATATCTCGGATAACCATTCTTCAGCCTTGACATCATTACCTCCAAACCTCTTCGGCGGATTAAAGTCTCTAAACTGCTTGTAGACCGAAGGCACTTATTTTTCTTGTCCTTCTTTCGATGATACATGTGAAGGTGAAGATGCCATCCTGAGATAGGAAATCAATTTCAAAATATCGATGCATGCGGGTGTTTAGTGCATGTTCATGTGAACAATTAACACAAATTAGAACAAATAATTCACGTAGAAGTGGGAATAAATGCAAACAAACACATAATCCTAAACCGAACGACCTAGATAGACCCGACACGACACGACACTAGAGCTCTAATTTTGCAACCAAGAGCTCTGACACCACTTTAGGATGTAGTACCCCGGAGCGCAGAGCACTACATCCCCCGCACCATAGCCCATGTAACGAGATGGGAACTCTGCACACGCACCAAGCTATAGCGAACGGGAGATAAACAAAATCTCTCCTAGGTTAGGCGGTCTAGACCCTAATACAGAGTGCGCAATAAAAGCAAATAACGAATGTGGAAGCACCATGATTCAAAATACAGACATACATGCTCGGAATATAAACAAGATATACAAAATACAGCGAGTCGACTTATACCAACACTCACATGTTCAAATTTAAAACATAACTTATACATGTACTCTCAAATTCAAATTATATTAGCATATACATAATTTCCACAAGCTCAAACGTGCAGAAAAACTAAATAAAATGCATGAGACTCGCTACAAACTCCAAGACTCGAAAGAAGACCGCCGCCTAGCACAAACTCTCCAAAGGGGTACCTGTAACTCAAACAACAAAAGGCGAAAAAGAAAACAACGAAGAGGGGTCAGTCCTAAAGACTGGTGAGGGGGCTAACACACGTACATATACGTAAGAACACAGCATATTCAAAATTAAAGACCCAACGGCCGACCCAAGTTACCATACACTTTTCCGGGGCCAAAGGCAAAGTGCAAAAAGGCATATACAAAGACTTATCTTTCAAAGTCATATCTCGCTATATAATCATATCACTCACACCAACCCGTTTCAAAACAAACAAATGAAAATGTAGCTTATATCTATATATATAAGCGTCTTCAAATGGTTTCATAGCAAACGGTGCAATTTTCACAAAATACGTATCCGACACGTGTTTATATACATATATGTATATAAGTCATATGCGGGCTTAAAATTTATGTAGGGTTGTAGGTCATATTAACTAAAAGAAAGAAAACCTCACCTTGTCGACCAAAACGGACGCGACGAACTAAAACACTTATAAGACACCTCCTCGTCACCCACAGAACAAACCTAAGGATAAAAGAAACAACAAAAGACAACCTTAGACTCAAAATGCACCAATTAGACGCTCGAAAAATGCATATGGGTGCTAATGATGCATGATGAATGCAATGTGATATCAATTAGGTTATATGGGTTCATATTGAATCATATCAAATCATAATTCACATTAAACGAATTCACAACCTTCACATAACGAGCATGACACATCATATAACATGAAACAAATTATTCATATCATAAAAGAATCAAAGAGATATCACATACGGCAAAGAAACAAGGTATTCATACATACACACACATTAAAAAGCATATAACGTAATATATCGCGCATGAAAGCATCGAATTCTCAGCAAATAAATCCATAAATTTAGCATAATGATCATAACACATCATATTTTAACATATCATAAGCATTCATGAGTTTAAGTTTTATAAGAGAGGCAAAGGATGCAAGAAAGCTTCACACGTAACATTTAAATATTTATACATACTAGTCACATTTACACTTAATAATTAAGGCCTTAAAATTAAAATAAATAATCAAATAAATCATATACTAACATATTAACATGTTGGGATGATAACTGGGGTGGGAGAAATCGATTAAAATAAAAAACGAAACAAGAAACGAACAACAAAACAAAATCGGGCACGTAAAAAACATAACACACAAAACCACCACAAAAGGGAAGGGGTGA
Organism: Lantana camara; assembly: GCA_037501455.1. Classification (NCBI taxonomy): domain Eukaryota; kingdom Viridiplantae; phylum Streptophyta; class Magnoliopsida; order Lamiales; family Verbenaceae; genus Lantana; species Lantana camara. The sequence goes on from CM074864.1 coordinate 6,889,991, forward strand.
CGGGTGTCACCAAAACTCAGTACAAAAATGGTGACCCCTGTCACCAGAGGCAGGAGAAAAAGGCTAGGAAAGTCACAGCGTGACCTCCAAAATGACTAAACAGAGTGACGGCCGTCACTCCGCGCAGTGGGGCTGAAACTCGAATTTTCAACCCCTGTTCCTCATCTTCAAAGCTCCACAACCACAGCAATGCACAAGGCACTAAAGAAACAAGGAAACTTAGTAAAAAGCAACATAAAACCATGGCTAATCACGCAACCAACAAGGAAAGCAACAAGATTGAATGCAAGAACTCGTTTCCCATCTTCTTCTTCAAGTTTCTTAAAAGTTCATCAATGATTGATTTGATTTACAGCAAGTTTCCATAAAATTTCAGATCATATAAGCATAAAAAAAGGTCTACATATCATTTATCATTCATATATTCAAGATTTAAAACAAGTTTGGCATGGATTCATCAAAGAATATGCAAATGACCTAACTATTCACGTCAATGATCATAGCAGGCCCTAATCTCCATGACAATGAGCAAAATCAAGTGCAAAAGAAAGGTAAAAAGATGGAGATCACAAAAATATACTTACCTTTTGAATTTGACGAAGAACGGAGGTCGAACGAGCTAGAAATCCCAAGTTGTGAGTATTGCCCTGCTCTTTCTCTCTTTCTTTCTTCTTTCTCTTGGTTGTTGCTTCTTTCTTGCCTTCTCCCTTGCCTGAAATGAAATGAGGGCATGAGGGAGAGTTATGGTATTGAATAAGGGTCATAATGGTTCAAAAATGGGTCGTTTCGGATAAGAAACAGGTCGGATATAAGCAAAACGGGCGAGGGTGGCAAAGCTGTCATACGGGTCACATTTCGGGCAAAATACGGGGGTCCAAACAAGCTTAGAAAAATATGAGGCCAAGTTATCTAGCTTGCATGGTAACACCCCGATTTTCAGTTATTCAGGTACGCACGACACGTGTGAGTTTTCCGAGAGCTAGGATTATTTTAATTCTTTCGTTTATTAAATTCTTACATTTCATGAAAATCCTATGAATTATATTTCAATATGTTTACGTGAAAATATATGAAATTCGTAACAATTTGAGAATTTATTACATGACTTGGAAATGGTTGTTATGTGAAATAATTGTCAAACATGATTTATTGGCCTAATTGTCCTTAAATGATCATTTTTGTAAATGTGAGGACCAAATTACATAAACATTTCTGGGACTTAGTTGAGCATTTACTAAACCTTTCATCCTTCATAACATGACTTATACACTTGAGGGATTAAATTGCAATTTATGCATTTCACCAAAATCAATTTATGCATTTCACCAACTCCTAATATGAATGTATCGGCCAACTCCTAATATGAATGTATCGAGACTTGGAAATGGTTGTTATGTGAAATAATTGTCAAACATGATTTATTGGCCTAATTGTCCTTAAATGATCATTTTTGCAAATGTGAGGACCAAATTGCATAAACATTTCTGGGACTTAGTTGAGCATTTACTAAACCTTTCATCCTTCATAGCATGACTTATACACTTGAGGGATTAAATTGCAATTTATGTATTTCACCAAAATCAAAATGATGATTCACGTAATATAGCTTCTTCATGCTTCCATCTTCATTTTCATCCAAAATCATCCAACATATTTGCTCCCTTATTGTCTCGGTTCATCCCAGAAGATAAGGAGAAAGGATTTTGCTAAATTCAACCAAGTTTTTCGAAGAAATTTCAACCTTTGAAGCTCAATCATCCATTTTCATCACTTTCTTCCATTTCTTCCCTTCAAGGTATATGCATGAGTTTTATGAATGATTTCTTGCTTGAGTGATGAAGCTAGGGTTTATGATTCATGGAATAAATGGATGATATGTTGTTTGATGCATGAATATATGATTATATCATGATTTGAGCCATGAATTCTTGGAAGATTTGAGCTTTTATGGTGAATTCATACATGAACTTGAAACTCATGAATCTTGATGATCATGTATGTTTTAAGTGTTTATATGGAATATTATTGCATATTGAACATGTATATATGTCAATTCCCAGAAAACTTGCACTTTGGTGATCATTACTTGGTGTTTTGATGTTGTTGATTTTGTCTCGAAGCTTTTCCCTACTTTTGCTCTGTTTTTCAAGTTACAGAAGCATGGGAACGGCCCTTCCCACTTCAGTGCATTATAGGAACGGTCGTTCCCATGCTTTTGAATGAAGCAGGCTAGCGAACATGGGAATGGCCATTCCCATTTTGGTCTTAGATCTGGAAGGGCCATTCCCATCAAAGTCGTCATTTTAAAATATAAAGAGTGGGCGCGTTTCGGAAGTGGCATGGGAACGGCCCTTCCCATTTTACACTACAACCAAGAACGGTCGTTCCCAGCCCCCTGACAGAACAAAACTTTCTACATAAAATTAAGAATTTCAATTTCAAATTCCAATGCCTTTATTGATCCCAAATTGTGATTATATGATATATTACATGTCATAACATGATGTTTATATGCTACATTGGGTATTGCACGTCATTTCGTTAATTGATCACGTCGTGCGTCCTATTTGGTATCATTCTTGAGTTATTGTCTCACGTGTACACAATATCCCGTTCCTTGTCCAGTTCTTCTCCATGCCGGAGATTATTGATCGATTAAGCACGTTCATGCATCCTTGAGTCATCTGTTGCCTATCAGGTGAGGTTTAATTTCTAGTTACCTAGAACCTATACAACCCTTACGTGAGATTTCGGCCAAAAGGTATTTGTACCTATAGTTTTCCATGGAATTACTCATGATTACAAGCAAGTCATGTTCATTGCAAGCAAGCCATTTTATTGTCATGTACCGAGCATGCTGGCGAGTATCATGTATTGTTCACTTGGGCCCGAGGGTAGTGTCTTGAGCCAACCGGGAAAGCAAGGGCTGACGGGTAACTCTTGCGCTATCCTCACTATTGTGGGATCACCCCTGAATCCACAAGGAGGTTTGGTGGAGGAAGGAGTCCCGTGCGTGGGAGTCATGTTCCTGACGTACACCATGTCGTGGATGGTCGAAGGTTCGCTACCTTCCCATCATCAGAGGGAAAAGAAGTTCATAAAACTGCTACTTGTGCACTGTAATTGAATTGCATGATCGCATGATAATTAAACAAAGCATGTATTGTTCACTATTGGTGTAAGGTTGGAGATTTACCCTCACTCACTGGGCCACTGATTGCATGAAACTGAATTGTAAATAATTGTTAAATTTGATAGTTATATTCTCGGGTGATGTCTATTTATTACTGAACTTATATTATTTTCCTTTCCAGAAATTTTCCCGAGTTTATGACTTGCATGTTAATCGCGCTTGTTCTTATATAAACCCCTCACTTAGTCTTTCATAGATTGTAGCCTCCACCTTTCAGGTTCTTGTAGGTGCATGCTAGGTGGGATTAGAGTCGTGTCCAGTCTTTCATTCAGGTCTTGTACGGTTCATTTTCATTGTAGCATGTGTCGGGAAAATGGATGAAGTATTTATGCTAGTGTCGTGGTTTGGCTATATTGTATCGAGGCGCATGTAAAGGATATTGTCTATTCGCGGTGCATGTCGTTTGATCATTATTATTGCTTATGCTTCCGCTTAAGTTATTATGAATTGATTATTTGGTTTGGGTTAGTCCCGCCTAGCTAGTTGTCATTTTTTTTATTATTGTCTCCCGTTCGCTATAGTTTAGTTCGTGTATGGGCTGTCCATCTCATATGTGGATTGAGCTATAGCGTGGGGATGTGGCATATTTGCGTTTCGGGTGCTACATCTTAAGTGGTATCAGAGCCCGGTTGCAAAATCGAGGTTCTAGCGTCATGTCGTGTCAAGTCTAGGTCATACGGCATAGGAATTGATTGTTAATTTGAGAGTCTTGCATTTTATTTGAATTCCTTGATCTACTTGAATCCTTTGAATCAATTGAAATACTTGATAACTTGTGTATTGCATTGATTTATGCTACTAATTGTTGATTAATAGATCTTCAATTGTTGAAAATTTATATGTTCAACTTGTTTATTTTGAAATTTTGCTGAACTAGTTGTTGCCTTATGCATCAAATTCATGTCCTTGGTATTAATTATGTGACATGAGCACGCCTTAACTACATGCATTTATTTTCAAAATGAGTTGTGATTCACAGGATACAAAGATAATATCAAACCGCGGCCAATTTCTACTACAACAATGAACAATTTTCAGCCTACTTTAACCATGGAAGGGTAGGGAACGTATCGGGATTTCATGCAGGAAGGTGGGTTGTGATCCTTCTTAGCTGGGTCTATAGCTCGAGGGGTTGAATCCGGGATAGATGATCAAGTTCATCAGAAAGGTTGAAGGTTTTCCGAAATTGAATGGGGAGATAGGACACAATAAATGGAAATAAAAAAGAAAGGCAAAGAACGGTGGGAAAGAAAATTTCGAGTTTAAGGATCACCAACTATGGTGAGGTTGAATTGGAAGATATAGAGCAACAAAAAGGAAGCAATAAAGAAGGGCAAAATGACAACTAGGGAGAATACCGGGACCACCGTTAGAGATTAATTCTTTGGAAATACCAAGATGTCCAGGGCATGAAAATCGAAGCACTTGAATTCAAGAATTTCAATCTTGGCCCGTAAAGCTACACGAGGTAATACCAGGAAAATTTTAACCAAGGAATTAATCATGGTGAAGGTCCGGGAACCATATAAACAATGAAACTCGGGGTAGAATTGGGTTCAAGAAATTTTCAAATCAAGTCATGGAAATGTCCGAGTTAAGGCCGGAGAATTTTGGAAAATTTAGAAGACCATGGGAAAAACTAGCAATGATCAACATATCAAGACAAGCTTGTAATTCGATCAACAAGGAACGAGTGCCAGATTAAAGACTAGCATTACTACGGTGATAGGTTCAATGCATTCATAAACACGTGCATCATATATTTATTAATCTAATTGTCTCTCATTTATACATGTCACCATAATTGTTATTCAAGATTACCTACTTGATGTGTTAAGTACGTGTTCAAATTATTTAAATTTCTCTACTTATACGCATATCTCTAAATTAATACGATTACTCCAAAATGTTGCATCCTCAAATTATTGGTACGTGTAATATGTATATTAACATTTTAACCGGCATGTATTATTTAGTGTTCATTGCTAATAGACTTTCTTCAAATTTCCTCAAACCCTCGCCTCAACCAAGGCTATAGTGAATCAAGAGATAGGAAAAAGTTGTGTTTGGGTATTACTGGGGTCATTTAGTTGGAACAAGGATCAGTAAATATGTGACTTAATTAAAAACGTAGATTTCAAGAGAAGGGAGTTGGAGGAATTGAGAAGCGGTAAACAAGTTCAAGGAATTAGAAAATTTCTATTTTCTCAAGGGGGAGAGAGCCGGCCGGAAACAAATTAAAGCTGAAAGTTAGACCTCACTCGGGAAAGTTAGAACTTTAAGAACACTGATTCTTTCTGGAACCCTCTATCAGAACCATGTGAACGAAGTCTTCAATAACTTAAACCTTTTCTCCCTCTTACCCGAAGAAAAGCCCCATCATCGACAGTACCTTTGTCTTTATTACCGTCCTCAGAATGTGGGTTCCTCTGTTTTATGATCCTCTCATAGTCTCGGGTTATCAGTTGGCTTAGTAAATAGAAAAGGATTAAACTTGGCTAATACTTGGGTGGTGAATCTTGAATCTTGATCCTTCTTGTTAATGAAATACATGCTAGTAAGAGTCCTCTGTCAAAGTTAAAAAGCAGGAGCCAATGGAATGAATATTACAGAGAGTTCTCCGTTGAACGAAAAGGGAAGTACAAATGTTGTTGATTCTGAGTCTACTGTTGGTAATGAAAATGGGAGAGACAATGACTTCTATGAGATGATTAAGCATACCTTGATCAAAGATGAGAATTCTACAAGGAAGAAGGGGACGTGGAACTCAAGTCAACCGAGGTTGGAAATGAAAGATTTAGATGGAAACGCATTAAAAGGACAAGACGAGTTAACTGTCAAGAGTGGGAACTTTGAAGCATGGTGGTAGAAAGAATGGTTGGGAGTTGATGGGACAAGACAGGGTAAAGGACCAATGATGGTAACTTGAGTTGTAAGATTAAACAATCTCGGAGGAAATTGAAAGTTCGTTCCATGGAAAGTTGAAAGGGATGAAAGTTGGGAGGAAAGTCCAACATGAATAATAGAGGTGACTAGCTCATTGGATTTTCAAGGGAAATCTGAAACACTACAAGGATGAAAGGCTAAAATTTGAACTATTAAATGAACACCGGAACATCTGAGAAATTGATCATAACGCATAATGAAGATAAGTATAAATTGTGGCGAGAACGAGTTAGTTGGGCTGAAGCCAAGTACTTGTTCGGAAGCTGAAAGTTTGGACTGCGATGCTAGGAAGGATAAAGAATTTCAGCGTAGGGTGAAGATGGAATGGTTATCAGATTATTTACGTCGGAGAATTGAGGCATAATAGTATAAGATGAAACAATCTTAATCAAACAATCAAGCATTCAATCGAACTACTACAATATGAGAATTTTCATCCATGGTGAACGGTACACTTGAACATGCATATCACGTACATCATTTATTTTATTATTTCCATATATAATTTCTTGTTCATTGCTAATTTTTTTTATATGAACAACAAATTGACGTAATTGCTACCTTCTATCTGCTCCTTATGTGATAATTATGAAATGTTTATTTAATTGCTCGCTTGAATTTTATTTTATATGCGTCAGAGAGGGGGATTATCTCAGTATTGTTCGAGAGACGGGCTCGTTGCTTGTTAAGAGACGGGGTTCTCTAGTTGTTGTTTGAGAGACGGGGTTCTCTCGTTACTTGTCAAGAGACGGGGTTCTCTTGTTGTTGTTTGAGAGTCGGGGCACTCTCATTACTACTTGCTACTTGTTTAAACTTGTTCTAGTGGCAGATTAGATTTTCTCTCGAGTGTGTAGGTTCCGGTAAGTGAGGGTCGTGACTTGACAACATTGGAAGGACCTTGTTGATTGAAGACCTCTTTCGAACAAATCCCTGAAGAGGAATGGCCAACCCGCGTGGGATGAACATGGGAGAGTGAATCCGAGGACGGATTCTCTTAAGGAGGAGAGAATTGTAACGCCCCGATGTTCAGTTATTCAGGTACACACGACACGTGTGAGTTTTCTGAGAGTTAGGATTATTTTAATTCTTTCGTTTATTAAATTCTTACATTTCATGAAAATCCTATGAATTATATTTCAATATGTTTACGTGAAAATATATGAAATTCGTGACAATTTGAGAATTATTGCATGACTTGGAAATGGTTGTTACGTGAAATAATTGTCAAACATGATTTATTGGCCTAATTGTCCTTAAATGATCATTTTTGTAAATGTGAGGACCAAATTGCATAAACATTTCTTAGACTTAGTTGAGCATTTACTAAACCTTTCATCCTTCATAGCATGACTTATACACTTGAGGGATTAAATTACAATTTATGCATTACACCAAAATCAAAATGATGATTCACGTAATATAGCTTCTTCATGCTTCCATCTTCATTTTCATCCAAAATCATCCAACATATTTGCTCCCTTATTATCTCGGTTCATCCCAGAAGAAAAGGAGTAAGGATTTTGCTAAATTAATCAAGTTTTTTCAAGAAATTTCAAGCTTTGAAGCTCAATCATCCATTTTCATCACTTTCTTCCATTTCTTCTCTTCAAGGTATATGCATGAGTTGTATGAATGATTTCTTGCTTGAGTGATGAAGCTAGGGTTTATGATTCATGGAATAAATGGATGATATGTTGTTTGATGCATGAATATATGATTACATCATGATTTGAGCCATGAATTCTTGGAAGATTTGAGCTTTTATGGTGAATTCATACATGAACTTGAAACTCATGAATCTTGATGATCATGTATGATTTAAGTGTTTATAGGGAATATTATTGCATATTGAACATGTATACATGCCAATTCCCAGAAAACTTGCACTTTGGTGATCATTACTTGGTGTTTTGATGTTGTTGATTTTGTCCCGAAGCTTTCCCTGCTTCTGCTCTGTTTTTAAAGTTGCAGAAGCATGGGAACGGCCCTTCCCGCTTCAGTGCATTATGGGAACGGTCGTTCCCATGCTTTTGAATGAAGCAGGCGAGCGAACATGGGAACGGCCGTTCCCATTCTGGCCTTAGAGCCTGAAGGGTCGTTCCTATCAAAGTCACCATTTTAAAATATAAAGCGTGGGCGCGTTTCGGAAGAGGCATGGGAACGGCCCTTCCCATTTTACACTACAACCCGTAACGGCCGTTCCTAGCCCCCTAACAGAACAAAACTTTCTGCATAAAATTAAGAATTTCAATTTCAAATTCCAATGCCTTTATTGATCCCAAATTGTGATTATATGATATATTATATGTCATAACATGATGTTTATATGCTACATTAGGTATTGCACGTCATTTCGTTACTTGATCACGCCGTGCGTCCTATTTGGTATCATTCTTGAGTTATTGTCCCACGTGTACACAATGTCCTGTTCCTTGTCCAGTTCTTCTCCATGGCAGAGATTGTTGATCGATTGAAAATTATGCGTCTTATGCTTTATCATTGCGAGTATATAATCAGAGCCCCGCTCTGATACCAGTTGTTGGTGTGGCGGGCCCGAGACAGAGTGATGGTACAGCGGAATATTTCAAAAAATTTCGCCATAACCTCGTTATCAAAATATTTCCAAAATATTTTAATAAAGTAGCGGAATAAATCGGGCAGCATAACTCTAATATATACAGGCATCGATAACATAATTTTAAATCATCTAGCATATAATCACAATATGCAAATATTAATTTGGGCAGCATAACGGTATTACCGTACTGCAAATTGGCTATCAACGGCACTTTTCCAACACCGCGATATCTTCTCGTGAAACCGGCAGAGCTTCCCCGCAATATCCCCGATTAAGAAATTGGAGTGTGGGCTCCGGCAGTATTTCGCTAAATACTTTGAGAAAATATTTTTCTAGAAAAACCCTTTTTTCTAAAAACTGAAAATCCATATTTTCTAATAATTAAGTGGATTACATATTAATTATATAACCACCTAATTAAATAATTAATTAATCTTTAATTAAATAATTAAAGACTAATTAATTAGAGAGAGAGAGAATTGCTCGAGAGATTTTGAATTGCTGAAAAAGGAATACCATTTCTGATTCTAAATTGAATAAACCTCAGCCCATATTTATAGGCCAAAATGGAGGACACCCGCGGCATTTTTCAATTTTATTCCATAGTTCCCAAGGCTCGTTGGCCAATCAGAGACCGCCGGAGTGGAGTACACTCCAAGACTGTCACGGCGGTACAAAGCACGCACCCGCACGCGCCGCCCTTGTGGCGGGCTGTGTGCTTGGCGCGTGTGGCACGCACGCAGCTACAAGCAGCTGCCACGTGGCTGGTCCGGTCCGGTCCGACCGGTGGTCCAACTCTTGGACCGGTTCAGGAGTGAACCGGTCGGTTCAACTTGGTCTGACCCCATGGACACGTGTCGTCATACTATTCATCCACGTGTCCGGGTCGGTCAAACCTTGCCATACCCTTACCGACCCTACCCGAACCGTTGGTCGTTTAACCGCTTTGACCCGGCCCGTTTTGGCGCCCATCTGAGCCGTTGACTCGCGCCCGCGTGGCTGGATCTCATCCGTCCATGTGTCGCACACAGTGGAGCCTAGTCAGCATCACTTGGCGACTGACACGCTGATGTGGCGTGACACGTTAGCTGCTACGTCAGCACTTTCGCCACGTCATCATTTTTTTTTTTTTCCCGACAAATTTTATTTTCTCCAAAATAAAATTTTGGGCATTTCCAACTCTTTGGAATTTAATTTATTTTCTCAAAATAAATTACTTGGCTATTTTCAAACACTTTGAAAAATCATTTCTCTCTCTCGTTTTAATATTTTCTCTTTGATCTTTGTTGGGGCTTGCGAGGGGACCTGCAGCACTAATTAATCTTAGCTCCAAACGGGTCAATCTATTATCATCCCATGACAATAATTGATTACCGTTTAACAATATTTAATTCCACTAAATAAATATTGTTGAACTCTAAAATTAATTATATTATTCACGAATTTCTCGATCTAGAATAATTTTGCATTTTACTCCTCTGTACAGATATCCATGAAAAATAAATCAATACTACTATCATTTATTTTTCACTTTCAATCTGAAATTTTTTGATTCGCCTTAAGTCCAAATTCCCGGTATGTGAAACACATTCAACATACAACTTCGGTGACGCACACACGAAGTACTTTGGCCAAAGTTTTAATTCGAACTTTTGCAAATCTTATTTCAGGGATATCTTTTAACCTTCCAGTAAGGCAACAGATTCCTCGATCAATATTTCTCTTTAGCACATTTCATGCAATCACCGAACGTACAAAGTATTTTGGCCACCCGTTACCGAGACCTCACTTCTGAGTACATCATAGTGATTAACACTACACGCCTAAAGTAAAAATACTATCAGGATTAAGAGTCTAATGCTTCCGAGATTTTGTTCATTTTAGATAGCAGTACAAAATGAACAATCTCAGTGGTCCAGTTCGATGTTTCCAATCTCATTGAAAATCGTCAACGTGTTATAATTGGAAACTCCATTTCCCTATGACGAAAGACTAATCATCTTATATAACACATTATAGTCTCGATAAGAACATTTTCTTATCATACCGACTAGAACTTTAATGACACGTGATTTCTGGTATTTAAAGTCTTTTCCTATGAAACATATTTCATATAAAAATACCATCACACGTCATTAATTATTAAATTTGTAAAATACTCATAACTTGCTTTAATTTCAGTTTTATTAATCCAAAATATTTACAATATAATTGGATTTTCAGGGAATTAATCCCAACAATCTCCCACTTGCCCTAAATCCAATTGGCTACATATCTGAGGCCCATCCCTTCTATATGAGTGTCAAAACTCTTTTGCGGCAAAGTCTTAGTGAAGGGATCTGCCAGATTATTTACTGAGCCAATTTTCACTACTGCCTCTTCTCCACGTTCTACATAATCACGTGTAATGTGAAACTTCCTCTCGATGTGCTTTGCACGTTTATGACTTCGAGGTTCCTTGGAGTTGGCCACCGCTCCAGCATTGTCACAATACAATGTGATTGGTGTAAGTCCGTCCTTGACGACTTCTAGATCCATTAGGAATTTCCGAAACCAATACGCTTCTTTGGCTGCTTCTGAAGCTGCCACGTATTCGGCTTCCATGGTGGAGTCAGCAATGCAAGTTTGCTTAATACTCCTCCAACTAACGGCTGCTCCTCCTAGAGTAAACACGTATCCAGACGTCGAACGCCTAGAATCCAAATCGGATTGAAAATCCGAATCTGTGTACCCAATAGGAATGAGCTCATCACTGCGATAGACAAGCATATAATCCCGAGTCCTTCTCAAGTACTTTAATATTTGCTTTACAGTTATCCAGTGTTGGGGTCCAGGGTTTGACTGATATCTGTTGACTAGACCTACAGCATAACAGATATCTGGCCTAGTACATAACATGGCATACATGAGGCTTCCGACTGTTGAAGCATACGGAACATCTTTCATTTCTTCTGTCTCTTCTGGGTTCTAGAGATACTGATCCCGAGACAGATGAACTCCATGTCTGAAAGGTAACGATCCTTTCTTGGAGTTAGCCATATTATATCTTGCCAACATCTTATCTATATATGCTGCTTGTGATAAACCAATCATTTTATTCATACGATCACGACAAAGTCTGATCCCTAGAATATAACTGGCTTCACCTAGGTCTTTCATGTCAAACTGATTTGACAACCAAATCTTAACTGCTGACAATATTCCCGCGTCATTCCCAATGAGCAGAATATCGTCCACGTATAAAACTAAAAATGTTACAACATTATCATGATGTCTCTTGTACACACATGGTTCATCAGGCAATTGTATAAATCCAAAGGATTTAATTGCTTCATTAAATCTAATGTTCCATGACCTAGACGCTTGCTTAAGACCATAAATAGATCCATCAAGCTTGCATACCATATGCTCCTGATTTCTGGCTATGAAGCCTTCAGGCTGAGCTATGTATATCTCTTCTTGAAGGTGCCCATTCAAGAAGGCAGTCTTTACATCCATTTGCCAAATCTCATAATCATAATGAGCAGCAATGGATAGGAGAATTCTTATGGACTTAAGCATTGCTACAGGCGAGAAGGTTTCGTCATAATCGATACCTTCTTTCTGGGTATAACCCTTTGCCACAAGCCTTGCTTTAAAGGTCTCAACCTTTCCGTCCACTCCCCTTTTTCTCTTGTAGACCAATTTGCATCCAATAGGTTTAATGCCCTCAGGCTCCTCTACAAGTTCCCAGACTTTATTGGAATATATTGAATCTAATTCAGATTCCATGGCTCTGACCCAATGGTCAGCGTCTATATCCTTTATAGCTTCATCATATGTGACAGGATCAGATACGTCAGATTCAACCACTTGGGTTAATCCTAAGTATCTGTCAGGTACCCTGACAATCCTCCCACTACGACGAGGCTGTTGTGTGCTTGTCCCTACATCATATGTTGTATCTGGTACATCATATGTATCTAACACATTTTCAGTTACTACGGGTTCTCGGAATTCAGAATCTGATGTTGTCATTTCTTCTAACACAATTTTGCTTCTACCCTTGTGGTCATTTACGAAATCATCTTCAAGATATTTGGCATTAGTGCTCACAAACACTTTGTGATCGCTCGGATCGTAAAATGTACCACCTCTTGTTCCTTTAGGATAACCTATGAACAAGCAAACCTATGTTCTTGATTCCAACTTGTCAGGATCCTTCCTTAACACATGAGTTGGGGTTCCCCATATCCAAAGATAGGAGACACTGGGCTTTCGTCCTCGCCACAGTTCCATTGGTGTTTTAGGAACTGACTTGGATGGAACAAGGTTTAATATGTGTGCCGCCGTTTCGAGTGCAAAGCCCCAAAACGAACTTGGTAGGGTAGCATGACTCATCATAGATCTTACCATTTCCATCAGAGTTCTATTTCACCTTTCTGCAACAACGTTCTGCTGGGGTGTACCCGGTGCAGATAATTGAGATCTAATCCCATTTGCAGTGAGAAATTCTAGAAACTCTGTAGACAGATACTCACCACCACGATCTGATCGAAGTGCTTTGATACGTTTTCCCGTTTGATTTTCAATTTCAGCCTTGAATTCTTTGAACTTTTCAAAAGATTCAAACTTATATCTCATCAAATAAACGTATCCGTATCTGGAGTAATCATCCGTAAAAGTGATGAAATACTAAAAACCTCATCTTGCTTGAATACTCATAGGACCACACACATCCGTATGAATTAACTCAAGCAATTCTGTGGCTCGATTACCTTTAGATTTAAAAGATCTCTTGGTCATCTTACCTTCCAAGCAGGATTCATAGACTGGCAGTTCTGTTAAGTCCAAGGGACTCAACAATTCGTCTGAAATTAGTCTTTGGATACTATTTGGATTAATATGACCAAGATGTAGGTGCCACTTGTATGCCTCATTAGGCATAGGGGTTTTTCTTTTGGATGGTAAGTCTAGCTTAGTAGTGTTAAGTTCGGAATTAGGGTTTTTATCGGGGTATAACAAGAAAAGACCATCTTTTACCGTGCCAGAGCAAATAAACCTTTTATTTTGCTTAATGGTAAAGTTTTGTTCAAAACAAACACTGAAACCATTATTTATTAAACAACTCACAGAAATTAGATTTCTGCGAACACACGGTATATATAGAATGTCTTTCAATACCAAAACCCTATCACCAAAATACAAATTTACAATCCCTACTGCTAATATAGATATACTTGTATTATCCCCGAGCAGTAGCTGCATCTCGCCATCTTCAAGCTTTCTGGTTAGCTTGAACCCCTGCAACGAATTGCAAATATGATTAGTTGAACCCGAGTCCACACACCAGGAATCTGGTGGACTTCCAACTAAACATAATTCAATTAAACAAGATATCGATAAACCTTGTCCAGATGGCTTAGCAGGAAGACTTGCTAAGTATTTTGGACAATTCCTCTTCCAGTGCCCATTCTCTCCACAGTGGAAACATTTTTCGTTGCTGGGTTTACCCTTCTTCTTCTTAACCTTTTTCTTGGGATTGAGAACCTTTCCCTTTCCCTTTTTCCACTTGTTGACCTTTGGAGCCGTGGAAGTCGATGCCTGAGCCAGGAGAACAGTTCCCTTAGCTTTCATCACTCTCTCTGCCACTTTAAGTTCGTTCATCAATTCAGGCAGAGAAAAATCCAATTTGTTCATAGAATAATTTTGCCTGAATGTGTCTAACGACTTTGGCAGAGAGCATAGGATCATATCCTATTTGCTGAGATCATCAAATTTAGCACCAAGGCTTTCAATTTCGTTCAGACAAGCCATCATGTTCATAACATGATCCTGAACGGGTGATCCATCAGACATCTTGGTAACTAACAGCCTCCGCATCAATTCGAGCCTTTTGGCTCGATTCTGTCCTCCAAACATCTGATGGAGATGATCCATCATGTTCCTAGCAATTGGCATCTCATGCATTTGATGCTTGAGAACATTGGAGACAGGTGCCAGGATATAAGACCTAGCCAAATCATTGGACTTGATCCAATTGGCAAAAGCATTTCTCATAACCTGATTGGCTGTAGTTTCCGGTACCCCCGGACAAGGTTCAGTGAGCACTTGTTTCAGATTCTCGTGCCCAAGCACGATGTCAAGATTCATTTTCCAGTCAGCATAGTTAGACCCTTCAAGCCTATTTTCCTTTAGGATCGATTGAAGCGAGCTAGCGGTCGTCATTGTTTTAAAACTGAAATATTTTAAAAGGTGCAAGTTATGATTCTGTATTTTACTTCTTCTGCGTCTAACCAATAAACGAAATCCATGTAAGCATTTTTGGTTTACGCAATGGTGACTTATCTAACCGCAGTTGACTTTCCGGAAGCGAGGTCGAAAACCGCTTAGAAAAGCAAGAATTAATCTTAATTAACATGTCATCTAGGTAACTCTTACCAAACTATGTTAATCTACCACATTCACTCTTTGGCCTCTAAGTGAATGTAACATAGCTCCGAAGGGAGGTTAATACACCACTTAGTCAAGCGTACACTATTACCTAGAAATTCGTACGAGTAGATCAGACACTCCATGGAGGCGTGGTCGAGTTGACTTTCCCCGTATTTCATTCTATCCGTAGAAGCCTAATCTTGTATACCGTGAATACATACCCGCCGAAGGGCGTAGTATATATCCACTATACTATAGACGGGTAATGGAGGTCGTGAGACTCCAACTCTTTTCATCTCGCTCCCACTTGAATTTTATAGAATTTGTGGATTATCTTTGATTATTAAATAATCACTTTTGGCGTCTTATTAATTGTGGAAGTAATTAATCTAATTAATAAGCTCCCACTAGGATTATTACATAATCCTAATAATATTTTAAGGCTTTAATAACTCTTTATTAATTTAAGCCAAAAATATTAATCCAATTATGCACCGTATTTAATCTCTATTAAATATTATTTATCTAATCATATTAAATAAATCATGCATAATTGAAACAACATAATATCACATATTATCATGCCATTTTTAAAATTAAAAGCATGCTTGCAAATAATTATCACATAATTATCACGCTTTAAATTTTTAATGGCCCCTTAAATAAATATGTTTTAAATTATCACATAATTTAAATCATATTTACTGATTCGGCAATTAACCAGGAAGATTATTGAAATCAATTCCCAGAAAATTAACATTCCACGCAAATTCCCAGGAAACACTAGAGGGGTCACAACGGTCCCACTTAAAACCCACCCTCCTTTGACAGAATTTACGTGCACAGTATCAGATTTAAAATTATGCGTCTTATGCTTTATCATTGCGAGTATATAATCAGAGCCCCGCTCTGATACCAGTTGTTGGTGTGGCGGGCCCGAGACAGAGTGACGGTACAGCGGAATATTTCAAAAAATTTCGCCATAACCTCGTTATCAAAATATTTCCAAAATATTTTAATAAGGCAGCGGAATAAATCAGGCAGCATAACTCTAATATATACAGGCATCGATAACATAATTTTAAATCATCTAGCATATAATCACAATATGCAAATATTAATTTGGGCAGCATAACGGTCTTACCGTACTGCAAATTGGCTATCAACGGCACTTTTCCAGCACCTCGATATTTTCTCGTGAAACCGGCAGAGCTTCCCCGCAATATCCCCAATTAAGAAATTAGAGTGTGGGCTCCGGTAATATTTCGCTAATTACTTTGAGAAAATATTTTTCTAGAAAAACCCTTTTTTCTAAAAACTGAAAATCCCTATTTTCTAATAATTAAGTGGATTATATATTAATTATATAACCACCTAATTAAATAATTAATTAATCTTTAATTAAATAATTAAAGACTAATTAATTAGAGAGAGAGAGAGAATTGCTCGAGAGCTTTTGAATTGCTGAAAAAGGAATACCATTTCTGATTCTAAATTGAATAAACCTCAGCCCTTACTTATAGGCCAAAATGGAGGACACCCGTGTCATTTTTCAATTTTATTCCGTAGCTCCCAAGGCTCGTTGGCCAATCAGAGACCGCCAGAGTGGAGTACACTCCAAGACGGTCACGGCGGTGTAAAGCACGCGTCAAATGGGGCCCGCACGCGCCGCCCTTGTGGCGGCTGTGTGCTTGGCGCGTGTGGCACGCACGCAGCAACAAGCAGCTGCCACGTGGCCGGTACGGTCCGGTCCGACCGGCGGTCCAACTCTTGGACCGGTTCAGGAGTGAACCGGTCGGTTCAACTTGGTATGACCCCCCATGGACACGTGTCATCATACTATTCGTCCACGTGTCCGGGTCGGTCAAACCTTGATCGACCCAAACCGACCCTGCCCGAACCGTTGGCCCGTTAACCGCTTTGACCCGGCCCGTTTTGGAGCCCATCTGAGCCGTTGACTCGCGCCCGCGTGACTGGATCTCATCCGTCCACGTGTCGCACACGGTGGAGCCTAGTCAGCGCCACTTGGCGACTGACACGCTGATGTGGCGTGACACGTCAGCTGCCACGTCAGCACTTTCGCCACGTCATCATTTTTTTTTTGTTTCGACAAATTTTATTTTCTCCAAAATAAAATTTTGGGCATTTCCAACTCTTTGGAATTTAATTTATTTTCTCAAAATAAATTACTTGGCTATTTTCAAACACTTTAAAAAATCATTTCTCTCTCTCGTTTTAATATTTTCTCTTTGATCTTCGTTGGGGCTTGCGGGGGGACCTGCAGGACCAATTAATCTTAGCTCCAAACGGGTCAATCTATTATCATCCCATGACAATAATTGATTACCATTTAACAATATTTAATTCCACTAAATAAATATTGTTGAACTCTAAAATTAATTAAATTATTCACGAATTTCTCGATCTAGAATAATTTTGCACTTTACTCCTCTGTACAGATATCCATGAAAAATAAATCAATACTACTATCATTTATTTTTCACTTTCAATCTGAAATTTCTTGATTCGCCTTAAGTCCAAATTCCCTGTATGTGAAACACATTCAACATACAACTTCGGTGACCCAGACACGAAGTACTTTGGCCAAAGTTTTAATTCGAACTTTTGCAAATCTTATTTCAGGGATATCTTTTAACCTTCCAGCAAGACTACAGATTCCTCGATCAATATTTCTCTTTAGCACATTTCATGCAATCACCGAACGTAGAAAGTATTTTGGCCACCCGTTACCGAGACCTCACTTCTGAGTACATCACAGTGATTAACACTACATGCCTAAAGTAAAAATACTATCAGGATTAAGAGTCTAATGCTTCCGAGATTTTGTTCATTTTAGATAGCAGTACAAAATGAACAATCTCAGTGGTCCAGTTCGATGTTTCCAATCTCATTGAAAATCATCAACGTGTTATAATTGGAAACTCCATTTCCCTATGACGAAAGACTAATCATCTTATATAACACATTATAGTCTCGATAAGAACATTTTCTTATCATACCGAATAGAACTTTAATGACACGTGATTTCTGGTATTTAAAGTCTTTTTGTGACACCCCGACTTTCAGACCGTACAGGTATGACGTATGTGCGTAATTTATTTTATTTAAATTCTTATTCTTTATTCTTTTAATTCTTATTTCAAATATTTCTTATGGATTTGAATGAATTTTATATGATTATGAATGCTATTTGTTAAGATTTGATTCGTTCATGCTTGAATTGAATCCGGAATTTTTTGTTGTTTTAGTATGATAGAGAATTACGTGTTATGAACTTGGATATATGCTCGTTATATGTTTTCGAATCTATTTGTTGAGCTTTTGAATTAATTGTTACGTTCGGAACCTAAAGTAGGTTAAAACGCTTTTAGCGCACCTTGGGTTCCAATATGTGTAATTTGAGCTTGGGAATTCGGATTCGAATTCCGTCATCACCGTGGAACTCGTTTCGACGATTTGGGTTCAATGGACTAAGCCTCATAACCTTTTAAACTCATTTAATAATCCAAAATCCGACCGGAAACTTACCTCGCTCTTATATGACTACCTTTCACTTAATTGCACCTTAGTCCCTTAATTCTTGACATATTACCCTCAAGCTTGACCCCACATTCCACCAAAACAATGCATAACCATCTCTCTCCCTCTCTTAATCGGTATACACAAGGGAAAAGAGAGAAAAGTGCAGCACTTTGGAGCTAAACCCTTCAACCCGTCACTATTCATCCCAAGGAGGTTTTGAGCTCTAATCTCCATTTTCTTCCAACATCTTCAAGGGGTAAGTTAGTATTTGATATGTACTTGATATTATGTGCATTTTGAGCTATTGAATCCATGTTTTGAGCTAGGTTTGGTGTATTTATGGAGCTTAACATGAAACTTGAGGGTTTGATGATCTTTCTTGTTCCTTGGGGTTAAGCTTTAGTTTGAAGTTATATATATGATCTCTTATGACTCTAATATGCTTATATGATCTCCCTTTTCAATATGGATGAGTGTGGTGGAAGATACCATTAATGGAAATTCAAATTTTGATTAGATGAACTTGTGATATATAATAATTCTTGAGCTTTTGTGAGGATTGGATGATTGTATGTTGATTATGAAGTGATTTGTCATGAATTGCTTGAGTTTTGTGGCTTGGATTGGTTGCATGTTGTTGCTGCGTGCTTGCCCTGCTCCCTCCCCTGTTTTTCCCGCAGAATTACTGTTGCTGCTGTTATTTTTTTTCGAAGACGATAGGCCAACACGGCCGTGTCAGCTTTGTGCATGTTTTGGACACGGTCGTGTCAGCCTCTCGACTTGGAGCAATTTATTTTTATAAAACCGGACACGGCCGTGTCCATTTTGAACTAAAACTCAACACGGTCGTGTCAGCCTCTCGAATAAAGCTCCTGAATTTATTTTAACCGGACACGGCCGTGTCCATTTTGAACTAAAACCCAACACGGCCGTGTCATTTGAAAATATGGCGGCGACAATTGCTTGTTTTATCGCTTCGTTGCTTTTCTTTGTGTTTTCTTTCCTCGTTTATGACTTGTATGCAATGTTAGCTTGTTATATTACGTATTAGGTGCCTTGTTTTGAACTTATGATCTCATTTTCTATGAATTGTGTGAATATGATTTGGTAGGGTTCATTTGTCATGATTATGTATTTCATTTGCTTTAATTGCATCCCTAAGCATTTCCGAGCGTCTAATTGGTACATATTTGAGTCTAAGTCTCGGGTCTTGCGTTCTTTTGTTTCAGAGCCTCTTCACGAAGTTAAAGAACCCGAGGTTTAGGTGTTCAGTTGCTTCTTTTGTCCAATTTTCACTCCGCTTCCACTTCAAGGTGAGGGTTAGTAACTTTTCTTCTAGATAAACGACCTATGGCCTTTATGTTATTGATTTTGTATCCCGCATGTGGCTATATATGTATTATATAGTTAAATACGAATGTTTATGATACGTTTATGATTTTATGAATCCCCTTTCCGAATTTATGAAAATGGTATAAGTATGAGCATATATGAGCTTATGATTTTGAATCTTTTGTACATTTCCTTTATGATTCTGCGAGAGGTACCCTGAAAGATGGGATTATTGGTATGTTTCTTATGAATCCGGGTCCAGGGATTGTGGGTAAGGACGCCCGGTACGGCATGGGCCGTCGGGTTAAGCCTGTGCACATCCCATTTGAGGTTGTGGCGTGCGACTCTTGGAGGTTGAGAAGGCGCTATTACCTTGAGCCCTCGGTGAATTACCGGGGAAGGCATATCGTGGGTTAGCTACCCCGTATGTATATAGAATTCATATGGGTGGAGAGGGTTTGATTCCCGATCACCAAGGCATTGAGGAGTTATGAATTTATGAATTCTTATGTATTTATGATTTGTATGAGGAGTGGAGGAGGTCCGTACTCGCCGGACATCTATGTTTCGTTTATGCTTTGGTGGTTGTGAAACGGGTTGGGATTTCCTTTGTATTATATATATGTTTTAAAAGGATTTGGTATGAAAAACCCTAGCTCGGTTCATGATCGACCCCTTTTGATTATATGCTATGCTCTATATGTAGTTATGGTGTGGGTGTGCGTTAGCCCCCCCCCCCCCCCCCACTCAGTCGAGTTTTGACTGACCCCTTCCTTTTAACAGTTTAGTTACAGGTTTCTCGAGCTAGGCGGGGAAGTGCGTCGGTCGTGTCGTACTTTCGAGTTTAGGTCGAGTCGGCATTTTTACCTGCGGCATTTTAATTACCTTTATGAACTGTTTTGAATCCTAAATATGTATTCGGAGATTTATGTTAATACTTGACCTAATTTTGGGCCGGCAGGCCATTGTATATGATGTATATGTTAGTATAGAGCTTCTTCGCGATCCTTATGTTTTGCTTCCGCATTCTTCTCTGTTTGTTTTGCGCGCTCTGTTCGAGTTTTAGCCCCACTTAGCCTAGTGGGTGAGTGTAGGTTCCCGTTCGCTTAGGCTTGGACTCATGTATGGAAATCCATTTCATATGTGGGTTCGGGTTTAACTGCGGGGGATGTGGTGGCCCACCGTTCCGGGCGCTACATCTTAAAGTGGTATCAGAGCTTTAGGATGCAAAACCGAAGCTTTTGAGTCGTGTTGAGTTTGTCTAGGTCGTTCGGATTAGAACAATGTGGTTATGTGCATTTATGTGTCTCATTCACTTGAATTTTTATGAATTGTGCACATGATCATATACTAACCGCACGCATGTGTATTGGAATTCTTTGGATGTTATAGTATGCCTCCGAGAAGAGATCATCATCGTGACAGGTCTCCGGGCCATAGACATCACCGGGATCGTTCCCCACAAGCCGAGAACAACATGGAACCTGAGGGATTCATGGCGAGATTATGTGCATATTTGGATACCCGATATCGCCAGAATACACCTCCGGTTGTCAATCATGAAGGAGGGCAAGTCACTCATATTTTACGAGAGTTCAGGAATCAGAATCCCCCCAAGTTTGAAGGTGGAAATGATACTCAAGCTGAGGAGTGGCTAATCCAAATAGAAAGAATTTGGGAGTTGATACCGTGTGAAACCGTTGAGAAGGCAAGGTGCACCCTCACAATGGTGCAAGGTCAGGCTTACAGTTGGTGGACTAGCATCCGAGCCCGTTTGGATGCCGCCGGTGATGAGATTAATTGGGAAACATTCACTCGGGAGTTTCGTAACAAGTATATTCCAATCGCCGCTAGGGACCAAAGACTCCAAGAGTTCATGGACTTGAAACAAGGTGAGAAGACGGTCACCGAATACATTGATGAGTTCGACCGTTTGTCAAGGTATGCTCCCAACATTGCCAATGACGACCGCCACAAGGCTTTGAAGTTTCTTCGAGGGTTAAGAGAAGATATGAAGGATGCACTAGAAGCTGTTGATACCGACACTTGGGCGTTAGTTACCGAGAAGGCTTTGAAAGTGGAGGATCGAGTGGTTGCTAGGAGGAGGAGGACTTCTCAGGCTGTACAGGGTTCTAGCTTCGGAGGTCAGAATAAATATGGAAAGAGGCCGGCTTACCAAGCTTTTACACCGGCAAAGCCTCAAAATAAGTAATTTAAGCCAACAGGACAAAAGGCTCAACCTCTAGCATTACCAGCACCACCTCAAGTACAATGCAAATATTGCAAGGGTAACCATCTTGTTGAAAATTGTTTTAAACTTCACAAGAGGTGCTACGGGTGTGGTTCGCCGGATCACATGCTTAATCAATGCCCGAACAAAAGGCCAGGACAGGCAGCGGGAAACAATCAGAGGCCCGCAATTCAGGCTAGAGCTTATGCACTCGGGGTCGAGGAAGAGGAAGCTACAGATCTTGATCCTAATGCCGTGATTGAAGGTACCGTAAGCATTCATGGCACTACATTTCATGCATTGTTCGATCCCGGGGTATCTCATTCCTTTATTTCTCGGGATCTTGCTTCTTCGTTGTGCTTGCCTGTTACCCTCTGTGCGCATGATTATGTGGTTAGTTCGCCTCTTGGCGGTAGTCTTGTTACTTGCAGGATTTATCGGGGTTGTCCAGTGAGTTTTGAAGACAGGGTTTTCCTCGCCGATTTGATTGAAATGCCGATGAAGAGATATGATGTAATTCTCGGAATGGATTGGTTGTCTGAACATGGGGCTCAGATGGATTGTCGGGAGAATAAGGTTTCTTTTGGTTCAGTGGTGTTTAAGGGCGAGAAGGTGAAGTCAAGCCCGTTTATTTCTTTCGTTCAGGCGAGTAAACTGGTCCGGGACGGTGCGACAAGTTTCGTAGCCTATCTTTTGAATAGACCGAAGGATCAGGCCAAACTTGAAGAGACGGAGGTCGTGCGAGAATATACTGATGTTTTCCCTGAGACTTTGGGTTCTCTGCCACCCGATAGGAACATCGAGTTCGTAATCGACCTTTATCCCGGAATAGAGCCTTTTACGAAAACTCCCTACAGAATGGCTCCCGCAGAGTTAAAGGAGTTAAAAACGCAGCTTGATGAGCTTCTAGCTTGCGGTTACATTCGTCCGAGCATTTCTCCGTGGGGTGCTCCCGTTCTATTTGTAAAGAAGAAAGACGGAACGCTACGAATGTGTATAGACTACCGTGAGTTGAACAGGATGACTGTTAAGAACAAATACCCTTTGCCTCACATCGAGGAGTTATTTGATATTTTGCAAGGCTCGAAAGTCTACTCCAAGTTAGATTTGAGGCAGGGCTACTATCAGCTGCGTATTAGGAAGGAGGATATTCCGAAGACTGGTTTTAATACCAGATATGGGCACTTTGAATTCTTTGTCATGCCGTTTGGATTAACTAATGCTCCAGCCGTTTTTATGGATATGATGCACCGAGTGTTCAGGCCTTTTCTTGACAAGTTCGTGGTGATCTTTATAGACGATATTCTGGTGTATTCTAGGTCGGCTGAAGAGCATGCTCAACATCTACGGATCGTCTTGGAAACTTTGAAGGAACATAAGTTGTATGGAAAGTTCAGCAAGTGTGAATTTTGGATCGACCGAGTTATGTTTTTGGGACATATAATTTCAGGTGATGGGATTGAAGTTGATCCATCCAAGGTTGAGTCCGTGCTTCGTTGGGAGAGACCGAGAACTGTCTCAGAGATTCGGAGTTTTCTTGGGTTGGCCGTGTTAGGAATAGTGCCCTAAAAGCCGATTGTATATCCGCTTTGTGCTTTTCCTTATTGTAATCACAGACAATCTTTGAATGAAATAACGAATTGAGGTAACCCTTCTTTATATGCTCTTGTTTGGTATGCGTTTACTTTAGCTGTGCATGTATGAGAACTCCCCTAATCCTGATGACTTTAGGACTCTACCATTTAGGTGAAATGGTTCATGAAACGAGCCCTATATCACATAAGTCATGATTAGTAAAATACTCCAAGCCGATGAGTCCTACAGACAGTGGGAGTATCAACCTGACTCCTCTAAGGCTTGCTTGTGGGATCACGCCCTTAAGAAGGACCACCTTGTTTCATGGAGGTGCAAAGTGTATGGTTGATACGTGCGTGATACATGAGGGTGCTTACTTTAATAAGTAAGTTCACTGAGGTGCCCCGTGTGAGAAGATTCCTAAATGGGAAAGGAAGTTTCTATTTCAGGAAATGGAAACTTCCAGATTAGGAAATATCTCACGAGTCATTGATGTGATTAATTGATCCTTAGACTTGAGGTTCCTTGTCACTTTATGAGTTAACTCTGTAGTCTTAGATATAAGCTTTAAAGGGTGTCGCCTTAGACAATTGATTCAAGGCTTATGCTGGGGCTGCATAAGTGATTCATGAAAGTGAATGAGAATCAAGAAAGGACCTACACTTGCATTTGCAAGGTGATCTCTTATTGTGTAAGTCATTCATATGCCATATGGAGTCCTTGGCCAAGGCAGTATATCAAGACATCAAGAAAAGGGTTTCTTGGATTGAGATCAAATGGATATGAAATGCACTTAGCTTTAAGACCGGATTATTAGGGTTCTGATTATTCCCTTGCCCTAGATCTTGGTTGAGAGATAGTAAGTAGGAGGATTGTATCTCACATGAATCAATGACTTAAAGGTTCTGTCGAATCCGAACATTCCAATTCAGCTAGGGGTTAAACACCTGTTGCTAGACTACGGTCGTTTAATCTGTGGACTGATTAATTAATTAGTGAATTAATTAATTAGGGTCACTGCTAATTGAATTGAGAACCTAGAGGGTCACACACAACAACTTGGTTACATGAGTTGAGGCTTGAAAATGATTAAACGAGTTAATCGGGCCAAGAGGGTTCCACACGTGTAAAATCACACGTGTGGATATATATATTATATATATATATGTATTAAATAATTAAATGTGTTAATTATTTAATAGACTTTGGTTTAATTTTGAATTAAAAAGAAAGTCTTATTTTGGAGAAAATAATCTAGTTAATTAATTACGAATTAATTAATTAGATAAAAATAAGTTATTTATTTTTATGATAAATAAAGTATAAAAATTATCCAAAAATAGTTTGGATATTTTTAGCTCTCTTAAAAGTTGACTTGAATTAGAATTCAAAGTCAAAGTTGGAAAATTCTTAATGATCAAGTAATAGGAGAGAGAGGAACCAAATCCTTGCCCAACAAGGAATAGGATCGGCGCCCCTCTCCCTTTCCTATATATAGGGGAGCTCATGCTCCCCTTTAGAGCTAATTGGCAATTCTTTTGGTTCATGTGTTGAACACCTTCCTTTCTCCAAGATAATATAAAACCCTAGGTTAAGCCTAAACACTAACTAGAGAACTAGCATCCTTACTAGTTAGATTGTGATCAAGTTGGTGGACTTTCTCTAGAGACTTCAAGTTAGAAGTTTGAAGATTCGAGCTTTACCAAGGAGAGGGGATCAAGCCGCGAGAAGAGCGTTCTTGGGTGGCTTGAAACGCTTCAAGAAAGAACAAAAGAAAAGTAAGTTTTCTATCTTTACGAATTTGGTTACACGATTGCGAGTTCAAGATCCTTTTGTTGGAATTTTTTTTTAAATTCCGCTGCTTTCTGATTCGTGTTTTCCAACAGGCCGGTTATTACCGCAGGTTTGTTAAGGATTTTTCTAAAACTGCCGCCCCGTTGACTCGCTTAACTAAGAAGGAAGTGAAATTTGAATGGGATGATAAGTGTGAGGCGAGTTTTCAGACTTTGAAGGTGAAGTTAACTTCAGCACCAGTTCTTACCCTACCCAAGGGTACAGAGGGTTATGCAGTTTATACAGATGCTTCGAAAGAGGGTCTTGGTTGTGTTTTAATGCAGCACAGTAGAGTGGTAGCTTTTGCTTCAAGGAAGTTGAAGGAGCATGAGAAGAATTACCCTACCCACGATCTTGAATTAGCTGCCGTTGTGTTCGGTTTGATGAAGTGGCGACACTATCTCTACGGTGCAACGTTCGAGGTGTTTACGGATCACCAAAGCCTCAAGTATCTCTTTTCTCAGAAAGATCTGAATGTAAGACAGAGGCGTTGGATGGAGTTATTAGAGGACTACGATTGCACCATTCAATACCATCCAGGTAAAGCAAACGTGGTTGCCGATGCCTTGAGTAGAAAGGCGAGTGTGGTTAATTTGGAAGCAGGTTCTTCAAGTTTGGGTTCAGAAATCTTGGTTTCAGGAACTTGGTTGGCTAATCTTACGATAATACGATTTGAAACAGCAGTTGTTGGAAGCTCAGGCTACGGATACCGAGATTCAGAAGTTGGTAACTCGGTCTAAGGATGATCCGAATTCTAAGTTTGGGATTGATGATTTCGGTTTGTTAAGGTTCGAAGCGAGAATATGTGTCCCAGAAAAGCTCAAGAGGATTATACTTGAGGAGGCACATCGCTCGAGGTACTCGATTCATCCGGGAGGTACTAAGATGTATCGGGACCTGAAAGAGAAATTCTGGTGGAATGGCATGAAAAGGGACGTTGCGAACTTCGTGAAGCGATGTCTAACGTGTCAAAAGGTGAAGGCAGAGCACCAGAAGCCGGGAGGAACTCTCCAACCACTTCCTATTCCCGAGTGGAAGTGGGAGCAAGTGACGATGGACTTTGTGTCCGGCTTGCCTAGAGTTAAAGGAGGGTTTGATGGAATATGGGTAATTATGGACAGATTCACTAAGTCTGCCCATTTCCTCAAGGTTCGGATGTCTGAGAAAGTTCCTAAGCTAGCCGAATTGTATGTTCGGGAGATTGTAAGGTTACATGGAGTTCCGGCTAGTATTGTTTCGGATCGGGATCCACGATTTACTTCAATCTTTTGGCAGAATCTTCAGAAGTGTTTGGGCACTAAGCTCAAGTTTAGCACAGCTTCGCATCCTCAGACGGACGGCCAATCTGAAAGGCTAATTCAATACTTAGAGGATATGCTTAGAGCATGTGCTTTGGACTTCCAAGATAAGTGGGATGAGCACCTACCTTTGGTTGAGTTTGCTTATAACAACAGCTATCAGGGTTCGATTAAGATGGCTCCGTACGAGGCACTTTATGGAAGAAAGTGCAGGTCTCCTCTATTTTGGGATATCGAGGATTGGAGGTGGACCGAAGAGAATAAGCTCGAGAGAGTCGAGTCTAAGGGAAAGATTGTCGATACCATTGAAAAAGTTCATAAGATTCGACAAAGGATGAGAGCAGCTCAAGCCCGTCAAAAGAGTTACGCCGATAAGAGAAGAAGGCCTTTAGAGTTCGAAGTCGGAGATAGAGTCTTTTTGAAGGCGTTTCCTAGAAAAGGCTTCACTCGTATACGTAAAGGTGGAAAGCTTAGTCCTCGTTACCTTGGGCCGTTTGAAATTTTGGAAAGAATCGGAGAAACAGCGTATAGATTGGATTTACCGCCGAGTATGACCGGAATACACAATGTGTTTCACGTCTCTCAACTCCGTAAGTACTATCCCGATGAGTCAACGATTCTCCCAGTTGAAGAGGTTCAGTTAGAGCCGGATTTTAACCATAGAAAAGCATCCAGTTGCAATTCAGGATAGGAAGATGTAAGAACTGAGAAACCGGCAGATTCCTTTTGTTAGGGTACTTTGGAGGGATCAAAAATCCGAGGAATCGACTTGGGAAACTGAGGACAAAATGAGAAGGTTATATCCGGAGTTGTTTGAGAACTCGGTTCGGACTTGAGGACAAGTCCTTTTTAAGGGGGAAGGATTGTGACACCCCGACTTTCAGACCGTACAGGTATGACGTATGTGCGTAATTTATTTTATTTAAATTCTTATTCTTTATTCTTTTAATTCTTATTTCAAATATTTCTTATGGATTTGAATGAATTTTATATGATTATGAATGCTATTTGTTAAGATTTGATTCATTCATGCTTGAATTGAATCCGGAATTTTCTGTTGTTTTAGTATGATAGAGAATTACGTGTTATGAACTTGGATATATGCTCGTTATATGTTTTAGAATCTATTTGTTGAGCTTTTGAATTAATTGTTACGTTCGGAACCTAAAGGAGGTTAAAACGCTTTTAGCGCACCTTGGGTTCCAATATGTGTAATTTGAGCTCGGGAATTCGGATTCGAATTCCGTCATCACCGTGGAACTCGTTTCGACGATTCGGGTTCGATGGACTAAGCCTCATAACCTTTTAAACTCATTTGATAATCCGAAATCCGACCGGAAACTTACCTCGCTCTTATATGACTACCTTTCACTTAATTGCACCTTAGTCCCTTAATTCTTGACATATTACCCTCAAGCTTGACCCCACATTCCACCAAAACAATGCATAACCATCTCTCTCCCTCTCTTAATCGGTATACACAAGGGAAAAGAGAGAAAAGTGCAGCACTTTGGAGCTAAACCCTTCAACCCCGTCACTATTCATCCCAAGGAGGTTTTGAGCTCTAATCTCCATTGTCTTCCAACATCTTCAAGGGGTAAGTTAGTATTTGATATGTACTTGATATTATGTGCATTTTGAGCTATTGAATCCATGTTTTGAGCTAGGTTTAGTGTATTTATGGAGCTTAACATGAAACTTGAGGGTTTGATGATCTTTCTTGTTCCTTGGGGTTAAGCTTTAGTTTGAAGTTATATATATGATCTCTTATGACTCTAATATGCTTATATGATCTCCCTTTTCAATATGGATGAGTGTGGTGGAAGATACCATTAATGGAAATTCAAATTTTGATTAGATGAACTTGTGATATATAATAATTCTTAAGCTTTTGTGAGGATTGGATGATTGTATGTTGATTATGAAGTGATTTGTCATGAATTGCTTGAGTTTTGTGGCTTGGATTGGTTGCATGTTGTTGCTGCGTGCTTGCCCTGCTCCCTCCCCTGTTTTTCCCGTAGAGTTACTGTTGCTGCTGTTATTTTTTTTCGAAGACGATAGGCCAACACGGCCGTGTCAGCTTTGTGCATGTTTTGGACACGGTCGTGTCAGCCTCTCGACTTGGAGCAATTTATTTTTATAAAACCGGACACGGCCGTGTCCATTTTGAACTAAAACTCAACATGGCCGTGTCAGCCTCTCGAATTAAGCTCCTGAATTTATTTTAACCGGACACGGCCGTGTCCATTTTGAACTAAAACCCAACACGGTCGTGTCATTTGAAAATATGGCGGCGACAATTGCTCGTTTTATCGCTTCGTTGCTTTTCTTTGTGTTTTCTTTCCTCGTTTATGACGTGTATGCAATGTTAGCTTGTTATATTACGTATTAGGTGCCTTGTTTTGAACTTATGATCTCATTTTCTATGAATTGTGTGAATATGATTTGGTAGGGTTCATTTGTCATGATTATGTATTTCATTTGCTTTAATTGCATCCCTAAGCATTTCCGAGCGTCTAATTGGTACATATTTGAGTCTAAGTCTCGGGTCTTGCGTTCTTTTGTTTCAGAGCCTCTTCACGAAGTTAAAGAGCCCGAGGTTTAGGTGTTCGGTTGCTTCTTTTGTCCGATTTTCACTCCGCTTCCACTTCAAGGTGAGGGTTAGGATCTTTTCTTATAGATAAACGACCTATGGCCTTTATGTTATTGATTTCGTATCCCGCATGTGGCTATATATGTATTATATGGTTAAATACGAATGTTTATGATACGTTTATGATTTTATGAATCCCCTTTCCGAATTTATGAAAATGGTATAAGTATGAGCATATATGAGCTTATGATTTTGAATCATTTGTACATTTCCTTTATGATTCTACGAGAGGTACCCTGAAAGATGGGATTATTGGTATGTTTCTTATGAATCCGGGCCCAGGGATTGTGGGTAAGGACGCCCAGTACGGCATTGGCCGTCGGGTTAAGCCTGTGCACATCCCATTTGAGGTTGTGGCGTGCGACTCTTGGAGGTTGAGAAGGCGCTATTACCTTGAGCCCTCGGTGAATAACCGGGGAAGGCATATCGTGGGTTAGCTACTCCGTATGTATATAGAATCCATATGGGTGGAGAGGGTTTGATTCCCGATCACCAAGGCGTTGAGGAGTTATGAATTTATGAATTCTTATGTATTTATGATTTGTATGAGGAGTGGAGGAGGTCTGTACTCGCCGGACATCTATGTTTCGTTTATGCTTTGGTGGTTGTGAAACGGGTTGGGATTTCCTTTGTATTATATATATGTTTTAAAAGGATTTGGTATGAAAAACCCTAGCTCGGTTCATGATCGACCCCTTTTGATTATATGCTATGCTCTATATGTAGTTATGGTGTGGGTGTGCGTTAGCCCCTCCCCCCCCCCCCCCCTCAGTCGAGTTTTGACTGACCCCTTCCTTTTAACACTTTAGTTGTAGGTTTCTCGAGCTAGGCGGGGAAGTGCGTCGGTCGTGTTGTACTTTCGAGTTTAGGTCGAGTCGGCATTTTTACCTGCGGCATTTTAATTACCTTTATGAACTGTTTTGAATCCTAAATATGTATTCGGAGATTTATGTTAATACTTGACCTAATTTTGGGCCGGCAGGCCATTGTATATGATGTATATGTTAGTATAGAGCTTCTTCGCGATCCTTATGTTTTGCTTCCCCATTCTTCTCTGTTTGTTTTGCGCGCTCTGTTCGAGTTTTAGCCCCGCTTAGCCTAGTGGGTGAGTGTAGGTTCCCGTTCGCTTAGGCTTGGACTCATGTATGGAAATCCATTTCATATGTGGGTTCGGGTTTAAGTGCGGGGGATGTGGTGGCCCACCGTTCCGGGCGCTACACTTTTCCTATGAAACACATTTCATATAAAAATACCATCACACGTCATTAATTATTAAATTTGTAAAATACTCATAACTTGCTTTAATTTCAGTTTTATTAATCCAAAATATTTACAATATAATTGGATTTTCAGGGCATTAATCCCAACAGTTCATCCATCCTTGAGTCGTTTGTTGCCTGTCAGGTGAGGTTTCATTTCTAGTTACCTAGAACCTATACAACCCTTACTTGAGATTTCGGCCAAAAGGTATTTAATCTGTAGTTTTCCATGGAATTACTCATGATTACAAGCAACTCATGTTCATTGCAAGCAAGCCATGTTTTTATCTTGTACCGAGCATGTTGGCGAGTATCATGTATTGCTCACTTGGGCCCGAGGGTAGTATCTTGAGCCAAACGGGAAAGCAAGGGCTGACGGGTAACTCTTGCGCTATCCTCACTATTGTGGGATCACCCCTGAATCCACAAGGAGGTTTGGTGAAAGAAGGAGTCCCGTGTGTGGGATTCATGTTCCTGACGTACACCATGTCGTGGATGGTCGAAGGTTCGCTACCTTCCCATCATCGGAGGGAAAAGAAGTTCATGAAACTGCTACTTGTGCACTGTAATTGAATTGCATGATCGCATGATAATTAAATAAAGCATGTATTGTTCACTGTTGGTGTAAGGTTGGAGATTTACCCTCACTCGTCGGGCCACTGATTGCATGAAACAAAATTGTAAATAATTGTTAAACTTGATAGTTATATTCTCGGGTGATGTCTATTTATTACTGAACTTATATTATTTTCCTTTACAAAAATTTACCCGAGTTTATGACTTGCATGTTAATTATGCTTGTTCTTATATAAACCCCTCACTCAGTCTTTCATGGATTGACGCATCCACCTTTCAGGTTCTTGCAGTTGCATGCTAGGCGGGATTAGAGTCGTTTCCAGTCTTTCATTCATGTCTTGTACGGTTCATTTTCATTGTAGCATGTGTCGGGAAAATGGATGATGTATTTATGCTAATGTTGTGATTTGGTTATATTGTATCGAAGCGCATGTAAAGGATATTTTCTATTCGTGGTGTATGTCGTTTGATCATTATTATTGCTGATGATTCCGCTTAAATTATTGTAAATTGATTATTTGGTTTGGGGTTAGTCCCGCCTAGCTAGTTTTCATTTTTTTTTATTATTGTCTCCAGTTCGCTATAGTTTAGTTCATGTATGGGTTGTCCATCTCATATGTGGATTGAGCTATAGCGCGGGGATGTGGCATCGTTGCACTTCGGGTGCTACATACATTCTTTGTTACGAGTCCAACGCTGCTTCCGAAATTTGAATCCGAATTCTCGATCTCACGTTACGCCTTCCGAAACCCAAGGCGCGCTAAATTTAGTTAGGCCCTCAAGTCCCTAACAAATAAAACGGTTCGAAAACCGTATCAAACGAACTCAAAAACATGAAACGAACATAAAAACACATTTATAACCAATATAGTTCATGCATATCAAATAATCACAAGAATTGAAAACGAAAATGAGGCAAACGGAGCAAGAACGAGGCGAAAAGGGCAAATACGTTCAAATAATTCACATAAGGCTCAAATAAAATTCATATAATAATTCAAATAATTCAAGAATATCAATTAAACAATATATTAAACGTATAATCGCAAAAATAAATAATTTCAATGTGCACGTAGAATTCTCGAAATGACATACCTGTACGGCCCGACGAGCGGGATGTTACACCTCCTCATTGGGAATGCGAAGGATGATATGAAAGTAACAAAGTCTTAGTTATCAAACCAATTTGAGATGAAGGATCTTGGTGATGCATCCTATATTCTCGGTATAAAGATCTATCGGGATAGATCTAGGAGATTGTTAGAATTATCACAATCGGTTTACGTAGACAAAATACTAAAGAGGTTTATTATGGAAGATTCCAAACGTGGGAAACTTCCAATGGGCCCGGGAACAGTTCTTTCGAAGAAGCTGTGTCCTAAGACTGAACTTGAAAAGTCCAGGATGTCCAAAATTCCTTATGCATCAGCAATATGAAGCATAATATATGCAATACTATATACTCGACCGGATGTCGCCTATGCACCCAGCGTGACTAGCCGATTCCAATCTGGCCCTGGTGAAGGTTACTGGACTGCGGTAAAGAACATCCTTAAGTACTTAAGAAGAACTAAGGATTTGTTCTTGGTTTACGGAGGCCAGCAAGATCTTATCATTAGAGGATACTGTGATGGAAGCTTTGCATCAGACATGGATGACTTTAAATCCATGTCAGGATACATATTCTGCCTGAATGGTGGAGCAGTGAGTTGGAAAAGTTCCAAGCAAGCGACCACTGAGGCCGAATACTTAGCTGCAAATGATGTTGCTAAGGAAGGTGTTTGGGTAAGAAACTTCATCTACGAGTTGGGTGTAGTTCCTAGCATGAAAGACCCCGTTACAGTGTTTTGTGACAACACAGGGGCAGTTGCTCAAGCAAGAGAACCAAGATCTCGCCAAAGGACCAAGCACATGATATAATCAAGAGAGGAGATGTGCAAATTGAAAGGGTCACATCGACAGAGAACATGGCAGATCCACTAACTAAAGCTCTTAGTCAACAGGCTTTTGAAGGACATCTTCAGAAGATGGGACTTAGATTAGCACCTGAATGGCTTTGACGGGCAAGTGGGAGATTGTTAGGAATAGTGCCCTTAAAGCAGCATTTATGCTTTACTATTTCCTTGTAAAATCACAAACAGTCTTTGAATAATAAACAAGATGATTTTGTTCATAGGCAATCACTTCTTTATGTGCTTATTTATATCTGTTTGGGTTTGACTGTGTTTTGCATGTTTTGAACTCCCCTAATCCGATGAGGCCGTTAAGAACTTTGCCCTTATGAGAACAGCACATGAAACAAGTTCTTAACTCCATAGGCGAGGATTAGAAACTTCTCCAAGTGGATGAGTCCGACAGACGGTGGGAGTGTCGACTTTGACTCCATTAAGACTTGCTTATGTGATTATGTCCTTTTGAAGGATCATTTAGTTTCATGGAATGATAAGTGCATATGATGATAAGTTCATAATACATAAGGGTCATTATTACAAGAACTTCATCATTGAGATGTCCCGCATAAGAACATTCCTAAATGGGAAAGGAAGTCTCCTGGAAGCTTCCAGATTAGGAAATATCTCACAGGTCAATGACGTGATTAATAATCCTTTGACTTAAGATTATGTAATGTCTCATATGAGCTAACTTTGTAGTCTTTTATATAGGCTCAAAAGGGTGCCACCATATAGACACCTAAACCACGGCCTATGTTGGGATTACACAAGTGACGTATGTAGAATTAGTAGAATCGATAAAGGACCTACACTTGTTAAAAACAAGAATAATCTCTTACTGATTAAGTTGTTCGTAGTCCATTAAATATTAAATCCTTGGCCAAGGTGGATAAAAGATCAAGACATCAAGAAAATCGGGTTTTCTTGGATTGTGATCTAAATGGATATGAAACGAACTTAACTTTAAAGATCAAGAATAATAAGGCTCTGAGTTTATTCCCATGCCTTAGTTCTTGATTGAGAGATGGAGTTGTAGGAGGATCGTATTTCGCTGATTGTTATTGACTGAAAGGTTCTTCGATTCATTTCGTTATTCTGCTAGGGGTCACACACCCATTGCTAGATTACGGTAGTATGATCTGTGAAGTAATTAATTGATTGTGGGAATCAATTAATTACTGTCACTGCTAATCGAATAATGAACCTAAAGGGTCACACACAAATGCCAGAATACGAGGGTTATGGTAGGATGTTAATTGGATTAACGAATGATCAAATTATTGATCGAAATGGGAACATTTACACGATTGCTGCCACGTGTCAAGCACACGTGACTGCCACGTGTCATGCGGCCTGCATGGCTGCCACGTGTCACGCACACGTTGCTTTATGCGTGGCTTCGACGTGTAATTATTTTACACGTGAATTCTTCTCTAGAATTAATTAATTAAATTGTAATTAATTAATTTTGGTCTTTTAATCAATTATGAATTAATTGTTAAGACCTTTCTCAAAATAATTAACCCAATAAATAATTAATTATGAATTATGTTATTTATTGAATAAATTGACTTTTGACCTTAATAAGTAAAAGTTGAAAAGTCAAATTTCCTATTGTAGGAGAAAGAAAGCATCTCTTACTAGACTTGGACTTGGAGAATATGTTAAGAACTTATTTTTCAATTAAAAATTAATAATTAATTTGTTAATTAGTGAGCAAGAAAATAGAGTCCCACTAGGCTTTGGAAGCCTCAAGGGTTCGAACCCCACTAATATAAATACTAGTCGGGGTGCTTCTCTTACTCTTTAGACCAACACTCAAGAAGTGTTAATTGTTTTTGAGAAAAAAATAAAAGAAAAGTTTTCAAAGTAAAATATCCTAGCCTAACACGAGCCATAGAACTAGCATTCTCACTAGCTTGATCGTGTTCTAGGATTGTTGTGGATAAGCTTTTGAGGATTGCCTACTTTGGGATCTAATCGAAGGAAGTTCGAGGGACTTCTGCTTGAAGGGTGTTTGATAGGCGGTATCAACATCACAAGAAAGCTTCAATCTACGTAAGTTTCTTGAAACACCCTACGATACGATACGAACATTGCGAGTTTTTTAGATCTACTTTTGGAAAAAAATCTAAACTTCCGCTGTGCAAACTCTGTTGTTTTCCAACATAAATGAGACTAAAAAGTATCTATCCTCGGTCTTTAAGATGAAAGACTTAGGTGAAGTAGATACTATTTTAGTTATTAAAGTTAAAAAACATAATGGGGGTTTTTCACTAAACCAATCTCACTATATTGAGAAAATTTTGACTAAGTTTAAACACCTCAAGATCAAGGAAGTGAATACTCCGTTTGACAATAGACTGAAACTTAAATAAAATACTGGTAGAGCTATTGCATAGCTTGAGTATGCAAGTGCTATTGGAAGCCTTATGTAGAGATATACAAGAGACGAGCCCGTTCGCGAGCCTGATGAGCCAAACCAATGAAGGTTCGGGCTCGAGTTCAAAGTAGACGAACCCGAATCAAACCCTGGCTCGGTTTGTTGCCTTCACGAATCAAACTCGAACCCATTCTTTCTGAAATTTAGGTTCGTGAGCTAGTATTTTAATTAAAAAAATAATATTTATTATATATAATATAATTAAGTATGTAATATACTATATATATTTTTATTTATAATTTATATAATATATTACATATATCTAATATATTATATTAAAAAAAGAAAAACATAAACTTTTATACATCTCTCTCATTTCAAAAGAAACATTTCAAAATAAAATGTCTCTCTCTCTTCCATTTCAGATCTGACGAAGAAAACCCTAGCCCCAACTCCACTTTTCCCTCAGTCGCTGCCATCCCAGCCGTTCGCCGTCGCGTCGAGCCGTCGCCGTCACAACCATCAACCGCAACGCCTATATCGTCCCAGACTTCCAGTCATCCACCATCTCGACTTGCGTCGCCCACCACCCAGCCCAGATCCAGCTATCTCTCTGCCATTGCGGGTCACGACCACCAGCGCAGCTGAAACTTCCAGGTCCAGGTAAATATTGTATCATCTTTTTTCATAGGTTTAATTTAATTTTTCTGGACTTGAGAAATGACTACTATTTTTCGGGTTTGTGTTGTAGGAAAATTTTCTTGATTTTTTTCTTCCGGGTATGTGAATGAGGAAAATGAACTGAATGGTGTATGTTTTTTGAGATGGTGATGTATACTCTGTCGTAAAATCTTGAAATGTTGATATGAGGAATTCGGAAAATGAATGCTCTATTTCTTTAATGTTTTTCTCCTTGAATACTTGCTTTGAATTTATTTTGACTTTTCTAAATTCTATTTATGAATGGTGGAAAATGTCTTGAATGATGGTTTGCACTTTACAGCAAGAATGTAGGTTTGAAGTTGATGGTCTGGTAAAGTTCCCTTTTCTAACTGATATATGTACACTTTATCATTTAGGATTCACCTTTGGAAGATTCTCCAAAAGACTTGGACGGCGCCTTTTCAATTTTGATCATACTCATGGTTGGGATATCAAGCATGTGAGGTTTGAATTGTCTACTTTCTAGACTTTGTTTTAAAATTCATGAAGAGTAAAGTTGCCTTCTGGAATATTTTATATGTATATTCTTTTATTTCCAAATGTTTTGAGCAAATGCTGAAGAAAATCTTTTGGTTAACAGATTGCAGTTGAATGGTTAGAGGCAGACTTGGTTACTTGGTTTTAAAATTCATGAAAGAAGAAGAACCGAATAACTCATTTAAATTTGTGAATTGTAATTTTGTTTAAGTGTGTTAATGTTGGATTGTAATTAGCAGATTTATTTATCTCGGATTTTAATTCTATTCAAATGCTTATATCTTAATGTTTGGTACATTGTAAATTTGTAAACAACAATGGTTGGTAAGACGAACTCAAGCCCGAACTCGAACTCACGAACCGAATTAATCGAATCAGTTTCACGAACCCACGACCAAACTCGATCAAAACCCCTGAATCGAACCCTGCCACAAACCTAGTTTCCTTAGGTTAGTCAGGCTCGGGTTCGAGTTCGAATTCATTAAATTACCTCACGAACCGAACTCGAACCTTAAAAAAAGGCTAAGGTTCGGCTCGACTCGATTCATTTACATCCCTAGCCTTATGTATGGAATGTATTGCACTAGACCAGATATTTCCTTGGCATTTTCAAAACTTAGCAAATACACAAGTTGTCCCAATGTTGATCGTTGGAAAATTATTAGTAGGGTGCTCGGGGACCTTAAGAGAACTATTAGCTTTTGTTTACTTTATAAAAAGTTCCCTAGTGTGTCGAAAGGGTACTCAGACGCGAGTTAGATAGCTAGCATGGGAGATAACAAATCCACAAGTGGGTACATTTTCACTCTTGCTGGTGGGGTTGTTTCTTGGGCAAGCAAGAAACAGACAATAATTTCTCATTCTACCATGGAATCTGAGTTCATAGCTTTAGCACAAGCTGGACAAAAGGCTGATTGGATTAGATATATATAGCTAGACATAAATTTTTGGCCAAATTCAATGCCTCCGATTTCGTTGTATTGTGACAGCGAAGCAGCACTTACAAAAATGTATAGTGGTACCTATAATAGTAAGTCTAGACATAGCCTAAGACACGCATTTGTGAGACAATTAATATAGGATGGTATTATAACAATTATCTATGTGGGGTTAAATAAGAATTTGGCTGATCCATTTACTAAGCCTCTGATGAGAGGCTTAGTAGCTTCAACTACAAGAGATATAGGGGTTAAACCACCCGAACCAAAGTGATGGTAACCCTACCTTTAATCTAGGTTACCCCTGTTTATAAGTTCAAAGGGAAAAATAAGTCATAATTTGGTTAGAGCTATCGAATGGTCTCATATGTAGTAGAAGATAGCTCAATGTGTTGCAATGTAATTGGGTTGAGCTATGCTCTTAACAAAATGTTGCACTCTTTACAACAAGTGCTTGAGAAACATTTTGCATATATGAACTAGAAGTAAAGCCGCTTCTTCTAGAGAGTTATAGTTTACTCTCTTAGAGGTTCACAAAACGGGATATAGCTTATGGCTTAATAAGCGCCAAGCAGCGGAGTGCTTGCTCTATGAGAAAGAACACGTATGTGTGATAACTCCGACTGTGTCAGAAAGGAGTTGAGGTTCAATTTACGGACACCGTCAACTTCGGCATGGTCTTGAGTTATTTACACTAAGGGAAGGTTCAATGTTCATCACACCTTCTTTTAGGCATGTAAACTTTGACAAAATTGTTCAGTAACCTGTTTGGCAAAAGAGCAGTTTTCCAAACAAGTGGGGAATTGTTAAGTGTATGCGATGTATAGATATATAATA
This sequence comes from Lantana camara, assembly GCA_037501455.1. Taxonomy (NCBI): domain Eukaryota; kingdom Viridiplantae; phylum Streptophyta; class Magnoliopsida; order Lamiales; family Verbenaceae; genus Lantana; species Lantana camara. The sequence continues at coordinate 6,928,731 of CM074864.1, forward strand.
ATTAGTTGTTGTAGAATTAATTAATAAGAATATCAAATACACAAAGACATATGAAAAGTTGTTTGGAAGATAGTGCATTGGTTGATTGTCCCGCATTGTAAGAATAACATAAAGTAGATAACTTTATATATTAAAATGTTGTGTATGTTATTAAATTGTGGAACTCAAGAGTGGACTGATGGGCTCACACGCGACCGCCCGCGCCTGCGCACGTACAAGGGCTTGGGCATGGGCGAATGTGGCATTTGATGGCGCACTTAGTACTTTTTGAGCCAGAGCGAGCCTAACTCAGTCTAAAATTCAAACTTTGAACCAATGTCCATGTAGCACCCCTACACGTGGAGGTACCACACCCTCGCACTACAGGTCAATCCACCCTCGAAATGGATAGTCCGTACATGAACCAACCTGCAGCGAACGGGTGACAATAAAAATAAAACGACAAATAGCTAGGTGGGACTATCCTCAAGTCAAATAACATAATGTAAAATGTAAAGCGGAGGCATAATACATTCAATATCAAATACCAATAGTGAAGGCATGCTATCTTGACTAGATCCACATATCAATACATTATCATCTCCTAAAATATACAATAAATACCAAATAATAATAACCACAATTCCTATGCAACAATAATGAAAATGCACCGTGCATGACTCGACTACAAGGACTGGACTTGACTCTGACTCCCGCCTAGCATGCACCTGCAAGGACCTGAAAGGTGGAGGCATCAGTCTGTGAAAACCGAGTGAGGGGTTTACATAAATATTAGCACAGTTAACATGCAAGTTATATTCTCGGGGTAAAGATTTAGAAAAGGTAAGAATATAAGTTCGATAACGGGATATTCCTCGCCCGAGAATATAACTGTCCAATTTAGCAATTCGTTCAATTCAATTCATGCAATACGTGGCCTGGCGAGTGAGGGCATTCTCCAACCTTACTCCAAGTGTGAATAATGCATGCTTGCTTTATTATTCAATAGGTGATCACGCAATCCAATTACAGTGTATTAGTGTGATAGTGTATTTAGGTAATACAATTAAGGAATGGAAATCATGCAATAACCCGAGGACAATCCGTGGTGCCGGACCCGTCCCCAGTCTCCTTCTTCCTCCAGTGATGGGAAGGTAGCTTGCATTCACCATCCACGACTCGTTGAGCAGAGGGTACATGAATCCCTAAGCCCGGAACTCCTTCCTCCACTAATCTCCTAGCGGACTTAGGGGTCATCCCAATGTGGTGAGGATAGCGCTCGAGTTACCCGTCAGCCCATGCTTTCCAGGTTGGCTCAAGCCACTACCCTCGGGTCCAAAATGAACAATCTAGCTTACTCGCCAAAACATGCACGATATATAACTTCCTTGCTTTTCATGAACATGGCTTGCTTGCGATAAACGTGACTTGCTTGTAACCATGAATATTTTCATAGAAAATTATAAATATAAATACCTTTTGGTCGAAAGCTCATGTAAGGGGTTGTATAGGTTCTATGTAACTAGAATTAAACCTCACCTGACAGGCGACACGACGATTCTTGGATGCATGTACGTGCTCAATCGATCAATAATCCCCGCCCTGGAGACAAACTGGGCAAGAGAACGGGACATTGTACACTTGTGAGACAATAACTCAATAATGGCACAAAATAGGACGCACGGCGTGATCAAGTAACGAGATGACGTGCATTCACGAATGTAGTATGATATATTCATATTATTGCATGTAATTAATCATATAATCACAAATTGGGATCAATAAAACCATTGGAATTGAAAGTGGAAATTGGAATTTTATGCAGAATGTTTTGTTCTGTCAGCGAGGTGGGAATGGCCGTTCCGGGTTGTAGTGGAAAATGGGAAGGGCCGTTCCCGGCCTCCCGATACTGTGCCCCGAAGATGGGAAGGGTCATTCCCGTCTGTGAGAAAAAGTGGGAACGATCGTTCCCATCCTCGCCGCCATGCACATAATTCAAACATGGAAACGGCCGTTCCACAAAACAACTGGGAACGGGAAGGGTCGTTCCCGTTACACAGACAGTGCAGAAAACAGAGCAGGAAACAGTGGAGCTACGAAACTCAACCAAAACTCACCAAAATCATCACAATTCAAGTTCCAAATGTAGAATTTCATGAGTTACACATATATTCATGCTCAAGGTACTATAAAACTAGTATAAACACATAAATCATGCCTTGATCATCATGATCTTTACCTTGGAACCTATAAATGATCTCATCCAATATTCCCATAAATTCATGAATTCTTGCTCAAATTCAATATCAAAGCTCCTAATCATGCTTCTAACATCTAAAGCACATAATATCCAATTTAACTTCAAACCCTAGCTTCACATACAAATTCAAGAATTCATAGATATAATCCATGTCTACCTTGAAAGAATGGAAAAAAGAAAAGAAATGAAGTGGTGATGATGATGAAGCTTCAAAGCTAACAAATTCTTCAAGTTTTGGGTTGAAATTGGTAAGATATCTTCTTCCTTCCTTGTTGGTTGTGGCTCGGTAGAGAAGGAGCAAATATATGTATGGTATAAGATGAAAAAGGAATGAAATGGAAGAAGGAAGAAAATATACCGTGATATATCTCCTCAATTTTGATGAAATGTGTTATTCGCTATTAAATCCTCCAAAGTTAGCAAATCATGCAATTTATAAGGAAGAAAGGTTTGCAAATTGATCAATTGAGCCCAAAAATAATTATGCAATTTGGTCATCTAATTTAAATAAATGATCAATTAAGGAATTAAGATACATTCGGCAATTAACTCACATAACAGTTAAATTCAAATTGCACAATAACTCTCAAATTGATGCAATTTCACGTAATTCCAAGTAATCATGATGACATATAATTCACACATAATTTCATCAAATGTAGATCTTTAATAAACAAAAGAATTAAAATAATCCTAACTCTCAAAATCATACGTGTGACACACTTACCTGAACATCTGAAAAATTGGGGCGTTACAATTCTCTCCCCCTTAAGAGGATCTGGTCCCCAGATTCATTGTCTTGACTTCCTGGAATTTAATTAACTCTCTCGTATTCATCCCATGCGGTTGGCTATTCTCTGTCTGGGATTAGTTCTGTTGGGATAAATGCCCTGAAAATCCAATTATATTGTAAATATTTTGGATTAATAAAACTGAAATTAAAGCAAGTTATGAGTATTTTACAAATTTAATAATTAATGACGTGTGATGGTATTTTTATATGAAATGTGTTTCATAGGAAAAGACTTTAAATACCAAGAATCACGTGTCATTAAAGTTCTAGTCGGTATGATAAGAAAATGTTCTTATTAAGACTACAATGTGTTATATAAGATGATTAGTCTTTCGTCATAGGGAAATGGAGCTTCTGATTATAACACATTGATGATTTTCAATGAGATTGGAAACATCGAACGGGACCACTGAGATCGTTCATTTATACTGCTATCTAAAAGGAATAAAATCTCGGAAGCATTAGACTCTTAATCCTGGCAATGTTTCTACTTTAGGCATGTAGTGTTAATCACTGTGATGTACTCAGAAGTGAGGTCTCGGTAACGGGTGGCCAAAATACTTTGTACGTTCGGTGATTACATGAAATGTGCTAGAGAGAAATATTGATCGAGGAATCTGTAGCCTTGCTGGAAGGTTAAAAGATATCCCTGAAATAGATTTGCAAAAAGTTCAAATTAAATCTTTGGCCAAAGTACTTCGTGTGTGCGTCACCAAAGTTGTATGTTGAATGTGTTTCACATACAGGGGATTTGGACTTAAGGAGAATCAAGAAATTTCAAGATTAGAAGTGAAAAATAAATGATAGTAGTATTGATTTATTTTTCATGGATATCTGTACAGAGGAGTAAAATGCAAAATTATTCTAAATCGAGAAATTCGTGAATAATTTAATTAATTTTAGAGTTGAACAATATTTATTTAGCGGAATTAAATATTATTAAACGGTAATCAATTATTGTCATGGGATGATAATAGATTGACCCGTTTGGAGCTAAGATTAATTAGTCCTGCAGGTCCCCCCACAAGCCCCAACGAAGATCAAAGAGAAAATATTAAAACGAGAGAGAGAAATGATTTTTCAAAGTGTTTGAAATTAGACAAGGTATTTATTTTGAGAAAATAAATTAAATTCCAAAGAGTTGGAAATGCCTAAGTTTTATTTTGGAGAAATAAAATTTTTTGAGAAAAAAAAAAATGATGACGTGACGGAAGTGCTGACGTGGCAGGTGATGTGTCACGCCACGTCAGCGGGTGCCACCCAAATGGCAAGACACGTGGACGGCTGGGATCCGTCCACGCCAGCGCGTTTAACGGCCCGGATGATGTTGACTGAAAAGTCAATGGGTCGTGGAAACGGGTCTCCGGGTCGGGTTGCCGGATAGGGTCGGGTCATGGGTTGACCGACCCGGACACGTGGTAGAACGAGGGAGTGCCACGTAGCAGAGGTTCAGACCGGCCGGTTCTCTGTTGAACCGGTCTGAACCACGAACCGCCGGTCGGACCGGACCGGTCTGACACGTGGCAGCTGCTCGTGCCGCCGTGAGCAGCACACGCGCCAAACGCACAGCCGCCACACGGGCGGCGTGTGCGGGCTCCGTTCCGCACGTGCCAGGCGGCGTTGGCCTCGTGGCGGCGTGAGCTGCTGCGTGGCACTCTTGGATTGGCCGGCAGCCCTTGGAGTGCACGGCATTCTTGGTTTTTTTGACGAAAATGGCCTCATTTCTCCCCTATAAATATGTTGCCAATTTCATTGTTGAAAATAAAGTTCTTGGGATTTCATTTTCAGCAGTTTCAAAGCCTCCCGGCTCTCTCTCTCATTTTGATTAATTAATTCTTTATTAAGGATTAATTAATTAATTAATTAGGTGGTTATATAATTAATATATAATCCACTTAATTATTAGAAAATAGGGATTTTCAGGTTTTAGAAAAAAGGGTTTTTCTAAGAAAATATTTTCTCAAAGTATTTAGGGAAATACTGCCGGAGCCCACAGTCCAATTTCTTAATCGGGGATATTGCGGGGAAGCTCTGCCGGTTTCACGAGAAGATATCGAGGTGCTGGAAAAGTGCCCCAGTTTTGCAGTACGGTAATACCGTTGTGCTACCAAAATTATTATTTGCATATTGTGATTATATGCTAGATGATTTAAAATTATGTTATCAATACCTATATATATTAGAGTTATGCTGCCCGATTTATTCCGCTGCTTTATTAAAATATTTTTTTGAAATATTTTGATAACGAGGTTATGGCGAAATTTTTGAATATTACGCTATACCGTCACTCTGCTTCGGGCCCGCCACAACCAACAACTGGTATCAGAGCGGGGCTCTGATTATATACTCGCATTGATAAAGCATAAGATGCATAATTTTAAATCTGATACTGTGCACGTAAGTTCTGTCTAAGGAGGCTGGGTTTTAAGTGGGACCGTTGTGACCCCTCCAGTGTTTCTGGGAATTTGCGTGGAATGGTAATTTTCTGGGAATTGATTTCAATAATCTTCTTGGTTAATTACCGAATCAGTAAATATGATTTAAATTATGTGATAATTTAAAACATACTTATTTAAGGGGCCATAAAAATTTAAAGCGTGATAATTATTTGCAAGCATGCTTTTAATTTTAAAAATGGCATGATAATATGTGATATTATGTTGTTTCAATTATGCATGATTTATTTAATATGATTAGATAAATAATATTTAATAGAGATTAAATACGATGCATAATTGGATTAATATTTTTTGGCTTAAATTAATAAAGAGTTATTAAAGCCTTAGAATATTATTAGGATTATTTAATAATCCTAGTGTGAGCATATTAATTAGATTAATTACTTCCAAAATTAATAAGACGCCAAAAGTGATTATTTAATAATCAAATATTCTAACACCCTAACCCCCAGGGCACTACATCCCCCGCACTATAGCCTCGATCCACGTATAAAATGGAAAGTCCATACATAAACCAAAACTATAGAGAACGGGTGACAATAAAAATGACGAGCTAGGCGGGACACTCTCCCCAACACAAAACAAAGCCAACATGATAACGAAAGCGGAAGCAATAAAATCATTCATACATATATGTACCATATTTACCGAATAGATACGTATAGATACCAATTTAACTATCAATACATTATCATCTCTTAATAATATACATATCAAGTATTCAAAATATACTAACAACGATCATATCATGAGATATGCCAAAAGCTATACATGAAGGTACGGTACTAGACTCTTGAGAATGCAAAACTCGACCGGACACCCGCCTAGCACGACCAAGCTCTCAAGTACCTGAAAAGTGAAGTATCAGTCTACCGAAGACTGAGTGAGGGGCAACAATTAAATATCACACATCACATGCAAGTTGTAGCCTCGGGTGAAGACTTTGGAAGTGAAATAGATATATAGTTCAAGAAACTCGTTCTTTGCCCGAGATTACAACTAATCATTTTAACAGTTTAACTTGATCATTTCATGAACATGTGACCCCGGCGAGCAGTGGTGATTCTCCAACCTTTACACCAAACGTGACAATACGTGCTTGCTTTATCGATTCAATACATGATCATGCAATTCCAATTAGTGTTCACATAGACAGTTTCATGCTTGAAATCATGCAATAACCCGAGGATAACCCGAGATGCCGGATTAATCCCCAGTCTCCTTCTTCCTCCGGGTGATAGCGAGTTTGCAAGGCTCGACTATCCACGACATGGTGTGTGTAGAGGACATGACCCTCTAGACACGGAACTCCTTCCACCACTAATCTCCTAGTGGCTTCGGGGGTGATCCCAACAATGTGAGGATAATTCAGGAGTTACCCGTCAGCCCTTGCTTTCCCGGTTGGCTCAAGAACTACCCTCGGGCCCACGTGCAATCATGTACTCGCCAAACTTGCTTGAAAATCATGACAATCATGGCTTGCTTGCTTGAAATGTTTATACTTTGAAAACGCTTATAAATATAATATGTTTTGGCCGAAAAGGACACATAGAGGTTATAGGGTTCATTTTACCGAAAACCAAACCTCACCTTTCTTACAAAATAAAACAAGGATATGCTCTACGGAGCCTGCTCCTCGTCCGCACCCTCGTGACCTGTGCAAACATGACACTTATACGTGAGACATGACCTAAAATGGACCAATTATGACGAACGGCGGAAATGTATCGAGATGACGTGGAAAATGCAATGTGGCATGATAACATGTTGTTTCAGTACATATTAACACATATTATAGCAATTCGGGGTCAAAGAAGTCGTCGGATCGAGGGGCTATTTTCGTAATTTTATGCAGTGAATTTTGTTCTGCAAGTTAGGTGGGAACGGCCGTTCCGGACCCCTTTGTAAAATGGGAACGGTCGTTCCCGTAATCCCTAAAAGCGCGCCAACGATTTCATTTTTAAAAGGGCGCCTTTAGCTGGGAACGGCCCTTCCGGCACCAAGGCCAAAATGGGAACGGCCGTTCCCATGCTCGGCCGCCTAGTTTATTTGAAAAGGTGGGAACGCCCGTTCCCACAATGCCTTGAGGCTGGGAACGGTCGTTCCCAGTTTCTGCAAATTTGAAGAACAGAGGAAAAACAGGGGATGCTCACTGGAATGATCAACAACAACAACAAATTACATGTTTTGATCAACCAAGCCTTGCTTTTCTGATAATATGATGCAAATAAGTTCAAAAATTGATATCATAACATTTAAACACTCAAAGCATGAAATATTATCAAGAAATCAAAGTTTTATGCTTATGCTCATATTGATCAACCAAGCTCAAATTTTCAATAATTTCATGAATAAATCATGCTATAATTCAATATAAGATCACATAATCATGCTTCCAACTACAATCAATCCATTTAACATTTAATCCTCAAACCCTAGCTTATACATATATGATCAAAGATCATGGATTCATGCCAAACCAACCTTAAAATGGAAAGAAATGGAGATTATAGATGATGATGATGATGATTAACTCCCAAAGCTTGGCAAATTTCTTGAGATTCTTGACAAAATAGATGAAAATCACTTCTTCCCTTTTTTTTTCTTCTTGAAGAACCGAGAATGAGGAAGCAAAGTTGTTGGGAAATTTTTGATAGAAATGATCAAGGAAGCTCATGGAATGTATATTACGTGGTTCACCAACATTGATTTGTGTGAAATGTTTAAATTGCAATTTAATCCCTCAAGTCTATAGCTTATGCAATGAAGTATACATGGTTTTAAAATACGATCAATTAAGTCCTTAAAAGATTAGGCAATCAAGTCCCTAAAATTTAAAGAAATATTCAACTAGGGACAATTTGGTAATTTTGAACACTCTCGATTATGGTTTCATGCAATAAATATTTTCCGTGTCATGAAATAATATTTTCAATGAGACGAAATCAAATAATTCACGTAAATGACATCTCATGAATTTTATAAAAATATAAATGCCACGTAGGAATATATTATAAAATTAAAGAATTAAAATAAAATCCTACGCTCAAACGCACACGTGGCGTGCTTACCTGTTCATCCGGAAACCGGGGCGTTACAAAGATAATCCACAAATTCTATAAAATTCAAGTGGGAGCGAGATGAAAAGAGTTGGATTCTCACGGTCTCCATTACCCGTCTATAGTATAGTGGATATATACTACTCCCTTCGGTGGGTATGTATTCGCGGTATACAAGATTAGACTTCTACGGATAGAATGAAGTACGGGGAAAGTCAGCTCGACCACGCCTCCGTGGAGTGCTTGATCTACTCGTACGAATTTCTAGGTAATGGTATACGCTTGACTAAGTAATGTATTAACCTCCCTTCGGAGATATGTTACATTTACTTAGAGGCCGAAGGTTAACGTGGTGGATTAACATAGTTTGGTAAGAGTTACCTAGATGACATGTTAATCAAGATTAATTCTTGCTTTTCTAAGCGGTTTTCGGCCTCGCTTCCGGGGAGTCAACTGCGGTTGGATAAGTCACCATTGTGTAAACCAAAAATGCTTACGTGGATTTCATTTATTGGTTAGACGCAAAAGAAGTAAAATACAGAATCATAACTTGCATCTTTTAATATTTCAGTTTTAAAGCAATGACGACCGCTAGCCCGCTTCAATCGATCCTAAAGGAAAATAGGCTTGAAGGGTCTAACTATGCTGACTGGAAGATGAATCTTGACATCGTGTTTGGTCACGAGAATCTGAAACAAGTGCTCACTGAACCTTGTCCGGGGGTACCGGAAACTTCAGCCAATCAGGATATGAGAAATGCTTATGCCAATTGGATCAAGTCCAATGATTTGGCTAGGTCTTATATCCTAGCATCTGTCTCCAATGTTCTCAAGCATCAAATGCATGAGATGCCAACTGCTAGGAACATGATGGATCATCTCCATCAGATGTTTGGAGGACAGAATTGAGCCAAAAGGCTCGAATTGATGCGGAGGCTGTTAGTTACCAAGATGTCTGAGGGATCACCCGTTCAGGATCATGTTATGAACATGATGGCTTGTCTGAACGAAATTGAAAGCCTTGGTGCTAAATTTGATGATCTCAGCAAACAGGATATGATCCTATGCTCTATGCCAAAGTCGTTCGACACATTCAGGCAAAATTATTCTATGAACAAATTGGATTTTTCTCTGCCTGAATTGATGAACGAACTTAAAGTGGCAGAGGGAGTGATGAAAGCTAAGGGAACTATTCTCCTGGCTCAGGCATCGACTTCCACGGCTCCAAAGGTCAACAATTGGAAAAAGGCAAAGGGAAAGGTTCTCAATCCCAAGAAAAAGGTTTAGAAGAAGAAGGGTAAACCCAGCAAGGGAAAATGTTTCCACTGCGGAGAGAATGGGCACTCGAAGAGGAATTGTCCAAAATACTTAGCAAGTCTTCCTGCTAAGCCATCTGGACAAGGTATATCGATATCTTGTTTAATTGAATTATATTTAGTTGGAAGTCCACCAGATTCCTGGTGTGTGGACTCGAGTTCAACTAATCATATTTGCAATTCGTTGCAGGGGTTCAAGCTAACCAGAAAGCTTGAAGATGGCGAGATGCAGCTACTGCTCGGGGATAATATAAGTATATATGTATTAGCAGTAGGGACTGTAAATTTGTATTTTGGTGATAGGGTTTTGATGTTAAAAGACACCTTGTACATACCGTATGTTCGCAGAAATCTGATTTCTGTGGGTTGTTTAATAAATAATGGTTTCAGTGTTTGTTTTGAACAAAATTTTACCATTAAGCAAAATAAAAGGTTTATTTGCTCTGGCACGGTAAAAGATGGTCTTTTCTTGTTATATCCCGATAAAAACCCTAATTCCGAACTTAACACTACTACGCTTGACTTACCATCCAAAAGAAAAACTCCTATGCCTAGCAAGGCTTACAAGTGGCATTTACGTCTTGGTCATATTAATCCAAATAGGATCCAAAGACTAATTTCAGATGTATTGTTGAGTCCTTTGGACTTAACAGAACTACCTGTCTGTGAATCCTGCTTGGAAGGTAAAATGACCAAGAGATCTTTTAAATCCAAAGGTAATCGAGCCATAGAATTGCTTGAGTTAATTCATACGGATGTGTGTGGTCCTATGAGTATTCAAGCAAGAGGAGGTTTTGAGTATTTCATCACTTTTACGGATGATTACTCCAAATACGGATACGTTTATTTGATGAGATATAAGTCTGAATCTTTTGAAAAGTTCAAAGAATTCAAGGTTGAAGTTGAAAATCAAACTGGAAAACGTATCAAGGCACTTCGATCAGATCGTGGTGGTGAGTATCTGTCTACAGAGTTTCTAGAATTTCTCACTGTAAATGGGATTAGATCTCAATTATCTGCACCGGGTACACCCCAGCAGAATGGTGTTGCAGAAAGGAGAAATAGAACTCTAATGGAAATGGTAAGATCTATGATGAGTCATGCTACCCTACCAAGTTCGTTTTGGGGCTTTGCACTCGAAACGGCGGCACACATATTAAACCTTGTTCCATCCAAGTCGGTTCCTAAAACACCAATGGAACTGTGGCGAGGGCGAAAGCCCAGTGTCTCCTATCTTCGGATATGGGGAACCCCAACTCATGTGTTAAGGAAGGATCCTGACAAGTTGGAATCAAGAACAGAGGTTTGCTTGTTCATAGGTTATCCTAAAGGAACAAGAGGTGGTATATTTTACGATCCGAGAGATCACAAAGTGTTTGTAAGCACTAATGCTAAATATCTCGAGAATGACTTTGTAAATGACCACAAGGGTAGAAGCAAAATTGTGTTAGAAGAAATGACAACTTCAGATTTTGAATTCCAAGAACCCGTAGTAACTGAAAATGTGTTAGATACATATGATGTACCAGATACAACATATAATGTAGGGACGAGTACACAGCAGCCTCGTCGTAGTGGGAGGATTGTCAGGGCACCTGACAGATACCTAGGATTAGCCCAAGTGGTTGAATCTGACTTATCTGATCCTGTCACATATGATGAAGCCATAAAGGATATAGACGCTGACCGTTGGGTCAGAGCCATGGAATCTGAATTAGATTCAATGTATTCCAATAAAGTCTGGGAACTTGTAGAGGCGCCTGAGGGCATTAAACCTATTGGATGCAAATGGGTCTACATGAGAAAAAAGGGAGTGGACAGAAAGGTTGAGACCTTTAAAGCAAGGCTTGTGGCAAAGGGTTATACCCAGAAAGAAGGTAACGATTATGACGAAACCTTCTCGCCTGTAGCAATGCTTAAGTCCATAAGAATTCTCCTTTCCATTGCCGCTTATTATGATTATGAGATTTGGCAAATGGATGTAAAGACTGCCTTCTTGAACGGGCACCTTCAAGAAAAGATATACATGGCTCAGCCTGAAGGCTTTATTGCCAGAAATCAGGAGCATATGGTATGCAAGCTTGATAGATCTATTTATGGTCTTAAGCAAGCGTCTAGGTCATGGAACATCAGATTTAATGAGGCAATTAAATCCTTTGGATTTATGCAATTGCCTGATGAACCATGTGTGTACAAGAGACATCATGATAGTGTTGTAACATTTTTAGTTTTATACGTTGATGATATTCTGCTAATTGGGAATGACACGGGAATATTGTCAGCAGTTAAGATTTGGTTGTCAAACCAGTTTAACATGAAAGACCTAGGTGAAGCCAGTTATATTCTAGGGATCAGACTTTGTCGTGATCGTAAGAATAAAATGATTGGTTTATCACAAACAACATATATAGATAAGATGTTGGCAAGATATAATATGGCGAATTCCAAGAAAGGCTCATTACCTTTCAGACATGGAGTTCATCTGTCTCGGGATCAGTGTCCCAAGATCCCAGAAGAGACAGAAGAAATGAAAGATGTTCCGTATGCTTCGGCAGTCGGAAGCCTCATGTATGCCATGTTATGTACAAGGCCAGATATCTGTTATGATGTAGGTCTAGTCAGCAGATATCAGTCAAACCCTGGACCCCAACATTGGATAGCTGTAAAGCATATATTGAAGTACTTGAGAAGGACTCGGGATTATATGCTTGTCTATCGTAGTGATGAGCTCATTCCTATAGGGTACACAGATTCGGATTTTCAATCCGATTTGGATTCTAGGCGTTCGACGTCTGGATATGTGTTTACTCTGGGAGGAGCAGCTGTTAGTTGGAGGAGTATTAAGCAATCTTGCATTGTTGACTCCACCATGGAAGCCGAATACGTGGCAGCTTCAGAAGCAGCCAAAGAAGTGTATTGGCTCCGGAATTTCCTAATGGATCTAGAAGTCGTCAAAGACGGACTGACGCCGATCACAATGTACTGTGACAATGCTGGAGCGGTGGCCAACTCCAAGGAACCTCGAAGTCATAAACGTGCCAAGCACATCGAGAGAAAGTTTCACATTATACGTGATTATATGGAACGTGGAGAAGTGGCAGTAGTGAAAATTGGCTAAGTAAATAATCTGGCAGATCCCTTCATGGAAAATTATAAATATAAATACCTTTTGGTCGAAAGCTCATGTAAGGGGTTGTATAGGTTCTATGTAAATAGAATTAAACCTCACCTGACAGGCGACACGACGATTCTTGGATGCGTGTACGTGCTCAATCGATCAATAATCCCCGCCCTGGAGACAAACTGGGCAAGAGAACGGGACATTGTACACTTGTGAGACAATGACTCAATAATGGCACAAAATAGGATGCACGGTGTGATCAAGTAAAGAGATGACGTGCATTCACGAATGTAGTATGATATATTCATATTATTACATGTAATTAATCATATAATCACAAATTAGGATCAATAAAACCATTGGAATTGAAAGTGGAAATTGGAATTTTACGCAGAATGTTTTGTTCTGTCAGCGAGGTGGGAACGGCCGTTCCGGGTTGTAGTGGAAAATGGGAAGGGTCATTCCCGGCCTCCCGATACTGTGCCCCGAAGACGGGAAGGGTCGTTCCCGTCTGTGAGACAAAGTGGGAACGATCGTTCCCATCCTCGCCGCCATGCACATAATTCAAACATGGAAACGGCCGTTCCACAAAACAACTGGGAACGGGAAGGGTCGTTCCCGTTACACAGACAGTGCAGAAAACAGAGCAGAAAACAGTGGAGCTACGAAACTCAACCAAAACTCACCAAAATCATCACAATTCAAGTTCCAAATGTAGAATTTCATGAGTTACACATATATTCATACTCAAGGTACTATAAAACTTGTATAAACACATAAATCATGCCTTGATCATCATGATCTTTACCTTGGAACCTATATATGATCTCATCCAATATTCCCATAAATTCATGAATTCTTGCTCAAATTCAATATCAAAGCTCCTAATCATGCTTCTAACATCTAAAGCACATAATATCCAATTTAACTTCAAACCCTAGCTTCACATACAAATTCAAGAATTCATAGATATAATCCATGTCTACCTTGAAAGAATGGAAAAAAGGAAAGAAATGAAGTGGTGATGATGATGAAGCTTCAAAGCTAACAAATTCTTCAAGTTTTGGGTTGAAATTGGTAAGATATCTTCTTCCTTCCTTGTTGGTTGTGGCTCGGTAGAGAAGGAGCAAATATATATGTGGTATAAGATGAAAATGGAATGAAATGGAAGAAGGAAGAAAATATACCGTGATATATCTCCTCAATTTTGATGAAATGTGTTATTCGCTATTAAATCCTCCAAAGTTAGCAAATCATGCAATTTATAAGGATGAAAGGTTTGCAAATTGATCAATTGAGCCCAAAAATAATTATGCAATTTGGTCCTCTAATTTAAATAAATGATCAATTAAGGAATTAAGATACATTCGGCAATTAACTCACATAACAGTTAAATTCAAATTGCACAATAACTCTCAAATTGATGCAATTTCACGTAATTCCAAGTAATCATGATGACATATAATTCACACATAATTTCATCAAATGTAGATCTTTAATAAATAAAAGAATTAAAATAATCCTAACTCTCAAAATCATACGTATGACACACTTACCTGAACATCTGAAAAATTGGGGCGTTACAATTCTCTCCCCTTTAAGAGGATCTGGTCCCCAGATTCATTGTCTTGACTTCCTGGAATTTAATTAACTCTCTCGTATTCATCCCATGCGGTTGGCTATTCCCCGTCTGGGATTAGTTCTGTTGGGATAAATGCCCTGAAAATGCAATTATATTGTAAATATTTTGGATTAATAAAACTGAAATTAAAGCAAGTTATGAGTATTTTACAAATTTAATAATTAATGACGTGTGATGGTATTTTTATATGAAATGTGTTTCATAGGAAAAGGCTTTAAATACCAAGAATCACGTGTCATTAAAGTTCTAGTCGGTATGATAAGAAAATGTTCTTATTAAGACTACAATGTGTTATATAAGATGATTAGTCTTTCGTCATAGGGAAATGGAGCTTCTGATTATAACACATTGATGATTTTCAATGAGATTGGAAACATCGAACTGGACCACTGAGATCGTTCATTTATACTGCTATCTAAAAGGAATAAAATCTCGGAAGCATTAGACTCTTAATCCTGGCAATGTTTCTACTTTAGGCATGTAGTGTTAATCACTGTGATGTACTCAGAAGTGAGGTCTCGGTAACGGGTGGCCAAAATACTTTGTACGTTCGGTGATTGCATGAAATGTGCTAGAGAGAAATATTGATCGAGGAATCTGTAGCCTTGCTGGAAGGTTAAAAGATATCCCTGAAATAGATTTGCAAAAAGTTCAAATTAAATCTTTGGCCAAAGTACTTCGTGTGTGCGTCACCAAAGTTGTATGTTGAATGTGTTTCACATACAGGGGATTTGGACTTAAGGAGAAACAAGAAATTTCAAGATTAGAAGTGAAAAATAAATGATAGTAGTATTGATTTATTTTTCATGGATATCTGTACAGAGGAGTAAAATGCAAAATTATTCTAAATCGAGAAATTCGTGAATAATTTAATTAATTTTAGAGTTGAACAATATTTATTTAGTGGAATTAAATATTGTTAAACGGTAATCAATTATTGTCATGGGATGATAATAGATTGACCCGTTTGGAGCTAAGATTAATTAGTCCTGCAGGTCCCCCCGCAAGCCCCAACGAAGATCAAAGAGAAAATATTAAAACGAGAGAGAGAAATGATTTTTCAAAGTGTTTGGAAATAGACAAGGTATTTATTTTGAGAAAATAAATTAAATTCCAAAGAGTTGGAAATGCCCAAGTTTTATTTTGGAGAAAATAAAATTTTTCGAGAAAAAAAAAATGATGACATGACGGAAGTGCTGACGTGGCAGGTGATGTGTCACGCCACGTCAGCGGGTGCCACCCAAATGGCAAGACACGTGGACGGCTGGGATCCGTCCACGCCAGCGCGTTTAACGGCCCAGATGATGTTGACTGAAAAGTCAACGGGTCGTGGAAACGGGTCTCCAGGTCGGGTTGCCGGATAGGGTCGGGTCATGGGTTGACCGACCCGGACACGTGGTAGAACGAGGGAGTGACACGTAGCAGAGGTTCAGACCGTCCGGACCGGCCGGTTCTCTGTTGAACCGGTCTGAACCACGAACCGCCGGTCGGACCGGACCGGTCTGACACGTGGCAGCTGCTCGTGCCGCCATGAGCAGCACACGCGCCAAACGCACAGCCGCCACACGGGCGGAGTGTGCGGGCTCCGTTCCGCACGTGCCAGGCGGCGTTGGCCTCGTGGCGGCGTCAGCTGCTGCGTGGCGCTCTTGGATTGGCCGGCAGCCCTTGGAGTGCACGGCATTCTTGGTTTTTTTGACGAAAATGGCCTCATTTCTCCCCTATAAATATGTTGCCAATTTCATTGTTGAAAATAAAGTTCTTGGCATTTCATTTTCAGCAGTTTCAAAGCCTCCCGGCTCTCTCTCTCATTTTGATTAATTAATTCTTTATTAAGGATTAATTAATTAATTAATTAGGTGGTTATATAATTAATATATAATCCACTTAATTATTAGAAAATAGAGATTTTCAGGTTTTAGAAAAAAGGGCTTTTCTAAGAAAATATTTTCTCAAAGTATTTAGGGAAATACTGCCGGAGCCCACACTCCAATTTCTTAATCGGGGATATTGCGGGGAAGCTCTGCCGGTTTCACGAGAAGATATCGAGGTGCTGGAAAAGTGCCGTTGATAGCCAGTTTTGCAGTACGGTAATACCATTGTGCTGCCAAAATTATTATTTGCATATTGTGATTATATGCTAGATGATTTAAAATTATGTTATCAATACCTGTATATATTAGAGTTATGCTGCCCGATTTATTCCGCTGCTTTATTAAAATATTTTTTTGAAATATTTTGATAACGAGGTTATGGCGAAATTTTTGAATATTACGCTATACCGTCACTCTGATTCGGGCCCGCCACAACCAACAAGTTCGAAAGAGGTCTTCAATCCACAAGTTTCCTCCAATGTTGTGAAGTCACGACCCTCAACTTTCCGGAGGCTAAACACTAGAGAGAAAATCTACCGTTCCACGAGAACAAGTTGGCAAGTAGTAGGTAATAATGAGAGTTCCCCATCTCTCAAACACACGATGAGAGAACCCCGTCTCCCGAGCAAATAACAAGAGAACCCCGTCTCTTAGCAATCCTGAGAGAATCCCCGTCTCTCATGCACACGAAATAAAATGCAAGTAGGCACTTAGATGAATATTTACAAAATTATCACGTAAGGAGCAGGTAGAAAATATCAATTATGCAATTTATTGTTTACAAGAAATCACCTTAATAATAAATAAGAAATCATATACGGCTATGATAAAATAAATGATGCACGTGGTATGCATGTTCAAATGTACCGTTCACCGGGGATTGAAGTTCTTGCATTTATAACAATTAGGCTGAATACTTGGTCCTTTGATTGAGATTTTTTTCTTATTGCATTAGCATGCCTCAACTACCAGGCGTATATAACTTTGTAGCGAAGTTTCCATCACTGTTCTGTTACCTCCTTGTCCCCTAGAACACCCATTTTCGTAGTTTCTCAAAGTACTTAACTTTCTAACTTTATTTCCCGAATTATCCCGTCCTTTAGTTCATCTCGGTTCGAAATTTCGATTCCTGTTAGTTTCCTCAACCCTAGTGTTTCTTTTCCTTTCTCATAAAGTCCGTAATCATCATTGATCACCACATGTTTCTGCGAAGTTCAATCTCAATATTGTCAATCGAATTATTCTTAAGTTGGTTCCCATACCTACTTTCCATACCCGGAGATAGAAGAAACCATTAAGTTTCTTGTTAGGAAATAGTGGTGTATCCATGCTAAAAGCTCTGGCTTTGTGCTCCAAGCAAGCTCTTATCCACCAGCCAGAGAGAACAGATTTTACCATCTCATCAACCTCCTTAATCAGAGTAACACACTCTGTCAGAGCAAAGATCTGAAACTCCCTACATTGAAAACTGAAAGTTGAACTCCTATTCCATTACAAAATAACACCTGCCCATTTCAGAAAGGTTTCCATTTAAAGAGGATGTTTGATGAGGAAAAGGAACAAGATCATCATTCCGCTAGAATAATTCAGCAAGTACACCCGTATATAAACCGAAGGAATCAGGTCCTAGTGAAACATCTTTTGTTGATCCCTAAAATTTGATGACCTATCTAACAATTCTGCAAAATATCCCGAAAGAGAGAGGATCAATCTTCGATCTGTAATTCTCAAGGCTTCAATCTTCTCAGAGGTGTTGGCATGGAAGAAAGCATAATTTTTCACGGCAAGAGGTGACGGAGACAGCACGCATAGGAGGGTGGTTCACATTTACAGGTATCCCTAGGGTATAAGTAACAACTTGTCGGGTCAACATATTAGACCTGGGGTTGACCCAAATATTAACCAAGTTGAATCCTTTTCTATTTACTGAGTCAACTGATATCCCGAGACTACACGCGGACACAAAACAGAGGAACCCACATTCTGAGAACAGTAATAAGTCAAAGATTCTATCGATGACAGGACTTTTCTTCAGATAAGAGGAAGGGAAAAGTTTCCTTCACATGGTTCTGATAGAGGTTACCCGAATACACGAATTTTCTTGAAGTTTCAACTCTCCCGAGTGAGACCTAACTTTCGACTTTAATGATTTCCCTGCCGACTCTCCCACTTAAGAAAATAGAAATTTCCTAATTCCTTGAGCTTGTTTACCACTTCTCAACTCCTTCGACTCACTTCTCTTGAAATTTATATCCTTAACTAAGCCACGTACTTGATGATCCTTACTTCAAGTAAAAGACCCCAATATCACCCCAAATGTAACTTCTTCCAATTTCTTGATTCAAGGTAACCTTAGTTGAGGCAGTGGTTGGAGTAAAATTGGAGAGAGAGCCTATTACAATAAACACTAGATAATGCATGTCGGTTAACGTGTTAATGCACAACTTACACTTACAAACAACTCAAAATGCAACACGTTGAAACAATTATATTTATCCAAGGATATATGTATACGCAAAGAAATTTAAATAACTTAAATAATTTAAACAACATACTTAACACTTCAGGTATGAAATTTTGAATAACAATTATGGTAACATATATAAACGAGAGGTAATTAATTAATATATGATGCACGTGATTATGAATGCATTAAACCTGTCATCGTAGTAAGGGTAAATTTCATCCCGGCACTTTTCCCTTGCTTGTTCTATTGTAAACTTGTCTCAAATTGTTGATTGTTTCTTGTTTACCCACGGTCTTCTAAGTCTTCAAATTTCTCCGACCTCAACTTATACTTTTCCCTGACTTGATTTTGAATTTTCTTGAACCTAACTCCTTCCCGGTTATCGATGTCTAAATAGTTCCCTAGCCCTTTCCATAATTAATCCCTTGGTTATCACCTTCCTTGTAGTACCTTGTGTCAATTGATGATCCGAGTTTGTAATTCTTAAATTCAAATGCTTCCACTTGTTGCTCCATATCTTCCAATTCAACCACACCATAGTTGGTAATCTTTAAAGCCATTTCATCATCAATTCCCCGAGAATACCTCTTCCTTATACTTAGAACTCCCGGTTTATGCATCTTCGAAATTTTTCTTCTTCTTCTTCTTTTTTTTTCCAACCTCTCGAATATCGTAAGTGATCTCTACGCTTAATGCCTCTTTTTCGGATCTTGTCGCTTACATTTCAACCCAATAGAAAAGATAATAACTCCCGAATCCTTGCACGAATTTTCGACACGCTTTCTTACCCATCCCGAAGTTAAAGAAGAAATCTTGTAGTAGACTGAAGTTGTTGAACGATTGGCCGCGGTTTGATATCATTTCCATAACCTGTAACTCGCAACTTTCTTTTGCAAATAAATGCATGTGGGTAAGGCATGCTCATGTCACACAATTGTCACTAAAACAGGAATTTAATGCAATTGGTGATAATTAATTCAGTAAAATTAACAATCAAACACATTGGACATGTAAATCTTCAAGTAAAATAGGATCAAGCATGCTAGAATTATAAATAAGAATCAATGCAACACTCAACTTATCAAATAATTCAAGCACTTCAAGGAATTCAAGTAGGTCAGGAAGTTCAAATAAAATACAAGACTCTTAATTAACAAGTAATTCCTATGCCATATGACCTAGACTTGACACGACACGACACTAGAACCTCGGTTTTACAACCGGGCTCTGATACCATTTAAGATGTAGCACCCCTACACGTGGAGGTACCACACCCCCGCACTACAGGTCAATCCACCCTCGAAATGGATAGTCCGTACATGAACCAACCTACAGCGAACGGGTGACAATAAAAATAAAACGACAACTAGCTAGGCGGGACTATCCTCAAGTCAAATAACATAATGTAAAAAGTAAATCGGAAGCATAATACATTCAATATCAAATACCAATAGTGGAGGCATGCTATCTTGACTAGATCCACATATCAATACATTATCATCTCCTAAAATATACAATAAATACCAAATAATAATAACCACAATTGCTATGCAACAATAATGAAAATGCACCGTGCTTGACTCGACTACAAGGACTGGACTTGACTCTGACTCTCGCCTAGCATGCATCTGCAAGGACCTGAAAGGTGGAGGCGTCAGTCTGTGAAGACCGAGTGAGGGGTTTACATAAATATTAGCACAGTTAACATGCAAGTTATATTCTCGGGTAAAGATTTAGAAAAGGTAAGAATATAAGTTCGATAACGGGATATTCCTCGCCCGAGAATATAACTATCTAATTTAGCAATTCGTTCAATTCAATTCATGCAATACGTGGCCTGGCGAGTGAGGGCATTCTCCAACCTTACTCCAAGTGTGAATAATGCATGCTTGCTTTATTATTTAATAGGTGATCACGCAATCCAGTTACAGTGTATTAGTGTGATAGTGTATTCAGGTAATACAATTAAGGAATGAAAATCATGCAATAACCCGAGGACAATCCGTGGTGCCGGACCCATCCCCAGTCTCCTTCTTCCTCCAGTGATGGGAAGGTAGCTAGCCTTCACCATCCACGACTCGTTGAGCAGAGGGTATATGAATCCCTAAGCCCGGAACTCCTTCCTCCACTAATCTCCTAGCGGATTTAGGGGTCATCCCAATGTGGTGAGGATAGCGCTCGAGTTACCCGTCAGCCCATGCTTCCTGGTTGGCTCAAGTTGTTGGAAAACGCAATCAGAAAAGCAGCGGAAATTTAAAAATTTTCCAACAAAAGGATCTTAAACTCGCAATCGTGTATCCAAATTCGTAGGGATTAGAAACTTACTTTCTTAATTAACTTTCTTGAAGCGTTTCAAGCCACCCAAGAACGCTCTTCTCGCCGCTTGATCCCCTCTCCTTGGTAAAGCTCGAATCTTCAAACTTCTAACTTGAAGCTCTCTAGAGAAAGTCCACCAACTTGACTACAATCTAACTAGTAAGGATGCTAGTTCTCTAGTTAGTGTTTAGGTTTAACCTAGGGTTTAATTTATCTTGGAGAAAGGATGGTGTTCAACACATGAACCAAAAGAATTGCCAATTACTCTCTAAGGGGAGCTCGAGCTCCCCTATATATAGGAGGGGAGTGGCCGAAATTCCTAGTCCTTATGGACTAAGGATTTGGTCCCTCTCTCCTATTACTTGATCATCAAGTAATTTTGACTTTGACTTTGAATTCAAATTCAAATCAACTTTCAAGAGAGCTAAAATATACAAACTATTTTTGGATAATTTTATACTTTATTTATTTAAAATAAATAACTTATTTTATCTAATTAATTAATTCGTAATTAATTAACTAGATTATTTTTTCTCCAAAATAAGACTTTCTTTTTAATTCAAAATTAAACCAAAGTCTATTAAATAATTAACAAATTAATTATTTAATATATAATTAAATAATCACGTGTGGCACACGTGTCCCAATGACACGTGTCCAGTCACGTGACCCACACGTGTGATTTCACACGTGTGGAACCTTCTAGGCCCGATTAACTCGTTTAATCATTCTCAAGCCATAACTCATGTAACCAAGTTGTTGTGTGTGACCCTCTAGGTTCTCAATTCAATTAGCAGCGACCCTAATTAATTAATTCACTAATTAATTAATCAGTCCACAGATTAAACGACCATAGTCTAGCAACAGGTGTTTAACCCCTAGCTGAATTGGAATGTTCGGATTCGACTGAACCTTTAAGTCATTGATTTATTGTGAGATACAATCCTCCTACGTTCTATCTCTCAACCATGATCTAGGGTAAGGGAATAATCAGAACCCTAATAATCCGGTCTTAAAGCTAAGTGCATTTCATATCCATTTGATCTCAATCCAAGAAACCCTTTTCTTAATGTCTTAATCTACTGCCTTGGCCAAGGACTCCATATGGCATATGAATGACTTACACAATAAGAGATCGCCTTGCAAATGCAAGTGTAGGTCCTTTCTTGATTCTCATTCACTTTCATGAATCACTTGTGCAGCCCCAGCGTAAGCCTTGAATCAGTTGTCTAAGGCGACACCCTTTAAAGCTTATACCTAAGACTACAGAGTTAACTCATAAAGTGACATGGAACCTCAAGTCTAAGGATCAATTAATCACATCAATGACTCGTGAGATATTTCCTAATCTGGAAGTTTCCATTTCCTTAAATAGAAATTTCCTTTCCCATTTAGGAATGTTCTCACAAGGGGCACCTCAGTGAACTTACTTATTAAAGTAAGCACCCTCATGTATCACGCACGTATCAACTATACACTTTGCACCTACATGAAACAAGGTAGTCCTTCTTATGGGCGTGATCCCACAAGCAAGCCTTAGAGGAGTCAGGTTGACACTCCCACTGTCGGTAGGACTCATCGGCTTGGAGTATTTTACTAATCATGACTTATGTGATATAGGGCTCGCTTCATGAACCATTTCACCTAAATGGTAGAGTCCTAAAGTCATCACGATTATGCGAGTTCTCATACATGCACAGATAAAGTAAACGCATACCAAACAAGAGCATATAAAGAAGTGTTGCCTCAATTCGTTATTTCATTCAAAGATTGTCTATGATTACAATAAGGAAAAGTACAAAGCGGATATTCAATCCGCTTTCTAGGACACTATTCCTAACACAAGCCACTACCCTCGGGCCCAAAGTGAACAATCTTGCTTACTAGCCAAAACATGCACGATATATGACTTGCTTGCTTTTCATGAACATGGCTTGCTTGTGTTAAACGTGACTTGTTTGTAATCATGAATATTTTCATGGAAAATTATAAATATAAATACCTTTTGGCCGAAAGCTCACGTAAGGGGTTGTATAGGTTCTATGTAACTAGAATTAAACCTCACCTGACAGGAGACACGACGACTCTTGGATGCGTGTACGTGCTCAATCGATCAATAATCTCCGCCCTGGAGACAAACTAGGCAAGAGAATGGGACATTGTACACTTGTGAGACAATGACTCAATAATGGCACAAAATAGGACGCACGGCCTGATCAAGTAACGAGATGACGTGCATTCACGAATGTAGCATGATATATTCATATTATTGCGTGTAATTAATCATATAATCACAAATTGGGATCAATAAAACCATTGTAATTGAAAGTGGAAATTGGAATTTTATGCAGAATGTTTTGTTCTGTCAGAGAAGTGGGAACGGCCGTTCCCGGTTGTAGTGTAAAATGGGAAGGGCCGTTCTCGGCCTCCCGATACTGTGCCCCGAAGATGGGTAGGGTCATTCCCGTCTGTGAGACAAAGTGGGAACGGTCGTTCCCATCCTCGCCGCCATGCACATAATTCAAACTTGGGAACGGCCGTTCCCTAAAACAACTGGGAACGGGAAGGGTCGTTCCCCGTTACACAAACAGTGCATAAAACAGAGCAGGAAACAGGGGAGCTACGAAACTCAACCAAAACTCACCAAAATCATCATAATTCAAGTTCCAAATGTAGAATTTCATGAGTTACACATATATTCATGCTCAAGGTACAATAAAACTAGTATAAACACATAAATCATGCCTTGATCATCATGATCTTTACCTTGAAACCTATCTATGATCTCATCCAATATTCCCATAAATTCATGAATTCTTACTCAAATTCAATATCAAAGCTCCTAATCATGCTTCTAACATCTAAAACACATAATATCCAATTTAACTTCAAATCCTAGCTTCACATACAAATTCAAGAATTCATAGATATAATCCATCTCTACCTTGAAAGAATGGAGAAAAGGAAAGAAATGAAGTGGTGATGATGATGATAAAGCTTCAAAGCTAACAAATTCTTCAAGTTTTGGGTTGAAATTGGTAAGATATCTTCTTCCTTCCTTGTTGGTTGTGGCTCGGTAGAGAATGAGCAAATATGTATGTGGTATAAGATGAAATTGGAATGAAATGGAAGAAGGAAGAAAATATATCGTGATATATCTCCTCAATTTTGATGAAATGTGTTATTCGATATTAAATCCTCCAAAGTTAGCAAATCATGCAATTAAGGATGAAAGGTTTGCAAATTGATCAATTGAGCCCAAAAATAATTATGCAATTTTGTCCTCTAATTTAAATAAATGATCAATTAAGGACAATTAAGCAATTAAGATACATTCGGCAATTAACTCACGTAACAGTTAAATTCAAATTGCACAATAACTCTCAAATTGATGTAATTTCACGTAATTTCAAGTAATCATGATGAAATATAATTCACACATAATTTCATGAAATGTAGATCTTTAATAAACAAAAGAATTAAATAATCCTAACTCTCAAAATCACACGTGTGACACACTTACCTGAACATCTGGAAAATTGGGGCGTTACAGTCCGGATACATCCAAATTAAATCCGTTGAGGGATGTAACAGCCAGGTAGTGGGCAATTATGGAGTATAATTTCAGGCCATTAACTCCTGAAATTAATCCATTCAAATTCCATTCAACTCCTGGCCAACACCTGAGAGCTATATATAGCTCCTCTCCCACACCTGAAAATACAACCAATATTCATTTCATTTTTACAGAAGTGCTTTCTCCGAAAATCAAAACACAAAGCTTGACATATATCCTGGAAATATATTGTCTGCAACCTGAAGCACACTTCCCAGAAGTAGGGGCAATAGAAACCTTAAGGATAAGGAATACTCATGTCTAGCTGCTTACATACCCAGATTTCTTATCCTTTCGTTGGAATCTTTCTCTTGTGACGCCTGTCGACTGTCATCTCCATCACCCTTTGACGCTCTATTAGGTATGCGGTCTTACAGTCAAGATGATGTTTTCATCAGCAACATTTACCTCTAGATCGCTCTATGAACTGTGTCATAGATAATTTTTCTCTTTTTGGTATTTCGTTTCTCTTCTGGTATTTCGACTTCCATGGAACTGGTACTTCATCCATGAGCCATATTCTGAAATGTTTTCTGCAATTTCTTATGGGACAACAACATCATCATCACTAGTATTTCGTCCAATTTTCTCTAAGCACAACATGACGACCTTCATATGTCTTCTACCTAACTAAAGCTTGCGGGGGTGTGAACGTAATATCGTTAGATATTATATATCTTTGTTATATCTTTACAAATATTCAATTAAAATTATCTTTAGGATATATTTCATTATAATTATCTATTACTATATTGATGCTAGAGGAAATCTCCATTCTAGGGCCCAATAAAGATATGTGTGGTCCAAATTGTTTTGGAAAGTAGTTAGGATTATAAATAGTTGTTGGGGTCAACAGGTGGATTTGGACTAACTCAGCATGCAGGCTGACCAACAGGTTACCAAACCTATCAGGTAAGCCTAAGTGGTAGAATTCCCGCTAATTTTGGGGAGCCGTTTTAGCCAGTAAGATGTGGGGACTTGTGGAGAGACGTGGGAGCCGTTTGCCCCAACAGGTAGCACCCATACGTGATGTGATATGTTTGGGGATGAGATGGAGTGAATAGATAGGATTTAAGGAAAAAAGTTAAAAATATTTAATTTCTCAAGTAATTTTTAATGTGGGAAATATGCGAAAAATCCCCAAATATGGACTCAATTTTTAGTTTACTCCCCTTTTTAAAATTATTTTTTTTTTCACTCCTCAGATGAGACTCATAATTTGAGTTTGCTCCTCATTTTGGACACCACATACGACATATTGCGATTTAATTATGACATAATACGATTTAGTTACGTGATTCTTGAGTTTTTATACATGCCTCGACAGTAGTGAACATTGCTACTAAAGAAGGGAGAGGTGTGCCCGCTCATTAGCTAAGTCATATAAAGACCGCTGAGTCAAGTAGGTCAAGCTGAGTCAAGTGAGAGAAAATACACCCCTAACAGAGAAAGCTCTCTTCCTTCCCTCTTCCAGTCCTAAATAAGGTCAGTCTTAGACCTTTAGACCTGACCAAGAGAAGTAAACTACTCGATCAACGGGTTCCGAAGAAAGCAATTCTGATCGCTTTTACGTGAGAAAGAGGGATTTTTTTTTGTTCATTCGCCCTGCTCGCGAAGCGGCATACCGAAAATCTTCGCTTCATGGGAACAACAAAAACCATATATAAAAACTCAAGAATCACGTAACTAGATTGCATTATGTCATAACTAAATCGCAATATATCGTATGTGGTGTCCAAAATGAGGAGCAAACTCAAATTATGAGTCTCATTCGGGGAATAAACAAAAATAATTTTGAAAATAGGGAACAAACAAAAATTTTTTCAACTCACGGGGAGTTTTCAAAGTATGTCCCTTTTTAATATTTGTAGAGGGTTTAAACCAAAATTTTAAATTTCCTGCCAAAATTCGAATACCAGAACAGTCGACACATAACACTTTTTGAAAACGTCTTCAAAGAAAAAGCTCTCCCCAATTGGTAAGCAATATGTAGGTCCGTCTGAAAGATTATTACTTTGACTCACCCACCTCAATTCTAATATTTTTCATTTATGTTGAATGAAAAAAAAAAAAAAAAAAAAAAAAGAAGAAGAAGAGATAAAGAAATGACCGAAGCTGAACGCGACAATCTTACATAACTATTATTTAAAACAGATTAAATATTTAAAGTAAAATAAAAGGCTTATTCCAAACAAATATATCTAATAAACATCTTCAGAAAGGACAACCACTACCTTTAAACAGGACATATTCTTAACTTCCGATATATATTAAAGGGAAAAAGATTTTTTGGCATCCGAACTATGTCCATTTTTGCAATTTACCATCCAAACAATTTTTCATTGCAAACCGCCATCCAAAATTTGCATTTGTGATAAAACGCCATCTGAAGGTGGTTTTGTCCGACGTGTATATTTTAGGAAAATGCCATGTGTCAATTTTTTTCCCCAAAACCACCAAAAAAATGGTTTAGATGGCGTTTTGTCACAAATGCAAAGGTTGGATGGCGGTTTTCAATGAAAAATTATTTGGATGGTAAATTGAAAAAACGGGCATAGTTCGGATGCCAAAAAATCTTTTTCCCTATATTAAAATATCAGAAGCTTATGCTTAATCTTACTAGTGGTTTTCAGAAATATAATTATATAATTGTTCTTGATAGAAAAAGTTCTGATTTCTACACTTTATTCGTGCCGCCTGAATTAGATATTCTACGTTCGAATCTTCGAACACATTTCTCCTAGATGACAATCGTATTTGATTTTAATAAGGGTTGAATTTTTGTTACACTCAATCTTTGGTACGTTTTGTACTTTAGTATTTAATTTTTAAATTCTAAATTGGGTTAATTACATATAGATCTCATAGGAGTACTGAAAATTACAACTTGTAACCCTGTTAATCAAACAATTACACATACATCCACTGAGGAGTTTGAAAATTACACAAAACACCCAAAAATTAGGATTCTATTAAATTTTTTATGACAACACAAAATTTTTAACTTGATTTTTCTACTTTGCCCTTCATTTAATATAACCATTTTTATTTTAAGAATTATCCCTAATCATATTTAAATTGGTATTGGAAATTTGAATTTAATAAATCAAATCATTAACAAATAAATTAAATTATATTTTAATTGTTTGCTGAGAGGAGGAGTACCCAACGATGTTGTTTGGGAATACCATTCCCAATCCCACCATTGATGAGGAAGCTAAGGTAGAACAGGAAGAAGGAGATGGAATTGAAGTTGAGTTGAAATTTGGGATGCCAGCATATATAAAAGTAGAATTATTTTTGGCCATATATTTTGATTTATTTCAAAATTTGTGATGGTGCGGTCAGCGGCAGAGTGCTGCGGTGGTGGTGCTGCGTCCATCCGCGTTGGAGTGCGGTGGTGGTGCTTTTTGGGGGGTGGCATCGGTGAGCGGCGACTGTGCTACGTCGGTAGGACGGTGTGCGGTGGTGCTGCATTGGTCATAGAACGCTGCGGGGAGGGGTTATATAATACAGATATGTATATATAACTCAATATATATTATGTTTTCTAAATACTATATTTAACATATTAAATTCAAATTTATTTTATATAATTTAATATTTAAAATAATAAAATCATATCATTTTATATTAGTTAATGATTTAATTTATTAAATTAAAATTTCCTATACCAATTCAAATATAATTATGCGTAATTTTGAAATAAAAATTGTTATATTAAATGATGGCGCAAAGTAGAAAAATCAAGTTAAAAGTTCGATGATGTCATCAAAAATTTAAAAAAATCCTAATTCTTAGGTGTTTTATGTAATTTTCAAACTCCTGTATGTATAATTGTTTTACTAAGAGGGTCACAAATTATAGTTTTTAATACTCCCATGGGATCTATATATGTAATTAACCCTAATAAATTTTAAGAATTCCCTACCCGACCTTTGAATATTATTATATTTTAGTGTCCAATCTGAATTTCGGTGAAATCTTCCTATCAAGATAGACTTTTAAAGGGCAAACCGGTCATTTTGATTTTTTATCCATTAAAAAATTTAAAACAAATAAAAAAAAAAACCACAGACCACCATGGCTGCAAAATTCACCGGCCGCTCCATTAGTGGTAGGGGTGAACAAAATCATCATGTTCTACCC
This sequence comes from Lantana camara, assembly GCA_037501455.1. Lineage (NCBI taxonomy): Eukaryota > Viridiplantae > Streptophyta > Magnoliopsida > Lamiales > Verbenaceae > Lantana > Lantana camara. The sequence continues at coordinate 6,957,778 of CM074864.1, forward strand.
AAACAAGCCAACCGATTTGCCCCAACAACAACAAGAACTAATTTATACATTATTAAACATATATATACATATACAATTTAAATATATTTATCGGGAAATGTGAAAGAGGAAGGAAAAGTGGAGGTTGTCGGTGGCGTTATTGGCCAGAAATGGTGGCGAGACGGTGAGGTCGCTGATGATGTGGTATAGATAAGGCATTAAAGGATGATTGTGGTTGTTGGCGGCTGGAGATGGCCTGAGGTGTTGGTGAGCGTGGCTGCTCGCTGCGTTGTGCCTCTGGCGGCCGAGAGAGGGGTGAGCAGGAGGAAAGGGAAAACAGGTCAGGGAGAGAGTGGTTGATTAGGCCGGAGTGGTCGAGATCGGCGGTAGCGGCGAAAGGAATTTTCGCCCCCCTTTCTGATTTAGGACGAGAGAGGGAAGGACCAATAGGAAGGGTGAGAGGAGGGATGGAGATGGCGATTGCAAGGCTGATCGGCCGGCTAGGAGCTCGCCCGTGGTGGTGCCAGCGGCAGGCGATGGTGGTGTTGCTCGCTGCCCTGTTTTGTCTTTGTTTCCTTTTCTCAAGGCGAAAGGGGTTACGGTGAGAGAGAAGAAGAGATGGGTTTAATGTACAAAAATCTCTTTCTCCAACGACCGTAGAGGATTTGAAGTGAAGGAAGTTAGGGAGAGAGAGGTTTCTTTTTATTTTTCATTTTTTATTTGTTTTTAATTTTTTAAGGGGTAAAAATTAAAATGATAGATTTATCCTTAAAAATTCCATCTTGGCGGAAGATTCCATTGGATATTTAAATTGGGCACTAAAATGTAATAATATTTAAAAATTGGGTAGAGAATACTTAAAATTTAAAGATTGGATACTAAAGTGTAAAACGTCCCAAATGTTGGGTTGCAAAAAAAATTTAACCTCTCAATAATTCAATCAAATCCGAATTAAATATTGATGCATAAAATGTAACATTTTACATTCTTAAAATTAAATTTCACCAGACACTTGTATCCAATACATATTATGTAGATATAATTTAAAAAAGAATTAATTACATTTAATATCATTTGGACTTTCAGATATGATAATTGGACCTCTATTAATCATTTTATTATATTTTATCTCCTTCTAAAAATTATATCAGATTAGTTTTCTGTTAAATTTAGGTTGACATCATAAATTTTGAGATTTAAATTTTTTATTTTACTTCTACCTTAAATTTAGGATAAATTTAATATAAAAAAAATTACCTATTAAGGTAGGTAAAATGAAAATTTAAAGTCCCAAAATTTATGATGTCACCTTATATATATATATATTTAACACACACAACCCCAAAATGAGATTCGAATGTGGGTCATTGCCTCGAAAAAACCACTTGGACCACCCCGTATTCGCATGACCTCGCCTTATATTTAACGAATATAATCTGATATAATTTGTAATTCTTAGAAGGGATCAAAATATAATAAAATGAATAACAAAATTCAGTTATAATATTCAAAATTTCAGAGTATTAAATATGAGAGATAACTATTTGTAACATCATGAATTATTACGTTTTTTTTAGTTTGCAACCTAAATTATAAAACATTTAAATTTATAACATCAACTATTGTTTTTTGACAAATTGTAATATGATTCCACTCATTGTATGATACCTACACAAAATTTCTTTCACGTGTCACACCGATAAGTGAAATAAGGTTATATTTTGTTATAAAACAATAATTTGGATTACAAACTCAAATATTTTATAATATGAATTGGAAACTCAAGAAAAATAAAATAATTTAAGATGATGAAAATTTTTATGGCAGAATGTAATTAAGATTTGAAAGAGAACCCACAACTCCGTATTTTCATCATCTTTGTCGAATTGGTGTATTCTTGTTCGTGCATAGATTTAAGAGGTATTGAACGCTTCAAATAACATATCCCTTTCATAGCTAAAGCAGTCGAGAAACTAATAAATTAATAAAAAACACATTTTTCTCGTTCATACACTACAATAGAATTGGGTGTTCTCGTAATATCCCAAACTTTGTGCTTCCTCCAATGAGCGTTAGATTCTGTCTTTCTCAATGCACTCGCATGATCCCATTCCCGTCACTGTACAGCGGGGAGGCCACTACACCTGCTTTGAAAGAAACAAACAATACTGGCCTTTTCCATCAATTTTTCTTCAATCTCTTGATTTGAAGTTCTCATTTTTTCTCAATAATGCTAAGTTTTGACAATTTTAAGGATAACCCACATAAATTCTTGGAATAATTCTTCCTTCCCCAGCACTAATTTCGGGGGCTTTCAAGGATGGAGGTTTCTGTAATTATGGAAGTGGGTTTTGTTCTTCTGGGGTTGTTGCTTTTCGGCAGAGATGTGCAGTGTGAAAAGAGTGGGGTTGTGAAAGTGGGTGCTGTTTTCACCTTCGATTCTGTGATTGGAAGAGCAGCCAAAGTAGCCATGGAAATGGCTGTTGAAGACGTCAATTCAGACCCAACGGTTCTTAATGGGACTAAGCTGGAGATGATTATGGAGGATTCAAGTTGCAGTGTGTTCATGGGGTCAATTAAAGGTTTCCTCATTCTTCTTTTTCTTGACTTCTTTAATTTATTGTTTATGGTTCATTTTTCTCGCTGATAATCTTTATTTTTCTTCATTTTTCTTGGAGATATTATGAACTTTTCCTTTCTTTTTTTGGGGCAATATTGTTTATCCTGGCTTATCCTGCATTTGTAGATGCTATTGATTTCTGAAAAGACTAGATTTTGACAAGTTGTTTTTAGTGTTTTTCAGCTTTTTATTTACTTTAAGCAGCTGAAACATGTTTCCAATACGTGCTTTTCACTTTTGTTGAGCAAAAACTTAAAAAAAAAAAACAAATTTTAATAGAATTAAAAAGCTAGAAGTACTTCAATCTTCAGCTCCATTTGAAAGTTTTAACAACTTTTAGTACTAATAATCATTTTGAAATTCAGTCATCCTCTATCTGACAAATACAAGATTTAGGACAGTGTGCTTGACCTGTATGTAATGTCCTAAGGAAGTTTCTCGCATCATATGAAAAATATAGGGATTATTATACTGATGTACCCTGAGGTTTCGCCTAATTAACATATTTTCGTTGAGATTAGAGAGATTCTAAAAAATTCCGCTATTTGGATCGATAAATTTTGGATGGTATCATCTTCTATGTTTAAGAAGTACTATTTGCTGTTTGTACTGATCAATATTTCAAATCAGAATTATGGTTGTCGCAGCATGCATTAGGTCAAAAATCACGTTAGGTCGAGGAAGTTCTTGGAATATTTCAAATATCAAGGGGAAGTTTGTGTAATTAGTTCAAACCTAAGGGTATGCCGCTGCAATTATCCCAAAATTATTGGGCGCTACTATGAAGTTCATCTCCAAGAACCAAGTCAACTTGATGCACCAACTGTTTCCTGAGTTATTTTTTTCCAATAGCAACTAAATTCTTGATGATTCCTTAGATTTAACATTTCAACTTTAATTTTGAATCACATTGTATCAGCTTTCGAGGCGGTTGAAAATGAAATCGTGGCAATAATCGGTCCACAATCTTCATCAACAGCCCGTATAATGTCCCACATCGCCAACGGCCTCCGGATTCCCGTTATCTCATATGCCGCAACCGATCCAACACTCTCTTCTCTCCAGTTCCCTTACTTTCTTAGGACGACATCATCCGATACGAACCAAATGTCCGCCATTGCTGACATCCTTGACTTCCACAACTGGAAGGAGATCATTGCCATCTTTGTGGATAATGAATATGGAAGAAATGGAATAAGTGTATTGGAAACTGAGCTTTACAAGAAACTGTCAAGAATTTCTTACAAACTTCCTCTGTCTTCTCAATACAACATAAGTGAGATTTATCATATCCTTAAAGAATCCAAATCGTATGGACCTCGTGTTTATGTAGTCCACATCGATCCTGATCCACAGTTGAAGTTTTTCAGAATAGTCACGAAGCTCAATATGATTGCAAGAAACTATGTTTGGCTTGCAACAGATTGGCTCACTTCCACTTTGGATTTGGCCCCAAGGGGTGGAATTTACGAAAATGCCCTTCAAGGGGTCATCACTCTTCGTCCCCATATTCCCATCGCCTCTAAGAGATATCCCTTTATGTCTAGACATCGAAACATGAATGTCTATGGATTATATGCTTATGATTCAGTGTGGGCCTTGGCACGTTCGGTTGATAGATTCTTGAAAGAACGCGGAGAAATCACGTTTTCTTTGCGCAATAATTTGCAGCTTGGGAATATTAATGTCTTTGATGGAGGTGAAGTTCTGCTAAAATTCATTTTAGACTCGAATTTTACTGGTTTGACTGGACAGGTTCTGTTTGATGCTGAACGCAACCGTAAGAATGTTGGATATGAGATTCTTAATGTTGTAAGAGGGAAAAGTTTATTTAAGGTCGGTCATTGGTCGAATGAAGCTGGTCTCGATGTTCAAGATCAGAAGCTTGATAGAATAATATGGCCTGGGGGAGAAGATGAAACGCCACGAGGATGGGTGATCGCCACTAAAGAGAAACCAATGAGGATCGGATATCCGAGGAGAGTCAGCTTTAGTGAATTTGTGACTGAAATGAATGAGAGTAAGAGTGTACAAGGTTACTGCATTGATTTGTTTGATGAAGTGCTTAAGATGGTTCCTTATGAAGTTCCTTTCAGATTCGAGCCGTTCGGAGATGGGGTAAAAAATCCGAGTTATGACGAGCTTGTTAGAATGGTTGCAAATGATGTAAGTAAAATGTTTTCTTATTTCAAGAGTAACTTTTTTGGAAAAATTGGTTTCGTGATTCTTGTTTCCAGATTAATTTTTACAGGATGATGATTGATGAAAGAGTTTCAATGTTATTTAAAACAAATTTAATTTAAGGTGATAAATGTTCTTGTAAAATTGCTGTCAGGTTTTTGATGCAGCTGTTGGAGACATAGCTATTGTAACCAACAGAATACAAACTGTCGATTTCACTCAGCCTTTTGTCTCAACGGGGCTTGTCGTTGTTGCTCCAATCCAAAACTTTGCATCGAGTGGTTGGGTATTTATCAGACCATTTACTCTTGAGATGTGGTGTGCAACTGCAGCTTCTTTTGTGGTAATTGCGGTCGTAATTTGGATTCTTGAGCATCGTGTCAATGATCATTTCCGTGGCCCTCCCCAGAGACAGCTGAAAACTATGTTCCTGTAAATAACGATTGTATTTCTGAGGTATAAATAGTTTCTGAATGTGTAGCATTTGAAGATTCGCTAACTCAAACCATTTTGTCGTGCAGGTTCAGCTTCTCAACTCTGTTCAAAGCAAATTGTAAGTGAAATTTGTGTTTTCTAGAACTTGCGGTTAACTTTGTTAGTAGCAAAGATGGGGATTCTTAAATAGGGTAAATTACGTCTAGACCCCCTTCACCCAGCATTTGAAGTATTTACACAGACTTCAAGTGTTTCCTTTCTTATCAAATTAGAGGTCTATATGCAAATACATCAAATGTGAGTGGTCTATTCGTAATTATACTTTTCTCACATTATTGTAACTAAAGCTAATGTGGCAAATTTACTACAACGGGTGGGGTTCCTTACACGAAGGGGTCTATGTGTAAATACGTGAAATGGAAAGGGGGTATGTAGGTAATATATGTAATACACCCTTTAGAATAAAAGCTATCCAAAACTTGTTTAAAAGAGCTCACTGAGTAGGAGGTGCTTTTAGCTTTTCTCTTTATTCGGTGGCTGAAAATTGCAGAGTGAAAATCTAAAAATCATTTACTTATGCTTTTACTATATGGCAGATGAAAAGACGATTAGCAGTCTGGGAAAGTTCGTAATGGTGGTATGGCTATTCTTGTTATTAGTCGTCACCTCAAGCTACACAGCAAGCTTGTCTTCAATCCTCACGGTCAAGCAGCTTTCGACTGGTATCACAGGAATTGACAACTTAATTTCAAGTGGATTGCCTATAGGATATCAAGTGGGATCTTTTGCTTATAGCTATTTGAGGAATTCTTTGGACGTACAACCATCACGGCTTGTTTCTTTAGGCTCCCCAGAAGAATATGAGAGGGCATTGAGACAAGGACCACTGAATGGAGGAGTGGCGGCTATTGTTGATGAGGTTCCGTATGTGGAATTGTTTTTGTCAAATCAAACCGATTTTGGGATCGTGGGGCAGACATTTACGAAGAGTGGCTGGGGATTTGTAAGTTCTTTGTACTTAATAGGGATTACAGCATTTTATCATTCAAATTATAGCATGTAGAAAGAAACTGACTTAGCTAAGGCCGCAGTTGAGCTTTTTCTAGGGTATGGAAAAATATATACCATGATAACTGTTTAAAATCTTCAATTATCTTTCAGGCTTTCAAGAGGGACTCTCCGCTTGTTGTCGACATGTCCACAGCAATCCTTAAGCTCATGGAGAATGGTGGACTTCAGAAAATCCACAACAAATGGTTTTGCAAGAAGGGCTGTCCAGACGAGCAACGGGGGAGAGACTCCAAGCCGAATCAGCTTCTTCGTTTGAGCAGCTTTTGGGCACTCTACTCGCTCTGTGGAGTTGTTGCTCTCACGTCCTTCGTTCTCTTCCTAACAGGAGCCGTTCGTCAATACATCAAATACAGAAACAGGCAAAGGGATCCATCTTCCCCTGCTTTCTCAGCCTCATCATCCAATGTCGTGTTTTCTCAAGCCGTTCACAGTTTCCTAGAGTTTATCGACGAGAAAGAAGAAGCCATCAAGAGAAACTTCACGCAGCACGACACGACGCCTCCAGCTCAAGTGAGCCGGTAAATGCACATTACAACATATGAAGAAGCACTTAGCTTTGTTGTCTGTTATATATGCTTGTAGATAGGTAGGGAAAAAGATGATACGAGGGGGCTTCGTGTAATATGAGACTTTTGTCCAGAAAATTATATATGAATAAATAGCTACTTGTATAATGGTATTCAAAATGATTTGCACTTTGCTTCCCAGGGACACAGCCACGATTGCCGATAACGGAAACGAGATTAAAATTTTTTCAAAAGGGATCGACTTCATCGGCTGAGGGGATGAAAATTATCGATTTTCTAAATTTTACACACGAAAATTAATAACGAGTTATAAAATTAACCTAAATTTTTTTTTATTTTGGATGGTGGTTACTTTGACTCCATCTCTAAATGGTTCTAAAACGGTTCGTATTCATGATTAAAGAGAATTGTATTTTTAGTCCTAAAAAATTTAGGTCAATTTTCTTTTCGTCCCACAATTTTTAAAAAATCCTAACCTTTTGTTTTTTCGACAAATTTGGTCCAAAACCATAAAAAGTTTATTTTTAGTCCCAACACAGTTAATTTTCCGTTAGTCACTGTTAAGTTTTTTAAACATTAATGATGGGTCCAGAAATGGATGGGTCCGAATCCGATCACTTTACGATTTGTATTTTGTGGAGGAAACCACCGGAACTTCGCCGGAAAAAGAGAAAGGGGTTCAACCTGTTGGGACAAGCACAAGAAGAGTCAGAAGGCCAAGCTGGGGGAACTGGGGGTGATACCCAGTTTGGCTCTCCGACGCTCAAGTCAGTTTTGTGTATGAAGAAATGTAAGTTCAGTCACAGTTGCAGAAGTGAAGAAAGCTTACTCGTGTAGAAGACGACTTGGATTATTTATAGTTGAGGGTCAAGGGCCCTTTGGTCATTTGCCTCAAGTGGTCCTGGCCGAATGTTGCCCTAACACGTGGCGCTGTGAGAGAGAAACCTAGGAGGAATCTTCTGCAAAAGCGGCCAAAAGTTAGTGCTGGCAACAGTGGCAGGTGCGCGGGCATGTACGTTGTGTCAGAGAGCCATGTGGGAGGTTGGTAACGAGGGCTTGAGAGCGCGCTCGTGACAACCTGGAGTATTGGAGGCCAAGACATCCGCTGAGGGGGATGAAGGCTCCAGTTCAAGTGGTGAGCCGAAAGGGAAACCACTCTGATGGAGTGTGACGCTCGAAGAGGGCTCCTTTGGCATGTGAGCGTGCCCATCGTTTGGTATGTAGGACGCTCGTGGGAGTGACAGCGCTCGTTGGGTTTAACTCCAGAAGAAGGATTGCGCTCGTTGGCTTAGCGCTCGTGTGCTGATGGTGCAGCCTTGGGGAGACAGATGTCATCATCTCGGTGATGCCACGTGTCTTAACGTGGGACGATCGTATTTTGACCCCATCATTTTGCCCCCCAATTCTGTAGTCCTTAGTGATAAGGACTGTAGAATTTTGACACGTTCAATCTTCCGCATACAACGCTCGTATGGGACTTAGCGTGTTGAGCAATTTTTCCTCTGAATGCGCCATTAATGCGGTCTTTTCAATTGACCGTTCGTATCACTTCCGCATTAAATGTTGGTACTATTCTGAAGCCCTTGAAACGTTAGAGCATTAAATGCGGGTGCGCGTGGGGCGCGTGAGCATTGGGAAGCATGTGCCGGTTCCATAAAGTGGACGGTTTCCTAGGCGGGAAATGATTACCATTTTGAATTTATTGCCTAAAACGGTACCAACCCCCATCCCTATAAATAAGGGATTCTGAAATCTCCACACTCTTTACGCATTCAGAACTCTCAAGCACCCTTTGCAAAAAGAATTCTCTCGCATTCCAGTTCTCAGAGCACCTTCAACCTCTTCTCCAGTTTTCTCAAACACCTTCAAGGTAAATTTCCAGTGTAACTTTCTAACTTTGCTAACCGTAGAATCGGACTTTAGGATTTCGTAGTCCCTCAGATTTTCGCCTTTCTGAACACTAATCTCTTTCCAAGAAAACTCCCAGAACCCAGTTTCTGCCATGGCCGACCAACATATCGAGGAATTTGCCCGTGAAATCCAAGAGATGGCCACTGAGAGTTCTTCTTCCCCTGATTCCCCTAGAGATGAAGATCTGGGGGCGGCTGTGATGGCTATGGAGGACAGAAATCCAGGCGGAATGGATCCTATCTTTGAGGAGATGGATCTGGTGATGGAGGCAGAAAGACAAGGAGTCACCCTCCCCATAACTCAAAGTGCCACACATCCCCACCGCCATACCGTGACCGTGGCTGTTGCAAACCCGCTTCCAGTGGCGGAAGCCATAACCGGGCCTTCAGTCAGAGCCCGTGATAAGGGAAAAGGAAAGAAATCCCAAAAATCCAAAGGACCCAACGAGGGTGAAGGGTCAGGCTACCAGGCTACCGAGCGCACGCCTGATGAGACTCCCAGCACAGTCACCGTGGGAGATATAAAGACGATGATGGCCCCCATTTACTGGGATGAGCGGTACACGTGGAGAATCCCCCAAAGCCACGAGCGTGCAAATAATCCGCCTCCGGGGGAGATGGCAGTGTATGTGGACACCGTGCGCTCAGGAGGCCTGAGGTTCCCCATTTCGGTCTCTATGGCCCATTTGCTGAATGACCTGGGCCTGTGTCCGTCCCAGATTGTGCCCAATGGCTTGGCCCTCTTAACGTGCTTCATTATCTTGATGAGAAGTATGGGTTACGAGCCCTATTTGCGGAACTTCAACGCCCTTTTCCAAGTGGTTAGCTCCTCTCGTTCTTCTCCTGAGGCGGGTTTTTATTATGTCCAGGCGAAGGCCCATATGAAGCTGATCAACTCGCCCTCGAGTACTTATGGCATTGATTGGAAGGAGAAATTCATCTTTGTCAAGGCTCCAACAGAAGAGGGCTTTGGGGTGACTACGGAATGGGGCTCGTATTCGAAGAGCCGTTTGCCACCCTCACTCCCCAGAGATTGGGCGAAAAACCTGGCAACAACCCTAAGGGACGAGGGTCACCTTATACAAGCGAAGGACTGGATAGATGATGCAGAACTCATGTTCTTGTGTGGTCTCTCCAACGACCCTTACTTCCTTGACAACCCTCCAGCTCGTGACATAGAGAGAGACGGTTAGATTCTTAGGGCACTAACTTTAGATAGGAATAGATACTAACTTCTTTTTTGCGCTTGTAACTTGCACTTAACAATTTTGGTCCAAGGATTTATAACCCTTGTACTTCCTTTTTGCAGGAGCCGCTATACTTGAAATGGCTGGTGGAATCAGACAAGCAGCCCGTTTTGCCCATGCAAACAGAAACCAAACCCCGCAGGGGAACCAACAGCGCGAACCACCACGCCCTCGTAACCGCAATGATAGAGGGGACGCTCGTGGTGGCGCCAGTTCGAGCGCCAACCCTGAGGTGCAGCCCCCTCGTGGACGAGGGGAACGCAGATTGGTCCCGAGAGAGACCAGGGGGAGATCAGAAAGAGCGGGAGATGTTCAGCCCCCCATTCCTGCAGAACGACCAAGGCCAGTAACCACCCTGGCGATAACTGAGGCTCCTCCAAGCTCGAGCGCAAACAGGCCTTCCCGCAAGAGGAAGAGAATGCCCGATTCTGCCGCGATCAAGGGCAAGGGCAAGCAAGTGGTTGAGGGCCCCCGTGGCGAGGGGGAAACTTCCTCTTCAGAGGAAGAACGCATGTGGGAGTTCCCCCGACGAGGGGACAGGGATTTTTCCGGCGCCACCGACGGGGGGCCTGTTTTGCTGAGGTCTGGCTCGGTCGCCCAGACCATTACTGAGGATTTGTTCAGCCGGGCTCAATTCTCAGCAGACCACAGACATCTCTACAGTGAGTCTGTAGAGAAGGTGACGTTCGATGCGGCCCACGCTCTGATTTCTGTAAGTAATCATTCCTTGCATTCTTCCTTTTCTGTAAATCACCCTTTTCTGGCTAACACCTCTCCTCTCGATTATGCAGCAAGTTCTTCCCCGGCTAAAAAACGTGCAGATGCGAGCCTCCGTCTACGCCGAGCGCAAGGCCAAATACAAGAAGATGGCCCGCTCGAATGACCCGGCTCAAATCCAAGCGGAGTTGGATGCTGAAATCGCCAAGTATGAAACCCTCAAGGGTTTATTCGAAACCACGGAGGAGGAATTGGGGAAGCTGAAGGAAGATTTTGTAGCGGTTGACAGTTCTCGAATCAATTTGGGCAACCAGCTGGCCCAGGCCAACGAGCGGTGCAAGAAGGCCGAGGCGGACAGGGAAAGCTGGAAAGCAAGGGCGCTTGAGGCCGAGCGCAAATTCAACGATACTGTCAACGAATGGCCTCGAAGCTTAGAGCGTGCAAACAAGGAGGCGTTGATCAAATTCTGCCACTCCAAAGCCTTCAATTTTGCTGCTTCCCTGCATTGCTTGGAGGAGGCTCAGAAGGCTTTCAATCTGGCCATCGAGCAGGGCATACACAAAGGGCTAACCAATCCTGCCATGAAGGAGGCCGAGGGCACGGGGCTCATGTTCAATGAGCGCTGCGAGGAGGAAGATGACGAGGGGGATAACCCCGCGGATTCCATTGCAGAGACAGAGTATGAGTTCCTGGTCAAGCTCCTCCAGGATGAGTATATGGACGCTCATCCGGCGGGTAATGCTGCCTCATCCGCTCCAAACGATGATCCTGTGGATGAGCCCCAAGCACCTATCTTGGAGGAGGCCCCGATCCCAATTGCTGAAGATGCCAACGCTCCCGCTCCAGATGATCATGAGCCCAACGACCCGCAAGCCCATCAACAAGAGCCTGAGGGCCCAGTCCATGGCCCAGTTCATGGCCCAATCCTGGTGATTGTTGATGAGGACATCGCTCCAGCTGCTTGAAGCTTTCCCTTTATCAATTCCTTCTGTATTTGCCTGTTTTTCTGCTTTTCTGTCATTTTCTTCTTTTGGGACAATATTTCCTGGGCCCTTGAGCCCTTTGCTTTGTAATAATTTTTGCAGCAATGAATAAATATTCCTTTTTCATGCCTTTGTTCTTCAGTTTCTTTATATAATAATACTGTGTAGCATTTTCCGTGAATGTTTTATTTCTTTGATGTAATGAAAATTTGCCTAAGTCTTGAGCGATCGTGGGGGTCTTATTGTGAGATTGCCCCCCACTCCAGACTTGTATAAATTTTTCCCTTGTAAATTTGTCTAAGTCTTGAGTGTATGCGAGGGTCTTACTGAGTGGCTGCCCTCGTTCAAGACTTGTGACCTTCCTTCCGTCCTTGGGGGATTTTGCTAAATCTTGAGTATGTGCGAGGGTCTTACTGAGGGGTTGCCCTCGTTCAAGATTTGTGCAATTTCTTCTTGATTCTGAGGCCATCGTTCGAGCGCTCTGGCTCTTATCGTTTTTCTGGTTCTGCAAGAAATCCCTCTTTCGAGCGCAAGGCGTTATAAGAAACGACCAAGGTCTACTAGGGTTTGCTCTTGTAGGAGGTCCCATTTTCGAGCGCAAGGCGTTGTGAGAAACAGCCAAGGCCTACTAGGATGCACTCTTGTGTGAGATCCCGTTTTCGAGCGCAAGGCGTTTTAAGAAACAGCCAAGGCCTACTAGGATTTTCCTCTTAATCTTCTTCCAACTTGTCTAATTGGTTGTGAGCGTAACCAGTCTATCCTTATGAGGGCGTCCCCCCAAGCGGAGTAGAGTGCTGGCCAGCGTAACCCATGCGAGACAACAGCATTCATATTGGAATGGGTTGCCAACCACGCTCGTAGAGACGAGGGACGTGGGACTTGTCCATTCAACCAAAGAAACATAAATATTAGCAAATTTAAAAAGATTGTATTACTGCTTACGTGTGATTGGGAGAACATAAAACCCGTCAACGAGGGTTGTTACATCAGGGTTTTCAGAGAGCTTTTAAACATAAAACCGCCGGAGGTTACATGCATTCCAAGGGCGAGGCAAGCGCTCACCTTGAAGTGTCTCCAGGGTGTAAGTGTTGTTAGCTCTGAGCTGTATGACTTTGAATGGGCCTTCCCAATTGGGGTCTAATTTCCCAACGTGCTTGGATACTTCCACTTTCTTCAAAACCAAATCTCCCAGCTGAAAAGTTCTTTCCCTCACACGCTTGTTGTACTGCTGGGCCACAGAAGCTTTATAGTGGTGGATTTTAGCCCACGCTCGGTCTCTCCTTTCATCCAGCAAATCCAACTCCAAGCTCCTGTTGCCGTCGTTGAGCTGAGGCTCGAAATAGCCTACACGAGCAGACTCATTTACTATCTCCGCTGGTATCATAGCTTCTGATCCATAAACGAGCGCGTAAGGGGTTTCTCCAGTGGCCGCTCGTGGGGTGGTGCGATAAGCCCAAAGCGCTCCTTGCAGCTCTTCAGCCCATTCACCTTTCTTGCTTTCAAGCATGGTTTTCAGATGTTGCAAGATAATCCTATTGGTAACTTCCGCTTGCCCGTTGGATTGTGGATGTCCCACGGAGGTAAATCGTTGCTCAATCCCCAACTCAGAACACCACTCTCGTGTGTCTGCCGCTATGAACTGGGATCCATTGTCAGAAATGAGTACCCTCGGTATACCGTACCTGCAAATGATGTTCTTCCAAATGAAGTCCCTCACAACCTTGAAAGTGATTTTCGCAACAGCTTCAGCCTCGGCCCACTTGGTGAAGTAGTCGACGGCTAAAATGACAAACTTCCTTTGTCCCGCAGCCATGGGCAAGGGGCCCACAATGTCTATTCCCCACTGGTCAAAAGGCCAAGAGACGTCTATTGGGATCATTTGTGCGGCTGGCAATTGAGGGAGATGTGAATGAAATTGGCACTTGGGGCATTTCCTCGAAAATTCAATGGCATCCTGGAGAACTGTAGGCCAATAAAACCCACTTCTCAGAATCTTTTTTGCCAAGATACGCCCTCCGGAATGGTTCCCACAACTTCCATTGTGTACGAGCTCGAGCGTCTCCTTCGCTTGTGAGGGCCTTAGGCATCTCATCGGGGGTCCTTGAAATGATTTCTTGAACAACCTCCCCTCGGGATCCAGAGCGAAACGAGGGGCTTTATTTCTGACTTTCCTGGCTTCCACCTTGTCAGCGGGAGTGATTCCATCCCTAAGGAAAATGATGATGTCGTCAAGCCAACAGGGCTCGTTTGGATCAATCATGGCAATCATCCTGGTGGCGACCCTTTCTTTGATCAAAGGTTCCTCAGTTCTAAGGAATGTAACAGAGCGTTCGGAAGTGCCTTCTAAAGCTGAAGCAAATTTTGACAGAGCGTCCGCGCGCTCGTTTTCTCCTCGTGGCACTTGCAGTAGATGGAATTCCTTGAACTTCCCAATGATTTCTCTGGCTTTGTTTAAGTACTGTATCATGGTGGTTTCTCGAGCCTCATATGTTCCTTCGATCTGGCTCGCTATTAACTGTGAATCCACATAAGCAGTGATTCTGGAGGCTCCACTTTGAAAAGCAATATTCAACCCTTGCACGAGGGCTTCATATTCTGCTTCGTTATTAGTGACTTGGAAATCCAGCTTGATTGCAAAGTCCAGCTCAATCCCATCGGGGTTTCTGAGGGCCACTCCTACTCCTCCCCCTTGTGAGGTTGAGGAACCATCTGTGTGCAGTACCCATAACCCCTCATTCTCTGCAACGGTGGGCTCGAAACCAAAGCGCTCAACCAACAGATCTGCTACAACTTGAGCCTGTATCGCCGTCAGCATAGGTCAAACTGGCTCAATTCGATGGCCCATTTGATTAATCTACCAGATACGTCTGGCTTGGACAACACTTGCTTCAAGGGTTGGTCGGTGAGAACCGTTATGGAGTGTGCTTGAAAGTAAGGCCGTAGCCTTCTTGAGGCGTTGATAAGAGCGAACGCGAACTTTTCAATCTCCAAATACTTCTTTTCCGCTCCTTGCAATGTTTTGCTCAGATAATAGACAGGCAAATGCTTCCGCTCTCGTACAGCGACCAGAACAGCGCTTGTGGCTTCAGGAGAAACAGAAAGATACATAAATAATTTCTCACCTTCGACGGGCTTAGTCAACAGTGGGGCGCTCGATAGATAAGCCTTCATATCCTGCAGCGCCCTTTCGCATTCCTCCGTCCAAGCAAAGTTACGCGCGTTCCTCAAAATTTTGAAGAAGGGAAGGTTCCTGTCCGCCGAGCGCGAAATAAATCTATTCAACGAGATGATTTTTCCCACTAGGACCTGCACTTCCCACAAATTTCGAGGGAAAGGGATCTCCAAATAGCCTTGATCTTCTCCGGATTGGCCTCAATTCCCCTCTGACTGACCATGTACCCTAGGAACTTTCCCCCTTGTACTACAAAGGTACATTTTGAAGGGTTCAACTTCATCCCATACTGACGCAAGATTGAAAAGGTGCGCTTGAGATCTCCCAAGTGGGAATCCTGGCGCTCGCTTTTGACAATCATATCATCCACGTAAACCTCCATGGACTTACCAATTTCCTTCTCAAACATCTTGTTAACGAGCCGCTGATACGTAGCTCCAGCGTTCTTCAGTCCGAAAGGCATGACTAGGAAGCAATATACCCCCAGATGGACAACGAACGAGGTTTTGGGGCGATCTTATGGGGCCATAAAAATCTGATAGTATCCCTGGAAAGCGTCCATCATGCTCATTAGCTCACAACCAGCAGTCGAATCCACCAACTGATCAATCCGGGGCAGCGGGTAAGGATCTTTGGGGCAGGCTTTGTTGAGATCAGTGAAATCGTTGCACATGCGCCACTTGTTCGCGCTCTTGGGCACCAAGACGACGTTGCACAGCCATTCCGGATACAAAATGGGCTCGATATATTGAGCCTCTAGGAGTTTATTAACTTCTTCTTCAATGACCTTTTTCCGAAAGCCATGTACATCCCGCTTTTTCTGCTTGATGGGTTTGAAAGAGGGATCCACATTAAGCCTGTGGACAATGACGCTCGGGTCAATTCCTGTGAGATCGGAGGCCTTCCACGCAAATACATCCTTTTTTTCCCTTAGAAAGTCGATCATCATGATTTGAGACGGCCCTGAGAGGTTTGAGCCTATCTGTGTAGTCTTATCCTTGTTTCCGGGCTCCAACTCAATGGTGAGGAACTTCTCTGAGGGTTCGATCCTTAACTCAGGGCGAGGAAGTTCGAGCGCCCTCTTCTTCCCTGTCAAGCGGTCGCCGGGTGCTGGTTCACCCTCTCCCGACTCGTCTTCTTCTGAGGATGATCCACCAACGGTTCCTGGTGGTGCGCCTTCGAGGGGATTCCCCCCGTTGTTTCCCCTCTTCTTTTTGTTCTTCTTCTTGTTCAATTTCGCCCTTTTCCGTGCTGGGCCGTCCTCATCTAAATTGGGGAAGTCCACTGACTTTTTGGTGGAACCCATTTGGAAGATTTTCTCCGCTTTAGGCTTTCTAAGGGACAACATGTAACATTCCCAAGCCTCTCGCACGTTGCACAGCACTTCTCCCACGCCCTCGGGAGTAGGGAATTTAATCTTCTGGTGGTAGGTGGAGATGATGGCTTTAAAATCCACGAGGGCAGGACGCCCAATTATGATGTTATATGGGATGTCAATCTCTACCACCGCGTACGTCACCAAGAGTGTTTTGCGTTGAGGGGCTCGGCCGAACGAAGTAGCTAAGCGTATTTGCCCTCGTGGGACAACTTCTGAGCCTCCAAAGCCAATGAGGGCTGTTTTGAGAGGCTCGAGCGGGAGATCAACCTTCATCTTTAAGAACGTAGAGTAAGGCAAAACATTAACGGAGCTTCCACTATCTACCAATACCCTCTTTACAACATGATTATGAACATCTAAACTAACCACCATGGGACAATCTGAGGTTATACCCTCCCCATGGGGTGTTACAATATGTTCTAGATCCCTATCATCAAAGCCTATTACATCATTTTCTCTAGACTTTTGAGCGCTTGATTTCTGGATGGCGTAGATAGGTTTGGGCACTGCAGGGCGTTGGTTATAGCTCCGGACGAACCTCCTTCGAGAGGCGTTTGAATCCCCTCCTGATGAGCCTCCTGCAATCATATTTATGACCGCGAAGGGCTCGTTCTCTTGCTCGGGGGCCTTTCCCTTATTGCTCCGGCGGCTGCTGCTTTCAGGGGGTCCCCTACCCCTTGGGCTTTTTGAACGGGAAGGGCTCCTCCTCTTCCTTCCTGAGCGCTCGTTGCATTGTTCATCGTAGCGCTCGAGCACTCGGACAAACTCTTTCAGATGGCCCCCAGCGACGAGCCTCTGGATTTCAGCCTCCAATTGCCGGCACTCATCTGTGTCGTGCCCCCTCTGCTTGTGGAAGGCGCAGTATTTGTTCGAGCGCCTTAGTGAGTCTGTTTCTCTCATTTTGATGGGTCTTTTGAAGAGCTTCTTATCAGAGAGATTGTAGACTTCTGAATTTGGCCTGGTGAGCGGAATTCGCTCGAATCGACGAGGGGGCGGTGGCGACCTCCTGCGCTCTTGAGGGCGCTCCTTCTTGACGGCCACATCCCTCCCCCGCTCGTGATGAGGTCGCTCGTTCCGGGCCGGGCTGTGATGACGGGGACCATTCGTCCCATACATATCTTCGAGCGCGAAGAACGGCTCGGCTATTTCCCTTAGGCCCATGAGGGTCCCAGGCCTTCTCTCCACGATGGCATCGGCAAATTTTTTGCTCACATATTGTTTGTGATCCACAGCCTGAAAGAGCACTGGGATCAGAAAATCCATTGAAGGCCTCTCCACCTGCAGGATCTCCTTGTTGAAGCGGGCAAAGAACGAGCGCAGAGATTCGCTCTTGCCCTGCACCACGTTGTATAAGGCAGTGGGTACGGTGACTGGCGCTTTCAAGGAATTGAAGTGGTTAAGGAAAGCATCGGCCAGTTCTTCATATGAGTGGATTGAGCGCGGCGGCAATCGCTTATACCACTCCTGAGCCATTCCTACCAAGGAAGTGACAAACACTTTTGCCCAGTAATGGCTAGAATGCTCGTAGAGGTGCATGAGATGCACAAAGTGATCCAAATGTTCAGCTGGATCAGTTGTCCCGTCGTAACGGTTGATGGAAGTAGGGACTTTGGCCATGCCTGCTTGGGCCATCAGAACTTCTTCCACGAGGGGTGAACCCCTCGCCAATGGATGGTATTCATAGGTGCCGAAGTTTTCCTTCGGCTCTTTGCGACGGGGGACCCTTGGAGGAGGGTCCTTGGTGCGGGTGCTCCTGGTGTCAACCCGTTCATCCCGACTATGGGAGATCTGAGTTGAGCGCCCTCGTGAGAGTTGTCCCACGATATCCTTGAGACCCTGCAGCTGGTCTTGCACAGCCGCGAGGATGTCAGGATTTACGTCTACTTGCTTGTCCTTATGGGCTCGTGAGCCCCTCCTGGAGACATGAGAGTCTCCTTCATTTTCGTTCACTCGCTCCGTGGGCTCTTTATTCCTGCCCACGGAGGCACGCTCGTTGCCCTCCTGCTGGGGCACTTCTCTCACTGGAGGTGGTGGTGGTTGTGCCCTCAGGACAGCCTGGGCTTCTCTGAGGGGAAAGTTTTGCTTTCCGCCTAAAGGGGCCGCAACCTGAGTGGCCTGCCCAGAGGGAAAGTACATGGAATGGAACCTTTCCCATGCCCCCTGAGCCGCCTGAACCTCACATTGGGCATAGAGAGCCCTTAACTGTTGCGTGGTAAGTGGAGGTAACTCCACTCCTTCAAGCTCCCTGGGGACCACCACTGGGAGCTGGAGTTGTCAGGCATTATATGGCTGGACCGGCGGCATCATGACGGCCGGAGTAAGAGTATATCCTGGCGGAGGCATCATATAACTCTGTACTCCTAGATTCATTTGGGGATGGACCCAGGAGTTCTGTGCCAGCGGTGGAGGAGCAGAGAGAGAGACCCCTCCAGTGGTGGTGGGAACCTGCGGTGCCGGCAGTGCAGGTGGTGGTACAGAAGGCTCTGCTTGTGGAGTCACCCCTGCGGCAGGAGGTGCTCCACCAGTGGCGGCGGGTGGAGGCGGAGCTCCACCAATAGCAGTGACGGGAGTAATGGTATTTATATCCTGGGAGGCGTTATCTCCTCCTCCCACTGCTCCAGATCTCGTAGCAACCATGACTGTTGAAGGTAAGGTGTGCTTGTTTTTCTACCAACGAAAAGAAAGGAAGAAGATGAAGGACTGGTTTCCCACAGACGGCGCCAAAAATGATGGGTCCAGAAATGGATGGGTCCGAATCCGATCACTTTACGATTTGTATTTTGTGGAGGAAACCACCGGAACTTCGCCGGAAAAAGAGAAAGGGGTTCAACCTGTTGGGACAAGCACAAGAAGAGTCAGAAGGCCAAGCTGGGGGAACTGGGGGTGATACCCAGTTTGGCTCTCCGACGCTCAAGTCAGTTTTGTGTATGAAGAAATGTAAGTTCAGTCACAGTTGCAGAAGTGAAGAAAGCTTACTCGTGTAGAAGACGACTTGGATTATTTATAGTTGAGGGTCAAGGGCCCTTTGGTCATTTGCCTCAAGTGGTCCTGGCCGAATGTTGCCCTAACACGTGGCGCTGTGAGAGAGAAACCTAGGAGGAATCTTCTGCAAAAGCGGCCAAAAGTTAGTGCTGGCAACAGTGGCAGGTGCGCGGGCATGTACGTTGTGTCAGAGAGCCATGTGGGAGGTTGGTAACGAGGGCTTGAGAGCGCGCTCATGACAACCTGGAGTATTGGAGGCCAAGACATCCGCTGAGGGGGATGAAGGCTCCAGTTCAAGTGGGGAGCCGAAAGGGAAACCACTCTGAGGGAGTGTGACGCTCGAAGAGGGCTCCTTTGGCATGTGAGCGTGCCCATCGTTTGGTATGTAGGACACTCGTGGGAGTGACAGCGCTCGTTGGGTTTAACTCCAGAAGAAGGATTGCGCTCGTTGGCTTAGCGCTCGTGTGCTGATGGTGCAGCCTTGGGGAGATAGATGTCATCATCTCGGTGATGCCACGTGTCTTAACGTGGGACGATCGTATTTTGACCCCATCAATTAAATAATTTTATATAAAAATAAAATTAATTCATTATTTTATTAGGAAATAGTTTATGTTGTTCTATACGAATTTCTAATCTTTTATGAAAAATTATTATTTTAATATAATATTTAAATTTAGTTTATAATTATTTATAAAATATTATAATAATATTTGTAATAATTTATTATTTTCAGGAAATAAAGGGGATTTTTTTTTAGTTAAATATGTTTTGTATATTATTAATGTATTAATAAAATTAATGTGTAAATGAATTCTTTTATCAAACCCAAAATAAAAGTTTATTTATATTTAACATTTATTTTAGATTTTTGTTTATTTACTTTTTTTATTTTTTATGTCATTCTATATGAATTTTTATATTTTCTGATTTTATTATTTCAATAGAGTATTTATATTTTAAATTAAATAATTTATTATTTAAATAATAATTTATAAAACATTACAGTAATATTGATAATAATTTATTATTTTTTTAAGAAATAAGGGGATTGGATTTGTCTTCAATTAAAAATATGTTGTATATTACTAATTTATTAATAAAATTATGTGTATTAATATATGATTTTTTTTATCACACTCTAAATAAAAATTTATTTATATTCAATTTTTATTTTAGACTTTCATTTATTTAAAAACTTTGTATTTTTCACTTGTTTATATGAAATTTAATATTTTCTGATTTTATTATTTTAATATAATATTTATATTTTAAATTATAACAATTTATTATTTACATAATCATTTATAAAATATTATAATAATATCTATAATGATGGGGTCAAAATACGATCGTCCCATGTTAAGACACGTGGCATCACCGAGATGATGACATCTGTCTCCCCAAGGCTGCACCATCAGCACACGAGCGCTAAGCCAACGAGCGCAATCCTTCTTCTGGAGTTAAGCCCAACGAGCGCTGTCACTCCAACGAGCGTCCTACATACCAAACGATGGGCACGCTCACATGCCAAAGGAGCCCTCTTCGAGCGTCACACTCCCTCAGAGTGGTTTCCCTTTCGGCTCATCACTTGAACTGGGGCCTTCATCCCCCTCAGCGGATGTCTTAGCCTCCAATACTCCAGGTTGTCACGAGCGCGCTCTCAAGCCCTCGTTACCAACCGCCCACATGGCTCTCTGACACAACGTACATGCCCGCGCACCTGCCACTGTTGCCAGCACTAACTTTTGGCCGCTTTTGCAGAAGATTCCTCCTAGGTTTCTCTCTCACAGCGCCACGTGTTAGGGCAACATTCGGCCAGGACCACTTGAGGCAAATGACCAAAGGGCCCTTGACCCTCAACTATAAATAATCCAAGTCGTCTTCTACACAAGTAAGCTTTCTTCACTTCTGCAACGGTGACCGAACTTACATTTCTTCATACACAAAACTGACTTGAGCGTCGGAGAGCCAAACTGGGTATCACCCCCAGTTCCCCCAGCTTGGCCTTCTGACTCTTCTTGTGCTTGTCCCAACAGGTTGAACCCCTTTCTCTTTTTCCGGCGAAGCTCCGGTGGTTTCCTCCACAAAATACAAATCGTAAAGTGATCGGATTTGGACCCATCCATTTCTGGACCCATCATTTTTGGCGCCGTCTGTGGGAAACCAGTCTTTCATCTTCATCCTTTCTTTCGTTGGTTGAAAAACAAGCACATCCTTACCTCCAACAGTCATGGTTGCAACGAGATCTGGAGCAGTGGGAGGGGGAGATAACACCTCCCCAGATGCGAATATCGTTCTTCCCTCCACCGCTACTGGTGGAGCCCCGCCACCTCCTTCCGTCGCTGATGGTGGAGCACCTCCCGCCGCAGGAGTGACTCCACAGGCGGAATCCTCTGTACCACCACTCGCACCGCCGGCACCGCAGATTCCCACCACCGCTGGAGAAGCCTCTCTCTCTGCTCCTCCGCAGCTTGCGCAGACTCCCTGGGTCCATCCCCAGATGAATCTCGGATTACAGGGCTACATGATGCCCCCACCGGGATACACCTTCACCCCATCTGTCATGATGCCGCCGGTCCCGCCATATCAAGCTGGTCATATCCAGCTCCCGGTGGCCATCCCCAGGGAAATTGAAGGAGTGGAGTTACCTCCACTGACCACCCAACAATTGAGGGCTCTCTATGCCCAATGTGAGGTTCAGGCGGCTCAGGGGGCATGGGAAAGGTTCCATTCCATGTACTTTCCCTCTGGGCAGGCCACTCAGGTTGCGGCCCCTTTAGGCGGACAGCAAAACTTTCCCCTCAGAGAAGCCCAGGCTGTCCTGAGGGCACAACCACCACCACCACCAGCGAGAGAAGTGCCCCAGCAGGAGGGCAACGAGCGTGCCTCCGTGGGCAGGAATAAAGAGCCCACGGAGCGAGTGAACGAAAATGAAGGAGACTCTCATGTCTCCAGGAGGGGCTCACGAGCCCACAAGGACAAGCAAGTAGACGTAAATCCTGACATCCTCGCGGCTGTGCAAGACCAGCTGCAGGGTCTCAAGGATATCGTGGGACAACTCTCACGAGGGCGCACAACTCAGATCTCCCATAGTCGGGATGAACGGGTTGACGCCAGAAGCACCCGCACCAAGGACCCTCCTCCAAGGGTCCCTCGTCGCAAAGAGCCGGAGGAAAACTTCGGCACCTATGAATACCATCCATTGGCGAGGGGTTCACCCCTCGTGGAAGAAGTTCTGATGGCCCAAGCAGGCATGGCCAAAGTCCCTACTTCCATCAACCGTTACGACGGGACAACTGATCCAGCTGAACATTTGGATCACTTTGTGCATCTCATGCACCTCTACGAGCATTCTAGCCATTACTGGGCAAAAGTGTTTGTCACTTCCTTGGTAGGAATGGCTCAGGAGTGGTATAAGCGACTGCCGCCGCGCTCGATCCACTCATATGAAGAACTGGCCGATGCTTTCCTTAACCACTTCAATTCCTTGAAAGCGCCAGTCACCGCACCCACTGCCTTATACAACGTGGTGCAGGGCAAGAGCGAATCTCTGCGCTCGTTCTTTGCCCGCTTCAACAAGGAGATCCTGCAGGTGGAGAGGCCTTCAATGGATTTTTTGATCCCAGTGCTCTTTCAGGCTGTGGATCACAAACAATATGTGAGCAAAAAATTTGCTGATGCCATCGTGGAGAGAAGGCCTGGGACCCTCATGGGCCTAAGGGAAATAGCCGAGCCGTTCTTCGCGCTCGAAGATATGTATGGGACGAATGGTCCCCGTCATCACAGCCCGGCCCGGAACGAGCGACCTCATCACGAGCGGGGGAGGGATGTGGCCGTCAAGAAGGAGCGCCCTCAAGAGCGCAGGAGGTCGCCACCACCCCCTCGTCGATTCGAGCGAATTCCGCTCACCAGGCCAAATTCAGAAGTCTACAATCTCTCTGATAAGAAGTTCTTCAAAAGACCCATCAAAATGAGAGAAACAGACTCACTAAGGCGCTCGAACAAATACTGCGCCTTCCACAAGCAGAGGGGGCACGACACAGATGAGTGCCGGCAATTGGAGGCTGAAATCCAGAGGCTCGTCGCTGGGGGCCATCTGAAAGAGTTTGTCCGAGTGCTCGAGCGCTACGATGAACAATGCAACAAGCGCTCAGGAAGGAGGAGGAGGAGCCCTTCCCGTTCAAAAAGCCCAAGGGGTAGGGGACCCCCTGAAAGCAGCAGCCGCCGGAGCAATAAGGGAAAGGCCCCCGAACAAGAGAACGAGCCCTTCGCAGTCATAAATATGATTGCAGGAGGCTCATCAGGAGGGGATTCAAACGCCTCTCGAAGGAGGTTCGTCCGGAGCTACAACCAACGCCTTGCAGTGCCCAAACCTATCTACGCCATCCAGAAATCAAGCGCTCAAAAGTCTAGAGAAAATGATGTAATAGGCTTTGATGATAAGGATCTAGAACATATTGTAACACCCCATGGGGAGGGTATAACCTCAGATTGTCCCATGGTGGTTAGTTTAGATGTTCATAATCATGTTGTAAAGAGGGTATTGGTAGATAGTGGAAGCTCCGTTAATGTTTTGCCTTACTCTACGTTCTTAAAGATGAAGGTTGATCTCCCGCTCGAGCCTCTCAAAACAGCCCTCATTGGCTTTGGAGGCTCAGAAGTTGTCCCACGAGGGCAAATATGCTTAGCTACTTCGTTCGGCCGAGCCCCTCAACGCAAAACACTCTTGGTGACGTACGCGGTGGTAGAGATTGACATCCCATATAACATCATAATTGGGCGCCCTGCCCTCGTGGATTTTAAAGCCATCATCTCCACCTACCACCAGAAGATTAAATTCCCTACTCCCGAGGGCGTGGGAGAAGTGCTGTGCAACGTGCGAGAGGCTTGGGAATGTTACATGTTGTCCCTTAGAAAGCCTAAAGCGGAGAAAATCTTCCAAATGGGTTCCACCAAAAAGTCAGTGGACTTCCCCAATTTAGATGAGGACGGCCCAGCACGGAAAAGGGCGAAATTGAACAAGAAGAAGAACAAAAAGAAGAGGGGAAACAACGAGGGGAATCCCCTCGAAGGTGCACCACCAGGAACCGTTGGTGGATCGTCCTCAGAAGAAGATGAGTCGGGAGAGGGTGAACCAGCACCCGGCGACCGCTTGACAGGGAAGAAGAGGACGCTCGAACTTCCTCGCCCAGAGGTAAGGATGGAACCCTCGGAGAAATTCCTCACCATAGAGCTGGAGCCTGGAAACAAGGATAAGACTACACAAATAGGTTCAAACCTCTCAGGACCTTCTCAGATCATGATGATCGACTTTCTAAGGGAAAACAAGGATGTATTTGCGTGGAAGGCCTCCGATCTCACAGGAATTGACCCGAGCGTCATTGTCCACAGGCTTAATGTGGATCCCTCTTTCAAACCCATCAAGCAGAAAAAGCGGGATGTACATGGCTTTCGGAAAAAAGTCATCGAAGAGAAAGTTAATAAACTCCTAGAGGCTCAATATATCGAGCCCATCTTGTATCCGGAATGGCTGTGCAACGTCGTCTTGGTGCCCAAGAGCGCGAACAAGTGGCGCATGTGCAACGATTTCACTGATCTCAACAAAGCCTGCCCCAAAGATCCTTACCCGCTGCCCCGGATTGATCAATTGGTGGATTCGACCGCTGGTTGCGAGCTAATGAGCATGATGGACGCTTTCCAGGGATACTATCAGATTTTTATGGCCCCAGAAGATCGCCCCAAAACCTCGTTCGTTGTCCATCTAGGGGTATATTGCTTCCTAGTCATGCCCTTTGGACTTAAGAACGCTGGAGCTACATATCAGCGGCTCGTTAACAAGATGTTTGAAAAGGAAATCGGTAGGTCCATGGAGGTTTACGTGGATGATATGATTGTCAAAAGCGAGCGCCAGGTTTCCCACTTGGAAGATCTCAAGCGCACCTTTTCAATCTTGCGTCAGTATGGGATGAAGTTGAACCCTTCAAAATGCACCTTTGGAGTACAAGGGGGAAAGTTCCTAGGGTACATGGTCAGTCAGAGGGGAATTGAGGCCAATCCGGAGAAGATCAAGGCTATTTTGGAGATCCCTTCCCCTCGAAATTTGCGGGAAGTGCAGGTCCTAGTGGGAAAAATCATCTCGTTGAACAGGTTTATTTCGCGCTCGGCAGATAGGAACCTTCCCTTCTTCAAAATTTTGAGGAACGCGCGTAACTTTGCTTGGACGGAGGAATGCGAGAGGGCGCTGCAGGATATGAAGGCTTATCTATCGAGCGCCCCACTGTTGACTAAGCCCGTCGAAGGTGAGAAATTATTTATGTATCTTTCTGTTTCTCCTGAAGCCACAAGCGCTGTTCTGGTCGCTGTACGAGAGCGGAAGCATTTGCCTGTCTATTATCTGAGCAAAACATTGCAAGGAGCTGAAAAGAAGTATTTGGAGATTGAAAAGTTCGCGTTCGCTCTTATCAACGCCTCAAGAAGGCTACGGCCTTACTTTCAAGCACACTCCATAACGGTTCTCACCGACCAACCCTTGAAGCAAGTGTTGTCCAAGCCAGACGTATCTGGTAGATTAATCAAATGGGCCATCGAATTGAGCCAGTTTGACCTATGCTTCGAGCCCAGGACGGCGATACAGGCTCAAGTTGTAGCAGATCTGTTGGTTGAGCGCTTTGGTTTCGAGCCCACCGTTGCAGAGAATGAGGGGTTATGGGTACTGCACACAGATGGTTCCTCAACCTCACAAGGGGGAGGAGTAGGAGTGGCCCTCAGAAACCCCGATGGGATTGAGCTGGACTTTGCAATCAAGCTGGATTTCCAAGTCACTAATAACGAAGCAGAATATGAAGCCCTCGTGCAAGGGTTGAATATTGCTTTTCAGAGTGGAGCCTCCAGAATCACTGCTTATGTGGATTCACAGTTAATAGCGAGCCAGATCGAAGGAACATATGAGGCTCGAGAAACCACCATGATACAGTACTTAAATAAAGCCAGAGAAATCATTGGGAAGTTCAAGGAATTCCATCTACTTCAAGTGCCGCGAGGAGAAAACGAGCGCGCGGACGCTCTGTCAAAACTTGCTTCAGCTTTAGAAGGCACTTCCGAACGTTCTGTTACATTCCTTAGAACTGAGGAACCTTTGATCAAAGAAAGGGTCGCCACCAGGATGATTGCCATGATTGATCCAAACGAGCCCTGTTGGCTTGACGACATCATCATTTTCCTTAGGGATGGAATCACTCCTGCTGACAAGGTGGAAGCCAGGAAAGTCAGAAATAAAGCCCCTCGTTTCGCTCTGGATCCCGAGGGGAGGTTGTTCAAGAAATCATTTCAAGGACCCCCGATGAGATGCCTAAGGCCCTCACAAGCGAAGGAGACGCTCGAGCTCGTACACAATGGAAGTTGTGGGAACCATTCCGGAGGGCGTATCTTGGCAAAAAAGATTCTGAGAAGTGGGTTTTATTGGCCTACAGTTCTCCAGGATGCCATTGAATTTTCGAGGAAATGCCCCAAGTGCCAATTTCATTCAAATCTCCCTCAATTGCCAGCCGCACAAATGATCCCAATAGACGTCTCTTGGCCTTTTGACCAGTGGGGAATAGACATTGTGGGCCCCTTGCCCATGGCAGCGGGACAAAGGAAGTTTGTTATTTTAGCCGTCGACTACTTCACCAAGTGGGCCGAGGCTGAAGCTGTTGCGAAAATCACTTTCAAGGTTGTGAGGGACTTCATTTGGAAGAACATCATTTGCAGGTACGGTATACCGAGGGTACTCATTTCTGACAATGGATCCCAGTTCATAGCGGCAGACACACGAGAGTGGTGTTCTGAGTTGGGGATTGAGCAACGATTTACCTCCGTAGGACATCCACAATCCAACGGGCAAGCGGAAGTTACCAATAGGATTATCTTGCAACATCTGAAAACCATGCTTGAAAGCAAGAAAGGTGAATGGGCTGAAGAGCTGCAAGGAGCGCTTTGGGCTTATCGCACCACCCCACGAGCGGCCACTGGAGAAACCCCTTACGCGCTCGTTTATGGATCAGAAGCAATGATACCGGCGGAGATAGTAAATGAATCCGCTCGTGTCGGCTATTTCGAGCCTCAGCTCAACGATGGCAACAGGAGTTTGGAGTTGGACTTACTGGATGAAAGGAGAAACCGAGCGTGGGCTAAAATCCACCACTATAAAGCTTCTGTGGCCCAGCAGTACAACAAGCGTGTGAGGGAAAGAACTTTTCAGCTGGGAGATTTGGTTTTGAAGAAAGTGGAAGTATCCAAGCACGTTGGGAAATTAGACCCCAATTGGGAAGGCCCATTCAAGGTCGTACAGCTCAGAGCTAACAACACTTATACCCTGGAGACGCTTCAAGGTGAGCGCTTGCCTCGCCCTTGGAACGCATGTAACCTCCGGCGGTTTTATGTTTAAAAAAGCTCTTTGCAAATCCTGATGTAACAACCCTCTTTGACGGGTTCTATGTACCTCCAATCACAAGTAAGCAGTAATACAATCTTTTTAATTTTGCTAATATTTATGTTTCTTTGGTTGAATGGACAAGTCCCACGTCCCTCGTCTCTACGAGCGTGGTTGGCAACCCATTCCAATATGTATGCTGTTGTCTCGCATGGGTTACGCTGGCCAGCACTCTACTCCGCTTGGGGGGACGCCCTCATAAGGATAGACTGGTTACGCTCACAACCAATTAGACAAGTTGGAAGAAGATTAAGAAGAAAATCCTAGTAGGCCTTGGCTGTTTCTTAAAACGCCTTGCGCTCGAAAACGGGATCTCACACAAGAGTGCATCCTAGTAGGCCTTGGCTGTTTCTCACAACGCCTTGCGCTCGAAAATGGGACCTCCTACAAGAGCAAATCCTAGTAGGCCTTGGCCGTTTCTTATAACGCCTTGCGCTCGAAAGAGGGATTTCTTACAGAACCAGAAAAACGATAAGAGCCAGAGCGCTCGAACGATGGCCTCAGAATCAAGAAGAAATTGCACAAATCTTGAACGAGGGCAACCCCTCAGTAAGACCCTCGCACATACTCAAGATTTAGCAAAATCCCCCAAGGACAGAAGGAATGTCACAAGTCTTGAACGAGGGCAGCCACTCAGTAAGACCCTCGCATACACTCAAGACTCAGACAAATTTACAAGGGAAAAATTTATACAAGTCTTGAGTGGGGGGGCAATCTCACAATAAGACCCCCACGATCGCTCAAGACTTAGACAAATTTACAAGGGAAAAATTTATACAAGTCTTGAGTGGGGGGGCAATCTCACAATAAGACCCCCACGATCGCTCAAGACTTAGACAAATTTACAAAGGAAAAATTTATACAAGTCTTGAGTGGGGGGGCAATCTCACAATAAGACCCCCACGATCGCTCAAGACTTAGACAAATTTACAAAGGAAAAATTTATAAAAAACATCCACAGAGTATGCTACACAGTCTTACTACATGATTCATAAATGGACAAGAAGAACAACAAAGTCATCAAAAAAGAGATGTTTATTCATTGCAAAAGGAAGTCATTACAAAGCAAAGGGCTCAAAGGCCCATGAAATGCTATTACAAAGGACAAGAAAGCTGGAAAATACAAGAAAAAGCTATAAAGGAAGAATCTTAAGCGGCTGGGGCGATGTCCTCATCAACAATCACCAGAATTGGGCCATGAACGGGGCCGTGAACTGGACCCTCAGGCTCTTGCGGATGGGCTTGCGGATCGTTGGGGGCATTGGCATCTAGGGCAGGTGCATTGGCATCAGGAGCGGGAGCGTTGGCACCTTCATCAATTGGGATTGGGGCATCCTCTACGACCGGCGCTTGTGGCTCGTTTTCGGGATCGTCGTTTTGAGCAGCATTACCCGCCGGATGAGCATCCATGTACTCATCTTGAAGGAGCTTGACCAAGAACCCATACTCAGGCTCCGCGATGGAATCAGCAGGGTTATCGCCCTCGTCATCTTCCTCCTCACAGCGCTCGTTAAACATGAGCCCCGTGCCCTCGGCCTCTTTCATGGCAGGATCCGTCAGCCCCTTATGAATGCCTTGCTCGATGGCTAGATTAAAAGCCTTCTGAGCCTCTTCTAAGCAATGAAGAGAAGCAGCGAAATTGAAGCGTTGGAGTGGTAGAATTTGATTAAGGCCTCCTTATTTGCGCGCTCTAGGCTCCGAGGCCACTCGTTCATAGCATCGTTGAATTTGCGCTCGGCCTCAAGCGCCCTTGCTTTCCAGCTTTCCCTGTCCGCCTCGGCTTTCTTGCACCGCTCGTTCGCCTGGGCCAACTGGTTGCCCAGATTAATTCGAGCGCCGTCTACGGCCACGAAATCTTCCTTCAGCTTCCCCAACTCCTCCTCCATTGTTTCGAACAAGCCCTTGAGGGTCTCGTACTTGGCGATTTCCGCATCTAACTCCGATTGGATATGAGCCGGGTCGTTCGAGCGGGCCATTTTCTTGTACTTGGCCTTGCGCTCGGCGTAAATGGAGGCTCGCATTTGCACATTCCGGAGCCGGGGAAGAACTTGCTGCGTAAACGAGAGGAAAAGTGTTAGCAAAAAATAAAAAAAATGGTGATTTACAGAAAAGAGAAGAAAGAATGCAAGGAGTGATTACTTACAGAAATCAGAGCGTGGGCCGCATCGAACGTCACCTTCTCTACAGACTCACTGTAGAGATGCCTATGGTCTGCCGAGAATTGTGCCCTGCTGAACAAATCATCGGTGATAGTCTGGGCGACCGAGCCAGACCTCAGCAAAACAGGCCCGCCGTCGGGGGCGCCTGTAAAGTCTCTGTCCCCTCGACGGGGGAACTCCCACAAGTGTTCTTCCTCTGAAGAGGAAGTGTCCCCCTCACCCCTGGGGCCCTCGACAACTTGCTTCCCTTTGCCCTTGATTGCGGCAGAATCGGGCATCCTCTTCCTCTTGCGGGAAGGTCTATTTGCGCTCTGGGAAGCTTCCGTTATTGCCAGGGTAGTCACTGGCCACCTCGTCTGTTCTGCAGGGATGGGGGGTTGGGCATCGCCCGCTCTTTCTGAAGAAGACCGCCCTCTGGTCTCCCTGCTGACCACTCTGCGTTCCCCTCGGCCACGAGGGGGCTGGACTTCAGGATTGGCGCTCGAACTCGCGCCGCCACGAGCGTCCCCGCGGTTGTTACGGTTACGGGGTCGCTGTTGTTCTCGCTGC
Organism: Lantana camara; assembly: GCA_037501455.1. NCBI lineage: Eukaryota > Viridiplantae > Streptophyta > Magnoliopsida > Lamiales > Verbenaceae > Lantana > Lantana camara. The sequence goes on from CM074864.1 coordinate 6,988,161, forward strand.
TGGTCCCCCTGAGGGGTTTGGTTTCTGTTTGCATGGGCAAAGCGGGCTGCTTGTCTGATTCCACCAGCCATTTCAAGTATAGCGGCTCCTGCAAAAAGGAAATACAAGGGTTATAAATCCTTGGACAAAAATTATTATGTGCAAGTTACAAGCGCAAAAAAGAAGTTAGTATCTATTCCTATCTAAAGTTAGTGCCCTAAGAATCTAACCGTCTCTCTCTATGTCACGAGCCGGAGGGTTGTCAAGGAAGTAAGGGTCGTTGGAAAGACCACACAAGAACATGAGTTCTGCATCATCTATCCAGTCCTTCGCTTGTATAAGGTGACCCTCGTCCCTTAGGGTTGTTGCCAGGCTTTTGGCCCAATCTTTGGGAAGTGAGGGTGGCAAACGGCTCTTTGAATACGAGCCCCATTCCGTGATCACCCCAAAGCCCTCTTCTGCTGGAGCCTTGACAAAGATAAACTTTTCTTTCCAATCAATGCCGTAAGTGCTCGAGGGCGAGTTGATCAGCTTCATATGGGCCTTCGCTTGGATATAGTAAAAACCCGCCTCAGGAGAAGAGCGGGATGAGCTGACCACTTGGAAAAGGGCGTTGAAGTTCCGCAGATAGGGCTCGTAACCCATGCTCCTCATCAGAATTATGAAGCATGTCAGTAGAGCCAAACCGTTGGGCACTATTTGGGATGGACACAAGCCCAGGTCATTCAGCAAATGGGCCATGGAGACCGAAATGGGGAACCTCAGGCCTCCTGACTGCACGGTGTCCACGTACACTGCCATCTCCCCAGGAGGCGGATTATTTGCACGCTCGTGGCTTTGGGGGATTCTCCACGTGTACCGCTCGTCCCAGTAAATGGGGGCCATCATCGTCTTTACATCTCCCACGGTGACTGTGCTGGGAGTCTCATCAGGCGTGCGCTCGGTAGCCTGGTAGCCTGACCCTTCACCCTCGTTGGGCCCTTTGGATTTTTGGGATTTCTTTCCTTTTCCCTTATCACGGGCTCTGTCTGAAGGCCCGGTTATGGCTTCCGCCACTGGAAGTGGGTTTGCAACAGCCACGGTCACGGTATGGCGGTGGGGATGTGTGGCACTTTGAGTTATGGGGAGGGTGACTCCTTGTCTTTCTGCCTCCATCACCAGATCCATCTCCTCAAAGATGGGATCCATTCCGCCTGGATTTCTGTCCTCCATAGCCATCACAGCCGCCCCCAAATCTTCATCTCTAGGGGAATCAGGGGAGGAAGAACTCTCAGTGGCCATCTCTTGGATTTCACGGGCAAATTCCTCGATATGTTGGTCGGCCATGGCAGAAACTGGGTTTTGGGAGTTTTCTTGGAAAGAAATTAAGGTTCAGAAAGGCGGAAAATCTAAGGGGTTACGAAATCCTAAAGTCCGAATCTACGGTTAGCAAAGTTAGAAAACTACACTGAAAATTTACCTCGAAAGTGTTTGAGAAAACTGGAGAAGAGGTTGAAGGTGCTCTGAGAACTGGAATGCGAGAAAATTCTTTTTGCAAAGGGTGCTTGAAAGTTCTGAATGCGTAAAGAGTGTGGAGATTTCAGAATCCCTTATTTATAGGGATGGGGTTTGGTACCGTTTTAGGCAATAAATTCAAAATGGTAATCATTTCCCGCCTAGGAAACCGTCCACTTTATGGAACCGGCACATGCTTCCCAATGCTCACGCGCCCCACGCGCACCCGCATTTAATGCTCTGACGTTTCAAGGGCTTCAGAATAGTACCAACATTTAATGCGGAAGTGATACGAACGGTCAATTGAAAAGACCGCATTAATGGCGCATTCAGAGGAAAAATTGCTCAACACGCTAAGTCCCATACGAGCGTTGTATGCGGAAGATTGAACGTGTCAAAATTCTACAGTCCTTATCACTAAGGACTACAGAATTGGGGGGCAAAATGATGGGGTCAAAATACGATCGTCCCACGTTAAGACACGTGGCATCACCGAGATGATGACATCTGTCTCCCCAAGGCTGCACCATCAGCACACGAGCGCTAAGCCAACGAGCGCAATCCTTCTTCTGGAGTTAAGCCCAACGAGCGCTGTCACTCCAACGAGCGTCCTACATACCAAACGATGGGCACGCTCACATGCCAAAGGAGCCCTCTTCGAGCGTCACACTCCCTCAGAGTGGTTTCCCTTTCGGCTCATCACTTGAACTGGGGCCTTCATCCCCCTCAGCGGATGTCTTAGCCTCCAATACTCCAGGTTGTCACGAGCGCGCTCTCAAGCCCTCGTTACCAACCGCCCACATGGCTCTCTGACACAACGTACATGCCCGCGCACCTGCCACTGTTGCCAGCACTAACTTTTGGCCGCTTTTGTAGAAGATTCCTCCTAGGTTTCTCTCTCACAGCGCCACGTGTTAGGGCAGCATTCGGCCAGGACCACTTGAGGCAAATGACCAAAGGGCCCTTGACCCTCAACTATAAATAATCCAAGTCGTCTTCTACACAAGTAAGCTTTCTTCACTTCTGCAACGGTGACCGAACTTACATTTCTTCATACACAAAACTGACTTGAGCGTCGGAGAGCCAAACTGGGTATCACCCCCAGTTCCCCCAGCTTGGCCTTCTGACTCTTCTTGTGCTTGTCCTAACAGGTTGAACCCCTTTCTCTTTTTCCGGCGAAGCTCCGGTGGTTTCCTCCACAAAATACAAATCGTAAAGTGATCGGATTTGGACCCATCCATTTCTGGACCCATCATATAACAATTTATTAGTTTTTAGTTAATTAAATATGTTTTGTATATTATTAATGTATTATTAAAATTAATGTGTTTTAAATTTTTTTTTTTTTTTTTTTTTTTTTTTTTTTTTTTTTTTTTTTTTAATGAAACTCCAAAATAAATTCTTTAATACTTAACTTTTATTTTATGTTTTTTTTTTTTTATTAAATATGTTGTTCTATATGAAAAAATGTAAGGGTAGGACTTTTTAAAAAATTGTGGGACAAAAAATATTCGTATTAAATTCAATCGGACTAGAAATGCATTTCCTCAAGATTTTTTATATCATGCACACTAACAGCTGTTAGAGTTCTGTCAATTTTATGGATTTTGGGACTAATTTTGGTAAAAATTGGTGCAGTTAAAAAAAGGATGAAATATTTTCAAAACTTATCCTAAACATCCTAGTTTGAAAAATATATGTTTTAGATCACCAATACACAAGTTATTTTTCCTAAACTACAAAAACCCTGAGAAGTCTGTTTTGCCCTTATGTTTTTCCTCCTACCACACCCTTTATGCTTCATCCACACCGGCACACCCTCACTTTTAATTTCCTCCGCCTCTCTCTCAGGTTACGCAAAATCGATCCGATCTACAACATCCCCAATTGTTCGTCAAAAAATCCAATTTGCAGAGAATAGCGTTGGTTTGATATCAAATCTGAAAATTTTAATCTTTGAAGATGAATTGCGTCGGTGAGATTTGTGGACAGATTTGGTTGCGCGTTTATTTTGGAGGCGATCTTCATATCTTTCGAATTCAAGAGTGATGAGGCTAAATTACGCTCGTGACACATAAGCGACACGTGGTCCAATCCTCCCATCACAACATGGCGCCTCAAGGACACTTCACATCCTCCCGCGTGATTGGGTATTCCCCTCGAGCAAATGACCGTCCCATCTTCGCAAAGGACCTTGGCCTTCCCGAGCGTATTAACAAGGTTGCACATACGGGCACCGCTCAACCCTCAGGACTGTTCCCAAGCTAGCCCTTGAGAGCACCCCTCCATCACCCTCCATCACCGCAAGGGTGAAACCATTCCCCTTATGATCATACCTCGAACCCAGGTACCCCTCGGACCTGCGAGTTTCAAGGTCACTATCCAAACCCGAGCGTGCTTGGCCCTCAGTAACAACCACAAAAAGGCTTTCTGACACAAAGTACATGCCCACACACCTGCCACTGTTGCCGCCACCAACCTTTTCATAAGCTTTTGCAGGAGATCCCTTTCAGAGACTTCTTATTACGCCATGTGTCTAGGGCAACATCAATGCAGGACCACATGATTACAATTACCAAAAGGGCCTTGATCCTCAACTATAAATACCTGGAGATCATCTCACTCTGGAGACAAGCTTCATTCACAAAAGCTCTGTTTTACATTCTTCTTCTTCTTCAATTGAATTCTGACTTGAGCGTCGGAGAGCCAAACTGGGTATCACCCCCCATTCCCCCAGCTTGGCCTTCTGATCTCGTTGGTATTTGTTCCTAGTAGGTTGAATCCATACAATTCCGACAGCCTTTGCTTGAGTTCTGATCTCGGATTTCCCCTATTATAAATTCTAAAGTGTTGGATTTTGCCTCATCGGATTAAACCCCATCATTTTTGGAGCCGTCTATGGGAAACCGATCTTCTTCTTTCTTTTCCTCCTTGCTAGTTTAGAAACAGACGCTTACTCCATTATGGTAACTAAAAGATCTGGAGCTGTTGGGGGAGGAGGTGATCCTCCACAAAATGGCGATGGAAGCGTGCCCAAGTCAAAAGTTAAAGGTGCTCTGGCCAACACCGAGGTGGCCCCACCGTTAAGGGGACCCGATGAGCCCTGTTGGGAATAGTGCCCTAGAAAGCCGATTGTATATCCGCTTTGTACTTTTCCTTATTGTAATCACAGACAACTTCGAATAAAATAACGAATTCAGGCAACACTTCTTTATATGCTCTTGTTTGGTATGCGTTTACTTTAGCTGTGCATGTATGAGAACTCCCCTAATCCTGATGACTTTAGGACTCTACCATTTAGGTGAAATGGTTCATGAAACGAGCCCTATATCACATAAGTCATGATTAGTAAAATACTCGAAGCCGATGAGTCCTACAGACAGTGGGAGTGTCAACCTGACTCCTCTAAGGCTTGCTTGTGGGATCACGCCCTTAAGAAGGACCACCTTGTTTCATGGAGGTGCAAAGTGTATAGTTGATACGTGCGTGATATATGAGGGTGCTTACTTCAATAAGTAAGTTCACTGAGGTGCCCCGTGTGAGAAGATTCCTAAACGGGAAAGGAAGTTTCTATTTCAGGAAATGGAAACTTCTAGATTAGGAAATATCTCACGAGTCATTGATGTGATTAATTGATCCTTAGACTTGAGGTTCCATGTCACTTTATGAGTTAACTCTGTAGTCTTAGGTATAAGCTTTAAAGGGTGTCGCCTTAGACAACTGATTCAAGGCTTATGCTGGGGCTGCACAAGTGACTCATGAAAGTGAATGAGAATCAAGAAAGGACCTACACTTGCATTTGCAAGGTGATCTCTTATTGTGTGAGTCATTCATATGCCATATGGAGTCCTTGGCCAAGGCAGTAGATCAAGACATCAAGAAAAGGGTTTCTTGGATTGAGATCAAATGGATATGAAATGCACTTAGCTTTAAGGCCAGATTATTAGGGTTCTGATTATTCCCTTACCCTAGATCTTGGTTGAGAGATAGTAAGTAGGAGGATTATATCTCACATGAATCAATGACTTAAAGGTTCTGTCGAATCGAGACATTCCAATTCAGCTAGGGGTTAAACACCTGTTGCTAGACTATGGTCGTTTAATCTGTGGACTGATTAATTAATTAGTGAATTTATTAATTAGGGTCACTGCTAATTGAATTGAGAACCTAGAGGGTCACACACAACAACTTGGTTACATGAGTTAAGGTTTTAAAATGATTAAACGAGTTAATCGAGCCAAGAGGGTTCCACACGTGTGGGTCACGTGACTGGACACGTGTCCTTGGGACACTTGTGCCACACGTGTATAATTGTTGGTACATTAAATAATTAATGTGTTAATTATTTAATAGACTTTGGTTTAATTTTGAATTAAAATGAAAGTCTTAGTTTTAGAGAAAATTAATCTAGTTAATTAATTATGAATATATTAGATAAAATAAGTTATTTATTTATTTAATAAATAAAGTATAATATTATCCAAAAGGAGTTTGGATATTTTAGCTCTCTTAAAAAGTTGATTTGAATTAGAATTCAAAGTCAAAGTTGAAAATTACTTGAAGATCAAGTAATAGGAGAGAGGGGCTAAAATCCTTAGCCCATAAGGACTAGGGTTTCGGCCACCCCTCCCTAATTATATATAGGGGAGCTCGAGCTCCCCTTGAGAGTGATTGATTGTTTCTTTTGGTTCATGTGTTGAACACCATCCTTTCTCCAAGATGAAATAAACCCTAGGTTAAGCCTAAAAACTAACTAGAGAACTAGCATCCTTACTAGTTAGATTGTAGTCAAGTTGGTGGACTATTTTCTCTAGAGGACTTCTATCATGAAGTCTTGAAAGATTCGAAGGAACTTTTGGGGATCAAGCAAAAGCGACCACAAGGGATGATGAAACGATTCTGAACCCAACAGAATACGAGTGAAAAAATCGAACCAAAGAAGATGGTGAAAACCGGTTCGTCCATATCCTGATGGATGAATTTTTTTCACGAGGGTTTTATGGCAGGCAGATTTCTACTTTCGCAAAACTGGTTTTCGAAGGGAGTTTCAATCGTGCTTTTCTCGTTTCATGTCTCTTTCTTTATGTTATATTGTTAAGCACTTTCCCTAACATGATTTGAATCTAGGTTGGTGTGGATTATTATCTCTACAATGGATTCTGACGTAGAAAGAGATTTTCGAGGGACGGGTTGCCATTACCGCAAGAAGCGCGTTTGAGGGCGACTCAAAACGTGTCAAGAAAGCTACTACCTAAGTGAGTTTCTTGATCTCTACGAATTTGGATTCATGATTGCGACTTTCGATCCTTTTGTTGGAAAATTTTTTAAATTTTCGCTGCTTCCTGATTCCATAGCCACCTCGTTAATCGTGTTTCTGATTCGTCTCAATTATTCTGAATTTGGGAGAAATTCTTAGGCCTAGATGCGAATTGAGTATTCTTGAGTTCTTATAGAAAGCCTGAAATACGAAATTGTAATTTTTCCTTGAATTTCTAAAACTATTTTCTCAAATCGTGTGTTTGAAAATCGTTTTAAATTGAAATTTGTTTAAATCGTATTTTTTCTTATTTTGGGATTGAATTGTGTTTTGGAGAAACTTAAGATACGAAGCACGAAAAACGCGAGCCCAGGCATGTTAAGGAGTAGCACGCCTAGGCCCGCGTGCACTGTCCCGCAACAGCGCGGGACGCCCCGCTCACCCTCGCGTAGCCGCGCGCGACCTGTGCTAGGCGCGCCTAGGCGCCTGTCCCGCAACCGCGCGGGACAGCCGCCCGACCTCGTCCGCACGTGAGCGGCAGCAGGCTGCGCGTGGGCTGGCAGCGCAAGCTGCTGGCGAGCGCCGCCGCGCGGCGAGCAGTTGCTCGTTCCGGGCCCTGATTTCGTGTTTTTTCGTGTTTTCGTATTTTTGGTCCTTGAAATCCCGATTTAATTATTCTAAAAATTTTATTTTGTTAAATTAGAATTATTTATGAAATAATTGTTTAAATTGAGATTTTGAAAGATTGAAGCGATTTAAATTTTGGGAAAATTGCAAACGTTATTTTATGAAAATATTGAAAGAATAAAATTATTAATTTTTAGAAATTAATTGGAATTTTATTAGTTTATCGTTTTTCGGGTTTTATGGAAAAGGCTCTTGAACAAGAATTACATCTAAGTCGTGTTTTAAGCTAGTAGAGCTTAAAGCGAGAATTTTAATTTATTGGTTAAATTTAAATTCTTGCAATTTATGCATGTTAGGTGATCATGAGTTTAGACTTATGTATGGTTTTAATTTATGCACATGGATGGTTTAAATTGGGGTTGGAGCCCTATAGTTGCGTTTTTCAATTGAGGTTGGAGCCTCACTTATGTGCGTACTGTTATGTGATTTATTATGTGGCTTTCCATATTACTCTTTTGAGGCCGGGGTATGCCCCGTGTATTTGTCTAAGGCCAATATGAAGATTGAGCCTTATTACTTTTCAGTACTTTTTTTAGTTTTTTGAGAGTAGAATAGGTGGTGAGGTTTTATTTTCATTTTGGAGACAATGCACCCATGGAGTAAGATGGACCACATTCAAGTAACAAGGAGGCCATAAGTGAAGACCCCTCAAAATGTAGGGAGGGGAGTCTCAATTGAAAAATGTAATAGAGATAGGGCTCGTATTTTGTTACTGCTTTCCCTTATGTGATTTAAACTGTTTATGTGGCATGTATGTTAGAACTTGTAATTGTGGAGTGGCTCCCACATATCACACATAAGATAGGTAGAACCCATGATCATCACATGTTAGTATCATGCTAGGACATGTTATCTGCTAAGTGCTTGTGTGAAATGCATTTAAGTTGTACTTGCATTAATCAAGACTAATTAAATTGGATAACATATATATAGGTGAGGTCGAACCGGATAACTCTCCGGTTGATTCGAAAATTCCCGTCAAATATTAAGCTAATTTCGAATAATAGGTGTTTAATTCGAGATGCAAATTTTGAATTAAATTCCTAGCATTCCATCAATAGGTTTTAAGTTTAGTAAGTGAAGCTAGTTATTGTCCGCGAGTCGTGGGATAGCTAGTGGAGCTTATTAGTTCTTAGTTACCTAATTGATCATTTTAAATGATCAATATTTTGTGGTCAATTTTGGCCAGGGTGATGTCCGCGAGTCGTGGGTCGTTCGAACTAAGTTTTGATCATGATCTTATGATTGATGGGTCTAGCTTAATGCCTAAGTAAATATGGACGTCGCACGAGTCGTGGGTCCATATTGAAAGATAGGTGATGCAAAAACAATGACAAAGAGTTCTAAAGGTGTTAGAATTGGTAAGTTGTATCTACCTAAGGTTTTACTTAGAATGTCCGCGAGTCGTGGGTTCGAGGTAAAATGCTTAGGATCTTAGTACCCATTGGGAAACGCTTTCCTCTTAGATCTTTGGGAATTATAGATCTTTGAAAAACAGTGGGAGCTACATTAGATTAAAGACCTTATCTTTTGTATATCCTTATAATTCAGCATGCTCACATTTTCTCTGCTTAGCATCTAGGTTGTAGTTCTGTGATTCTCTACAATATGAAATGCAAACCCATTCGTATCCATCCTTAAGTCAAAAGAGTTGACTAAGTCCTAACTAACTCTAATTGGCTTCGGACCCTAAAATTCGTTTTAGATTCCGAATAGAGAAAGGTGTTCTCTAAAGGGTAAAGTTTTCAATTGTGAAAATTTGACCCGGGCCAAAAGAGAAGCGATCTGAGGTGAATGGATTTCTCCAAACCACTTAAGAGCAATTGAACCACCTCATAAAATGTTACAAGGTATAACATTATGGAATTATTCAATATTCCAAATGAGGAAACTAGTGCACACGAACAAGGTCTAAAGATCTTATTTGAAGATCTTGTAGTCTCATTAACTGAGAAAAGAGTTCTCAATGCACTGATTGCTTACATTGCTTCCACCATCATTCAAACCCTTTATGCTCAACTAGAATGATGCTAATGTAGCATAGTTAATCATTTAGTTGATAATGGTTGAGAGCATCCTTAAGAAGGAATAAAAGGTTGTGATGATTAATTTTTCTTCTAAACTCACTAAGTTAAAGGCTTGAAGGCCTAAAGAAGAAGAAAGACCCTTAAGAGCCCAATGGAGGGGCATGTAAGGGGTACGCCCAAAAGACACTAGAGATCAAATTGGACGTTTGCTTCTATGGCAGCAAATAAGGACTTTGAAAGGGAACTGCAAAGAGTATGAGTACTCTGAAATGTTACCTCGTTTAGTAATTCTACTAGGAATAGAATTCACAAGTCTTGAGTTGATTCTGCATTGTAACGCCCCGAATTTTATTAATCACATTCTTACGTTTATTATAATATTATAAATTGTATTTTATCAAATTTTCATAAAATTTCATGAATTTATATTAAAGTTAGAATTTATTTCATAACTTGAAAATATTTATTTCATGAAATCAATACCGAGAGTGTTGCAAATTACCAAAGTGACCCTACTTGAATATTTTCAAAACTTTAGGGACTTGATTGAGCATATTTAAATGGTTGCATACCTAATTGCATAACTTAGAAACTTCAAGGATTAATTGGTAAATTGGCATATTTCACAAGAATCAAGATTGGTGAATCACGTAATATAGCTTCCTTGATCTTCCATGATCTCATTTTCATTCAAAATTCACCCAAATACATTTGCTCCCATTCTCGGTTCATACTAGAAAGAAAAGGGAAGAGATTTCATCCATATCACCAAGAAATTTGCCAAGTTTTGAGAGTTGATCATCATCTTCATCCATCTTCTTCATTTCTTAGCTTTCAAGGTTGGTTTTGCATGAAGCCATGATTCTTGATCATGTTTGAGATGGTTAGGGTTTAGAAATTATATGCTAGATGGATTGATTGGACATGGAAGCATGAATATGTGATCATATCATGAATTATGGCATGATTTATTCATGAATTCTTGAATAATTGAGCTTGGATGATTAATATGATCATGAACATGAAACCTTGGATTCCTTGATAAATTTCCATAGTTTGAGTGTCTAAGTGTTATATTATCATTTATCGAAGTTGAATGCATTATACTCCCGAGAAATTATAGCATTTGGGGATCAAAAATGGGATTTTGGGGCTTTGTTGTTCCATTGCCGAGAGCTTCCCCTGTTCTGCTCTGTTTTTCTTCAGTTGCAGAACTGGGAACGACCGTTCCCAGCCTCAAGGCATTGTGGGAACGGGCGTTCCCAACTTTTCAAATAAAGGGGCGGCCGAGACTGGGAACGGCCGTTCCCATTTTGGCCTACGTCCCGGAAGGGCCGTTCCCAGCTCCAGCGGGTTTTAAATGGGAAAACGTTGGCGTGCTTTTGGGGAGAAACGGGAACGACCGTTCCCATTTTACAAAGGGGACCGGAACGGCCGTTCCCACCTGTGTTGCAGAACAAAAGTTTCTGCATAAAATTACGATTTTAGCCCCTCGATCCAACGACTTCTTTGACCCCGAATTGCTATAATATATGCTAATATGATGTGAAACAACATATTATGATACCACATTGCATTTTCATGATCGTCTCGACACATTTCCGCCGTTCGTCATATTTGGTCCATTTTAGGTCATATCTCATGTATACACGTCGTGTTTGCACAGGTCACGAGGTCGTGAACGAGGGACAAGCACCCTAGAACGTATCCTTGTCACGTTTCACAAGAAAGGTGAGGTTTAGTAAATAATTGTATAACCTTTATGTGAACTTTCAAGCTAAAAAGGTATTTACTTATTTTCTTAAATTCCTTCTAAACGTTTAAACAATTTCGAGTAAATCGGACTTATGCAAAGCAATGCATGTGGTTCGATTAGTAGTATGATCATGCAAAGCAATGCATGTAGTGTGAATATATACATATCTAGTGATTGTGTAGTGGCGAGTAGTATGATAGCACACTGGGCCCGAGGGTATGTGTACGAGTCAACCGGGAAAGCATCGGGCTGACGGGTAGCTCTGTACACACCCCTCAACACTGGGATGACCCCTGAATCCACTAGGAGATTGGTGGAGGAAGGAATCCCGCACGTGGGAGTCATGTTCCTGACGTGCGTAGCATGGATGGATAGGGCTTTGCAAACCCGCCATCACCCGGAGTGAAGGAGTTCATGAAATGAATACGTGTACACCATAACTGAATTGCTTGATCACATGGTACTTCAACTAGCTGGTAATGATTCACTATTGGTGTAAGGTTGGAAAAGCCCTCACTCGCCAGGGCCACGTATTAATAATATGAATTTTAACTAATAAATTTGATAGTTGTAATCTCGGGCGATGGCTATTACATTTTAAACTTATGTTACTTTTATAGTTAAAACATTACCCGAGGTCCCAACGTGCATGTTATTTGTGTTATACATATATTTACTGCCTCACTCAGTCTTCCATGGACTGACACCCCACCTTTCAGGTACTTGAGAGCGGTCGTGTGCTAGGCGGGAGTCGAGTCAGGTTGCATTCCGCTGAGTCTAGCATTTCGTTTTGTGTATAGAACTTTTGGGTATCATGTTCGGAACATACTAGCATATGATGGATATGTGTATTATGCAAGAAATGGTAATGTATTGATAGTTAAATGCAGTACATATACATAGGAATTATTCGATGCTTCCGGTTTATTTTGTTGCATGTATGGTTTAGTTCCCGCCTAGCTTGTTGGTATTGCATTGTCACCCGTTCGCTATAGTTTTGATTTATGTATGGACTTTCCATTTCATACGTGGATCGAAGCTATAGTGCGGGGGTGTGGCACCTCCACGTGTAGGGGGTGTTACATGCATAATCTGTTATACAAAGACTCAAAGCACTAATGTTCTGAATATACAACGAGATAACAAAAGTAAGTTAGATGACAAAGCTTCGAATTACTTTGGAACGTTGAGACATAAAAGGATTAGCAAGTTAGACATCTTAGGATCATTTTACGAAAATGAACCTAGAGAGTAAACTTCCTATGAAACCTATCTTAAAGGGAAACGTTCCCGAAACATGGTTTAGGTGAAACGTGGAATGTGCCAAAATTCTAGTGGATTTCGATCCATGCTGATGAGTGTAAGATGCTTAATGTAAGCACTAGATACAATCGTCATTTTAATCATTATGAATGAATGTACTTGTTGAAGTACAAATTCGAAACTTATATGAAATTCTTAGAATTTCTAAAAGAGGTTAGGAACCGAAGTAGTCATAAGTTATAGGTAAATCGACATAATCGAGATAGCCAATATCTTAGCAACTAATTCCTTAGTCATCTTAGAGATAATAGGATTATCTCTCAGTAAACTAATTCGAGAACACCTTAGTGTTTCCGAATGAGGGAATAAAACCTAATAGGATATGGTCCATTCCATAGTAAGCTTTACTGACTTATAATCATTCTAGGAATAAACTACCAGAATATGCAGTTAGAGATTTTGAATTTAGTACCTTCCAAAATCAGTCCTTTAGTTGCATTATGCAATGTGGCATACTAAATTCCCTAATTATTCTTATCCAAGAATTTAATGGAATCCTCTTAAGTGAAGAGGATAGTGGGAGATAAGCTTGAAATGAGTTCAAGTTTATACAACGATATTGGATATCGTTTCTGCGATTCCCTTAGACAAAGGTTGTTTGTCTCAAGGAATGTATCTTTCTTAAGGAATCGTTCCTATAGAAGAAGAAAGACAAGCAAGTAGACCTCAAAGAAATTTGAGGATAAATATCCACGCCACATATAGAAGAAACGAGCCCATCTGATAAAATTTAGCCAAATTTTAGAGTATGCACATGTATGAAACCCTTCTCTTAAGACGCCTTTAGAACACGTTCCTCGATAGTCGAGGAATTACCTAAAGAGGAGACACTATCAGATTTGGAATCTGAGTAGTGTAAGCAAGCCTTGAAATCCAATATGGATTCCATATATTCAAACCAAGTTTGGACCTTGGTTGATCCACTTGATAGGATCAAGCTAATAGAGCATCGAGTAAATGGAAAGCATTACAACCTTCTTGATGATTGAAATGCAAATGTCCATTTGGATTGTGTTTACCACATCCTCATATTCTGACTATGAGAGATATGATAAATGAGAATGAGAATTGACTTGTTCAAATTGAGATTGAAAGAGACTGAAATAAGGTATTTATATGAATCTCATGTTCAGTGGGAGTATGCATAAGGTATGCAAATCCCTAAGTCAATCTGTGGATTGATAAAGGCTTCTAGGAGTTAGACAATTCGATTCCATATTATAGTTAAATCGTTTGACACAGATGGAAGTCGAATAAGTCTCTGAGTGTACATATGAAAGTTAGTGATGTAAGAGTCAATTTTGGTTCTTTAGAAGACGACATCCTTCTCATTGGGAATGTCAAGGATGACGTGAAAGTTACCAATTCTTGTTTAAGAAACAATTTGGCATGAAAGATCTTAGTGATTATCCTAAATTCTTGACATTGTGATCTATAGAAGATAGATCTAAGAGCATAAATGGATTATCACAAAATGAGTACATAACCATGGTACTAAAAGGAGTTTAGTATGGACAATGGAACATCTCTTTTGAAGAGTATGTATCCTAAGATAACTTTAAGAAAGTTAGAATGTCCAAAATCCCTTTAAGTGAAAGGGTGCATAATGTATGAAATGTTATGTACTAGACTTGATATGGCGTAACACTAAGCGTAGTGGGTCGAATCTAATATGACCTCAGAGAAGGTCATTAGATTTCTGTAAAGGATGTCCTCAGAGTACTTAAGAAGAAATGAGGATATGTATTAGTTTACAGAGCCCAAAAGATCTTGTTGTTAGAAGGATATTTGATGTAACTGTTCATCAAACATAGATGATTATGAAATCATTGAAAGGATACAACTTCTACTAGAATGGTAATGCAATGTGTTGGAAAGGGGTTCCAAGGACGGACATTGCAAAACTCGACTATCGTAGTCGAGAACTTAGTCGTATTATATAACGCTAAGTTAAGTGTTTGGGTAAGAAACTCCATCTAACTGGTTAGATGAAGTTCCTAGCATGAAACAACTTCTTTATCATATTGTATGATAAAATGGATGGTTGCTCAAGTAAGAGAACCAAGACCTCACCAAGAGACTGAACACATGATTACGAATCACTTTATAAGGACAACGAGTTTCCTTAGAAATATGTAAATAAGAGGGTTACACCAGCAGAGAACTTAGCAGATCCACTTTGGAAACGCCCAAAGTCAACAGGTTCTCAAAGTGTATCTTAAGAAGATGGGACTTAGAGTACCTAAATGGCTTTTACGGGTAAGTGGGAGATTATTGGGAATAGTGCCCTAGAAAGCCGATTGTATATCCGCTTTGTACTTTTCCTTATTGTAATCACAGACAACTTTGAATAAAATAACGAATTCAGGCAACACTTCTTTATATGCTCTTGTTTGGTATGCGTTTACTTTAGTTGTGCATGTATGAGAACTCCCCTAATCCTGATGACTTTAGGACTCTACCATTTAGGTGAAATGGTTCATGAAACGAGCCCTATATCATATAAGTCATGATTAGTAAAATACTCGAAGCCGATAAGTCCTACAGACAGTGGGAGTGTCAACCTGACTCCTCTAAGGTTTGCTTGTGGGATCACGCCCTTAAGAAGGACCACCTTGTTTCATGGAGGTGCAAAGTGTATAGTTGATACGTGCGTGATACATGAGGGTGCTTACTTCAAAAAGTAAGTTCACTAAGGTGTCCCGTGTGAGAAGATTCCTAAACGGGAAAGGAAGTTTCTATTTCAGGAAATGGAAACTTCTAGATTAGGAAATATCTCACGAGTCATTGATGTGATTAATTGATCCTTAGACTTGAGGTTCTATGTCACTTTATGAGTTAACTCTGTAGTCTTAGGTATAAGCTTTAAAGGGTGTCGCCTTAGACAACTGATTCAAGGCTTATGCTGGGGCTGCACAAGTGACTCATGAAAGTGAATGAGAATCAAGAAAGGACCTACACTTGCATTTGCAAGGTGATCTCTTATTGTGTGAGTCATTCATATGCCATATGGAGTCCTTGGCCAAGGCAGTAGATCAAGACATCAAGAAAAGGGTTTCTTGGATTGCGATCAAATGGATATAAAATGCACTTAGCTTTAAGGCCAGATTATTAGGGTTCTGATTATTCCCTTACCCTAGATCTTGGTTGAGAGATAGTAAGTAGGAGGATTGTATCTCACATGAATCAATGACTTAAAGGTTCTGTCGAATCGAGACATTCCAATTCAGCTAGGGGTTAAACACCTGTTGCTAGACTATGGTCGTTTAATCTGTGGACTGATTAATTAATTAGCGAATTAATTAATTAGGGTCACTGCTAATTGAATTGAGAACCTAGAGGGTCACACACAACAACTTGGTTACATGAGTTAAGGCTTTAAAATGATTAAACGAGTTAATCGAGCCAAGAGGGTTCCACACGTGTGAAACCACACGTGTGGGTCACGTGACCTTGGGACACGTGTGCCACACGTGTATAATTGTTGGTACATTAAATAATTAATGTGTTAATTATTTAATAGACTTTGGTTTAATTTTGAATTAAAATGAAAGTCTTAGTTTTAGAGAAAATTAATCTAGTTAATTAATTATGAATAAATTATTAGATAAAATAAGTTATTTATTTATTTAATAAATAAAGTATAATATTATCCAAAAGGAGTTTGGATATTTTAGCTCTCTTAAAAAGTTGATTTGAATTAGAATTCAAAGTCAAAGTTGAAAATTACTTGAAGATCAAGTAATAGGAGAGAGGGGCTAAAATCCTTAGCCCATAAGGACTAGGGTTTCGGCCACCCCTCCCTAATTATATATAGGGGAGCTCGAGCTCCCCTTGAGAGTGATTGATTGTTTCTTTTGGTTCATGTGTTGAACACCATCCTTTCTCCAAGATCAAATAAACCCTAGGTTAAGCCTAAAAACTAACTAGAGAACTAGCATCCTTACTAGTTAGATTGTAGTCAAGTTGGTGGACTATTTTCTCTAGAGGGCTTCTATCATGAAGTCTTGAAAGATTCGAAGGAACTTTTGGGGATCAAGCAAAAGCGACCACAAGGGATGATGAAACGATTCTGAACCCAACAGAATACGAGTGAAAAAATCGAACCAAAGAAGATGGTGAAAACCGGTTCGTCCATATCCTGATGGATGAATTTTTTTTACGAGGGTTTTATGGCAAGCAGATTTCTACTTTCGCAAAACTGGTTTTCGAAGGGAGTTTCAATCGTGCTTTTCTCGTTTCATGTCTCTTTCTTTATGTTATATTGTTAAGCACTTTCCCTAACATGATTTGAATCTAGGTTGGTGTGGATTATTATCTCTACAATGGATTCTGAAGTAGAAAGAGATTTTCGAGGGACGGGTTGCCATTACCGCATGAAGCGCGTTTGAGGGCGGCTCAAAACGTGTCAAGAAAGCTACTACCTAAGTGTGTTTCTTGATCTCTACGAATTTGGATTCATGATTGCGAGTTTTGATCCTTTTGTTGGAAATTTTTTTAAATTTCCGCTGCTTACTGATTCCGTTTTTCCAACAAGCCCACCCAGGAGAACAACCAAGAGTTGCCCACTGTAGGAGGAGCAATGGGATCAGGTTCGAACATCTCCCTGAACCAGCCACCCACCACCGTTGCACCCATGGGTGGCTACTCCATGATGATGCCACCATCGGGCTACATGCTTGCGCCACCCAACGTGATGCCCGTCATCCAACCTTACCACGCGGGTCAGATGCAACTCCCCATTGTGGTTCCTAAAGAGATTGATGGGGTGGAGGTACCCCCCATGACACCCAGACTGTTGCAAGCCATTTACACTCAATGCTAAGTGCAGGCGGCTCAGAATGCCTAGAAAAACTTTATAGCCACCTATTTCCCCTCAGGGCAAGCTTCTCAGATTGCACCACCTATGGGAGGTTGGCAGGTTCATCCGCTGATAGCCGCTCAAGCCGTTTTGCAGGCTAGGCCACCGCCACCACCAGTTAATACAAGAGAAGCCCCACCGAGGGGAGCGCAGGAACCTCCACAAGCTCACAAGGGTAAAGAGCCTGTGGAAGGAATTGATGTTGATGCTGAGGCTCATTCTCAAGCCTTGAAACGAGGGAGCAAAGCAGATGGAGAAGACCCAAACCTACTCGCGACTGTGCAAGACCGGCTACAAGGTTTGCAGGATATGGTTGAGCAGCTCTCTCGAGCGTGGTCTCAACCCCTGTGACGCCCTAGTGTAGGCCCCACATCCCCCGCACTAAAACTAAGCTCATATACGAATATAGTCCTCATACAAGCCCAATCCTAGCGAACGGGGATACGACATGGACCCTGGCTAGGCGGGAGGCTAACCCTTAACAATTCAAATCTCTAACAAACATAAACAAGAGTATAAGCATTAGATATGGAAACTTAATTACTAAAACGATCAATATATACAACCTTCAAGTCACAAGGATAATTCCAACACAAGAATAAGGTATTTACCCTACAAGACCTCCAATATACAAAACAAAAGTATATATATAATCATAAGTGTGTGGTACAAGCATGAAGTGTGACACAAGCTAGACACAAAATTACAAAAGCTAATGTAATTTCCCACCTAGCTACGCCTGCAAGGAACCTGAGGGACAAAGAAGGGAGGGGTCAGTCTCTACAAGACTGAGTGAATGGCATAAATAATTTATATAAAGCATTAAAGTTCATGCGAGTCATAATTCCATATAAAGTTTTTCAATAAACAAGTATAGGGTCATTATATGGAATTACAACTATCGATTCATTTCTGGCAAGTGATCAAATGGCGCGAACCTTTCTCCTTTAGTGTACAAAGTAATTATTAAGTGATCACACAGTTATTAAGTTTCACTTGTTACAGAATCAGGGTCAAGTGCACAGGTACTTCTTTTTCCTCCGGGGTTGGTGGTTCGGGTAGCTAGCCCTTACCACCCAGGACAAGGTGATCAATGGGTATATGAATCCCATTGACCGGAATCCCATCGGTCCATCAAACCTTTTGATGGACTTCTGGGCTGCTCCAAAATGGTGGGACGTATGCAAGAGGTGGCTGTCAGCCCATGCTTTCCCGGTTCCCTCAATTCACAAGCCCCTGAGCCCCAGGAAGTGTAAAGTTCTCGCCAAAACTGGACAGGATCAAGATTTAGGTGCATTTGAAAACATTTGGCATTTGAAAACAAGTATAGATATAAAAGGTTTTTGGCCAAATTACACATAAAGAGGTTGTAGGCTTTATATAATTTATCCTAACAACTCCTCACATGTACCAAACCAAAAGAAGCAAAACGGACTCCCCGAAATCTATACAGCAGTCTCGTCGCCCTCCTGATAACTCTCTTGATAAGAAAACAGGTCGTTAGTGAGACTCGACTCAAAATGAACCAAGTACGCCGAACGGCAATGAAATGATAAAATGAGGAATTCAAGTTATGTCATGAACAAGTTCATATGAACAATCAATATTCCACTCATGCCTTAGCAAGAATTAAACCATGATAAAGTAGAACAAAAGCCGTAATAGCCGTTAACAGAGGCAGACGATTTCCTCTTGGAAAAGATTAGAGGTAACTGGCATTACCTCCCTGCATTACAATGCTGGTAATGGGTGTTAATCGAGGCAGGCGTCCAAAATCGTGAAAAGCATGGAGGTAACGGGGTGTTACCTCCCTTCAATGCAAAATGGGGAACGGGCGTTACCCCTGGCAGAAACAGATCCCCTGTTTTCTCTTCTTCTTGCAGCAGCAACAACAACATCTCCATGGCTTTCTAGTTCGAACTAAACTCCCAAAAACAAGCTAAACACTAATATAAACCATGGATTCTACAAAATAACTTAAGAAAACATATATACGCATCATATACCTCAATTAGGCTTCATTTAATCCAAGGAAACATGCTCAAATCCAACAAAGCTCATTCATGAAACCCTCATACAAGAGATGTGATCAACCATGCTCCAAGTTCTCATAACTCATGGTATAATTGGATAAAACCAACCTAATATCATCATATACCACACATATTCATCTAAGGACTAGAAATAATCCATAAACCCTAACATTCTTCAAGGATTCAATAGACACATATGCATGATCTTACCTTGGATGAAGAAAATGATGGAGGAGAAGAAAGGATGAAGGTATGGAGCTTGATTCTTGTTGAAAATGGAAGAATACTTGGGTCTTCTTGTCTTGCTTGGATCAAAATGGGAAGGAAAAGAAATGGAGAAGCTTGTCTCTTGCTCTTGTATGGAGAATGGAAAAATGTATGTATATGCATATATCGATCAAACAAGGGGAAGAAAAGGATGAAATTGCAACTTGGTCCTTATAATATTTAATGCAATCAAGTTCAATAATTCAATAAAGTTACAATTAAGTCCTTCACCAATTATTAATTAAGTCCAAAGTTTTCCAAAAATTACAATTAAGGACAATTGATCAAGAATTCTTACAATTATGAAATAATTAAACAATTACGCATGCTCGGGAATGAAAACACGTAATTCACGAAAGGAAACTCACGAGAGAAGGAATTTAGGACACATAATCCTCAAGCAATTCAATTAAGTAAATTAAGTCGTGCAAATAAAATAACAAAAAGGAATTAAATAAACCTAAATCTCATAACTCACACGCGTGGCGTGCGTACCTGTATGGTCGAGTAATCGGGGTGTCACAAGCCCCCTATGCCGGGGACGAAAGAGCCAAGGCCAGAGACGCTCGCCGCCAAGCTAATCGGAACCACGCTCCTCAACATCAGGAGTAGGAGAAGAATTATGAAGATTATGACAACAAGGGAAGAGATCACCATCCCCTGGCGAAAGGCTCTCCCCTCGTCGAGGAAGTTTTAATGGCCCAATCCAGAATGGGCAAAGTCCCCACCTCCATCAACCGCTATGATGGGACCACTGATCCTGCTGAACATTTAGACCATTTTCTGCAGTTGATACATCTCTACGAGCATTCCAGTTATTACTGGGCTAAGGTATTTGTCACCTCCCTCGTAGGGATGGCCCAAGAATGGTACAAGCGACTGGCACCCCTCTCGTTCAAGGGGTATGAAGACCTTACAAACGCTTTCCTGAATCACTTCAATTCCTTGAAAGCTCCGATCACTGCGTCCACGGCCCTATACAACTTGGTCCAAGGTGAAAATGAGTCTCTCCGGTCCTTCTTCGCTCGGTTCAACAAGGAAGTGCTCTTGGTCGAGCGGCTTTCAACGAATTTCTTAATCCATGTGCTCTTTAAGGACATCAACCATAAGCATTATGTGAGCAATGAATTTTCTGAGGTTATTGTCAAGAAGAGACCCAAATCCCTCATGGCGATGAGGGAGATCGCTGAACCATTCTTTGCGCTCGAGGATATGTACAAATTCAATGCGCCACGACTGTCGGGCCACCACAAGGGTGATCGAGGACTGGAGGACACCCACAAGGATAGTCGTAAATCACCACCGCCCCCTCACAGGCACGAACGCATTCCTCTCAACCGACCAATATCTGAGATTTATTCACTTTCAGACAAGAAGCTCTTTAAAAGGGCCCCCCGAAACTGAGGGAGACTGAAGCCCAAAGGTGCTCGGGAAAGTATTGCGTCTTTTACAAACAAAAGGGGCATGACACAGATGAATGCCGTCAGCTGGAAAGTGAGATACAAAGACTCATCGCTGGAGGCCATTTGAAGGAGTTTTTCAGGGTTCTGGTATGGTACGATGAACAATGCAACAAGCGAGCTAAGGCTCGGAGGAGGAGTCCGTCGCGCTCGCGCTCGCGGAGCCCCCGAGGGCGCCAACCAGAGAGCAGCAACAGGGGCAAGCAAAAAATGTCTGAACCGGAAAATACACCATTTGCAGTCATCCATATGATTGCTGGGCGCTCCTCGGGAGGAGATTGCAATGCCTCTCGCCGCCGCTATGTTCGCAGCTATGATCAGCGACCCTCAGTGCCCAAACAGGTTATGCTATCAAGGAATCAAGCGCTCCCTACTCTAAGGAAAATGAAGTGATAGGGTTCAGTGACAGGGACCTAGAACATATTGTAACACCCCATGAGGTCAGTGAAACCTCTGACTACCCCATGGTGGTTAGTTTAGACGTACACAATCATGTTGTAAAGAGAGTTCGTGTTGATAGTGGAAGCTCTGTAAATGTTCTCCCCTACTCCACTTTTCATAAAATGAACATCACAAACATCCCCCTCGAACCCCTCAAAATGACCCTCATCGGCTTTGGAGGTTCTAAGGTTGTCCCTCTAGGACAAATTCGTTTGGCCACCTCATTTGGTCGTGCCCCACAGCGGAAGACTCTGATGGTCACATATGCGATAGTAGAGATTGAGATCCCTTATAACATCATTATCGGGCACTCGTCCCTTGTTGATTTCAAGGCGATAATTTCCACCTACCATCAGAAGATCAAGTTCTCCACTCCCGAGGGAACAAGCGAGATTTTGTGCAATGTCAAGGAAGCTTAGGAATGTTACATGTTGTCCCTCCGAAAGCCGAAAGCGGAGAAGACTTTTCAGATTGTGTCCATCAAGAAATCTGTAGATTTCCCCAATATGGGCGAGGATGGTCCCACGAGGAAAAGAGCGAAACTCTACAAGAAGGAAAAAAAAAGAAAGCTACAAGCGAAAAAGATAGCTCCCAGGGTGGTCCACTTACAGCGGTGGAAGTATCTTCCTCAGAGGAAGACGCGAGCGAGGGCGAGCCGAGGGTGAGGGCAACCGCCTCACAGGAAAGAAGAGAGTGCTCGAAACTCCCCTCCCTAAGGCACGGATAGAGCCCACTGAAAAATTTCTGACCATTGAACTAGAGCCAGACAACAAGGAGAAAACAACGCAGATTGGCTCGAGCCTCACAGGACCCTCACAGATCATGATGTTCGAATTTCTGAGGGAAAACATTGACGTTTTGAGTGGAAGGAATCAGATCTTACGGGGATTGACCCTAGCGTCATTGTCCACAGGCTCAACGTGGACCCTGCCTTCAAGCCTATCAGACAGAAAAAGAGAGATGTGCATGGATTCCGCAAGAAGATTATTGAAGAGAAAGTCAACAAGCTCCTCGAGGCTCAGTACATTGAGCTAATCTTATACCCAGAATGGCTATGCGATGTTGTTCTCGTGCCAAAAAGTTCCAATAAGTGGTGAATGTGCAATGACTTCACGGATCTCAACAAGGCCTGTACTAAAGAACCATACCCCCTGCCTCAAATTGATCAGTTAGTGGATTTAACAGTGGGTTGTGAATTAATGAGCATGATGGACGCATTTCAGGGGCATTACTAGATCTTCATGGCCCCCGAGGATCGCCCGAAAACCTCCTTTGTAGTACATCTTGGGGTGTACTGTTTCTTGGTCATGCCGTTTGGGTTGAAGAATGCAGGAGCCACATATCAGTGCCTTGTTAACAGAATGTTCGAGCGTGAGATAGGCGGTTCCATAGAGGTTTACGTGGATGACATGATCGTCAAAAGAGAGCGTGAACACTCCCACCTGGAGGATTTAAAGCCAAATTTGGACGTATTGCGCCAATATGGCATGAAATTGAATCCCTCCAAGTGTACATTTGGAGTCCGAGGGGGTAAGTTTCTAGGATATGTGGTCAGTCAGCGTGGAATTGAAGCTAATCCTGAAAAAATCAAAGCCATCATGGAAATCCCTTCCCCTTGGAACGTCAGGGAAGTGCAAATCTTGGTGGGAAAGATAATCTCCTTGAACAGATTTATATCAAGTTAGGCGGATAGAAATTTGCCGTTTTTTAAGATTCTGCGCAATGCCAGGAATTTTGCCTGGACCGAAGAATGTGAGAAAGCATTGCAAGATATGAAAGCCTACCTCTCATGCGCGCCGCTGCTAACGAAACCGAGCGAGAATGAAATTCTCTTCATTTACCTCTCGGTTTCCCAGGAGGCGACGAGCACGGTCCTCGTGACTGTACGCGAGCGCAAGCACCTACCGGTCTATTACTGGAGTAAAACCCTGCGGGGCACAGAAAAGATGTACTTGGAGATTGAGAAGTTCGCATTCGACCTCGTAAATGCATCGTGAAGGTTGGGACTATATTTTTAGGCACACTCCATCACAGTGCTTACGGACCAGCCCTTGAGGCAAGTCTTGTCAAAACCTGATGTTTCAGGGATGTTAATTAAATGGGCTATTGAGCTGAGCCAGTTTGGCATCAGCTACGAGCCAAGGATGGCTATACAAGCACATGCTGTTGCTGATCTGCTAGTCGAGCGCTTTAGCCTAGAGCCCATACCTACAGAAAACAATGGCTTATGGCTCCTGCACACAGATGGCTCCTCGACCTCTCAAGGGGGAGGAGCAGGGGTGACCCTTAGAGATCCCGACGAAGCTGAGATAGATTTAGCGATCAGATTGGATTTCCAAGTTACCAACAATGAGGCAGAATATGAGGCTCTCATCCAAGGGCTAAAGATCACTCTTCAGAATGGAGCATCTAAAATCACTGCCTATGTCGACTCTTAGCTAAGCGGCAGCCAAATTGAAGGAACATATGAGGCTCGAGAAGCCACCATGGTGCAGTACTTGGGAAAGGCGAAGGAAGTCATTGGCAAGTTTAAAGAGTTTCATTTGTTACAGGTCTTGAGGGCAGAGAATGAACGTTTGGATGCCCTCTCCAAATTCGCCTCCGCCCTCGAAGGATCCTGCGATCTTTCCATTACCTTTTTAAGAACAGAGGAGCCCCTGATAAAGGAAAGGGCATGCGCTCGGGAGGTAGCCATGATTGACCTATTCGAGCCTTGTTGGCTCGATGATATCGTCAGATTCATTAGGGATGGTGTCTGCCCTACGGACAAGGTGGAAGTAAGGAAAATCAGCAATAAGATCGCTCGGTTTTCCCTTGATTGGGAAGGAAGGCTCTTCAAGTGATCATATCAAGGCCCTCTACTGAAATGTTTGAGGCCCTCGCAGGCCAAAGAAGTGCTTGAGCATATTCAAAGTGGAAGTTGTGGGAATCACTCTGTTAGGCGTATCCTCACCAAGAAAGTGTTAAGAAGTGGCTTCTATTGGCCCACTGTCCTACAAGATGCAATTGATTTCTCCAGAAAGTGCCCCAAGTGCCAGTTCCATTCGAATATTCCACAGCTACCCGCAGCTTAAATGACCCCTATAGATGTTGCCTGGCCTTTTGATCAATGGGGCATTGACATCATGGGGCCCTTGCCAATCGCTGTGGGACAAAAGAAATTTGTTATCTTGGTAGTAGACTACCTCACAAAATAGGCAGAGGCAGAAGAAGTTGCCAAAATCACCTTTCATGTAGTTAGAGATTTCATCTGGAAGAACATCATATGCCGATATGGTATTCCAAGAGTAATGATTTCAGATAATGGATCCCAATTCATTGCAGCAGATACCTGGGAGTGGTGCTCGGAATTGGGAATTGAACAACGATTCACTTTCGTAGGGCATCCTCAAGCCAACGGTCAAGCTGAAGTTACTAACAGGATCATCTTAGAACATTTGAAGACAATACTAGAAATTAAGAAAGGTGAATGGGCTGAAGAGCTATAAGGAGCCTTATGGGCCTACGCCTATCGCACAACACCTCAAGCAGCCACGGGTAAAACTCCCTATTCACTTGTGTACGGTTCGGAAGCTATGATACCTGCGAAAATTGATCAAGAATCCGCAGCTTACTTCGAACCTAACACCAATGAGGGAAACAAGGCACTCGAATTGGATTTGCTTGAAGAAAAGAGGGATAATGCTTGGACACATATCCATAAGTATAAAGCCTTAGTGGCTCGACAGTAAAACAAGCGTGTCAAAGAGAGAATGTTCCAGTTGGGAGACTTGGTGCTAAAGGAGGTTGAAGTATCAAAGCATGTGGGCAAACTGGACCCAAATTGGGAAGGGCCATTCAAGGTCACCCAAGTAAGAGCCAATAGCACCTACATGCTTGAAACGCTTCAATGTGAGCGTCTCCCTCGGCCATGGAATGCATGTAACCTTCGACGGTTTTATGTTTAAATCTTTTGCAAGGTGCACTCTGTAAAACCCCATTTCTGGGCTCAATGTAACCTTTTATTAAAGAAAGAAAGCAAATAAATTCACTTCTTCTTTTTAGACAAGGAAGTTTTGTGCAAAGCGTACTTGTAACACGCTATTTAAATTCCCCTTGGTTCCCTAGGCAAGTAGCCACATAGGTCCAAGGCGAGAGGGTCCCTTATACAAGGTTTACGTCATAATTATCGAGCCCCAACTCCGCGTTGAGCGTCCTCCGTGTCGAAAAGCTTGATAATGCACATGTCTATGTCCCCAGCTGCGAAGTCAGTTCTGGGATGGCAATATAAGGGTAGACCAACTAGATCCCGCATCTAGTTCGCATACGAAATCGTAATTGAACAACTAGAACCCGTTTCTAGTATACGCTCAAAACATGGGAACACTTAGCAAGATTTCTTATGGCAAATCCCTAAAAGAAAATTTCTGAGTGACCAGGGATCCTTCGGAAATGGGATCCTCGCGCTTATTTTTCTTATGGGAATTCGTTGGAAAATATTCTCTAAGAACCGGGGCGTCCTCGAGAACAGGCCCCTCGCGCTTCTTGCCAAAGAGAATTTCTAAAAATTCCTTAAAAGAAATCTTCTAAGTAATTTTATAAGTAACCAGGGCACCCTCGGAAAAGGGCCCCTCGCGTTCTTTGGATATTAATTTTTCTTATGGAAAACTCGACTGGGGCACCCTCGAGAACGGGACCCTCGCGTTAACTCACTGTTGGAATTTCTCATAAAATAATCCTTAAGGAAATTCCCTAAGGACCAGGGTGCCCTCGAAAACAGGCCCCTCGCGATTCCTTTCAAAGAAAAATTTCCAAGGATAATTTCCTTAAGGGAATGGTCTAAGTAATTCTGTAATCTAACCAGGGCGCCCTCAGAAGCAGGCCCCTCGTGTGGTTTTTTTTAATTCAAATGATGCTAACCTTTATGCCAACCTTACTTAGCTTTATTCTCAAGTTTCTCATGTCAGAAGTTCAAAAAGAGATAAGCATACAAAGTAAGTACAAAGGCAAGAAATAAAGGCAATCATGACAAAACAATGTTCATTCATCCAAAAGGAGCTTTTGCTCGAGTACAAAATGTGGACTTTCAAGCTAACGACAAGAGATAAGGAAATTACAAGAAATTCTTAGAGGCAACAGATAAAGATTCCGAGGACCCTCAGGGATAGCTATCTAATTCTTGTCTACGAGATTGAACCCCTAGAAAAGATTACAGGAATTGAGCCCAAACTAGTATCCACGGTGTTAGGCATAAACAACCTATAGAGCATATGGGATACTAGTGAGGGGCAGTGTGTTGTGATGGTCCACGCTGAATTTGAGCATCTTGGCCTTGGCCGCTTTCCAAGTCCACCACCTCAGGGTTGGGAGCGTTAGCAGGTGCTTGGGGAGCTTGGGGCTAGGTGACCTCCACCGCCGGAGCAGCAGTTTCAACAGTGGCCGGTGCTTGGGGGGCAACATTAGAAGGGCCCTCGGGGACAGGTACATCATCAGAAGCCCCATATCATTCTCCTCAGAGATAGGCTCCTCGACATGCTCGTATGCCGCCATATACTCCTCTTGTAGAAGAGTAACAATCTCTGCATACTCAGGCTCCACCAAGTTATCCTCCGGGGTCCCCTTGGCCGCGGCTGGAGCGTTCAGTTCGTCGTTATATTGAAGGCCCATGCGCCAAGGCTTTCAAGCGGCGGGGAGTGCCAAGCCCAAAGTGATCATCTGCCCAATGGCCAACCAAGTTGAAGGCTTTTTGAGCCTCATCATAGCAGTGCAGATTGGCTGCAAATCCAAAGGCTTTGGAATGGCAGAACTTAAGCAGAGCCTCACGGTTTGCTTTAGCGATGCGCTCGGGGAGTGCCCTCTGGAATTTCTCTTCACAGGCCTTTCTGGTGGCCTTGATGTACTTCCTCTCGGCGGCATTGCCTGCTCCTCTCGTCTAGGTCTTGAATCAGTTTGGCGTTGCTCTCCTTGTACTTGGCCGATTCAGCACGGGCCTTTTTACGGGACTCCTTCCTCTTCTCCAGCTCCTTCTTGAGCTTATCATGTTCAACCTCAAGGGACTCAAACTTGGCCCTCAGAATGTCGTTTTGCTCCTGGAGCTGGGCAGGGTTGGCAGCGTGAACCATTTTCTTGTATTTTGTCTTGCGCTCGGAGAACGCCAACGAGTGCTTCTGAACGTTCTTAACCCTCAGGATAACTTCCTGAAAAGTGATCAGGCGACCCTTAGACAAATTTGGAGGAAGGAAGCGTTTAGCCAAGAACTTAGATACATTTACGAAAGGATGAAGTACTTACCGCAATGAGGGTGTGGCGGACGTCTTCCACTACCTGGCTTGTGCTCTGGGCAAACAATTTCCTATTATCACCCGTGAATTGTAGTCTCTGGAAGATCCCGTACACCAGGTTCCTCGTAGAAGGGCAGTCAACCAGCAGAGTGGGGCCTGAAGAAGGGGCTCTTTTGTATGAACTATTGGACTTCCCTAATGACAACGCCCGAGTGCTGCCCTCTGCTCTCATTGGGAATGATTTGGAGGGGCCGGTCCCTACCTCTTGGATTGAGGTTGTCCCCCTGGCGAGGGATAATTCTGGTGTTAGGAGTGGCCCCTTGGCCTTTCCCTTGTCCCCTTCCAGGGGTGCTTGAGGTTTCTCCTCAACCACCGCCCGTGCTTCCCGGCCACCTCCACGACCATCTCCTCGACCACCGCCTATGCTGGCCGACCGTGGTTGAATCTGCTGCTGTTATGGTTGCTATTGTTGCTGTGGTTGGTTTTGAGAGCGCCTCCGAGCATCCAGGAGTATCGCCACATTGTGCATACCTCTTCTTCCTGCCATCAGTAGGATAGTGCCTCGCAAGAAAAAAGAAGAAAAAGCAGAAAATGAGGGTCAGCCTTCCTTGATCAAAATTCATAAGGGACAAAGTTAGTGATCCTATCTAAAGTTAGCTTCCTAGAATCTAACCATCTCTCTCCATGTTCCGAGCGGGTGAGTTAGCGATCATGTCAGGATCGTTCATGAGCCCGCAGAGGAATAGTATCTCTTCATCATCCATCAATTCTTTAGCTCTAAAGAGCCAACCTGCGTTCCTCATCGCGAGGGCCAAATCTTGAGCCTAGGATATAGGGAATGTGGGCTGTAAACGGGACTTTATGAGAGGTCCCTCTCCATGGATAACCCACTCCCGTGGGACGCCGAGGTCATTACCCTCGGGGGTCTCACAAAAAAGAATTTCTCGTTCTATTCAGCACCATACGACGTCGAGGGTGCGTCTATCAGTCTCAAATTAGATTTTCTTGAACATAGTAGAAACCCGTCCTCGGGGATGAACGTGGTGAGCGGGCCACCTGAAAAAGGCTATTAAAATGATGGATTGAGGACTCGTTTCCAGTACACTTCATCAGTATTATAAAGGTATTAATGAGGGCTATACCATTTGGGACAATTTGAGAAGGGCTCAGGTTCAAGCAATTGAGGATACTGGCCATTGGAACAGAAATTGGAAATCTTAACCCTCTTGCCTCCACTGCGTCCCTGTATACCGTCATCTCTCCGAGGGGTGGGTTATTAGCGCTTTCGTGCGCTGCTGGTATCTGGTATGTAAATCACTCATCCCAACATCTTGGAGCCCTCATTGTAACTAAATCTCCCATGGATATGGTCCTCTTAATCTCATCGGGGGTCCTCTCAGTGGTTTGCATGCCAGAACTCTCCCCCTCAGCAGATTTCTTGGTTTTCTTTCTTCTCTTCCTTTGTTTTAAGGGGGTTCCTCTGAGGGTCCAGCCACCACCTCCTGGACAGGGCCCGGAATGGCTACAGTCTCCGTACTTCGTTGGGGGTTAATGGAACTCTCCGTCAAGGGTAGAGTCACTCCCTGTCTTTCTGCCTCCATTACCAAGTCCATCTCTTCAAAGAGGTGGTCAACTCTACGTGGATTTCTTTCCCCTATAGCCGATAAGGCAGCGTTAAGGTCTTCATCCCTAGCATCACCAAAAATTCCTTCTACAATTTTGTGGTGGGAAGTGGGATTGTGAGAAGAGCAACTGGAACTTGTCATATCCTCAATTTCCCTCACTGTTTCATCAATGATTTTTTAGACATTATGTAGAGGAGATGGGTAGAAGAAATAATAATGGAGATAAGGGAGAAGGCAAAATGAAAAGGGTAAAGTATTCTCATGACACATAAGCGACACGTGGCCCAATCCTCCCATCACAACGTGGCGCCTCAAGGACACTTCACATCCGCCCTCGTGATTGGGTATTCCCCTCGAGAAAATGACCGTCCCATCTTCAAAAGGGACCTTGGCCTTCCCGAGCGTATTAACAAGGTTGAACATACGGGCACCGCTCAATCCTCGGGATTGTTCTAAGCTGGCCCTCAAGAGCACCCCTCCATCACCGCAAGGGTGAAACCATTCCCTTCATGATAATGCCTCGAGCCCAGGTGCCCCTCGGACCTGCCAGCCTCAAGGTCACTATCTAAACCCTAGTGTGCTTGGCCCTCGGTAACAACCCTAAAAAGGCTCTCTGACACAAAGTACATGCCCGCACACCTGCCACTGTTGCCGCCACCAACCTTTTCACAGGCTTTTTGTTGGAAAATAAACAGAGTTTTGCAGCGGAAGGTTAATTTTTTTTCCAAAAGCAGATCAAAAAAAACTTGCAATATTCGTATCGTATCGTAGGGTGTAACAAGAAACTCACGTTAATTGAAGCTTTCTTATGATGTCGTTACCGCCTAATGAACACCCTTCAAGCGGAACGTCCTTCGATTAGATCCCAAAGTAGGCAATCCTCCAAAGCGTATCCACACCAGTCCTAGAACACGATCAAGCGAGTGAGAATGCTAGTTCTATAGCTTGTGTTAGGCTAGGATTTTTACTTTGAAAACTTTTCTTTTATTTTTCTAAAAAACTTAACACTTCTTCAGTGTTGGTCTAAAGAATAAGAGAAACACCTCTATTTGTGGGTGACCCTTTAGGTTCATTATTCGATTAGCAGTGACATAAATTAATTAATTCCCTATTTGTGGGCAATTTCTGATCTTTAAACTAGCACAAAGTCTCTGTGACATTTTAGCTCAGGTAAATCTGGTTTTAATTTGGTTTTATTTTATAGTTTTATTTTGTTGTATCATAAACTGATTTGATCTCAATAATGTGTGATTATTTGCAGTTACAAATGAAGTCTCCTTGAACTCAAAGCCAACATCTCGTTTGTTATCTTCAAATTCCTCTGGTTACGGATCGGAGTCCTCTACAAAGCAGGACCTGGTTAGTCTGATTGATATCCAGTGATAATTTTAGTTATCGTTTTTATTTTCAGCAATTTGTTGTGATGAAATTGTATGTGTGATTGTAGAGAACCAATGTAGGTTACGGTGTGATTGAGCCAAAATGTCATTTGTTGTAGTGTAGATATGTATGGTAAAGCATAGATTTGGTGAGTAGTTATCATGGTACCATTATTAGGATATAAATTGAAGAAGCACTAGTTAGGAAGACTTTTGTTTTCTCTAATTGTGTGGCTCGAAACTAATAGTTTATAATTTCCAACACATATGTATATATAAGTATATAAGTGTGTGGTTTTTTTCTATATTTAGGTTTTACAGGTGCTTATGATGATTTTTTTAAAACAAAGTTCACAGGTTAAATTGTAGATAGATATGAAATCGAAATTACATTTTTCGAAAATTAAGCCAGGTATGCAAATTTAGATACAATGAGTGCTTGTATCTGTTAAATATTGTGTTAGTATATTCATGGTTGTCTGTTATGTTTAACAGACAACCACAATGATACCAAGACAATACATTCAATAGCATGCAGCTCAGTAAAAGTATGGCAAGTGTACAGATAAATAACTCACTTCAAGAACTGTTGGAGAGAATATCTCAGAAATTAGTCTCATTACCCTAAAATGGTTACAGCTTAGAAATGGACTTATGGGTTAGAACACCAACCTCTCCTCACTATCTAGAATGTCTGATTTAATTATCCCTCCCGAAATATAAATTTTTAAAGTTCCCCGAACAAGGTTGTTCTCTACATAATCTGCTTAATACTTTATATGTTCTTTACTCTTACGGATGTTCAATTCATTAGGTAGGTTCACCTTGATTGTTTTACAACTAATAGAATTTTGAGATTAGAAGATGGATCCCTTTTCTTTTTATTGGGTTGGTGAGGATATATGTATAATAGTTCAGTTTGACCTGACTAACTTTTGCTCCAATTGAGTTGGTTGTTAAAAATATTATTATGTGGCATGCTTAATTTGGTTTTATTTTCTAGATTTATTTTGTTGTCTCATAAACTGATTTGATCTCAATAATGTGTGATTATTTGCAGTTGCAACTGAAGTCTCCTTGAACTCAAAGCCAACATCTCTGGGTAAGAATTCTGACTTATGATTAGAAGTATGAAACTTTCTTAGTATGCATATACTATTTTAGTTAATTTTGAAAATGTAATGATAGCAAAATAGATTATACAACTAATTTATTGCATGTTTTCTTTTGTCGAATATGGATATACATGTTCGTCGCAGTTGGATGTATGATAGGCTTTTGCAATGTAAGATAGACTATACACGGGAGTTCATAGATGGTCTTAAAGAGTTCATGGAATTTGCTACAACACAACCATTATTTTTTAAAAATGGAGGGATTAGATGTCCTTGTGTCAAATGTGGAAATAGACCAATTCTTAGTCCTCAAAAGGTACGACTTCATCTCCTACAACGTGGATTTATACCTAACTATTGGTATTGGACCAAACAAGGTGAGGAAGATCCAACTGATGTTGATATGCATATAGGAGCTTCTAGTAGTGCAAATAATTTTAGTACGGATGTTGGATTCGATAGATATGAAACCTTTGTGAATCATGCAATGGGGGCAAATATTGATAATGACTTGGAAATGAATCAAAATTTAGGAGATCAACCAAGTCGAGAAACTCAACAGTTTTATGACATGTTGAATGCTGCCCACTTACCTTTATGGGAAGGGTGTAAGTCTCACACTGAATTATCATTGACTCTTCAAATGATGTGCATAAAATCCGACTTTAATATGCCCCAAGCATGCTTTGATCGAGTTGCTCAACTAATAAAATCATCAAATCCCCCTGATAATCATGTGCCTAAGGACTTTTATGATGCAAAAAAATTAGTGAAAAAGTTGGGTCTTACTTCTGTGAAAATTGACTGTTGCATAAAAGGATGTATGCTATATTACAAAGATTATGCAAATTTGAATGAGTGTAAGTTTTGTGGTCATGCACGGTTTAAACCTCATCACAAAGGAAAAAAGATTCCTTATCAGAGAATGCATCATATGCCTCTAATTCCAAGGCTTAAAAGATTGTATGCATCTTTAAAATCTGCCGAACATATGAGGTGGCATTCTGAACATAAAAGAGAGGAAGGTGTACTTTGTCATCCGTCAGATGGATTGGCTTGGAAACATTTTGATGAAATGCATGCTGATTTTGCCACAGAGCCAAGGAACATTCGGCTTGGCTTATGTTCGGATGGATTTAATCCATTTAATCACATTTCCACTAACTACTCATGTTGGCCGGTAATCGTGACCCCATACGACTTGCCTCCTGAAATGTGCATGACAACACCATATATGTTCCTTACATGTTTAATTCCAGGACCAAACAATCCAAAGGACAGAGTTGATGTGTATTTACAACCTCTAATTGATGAGCTGAAAATGTTGTGGGTTGAAGGTGTTGAAACTTTTGATGTTTCACGAAATGAGAATTTTCAGTTGAAGGCTGCACTTATGTGGACAATAAGTGATTTTCCAGCATATGGGATGTTGTCGGGTTGGAACACTGCTGGGAAGTTAGCTTGTCCAATTTGTATGGAAAAAACAAAAGCATTTTGGTTAAAGTATGGGGGAAAAATGTCATGGTTTGACTGTCATCGTCAGTTTTTGCCGGTGAATCATCCATACCGGAAGAATAAAGATGCGTTCTTTAAAGGAAGAACTGAAAGATCTGAACCTCCTCCAAGATTGACAGGTCAACAAATATGGGAAAAGGTTTGTTTCCTTGACAAGGTTACCGACATGGCATTAAAGCATCCTAATTTCCATGGTCGTGGTAAAAATCACAATTAGACCAAACAAAGCATATTTTGGGAATTGCCGTACTGGAAGGATAATTTGATTCGTCATAACTTAGATGTTATGCATATCGAGAAAAATATTTTTGATAATGTGTTTAATACTGTTATGGATATCAAGGACAAAACTAAAGATAATGAAAAGGCTAGAATGGACTTGATTGAATGTTGCAAACGTCCAGAGTTACATTTGACGAGCTTGTCGAATGGGAAAGTTGTAAAACCAAAAGCCAGCTTCACTTTGAGCGAAGATGAACGAAGGGATCTATGTAAATGGCTTGTGGATCTGAAAATGCCGGATGGATATGCATCAAATTTGGCCAGATGTGTTGATAGAACACGATGTAAGCTACATGGTATGAAGAGCCATGATTGCCATGTCTTTATGCAACAATTGTTGCCAAGTGCCTTAAGTGCACTACCACAGAATGTATGGAAGCCTTTGATGGAACTAAGTCAGTTTTTCAGGAATTTATGCTCTACAGAACTACACGAGGAAAATTTATTGCAGTTGGAACGAAATATTCCAATCATCTTGTGTAAGTTGGAACGTATATTTCCATCGGCCTTTTTCAATTCAATGGAGCACTTACCTATACACTTACCTTATGAAGCACTCGTGGGTGGACCGGTCCAGTATAGATGGATGTATCCATTTGAAAGGTAAGTGTGTAGTAAATTTTAAGTCATTTATGCAATCATATCTATCAAAGTTTATATATTTGTCATTTTGCCTTATAATGATGTTTATTAATTTTTTTAATGCAGGTTCTTGCATGATTTGAAAAGTATGGTTAAAAATAGGTCTAGAGTGGAAGGCTCAATTTGTGAATCATATTTATCCTAGGAATCTTCCTACTTCTCATCATATTATTTTGAAACTCACATTGAATCAAGAAGTACACGAAGTAAGCGAAATGAAGATGAGGGAAGTAGTGATCAAATCCCAGAGACTTTGTCAGTTTTTAATTTACCCGGGCGAGCTGCTGGTAAGTGTATAACACGATCTCTAAATCAACGGAATGATTGGCAGAAGGCATCACTTCAAGTCCTCATAAATTGTGATGAAGTGTTACCTATTCTTGAGTAAGTATTATGATATTTATGTAGTTGCTTTATTCATTTTAAAGTAACAATCACAGTTGCTTATGTACATAATACAGGGTATTTAGGAGTTCAGTTCGTTATCACTGGAATTACCTGAGCAACTAGCAAGTGGAGGAATCCGTTGAGAGTAATTTTGTCGAATGGTTCCAAAAATATGTGAGTATTGAAAATTAACTATCTTTTTTAATACACAATGATTTAGTTATAATTGATGTCACTTTTATATCACTCAATAATAGGTTCATGATCCAAGCAATAATGTCCAAAATCCACATTTGCAAGATTTGGCATGGGGACCTAAAACAAAAGTTAAAACATGGCCAAGGTTCTTTGTTAATGGATATGTATTTCATATAGACTCGACAACAGAATATAAGAAAACATATAATTCTGGAGTATGTGTCAAAGGTGATGGATCATCAGAGTTTTATGGAGTCCTAAAGGAAGTGGTAGAATTAGAATATCCAGGGCTTCCTCAAAATAAGGTTGTGTTGTTTAAGTGTGAATGGTTTGATTCGGTATCTAATCGAGGCATCAAGAGAAACGACGAGCTTGGAATTATTGAGATAAAAGTCACTGAAAGATATCCAAAAGATGATCCATTCATCCTTGCTCATCATGCATCACAAGTATTTTACGTTCCTTATCCTAGTACAAGTAGAGATAAAATCCATTGGCGTTTTGTGGTCAAGACGAGGCCAAGAAGCAGAGTTGTTCATGGCCAAAATGTGGTGGAACCTTTGCAAGAATCTTATACTTCAGTGAATCCTATTGTCGATTCTGATCCTATTGGTGATTTACTAGATAGCCAAAGACATGGTGCAGAAGTTGATATAGCAAATATTCTAATAGGAACACCTGTCCCCGAAGAAGAAATGTTTGAAGAAGAGGAAGACGAAGGAATAGAAGTGGTTGAAGAAGCTGATTCAGAAGAGGAAGAAGAGTTTGAAGAAGAAGATGATGATGTTACGCGGTAAGACTCCCGCTTCTATCTTTTTGCCAAAAGTCATAACCCCGCTTTTAATTTCTTAGACATTTAGGCGTACAAAAAGTCCTAAGCCCCTAACCATTGAAATTCTTCTCTTCATCTCACCCCACCCCAACAAGTTCTTCTCTTCTTACCGGAGAGAAGCAACAATTGATGTTTCAAAGGTGAGAATCGATGGTGAAAGATAGAAGCAAGGTTTGATGTTTTGGTAATTTCTCAAGCCATTGGCAAGAAGAACATGAAAGTAGCCCGACGGTGGTAATCGACGGTGAAGGAGAGAAGCAAGGTTTGATTTTTTATCGAGGTAGATGGGAGGGCAAGGTTTGATGTTTCACGCGCAAGGTACCAGCACTTCTCTGATAAAGTCCTAATACGTTGGAGCTTCGGATTTCTTTAATTCTTTTGAGGTAACAAGCCTGGGCTGCAAACTCTACTGGGATTTCTTCGGATTTCTTTTACATATATGTCTGACTATATGATATTTATAAGCCTTGGTTTTGGGTTTAAACTTTTGTCTGAAAAATTGGTTTATGATAGTTAGGTTTCAGATAAAACATTGAATGAATAAGCTAGAATTTGTTGGAATTTATTTAGGAAACGAAACTGAAGTTGATGCTATAATTGTTGAGATAGAAGCAGAAAAAGTAGTTGTAGAAGCTCCCAAGAAGTGCCCTGCAACAAAGGAAACTTAGGTCTGTAATACTGTGTAAATGCTTCATTACTTTTGTGAACTTGAATTACAGATTCTTCACTTATATGCTTGCTAATTCTCATGATTTTTTTTTAATATTTTATATAGATGACAGGGGGTAGAAAAGGTAAACGAAAAGCGAATGATGCTTCATCTACTAACCTCCATATGCCTCCACCTACCAACATTTCGAGGACCATACTTCCTTCTCCGTCACTTACGGAGTCACCGCTATTGTCACCAACACTATCATCCGATCCGTCACCTAGCAGTCATAATGTGCCTGAGAGCCCTCGGAGTGTCGTATCTGAGACTAGTAATTTGAAGCAAATCCACGTACGAGGGAAAGAGTGAGTATATGACAGAAACTTGTTAAATCTTCAAATATGTTGTGGCTTTAATTATATGCTTCTATGTCTTATATTTGATATAGGTTTACTTCTTCGCATGAGACATCTGTTGAAATTGGTAAAATAATTGAGAGTAGTTATACAGATTGTTGGCCTCGTTGGAAAAAGATTCCCCTTAACCGCAGACAAATGATGTTTCGTGAATTTTCGGTAAATAAATGTTTATCCCAATTTACTTATTTATTTCTGTTTTGTTAGTATTGCAAATTAATATTGCTGGTTCATTTTGGTATGTTTTACAGAAAAAGTTTAGTTGGATGGAATGTGAAACCTCTGAAATTTGGAGAATATTTGAGAAGAAATGTGGTGATAGTTTGCGGGGTAGGTTACATAGATATCGAGGTGCTAACATAAGGCCAACTTGGATTGCTGAAAGTGTATGGGCAAAACTTGTCGAAGTGTGGAAAACAGAAGATTTCCAAAAAACGACTCGAGCAAATAAGCAAAACAGGGCTTCTACATGTAACGACCAGGGCTTCCCACTACATTGTGGAGGTTCTGTTTCCCACCTTGAGCTGATTGATAGAATGGTAAATATTCTTTTACTTGAATAATAATTTCATGCGATTTTTATATATCGTTTGCTAACTGTTTCTACTAATTAAAGGTGGCTGCAAAGGGGGGTGATGTACCTCTTGATGAATCATTTATGCACCTCCATTCCAAAGTTGATAAAGAAACTGGCCAAAGAAAATATGTAAACAAGCGTGCAGAAAATATGATTGTAAGTAGTTTATCTAAATGGTAATACTTATTCCATCTAAACGTACTTTTGCAGAATGAATGGCATGAAGAATGCACAAAAGTTCAAGCTGAGAATCAAACTTTGGAAAATGTAGCATCTCAGAAAACATGCGGGCCTCAAGTAAGGTTGAATTTTTCATATTTGTTATTATTTCTTTCATATTTGTATATTTCATGTTCATATTTCACTTGTTTTGTAGCTATGGTTAGAAAAATTTGGCAATAACAAAGGACGGGTGGTCGGGCTTGCAGGTCTAGCACCGCTGCTTTCTAATTCATCAATCTCTAGTACACATGTAGGAACAGCTATGTGGCGAAGTGCAATTGAGAGTGAGCTCAGAGATAAGATTGAAGTTTTGACAAAGGATAATGCAACTCTTAAGGAGACAAACAAGGAGATTCAACAAGAAAATCAACAGATTTTAGCAAAATTTGACCAATTGGAGGAAAGATTGAATATGATGTCTAGAGCTGCACCATATCCACAAATTTCAAGTCAACCTTCCTACTATCCCCCACCTTCGGGTTACAATCCATACATGCCCCCATATGTGACTTTACATAGGGCTATTTCCAAAGAGGTACACACTGAACCTTTACCTTCAAAATATCCAAGTAAAGAAAAAAGTGATTGTAATGATGATGATGAGGATGATGATGATGAGGATGAGGGCGATGATGATGATATGTGTTAATTCTTAATTTCTGCGATATCGTCTTTTGGGGATGGTTTTGTGGCTCATTATTATCTTGAATGTTAATACTTTAGTTAGTGAATATATGGTAGCTTTTTTTTGGGGATGGTTTTGTGGCTCATTATTATCTTGAATGTTAATACTTTAGTTGGTGAATATATGGTAGCTTTTGTCAAGTACTAGATGATGCAAACTGTAATAGTGTGGGTGAATATATGATAGTTCTTTTGTCAAGTATTAGATGATGTAAATTGTAGTGGTGTTGGTGAACTTATGATAGCTTTTGTAAGTACAAGATGTGGGAAATTGTAACTGTTCGATGAAGCAGTATACTACTCTAATACTTTTGTTGTTTCTTTTACTTCAATTGTTGTTCTTTTGTTGTAATTTTGGCAATTTATAATGGATATTGTAATGGTTGGTTTTATATTGTAATATGTTGGCTTCATGTTGTCAGTTCTTCATTGTAATTATCAATTCTGTATTCTCTTTTGATATTTTGATTTTGCCAATTTGTAACGTTTTAATATGTACAGGTTTTCCAATTAAATTTAAATGTATATAAAAAAAAATTATAATAATTAGGGACAAATTTTCCGTTGCTATAGTTAATTAATAATTAATTAACTCTAGTATAGCGACAAAATATTCGTTGCTAAATATAATAATGGTATTTATATTGTTAAATAGCAATGAAAATTTCGTTGCTATAATTTGCAAATATATAACATAAATAAATAATTCTATTATTACCGACGAATTTTTTGTGGCTAATTCGTTCCAATTTAGCGACGGAAAATTCATTGGTAACTACTGACCAAAACTAAAATACTTAAATCCTCATCAGCAACGAAAATTTTGATGCTAATATCCGCCGCAATAAATTCGTTGTTAAATCCGTTGCTAATATCCGTTCTAATAATCCATTGCTAAATCCGTTGATATAAATGTATTGCTAAATTCGTTGCTATATTTGTTGGTAATAATTCGTTGCTAAATCCGTTGCTATTATTCCGTGGGTATATCCGTTGCTAATATTTCGTTGCTAAATTCGTTGTTATTATTCCGTAGCTATATTTGTTGCTAATATCCGTTGCTAATATTTCGTTGCTAAATTTGTTGCTATAGATTAGCCACGAGGGTTATAGCAACAGAAAATTTTGGTTGCTAAATCCGTTGCTAAGCCGAATAGCAACGGATTTTGGCCAAAATTCGTTGCTAAATCCGTTGCTATAGAGTAGTTTTCCTAGTAGTGTGAGAGACGGGGAATCTCTTATTGGTTGTTTTTAGGCGTGCAGTGAATCCGAGGACGGATTCTTTTTACGGGGGAGAGATTATAACGGCCTGGTTTTTCATTTGTACTGATATGTCGTATGTGTTTATAAATTGCGCAATTAAATTATTTAATTATGTGATTAATTGTTTATAAATGTTTTAAATATTTAATTTTAATATAAATTGTTATTAGTTTAATTTATTTCATTTTATTATTTTATTTTATTACGTTAATTAATATATTTAATTTGATAATTAACTATATATTCAATTATACTAATTAATTACAATATTAATCGTTGACCTTGTTTCTAATTTAAAAATAGAATTTAAATTTGTTTATTTAATTTTAAATGTTATGAATTGTCAACGTATTGTTCTTGCATGATTTAAACGCGCTTCGTTCTTATATGTTTTGATATCGAAAATTCATGAAAATTTAGTATGTTGTACTTTTATGTGTTATGATCATGTCCGTATACTTGTTTCATGTTTTCGATTTCGTTTGGCATGGTAACGAATTTATTTTGAATTGTGGAACCAAATCGGGGCTAACGAGCAATTAGCGCACCCTTGGTTCCGTATGTGATATCTTGAGCTAGGAAACTCGGATTCAAGTTTCGTCAACTTCCTTGAACTCGTAACGAAAATTCGAGTTTAATGAACTTAGTCTTATATTTTTCTAAGACCATTTGAAACCCCGAAATTCAACCGAAAAGTGCTACGTTCGTCAAAACTGCCACAACTCACTAAAAAGGCCATATCTCATTCAAACCTTGACCAAATTAACCATGGTTGGAGCCTATAGAACCCTAGTTACACCCACTATCCTCCCATACCATCTCCCCACCGAACCACACTCAGAAATTATGCAAAAATTAGCCAAACATCCCCTGTTTCCAGAAAATCCCTTAACCCTTCCCAACCTTGGAGATTCAAGCTCAAATCTCTTCCAACCTTCATCCGATCCACAAGGTAAGCTTAGGGTTGTAATATAAATTCATCATGAGTCATTTTGATCCATTCATCCCCAATTTTGAGCATGCTTTCATGAGTTTTTGAAGAAGAAGATGAATAGTTAGGTCATGACTCCATTTCTTGAATTCATGCTATGTCTTGCCTTATGATCTGAATTGATGAGTGGTTGTTGATCATTTGAACTTCCTAACTGCAGTATTTGCCTCATATTTCATGGAACTTGATCATAGCATGAATTACCATTGTTGCCTTTCATGAAAACTTGAAGAAAAATGCAAGAAATAAACTGCTCTCCTTGAACCTTGCTGCTGTGACGTTTTTGGGGATGAAATGCTATTGATTTGTGGTGCTTTATTTGCTTTTATAACTTGGTTATGAAGTGTATATGTACTCCTATGTGTTGGCCCTGTTTTAGCCCTATTTTTCCCCGAGTTTCAGCAGCAAATCGTAGCAGACAGTAGCGCAATGAACGATGGTTCGCCGGTTTGTGCAGCAGCAACTGAACGACCGTTCAGTCGAGCCCCTGAGTTTCTGTACCAATGAACGATCGTTCAGCCGTGAATAAGGAAGGGACTGAACCGCCGTTCAGTCCCATGCAGCCCGGATTGTGGTTCTGTGACGGTGAACCCCCGTTCACAGCAAAAGTGAACCCCCGTTCACTTCCTTAACATGCTGTTGCTTTCTTTAAATTTGTTGTGATGTCTGAATGTGTGTGTGTGTTATATATATATATATATATATATATGTAAATGAAATTGTGTTTACGTGTGTGTATGGTGAACAAATATGTATATATATATATTAGAAATAATGCATGCATGTATTATATATTGTCTAATTATTTTATTATTTTTAATGCATGCATGTATAATGAATGTGTTATATGATTTTTACTTTAATGCATGCATGTAAGGTACGTGAGTGTGTATATGTATATATACATATATATATATATATTTATAATATGCATGCATGAGTATTTGTGTACTTATATATCTATACTAATTGTTTAATTTATCATCTATTTCATGTTCATACCTATTTAAATGATTTGAATGTCTTTATTTGTTTATCCTATATGAAATTATAGAATTAATTTGATACCATTTCATGTTCCTATCTATTTAAATAAGTTGAATGACTTTGTTTTCATCTAATTCCCAATTTAAACTTATTATGGTATGTGTTAGTGATTGTTATATGGAATTTATGAGTTGTTTTGGTATGACTTATGAAAGATATGAATTCGTATGAGTATGAAACCTCCACTGTTGAATGTGTTGAATGGATTGCGTGGTTATATAGCATTATAACATGAATTTCACTTCTTATGCATCTCATATCATATGCATTGCATTGTCGTGCGTCATGTAAGGTTCATTTGGAGTCTTGTGTCTCACGAGCACGTTACATTATCTTTTGTACAGTTCTCTCTAGGGCGGAGACTGGCCGGGTTCTTAGGACAATTCCGGGTTCTCTTGTTTCTTCTTGGTTGTGGTTGGTAAGCTAAGGACAGGTGGGTTTCTCTTCTATTAGTTATGATGACCTGATATATCCTTATGTGAAGTTTTAAGCCAAAATATTATATATATATATATGTAAATATATTGAGTCTTTTCAAAAGAATGTATGATTTCCAACATAAAGCCCTTTTTCCTTCCATGAATCCCTTACCAAATGTTTTGGCAAGATCAGTGAACATATTGTTTATGGGGGCCCGGGACTATGTGTACGTGGCTATCCGGGGAAGCTCGGGCTGACGGTGATCCCCGTGCACTAGTCCCAACAAATAATAACGACGGAACGGATCTCGTTAGGAGTTTTGATGAGAAAACGCTAGTCTGGC
Organism: Lantana camara; assembly: GCA_037501455.1. NCBI lineage: Eukaryota > Viridiplantae > Streptophyta > Magnoliopsida > Lamiales > Verbenaceae > Lantana > Lantana camara. Next base: position 7,030,596 of record CM074864.1, read on the forward strand.
AATGAGGACTCATGAACCTCATTGCCACTATGTATGAGGTGCCGGGTCTTGCAAGCCTGTCCACCACCCGGAGGAAGAAGGTGTAAGTGTTTATGATTATGAATGAATGATTATGTTTATGATTATGAAGGATTATGAATGACTGAATGATTGTCGCATGATCGGTAATGAATGAACAAATAGACTATGCACACACGAGGAGAAGGTTGGAGATTATACACGCCCACTCGCTGGGCCATGAAACCTTATGAAGGAAATGTATGAATTTGATAGTTGTAATCCCGAGCGTTGTTTTCCTTTGTTTTACCCACTTGGGAAATATCTTAAAAACCTCGCACGGGATTATAGTATGCATGTGTGGGTGTTTAATTTCAGCGATATTATATATGTTATGCCCTGTTTTATACCCACCAGTAAAGACTGAGCCCGACTTTGTTTTCATTTCGTTTGCAGGTTTGAAGTGCTAGGCGGGGTTCTGAGTCGGTCAAGTCTCATATTTAAGTCTAAGTCACTTCATACGCATTTTGTACATATGATGGCTTACAAGAGTGTATATTTGGTAATGTTTATGTATGAATTTTCGGGACTAGGTATCTATGTTAGTTGAACCCGTCAATTTCTCATTGTATTTGTGCTTGATTATATATTTTGCTTCCGCACATGCATTTTATTCTTTAGAATTGTGTATTTGATTTCAAAGTTTAGTTCCCGCCTAGCCTAGTGAGTGAGTGAGTCCCCGTTCGCTCTGAAGTGGCACGTGTATGGATTTTCCATGTCATATACGGGTCGAGTCTGAGTGCGGGGGATGTGGCGCCTTGCGTGTGGGGTGCTACAATCAGTAAGAGATCATTCTTGTTCTTAACAAGTGTAGGTCCTTTATCGATTCTACTAATTCTTCATATTGTTGTGATTTCAAGTTAAACCAATCGTGCAATTGTACACTGACAATATAAGCGTAGCACAACAGGATTGTACCCACAGGGAAGGGAAACCAATCACCACTTAATACCTCTTTCTAATATAAAGACCGGATGAATTCAAGTTGGTTGTTTAACTACTAAGCGAAATTAAATAATTAACTAGAATGAAACACACTTAACTAATGTAACACATGTTGATTAAACTCAATAAACTAATTAAGCCAGAGAGTAATAACTATGCAAGCATGATTCAATATAATACTCGTTTGACAAGTGCAATTCTACACCCTAGTCACTTAAATTCATTTATCCTTTTTCAAGGTATAAACGGATGTTCAACTAATTTCAACATTGTTATCACAATCATCAATAATCAATTAAACTCATATGATCAAGACTAGTGCAAATATAATTATAGCGGCTTGGCATGGAATAAGATTTACAAGTTGTATGGATCAAGAACTAAATCTCTGTAAATCCTAAATCCACTAGTTAAGAAAACCATCTCAATTACCGTTAATCTGTCGATACTTAGGCAATCCTAGATTATGCTAAGGTTGGCCAGACCGTTGCAATTCAATTAAAACAAGTTTTCAAAACTAAGAATTAACACAAGTCATTCAAGCATAATATCAAACACTTAGCATGCATTCATCATCACTCCCCTAGCCCTAGGGATTTAGCTACTCATAATCGACTCAAAACTCATAAAATTAAAGGAAATTGAATTAATTAAAATCAAAGTATTCATGGCTAAATGAATCCTCAAAAACAAATTCAGAAACATTCTTAGAACTTCATAAAACGAATCTAAAAGTCTAAAATAATTAAAACGAAACTCAAAGGAATTAGTTTGATATGAAAAGTAATAAATAAAACCGGAATTAAACTAAATTGTTCGAAGATATCAATCCCCTCGTCTTCCCAAAATCCTCCTAAACACCTTGGTAAAACTCCTTCTCGAACTCTCTCTGCTAGGTGACAAGTCTGAAGAGCTGCCTTCAAAAGAGTCCCAAATGTCCTATAAATACTAGTTGGCAAAAATCTTCAGCCGACACGAGACATGACCGTGTCTCGTCCCTTCACAATCTTCGCCACAATCGTGTATAGTAAAAATCACTGAAATGCTTTATTAAGTGACACGACCGTGTCACCTTTTACTCTTCAAGGATGCCACGACGGTGGCATCACAGCCTTACGCAGGCCTTAAGTCTCTATACCGAGACACGACCGTGTTTCGGTTTCTTCGTGCTAGGTGACACGACCGTGTCCCCATCTCACCCAAAAATCCATCAAGTTCTGTACTGAGACACGATGGTGTCTTAGTTTATTCTTCCAGGGGCACACGACCGTGTCATCTAAAAATTTGCCAATTTAACCAAGTTTTACATCTTTTCGCCATTTTTCGTCTCCCACGTACTAAGTACCTAAATGGAGCATAATACACACATAAGTTCTTAAACTGGCATAAAATATACTCAAATTAACGCTCGAATTCATGTAAATTCTTCATTCAACAAACTCCTCCACACTTTCTTCTTGGTCGTCCTCGAGAAATACAAAAATAAAGAAAACACATCCCTATCAAATCTCGATTTCAAAGCAATCATCGAAGCTTCACCTAAACAAGTCTAGCAATTCAAATCCATTACTCATGAACATAAGATCATCAAAAATAGTGTGAGAAATATACCCTTGTGTAGTGTGTGTGTTCGAATGAAATGATGTACAAAGACTAGCATGAACAATTCATACCTTTCGCCTAAGTTCCAATCATCAACTTCGGAGTACACTCTTCGTACACTAATAAAGTTAAATCAAGACTCGGGATCTATAGGGCTTGTAATGTAGGCTTCGGGTAAGGTTATGGAATTTTGGATCAAGTGACTACTTACCAAGCTTACATCTTTCAATCGTTACAAAACAAAGCACTTTCACTTGCTCACTAAATTTCCCCCACACTTATAAAATTGTATCTCACTAATCAATCTCACACTTGCACGACATTTATCTCTTCTTTCTTTTGCTCATTTTTCTTTCTTTTTTTTTTTTTCTCAATCAAATTTTCCTCTTTTTCACCACTTTTTCTCATTCTTTTTCTGTTCTTTTTTCCATATATTTCTTAATTTCAACACAAGAATCATCAAAAGGGGTCAAAAGACACTCAATTCAATCAAACGAGCAAGCTTTGGTGTGAAAATGACAAGGTAGGTTACTTTTGTTATGCCTTAGGCTTATAATGCGGCTACAAAAAGTTTTGCACAACAATTAGGCTCAGCGGGGTCAACAAGATAACGTTATTTAGTGGAGAACGGCTAAATGAAAGGCTAACAATCCTCCGACCATTGCCTACTTCACTTCCCTAATCTATCATCAACTCAAAATTTCGCCTTGATAGGACTAAAATGCATCCTAATCAATTCTTAGACTCATTTGAAAAGCATAAACGGTTTACTCTAAGCAAAGTACATTATCACGTTCAAAAAGTGCTCAAGGTATAAGGGCATACTAACACACTAGATTATCCAATCTCATTCACATTTTCATCAATTCGAAAAGCCTAACCTATTACAGCAAAAGCTCAACAATCAAACTTCAAAGGAAAAGTTCAAAACGGGGAAATTTTTCAAAATTCTCACATTTTCTCAAATCCTAATAATTCACAAGATTAAAATCATGGCTCCCCACACACAAAGCATCTAAACATGCAAGAGATGTCCTAATTCTACTCAAAACACAATCACACATACACTCCCCCACACTTATTCTTTGCAATGTCCTCATGCAAATTAAAGAGTGAAAGTTCAAGAAAACTCCCTTAACAATTGAAGACTCGGCAACGTGCTAGCAAAGCTTCCAAAACCTAAACAAGTGACTAGAAAAACACGGATCAACTGCTAAGGTAATTGACAATCAACATGCATCCATCAAGCAAGAACACAAGTTACAAATATCCAGTCAAGGAAGGTCACATTGCATAAAAGTTCACAGAGTTTAGAACATAAGCAAAGAAAGAAAAGTAGCAAATGTATCACAAAAGCATCAGAATATAGCATAAGTACAGGCCCTAATAGAATGTCAATAAAGCAGCAGAAAATAAGATGGCAGCATCAAGGCGGGGAAAACTGCTGGGACGGATCCTGAGGGCCTCTGAAGTACTGATCAAGCCTAGTGTATAGCCCCTCAAACTGTGTATCCACGTGAGTCTGCCACTCATCTATCCGATCATCCACATGTTGCTTCAAATCCTCCAATCTCGTGTGCATGGTAGTCACATCAACTTTCAACCCAGCCAAATCCGTGTTAATCTCCCTCACATAAGCCGAGGTATCCTCCTCATCATCATCATCAACAACCGACGGTAATAGTGCCCTTAAAGTAGCTTTTGGCTTTACTATTTCCTTGTAATATCACAAACAGTCTTTGAATAATAAACGAGATGATTTTGTTCATAGGCATGCACTTCTTTATGTGCTTATTTATGTCTGTTTGGGTTGACTGTGTTTTTACATGTATTGAACTCCTCTAATCCGATGAGGCCGTTAAGAACTTTGTTGTTATGGGAACGACACATGAAACAAGTTCTTAACTCCATAGGCGAGGATTAGAAACTTCTGCAAGTCGAGAGTCCGACAGACAGTGGGAGTGTCGACTTGACTCTGTTGAGACTTGCTTATGTGATTATGTCCTTTTGAAGGATCACTCAGTTTCATGGGGTGATAAGTGCATACGATGATGCGTTCATAATACATGAGGGTGATTGTTACTAGAACTTCATCACTGAGATGTCCCGCATGAGAACATTCCTAAATGGGAAAGGAAGTCTCCTAGAAACTTCCAGATTAGGAAATATCTCACAGGTCAATAACGTGATTCATTAATCCTTAGACTTAAGATTCTGTAATGTCTCATATGAGCTAACTCTGTAATCTTTGATATAGGCTCAAAAGGGTGTCGCCATATTGACACCTGAACTACGGCCTATGTTGGGATTACACAAGTGGCATATGTAGAATTAGTAGAATCTACAAAGGACCTACACTTGTTGCAAGAAAAAGAATGATCTCTTACTGATTGAGTTGTTCGTAGTCCATTAAACTTAAACCCTTGGCCAAGGTGGATAAAAGATCAAGACATCAAGAAAATGGAGTTTTCTTGGATTGAGGTCTAAATGGATATCAAACGAACTTAACTTTAAAGATCAAGAATATTTAGGCTCTGAGAATATTCTCTTGCCTTAGTTCTTGATTGAGAGATAGAGTTGTAGGAGGATCGTATTTCACTGTATGTTATTGACTGAAAGGTTCTTCGATTAATTTCGTTATTCTGCTAGGGGTCACACATCCATTGCTAGATTACGATAGTGTGATCTGTGAAGTGATGAATTAATTAATTGCTGTTACTGCTAATCGAATAATGAACCTATAGGGTCACACACAAATGCCAGGACACGAGGGTTATGGTAGGATGTTAATATGATTAACAAAGGATCAAAATGTTGATCGTAGAGGGAGAGACGAGTCACGCCCCGCCACATGTCACACTTGGAACGTGACAGCCGCGTGTCATGCACACGTGGCCTACACGTGTAATGTACACGTGTAGTAACGTGGTTTCGGCGTGTAATATTGTAACGCCCCATATTTCCGGATTTCGGGTAAGCACGCCACGTTTGTGTTTTGATGATTTTATATTAATTATTTAATTCTTGCATTCATTAATTAAATGTGACATGATCATTTTATAAAATTGCATTTTCTAAAGTTGTGAAAATTATTTCATTTCATGATTTATGTACTAGAATTGATTAATTGATTATGTGACATTAATTGATCATTTCCTTGAACTATGGGATTAATTGCATAAGAGGGCTTGGTCTTTGATTATTTAACTTCTCTAACTTGTACTTGATTGCTTAAGTAATAAAATGGGAGGATTTATGTGCAATTAATTAGGATTACTCATAAAGTGGGAAGCATTAATATCTTCATTTATATCATATTTTAATCCATTACACACAAGATATACATACACATTTGCTCTTGCTTCCATTTTGATCGATCAAATTTGCCAAGAGAAGAAGAAGGAGAATTTCATGCTTTGAGATATTTGTTGGATTGATCATTCATATTGAAGCATCATCATCCTCATTCAAGCATATCAACTCTTCTTTCTTCATTTCAAGGTGAATATGAGCTTGCTTGATTGATTTCTTGATGAATTTGATAGTTAGGGTTATGATGTAAATTGGGTGAATTGTGTTTTAGTTGTTGGAAGTGTGAATACTTGATCATAGCTTGAATTTGATGCATAAATATTGAGGTTTATGGACTTGTAGCATAAGTTGATAAATTGAGCTCATATGTGTGATTCTTGATGATTAATGAGTTATGGACATGAATATGTGGAACTTTAGTGGGTATTGAACTTGTATATATATATGTTACATGAATTATGGCATTTGGATTGATTAGAATTGGAATTGGTTGATTGTTTGTTGTGGTTCGATTTTTGCTCTGTTTTTCTGCCTCTGCTCCCCTGTTCCAATTCCTCTAATTTTTCTACTGTAGAAAATATTTGAAGTGTAGAGTACTCTCCTTTTTACGGCTCGTCAATATCTATTTTCGTTTGTGAGTTATGGCCGTTTTAATTTGGTGCCGCCAAACTGTCGCGATTCTGCGCTGATCCAATTTAAAACCGATTTGTGGCTTGATCAGAGAGACTAAATGATGGAAGTTTTTAAAACTGTTTTACTGGTGTATTTCTGGGTATGTTGTAGATATCTCCACCAATTTGCAGATCGTTTCGACTTCGTTTGATAAGGGAACGACGATCATCTTTCACTAATAGCGCTGCAGGAAATTTTCTGCTTTGTGTCATATTCAAACAAAATCTGGTATTTACTCGGGGTGAACTAGAATTTGAGCCTTACATCATTATAAAGATATGGTTGTCTAGTTTTCTAGGAATTTTGCGGTTCGTTAAAATTCATTCCGATGAAGGAGTTATGCTTATTTGAATACAATGTGCGCATGTTGAAAATTTTCTGCATTAGTACCTACAAATTTCACATTTTGCTCCAATGCCTTAATTGATCCCAAATTGCTATTATATGATACATTTCATGCAAAAACAAGATTATTTTGTGCCGTATTCATGATTCCACATCGTCTCGTTGCATTTCGCCGTTCATCTTAATTGGTTCATACGAGTCGTGTCTCACTTGCACTTGTCATTGTTTGCACAGACCAGCTTCCTGGTGACGAGGGGCCGGCACCTTAGGCGGTTTTCTCGATTGGTTTTGTCTGTACAGGTGAGGTTTAATTTCTAGTTATATAGAACCATATGACCCTTATATGGATTTTAAGCCAAAACGTATACGTATATCTATAGCTTTCCTCAAATGTTAATTGATTTTCACTGAATGACTGTATTGTATTGAACCGACTGTTTTGGCGAGTATATTGATTGCACTGTGGGCCCGAGGGTAGTAGCTTGAGCCAACCGGGAAAGCATGGGCTGACGGGTAACTCCGGCTCTATCCTCACCATTTGGGATGACCCCTGAAGCCACTAGGAGATTAGTGGTGGAAGGAGTTCCGGGCTTTGGGTTTCATCCGCCCTCTGCTCACACTGATTGGATGGTTGAGCCTAGCTAACTCACCATCACCCCGGAGGAAGAAGGATGGACTGAAACTGTTACGTGTGCACTGTAATTGATTGCATGATCACCTATATAATTGATAACTTAATCATTGTACACTGTCGGAGTAAGGTTGGAGAATTGCCCTCACTCGCCGGGCCACTGATTGACTGAAATGTAATTGATTGATTGTTAAACTTGTTAGTCATAATCTCGGGCGATGTTATCTTTTTATTGAACTTATATTGTGGTTTTCATAACTCATTACCCGAGGTTAGGACTTGTGTGTTAAATGCGCTTATATGTATATACCTCTCGCTCAGTCTTCTCAGACTGATAGCTCACTTTTTTCAGGTTTTGCTAAGGGAGTGCTAGGCGGGAAACTGTGTCGTCCGGAGTCGTAGTTTCGGGTCTAGCACCTATGTTTGTCTTTACACACTTTTGTACCACTTATGTTCATCACTATTTTGTCATGTATATATGGGAGATGATATTGTATTGATATGACGGATTGATTTTGAAACTTATGCTTCCGCTTATATATATCTTTCTGCATTGTTCTAAGTGGTTAAGGGTTAGTCCCGCCTAGCTCGGTTAGTTTTTTTTATTGTCTCCGTTCGCTATAGCTTTGGTTCATATATGGATTGTCCGTTTCATACGTGGATCGAGGCTATAGTGCGGGGGATGGGACACCTCGCGTTTCGGGTGTTACATCCTAAGGTGGTATCAGAGCCCGGTTGCAAAATCGGGTTTCTTGTGTCGAGTCTTGTGAGTCTAGGTCGCACGACATAGGAATTACTTTACAACTTGAGAGTCTTGCATTGATACTTGAATTGTTTGAACCTATTTGAATTATTTGAGTTCTTGAATTATGTGTTTACTTGTAACTTGAGCCTTAATTGCACACATTTGCACTTATTGATGGAGCATGCATGCTAGTGTCTTGAATTTTAGGATGGCTCGCGATAGACACCGCCGTGATCGATCAACGAGACACCACCGCCATCATCACCGTGATCGTACTCCTTCACCTCCACCTCCAGCTCAGCCACAGGACTTAGTGGCTTCTATGGTTCAGCTCATCGATCAGAGGGTCAGAGATTATGTCCCTCCAGATCCTCCAGCCCCTCCAGCTCCACCTGTGCCCCCGGGAGCTCAGATTTCAGCCGTTTTTCGGGAGTTTCAGAACTAGCACCCACCTAAATTCTTTAAAGGTAACGATGTTCAGGCGGAACAATGGTTAAAGGAAGTGGAAAGAGTTTGGGAGTTGATTCCTTGCAGCTCTACCGAGAAGGCCCGTTGCACTATTTCTTTGATCCAGGGCGAGGCCTATTCTTGGTGGGAGAGCACGAGGATTATTCTGACTGCTGCAGGAGAGGAAATAAACTGGGAGATTTTCACCCGGGAGTTCAAGAACAAGTTCATTCCTCCGTCTTCTCGCACCCGCAGATTGAAGGAATTCACCGAACTGAAGCAAGGGGATAAGGCTGTTTCGGAGTATCTCTCCGAGTTTGAGAGGTTATCTCGCTATGCACCCAATATAGCGAATGACGAATTCCACAAGTCTATGCAGTTCATGCAAGGACTTAACCGGGATATGCAAAACGCCCTCGAAGCGGTGGACACGAGCACTTGGCTCAAGGCTACGAGGAAGGCTCTAAAGGTCGAGGATTTGGTGATTGCACGTCGACCTACTTTTCGGTCAGGTCCGGGTTCAGGTTCCGGATCGGGTTCTAGGGGTTCAGGCTCGGGTTTCAATCCGGGCAAGAGGCCGATGGTTTATTCTACACCACCACCTAGGGCTCAGTGGAAGAAGTCCCGACCCACGGGATCGGTTCAGAAGGCTCCACCTGTACCTGCTTTGCCACCGCCACCTGAGAAGCCAGGATGTAGATACTGTGGAGGTCCCAACCACACGTACGACAATTGTAGGAGGCGTTTAGGGCTTTGTCTGATTTGTGGGGCCGCCGATCATCGAGTGGATACATGTCCGGATCGCCGGGTACCGCCTGTAGGGGGCCAGAGACCGATGATTAGGGCACGTGCTTATGCCCTAGACGGAGAGGAGCAGGATGCAGAGGTCGACCCAGCCGCTGTTGTTGAAGGTACAATTTGTATTCATACCTCGAACATACATACTTTATTTGATGGGAGCTACTCACTCATTTATTTCGAGTACGTGCGTTTTTATTTTATCTTTGCCTGTTGTGTGCACTACTTCTTGCTATGTGGTTAGTTCTCCTTTCGGTAGTAGTCTCGAGACAGATCGGGTTTTCAGAGATGTGCCGGTGATCATCGAGGACAGAGTGTTTTTGACAGATTTCATAGAGATGCCGATGACTCGTTACGAGGCTATTCTGGGTATGGATTGGTTATTCCGGTATAGTGCTACTGTTGATTGTCGGGCGAAGAGGATTCAGTTGGGTTCAGAAATTTCAGTGGGTCGGAGTTCGAAGACCGTTCCTTTACTTTCTTTCTCAGAAGCTCAGAGATTGGTTTGGGACGGGGCTACGGGTTTCATAGCCTATATTCTCAACCGTCCGAAGGATCAGACAAAGTTGGAAGAAACGAAAGTAGTGAAGGAATTTCCCGAGGTTTTCCCCGAGAGGTTGGATTCTTTACCTCCAGAGCGGGAAATTGAGTTCGTAATTGATCTCTACCCGAATGCAGAGCCGTACTCCAAGATGCCGTATCGCATGGCTCCAGCCGAGTTAAAAGAGTTGAAAACTCAACTCGATGCATTATTAGAAGTTGGATACGTGAGACCGAGTTATTCTCCCTGGGGTGCACCGGTCTTGTTTGTGAAGAAGAAAGACGGGACCTTGAGAATGTGCATTGATTACCGGGAGCTGAATCGGATGACAATCAAGAACAAGTATCCCCTCCCACATATTGAGGAGTTATTCGATATCCTTCAGGGATCAAAGGTGTACTCGAAGCTTGATTTACGCCAGGGATACTATCAGCTGCGAATCCGAGCAGAGGACATTCCAAAGACAGGATTCAACACTCGGTACGGGCATTACGAGTTCGTGGTGATGTCGTTCGGTTTAACTAATGCCCCTGCAGCTTTTATGGACATGACGCATCGGATATTCAGGCCTTTCTTGGATAAGTTCATTGTGATTTTCATCAACGACATCCTGGTATTCTCTAAATCCGTTTAGGATCACGCGAGGCATCTCCAGTTGGTATTGTAAACTCTAAAAGAGCATCAGTTGTTTGCTAAATTCAGCAAGTGTGAGTTCTGGATCGACATGGTTTCTTTCCTAGGACACGTGATTTTGGGGAAGGGTATGGAAGTAGATCCCTCGAAGATCGAATCGGTAATGAGTTGGGAGAAGCCGAAGAATGCCTCAGAGATTAGAAGTTTCTTGGGTTTGGCCGGTTATTACAGACGGTTTGTGAAGAATTTCTCGAAAATTGCCGCGCCTTTAACCCGATTAACAAAGAAAGAGGTGAAGTACGAGTAGAACGAAGCTTGTGAGAAGAGCTTCAATCTCTTGAAGGAGAAGTTAGTTTCTGCTCCAGTGTTAGTCCTTCCCGAGGGCTCAGACGGGTACGCGGTCTATACGGATGCTTCAAAGGAAGGTTTGGATGGTGTGTTGACTCAGAACGGGAAGGTGATAGCTTATGCCTCTCGAAAGTTAAAGGAGCACGAAAAGAATTATCCAACACACGACATTGAGCTCGCTGCTGTGGTCTTTGCACTAGGAAAGTGGAGACACACTTATACGGGATTTCTTTTGAGATTTTCACCGACCGCAAAAGCCTCCAGTATTTGTTCACTCAGAAGGATCTGAATATGAGACAACGGTGTTGGATGGAATGGTTAGAAGATTATGACTGTACTATTAAATACCATCCCGGCAAAGCTAACGTGGTCGCCGATGCACTTAGTAGGAAGGCTAGTGTATCGAGTTTGGAAGTGGGAGTAGGGAGTAGAATCGAGCCAATTGTGATCAAAGCTCGAGTTTCTAACATTACTATCCAACTGGATTTGAAATATCGGTTGTTCGAGGTTCAGACCAAGGATCCAGAAGTTCAAAAGTTGGTAACCAAAGCAAAGGAGGATCCAGAATGTCTATTCGGGTTTGATGAAACCGGACTTCTTCGTTTCAAGAACCGCGTGGTCGTACCCGAAGAGTTGAAACGGGTATTGCTCGAAGAAGCTCACAAGTCAGCTTATTCTATCCACCCAGGAGGAAACAAGATGTATAAAGATTTAAGGCAATACTATTGGTGGCGGGGATTGAAGAAAGACATCACTGAGTATGTGAGACACTGTATGAATTGTCAGCAAGTGAAAGCCGAGCATAAAAAACCCAGAGGTCTTCTACAGCCGTTACCTATCCCCGAGTGGAAGTGGGAACAGGTGACGATGGATTTTATAACCGGGTTGCCTAAAGTGAAAGGTGGATTTGACGGCATTTGGGTAATCGTGGACCGTTTAACTAAGTCTGCACATTTTCTGTCGGTTCGGATGTCTTTCAAGATTCGTAAGTTGGCCGAGATTTATAACCGGGAGATTCTTAGACTTCACGGGATTCCAGTGAGTATCGTGTCGGATAGGGATCCGAGGTTTACTTCTAAGTTGTGGCAGGAATTACAAGGAATTTTGGGGATGAAGCTTAACTTTAGCACTTCATTTCATCCTCAAACCGATGGTCAGTCCGAGAGGTTGATATGGTATTTGGAAGATCTACTTCGGGCTTGTTCCTTGGATTTTCAGACTTCGTGGCATGAGCAACTACCTCTTATTGAATTCGCCTATAATAACAGTTTTCAAGCCTCGATTGGGATGGCTCCTTACGAGCTACTCTACGGCCAGAAATGCCGTTCTCCGTTGTTCTTCGACCTTGAGGAGTGGAAGTGGACTAGACAAGAAGGCGCGAAGAAGGATGAGAAATTGGAAAAACCTTCTAAAGCCGTTCGGGAAATGATTGAGAAAGTTCAACAAATTCAACAACGGATGAAATCAGCTCAAGATAGACAAAAGAGCTACGCCGACCGTCGCCGAAGGGATCTTGAATTCGAAGTTGGAGACCGGGTATTCTTGAAAGCATCTCCACGGAAAGGATTTGCTCGTATCGGGCGAGGAGAAAAGCTTAATCCTCGTTATTTAGGTCCTTTCGAGATTCTTGAAAGAATTGGTGAAGTAGCTTACCGATTAGACCTACCGCCGAGTCTCACGGGGATTCATAACGTATTTCACGTTTCTCAACTAAGGAAATACTACCCCGATGGGACCGAGATCATACCGGTTGAAGAAGTGGAATTGGAACCGAATTTGACATTCGTGCAACGACCGGTTAGAATCTTGGATACGAAGTTTAAGGAACTACGGAACCGGAGAATTCCTGTGGTTAAGGTCCTTTGGAGAAGTGATCAAACCGAAGAGGCTACTTGGGAAACCGAAGATAAGATGAAAAGGTTTCATCCGGCGTTGTTCTCTTCCGATCAGTGAATCTGGGGACCAGATTCTTCTAAGGGGGGAGGATTGTAACGCCCCATATTTCCGGATTTCGGGTAAGCACGCCACGTGTGTGTTTTGATGATTTTATATTAATTATTTAATTCTTGCATTCATTAATTAAATGTGACATGATCATTTTATAAAATTGCATTTTCTAAAGTTGTGAAAATTATTTCATTTCATGATTTATGTACTAGAATTGATTAATTGATTATGTGACATTAATTGATCATTTCCTTGAACTATGGGATTAATTGCATAAGAGGGCTTGGTCTTTGATTATTTAACTTCTCTAACTTGTACTTGATTGCTTAACTAAAAAAATGGGAGGATTTATGTGCAATTAATTAGGATAACTCATAAAGTGGGAAGCATTAATATCTTCATTTATATCATATTTTAATATATTACACACAAGATATACATACACATTTGCTCTTGCTTCCATTTTGATCGATCAAATTTGCCAAGAGAAGAAGAAGGAGAATTTCATGCTTTGAGATATTTGTTGGATTGATCATTCATATTGAAGCATCATCATCCTCATTCAAGCATATCAACTCTTCTTTCTTCATTTCAAGGTGAATATGAGCTTGCTTGATTGATTTCTTGATGAATTTGATAGCTAGGGTTATGATATAAATTGGGTGAATTGTGTTTTAGTTGTTGGAAGTGTGAATACTTGATCCTAGCTTGAATTTGATGCATAAATATTGAGGTTTATGGACTTGTAGCATAAGTTGATAAATTGAGCTTATATGTGTGATTCTTGATGATTAATGAGTTATGGACATGAATATGTGGAACTTTAGTGGGTATTGAACTTGTATATATATATGTTGCATGAATTATGGCATTTGGATTGATTAGAATTGGAATTGGTTGATTGTTTGTTGTGGTTCGATTTTTGCTCTATTTTTCTGCCTCTGCTCCCCTGTTCCAATTCCTCTAATTTTTCTACTGTAGAAAATATTTGAAGTGTAGAGTACTCTCCTTTTTACGGCTCGTCAATATCTATTTTCGTTTGTGAGTTATGGCCGTTTTAATTTGGTGCCGCCAAACTGTCGCGATTCTGCGCTGATCCAATTTAAAACCGATTTGTGGCTTGATCAGAGAGACTAAATGATGGAAGTTTTTAAAACTGTTTTACTGGTGTATTTCTGGGTATGTTGTAGATATCTCCACCAATTTGCAGATCGTTTCGACTTCGTTTGATAAGGGAACGACGATCATCTTTCATTAATAGCGCTGCAGGAAATTTTCTGCTTTGTGTCATATTCAAACAAAATCTGGTATTTACTCGGGGTGAACTAGAATTTGAGCCTTACATCATTATAAAGATATGGTTGTCTAGTTTTCTAGGAATTTTGCGGTTCGTTAAAATTCATTCCGAAGAAGGAGTTATGCTTATTTGAATACAATGTGCGCATGTTGAAAATTTTCTGCATTAGTACCTACAAATTTCACATTTTGCTCCAATGCCTTAATTGATCCCAAATTGCTATTATATGATACATTTCATGCAAAAACAAGATTATTTTGTGCCGTATTCATGATTCCACATCGTCTCGTTGCATTTCGCCGTTCGTCTTAATTGGTTCATACGAGTCGTGTCTCACTTGCACTTGTCATTGTTTGCACAGACCAGCTTCCTGGTGACGAGGGGCCGGCACCTTAGGCGGTTTTCTCGATTGGTTTTGTCTGTACAGGTGAGGTTTAATTTCTAGTTATATAGAACCATATGACCCTTATATGGATTTTAAGCCAAAACGTATACGTATATCTATAGCTTTCCTCAAATGTTAATTGATTTTCACTGAACGACTGTATTGTATTGAACCGACTGTTTTGGCGAGTATATTGATTGCACTGTGGGCCCGAGGGTAGTAGCTTGAGCCAACCGGGAAAGCATGGGCTGATGGGTAACTCCGGCTCTATCCTCACCATTTGGGATGACCCCTGAAGCCACTAGGAGATTAGTGGTGGAAGGAGTTCCGGGCTTTGGGTTTCATGCGCCCTCTGCTCACACTAATTGGATGGTTGAGTCTAGCTAACTCACCATCACCCCGGAGGAAGAAGGATGGACTGAAACTGTTACGTGTGCACTGTAATTGATTGCATGATCACCTATATAATTGATAACTTAATCATTGTACACTGTCGGAGTAAGGTTGGAGAATTGCCCTCACTCGCCGGGCCACTGATTGACTGAAATGTAATTGATTGATTGTTAAACTTGTTAGTCATAATCTCGGGCGATGTTATCTTTTTATTGAACTTATATTGTGGTTTTCATAACTCATTACCCGAGGTTAGGACTTGTGTGTTAAATGCGCTTATATGCATATACCCCTCGCTCAGTCTTCTCAGACTGACACCTCACTTTTTTCAGGTTTTGCTAAGGGAGTGCTAGGCGGGAAACTGTGTCGTCCGGAGTGGTAGTTTCGGGTCTAGCACCTATGTTTGTCTTTACACACTTTTGTACCACTTATGTTCATCACTATTTTGTCATGTATATATGGGAGATGATATTGTATTGATATGACGGATTGATTTTGAAACTTATGCTTCCGTATATATATATCTTTCTGCATTGTTCTAAGTGGTTAAAGGTTAGTCCCGCCTAGCTCGGTTAGTTTTTTTTATTGTCTCTGTTCGCTATAGCTTTGGTTCATATATGGATTGTTCGTTTCATACGTGGATCGAGGATATAGTGCGGGGGATAGGACACCTCGCGTTTCGGGTGTTACAAATTTTATTACACGCGAATTCTTTTCTAGAATTAATTAATTAAATTGTAATTAATTAATTTAAGTCTTTTAATTAATTTTGAATTAATTATTAAGATTTTATTTCTCAAGCTTAACCTAATAAATAATTAATTGAGAATTAATTAATTTATTGAATCTTGACTTTAAGCTTTAGGAAAGTTGAAAAGTCTAACTTCCTATTGTAGGAGAGAGGAGATTATTCTTGCTAGACATGGAGAATAAGTTAGGAACTTATTTTCTCCAATTAAATAAATAATTAAATTAGTTAATTAGTGAGTAAGAAAAGAAGTCCACTAGGTTTAGGAAAATCCTATGGAGTTCGAACCCCCTTTGTATAAATACAAGGGTGGGGCTTCTCTTATTCTTTAGACGAACACTCACGAAGTGTTAAGTTTTTGAGAAAAATAAAAGAAAAGTTTTCAAAAGCAAAACCCTAGCCATTAACACAAGTTATAGAACTAGCATTCTCACTTGCTTGATCGTGTTCTAGGACTGGTGTGGATACGCTTTAGAGGATCACTGCTTTGGGATCTATCGAGAACCGTTTGAGGGACATTCCGCTTGAAGGGTGTTCAGTAGGCGGTACTGACATCACTAGAAAGCTTCAATCAACGTAAGTTTCTAAACACCCTAAGATACGATACGAGAATTGCAAGTCCATGATCAATCTTTTGGAAAAATTTTAAATTTCCACTGCGTTTCTGCTCTAGTTTTCCAACAAGCGGTATTAGAGCCACCTTGCAACGCTCGTATTGTATCGTTACAACTTTACGAATTTTGATTGAAAATTCTTGAATTTGAGTATATGTTGTGTATTCACGATTTTAATTTGAAATACGAAATTGCCGGATCAAAACTGTTTCTTGAAAAATTTGTGAAAATTGTTTTCTGTTTAAATGTAATTTTAAGCTGTTTAGAGTCAGATTTCTTTGAACTGTTTTAATTCGGAATTGGAATTGATGAATTTATCGAAATTACGGAATGGAAACGGAACGAGTGCGTAGCAACGCCCATCGCGTGCGGCCTTAGCGCATCAAGCACATGGGGCAGCACCCAGTCCGCACTCGCCCAGTCGGCGCGGCCAGGAACGTCGGGATCGTGCCCGTCCGTGCGCGCACAATGCCCAGGCATCCCGGCCATCCGCCCGCCCCATCCCGCAAGCGCCGCTAGCACGCGAGCCGCGCGCTTACGCGCAGGCAGCACGCTAGGCGGGCGGTGCTCGCCTTCGTCTGAGGCTGGCCACGCGGGCCGTGGGTGCGGGAGGCCAGCTCAAGGTACGCCCGCTTACCGGCGATCCCGCGCGCCTCGCGCAGGCTGTCCCGAGACGGCCTTTTCGTTTCGTGTTTTCCAACTTTCGAAAATCCCGAATTACGAAAATTTGATTTTATTTTAAAATTATAAAATTATTTATTTGAAATAATTATAAAATTTGGGATTTTATGAATTAAAGTCAAGTTCTTATTTTTCGAGAAAATTACGAAAATCACTTTGAATGATTTATTAGAGAAAAATTTAATTTTGATTTAATTGTTGTTTTGTCATAATCCGGTGAATTCGATTTTGAATAAATTCGTGAATAATGAACTATATTCAAATTGCTTAAGTTAATTGTAACTTGAAGTCAAAGGAATTTTAAATTTAGTTGGTAAATTTAAATAAAAGCGGAATCATGCTAGTTTAGGTGATCATGGGTTAGTCTTATGTATGTTTTAAATTCTGCACATGATTTCAATTGGGGTAGGAGCCCCATAGTTGTGTGTTTTCAATTGGGGTTGGAGCCCTACTTATGTGCGTACTGTTATGTGTTTATTATGTGCCTTTCCTTACTATTGTTTTTGGGCCGGGGTATGCCCCGTGTACTTGTCTATGGCCAATATGAAGATTGAGCCATATTACTTTATGTAAAGAGAGTAGAACTTAGGAAGTGAGGTTTTTATTTTCATTTTGGAGACAAGCACCCATGCAATACGAAGGATCCACAAGGAGCACTTGAAGAACGGTGGCTGACAGGTGTCGAATTCGTCAAAATAAATTATAATCCGGTTCACGACTAAAATAGAGTATAGTGTAAACGGGTCGTACCACAGAGATTGGAAGAAACTAATTCAATTAAAATCACAGGATAATCACGAGAAACAACAAGTAAAAATAAGGGGGTTTTTGGATTCTATCTAAACTAATTAAACTAATCTAATAAAACAATTAAAATCAACTAAAGTAAATACTAAGAATCACACGAAACCTAGGAAAATATCAATGAAGGAAACAACACTTACCTAGAGATTATAATTCAGTTTCCACATCGATCACAGACGCAAAGATAATTTCAACCAACTCAAATAGGCTAGCTATAGCAGATAGAGACACTCGACTCCGCCTCGTTTTCACTTAAATTCTCGAATAGCCTAGAGACACTCGACAACTATTTTCCCTAATCCGTTCACAAACCCTAGAGACACTCGACAGGATTTAATGAACAAACAGCATTAAAATCTATGAAAACACTAACCCGAATCAACCAAGTCACGACACGTGCAAGATTTAAACCCGAATATTCATTCCCTTAACAAGTTGAGAACTGCAACCAATCCTTCTCGTTAACGTACCACAAATATCAATCATGCATTACATACACTTCATGCAATCATGAATGGCTATATGCAATTAAATCTACTTAAATGATCGTGCACTACCACTAAGCAAACAAATCACAATAAACACGACACTCAGAGAATTAATAAATACTCGAATTATATTGAAAATATAAAAACAATTAGGTCTCACAATGTCTCAACCAAATCATAAATCTCTAGCTAAGTATTACGAATTTAGCTATTCAAAATCATAAAATTCAAAAACATAAAATAAATAAAAACAAGGTCCAACTAAAAACAAGGAATTAAAATAAGAATTTGTGCGGAATGATTTTAGCTCTCGATGACGTCTTCCAGCCGCTGCCTAAATCTCCCAAATTCTCGAACTGCTGTGTTGCCTCCGTGAGAAAATAATGTGTGGAAAAGGTTGTATAAATTGGCTGCCCAAATATGAATAAATAATACATCCCTACAGCCTTTCAAAACCAATTCCTAGTCCAATTTGGAGTCATGATGCTACGTCCAAGTACTTGCTGACCAAGTTGCCTTCAATTTGGACTTGCTCCCAATTAATTCTAAAGCTCCATCTTCTCATGGGCCCATCTAATTAAATTGATTCCAAGACAAGACATCCAAGCCCAATAATCACAATGCCTAAGCCCATCTCCAATAAAGATAAGTCAGCCCTTCACTTAAAATTAACCCATCACTCCAAATCAAAGTGAATTGGGTCATCTCAATTATTTCCAAGATAGCACTCACGCAGGCCCAATTGCAATTAAAAATCAAATCATCAATCTTCCATTTTTCTTCATGCATGCATGCACCACTCCTGAAGTTCCCATCAAATTTAAGCTTATTCCAACTAATTCCAAGACTTCAAGCATGTAGGCTCGATGTCCACAAAAGTCTTCTTTTTTTGGCCCAAAAACTCCAATAATAAAGAAATTAGCCCATCTGCACTAAAAACACGAAAATACAACACAGCACCAATTTATATACAATTTAAGCATTAAAAACAAGGCCACACACTCATGAATATTCGAGAATTACGCATGTTATCAAATGCCCCCACACTTGTCCATTCACTCGTCCTCGAGGGAAATAACAATCAAATGAAACATCACTCCCATCAAACATATTCACAAAAGCGATCATCCAACTCTTGCCTAAACGAATCTAGCATATCAATTACATTACTTAATCACACGAAATTGAATTAATTAGTATAAAAATCATACCCTCGTGTGTAGTGTGAAATTGAACAAAGAATGTACAAAGACTAGACAATTAAGTTAATATTTTTCGCATAAGAACCAATTATCAACTTCGAATACACCCATCACTCCAATCTCCACTAATTTGATCAACTCATAACTCGGGATCGAAAGGTCTTTCGAGCTTGTAATGTAGGGGGTAGGAAAAAGTAAATCAAAGGCTAACACCAAGCTTACACATTTAAAAACCAATCCCAAGTGTTTCCCTTCGTTCTTCCCCAAAAGGCTCCCTTTCTCACAATGAATTCCCAACCCTTCTATCGAATTTTCAACAAGGCTCATACTCTCTCTTTTTTTTCTTTTCACTCTTGCTTTTTTTTTTCTCAATTTGTTTTTTCACTATTTTTCAGCTCATTTTCTTTTATTTTCTTCTTGACTTCGCTCTCTTTTTCTTTCTTTTGTTTCATCAATCTCACAATTTTTTTCTCTATTCAACACAATGAAACTATCTCTTCAAACCAATTCCAAAAGGGAAGTCTAGACATCATTAATGCAATCCCAAAAAGAAAATGAGTAAGCAAGGCGTAACAAAGATAAGGGTAGGAAATTGTATTGTGCACTCGGCTTGTAATGCGGCTAAGAAAGAAATTTTGCACAATACTAAGGCTCAGCGGGGTCAATCGGGCAATGTTATTTAGTGAAAATCAAATAAAAGGCTAAAAACACCGAAAAAATTGCCTAAGTCATCTCCCGAATTATTTGTCAACCAATCTATTTCGCCTCAGCGGGGTCAATCGGGCAATGTTATTTAGTGAAAATCAAATAAAAGACTAAAAACACCGACAAGAATGCCTAAGTCATCTCCCGAATTATTTATCAACAAATCTATTTCGCCTCGAAGGGAGTTAAAGTGCACTCTAATCAATTTTCAGAACTTTATTGAAAAACATAACTAACCTATCTAAGCAAAGTACATAAACTGTTCAATTAGTGCGCGAGAAATAAGGGCACAAAGTCATACTAATTAATCAAATTTCACACAATCTTTCATGTATTCAATTGTCTAATAAGTTCTAGCAAAAATTCACAGCTCAAGCTTAAGCAAACACACTCAAAACAGGAATAAATTATTCACAATTTCTAACATCCTCAAATTCAAGTAAACAACAAGTCAAAACAGTTGACGCAGGAAAAAAAAAATCGAATTTAAGCACGTAAGCCAAATAGTAAATAGGCTTATCCCTTCCCCCACACTTAAATCATGCATTGTCCTCAAGGCATAAAAAAAATCGAGAGAAAAGAGGACTTCCCTGAAGCGCAGATCTGGGGTTTTTTTTTTTTTTTTTTTTTCCGCAAAAATAGTATCAGCATGGGGTACGGTCACACCTAGGGGTCAAACCTATACAGAAGCATCAGCAGTTTAACAGCAGCAATTCAGAAAATTTTAAACCAATAAAGCGCACCTACAAGACAACCAAGAGCAACAATCAACACAAATGGAGGTAGAACCTCCATACAAATCCCCTCGACTATATGGTGATGAATCTTCTAATCCATTGCGCCCTCTAGATTGGGGATGATGATTCGTAGAGGTTCTCAACACAATTCGATACTTTCTCAGCACAGACTCTATCAACCACCTATAAAATTGTTTTCCATGATCCCTCACAATGGCTCTTGGATTCCTGCACTCGAAAAATTTGTGAGATCTGAGGAAAATAGTGGTTAAGTAATCGAGAACATCTGCATACCAGAGCGTGACGGTAAGGTGTGACCGTATCTTATGGTCAAACCCGTGGAAACGAAGTTCGCCAGCGAACTCGTCACTTATGGGTCTTAAATTTACAAATTTTCCTCCTCCTTTGAATGCAGAACTCATATCGCCCAAAAAGTTCTTGAGTTTCAAAATAGGTGCCTGAAACACGAAGGAATTCAGTTTAGCTAAGTCATTGAATAATTTTGAATTTGAAGCCTTTATACCCAGGGGTCTAACATGCTCTAATGGAATAACCATATCATGGATATCATCATGCAAACCAACAAGTTTTGGCTTACTCTCAAAATCTTCAACTACCAAATCTTGAAAGGATTCAAAACTTAACTTTTCTATATTGTTAGGCTCAAAAGTTTCATTACTTGAGTTCTGTATCACATCAATGCTAAAATTACTAGATAATTCATCAGTATCTTTACTTGACTCATAAACATTAAATTTGGCAATATCACTATCAAATTCTAGAGTCAACAAGCCTTCTTGAACATCTATTTTAGCATTAGCAGTACGGAGAAAAGGTCGCCCAAGTAAAATATCAGAAGTACTCAAAGAATTTTCCTCCTCATAAATCACATAAAAATCAGCAGGAATGATTAATCCATCAACTTGCACAAGTACGTCCTCTAATACTCCCTCCGGATATACAATAGATCGATCAACCATCTGAATTATGATACCTGTATCTTTCAAAGGACCAAGATTCAGTGATGAATAAACAGATAAAGGCATAATATTAACGGCCGCACTCAAATCATACATTGTTTTCTTAATCTCAGTCTTGCCAATTTTACATGGAATGGATAACATACCTTGATCTTCGCATTTAGGAGGTAATTTCTTTTGCAAAATAGCAGAGGCATTCTCTCCAACATTTAACCATTCATTACCTTTCAGTCTCCTTTTCCTGGTGCAGAGTTCCTCAAGATATTTCGCATGTCTGGGATTTTGCTGAATAACATCCAACAAAGGAATGTTCACCTCAACCTTTCAAAACATCTCAAGAATATTCTTCTCTTTCTCCTGTTTCTTCATTTCTGCTAAACTTTGAGGGAATGGAGGTGGAACCACCAGGGGCTTGGGTTGCTCAACAATTTCGGACTCGCTGTATCGGTATGGGTATAAGGTATGGTCGTACCTTGAAGTCGTACCCTCTACCTGATCACCTTCGGACCCAGTTCTTTGTCCCTTATCCTTCTCCAGTGGTGACGGAAGTTCATTACCACTTCTGAGCGTGATGGCGCTAATATTATGCGTAGGATCCTCGGTTTGCGAAGGCAACTTCATTTGATTCTCCAACCTGCTTAGACACGCCGCAATTTACCCCAATTGACTCTCCAAATTCTGAATAGTGGATCCTAAAGTTTGCACAGTGGACTCCAAGTTTTTAATTTGAATTTCTTGTGGGTCAAAAGGTAGGTTCAGTTGAGTTTGTTGTTGGGGTTGTGGCGGTCTAGGTACGAAGTTTTGGAATTTTGGTGAATTTGGTGCATAAGTTGTGTTAGGTTGATCATACCATCCGGGATTATGCATGTTGGAGTATGGATTGTACGTCGGAGGTTGATATCCGAATGGGTCCATAATTTCAAAAGTGTATTCTTGCAGGGATGGACACGCATCGGTGGAATACAACGTGCTCGTACACAATTAGCAAACCTTCGCTACTTAGGGTACACCTGCACCAAGGTTAGAAGCCAAAGCATTTATCATATCCTTAATTTCATCAAAAGGTGAAGAGTTGACCTCATTATCCCGTCGTGGAATGTTTGCATGATTGATGAACTGTTGTGCATTCGTAAATATTGTTTATTGATCGTCTTTTCCGTGAATGCTCCTGTTCAGAAAAAAGAATTAATTCAATTAGTACCAATCCCCGGCAACGGCGCCAAAATTTGACAGGTGTCGAATCCGTCAAAATAAATTATAATCTGGTTTACGACTAAAATAGAGTATAGTGTAAACGGGTCGAACCACAGAGATTGGAAGAAACTAATTCAATTAAAATCACAGGATAATCATGAGAAACAACAAGTAAAAATAAGGGGGTTTTTGGATTCTATCTAAACTAATTAAACTAATCTAATAAAACAATTAAAATCAACTAAAGTAAATACGAAGAATCACACGAAACCTAGGAAAATATCAATGAAGGAAACAAGACTTAGCTAGAGATTATAATTCAGTTTTCACATCGATCACAGACGCAAAGATAATTTCAACCAACTCAAATAGGCTAGCTATAGCAGATAGAGACACTCAACTCCGCCTCGTTTTCACTTAAATTCTCGAATAGCCTAGAGACACTCGACAGCTATTTTCCCTAATCCGTTCACAACCCCTAGAGACACTCGACAGAATTTAATGAACATACAGCATTAAATTCTATGAAAACACTAACCCGAATCAACCAAGTCACGACACGTGCAAGATTTAAACCCGATTATTAATTCCCTTAACAAGTTGAGAACTGCAACCAATCCTTCTCGTTAACGTACCATAAATATCAATCATGCATTACATACATTTCATGCAATCATGAATGGCTATATACAATTAAATCTACTTAATTGATCGTGCAATATCACTAAGCAAATAAATCACAATAAACACGACTCTCAGAGAATTAATAAATACTCGAATTATATTGAAAATATAAAAACAATTAGGTCTCACGATGTCTCAACCAAATCGTAAATCTCTAGCTAAGTATTACGAATTTAGCTATTCAAAACCATAAAATTCAAAAACATAAAATAAATAAAAACAAGGTCCAACTAAAAACAAGGAATTAAAATAAGAATTTGTGAGGAATGATTTTAGCTCTCGATGACGTCTTCCAGCCGCTGCCTAAATCCCCCAAATTCTCGAACTGCTGTGTTGCCTCCGTGAGAAAATAATGTGTGGAAAAGGTTGTATAAATTGGCTGCCCAAGTATGAATAAATAACACATCCCTACAGCCTTTCAAAACCAATTCCTAGTCCAATTTGGACTCATGCTGCTACGTCCAAGTACTTGCTGACCAAGTTGCCTTCAATTTGGACTCATGCTGCTACGTCTAAGTACTTGCTGACCAAGTTGCCTTCAATTTGGACTTGCTCCCAATTAATTCTAAAGCTCCATCTTCTCATGGGCCCATCTAATTAAATTGATTCGAAGACAAGACATCCAAGCCCAATAATCACAATGCCTAAGCCCATCTCCAATAAAGATAAGTCAGCCCTTCAATTAAAATTAACCCATCACTCCAAATCAAAGTGAATTGGGTCGTCTCAATTATTTCCAAGATAGCACTCACGCAGGCCCAATTGCAATTAAAAATCAAATCATCAATCTTCCATTTTTTTTCATGCATGCATGCACCACTCCTGAAGTTCCCATCAAATTTAAGCTTATTCCAACTAATTCCAGGACTTTTCGCATGTAGGCTTGATGTCCACAAAAGTCTTCTATTTTTGGCCCACAAACTCCAATAATAAAGAAATTAGCCCATCTGCACTAAAAACACGAAAATACAACACAACACCAATTTATATCCAATTTAAGCATTAAAAATAAGGCCACACACTCATGAATATTTGAGAATTATGCATGTTATCAGTGGCCATAAGAAGACCCCTCAAAATGTTTATGAGGGTTCCTATTAATGTAATAGATAGGGCTATTTTTCCATTAAATTTTGTACCCCTATGTGATATGAACTGTCTTATGTGGCATGAATGTTAGAACCAGTGATTTTGGAGTGGCTCCCGAAATCACATATAAGATAGGATACCCTTGATCATCTCATAGTTAGTATCATGCTAGGACATGTTATCTGCTAATTGCTTCTGTGATGCACTTTACGTGAAATTGTATTAAACAAGACAATTAAAATTTGGATAACATTATATGTTAGTGAGGTCATTCGAAAATCCCTTTTAAATATTGAGCTAAATTCGAATAAATAGGCATTTTATCATGGTAATAAAATTCCTAGCATTCCATCAATAGGATTTAGGACTTAATAAGTGAACCTAGTTGCTGTCTCACGAGTCGTGGGGTAATTAGTGGATCTTATTAACTCCTAGTTTCCTTATTAAGTATTTTAAGTAATTAATATTTCTTAACCATTTTAGAATGGGCGATGTCTCACGAGTCGTGGGTCGTTCCGGACTAAGTTTAGTTGAGATCTTATGATTGATGGGTCTAGCTCAACACTGAAGTAGATATGGATATCTCACGAGTCGTGGGTCCATAGTCGAAAGAACAGTGATGCAAAACATTCCTAGGAATTCAATGAGAGATCGAATTGGTAAATTGTACCTACTTAAGAATCTTAGACCTTTGGATGTCTCACGAGTCGTGGGTCCAAAACTAAGATTGCTTGGGATCCTGGTACCCACTGAG
The DNA here is from genome assembly GCA_037501455.1 of Lantana camara. Classification (NCBI taxonomy): domain Eukaryota; kingdom Viridiplantae; phylum Streptophyta; class Magnoliopsida; order Lamiales; family Verbenaceae; genus Lantana; species Lantana camara. The sequence goes on from CM074864.1 coordinate 7,056,374, forward strand.
AAAATAAGTTTCTTCTAAAGTCGTTGGGATTTCTGGACTTTCTAAAAACTGTGGGAGAACATATTTCTAAAGACCTTGATAATATGTATAATCGTTAATATTCAGCATGCTTATGATTCTCTTTTTTTGCCATTTAGGTTGTAGTTCTGTGATTCTCTACAAACTGAAATGGCAACCAAAAACCCTTTGGTATCCATCCTCAAATCAAACAAGTTGACGGGGCCCAATTACTCTGATTGGCTTCGGAATCTAAAGATAGTTTTTGATTCTGAGAAGAGAAGATATGTTCTCTTTGAGGGAGAGCCTACCCCTGAGGGTGACGCTCCGAGTCGGGCCGAAAGAGACGCGATTGCAAAATGGTCTGAAGACAATCTTCAAGCCCGTTGCCTCATGTTGGCTAACATGTCTCTGGACATGCAAAGGCAACATGAGTCTATGGAATACTCTTGGGAGATTTATGACCATCTTGAGCAATTGTACCGCCCCAAAGAGCGTGTTCTAAGGTACAACACCTCTAAGGAGCTCTTTCATCACAGAATGAAGGAAGGTACAAGTGTCCACGAACATGGGCTTAAGTTCCTCGCTTTGAACGAGAAGCTTACTTCCATGGAGATGCCTCTAAGCGAGGACCTCGCCGTGGACTTGTTGCTCGCATCGCTTCCACCATCATTTAATCCTTTCGTGCTGAACTTCAACATGAATCATGCTCATGCTACTGTCGCTGAGCTGATTAGTCAGGTTGTGACTGTTGAAGTCATGATAAAGAAGGATAACAAAGTAATGATGGTCACATCCTCTTCTAAGCCTTCTAAAGGCAAAGGGAAGAAAGTTCCCAAGAAGAAGGGATCTCTTAAAACCGATGGAGGGGTTAAAAAGAGGAAGGCCAAGAAGAAAAGGGATCAGAGAGAGGACGTTCGCCACCACTGTGGCAAGAAAGGGCATTGGAAGAGGAACTGCCAAGAGTACAAGGATACTTTAAAGAAAGGTATGTTTATTATTGAAGTAAATCTATCTATTGATTCTAATTCTTGGGTACTTGATACCGGCTGTGGAGCTCATATCTGTAATGATGTACAGATGCTAAATGAGGTTCGGCAGCTTAAAGAAGGAGAATGCGTCTTGAAGGTTGGGAATGGATCAAGCGTTCAAGCTCAAGCCATTGGGACGTGTAGATTAGATTTAGGTGTCTTTACTTTAGTATTGAATAAAGTCCTTTATGTACCTTCTATTATTCGTAATATAATTTCCATTCCAATATTAGATTGTGAAGGATATGAGACTTTCTCCCGAGATAGAAAATTTTATCTTAAGAAGAATAAAGCTTCCGTTTTACTTGCTACATTATCTAATGGACTTTATACAACTAAAGACACCAATATTTTGACTATGCAACAATCAAACAAATGTAAAAGAGATGACAGGATCTCGGCTTCTTTATGGCATGCACGTTTAGGCTATATTTCTAAAGATAGGATTGCTAAGTTAACTAATTTAAGATCATTCTATGATAATGAACTTAAAGAGTTGACTCATTATGAATCATGTCTTAAAGGAAAAATGGCCAAGACTCCCTTTAATGGTAAAGTGGAACGTGCCACTAAAGTGTTGGATTTAATCTATACTGATGTTTGTGGACCACTTAGTGTAAGTACTAGAAACAATCATCAGTATTTCATAACCTTCATAGATGACTTTAGTCGTTTTGGTTATGTGTACTTAATGAAGTATAAATCCGAAGCCTTTGAGAAATTCTTGGAATTTCAGAAGGAGGTTGAGAACCAAATTGGTCATAAGATTAAGACACTTCGATCTGATCGAGGTGGCGAGTATCTAAGTGATGAATTCCTTAATCATCTCAGAGATAATGGAATTATCTCTCAGTGGACTCCTCTGGGAACTCCTCAATTAAATAGAGTTTCGGAAAGAAGGAACAGACCCCTACTTGATATGGTTCGTTCCATGATCAGTTTCACTGAATTGCCACCATCATTCTGGGGCTATGCCCTAGAATCAGCAGTTAAGATTCTAAATCTTGTTCCCTCCAAATCTATACCCAAAACCCATATGAGATGTGGTTTGGCAAAATCCCTAACTATTCTTACTTAAGAATTTGGGGTTGTCCTGCTTATGTAAAGAGGACAGTGGGAGATAAACTTGAAGCTAGATCAAGCTTATGTAACTTCGTAGGATATCCTAAAGAGTCGATAGGATATCATTTCTACGATCCTCTTGAACAAAAGGTCTTTGTGTAAAGAAACGTCACTTTTCTTGAGGACTCGTTCCTTAAAGAAAAGAAAGGCAAGATCACAGAACTCGAAGAGGTTCAAGACCAAGGCCCCACGCCTAGCTTGGAGAATGACGTCCCTATCTCTACCCAAGAGAGTGATACACGCGAAAATCCTCCTCAAAAAAGAGTTCTGAACGATTCCTAGACAACTAGTGAGATGGTATGGTTTTCTCCACCAAACATCTCAAATGGATAATGATCCATTAACTTATGAGGAGGCACTGTTAGATTCGGACTCTGAACAGTGGAAAGAAGCAATGAAATCCGAAATGGATTCCATGTACTCTAACCAAGTTTGGACCTTGGTTGATCCACCTGATGGGATCAGGCCCATAGGGTGTAAATGGATATATAAGTGCAAGCTTGGTGTAGATGGAAGCGTGGCATCCTTTCAAGGAAGATTAGTTGCTAAGGGGTTTACTCAAAGACCAGGTGTAGACTTTGATGAAACCTTCTCCCCGGTTGCAATGCAAAAATCCATTAGGATCCTACTTGCCATTGAGGCATATTATGACTATGAGATATGGCAAATGGATGTGAAAACTGCCTTTCTCAATGGAGACATTGACAAAGACATTTACATGGAGCAACCCATGGGTTTCACATTCAGTGGGAGTGAGCAAAAGGTTTGCAAGCTTCAACGTTCAATCTACGGATTGAAACAAGCTTCTAGGAATTGGAACATTTGATTTGATGAAGCAGTCAAATCGTTTGGCTTTATTCAAAATCCGAATGAGTCCTGCGTGTATACGAAAGAATTGGAAACCTCGGTTTAATTTCTGGTACTTTATGTAGATGACATCCTCCTCAATGGGAATGCGAAGGATGACATGAAAGTAACAAAGTCTTGGTTATCGAACCAATTTGAGATGAAGGATCTTGGTGATGCATCCTACATTCTCGGTATAAAGATCTATCGAGATAGATCTAAGAGATTATTAGGATTATCACAATCGGTTTACATAGACAAAGTACTAAAGAGATTTAGTATGGAAGAATCCAAATGTGGAAAACTTCCAATGGGCCCGGGAATAGTTCTTTCGAAGAAGCTGTACCCCAAGACTGAACTTCAGAAGTCCAGGATGTCCAAAATTCCTTATGCATCAGCTATAGGAAGCATAATGTATGCGATGCTATGTACTCGACCGGATGTGGCTTATGCACTTAGTGTGACTAGCCGATTCCGATCTGACCATGGTGAAGGTCACTGGACTACTGTAAAAAATATCCTTAAGTACTTACGAAGAACTAAGGATTTATTCCTAGTTTACGGAGGCCAGCAAGATCTTGTCATTAGAGGATACTGTGATGCAAGCTTTGCATCAGACATGGATCACTTTAAATCTATGTCAGGATACATATTCTGTCTGAACAGCGGAGCTATGAGTTGGAAAAGTTCCAAGCAAGCGACCACTGCTGATTCAAACTGAGACCGAATACTTAGTTGCAAACGATGCAGCTAAGGAAGGTGTTTGGGTAAGAAACTTCATCCACGAGCTGGGTGTAGTTCCTAGCATTAAAAACCCCGTTACAGTGTTTTGTGACAACACCGGGGCGGTTGGTCAAGCAAGAGAACCAAGATCTCACCAAAGGACCAAGCACATTTCGAGAAAGTATCACTTAATCCGTGACATCATCAAGAGAGGAGATGTGTAAATTGAAAGGGTCACATCGACAGAGAACATGGTAGATCCACTTACTAAAGCCCTTAGTCAACAGACTTTCAAAGGACATCTTCAGAAGATGGGTCTTAGATTAGCTCCTGGATGGCTTTGACGGGCAAGTGGGAGATTGTTAAGAATAGTGCCCTTAAAGCAGCTTTTGGCTTTACTATTTCCTTGTAATATCACAAACAGTCTTTGAATAATAAACGAGATGATTTTGTTCATAGGCATTCACTTCTTTATGTGCTTATTTATGTCTATTTGGGTTGACTGTGTTTTTGCATGTATTGAACTCCTCTAATCCGATAAGGCTGTTAAGAACTTTGTTGTCATGGGAACGATACATGAAACAAGTTCTTAACTCCATAGGCGAGGATTAGAAACTTCTCCAAGTCGAGAGTCCGACAGACAGTGGGAGTGTCGACCTTGACTCTGTTGAGACTTGCTTATGTGATTATGTCCTTTTGAAGGATCACTCAGTTTCATGGGGTGATAAATGCATACGATGATGCTTTCATAATACATGAGGGTGATTGTTACTAGAACTTCATCACTGAGATATCCCGCGTGAGAACATTCCTAAATGGGAAAGGAAGTCTCCTAGAAACTTCCAGATTAGGAAATATCTCACAGGTCAATAACGTTATTCATTAATCCTTAGACTTGAGATTCAGTAATGTCTCATATGAGCTAACTCTGTAATCTTTGATATAGGCTCAAAACGGTGTCGCCATTTAGACACCTAAACCACGGCCTATGTTGGGATTACACAAGTGGCATATGTAGAATTAGTAGAATCTACAAAGGACCTACACTTGTTGCAAGAACAAGAATGATCACTTACTGATTGAGTTGTTAGTAGTCCATTAAACTTAAACCCTTGGCCAAGGTGGATAAAAGATCAAGACATCAAGAAAATGGGGTTATCTTGGATTGAGGTCTAAATGGATATGAAACGAACTTAACTTTAAAGATCAAGAATATTTAGGCTCTGAGAATATTCCCATGCCTTAGTTCTTGATTGAGAGATGGGGTTGTAGGAGGATCGTATTTCACTGTATGTTATTGACTGAAAGGTTTTTCGATTAATTTCGTTATTCGGCTAGGGGTCACACACCATTGCTAGATTACGATAGTGTGATCTGTGAAGTGATGAATTAATTAGTGAATTAATTAATTACTGTCACTGCTAATCGAATAATGAACCTATAGGGTCACACACAAATGCCAAAACACGAGGGTTATGGTAGGATGTTAATATGATTAAGGAAGGATCAAAATGTTGATCGAAGAGGGCGAGACGAGTCACGCCCCGCCACGTGTCACGCTTGGAACGTGGCTGCCACGTGGCCTGCACGTGTAATGTACACGTGTACTAACGTGGTTTCGGCGTGTAATTTTATTACACGCGAATTCTTTTCTAGAATTAATTAATTAAATTGTAATTAATTAATTTAAGTCTTTTAATTAATTTTGAATTAATTATTAAGATTTTATTTCTCAAGCTTAACCCAATAAATAATTGAGAATTAATTAATTTATTAAATCTTGACTTTTAGCTTTAGGAAAGTTGAAAAGTTTAACTTCCTATTGTAGGAGAGAGAAGATTATTCTTGCTAGACTTGGAGAATAAGTTAAGAACTTATTTTCTCCAATTAAATAAATAATTAAATTAGATAATTAGTGAACAAGAAAATAAGTCCACTAGGTTTAGGAAAACCCTAGGGAGTTCGAAGCCCCTTTGTATAAATACAAGGGTGGGGCTTCTCTTATTCTTTAGACCAACACTCACGAAGTGTTAAGTTTTTGAGAAAAATAAAAGAAAAGTTTTCAAAAGCAAAGCCCTAGCCATTAACACAAGTTATAGAACTAGCATTCTCACTTGCTTGATCCTGTTCTAGGACTGGTGTGGATACGCTTTAGAGCATCACTGCTTTGGGATCTATCGAGAATCGTTCGAGGGACATTCTGCTTGAAGGGTGTTCAGCAGGCGGTACTGACATCAATAGAAAGCTTCAATCAACGTAAGTTTCTAAACACCCTAAGATACGATACGAGAATTGCAAGTCCATTATCAATCTTTTGGAAAAATTTTAAATTTCCTCTGCGTTTCTGCTCTAATTTTCCAACATGGTGTGTGCTTGTGGGGGCAGAACTTCGCCGGAAAGTCAGTGGCAGGTGGGAAGGCGGTGGTGCTTGTCCGTTCGAAGGCAGAGGTACTGCTGCTGCTATGTGTCGTGCTTTATGTGTTTGGAGAGGGAGGAGGGTTACAACCTTTAAAAACTAATTTTGTAGGCCCCAAAAACATGTTACTAAACCCCTTCATTTTCACGATTTTGTACATGCCACGACTGTGGCACCAATTGTACCTAGGGGTTGACAAGACCGTATCATGAATGGCCCCGCCAACCCCAAAGTTTCTGTACCGAGACACGACCGTATCTCAATTTTGTCTATCCTAGGGACATGACCGTGTCCCCTTAAAAATTCACAACTCTCAATTTTTCACGAAAATCACCCCTCACTTCCACAACTAAAGGTGTTTATTCACGTTAACTCAAGCAATTAACTCAAATGTGGCATAAAAAACACATACTCGCAATCATGTAAGATTCATCCATCAATTCAACACCAAACACAGCATAATTGCACACTTAAAAACAATAAATGGACCTCAATGGCGATACTAAGCTCAATAACTTAGTCTTTACATTGTAACAAAGCATCCATAAGCTCAATAACTTAGTCTTCACATTGCAACAAAGAACGAGACAACAACTCATAATCGGAGAATAACGAGGATGAGAGGAAAGAAAAGAAAGAAAGAAAGAAAAAAAAGAAAGAAATAGTTCTAAGTTATATTCGTTAGCTTGACTTTGAGAACCAGATTAATTTGTGGGATCCGTTAACACACGCGAAGCGTGTTTTTCGATGGGCTCGCCAACTAGATACGGCTCCAATCTCTGCCCATTCACCACAAACGTGCCCTTAGCCTCATTTTCTATCTCCACAACCCCACTTGGCATCACCTTCAGAACTCGAAAGGGTCCGGACCAACGGGACTTCAGTTTCCTGGGAATGAGCTTCAATCTAGAATTGAACAACAACAACCAACTTCCTACTTCGAACTCCTTAACCTGGATGTGCTTATCATGCCATCTCTTCGTTCTCTCTTATAAACCTTGGCATTTTCATACGCATTTAGCTGGAACTCCTCTAACTCATGCAATTGCAATGCCCTCTTCTCGCCGGCTTGTTTGAGATCAAAATTTATGGCCCTAATGGCCCAATACGCCTTATGCTCGAGCTCAAGTGGGAGGTGGCACGATTTCCCATAAACCAATTTATATGGGGATGCTTCGACAGGTGTTTTAAAAGAAGTTCTGTACGCCCACAATGCATTATCCAACTTAGATGCCCAATCCTTCCTCGAGCTACTCACTGTCTTCTCTAGAATCTGCTTAATTTCCTTATTGGAAATCTCTACTTGCCCACTCGATTGGGGATGATATGGAGTGGATGATATGGAGTCGCCACTTGATGATGAACTCCATACTTCTTCAAAAGCATCTCGAGAAGCTTATTGCAAAAGTGAGAACCTCTATCACTAATAAGAGCTCGTGGAACTCCAAATCGGCTAAAAATATTCTTCCTCAGAAATTTCAATACAACCATGGAATCATTTATAGGAATTGCTATGGCTTAAACCCACTTAGACACGTAATCAACGTCCACCAAAATGTACTTATTTCCAAGGGATGGCGGGAAAGGACCCATGAAGTCAATGCCCCAAACATCGAATAACTCAATCTCTAGAATGTATCTAAAGGGCATCTCATCTCTTTTCCCTATAGTCCCCGTCCTCTGACACGAATTGCACTTAGTCACAAACTCATGTGCATCCTTAAATAGCGAAGGCCACCAAAACCCACACTGTAATGCCTTTGCAGTAGTCTTACTCGCACTAGCGTGACCTCCATAAGGGCTAGCATGACACTGATACAACACTTTCTCAATCTCATCCTGAGGTACACATCTGCTCACCAAAACGTCGGAACAGTGCTTATAAAGCAACGGTTCCTCCCAATAGTAGTACTTTGCATCTGAAAGGAACTTCCTCTTTTGGTGGAAACTTAGGTCAGGAGGTACAACTCTACTTACCAAGTAGTTCACAAAATCAGCATACCATGGTCCTCCAGAATCTATCTTAAACAGTTGCTCGTCCGGGAAGTTCTCCACAATAGCTTCCTCATTATCCTCAGATTTCTCCTCAAATTCTAACCTAGACAAGTGGTTAGCTACCACATTCTCAGTCTCCTTCTTGTCCCGAATCTCCAAATCAAACTCCTGAAGCAACAAAATCCACCTTATGAGGCGTGGTTTGCTATCTTTCTTCGACAAGAGGTACTTGATGGCGGCATGACCCGTATATACCACAGTTTTAGAACCTATCAAGTAAGAACGAAACTTGTCAAAAGCATGTACAATAGCTAACAGTTCTTTTTCAGTGGTGGCATAGTTAATTTGTGCATCATTAAATGTTTTGCTAGAATATGCGATAACATGTAAACGTTTCTCCCTTCTTTGCCCAAGGACTGCCCCTATGGCCAAGTCACTAGCATCACACATGAGATCAAACGGTAAGCTCAAATTCGGTGCCACCATGATGGGTGCTGAAGTCAGCTCCTTCTTCAGCCTATCAAAAGTAATGAAACAATCTTTATCAAAGACAAACTCAGCATCCTTTTGTAAAAGCTTGCAAAGAGGTAAAGTAATTTTCGAGAAATCCTTGATAAACTGGCGATAAAATCCGGCATGACCAAGGAAACTCCTAACTCCCTTAATGTTGGTTGGCAGCGGTAGCTTTGCAATCACTTCAATTTTGGCTTTATCAACTTCGATTCCTTTTTCTAAAATCCTGTGGCCAAGTACAATTCCCTCCTTTACCATGAGGTGGCACTTCTCCTAATTTAAAACCAAGTTAGTTTCCTCACATCTCTGTAAAACTTGGGTTAGATTATCCAAGCAAGAATTAAAAGAGGAACCAAATACAGAAAAGTCATCCATAAATATCTCCATGGTACGCTCAATAAAATCAAAAAATATAGCCATCATGCATCTTTGAAATGTAGCTGGAGCATTACAGAGCCCAAATGGCATCCTCCTAAATGCGAAAGTACCATAAGGACAAGTAAAAGTGTATTTTTCCTGATCTTTCGTGGCTATAGCTATCTGATTATAACCCGAATACCCATCCAGAAAACAGTAATATGCATGCCCAGCTAATCTCTCTAACATCTGATCAATGAAGGGAATGGGGAAGTGATCTTTTCATGTTGCATTATTCAATTTCCTATAAGCAATGCACACTCTCCACCCTGTGACCGTTCTAGTTGGAATTAGCTCGTTATTCTCATTTTTCACCACAGTCATCCCCCTTTTCTTAGGCACAACCTGAACAGGACTAGCCCACCTACTATCTGAGATGGGATAAATGATCTCGGCATCTAACAATTTAATTACCTTAGCTCTAACAACTTCTTTTATGTTCGGGTTTAACCTGCATTGGTGTTCTACAGAGGGCTTATCCTCATCTTCCATCAAAATTTTATGCTTGCAAATAGTTGGGTTAATCCCCTTAATGTCAGAAATGGTCCACCCTATTGCTCTTTTAAGATCTCTTAAAACCCTCAGTGAAGCATCTAATTGTATCTCAGACAAATCAGCAAAAACAACAATAGGCATATTTCAAATGATTGGGGAGGGGTTTCAATTCCAAACTTGGAGCCTTAACAATCGAGAGGGGGGTGGGCTTACCTGTACCCAACTCCTCATAAACAAACCTTTGTCGGAACGGTACAAATGGGGTTTCCTCAAGTGCCTTTGAGTATGCAGCGATTTCTTCAAGCAAATCGTCCCTATCTATTCTCTCTTCCATTCCCTACAAACATAATTCAAGGGGGTCATCTTGCAGTGCTGAAATTGAAGTAAAATCTTCTACCATGAAACATTTTTCTTCCATCACTGATCCCTACATGGTCTTGAACAAGTTAAACCCCACTTGTTCTTCCCCCACTCTTAGAGTTAGCACTCCATTCTTTACATCAATCAATGCCCTGAATGTAGCCAGGAAAGGCCTTCCTAGAATCAATGGCATATCTCGGTCCTCTTCCATATCAAGCACGAGAAAGTCTACAGGTAGGTAGAACTTTCCAACCCTTACAAGTGCGTTTTTCAAGATTCCAGTAGGGTATGTGATGGACCGATCGACTAATTGTAGTGAAACTGTAGTCGGCTTCAGAGCATCCAAACCTAATTTCCAACAAATGCCCAAAGGCATTAAACTCACACTAGTACCAAGATCAAATAAAGCCTTATTGAAAGTTAAATTGCTAATAGTACAAGGGATAGAAAAACTTCCTGGATCTTTAAGCTTCGGGGTAAGCTTATGTTGGATAATAGCACTGCACTCCTCAGTAACTGCAATTGTCGCATATTCCTCCAATTTCCTCTTGTTAGAGAAGATCTCCTTTCAAAAATTTGACATAAGTCAGTATTTGTGCTAGTGCCTCTACAAAAGGAATGTTGATGTGTAGCTCCTTAAATATGCTCAAGAACTTCTCAAACTGTTTTTCCAACTTCTGCTTTTGTAATCTCTGAGGAAAGGAAATCGGTGGCACATATTCGTTGGGCGCCACATTCACCTTTGGCATTGAGGGGAGTTCTTCCTTTCTATTCTCTACATTCTCCTTCTCATTCTCAACTTCCTCATAAACTTTCTCACCAACTTTCTTGTCTACATCAGAATCTGTAGGCAGCTTTGGTCCTTCATACTCCTTACCACTTCTTAAAGTTATGGCCTTACATTGCTCTTTAGGATTATTTTCAGTTTGACTAGGCAACATCCCTGGGCCCCTCATATACAAAGACTGGACAATCTGACCAATTTGAGTCTCTAGATTCCTATTCTGATTCACCACCTGTTCTACTTGAGTTTCCAATTTCTGATATCTATCCGAAGACACGGATATGAACTTCTCAAGTGCAGCTTCCCATCCTTATTTTTGTTCTTGTTGAGGTGGTGGGGCGTGGTATGGAGCCGGTGGTCTTGGTTGAAACTGAGGCCTCGGTTGAAATTGTGGTCGGGATTGAAATTGTGGTGATGGTTGTGGTTGTTGAGCATTTTGGGTGTTAGACCAAGAAAAATGGGGATGGTTCTTCCAACCTGGGTTGTAGGTGTTTGAGTAAGGATTATTCGCCGGTTTTGAATTATTTGCATAGTTCACTTGCTCTTGCACCTGTTCACCTACATTGGTATAAGGACACACGTTAAAAGCATACAAATTTCACAAGTTACCTATACTGGTTGGGCATGAGTCCCAACTGTATTCACAGAAAGTTAGTCCAATTTCTTGCTAAGGGCCTCAAATTTGGCATTGATGGCGGTTAAGCCATCTAGCTCTAAGACTCCCGTTGTACCCTTGGTTGGTTGAGAATGGCTCCTTTCATGCACAAAAACATCATTTTGTGACATGTTGTCTAACAGTTCAGTGGCGACTGTCTCAGATTTTGACAAGAATGCTCCGCCAGTTGCGGCATCCATCGCTCCTCTGAAAGTTGGGGACATCCTATTATAGAACGTCTGTATCAAAAGCCAACCCGGAATGCCATGATGAGGGCATTTCTTCTGCAAATCGTTGAATCTCTCATAAGCCTCATAGAAGGACTCCCCATCCAATTATCTAAAGCCTTGAATGTCATTCCTGTACTTCGTGGTTTTGCTGAGTGGGAAAAACTTGGCTAGGAAAGCCTGAGAAAGTGCGTCCCAGCTCTGAAAGGATTCATTTGGTACAGTACTCAACCATGCTTTAGCTCGTTCCCTTAATGAGAATGGGAAAAGCCTGACTCGGATGGCATCGGGTGCGACATTATGAATCTTGAAGGTATCACACACCTCAAGAAAGTACTGAAGATCTGATGCTGGATCTTCCAGTGGTAACCCTGAAAACGGATTGTTCTGCAGCAAATTGATTATAGCTGGTTTGATCTCAAAGTTGTCTGCTTCAATTGGGGGACGGACTGCGCTCTGAATTGCCCCAACATTCTACAAGTTGTAATCTCTTATTGCAGGAAGAGGTGGGGGTGGTGGATCTTCAATTTCCCCGCCTCTTGCATTGTTCGAATCTTCAGCCATTGGTTTCATAGTGGATTTCTTGCCTTGCTTTTGCTTCCTCCTAATAGTGCTAAGTGTTCTCTCAATTTTCGGATCATAAGATACTAGTTCTGGGTTTTGAGATCGTCAAAAAAAATCCATAGTTCAATTCCACAATGACAAAAGACTACGAACACAAAGTAAAGTAATGGTCTAAAGCACTAGATCAAAATATTTAAGTAATATTGACTTAAAACTCCTTCCCCGACAACGGCGCCAAAAAATTATTGTGATTTTAAGTTAAACCAATCATGCAAGTGTACACTGACAATATACGCGTAGCACAACATGATTGTACCCACAGGGAAGGAAAACCAATCACCACTCAATACCTCTTTCTAATCTAAAGACTGGACGAATTCAAGTTGGTTGTTTAACTACTAAGCGAAATTAAATAATGAACTAGAATGAAACACACTTAACTAATGCAACACACGTGGATTAAACTCAATAAACTAATTAGGCCAGAGAGTAATAACTATACAAGCATGATTCAATATAATACTCGTTTGACAAGTACAATTCTACACACTAGTCACTTAAATTCATATTATCCTTTTTCAAGGTATAAACAGATGTTTAACTAATTTCAAAGTTGTTATCAAGACTAGTGCAAATCTAATTATTGCGGCTTGGCATGGAATAAGATTTACAAGTTGTATGGATCAAGAACTAAATCTCTTTAAATCCTAAATCCATTAGTTAAGAAAACCATCTGAATTACCGTTAATCTGTCGATACTTAGGCAATCCTAGATTATGCTAAGGTTGGCCAGACTGTTGCAATTCAATTAAAACAAGTTTTCAAAACTAAGAATTAGCATAAGTCATTCAAGCATAATATCAAACACTTAGCATGCATCATCATCACTCCCCTAGCTGTAGGGATTTAGCGACTCATAATCGACTCAAAACTCATAAAATTAAAGGAAATTACATTAATTAAAATCAAAGTATTCATGGCTAAACGAATCCTCAAAAACAAATTCAGAAACATTCTTATACTTCAGAAAATGAATCTGAAAGTCTAGAATAATTAAAAAGAAACTCAAAGGAATTAGTTTGATACGAAAAGCAATAAATAAAAACTAAATTGTTCGAAGAAATCAATCCTCTCGTCTTCTCAAAATCCTCCGAAACACCTAGGTAAAACTCCATCTCGAACTCTCTCAGCTAGGTCAAAAGTCTGAAGAGCCGCCTTCAAAAGAGTCTCAAACGTCCTATAAATACTAGCTGGCAAAAATCTTCAGCCGACACGAGACACGACCGTATCTCGTCCCATCACAATCTTTGCCATGATCGTGTATAGTAAAGCTCGCTGAAACGCTTTATTAAGTGACACGACTATGTCACCTTTTACTCTTCAAGGATGCCACGACGGTGGCATCACTGCCTCACGTAGGCCTTAAGTCTCGGTACCGAGACACGACCGTGTCTCAATTTTTTCATGCTAGTTGACACGACCATGTCACCATCTCACCCAAAAATCCATCAAGTTCTGTACTGAGACACGATGGTGTCTCAGCTTATTCTTCTAGTGGGACACGACCGTGTCATCTAAAACTTCGCCAATTTCACCAAGTTTTACATCTTTTCGCCATTTTTCGTCTCCCACATACTAAGTACCTAAATGGAGCATAATACACACATAAGTTCTTAAAATATCATAAAATATACTCAAAATAACACTTAAATTCATGCAAATTCTTCACTCAATAGATATGCCACTTGTGTAATCCGGACATAGGCCGTGGTTCAGGTGTCTATATGGCGACACCCTTTTGAGCCTATATCAAAGATTACAGAGTTAGCTCAAATGAGACATTACAGAACCTCAAGTCTAAGGATTAATGCCTCACGTCATTGACCTGTGAGATATTTCCTAATCTAGAAGTTTCTGGAAACTTCCTTTCCCATTTAGGAATGTTCTCATGCGGGACATCTCAGTGATGAAGTTCTTGTAACAATCACCCTTATATATTATGAACGCATCATCGTATGCACTTATCACTCCAAGAAACTGAGTGATCCTTCAAAAGGACATAATCACATAAGCAAGTCTCAGTAGAGTCAAGGTCGACACTCCCACTATCTGTCGGACTCATTGACTTGGAGAATTTTCTAATCCCCGCCTATGGAGTTAAGAACTTGTTTCATGTGCCGTTCCCATAACGACAAAGTTCTTAACGACCTCATCGGATTAGGGGAGTTCAGTACATGCAAAATACAGACAAAAATAAGTACATAAAGAAGTGATTGCCTATGAACAAAATCATTTCATTTATTATTCAAAGATTGTTTGTCATTTTATAAGAAAATAGTAAAGCAAACATCTGCTTTGAGGGCACCATTCCTAACACTTTTGAAGGAGATCCCTTTTCAGAGACTCCTCATTGCGCCACGTGTCTAGGGCAACATCAATGCAGGACCACATGATTACAATTACCAAAAGGGCTTTGACCCTCAACTATAAATACTCGGAGATCATCTCACTCTGGAGGCAAGCTTCATTCACAATAGCTCTGTTTTACATTCTTCTTCTTCTTCAATTAAATTCTGACTTGAGCGTCGGAGAGCCAAACTGGGTATCACCCCTCTTTTCCCCAAATTAGCCTTCTGATCTCTTTGATGTTTTGTTCCTAGCAGGTTAAATCCACAAAATTTTCGGCAGCCTTTGCTTGAATTCTGATCTCGGATTTCCCCTATTATAAATGCTAAAGTGTTGGAGTTTGCCTTCGGATTAAACCCCATCAAAGAGGACGATACTAAAATGGTTTGCGGTCTTTTTCTTTTTGTTGGATTTGGATTTTGTATCTTCCGACAACGTAGGTAAAAATATGATTTTTGGGTTTTCTTAGAAATATAATCGTTCCTGGACTCTCCACTTTTTTTCACTCTTTAATAGATACAAGATTTGATATATATTTTTTATATATTTAAAAGAACTATTTGAGACTTCTTCATATCTCTAAATAAATTTTTGCTATTTGAGATTTTTGTAAAAAAATTATTTGAAATTTCTGCCTATATCTGAAGGTATTTTGGGAGTGTTATGAAATTTGAGATTTCTAAATATATCTAAAGAAATTTTTGCCAAAGATTTGAGATTTTTTATATAATTCTGCATATATCTTTGTTTGAGATTTTGCATATATTTCGGCATATATCTATGTTTGACTTTTCTGTGATGAAATTTTAAATTTCTGATATATCTAAAGAGATTTTTGTAAAACAATTGTTTGAGATTTATGAGATTTCTGCATAAACTGATTGTGAGATTTCTATATATACGTGAAACCCCACAGTCAGTTTATGCAGAGATATATACAAATATATATTTGAGATATATACAGATATATATTTGAATATATTTTTATATAAACTAATCTGTATATATTTCTGCATAAACTTACTGTAAGATTTCTGTAAGATATCTTTGAATAAACTGATTGTGGGATTTCTACATATATCTGAATATATTTTTGTATAAACTGGCTGATTATTTGTTGTTGTATTTCTTCTCATAAATAAATTATAAGCCCCTATTCTAATGATTTTATTCTCAAAGAAAACTGAAGAGTGATAGAGCTTCTGGAAGATGCATTACCATTTTATGATGATGAACCATGTTACACAATCCGTTTTTGAATTACGGTATTCTAGTTTGGTATTTTTTTTTTCTTTTCTGGTTGTAATTTACGAATGAGCAAGAAATTTTAATCAATTATATTGCTGATTTGTTGAGCAAAAAATTAAAAATGCAGAACTAAAGGTGCAATTTGTAGAGTGATGAAATAAAAATGGTGAACTAAATGTGCAGTTTGTAGAGTGATTAATTAAAAATGCGAAATTAAACGTGTAGTTTGTAGAGTGAAGAAATAAAAATGGGAAACTAAACGTGCAGTTTGTAGAGTGGTAAAATAAAAATTTGGAATTAAAAGTGCCGTTTGTAGAGTGATGAATTAAAAATGCGGAACTAAACGCGCAGTTTATAGAGTGATGAAATAAAAAAGGGGAACTAATAATGTTGTTTATGGAGTGATGAATTAAAAATTTAGAATTAAACGTGCAGTTTGTAAAGTGGTGAATTAAAAATGCTGAACTAAACGTGCAGTTTGAAGAGTGATGAATAAAAAAAAGGGGGGAACTAATAGTGTTGTTTATGGAGTGATGAATTAAAAATTCAGAATTAAACATGCAGTTTGTAGAGTGATGAATTAAAAATACGGAACCAAACGTGCAGTTTGTAAGGTAATGAAGTAGTAATGCGGAACTTATAGAGTAAAGAATCAAAAAAGAAAAGTTAATGTTTACAAAAGTTACTATTATAATTTAAGATAATATATATAAAAAATTCAGAAAACCACATGAGGGATAAAATTGTGGTTTAAAAGTAGTATGATCAAACATTATTAGGTAGTGGACATAACATGTAAACATGAAGTCCTTCCAATTAATCTTGAGTTTCTTGAATTATAATGGTAACACGTGAGGATCAAATGAATTAGGATGTAAAATTTTTTTATATATTATCTTTAATTATAATGGTAACTTTTGTAAACACTAACTATAAGTTTCGTTGTACGTTAAATTCTTTCTAGTTTTCAATTCTTTACTCTATAAGTTCCAATGTAAACTTTTTTTATATATTATCTTTAATTATAATGGTAACTTTTGTAAACACTAACTATAAGTTTAGTTGTACGTTGAATTCTTTCTAGTTTTCAATTCTTTACTCTATAAGTTCCGCATTACCACTTCATCACTATACAAACTGCATGTTTAGTTTCGTATTTTTAAATCATTACTCTACAAACTGAACGTTTAATTCCGAATTTTTATTTCACCACTCTACAAATTGCAAATTTAGCTCCCCATTTTTAATTTGTTACTCTACAAACTGCACGTTTAATTTCGAATTTTTATTTCACCACTCTACAAATTACACGTTTAGTTCCCCATTTTTATTTCATCACTCTACAAACTGCACATTTAGTTCCGCATTTTTAATTCATCACTCTGTTAGGAATAGTGCCCTAAAAGTCGATCTTGTAATCCGCTTAGTACTTTTCCTTTGTAAATCACAGAAATTTTTGAATAATAAACGAACTGATTTTGATCATAAGGCAATACTTCTTTATATGCTCTTGTTTGATTGTGTGTTCACTTTAACTCCGCATGTGAGAACTCCCCTATTCTAAATTGACTTATAGGACTCAACCATTTAGGAGAAGTGGTTTATGAAACGAGCCCTAACTCACATAAGTTAAGATTAGAAACTACTCCAAGATAATGAGTCCAATAGACAGTGGGAGTTTCGAATTGACTCGCATGAGACTTGCTAGTGTGATCACGCTTTTAAGAAGGAACACCTTGTTTCATAGGGTGAAAAGTGTATAGTTGATACATGTATGATACATGAGGGTGCTCACTTAAATGAAAGAGTACACTGAGGTGTCCCGCATGAGAAGATTCCTAAATGGGAGAGGAAGTTTCTATTTCTAGAAATAGAAACTTCTAAATTAAGAAACATCTCACAAGTCGTTGATGTGATTCAGTAGTCCTTAGACTCGAGATTCCATCGATACTTTATGTGAGCTAACTTTGTAGTCAAGAGATAAGCCTAAAAAGATGTCGTACAAGATAGCTGAACTACGGCTTATTTTGGGGGTACACAAGTGGCACATGAAAGCATATGAGAATCGATAAAGGACCTACACTTGCTTTACCAAGAAGATCTCTTATTGTGTAAGTCATTCATATGCCATCTTAGAGTCCTTGGCCAAGGCAGTGGATCGAGATCAAGAAAGGGGTTTCTTGGATCAAGATCAAATGGATATGAAATACACTTAACATTAAAACTAAGATTATTAGGGTTCTGATTGTTCCCTTGACCTAGGTTATTCAGCTGGGGTTACACACCTGTTGCTAAACTATGGTAGTGTAATATGTGGACTGATTAATTAATTGGGAATTAATTAATCGGGGTCACTGCTAATTGAATAAAGAACCTAGACGGTCACACATAAATGCCCGATCACGAGGGTTAAGGCTTGAATCGATTAAACTAGTTGATCAAACCAATTGAGAATTGGAAGTGGGGACCACACGTGTGAAACACCTGAGTGACATGTGTATAGGCGAGACATGTGTCGCCCTTTTAGTGACTAATTAGATAATTAATTTTGATTAATTATTTAATGGACTTTAATTTAATTATGAGTTATTATAAAGTCCAATTTGGAATTTCAATAATCAATAAATAATTAGTTGTGAATTAATTAATTATTGACATTAATTTATTTTTTACGAATAAATAAAATTATCCCATAAATATCTAAGAAAGTTAGATACAATTACTTGGAGGGCAAGTTGATCAAAAGGCCTTTTGGTCAAAGTAGGAAAACCTAGCAAGTAATTAGAAGTCTTGGAGGATAAGAAATCATTGTCCAACAAGACAAAGGGGTTCGAACCACTCTAGCATTATTGAAGGGTGGGGTTCAAACCTCATGGGAAGATGATAGCAAATTCTCCAAATCACTATACAATCCGCTAGTGCCTAAACACTGAATATAGTACTAGCATCCTCCCTATTCAGATCGTGATTGAGGTTGGTGTGGATTATTACTCTAGAGGACTGCGATTTCGGTCTTGAAGATTCGAAGAAGTTCGAGGGATTACCGCTTGAAGCGCGTATGAGGGCGGCTCAAAACGTGTCAAGAAAACATCGATTTAAGTGAGTTTCTTGAATCCTTACGAACCGGGAATAGGAATTGTAAGATTCGATCTTGCTTATTGGGAAAGTTTTTAAATTCCGTTGCGTTACTGTTGTAAGGAATAGTGCCCTGAAAGCCGATGTAATAGTCAGCTTTAGTACTTTCGTTTTTGTAAATCACAAACAATATTTGAATAATACGAATTAAGGCAACACTTCGTTATATGCTCTTGTTTGATTGTGCATTTACTTTTGGCCGCGCATGTATAAGAACTCCCTAACCAATATGACTTATAGGACTCAACCATTTAGGCGAAGTGGTTCATGAGACGAGCCCTATATCACATAAGTCATGATTAGAAATCACTCCAAGCCGATGAGTCCTACAGACAGTGGGAGTGTCAACCTGACTCGTTCGAGGCTTACTCGTGTGATCACGCCCTTAGAAAGGGCCACCTTGTTTCGTGGGGTGCAAAGTGTATAGTGGATACGTGCGTGATACATGGGGGTGCTTGCTTATTCTAAGCAGGTACACTGAGGTGTCTCGTGTGAGAAGATTCCTAAATGGGAAAGGAAGTTTCTATATCTAGAAATATAAACTTCCAGATTAGGAAATATCTCACGAGTCATTGATGTGATTAAGTGATCCTTAGACTTGAGGTTCCATTGATACTTTATGAGCTAACTCTGTAGTCTTAGGTGTAAGCTTTAAAGGGTGTCGCCTTAGACAACTGATTCAAGGCTTATGCTGGGGCTGCACAAGTGGCACATGAAAGTTTATGAGAATCGATAAAAGACCTATGCTTGCATTAGCAAGATGATGATCGCTTATTGTGTAAGTCATTCATATGCCGTCTAGGACTCCTTGGCCAGGGCAGTGGATCAAGACATCAAGAAAAGAGTTTCTTGGATTGAGATCAAATGAATATGAAATGCACTTAACATTAAGATCAAGATTATTAGGGTTCTAATTATTACCTTACCCTAGATCTTGATTGAGAGATGGGACGTAGGAGGATTGTATCTTACATATGTCAATGGCTTAAAGGTTCTGTCGAATCGAGACATTCTTATTCAGCTAGGGGTCAAACACCTATTGCTAGACTATGGTCGTTTGATCCGTGGATTGATTAATTAATTAGGGAATTAATTAATTAGGGTCACTGCTAATTGAATTAAGAATCTAGAGGGTCACACACAACAACCCGGTCATGTGGGGTAAGGCTTGAATCGATTAAACGAGTTGATCGAACCATTAAGAGAATGGTGGCGTCCACACTTGTGGAACACGTGAATGACACGTGTCCTAAGTGGCACGTATAGTCTCATGTATGTATATGTGTATGAATTAAATAATTAATGTGTTAATTATTTAATGGACTTTGATTTAATTTTGAATTAATATTAATGTCCTAATTTGGAAAATTAAAGACTAATAAATAATTAATTATGAATTAATTAATTATTAGTTTTCAAGTTATTTATTATTTAATAAATAAAATAAAATAAAATATCTAAGAGAGTTAGATATATTATTCTTGCTTGACAAGTTGGTCAAAAGGAGACTTTTGATCAAAGTAAGAGTTTTTCTCTCCGGGCCAGTAATCCTTTAGCCAAAAGGTTTAGGAAACCTTTTCCCACAAGCAAAGGGGTTCGAACCCCTTGTGCTATATATATGTGGGGTTCCAACCCCACAGAGGACTGATAGAAAATTCTCCTTCTCCGTAATTACACACTAAACCCCAGAGCCTAAACACCGAATGTAGAACTAGCATCCTCCCTATTTGGATCGTGGTCGCGGTTGGTGGACTAATTCTCTAGAGTGCTACTATCGTGAAGTCTTGAAAGATTCGAAGGAGCTTTTGGGGATCAAGTCGCCTGAAGAGCGTTCTTGGGTGGCTAGAACCTGTCAAGAAAGCTACTATCTAAATGAGTTTCTTGATCTCTACGAATTTAGGAATAGGAATTGCAAGATTCGATCCTAACTTATTGGGAAAATTTTTAAATTTCCGCTGCGTTTCTGTTCCGTTTTCCCAACAAGTGGTATCAGAGCCACCTTGCAAGGCCTATTTCTAATTCGTCTCAATTATTCTGAACTTGGTAGAAATTCTTAATCTTAGATGTGAATTGAGTATTCTTGAGTTCGTTTAGAAAGCCTGAAATACGATACTGTATTTTTCCTAAAAGTTTCAGAAAACTATTTTCTTAAATCGTGTTTTGAAAAACTGTTTTAGTTGAAATGTGTTTAAATCGTAATTTTAATTTTGGATTGAATTAGTTTTTGAGAAACCTGTGATACGAAAAACGAAACGCGATACGAAAACGCGAGCCTAGGAGTGTTAAGGTGTTACACCTCCAGGCCCGCATGCAAAGTCCCGCATCCGCGCGGGACGCCCACCCACTGTTACGCAGCCGCGTGGGACGCGTCCTAGGCGCGCCTAGTCACTTATCCCGCAACAACGCTGGAGCCTCTGCCCAGGGATGCGCGGGATTGCCCACTCACGCCGCGCGCCTGGCTCGCGCACGCTGGCAACAATTGTGGCCTGCTGTAGGCGGCGTTGGCGCGTGCGCCTAGCAGCATGCGTTCGACCTCGCGTCATCCCGGGTCCGTGCTTCGTGTTTTTATTTTTTCGTATTTTCGATCCTTAAAATCCCGATTTGATTTTTCTATAAAATTTGTTTTATTAAATTAAATTATTTGTCAAATAATTATTTAAATTGGGATTTTGAGAAATTAAAACGATTTAAATTTTAGAAAAACTACGAACTTTATTGAAAGAATAAAATTATTAATTTTCAGAAATTAATTGGAATTTTATTAGTTTATTATTTTTCGGGTTTTATAGAAAAGGCTCTTGAACAAGAATTGCATCTAAGTCGTGTTTTAAGTCATTAGGGCTTAAAGCGAGAATTTTCATTTGTTGGTTAAATTTAAATTCTTGCAACTTATGCATGTTAGGTGATAATGGGTTTAGTCTTATGAATGGTTTTAATTTATGCACATGGATGGTTTAAATTGGGGTTGGAGCCCCATAGTTGTGTTTTTCAATTGGGGTCGGTGCCCCATTTATGTGCGTACTGTTATATGTTTATTATGTGGCTTTCCATATTACTGTTTTGAGGCCGGGGTATGCCCCGTGTAATTGTCTAAGGCCAATATGAAGATTGAGCCTTATTACTTTATGTCTTTTTCTTTTTGTTGAAATTTGAGAGTAGAGATAGGTGGTGAGGTCTTTTTCTTTCATTTTGGAGACAATGCACCTGTGGAGTAAGATGGATCCACACAACATGTAACAAGATGGAGGCCATAAGTGAAGACCTCTCGCAGTGTTAGAGAGGATTTCTATTATTGTAATAGATAGGGCATCGTTTTATTTTCAATTCCCTTATGTGATTTAAACTGTTTTATGTGGCATGAATGTTAGAACTTGTGATTGTGGAGTGACTCCCACATATCACGCATAAGATGGGTAGAGCCCATGATCATCACATGTTAGTATCATGTTAGGACATGTTATTTGCTATGTGCTTGTGTGAAATGCATTTAAGTTGTACTTGTATTAATCAAGACTAATTAAAATGGATAACATATATGTTGGTGAGGTCGAACCAGACAACTCTCCGGTTACATCGAAAATTCCCATTAAATATTAAGCTAATTTTTTAAAATAGGTGTTTAATTCGAGGTGCAAACTTTGAATTAAATTCCTAGCATTCCATCAATAGGATTTAAGTTTAATAGAGGAAGCTAGTTACTGTCCATGAGTCGTGGGGTGACTATGTGAAATCTATTAGTTCTTAGTTTCCTAATTGATCATTTTAAATGATCAATATTTCGAGGTCAATTTTGGGGAGGGCGATGTCCGTGAGTCGTAGGTCGTTCGAACTAACTTTTGATCTTGATCTTATGATTGATGGGTCTAGCTTAACGCCTAAGTATATATGGATGTCGCACGAGTAGTGGGTCCATATTGAAAGATAGGTGATGCAAAAACACTACTAAGAATTCCACAGTGTTGGAATTGGTATGTTGTACCTACCTTAGGCTTTATTAAGAATGTCCACGAGTCGTGGGTTCAAGGTAAAGTGCTTGGGATCTTACTACCCATTAGGATAACAAGTATCCTCTAAGATCTTTGGGAATTATAGATCTTCTAAAAACAGTGGGGGCTACATAGATTAAAGACCTAATCTCATGTATATCGTTATTATTCAACATGCTCACTTAGTTCTTTGTTTTCCCATTTAGGTCGTAGATTCTGTGATTCCGTGATTAAAAACCCTCTAGTATCGATCCTCGAGTCAAACAAGTTGACTGGTCCCAACTATTCTGATTGGCTTGGGAATCTAAAAATCGTTCTAGATTCCAAGAAGAGAACTTATGTTCTCTACGAGGCGGAGCCCATTCCCGAAGGGGAAGCTCCGACCCGGGCTGAGCGGGACGCGATCCAGAAGTGGAAGGATGATAATCTCCAAGCCCGTTGTCTCATGCTTGCTAACATGTCTCCGGACATGCAAAGATAGCATGAGTCCATGGAATTCGCTTGGGAGATTTACGACCACTTAGAGAAACTTTACTGCCCTAATGAACGTGTTACAAGGTATGACACCTCAAAGGAATTGTTCCATTTGAGAATGAAGGAAGGTACAAGTGTACATGAATATGGGCTCAAGTTTCTTGCGCTCACTGAGAAACTTGCCTCCATGGACATGCCACTAAGAGATTAGCTTTCAGTGGATCTGTTGCTAGCCTCGCTCCCACAATCATTCAACCCTTTTGTCCTTAACTCCAACATGAATCATGCAAATACTAGTGTAGTTGAGCTGATTAGTCAGCTTGTGACTGCTTCAAGAAGGACAATAAGGTTATGATGGTCACTGCTCCATCTTCTTCTAAGCCTTCTAAAGGTAAGGGCAAGAAAGCCCAAAAGAAGAAGAAGTCCCTTAGGCCCAATGGAGGCATCACGAAGGAAAAAGCCCAAAAGAAGAAACGTGATCAGAAAGAGGACGTTTGCTTCCATTGTGGCAAACCGGGGCATTGGAGGAGAAACTGCCAAGAGTATAAGGCTGCTCTAAAGAAAGGTATGTTTCTCGTTGAAGTAAATCTTTCTATTAATTCTAACTCTTGGGTACTTGATACCGATTGTGGATCTCATATATGTAATGATGTACAAATGCTAAGTGAGGTCCGGCAGCTGAAGGGAGGAGAATGTGTCTTGAAGATTGGGGACGGCTCAATGGTCGAAGCTCAAGCTTTAGGCACATTTAGATTAGATTTAGGTCATTCTGTTTTAGTTTTAAATAAAGTCCTTTATGTACCAAACATTATTCATAATATTATTTCAGTTCCAATACTTGATTGCGAAGGTTATGAAATTAATATTAAGAATGGTAATTTTTTCCTCAAAAAGAATAATTTTTCAATACATCTTGGTACATTAAACAATGGACTTTATCTAACTCAAAACAGTGATATTTTGAATATACAACGAGAAACAAAACGTAAGAGAGATGACGAAGTCTCAACATCTTTATGACACGCTAGATTAGGACATATTTCTAAGAACAGAATTAGCAAGTTAACTACCTTAGGGACATTCTCTGAAAATGACCTTAAACAGCTAACTTCCTGCGAATCCTGTCTCAAAGGAAAGATGTCCAAAACTCCTTTCAAAGGGAGTGTGGAACGAGCCACAAAGACCTTGGATTTGGTCCATTCTGATGTTTATGGACCGCTTAGTGTAAGCACTCGAAACAATCATCAGTTCTTCATAACCTTCACTGACGACTTTAGTCGTTATGGTTATGTGTACTTAATGACGTACAAATCTGAGGCTTTTGAGAAATTCTTATAATTTCAAAAGGAGGTTGAGAACCAAACTGGTTACAAGATCAACACACTCTGATCTAATCGAGGTGGCGAGTATCTTAGTGAAGAATTCCTTAATCATCTCAGAGATAATGACATTATCTCTCGGTGGACTCCTCGGGGAACTCCTCAGCTTAATGGAGTTTCTGAGAGAAGGAATCGAACCCTACTTGATATGGTTCGTTCCATGATGAGTTTCACTGACTTACCACCTTCTTTCTGGGGTTATGCCCTAGAAAGTGCAGCAAAGATTTTGAATCTTGTTCCTTCTAAGTCAGTCCCTAAAACGCCCTACGAAATGTAGCATGGTAAAATCCCTAGTTATTCTTACTTAAGAATTTGGGGTTGTCCTGCTTATGTGAAGAGGACAGTGGGAGATAAGTTAGAAGCTTGTTCTAACCTATGCTACTTTGTTGAATATCCTAAAGAATCCATAAGATATTACTTCTATGATCAAACTGAACAAAAGGTGTTTGTTTCAAGAAATGCAACTTTTCTTGAGGAACCGTTCCTAGAAGAAAAGAAAGGCAAGATCACAGAACTCAAAGAAATTCGAGATACTCCCACGCCACAGTTAGAGGACACGTCCTATTCTGACATCCCACAACTAATCACGAACTTCGATACACGTGAAAATCTTCCTCTAAGGCGTTCTGAACGCACTCCTAGACAACCAGAGAGATGGTATGGTTTTCTCCATGAAATCTCTCAAGAGGATAATGATCCCCTAACATATGAGGAGGCACTGTCAGACTCGGATTCTGATCAGTGAAAACAAGCCATGAAGTCCGAAATGGATTTCATATACTCCAACCAAGTTTGGACCTTGGTTGATTTGCCTGATGGGGTAAAACCCATAGGTTGCAAATGGATCATTAAGAGAAAGCTCGGAGTAGATGGAAACGTTGTAGCCTATAAGGCAAGGCTCATTGCCAAAGGCTTCACTCAAAGGCCCGGTGTGGACTTTGATGAAACCTTCTCACCGGTTGCAATGCAAAAGTCCATTCGGATCATGCTGGCCATAGTTGCATATTACGACTATGAGATATGGAAAATGGATGTAAAAACTGCCTTTCTCAATGGAGACATTGATAAGGACATTTATATGGATCAACCCATAGGTTTCACATTCAATGAGAGTGAGCAAAATGTTTGCAAACTCCACAGATCAATCTACGGATTGAAACAGGCTTCTAGGAATTGGAATATTTGTTTTAATGAAGCAGTCAAAGCGTTTGGCTTCGTTCAAAATTCTAATGAGTCCTACGTGTATAGAAAGGCATTGGAGACTTTAGTCCAATTCTTGGTGCTTTATGTTGATAACATCCTTCTAATTGGGAATTCGAAGGATGACATAAAAGTTACCAAGTCATGTTTATCGAACCAATTCGAGATGAAAGATCTTGGAGATGCCTCCTACATTCTCGGTATTGAGATCTATAGGGATAGATCTAAGAGATTGATAGGACTGTCACTGTAGCACCCCTTACACGTGGAGGTGCCACACCCCCGCACTATAGGTCAATCCACATACGAAATGGCCAATCCGTACGTGAACTAACTTATAGCGAACGGGTGACAATGCAATAACTCAATAGGCTAGGCGGGAAAACTAACTCATGCAGCAAAATTAAAGCGGAAGCATAAACTAATCTTTATCAAGCATTTCCATTTACCAAGTCACGATGTTTCATTTATCAATCTAAACATACTTTACTATATTTATCAATACATTATCATCTCCAAATAAGCAATAACAATAACCTAAATCCCTTAAACAATAAATAAACAATTAAATAAAATGCACCGTGCAAGACTCGACTCACTTCCCGCCTAGCGTGCACCTGCAATACCTGAAAGGTGGAGGCGTCAGTCTGTGAAGACCGAGTGAGGGGTTTAAATACATATTAGCGCCGATAACATATAAGTCATATTCTCGGGTAAGTTCAATAATAATATAGCTTTGCCCGAGAATACAACTATCAATATTAAATACTTGTTCTTTCATGCAATCGATGAACATGCTTGCTTGCTTGTTAATCATTAGGTGATCATGCAATTCACTTATCGTGCAATCGTGCGATATTGTAACCAATTAGCACATTCATGGAATGGAAATCATGCAATCAATACATGGCTTGCTTGTAACACGATAGGGTTTGCTCCTCCTGGGGTTGGACGGACAACCACCAGCCCTGAGACTAGCCCAGCGCCCCCACTAAGGAGAACCTGACCAGGAGAACACAGGTACACGATAGGGCTTTGTTCTTCTTGTGGTTGGACGGACAACCACAAGCCCGAAGACTAGCCCAGGGCCCTCACTAAGGAGGACTTGGCCAAGAGAACACACGTACACGATAGGGTATTGTTCTTCCTGTGGTTGGACGGACAACCACCAGCCCGAAGACCAGCCCAACACCCTCACTAAGGAGAGCCTGGCCAGGAGAACGCACGTACTTGCTTTCATGAACATGGCATGCTTGACTCGTGAACAGTAACATGCTTGAAATAACAAGTGATTTCATGAAATTGTAAATATAAATACCTTTGGCCATAAATCACGTAAAGGTTATACAGGTTCTATATAACTAGAAATTAAACCTCACCTGACAGGCGACACACGACTCGTGAATGCGTGAACGTGCTCATGATCCACAATCTCCGCCCTGGAGAATAACTGGACAAGAAACGGGACAATGTACGTGCATGAGACTATAATTCGAGCATATTATCTCATATAACGACGCACGGCATGATCACGTACGAGGCATCGAGCAAAACACAATGTAGCATGTAAATATCACGTTTTGGCATGTAATCATTCATATAATAACAATTTGGGGTCAAACAACCCGTTGGAACGACGTCCCAAAATTCTATTTTTATGCAGAAAGTTTCTGCACTACCAGAGAGCTGGGAACGACCGTTCCAGGTTTCAATTCAAAGTGGGAATGGCCGTTCCCGCTGTCGGGCTCCCCGAAGATGGTAACGGCCATTCCCGTCTATGAGACAAAGTGGGAACGGGCGTTCCCGTCCTCGCCGCCTGACACATATTCAAAATATGGGAACGGCCGTTCCCCAAATACAAAGGGAACGGGAAGGGTCGTTCCCGTTTTACAGAAGCTGCAGAAAACAGAGGAGAAGAACAGGGCATGCACGAACCACTCCCAAATCTCATCAAACTCCCATAATTCAATTACACAAGCTAGAATTCGTAAAGGATAATATGTAAACATGCTTGAGAAACAATAACACTCAATATAAACACATAATTCATGCTTCAATCTCCATAATCACCAACTTTGGCATATACATGAACTCATCATATACTCTCCGAATTTTCAAGAATTACACATGGAATTCAAGCCTAAAGCTCATAATCATAATTCTAACATCATATGGGCAAGTTATCACATCAAAAGCATAACCCTAGTTTCATGAATTGTTACCAAGAAATCACATATATCTCCATCTTTACCTTGGAAGAAAACAGAAGAAGAAGATGAAGCTAGGATGATGAATGGACTCCCAAATCAATATTTTTCTTGGAAAACTTGATCAATTGATGAAATCTCCCCTTCCCTTTTTGGAGGTTTTGGTTCGGTGGAGCAAGGAAGCAAATATGAGATGATTGGCATGAAAATGAAGATGATTGAGGGAGAGATGCATATACCGACATTTCAAGAGGGAAAAATGTAATATTAGCAAGTAAATCCTCCAAGTTCTCTAATTTATGCAATTGAGTATCAAAGGTTTGGAAATGACCACTTAGGTCCACAAAGTTTTCATGCAATTTGGTCCCTCAATTAAAATGAATGAGCATTTAAGGACAATTTGGCAATTAAATCAAATTGGACAATTAATTCATGTAACAATTGAATTCCATTCATACAAGAATTCTCAAATTGAAATGAATATCATATAATTTTCACGTAATCATGTTGAACACAATTTATAGAAATTAATGTAACACGTTTAAATTAAATAAATGAAAATAATAAAATAAAATCCTAACGCTCGAAACCCACACGTGTCGAGCGTACCTGACTGTCTGAAAATCGGGGCGTTACAATTCTCTCCCCCTTAAGAGAATCCGTCCTCGGATTCCATGTCCTGAATTCCTGGAATTTAATTGGCTCTTACGTTTTCATCCCAAGCGGGTTAGCTACTCCCTGTCGGGGATTAGTTCGAAAGAGGTCTTTAATCCACAAGGTCCTCCAATGTATGATATCACGACCCTCAAATTTCCGGAATTTAACACTCGAAAGAAAATCTAACCTTCCACTAAAACAAGTTGACAAGTAATTAAAATAGTGAGAGTGCCCCGACTTTCAAACAATTAACGGAAGAACCCCGTCTCCCGAGCAAAGAACAAGAGAACCCCGTCTCTTGACAACTCGAAGAGAATCCCCGTCTTTCACGCACACGAAATAAAATTCAAGCAAGCACTTAGACAATTATTTACAATTAACACATAAGGATCAAATAAAATTTATCACTTATGCAAATATTCGTTCACGTAACAAGTAATAACAATCAAGGAATCATATGCAAAAACAACGAAATAATAAAATAATTAATAATAAACAAGGGGTCATGTACCAGAATAAAATAATTAGCAATAAGCAAAGAATCATATATGAGAATAACAGCTAACAATAATAAATAATAAAATAGTGATGCACGTGATATGCATGATTAAGTGTACCGTTCACCGAGGATTGAGGTTCCGGTGTTGAAATAACTCGGCTGAATTCTTGATTCTTTTAGTTGCGATCTTTCTTGCGTGGTACCGTTGCAGCTTAACATTCCCATTTCTGATAACCATCTCTGCCCTTGTGCTATTTTCTAACATAATCCATAAATCATCATTAATCACCACATTTTCATACTCGTTTATATCCTCAGATTTGCCTGTTGACCTATTCTTAGAACGATTCCCACATTCACCTTCCGGTTTTGGAATTGAAAATAACCATGGTTTCCTAGTTAGGGATTAATTGTACCTTCAAGCTCAAAGACTGACTTCGTGTTCCAAACAAGATCTTATCCGACCCACAGAGAGAACAGGTTTTACCATTTCCTCGACCTTCATAATCAAAGTGAAACATTTTCCCGAAGCAGAGATCTTCACTCTTTATTTGAAACCCTAAAGTTGAGCTCCTATTCATTTAGCAATTAACACGACGGATATTTAATACGGAAGAGAATCCAGGTTGTTATTCCATGAGTTTTACACAAAACCGAAGGAATCAGGTCCTAGTGAAACGTCTTACTTTGATCCCTGAAATTTGATAACATACCCCACAACTCCACGAAATATCTTGAAAGAGAGGATCAACCAGTCTTCCATCTTTCCGAAGTGTTCATTGTAAACTGGTATATTTATGGAGGAGACGGTGACAACACGGACGAGAGCACGGTGTGCTATCACTGGCATCTCTAGGGTATAGGTAATAACTTCGTAAGAAAACTCTTGTCGAACTTAACCTACCAAAACTTGAGATTGATTCTGGATATCACCCAAACTGAATCCTTTTCTATTCACTGAGTCAAGTGATATCCTGAGGTTGTCCGAGGATTGCAGGCAGCCTACCCACTTTCTTGAAAGTGATAATAGAACAAAGGTACTGTCGATGATGGGACTTTCCTTTGTGTAAGAGGAAGGAAAGGTTTAGCTAATTGAAAACTTCTTTCACATGGTTCTGATAGAGGATTCCCGACTCTCCTGAATGTTGTCCAGCTTCCGATTTAATTCATTCCCAGACCGGCTCTCCCCCTTAAGAAAATGGAAACTTTCTTATCTGTTAGCTTCATTCTGTCCTTTCCCACTTGCAAGCTTCTCTACTGATTCAATTCCCGTAACCTTTTCCTCGTCCTACTTGTTATTAATCAAGATTTTGATTAATGATTATTTTCTAATCTTTTCTGTTAATGACATACCCAACTTGAAATTCCCTGACTGTCACTACTTTGATTTGATATTAAAATTCTTCAACATCCTACACCCCTTCTGCTATTCATGAAAATGCCATATCCTGTATTTACCCTCTACTGCTTCTAAAGTTGATATCTGTCAAGTTAGCACCCTGATCCAAAGTAAGAAAAGTTCTTTCTCCTACCCTTACTGAATTCCCAAAATACTGATCAATTCCTGAAGATTGAAGACCCCACTGAACATTTATCTGCTTGAACTTATCGTCATTTCCCCACATTCCAAAATTTTCCATATATTTATATCATACCCACTCCTACTAAATCCTGGATCAATAATTTCTCACTGTCCCAAATATTTTTAATCTTCAAGCGAAATCAAATGACCCAATTCCCAACACGATAACCAATGATTCAGAAATCTCCTCTTTGAAATTCAAGTTGTAGAAACAGGAGCAAGGATTGTGCAGAGTATAGGAGAGCCTATTCACAATAAACACTAAATAATGCATGATGGTTAAGGGGTTAATGCACATATTGCCACCAATTGAAAATGCAACATATTAGAACAATTATATCATTTTGAAGATATACGTATTAGTAAGAAAATGTGAATAATGTAAATAATTTGAACAGGTATCCAAGGCATCAAGTAGGAAATTTCAAATACAATCAGAACAACATTTATAAATGAAAAGCAATTAATTAGTAGCTTTAATGCACGTGCTTATGAATGCATTGAAGAACCTGGCACCGTAGAAATGTTGAGCTCGGTTCCGGTGTCCATTCTTGGTTGACCGAATTGCAACTTGGTTCGAACGGTTGATCAATCTCTTAAATCTTCAAAATTCCCTGGCCTTGATTTATATATTTCCCGATACCTGTCACTCACAACTCATTTTGCAAATAAATACATGTGGGTGAAGCGTGTTCATGTCACGTAATTGTCACATAATTGATGGTGATAACAAGAATTTAATATAAATTGAAACAAGTATTTCATCAATATTTAAAATAAACGCGTTGGTCACATAAATTTCCAAACAATTCAAGATCACTCAATGGCAATTAATAGCATGAATTAATACAAAGTACAAGCTATCAAGTATTTCAGGTAATTCAAAGAATCCAAGTAGCCAATTAATTTCAAATAAAATGCAAGACTCTCAGATTGTCAAGTAATTCCTATGCCGTACGACCTAGACTCGACACGACACGACACTAGAACCTCGGTTTTGCAACCGGGCTCTGATACCACCTTAGATGTAGCACCCCTTACACGTGGAGGTGCCACACCCCCGCACTATAGGTCAATCCACATACGAAATGGCCAATCCGTACGTGAACTAACCTATAGCGAACGGGTGACAATGCAATAACTCAATAGGCAAGGCGGGAAAACTAACTCATGCAGCAAAATTAAAGCGGAAGCATAAACTAATCTTTATCAAGTATTTCCATTTACCAAGTCACGATGTTTCATTTATCAATCTAAACATGCTTTACTATATTTATCAATACATTATCATCTCCAAATAAGCAATAACAATAACCTAAATCCCTTAAACAATAAATAAACAATTAAACAAAATGCACCGTGCAAGACTCGACTACCAGGACTGGACTCGACTCACTTCCCGCCTAGCGTGCACCTGCAATACCTGAAAGGTGGAGGCGTCAGTCTATGAAGACCGAGTGAGGGGTTTAAATATATATTAGCGCAGATAACATGTAAGTCATATTCTCGGGTAAAGATTTATAAAAGATAAATATACAAGTTCAATAATAATATAGCTTTGCCCGAGAATACAACTATCAATATTAAATACTTGTTCTTTCATGCAATCGATGAACATGCTTGCTTGCTTGTTAATCATTAGGTGATCATGCAATTCACTTATCGTGCAATCGTGCGATATTGTAACCAATTAGCACATTCATGGAATGGAAATCATGCAATCAATACATGGCTTGCTTGTAACACGATAGGGTTTGTTCCTCCTGGGGTTGGACGGACAACCACCAGCCCTGAGACAAGCCCAACGCCCCCACTAAGGAGAACCTGACCAGGAGAACACTGGTACACGATAGGGCTTTGTTCTTCTTGTGGTTGGATGGACAACCACCAGCCCGAAGACTAGCCCAGCGCCCTCACTAAGGAGGACCTGGCCAAGAGAACACACGTACACGATAGGGTATTGTTCTTCCTGTGGTTGGACGGACAACCACCAGCCCGAAGACTAGCCCAGCACCCTCACTAAGGAGAGCCTGGCCAGGAGAACGCACGTACTTGCTTTCATGAACATGGCATGCTTGATTCGTGAACACTAACATGCTTGAAATAACAAGTGATTTCATGAAATTGTAAATATAAATACCTTTGGCCAAAAACAACGTAAAGGTTATACAGGTTCTATATAACTAGAAATTAAACCTCACCTGACAGGCGACACACGACTCGTGAATGCGTAAAGGTGCTCATGATCCACAATCTCCGCCCTGGAGAATAACTGGATAAGAAACGGGACAATGTACATGCATGAGACTATAATTCGAGCATATTACCTCATATAACGACGCACGGCATGATCACGTATGAGGCATCAAGCAAAACACAATGTAGCATGTAAATATCACGTTTTGGCATGTAATCATTCATATAATAACAATTTGGGGTCAAACAACCCGTTGGAACGACGTCCCAAAATTCTATTTTTATGCAGAAAGTTTCTGCACTACCAGAGAGCTGGGAACGGCCGTTCCAGGTTTCAATTCAAAGTGGGAATGGCCGTTCCCGCTGTCGGGCTCCCCGAAGATAGGAACGGCCGTTCCCGTCTATGAGACAAAGTGGGAACGAGCATTCCCGTCCTCGCCGCCTGACACATATTCAAAATATGGAAACGGCCGTTCCCCAAATACAAAGGGAACGGGAAGGGCCGTTCCCGTTTTACAGAAGCTGCAGAAAACAGAGGAGAAGAATAGGGCATGCACGAACCACTCCCAAATCTCATCAAACTCCCATAATTCAATTACACAAGCTAGAATTCGTAAAGGATAATACGTAAACATGCTTGAGAAACAATAACACTCAATATAAACACATAATTCATGCTTCAATCTCCATAATCACCAACTTTGGCATATACATGAACTCATCATATACTCTCCTAATTTTCAAGAATTACACATGGAATTCATGCCTAAAGCTCATAATCATAATTCTAACATCATATGGCAAGTTATCACATCAAAATCATAACCCTAGTTTCATGAATTGTTACCAAGAAATCACATATATCTCCATCTTTACCTTGGAAGAAAATAGAAGAAGAAGATGAAGCTAGGATGATGAATGGACTCCCAAATCAATATTTTTCTTGGAAAACTTGATGAATTGATGAAATCTCCCCTTCCCTTTTTGGAGGTTTTGGTTCGGTGGAGTAAGGAAGCAAATATGAGATGATTGGCATGAAAATGAAGATGATTGAGGGAGAGATGCATATACCGATATTTCAAGAGGGAAAAATGTAATATTAGCAAGTAAATCCTCCAAGTTCTCTAATTTATGCAATTGAGTATCAAAGGTTTGGAAATGACAACTTAGGTCCACAAAGTTTTCATGCAATTTGGTCCCTCAATTAAAATGAATGAGCATTTAAGGACAATTTGGCAATTAAATCAAATTGGACAATTAATTCATATAACAATTAAATTCCATTTATACAAGAATTCTCAAATTGAAATGAATATCATATAATTTTCAAGTAATCATGTTGAACACAATTTATAGAAATTAATGTAACACGTTTAAATTAAATAAACGAAAATAATAAAATAAAATCCTAACGCTCGAAACCCACACGTGTCGAGCGTACCTGACTGTCTGAAAATCGGGGCGTTACAGTCACAATCGATGTACATAGACAAAGTTCTAAAACGGTTCAGTATAGAGAATGCGAAGAACAAAGTTCTTCCCATGAGTGTAGGAACATCTCTTTCGAAGAAGATGTGCCCTAAGACAAATCTTGAGAAGGAAAGAATGACTCATGTGCCTTATGCCTCGGCAATAGGTAGCATAATGTATGCAATGCTATATACCTGACCGGATGTGGCTTATGCACTTAGTGTTATGAGCCATTTTCAATCAGACCCTGGAGAAGGTTACTGGACTGTCGTGAAGAATATCCTAAAGTACTTACGAAGCACTAAGGATTTATTCTTAATATACGGAGGACAGAAAGATCTGGTAATCGGAGGATACTGCGATGCAAGCTTTGCATCTGACTTAGATGATTTTAAGTCAATGTCAGGATACATTTTTTGCCTTAACGGTGGAGCAGTGAGGTGGAAAAGTTCCAAGCAAACGACCACTACAGATTCGACCACTGAGGCCGAATACTTAGCTGCAAATGATGCAGCTAAGGAAGGTGTTTGGATTAGAAACTTCATTCAATAATTGAATGTCGTTCCTAGCATGAAAGACCCCATTACTGTGTTTTGTCACAACACTGGGGCGGTTGTGCAAGCAAGAGAACCAAGATCTCACCAACGGACCAAGCACATTATGAGGAAGTATCACCTAATCCGTGATATCATCAAAAGAGGTGATGTGCAAATTGAGAGGGTCACATCAGTAGAGAACGTGGTAGACCCGCCTACTAAACCCCTTAGTTGAGAAGCTTTCGAAGGTCATCTTGCGAAGATGGGACTTAGATTAGCTCCTGAATGGCTTTGACGGGCAAGTGGGAGATTGTTAGGAATAGTGCCCTGAAAGCCGATGTAATAGTCAGCTTTAGTACTTTCCTTTTCTTTTCGTAAATCACAGACAATCTTCGAATAATATGAATTAAGGTAACACTTCTTTATATGTTCTTGTTTGATTGTGTGTTTACTTTTGACTGAGCATGTACAAGAACTCCCCTAATCAATATGACTTATAGGACTCAACCATTTAGGCGAAGTGTTTCATGAGACGAGCCCTATATCACATAAGTCATGATTAGAAATCACTCCAAGCCAATGAGTCCTACAGATAGTGGGAGTGTCAACCTGACTCGTTCGAGGCTTGCTCGTGTGATCACACCCTTAGGAAGGACCACCTTGTTTCATGGGGTGCAAAGTGTATAGTGGATACTTGGGTGCTTGCTTATTCTAAGCTGGTACACTGAGGTATCCCGTGTGAGAAGATTCCTAAATGGGAAAGGAATTTTCTATGTCTAGAAATAGAAACTTCCAGATTAGGAAATAGCTCACGAGTCATTGATGTGATTAAGTGATCCTTAGACTTGAGGTTCCATTGATACTTTATGAGCTAACTCTGTAGTCTTAGGTGTAAGTTTTAAAGGGTGTGGCCTTAGACAACTGATTCAAGGCTTATGCTGGGGCTGCACAAGTGGCACATGAAAGTATATGAGAATCGATAAAGGACCTACGCTTGCATTAGCAAGATGATGATCTCTTATTCTGTAAGTCATTCATATTCCATCTAGGAGTCCTTGGCCAAGGCAGGGGATCAAGACATCAAGAAAAGAGTTTCTTGGATTGAGATCAAATGGATATGAAATGCACTTAACATTAAGATCAAGATTATCAGGGTTCTAATTATTCCCCTGCCCTAGATCTTGATTGAGAGATGGGACGTAGGAGGATTGTATCTCACATATGTCATTGACTTAAAGGTTCTGTCGAATCCAGATATTCTTATTCAGCTAGGGGTCAAACACCTGTTGCTAGACTATGGTCGTTTGATCTGTGGGCTAATTAATTAATTAGGGTCACTGCTAATTGAATTAAGAAGCTAGAGGGTCACACACAACAATCCGGTCACGTGGGTTAAGGCTTAAATCAATTAAACAAGTTGATCAAACCATTAAGAGAATGGTGGGGTCTGTTGGAAAAGTACCCTAAAAAGCCGATTGGTCATAATCTGTTTTGGGACTTTCCTAGTATCACAGACAATCTTTGAATATATACGATTGATTAATATCATAGGCAAACACTTCTTTATATGTTCTTGTTTGGTATGCGTTTACTTTAGCTGTGCATGTATGAGAACTCCCCTAATCCTGATGACTTTAGGACTCTACCATTTAGGTGAAATGGTTCATGAAACGAGCCCTATATCACATAAGTCATGATTAGTAAAATACTCCAAGCTGATGAGTCCTACAGACAGTGGGATTGTCAACCTGACTCCTTTAAGGCTTGCGGATCACGCCCTTAAGAAGGACCACATTGTTTCATGGATGTGCAAAGTGTATAGTTTATACATGCGTGATACATGAGGGTGCTTACTTCTATAAGTAAGTTCACTGAGGTGCCCCGTGTGAGAAGATTCCTAAATGGGAAAGGAAGTTTCTATTTCAGGAAATGGAAACTTCCAGATTAGGAAATATCTCACGAGTCATTGATGTGATTAATTGATCCTTAGACTTGAGGTTCCATGTCACTTTATGAGCTAACTCTGTAGTCTTAGGTATAAGCTTTAAAGGGTGTCGCCTTAGACAACTGATTCAAGACTTATGCTGGGGATGCATAAGTGATTCATGGAAGTGAATGAGAATCAAGAAAGGACCTACACTTGCATTTGCAAGGTGATCTCTTATTGTGTAAGTCATTCATATGCCATATGGAGTCCTTGGCCAAGGCAATAGATCAAGACATCAAGAAAAGGGTTTCTTGGATTGAGATCAAATGGATATGAAATGCACTTAGCTTTAAGATCAAGATTATTAGGGTTCTAATTATTCCCTTACCCTAGATCTTGGTTGAGAGATGGGGTGTAGGAGGATTGTATCTCACATGAATCAATGACTTAAAGGTTCTGTCGAATCGAGACATTCTTATTCAGCTGGGGGTCAAACACCTGTTGCTAGACTATGGCCGTTTGATCTGTGGACTGATTAATTAATTAGAGAATTAATTAATTGGGGTCACTACTAAATGAATTAAGAACCTAGAGGGTCACACACAACAACCCGGTCACGTGGGTTAAGGCTTGAATCGATTAAACGAGTTGATCGAACCATTAAGTGAATGGTGGGGTCCATACATATAAGTCACACGTGTATGACACGTGTCCTTATGGACACGTGTAGTCACGTGTATGTATGTGTATAAATATTAAATAATTAATATGTTAATTATTTAATGGACTTTGATTTAATTTTGAATTAATATTAAAGTTCTAATTTGGAGAAATAAAGTCTAATAAATAATTAATTATGAATTAATTATATTATTAGTCTTCAAGTTATCTATTGTAAAATAAATGAAGTAAAATTAATAATCTAAAAGAGTTAGATTAGAATCTTTCTTTCCAAGTTGATCAATAGGAAGACTTTTGGTCAAAGTAAGAGACTTAGTCTCCAAGCAAGAAATCCCTTTCCAAAGGAGTTTGGAATTCCTTGTCCAATAAGGAATAGGGTTCGAACCCTAACCCTATATAAGTGAGGGGTTCGAACCCCATGAAATGATAATACAAAAATTTCTCCTTCTCGATAATTATACACTAACCCCTTAGAGCCTAAACACCGAATATAGAACTAGCATCCTCCCTATTCGGATCGTGGTCGTGGTTGGTGGACTATTTTCTCTAGAGGGCTTCTATCGTGAAGTCTTGAAAGATTCGAAGGAACTTTTGGGGATCAAGCAAAAACGATCACAAGGGATGATGAAACGATTCTAAACCCAACAGAATAGGAGTGAAAAAATCGAACCAAAGAAGATGGCGAAAACCGTTCGTCCATATCCTGAAGGATGAATTTTTTCACGAGGGTTTTATGGCAGGCAGATTTCTACTTTCGCAAAACTGGTTTTCGAAGGGAGTTTCAATCATGCCTTTCTCGTTTCATGTTTCTTTCTTTATGTTATATCGTTAAGCAACTTTCCCTATAATGATTTGAATCTAGGTTGGTATGGATTGTTATCTCTACAATGGATTCTGAAGTAGAAAGAGATTTTCGAGGGACGGGTTGCCATTACCGCATGAAGCGCGTTTGAGGGCGGCTCAAAACGTGTCAAGAAAGCTACTACCTAAGTGAGTTTCTTGATCTCTACGAATCTGGAAATAGGAATTGCAAGTTTTCGATTCTATCTTTTGGGAAAATTTTTAAATTTCCGCTGCGTTTCTATCTCGTTTTCCCAACAGGGTCCACACGTGTGTTTCACACGTGTGGAACACGTGAATGACACGTGTCCTAAGTGGCACGTGTAGTCTCGTGTATGTATATGTGTATGAATTAAATAATTAATGTATTAATTATTTAATGGACTTTGATTTAATTTTGAATTAATATTAAAGTATAATTTGGAGAATTAAAGACTAATAAATAATTAATTATTATTCTTCAAGTTATTTATTATTTAATAAATTAAGTAAAATAAAATATCTAAGAGAGTTAGATATTATTCTTGCTTGACAAGTTGGTCAAAAGGAGACTTTTGGTCAAAGTAAGAGTCTTTCTCTCTAAGCAAGTAATCCTGTAGCCAAAAGGTTTGGGAAACCTTTTCCTACATGAAAAGAGGTTCGAACCCCTTGTGTTATATATATGTGGGGTTCGAACCCCATAGAGGATTGATAGAAAATTCTCCTTCTCCATAATTATACACTAAACCTTGGAGCCTAAACACCGAATATAGAACTAGCATCCTCTCTATTCGGATCGTGGTCGCGGTTGGTGGACTAATTCTCTAGAGGGTTACTATATCGTGAAGTCTTGAAAGATTCGAAGGAGCTTTTCGGGATCAAGCCGCGTGAAGAGCGTTCTTGGGCGGCTAGAACGTGTCAAGAAAGCTACTATCCAAGTGAGTTTCTTGATCTCTACGAATTTGGGAATAGGATTGCAAGATTCGATCCTAACTTATTGAGAAAATTTTTAAATTTTCGCTGCGTTTCTGTTCCGTTTTCCCAACAACTGTTTCATTTTTCCCAACACAATCTACAAACTGCACGTTTAATTCCGAATTTTTATTTCACCACTCTACAAACTACGCTATTAGTTCCCCATTTTTATTTTATCACTCTACAAACTACACGTTTAGTTCCTCATTTTTAATTCATAACTCTACAAACTGCACGTTTAGTTCCGAATTTTTAAATCATCACTCTATAAACACCACTATTAGTTCCCCGTTTTTATTTCATCACTCTACAAACTGCACGTTTAGTTCAACATTTTAAATTCCTTGCTCAACAAATCAGCAATATAATTGATTAAAATTCCT
This sequence comes from Lantana camara, assembly GCA_037501455.1. Taxonomy (NCBI): domain Eukaryota; kingdom Viridiplantae; phylum Streptophyta; class Magnoliopsida; order Lamiales; family Verbenaceae; genus Lantana; species Lantana camara. The sequence goes on from CM074864.1 coordinate 7,096,279, forward strand.
TGCTCATTCGTAAATTAAAACCAGAACCGAAGAAAATTAAAACATAAATACCAAACTAGAATACTATAATTCAAAAAAGGATTGTGTAACATGGTTCATCATCATAAAAAGGTCATGCATCCTCCAGAAGCTCGACCACTCTTCAGTTTTATATGAAATCAAATCATTACAATAGGTGATTATAATTTATTTATGAGAATAGATACAACAGTAGATAATCAGTCAGTTTATACAAAAATATATTCAGATATATGCAGAAATCTCACAATCAGTTTATTCAGAGATATATTTAGATATATATAAAGATCTTATAGTAAGGTTATACAGAAATATATACAAATTAGTTTATACAAAAATATATTCAGATATATATATCTATATATATCTCAAATATATATTTGTATATATCTCTGCATAAACTGACTGTGAGATTTCACGTATATACAGAAATCTCACAGTCAGTTACAGATATATGCAGAAATCTCATAAATCTCAAACAATTGTTTTACAATAATATCAAATATCAAATTTCAAGCAAAAAACTCTTTAAATATATGAGAAATTTCAAATCGCATAGCAAAACACTCAAATAAATTGGCAATATAATTGGTAAATTCCAAAACACAGATAATGGATAGATTGATTGTTCAAGAAACCAGCTAAAATACTCAAAACAGTTAATAACTTTATATTCAATACCAGATTATCCAACCAAAAACAATTGCAAATTTAGTAGCACACATCAAATCTATTAAGATATATGCAGAAATACCAAATAGTAAAAATCTCTAATATATGAAAAAATAACAAATCATAAAAATCTCTTCACATATATACAAATATCTCAAATATCATAGCTTCTAAAAAATCTATTTAGATATTCACAAAAATATATGGAGAAATCTCAAATTTCATAGCACACAAAAATATTTTAAGTATATATAGAAATTTCAAATCGCATATACGTAGAAATCTCAAATTTGCAGAAATTTATTCACAAATTTGAACTTAAAAATGTCGAATCAGAAGGGTTACAGAAAATACTTGAGATTAAACTTAGGTGTGGTGGAGGATGAAACGATTTCTTCTTCTTCTCTCATCTTCATCTTCTTCAACAACGGTGCGCCGTCAGCCATGGTCGGATTTCAGAACTCAATCAATAAAGAGATTACGGAAGAATAAGGAGAGAACGATGAAGAAGGGATATGACTTGTCAATCTTCTAATTCATCATGTGCATTATAGTAATTTTATGCCTAGGGAGTTAGGAAAAATATGTTTTATATTAGGGATTTAAAACAGGGGAATTTCAAATTGGGGTGTGATAGTGCCAAAAATATTTCTAAGTATTGAGCTCCACCCTTTCGAGGTCCGCTCCTTCGCGTTCCACCTCAAGCTTTCCACCGCAAGTGCGTTCCACCACTTCGCGTTCAACCTCAAGTGCGTTCCACTTTTGCGCTCAACCTACGCGCTCAGCCTTAGCGCTCCACCTACGCGCTCAACCTTAGCGCTCAACCTAAGCGCCCAGCCTACGCGCTCAACCTTAGCGCTCCACCTAAGCATTCAACCTTAGCGCTCCACCTTAGCTCTCAACCTACGTGCCCAACCTTAGCGCTCCACCTTAGTGCTCAACCTTCGCGCTCCACCTTTGCGCTCAACCTTCGCGCTCCACCTTCGCGCTTCATCTTTGAGCTCAACCTTCGCGCTCCACCTTCACGCTCAACCCTCGCGCTCAACCTTAGCGCTCAACCCTCGCGCTCAACCTTAGCGCTCCACCTTAGCGCTCAACCTAAGCGCTCCACCCTCCACCTTCGTGCTCCACCTTCGCGCTCCACCTTTGCGCTCAACCCTCGTGCTCCACCTTCCCGCTCCACCCTCGCGCTCCACCTTCGAACTCAACCTTAGCGCTCAACCTCAAGCGCGCTCCGCCCCAAGCGTGGCGGTTGCCTACTTTCACATGCCACTCCACCACTTGGCGCACGACCCCGTAATATTCGCACCCACTACGCCGCTCAAACGTGACCCTGACTCAGCTTAAGGTATAAATACCCCTTTTTCTTCAGAACTGGGGGACTCCCTCTTTTACGTATCGAACCTCTGCCCAAATTTTCGATCAATTCTTTCCCACCTGAGACAATCTCACTGTCTTGAGCGTCGGAGTGCCAACGCGGAAAACACCTCCCGCCTTGTATTCTCACATTTGTCGTTGATCTTAACAGGTCGAAGAACCCACCTTTTGGCTGATTTGCTAGAGATTTGGAGCCGATCCAGTTCAAGTTCCGGCGAACCAATTTTCAGCATCATCAGTTTGGCACCGTCTGTGGGAAAACCACCATTTTCCCAACTTTTTTCAAGATTCTTTTTGTGTTTTTTGTGAAAGAATGGCCGGATCTGACAACATTAGCCATGGCGAGCGAAGCTCTGGCTTACCGCCGCGACTATCCCCAACCCGAGTAAGTCAAGCGAACATCAACGTGAGTCAAACGAATATCGACATGTTACGCCGTCTGCCGCCGGCGTTCCCGCATACGAGAAACCGCACCGGAGCTACCGTAGGTTTCAATCTACCCGTGTAACCCATGCAAACTCTCGGTACAGGAATAGGCCCAAATTCATTCAACATTCTAGCAGGTGTAAACCCTTTGCTACTAAACTCGTTGTTGTTCAATCCGCGTTGGGGACTCTAAGGAGGAACGCAAGCCTAGATTGGAGGAGTCCAAGACACCATTGCTCCACCTCGCACTATCTTGACGAATGGGGCGGAACGCACGACGAACCGGACGCTACAAGAGAAACCCCTCTCCTTGGGTTCGCCGGATTAGAGCTGTACGCAATGGCCCAAGTAAAATTGGCAAGCTCCTTAGGTTGCAATCCGAAAAGAGCCACGGTCCCATTGATATACACGGTGGTCGAGGTCAACCTCCCATACAACGTGATTCTTGGGAGACCCGCTCTTGCAAAGTTCAAAGTCATTCATTCAGCGTTACATCGGAAAATGAAGTTCCCAACTCCCAACGGAGTAGGAGAAGCAAATTGTCAGTTGAAAGAGGCTTGGGAGTGCTACATGCTCTCAACTGTGAAGCCTAATCCTATTCAAGAAACCCCAAAGCCATTGGAAGCTGCTCACGAGGAAGATGACGAGATGCTTGATACGAAAGGGGCCACTCATCCCCAAAAATGCAAGTTGAAAGCCAAACAAAGTGAGCACAAAGAAACATGGTTGAAGCCAACCGGAGACTTTACAGATACTGAGATCATCCCTGGTGATAACTCGAAAACAACTAATGTTGGCGCTCAAATCAAAGGGAAACAATAAGACATGCTTATCACTTGGCGGACGCCAACAATACATTGCTCCCTAAACCATGGAACACGAAAAACTTGAAAAAGTTTTACGTATCACAGATTCGGCATCACCATCGTTCCCCTCGAAGCGCTCCGGAACAACACCCGTTTCTCCAATCGCATCAGCAACGACCTCATCATTAATGGCACGCTCCTCGAGAGCCCCCTCGTCCTCCTCATTGTTGACGGCGCGCTCCTCGCGAGCCTCCTCGTCTCCTATTACGCTCACCTTGAGTCTTCTCGTCCCTAACACGCTCGCCTTGAGCATTCTCTCCAAGAGGAATGCCCTCACCCGCTGCGTGAGCGGCTCCCTTGGCAGCAAGTATAATGTTGAACTCATCCAAGGCAAACTCGAACTCGTGGTTACTAAGATCATTGGTGCCGGGTCCCGTTGCGCCCTCTTGGCCGAGGATGGGCATCATCCTGCTATCCTTATCGAGACCAATGTCATCCACATTTGCATCCTCGTGAATGGCCCCTATGTGAACGAGTTGGTGATAAGCTCGTTCAAATGCCTTTTGAATCTGCGTATAACTACTAAGGTCGCTTACAACCTCGAACACGGGGCTTCTCATAAAGCACTTAATCCCTTCCATCAATTTAGCATGCGTCCTGACCGCCGCGTCACGTTCAGACTCTTCGAGCTTCGCGCTCAGCTTAGCTCAGCGCGAGCCTGCTCACTCTCCTTGAGCAACTCTCCCTTTTCCCCAAGCTTCAACTTGCACCTCTTCAGCTATCCGTTGACATCGGTCGTCTTCTCATTAACCTTTTCAAGATCGTCCTGAAGGACTTTCTTCTCAGCTTCGAGGAGTTCAATATGCTCATTATAGCCAGAGACAAGGGTTACCTGAACGCGAACCTCATTCTCCTTCCTATTAATCTCTATGTTGGCCTTTTTGAGCTCCCTCTCAAGATCCTGAACTCTCCTTTCGAGTTCAGCAACAACACTCCTATACAGGCGCTTGTAACTATCCTTCCCTTCTCTGTAAACAAGGGCTCTCGTTTGGCTTAGTGATAAGAAGTTGAGCGCGAGTTCAGATCGAAAGGGTGAACAGGAATATTCCACTCGAAAGGAGACCATTTTAGGATTACTCCATGCCTCAATTATTCGACACTCGAAGAGTTGGGGGCAAATGATAGTGCCAAAAATATTTCTAAGTGTTGAGCTCCACTCTTTCGAGGTCCGCTCCTTCGCGTTCCACCTCAAGCTTTCCACCGCAAGTGCGTTCCACCACTTCGCGTTCAACCTCAAGTGCGTTCCACTTTTGCGCTCAACCTAAGCGCTCAGCCTTAGCACTCCACCTAAGCACCCAGGCTTAGCGCTCAAGCTAAGCACCCAGCCTTAGCACTCAACCTACGCGCTTCACCTTAGCACTCCACCTAAGCGATCCACCTTAGCGCTCAACCTACGTGCTCCACCTACGCGCTCTACCTTCGCGCTCCACCTTTGCGCTCAACCTACGCGCTCCACCTTCGCGCTCTACCTTCGCGCTCAACCTTAGCGCTCAACCTAAGCGCTCCACCCTCCACCTTCGCGCTCCACCATTATGCTCAACCTTCGCGCTCCACCTTTGCGCTCAACCCTCGTGCTCCACCTTCCCGCTCCACCTTCGTGCTCCACCTTCGCGCTTCACCCTCGCGCTTCAACTTCGAACTCAACCTTAGCGCTCAACCTCAAACGCGCTCTGCCCCAAGCGTGGCGGTTGCCCACGTTCACACGCCACTCCACCAATTGGCGAACGACCCCGCAATATTCGTACCCACTACGCCACTCAAACGTGACCCTATCTCAGCTTAAGGTATAAATACCCCTTTTTCTTCAGAACTGGGGGACTCACTCTTTTATGTACCGAACCTCTGCCCAAATTTTCGGTCAATTCTTTCCCACCTGAGACAATCTCACTGTCTTGAGCGTCGGAGTGCCAACGCGAAAAACATCTCCCGCCTGGTATTCTCACGTTTGTCGTTGATCTTAACAGGTCGAAGAACCCACCATTTGGCTGATTTGCCAGAGATTTGGAGCCGATCCCGTTCAAGTTCCGGCGAACCAATTTTCAGCATCATCAGGGTGTTTAGGAAAAAATTTGTGTTTTTAGTAGGGATTATTTATTAATTTGCCGAAAATTAAATGGGTGGGACCTTTTAAAAATTGTGGGACAAAACAAAAATCAACCAAAGCTCTATGTGACTAATAATGTAATTTTCTCATGATTAAATGTATGTGGTTCAAACTTCAGAATTGCGCCAACGTGAAGATAATTGAATACATATACATATAATTCAGAACATGAGAGTTGAGACAACAACCTGACATAACTGACATGATATTTGTCCTTTTATTTTATATTAGTAATTACGCACATCTTTACCAAAAAAAAATTATTATTATTATTATTATGCACGCTCGATATTTGTATTTGAAAAAAATATTATTATTAAAATATACTAAAATTAAATAACTATTAAATAGGTATAACGCTAAATATAATAAAAAATAAATTAAAATACAAAAAAAATTTAAATCATATCATTCAAAATAATAATAAAAATTTAAAAATAAAAGAATATAAAAAAAAAGTAACGAGATACGAGCAAGAAGGAACTTAAAAGATAATATGCAAAACAATTATAAAATAAAAAAAATTAAAAATTAAGAAAAAGAAAAAAGAATCCAAAAGTAGAATATAATCTACCTCTAATGATTAATATAATAATATAAATATTATAGCACAACAATTGTTTTATAAAAATATTTTTAAAAATACTTTTTTATCGAATGATAGTGTATTAAAATGTTTGTCATGTAATAAACTTCTGAAAAATTAATATTAATGTGTCACATAAAATGATAGTAGCAATAGACAAAGATAGTGATGTTTTATTATGATAATGATGGTGGTGGTGGACCTCGGACAACCGTGTAGTAATAGAATTCCATTCTAGTTGTACGACGTCTTTGTCTTAAACGTTGGGAAATTGGAATCCGTTTCTTCCAAAAAAAACTGTACGTGTGGTGTGGTTCACATGGTAAGTACAGGGGCGGAATCAGTGTACGATAGGTCGATTTCTTATCTCAAAAAAAAAATAGGTCGATTTTTTTTTTTTCATAATTTTTAAATCGTCACATGCTTTTAGTTTTTCGATAAATATAGTCCCAAAGTACAATAAAAAAATTTTAACATCAATTTTGTTAATTCATTTTTAATTCTATTTTTTTTAATACACACATTTAAAATTATTATAATTATAATATAAATATAATTAAATATTATTATAATGATTTTTATTATGACATTAACTTTTATTTTTAATTAAATATGATATTATCAAAACTTACTTTTAATCCTAATTAAATATTATATTAATGAACTATTATAATTATAGTATAAATATAATTGTTGGTTATATTATTAGAGTGTCTTAAAATGTTGATGTTATTTTTTAATTCTCATTAAATATGTATGGTTACTAATTATTTTATAATTTTTCTAATTAATATTATATTGTTGAATAAAAGATATATAAATTCTCAGTTATTTTCAATTTTAACTAAATGCAATATTAATTATTTTAAATAAATACAATTTTATATAAAGAAATATTTAAATATTATAAATATTAATTATTTTCAATTTTTTATTTTATATATTTATAACTAAATGCAATATGGAAGATTATTTTATTAATTATGTTATTATGTGCTATGTTTTTATTTTTTTATTTTAAAGTAATATAAAATGTAATAATTTATTAATTATTATAAAAATAAAATGCTCATCATTTGGTTGGTATTCTTTTAAATTTTTCCTAATATTTTATATGTATTTTTTAAGAAAAAAATATTATAAATATATATTTCTAAATATTAGAAAAAAGAATTATTATATTAATTTTTTAGTATCTAAAACCACTAATGGTGATTAATGAAAAAGTTAATGGAGTTGGGACTAATATTGAATTTTTTGCACTTTGGGACTGATGGTGTAAATACTGGAAAATGTACTTAGTCACCAACACTTTCAAGATTTGTTTGCGAGAGGGAAGACCATCACAGGCTTTGAGCCTCAGGAATTGGGTTTCCAATGATGTGTGGTGTAGCACCCGGGACGATAGGCACCACATCCCCCGCACTATGAGTCTAATCCACATATGAAATAGGCAGTCCACACATGAATCGGACTCACAGCGAACGGGTGACAATCAAAAGTACAGTCCTGACTAGGCGGAAGCTAACCCTGGAACCAACAACCAAAAACCAAAATGCGGAAGCAAGGGAATCATTTATGTAATATCCATGAAACAAATGAAATCCAATAAAATACAAATACGGGTTCTACTAATCAATACACCTGTCCTAACCTGTCCCGAATCAGTACAAGGCAACAACATAACAACGGGTTCAACTAACTCCAGAACCTGTCCTAACCTGTCCCGAATCAATATCAATTCAATAAGGCACACCGGCCAACAATAATAAATCGATCATTAATCAATACAGTATTTAAAAACAATATAATATGCAGTGAGTGTAAATGAGTGAGACTAGAACAATGACTCGACACTCTAACTCCGCCTAGTAACCAAAGCCTGCAAAAGAAACTGGAAAAAGGGGGAAAGAGGGGTCAGTCTCTAGAAGACTGAGTGAGCAGGGGCGATACATATAATATAGAAACATGCACATGCAAGTCATAAATCCCGAGCAAGGTTTTATTTAAAGTTAGTTCCCTCGAAGGGCTAGAAATTAAGTAAGCAATGCTCAGACTTTACGACTATTCATATTAAATTCATTAAGTTCGTAAATCATATTCAATCAATAAGGCTCGGCGAGTGAGCGTGCACAATCTCCAACCAAACGCCGACCGTGTACGACAAATATCATTAATACATTAAATAGGTGATCATGCAATATATCATAATACACTCAGATCACATGCCATGTCCTAAATATATTGTTTGGGCAATCCGATGTCCGGCCTTCCCGCACAGTGCCTATCAATCGAAATCCATCAATCAATCAATCAGTCAATCATTTTCAATCAGAAATAAGTTCCAACCTTCTTCCTCCGGGTTGGTGGTGGGTTTGCAAGGCCCGACCACCCTGTCACTGACCAAAAGGGGTTACATGACTCCCCAGATGGCACTCAGCTCCCTTTTCCCGCCAATCTCCTGACGAGGTCCGGTACCGCTGTTCTGTAGTGGGACTAGTGTGAGGGTTTACCGTCAGCCCTTGCCTCCTCGGGTCCCCACTCACACCAAGCCCCTGGGCCCCAATCAGTGCAATCAATCAATCAATCTTTCTTTCTCGCCAAAACATTTGATCTATGAGAGTCATATCATATCCATCATTATCCATTTGAAAAGGGTTTACTCGATCAATAGTTTACTCGATCAATATTTACTCGATCAATCAGTATTTACTCGATGACTCCACTTTTAAAAGTAACATATATATAATCATAAGGTTTTGGCCAAAGCTTTTCACATAAGGGTGGTAGGGTTGAATATGTAACTAGAACGAAAACACCCTCACCTGGAATACCACGAGACAAGAAACAAGAGCAATACGGGTGCCTATTCAATTTGGAAGTCTCCGCCCTGGAAACAAGCTGTATAAAAGAAGGAACAATGTGTACTTGTGAGAATTGACTCAATATGAAACCACATAGACGCACGGCAATGCTAAACACATGATATGAGATGTATAAGAAGTAAAATGATGTTATGGAGTTACACAATCAAGTAATTCTTTCAAGTACATTCCATACATGAGGTTTCAAGCCCAATCATTTCATATCTTTCATAATTCCTAGCAAATCAAGTCATGAACTTCATATAACATTTATAATTCAAGTATATCAAGTTTACAATTGTAAAATAGTCAAATAGAGACATTCAATCATTTAAATCTCACAAAATCACATATCAATTATATATATAATTCACACTTGGCATAGTCAATTCATATATCACATTTCATACAAATTCACAATATACATGGCCAATTAATTCATATAACATGAATTCATACATTCATAATATATTACATGTTTTCAAATGTCATACAATGCATATTCATTAATTACCAAGCAAGCAAGAACAAATTACATTTTAAAACAATTAACAATTAATACAATTTCGGCATAACGGGATTCAAATTGCAAATCAAAGTATCAACATATATCGTAGTTCATTTAATACATGCTTTCGTACACATTGGAATTCATATTGATCGACAAATCAAGCAATTGACAATTTATTGCAATTAAAACAATTAATTCAATTAAATAGAAATACACAAAATAAATCACAACAAATCAACCGGGCGTCCGATTGACGAACGGAAAGTGGCGTTGGACTCACCCCAACGAAAGGAACCTCCTGTCCGAAGGTCACCGGAATGCCGCTACCGGAGCCGCCGGAACAGTCACCGGCCGCCACCGGAATACCGTCTCCGGTGGTCGGAAAAATCCCCGGAAGGACAGGAACGTGCGTCTCGGCCTGCTCAACAAAAGCCCTCAATCAATTTCAGAAAATGCCAAACACGCAGGACTTCGTTGACGAAAAACCGAATCAAATCCCAATGACGAAAACTGAAATTAAACGTAAACCGTAAAACCAAACTGAAATCCGAGCATACCGTTGGAAAGCTTGTAACAAGCCCTACGAAAGCCCCAAGTCAAACCGCCGGAAAAACCGCCGGAAAATCGGACCGCCGGTCCAGGCCCGGTCCGCCACCGGTCTGCCGCCGCCGGCCGGTTCTCTGACCGCCACGACCACGAGTAGATCGGACTCGACCTCAGGAACAACTTTTGTGAAGATGTCATCACCAAAACCGGCCGGAAAATGGCCGAACCGCCACTCCAAAGTCGCGCCGCTGCGTCATCGCCGGAACCACCACTTCCGCCGCGATTCGCTTGAAAAGGAGGCCGGAAATGGAACGGGAAGGGTCGAAAACATAGGGTAGGGTGGTTGTTGGCCGGCGAGAGTCGCCGGAACGCCGCCGGCGTGGAGGTGGCGCAATCCCGCCACCGTCGGACCTCCGCTGCTCCGCCGCTGGTCACTTTCAGGCCACGAAACTGGTACGGTTGTGACGGGCTCGTCGAGCTGATAAATTTCCACTATCAATTCGTCGAGTTCCGTCGAGAAACGAGGGAGAACGGGCTAGTGCGTGAAAACGCACCTTCACTGCGTGAATAGTAACGGGTCGCGGGAGGAAGACGATGAAGCTGCTGATCTGATTTTTGGCACGCAAAACGAGGAAACCCGAGTATATATCTCTGGTCCGCGTACGCAAAAGCAATCGGAAGAACGAGCTAACGAAGTCAGAATGGGGCAAACTTAGAGTCTACGGACTCGTCTCGATGCCCCGGACGCAAAGAAGGGGTCAAAGAAGTCAAAATCTCTCCCGAACGAGAAGTGACCGGAAAAACCCCCCCAAAAAGAAGAAAATTACAAAAAGGGCCCTAACTCTAAAAGAGTTTAAAAGTGGGCCACACAACGCACCAAACACAAAATTAAATACATAAAAAGGTTAGAAGGTGACGTACCTTATTTATCGAATGAGCGGGGCGTTACAATCTTCCCTCCTTCAAAAGGACCTGTCCTCAGGTCCTACTGCTGGACCTGAAAAGTTACAAACTGAAATGTCTCAATCTGTTTCCCGAAATTGCATAGCATCTTAGCCCTGGTTGCGAAGTTCACTCTCCTTATTTGTATCAACCTCTTTAGAGTCTGGTAGTCAGAAGGATCTGCTCGAACGCTTGGCCGTTAGTCACTTCAAAACTCGTTCGACTGCTACTAGTCCATTGCCTCGTCACTTGTTAACCGTTGTCTGTCCAGGCGTAACGCAAACACGGCAAACAAGAGAGAATTCCATCTCTCAACACACAAGTGAGGAAACCCCGTCCCTCAACACACACAAAAGAGAGAACCCCGTCTCTCGGGCACAAAATTGAGAGGACCCCGTCTCCCAAACACAGAACTAAGAGAACCCCGTCTCTCAGCCTAAGTCTGTCAGATTCCACATCCTTCCAGACAATCTAGTTTGAGGAAATCCAGCATTTCTCAAACTCCTAAATCCAAGAGAATCCAACATCCCTCGAATGCCTAAGTACAAGAGAATCCAGCATCTCTCGTGCACAGAAACCAGAAAGAATCCAGCATCTTTCTATCACACAATCAGGGAGAATCCACATCTTCCTGGCACGTAATCAGAGAGAATCAAATCTCCCTTTCACTCAAGGACACACGCAAAAGCAAGGTTCCCAATAATCACACACACTCTACTGGTCAAGGTATCACTTAATAACAAAATTTAAATCTGTAAACGATGCATGTATGCTCGTGCGATGGATGCTTAGCGTACCGTTCACCGTAGTAATGGAATTGATGTTGTGACTTTACTTCTACGATTTGGATAGTCTGATCTCTAGCTGGCTTGATTCCCAACTTGTCTTTCATATCTTTAGTAGATGTTTGACTGAGAAAGTCAGACCCTTGGTTGATCCTATTCCCGATTCCATTCGGATCCTTACTCATAGTTATCTTCTGCAATTAACCGAGCACCAGTTTATTCCGCCTACGATCAGAACATTTATCTTTGTATCAGGTTCATTATATTCTCTTTGGCCGTACAAGAATCTTGAACTTTAACTCCCACTTCATACACTGTCACTAACTGGTTAAATTCTTTGTTGAAGATTTGGTCATCTGGAACTAGTTGACATCCTTCTTAAAAGTGATAAATTTGACCAATTTCCTTTCTTGAAACTAATTTAGGAATCCATCAGAAGTTCCCTGATAATATCCTCATCCTCGCTGTCTGAATCACGTGCTTATAAATTCCCAAACGAACCACTCTCTTCGATGCCTTATGAAGATCTTTGTCCCGGTTATATTAACTTAACTCAAACTTTGAAGGTTTACTAATAACGCCGCCTTATTCTTTTCCTGTCACTATCATTGGGTCATTCATGTCCGTGAGAAATATCTTCCTCGAGTATCACTGTGAATTTAGGTTTCATGTCTAGTCGTGCTCTTCCCCATAAGAACTTTTATTCCAACTCCTTAGACTTTTCTACCACTTCTCGGATCAAAACACCTCAATTTCTTCAACTTAACTTCCTCTGTATAAGTGGTTTAATCACGCCACTTATCTAGTGATAGTCCTCACATTTCCTTTGAAGCAATTAGTAGGAATGGCAACCTGCTTCTTTCGTTCCCACTTTCGATTCTATTTTCCCAAACCTCAGAATTTTCCATTTCCTTTTTAACCAACCAGAGCAACCCAGAATTTCTTCTTTTCTTGATCCCAGCAAGAATCAGTTAGAGTATCACTTGATAAATAAGATGTGGGGGATACCTATCAAGTAAACACTAAAATGCATGTCGGGTTAGGGTGCCAATGCAGTATCACACTTGTAAACAATTAAAGATGCAACACATTGGGAACAATTATACAAATTAGAGATGCGCATATAAATAGAGAAATTTAAATAATTAAAGCGATGTATGATGTACGTGCTTATGAATGCATAGAACCTGTCACCGTAGTTGTAAACTTTAACTTTGCATATTTCTTTGTTCCTCAAATTGCAGGTTTGTCTTGAATTAGTTGTCCACCTCTTCTTTACCCACGGTCTTCCAAATCTTCCAAGTTCCCATGTATCGACTTATGGATCTCCCCAGTCCGAGATTGAAATCTCTTGGACCCAAATTCTTTAACACCCCTGGAGTTGATATCTTGACTTCTCTTGAAAAATCGATCTCCAATTGTTTACATTCGAATACATAATTTCCCTCCAATAGTTCTTTGTCTTTCTTTATCGTTTCCATTTGTTGCTCCAGAGCTCTTAATTCAATCTCACAACTCGACACTTCATCTTGAATTTGGAAGATGAACTCATATCCGGCCGAAGATAAAATCCTTAGCATTGTCATTTTCCATGAATTTATACTTATCACGTTGACTAATTTTCTTTAATTCTTCTCAATTCGACTCCTATCTCGTCTCGATTCTGAAGTATGTGAATTCCCTCTTCGTAGTCTCCTCATCCTTTTTCATCGATCTAAATCCCAAGCTATATTATTCTTCATATTTCCTCTCCCCTCTTTCTCAGGTTAGATGGTCTTTACTGCTTCTCAACCACGAACCTACTTTACTTTAATTCCCTTGAAGGTCATCGTCTCCACGTTAATAGAAACCTCGAATCTAAAACATCCTCGAGATTTCTCTTCTTTGGAATCTGGTTGACAAATCTTCGTAGTGTAAACAAACACGTTAAACTTGTGAAACCAAATTATTACACACCACAATCCCGTCTCATCATGGATTCACCATCGGTAATAGAGCTTGCAAACTTCTCCTTCGAACTGACCTCTTATTCTGGACGTTGTCACTCGAGCCCTAACCTCATTTTAGAAAAGGTTTGACTCTTAAATATCTGTAGAAATTCCCAAGGCATTCCTTACAGCTTCCGAGCTAGAAAGAAGAGCTTGTGGTAGCCTGTGGTTATCGTAAAGATTGGCCGTGGTTTGATATTGTCTTCATATCCTATGAATCACAACTCATTTTGAAAATAGATGCATGCGATTAGTATATGCTCATGCCACATAATTAACACTAAAAGAATAGATTCAATGCAAAATGCAACAAATAATCTAATAAAATTTGAAAACAAATCGCAATTCAGTGTTCAAGAATGATGCAATGCACACAATGACAATTAGTTCCTATGCCGTGCGACCTATACTCGAGACAACACGACCCAGAGCACCGGTTCTGAACCTGGTAGCTCTGATACCACCTAAAGATGTAGCACCCGGGACGATAGGCACCACATCCCCCGCACTATGAGTCTAATCCACATATGAAATAGGCAGTCCACACATGAATCGGACTCACAGCGAACGGGTGACAATCAAAAGTACAGTCCTGACTAGGCGGAAGCTAACCCTGGAACCAACAACCAAAAACCAAAATGCGGAAGCAAGGGAATCATTTATGTAATATCCATGAAACAAATGAAATCCAATAAAATACAAATACGGGTTCTACTAATCAATACACCTGTCCTAACCTGTCCCGAATCAGTACAAGGCAACAACATAACAACGGGTTCAACTAACTCCAGAACCTGTCCTAACCTGTCCCGAATCAATATCAATTCAATAAGGCACACCGGCCAACAATAATAAATCGATCATTAATCAATACAGTATTTAAAAACAATATAATATGCAGTGAGTGTAAATGAGTGAGACTAGAACAATGACTCGACACTCTAACTCCGCCTAGTAACCAAAGCCTACAAAAGAAACTGGAAAAAGGGGGAAAGAGGGGTCAGTCTCTAGAAGACTGAGTGAGCAGGGGCGATACATATAATATAGAAACATGCACATGCAAGTCATAAATCCCGAGCAAGGTTTTATTTAAAGTTAGTTCCCTCGAAGGGCTAGAAATTAAGTAAGCAATGCTCAGACTTTACGACTATTCATATTAAATTCATTAAGTTCGTAAATCATATTCAATCAATAAGGCTCGGCGAGTGAGCGTGCACAATCTCCAACCAAACGCCGACCGTGTACGACAAATATCATTAATACATTAAATAGGTGATCATGCAATATATCATAATACACTCAGATCACATGCCATGTCCTAAATATATTGTTTGGGCAATCCGATGTCCGGCCTTCCCGCACAGTGCCTATCAATCGAAATCCATCAATCAATCAATCAGTCAATCATTTTCAATCAGAAATAAGTTCCAACCTTCTTCCTCCGGGTTGGTGGTGGGTTTGCAAGGCCCGACCACCCTGTCACTGACCAAAAGGGGTTACATGACTCCCCAGATGGCACTCAGCTCCCTTTTCCCGCCAATCTCCTGACGAGGTCCGGTACCGCTGTTCTGTAGTGGGACTAGTGTGAGGGTTTACCGTCAGCCCTTGCCTCCTCGGGTCCCCACTCACACCAAGCCCCTGGGCCCCAATCAGTGCAATCAATCAATCAATCTTTCTTTCTCGCCAAAACATTTGATCTATGAGAGTCATATCATATCCATCATTATCCATTTGAAAAGGGTTTACTCGATCAATAGTTTACTCGATCAATATTTACTCGATCAATCAGTATTTACTCGATGACTCCACTTTTAAAAGTAACATATATATAATCATAAGGTTTTGGCCAAAGCTTTTCACATAAGGGTGGTAGGGTTGAATATGTAACTAGAACGAAAACACCCTCACCTGGAATACCACGAGACAAGAAACAAGAGCAATACGGGTGCCTATTCAATTTGGAAGTCTCCGCCCTGGAAACAAGCTGTATAAAAGAAGGAACAATGTGTACTTGTGAGAATTGACTCAATATGAAACCACATAGACGCACGGCAATGCTAAACACATGATATGAGATGTATAAGAAGTAAAATGATGTTATGGAGTTACACAATCAAGTAATTCTTTCAAGTACATTCCATACATGAGGTTTCAAGCCCAATCATTTCATATCTTTCATAATTCCTAGCAAATCAAGTCATGAACTTCATATAACATTTATAATTCAAGTATATCAAGTTTACAATTGTAAAATAGTCAAATAGAGACATTCAATCATTTAAATCTCACAAAATCACATATCAATTATATATATAATTCACACTTGGCATAGTCAATTCATATATCACATTTCATACAAATTCACAATATACATGGCCAATTAATTCATATAACATGAATTCATACATTCATAATATATTACATGTTTTCAAATGTCATACAATGCATATTCATTAATTACCAAGCAAGCAAGAACAAATTACATTTTAAAACAATTAACAATTAATACAATTTCGGCATAACGGGATTCAAATTGCAAATCAAAGCATCAACATATATCGTAGTTCATTTAATACATGCTTTCGTACACATTGGAATTCATATTGATCGACAAATCAAGCAATTGACAATTTATTGCAATTAAAACAATTAATTCAATTAAATAGAAATACACAAAATAAATCACAACAAATCAACCGGGCGTCCGATTGACGAACGGAAAGTGGCGTTGGACTCACCCCAACGAAAGGAACCTCCTGTCCGAAGGTCACCGGAATGCCGCTACCGGAGCCGCCGGAACAGTCACCGGCCGCCACCGGAATACCGTCTCCGGTGGTCGGAAAAATCCCCGGAAGGACAGGAACGTGCGTCTCGGCCTGCTCAACAAAAGCCCTCAATCAATTTCAGAAAATGCCAAACACGCAGGACTTCGTTGACGAAAAACCGAATCAAATCCCAATGACGAAAACTGAAATTAAACGTAAACCGTAAAACCAAACTGAAATCCGAGCATACCGTTGGAAAGCTTGTAACAAGCCCTACGAAAGCCCCAAGTCAAACCGCCGGAAAAACCGCCGGAAAATCGGACCGCCGGTCCAGGCCCGGTCCGCCACCGGTCTGCCGCCGCCGGCCGGTTCTCTGACCGCCACGACCACGAGTAGATCGGACTCGACCTCAGGAACAACTTTTGTGAAGATGTCATCACCAAAACCGGCCGGAAAATGGCCGAACCGCCACTCCAAAGTCGCGCCGCTGCGTCATCGCCGGAACCACCACTTCCGCCGCGATTCGCTTGAAAAGGAGGCCGGAAATGGAACGGGAAGGGTCGAAAACATAGGGTAGGGTGGTTGTTGGCCGGCGAGAGTCGCCGGAACGCCGCCGGCGTGGAGGTGGCGCAATCCCGCCACCGTCGGACCTCCGCTGCTCCGCCGCTGGTCACTTTCAGGCCACGAAACTGGTACGGTTGTGACGGGCTCGTCGAGCTGATAAATTTCCACTATCAATTCGTCGAGTTCCGTCGAGAAACGAGGGAGAACGGGCTAGTGCGTGAAAACGCACCTTCACTGCGTGAATAGTAACGGGTCGCGGGAGGAAGACGATGAAGCTGCTGATCTGATTTTTGGCACGCAAAACGAGGAAACCCGAGTATATATCTCTGGTCCGCGTACGCAAAAGCAATCGGAAGAACGAGCTAACGAAGTCAGAATGGGGCAAACTTAGAGTCTACGGACTCGTCTCGATGCCCCGGACGCAAAGAAGGGGTCAAAGAAGTCAAAATCTCTCCCGAACGAGAAGTGACCGGAAAAACCCCCCCAAAAAGAAGAAAATTACAAAAAGGGCCCTAACTCTAAAAGAGTTTAAAAGTGGGCCACACAACGCACCAAACACAAAATTAAATACATAAAAAGGTTAGAAGGTGACGTACCTTATTTATCGAATGAGCGGGGCGTTACATGTGGGTTCTTCCAGCTAAGATAACCAATATTTTCAAAACCGGACCGGAGGGTCAATCGGTAAGCTTATTGGTCACCGATCCAACCGGTTCGACCGGTTGAACCACCGGTCGAACCGGTGTGACGTCATAAATAATTAATTATTATATATATATATATATATATTATGATATATTTCAAAATCCTAATATTAGAATAAAATTATGATTTTTCTAAATAATTTCATATTAAATAATCTTACTACAAATTTAAAAAGCAATATTGTATATAAACTAATACAATTTAATGTATATATAAATTTGATACATTTTTATTTTATAGTTATCAATGGAAAAATAAAATGAAAAGGGGTGTATAAAAGTAAAACTAACCCTACACGCCACTTCTCCATTTCTCAAAAAAATCAAAACCTAATTCCTATTAAATTGTTCACTTTAGCCGCCGCCTCTCGGTTCTACTTCAATTTTTTTGGTTTGTTTCCATTTCTCTGCAAATACCAATTGAATATGCAGCAGAACAATTTATGGTCTCTTGAGCTCAAATTTTCAGTGAGTCTCTCCGGCAACCGCAACTACGATTCGGCTAATCTCTCTTTTAATTTCCATCTCCTTCTTTTTTTTTATTTTATAAATCTTTAATCACCTATATATGGGTCGAAGATTACCGGAAAACGGAGCTTGGTGGTGGGCGTCAACATGGAGGTGACGAAGCAGCAAACTGTGCGCCTTTTTCGTCGACCGGCGATCCGATCTGGTTTTTGGAATGGAAACTGCTGATTAACCGGCCGGTTACGTCGGTCCATAACTGGTCCGATCCCTAGCGGTTTTAGGGGGTGTTCCGGACCGAACAAGGCGTCGGTCACCGGTTAAACCGGTCGGACAGGCGGTCCGGCCCGGTTTTTCAAAACACTGAGGATAACACCATAAATGATGGAATGTAATGAGCTTGGGGAAGACGAAGATGTAGAGGAAAAAATATCCAGTTCAATGTGCAGTGGGTGTGTATTTTGTGCAGGAAGTATGACTTAGGGAAAGCGTGTGTAAAATTCCCCTATTTATACGTTGAGGGCAGGGGTATTTTGGGTAATCTGATCAAGTGGTCCCAAACTCTGTGTTGCCCTAGACACGTGGAGACATGTGATGGTGTGAAAGTGACTGCTTGGAAGTTGGTGGCGTGTCAGGTGGGGTGCGCGCACTGCAACTGTGTCAGAGGTAGTTATGGTACCGCAAACAAGCGTGGAGTCGCCTAAGATGGTTCATTTCGTAGTTGGGTGTGCCCTCAAGGGGAACCCTTCATCAAGGTAGGAGTTAGCCTCTGGGGGATGAGTACCCTCAAGGGTGAGTCCGAGCGCTGGAAACAATCGAGAGAGTTTCCTTTGGCGGATGGGGACGAGCGTTGGACCACTCGAGCGGTGAGTACATAAGACCGCGAGCACCTTCGCTGCGGGTGCCTCTGGTGCAGAAGGGATGTTCTGGGTGGAGAGCGTCCCATGGGACCGCAGTGCGAGCGTCAGATGGGATTGGTAAGCAGATCCCACGCTCGTAGCTTGGGCCAAGGCGCACAAGTTTAGATCAGTGAGATAATGATGGAATGGGTTGGGTTTATTCCGCGAGCCCATCTTCTCGAGCATCCATATTTTGGAGCTTTCAGGTAGCTTAGACGAGCCGTTCAGATTGTGACACGTGTACGGTGTTGATCTGAGCGCGATTTGGGCCAATCAAGGACTACATTTATCGAAAAATTAAAAGTACGGGACGATTTAAAAATTATGAGACCAAAAACAAGTCGACCTATTTCCTATGGGACTAAAAGTACAAATTTCTATTATATACCCTATAAACCCACACACACAACCCACCCTAGCGCCTCTCTCCAACCACGTATACCATCCCACCCCAAATTAAAAACCCAATTGTAAATTTATACTCCCAAAGCCCCAAATTTATTTTAGAATTCCACATATACTTGCCCTTGTAAATTCATCTCTCATTCTCTACAAATTGGGTTTTGCAACTCCATCAAAAAAAATAAAAAATAAAAATAAAAATTCATCTCTCCATTATCCCTAATCGTAAGATATTATCAAGTGGACCCTAACAGAATCAATCGTAAACATTCCATCTAGTCTCTCAGCTCTCAAAAGTGAGTTTATGTCTTTCCGGTTGTGGAAGCATTCCCGTAGCCTTTATTTTATTTGATAAGGGGGCAATCCCTTATTGTATATGTCCTCCTTACTTCAGTCGAAATTTTAATTTTTTCAGCTTTAATTTGTGCAAAAATTGAGGATTTTTGTGAAGTGCATTTCTTAGTTTTTAGTTTTTGTGAAGTGGATTGTTTCGGTGAATTCTTATTGAATGTTTAAGTGTTGTATGTTTATAAAATGTTCAAGCTTTATATGTGTTATTGAAAGTGTTAACTGATGAATTATTTTTTAAAAATTGCATAGTAGTTTGTAATCATGCATCAATATTTTAGCAAGAGATATTAGTTGTTACTAGAAGAGATAAAGTTTTCCCATTGTTGTATCCTTTAATTGAATTGATGCTAATCCTGATGCTGATCCTTCCAGTAGCGACAACATCTATTTAGATAGTATTTCTGCCATGAAACTTATCAAAACTGATTTGCCAAAGTAGAAAGGGAGATGAAGGACTAAATGACATCATGATCGTATACAATGAAAGAGAAATCTTCAAAACAATTGATAATGAGACTATTTTACATTGGTTTCAAGGGATGACGAATTGTCGAAAACAGTTATCATCTATAAGTTTTAGTGTCTCAGAAAAATTATAAATCTTTTCTCAATATATTGAGGCCCAAGAATTTTTAGCCCCGACTGTCGAAAAATCCTGAATCTGCCCTGGGTAAGTAATATGGTCAATCATAATTATTATTACTCTAAAACATATCATTCAAAACTAGAAATTACCTTTTCAATTGAATTAGAATATCATGTCATCTTCAATTTCTTGTTAAATTGATCAAAATTATTTATCGTAAATTAAATTAAGCACAAGTTACACACAGAAAAATGAGATTTTCACAATTTTTTTATGGCAAAATTTATTTTAGACAATTAGTTTTCAAAACAAAAAATCTTGCGGTCTTATATATATATTTTTATACGTTGAGTTTTTTTTAATAGGGTTGGCGCGAAATTAGGGTTATTAATGAGAATACCTTCATATATAAACCAATCATATATAAAGCCCACAAAATACAAAAATTACCAAAAATATCAAAAAAATACATTAGGTGGGCTAAATCCGAAAAACACCACATGTCTAAAGAACTATTGCTGGCCAAAAGAAGAAACTGTGTGGCGCAGAAGCTAATCACAGCCTGTCATACTAAGCAAAACGATCGATCATCCGCTAGCCTCTCAAACTGACGCTCTATCTTTCGGACAAGTAAGATACGTGTCGAAGTGACACACATCCGACAACGGATGCTCGCATCTATATATGTTGCTAGAGTTTTTAGAGTTATTATTAAAGCTATTAGTTGGTGGCGGGCTTCATGTACTAATTTGAGACCGTCAATTCGAAAATTGCAAAGTAGGAACAAAAGACATGCCTGTTGAATTGAATAGACAGAAATTGGGTGGAAGAATTGGTATGCATTGTTCTGTATGTTTCATAGAAAAAAGGATACAAGATACATGTACATAAATACAAGTATACGTCAAGTCAAGGAAGGAAAGAAATCATGCCTAAAGTATAGACGACTACATTAAACCATAATTATTAGCTCTCCATATTTCTGTTGTCAACACTCCCCCTCAAGTTGATCATGGAGGTTCGATCATGTTCAACTTGGACAACGAATTGTGAAAGTTTTGGCTGCTAACTGCTTTGGTTAGGACATCTGCGAGCTGATCCTCTGATTTCACAAACGGAAGCTTGACTACTCCTGAGTCGATATTTTCCTTGATGAAGTGTCGGTCGATCTCCACATGTTTAGTCCTGTCCTGTTGTACCGGGTTATGGGAGATACTGATCGCAGCCTTATTATCGCAGTACAAGCTCGCACTATCTTCAGGGGAAAGACCTATCTCTGTTAGGAGCTTTCTTATCCATAGGACTTTAGTGATCTCTCGAGCTATTCCCCGGAACTCTGCCTCGGCACTAGACAGTGCCACCACTTTCTGTTTCTTGCTCTGCCATGTTACCAAGTTACCTCCCACGAAGGTGAAGTATCCGGAGGTAGACAGCCTCTCCGTGGTGCTTCCTGCCCAATCAGCATTAGTGTAGGTAGTGATTCGAGTGTGTTCGTTCCTAGCAAACATGAGGCCTCTCCCTGGAGATGATTTCAGATATCTCAGAATCCTCAATATGGCCTCCATGTGCTCTTTGCTAGGATTATGCATAAACTGGCTCACCACGCTAACGGCGTAAGCAATATCTGGTCTTGTATGGGACAAATAGATCAATTTGCCCACAAGTCTCTGGTATCGATTTCTATCAACAGGTGTTTGGTCTTGAAATATTCCCAACTGGTGATTCTGTGCCATGGGAGTCTCTGCTGGTTCGCAGTCTAGGAGCCCAACTTCGGTTAAGAGATCAAGTATGTATTTCTTTTGTGATGAAGATGCCTTTGTTTGATCTCATCATCTCGATGCCAAGAAAGTACCTCAACTCTCCTAAATCCTTCATTTCGAATTCCCGTGACAGATTCTTCTGAAGGCCAGCTATGTCTTCAGTGTCATCTCTAGTTATCACCATATCATCGGCATAGATGATCAGTAGGGTAATGAGTCCGTTTCTTTTCTTGATAAACAAGGTGTGGTCCGAATTGCTCTGGACATACCCGTATCTATTCATCGCCATGGTAAACTTTCCGAACCAGGCTCTCGGTGATTGTTTGAGTCCATATAGTAACGGCTTCAACCTACACACGGTGTGTTGGCTGCCATTTTTCTGGAATCCTGGGGGCAGATCCATATAAACTTCTTTCTCAAGATCCCCGTGTAGGAAAACATTCTTTACATCAAATTGCTATAGGGGCCACCCATAGTTGGCAGCTATGGATAACAGAATCCGAATGGTGTCCAGCTTTGCCACAGGAGAAAAAGTCTCCATATAATCTACGCCATATGTCTGTGAGTACCCCTTGGCTACTAGCCTGGCCTTGTACCTCTCGATAGTCCCTTCCATCTTGTGCTTGATTGTGTAGACCCACTTGCAACCAACTGATTTTTTTCCCTGTTGGCAACTGGCACACTTCCCAGGTGTTGTTTTTATCCAGTACTTCGATTTCATTGTCCATTGCTTGCTTCCATAGTGGATCATTTAGAGCGTCATAAACTGTGTTGGGAATCTGGTGAGAGTAAAGGGCGTGAATGAAGCCCTGCAGTGGTGGTGAACATTCGGATGATACATGGTGTGTGACCGGATATCTGCTCCTGCTGATCCTTGCCAGACTGTACCGATTTGGTGGAATGCCCCTGTTCTTTCGAGGAGGTAGAATATATGTGCTTTGAACAGAAACAGGAGAGTTGGGGGTACTTACCTCAGGGATATCCGGGGGGGTCTTTCGGGGGTGGTTGAGAGAGAGACGGACGGAGATGATGAAGCTTCGGGTTGTACAGTAGGAGGGATGTACTCCTGTAGAGGTTCCAACCACTCACACATCCAATTCAGCCCTTCTTGTGTACTCCTCTCCCCCTGAAGGGGTGCATTGGGTACTTTAAAGTAGTATTCCGTCTGGACAAAGTCCACATCCATGGTGATGTAATGCCGGTTGCCAATCGGATCATAGCAGTAGTAACCTTTCTGAGTAGAATTGAACCCCAGAAAGACGCATCGGACTGCACACGAGTCAAGTTTTATCCGTGAGCTGTTTTGGAGTGTGTACAAAGGCCACGCATCCAAAGACCCGAGGAGTAAGCAGGAGGATAGACAGGATAGAATGAAATTTCTTGAGGGTGTCCAAGGGAGTTCCATACTCCAATGTCCGTGTGGGTAGTCGGTTCATAACATATACGGTTGTGGAGACTGCGTTGGCCCAATATGAGTTGGGTACATGAGCTTCAAATAAAAAGGCCCGAGCACTTTCCAATATGTACCGGTTCTTTCTTTCGGCCACACCGTTCTGTTGCGGGGTATGAGGGCAAGTGGTTTCGTGAATGACCCCATGTTGAGAGAAGAAGCTTTGGAGATTCTGATTTACAAATCCCTCCCCCCCCCCCCTATCAGTCCGAATCACTTTAATTGAGGCAGAAAACTGAGTTTGGATTATTTGAAAGAATTCCTTGATTGTCTGTGGGACATCCGATTTTTGTTTCAGAAAATACACCCAAGTGAATCTGGTGCAGTCATCAATTAAAAGAAGAAACCATCGAAACTTGGAGTTAACATGACTTGGGACGGGGCCCCAAACATCAGAGTGTATCAATTCAAATGGTCGTTTTGTTTTATTCGTTGAACTTGGATAAGTGTTCCGATGACTTTTTTCAAGTACACAAGTATCACAATGTAAAGAACTTGACTCTGACACTAAACTCAGAAATAACTGTTTCAAATACTGAAAAGACGGGTACCCCAATCTGCGATGCCATAACCATAATTACCTGTTACTGCTGCCCTGACCCAAATGAATCGAGCCCGTTTGTGAGATATCTCTGATGTAGTACAACCCGTCTCTCTCAATACCACTCCCAATGATCACCCCCGTACGAATATCCTGAAAGAGGCAAAAAGAAGGGAACATTAATACCGAGCAGTTCAGTTCTTTGGTGAGTTGACTAACATAGAGTATCTTATTAGTGAGTAACGGAACTACAAGGCAATGCGATAAGTTTAATTTCTCAGATAAAGTAATATTTCCTGCCCCTGTGACTAGATAAGAAAGACTATTTGCATTTATCACCGAGTCCCGTCGTGAGACTGTAGAAGTCTGAATATCATGGGCATCACTGGTCATATGGTCAGTGGCCCCACTGTCTATGAGCCACTCCATATCTGGGCTTGAGTGAGAAATTTACATAAAGTTACGGCCCTGTCCAATATCATGAATCGCACTTTGGCCCAATGTATCAAATTCCTCATCATTAATATGAATTCCACTATTATTATCAATAATTGACCCAACTCCCCCATTATTAATATGAGTCCCATTATCAAAAATTGGCCCAACATGATACGGCCCACTACAATTGAGAAATAGGGTTTTAGGGATTTTTCTTACCAAACTCCAAATTGGCATCAGAAGCTGCGCCAAGAACCTTACCATTCTGGGCGTTATGTTTGCTGGTATTTTCACCACCGTCGGTGGTGCCGCCGCCTCCGTTTCGGTTGTTGCTGGTGGCACCGCTGGCGGTTGGAGCCCCTATCACAACTGTTTCTCGTCCCAGTCCATCCCTGCGTCCGCTATTTATTTTGGGATCCTCTGTAATTGGGTTGGTTTTTCCGGCTGGTGGCCGCGAGGAGCCGCCGCCGATAGAGGCCATCCCCTTCTTCCTCGCCTGGTATTCTGCCCACCAGTCAGGATAACCTACCACCGCGAAACAGGTATCCTTCGTGTGTCGTGTACCGCCGCACACACTACACTTCTGAGTGGTTCCGGTGCCGGTACTTGACTTTCTGCCCCTATTCTCGCGGGATGATGAACCTCCTTCTGACCGCATCTTTGCTACCACTCCGACTCCACCGTGATTTGGATCGTTCATTGCCGCAAGCCGTCGATCTTCCCGGCGGATAGCGTTATACGCTTCTTCCAGGGTCGGTGGAGTTTGTGCTTTGAGTAGGTCCCTTTTAATTGCATCGAATTTCCCGTCCAGTCCTCATAGGAACACGAAAACCCGGTCTTCTTATTTTCCAGGTTGTGAGTTTTCCGATCCTCCACACATTTCATTGTTTGGGGTTAGCGGTAGTCAATCTCCCTCCAGTGTCCTTGAACGGTTAGATAATATTGATCGACGGACATATCGGCTTGATTGGTTTGATATGCCCGTTGTTTCAATTCATAAAGTTTCAATTTGTCGCCCCCATCGTGGTAGGTGGCTTCAATCTCGTCCCATAATTCCTTCGCGTTGGCGCAGAGAATGAATTGGGCTGCGACTTCGGGTTCCATTGAATTGAGGATAAGCCTTCGGAGAGCCCCGTCCGTTTGTTCCCAAGCCTCGTATCCTGCATCGTCGGGGTAAGGGGATACAGTTTTTCCGGTAATGTATCCCTATCTCCCTCGGCCAAGAAGTACCAATTGAACGATTCTTGACCAAATTGCGTAATTGTTGTCATTGAGCTTGATGTTGATGGTTGTGGTGTTGGTTGATTCCGGTTGTTTTTGCCGAAGGAGTTCAGCGAATTGAGCCAGTAACTCCGACGGGATCGGGGTTGATTTCGTGGGTGAGGCCATCTGTACGTGATGACTGATGAGCATGGTATCCAATTATTGAATCGGAACCCGCTCTGATACCATGTTGAATTGAATAGACAGAAATTGGGTGGAAGAATTGGTATTCATTGTTCTGTATGTTTCATAGAAAAAAGAATACAAGATACATGTACATAAATACAAGTATAAGTCAAGTCAAGGAAGGAAAGAAATCATGCCTAAAGTATAGACGATTACATTAAGCCCTAATTGTTAGCTTTCCATATTTCTATTGTCAACAATGCCTTGTTCCAACACTAACAATTCAAATAGAACTTACTGCAAATAGATGGAATTCTTAATGAATTAATTAATAATTCTTTAGCATAAAAATGTCCATTGCTAATGACTGCTGACATAGCATGATTATGATGTTAATACATGGACACACGTCCAGAGCCACATGGACAGGATATTGACGTGGCATACGCCTTCAGTTGGCAATGCGTTTGGAAAAAATCGTTGTAGTTGAAGACCCCTATTCGACCTCAAAAGAGCATTGGTCTCCATCCGTTCCGATATTGAGGTTAGGACTCATGTACATAACGCATGCCTTGTGATTAATTTAATCACCCCTCGACGATGAGACTGTAACGCCCCAGTTTCCGGATGAACAGGTAAGCACGCCACGTGTGCGTTTTGAGCGTAGGTTTATTTTATTTCTTTAATTTATAATATATTCTTACGTGGCATTCATAAATTTTTATAAAATTCATGAAACATTGTTTATATAAATCATTTGATTTCATAACATTGAAAATATAATTTCATGACACGGAAAATATTTCTTGCATGAAATTAATACCGAGAGTGGTTTAAATTACCAAATTGTCCCTAGTTAAATATTTTCCAAAATTCTAGGGACTTAATTGCCAATCCTTTAAGGACTTAATTGATCATATTTTAAAACCTCATATACTTGATTGCATAAATTCACAAATTAAAGGATTAGTTGGCAATTAGCATATTTCACAAAAATCAAGGTTGGTGTTTTACGTGATAATCCATTCCATGAGTTTCTAGGAGCTCATTTCACTCCAAAAATTTGCCAAACATATTCATCTCTCTCTCGGTTCAAAGAAGAGAAAAGGGAAGAGTGGATTTTCCCATCAATCATCAAGATTTCAAGAAATCTTTCAAGGAATTAGGGAGTAATCATCATTATAATCCATCTTCTTCATTTCTTTCATCTTCAAGGTTGGTGTGTGCATGAATGGATGAGTTGATCATATTTGTATATGTTAGGGTTTAGGAATTTCATGGTAGATGAACTCTTGGTTGTGCAAAGCATGATTATTTGATGATAGCATGAATTATGGCATGATTCTTTCATGGATTTATTGGAAAATTGAACTTGATTGATCAAGTTGGCTATGAACATGAAACCTTGGAAATCTTGTTGTATTGCATGTTTTATGTGTTTAAGTGTGATATTATTATGCTATAAGTGTATTTACATCATATTCCCAGAAATTATAATCTTTGGGGTTCCAAAAATGAAATTTTGTTGCTTTGTTGCTTCTTCCCCGAGAGCATGATCTGCTTTGCTCTGTTTTCCCAGTTGCAGAACTGGGAACGACCGTTCCCAGCCTCAAGGCATTGCGGGAACGGGCGTTCCCTTCTTTCAAACTGAAACCGCGCGGCCGACTATGGGAACGGCCGTTCCCATTTTGGCCTTGGAGCCGGAAGGGCCGTTCCCATGAGGCGCGTTTTAAAAGGGGAAAAGCGCTGGCACGTTTTGGGGAATCCTTGGGAACGACCGTTCCCATTTTACAAAGGGGACCGGAACGGCCGTTCCCACCTGTGTTGCAGAACAAAAGTTTCTGCATAAAATTACGAAATTAGCCCCTCGATCCAACGACTTCTTTGACACCGAATTGCTATAATATGTGCTAATATGATGTGAAACAACATGTTATGATACCACATTGCATTTTCATGGTCGTCTCGACACATTTCCGCCGTTCGTCATATTTTGATCATTTTAGGTCATGTCTCACGAATGTACGTCGTATTTGCACAGGTCACGAGGGCGTGGACGAGGAGCAAGCTCCTTAGAACGCTTCTTTATTATATTTTGCAAGAAAGGTGAGGTTTTAGGTTATGTTATAGAACCCTACCACCCTTACGTGCTATTTTCGGCCAAAACCTATTATAATTATAAACGTTTTCAAAGTTGTAAACATTTCCAAGCAAGAAAGTATTGCTTATCATGATTTCAAGCATGTTTGGCGAGTACATGATTGCACGTGGGCCCGAGGGTAATTCTTGAGCCAACCGGGAAAGCAAGGGCTGACGGGTAACTCCTGAATTATCCTCACATTGTTGGGATCACCCCCGAAGCCACTAGGAGATTAGTGGTGGAAGGAGTTCCGTGTCTAGAGGGTCATGTCCTCTACACACACCATGTCGTGGATAGTCGAGCCTTGCAAACTCGCTATCACCCGGAGGAAGAAGGAGACTGGGGATTAATCCGGCATGTCGGGTTATCCTCGGGTTATTGCATGATTTCTAGCATGAATTTGTTTATGTGAGCACTAAATGAATTGCATGATCACGTATTTATCAAGCAAGCAAGCATGATCACGTATTGTTCATGATTGGGAGTTCGGTTGGAGATTGCCCTTGCTCGCCGGGGCCACATGTTCATGACATTGACAAGCATGATTGAATAAACGTGTTAAAATGATTGGTTGTAATCTCGGGCAAGGATTAACTTCTTGAATTACATATCTATTTTTATGCTAAAGTCTTCACCCGAGGCTACAACTTGCCTGTGATGTGTGATATATATCTTATTGCCCCTCACTCAGTCTTCGGTAGACTGATACTTCACTTTTCAGGTAACCTTTGAGCGTGGTCGTGCTAGGCGGGCGTTGTTCGGGTCTTTTGCATCTTCACGAGTCTAGCACCTTTCATGTATAGTACTTTGAGACATTTCATGTTATGATCGTTATTGTCACGTTTTGAATACTTAATCATGTATATTATTAAGAAATGATAATGTATTGATAGTTAATTGGTACCTATACGTATCTAAGTAATAAATATGGTACCTATATATATGAATGACTTTATTGCTTCTGCTTTTACATTCATGATTTGAGTACTTATGTTGGGGAGAGTGTCCCGCCTAGCTCGTCATTTTTATTGTCACCCGTTCGCTGTGGTCTTGGTTTATGTATGAACTGTCCATTTCATACGTGGATCGAGGCTATAGTGCGGGGGATGTGGCGCCTTGGGGTTTAGGGTGCTACATCTACAGGTGGTATCAGAGCCCGGTTGCAAAACCGAGGTTCTCGAGTCGTGTCAAGTCAGTCTAGGTCGCACGGCATAGGATTACGTGGTATTTAGGAGTATGCATTTGGTTGAATTACCTGATTCACTCATTTCTTTGCATTAATTGAGCTACTTGATCTTCCTTGAACGTGTGCTACCTGATATTATGGAAATTATGTGCACACATTTGCATTTATTGATCAAGCCATGCATGTTTAGTGATCTAATTGCAGGATGGAGCACGACAGACATTCCAGTGACCGATACTCGAGGCACAGGCATCATCACCGCCGACATCATCGCCGTGAGAGATCACCACCTCCTCCACCTGCTCAGTCACAGCCCCAGGATTTCATGAATGCAGTAGTGGGGCTAATTGATCAGAGGTTACAGGAACGGGTACCTCCACCACCACCACCAGCGCAGGTAGCACCTCCGGAGAACCCCATTTCTGCTATTTTGCGTGAGTTTCAGAACCAGCGTCCCCCGAAGTTCTATAAGGGAGACGATATACAGGCAGAGATGTGGTTAAAGGAGATCGAGAGGATTTGGCAGCTTATCCCTTGCGACAGTCAGGAGAAGGCTCGCTGTACACTTACTCTTATTCAGGGCGAGGCCTATTCTTGGTGGGAAAGCACGCAGATTGTTCTGGAGGCAGCCGGGACCGAGATTACCTAGGAGGTCTTTGCACGGGAGTTCAGAAACAAGTACATTCCTCCAGCTTCCCGTACCCGCAGGTTAAGGGAGTTTACAGAATTAAAGCAGGGAGGCAGGTCCGTGGGTCAGTATATCGCCGAGTTCGAGAGGCTTTCTCGCTATGCACCTAACATAGCGAATGATGACTTTCACAAGGCGATGCAGTTCGTTCAGGGGTTGAGGCCGGACATCCAGGATGCACTGAAAGCAGCTAATACTAGCACCTGGGCAAAAGCTACAGCAAAAGCCCTAAAAGTTGAAGATTCCGATAGTGCTAGGAGGGCTACTCAGCGAGCAGGACAGGCTTCAGGCTCGAGATCAGGCCAGGTATCGAGCGCAGGAAAAAGGCCAATGGTTTACTCTGCACCTCCAGCACAGAGGGACTCTGGGAAGAGGTTTAAGACTACAGGATCGTCACAGAAGGGTGCAGGGCCGTTACTGAGAGGACCGAGAGCTCCAGCACCACCCCAGCCACCTCAGAGACCGGGATGTAGATGGTGTGGACATCCTACGCACACCTATGATAATTGCAGGCGCCGGTTAGGTTTGTGTCTGATCTGCGGGAGTAACGAGCACCTGGTTGACGATTGTCCGGATCGTTAGGATCCACCACCGGCAGGACCGAGGCCACTGGTGAGAGCTCGGGCTTATGCACTAGCTGGAGAGGAGCAGGAGGCTGAGATTGACCCCGCCGCAGTAGTTGAAGGTATTCTTTGCATTCATGGCACGAACATCCATACGTTATTTGATCCAGGAGCTACACACTCCTTTCTTGCGCATTCTATTGCTGTTACTTTGCCTTTGCCTACTTTGTGTACTTCTGTGCGTTATATAGTCAGTACTCCTTTCGGTAGTAGGCGAGAGACGGATCAGGTTTACAGGGATGTTCCAGTGATGATTGAAGGCCGGGAATTTCTGACAGACTTTATTGTGATGCCGATGGAGAGATACGGGGCTATTCTGGGGATGGATTGGCTTTACAGACACTGTGCTACAATTGATTGTCGGGCCAAGAAAGTACAGTTGGGTTCAGAGGTTACCACGGGATGTACTTCGAAGACTGTACCCCTACTCTCGTTTTCAGAGGCTCAGAGATTAGTCAGAGACGGGGCTACAGGGTTCATTGCCTATATTTTGAACAAGCCAAAAGATCAAGTGAAATTAGAGGACACTGAAGTGGTAAAGGAATTCCCCGAGGTATTTCCAGAGAAGCTGGATTCTTTGCCTCCTGAGCGGGAGATTGAATTTGTGATTGATCTTTTTCCGAATGCTGAGCCGTATTCAAAGACTCCGTACCGGATGGCTCCAGCCGAGTTGAAGGAATTAAAGATTCAGCTTGAGGCATTATTGGAAGTTGGGTACATTCGACCGAGTTCTTCGTCGTGGGGAGCACCGGTGTTGTTTGTTAAGAAAAAGGATGGGACTTTAAGAATGTGCATCGATTACCGGGAGTTGAACAGGATGACTATTAAGAACAAGTATCCCCTCCCACATATCGAGGAGTTATTCGATATACTTCAAGGTTCCAAGGTTTATTCGAAATTGGATTTAAGACAGGGATACTATCAGCTGCGAATCCGAGCAGAGGACATTCCAAAGACGGGATTCAATACTCGGTACGGGCATTACGAGTTCGTGGTTATGCCTTTTGGATTGACTAATGCCCCTGCAGCTTTTATGGATATGATGCACCGGATATTCAGGCCTTTCCTCGACAAGTTCGTAGTGATTTTTATCGATGACATTCTGGTTTTCTCAAAATCAGTCGAGGAGCACGCGAGACATCTCAGGCTCGTTCGTCAGACATTAAAAGAACATCAGTTGTTTGCGAAGTTCAGTAAGTGTGAATTTTGGATCGATCGGGTTTCATTCTTGGGGCATGTGATTTCAGGGAAAGGATTGGAAGTCGATCCCTCGAAAATCGAGGCCGTGCTTAAGTGGGAGAAACCTAAGAATGCCTCGGAGATAAGGAGTTTCTTGGGATTGGCCGGTTATTACAGGAGATTCGTTCAGGACTTCTCCAAGATTGCTGCACCGTTAACCCGGTTGACAAAGAAGGATGTTAAGTTTGTATGGGACGAGAAGTGTGATCAAAGTTTCAACTTTTTGAAAGAAAAGTTAGTCTCGGCTCCGGTGTTAACGCTCCCCGAGGGTTCAGAGGAATATGCAGTGTATACAGATGCTTCTAAGGAAGGCTTAGGTTGTGTTTTGACTCAGAAAGGAAAAGTGATCGCTTATGCTTCCCGAAAGCTAAAGGAATATGAAAGGAATTATCCAACACACGACCTAGAGCTTGCAGCCGTGATCTTTGCTCTCGGGAAGTGGAGACATTATCTTTACGGGACTTCCTTCGAGATTTTTACCGACCATAAGAGCCTCCAGTATTTATTCACGCAGAAAGATTTGAATATGAGGCAACGGCGATGGATGGAAAAGCTAGAGGATTATGATTGTACAATTAAATACCATCCCGGAAAAGCCAATGTGGTCGCCGATGCACTTAGCAGGAAGGCGAGTGTATCGAGTCTGAAAATAAAGGAAAGTGAGGAAGTTGTCCCGACTGTGTTAAAGGCTCGGGTTTCTAATATCACAGTTCAGCCGGAATTAAAGTATCAGTTATTTGAGGCTCAGAATAAGGATCCGGAAGTGCAGAAGCTTGTAAGCAAAGCTAAAGATGACCCGGAGAGTCCGTTTGGGTTTGATGAGACCGGGTTGCTTCGGTTTAAAAACAGAGTAGTAGTACCTGAAGAATTGAGACGGGTCCTACTTGGAGAAGCTCACAAGTCAGCCTACTCGATCCACCCAGGAGGAAATAAGATGTACAAGGATTTGAAACAATATTACTGGTGGAACGGGTTGAAAAGAGACGTAGCAGAGTTTGTGAAACATTGCTTGACTTGTCAGAAAGTGAAAGCGGAGCACCAAAAACCCGCGGAACTTCTACAACCGTTACCTATTCCCGAGTGGAAGTGGGAACAAGTAACGATGGACTTTGTTTCCGGATTACCAAAGGTTAAAGGCGGGTTTGATGGAATTTGGGTAATCGTGGATAGATTTACAAAGTCTGCTCACTTTCTACCGGTCCGGATGTCCTATAAGATCCCGAAGTTGGCCGAAATCTATAACAGAGAGATTATTCGACTTCATGGTATTCCGGTGAGCATAGTTTCTGACCGAGACCCGAGGTTTACTTCTAAGTTGTGGCAAGAGTTGCAGGCCGTTTTGGGAACGAAACTTAAGTTCAGTACAGCATTCCACCCGCAAACCGACGGTCAAACTGAAAGGTTAATCAGGTATTTGGAAGATCTTCTTCGGGCTTGCGCGATGGATTTTCAGAACTCGTGGTCAGAACAGCTTCCCTTGATCGAGTTTGCTTATAATAACAGCTTTCAGGCTTCGATTGGGATAGCTCCTTACGAGTTACTTTATGGAAGAAAGTGCCGATCTCCGTTGTTCTTCGACTTGGAAGAATGGAAGTGGTCGAAACAGGAAGGGGTAAAGAGAGGTGAAAGATTTGAAAGGCCTTCCAAAGTCGTTCAAGCTATGATTGAAAAGGTTCAAATGATTCAACAACGGATGAAAGCCGCGCAAGATAGGCAAAAGAGCTATGCCGATAAGCGCCGAAGAGATCTAGAATTTGAAGTTGGTGACCGGGTATTCTTGAAGGTGTCACCAAGGAAAGGTTTCACCCGGATCGGGAAAGGAGGAAAGCTTAATCCTCGCTACTTAGGTCCGTTTGAGATTCTTGAAAGAATAGGCGAGGTAGCCTATCGACTGGACCTACCACCGAGTCTTACGGGGATTCACAACGTGTTTCATGTTTCACAATTAAGGAAATACTACCCCGATGAGACTACGATTCTCCCCGTGGAAGAAGTTGAGCTGGAACCGAATTTAACATTTGTTCAGAGGCCGGTTAGAATATTGGATCGGAAATTTCAGGAGTTGAGAAACCGGAGAATTCCCATGGTTAAGGTTTTGTGGAGAAGCGATAAAACCGAAGAAGCTACATGGGAAACAGAGGATAAAATGAAACGGTTCCACCCGGAATTGTTCGAACAAGACTAGAGAATCTGGGGACCAGATTCTTCTAAGGGGGGGAGAGTTGTAACGCCCCGGTTTCCGGATGAACAGGTCAGCACGCCACGTGTGCGTTTTGAGCGTAGGTTTATTTTATTTCTTTAATTTATAATATATTCTTACGTGGCATTCATAAATTTTTATAAAATTCATGAAACATTGTTTATATAAATCATTTGATTTCATAACATTGAAAATATAATTTCATGACACGGAAAATATTTCTTGCATGAAATTAATACCGATAGTGGTTTAAATTACCAAATTGTCCCTAGTTAAATATTTTCCAAAATTCTAGGGACTTAATTGCCAATCCTTTAAGGACTTAATTGATCATATTTTAAAACCTCATATACTTGATTGCATAAATTCACAAATTAAAGGATTAGTTGGCAATTAGCATATTTCACAAAAATCAAGGTTGGTGTTTTACGTGATAATCCATTCCATGAGTTTCTAGGAGCTCATTTCACTCCAAAAATTTGCCAAACATATTCATCTCTCTCTCGGTTCAAAGAAGAGAAAAGGGAAGAGTGGATTTTTCCATCAATCATCAAGATTTCAAGAAATCTTTCAAGGAATTAGGGAGTAATCATCATTATAATCCATCTTCTTCATTTCTTTCATCTTCAAGGTTGGTGTGTGCATGAATGGATGAGTTGATCATATTTGTACATGTTAGGGTTTAGGAATTTCATGGTAGATGAACTCTTGGTTGTGCAAAGCATGATTATTTGATGATAGCATGAATTATGGCATGATTCTTTCATGGATTTATTGGAAAATTGAACTTGATTGATCAAGTTGGCTATGAACATGAAACCTTGGAAATCTTGTTGTATTGCATGTTTTATGTGTTTAAGTGTGATATTATTATGCTATAAGTGTATTTACATCATATTCCCAGAAATTATAATCTTTGGGGTTCCAAAAATGAAATTTTGTTGCTTTGTTGCTTCTTCCCCGAGAGCATGCTCTGCTTTGCTCTGTTTTCCCAGTTGCAGAACTGGGAACGACCGTTCCCAGCCTCAAGGCATTGCGGGAATGGGCGTTCCCTTCTTTCAAACTGAAACCGCGCGGCCGACTATGGGAACGGCCGTTCCCATTTTGGCCTTGGAGCCGGAAGGGCCGTTCCCATGAGGCGCGTTTTAAAAGGGGAAAAGCGCTGGCACGTTTTGGGGAATCCTTGGGAACGACCGTTCCCATTTTACAAAGGGGACCGGAACGGCCGTTCCCACCTGTGTTGCAGAACAAAAGTTTCTGCATAAAATTACGAAATTAGCCCCTCGATCCAACGACTTCTTTGACCCCGAATTGCTATAATATGTGCTAATATGATGTGAAACAACATGTTATGATACCACATTGCATTTTCATGGTCGTCTCGACACATTTCCGCCGTTCGTCATATTTTGATCATTTTAGGTCATGTCTCACGAATGTACGTCGTATTTGCACAGGTCACGAGGGCGTGGACGAGGAGCAAGCTCCTTAGAACGCTTCTTTATTATATTTTGCAAGAAAGGTGAGGTTTTAGGTTATGTTATAGAACCCTACCACCCTTACGTGCTATTTTCGGCCAAAACCTATTATAATTATAAACGTTTTCAAAGTTGTAAACATTTCCAAGCAAGAAAGTATTGCTTATCATGATTTCAAGCATGTTTGGCGAGTACATGATTGCACGTGGGCCCGAGGGTAATTCTTGAGCCAACCGGGAAAGCAAGGGCTGACGGGTAACTCCTGAATTATCCTCACATTGTTGGGATCACCCCCGAAGCCACTAGGAGATTAGTGGTGGAAGGAGTTCCGTGTCTAGAGGGTCACGTCCTCTACACACACCATGTCGTGGATAGTCGAGCCTTGCAAACTCGCTATCACCCGGAGGAAGAAGGAGACTGGGGATTAATCCGGCATGTCGGGTTATCCTCGGGTTATTGCATGATTTCTAGCATGAATTTGTTTATGTGAGCACTAAATGAATTGCATGATCACGTATTTATCAAGCAAGCAAGCATGATCACGTATTGTTCACGATTGGGAGTTCGGTTGGAGATTGCCCTTGCTCGCCGGGGCCACATGTTCATGACATTGACAAGCATGATTGAATAAACGTGTTAAAATGATTGGTTGTAATCTCGGGCAAGGATTAACTTCTTGAATTACATATCTATTTTTATGCTAAAGTCTTCACCCGAGGCTACAACTTGCCTGTGATGTGTGATATATATCTTATTGCCCCTCACTCAGTCTTCGGTAGACTGATACTTCACTTTTCAGGTAACCTTTGAGCGTGGTCGTGCTAGGCGGGCGTTGTTCGGGTCTTTTGCATCTTCACGAGTCTAGCACCTTTCATGTATAGTACTTTGAGACATTTCATGTTATGATCGTTATTGTCACGTTTTGAATACTTAATCATGTATATTATTAAGAAATGATAATGTATTGATAGTTAATTGGTACCTATACGTATCTAAGTAATAAATATGGTACCTATATATATGAATGACTTTATTGCTTCTGCTTTTACATTCATGATTTGAGTACTTATGTTGGGGAGAGTGTCCCGCCTAGCTCGTCATTTTTATTGTCACCCGTTCGCTGTGGTCTTGGTTTATGTATGAACTGTCCATTTCATACGTGGATCGAGGCTGTAGTGCGGGGGATGTGGCGCCTTGGGGTTTAGGGTGCTACAGAGACTATGCCTGGAGGGCAGCCTCTAAGGTACAAATGCTTCTTTTACTTGTTAAGAAACAAAATTGGAGCTCTGTACTGTAACACCCCGCATGTTTAATTATTCAGGTATGCCCGCCACACGTGTGAGCTTGAGAGTTAGAACTGTTAAACGTGTTTAATTGCATTATGTGACTCATGGCTTATGTGATTAATTGTCTAATTGCCTAAGTGTTCATTTTAATTTCATTTCAATGCATTTCCTAATATATGCATAATTTAGACTTTTCATCTTATAACATATTTTCATTTATATGTATATATATATGTACTTATTTATATATTTAAACTTATTTCATAAGATTGTTATTTTTTTCTAATCTCTTTCACTCATGCAATTAATTATCAACATGCATTATATAAATATATACATTCATATATTCATGTTACCCTAATACACTCACACATTCATTATATTTGTATATAATAATAAGAGCACTAAAGATTTATATACATATAATATACATAATATCTCCACTTTATCACTTTATACATATATACATTATATCTATAATTATATTACATATATTACATACATTCATCTCTCCCACATTTCATTTTATTCCATAAAAAATCTCACACACTCACACACTATATCACGGTTCATCACACCAAGAAGAGAAGGAGGAGATTTCATCACTTTCAAGTTAAATTTCAAGAAGGGAAATTTCATAAGTGGAAGCATCATCATCATATCACCATTTCATCTCATCTTTCTTCCATTTTGAGGTAGTATGAGATTTTATATGAATTCTTGAATCTTTTGATCGGTGAATGAGTAGGGTTCATGAGTTATATGATGGATTCTTGCAATATTTGAGCTAGGAGCATGATTAGGATGATTAGAATGGAAGTTTGCAAGAAAACCTTGAAGTATATGGAAGTTGGAAGCATGTGTATATATGGGTTTTGAATGATGAATTCTTGATGATTGATGCATGTTTCATGGTTTATATGCTACCTAAATGATGTCTTTAAGTTATATACATGTTATATGTTTGTTTTGGAGCTTTTTGGTTGAGTTTGCTTTGGGTTTTCATTCCTTTTCTTTCTTCCCCGAAGCTACCCCTGTTTTGCCCCTTTTTCCAGCTCTGGAACAGTACCCGGGTGGGTACTTTTTGTGCATAAAAAGTACCCGGGCGGGTACTTTTGTCCCGGTAAAGCTTCTGGACAGCTTTACCCGGTCGGGGAACTTTTCCCTTGAATTGTACCCGGCCGGGTACTCGGTCATCCGAACTCCAAATGACCTGATTTTTGATTCGTTGGAGATCTTGAAGTGTAGAACAACCTCCAATTGGAATCACCTCAATATCTTTTCTATTTTGTGAGTTATGAGCAATTATTTTTGGTGTCGCTGCTTTACCGACAAACTGCATTCACCCAACTTCAACCGTTCGCCATTTTCTCCTCGCTTTGAACTAGAAAACGAGCCATATATGCTCGGAAAACCCTATGTGTCTAGTTTCATTTACAATAAGCAAAAATTTATTTCGACTTCTATATCTCAAGATATTCCAGTTTTCCTACAGCGTGTGCATTTCAGAAAATTGCCCGTTTTTGTCTTACTTCACCAAAACCTTCTTTATTGCATTCCTTTCACTCTCTTGGCTCCCATATGTGACTTATATGATAAATATACTTGATTAATTGAAAAGTATGCTCCTACTTGACACTTCTTGGTACTTAATTGCTCAAACGTTATTGTGTGACTTCATGCCTTATATGAATTGAACTTGAAATAATTGAATAATATGAATACATGATTTCTTGTTAGTAATTTTAACTCTTAGGTGTTAATTGGTGTTTATACATGGCTAGTTTTAATGGATTGCTTGGTTTTATTTATTTACATGAGCATTGCCGTGCGTCCTAATTGGTCTCATATTGAGTCATATCTCACGGGTTGCCACATTCCCTTTCTTGCCCAGTTTTTCTCCAGGGCGGAGATCATGGATCGTGTGGGCATTGTCTTGTAGCCTTATCTTGTCCCGTCGCTCGTCAGGTGAGGTTTAATTCTAGATATTTAGAACCCTTACAACCCTATTTGTGTTTTCGGCCAAAAGGTATATATATTTATAGTTTTCAAATCTTATTGATTTACAACGGATGTCATGATTTGAACGGATTGATTGTTTTGGCGAGTAAGCATGTTCACATTGGGGCCCGAGGGTAGTGTATTGAGCCAACCGAGGAAGCAAGGGCTGACGGGTAACTCTTGCACTATCCTCACAAACTATGGGATCACCTCTGAACCCACCAGGAGATTTGGTGGAGGAAGAAATCCCGTGCGTGGGAGTCATGTTCCCGACGCACACCATGATTGGATGGCGGGGCCTTGCAATCCCCCATCACCCAGAGGAAGAAGGATGGACTGAAATTGCTAATTGTGCACGGAATTATTTGTGTGATCACCTAATTCATTAATTAAATTGAATGATTGTACACTTTTGGTGAAAGGTTGGAGATTTTCCCTCACTCGCCGGGCCACATATTGAATTGATCGAGATTGAATTATTAAATTGATTAGTTGTAATCTCGGGCGAGTCCTACTTTTCTATTAAACTTATATTGCCTTCTTTTAGAAAATCTTACCCGAGATTATAGCTTGCATGGTAATTGCGCATATATTTATTTATACCCCTCGCTCAGTCCGTGTTGGACTGACCCCTCAACTTTTCAGTTTTTGCAGGATCGTGCTAGGCGGGAATTAGAGTCTAGCTTGTCTTTTATTTGGGTCTAGCACTTCACCTCATATTTTGGTCCATGTATTGATACTTCTTATATTTGGTATTATGCCTTAGTCATGTTAGATACGATATTATATTGTATGAAATGTTGGTATCTATTAATAAATATGTAAATATGGTACCTATAAGTATTGAATGTTATTGCTTCCACTTTTATTGATACAATTGTTTAGTGGTATTAATTGAGGGTACCCGCCTAGCTTTTGAATTTTTATTGTCTCCCGTTCGCTATAGTTTCGGTTCATGTATGAATTGCCCGTTTCATATGTGGATTGAGGCTATACTACGGGGGATGTGGCGCCTAGCGTTCCGGGTGCTACATGTACCATCTCTACTCCATTGCCACCACCATCCGTCATACAGGTTTAGGACTCTGACATATCATACTAAGTTGATATATTATTATTTCAGGCCACGTATACAAGAGACCATATAAATATTCTCTAAATCCTACGTGGCACCTCCTTTAGGGGACATATGATGGCAGCCCCGCAGGCGCCATAAGAACCAAGTGTTCCCCCTCAAACTGTGGATTACAATCTCACACGAGTCCCACTTCTATGAGACCGTGCTATATAATATAACCATCTCTCGCAGCGTACATTTTCCCTACACTAAAACCCTAACTCTCACTCCGCAACATTGCTAACTCTGGTTCAGTTTCTAGCCTTCCTAGTGTGTCCAACATCTCTTCCCCTTCTTTTTTTTTAAAAAAAAAAAAAAGGAAATGGTTATTTCTCCAAAAGAAAAATACAGAGGGGCGACGAGAGGTTGGCTAAAGTGGGGTCAATTAACCCCACTTAAAAATAGTTTAGTTAAATATATACATATTTATTTTATGTAATTTTTAATTTGTGATTTTAAAATAGATTTTTGACCCCACATTAATTTTTAAATTGTGTGAAAAATTAAAATAACAATAAAAACATATTTAATATTAATATCCTAAATATTAAAAACCTCTAAAAACGTATATTCTTTGTATTTTTTTCTATTTCAAAAGATATTGTTAGACATTGAAAAATATTTCAAAAGAAAATCACAAGTTCTGGAAAATTCATAGTTGAAAAAAGTAATCAATATTATTTGAATCACAATTAGAAAGTGATCGATTTTGAAAATATTTCGACAGATCCTATGTAAAAATTTATAGATTATCATTCAAAATGATCGAGATAAGATACAAAGATGACATATACAAAAGAATGTCATACCAACCTTCAAAATTTGACAAATAGATAATGGTGGAATGCCCATTCATCTAGTGTATTCTAGTTTCTATAGTTTATCAAGTAATCACAAATAAATAATGGAAGGATGATTTATTTTGTATAATTAGTATCGATAAAAATATGGTAGTGATCCGACTCAAAATTGGTTTGGCTGAGATGGCGATCTAGATGGCAATCTCGGGCCGATCAGTCAAGAATTTGTAATAGTGGGCTTTTAATCGATCTGAAAACACTAACACACATGAGCTAAATGTTGGAAAACACGAATCAGAAAGCAGCGGAAATTTAAAAAATTTCCAACAAAAGGACCTTGGACTCGCAATCGTGTAACGAAATTCGTAGAGATAAGAAACTTACTTTTCTTTTATTATTTCTTGAAGCGTTTCAAGCCACCCAAGAACGCTCTTCTCGTGGCTTGATCCCCTCTCCTTGGTAAAGCTCGAATCTTCAAACTTCTAACTTGAAGCTCTCTAGAGATAGTCCACCAACTTGATCACAATCTAACTAGTAAGGATGCTAGTTCTCTAGTTAGTGTTTAGGCTTAACCTAGGATTTTGTTTATCTTGGAGAAAGGATGGTGTTCAACACATAAACCAAAAGAATTGCCAATTAGCTCTAAGGGGAGCTTGAGCTCCCCTATATATAGGAGTCGGAGAGGGACGCCGAACCTAGTCCTTATGGGGCAAGGATTTAGTCCCTCTATCCTATTACTTGATCATCAAGTAATTTCCAACTTTGACTTTGAATTCAAATTCAAATCAACTTTCAAGAGAGCTAAAATATCCAAACTATTTTTGGATAATTTTATACTTTATTTATTTAAAATAAATAACTTATTTTATCTAATTAATTAGCTAGATTATTTTCTCCAAAATTAGACTTTCTTTTTAATTCAAAATTAAACCAAAGTCTATTAAATAATTAACACATTTAATTATTTAATATATATATATATATATATATAATATATATATATTTACACGTGTGGGACACGTGTCACTCACGTGACCCACACGTGTGGTTTCACACGTGTGGAACCCTCTTAGCCCGATTAACTCGTTTAATCATTTTAAAGCCTCAACTCATGTAACCAAGTTGTTGTGTGTGACCCTCTAGGTTCTCAATTCAATTAGCAGTGACCCTAATTAATTAATCAGTCCACAGATTAAATGACCATAGTCTAGCAACAGGTGTTTAACCCCTAGCTGAATTGGAATGTTCGGATTCGACAGAACCTTTAAGTCATTGATTCATGTGAGATACAATCCTTCTACTTACTATCTCTCAACCAAGATCTAGGGCAAGGGAATAATCAGAACCCTAATAATCCGGTCTTAAAGCTAAGTGCATTTCATATCTATTTGATCTCAATCCAAGAAACCCTTTTCTTGATGTCTTGATCTACTGCCTTGGCCAAGGACTCCATATGGAATATGAATGACTTACACAATAAGAGATCACCCTGCAAATGTAAGTGTAGGTCCTTTCTTGATTCTCATTCACTTTCATGAATCACTTGTGCAGCCCCAGCATAAGCCTTGAATCAGTTGTCTAAGGTGACACCCTTTAAAGCTTATACCTAAGACTACAGAGTTAACTCATAAAGTGACAAGGAACCTCAAGTCTAAGGATCAATTAATCACATCAATGACTCGTGAGATATTTCCTAAATGGGAAAGGAAGTTTCTATTTCCTGAAATAGAAACTTCCTTTCCCATTTAGGAATGTTCTCACACGAGACACCTCAGTAAACTTACTTATTAAAGTAAGCACCCTCATGTATCATGCACGTATCAACTATACACTTTGCACCTCCATGAAACAAGGTGGTCCTTCTTAAGGGCGTGATCCCACAAGCAAGCCTTAGAGGAGTCACATTGACACTCCCACTGTCTGTAGGAACTCATTGGCTTGGAGTATTTTACTAATCATGACTTATGTGATATAGGGCTCGTTTCATGAACCATTTCACCTAAATGGTAGAGTCCTAAAGTCATCAGGATTAAGGGAGTTCTCATACATGCACAGCTAAAGTAAACGCATACCAAACAAGAGCATATAAAGAAGTGTTGCCTCAATTCGTTATTTCATTCAAAGATTGTCTGTGATTACAATAAGGAAAAGGACAAAGCGGATATACAATCGGGTTTCTAGGGCACTATTCCTAACAATCTCCCACTTGCCCGTCAAAGCCATTCTAAAGCTACTCTAAGTCCCATCTTCTAAAGATGTCCTTGGAAAGCTTCTCGACTAAGGGGTTTAGTAAGTGGATCTGCCACGTTCTCTGCTGATGTGACCCTCTCAATTAGCACATCTCCTCTTTTGATAATATCACAGATTAGGTGATACTTCCTCATAATGTGCTTGGTCCGTTGGTGAGATCTTGGTTCTCTTGCTTGAGCAACCGCCCCAGTGTTGTCACAAAACACAGTTATGGGGTCTTTCATGCTAGGAACAACATTCAACTCCTGAATGAAGTTTCTAATCCAAACACCTTCCTTAGCTGCATCATTTGCAGCCAAGTATTCGGCCTCAGTGGTCGAATCTGTAGTGGTAGTTTGCTTGGAACTCTTCTAACTCACTGCTCCGCCGTTTAGGCAGAAAGTGTATCCTTACATTGACTTAAAATCATCTAAGTCAGATGCAAAGCTTGCATCACAGTATCCTTCAACAGTAAGATCTTTCTGACCTCCGTAAACTAAGAATAAATCTTTAGTACTTTTCAAGTGCTTAAGAATATTCTTCACGGCAGCCCAGTGACCATCTCCAGGGTCAGATTGGAAACGACTTGTTACACTAAGTGCATAAGCCACATCCGG
This sequence comes from Lantana camara, assembly GCA_037501455.1. Taxonomy (NCBI): domain Eukaryota; kingdom Viridiplantae; phylum Streptophyta; class Magnoliopsida; order Lamiales; family Verbenaceae; genus Lantana; species Lantana camara. The sequence continues at coordinate 7,139,882 of CM074864.1, forward strand.
TCGAGTACATAACATTGCATACATTATGCTACCTATTGCTGATGCATAAGGTGTATGAGTCATTCTTTCCTTCTCAAGGTAAGTCTTAGGACACATCTTCTTTGAAAGACATGTTCTTACACTCACAGGAAAGTTCTTAACCTTTGCTGACTCCATATTGAATCTCTTCAATACTTTGTCAATGTACATCGACTGTGATAGTCCTATTAACCTTCTAGATCTATCTCTATAGATTTTAATTCCAAGGATATAGGACGCATCACCCAGATCTTTTATCTCGAATTGGTTCGATAAACATAACTTAGTCAGTTTTATGTCATCCTTTGAATTCCCAATAAGAAGGATGTCATCAACATAAAGTACTAAGAATTACACTGAGGTCTCCAATTCCTTTCTATACACACATGATTCATTCGAAATTTGAATGAAGCCAAACGCTTTGACTGATTCATCAAATCGAATATTCCAATTCCTAGAAGCCTGTTTCAATCCATAGATTGATCTTTGTAGTTTGCAAACCTTTTGCTCACTCCCACTGAATGTGAAACCTATGGGTTGCTCCATATAAATGTCTTTATCAATGTCACCATTGAGAAAGGCAGTTTTCACATCCATTTGCCATATCTCGTAGTCATAATACGCAGCAATGGCAAGCATGATCCAAATAGACTTTTGCATTGCAACTGGTGAAAAGGTTTCATCAAAGTCCACGCCGGGTCTTTGAGTGAACCCTTTTGCAACCAGTCTTGCATTATAGGCTGCAATGCTTCCATCAACTCCAAGCTTTCTCTTAAAGATCCATTTGCAACCTATGGGTTTGACCCCATCAGGCAAATCTACCAAGGTCCAAACTTGGTTGGAGTTCATGGAATCCATTTCGGATTTCATGGCTTCTATCCACTGTTCAGAGTCAGAATCTGAAAGTGCCTCCTCATATGTTAAAGGATCATTATCCTTTTGAGAGATTTCATGGAAGAATCCATACCATCTCTCCGGCTATCTAGGAGTGCGTTCAGAACGCCTTAGAGGAGGATTTACGTGTGTATCGAAATTTGTGATTGGTTGCAGTTGATCAGAAGGAGACGTTTCTTCAGTGGGATGCGTGGGCTCACTTTGTACTTCCTCTAATTCTATGATCTTGCCTTTCTTTTCTTTAAGGAACGGTTCCTCCAGAAAAGTGGCATTTCTGCAAACAAACACCTTTTTCTCAGATTGATCATAGAAGTAATATCCTATGGATTCCTTAGGATAACCTACAAAGTAGCATAAGTTAGAACGAGATTCTAACTTATCTCCCACTGTCCTCTTCACGTAAGCAGGACAACCCCAAATTCTTAAGTAAGAATAACTAGGGATTTTACCATACCACATTTCATAGGGCGTTTTAGGGACTGACTTAGAGGGAACTAGATTCAAAATCTTTGCTGCACTTTCTAAGGCATAACCCCAGAAAGAAGGTGGTAAGTCAGTGAAACTCATCACGGAACGAACCATATCAAGTAGGGTTCGATTCCTTCTCTCAGAAACTCCATTAAGCTGAGGAGTTCCCGCAGCAATCCACTGAGAGATAATCCCATTATCTTTGAGATGATTAAGGAATTCTTCACTAAGATATTCGCCTCCTCGATCAGATCGAAGTGCTTTGATCTTGTGACTAGTTTGGTTCTCAACCTCCTTTTGAAATTCTAAGAATTTCTCAAAAGCTTCAGATTTATACTTCATTAAGTATACATAACCATATCGACTAAAGTCATCGGTAAAGGTTATGAAGTACTGATGATTGTTTCTTGTGCTTACACTAAGCGGTCCACAAACATCAGTATGGATCAAATCCAAAACCTTAATGGCATGTTCCACAGTTGCTTTAAAAGGAACTTTGGACATTTTTCCTTTGAGACAGGATTCGCAAGGATTTAACTCCTTAAGGTCATTTTCAGAGAATGATCCTAAAGTGTTTATCTTGCTAATTCTGTTCTTGGAAATGTGTCCTAATCTAGAGTGCCATAAGGGAGCTGAAACTTTGTCATCTCTCTTACGCTTCGTTTCTCGTTGTATATTCATAATATTGATATTCTGAGTTAGATAAAGTCCATTACTTAGAGTACCGATGTGAACGGAAGAGTTGTTCCGTTTGATAAAGTATTTACCATTCTTAATATAAGTTTCATGACCTTCACAATCTAATATTGGAACTGAAATTATATTACGAATAATAATCGGTACATAAAGGACTTTATTTAAGACTAACTCAAAACAACCTGAATCTAATCTAATTGTGCCTAAAGCTCGAGCTTCAACATTTGAGCCATTGCCGATCTTCAAGACACATTCTCCTTCTTTGAGTAGTTGGACTTCATTTAGCATCTGTACATCATTACAAATATGAGCTCCACAACCGGTATCAAGTACCCAAGAACTAGAATTAATAGAAAGATTTACTTCAATGAGAAAAATACCTTTCTTTAGAGTAGCCTTGTAATCTGGGCAATTTCTCCTCCAATGTCCCGTTTTACCACAATGGAAACAAACATCCTCTTTCTGATCACGCTTCTTTTTTTTGGCCTTCCCCTTCGAAACGCCACCAGTGGGCCTAAGGGGTTTCTTCTTCTTCTTTTGGGTTTTCTTGCCCTTACTTTTAGAAGGCCCAGAAGAGGAAGATGGAGCATTCACCATCAAAACCTTATTGTCCTTCTTGATCGTGCTTTCAGCAGTCACAAGCTAACTAATCAGCTCAGCTACAGTAGCACCAGCATGATTCATGTTGAAATTAAGGACAAATGGGTTGAATGATGGTGGGAGCGAAGCTAGCAACAAATCCACTGAAAGCTAATCTTTCAGTGGCATGTCCATGGAAGCAAGTTTCTCAGTAAGGGCGAGAAACTTGAGTCCATATTCATGGACACTTGAACCTTCCCTCATTCTCAAGTGGAACAATTCCTTTGAAGTGTTATACCTTGTAAAACGTTCATGAGGGCGGTAAAGTTGCTCTAAGTGGTCGTAAATCTCCCAAGCGAATTCCATGGCCTCATGTTGCCTTTGCAAGTCCGGAGACATGTTAGCCAACATAAGGCAACGGGCTTGGAGATTATCATCCTTCCACTTCTGAATCGAGTCCCGCTCGGCCCGAGTGGGAGCCTCCCTTCGGGACTAGGCTCCCCTTCGAAGAGAACATAAGTTCTCTTTTTAGAATCTAAAATGATTTTTAGATTCCTCAGCCAATCAGAATAGTTGGGACCAGTTAACTTGTTTGACTCGAGGATCGATACAAGAGGGTTTTTGGTTGCCATTTCAAAACACGTAGAGAATCACAGAATCTACGACCTAAATGGTAAAACAGAGAACTAGTGAGCATGCTGAATTATAACGATATACAAAAGATAAGGTCTTTAATCTAATGTAGCTCCCACTGTTTTTCAAAGATCTAGAATTCCCAAAGATCTAAGAGGAACACCTTTCCCAATGGGTACTAAGATCCTAGGCATTTTACCTCGAACCCACGACTCGAAGACATTCTAAGTAAGAACCCCAGGTAGGTACAACTTACCAATTCTAACACCTTTAGAACTCTTAGTAATTGTTTTTGCATCACCTATCTTTCAATATGGACCCACGACTCGTGCGACATCCATATTTACTTAGGCGTTAAGCTAGACCCATCAATCATAAGATCATGACCAAAACTTAGTTCGAACGACCCACGACTTGCGGACATCGCCCTTGCTAAAATTGATCATGAAATATTGATCATTTAAAATGATCAATTAGGTAACTAAGAACTAATAAGCTCCACTAGCTATCCCACGACTCGCGGACAATAACTAGTTTCACTTACTAAACTTAAAACCTATTGATGGAATGTTAGGAATTTAATTCAAAATTTGCATCTCGAATTAAATACCTATTTGTTCGAAATTTGCTTAATATTTAATGGGAATTTTTGAATCAACCGGAGAGTTGTCCGGTTCGACCTCACCGACATATATGTTATCCAATTTTATTAGTCTTGATTAATGCAAGTACACTTAAATGCATTTCAAACAAGCAAATAAACAGATACCATGTCCTAGCATGATACTAACATGTAATGATCATGGGTTCTACCTATCTTATGCGTGATGTGTGGGAGCCACTCCACAATCACAAGTTCTAACATACGTGCCACATAAACAGTTTAAATCACATAAGGGAAAGCGGTAACAAAATACGAGCCCTATCTCTATTACATTTTTACAATTGAGATTCCCCTCCCTAACATTTTGAGGGGTCTTCACTTATGGCCTCCTTGTTACTTGAATGTGGTCCATCTTACTCCATGGGTGCATTGTCTCCAAAATGAAAATAAAACCTCACCACCTATCTCTACTCACAAATTACAATAAAAAGAAAAGGACATAAAGTAATAAGGCTCAATCTTCATATTGGCCTTAGACAATTACACGGGGCATACCCCGGCCTCAAAACAGTAATATGGAAAGCCACATATTAAATCACATAACAGTACGCACATAAGTGAGGCTCCAACCTCAATTGAAAAAACGCAACTATAGGGCTCCAACCCTAATTTAAACCATCCATTTGCATAAATTAAAACCATACATAGATCTAAACCCATGATCACCTAACATGCTTTTGCGAGAATTTAAATTTAGCCAATAAATTAAAGGGCTAAACCCATCGACCCCCCTATCCTTTCAGGGGTTTTACACTTTTCCCCCTGTCCTTTTTTTTTTTTTGCCATTAAACCCCCCCAACCTTTGAAAAATCGCACACTTAACCCCTTCTAAAAAACTTTAACAAAGCATATTTGTACGATGCTGATATCAAATGTGTTGATATGATATATCAAATTGAAGCTCTCGACGTAAGGAATACAACAATGGTCTCGAAATCAAAATCCGACAATGGACGAAGAAGAAATTATCGGTCAAAGGTGACTCACGACAAACGAAGTGTTTGGCGGCTAATAGGGTCGGATGGGATATGGATTTTGTTCTCCTTGGAGAGACGAGCACGATGGCTGTGGTCTTAGAGCTTGGATCGCCATGACGGAGGAGAAATCGACAGTCAAAGCTTGGTCAAAGGGGTCAAGTGTGCGATTTTTCAAAGGTTGGGGGTTTAATGTAAAAAAAAAAAAGGATAGGGGGGAAAGTGCAAAACCCCTGAAAGGATTAGGGGGTCGATGGGTTTAGCCCTAAATTAAAATTCCCGTTTCAAGTCTTAATGACTTAAAACACGACTTGATGCGAGTCTTATTTATAACAGTTTTGAATAAATCTCAAATTAACAAAAACAAATAAAATTTCAATTAATTTCTGAAAATTAATAATTTTATCAAAGATGTATTTTCCCAAAATATAAACCGTTTCAATTTCTCAAAAATCCTAATTTTAAGTTTTATTCAAAAAATTAAAATAAATATTCAAAAATAAAATTTTAAAATTAAAATAAAAATTGGGACTGGATTGCACGAAATACGAAAACGGATTACGAAGGAAAAACGGTTCCCGTACGTGAAGAAGACCGCAATCATGCGGTGTGCGCGCGTGTGCTGCTGCGTGCAGTCCTCCCGTATGCTTGCGGGCGGGTGTGGGCGGGCGCGCCTAGCGCGGTTGCGGGAGGGAGTAGGCGCTGGGCCTTGCGGGCGGCGGCGCGCGAAGCCCGTGTGCGCGACGCCTTCGCGTGCGGGGTTTCTCGTGTTCGTAATCCAGGCTTTTCGTTTCATGATTTCGTTCAAAAGCAAAACCAATCCAAGAAATCCAAAAACAGTTTATACAGTTTCAAATCTAAAATAGTTTTCAAAATTAAATTTTGCAAAAACCAATTTTCAGAAACTTTCAGGAAAAAATTACAGTTTCGTAATTCAGGCTTTCTAAAACAATTACAAATACTCAATCGCATCAAGCCTAAGAAATTCTACCAAATTCAGTATAATTGAGACGAATCAGAAACACGATTAACGAGGTGGCTCTGATACCACTTGTTGGAAAACACGAATCAGAAAGCAGCGAAAATTTAAAAAATTTCCAACAAAAAGACCTTGGACTCGCAATCGTGTAACCAAATTCGTAGAGATAAGAAACTTACTTTTCTTTTATTCTTTCTTGAAGCGTTTCAAGCCACCCAAGAACTCTCTTCTCGCGGCTTGATCCCCTCTCCTTGGTAAAGCTCGAATCTTCAAACTTCTAACTTGAAGCTCTCTAGAGATAGTCCACCAACTTGATCACAATCTAACTAGTAAGGATGCTAGTTCTCTAGTTAGTGTTTTGGCTTAACCTAGGGTTTTGTTTATCTTGGAGAAAGGATGGTGTTCAACACATGAACCAAAAGAATTACCAATTAGCTCTAAGGGGAGCTTGAGCTCCCCTATATATAGGAGTCGGAGAGGGACGCCGAACCTAGTCCTTATGGGGCAAGGATTTGGTCCCTCTCTCCTATTACTTGATCATCAAGTAATTTCCAACTTTGACTTTGAATTCAAATTCAAATCAACTTTCAAGAGAGCTAAAATATCCGAACTATTTTTGGATAATTTTATACTTTATTTATTTAAAATAAATAACTTATTTTATCTAATTAATTAATTCATAATTAATTAGCTATATTATTTTCTCCAAAATTAGACATTCTTTTTAATTCAAAATTAAACCAAAGTCTATTAAATAAATAACACATTTAATTATTTAATATATATATATACAATATATATATTTACACGTGTGGGACACGTGTCACAAGGACACGTGTCACTCACGTGACCCACACGTGTGGTTTCACACGTGTGGAACCCTCTTAGCCCGATTAACTCGTTTAATCATTTTAAAGCCTCAGCTCATGTAACCAAGTTGTTGTGTGTGACCCTCTAGGTTCTCAATTCAATTAGCAGTGACCCTAATTAATTAATTCACTAATTAATTAATCATTCCACAGATTAAATGACCATAGTCTAGCAACAGGTCTTTAGCCCCTAGCTGAATTGGAATGTTCGGATTCGACAGAACCTTTAAGTCATTGATTCATGTGAGATACAATCCTCCTATTTACTATCTCTCAACCAAGATCTAGGGCAAGGGAATAATCAGAACCCTAATAATCCGGTCTTAAAGCTAAATGCATTTCATATCCATTTGATCTCAATCCAAGAAACCCTTTTCTTTATGTCTTGATCTACTGCCTTGGCCAAGGACTCCATATGACATATGAATGACTTACACAATAAGAGATCACCTTGCAAATTCAAGTGTAGGTCCTTTCTTGATTCTCATTCACTTTCATGAATCACTTGTGCAACCCCAGCATAAGCCTTGAATCAGTTGTCTAAGGCGACACCCTTTAAAGCTTATACCTAAGACTACAGAGTTAACTCATAAAGTGACAAGGAACCTCAAGTCTAAGGATCAATTAATCACATCAATGACTCGTGAGATATTTCCTAATCTGGAAGTTTCTATTTCCTGAAATAGAAACTTCCTTTCCCATTTAGGAATGTTCTCACACGGGCACCTCAGTGAACTTACTTGTTAAAGTAAGCACCCTCATGTATCATGCACGAATCAACTATACACTTTGCACCTCTATGAAACAAGGTGGTCCTTCTTAAGGGCGTGATCCCACAAGCAAGCCTTAGAGGAGTCACGTTGACACTCCCACTGTCTGTAGGACTCATCGGCTTGGTGTATTTTACTAATCATGACTTATGCGATATAGGGCTAGTTTCATGAACCATTTTACCTAAATGGTAGAGTCCTAAAGTCATCAGGATTAGGGAAGTTCTCATACATGCACAGCGAAAGTAAACGCATACCAAACAAGAGCATATAAAGAAGTGTTGCCTCAATTCGTTATTTCATTCAAAGATTGTCTGTGATTACAATAAGGAAAAACACAAAGCGGATATACAATCGGCTTTCTAGGGCACTATTCCTAACACTAAAAGGCTAAATTGGGGGAACTTGGGGTTGGGCCCAAGTTTGGCTCTCCAACGCTTAAGTCAGTATTGGGGACGTTTTAGTGAGAGAAATAATGCAGTAACTGCTATTAAATGCTCTTAAAAGCTTACTAACAACTGTTCAAGGGGGGGCGTATTTATAGCCTTTGACAATTAACGCAGTAGTGCATGTACGACAGCTACGCATTAAATGAGGTTGAATGATTATCCCGAAGAGGAAATGCTTCACCTCACCAAAGGGGGCGTAAAGCGCGCCATTTTCCCCTTTTTGGTAAGACCTAGCACAGTAGGCATTAAATGCGCCGGCGTGAGTCAGTATGGGGAATAAGGATCCGACACACGTCCTGACAGCAAAGTGTCTTGGGCTTCGGGGAACGTTCGGTAGCCTCTAAGCCTTACTTGCGCTGCCAAAGGGTCAAGAGGTTGGACCCTTGGAGATGGGCCTTTGGCCTATGTGGGGAGCAGACCCGAATCAATCCGACCCCCTCTAGCCTCTCGATCTGGGCACATGTGAGGAGGGGGTGGAATTGAGGTCGAGGTCGAGATGACCCATGGGCTACGAATCTCAACTTGGGTCGGTGAAGATGACGTGGGGTCCACGTGGCTCCGCGTCGGGCACACCACGTGGCCCAATAATATTATGCCACATCAGAAGTTTTAGGAATAGTACCCTAAAAGCCGATATAATAGTCTGCTTTAGTACTTTCCTTTTGTAAATCATAGACAATCTTTGCATAATACGAATTGGATATAATAGTCTGCTTTAGTACTTTCCTTTTGTAAATCATAGACAATCTTTGCATAATACGAATTGAGGTACAATACTAGAAAAACGCCCTATAGCGACGGATTTAGCAACGGATTTTGGCCAAATTAGCAACGGATTCGGCTATAGCGACGGATTTTGGCTAAATTAGCAACGGATTCGGTTATAGCAACGGATTTAGCAACGATAATTTTTCGTTGCTATAACCCTCGTGGCTAATCTATAGCAACGTATTTAGCAACGAATTATTAGCAATGGATATTAGGCCCCAGAACCACCCCCCCAAACCGCACCAGCCCGTAGGTTCGAACCCTCACCCGGATCGAGCCAAACCACCCCAAAGGTGGCTCGTGATATATATTACATAATTTGCGCCATCCAGGAATCGAACCTGGGTCTCCAATGTAGAAGATTGGAGTTTCAACCAACTTGGAAAGCTATGTTATTGGTAATATTATGTCATTTGCTATATTTAACAACTATCAAATATTCATACACTAATTTAAATAAATAATTAAATACTTGTTATCATAGTTTAAATAAAAATATTTTTAAATATATAATTATTTATATTAATACATATTCCATTACAACTTTTACTACTTAATTATTAATTAACTACATATTCCAAGTTTTAGTGATGACATAAAAATCTAATGTATATCAATTTAAGTATAACTTTTTATGACATACAAAAAAGAGGATGAAAGTTTTACATAACTAAATAATTAGATTTAATTGATTGTTGAATAAAGAACTTTTATGTTATATGAAGTATTCATTTATACATTTGTAGAATAATATCTGCATTTTGAGGAACTATATTGTATTATTTAGCAATCATAGTTGAATAACTTAATGAAGAATTATTTTATTAATATGAAAAATTTATATTTGAATTTGTAGAATTATATCTAAATATTGAAGAACTATTGTGTTATGCAGTCGTTAGATGTAAAATGAAAAATTTTTCTTTTAATATTAAATATAATCATATATATCCGTAGATAATTGTATTAAGCATTGTTAGATATACACTTCTGTGTTTTAATTATAATGTATATACTTTAAGTAATAAATATATCATACTACTAAATAAATATGACATATTTTAATGATTTATATTGTAATGACAATCAAATATTCATACTAACTTGAATTACTTATTTAAGTATTTCTTATTTGTTAAAATATAAATATACTTAAATATGATTATTTGTATTAAATATAATAAATAATTTAATTAAATAATATATATATATATTATGTTTAATTAAATAATATATATTTAACTTTATATTATACGGTATTAATTAAATAGATAATAGAGCTCGTATATTATACAATATTAAATTCTATATAAACCCCAAGCATGTATATATATATATATATATATATAATACTAATGTATATCAACTTAAGTATAAGTTTTCATGACATATAAAAAAAAGAGGAAAGTTTACATAATTAAATAATTAGATTTAGTTGGTAGTTGAATAAAGAACTAATTTTATGTCAATATGAAGTATTCACTTTTACATCTGTAGAACAATATCTTCATTTTGAGGAACTATTGTATTATTTAGCAATCATAGTTGAATAACTTAATATAAAGAATTATTTTCTTAATATGAAACATTTATATTTGAATTTATAGAATTATATCTATATACTAAGGAATTATTGTGTTACGCAACCGTTAGATGTTAAATTAAGAAGTTTTCTTTTAATATAATGATTTTATATTTAAATTTGTAGAATTATATCTAAATATTAAGAAATTATTGTGTTATGCAACCGTTACATGTTAAATGAAAAACTTTTATCTTAATATTGAAGTATTTACATGTGAATTTCGAGCGTTATATATGTGAATTTTAAGGAATTATTGTGTTATGCACATCTTTTAATGATTTATAATGTATATTATACCTTATAATATATAAATAATATAAATTTTCTATCAAATAAAAATATTCAAGGCTTTTACATATGAAAGTTTATTTTATACAAATATGAATTCTATATAATCCCCGAACATATGAATTCTATTAAATTTTTAATCAACCATTTATAGCAACGAATTTTTCGTTGCTAAATTATAAGTATTCTATTATTTTTTAATTAAATATTTATAGTAACGGACTTTTCATTGCTAAATAATAAATATTTTATTAATTTTTTAAATCATATGTTTATAGCAACGGATTTTCCGTTGCTAATCTTTTTTATATTTATTTATTTTTATTTCTTTTTTTTTCTTCCTTATAGCAACGAAAAATCCTTTGCTATATAGCAACGGATTTTTCGTTGCTAATATTTTTCATATTTATTTCTTTTTATTTCTTCCATATAGCAACGAAAAATCCGTTGCTAAATAGAAACGGATTCTCTGTTGCTAAAATAGCAACGGATTTTTCGTTTCAAATATTTATAAATATTATATTTTCTTTTGTTAGGTTTTTATATTTATTTATTTTTATTATTTTTTTTTCTTCCTTATAGCAACGAAAAATCCGTTGCTATATAGCAACGGATTTTCCCTTGCCAATATTTTTCATATTTATTTCTTTTTTTTCTTCCATAAATCCATTGCTAAATAGCAACGGATTTTCTGTGGCTAAAATAGCAACGGATTTTTCGTTGCAAATATTTATAAATATTATATTATCTTTTGTTAGGTTTTTATTTTAATAGCAACGGAATTTCCGTCGCTATATATACCAATTTATTTATTTTTTGTATTATTTAATTTTAGCAACGAAAAATCCGTTGCTATTTTTTTTTCATATATAGCAACGGATTTAGCAACGAAAATTCCGTTGCTAAAGCATTTTGCCACAAATTTTTTTTCGTTGCTATCCGTTGCTAAATAGCAACGAATAATTTTTGTTGCTAAATTTCCGTTGCTATATGATAGTTTTCTAGTAGTGGTAACACTTCTTTATACGTTCTTGTTTGATTGTGTGTTTCCTTTTGACTGCGCATGTATAAGAACTCCCCTAATCAATATGACTTATAGGACTCAACCATTTAGGTGAAGTGGTTCATGAGACGAGCCCTATATCACATAAGTCATGATTAGAAATCACTCCAAGCCGATGAGTGCAAAAGACAGTGGGAGTGTCAACCTGACTCGTTCGAGGCTTGCTCGTGTGATCACGCCCTTAAGAAGGAGCATCTTATTTCATGGGGTGCAAAGTGTATAGTTGATACGTGCGTGATACATGGTGGTGCTTACTTATTCTAAGTAGGTACACTGAGGTGTCCCATGTGAGAAGATTCCTAAATGGGAAAGGAAGTTTCTATATCTGGAAAAAGAAACTTCCAGATTAGGAAATATCTCACGAGTCATTGATGTGATTAAGTGATCCTTAAACTTGAGGTTCCATTGATACTTTATGAGCTAACACTGTAGTCTTAGGTGTAAGCTTTAAAGGGTGTTGCCTTAGACAACTGATTCAGGGCTTATGCTGGGGCTGCATAAGTGGCACATGAAAGTATATGAGAATCAATAAAGGACCTACGCTTGCATTAGCAAAATGATGATTTCTTATTGTGTAAGTCATTCATATGCCATCTAGTAGTCTTTGGCCAAGGCAGTGGATCAAGACATCAAGAAAAGAGTTTCTTGGATTGAGATCAAATGGATATGAAATGCACTTAGCATTAAGATCAAGATTATTAGGGTTCTAATTATTCCCTTGCCCTAGATATTGATTGAGAGATGGGACGTAGGAGGATTGTATCTCACATATGTCAATGACTTAAACGTTCTGTCGAATCGAGACATTCTTATTCAGCTAGGAGTCAAACACCTGTTGCTAGACTATGGTCGTTTGATCTGTGGACTAATTAATTAATTAGAGGATTAATTAATTAGGGTCACTGCTAATTGAATTAAGAACCTAGAGGGTCACACACAACAACCCGGTCACGTGGGTTAAGGCTTGAATCAATTAAACGAGTTGATCGAACCATTAAGAGAATTTTGGGCGTGTGGATCACACGTGTGGAACACTGACACGTGTAGTCACGTGTTTATGTGTATATATATATATATATTAAATAATTAATGTGTTAATTATTTAATGGGCTTTGATTTAATTTTGAATTAATATTAACGTTCTAATTTGGAGAAATAAAGTCTAGTAAATAATTAATTATGAATTAATTAATTATTAGTATTCAAGTTATTTCTTATTTAATAAATAAAGTAAAATAAAATAACTAAGAGAGTTAGATATTATTCTTGCACAACAAGTTGGTCAAAAGGTGAACTTTTGGTCAAAGTAAGAGACTTAGTCTCCAAGCAAGAAATCCCTTTCCAAAAGAGTTTAGAATTCCTTGTCCAACAAGGAGTGGGGTTCGAACCCTAGCATCATAAATAGAGGGGTTCGAACCCCATAAGGAGATGATATACAATTCTCCTTCTCCATAATTATACACTAAACCCTAGAGTCTAAACACGGAATATAGAACTAGCATCCTCCCTATTCGGATCGTGATCGCGGTTGGTGGATTATTTCTCTAGAGGGCTACTATCGTGAAGTCTTGAAAGATTCGAAGGAGCTTTTGGGGATCAAGCCACGAGAAGAGCATTCTTGGGCGGCTAGAACGTGTCAAGAAAGCTACTATCCAAGTGAGTTTCTTGACCACTATGAATTTGGGAATAGGAATTGCAAGATTCGATCCTTGCTTAGTTGGGAAAATTTTAAATTTTCGTTGCGTTTCCGTTGTGTTTTCCCAACAAGTGGTATCAGAGCCACCTTGCAAGGCCAATTTTTGGTTCGTCTCAATTATTCTGAATTTGGTAGAAATTCTTAGGCTTAGATGCGAATTGAGTATTCTTGAGTTATTTTAGAAAGCCTGAAATACGAAACTATATTTTTCCTAAAGTTTCTAAAAATCGTTTTCGAAAATTTCATTGAAATTATTTTAGATCAAATATATCTAAATCGTGTTTTTTTTTTTTAATTTTTGGATTGTTGTTAGTTTTTAAACTAAAATACGAAACATGAAATCCCGTTATGAAAAGGGCAGTCTAGACGTGCTAAGGCGTAGCACGCCTAGGCTCGCGCACCACTGCCGCACAGCAGTCCCGCAGCTGTGCGGGACTGTCCGCCCAACCCTCCCACAGCCCCGTGGGAGGCCACCCGCCAGTGCCTAGGCGCGCCCGTAAGCCCCTCCCGTAACCGCTCGGGAGCCTTCCGATCACGCCTGCCCTGTCCCGCCCAGCGCTAGCGCACGCGTCCATTCGCGCGATGCTACGCGGATGCCGGGCATGGTCTCGGGCGGGCGTACAGTCCGTTCCGGGCCTCGTTTCGTGATCTTGATTTTCGTGTTTAGTACAATCCGATCCCGATTTAATCTCTGTAAAATTTGCTTTAATAAAATTAATTTTATTTTTTAAAATAATTATAAAATTGGGATTTTATGAAATTAAAAACGGATTTAATTTTTGGGAAAATTACGAACTTTATTTATGAAAATATTGAAAGAATAAAATTATTAATTTTTAGAAATTAATTGAAAATTTATTGGTTTATTGTTTTTCGGGTTTTATAGAAAAGGCTCTTGAACAAGAATTGCATCTAAGTCATGTTTTAAGCTATTAGAGCTTAAAGCGAGAATTTTAATTTTTAGGTTAAATTTAAATTCTTGTGAGTTATGCATGCTTCGTGATCATGAGTTTAGTCTTATGTATTTTTAATTTATGCACATGGATGGTTTTAATTTATGCACATGGATGGTTTAAATTGAGTTTAGTCTCACTTATGTGTGTACTGTTACGTATTTATTATGTGGCTTTCCATATACTATTTTTTAGGTCGGGGTATGCCCCGTGTAATTGTCTAAGGCCAATATGAAGATTGAGTCTTATTAATTTATGCCTTTTTCTTTTTTTTATTGTAATTTGAGAGTAGAGATAGGTGGTGAGGTCTTTTTCTTTTATTTTGGAGACAATGCACCCATGGAGTAAGATGGATCCACACAACAAGTAACGAAATAGAGGTCGTAAGTGAAGACCTCTCAAAGTGTTAGAGAGGATTTCTATTATTGTAATAGATAGGGCACCGTTTCATTTCCAACTCCCTTATGTGATCTAAACTGCTTTATGTGGAATGAATGTTAGAACTTGTGATTGTGGAATGGCTCCCACACATCACGCATAAGATAGGTCGAACCCATGATCATCACATGTTAGTATCATGCTAGGATATGTTATCTGCTAAGTGCTTGTGTGAAATGCATTTAAGTTGTACTTGAATTAATCAAGACTAATTAAATTGGATAACATATATGTTGGTGAGGTCGAATCGGACAACTCTCCGGTTACATCGAAAATTCCCATTAAATATTAAGCTAATTTTCAAAAATAAGTGTTTAATTCGAGGTGCAAACTTTGAATTAAATTCCTAGCATTCCATCAATAGGATTTAAGTTTAATAGAGGAAGCTAGATGCTGGCCATGAGTCGTGGGGTGTCTATGTGAAACTTATTAGTTCTT
Organism: Lantana camara; assembly: GCA_037501455.1. Lineage (NCBI taxonomy): Eukaryota > Viridiplantae > Streptophyta > Magnoliopsida > Lamiales > Verbenaceae > Lantana > Lantana camara. The sequence goes on from CM074864.1 coordinate 7,155,104, forward strand.
AGTTTCCTAATTGATCTTAAATGATCAATATTTCGTGATCAATTTTGGCAAGGGCGGTAGCCACAAGTCGTGGGTCATTCGAACTAAGTTTTGATCATGATCTTATGATTGATGGGTCTAGCTTAACGCCTAAGTAAATATGGATGTCGCATGAGTCATGGGTCCATATTGAAAGATAGGTGATGTAAAAACATTACTAAGAATTCCACAGTGTTGGAATTGGTAAGTTGTACCTATATTAGGCTTAATTGAGAATGGCCACGAGTCGTGGGTTCAAGGTTAAGTGCTTAGGATCTTAGTACCCATTGGGATAACAAGTATCGCCTACGATCTTTGGGAATTATAGATCTTTGAAAACCAGTGGGAGCTACATAGATTAAAGACCTAATCTCATGTATATCGTTATTACTCAGCATGCTCACAAGTTCTCTGTTTTTCCATTTAGGTCGTAGATTCTATGATTCTCTACATGTTTTGAAATGGCAACCAAAAACTGTTGGAAAACACGAATCAGAAAGCAGCGGAATTTAAAAAATTTTCCCAACAAAAGGATCTTAGACTCGCAATAGTGTAACCAAATTCGTAGGGATTAAAAACTTACTTTCTTAATTAACTTTCTTGAAGCGTTTCAAGCCACCCAAGAACGCTCTTCTCGCGGCTTGATCCCCTCTCCTTGGTAAAGCTCGAATCTTCAAACTTCTAACTTGAAGCTCTCTAGAGATAGTCCACCAACTTGACTACAATCTAACTAGTAAGGATGCTAGTTCTCTAGTTAGTGTTTAGGCTTAACCTAGGGTTTCATTTATCTTGGAGAAATGATGGTGTTCAACATATGAACCACAAGAATTGCGAATTAGCTCTAAGGGGAGCTCGAGCTCCCCTCGACTAGGCTGGCTGTGCAGGCATCCCGCGCGGTTGCGGGATGGACTGGGAGGCACGCCCGGGATGGCTCTCGCGTGGTTGCGGGAGCGGCTGGGCGACGTGCGCGAGCGGGCCTGGGGCGTGCTACACATTGGCACGTCATAATCCTACGCGTTTGTTTCGCGTCTCGTTTCGTGTCTAGGTTTCTCAATTTAATCCAAAATTAAAAAATTCGATTTAGATAAATTTCAACTAAAATGATTTTCAAAACCACGATTTGAGAAAACAGTTTTAAAAATTCAGGAAAAATTACAGTTTCGTATTTCAGGCTTTCTAAAAGAAATCAAGAATACTCAATTCGCATCTAAGCCTAAGAATTTCTACCAAATTCAGAATAATTGAGACGAATTAGAAACACGATTAACGAGGTGGCTCTGATACCACTTGTTGGAAAACACGAATCAGAAAGCAGCGGAATTTAAAAAATTTTCCCAACAGAAGGATCTTGGACTCGCAATCGTGTAACCAAATTCGTAGGGATTAGAAACTTACTTTCTAAATTAAGTTTCTTGAAGCGTTTCAAGCCACCCAAGAACGCTCTTCTCGTGGCTTGATCCCCTCTCCTTGGTAAAGCTCGAATCTTCAAACTTCTAACTTGAAGCTCTCTAGAGATAGTCCACCAACTTGACTACAATCTAACTAGTAAGGATGCTAGTTCTCTAGTTAGTGTTTAGGCTTAACCTAGGGTTTCGTTTATCTTGGAGAAAGGATGGTATTCAACACATGAACCAAAAGAATTGCCAATTAGCTCTAAGGGGAGCTCGAGCTCCCCTATTTTTAATAAAGGGAGGACCGAAAATCCTAGTCCTTATGGGCTAGGGTTTTGGTCTCTCTCTCCTATTACTTGATCATCAAGTAATTTTGACTTTGACTATGAATTCAAATTCAAATCAACTTTCAAGAGAGCTAAAAATATCCAAACTATCTTTGGATAATTTTATACTTTATTTATTTAAAATAAATAACTTATTTTATCTAATTAATTAATTCATAATTAATTAACTAGATTATTTTTCTCCAAAATAAGACTTTCTTTTTAATTCAAAATTAAACCAAAGCCTATTAAATAATTAACAAATTAATTATTTAATATATATATATACAATATATATATTTACACGTGTGTGACCCACACGTGTGGTTTCACAGGTGTGGAACCCTCTTGGCCCGATTAACTCGTTTAATCATTTTAAAGCCTCAACTCATGTAACCAAGTTGTTGTGTGTGACCCTCTAGGTTCTCAATTCAATTTGCAGTGACCCTAATTAATTAATTCACTAATTAATTAATCAGTCCACAGATTAAACGACCATAGTCTAGCAACAGGTGTTTAACCCCTAGCTGAATTGGAATGTTCGGATTCGACAGAACCTTTAAGTCATTGATTCATGTGAGATACAATCCTCCTACTTACTATCTCTCAACCAAGATCTAGGGCAAGGGAATAATCAGAACCCTAACAATCCGGTCTTAAAGATAAGTGCATTTCATATCCATTTGATCTCAATCCAAGAAACCCTTTTCTTGATGTCTTGATCTACTGCCTTGGCCAAGGACTCCATATGGCATATGAATGACTTACACAATAAGAGATCACCTTGCAAATGCAAGTGTAGGTCCTTTCTTGATTCTCATTCACTTTCATGAATCACTTGTGTAGCCCCAGCATAAGCCTTGAATCAGGTGTCTAAGGCGACACCCTTTAAAGCTTATACCTAAGACTACAGAGTTCACTCATAAAGTGACAAGGAACCTTAAGTCTTAAGGATCAATTAATCACATCAATTACTCGTGAGATATTTCCTAATCTGGAAGCTTCTATTTCCTGAAATAGAAACTTCTTTTCCCATTTAGGAATGTTCTCACACGGGGCACCTCAGTGAACTTACTTATTAAAGTAAGCACCCTCATGTATCACGCACGTATCAACTATACACTTTGCACCTCCATGAAACAAGGTGGTCCTTCTTAAGGGCGTGATCCCACAAGCAAGCCTTAGAGGAGTCAGGTTGACACTCCCACTGTCTGTAGGACTCATCGGCTTGGAGTATTTTACTAATCATGACTTATGTGATATAGGGCTCGTTTCATGAACCATTTCACCTAAATGGTAGAGTCCTAAAGTCATTAGGATTAGGGGAGTTCTCATACATGCACAGCTAAAGTAAACGCATACCAAACAAGAGCATATAAAGAAGTGTTGCCTCAATTCGTTATTTCATTCAAAGATTGTTTGTGATTACATTAAAGAAAAGCACAAAGCGGATACACAATCGGCTTTCTGGGGCACTATTCCTAACAAAAACCCTCTAGTATCGATCCTCGAGTCAAACAAGTTGACTGGTCAAAACTATTCTGATTGGCTTAGGAATCTAAAAATGGGTCTAGATTTCGAGAAGAGAACTTATGTTCTCTACGAGGCAGAGCCCGTTCCCGTAGGGGACACTCCGACCCGGACTGAGCGGGATGTGATTCAGAAGTGGAAGGATGATAATCTCCAAGCCCGTTGTCTCATGCTTGCTAACATGTCTCTGGATATACAAAGACAACATGACTCCATGGAATTCGCTTGGGAGATTTACAACCACTTAGAGCAACTTTACCGCCCTCATAAGCGTGTTACAAGGTATAACACCTCAAAGGAATTGTTCCATTTGAGAATGAAGGAAGGCACAAGTGTCCATGAATATGGACTCAAGTTTCTTGCTCTCACTGAGAAACTTACTTTTATGGACTTGCCATTGAGAGATGAGCTTCCAGTGGATCTGTTGCTAGCCTCGCTCCCACCATCATTCAACCCTTTTGTCCTTAACTTCAACATGAATCATGCAAATGCTAGTGTAGGTGAGCTGATTAGTCAGCTTGTGACTGCTGAAAGCACGATCAAGAAGGACAACAAGGTTATGATGGTCACTGCTCCATCTTCTTCTAAGTCTTCTAAAGGCAAGGGCAAGAGAGTCCAAAAGAAGAAAAAGTCCCTTAGGCCCAATGGAGGCATCACGAAGGGAAAAGTAAAAAAGAAGAAACGTGATCAGAAAGAGGACGTTTGCTTCCATTGTGGCAAACCGGGGTATTGGAGGAGAATTACTGCCAAGAGTACAAGGCTACTCTAAAGAAAGGTACGTTTCTCGTTGAAGTAAATCTTTCTATTAATTCTAACTCTTGGGTCCTTGATACCAATTGTGGATCTCATATCAGTAATGATGTACAGATGCTAAGTGAGGTCCTGCAGCTCAAAGGAGGAGAATGTGTCTTGAAGATTGGGGATGGATCAACGGTCGAAGCTCAAGCTTTAGGCATAATTAGATTAGATTTAGGTCATTCTGTTTTAGTTTTAAATAAAGTCCTTTATGTACCGGACATTATTCGTAATATTATTTCAGTTCCAATACTTGATTGCGAAGGTTATGAAATTAATATTAAGAATGGTAACTTTTTCCTCAAAAAGAACAATTTTGCAATAAATTTTGGTACATTAAACAATGGACTTTATCTAACTCAAAACAGTAATATTTTGAATATACAACGGGAAACAAAACGTAAGAGAGATGACGAAGTCTCAGCTACTTTGTGGCACGCTAGATTAGGACATATTTCTAAGAACAGAATTAGCAAGTTAACTACCTTAGGGACATTCTCTGAAAATGACCTTAAACAGTTAACTTCCTGCGAATCCTGTCTCAAAGGAAAGATGTCCAAAACTCCTTTCAAAGGGAGTGTGGAACGAGCCACAAAGACCTTGGATTTGATCCATTCTGATGTTTGTGGACCGCTTAGTGTAAGCACTCGAAATAATCATCAGTACTTCATAACCTTCACTGACGACATTAGCCGTTATGGTTATGTGTACTTAATGAAGTACAAATCTGAGACTTTTGAGAAATTCTTAGAATTTCAAAAGGAGGTTGAGAACCAAACTGGTCACAAGATCAAGACACGTCGATCTGATCGAGGTGATGAGTATCTTAGTGAAGAATTCCTTTGTCATCTCAGAGATAATGGTATTATCTATCAGTGGACTCCTCCTGGAACTCCTCAGCTTAATGGAGTTTCTGAGAGAATGAATCGAATCCTACTTGATATGGTTCGTTCCATGATGAGTTTCACTGACTTACCACCTTTTTTCTGGGGTTATGCTCTAGAAAGTGCAGCCAAGATTTTGAATCTTGTTCCTTGTAAGTCACTCCCCAATACGCCCTATGAAATGTGGCATGGTAAAATCTTTAGTTATTCTTACTTAAGAATTTGGGGTTGTCCTGCTTAAGTGAAGAGGACAATGGGAGATAAGTTAGAAGCTCGTTCTAACTTATGCTACTTTGTTGGCTATCCTAAGGAATCTATAGGATACTACTTCTATGATCAAACTGAACAAAAGGTTTTTGTTTCAAGAAATGCAACTTTTCTTAAGGAATCGTTCCTAGAAGAAAAAAAAGGCAAGATCACAGAACTCGAGGAAATTCGAGATATTACCACGCCGCATTTAGAGGACACGTCTCATTCTGACATCCCACAACCAATCACGGGCTTCGATACACGTGATAATACGCATCTAAGGCGTTCTAGACGCACTCTTAGATAGCCGGAGAGATGGTATGGTTTTCTCCATGAAATCTCTCAAGAGGATAATGATCCTCTAACATATGAGGAGGCACTGTCAGACTCGCATTCTGAACAGTGGAAACAAGCCATGGAATTTGAAATGGATTTCATGTACTCCAACCAAGTTTAGACCTTGGTAGATTTGCCTGATGGGGTCAAACCCATAGGTTGCAAATGGATCTTTAAGAGAAAGCTTGGAGTAGATGGAAGCATTGCAGCCTATAAGGCAAGACTGGTTGCAAAAGGCTTCACTTAAAGGTCCGGTGTGGACTTTGATGAAACCTTCTCACCGGTTGCAATGCAAAAGTCCATTTAGATCATGCTTGCCATAGCTGCATATTACGACTATGAGATATGGCAAATGGATGTGAAAACTTCCTTTCTCAATGGAGACATTGATAAAGACATTTATATGGATCAACCCATAGGTTTCACATTCAGTGGGAGTAAGCAAAAGGTTTGCAAACTCCAAAGATCAATCTACGGATTGAAACAGGCTTCTAGGAATTGGAACATTCGTTTTGATGAAGAACTCAAAGCGTTTGGCTTCGTTCAAAATTCGAATGAGTCCTACGTGTATAGAAAGAAATTGGAGACTTCAGTGCAATTCTTGGTACTTTATGTTGATGACATCCTTCTAATTGGGAATTCGAAGGATGACATGAAAGTTACCAAATCTTGGTTATCGAACCCATTCGAGATGAAAGATCTTGGTGATGCGTCCTACATTCTCAGGATAAAGATCTGTAGGGATAGATCTAAGAGATTGATAGGACTATCACAATCAATGTACATAGACAAAGTACTGAAACGATTCAGTATGGAGAATGCGAAGAATAAAGTTCTTCCAATGAGTGTAGGAACATCTCTTTCGAAGAAGATGTGTCCTAAGACGAACCTTGAGAAGGAAAGAATGACTCATGTGTCTTATGCCTTGTCAATAGGTAGCATAATGTATGCAATGCTATGTACTCGACCGAATGTGGCTTATGCACTCAGTGTAACGAGCCGGTTCCAATCAGACCCTGGAGAAGGTCACTAGACAGCCGTCACTACTACAAATCTGTCATATAGCAACGAAAATTATTCGTTGCTATTTAGCAACGGATATAGCAATGAAAAAAAATTCGTGGCAAAATGCTTTAGCAACGGAATTTTCGTTGCTAAATCAGTTGCTATATATGAAAAAAACAGCAATGGATTTTTCGTTGCTAAAATTAAATATTACAAAAAATAAATAAATTGGTATATATAGCGACGGAAATTCCGTTGCTATTAAAATAAAAACCTAATAAAAAATAATATAATATTTATAAATATTTGAAACGAAAAATCCGTTGCTATTTAGCAACGGATTTTTTGTTACTATATGAAAGAAACAAAAAGAAATAAATATAAAAAAAAAATTAGCAACGAAAAATTCGTTGTTATTTAGCAACAGATTTTTCGTTGCTATATGGAAGAAAAAAAAAAGAAATAAAAAGAAATGAATATGAAAAATATTAGCAACAGGATTTTTCGTTGCTATAAGGAAGAAAAATAAATAAATAAAAATAAATAAATATAAAAAAGATTAGCAACAGAAAATCCGTTGCTATAAACATATGATTAAAAAAATTAATAAAATATCTATTATTTCTCAACGAAAAATCCGTTGCTATAAATATTTAATTAAAAAATAATAGAATACTTATAATTTAGCAACGAAAAATTCGTTGCTATAAATAGTTGATTAAAAATTTAATAGAATTCATATGTTCGGGGATTATATAGAATTCATATTTGTATAAAATAACCTTTCATATATAAAAGCCTTGAATATTTTTATTTGATAGAAAATTTGTATTATTTATATATTATAAGGTATAATATACATTATAAATCATTAAAAGATATGCATAACACAATAATTCCTTAAAATTGACATATATATAACGCTCGAAATTCACATGTAAATACTTCAATATTAAGAGAAAAGTTTTTCATTTAACATGTAACAGTTGCATAACACAATAATATCTTAATATTTAGATATAATTCTACAAATTTAAATATAAAATCATTATATTAAAAGAAAACTTCTTAATTTAACATGTAACGGTTGCGTAACACAATAATTCCTAAGTATATAGATATAATTCTATAAATTCAAATATAAATGTTTCATATTAAGAAAATAATTCTTTATATTAAGTTATTCAACTACGATTGCTAAATAATACAATAGTTCCTCAAAATGCAGATATTGTTCTACAGATGTATAAGTGAATACTTCATATTGACATAAAATTAGTTGTTTATTCAACTGCCAACTAAATCTAATTATTTAATTATGTAAACTTTCATCTTTTTTTTTATATGTCATAAAAAGTTATACTTAAGTTGATATACATTAGTATTATATATATATATATATATATATATATATGCTTGGGGTTTATATAGAATTTAATATTGTATAATATACGAGCTCTATTAATACTGTATAATATAATGTTAAATATATATTATTTGATTAAACAGAATAATATACAGTATTTAATTAAATTATTTATTATATTTAATACAAATAATCATATTTAAGTATATTTATATTTTAACAAATAACAAATACTTAAATAAGTAATTCAAGTTAGTATGAATATTTGATTGTGATTACAATATAAATCTGAAGGTGCAGGATAAGGATTCTTAAGATGCAACCAACACTTTGATATTTTATTTATGAGGGGAAGACCATCACAGGCGTTTGAGCCTCAGGATCTGGGTTTCCGATGAGCGTGGGTTCTTCCAGCCAAGATAACACCAGTTTATGCAATGGGAATGCAACAAGAAATGGTGAAATGCAGGGAGCTTGAGGAAGATGAAGATGCCGGAAAAATGCAGTGGAATAGCTGAGAAAAAATGCAGGGTTTCTTGTGGAAGAAGATGACTTGGGGGAGATTGCAGGTGTTCTCCCTTATTTATATGTTAGGGGTGAGGGGAGTTTGGGTAATTGGACAGTGTGGTCCCAAACTTGTGTTGCCCTAACACGTGGCAGCCTGTGACGGCATGAGAACGATGGCTCTGAAAAGCAGGCGGAGTGTCAGGTACGAGGTGCGCACTGCCTTTGTGTCAGAGGTTGTTGGTGAGGGCCGTGGGCTGGGAAGCTCAAGATTAGTCCTATGGGTGTACGGATGCCCTACAAAGGGAAAAGCCATACTTGAGCGCCAATGACCCTCGGAGGGACGCACAAGGGGGCTTCCCCTGGCCGATGACCTACGAGCGTCAACTACACGAGCGTTAGAGAGCGGGTGCCCTCGGCGGTGCCTCCCTGGAAAGGGTGGCTCTGAGGGCTGTGGTGTGAGCGTCAGTTTTGACAGCTTGAACGCTTTACTTAAACAGTTGGCCGAGGCTTATGGGCCTGTATTAGTCAGCAAGTGAGTGGGCTGAGTTGGCCCGCGAGCCCATCAATGCGAGCGTCCATCTCTAAGTCGGCTGATAGCGACACGTGGATGGCTCGGATACGAGCGTAATTTTATGTCTCATCATTTTACCCCCCAAATTCTGTAGTATTGCTTGAGCGTACTGTAGAATTTAAGAGAAGCGAGCATTGAATTTTTGAATATCCGAGGATCAAGCTTCTGCAAGAGAAGTGACCGATTGGCTTCCGTAATGGACACGTTCTGACATTGCAATAAATGAAGTCATGTCCGCATTAAATGCAGAGTGGGAACGTGGGCGTGTGTACCTCGGGAGACGTGAGGCGGTTATCAAAAGTGGTTGGCTTCTCAAGGCGGGAAATGATTGTGTTTTCAAATCCCTAACCCTAGTTAAAGCCAACTGTTGCTCCTATAAATAGGGGTAGAGAAAACCCTTCAAATCTTTCACGCAATCAATTTTCCTTAAGCACACAAGCAACAAGAACCTTCTGCGAAGCCCTGCGAATTCCAGCAAGCTTTTCCTTCAATCCTTAGGTAAATCCTCTTAACTTCTGATTTTCTCGTGCTAACTTTAGATTTAGGTTGGGTTTAAGCGACATCTATCAAGTGAGGAGCCCCTTTTTCTGTCACTGAACCTTTGTGAAACTTTATCTTCAAGAATCTAAAGTCCATTAATGGCGGAAAACGTCATGGAAGCTTATGTGGAAGAAATAGATGAGATGTCAATTGGGAGCTCTTCCCCTCATGACCATGTGCCCACGGCAGTTCCGATGGCTAGAGCCTCCCCAGGTAATGAGATTCCTACTGCCATTCCAGTGGCCAGGGCTCCAGTTGAAGCCAGGGATGATGAGGTTGATGCCGCCGTTCAGGGGATGAACGAGCGGGCTCCTGGAGGGGTGGACGATCTCTTTGAAGAGATGAACAATGTGATGGAGATGTAGAGACAAGGGGAGAGAGTGTTTCCCATGTTGAATAGTGCTGTAAGGCCTCAAGACCATCGGATTACGGTGGCGATAGCAGCTCCCGAGGGTGAGGCAGGGCCATCCGGGCGTCAAGTTGGTGGTGAACCTCCCCGTCATCGATAGAGAAAAGGAAAGGAGCCAGTGACCCGGGTGAGGCAGAATAACCCTCATCAAACAGACAGATCGCCTGACGAGATTGAGAGCATCTTGATGCTCGAAGATTTAGCTGAGTTGAAGTCCAAGGCTTATTGGGATGACAGCGTGTACTGGATTCGCTTGCCCTCGAGTGGCGAGAGGGCCAACCGTCCGCCCCCGGGAATGATGACAGTGTACTTAGACTCCTTCCTGGCCGGCGGCTTGAGATTTCCAATTCCGCCCGTTGTTGCCAACATCTATAATTACTTAGTTCTTAGCCCCACTCAAATTCTGCCCAACGGCATCGCCCTGATAAACACCTTTGTGATCTTAATGAGGGCTATGGGCCACGAACCTTCAATAGACAACTTCAACAGCTTAATCCAAGTGGCCCGTTCTCCCAGCTCATCTCCGACTGACGGGTTTTATTATGCTCAAGCCAAATTCAGGTTGAAGATGATTGATTCGCCCTCGACGTCATACGGCGAAAACTGGAAAGAGAAATTCTTCTTCGTGGGGGCTCCCGGGGGGATTTTTGGAGCTCAACGAGGGTGGATAGTGCACGGGGACGGCCCTCTGGTTAGGGATAGATCCGTGAATAAGCTCTTTGAGCACTGGGCGAAGGGTTTGGCCCTCGTGATGAAAAATGAGAGGAAATGGATTAAGGCTAAGTATCTAATGAAGAACGAGGGGGTACTGTTCCTCTATGGACTTTCCTGCCCTCCAGAAATGATACTCAACCCTCCCGCTGACATCATGGGTCTCGACGGTCAGATTCTAGGAACTAACTCTTCTAACACTTAGGATAGCCCCACTAACTTGTTTAGGTTGTCATATCTTTGTGGCGGTTATCCATATACTATCCTTTTAACGCTCATGTTCTTCTTTTTCAGACGTTCAAATACTAATAGTCGGAATGGGCGCAGAAAGTGTTACCGCGATGATGCTGTTAGGAATAGTGCCCTAGAATGCCGATTGTATATCCGCTTTGTGCTTTTTCTTATTGTAATCACAGACAATCTTTGAATAAAATAACGTATTGAGGCAACACTTATTTATATGCTCTTGTTTGGTATGCGTTTACTTTAGCTGTGCATGTATGAGAACTCCCCTAATCCTGATGACTTTAGGACTCTACCATTTAGGTGAAATGGTTCATGAAACGAGCCCTATATCACGTAAGTCATGATTAGTAAAATGCTCCAAGCCGATGAGTCCTACAGACAGTGGGAGTGTCAACCTGACTCCTCTAAGGCTTTCTTGTGGGATCATGCCCTTAAGAAGGACCACCTTGTTTCATGGAGGTGCAAAGTGTATAGTTGATACGTGTGTGATACATGAGGGTGCTTACTTTAATAAGTAAGTTCACTGAGGTGCCCCGTGTGAGAAGATTCCTAAATGGGAATGGAAGTTTCTATTTCAGGAAATGGAAACTTCCAGATTAGGAAATATCTCACGAGTCATTGATGTGATTAATTGATCCTTAGACTTGAGGTTCCTTGTCACTTTATGAGTTAACTCTGTAGTCTTAGGTACAAGCTTTAAAGGGTGTCGCCTTAGACAACTGATTCAAGGCTTATGCTGGGGCTGCACAAGTGATTCATGAAAGTGAATGAGAATCAAGAAAGGACCTACACTTGCATTTGCAAGGTGATCTCTTATTGTGTAAGTCATTCATATGCCATATGGAGTCCTTGGCCAACATCCTTTTGTTGGATACACGATTACGAGTCCAAGTTCCTTTTGTTGGAAAAATTTTAAATTTCCGCTGCTTTTTGATTCATGTTTTCCAACAGATGCGCGCTCAACGAGCGGGCGCTAATCAGCAACCACAACAACAACAACAGCAAGCGCAACCCTCGAACGCCCTGAGGGGAAGAGGGACCCGCAGAGGAACAGGGTGAGGCGATGGTGGTAGAGGTGCTCGCAGGGGGGCAGGGAATGATATTCACATCACCGGGCCCATCGAAGACTTGACTCTGAAAGGCGCTCGGGGTACCACTCCCCTTCCTGCCGCTCCCGAAGAGCCAGTAACCCTTAGCTCCAGTGCCTCCCGCAACCGCTCGGGAGAAGTCGCTCGCTTCCATGATGCTATAAGGGCCGACCATCAGGGGAAGAGGAAGAGGTTACCAGACTCTATCCCCATATCTGGAAAAGGGAAGGAGGTGGTCGTGGGCCACCGTGGCAAAGGAAGTGACAACTCATCGTCTGAGGATGAGGATTTTTGGAAGATAGGATGCCAGGGGGATGCTCGGTATAAGCGCCAGAGGGTAGATGGCCTTGTCCTCCAGAAGAAAAGTGCGGCCACCACCAACTTGGTTGCTGAGATCGTCAGGAAACTCCAATTTTTCGGCGATCATGATAAGCTATGTAGTACCCTAACCCCAAGGCACTACATCCCCCGCACTATAGCCTCGATCCACATACGAAATGGACAATCCGTACATAAACCAAAACTATAGCGAACGGGTGACAATTAAAAGAAACGAGCTAGGCGGGACACTCCCCAACATAATTAAATTGACACATGAATTTAAAAGCGGAAGCAATAAGCTAATAATACACATAGGTACCATATTTACCAAATAGATACATAATAGATACCAACATTAACTATCAATACATTATCATCTTCTTGTATTATATACATGATCGAGTATTCAAAATGTGATAACAATGATCATAACATGATGCTACCAAAGTTCTATACATGCTATATCAAAAGGCTATACGTGAAAGGTGCAATGCTAGACCCGTGAAAATGCAAGACCTGACCGGACTCCCGCCTAGCACGACCACGCTCACAAGTACTTGAAAAGTGAAGTATCAGTCTACCGAAGACTGAGTGAGGGGCAATAATTATATATAACACACGTCACATGCAAGTTGTAGCCTCGGGTGAAGACTTGGGAGTAAAATAAATATATAGTTCAAGAAAACTTGTTCTTTGCCCGAGATTACAACTAATCACTTTAATACGTTAACTTGATCATTTCATGAACATGTGGCCCCGGCGAGTAAGGGCGAGCGAGTAAGGGCGATTCTCCAACCTTTACACCAAACGTGACAATACGTGCTTGCATGATTTATTCAATACGTGATCATACATTTCCTTTAGTGTTCAAATAAACATATTCATGCTTGAAACATGCAATAACCCGAGGATAACCCGACATGCCGGATTCATCCCTAGTCTCCTTCTTTCTCCGGGTGATAGTGGGTTTCCAAGGCCCAATTATCCACGACATGGTGTGTATAGGGAACATGACTCCCTAAACACGGAACTCCTTCCACCACTAATCTCCTAGTGGCTTCGGGGGTGATCCCAATGAGGTGAGAATAGCTCAAGAGTTACCCGTCAGCCCTTGCTTTCCCGGTTGGCTCAAGAACTATCCTCGGGCCCACGTGCAATCATGTACTCGCCAACATGCCTGAAAATCATGACAATCATGGCTTGCTTGCTTGGAAATATTTGTATTTTGGAAAACGTTTATAATTATAATTACGTTTTGGCCAAAAATAGCACATAAAGGTTGTAGGGTTCTAAATACCTAGAACAAAACCTCACCTTTCCTTACAAAACACAACAAGGATATGCTCTACGGAGCCTGCTCCTTGTTCACGACCTCGTGACCTGTGCAAACACGACGTGTATACATGAGACATGACTCAAAATGGACCAAATATGACGAACGGTGGAAATGCAACGAGATGACGAGCAATATGCAATGTGGCATGAAAACATCTTGTTTTGGCACATATTGTATCATATAATAGCAATTCGGGGTTAAAGAAATCATCGGATCATGGGGCTAAAAATGTAATTTTATGCATAAACTTTTGTTCTGTCAGACGCACGGGAACGGCCGTTCCGGCATCCCTTTGAAAATGGGAAGGGCCGTTCCCGTGGCCCTTAAAAATGAGCCAATGTTTTTCATTTTTAAAATGCACTGAAGCTGGGAATGGCCCTTCCGGCACGCAGGCCAAAATGGGAACGGCCGTTCCCAGGCTCGGCCACCTATTTTTGTTTGAAAGAGTGGGAACGCCCGTTCCCAAAATGCCTTGAGGCGGGGAACGGTCGTTCCCAGTTCCTGCAACTGAAAAACAGAGCAGAAACAGGGGAAGAGCTACGAGAAGCAACAAACAACCACCAAACTTAAATTTTGATCCCCAAGTACTATTATTTCTGGAAATATGCATGTATACAAGTTCAAGAGATGAGAATATATCATTTGAACACACAAATCATGCAAAATCATCAAGAAATCAAAGTTCAAGTTCATGATCATATTCATATATAATCTCAAATTTTGGCAAGCATTCATGCTATAAATCAAGGAGAAATCATATATTCATGCATCACATAACAAGTAATCCATATAATCCATGATTCCTCAAACCCTAGCTAGTCCATAAATGATCAAGAATCATAACCTCATGCCTACACCCACCTTGAGCTAAAGAAATGGAGAAGAAAGATGCAGATGATGACAAAGCTCCAAAACTTGGAGTATTTTCTTGCAAATCTTGATGAAAAGGATGAAATCTCTTCTTCCTTGTTTGTGGAAATGGTTCGGTGAGAAGAGAAGCAAAGCACCGATTGATATTGATGAAAAATGGATAAGGAAGCTTGAAGAAATGATATTACGTGATTCATCTCTTTGGTTTGTGTGACAAGCCACAAATTGCAAGTCAAGCCTCCCATTTTCCAAGTCATGCAATCAAGGATATATGGTTTTGAAATATAATCAATTAGGTCCTTGAAATATCATGCAATTAAGTCCCTAAAGTTTAGAAAGAGACTCAAGTAGGGATAATTCAGTAATTAAAGCACCCTCGGTAATTGTTTTACGTAATAAATATTTTTCCATGGCTTGAAATAATTTTCCACTAATGTGAATTGACATAATTCATATAAATGATGTTTCATGAATTTTATAAAAATATGAGATGTCACGTAAGAATACTATGAAATTAAAGAATTAAAATAAATTCCTACGCTCAAAAACTCACAGGTGGCGTACTTACCTGTTCCTCTGGAACCGGGGCGTTACAACTCTCCTCCCCTTAAAAGAATCTAGTCCCCAGATTCTCTAGTCTTGAGAGAATAACTCCGGGTGGAACCGTTTCATTTTATCTTCAGTTTCCCACGTAGCTTCCTCGGTTTTATCGCTTCTCCACAAAACTTTAACCATGGGAATCCTTCGGTTTCTTAACTCCTGAAATTTTCGATCCAAGATTCTAACCGGTCTCTGAACAAAGGTCAAATTTGGTTCCAATTCAACTTCTTCCACGGGAAGGATTGTGGTCTCATCGGGGTAATACTTCCTCAACTAAGAAACATGAAACGCGTTATGAATCCCCATAAAACTCGGTGGTAGGTCCAGCCGATAGGCTACTTCGCCTATTCTTTCAAGAATCTCGAAAGGACCTAAATAGCGAGGATTGAGTTTTCCTCCTTTCCCGATCCGGGTGAAACCTTTCCTTGTTGACACCTTCAAGAATAGCCGGTCACCAACTTCAAATTCTAGATCTCTTCGGCGCGTATCGTCATAGCTCTTTTGCCTATCTTGCGCAGCTTTCATCAGTTGTTGAATCATTTGAACTTTCTCGATCATAGCCTGAACGACTTTGGAAGGTTTCTCAAACCTTTCACCTTTCTTTACTCCTTCCTGTTTCGACCATTTCCACTCTTCCAAGTCGAAGAAGAACGGAGACCGACACTTTCTTCCATAAAGAAGTTCATACGGAGCCATCCCGATTGAAGCCTGAAAGTTGTTATTATATGAAAATTCAATCAAAAGAAGTTGTTCTTGCCAAGAATTCTGAAAATCCATCGCGCATGCCCGAAGAAGATCTTCCAAATATCTTATCAATCTTTCTGTTTGGCCGTCTGTTTGTGGGTGGAATGCTGTATTGAACTTGAGCCTCGTTCCCAAAACGGCCTGTAATTCCTGCCACAACTTAGATGTGAACCTCGGGTCTCGGTCTGAAACTATGCTCACCGGAATGCCATAAAGTCGGATAATCTCTCTATTATAGATTTCAGCCAACTTTGGAATCTTATAAGACATCCGGACCGGTAGGAAGTGAGCAGACTTCGTGAATCTATCCACGATTACCCAAATACCATCAAACCCACCTTTAACCTTCAGTAATCCAAAAACAAAGTCCATCGTTACTTGCTCCCACTTCCATTCAGGAATAGGTAACGGTTGTAGAAGACCCGCGGGCTTTTGATGCTCAGCCTTCACTCTCTGACATGTCAGACAATGTTTCACATACTCGGCCACATCTCTTTTCATCCCGTTCCACCAATAATACTGTTTCAGATACTTATACATTTTATTTCCTCTCGGGTGGATCGAATAGGCTGACTTGTGAGCTTCTTCGAGTAGAACCCGTTTCAATTCTTCAGGTACTACTACTCTGTTTTTAAATCTAAGCAAACCGGTCTCATCAAACCCGAAAGGACTCTCTGGATCAGCTCTAGCCTTACTTACAAGCTTCTGAAGTTTCGGGTCGTTATTTTGAGCTTCAAATAACTGATACTTCAATTCCGGCTGAATTGTGATATTGGAAACCCGAGCCTTTAATCTGATTGGAACCACTTCACTACTTTCCTTTATTTCCAAATTCTATACACTCGCCTTTCTGCTAAGTGCATCGGCGACCACGTTGGCTTTTCCTGGATGATACTTAATTGTACAATCATGATCCTCTAATTTTTCCATCCAACGCCGTTGCCTCATATTCAAATCTTTCTGCGTGAATAAGTACTGGAGGCTCTTCTGGTCGGTGAAAATCTCAAAGGAAGTCCCGTAAAGATAATGTCTCCATTTCCCGAGAGCAAAGATCACGGCTGCAAGTTCCAGGTCATGTGTGGGATAATTCTTTTCATATTCCTTTAACTTTCGGGAAGCATAAGTGATCACTTTTCCCTTCTGAGTCAATACACATCCTAGGCCTTCCTTAGAAGCATCTGTATACACTGCATACTCCTCTGAACTCTCGAGAAGTGCTAACACCGGAGCTGAGACTAACTTTTCTTTCAAAAAGTTGAAGCTTTGATCACATTTCTCGTCCCAAACAAACTTGACATCCTTCTTTGTTAATCGGGTCAACGGTGCAGCAATTTTGGAGAAATCCTGAACAAACCTTCTATAATAACCGGCCAATCCCAAGAAACTCCTAACTTCCGAGGCATTCTTTGGCTTCTTCCATTTAAGCACGGCTTTGATTTTTGAGGGATCGTCTTCCAAACCTTTACCCGAAATCACATGTCCCAAGAAAGTAACCCGGTCGATCCAAAATTCGCACTTACTGAATTTGGCAAACAACTGATGCTCTTTCAAAGTCTGTAGAACGAGTTTAAGATGCCTTGCATGCTCCTCGACAGATTTTGAGAATACCAAGATATCATCGATGAAAATGACCACAAACTTGTCGAGGAAAGGCCTAAAAATCCGGTGCATCATATCAATAAAAGCTGCAGGGGCATTAGTTAACCCAAATGGCATAACCACAAACTCGTAATGCCTGTACCGAGTATTGAATCCTGTCTTTGGAATATCCTCTGCTCGGATCCGTAGCTGGTAGTATCCCTGTCTTAAATCCAATTTCGAATAAACTTTGGAACCCTGAAGTATATCGAATAACTCCTCGATATGTGGGAGGGGATACTTGTTCTTAATAGTCAACCGGTTCAACTCCCGGTAATCTATGCACATTCTCAAAGTTCAGTCCTTCTTCTTTACAAATAACACCGGTGCTCCCCAAGGTCAAGAACTCGGTCAGATGTACCCAACTTCCAATAAGGCCTCGAGCTGAACCTTTAGCTCTTTCAATTCTGCTGGAGCCTTCCGGTATGGAGTCTTTGAATACGGATTTGCATTCGGATAAAGATCAATCACAAAGTCGATGTCTCGTTCAGGAGGCAACGAATCTAACTTCTCTGGAAATACCTCGGGAAATTCCTTTACCACTTCTGTATCTTCCAATTTCACTTGATCCTTTGGTTTGTTCAAAATATAAGCGATAAACCCTGTAGCCTCGTCTCTGACCAATTTCTGAGCCGCTGAGAATGAAAGTAGGGGTACGGTCTTCGAGGTCCAACCCGTGATCACCTTTGAACTCAACTGTACCTTCTTTGCCCGACAATCTACCGTAGCACAATGCCGGTACAACCAATCCATCCCCAGAATAGACCCGTATCTCTCCATTGGCATAACAATGAAATCTGTCAGAAATTCCCGACCTTCAATCACCATTGGAACATCCCTGTAAACCTGATCCGTCTCTCGCCTACTACCAAAAAGAGTACTAACTAAATAGCGCACAGAAGAGCACATAGCAGGCAAAGGTAATGTAATAGCAATAGAGTGCGCAAGAAAGGAGTGTGTAGCTCCTGGATCAAACAATGTATGGATGTTCGTGCCGTGGATGCAAATAGTACCTTCAACTATCGCTGTCGGGTCAATCTCAGCATCCTGCTCCTCTCCAGCTAATGCATAGGCTCGAGCTCTCACAAGTGGCCTCGGACCTGCAGGTGGAGGATCCTGGCGATCCGGACAACCATCCACTCTATGCTCGTTGCTCCCGTAAATCAAACATAAACCCAACCGGCGTCTGCAGTTGTCATAGTTATGTGTAGGAAGTCCATAGAATCTGCAGCCCGATTTCTGAGGTGGCTGTGGTGGTGCTGGAGCTCTGGGAGCCTTCTGTGATGGTCCTGTGACTTTAAGCTTCTTCCCGGAGTCCTTTGGTGCTAGAGGTGCAGAATAAACCATAAGCCTCTTTCCTGCACTCGACCCCTGTCCCGATCTCGAGCCCGAAGCCTGTCCAGTACGAGGAATAGATCTCCTGGCAATATCAGAATCCTCAACTTTCAAAGCTTTAGCAGTAGCTTTAGCCCAGGTGCTCGTGTTAGCTGCTTTCAAGGCATCTTGAATATCTGGTCGAAGTCCCTGGACGAACTGCATCGCCTTGTGAAAGTCATCATTCGCTATGTTGGGTACATAGCGAGAAAGTCTCTCGAACTCGGCGATATACTAGCCAACTGATCTCCCTCCTTGTTTCAGCTCTGTAAACTCCCTCAACCTGCGAGTACGGGAAGCTGGAGGAATAAATTTGTTTCTGAACTCCCGTACGAAGACCTCCCAAGTAATATCGGCACCAGCGGCCTCCAAAACTATCTGTGTGCTCTCCCACCAGGAGTAAGCCTCACCCTGGATCAAAGTAAGGGTACAACGAGCTTTCTCCTGAGTATCACAAGGTATAAGCTGCCAAATACTTTCAATCTCCTTCAACCACATTTCGGCCTGGATATCATCACCCTTATAGAACTTCGGGGGACGCTGATTCTGAAATTCACGCAAAATGGCAAAAATGGGGTTCTCCTGGAGTGCTACTGGTGCTGGTGGGGGTGGAGGAACCCTTTCCTGTAGCCTTTGATCAATCAACCCCACTACCGCGTTCATAAAGTCCTGAGGCTGTGCCTGAGCAGGTGGAGGAGGAGGTGATCTCTCACGACGATGGTGGTGGCGATGATGATGATGCCTGTGTCTCGGAGATCGGTCACGATGATGTCTATCACGATCCATCCTGAGATCAAATCACTACACATGCGTGGTTTGATTAATAAATGCAAATGTGTGCATATAATTCAATAATATCAATAAACACACCTTCAAAGAAGAGTAATATCTCAAGTAATGCAAGAATCCAAGTAAATCAAACAATTTAACTACATGCAGACTCTCAAGTAACAAGTAATCCTATGCCGTGCGACCTATACGGATTGGACACGACTCGAGAACGTCGATTTTGCAACCGGGCTCTGATACCACCTGTAGATGTAGTACCCTAACCCCAAGGCACTACATACCCCGCACTATAGCCTCGATCCACATACGAAATGGACAATCCGTACATAAACCAAAACTATAGCGAACGGGTGACAATTAAAAGAAACGAGCTAGACAGGACACTCCCCAACATAATTAAATTGACAAATGAATTTAAAAGCGGAAGCAATAAGCTAATCATACATATAGGTACCATATTTACCAAATAGATACATAATAGATACCAACATTGACTATCAATACATTATCATCTTCTTATATTATATACATGCTCGAGTATTCAAAATGTGATAACAATGATCATAACATGATGCTACCAAAGTTCTATACATGCTATAACAAAAGGCTATACGTGAAAGGTGCAATGCTAGACCCGTGAAAATGCAAGACCTGACCGGACTCCCGCCTAGCACAACCACGCTCATAAGTACCTGAAAAGTGAAGTATCAGTCTACTGAAGACTGAGTGAGGGGCAATAATTATATATAACACACGTCACATGCAAGTTGTAGCCTCGGGTGAAGACTTGGGAAAAAATAAATATATAGTTCAAGAAAACTTGTTCTTTGCCCGAGATTACAACTAATCACTTTAATACGTTAACTTGATCATTTCATGAACATGTGGTCCCGGCGAGTAAGGGCGATTCTCCAACCTTTACACCAAACATGACAATACGTGCTTGTATGATTTATTCAATACGTGATCATACATTTCCTTTAGTGTTCAAATAAAAATATTCATGCTTGAAACATGCAATAACCCGAGGATAACCCGACCTGCCGGATTCATCCCCAGTCTCCTTCTTCCTCCGGGTGATAGTGGGTTTGCAAGGCCCAACTATCCACGGCATGGTGTGTATAGGGAACATGATATCCTAAACACGGAACTCCTTCCACCACTAATCTCCTAGTGGCTTCGGGGGTGATCCCAATGAGGTGAGAATAGCTCAAGAGTTACCCGTCAGCCCTTACTTTCCCGGTTGGCTCAAGAACTATCCTCGGGCCCACGTGCAATCCTGTACTCGCCAACATGCTTGAAAATCATGACAATCATGGCTTGCTTGCTTGGAAATATTTGTATTTTGGAAAACGTTTATAATTATAATTACGTTTTGGCCGAAAATAGCACATAAAGGTTGTAGGGTTCTAAATACCTAGAACAAAACCTCACCTTTCCTTACAAAACACAACAAGGATATGCTCTACGGAGCCTGCTCCTCGTCCACGACCTCGTGACCTGTGCCAACACGATGTGTATACATGAGACATGACTCAAAATGGACCAAATATGACGAACGGTGGAAATACAACGAGATGACGAGCAATATGCAATGTGGCATGAAAACATCTTGTTTTGGCACATATTGTATCATATAATAGCAATTCGGGGTCAAAGAAATCATCGGATCATGGGGCTAAAAATGTAATTTTATGCAGAAACTTTTGTTCTGTCAGACGCACGGGAACGGCCGTTCCGGCCTCCCTTTGAAAATGGGAAGGGCCGTTCCCGTGGCCCTTAAAAACGCGCCAACGTTTTTCATTTTTAAAATGCGCTGAAGGTGCGCCTTTCCGGCACGCAGGCCAAAATTGGAACGGCCGTTCCCACGCTCGGCCGCCTATTGTTGTTTGAAAGAGTGGGAACGCCCGTTCCCACAATGCCTTGAGGCGGGGAACAGTCGTTCCCAGTTCCTGCAACTGAAAAACATAGCAGAAACAGGGGAAGAGCTACGGGAAGCAACAAACAACCACCAAACTCAAGTTTTGATCCCCAAGTACTATTATTTCTGGAAATATGCATGTATACAAGTTCAAGAGATGATAATATATCATTTGAACACACAAATCATGCAAAATCATCAAGAAATCAAAGTTCAAGTTCAAGATCATATTCATATATAATCTCAAATTTTGGCAAGAATTCATGCTATAAATCAAGGAGAAATCATATATTCATGCATCACATAACAAGTAATCCATATAATCCATGATTCCTCAAACCCTAGCTAGTCCATAAATGATCAAGAATCATAACCTCATGCCTACACCCACCTTGAGCTAAAGAAATGGAGAAGAAAGATGCAGATGATGACAAAGCTCCAAAACTTGGAGTATTTTCTTTCAAATCTTGATGAAAAGGATGAAATCTCTTCTTCCTTGTTTGTGGAAATGGTTCGGTGAGAAGAGAAGCAAAACACCGATGGATATTGATGAAAAATGGACAAGGAAGCTTGAAGAAATGATATTACGTGATTCATCTCTTTGGTTTGTGTGAAAAGCCACAAATTGCAAGTCAAGCCTCCCATTTTCCAAGTCATGCAATCAAGGATATATGGTTTTGAAATATAATCAATTAGGTCCATGAAAGATCATGCAATTAAGTCCCTAAAGTTTAGAAAGAGAATCAAGTAGGGATAATTCGATAATTAAAGCACCCTCGGTAATTTTTTTACGTAATAAATATTTTTCCATGGCTTGAAATAATTTTCCACTAATGTTAATTGACATAATTCATATAAATGATGTTTCATAAATTTTATAAAAATATGAGATGTCACGTAAGAATACTATGAAATTAAAGAATAAAAATAAATTCCTACGCTAAAAAACTCACTCGTGGCGTGCTTACCTGTTCCTCCGGAACCGGGGCGTTACAAGCTAGACCAGCATGATGCCGCTCGGGTTGCGGATGATGCATGCCATGCCCTCCTGACGGTAAGCCATCAATTCCTTTTGCACAGTTCCTACTTTTTCTGCTCTACCTCTGATAGTGACCCTCGTTTCTGCTCTACCTCTGATAGTGAACCTCGTTTCTGGTTTTCCAGGAGGTAATCCCAAGGCTGAAGAACTTACAGGGCCGAGTGCAAGCTTATTCTGAACACAAGGCTAAATATAAGAAGCTGCTGTGTATCTCTGACCCCAGCCAGTTGCAAGAGGATTACAATTCCATTTGCGCTCAACTGACCGCCGCCAACCTTGAGAAGGACAAGTTGAAGGAAGACTTCAAGAAGTCAGATGACGCATATCTGGCCCTTGACGGTCGTCACAAGAAACTCAAGGATGAGCGCGATCAGTTGAGGGTTGCCAATGGGGAGCTTGGCGAGCAATTGGCCGAGAGTTCATGGCAGAATGAGGCAACCAAGAAGACCCTCGCTGAGTTGTAGGAGAAAGTGGCCGGCTTGGAGACGAAGGTAGCATGGGATGCAATGATGAAGTTTGTGCGCTCGAAGGCTTTTGTCTTCGCAGCTAACCTTCACTGCTTCGACAACGCCTGGCAATTCTTCTGGAAAGCTGTTGGGCAGATGGTGAAACTGGGATTGGCCCCTGAGAGCGCTCGGACCGATGAGCGCTTGCGCATGGATCTGGACAAAAACTGTGAGCCCATTGTTCGCAATAGGGATCCCTCAGACGGCCTGGCAGAACTGGAGTATCAAGAGCTTGTGACGATGCTCCAGGGGGAGTTCATGGCGGCAAATCCCATAGATCCTGAGCCACTTCAGATAGAGGATGACGGTATCACCTTAGACGCTCAGGATGGCGAGGATCCAGGTGATGTGCCTACTTCCCAAGCTAACGTGCTGGCTCTCATTCCCCTTTCAACTGCTCCTCCTGAACCCGAGAGCCAAGCTTAATGATGCCCTCTCATTGCTGCTTTAATATTCTGTCCGCTTATTTTCCATTTCTATCTATGAACGCTTTGTCTCTGTATTTGCTCTTCCTACTCTCCTCAGTGTATCTGAACTTTCCCTTATCATTTGAATGTTTATGTTTGATTATCTTTGTTTCGGATTGTTGAGCACTGTTGTCACTCCATGTTGGATGTTTGTATGCATGTTTTCTTTGATGCTTGAATATTGGTGATGGGAGTGTATGCACACGAGGGTGTTTCTTTTGAAGGTAACTTGGCACATGTCACTATGTATTCTAAGTTTAGGACTTGAAAAAGTTTGAGAGATGAACTCATGGGCGCGAGGGCGTTCCTTACGGGGGTGCCCATGCCGTATTCATAGTGGGGCTCGAATTTGAACTTAGGAACCCCCAGAGGAGTTACCTAAGTATTGGCCTTAAATAGGTGATGTATTCCTCTGATTTGAACGCTCCGGTAGCTTGAGTAAACTTAGAAATCAACTGTAGAATTTGCTAAGTGTGGAATTAAAACGAGTGCGGCTATAATGTTAGCTTCAAACTTAAGCGTCCATGCGAGTATTAGCTCAGAGTTTATTATTTACAAGCGTACTCTAACCTAAGAATGCGAGGGTCATTGGGGGTTTACGAGCGCAAACTGGAGTGAATGTCCAATTGGCGTAAATTAAGCACTTAGCATCCCACCTTTTCGACATGCTCACTCTCAGGGTTTGCTCGCTTATGAGCGTCAGAATATTCAGTGCAGAGTGTCCTCAGTACTCAGATAGCGTTAATTTTAAAGTTAATAATTTGTTCATTAAGCCGTTTGACGTGGAGGACGCTCAACACGGAGTAGGCTTTAGCGCAATCGAGTACTCAAACCTTTAATTAAAGAAAAAGCAAATAATCGACATAATAATCGACAAAATACTTACTGTCACACTTGCAATTAATAATAACTGTTATGCTTTCTGTCAAAAGAAAGTACAAGATGCCACGAGTGGGCAATTACAAAATCTGACGTTCACACGTAGAACCGTCTAAGGTTACATGCATTCCACGGTCTAGGGAGACGCTCGCTTTGCAAAGTCTCTAGCAGGTAGGTGTTGTTCGTGCGCACCTGAATGACTTTGAAGGGGCCTTCCCAATTAGGGTCCAACTTACCTACGTGCTTGGAAACTTCAACTCTTTTGAGAACCAAGTCTCCCAGCTGGAAGGTCCTCTCTTTAACACGCTTGTTATACTGGTGGGCTACGGCCGCCTTATACTTATGGATCCGACCCCAAGTAGTATTTCTTCTTTCGTCCAGTAGATCTAATTCGAACGTCCGATTATCCTCGTTGGCTGCAGGCTCGAAGTAGGCAATGCACGCTGATTCTTGATCAATTTTCGCGGGTATCATAGCCTCGGAGCCATATACGAGGGAGTAAGGGGTCTCTTCTGTTGCCGCTCGTGGGGTAGTACGGTACGCCCAGAGGGCCCCTTGAAGTTCTTCTACCCATTCTCCCTTTTTACTTTCGAGCATCGTTTTCAGATGCTGAAGTATGGTCCGGTTAGTTACCTCAGCTTGACTGTTGGCCTGGTGTTGGCCCACGGAAGTGAAGCGTTGCTCAATCCCAAGTTTGTAGCACCAATCTCGTGTGTCAGGGGCGATGAATTGGGAACCATTATCCGAGATGAGCACCCTCGGGATACCATATCTGCAAATGATGTTCTTCCAAATGAAGTCCCTCATAACTTTGAACGTTATCTTCGCGACCGCTTCAGCTTCGTCCTATTTGGTGAAATAGTCTACAGCGAGGATCACAAATTTCCTTTGTCCGACCGCCATTCGGAGGGGTCCCACTATGTCAATGCCCCACTGGTCAAAGGGCCACGAAACGTCAATAGGGATCATTTGGGCCGCCGGCAGTTGAGGGGTGTTGGAGTGAAACTGGCATTTAGGACACCTTTGGAATAGCTGATGGCATCATGCAGTAACGAGGGCCAATAGAACCCGCTTCTCAAAACTTTCTTAGCTAGAATCCGACCGCCAGAATGGTTCCCACAACTCCCATTGTGCACATGCTCTAACATTTCTTTAGCCTGCGAGGGTCTTAAGCATCTTAAAGGTGGACCCAGGAAAGACCGTTTAAATAGCCGTCCGTAGCTGTCAAGAGAGAAGCGAGGGGCCTTACTCCTAACCTTCCGTGCTTCCACTTTATCGATCGGGCAGGTTCCATCCCTTAGAAACCTAATGATGTCATCGAGCCAACAAGGTTCGGAGGGATCAATCACGTTCACCCCACCCGAGAGTCCCGCTTTGCAAATCAACAGCTTCTCCGTTCTAAGGAATGTGATTGACCGCTCGCAGGAATCTTCCAGAGCGGATGCAAACTTGGAAAGAGCATCCGCACGCTCGTTTTCTATTCTTGGGATCTGCAACAAGTGGAACTCCTTGAATTTGGAGATCACTTCCTTAGCGCTCGCCAAATACTGTAACATAGTGGCTTCTCGAGCCTCATAAGTGCCGTCAATTTGGCTTGCGATAAGCTGGGAGTCAACATATGCAGTGACCCGAGCGGCACCATTTTGGAGGGCTATCCTAAGCCCCTGGATTAGAGCCTCGTATTCTGCCTCGTTATTGGTGACCGAAAATGCCAGTTTGATAGCGTAATCAACTTCTACACCATGAGGGTCTCTGAGGGTCACCCCGGCTTCCCCCCCCCCCCTGTGAGGTCGAGGAGCCATCCATGTGCAGAAGCCACAGTCCCTCTTCCAATGAGGGCATAGCGTCTAGATTGAAGCGCTCCACCAGTAAATCTGCCACTACCTGAGCCTATATCGCTGTGCGAGGCTCGAAAGTGATGTCGAATTGACTGAATTCAATTGACCATTTAATTAACCTTCCTGAGACGTCTGGATTTACGAGCACCTGTTTGAGGTGTTAGTCTGTGAGCACTGTGATAGAATGATCTTGGAAATAAGGCCTTAGCCTCCGTGAGGCGTTAACGAGCGCAAATGCCAACTTCTCTATCTCCATATATCTTTTCTCCGCTCCTTGCAAAGTTTTGCATAAATAATATACCGGCATATGTTTACGCTCGCGTACCGCCACGAGAACGGCGGTCGTAGCTTCTGAGGATACTGAGAGGTAAACGAACAGGTTTTCCCCTAGGTTAGGCTTGGTTAGTAATGGTGCGCTCGCGAGGTATTGCTTCATGTCCTGCAACGCCTTCTCGCATTCCTCGCTCCAGGAGAAGTTGCGAGCATTGCGTAAAAATTTGAAGAAAGGTAAATTCCTGTCCGTCGAGCGGGAGATGAACCTGTTTAATGAAATAATCTTTCCCACCAGTACTTGAACCTCTCTCACATTCCGAGGGGAAGGAATATCCAGGATTGCTTTAATCTTCTCTGGGTTAGCCTCTATGCCTCGCTGACTGATCATGTAGCCTAAGAATTTGCCTCCACGAACGCCAAACGTACACTTGGAAGGGTTTAGCTTCATTCCATAGTGACGTAGGACGTTAAACGTTCGCTTGAGATCCTTCAGATGGGAATGTTGATGCTCGCTCTTGACGATCATGTCATCGACATAGACCTCCATGGACTTTCTAATTTCGCGCTCAAACATCCTGTTGAAAAGGCGTTGATATGTTGCCCCTGCATTTTTGAGCCCGAAGGGCATAACCTTGAAGCAGTAAACACCCACATGGACCACGAATGAAGTTTTAGGGCGATCCTCGGACGCATGAAGATCTGATAATACCCCTGGAAGGCGTCCATCATACTCATAAGCTCGCAGCCAGCCGTTGAATCCACTAATTGATCAATCCTTGGGAGTGGGTATGGGTCCTTTGGGCACGCCTTGTTAAGGTCTGTGAAGTCATTGCACATGCGCCATTTATTAGCACTCTTAGGCACTAGTACAACGTAACAGAGCCACTCCCGGTATAAAATCTCCTCAATGTACTGAGCATCAAGGAGTTTATTGACCTCTTCTTCGATGATTTGCCTCCTGAAACCGTGAACGTCCCTCTTCTTTTGCTTGATGGGCTTAAAGGCTGGGTCCACATTGAGTCTGTGAACTATGACACTCGGATCTATTCCAGTGAGATCGGAGGCCTTCCAGGCGAATACGTCGAGGTTTTCTCGGAGAAAATCGATCATCATGATCTGGGAGGGACCGTCGAGGTTTGAGCCAATCTGGGTAGTTTTGTCTAGATTCCCAGGTTCCAGCTCAATGGTCAACAATTTTTCGACGAGCTCAATGCGCATTTCCGGCCGTGGAGCCTCGAGCGCTCGCTTCTTCCCAATAAGTTTACCGCTACTCTCATTCGAGGGTCCGTAGCCCTCGTTCTCTGAGGATGATCTCTCGACGGCCCCTGGTGGGCCATCCTCATTGTGCTGAGCCTCGCCCTGGACCTTCTTTTTGTTCTTCTTTTTGTAAAGTTTGGCCCTCTTCCGCTCGGGCCCATCTTCGTCCAATTTGGGGAAGTCAACAAACTTCTTGGTGGATCCCGCCTGAATGGTTTGTTTGGGCTTGTGGCTTCGAAAGGAAAGGATGTGGCACTCCCAAGCCTCTTTAACATTGCACAGGACCTCGCAAGTTCCCTCGGGAGTGGGGAATTTGACCTTCTGGTGATACGTTAAAATTAGTGCCTTGAAGTCCACGAGCGTCGGGCGCCCAATGATTATGTTATATGGGAGATCCACCTCGACTACTGCATAAAGAACGTGTTAGGAATGGTGCCCTAGAAAGCCGATTGTATATCCGCTTTTTGCTTTTCCTTATTGTGATCACAGACAATCTTTGAATGAAATAACGAATTGAGGCAACACTTCTTCATATGCTCTTGTTTGGTATGCGTTTACTTTATCTGTGCATGTATGAGAACTCCCCTAATCCTGATGACTTTAGCACTCTACCATTTAGGTGAAATGGTTCATGAAACGAGCCCTATATCACATAAGTCATGATTAGTAAATTACTCCAAGCCGATGAGTCCTACAGATAGTGGGAGCGTCAACCTGACTCCTCTAAGGCTTGCTTGTGGGATCACGCCCTTAAGAAGGACCACCTTGTTTCATGGAGGTGCAAAGTGTATAGTTGATACGTGCGTGATACATCAGGGTGCTTACTTTAATAAGTAAGTTCACTGAGGTGGCCCGTGTGAGAACATTCCTAAATGGGAAAGGAAGTTTCTATTTCAGGAAATGGAAACTTCCAGATTAGGAAATATCTCACGAGTCATTGATGTGATTAATTGATCCTTAGACTTGAGGTTCCTTGTCACTTTATGAGTTAACTCTGTAGTCTTAGGTATAAGCTTTAAAGGGTGTCGCCTTAGACAACTGATTCAAGGCTTATGTTGGGGCTGCACAAGTGATTCATCAAAGTGAATGAGAATCAAGAAAGGACCTACACTTGCATTTGCAAGGTGATCTCTTATTGTGTAAGTCATTCATATGCCATATGGAGTCCTTGGCCAAGGCAGTAGATCAAGACATCAAGAAAAGGGTTTCTTGGATTGAGATCAAATGGATATGAAATGCACTTAGCTTTAAGATCGAATTATAAGGGTTCTAATTATTCCCTTACCCTAGATCTTGGTTGAGAAATAGTAACTAGGAGGATTGTATCTCATATGAATCAATGACTTAAAGGTTCTGTCGAATCCGAACATTCCAATTCAGCTAGGGGTTAAACACCTGTTGCTAGACTATGGTCGTTTAATCTGTGGACTGATTAATTAATTAGTGAATTAATTAATTAGGGTCACTGCTAATTGAATTGAGAACCTAGAGGGTCACACACAACAACTTGGTTACATGAGTTAAGGCTTAAAAATGATTAAACGAGTTAATCGAGCCTAGAGGGTTCCACACGTGTGAAACCACACGTGTGGCTCACGTGAGTGACACGTGTACTTGTGACACGTGTCCCGCACGTGTGAGTATATATATTGTATATATATATTAAATAATTAAATGTGTTAATTATTTAATAGACTTTGGTTTAATTTTGAATTAAAAAGAAAGTCTAATTTTGGAGAAAAATAATCTAGTTAATTAATTATGAATTAATTAATTAGATAAAATAAGTTATTTATTTTAAATAAATAAAGTATAAAATTATCCAAAAATAGTTTGGATATTTTTAGCTCTCTTGAAAGTTGATTTGAATTAGAATTCAAAGTCAAAGTCAAAATTACTTGATGATCAAGTAATAGGAGAGAGAGAGACCAAAATCCTAGCCCATTAAGGACTAGGAATTTCGGCACCCTCTCTCTATAAATAGGGGAGCTCGAGCTCCTCTAAGAGGGAATTGGCAATTCTTTTGGTTCATGTGTTGAACACCTTCCTTTCTCCAAGATTAAATAAAACCCTAGGTTAAGCCTAAACACTAACTAGAGAACTAGCATCCTTACTAGTTAGATTGTGATCAAGTTGGTGGACTTTCTCTAGAGACTTCAAGTTAGAAGTTTGAAGATTCGAGCTTTACCAAGGATAGGGGATCAAGCCGCGAGAAGAGCGTTCTTGGGTGGCTTGAAACGCTTCAAGAAAGAATAAAAGAAAAGTAAGTTTTCTATCTCTATGAATTTGGTTACACGATTGCGAGTCCTAGGTCCTTTTGTTGGGAAATTTTTTTTAATTCTGCTGCTTTCTGATTCGTGTTTTCCAACAAGTGGTATCAGAGCCACCTCGTTAATCGTGTTTCTGATTCGTCTCAATTATTCTGAATTTGGTAGAAATTCTTAGGCTTAGATGCGAATTAGGTATTCATGAGTTCTTTTAGAAAGCTTGAAATACGAAACTGTAATTTTTCTTAAATTTCTGAAACTGTTTTTTTGAAAACCGTTTAGATTGAAATATGTTTAAATTTTTTTTTTTTGAATTTTGGATTGTTATTGGTTTTTTGAACTAAAAGTACGAAACACGAAATCGCGTTACGAAAACACGAGCCTGGACGTGCTAAGGCGTAGCACGTCCAGGCCCGAGCGCCCGCGCGGGACTGCCCGCCGCTGCCGTCCGCCAGCGCCTAGGCGTGCCGGCACATCCCTCCCGCAACCGCGCGGGAGCCTGCCGGTCACTCCCGCCCGTCCCCGCCCAGCTGATGCGCGCGACGCGCGCAATGCTGCTCGTCTGTCGGGCTTGGTCTCGGGCGGGCGTGCAGTCCGTTCCGGGCCCTTCGTTTCGCGATCTTGATTTCCGTGTTTAGTCCAATCCAATCCCGATTTAATTTTTCGAAAAAAATTTTATTTATTAAATTTGAATTATTTTTGAAATAATTGTTTAAATTGGGATTTTAGAAATTTAAGCGATTTAAACTTTGGAAAAATTACAATCTTTATTTTCTGAAAATAATGAAAGAATAAAATTATTAATTTTCAGAAATTAATTGGAATTTTATTAGTTCATTATTTTTTAGGTTTTATAGAAAAGGCTCTTGAACAAGAATTGCATCTAAGTCGTGTTTTAAGCTATTAGAGCTTAAGGCAAGGATTTTAATTTATTTGGTTAAATTTAAATTCTTGCAAAAGCATGTTAGGCGATCATGGGTTTAGACTTATGTATGGTTTTAATTTATGCACATGGATGGTTTAAAATTGGGGTTGGAGCCCTATAGTTGCGTTTTTCAATTGAGGTTGGAGCCTCACTTATGTGCGTACTGTTATGTGATTTATTATGTGGCTTTCCATATTACTGTTTTTGAGGCCGGGGTATGCCTCGTGTAATTGTCTAAGGCCAATATGAAGATTGAGCCTTATTACTTTATGTCTTTTTTCTTTTTATTGTAATTTGAGAGTAGAAATAGGTGGTGAGATTTTATTTTCATTTTGGAGACAATGCACCCATGGAGTAAGATGGACCACATTCAAGTAACAAGGAGGCCATAAGTGAAGACCCCTCAACATGTTAGGGAGGGGAATCTCAATTGTTAAATGTAATAGAGATAGGGCTCGTATTTTGTTACCGTTTTCCCTTATGTGATTTAAACTGTTTATGTGGCATGTATGTTAGAACTTGTGATTGTGGAGTGGCTCCCACATATCACGCATAAGATAGGTAGAACCCATGATCATTACATGTTAGTATCATGCTAGGACATGTTATCTGTTTATGTGCTTGTTTGAAATGCATTTAAGTGTACTTGCATTAATCAAGACTAATAAAATTGGATAACATATATGTTGGTGAGGTCGAACCGGACAACTCTCCGGTTGATTCGAAAATTCCCATTAAATGTTAAGCTAATTTCGAACAAATAGGTATTTAAATTCGAGATGCAAATTTTGAATTAAATTCCTAGCATTCCATCAATAGGTTTTGAGCTATGATGCATGGATACGGATACGGCGATACGGACACGACACGACACGACACGGATACGGCGACACAGATTTTTTCTTGAATTTTTCACGTGAGGAGTGTCGGACACGGTATCTGACACGAGTGTCCGACACGACACGACAAAATGATATTTTTAGGAGTGTCCGTGCATCATAGGTTTTGAGTTTAGTAAGTGAAGCTAGTTATTGTCCGCGAGTCGTGGGATAGCTAGTGGAGCTTATTAGTTCTTAGTTACCTAATTGATCATTTTAAATGGTCAATATTTCGTGATCAATTTTGGCAAGGGCGATGTCCGCGAGTCGTGGATCGTTCGAACTAAGTTTTGGTCATGATCTTATGATTGATGGGTCTAGCTTAACGCCTAAGTAAATATGGATGTCGCACGAGTCGTGGGTCCATATTGAAAGATAGGTGATGCAAAAATAATTGCTAAGAGTTCTAAAGGTGTTAGAATTGGTAAGTTGTACCTACCTAGGGTTCTTACTTAGAATGTCCGCGAGTCGTGCGTTCGAGGTAAAATGCCTAGGATCGTAGTACCCATTAGGAAACGTGTTCCTCTTAGATCTTTGGGAATTATAGATCTTTGAAAAACAGTGGGAGCTACATTAGATTAAAGACCTTATCTTTTGTATATCGTTATAATTCAGCATGCTCACTAGTTCTCTGTTTTACCATTTAGGTCGTAGATTCTGTGATTCTCTACGTGTTTTGAAATGGCAACCAAAAACCCTCTTGTATCAATCCTCGAGTCAAACAAGTTGACTGGTCCCAACTATTCTGATTGGCTGAGGAATCTAAAAATCATTTTAGATTATGAGAAGAGAACTTATGTTCTCTTCGAAGGGGAGCCTAGTCCCGAAGGGGAGGCTCCCACTCGGGCCGAGCGGGATGCGATTCAGAAGTGGAAGGATGATAATCTCCAAGCCCGTTGCCTTATGTTGGCTAACATGTCTCCGGACTTGCAAAGGCAACATGAGGCCATGGAATTTGCTTGGGAGATTTACGACTACTTAGAGCAACTTTACCGCCCTCATGAACGTGTTACAAGGTATAACACTTCAAAGCAATTGTTCCACTTGAGAATGAGGGAAGGTTCAAGTGTCCATGAATATGGACTCAAGTTTCTTGCCCTTACTGAGAAACTTGCTTCCATGGACATGCCACTGAAAGATGAGCTTTTAGTGGATTTGTTGGTGGCTTCGCTCCCACCATCATTCAACCCATTTGTCCTTAACTTCAACATGAATCATGCTGGTGCTACTGTAGCTGAGCTGATTAGTCAGCTTGTGACTGCTGAAAGCACGATCAAGCAGGACAATAAGGTTTTGATGGTGAATGCTCCATCTTCCTCTTCTAGGCCTTCTAAAGGTAAGGGCAAGAAAGCCCAAAAGAAGAAGAAGAAACCCCTTAGGCCCACTGGTGGCATTTCGAAGGGGAAGGCCCAAAAGAAGAAGCGTGATCAGAAAGAGGATGTTTGCTTCCATTGTGGCAAAGCGGGACATTGGAAGAGAAACTGCCCAGAGTACAAGGCTACTCTAAAGAAAGGTATCTTTCTCGTTGAAGTAAATCTTTCTATTAATTCTAGTTCTTGGGTACTTGATACCGGTTGTGGAACTCATATATGTAATGATGTACAGATGCTAAGTGAAGTCCAACAACTCAAAGAAGGAGAATGTGTCTTAAAGATCGGCGACGGCTCAAACGTTGAAGCTCGAGCTTTAGGCACAATTAGATTAGATTTAGGTAGTTTTGAGTTAGTCTTGAATAAAGTCCATTATGTACCGAGCATTATTCGTAATATAATTTCAGTTCCAATATTAGATTGTGAAGGTTATGAAACTTATATTAAGAATGGTAAATATTTTATCAAACGGAACAACTCTTCCGTTCACATCGGTACTCTAAGTAATGGACTTTATCTAACTCAAAATATCAATATTATGAATATACAACGAGAAACGAAGCGTAAGAGAGATGACAAAGTTTCAGCTCCCTTATGGCACACTAGATTAGGACACATTTCCAAGAACAGAATTAGCAAGGTAAACACTTTAGGATCATTCTCTGAAAATGATCTTAAGGAGTTAACTTCTTGCGAATCCTGTCTCAAAGGAAAGATGTCCAAAGTTCCTTTTAAAGGAACTGTGGAACGTGCCACTAAGGTTTTGGATTTGATCCATACTGATGTTTGTGGACCGCTCAGTGTAAGCACAAGAAACGATCATCAGTATTTCATAACCTTTACTGATGACTTCAGTCGGTATAGTTATGTATACTTAATGAAGTATAAATCTGAAGCTTTTGAGAAATTCCTAGAATTTCAAAAGGAGGTTGAGAACCAAACTGGTCACAAGATCAAAGCACTTCGATCTGATCGAGGAGGCGAGTATCTTAGTGAAGAATTCCTTAATCACCTCAAAGATAATGGGATTATCTCTCAGTGGACTCCTTCGGGAACTCCTCAGCTTAATGGAGTTTCTGAGAGAAGGAATCGAACCCTACTTGATATGGTTCGTTCCATGATGAGTTTCACTGACTTACCACCTTCTTTCTGGGGTTATGCCCTAGAAAGTGCAGCAAAGATTTTGAATCTTGTTCCCTCTAAGTCAGTCCCTAAAATGCCCTATGAAATGTGGCATGGTAAAATCCCTAGTTATTCTTACCTAAGAATTTGGGGTTGTCCTGCTTACGTGAAGAGGACAATGGGAGATAAGTTAGAATCTCGTTCTAACTTATGCTACTTTGTAGGTTATCCTAAAGAATCCATAGGATATTACTTCTATGATCAATCTGAGCAAAAGGTGTTTGTTTCCAGAAATGCCACTTTTCTTGAGGAACCGTTCCTTAAAGAAAAGAAAGGCAAGATCATAGAATTAGAAGAAGTACAAAGTGACCCCACGCCACCCACTGAAGAAACGTCCCCTTCTGATCAACTACAACCAATCACGAATTTCGATACATACGTAAATCCTCCTCTGAGGCGTTCTGAACGCACTCCTAGACAGCCGGAGAGATGGTATGGATTCTTCCATGAAATCTCTCAAAAGGATAATGATCCTTTAACATATGAGGAGGCACTTTCAGATTCTGACTCTGAACAGTGGATAGAAGCCATGAAATCCGAAATGGATTCCATGAACTCCAACCAAGTTTGGACCTTGGTAGATTTGCCTGATGGGGTCAAACCCATAGGTTGCAAATGGATCTTTAAGAGAAAGCTTGGAGTTGATGGAAGCATTGCAGCTTACAAAGCAAGACTGGTTGCAAAAGGATTCACTCAAAGACCCGGCGTGGACTTTGATGAAACCTTTTCGCCAGTTGCAATGCAAAAGTCTATTCAGATCATGCTTGCCATTGCTGCATATTATGACTATGAGATATGGCAAATGGATGTGAAAACTGCCTTTCTCAATGGTGACATTGACAAAGACATCTATATGGAGCAACCCATAGGTTTCACATTCAGTGGGAGTGAGCAAAAGGTTTGCAAACTCCAAAGATCAATCTATGGATTGAAACCGGCTTCTAAGAATTGGAACATTCGATTTGATGAATCAGTCAAAGCGCTTGGCTTCATTCAAATTTTGATTGAGTCGTGTGTGTATAGAAAGGAATTGGAGACCTCAGTGCAATTCTTAGTACTTTATGTTGATGACATCCTTCTTATTGGGAATTCGAAGGATGACATGAAAGTGACTAAGTTATGGTTATCGAACCAATTCGAGATGAAAGATCTTGGTGATGCGTCCTATATCCTTGGAATTAAAATCTATAGAGATAGATCTAGAAGGTTAATAGGACTATCACAGTCGATGTACATTGACAAAGTATTGAAGAGATTTAATATGGAGTCAGCAAACGTTAAGAACCTTCCTATGAGTGTAGGAACATGTCTTTCAATGATGATGTGTCCTAAGACTAACCTTGAGAAGGAAAGAATGACTCATACACCTTATGCATCAGCAATAGGTAGCATAATGTATGCAATGTTATGTACTCGACCGGATGTGGCTTACGCACTTATGTGACAAGTCGTTTCCAATCTGACCCTGGAGATGGTCACTGGGCTGCCGTGAAGAATATTCTTAAGTACTTGAAAAGTACTAAAGATTTATTCTTAGTTTACGGAGGTCAGAAAGATCTTACTGTCGAAGGATACTGCGATGCAAGCTTTGCATCTGACTTAGATGATTTTAAGTCAATGTCAGGATACATTTTCTGCCTAAATGGCGGAGCAGTGAGTTGGAAGAGTTCCAAGCAAACTACCACTGCAGATTCGACCACTGAGGCCGAATACTTAGCTGCAAATGATGCGGCTAAGGAAGGTGTTTGGATTAGAAACTTCATTCAAGAGTTGAATGTTGTTCCTAGCATGAAAGACCCCATTACTGTGTTTTGTGACAACACTGGGGCGGTTGCTCAAGCAAGAGAACCAAGATCTCACCAACGGACCAAGCACATTATGAGGAAGTATCACCTAATCCGTGATATTATCAAAAGATGAGATGTACAAATTGAGAGGGTCACATCAGCAGAGAACGTGGCAGATCCACATACTAAACCCCTTAGTCGAGAAGCTTTCCAAGGTCATCTTCAGAAGATGAGACTTAGAGTAGCTTTAGAATGGCTTTGACGGGCAAGTGGGAGATTGTTAGGAATGGTGCCCTAGAAAGCCGATTGTATATCCGCTTTGTGCTTTTCCTTATTGTAATCACAGACAATCTTTGAACGAAATAACGAATTGAGGCAACACTTCTTTATATGCTCTTGTTTGGTATGCGTTTACTTTATCTGTGCATGTATGAGAACTCCCCTAATCCTGATGACTTTAGGACTCTACCATTTAGGTGAAATGGTTCATGAAACGAGCCCTATATCACATAAGTCATGATTAGTAAATTACTCCAAGCCGATGAGTCCTACAGACAGTGGGAGTGTCAACCTGACTCCTCTAACGCTTGCTTGTGGGATCACGCCCTTAAGAAGGACCACCTTGTTTCATGGAGGTGCAAAGTGTATAGTTGATACGTGTGTGATACATGAGGGTGCTTACTTTAATAAGTAAGTTCACTGAGGTGCCCCGTGTGAGAACATTCCTAAATGGGAAAGGAAGTTTCTATTTCAGGAAATGGAAACTTCCAAATTAGGAAATATCTCACGAGTCATTGATAAGATTAATTGATCCTTAGACTTGAGGTTCCTTGTAACTTTATGAGTTAACTCTGTAGTCTTAGGTATAAGCTTTAAAGGGTGTCGCCTTAGACAACTGATTCAAGGCTTATGCTGGGGCTGCACAAGTGATTCATGAAAGTGAATGAGAATCAAGAAATGACCTACACTTGCATTTGCAAGGTGATCTCTTATTGTGTAAGTCATTCATATGCCATATGGAGTCCTTAGCCAAGGCAGTAGATCAAGACATCAAGAAAAGGGTTTCTTGGATTGAGATCAAATGGATATGAAATGCACTTAGCTTTAAGACCGGATTATAAGGGTTCTAATTATTCCCTTACCCTAGATCTTGGTTGAGAGATAGTAACTAGGAGGATTGTATCTCATATGAATCAATGACTTAAAGGTTCTGTCGAATCCGAACATTCCAATTCAGCTAGGGGTTAAACACCTGTTGCTAGACTATGGTCGTTTAATCTGTGGACTGATTAATTAATTAGTGAATTAATTAATTAGGGTCACTGCTAATTGAATTGAGAACCTAGAGGGTCACACACAACAACTTGGTTACATGAGTTAAGGCTTAAAAATGATTAAACGAGTTAATCGAGCCTAGAGGGTTCCACACGTGTGAAACCACACGTGTGGTTCACGTGAGTGACACGTGTCCTTGTGACACGTGTCCCGCACGTGTGAGTATATATATTGTATATATATATATTAAATAATTAAATGTGTTAATTATTTAATAGACTTTGGTTTAATTTTGAATTAAAAAGAAAGTCCAATTTTGGATAAAAATAATCTAGTTAATTAATTATGAATTAATTAATTAGATAAAATAAGTTATTTATTTTAAATAAATAAAGTATAAAATTATCCAAAAATAGTTTGGATATTTTTAGCTCTCTTGAAAGTTGATTTGAATTAGAATTCCAAGTCAAAGTCAAAATTACTTGATGATCAAGTAATAGGAGAGAGAGAGACCAAAATCCTAGCCCATTAAGGACAAGGAATTTCGGCACCCTCTCTCTATAAATAGGGGAGCTCGAGCTCCTCTAAGAGGGAATTGGCAATTCTTTTGGTTCATGTGTTGAACACCTTCCTTTCTCCAAGATTAAATAAAACCCTAGGTTAAGCCTAAACACTAACTAAAGAACTAGCATCCTTACTAGTTAGATTGTGATCAAGTTGGTGGACTTTCTCTAGAGACTTCAAGTTAGAAGTTTGAAGATTCGAGCTTTACCATGGAGAGGGGATTAAGCCGCGAGAAAAGCGTTCTTGGGTGGCTTGAAACGCTTCAAGAAAGAATAAAAGAAAAGTAAGTTTTCTATCTCTATGAATTTGGTTACACGATTGCGAGTCCTAGGTCCTTTTGTTGGGAAAAATTTTTAAATTCCGCTGCTTTCTGATTCGTGTTTTCCAACAGAACGCTCAAATTTTTTCGCAGTGGGGCGCGACCAAAAGAGGTGGTCAAGCGAATTTGTCCGCGGGGGACAATCTCGGAACCCCCAAAGCCGACGAGGGCTGTCCTGAGGGGTTCGAGCGGAATGTTTGTTATATTCATCTTTTGAAACGTGGTGTAAGGGAGAACGTTCACAGAGCTTCCACTATCAATTAAGACCCTCTTTACAACATGGTTATGGATGTCTAAACTAACCACCATGGGACAGTCAAAGGTTTCTCCAATCCCATGGGTGTTACAATGTGTTCCAAGTCATTCTCTATGAACCCTACAACGTCATTCTCTTTTGTGCATCGAGTGCTGGTGACTGAAAATATAGGTTTGGGCTGGGAAGGCCTTTGATCATAGCTTCGAACGTGACGGCGCTGGGAAGCATTGGAGTCACCACCCGAGGGTCCCCCGACATCATACAGATGACCGCAAAGGGCTGGTTTTCCACATCAGCAGCTTTTCCTTTGCCACGATCGCTGGTCTCAGTGTGATGGCGGCGAGGGCTCCTCGAGCGAGAACAGCTGCTTCCTCTAGTGTGCGCCCGCTCAGCGCAGTGCTAGTCGTACTTCTCCAGTATCTTTACAAATTCTTTAAGATGCCCCCCAGCGATGAGCTTCTGGATCTCGCTCTCAAGCTGGCGGTATTCGTTAGTGTCATGCCCCTTCTGCTTATGGAAGGCGCAGTACTTTCCCGAGCGCTTCTGAGCCTCGATCTCCCTCATCTTCGTAGGTCTTTTAAAAAGCTTCTTGTCCGCCATGGAATTTACCTCAGCAATGGGTCGGTTGAGGGGGATGTACTCGAAACGGCGAGGGAGCGAGGGATTCCTCCGAGTGGGTGCTGGGCTGCCGCGGCGATTCTTGGGCTCCCTGTCTTCTGATCCCTTGCTTGACGGAGGGGCATTCGCAAGTTTTTGATCCCTCGCCAAGTACATATCTTCAAGCTTAAAGAAGGAGTCAGCTATGTCCCTGATCTCCATCAACGAGCGCGGCTTTTTCTTGGCTACCTCCTCCACAAATTCTTTGCTGACATGATGCTTCATATTGATCGCTCCAAAAAGCACGTGCCTCAAAAAATCCATCGAGGGCTTTTCAACCAGCAGAATGTCTTTGTTAAACCTTCCCATGAAGGACCTAAGTGTCTCATTTGGCCCCTGGACTAGGCTGTAGAGGGCCATTGCGGCTGGGGCTGGTGCTTTTAGAGAGTTGAAGTGATTTAGGAAGACGTCAGTCAAATCATTGTATCCTAGAATTGAACGGGGAGGAAGCTTCTTGTACCAATCCTGGGCCATCCCAAAGAGGGAGGTGACGAAGACTTTAGCCCAGTAATGGCTTGGGTGCTCGTACAAGTGCATTAAATGCTCGAAGTGGTCCAGGTGCTCAGCTGGGTCGGTTGTTCCATCGTATCTATTGACGGACGTGGGGATTTTGCCCTTCCCTGCTCGGGTCATCACAACCTCATCAATGAGGGGAGACGCGCCTGTCAGGGGGCCTATCGTTCTGTGCCTCGCCGTCGTGCCCTTCGTAATCCTCATCTCTCACGGGGTGGGAGATCTGGCTGCGTGGATGGCGAGCGTCTCTAGCCTTGGACCTCTTACCCCCGACATAGGAGGCTCGAGACCGTACACGAGAGAGCTGCTCCACCATGTTCTGGATTCCATTAAGCTGATTTTGCACAAAGGCTAATTGAGGGTCGGCGGCATTTCTGCGGCTTGTCCTCCCTGTGGCTCTCGATTGGACTTCTTCATTTCCAGTTGCCCCATCCTGAGGGGCTTTCTCCTTTTCAACGGGGTGTTGCAGTTGGGGAACTCTCGACGGGGCCTCATTTTCATTTGCTGGTGGTGGTGGAGGTGGCTGGGCCCTCAGTACGTTTTGGGCGGCTGTTAAGGGATGAACCTGTAGCCCCCCCAATGGCGCTGCCATTTG
Organism: Lantana camara; assembly: GCA_037501455.1. Lineage (NCBI taxonomy): Eukaryota > Viridiplantae > Streptophyta > Magnoliopsida > Lamiales > Verbenaceae > Lantana > Lantana camara. The sequence goes on from CM074864.1 coordinate 7,195,516, forward strand.
GGCCCCTGCGCTCGAGGGAAAGTAGATAGAGGTAAAGTGTGTCCAAGCCTTCTGAGCCGCCTGCACTTCGCACTGTGCGTAGATCGCGTGAAGCTGCTGCTAGGTTAGCTGGGGTACCTCCACTCCTTGAATTTCTTCCGGTAAGGTCACCGTGAGTTGGAGTGCACCCACCTGGTAGGGCGGTATTATGGGCACCATGTTTGGTATCACTCCTGGCATCATTCCGGGTTGTACATACGGGTACCCCGGGGGTGGCATGGCCATGGAGTATATGCCGGGTTGGGAGGCTGGTACACTAGGGACGAAGGCTGGGGGAGGGGGAACAGAGCCGGATCCTCCTACCCCATTTCCACTGGTGGGAAGAGTTGCAGCGGCGATTTCTGTGTTCCCAGCCCCATTTTCGGCAGTTGGTGGGGGCGTGCTTCCAACGGGGGCGTTGTTACCCGCGTTTTCTTCATTGACAGGAGGAAGAACACCCCTGTTTTCTATAGCTCCGGACCGTGTTGCAGTCACCATGTTTAGAGCAGAAGGTGTTACAAATCAACTAGCTCAAAGAAGGATCCGATGAAGATGAAGATGATGGCGATGGGGTTTCCCACAGACGGCGCCAAAAATGATGGTACAGGATAAGGATTCCTAAGATGCAACCAACACTTTGATATTCTATTTAGGAGGGGAAGACCATCACAGGCGTTTGAGCCCCAGGATCTGGGTTTCCGATAAGCGTGGGTTCTTCCAGCTAGGATAACACCAGTTTATGCAATGGGAATGCAACAAGAAATGGTGGAATGTAGGGAGCTTGAGGAAGATGAAGATGAAGATGCCAGAAAAATGCAATGGAATAGCTGAGAAAAAATGCAGGGTTTCTTGTGGAAGAAGATGACTTGGGGGAGAATGCAGGTGTTCTCCCTTATTTATATGTTAGGGGTGAGGGCAGTTTAGGTAATTGGACAGTGTGGTCCCAAACTTGTGTTGCTCTAACACGTGGCGGCCTGTGATGGCATGAGAACGATGGCTCTGAAAAGCAGGTGGAGTGTCAGGTACGAGGTGCGCACTGCCGTTGTGTCAGAGGTTGTTGGTGAGGGCCGTGCGCTGGGAAGCTCAAGATTAGTACTGTGGGTGTACGGAGGCCCTACAAAGGGAAAAGCCAAACTTGAGCGCCAATGACGATCGGAGGGACGCACGAGGGGGCTTTCCCTGGCCGATGACCTACGAGCGTCAACTACACGAGCGTTAGAGAGCGGGTGCCCTCGGTGGTGCCTCCCTGGAAAGGGTGGCACTGAGGGCCGTGGTGTGAGCATCAGTTTTGACAGCTTGAACGCTTTACTTAAACAGTTGGCCGAGGCTCATGGGCCTGTATTAGTCAGCAAGTGAGTGGGTTGAGTTGGCCCGCGAGCCCATCAATGCGAGCGTCCAATCTCTAAGTCGGCTGATAGCAACACGTGGATGGCTCGGATACGAGCGTGATTTTATGTCTCATCAAAATCATTAAAATATTTTATATTTATTTAGTAGTATGATATATTTATTACTTAAAGTACATACATTATAATTAAAACACAGAAGTGTATATCTAACAATGCTTAATACAATTATCTACGGATAAATATGATTATATTTAATATTAAAAAAAAAATCTTCATTTTACATCTAACGGTTGTATAACACAATAGTTCTTCAATATTTTAGATATAATTCTACAAATTCAAATATAAAATTTTCATATTAATAAAATAATTCTTCATTAAGTTATTCAACTATGATTGCTAAATAATACTGATGGGACCAAATCGCGCTCAGATCAAGCACCATACACACGTCACGATCTGAGGGGTCCAGTGGTCTAACGCTCGTGGCAATGGGCTCGTAGATCCTACCCGGCCCATTCCCTTATTACCCATTCAGCTTACACTTGCGTGCTTCGGCCCAAGTCACGAGCGTGGGATCCCTCCGAGGATCCCCTTTGACGCTCGCATCATTGTCAAGGGACGCTTCCTATCCGGATTCCCTCCTCTATGGTGGGGACCTCCCTCGGCCGTCGCGCTCATATTCCTTGACGCTTGGCACTCACCATCTTCCACAGGGGAGCGCCCTTTGAGCATCGTCAACGCTCGAGTTGATAGCCAAAGGTACTGTCCACCTCGGGGGTCAATCCCCAAAGTGCGAGGAGTCCCTCCCAAAGGCATCGCAGAAGTACGATGGGCACAAGTAGATACCTACACGCTTGCCCCTCGTCAACGACCTCTGACACAAGTGGGAGTGCGCACCTCGTACCTGCCACGCCACAGGCTTTTCAGAGCCATCCCTTTCGCACCATCACAAGCCGCCACGTGTTAGGGAAACACTGAGATTGGGACCACTTGGTCACTATTACCAAAGCGCCCATGCCCTCAACGTATAAATAGGAGGATTTTCACTCCTCTTTCCCCAAGTCGTCTTCTTCACCCACACCATACTACACTGAACTGGGCATTTCTTCCTTCCTCCATTGCTTCTTCTTCTTCTTTAAAGCTCACATATTACATCTATCTCAGTTCCTTTGCTGAACGATCTCTTCGGTGTTATCCTAGCTGGAAGAACCTACGCTCAAAGGAAACCCTGTTCCTGAGGCATACCGCCTGTGATGGTCTTTCCCTTTTCCCTACAAATATTGAAAGCGTTGGTTGCTCATTAGGAATCCATGTCCTGCAACAACATTTTTTGGCGCCGTCTGTGGGAAACCATCATCTCCATCTTCATCTTCAACAAATTCTTCCTTTCTAAGCTTGTCAAGATATAACACCTTCAATTTCAAACATGGTGACTGCAACCAGATCCGGGATTTTGGACAACAGGGGTGGTCTACCCCCTGTGAATGAAGAAAACAGGCTGGACGGAGATATCGTCGTGGTTATCACCCCTGCCCTAGCTGGAAATTTCCCAGCCGATGGGGTGAATAAGGACAAGGAGGTCCTGGTGGGTTCTTTTCCTGTAACCGGAGCTCAGGCGGGAAGCTCCACAGCAGCCATTCCCCCTGTCAACCCTGCAACCGTTGGGGTGTTGCCGGTGACAATTCCGCCTCCTGGGTATGCTTACATGCAACCTGCCATAGTGCCCGGGATGATGCCAAGCATGGTCCCTATGATCCAGCCGTACCAGGTGGGTACGTTGCAGCTTCCCATTTCTCTCCCCAAAGAAATTCAAGGAGTGGAGATGCCCCAAATGACATCCCAGCAGCTCCAGGCGCTGTACGCTCAGTGCGAAGTTCATGCCGCACAAAACGCCTGGAACCACTTCACAGCCACCTACTTCCCCTCAAGGGCGGGCGTTCACATGCCTCCACCAATGGGAGGGCTCCCAGTCCATCCCCTCACAGCTGCCCAGAATGTACTGCGGGCACAAGCGCCGCCCCCACCACCGGCACACCAGAAAGAAGTCCCCCCGAGGGTAGATCCAGAACAGCGGCCCTTGGAGAAGGAGAAAGCCCCTCCCGCAAGGGAAGATGCTGGGGAGAGGTCCAGTCTAGGGCTACTAGAAGAGTAAGTAGGAGGGAAGGAGATGACCCTTGGATAGCAATGGTCCAAGACCTGCAGCATATCGTGGAATAGCTCTCTCGAGCACGGTCTCAAATCCCCCATACTGGGGACGAGAGATCCAAGGCCAGAGACACTCGCAATCCACGTAACCAGCTCCCTCGCTGAGGGACGGAGGAAGCTTACGAAGAACATGACCGCGAGGGCAGGAACCATAGGCCTCTGACAGGCGGTTCGCCCCTCACTGATGAAGTCTTGATCGCCCGAGCGGGGATGGGCAAAATCCCCACATCCGTCAACCGATACGATGGAACCACCGATCCGACCGAGCATCTGGATCATTTCGTGTATCTGATGCACCTCTACGAGCACTTCGGCCATTACTGGACGAAGATCTTCATCACTTCCCTCGTGGGAATGGCACAAGAATGGTACAAGAAGCTACCCCCTCATTCCATCCGAGGGTATGAAGACTTGACCAACGCTTTCATGAGCCACTTCAGTTCTCTGAAAGCACTCGTGCCCGCTGCCACGACACTCTATAGCCTGGTGCAAGGACCTAATGAGACGCTCAGGTCCTTCATGGGCAGGTTCAATAAGGAGATCCTGCTGGTGGAAAAGCCCTCGATGGACTTTTTGAGGCACGTACTCGTTGGACCCATCAACATGAAAAACTATGTTAGCAAACAGTTCGTAGACCAGGTGGTAAAGAAAAAGCCTCGCTCGCTGATGGAGATCAGGGACATAGCTGACTCCTTTTTTACCCTCGAAGATATGAACATCGCGAGGGATCAGAAGCTTGCGAATGCCCTTCGAACTAGCAGAGCCCCAGAGGACAGAGGAGACTCTAAAAATCGCCGCAGCAGCCGAGTGCCCGCTCGGAGAAATTCTTCGCCTCCTCGCAGATATGAGCGCATCCCCCTCAACCGTCCCATCGCTGAAGTCTATTCGATGGCGGACAAAAAGCTTTTCAAGAGGCCGCCCAAGATGAGGGAGACTGAGGCTCAGAAACGCTCAGGCAAATACTGCGCTTTCCACAAGCAGAAGGGGCATGGCACCAATGAGTGCCGCCAACTAGAAAGCGAGATCCAGAGGCTCATAGCCGGGGGGCACCTCAAAGAGTTTCTGAAGGTGCTAGAAAGGTATGATGAGCATTGCGCTGAGCGTGCCAAAGCCAGAGGGAGAAGCCGCTCGTGTTCAAAGAGCCCTCGCCATCGCCATGCCGAAACGAGTGACCGGGGCAAACAGAAGGTTGCTGAGGAGGAGAACCAACCCTTTGCAGTCATCCACATGATAGCTGGTGGACCCTCAGGGGGTGATTCCAACGCTTCCCGCCGCCGTCACATGCGCAACTATGATCAGAGATCCTCAAGGCCCCAGCAGGTGTATTCAGTGGAAGGATCCTCGCGCTCGAAAGAGAATGATGTTGTAGGGTTCACTGAAAAAGATTTAGAGCACATTGTAACACCCCATGGGGTCGGTGAAACCTCTGATTATCCCATGGTGGTTAGCTTAGATGTTCACAATCATGTTGTAAAGAGGGTCTTGATTGATAGTGGAAGATCAATGAATGTTTTTCCGTACTCCACGTTTCAGAAGTTGAATGTCACAAACATTCCCCTCGAACCCCTCAGAACAACCCTGGTTGGTTTTGGGGGTTCCGAGGTTGTCCCTCGCGGGCAAATTCGCTTGGCCACCTCTTTTGGTTGTGCCCCACAACGAAAGACTTTGAGCATCTTGTATGCAGTGGTAGAGGTGGACCTCCCCTACAACATGATCATCGGGCGACCGGCCCTCGTTGACTTCAAAGCAGTTATTTCAGCATACCATCAGAAGGTCAAATTCCCCACTCCCGAGGGGACGGGGGAGGTCCTGTGTAATGTCAAGAAGGCGTGGGAATGTTACATCCTTTCCCTACGAAACCATAAGCCCAAGCAAACCATCCAAGCAGGCTCCACTAAAAAGACAGTAGATTTTCCCAAGTTAAATGAAGATAGCCCCGAGCGTAAAAGGGCCAAGCTGTATAAGAAAAAGAACAAGAAGGGAGCCACGAGCGTGAACAAAGGAACGGAGGATGGCCCTCCCGGGGTCGTAGAGGGTTCTTCTTCAGAAAGCGAGGGAAGTGACCCCTCGAAGGTAACTAATGATAAGCTTACTGGTAAGAAGAGGGCGCTCGAAGCCCCTCGGCCTGAAGTTCGCATGGAACCCACCGAGAAGTTCTTGACCATCGAATTGGAGCCAGGAAATCCAGATAAGACCACACAAATAGGCTCCATTCTTGACGGTCCTGCGCAAATTATGATGATTGATTTCTTGCGAGAGAATTTGGATGTCTTCGCCTGGAAAGCTTCTGACCTCACAGGAATAGATCCGAGCGTCATTGTTCACCAGCTCAACGTAGATCCAGCCTTCAAACCCATCAAGCAGAAGAAGAGGGATGTCCATGGCTTTAGGAGGCAAATTATTGAAGAAGAGGTCAGTAAACTCCTCGAGGCTCAGTCCGTTGAGGAGATTTTGTATCCCGAGTGGCTTTGTAACGTTGTTCTCGTGCCCAAGTGCACTAACAAATGGCGCATGTCCAACGACTTCACAGACCTTAACAAGGCGTGCCCCAAGGACCCCTACCCTCTACCAAGAATTGACCAGCTAGTAGATTCAACGGCCGGATGTGAACTTATGAGTATGATGGACGCCTTCCAAGGCTAGTACCAGATCTTTATGGCACCCGAGGATCGCCCAAAAACTTCTTTTGTGGTCCATGTGGGCTCTACTGTTTCAAGGTTATGCCATTCGGTCTAAAAAATATAGGAGCCACATATCAACGTCTCGTCAACAGAATGTTCGAGTGCGAAATCGAGTAGTCAATGGAAGTATATGTGGACGATATGATTGTCAAGAGCGAGCGCCAGCGCTCCCATCTGGAGGCTCTCAAACGAGCGTTCAACATCCTGCGTCAATATGGTATGAAATTAAATCCTTCTAAGTGTAAATTTGGCGTTCGGGGAGGAAAGTTCCTGGGCTACGTGGTCAGTCAAAGGGGTATTGAGGCTAACCCGGAAAAGATCAAAGCGATTTTGGACATACTCTCCCCCCGGAATGTCAGAGAGGTTCAAGTGTCAGTGGGTAAGATCATCTCTCTCAATAGGTTCATCTCCCATTCTGTCGACAGAAACCTGCCTTTCTTCAAAATATTGCGTAACGCTCGTAACTTTGCATGGACCTCAGAGTGTGAACAAGCTTTGCTGGCTATGAAACAATATCTCTCGTGTGCACCCTTATTGATAAAGCCGGTCCCGGGAGAGAGTCTATTCGTTTATCTCTCTGTATCCATGGAGGCCAAAAGCACAGTCCTCGTAGCCGTGTGCGAGCGTAAGAATCTTTCGGTATATTATCTGAGCAAGACCTTGCAGGGCGCCAAAAAAAGATACATGGAAATAGAGAAGTTCGCCTTCGCCCTTGTCATTGCCTCCAGAAGATTGAGGCCTTACTTCCAAGCCAATACCATCACTGTACTTACTGATCAACAGCTCAGGCAGGTACTCTGTAAACCGGACGTTTTCGGTAGGTTAATCAAATGGTCGTTTGAACTCAGCAAGTTTGACATCAGCTTCGAGCCTCGGACCGCTATTCATGCCCAGGCAGTCGTAGATCTCTTGGTAGAACGCTTTGGATTGGAACCATCGCCCCCGGGGGACGACGGTCTCTGGCTTTGTCACACAGATGGTTCCTCAACCTCTCAGGGGAGAGGAGGCGGGGTGACCCTCAGGGACCCTCGAGGAATTGAAATTGACTACGCGATCAAGCTGGCCTTCCCCGTCACCAACAATGAGGCCGAGTATGAAGCCCTCATCCAAGGACTCAGAATAGCCCTTCAGAATAGACCCTCTCTGGTCACTGCTTACGTGGACTCTCAGTTAATTGCTAGTGAAGTGGTTGGCACTTATGAGGCTCGAGAAACCACCATGATGTAATATCTGGCCAAAGCTAGGGAGGTGATCGCTAAGTTCAAGGAGTTTCATTTGCTGCAGGTGCCACGAGCAGAAAACGAGCACGCTGACGCCCTCTCTAAGTTTGCATCGGCTTTAGAAGGATCCTCCGAGCGTCATGTCACGTTCCTCAGAACAGAGGAACCGTTGGTAAGCGAGGGGAGGCCCTCGGACCGGGCGAGCGTAATTGATCCATCTGAGCCTTGTTGGCTTGATGACATCATCAAATTCCTGAGAGACGGTACCTGCCAAAGTAGAAGCACGGAAGGTCAAATGTAAAGCCCCCCGCTTTGCATTAGAAGGTGAGGGCAGACTCTCCAAACGGTCATTTGAAGGCCCACCATTAAGGTGCCTGCGACCCTCACAGGCCAAGGAAGTGCTTGATCAGATGCATAGTGGATGCTGCGAGAATCACTCTGGTGGTCGGATTCTGGCCAAAAAGGTGCTGAGGAGTGGTTTCTATTGACCCTCGGTGCTACAGGATGCCTTCAACTTTTCTAAGAAATGCCCCAAGTGCCAATTTCATTCCAACGTTCCTCAACTGCCCGCAGCCCAGATGATCCCTATTGACGTTTCGTGGCCTTTTGATCAATGGGCCATAGACATAGTGGGACCCCTTCCAATGGCGGTCGGGTAAAAGAAATTCGTGATCCTCACTGTGGACTACTTTACCAAGTGGGCAGATGCTGAAGCAGTCGCAAAAATCACTTTCAAGTTTGTAAGGGACTTCATTTGGAAGAATATCATTTGCAGGTATGGAATCCCGAGGGTACTTATCTCCGATAACGGTTCTCAATTTATTATTGCCGACACACGGGAATGGTGTTCAGAGCTAGGCATCGAGCAGCGCTTCACTTCCGTGGGCCACCTCCAAGCTAACGGTCAGGTTGAAGTCACAAACAGAACCATACTCTAGCATCTTAAAATGATGCTCGAGAGTAAGAAGAGCGAGTGGGATGAAGAACTCCAAGGTGCACTGTGGGCGTATCGCACAACCCCGCGAGCGGCAACAGGCGAGACACCTTACTCCCTCGTTTACGGCTCCGAGGCCATGATACCTGCAGAGATCATACAGGAATCCGCACGCGTCTCTTACTTTGAGCCCATCTCTAACGAGAATAACCGGGCGCTCGAACTAGACCTACTGGATGAAAAGAGAAACATTGCTTGGGCCCAAATGCACAAGTACAAAGCATTAGTGGTCTATCAATACAATAAAAACGTCAGAGAGAGGACCTTCCAACTGGGAGATCTGGTCCTCAAAAAGATTGAAGTGTCCAGGCATGTGGGTAAATTAGACCCCAACTGGGAAGGCCCCTTCAAAATCATCCAGGTGCGAGCGAACAACACCTACTTGTTAGAAACTTTGCAAGGTGAGCGTCTCCCTCGCCCGTGGAATGCCTGCAACTTGAGAAGGTTCTTTGTTTAAAGGCAAATTTTGTAACCCCCTACTAGGGGCACACTGTATCTTCTTTTGACAGAAATGCAGATATATCAGTAAATGTTTTCATACATTGTTGTTTATTTACTGGTTCAATTTATTTAAAGCTACACCGTGGGTCAAATCAGCGCCAACTCCGTGTCGAGAGTACTCCGCGTCGAACGGCTTGATGACTAATCTCATGCATATCCCCCAGCCAGAGTATTCTTTATCTACTTGTAAATGCTAGTAATGTGTCGATCGTCCTCCACATTGCACGGCTTGACGCTCAAAATCCTAAAACCCTTCTAAAGGTGAACGAATCAATATCCAGGGTAGCATATATCCCATTTCACCTACTGGGCATAAAGGGTCCCAGTTAACGCTTGTAAACGCGTACGCCCAACGTGGGTAGGCACTGAGCTAATCCATGTGTTGGTTTCTAAGTTCAAGTCCCAACCCATGCTACGTTCACTATTTTGCAACGCGCGAGTTTTTATTTAATCAGGGGCAAACACTTGGCAAATCCTCACGATGATTTCTAAGTCCCCGTTTATAATTGCTACTATGCTCGCTAATACTATAACAACCCGGATTTCGAAGTCAGGATAGCACGGGTAAGTAAAGGGTTAAGAGGAAAGCGTTTATAGCCTTAGTCCATTACACATTTTATTCTATGTGAATTATATGCATCTATGTTTTGATTTACGATTGTGCCTTCTTGAGTGAACCATAACACTATTCATTCACCGAACCCTAGACCTTTACCTATACCTTCAGAAACCTTAGAAAGCTGATTTCCATATTTTCCAAATTCATATCATAGCTTTCATCATCCCGAAATACGTTTTGAAAATTATTTGTCAAAAAATTCCATTTAGGTCCCTAGTTACTATTCACCCTTGATTGTAGGAAATTTTCGAGACAGTTTTACCTATCAAATATTGGGTTCGATAGAATCCTTGCGAAATTTTATGAATTATGGTATGATTCCCAAACTCTAATTCTTAACGTAGCTTTCGTAGAAATCAAAACCGGCTGAAAAACCCTAGTTTTGCCCTAAATAAGAAATTTTCGAATTTCAATGTTTTTCCTATACAATATTATAACCATTACAATCCTTGGATTATTTTATGAATTTTAAGATCTTTTCCAAACTCTAGTTCAAACCCTAACTCGTTTTATAAATTTTTCCTATTTTTCCCAAAATACTATTTCCACCGTAAAAACTAACTTTCAAACCGTACAACATTTGGTATCCAATTTTACAGTCAAAATGATCCTTAAATTATTTCAAGAATCATGGACACTTTCTCAGAAATCAATTCACATTCTAGCTTCGTTTACGAATTTTATCGTATTTTTCAAAATTCCCGAACGACTACTACTTTAAATGTAGACGTTCAAACGTTAAGTGTTTATAACCATTAGAAAACTCTTTCGATTCTCTTTCTTTTGCAACTTCTCTCATTTCAGACTAAACCCTAGACATTCTTCTACAACTTTATTGTCATTTTCATCCTATTTTAGAATTATTTTTATTTTTTCATAATTACTAGATAAATTAATTATATCTTAAATATATACCTAAGTATACACCTTAATCCCCTAATAAATGAACCTAGCTTATTCACCACCATGACTCACCTAATTAAGTCTTCAAAATTGCAACATAAGCCCCCAATACATACCTATAAATACCCTAGAGCTCATAACATAAAACTCACACCAAAACCATATATCTCTCTCTCCCTCTCGTGACTTTCCCTCTCTCTCACTAAGGTACATTTTTTCTTTTATTAATTCATGCTTTATATTATGTTTTTAATATAATAATATTAGTAGCATGCTTAGGTTTAATTAAATTATGCTTTAGAAATTTATTTTATGAAAAATATGCATAATTGTTAGCTTTATGTGCAATGTGCCTACATTATGGAATTTTATTTAATTAGATACATGATTTATGATATGATATAATATGAATATGTATTTAAAAAATTATGTTCTTGTTTGATTAAATTTATTCTTAGAATAATTTATTTAGATTTAATTTCATTATTAGAGTGCTACATTTGAATTTAATTATACGTTATGAATTAAAATTTTATTAAATGTGATCATGAACTAGCATGAACATCTTCACAAGCTTAAGAACACATTCATAATGTTCTTGAATTAAATCATGTGCACGTGTGATAGTGTGTGTGTGATCAATTTTATGTTATAAAGTGTTTAATTCATAAGAAATTGAATAGTAAATGTTTTCAATAGTAATTTTGACTTTTTGGTCAAAATTTAATTAAATAATTTCGAAATTAATTTAAAATTAATTGTAAAATAGGATCTTGGAATTTTAAATAAAGATTTTTCCAAATTAATTCAAAAATTAATAAAATTATAAAATAATTTCAAAATCAACCTGCATTGTTGAATAGAATTCTAAATTTAATTCCTAATACTCTAATTAAGGTCAAAACATGATTAATAAATATTTAAGTGGTTAAAGAATTCACGAAACCTAATTAATTAATTAAATTTTCTTAAACAATTGAAATTAAATTTTTACCGGGAAAATCTCTAATTGTTATAAGAATTCTCTAATATGTTATATTTCCTAAACCTTATGTGATTATTTGATTAGATTATAAGAATCTAGTTCTAAGTCAATAGTAATTACTTTCAGGCGACAATTGCACTGAACAGTGGGATCCGTTCCAACCTGTTTGAATTTCAGTACTAGGTGAGGGTTAAAACATTTTCAACTGGAATCATGTATATATCTATATCTAATTATAAAATGATTTCCAAACCTACCTATTATTTGATTTCCTATCCATACATATTAATATAATACGATATTCCTCTTTATGAGGAAAATACCATTAAGTCGGAATCAGGATCTTATCCGGACATTATATACTTCAGTCCTATTAATACTAAGAACTGATTCCTGACTAAGCAAGTAAATCATTATTATTTATCAAAATGGGCCCGGCGCGCAGCTGTGTCGAGCAATACCTGGAAGGCATCGGGCCGAAGGTATTGTTGGTGCCATAGACCGCCACCAACTCTTGGTAATGGTTTAGCTGGAGGTTAGTTACTCCACGCCAAGAGACTTACAAGGGAGACAACCTCCCTGAGAGAGATAGCTTCCTCCCACATATTACATATCGTCAGTAAGGTTTGCTCCCTTACTGATACTACGGTGTGGAGTTATTATCATATTTAGTTTTATTAAATTACCAGTGCCTTGATCAGCCCGGTACTATTTTACAGACCTTTTAAGGAGATCGGAGGGAGACGCCTTACTTGCAGGCGGTACAAATCTTTTATCAAACGGTTGATCACTTATAAATAAAACTCCAAATACCCCTATCCCTATTTCAAACTTATGAACCGTATCCTACTTGTTATATCTTATTGCTATTATTTTGACCAAAGAATTTCTTGGTCCTATATAAGTATATAACTACATAAATCTATATCTAATCTTCCTTCACTTAGTCACTTTGACTAATTCCTCGCCTGTTTTAAACACATGATTTCAGGGAGCGAGGACAACGACACCTAGAGGTATCTTAAAGCTATAGGTGTCATACTTATTAGATCAGGTTTAGAATAAGAGCATTTAATCCTGATCATGTATATAATACTAATAAATTGCTCTTATTCATTAACTACATACACTACACTGTCATATTACCCCCTTACAATATCATGCACTGTTATATGTGTTATCATGTTGCTTGTTGCAATTTTTAAATTCTTTTACCTTCCACTGCATTTTATCCTACGCTCTATTTAAGTACCGTCTATACCGTTCGCCGTAGTATTTCTCGAGTGCTAGGTCTCACATCCACTCGAGGGTAGTACGCTGCGGGAGTTGTAGTGTTAGGGGGGTGCTACAGCTTAAGGTGGTATCAGAGCATCAGGTTTAGGTTAAGGAGAGACTTAACCTATATATGCTGGGAGAATACTCATTTTGTACTTGAACCTCGGAATTCACTCTAAGTGTTTCTTTATATAGCAATGGAGAATCAGGAACACGAGAACCCACATCATACCTGGCTTGAGGAGTACGAGGCCCCGTACACTATAGCAGTATCTCGTTGTGAGAACCCTAGCCGTTACTATACTTGGCAGAGGGCGAGCCGTGTCGTTCGTGGAGGTAGAGGAGGTAGAGTAGGGCACGCTTATCTGAACTGTTTAGTGCACATACTTGAGTCAGAGCGAGATGCATATTATATGGAGGCTCAGATGGCTCGTGAGTACCAGTTGGAGTCTACTAGGCATCTTGAGTTAGCCCTACAGAATGCTGTGAGTAGGAACTTTGCCCAGCAGCAGACATCCATATTAGAGTAGGAGAACGCCGATCTTGTGGCACAGGTGGCAGTCCTACAGGAGGATCTAGCTTCTATGACTCTTGCTAGGAATGCCGCTCAGACTTTATATCAGCGCTACCGCTCTTGCATTCGGGACCGTCTTTCTGGTGCCTATCATTTGACTGGTGTACAGGCTGTCGAGGAGATGGAGGGTCAGAAGGAGGTTGCAGCAACTGAGCCTGAGGAGGAGGAGCCCGGAGGTGATGCAGGGGATGAGCAGGGTTCTGAGGAGGAGAAGCAGGGTTCCGAGGAGGAGCAGCAGGGTGATGGATGGAGTCCTATTCGGGGTGAGGTTGTGGACGGCAATCGACATGATTAGACCGAGGGACTTATGGAGCGAGGTGTATATATATAGGAGTAGACCAGCAGGAGGTTATACAGATCAGTCAGTAGACCTCTCTTTTTGACATACCAGTTGACGCAGCTTGCCTGACAGATATGAGTGAGTTGAGAGCTTTGTAGGGTGTAACTTGACATAGATCAGGTCTACCCCATTTTGTTTTTTTTTGCAGTTGTAGCTATAGCTCTCAAACTTGATGTATATATAAATAACCCACTTTTGCAGTTATATTCTTGTCTCACATTTACTGCTTTCATATTCATTGCATTATAAGTTAGAATTGCTTCAAGATACCAGCAGGACCGTGAGTGAGTATTTTACTTTCTTGTACCTTTCACTTGTAATTATGTTCAATTTTGTGCTTTACTTTGCTAAATCTGCGTAATATGATATCTACTGCTTAATATTATCTGAAACATGTATTTATGTGATTATGTGCAACACATTCTTAACCACCATGCATTATATTCTTTATAAAGCAACTGTAAATGAATATGTCTCCTCGAAGAGCTGCCCAAGACATCACTCCCCCTAGAGAAGGTGCATCCTCAGCCGGTGGAAACTCTGAATTAGTAGATGCCCTTAAAGAGATAGTGCAAACCTGTGCTAATGGAACGAAGGGGAATAATGAAAAGACCTTGGAGAAATTTCTACGAATGAACCCGCCAAAGTTCTTTGGAGAACCCAGCGATGTAAAAGCTGAGAATTGGATAGCTAGTATAGAAAAGATTTTCGAAGCCATGGGTATTTCCCTAGAAGAACCAGAAAAGATCCAATTTGTAGTTTTTATGTTAGAAGGGGCGGCGTTAAGTTGGTGGAATTATATCAAGCGTGTCTGGGCAGAAGATCAAGTTAATTATAGGTGGGTAGACTTTGTCAGAGTGTTTCAAAACAAATATATCCCTCAAGTAATTAGGGATGCTCGAGAAACAGAATTCATGGAATTAGTACAAGGCAATATGTCGGTAGCTGAGTATGAAGTTAAATTTATCCGATTGTTCCAATATGCCCCACACATCCTTCATGATGAACGTCAAAAAACCCAACGATTTATCAACGGACTTAAGTCGGATCTTAGGTGGGCTTTGGCTCCATTCGAGTTGGAAATCTATACTAAGGCTGTGGAAACGGCTATGAAGACAGAGGCTACACACAAAGAGATTCCTGTAGCTAATAGCCGTCCTGGATCCTTCTACAAGCCAACTCAGGGATCCAAATGACCTGCTGGACAAATAAAACCAAATCCAGGAAAGAAACCAATGCAATCTTGGTCCCGACCACAACCGACATTCTCAAAACCCCAAGAGGAAATCGTCTACGAATATTGTCAGAGGCGTGGACATACTGAGAAGGATTGTCGTAGGAAGTCTGGTGTATGTACTTGGTGTGGGAATCCTGACCATTAATTTCCTGACTGTCCAAAAGGACCGAAGCAGTGGAATAGAGGAAAAGTTCTAGCTAAGACTCCTGGAAGACCAGTGGTTAAAGGACGTGTTTATGCTATAGAGGACAGTGAAGATCCCGATCCCACCAAGGTCGTTGATGGTACGGTACATATTCTAAACACGCCAGTTACTGCTTTATATGATCCTGGCGCCACGCATTCATTTATTGCATCTCAATTATGTGCGCATTTCAATTTTCCACTTGAATCGTTGCCTTATATGCTCGAAATAAGTTCTCCTTTGGGAGCTTGTTTTACCATGGATAGAGGATATAAACGCTGTCCTATACGAATTGGTACCTAATGCTACCCGATAGATCTTATAGAATTACCCATGTCAAGATATGGAATTATTCTGGGAATGAATTGGCTTAGTAAGTACCATGCTAAGTTGGATTGTTTCAAGAAATAGGTCACCTTAGGGAAATGTGATAGCTCTGGGTCGAAAGAAAATTTTGAATCGGTACCACTGGTTACAGCAGCCGAAGCTAAGAAGTTAGTGGGTAATGGAGCTACTGGATTCATTGCCTATCTGTTGAATAGGCCCAAGGATCAGCTCAAGATTGAGGAAGTAGAGGTGGTAAAAGAATTCACTAATGTCTTTCTTGAGCATCTGAATTCATTACCTCCTGACAGAGAACTATAATTTGTAATCGACTTAGTCCCTGGAGCTGAGCCAATCTCTAAAACACCTTATCGAATGGCTTCAGCCGAGCTCCAAGAATTGAGAAAACAACTTGATGAGTTATTAGCTTCAGGATACATCCGTCCTAGCACATCCCCATGGGGAGCGCCTATACTATTTGTCAAGAAGAAAGACGGATCATTGCGATTGTGTATCGATTATTGAGAACTCAATCGTATGACCATCAAGAATAAATACCCTCTTCCCCATATTGAAGAGCTGTTTGATATTCTTCAAGGATCCCGAGTGTAATACAAGTTGGATTTAAGGCAAGGGTATTATCAGCTGAGGATTAAAAAGGAAGACATTCCGAAGACTGCTTTTAATACCCGCTACGGTCAATTTGAATTTGTAGTAATGCCTTTTGGGTTAACCAATGCCCCGGTTGCATTCATGGATTTCATGCACCGAACGTTTCGACCATATTTGGACCAGTTCGTGGTCATCTTTATTGAGGACATTCTGGTATTCTCAAGAACCCCAGAGGAACATGCTGAACACCTTCGTAAAGTGTTAAGAGCTTTAAGAGACCATAAGTTATACACGAAGTTCAGCAAGTGTGAATTTTGGTTGGAAAGAGTGTCCTTCCTTGGACATATAATATCCGGTTCTGGAATAGAAGTAGACCCTTCAAAGGTTGAAACTGTGATGAATTGGCAAACGCCAAAGAATCCATCAGAAGTAAGAAGTTTTCTAGGACTTGCCGGATATTACAGGAGGTTTGTAAAAGATTTCTCCAAGATAGCAGCGCCTCTTACCCAGTTAACTAAGAAGGAAAGAAAATTCGAATGGACAGAAAAGTGAGAACGAAGTTTTCAAGAACTAAAGCAAAGATTGACGCCTGCCCCAGTATTAGCCTTATCTGAAGGAAAAAAAGGTTATGTAGTTTATACGGATGCATCCAAAGAAGGATTAGGGTGTGTTCTCATGCAAAATGGTAAGGTTATAGCCTATGCCTCAAGGAAACTTAAGCCCCATGAAGAGAATTACCCTACACACGATTTGGAGTTAGCTGCGATAGTATTCGCCTTAGCTAAGTGGAGGCACTATCTATATAGGGTAACTTTTGAAGTCTTTACCGACCATAAAAGTTTGAGATATTTATTCACTCAAAAAGAGTTGAATATGAGACAGAGAAGATGGATGGAATTTCTGGAAGACTACGACTGTAAAATCCTGTACCATCCAGGAAAAGCCAATGTAGTGGCAGATGCCTTAAGCCGAAAATCCAGTCTATCAGCATTAGACGGAAGAAGCAAACCCATAACTGTCATTTTGAAATCCCGACTGGCCAATATAGTGATGTCCTCGCCATTAAAAGAAAGACTTAGGGAAGCCCAAGCACAGGATGAGTGGATCAAGAAATGTCTCAATTCTAAAGAAAAGGATATTGAGACCAAATTCACAACAGATGACCATGGGATCTTGAGATATAAAGGCCGAGTCTGTGTACCTCCTGCAATTCGAAAAGAAATTTTGGATGAGGCGCATAAGACTCGATATACAATGCATCCAGGAGGAACAAAAATGTATCACGATCTCAAGACACATTTCTGGTGGAATGCAATGAAACGAGAGGTTGCTAGCTATGTCAAAAAGTGTTTAACGTGCCAGCAAGTCAAAGTAGACCACCAGAAACCCGGAGGAAAGTTACAGCCATTACCAGTCCCTACTTGGAAATGGGAACAAGTTAAAACTACTGATAAAGTCGGTTCTCTAGCAAAGCTAAAGGAGGATATGATAGTATATGGGTTATCATTGATCGGTTGACTAAGTCTGCACATTTCTTACGGTCAAAACTACTGATAAAGTCGGTTCTCTAGCAAAGCTGTATCAAAAAGAGATTATAAGGTTACATGGTGTACCCACTAGTATAGTCTCTGATAGAGATCCGAAATTCACTTCACGGTTATGGCAAAATCTTCAAGAAATAATGGGGACTAAGCTACATTTCAGTTCAACCATACATCCTCAGACCGATGGTCAATCAGAAAGGACGATCAAATATCTAGAGGATATGTTGCGAGCTTGTGCCTTGGATTTTCAGGAGGACCGGAAAGAATGTTTACCTCTTATGGAATTTGCGTACAACAATAGTTATCAGGCATCGATCCAAGCAGCACCTTATGAAGCCCTATATGGAAGGAAATGTAGATCTCCGTTATACTGGGTTATGGAAGAAACTAAAGAAACTGAAAGAGAGGATACCAGGAAAACCATTAGAAAATGGATAGCGAAGTCTACAGAAAAGATTGCAATTATCCGCCAAAGAATGAAAGCAGCTCAAGATAGGCAAAAGAGTTACGCCGATACTCGAAGGAAGGATATAGAATTTGTAGTAGGCGACAAGGTGTTTTTAAAAGTATCACGAACGAAAGGATTCACACGCATTGGGAAAGGTGGAAAACTGAATCCCAAATACATAGAACCTTTTGAAATCATAGAGCGTGTTGGACCAGTAGCCTATCGCCTAGATTTACCAGCAAACCTCACTGGAATACATAACGTATTCCATGTATCTCAGCTCCGTAAATACTTTGCGGATGTATCCCAAATTTTGCCAGTAGAAGAAGTTCCTCTAAAGCCCGACTTGATTTATACAGTAAGACCAACCGAAATCTTGGATAGGAAATTCCAAGAACTAAGAAATCGGAAAATCCCCCTTGTTAAAGTATTATGGAAAGGACATGGAACAGAAGAACAAACCTGGGAAACCGAGGAAAAGATGCAAAAACATTACCTAGAGTTGTTCCGAAACAGGAATAGAATCTGAGGACAGATTCTCTTTAAGGGGGGAGGATTGCAATAGCCCGGATTTCAAAGTCAGGATACCACGGGTAAGTAAAGGGTTAAGAGGAAAGCGTTTATAGCCTTAGTCCATTACACATTTTATTCTATGTGAATTATGTGCATCTATGTTTTGAATTACAATTGTGCCTTCTTGAGAGAACCATATCACTATTCATTCACCGAACCCTAGACCTTTACCTATACCTTAGGAAACCTTAGAAAGATGATTTCCATATTTTTCAAATTCATATCATAGCTTTCATCATCCCGAAATACGTTTTGAAAATTGTTTGTCAAAAAATTCCATTTAAGTCCCTAGTTACTATTCACCCTTGATTGTAGGAAATTTTCGAGACACCTTTACCTATCAAATATTGGGTTCGATAGAATCCTTGCGAAATTTTGTGAATTATGGTATGATTCCCAAACCCTAATTCTTAACGTATCTTTCGTAGAAATCAAAACCGGCCGAAAAACCCTAGTTTTGCCCTAAATTAGAAATTTTCGAATTTCAACGTTTTTCCTATACAATATTATAACCATTACGATCCTCGGATTATTTTATGAATTTTAAGATCTTTTCCAAACTCTAGTTCAAACCCTAACTTGTTTTATAAATTTTTCCTATTTTTCTCAAAGTACTATTTCCACCGTAAAAACTAACTTTCAAACCGTACAACATTTGGTATCCAATTTTACAGTCAAAATGATCCTTAAATTATTTCAAGAATCATGGACACTTTCTCGGAAATCAATTCACATTCTAGCTTCGTTTACGAATTTTATCATATTTTTCAAAATTCCCGAACGACTACTACTTTAAATGTTGACGTTCAAACGTTAAGTGTTTATAACCATTAGAAAGCTCTTTCGATTCTCTTTCTTTTGCAACTTCTCTCATTTCAAACTAAACCCTAGACATTCTTCTACGATTTTATTATCATTTTCATCCTATTTTAGAATTATTTTTATTTTGTCATAATTACTAGATAAATTAATTGTATCTTAAATATATACCTAAGTATACACCTTAATCCCCTAATAAATGAACCTAGCTTATTCACCACCATGACTCACCTAATTAAGTCTTCAAAATTGCAACATAATCCCCCAAGACATACCTATAAATACCCTAGAGCTCATAACATAAAACTCACACCAAATCCATATATCTCTCTCTCCCTCTCGTGACTCTCCCTCTCTCTCACTAAGGTACATTTTTTATTTTATTATTTCATGCTTTATATTATGTTTTTAATATAATAATATTAGTAGCATGCTTAAGTTTAATTAAATTATGCTTTAGGAATTTATTTTATGAAAAACATGCATAATTGTTAGCTTTATGTGCAATGTGCCTACATTATGAAATTTTATTTAATTAGATCCATGATTTATGATATGATACAATATGAATATGTATTTAAAAAATTATGTTCTTGTTTGATTAAATTTATTCTTAGAATAATTTATTTAGATTTAATTTCATGATTAGAGTGCTACATTTGAATTTAATTATACGTTATGAATTCAAAATTTATTAAATGTGATCATGAACTAGCATAAAAATCTTCATAAGCTTAAGAACACATTCATAATGTTCTTGAATTAAATCATGTGCACGTGTGATAGTATGTGTGTGATCAATTTTATGTTATAAAGTGTTTAATTCATAAGAAATTGAATAGTAAATGTTTTCAATAGTAATTTTCACTTTTTGGCCAACATTTAATTAAATAATTTCGAAATTAATTTAAAATTAATTGTAAAATAGGATCTTGGAATTTTAAATAAAGATTTTTCCAAATTAATTCAAAAATTAATAAAATTATAAAATAATTTCAAAATCAACCTACATTGTTGAACAGAATTCTAAATTTAATTCCTAATACTCTAATTAAGGTCACAACATGATTAATAAATATTTAAGTGGTTAAAGAATTCATGAAACCTAATTAATTAATTAAATTTTCTTAAACAATTGAAATTAAATTTTTACCGGGAAAATCTCTAAATGTTATAAGAATTCTCTAATATGTTATATTTCCTAAACCTTATGTGATTATTTGATTAGATTAATAAGAATCTAGTTCTAAGTCAGTAGTAATTACTTTCAGGTGACAATTGCACTGAACAGTGGGATCCGTTCCAACCTATTTGAATTTCAGTACTAGGTAAGGGTTAAAACATTTTCAACTGGAATCATGTATATATCTATATCTAATTATAAAATGATTTCCAAACATACCTATTATTTGATTTCCTATCTATACATATTAATATAATACGATATTCCTCTTTATGAGGAAAATACCATTAAGTCGGAATCAGGATCTTATCTGGACATTATATACTTCAGTCCTATTAATACTAAGAACTGATTCCCGATTAAGCAAGTAAATCATTATTATTTATCAAAATGGGCCCGGCGCGCAGCTTTGTCGAGCAATACCTGGAAGGCATCGGGCCGAAGGTATTGTTGGTGCCACAGACCGCCACCAACTCTTGGTAGTGGTTTAGCCGGAGGTTAGTTACTCCACGCCTAGAGACTTACAAGGGAGACAACCTCCCTGGGGGAGATAGCTTCCTCCCACATATTACATATCGTCAGTGGGGTTTGCTCCCCTTACTGACACTACGGTGTTGCGGAGTTATTATCATATTTAGTTTTATTAAAGTACCAGTGCCTTGATCAGCCCGGTACTATTTTACAAACCTTTTAAGGAGATCGGAGGGAGACGCCTTACTTGCAGGCGGTACAAATCTTTTATCAAACGGTTGATCACTTATAAATAAAACTCCAATTACCCCTATCCCTATTTCAAACTTATGAACCGTATCCTACTTGTTTTATCTTATTGCTATTATTTTGACTAAAGAATTTCTTGGTCCTATATAAGTATATAACTACATAAATCTATATCTAATCTTCCTTCACTTAATCACTTTGACTAATTCCTGGCCTGTTTCAAACACATGATTTCAGGGAGCGAGGACAACGACACCTAGAGGTATCTTGAAGCTATAGGGGTCATACATATTAGATCAGGTTTAGAATAAGAACATTTAATCCTGATCATGTATATAATACTAATAAATTACTCTTATACATTAGCTACTTACACTACACTGTCATATTACCCCCTTACAATATCATGCACTGTTATATGTGTTATCATGTTGCTTGTTGCAAATTTTAAATTCTTTTATCTTCTGCTGCATTTTATCCTACGCTCTACTTACGTACCGTCTATACCGTTCGCCGTAGTATTTCTCGAGTGCTAGGTCTCACATCCACTCGAGGGTAGTAAGGTGCGGGAGTTGTAGTGTTAGGGGACGCTACAAATACTATTCTCGAAGTTGGTTTTTAACAAAAGCAAACACTTAGTAAAACCCATGGGGGATCCCCAAAGTTTAAAACTTGAGCCTTATGGCTGAATACGGCCAGGGTACCCTCATAAAGAACGCCCTCGTGCCCATACATTCACATCACAAACATCCAAGCATCAAAAGGAGCCAAGAAACAACATTCAAAACTTAGTACAGTTAAAAGAAAGACGGTTTCTAGTGCTTGAAGGTAGTTAGAGACATTGCAGAAATATGGAGGAAGTGCATCGCCCAAAAGTTCCAAAATTAATTACATAAGTTCGAAGTTCAACATTCATAACAAGAAAAGAGAAAGTAGACAGCACAAATCCATATTCAGCAACAGGAGCAGTCCGAATCTTGAGCTTTGCCTTCAAGAACAATCACTGGGTTGGCTCTGGGGTTCTGAAGGGGCAGTTGAGATTAGGACAGGCGCCAGCACGTTGGCCCACACCGTCCTAAGCGTCAAGGGTGATTTCATCATCCTCAATGGTGATAGGACCGGGGTTCAAGTAGTTGGCCGCTACAAATTCCCTCTGAAGCATTTGCACCAGTTCATCATATTCAGGTTCCGTCAAACTATCCGACGGATCCTCGGTGCGGACAACTGGCTCTAGATTTTCATCTAACTCCATGCGTAAGAGCTCGTCCGTCCGAGCACTCTCAAGCGCCATTCCAAGCTTCACCATTTGGCCCACTGCCTTCCAAAAGAATCGTTGGGCATTGTCAAAGCAATGGAGATTAACCGCGAAAGCAAAGGCTTTGGAGCACACGAACCCAGTCACTGCCCCCCAAGCCACCCTCGACTCTAAGGTAGCCACCTTCTCTTATAAGTTGGCGAGCTCCCCCTTAGTTACCTCCGACTGCTGGGTGCTCTCAGCCAGTTGTCTGCTAAGTTCCCCGTTGGCAACCCCCTCAGATGGTCACGCTCCTCCTTGAGCTTCTTGTGACGCTCGTTCAGTTCCAAGAACGCGTTCTCCGACTGCTCCAGGGACTTCTTCAACTTCTCTTGATCAAGCTCAGACGCCGTGAGCTGAGCGCAGACGTTGTTGTAATCTTGTTGCAGTTGGCCAGTGCGCAGCAACTTCTTGTACTTGGCCTTATGCTCGGCATAAGCCTGCGCTTGCCCCTGCAAGTTCTTCAGCCTGGGGATTACTTCCTGAAAAGCCAACAGCCAAAGTTACTATCAGATCTACTTCAGAAGTGGAAATTCTTAGAAGAAGTTAAGAAATTTACTGTTAAAAGGGCTCGGCAAGCGTCGTCCGCAACCCGAGCGGCATCATGCTCGTTTACCTTGTCATGATCACCGAAGAACTGGAGTTTGCCTACAACCTCCGTAACCAAGTTATAGGTGGATAAGCTCTTCTTTAGGAGGACCGGGACATCCCTCCTCTGGCACTTGTAACGCGCGTCCCCTGTGCACCAATTTTCCAGAAATCCTCATCCTCCGAGGATGAGGTATCACCGCCCTTGCGGCGTGGGCCAACGATAACCTTCTTCCCTTTGCCATTAATGGAGATGGAGTCCGGCATTCTCTTTCTCTTCCCCGAGCGCTCGACACGCACTTCCTCGCGTATTCTGGCCAGCTCCCCCGAGCGGTTGTGAGAGTTGCCTGAGCTCAGTGCTACTGGCCCTTCGGGGGTGACCGGAGGCGTGCTATCCCGAACGCCTTCAAGCGTTAAGTCTTCAACGTGTCCAACACCCCGGCCACCATCTCCACCACTCCGGCGAGTGCCTCTGCTGCCGTCTCCTCGCCACATTCCTCGATGGGTACCTCTCCCCCTCGGAGCAATTGAGGGTGGGAGGTTCTACTGCTGTTGGTTACCGCCCACTTGTTGAGCGCGCAACATTTTGGTAATGCTCTCGGCATCAATTCCTACCATTAGTATGCTAACTCCTGCGAATAAACACATGGACGAGCGTCAGTTAATAATGCTCAGGATATTGGAAGCAAAGCGGAAAGCATAGTGTTAGCACTAATCTAAGTGTTAGAAGGGTTAGTTCCTAGAATCTAACCATCGCGGGACATGGTCCGAGCAGGAGGGTTGGATATCATCTCTGGGGGCTGCACTAGGCCGTAACGGAATTGCACTTCCTCATCCCTCATCAAGTCCTTGGCCTTTATCCACTTCTTCTCATTTTTCATTACTAGGGCTAAGTTCTTCGCCCAACGCTTGAAAAGCTTATCCCCGGATTTGTTCCTAACCAAGGGCCTCTCCCTCCCGTGCACTATCCACCCTCGGTGAGCTCTGAAAATTCCCCCAAGCACCCCCGTAAAAAAGTACTTTTCCTTCCAATTTTCGTCATACTAAGTCGAGTGCAAATCAATCATTTTAAACCCAAACTTGGCTTGGGCATAGTAGAACCCATCTGTCGGAGACGAGCGGGCCACCTGAATTAAACTGTTAAAGTTGTCTATCGAGGGTTTTTGACCTATAACATTCATCAGGATGACAAAAGTGTTTATTAGGGCTATGCCATTTGGAAGAATTTGGGAAGGGCTAAGGACAAGATAGTTGTAGATGTCAGCATCAGCGTTCGGAATTGGGAAGCTCAAGCCACCGGCCAACACAGAGTCCAGATAGACGGTCATCATCCCCGGTGGCGGACGGTTAGCCCTCTCCCCCTCCACAGGAAGGCGAATTGGGAACACAGCCTCATCCCAATAAACCTTGGCCTTCAGATCCTCCAGATCCTCGAGCGTCAGTACGCTCTCTATTTCGTCTGGTAATCTGTCAGTTTGATGAGGGTTATTCAGCCTTACTCGCGTTGCAGGCTCCTTCCCCTTCCTTTGGCATTTCCGGGGAGGCTCACCTTCCGCCCGACGCTCAGAAGGCCCTGCGCCGCCTTCTGGAGCCGCGATCGCCACTGTTACTTGATGATCTTGTGGCCTTACTGCACTATTTAGCAAGGGGAATACCCTCTCCCCTTGCTGCTGCATCTGGAGAGACAGATCCATCTCTTCAAAGAGATAGTCCACCCCCTCAGGACTGTGCTCATTCATCCCCTGAACGGTAGCGTCCAGTTCTTCATCCTCCACCCCTTCTGGGACTCTCACCATGGGGATAGCGGTCGGAATTTCATCATGAGGAGAGAAACTCCCCACAGACATCTCTTCTATCTCATCCGCCATCTGGTCTACGATGTTTGCCGCCATTGATGTTCTTTTTGTTCTTAAGAATGGAACTTTCAACAGATTTGGGGGAGAAGAACGATTTTGGTACGGGATTGGTGACTAAAAGATTCTCCCACACCAGATACAACGCCCCAGCACAACCTAATTCTAGAGTTAGTATCAGAAATTTCGGAGGATTACCTAAGGTTGAAGAAGAAGTCGCCGGAAACTACTGAGAATCGCAAGAGTTGCAGAAGATTTTGTTGCTGTTTTGCTTATGAATTCTTTGAATGCGTCAAAGAATGGAGAGAGGTTTGCAGCCTCTATTAAAAGGGGAAGGGGGGGGGGGGGGGGGGCCGACATCAGTTAGGGCTTGGGAATTCAAAAATGCAATCATTTCCCGCCTTGGAAACCCCCCACTTTTGGTAACCACCACACGTCTTCCCACATGCATGCGCCCACTTAGCAACATACGCGCCCACGCCGCCCTTGAGCATTAAATGCAGATGGGACTTCATTTAATGTCGTTTCAGAAGGCTTACGTTGCAGAAGATAAGCGGTCACTTCTTTCCAGGAAGCTTGACCCTCGCATATTCCAAAAACCAAGGCCTGCCTCTTTAAATTCTACAGTACGCTCAAGCGCAACTACAGAATTTGGGGGGTAAGATGATGGGACCAAATCGCGCTCGGATTAAACACCATACACTCGTCATGATCTGAGGGGTCCAGTGGTCTAACGCTCGTGGAAACGGGCTCGTAGATCCTACCCGGCCCATTCCCTCATCATCCATTCAGCTTACACTTGCATGTTTCGGCCCAAGTCACAAGCGTGGGATCCCTCCGAGGATCCCCTTTGACGCTCGCATCACTGTCAAGGGACGCTTCGTATCCGGATTCCCTCCTCTATGGCGGGGACCCCCCTCGGCCGTCGCGCTCATATTCCTCGACGCTCGGCACTCACCATCTTCCACAGGGGAGCCCCCTTCGAGCGTCGTCAACGCTCGAGTTGATAGCCAAAGGTACTGTCCACCTTGGGGGTCAATCCCAACAGTGCGAGGAGTCCCTCCCAAAGGCATCGCAGAAATACGATGGGCACAAGTAGATACCTACAGGCTCGCCCCTCGTCAACGACCTCTGACACAAATGGTAATGCGCACCTCGTACCTGCCACGCCACAGGCTTTTCAGAGCCATCCCTTTCGCACCATCACAAGCCGCCACGTGTTAGGGCAACACTAAGATTGGGACCACTTGGTCACTATTACCAAAACGCCCATGCCCTTAACGTATAAATAGGAGGATTTTCACTCCTCCTTCCCCAAGTCATCTTCTTCACCCGCACCATACTACACTGAACCGGGCATTTCTTCCTTCCTCCATTGCTCCTTCTTCTCTAAAGCTCACATATTACATCTATCTCAGTTCCTTCGCTGAATGATCTCTTCGGTGTTATCCTAGCTGGAACGAAAATTCCGTTGCAAAAAGGAAAAAAAATTAATTAATTATTGCTTGGTTTGCAACGGAAAATCCGTTACTAAATCTGTTGCTAATAAATTCGTTGCTAAAACCATTGTTAATATCTGTGGGTAATAATCTGTTGCTAAATCCGTTGCTATAAATTCGTTGCTATAGATTATCCACGAGGGTTATAGCAACGAAAAATTTTCGTTGCTAAATCCGTTGCTATAACCTAATCCATTGTTATAGGGTATTTTTCTAGTAGTACGTGAAGAATATCCTAAAGTACTTGCGAAGCACTAAGGATTTATTCTTAGTATCCGGAGGACAGAAAGATCTGGTAGTGGGAGGATACTGCGATGCAAGCTTTGCATCTGACTCAGATGACTTTAAGTCAATGTCAGGATACAGTTTCTGCCTTAACGGCGGAGCAGTAAGTTGGAAAAGTTCCAAGCAAACGACCACTGCAGATTCGACCACTTAGGCCGAATACTTAGCTGCAAACAATGCAGCTAAGGAAGGTGTTTGGATTAGAAACTTCATTTAAGATATGAATGTCATTCCTATCATGAAAGACCCCATTACTGTGTTTTGTGATAACATTAGGGTGGTTGCTCAAGCAAGAGAACCAAGATCTCACCAACGGACCAAGCACATTATGAGGAAGTATCACCTAATCCGTGATATCATCAAACGAGGTGATGTGCAAATTGAGAGGGTCACATCAGTAGAGAACGTGGTAGACCCGCTTACTAAACCCCTTAGTCGAGAAGCTTTCGAAGGTTATCTTGCGAAGATGGGACTTAGATTAGCTCCTGAATGGCTTTGACGAGCAAGTGGGAGAATGTTAGGAATAGTGCCCTGAAAGCCGATGTAATAGTCTGCTTTAGTACTTTCGTTTTGTAAATCACAGACAATCTTTGAATAATACGAATTGAGGCAACACTTCTTTATATGCTCTTATTTGATTGTGTGTTTCTTTTTTACTACGCATGTATAAGAACTCCCCTAATCAATATGATTTATAGGACTCAGCCATTTAGGTAAAGTGGTTCATGAGACGACCCCTATATCACATAAGTCACGATTAGAAATCACTCCAAGCCAATGAGTGGAAAAGACAGTGGTCGTGTCAACTTGACTCGTTCAAGGCTTGCTCGTGTGATCACGCCCTTAAGAAGGACCACCTTGTTTCATGGGGTGCAAAGTGTCTAGTTGATACGTGCGTGATACATGGGGGTGCTTACTTATTCTAAGTAGGTACACTGAGGTGTCCCGTGTGAGAAGATTCCTAACTGGAAAAGGAAGTTTCTATATCTGGAAATAGAAACTTCCAGATTAGGAAATATCTCACGAGTCATTGATGTGATTAAGTGATCCTTAAACTTGAGGTTACATTGATACTTTATGAGCTAACTCTGTAGTCTTAGGTGAAAGTATATGAGAATCAATAAAGGACCTACGCTTGCATTAGCAAGATGATGATCTCTTATTGTGTAAGTCATTCATATGCCATCTAGGAGTCCTTGGCCAAGGCAGTGGATCAAGACATCAAGAAAAGAGTTTCTTGGATTGAGATCAAATGGATATGAAATGCACTTAGCATTAAGATGAAGATTATTAGGGTTCTTTCCCTTCCCCTAGATCTTGATTGAGAGATGGGACGTAGGAGGATTTTATCTCACATATGTCAATCACTTAAAGGTTCTGTCGAATCGAGACATTTTTATTCAGCTAGGGGTCAAACACCTGTTGCTAGACTATGGTCGTTTGATCTGTAGACTAATTAATTAATTAAGGTCACTGCTAATTGAATTAAGAACCTACAGGGTCACACACAACAACCCGGTCATGTGGGTTAAGGCTTGAATCGATTAAACGAGTTGATCGAGCTATTAAGAGAATGATGGGGCCCACATGTGTGGATCGCACGTGTGGAACACGTGGATGACACGTGTCCTTGTGACACGTGTAGTCACGTGTTTATGTGTATATATATATATTAAATAATTAATGTGTCAATTATTTAATGCACTTTGATTTAATTTTGAATTAATATTAAAGTTCTAATTTGGAGAAATAAAGTCCAGTAAATAATTAATTATGACATACTGAAAGGTTTTGAGGTGTATCTGCAAAAACTTGGTGCTCTTGGAGGAGTGTATGTGCAATGATTCCTATTTAAATACCTAAAATATGCCGAAAGTGTATGTAACCTAAGATGTGTGTCTACAACATGTCAACTATTCCAATAATATTATGTGTGCACCATCCAGTTTGTATGGAGTTCTTCCTAACATTTTGTTTTCCCGTTCCAGTAAATTTTCCAAGAGAAACTTCTCTTAGCAAATTGGTTAATAATTTTACTCATGTACATTATTGCATGATCTCTAATTTGGCAGGTGGGGTGATGAGGTTAGATGCTAACTAGGATTGGAAAATTAAGTTTTAGGAATTTGTATTTTATCCAAGTTCTATCAGCTATTTATAAAATCTGTTCATTATATTATATTTGTATATGTATATATATGTATTATTTGTTAACTTCAATTATATTTTGTAGGACCTAATATCTGGATTTGACCAAGAAGCAGCTGTAGTAATGGCACATCAAGTTTCTTTCAAAATGGAAATTGAGGTTGTATACTTGACCTTTTTTAGGTTGAAATGCTACAAAAGCCTTTCATTAATTTTAGAAAATATTTTCAGTTAGATTCAATCTGCAGTAGCTAAGGCAACCTGTAATTAAGTTAGTTTTGTATTTGTTTATTAAGTCTGGCAATATATGAGCACTAGCATTGTAATACCTATGGTTCTCTAATCTTTATACTCATCAAAACATATAGATCTTAGACTCATGTTACGAATTTTAAATTGCCTCTTTTATATGTTATTCCAAAATCACTACTTATAATTGACAGCTTCTTTGAAATATATTGCTGCTCTGACGTGGATGAATATGATGAATAGATAATTTTTTATGGATTAGTGTGTGTATTTGTAAGGTTATTTGATGAATTGGTTTTGAATAAATACTTTTGAATGGTTGTAAAAAAAAATTTTCATTTTTTTTAATATTTCCGTCGGAATTATTTAATTTTTTTTAATTTTAATAAATCCGACGGGATTCCGAGGAAAATCCCATCGGAATTGTTTAATTTTATATTTTTATTTTAAAAAATCCGACGGGATTCCGAGGGAAATCCCATCGGAAATGTTTAATTTTATATTGTTATCTTAATAAATCCGACGGGATTCCGAGGGAATTCTCGTCGGAATAGTGTATTTTTTTTTTTTTACTTTGATTATTTTTAAAAAATCCGACGGGATTTCCCTCGGAATCCCGTCGGAAATATTTTATTTTATTTAAAAATTTTGATTTTATTTTCCCTCGGAATTCCGCCGGTTTTCCCTCGGGATTTTGATTCCGAGGGAGGGTTTTCCTACGGACTAATTCCCGTCGGAATTCCCTCGGAATCCAATTGGAATTCTTAAAATCCGACGAGATTCCGAGGGAATTCCAACGGGCCTATCCATCGGAATTTGCAGATTTTCTTGTAGTGGGAATCGATCCGGCGCAGGCCATAATGGCGCTGTTTCGTCTTATGAGGAATTAAATTCTCGCTCCCCCCTCCCAAGCCTCATTTTACACTTCTGAGCGCTAGGATTCTCGAGCCCGATAAGGTTCTAGCTCTCTGCTTTCAGCATTTCGGATCGATTTCGAACGACAGTTTCGAATCTTTAGTTTAGGTAAACTCGAGTTCGGGCTTTTTCAATTACTTTTTTTTACCCAAGTATGGCGCAAGTTTCAGAGGGGATAGAGATCGATGCCGGCGACAATGCCAACCCCGATTCACCCCCTCACAGAATCGACCTGGAGAGGTAGTTCCCCCACTTCCGGATCGGAGCTTCTCATTGTTGGACTCTTCCGACGAGGTTGAGGCACAGCGGTTCATTGCAAACCGTGGGGGGTAGGCCTCGACCTCGATGTAAAAATTCCAACTCATTGACGAGATCGAAGAGGAGGTCGAGAGGGCTGAAGAGGTGGTCGAGAGGGTGGAAAAGGCGGCTGAGGAAACTCAACCCAAGAAGAAGAAGAAATCCAAGCACGTATTCCACACCTTGACATCGGTGGAGCAAAGAACCTACAAGTTGACCAATGTCGAGTTCAGAGATATCCAGAATTATCTCGTCGATCTCCCAGAGGGGTTCGCGATCAGGATCCCAGATGAGGGGGAAACCGTTGGGGCTCTTAGGAGCAAGAACTTCTTTGGTTTATATTACGCGTTGGTTCTGTACGGGTTCAAGTTTCCCCCTCATTCCACCGATGCTGACTTTCTTCGATCGATTCAATCTCTACCCTGCTCAGATTATGCCAAATTCGATCGCCCTCATGGACAGCTTGATCATCATTGTCCGATGCCTCGGGTTCGACCCGTGGATCAAGGACTTTGGGGAGTTTTTACTCTCAACAACTCGGCTAAGTCTACTTGCAGACAAAGGTGAATAGCAAGTTGGTCGACATCCTGACCTCATCAAATGGCAAGGGGTGGAAGGAGAATCTTTTCTTCATAGATTATCCCATGTCCCTACCTTTCTGAACCACATAGACCACCGCCAAGCCCAAGAAGTTACCGCATCTGCGCCGATTGTAGCTTCACCAACATTTTAAACTTTTGATTGATCTCAGACAGCTCGACCCTGAATATTTGATACGGACCGCGCATTTGATCGAGGTGGGCCTGGTCAAAGGGTTGAGGTTGAGGAACTTCAGCTTTGGTACGCCCCTCTCTTCGACCTGAGCTTGTCTCGACCTGGCTACAGGTCTTCCGTATATATCTTGCATTTCATTTTCATTCCACGTCATACTGACTGATGTCGTTTGACTTGCAGGTTTGCACATACTTCGAATGGCTAGACTGAAGAGGATTCAAGCAACTATGGGGCTAAATAAGGATGAGTCGATCCCGACGATCGAGGAGGCCCGGGTTGATCGCAACATAGCCGCCATCAATTAATTATTTCCTGAGGCCCAAGTCTTAACCCAACGTCCAAGGAGGCAAGCCGACCCTACCGCACCTCCGCAACAGAACCAAACTCCCCCAGTAGGGGCATCCTTCGACGCCGACACACTGAGGTCAAGCCCTCATTCAGCATCGGCCCCAGAGCAAGTAATAAACTTGGATGAGTTAGAACTATATTTCGATCCTAATGAAGACGCTTATAACTTGAATATTCCCCAGGTACACCTGGGATCGGAAAGAGGATGCGGTCCCATTTCGATACCGATGAAACTTCTGAGGAATCTGACGAAGGGGAGCAGCTGTTGGACTTCAACCAGACCGACCCACCCCTGTGGCTGGCTGGGCTCGAAATCGAGAGAGAGGACGGGTCGAGAAGGGATCTTGCAGTGGGAAACCTGGATATCGACCTTCTTAGTGCATTGTTCAACACCGGCTGTGTTATTAACGAGCAAAAAGAGCTCTACAAAATGTCGATCCCCCAAAAACGCCATCGGGTTAGCAAAGCCCCTGTTCGCAGTAAGTGTTCCCACCTCGATTTCCCGATTTGTTAATATATTTGGTTGTTGTGTTTCGCTAGCACTTTGGGCATCGATACAAGACATTCTCTCTATTATAGTGAACACCTTTCGGTAAGTCGAGGTGTTCCAGGATGGGAAGAAGAAGTATAAGGAGAAGTACTTAACAACCAAAGAGCACCTGAGGTCAGTGAACGCCGTCGATGCCGAGGCCTTGAAGAAAGAGTTGGAGGAGCTGAAGCGGGAGAGAATCCAAAGGGAGGAGAAATCACGGACAAGGGCCGTCGAGCTGGAGAGTGTCTTAAATGAGATTGACCGGCTAACCTAGAAGCAAGTTGCCGACGTCAACCGCATCAAGGCCAAGGCTGCCCAAGATGTTCAGAAGGCTAAGGCCGACGGTCGAGAGGAAGGCAAGAGGGAATCGCTTGGGGACGTGTAGTCCACGGTCGACGTGGTGATCGAAGCGATGAAGAAGGCGAAGGGAGAGAACGGTACGCTGAGCGGTCATTTCTTGAAGGGCCTGCTTTTGAGGAGGCCAATGCCATCGTGACCGCTGCAGACGTGAAGGCGGGATTCCAGTTGGCATATAACCAAATCAAGAAACAGGCTTGATCCCGGTAAACTTCAATGACAAGTTTATTGTCTGCTATCTCTACGATCCGATATAGCTTATTCAATGCGGGACAAGCAACCTGCGAGGTATGAACTTCCTCGGCCCGTTGAGATCGAAAGTTTCCTGCCTCCCACGCATCTGGGTTGAAATAAAGCTCTAGTTCCAACCGACCCTCCTACTGGAAGTTTTGTCTCAATTCCTCCTAACTCTTAGAATTGGATCAAGTCTCTTTGGATATGCATTCGACCCACCAGCCGGGTTGTGGCCAGGTAAAATACTTTCTTAAACTTTTGTTGTTGAGATACTCTGAGGCACTGGCCCACATTGAGGGTGAGGTCGGTGTCTCCTGTTTACTTGCCAATTGGCCCACATCGAGGGTGAGGCCGACTTTATTTATGAATGCATGTTCTATTTTCCATATTTGTGTTTTTATTACCAGCTGGTGTGTTCTTTTGCTTTTTGTTTTAAACGTATCGATGTGGATGTATGTTTCTAATTATTGATATAGGTGTCTATCACTCCCCGTGGGATCGATCTGTACGACTCGATCTCATTGGGATGTCTAATTAGCCTTATTCAGTCTGTCTTAGAAATCAATCTCATCAAATAGTTTAGATCGCAATTGTAAGTTTTAATCTCGTTGGATCAGTGTGCGATCTCGTTGGATGTGACTTAAAATTTAAATAATGAGTTAGATCTCTTTGGGCCTTAGGTCGACCTCGTTGGATCCTCACTCTCCGTACCTTGTTTTTATAGTGGTGGGAGTCCTACTCCCCCTTGGAGGCATGATCGTAGATCGAATGTGAACAAATACATGGAAAAAGTTCAAGCAATTAAATAAAAGGAGTGCGAACAATTAAGTAGAAAAGGCTTAACCATTGCATTGGGTGAGGTCGATCAATATGAGTCTGACCTCAATATTCGTGTATAGAGAATTGGAAGTGAAGTCAGATCTTTATTCGATTCCACTTCGATTGCAGTAATGAAAGCCTAAACATAAAATTTCTTCAAGTTGTGGGCGTTCCATGGTCTGGGAAAGGGCTCTCTAGCCATGTCTTCAAGTAGATAGGCCATGTTTTTCCCTATCTTGACCACCCTGTAAGGGCCTTCCCAATTTGGCTCTAACTTTCCAATGTGCTGCAGGACTTCAACTTTCTTCAGCACCAAGTCCCTGATTTGGAACGATCTGGGCTTCACATACTTGTTGTAAGATCGAGCCGCCGTAGCTTTGTATTGCTTGAGCTTTTGGTAGGCGCGCTCCCTTCTCTCCTCGATTAGGTCGAGATCGTCGGCTCGGTTCTCCCGGTTGAGATCGAGCTGGTACTAGGAAACTCGAGTTGTCTCGTGGAGCAGTTCAGATGGAATCACAGCTTCAGAAACGTACACCAATGAGAATGGGGTTTGACCTATCGCGGTGTGGGGTGTGGTTCGATAAGCCCATAGAACCCCGTCAAGCTCATCCGCCCAAGCGCCCAGCTTGGCATCGAGGCGGATCTTCAGGTTTTGAATGATGATTCTATTGATGACTTCAGCTTGACCGTTTGCTTGAGGGTGGCAAACCGTAGTGAACCTGAGGTCGATCCCGGGGTCTCGACAATAGTGTTTGGTGTTCTCACTTCGAAATTGAGGTCCATTGTCGTAGATTAAGACCCTCGGAACCCCAAGCGCAGATTATGTTCTTCCAAAGAAAATTTCTTATCACTACATCAGTATCTTTGGGACTACTTCGGCCTCGATCCACATCCAGAAATACTCAACCGATACGATCGCAAATCGCTTTTGCCGAGGGGCTAAGGGGAACGATCCGATGATATTGACCCCCCACTGGTCGAAGGGCCAGGAAATGTCGACCGCGATCATTGTGGAGGGGTTTTGGTGGATAAGGTTCTCGTGCTTCTGACACTTTAGGCATTTCATATAGTGGAGCTTCGTGTCACGAACCAGGGTTGGCCAGAAGTAGCCACTCCTCAACACTTTTCGCGCTAGCAACTGACCTCCCGAGTGATTCCCGCAACATCCTTCGTGAATTTCTTCGAGCACGTCTTGGGCTTGGCTAGGTCGAAGGCAACTGAGAGGGGGTCCTATGAAGGATTTTTTGAACAATTTTTCCTCGCAGTCGAGCATGTTTCTCAGGGCTCGATACTTTACCCTTCTAGTCTCGGTTCGGTTTTGGGGCATGGTGTCGTCCTTGAGATACGCTACGAGGTCATCCATCCAACAAGGCTCTATCGGGTCGATTACCACGACGTCGGGTTAAGGTTCGTCGATTACTCGACCTCCCGAGAAGAGGTACGATATGGTTCCGTCTCTAGTTCCTTGCAAACCGCTAGCCAACTTAGACAGGGTATCGGCTCGACTCTTCTCTTCTTGGGGAACTTGCTCGATCCTGAACTACTTGAATTGGGATATTAGTCCTTTCACCATTTTAAGATATGCGACCATCGAGCCCTCTAGTGCCTCGTAGGTTCCGTTAACTTGGCCAGCCACGAGTTGAGAGTCGGTCACGACGGCTATCTTTTCGACTTTTTGTTCGAGAGCGAACTTGAGGCTGCTAGAAGTGCCTCGTATTCTGCTTCGTTATTGGTGGCCTTAAAATCGAGACGGATGTCGAAATCAAATTACTGGCCGTCCGAGCTGATCAGGGATATTCCCGCTTCCCCTCCCCCCCCCCCCCCCCCTTTGGAGGTTGATGAGCCATCCACGTGCATTGTCCAGCTTAAGGGGGGTTGGGATCGATTTTGGAGGGGGCACGTTCTTTTAGACTAAGAAGTCAGCTAGAACTTGAGCTTGTTGGGAGACTCGAGGTTGGAAAGAGATATCGTGCTGCCCCAACTCAACCGTCCACTTCATCATCCGACCTGAGACGTCGGGCTTAGCAAGAACTTGCTTGAGGGATTGGTCGATGAGGACGACTATTGGGTATGCTTGAAAATATGGTCTTAATTTTTGAGCTAAGTGGGCTAAGGCGAACACAAACTTCCCGATCTCGAGATAGTTCAGCTCGACTCCATGTAATATTTTCCTTAGATAGTACACAGGTAGGTGTTCCCGATCCCATATGGCAACCAGGAACGAACTGAAAGTTTCGTGGGAAAGAGAGAGACGGAGGTACAGGGTTTCCCCCTCGTTGGGCTTGGCCAACAGCGGCGGAGACGACAGATACTCTTTAAGTTGTTCGAAGGCTCTATTGCACACTTCGTCCCATTGAAACTTCTTCAAATTGCGTAGGACCTTGAAAAACGAAAGGTTTCTCTCTGAGGATCGGGAGATGAAGCGGTTCAGCGAGATGGTTCGACCGACTAAGGATTTAATTGGGTGGATGCATTGAGGTCGGGGTATGATTTAGATTGCTTTGATCTTCACGAGGTTAGCCTCGATCCCCCGTTGGCTTACCATGTAGCCGAGGAACCTACCCCCTTGACCCCGAAAGTGTATTTCTCCGGGTTGAGCTTCATTTCGTATTGCCTCAACACTTCAAACGCTCGACGTAAATGGTCGAGGTGATCCCACGCTTTCTCGTTTTTTACGATTATGTCGTCGACATAGACCTCCATAGTCTTTCCGTCATTTCGTATTACCTCAACACTTCAAACGCTCGACGTAAATGGTCGAGGTGTTCCCACGCTTTCTCATTTTTTACGATCATGTCGTATACGATCATCTCTGGTAGGTGGTTCCCGCATTCTTTAGGCCAAACGGAATTACTTTAAAGCAATAGATGCCCTTCACCACTATGAAGGCTGTGTGCAGCCTATCCTCTGGCACCATGGAGATCTGATAGTATCTTTGAAAGGCGTCCATCATGCTGAGCATTTTGCACCCCGCCATAGAGTCGACGAGCTGATCGATGCAGGATAGGGGGTACGAGCCTTTCGGCAGGCTTTGTTGAGGTCGGTGAAATCGTTGAACATTCTCCATTTCCCTCCAGTTTTTTGTACAAGGACTACGTTGCACAACCAGTCAACGTATTGAGCTGGTGTCATGTAGCCCGCATCGAGGAGCTTATTGACCTCACCTTCGATGATCTCATTTCTCTCCTTGCTTTGGTCCTTCAGCTTTTGCTTGATGGGCTTGTAAGATGGATCGAGTCCAAGGCGGTGGCAGATGACCTTCGGGTCGATGCCTGATAGGTCTTTTGCCATCAAGGCAAAAACGTCGACATTCTCGATGAGGAAGTCTATCATCATGATTTCGTGCTCATGGTCTATGTTCGCTCCGATGCGAGTTACTTTGTTGCTATCCCCGGACACTAGGGGCACGTCTTTCAGCGACTCGGAGGGTTCGAGCCTCTCACTAAACTTTCTCTTCCGTGCTATGAAGCACCCGGAACGCCGAGATGCCACACCCCCGCACTATAGCTCAGTCCACATACGAAATGGATGATCCGTACATGAACTAAGACTATAGCGAACGGGTGACAAAATAAGAAACCATCTAGCTAGGTGGGACTAGACCCCAATTCAATTAATCACCAACATACATAATCAATAATACGGAAGCATAAGATACATACATTCAATAATTTAACATCACCATGTTCACCACTTCTTCCATTACAAACCATCTTCCAAATTTAGAAGTGCCAAAAGGTTCATAACATTACAATTATGCATCAATAATATACAAGGAACATGCTAGACTCAAAAGTAAAGACCTGACTCGACCCCGCCTAGCACTCAACCTGCAAAACTGAAAATGTGAGGGTGTCAGTCTACTAAAGACTGAGTGAGGGGTTTATCAATAAATATTAGCGCAATTACCATGCAAGTCATAGTCTCGGGTATGGTTTTATAAAAGAGAAGCCATATAAGTTCGATAATAAAATACAACTCACCCGAGATTACAACTAATCAATTTAACAATATAACCGTTATCACTTCAATTTAATCAGTGGCCCGGCGAGTGAGGGCAATTCTGCAACCTTACTCCGACAGTGAACATTACTAATATTTAGATTATCAATAGTTAAGTGAGCATGCAATTTATTACAGTGCACAATAAGCAGTTTCAATTCCCTTCTTCCTCCGGTGATGGTGGGATTGCAAGGCCCCACCACCCAATAACGGCGAGCATAGGGTTCATGAGTCCCCATGCCAGGGACTCCTTCCCCCACTAATCTCCTAGTGGGTTCAGGGGGCATCCCAAAGTTGTGAGGATAGTGCAAGAGTTACCCGTCAGCCCTTGCTTCCTCAATTGACTCAATACACTACCCTCGGGCCCAAGTGAACATGCTTTACTCGCCAAACAATCAATCAATCATGAAAAGTTCAATATGTCACGAGAAATCATTTGAAATCGACAAAGGTTTTGAGAAAGATATATATATTTATACATTTTGGCCGAAACATCACGTAGGGTTATACGGGTTCTATATATCTAGTAATTAAACCTCACCTGTGCCGACAATACAACAAGGATATACTTATGAAGCTTGCTCCTTGTCAACGGGAAGACAATCTCAAGATAGAAGAAAGAAAAGATGAGATGATGATAAGATGGTGATGATGCTTCTAGCTTCACAAATCCTTCAAACTCTAATTTGATTTGTGATAAAATCTTCCTGTTAGGAGTAGTGCCCTAGAAAGCCGATTGTATATCCGCTTTGTGCTTTTCCTTATTGTAATCACAGACAATCTTTGAATGAAATAACGAATTGAGACAACACTTCTTTATATGCTCTTGTTTGGTATGCGTTTACTTTATCTGTGCATGTATCAGAACTCCCCTAATCCTGATGACTTTAGGACTCTACTATTTAGGTGAAATGGTTCAGGAAACGAGCCCTATATCACATAAGTCATGATTAGTAAAATACTCCAAGCCGATGAGTCCTAC
This sequence comes from Lantana camara, assembly GCA_037501455.1. Classification (NCBI taxonomy): domain Eukaryota; kingdom Viridiplantae; phylum Streptophyta; class Magnoliopsida; order Lamiales; family Verbenaceae; genus Lantana; species Lantana camara. The sequence goes on from CM074864.1 coordinate 7,234,003, forward strand.
AAACAGTGGGAGTGTCAACCTGACTCCTACAAAGCTTGCTTGTGGGATCACGCCCTTAAGAAGGACCACCTTGTTTCATGGAGGTGCAAAGTGTATAGTTGATACGTGCGTGATACATGAGGGTGCTTACTTTAATAAGTAAGTTCACTGAGGTGCCCCGTGTGAGAACATTCCTAAATGGGAAAGGAAGTTTCTATTTCAGGAAATGGAAACTTCCAGATTAGGAAATATCTCACGAGTCATTGATGTGATTAATTGATCCTTAGACTTGAGGTTCCTTGTCACTTTATAAGTTAACTCTGTAGTCTTAGGTATAAGCTTTAAAGGGTGTCGCCTTAGACAACTGATTCAAGGCTTATGCTGGGGCTGCACAAGTGATTCATGAAAGTGAATGAGAATCAAGAAAAGACCTACACTTGCATATGCAAGGTCATCTCTTATTGTGTAAGTCATTCATATGCCATACGGAGTCCTCGGCCAAGGTAGTAGATCAAGACATCAAGAAAAGGGTTTCTTGGATTGAGATCAAATGGATATGAACTGCACTTAGCTTTAAGACCGGATTATTAGGGTTCTGATTATTCCCTTGCCCTAGATCTTGGTTGAGAGATAGTAAGTAGGAGGATTGTATCTCACATGAATCAATGACTTAAAGGTTCTGTCGAATCCGAACATTCCAATTCAGCTAGGGGTTAAACACCTGCTGCTAGACTATGGTCGTTTAATCTGTGGACCGATTATTTAATTAGTGAATTAATTAATTGGGGTCACTACTAATTAAATTGAGAACCTAGAGGGTCACACACAACAACTTGGTTACATGAGTTGAGGCTTTAAAATGATTAAACGAGTTAATCAGGCCAAGAGGGTTCCACACATGTGAAACCACACGTGTGGGTCACGTGAGTGACACGTGTCCTTGTGACACGTGTCCCATACGTGTAAATATATATATATATATATATATATATATATATATATATATATATATATATATATATATATTAAATAATTAAATGTGTTAATTATTTAATAGACTTTGGTTTAATTTTGAATTAAAAAGAAAGTCTTATTTTGGAGAAAAATAATCTAGTTAATTAATTATGAATTAATTAATTAGATAAAATAAGTTATTTATTTTAAATAAATAAAGTATAAAATTATCCAAAAATAATTTGGATATTTTTAGCTCTCTTGAAAGTTGATTTGAATTTGAATTCAAAGTCAAAGTCAAAATTACTTGATGATCAGGTAATAGGAGAGAGAGACCAAAACCCTAGCCCATAAGGACTAGGATTTTCGGTCCTCCCTTTATTATAAATAGGGGAGCTCGAGCTCCCATTAGAGCTAATTGGCAATTCTTTTGGTTCATGTGTTGAACACCATCCTTTCTCCAAGATAAACAAAACCCTAGGTTAAGCCTAAACACTAACTAGAGAACTAGCATCCTTACTAGTTAGATTGTAGTCAAGTTGGTGGACTATCTCTAGAGAGCTTCAAGTTAGAAGTTTAAAGATTCGAGCTTTACCAAGGAGCGGGGATCAAGCCGCGAGAAGAGCGTTCTTGGGTGGCTTGAAACGCTTCAAGAAAGACAATTAAGAAAGTAAGTTTCTAATCCCTACGAATTTGGTTACACGATTGCGAGTCCTAGATCCTTTAGTTGGAAAATTTTTAAATTTTCGCTTCTTTCTGATTCGTGGTTTCCAACAAGTGGTATCAGAGCCACCTCGTTAATCGTGTTTCTGATTCGTCTCAATTATACTGAATTTGGTAGAAATTCTTAGGCTTGATGCGATTGAGTATTTGTAATTGTTTTAGAAAGCCTGAATTACGAAACTGTATTTTTTTCCTGAAAGTTTCCGAAAATTGGTTTTTGCAAAATTTAATTTTTGAAAACTATTTTAGATTTGAAACTGTATAAACTGTTTTTGGATTTCTAGGATTGGTTTTGCTTTTGAACGAAAACACGAAACGAAAAGCCTGGATTACGAACACGCGAAACCCCGAGCGCGAAGGCGTCGCGCGCCGCCGCCCGCCTCTCCTACACGCGCGCAGGCCCCAGCGCCTACTCCCTCCCGCAACCGCGCGGGAGCCCGCCCAAGGCTGGCCGCCGCCCGCCCACACCCGCCCGCAAGCATGCGGGAGGACCGCACGTAGCAGCGCGTAACGTGCGCGCACACCGCATGCGTGCGGTCTTCTTCGTGTACGGGGCACCGTTTTTCCTTCGTAATCTGTTTTCGTATTTCGTGCAATCCAGTCCCAATTTTATTTTAATTTTAAAATTTTATTTTTGAATATTTATTTTAATTTTTTGAATAAAACTTAAAATTGGGATTTTTCAGAAATAGAAACGGTTTATGTTTTCGGAAAATGCATCTTTGATAAAATTATTAATTTTCAGAAATTAATTGGAATTTTATTTTTTTTTGTTAATTTGGGATTTAATGAAAACTATTATAAATAAGACTCGCATCAAGTCGTGTTTTAAGTCATTAAGACTTGAAACGGGAATTTTAATTTATTGGGTAAATTTAAATTCTCGCAAAGGCATGTTACGTGATCATAGGTTTAGACTTATGTATGGTTTTAATTTATGCACATGGATGGTTTAAATTGGGGTTGGAGCCCTATAGTTGCATTTTTCAATTGAGGTTGGAGCCTCACTTATGTGCGTACTGTTATGTGATTTATTATGTAGCTTTCCATATTACTGTTTTTGAGGCCGGGGTATGCCCCGTGTATTTGTCTAACGCCAATATGAAGATTGAGCCTTATTACTTTATGTCTTTTTCCTTTTATTGTAATTTGAGAGTAGAGATAGGTGGTGAGGTTTTATTTTCATTTTGAAGACAATGCACCCATGGAGTAAGATGGACCACATTCAAGTAACAAGGAGGCCATAAGTGAAGACCCCTCAAAATGTTAGGGAGGGGAATCTCGATTGTAAAAATGTAATAGAGATAGGGCTCGTATTTTGTTACCGTTTTACCTTATGTGATTTAAACTGTTTATGTGGCATGTATGTTAGAACTTGTGATTGTGGAGTAGCTCCCACATATCACGCATAAGAGAGGTAGAACCCATGATCATTACATGTTAGTATCATGCTAGGACATGTTATCTGTTTATGTGGTTGCTTGAAATGCATTTAAGTGTACTTGCATTAATCAAGACTAATAAAATTGGATAACATATATGTTGGTGAGGTCGAACCGGACAACTCTCCGGTTGATTCGAAAATTCCCATTAAATATTAAGCTAATTTCGAACAAATAGGTATTTAATTCGAGATGCAAATTTTGAATTAATTTCCTAGCATTCCATAAATAGGTTTTAAGTTTAGTAAGTGAAGCTAGTTATTGTCCGCGAGTCGTGGGATAGCTAGTGGAGCTTATTAGTTCTTAGTTACCTACTTGATCATTTTAAATGGTCAATATGTCGTGGTCAATTTTGGCAAGGGCGATGTCCGCAAGTCGTGGGTCGTTCGAACTAAGTTTTGATCATGATCTTATGATTGATGGGTCTAGCCTAACGCCTAAGTAAATATGGATGTCGCACGAGTCGTGGGTCCATATTGAAAGATAGGTGATGCAAAAACAATAACTAAGACTTCTAAAGGTGTTAGAATTTGTAAGTTGTACCTACCTGGGGTTCTTACTTAGAATGTCCGCGAGTCGTGGGTTCGAGGTAAAATGCCTAGGATCTTAGTACCCATTGGGAAACGTGTTCCTCTTAGATCTTTGGGAATTATAGATCTTTGAAAAACAGTGGGAGCTACATTAGATTAAAGACCTTATCTTTTGTATATCTTTATAATTCAGCATGCTCACTAGTTCTCTATTTTACCATTTAGGTCGTAGATTCTCTGATTCTCTACGTGTTTTGAAATGGCAACCAAAAACCTTCTTGTATCGATCCTCGAGTCAAACAAGTTGACTGGTCCCAACTATTCAGATTGGTTGAGGAATCTAAAAATCATTTTAGATTCTGAGAAGAGAACTTATGTTCTCTTGGAAGGGGAGCCTAGTCCCGAAGGGGAGCCTCCCACTCGGGCCGAGCGGGACGCGATTCAGAAGTGGAAGGATGATAATCTCCAAGCCCGTTGCCTTATGTTGGCTAATATGTCTCCAGACTTGCAAAGCCAACATGAGGCCATGGAATTCACTTGGGAGATTTACGACCACTTAGAGCAACTTTACCGCCCTCATGAACGTTTTACAAGGTATAACACTTCAAAGGAATTGTTCCACTTGAGAATGAGGAAAGGTTCAAGTGTCCATGAATATGGACTCAAGTTTCTCGCCCTTACTGAGTAACTTGCTTCCATGGACATGCCACTGAAAGATGAGCTTTTCGTAGATTTGTTCCTAGCTTCACTCCCACCATCATTCAACCCATTTGTCCTTAATTTCAACATGAATCATGCTGGTGTTACTGTAGCTGAGCTGATTAGTCAGCTTGTGACTGCTGAAAGCACGATCAAGAAGGACAATAAGGTTTTGATGGTGAATGCTCCATCTTCCTCTTCTGGGCCTTCTAAAGGTAAGGGCAAGAAAGCCCAAAAGAAGAAGAAGAAACCCCTTAGGCCCACTGGTGGCGTTTCGAAGGGGAAGGCCCAAAAGAAGAAGCGAGATCAGAAAGAGGATGTTTGCTTCCATTGTGGCAAAGCGGGACATTGGAGGAGAAACTGCCCAGAGTACAAGGCTACTCTAAAGAAAGGTATCTTTCTCGTTGAACTAAATCTTTCTATTAATTCTAGTTCATGGGTACTTGATACCGGTTGTGGAACTCATATCTGTAATGATGTACAGATGCTAAGTGAAGTCCAATAACTCAAAGAAGGAGAATGTGTCTTGAAGATCGGCGATGGCTCAAATGTTGAAGCTCGAGCTTTAGGCACAATTAGATTAGATTTAGGTAGTTTTGAGTTAGTCTTAAATAAAGTCCTTTATGTACCGAGCATTATTCGTAATATAATATATGTTCCAATTTTAGATTGTGAAGGTTATGAAACTTATATTAAGAAAGGTAAATACTTTCTAAAACGGAATAACTCTTCCGTTCACATCGGTACTCTAAGTAATGGACTTTATCTAACTCAAAATATCAATATTATGAATATACAACGATAAACGAAGCGTAAGAGAGATGACAAAGTTTCAACTCCCTTATGGCACGCTAGATTAGGACACATTTCCAAGAACAGAATTAGCAAGATAAACACTTTAGGATCATTCTCTGAAAATGATCTTAAAGAGTTAACTTCTTGCGAATCTTGTCTCAAAGGAAAAATGTCCAAAGTTCCTTTTAAAGGAACTGTGGAACGTGCCACTAAGGTTTTGGATTTGATCCATACTGATGTTTGTGGACCGCTTAGTGTAAGCACAAGAAACAATCATCAGTATTTCATAACCTTTACCGATGACTTTAGTCGATATGATTATATATACTTAATGAAGTATAAATCTGAATCTTTTGAGAAATTCTTAGAATTTCAAAAGGAGGTTGAGAACCAAACTGGTCGCAAGATCAAAACACTTCGATCTGATCGAGGAGGCGAGTATCTTAGTGAAGAATTCCTTACTCATCTCAAAGATAATGGGATTATCTCTCAGTGGACTCCTCGGGGAACTCCTCAGCTTAATGGACTTTCTGAGAGAAGGAATCGAACCCTACTAGATATGGTTCGTTCCATGATGAGTTTCACTGACTTACCACCTTCTTTCTGGGGTTATACCATAGAAAGTGCAGCAAAGATTTTGAATCTAGTTCCCTCTAAGTCAGTCCCTAAAACGCCCTTTGAAATGTGGCATGGTAAAATCCCTAGTTATTCTTACTTAAGAATTTGGGGTTGTCCTGCTTACGTGAAGAGGACAGTGGGAGACAAGTTAGAATCTCGTTCTAACTTATGCTACTATGTAGGTTATCCTAAGGAATCCATAGGATATTACTTCTATGATCAATCTGAGCAAAAGGTGTTTGTTTCCATAAATGCCACTTTTCTTGAGGAACCGTTCCTTAAAGAAAAGAAAGGTAAGATCATAGAATTAGAGGAAGTACAAAGTGAGTCCACGCCTCCCACTGAAGAAACGTCTCCTTCTGATCAACTACAACCAATCACGAATTTCAATACACACGTAAATCCTCCTCTAAGGCGTTCTGAACGCACTCCTAGACAGCCGGAGAGATGGTATGGATTCTTCCATGAAATCTCTCAAAAGGATAATGATCATTTAACATATGAGGAGGCACTTTCAGATTCTGACTCTGAACAGTGGATAGAAGCCATGAAATCCGAAATGGATTCCATGAACTCCAACCAAGTTTAGACCTTGGTAAATTTGCCTGATGGGGTCAAACCCATAGGTTGCAAATGGATCTTTAAGAGAAAGCTTGGAGTTGATGGAAGCATTGCAGCCTACAAAGCAAGACTGGTTGCAAAAGGATTAACTCAAAGACCCGGCGTGGACTTTGATGAAACCTTTTCACCAGTTGCAATGCAAAAGTCTATTCGGATCATGCTTGTCATTGCTGCGTATTATGACTACGAGATATGGCAAATGGATGTGAAAACTGCCTTTCTCAATGGTGACATTGATAAAGACATTTATATGGAGCAACCCATAGGTTTCACATTCAGTGGGAGTGAGCAAAAGGTTTGCAAACTCCAAAGATCAATCTATGGATTGAAACAGGCTTCTAGGAATTGGAATATTCGATTTGATGAATCAGTCAAAGCGTTTGGCTTCATTCAAATTTCGAATGAATCATGTGTGTATAGAAAGGAATTGGAGACCTCAGTGCAATTCTTAGTACTTTATGTTGATGACATCCTTCTTATTGGGAATTCGAAAGATAACATGAAAGTGACTAAGTTATGGTTATCGAACCAATTCGAGATGAAAGATCTTGGTGATGCGTCCTATATCCTTGGAATTAAAATCTATAGAGATAGATCTAGAAGGTTAATAGGACTATCACAGTCGATGTACATTGACAAAGTATTGAAGAGATTCAATATGGAGTCAGCAAAGGTTAAGAACCTTCCTATGAGTGTAGGAACATGTCTTTCAAAGAAGATGTGTCCTAAGACTAACCTTGAGAAGGAGAGAATGACTCATACACCTTATGCGTCAGCAATAGGTAGCATAATGTATGCAATGTTATGTACTCGACCGGATGTGGCTTATGCACTTAGTGTAACAAGTCGTTTCCAATCTGACCCTGGAGATGGTCACTGGGCTGCCGTGAAGAATATTCTCAAGTACTTGAAAAGTACTAAAGATTTATTCTTAGTTTACGGAGGTCAGAAAGATCTTACTGTCGAAGGATCCTGCGATGCAAGCTTTGCATCTGACCTAGATGATTTTAAGTCAATGTCAGGATACATTTTCTGCCTAAACGGCGGAGCAGTGGGTTGGAAGAGTTCGAAGCAAACGACCACTGCAGATTCGACCACTGAGGCCGACTACTTAGCTGCAAATGATGCAGCTAAGGAAGGTGTTTGGATTAGAAACTTCATTCAAGAGTTGAATGTTGTTCCTAGCATGAAAGACCCCATTACTGTGTTTTGTGACAACACAGGGGCGGTTGCTCAAGCAAGAGAACCAAGATCTCACCAACGGACCAAGCACATTATGAGGAAGTATCACCTAATCCGTGATATTATCAAAAGAGGAGATGTGCAAATTGAGAGGGTCACATCAGCAGAGAACGTGGCAGATCCACTTACTAAACCCCTTAGTCGTGAAGCTTTCCAAGGTCATCTTCAGAAGATGGGACTTAGAATAGCTTTAGAATGGCTTTGACGGGCAAGTGGGAGATTGTTAGGAATAGTGCCCTAGAAAGCCGATTGTATATCCACTTTGTGCTTTTCCTTATTGTAATCACAGACAATCTTTGAATGAAATAATAGGCAACACTTCTTTATATGCTCTTGTTTGGTATGTGTTTACTTTATCTGTGCATGTATCAGAACTCCCCTAATCCTGATGACTTTAGGACTCTACCATTTAGGTCAAATGGTTCATGAAACGAGCCCTATATCACATAAGTCATGATTAGTAAAATACTCCAAGCCGATGAGTCCTACAGACAGTGGCAGTATCAACCTGACTCCTCTAAGGCTTGCTTGTGGGATCACGCCCTTAAGAAGGACCACCTTGTTTCATGGAGGTGCAAAGTGTATAGTTGATACGTGCGTGATACATGAGGGTGCTTACTTTAATAAGTAAGTTCACTGAGGTGCCCCGTGTGAGAACATTCCTAAATGGGAAAGGAAATTTCTATTTCAGGAAATGGAAACTTCCAGATTAGGAAATATCTCACGAGTCATTGATGTGATTAATTGATCCTTAGACTTGAGGTTCCTTGTCACTTTATGAGTTAACTCTGTAGTCTTAGGTATAAGCTTTAAAGGGTGTCGCCTTAGACAACTGATTCAAGGCTTATGTTGGGGCTGCACAAGTGATTCATGAAAGTGAATGAGAATCAAGAAAGGACCTACACTTGCATATGCAAGGTGATCTCTTATTGTGTAAGTCATTCATATGCCATATGGAGTCCTTGGCCAAGGCAGTAGATCAAGACATCAAGAAAAGGGTTTCTTGGATTGAGATCAAATGGATATGAAATGCACTTAGCTTTAAGACCGGATTATTAGGGTTCTGATTATTCCCTTGCCCTAGATCTTGGTTGAGAGATAGTAAGTAGGAGGATTATATCTTACATGAATCAATGACTTAAAGGTTCTGTCTAATCCGAACATTCCAATTCAGCTAGGGGTTAAACACCTGTTGCTAGACTATGGTCATTTAATCTGTGGACCGATTATTTAATTAGTGAATTAATTAATTGGGGTCACTGCTAATTGAATTGAGAACCTAGAGGGTCACACACAACAACTTGGTTACATGAGTTGAGGCTTTAAAATGATTAAACGAGTTAATCAAGCCAAGAGAGTTCCACACCTGTGAAGCCACACGTGTGGGTCACGTGAGTGACACGTGTCCTTGTAACACGTGTCCCACACGTGTAAATATATATATTGTATATATATATCTTAAATAATTAAATGTGTTAATTATTTAATAGACTTTGGTTTAATTTTGAATTAAAAAGAAAGTCTTATTTTGGAGAAAAAATAATCTAGTTAATTAATTATGAATTAATTGATTAGATAAAAATAAGTTATTTATTTTAAATAAATAAAGTATAAAATTATCCAAAAAATAGTTTGGATATTTTAGCTCTCTTGAAAGTTGATTTGAATTTGAATTCAAAGTCAAAGTCAAAATTACTTGATGATCAAGTAATAGGAGAGAGGGACCAAAATCCCTAGCCCATAAGGACTAGGGATTTTCGGTCACTCCCTTAATATAAATAGGGGAGCTTGAGCTACCCTTAGAGCTAATTGCCAATTCTTTTGGTTTATGTGTTGAACACCATCCTTTCTCCAAGATAAACGAAACCCTAGGTTAAGCCTAAACACTAACTAGAGAACTAGCATCCTTACTAGTTAGATTGTAGTCAAGTTGGTGGACTATCTCTAGAGAGCTTCAAGTTAGAAGTTTGAAGATTTGAGCTTTACCAAGGAGAGGGGATCAAGCCGCGAGAAGAGCGTTCTTGGGTGGCTTAAAACGCTTCAAGAAAGAATAAAAGAAAAGTAAGTTTCTTATCTCTACGAATTTGGATACACGATTGCGAGTCCAAGGTCCTTTTGTTGGAAAATTTTTAAATTTCCGCTGCTTTCTGATTCGTGTTTTCCAACACTTCCTTCCTTCTTCCTTGGTGTTTTGATCGAACTATGGGGTGTGTGTGTGTGTAATTTGTTGGATAAAATATCATGAATGAAATGCAAGAGATACAATGTATATGTTATATGAAAATTCACCCACTAACTCAAAAGAGTCATCCCTTTTTGCACCAAAGTCCCTGAAATATTTGAATGAATGCAAGCAAGTCTATTCCTAACCAAATAATCCTATAACTCCCAACTCATGTTATGCAATTAGGTCTCTAAATTTATGAAATGATCAAGTAAGGTCATATACGAACAATTACTCACATTATCAATTCATTTATATAAATCTCATATTACCAAGTTTATGAAAACTTAATGCATATAATGTTATGAAAATTATAATTTAACATATAATGATTGAATGGAAAAAAAAATCGAGGTGTTACATGCTATCTACGAACACTGTTTTCCGGGTTGGGAGATGGGGAGATCGATTTCTCCATCGGCGTATGTCTGCAGATCGAGACATTCTGCCACCTCCTTGTCCTTGGCCATTTTTTAGGGTAATGGCGTAGCATGCCCAGTTGTCCACTATGTCGCAACCGACCTCACCCACTCCATTCGAGGTGGCATCTTAATTTTTTGGTGGAAGGTGAAGATGATGGCTCGGAATTGAATGAGGCCAGGTCGGCCGAAGATTATGTTATAAAGCAGGGGCATATTTACGACTACGTACTCGACCTCACGGGTTACTTGACACGAAGCGGCTCCCATTGAGGTGAGTAGCCGAATGCGCCCTAAAGCTAAAGCATCGGATCCACCGAATCCGGATAGCGAAGTTCGGATGGGATTCAATTTTAAATTATGCAGTTTCATTTTGACAAGCATGGAGTCAAGGATAATTGTAACACTCCGATTTTTTCGATCGACTAAGTTGGCGCCACGTGTTAAATGCCTTGTGTGTTTGATTTGTTTAATTTACTCTTGCTTGTTGCTTAACGTGCTTTTATTATTTTATTTCTGCGACTCCATGCGTTGCGGGGCCCTATTTTCAACTCTTTTAAGAGTTTAGTGGCCTATTTGCAATTTTCTCTTTTAGGGGTTTTTCGGTCATTTATCATTCGGTTGAGAGTTTGACCTATTTGACTCCTTCAATGCGTTCAGGGCACCAAAACGAGTCCATAGACTCTAAGTTTGCCCAATTCTGACGTCGTTAGTCCCTTCTACCGTTCGTTTTCGTGTGCGAGGACCCTGGATAAAATACCCGAATGGTTTACTATATGCTACGTCATGACCCACTAGTCATTCATCTCAAATTGTGACACATGTCATTTTCTCTCATCTTTACTTTTTATGCATTATCGTTATTCTTGTTTAGTTTTTTCTCACTTTCCCTATTTTGTTAGATTATTATTATTTCTTATAAAATATATAATTCTATTTATTTTTCAACTATGATATGTATAAAATAAAATTTAATTATGTATATATGTTTTTTTCTAAATCTAATATATTGCTTAATTTTTTTTCCAAACTTGTGAAATCACTACTATTTGAACATATTACATGTAGATTACATAAATTTTTTTTTTCTTAACATATTATTCAATTAGGAAAAATTATTAATTATTTAAAAAAACAAATATAACTAATTTGAGTCGTTAAAATATAAAATGAACATATTTTGAAGGTAAAATTAATTTGTAGATATAAAAAAAAATTAATTCTCCATATACAATATTTTATTAGATAAAAAAAATTAATATAAATAATTAAGTTTTATTTTATACATATCATAATTGTAAAATAAATAGAATTATATATTTTTATAAGAAATAATAATAATCTAACGAAATAGAAAAAGTGAGAAAAAACTAAACAAAAATAACGATAATGCATAAAAAATAAAGAAGAGAGAGAAAGTGACATGTGTCACAATCTAAGAGAAATTACCTAGTAGGTTATGACCTAGCATATAGTAAACCTACCCGAATCCTCGTTATTCGAGGCACACGCATCAGCTCCTCTTCTTCTTCCCGCTTCTCTCTCACACTATACACAAAACACATACTTGTTCGTCACTTGTTCGTTTTTCAATGAAATTTGATGAATGAATAGTGTTTTTCAAAGATCTCGACGAGCCCGTCACGATGGCGAAGACAGAATTGAAATCCGATCAATGACAAAGGAGATATTGCAACTCAAAGTTTCGGAAATCGTGCCTAGTTTTTGGGAGCAACTTCGACGGCCTCGTTTGGCCTCATCCGACGACGGAATCTAGCGAAATTGGTATGCAAATCGAACGTCTCGACGAGCTCTACAACTTAACACTGGTTTCATGGCTGGAAATGGCCTGGTGATGGAGATATTCGCCGAAAACAATAGCAGCGCCATGCTTGAATAGTGGCAGCTCTCTTTCCGGCCCTTTTTCGGCGGTTCCGGCCACCTTTTCCAATGAGTAAGACTGATTCCTAAGGTTTTCGACCCTCCCAAGTTCATTTCCGACCTCGGATTGTCTCAATTCACAGTGCAGGTGGTGGTTTTGGACAAGGCAGCGGCAGTACGGCTTTAGGTGGCAATTTGGAATTTTTCCGGCGATCTTTTGGCCAATGTCCCTTTACAAAAGTTGTTCATCTTGTTAAGACCAAGCTTTCCATGGTGGTGGTATCTCAAGAGCCGGCGGCACGTGGCGGCACGTGCGGGTCAACCCTCCGGCGTCTTTGCCCGGCGAATTTCTTGGGGCTTTCGGAGTACTCGTCCTGGGCTTTCCAATGGTATGTTCGGATTTAATTTTCATCAAGCGGTTTGAGTTTAATTTTGATTCTTAGATTCTTGGGTTCCCGGATTATTTCATATTGGTTTTCTTCAATTAAATCCGGTGGGTTGATTATTTTCAGATTTGGTTTGAGGGGTTTTGTTGAGTTCGTTGAGGCGCACGTTTAGCTATTTTCTGGGATTTTTCCGGCCACCGGAGGTGGTGGTCCAGCGGCTGTCAGCGGCGTTCCGACAGGTTCTGGTGATGGCATTCTGACGTTCTTCGGACAGCGGGTTTCTTTCGTCGTGGTGAGTCTAACGCCACTTCCGTTCGTCAATCGGATGTCCGGTTGATTTGTTGTGAATTTTTGAAGTTGTTGTGATTATTTCGTTAATTGTTTTAATTGTAAAATTTGATCATGAATGTACGATGAATGAAAATTATGAGTTGTATGATATTTGGAAATATGAAATGATGTATGAAAACGTAATTCTTGAATTATTGAATTTTGTGGCCTCGTTTATGTCACTTCTTGTGTATGTTTCTTTCTTTTGAGGGATGTTAGTGTAATATTTGAAAAACTAAATTGATTATGGAAATTATATGAAAAGTATGTAATAAATTATGAAAGCATAAGTTATACTTAATTTAAACGAATTGTTTAAGTATGCTAATTGTTAGTATATTATAAATTAGGCAATTATGGATTTATGAATAAAATTGAAATGCAATTTGTGTTTATTTCTCTCGGGACCTAATACTTGATAAGAATTAAATTCCTAATGCCTTGATTTATTTTATGTAATTGATGTTATGAATTTTATAAGCTATGCCTCTCTTGATGTATAAGTTGAATATGAATCTATTAGGTGATAATTGGATTGAATTAATCTTATACGGTTTAATTAGGGACTTTCACACTTAAGAAATGATTTAATCGTACATATATCAATTTGGTAGACGATGAATGGATTAATACGAAATAATGTGATTTGTATTTTCTTCCTATTCCTCATATTTGCATTAATTGTGCATATAAACATACCCTAATGTGTAATATGATTTTATTGAACAATATGATGATTTGTTTTGTATGAAATGGATAAGAATATGAACTTTGCCTACATGATTGCATCTTTTAAGTGTTTGAGCATTGTCGTGCATCTTTGTGGTTGTGGTTTGAGTTTGAGTCTTGTTTTCTGTGTGCTCTTTCGTTCAGGGGTTCTTCAGACGTCAGTTGTTTCGGTTCCAGTGGGACTTGATGGTTGTCGAATCCACCAATTAAATCCTTTACTTACCGTACGAAATATAAAATCGTAATATAGCAGTAAAGGGTCGAACCCATAGGACTAGATAGATTTATATTCAATGTATCCAAGAGAATATTCAAAAGAGACTTAGAAGGGGGGAGGGGGGGAGTTTGTGTAATTAAAACAAACTATTTTAAAGCACAAAATCAGATTACTTCGAATAACTAAGGCTGAAAATAAAGAGAGTTGTGAAGGTTGATTATGAGAGAAATATCTTAGCTAAGTTGTTACTTCATTCCATGCCCATATCTAATCCTCGTTGCGAAAATCAAACCTAATCAAATGGTAGATTAACTTACAATAGACAAGAAGCTTGTCCATATCATCCTTTCTTATTTTAACTTAATCAAGAGAAGCTCATCAATTAAATTCTTACCACATAGCGATCCCGCGAACAAGTATCTAGGATTTAACTATATGATAGCATTGAGCACCAAAAGGACATTAATCATGATCCAAAATCTCAAGAAGCTTGGACTTACGAAATCATATTACGCATGCCTCACCATTTTATTGAGTAAACATGGTGGTAAACTCTCAATGATGTGTGGTTCTTGTACACCTTTACAAGACTATTACGTATCAAGTATTAGTATAACCTTATCAAGTTGTTATCTAAGCATCAATTGATCAGAAAGATGATTTGAAAACAACTCATATAAATACGTTCAAGGCATGCATAAATACCATAGATTAAATTCGTATTCACTCACTTAGATCTCATAAATATTGGCAAGGAATAAAGATACAACCTAACTAAGACAAATATGTTCAGCTACGGATCATCATGCAAGATATACAATAAATACTTTGATCATGAACTGAACTTTAAAACTTAATCGAAAATGAAAACCGAAACCAAATACTTCGAGTTTATAAACTGAAAATGATCACAGTTTTGAGGAAGAAATCCCTCGATGTTTTCTGCTGCTAGCTGTTGCTATTTTCTACTTTCAGAATTATCTCCAGTCTGTCCATTTTTTCCCACTTAACTAGCTTATATAAAGCGTCCTTAAGTCTAAGAATTGCAATGATCAAGGGGGACAAAATGGCTTTTACAAGTTCCAATAAGCATGATTAGGACTCTTGAAACTCTAAAAACACAGCATCAATTCTTGCATGTTAGCCATGTTAACAAGCTGCTGCATGTGTGCCACCTGTCCCAACAAGAGGAGTCAGCCGCACTTGTTGTCCTTGGTCTGCTTTACGCGCATTGGCCTTAGGGATGATCATGCATTGGGTTCATGGCTCAGGCATTTACAACACTTAGCATCTTTTTCATCATAATTCTGCCAAATTCCTCATTTATCAACATGTTTCTGCAAAAGCCAAATAAAAGCAAATTAAGTAGAAATCTAATCCAATTCAGGGGGAAGTTAAAGAGATTTTCATGTAATTTATACATACTATCAAATCCCCCCACACTTAGACTTTTGCTTGTCCCTAAGCAACAGCCTCTATTCCTAACAAACTGCAAGATGATCCCCATCAAACCACCTCAGCCCCACCGTTCAAAAGTAGAGATCAAGTGAACAAATGACTAAGTATCATGACAGGATTGCATAATCATCAGCTGGAAGATAAGCAGGGCAGAATTTTTCATTTTACTGGAGGATGCGTATGAAATTGGGGCCAATTTACTTCATGGAAGTTTTACCAAATTCATTAAACAATATGCTCAATTCTTGCTGTCAAATAAACTGTTCTTATTCTCTAGAGATGGAGGTTTTAAACTTGTGCAACTTTAACAGATTAATTTCATTGCTTATTTTGGGTGTTATGGTATCTCTTTGATACTTCATAACCATCCCTAAGCTGCACAAGAGTGCATCACTCATGATTGTCAGCACAATTGAGTTTAATTTATACCCAGCATTTAATTTCATTTAATGCACTTATTTGACAATCAGAGGAGTGAAATGATGCAAAGATTTGTATCTGTGATGTCGGGAAGAGATAGCTTAAAAAGCTTTATTTAGGCTGCGACTTTTTCAAGTACAAACTGCCCCCAACAATCAACAGATGGCTCAAAACAGAACCCCACTCGTGACCATTAAATTCAGAAGGATCAGAGGAGTGGACCAAAACAAAAGTCATGGCTGAAACAGCCTTATTCTCAGATTATAAACACCTCCAATCTCCAGAATTATTGAGCAGTCACAAGACATCAAAAAATTTTCACATTGGCACATTTTCCATCATGCATTTAACAAGTGATATCCTTTAAACCAAGTTCACACACATTCTTCAGATAAATTGAAAAAAACTTACGCCCTTTTTATAGAACCAAAATCAGTTTATGCAATCAAAATCAATTCACAGAGTCTTTCTGTTCACAAAATCTCTATTAATAACATGTGACTTGAGGTTATCAGGTTCATAGCTTCTCACAGCAGAAACACTGGCTAACAAATAGCCACAAAAATCAGTCAAAAATCTCAAAGGAACCAACCTAAACAGGTTACAAGCCTGACATCAACTACCAACAGCCAATAAAAACAATAAAACAACAGTCATCAAAAGCAACAGACAGACCTAATCACACAAAAAAAATTGAAACAGAATCTAACCACAACCACCTACTCCCCACCCCCCACACTTATTTCACATTGTCCTCAATGTTCATAGACAGAATTGAAACAGGAGGACTTCCCTGGATAAATTCATTGGCTACTGCTTTTGAGGCTTGACTTGATGGCCTCAATGTCCTTTTCCATAGTTGCCACTTTCTGGATAAGCTCTTTCAGCAACTCTTCCATTCTATCCAACTGAGTTTGTGATGGGGCACTGGTGGTGGCCTCAGGTTGGGCATCTTCACTCCTTTTCTTTGTAACAGAGAATGTACCTGCACCAGGAAAGCACAATACTCCATCCTTTCTTTGGAGTATTCTCATGTTAAGCAGCACATGCTCATCTAGTAGAGAAACTTCAGAATACAGAGTAAGATCATGATCATTCAAATCAAGAAGTTCCTCATGCACAACAATATAAGTAATTAGGTGCCCTAATTTAAGTGGCCTATTCCATTTGATGCAGTCATTAATGTGTACAGCAGCCCAAAAGCCTATATTTACTTTCCAGTTATTCCACATTACCCACAAAAAGTATAGTTCAGATTTAGTTATAGAACTTGAACCTTCAGTTCTTTGGGAGAAAAACATTGACAGCAACCTATGAGCATAAACTACAGCAGGATCATTTAAGTGAATGCTCTTGGCTGTGACATCAGTAAATTTATCACATTTCCCATTAGTTAACTGCTTAAAAGCTTCATCAGGATCAAATTCTTGGGGAAAATCTCCTAGGCACACTACATCAGTTCCCTCTCTAATAGGAAAGTAATCAAATTGCAAAACTTCACAGAATTGGTTAATTGAATAACTAATTCTTTTGCCTAGCAGTCTAAATGTGATAATACCATCTTCGTCCCAATTACATGATTGCTTTTTCAGGAATTTAAAAGTTGAATAAAATTCCATTGTGAGTTCATAGTAAATGTCTGTGTCTATTTCCATAAACTCTTTCCATTCTATGTTGTTAAGCAAGGCTTACACAAGTTCAATCAATTCAAAATTTTCAAGAGTAGGCACATTAATTTTCTTAGCAGTAGAAATAGAAAGTTCTTTAACCTTATTGTACCTCACTCTTTCTGTTTTGGCAGTGAAATTAAGTTGTCCTCCAAGATTTTCAAATCTTGCGGGGGCAGGGGTCCTGGTTCTTGGCACTCTGCTCCTTTTGTGCTTCTTGGGGAGATGTGTTTTCTCTGTAGGCTGCTTAGTTGTTTTAGATGGTGGCCCTTCCATCTGCTCTTCTTCATCATGCTCTTGGTCATCTTCTACTACATCTCCTTCTTGCATTTCCTCTTCATTTTCTGGAGTGTCATCAGTCTCTTGTTCTACCTCTGCGTTAGCATTTGCATTCTCTTCTTCATTGTTGCCCTCCTCTGCTGTCTTGTATCCCTCTTCAGCCTCCTTATTTACTTCTCCTTGGTTTTTTTCTTGATCCTCCTCCTCTTGTAATTCTTCCTCCATCTGCTCACCCACTTGCGTAAGGGTTTCTGCTGCCCTTAATTCTTCAGAGTCAGTTGGAGAGGGTTTCTTTTTCTTCTTTGTTTTCTCCCCCTTTTTGGCTTTCTTTTTGTCCTTCTTCACACTCTTCTTCTTCTTTTTAGATTTCTGTTGTGATTTCTCAGGCTCTTGAGGAGTAGAAGGCTCTCCTTCATCTTTCTCATCTCTTAGTTGAACTTTTCTTTTCCTCGGCTTGTAGGATTGCCTGATTTGCTTCAAAATTGAACCCAGAGTAGGGTCTATAGCTTGTTGGCGCTCTTCCACAACGATTACAGGGGGTTCAAGAGGATTTATGGTTGTAGGGTTTTTGTCAATAGGCGGAGAAGGGTTAGGGTTTGTTTCTTCTTGGGGAATTGAGGTTTCCGGTGCAGTTTTAGATGGCGGTGATGGCATATTGATTGGTGGCGCCACCTCTTCTGCATGCGCGGGTTCTGCTGGTTTAGGGGTAGTTTTCAGAACCCGTCTTTTCTGTGTGACCTTCCTTTTGGATGGTTTAGGTGGCAGAAGTGGCTTCTCGGACCTTGTCTTCATATTCAATGCAAATTCCGGTGAGAATTGCGGTGGTTGAAGATGGTGGAGGGATGAAACGGTTGGGTTCTCTTGCGCAAGGAAGAAGGAGAGGCTTTTGGTTTGAAATTTTTTTTGTAAGAGGGTTTCAATTTTTATTTTTTTAAAAGAGGGTTTGAAGATAAAACGTTTCCTTAAAAGTGTGTTTTATCTTTAAAGACGCTTTTTCAGTTAATAAGACTTTTAAGGGATAAAGCGTATTATTTAAAACACATTTTTATCTTTTCAAATCTGTTTTATTTCACCAATTGTGGGAAAAGACTTATGCGATGATCATGAGGAAACGTCTGGGATGAGTTTAAGGGATGATCATGAGTAAAGGTTCATGTACTTGACTGTGCTTGTCTGTTACTACCTGAAATGAACAGAGAAATGGTTCCTTATCAAAAATCGCAGTTATCTCTTGAACAAAAAAGAAAGAGAAACTGGAATGTCAAAATAGATTAGTCTAAAATTAATGGGTTGCCTCCCATCAAGCGCCCTTGTTTAATGTCCTAGGCCAACCAATCATTCTGTCATTACGAGGATAAGGGTATGGGGTTGTCCAAAGGGACTTCCTCCACTGTATGATCTTTGAATCCCTCATAAAACGGTTTTAAGCGATGGCCATTTACCTTGAATGCTTTTCCTGTATCTGCACTCTTAATTGATACTGCACCATGAGGAAAAACATTAGTAACAACAAATGGCCCTATCCATCTTGATCTCAATTTTCCAGGAAAAAGTTTCAATCGAGAGTGAAACAATAGCACTTTCTGCCCAATTTGAAATATTTTTCTGGAAATCATTTGATCATGAAAATTCTTAGTCCTTTCTTTATATAATCTGGCACTTTCATATGCTTCATCCCTTAGTTCTTCCAATTCTTGTAGTTGCAACTTTCTATAAGCTCCAGCCCTATCTAATTTCAGGTTACATTGTCTTATTGCCCACAAAGCTTTATGTTCTATTTCCACAGGTAAATGACAAGCTTTTCCAAACACTAACCTGTATGGAGACATGCCAATGGGTGTTTTATAGGTTGTTCTATAAGCCCATAATGCATCATCAAGCCTCAAACTCCAATCCTTTCTATTAGGATTTACTGTTTTTTCCAGAATACTTTTTACTTCACGGTTTGAAACTTCAGCTTGTCCACTAGTTTGTGGGTGATATGCTGTTGATGTACGGTGTGTAACACTGTACTTCTTCAGCAGGGCTGCTACAAGTTTATTGCAGAAATGGGTTCCTCTATCAGTGATAATAGCTCTTGGTGTCCCAAATCTGTTAAGAATATTTGATTTCATAAAACCTACAACAGTTTTAGCATCATTAGTGCGTGTTGCTTTGGCTTCAATCCATTTAAAGACATAATCAACTGCAAGCAGGATGTAAAAATTGCCAAAAGAATTAGGAAATGGCCCCATAAAATCTATGCCCCATACATCAAATATTTAACAAATTAAAATAGGGGACATTGGCATTTGATTTCTTGAGCTCAAATTTCCTGTTCTTTGACAGTTTTCACATGCTTTGCAGAATGCGAAAGCATCTCGAAACAGTGTTAGCCAATAAAGACCACATTCTAACACTTTTCTTGCAGTTCTTTTTGGTCCAAAGTGACCTCCACAGGCATGTGAATGACAAAATTGTAAAACTGAATTGATTTCTTCATCATTCACACATCTTCTGATCACTTGATCTGCACAATATTTCCACAAATAAGGTTCATCCCATACATTTTGGCCGAAACATCACGTAGGGTTATACGGGTTCTATATATCTAGTAATTAAACCTCACCTGTGCCGACAATACAACAAGGATATACTTATGAAACTTGCTCCTTGTCAACGGGAAGACAATCTCAAGATAGAAGAAAGAAAAGATGAGATGATGATAAGATGGTGATGATGCTTCTAGCTTCACAAATCCTTCAAACTCTAATTTGATTTGTGATAAAATCTTCCTGTTAGGAATAGTGCCCTAGAAAGCCGATTGTATATCCGCTTTGTGCTTTTCCTTATTGTAATCACAGACAATCTTTGAATGAAATAACGAATTAAGGCAACACTTCTTTATATGCTCTTGTTTGGTATGTGTTTACTTTATCTGTGCATGTATCAGAACTCCCCTAATCCTGATGACTTTAGGACTCTACCATTTAGGTGAAATGGTTCAGGAAACGAGCCCTATATCACATAAGTCATGATTAGTAAAATACTCCAAGCCGATGAGTCCTACAAACAGTGGGAGTGTCAACCTGACTCCTACAAGGCTTGCTTGTGGGATCACGCCCTTAAGAAGGACCACCTTGTTTCATGGAGGTGCAAAGTGTATAGTTGATACGTGCGTGATACATGAGGGTGCTCACTTTAATAAGTAAGTTCACTGAGGTGGCCCGTGTGAGAACATGCCTAAATGGGAAAGGAAGTTTCTATTTCAGGAAATGGAAACTTCCAGATTAGGAAATATCTCACGAGTCATTGATGTGATTAATTGATCCTTAGACTTGAGGTTCCTTGTCACTTTATAAGTTAACTCTGTAGTCTTAGGTATAAGCTTTAAAGGGTGTCGCCTTAGACAACTGATTCAAGGTTTATGCTGGGGCTGCACAAGTGATTCATGAAAGTGAATGAGAATCAAGAAAGGACCTACACTTGCATATGCAAGGTCATCTCTTATTGTGTAAGTCATTCATATGCCATACGGAGTCCTCGGCCAAGGTAGTAGATCAAGACATCAAGAAAAGGGTTTCTTGGATTGAGATCAAATGGAAATGAAATGCACTTAGCTTTAAGACCGGATTATTAGGGTTCTGATTATTCCCTTGCCCTAGATCTTGGTTGAGAGATAGTAAGTAGGAGGATTGTATCTCACATCAATCAATGACTTAAAGGTTCTGTCGAATCCGAACATTCCAATTCAGCTAGGGGTTAAACACCTGCTGCTAGACTATGGTCGTTTAATCTGTGGACCGATTATTTAATTAGTGAATTAATTAATTGGGGTCACTGCTAATTAAATTGAGAACCTAGAGGGTCACACACAACAACTTGGTTACATGAGTTGAGGCTTTAAAATGATTAAACGAGTTAATCAGGCCAAGAGGGTTCCATACATGTGAAACCACACGTGTGGGTCACGTGAGTGACACATGTCCTTGTGACACGTGTCCCATACGTGTAAATATATATATATATATATATATATATATATATATATATATATATATTGTATATATATATATATATTAAATAATTAAATGTGTTAATTATTTAATAGACTTTGGTTTAATTTTGAATTAAAAAGAAAGTCTTATTTTGGAGAAAAATAATCTAGTTAATTAATTATGAATTAATTAATTAGATAAAATAAGTTATTTATTTTAAATAAATAAAGTATAAAATTATCCAAAAATAATTTGGATATTTTTAGCTCTCTTGAAAGTTGATTTGAATTTGAATTCAAAGTCAAAGTCAAAATTACTTGATGATCAGGTAATAGGAGAGAGAGACCAAAACCCTAGCCCATAAGGACTAGGATTTTCGGTCCTCCCTTTATTAAAAATAGGGGAGCTCGAGCTCCCATTAGAGCTAATTGGCAATTCTTTTGGTTCATGTGTTGAACACCATCCTTTCTCCAAGATAAACAAAACCCTAGGTTAAGCCTAAACACTAACTAGAGAACTAGCATCCTTACTAGTTAGATTGTAGTCAAGTTGGTGGACTATCTCTAGAGAGCTTCAAGTTAGAAGTTTAAAGATTCGAGCTTTACCAAGGAGCGGGGATCAAGCCGCGAGAAGAGCGTTCTTGGGTGGCTTGAAACGCTTCAAGAAAGACAATTAAGAAAGTAAGTTTCTAATCCCTACGAATTTGGTTACACGATTGCGAGTCCTAGATCCTTTAGTTGGAAAATTTTTAAATTTTCGCTTCTTTCTGATTCGTGGTTTCCAACAAGTGGTATCAGAGCCACCTCGTTAATCGTGTTTCTGATTCGTCTCAATTATACTGAATTTGGTAGAAATTCTTAGGCTTGATGCGATTGAGTATTTGTAATTGTTTTAGAAAGCCTGAATTACGAAACTGTATTTTTTTCCTGAAAGTTTCCGAAAATTGGTTTTTGCAAAATTTAATTTTTGAAAACTATTTTAGATTTGAAACTGTATAAACTGTTTTTGGATTTCTAGGATTGGTTTTGCTTTTGAACGAAAACACGAAACGAAAAGCCTGGATTACGAACACGCGAAACCCCGAGCGCGAAGGCGTCGCGCGCCGCCGCCCGCCTCTCCTACGCGCGCGCAGGCCCCAGCGCCTACTCCCTCCCGCAACCGCGCGGGAGCCCGCCCAAGGCTGGCCGCCGCCCGCCCACACCCGCCCGCAAGCATGCGGGAGGACCGCACGCAGCAGCGCGTAACGTGCGTGCACACCGCATGCGTGCGGTCTTCTTCGTGTACGGGGCACCGTTTTTCCTTCGTAATCTGTTTTCGTATTTCGTGCAATCCAGTCCCAATTTTATTTTAATTTTAAAATTTTATTTTTGAATATTTATTTTAATTTTTTGAATAAAACTTAAAATTGGGATTTTTCAGAAATAGAAACGGTTTATGTTTTCGGAAAATGCATCTTTGATAAAATTATTAATTTTCAGAAATTAATTGGAATTTTATTTGTTTTTGTTAATTTGGGATTTAATGAAAACTATTATAAATAAGACTCGCATCAAGTCGTGTTTTAAGTCATTAAGACTTGAAACGGGAATTTTAATTTATTGGGTAAATTTAAATTCTCGCAAAGGCATGTTACGTGATCATAGGTTTAGACTTATGTATGGTTTTAATTTATGCACATGGATGGTTTAAATTGGGGTTGGAGCCCTATAGTTGCATTTTTCAATTGAGGTTGGAGCCTCACTTATGTGCGTACTGTTATGTGATTTATTATGTAGCTTTCCATATTACTGTTTTTGAGGCCGGGGTATGCCCCGTGTAATTGTCTAACGCCAATATGAAGATTGAGCCTTATTACTTTATGTCTTTTTCCTTTTATTGTAATTTGAGAGTAGAGATAGGTGGTGAGGTTTTATTTTCATTTTGAAGACAATGCACCCATGGAGTAAGATGGACCACATTCAAGTAACAAGGAGGCCATAAGTGAAGACCCCTCAAAATGTTAGGGAGGGGAATCTCGATTGTAAAAATGTAATAGAGATAGGGCTCGTATTTTGTTACCGTTTTCCCTTATGTGATTTAAACTGTTTATGTGGCATGTATGTTAGAACTTGTGATTGTGGAGTGGCTCCCACATATCACGCATAAGAGAGGTAGAACCCATGATCATTACATGTTAGTATCATGCTAGGACATGTTATCTGTTTATGTGGTTGCTTGAAATGCATTTAAGTGTACTTGCATTAATCAAGACTAATAAAATTGGATAACATATATGTTGGTGAGGTCGAACCGGACAACTCTCCGGTTGATTCGAAAATTCCCATTAAATATTAAGCTAATTTCGAACAAATAGGTATTTAATTCGAGATGCAAATTTTGAATTAAATTCCTAGCATTCCATCAATAGGTTTTAAGTTTAGTAAGTGAAGCTAGTTATTGTCCGCGAGTCGTGGGATAGCTAGTGGAGCTTATTAGTTCTTAGTTACCTAATTGATCATTTTAAATGGTCAATATTTCATGGTCAATTTTGGCAAGGGCGATGTCCGCGAGTCGTGGGCTGTTCGAACTAAGTTTTGATCATGATCTTATGATTGATGGGTCTAGCTTAACGCTTAAGTAAATATGGATGTCGCACGAGTCGTGGGTCCATATTGAAAGATAGGTGATGCAAAAACAATTACTAAGAGTTCTAAAGGTGTTAGAATTGGTAAGTTGTACCTACCTGGGGTTCTTACTTAGAATGTCCGCGAGTCGTGGGTTCGAGGTAAAATGCCTAGGATCTTAGTATCCATTGGAAAACGTGTTCCTCTTAGATCTTTGGGAATTATAGTTCTTTGAAAAACAGTGGGAGCTACATTAGATTAAAGACCTTATCTTTTGTATATCGTTATAATTCAGCATGCTCACTAGTTCTCGGTTTTACCATTTAGGTCGTAGATTCTGTGATTCTCTACGTGTTTTGAAATGGCAACCAAAAACCCTCTTGTATCGATCCTCGAGTCAAACAAGTTGACTGGTCCCAACTATTCTGATTGGCTGAGGAATCTAAAAATCATTTTAGATTCTGAGAAGAGAACTTATGTTCTCTTCGAAGGGGAGCCTAGTCCTGAAGGGGAGCCTCCCACTCGGGCCGAGCGGGACGCGATTCAGAAGTGGAAGGATGATAATCTCCAAGCCCGTTGCCTTATGTTGGCTAACATATCTCCGGACTTGCAAAGGCAACATGAGGCCATGGAATTCGCTTGGGAGATTTACGACCACTTAGAGCAACTTTACCGCCCTCATGAACGTATTGCAAGGTATAACACTTCAAAGGAATTGTTCCACTTGAGAATGAGGGAAGGTTCAAGTGTCCATGAATATGGACTCAAGTTTCTCGCCCTTACTGAGAAACTTGCTTCCATGGACATGCCACTGAAAGATGAGCTTTCAGTGGATTTGTTGCTAGCTTCGCTCCCACCATCATTCAACCCATTTGTCCTTAATTTCAACATGAATCATGCTGGTGCTACTGTAGTTGAACTGATTAGTCAACTTGTGACTGCTGAAAGCACGATCAAGAAGGACAATAAGGTTTTGATGGTGAATGCTCCATCTTCCTCTTCTGGGCCTTCTAAAGGTAAGGGCAAGAAAGCCCAAAAGAAGAAGAAGAAACCCCTTAGGCCCACTGGTGGCGTTTCAAAGGGGAAGGCCCAAAAGAAGAAGCGAGATCAAAAAGAGGATGTTTGCTTCCATTGTGGCAAAGTGGGACATTGGAGGAGAAACTGCCTAGAGTACAAGGCTACTCTAAAGAAAGGTATCTTTCTCGTTGAAGTAAATCTTTCTATTAATTCTAGTTCTTGGGTACTTGATACCGGTTGTGGAACTCATATCTGTAATGATGTACAGATGCTAAGTGAAGTCCAACAACTCAAAGAAGGAGAATGTGTCTTAAAGATCGGCGATGGCTCAAATGTTGAAGCTCGAGCTTTAGGCACAATTAGATTAGATTTAGGTAGTTTTGAGTTAGTCTTAAATAAAGTCCTTTATGTACCGAGCATTATTCGTAATATAATTTATGTTCCAATTTTAGATTGTGAAGGTTATGAAACTTATATTAAGAATGGTAAATACTTTATCAAACGGAACAACTCTTCCGTTCACATCGGTACTCTAAGTAATGGACTTTATCTAACTCAGAATATCAATATTATGAATATACAACGAGAAACGAAGCGTAAGAGAGATGACAAAGTTTCAGCTCCCTTATGGCACGCTAGATTAGGACACATTTCCAAGAACAGAATTAGCAAGATAAACATTTTAGGATCATTCTCTGAAAATGATCTTAAGGAGTTAACTTCTTGCGAATCTTGTCTCAAAGGAAAAATGTCCAAAGTCCCTTTTAAAGGAACTGTAGAACGTGTCATTAAGGTTTTGGATTTGATCCATACTGATGTTTGTGGACCGCTTAGTGTAAGCACAAGAAACAATCATCAGTATTTAATAACCTTTACCGATGACTTTAGTCGATATGATTATATATACTTAATGAAGTATAAATATGAAGCTTTTGAGAAATTCTTAGAATTTCAAAAGGAGGTTGAGAACCAAACTGGTCACAAGATCAAAACACTTCGATCTGATCGAGGAGGTGAGTATCTTAGTGAAGAATTCCTTACTCATCTCAAAGATAATGGGATTATCTCTCAGTGGACTCCTCCGGGAACTCCTCAGCTTAATGGACTTTCTGAGAGAAGGAATCGAACCCTACTAGATATGGTTCGTTCCATGATGAGTTTCACTGACTTACCACCTTCTTTCTGGGGTTATACCATAGAAAGTGCAGCAAAGATTTTGAATCTAGTTCCCTCTAAGTCAGTCCCTAAAACGCCCTTTGAAATGTGGCATGGTAAAATCCCTAGTTATTCTTACTTAAGAATTTGGGATTGTCCTGCTTACGTGAAGAGGACAGTGGGAGATAAGTTAAAATCTCGTTCTAACTTATGCTACTATGTAGGTTATCCTAAGGAATCCATAGGATATTACTTCTATGATCAATCTGAGCAAAAGGTGTTTGTTTCCAGAAATGCCACTTTTCTTGAGGAACCGTTCCTTAAAGAAAAGAAAGGCAAGATCATAGAATTAGAGGAAGTACAAAGTGAGCCCACGCCTCCCACTGAAGAAACGTCTCCTTCTGATCAACTACAACCAATCACGAATTTCAATACACATGTAAATCCTCCTCTAAGGCGTTCTGAACGCACTCCTAGACAGCCGGAGAGATGGTATGGATTCTTCCATGAAATCTCTCAAAAGGATAATGATCATTTAACATATGAGGAGGCACTTTCAGATTCTGACTCTGAACAGTGGATAGAAGCCATGAAATCTGAAAGGGATTCCATGAACTCCAACCAAGTTTAGACCTTGGTAAATTTGCCTGATGGGGTCAAACCCATACGTTGCAAATGAATCTTTAAGAGAAAGTTTGGAGTTGATGGAAGCATTGCAGCCTACAAAGCAAGACTGGTTGCAAAAGGATTAACTCAAAGACCCGGCGTGGACTTTGATGAAACCTTTTCACCAGTTGCAATGCAAAAGTCTATTCGGATCATGCTTGCCATTGCTGCGTATTATGACTACAAGATATGGCAAATGGATGTGGAAACTGCCTTTCTCAATGGTGACATTGATAAAGACATTTATATGGAGCAACCCATAGGTTTCACATTCAGTGGGAGTGAGCAAAAGGTTTGCAAACTCCAAAGATCAATCTATGGATTGAAATAGGCTTCTAGGAATTGGAATATTCGATTTGATGAATCAGTCAAAGCGTTTGGCTTCATTCAAATTTCGAATGAATCATGTGTGTATAGAAAGGAATTGGAGACCTCAGTGCAATTCTTAGTACTTTATGTTGATGACATCCTTCTTATTGGGAATTCGAAGGATGACATGAAAGTGACTAAGTTATGGTTATCGAACCAATTCGAGATGAAAGATCTTGGTGATGCGTCCTATATCCTTGGAATTAAAATCTATAGAGATAGATCTAGAAGGTTAATAGGACTATCACAGTCGATGTACATTGATAAAGTATTGAAGAGATTCAATATGGAGTCAGCAAAGGTTAAGAACCTTCCTATGAGTGTAGGAACATGTCTTTCAAAGAAGATGTATCCTAAGACTAACCTTGAGAAGGAGAGAATGACTCGTACACCTTATGCGTCAGCAATAGGTAGCATAATGTATGCAATGTTATGTACTCGACCGGATGTGGCTTATGCACTTAGTGTAACAAGTCATTTCCAATCTGACCCTGGAGATGGTCACTGGGCTGCCGTGAAGAATATTCTCAAAGGTACTTGAAAAGTACTAAAGATTTATTCTTAGTTTACGGAGGTCAGAAAGATCTTACTGTCGAAGGATACTGCGATGCAAGCTTTGCATCTGACTTAGATGATTTTAAGTCAATGTCAGGATACATTTTCTGCCTAAACGGCGGAGCAGTGAGTTGGAAGAATTACAAGCAAACGACCACTGCAGATTCGACCACTGAGGCCGAATACTTAGAAACTTCATTCAAGAGTTGAATGTTGTTACTAGCATGAAAGACCCCATTACTGTGTTTTGTGGCAACACAGGGGCGGTTGCTCAACCAAGAGAACCAAGATCTCACCAACGGACCAAGCACATTATGAGGAAGTATCACCTAACCCGTGATATTATCAAAAGAGGAGATGTGCAAATTGAGAGGGTCGCATCAGCAGAGAACGTGGCAGATCCACTTACTAAACCCCTTAGTCGTGAAGCTTTCCAAGGTCATCTTCAGAAGATGGGACTTAGAATAGCTTTAGAATGGCTTTGAACGGCAAGTGGGAGATTGTTAGGAATAGTGCCCTAGAAAGCCGATTGTATATCCGCTTTGTGCTTTTCCTTATTGTAATCACAGACAATCTTTGAATGAAATAACGAATTGAGGCAACACTTCTTTATATGCTCTTGTTTGGTAAGTGTTTACTTTATCTGTGCATGTATCAGAACTCCCCTAATCCTGATGACTTTAGGACTCTACCATTTAGGTCAAATGGTTCATGAAACGAGCCCTATATCACATAAGTCATGATTAGTAAAATACTCCAAGCCGATGAGTCCTACAGACAGTGGGAGTGTCAACCTGACTCCTCTAAGGCTTGCTTGTGGGATCACGCCCTTAAGAAGGACCACCTTATTTCATGGAGGTGCAAAGTGTATAGTTGATACGTGCGTGATACATGAGGGTGCTTACTTTAATAAGTAAGTTCACTGAGGTGCCCGTTGTGAGAACATTCCTAAATGGGAAAGGAAGTTTCTATTTCAGGAAATGGAAACTTCCAGATTAGGAAATATCTCACGAGTCATTGATGTGATTAATTGATCCTTGGACTTGAGATTCCTTGTCACTTTATGAGTTAACTCTGTAGTCTTAGGTATAAGCTTCAAAGGGTGTCGCCTTAGACAACTGATTCAAGGCTTATGCTGGGGTTGCACAAGTGATTCATGAAAGTGAATGAGAATCAAGAAAGGACCTACACTTGCATATGCAAGGTCATCTCTTATTGTGTAAGTCATTCATATGCCATACGGAGTCCTCGGCCAAGGTAGTAGATCAAGACATCAAGAAAAGGGTTTCTTGGATTGAGGTCAAATGGATATGAAATGCACTTAGCTTTAAGACCGGATTATTAGGGTTCTGATTATTCCCTTGCCCTAGATCTTGGTTGAGAGATAGTAAGTAGGAGGATTGTATCTCACATCAATCAATGACTTAAAGGTTCTGTCGAATCCGAACATTCCAATTCAGCTAGGGGTTAAACACCTGCTGCTAGACTATGGTCGTTTAATCTGTGGACCGATTATTTAATTAGTGAATTAATTAATTGGGGTCACTGCTAATTAAATTGAGAACCTAGAGGGTCACACACAACAACTTGGTTACATGAGTTGAGGCTTTAAAATGATTAAACGAGCTAATCAGGCCAAGAGGGTTCCACACGTGTGAAACCACACGTGTGGGTCACGTGAGTGACACGTGTCCTTGTGACACGTGTCCCACACGTGTCAATATATATATATTGTATATATATATATATATTAAATAACTAAATGTGTTAATTATTTAATAGACTTTGGTTTAATTTTGAATTAAAAAGAAAGTCTTATTTTGGAGAAAAATAATCTAGTTAATTAATTATGAATTAATTAATTAGATAAAATAAGTTATTTATTTTAAATAAATAAAGTATAAAATTATCCAAAAATAGTTTGGATATTTTTAGCTCTCTTGAAAGTTGATTTGAATTTGAATTCAAAGTCAAAGTCAAAATTACTTGATGATCAAGTAATAGGAGAGAGAGAGACCAAAACCCTAGCCCATAAGGACTAGGATTTTCGGTCCTCCCTTTATTATAAATAGGGGAGCCCTTAGAGCTAATTGGCAATTCTCTTGGTTCATGTGTTGAACACCATCCTTTCTCCAAGATAAACAAAACCCTAGGTTAAGCCTAAACACTAACTAGAGAACTAACATCCTTACTAGTTAGATTGTAGTCAACTTGTTGGACTATCTCTAGAGAGGTTCAAGTTAGAAGTTTAAAGATTCGAGTTTTACCAAGGAGAGGGGATCAAGCCGCGAGAAGAGCATTCTTGGGTGGCTTGAAACGCTTCAAGAAAGACAATTAAGAAAGTAAGTTTCTAATCCCTACGAATTTGGTTACACGATTGCGAGTCCTAGATCCTTTTGTTGGAAAATTTTTAAATTTCCGCTGCTTTTTGATTCGTGTTTTCCAACACATTGCACAGTCCAAAAGGCATGCGTCTGAATGCAAATGTTCCAAAAGGACATGTAAATGTGGTCTTCTCTTGATCTTCTGATGCCACTGGAATTTGATAAAATCCAGAGTATCCATCAAGGCAGCAGTAGTGTGTTTTTCCTGCAAGTGTTTCCAACATTTGATCAATAAATGGCAAGGGAAAATGATCCTTTTTGGTGGCTGAATTCAATTTTCTATAATCCATGCACACACGCCAACCATTTTGCACTCTAGTTGGGATTAACTCACCTGCTGCATTTTCAATTACAGTTATACCTGTCTTTTTAAGAACTACCTGCACTGGACTTACCCACACACTGTCTGAAATAGGATAGATTACATCAGCATCTAAAAGCTTCAAGACCTCTTTCTTTACCACTTCCATCATTGGGGGACTCAGTCTTCTTTGGGTTTGTCTGACTGGTTTGCAATCCTCTTCTAGAATTATTTTATGCATGCAAGTTGATAGACTCAAACCTTTTATATCTGCAATTGTCCATCCCAAAGCAGTCTTGAATTCTCTCAAAACTCTTATCAGTTTGTCCTCTTCCAGTTCAGATAACTTGTTAGAGATGATCATTGGTAAGTTTTCACCACTGCCCAAATATGCATACTTCAGATGTGATGGCAAAGGTTTGAATTCTAATTCTGGAGCCTGCACAACAGAAGGGAGTGTTTTAGTATAAGAAGCAGTTAATTTATTACAAGTCATGTTTAATTTAGCAGATTCCAAAGATTCCAGTGCATAAACAACGTCACTGATATCTTCTTTCACTTCATATTTAGCCTCTAATTCTTTCAATTGATTAATATAAATGCTATCTCCCAAGGCTAAATAATGTTCATCATAAAAATTTAGCTTTGCAGTAGCTTGTACAAAATTATCAATGATGTCTATAGAGGAAACATTTGAAATATTTTCAGATGGAAATTTCATGGCTTCATAAACATTGAATTTAATCAGATCTCCATCAAATTCCATTGTCAAAGTCCTATTATAGACATCAATCTTTGCTTTTATTGTGCTAAAAAATGGTCTTCCAAGCAGCAAATCTGAAGATTTGGATATCTTGTCATCTTCCATGTTGACCACAAAGAAATCTGCAGGAAATACTAAATTATTAATCTACACAAGCACATCTTCCAGCACACTTTCAGGATGTACTATTGATCTATCAGCCAACTGTATAATAACTCCAGTTCCTTTTAAAGGACCTATATTTAATGAAGAATAGACTGATAAAGGCATAACATTTATTGATGCACCAAGATCACACATAGCATGATTTATGCCTAAGTTTCCTATTCTGCATGGAATAGCAAACATACCTTGGTCCTTGCATTTAGGTGGGAGTTTCCTCTGAAGCACCGCTGATACATTTTCACCCATGCTAATTTTCTCATTTCCTAACAGTTTTTTTTATTTGTACAAAGATCTTTAAGAAATTTAGCATACCTTGGTATTTGCTTTATGGCATCAAGGAGGGGAATATTCAACTCAACCTTCCTGAGAGTGTCAAGAATTTCTTTTTCCTCCTTAACCCTCTTTATTGACGTCAACCTTTGAGGAAATGGTGGTGGGATCACCATGAGTTTAGGCAGTGCAGTAGGTTCTGCTTCTTGTTCTTTTTCTAAGCCATGATCATGGCTTAATCTCATACTTGTTGGACCCAGTTCATCATCTGGTTGATTTAACTCTTCATCTTCATTAGGTGAATCAGATTTCTTCTTTCTAACAGGTACTTCCAACTCCTTTCCACTTCTTAAAGTTACAGCATTAGCACTTTGCCTTGGGTCAACTGTCTGTGATGGCAGTTTCCCTTTATTCTCCAGCCTGCTCACTGATGTTGCTAATTGTCCTAACTGTGTTTCCAAGTTATGCACAGTAGACTGGAATTGTTGCATACTTCCTCTGGTGTCCTGTTGAAATTGTTGATTGTTAGTCATAAAATCTTTAAACACATCTTCTAGAGAAGTACCTGCACCAGATGTAGAAGGCTGCTGGAATTGGTTGGAAGTTTATGGCTGAAAATTCTGTTGTGGTTGAAAGTTTTGCTGTGGCCTTTGGAATTGAGGTCTAGGCTGAAAATTTTGTTGTTGTCCCTGGAATTGTTGAGGCTTTGGTGCATAGCTAAAATTGGGATGATCTTTCCAGCCTGGATTATAAGTATTTGAGTATGGATCATACTTCCTTGGCTGTTGGAAACCTCCTCCAATTGCACTCACATTTTATGTACCATCACCTTGAAGTGTAGGACACAATTCTGTATGGTGATCTGGACTGGTACATATTCCACATACCAAGGATGGGGCTGAATTTGCCATTGCTAAGTTCTGCACCATAGTTGTTAGCCTATTTAATTGACTTTCAATTAAAGCAGAGTTTACCTCATTTACTTTCCTTCGGACATCTTGATGATTTCCAAACTGCTGAGAATTAGCAGCCATGGTTGAAATTAATTGTCTGGCCTCATTGGATGTTTTATTGACAATTGCACCACCACTTGTTGCATCCATCATCCTCCTCTCCATAGGAATTAATCCTTCATAAAAATACTGGATCAAGGCTTGTTCTGTATGTCCATGCTGTGGACACCTAGCCAATAATTTCTTAAATCTCTCCCAATAATCATGGAGGGTTTCAGACTCCTTTTGTTTCACAGAAACTATTTCTCTCCTCGTTGATACAACTCTGGATGTTGGAAAGAATTTCCCCAGGAAGGCTGAGGTCATGGCTGTCCATGTTGTAATTGATCCTGGTGGTAGATAATATAGCCATTCTTTTGCATCATCAGCCAGAGAGAAATGCTCTGAGTTTGATCTGCTCTTCTGTAACTCCATTTGGCCTCATGTTGGAACAAACCACATGAAATTCCTTATGATGTTGATTTGGATCTTCATTTTCTTTGCCTCTGAAAGTGGGAAGTAAATGGATTAAACCAGATTTTAACTCAAAATCAGTATTTAAAGTAGGCAAAGTTATGCATAATGGCTCCTGGGCTACAGGTGGTGCTGCTAGCTGTCTAAGTGTTTGATCTTCCGCGGCCATGCTTAAAGGATGACCATCGCTTGTGCTTCCTTTATCTGTAACAGTAAATAATCTAACCAAACAGGGGAAGGGATCTGTTTCCAGAAAATCACTGTTTTCTGTCTGCAACCTTCTCAATATAATTTCCTTTCTGGTCTGTCTTAATATCCTCTCAATTTCTGGATCATATGGGGTCAGTTTCTTCGAACGTTCTGACCTAGTCATACAAAGAATACAAAATAGTTTAGTCTAGTCCCCGGCAACGGCTCCAAAATTTGATGGTTGTCGAATCCACCAATTAAATCCTTTACTTACCGCACGAAATATAAAATTGTAATATAGCAATAAAGGGTCGAACCCACAGGACTAGATAGATTTATATTCAATGTATCCAAGAGAATATTCAAAAGAGACTTAGAGGGGGGAGTTTGTGTAATTAAAACAAACTATTTTAAAGCACAAAATCAGATTACTTCGAATAACTAAGGCTGAAAATAAAGAGAGTTGTGAAGGTTGATTATGAGAGAAATATCTTAGCTAAGTTGTTACTTCATTCCATGCCCATATCTAATCCTCTATGCAAAAATCAAACCTAATCAAATGGTAGATTAACTTACAATAGACAAGAAGCTTGTCCGTATCATCCTTTCTTATTTTTAACTTAATCAATAGAAGCTCATCAATTAAATTCTTACCACATAGCGATCCCGCAAACAAGTATCTAGGATTTAACTATATGATAACATTGAGCACCAAAAGGACATTAATCATGATCTAAAATCTCAAGAACCTTGGACTTACGAAATCATATTACGCATGCCTCACCATTTTATTGAGTAAACATGGTGGTAAACTCTCAATGATGTCTGGTTCTTGTACACCTTTACAAGACTATTACATATCAAGTATTAGTATAACCTTATCAAGTTGTTATCTAGGCATCAATTGATCAGAAAGATGATTTGAAAACAACTCATATAAATACGTTCAAGGCATGCATAAATACCATAGATTAAATTCGTATTCACTCACTTAGATCTCATAAATATTGGCAAGGAATAAAGATACAACCTAACCAAGACAAATATGTTCAGCTACGGATCATCATGCAAGATATACAATAAATACTCTGATCATAAACTGAACTTTAAAACTTAATCGAAAATGAAAACCGAAACCAAATACTTCGAGTTTATAAACTGAAAATGATCACAGTTTTGAGAAAGAAATCCCTCGATGTTTTCTGCTGCTAGCTGTTGCTATTTTCTTCTTTCAGAATTATCTCCAGTCTGTCCATTTTTTCGCACTTAACTAGCTTGTATAAAGCGTCCTTAAGTCTAAGAATTGCAATGATCAAGGGGGACAAAATGGCTTGTGACGCCCCGTCTCTTCGGCATTCCAGGTACGGCGTCACGAGAGAGTTTATTTCAGTATTTTGTGAAATTATGTGATTAAGCCTGCTTACGTGTCAACGTGAGATTTATTTTAATTATGTATGCTTTAGAATTTAATTAATGACTTGGACTCAATTGTCCAATATTTGCAATTTAGGGACCTAATTAATTAGGACGTTTGAGCCTTCCTGGCTATTTGAGCTCGGGAATTCGAATTCGAATTCCGACCCTATCGTTGAGTTCGTTTCGATAATTCGGATTCAATGAATTACCCTTTTTATTCCTAAAGCCATTTGATAGCCCTATCGTTTTAAATCCGATCCGCGTGGACCGGATACCGTTTGAACCTACCCGTCGGACCAGCCCCAAAAGGGGCCAGCCTTTCTTCCTCTCCCCATTTCCACGTTCAGCAGCAGCAAGAAAGGAAAAGAGAAGCATTCTCCCCATTTTTGGCCAAGAAGCCTTGAGCTCGGGTTTGGGAGATCCAACCGTCCGATCAACGACCTAAGGTAAGATTTGTGACCCTTTCGTTACATGCGTTACTTTAATATCTCTTTCGTGCCTCGGATTTGTGCCTACGTGCTTTGTTGAGGAGATGATGAATAGTAACCGGGGTGTGAGTTTTGTATGATCTAGGCCGTTTTACGGGTTCTAATGTGTAAATATGTGACCTATGTGTTTTATTTGTTCCGCGATATAAATTTTATGCATTTTGGAGTAGTTTGGGGCTGTGTTTGTGTGTGGTTTGTGGCTTTTCCGCCATTGCTGCTTCTGCTCTGTTTTTTTTCGAGCAGGACGGTCCGGAACGGCCGTTCCCGTTTTGGCCTTGGGGCCGGAACGGCCATTCCTATCCGCGTATGGGAACGGCCGTTCCCGTTTTGTTCTTTGGGCCGGAACGGCCGTTCCGGGCAGCGCTGGTGGGAACGGCCGTTCCCGTTTTGCCTTGTGTCTGGGAACGGCCCTTCCCGTGGTCCAGTGTGTGGTTTTGGGTTTTTATGCTTTTAATTGATTTCTTTTGCCGCTTATTGATTTATATCTTAATTGTATTGCATGTGTCGATATGAATTCGCTTTATATGCTATGTTCGGTGTATAAATTGTAATTTAATATTAAAGAATGAGTATTTTATGAGTGTATACGTGATCCATGACTTCATGCCAATCATAAGCATACGCCGTGCGTTTATTTGGTTCATTCACGTGTCTAAGTCCTGTTTTGTATTCAGCTTGTTCAGGTACACCCGAGGTGGTGTTTTGTTGGCCGTGTTGATTCCGGGGTGGATCAGTGGTTGTGTCTCCGGCCTCTTCGGTGTCAGGTGAGGTTAGGATATAGTTACACCTTATTGCAATGTGCTCGGTTTTGATTGCATGTGATTTAATAAGCCTTATATGTATATAAATAAGTGTGAAATATGTATTTGTTGAATATGCCTCGAGTTTGCAAGTATGTTAAGCAATGTACGAGCCTATGTATGCTTGGTTTGGAATGATTTGCATGATTTGCCACGTGAAGCTATGCTTCTGACCGTATACTTCTCATGAGCCAAGTTTGGCAAGGACCGAGTTTGATTGAAACGGAAAGTGGTATATATACGTATATATGTATAAGTTATGTCTGTCTGTCTCTGTTGTAGCGGGTTCTGATATGATATGTGTTTGTTGGGCCCCGGAGCTATGGGTAAGGAACCCTCGGGACGGCATAGGGCCGTCGAGGTTAAGCCTGTGCATAGTCTCCATCTGTCTGCAGAGGATCACCCCTGAACTCACCAGGAGGTTTGGTGAGGGAAGGAATCCTGAGGGTTTGAGTACTCGCAAGGCGCTCCCCTCGTTTGTCTGGATGGTTTGGGCGTATACACCTTTCCATCACCCGGAGTTGGGGATGATATGATATGATTTGATATGTATGTAAGTTTTATGTTTTGATTCTGATATGATATGTTATGAGGAGATTGGGGGAGTCAGAGCTCGTACCCGCCGAGTTCTATATGATATGATATGTATGTTCTGTTAAGGTTTATGAAACGGGGATAGATTCTAAGTTAAATAAAAAGGGAGTTTTATAAGATAAGTTAAGTTTTGAATATGTTAAGACCTAATAGGTTTTACTAAGTTGTTCGGTAAGATAATTGGTTTGTTTGATTTGCTAAATAAGCCCTTTATATATATATATATATCACGGGAAATGATTTAGTGTGCAAAAACTATCCCCGCGTTCATGAACATTATGAGTTTGATATGTGCTTTGCTCGTATATATATAGTGTGAGTGCGTTAACCCCTCACTCAGTCGAGTTAAGACTGACCCCTCCCCGTTTACTTTTAGTCTGCAGGTTTTGCTTGGAGTTCGTGCTAGGCGGAGTGTGTCTGTCTTTTGGAGTCTCTTCCGTGTCTTTGTCTAGTAGGTGGCCTTGCATTCACATTTCTTTAATTTGGCTTATGTATAAGATATGTTTGTATACGCTATTTGGAATTTAAATATGTATTGATATGTATATTCCGGGACAGGTTAGGACAGGTTGCTGGAATTAGTTGAACCCGTTGGATTTATGATTATTATTTGATATTCGGGATTAGGTATTTATGCTAGTTGAACCCGTCAACCGTTTACGAATGTTTGATTGTTGCTTGGCTTGTTTCGCTTCCGCATTCTCGTTTTGGTTTGAGTTTTGCTTTCAGGGTCTAAGTTCCGCCTAGCCTAGGTGTGAGTTTGTCAGTCTCCCGTTCGCCACTGTTTGGTTCATGTACGGACTTCCCATTTCGTATGTGGATCGGACTTTGGTGCAGGGGATGTGGTGACCCACCGTGCGGGTGCTACATGGCTTTTACAAGTTCCAATAAGCATGATTAGAACTCTTGAAACTCTAAAAACACAGGATCAATTCTTGCATGTTAGCCATGTTAACAAGCTACCGCATGTGTGCCACCTGTCCCAACAAGAGGAGTCAGCCGCACTTGTTGTCCGTGGTCTGCTTTACGCGCATTGGCCTTAGGGATGATCATGCATTGGGGTCATGGCTCAGGCATTTACAACACTTAGCATCTGTAACGCCCCAGCTTTCGGCAATTCAGGTATGAACGACACGTGTGCGTTTGAGAGTTAGTTTTTAACTATTAATTGTTTATTTCTTTAATTTTTCATAGCATGACATAATTTTATAAAATTATATTCTTAACATTTTATTGAAAATTCATATCATATCTTATTTTTCGAATTTATTGAACGTGATTGCAATGTGATTTATTTCTTTATGTCCTTAATTGCTCATTTGCATGATTATAGGACCTAATTGCATTGGACCATATTGATCATTTAAAATGGGATTTGGACTCAATTGCACAACTTAATAAGTGAAAGGATTTAATAGCAAATTGGCCCTCTCTTCTTCTTCATAGCAGCATTCACATACCATTTGCTTCTCATACATACAAAAATATTTCATACACTTTGCTCATGTTTCCTTGCTCAACCGTGACAAAACCCTTGTGAAGGAGAGGGAGTTTTCATCTTGCAATCATCAATAATTGTGGGATTTGTGGCCATACAAGCATCATCAACATCATTTCATCATCTCTTCTTCCATTTCTTGCATTTAAGGTATTTTTGGGACTTTGAATGATTTTCTTGTAAAAATGTGATGGATAGGGCTTTGTTATGGGTTGAGTAAATTGTGTAATTGTTGTTGCTTATTGGTATGTGAACTTTGAGCTCAAGATTGATGCATATATCTTGTGGTTTATGGGCTTAAAACATGGATGAGGATATGGGTTTATATTGAGGGATTATTGATGATCTAGTGTGGAAATGTGTTTCTATGAGTTGATATTGATCTATATGTATGCTAGCATTTGTGTTGCATCATATTAATGCATTTCATCTTGAGTTTGAAGCCATTTTGGTGGTTGATGGTTGTTTGCCATTGCTGCTCTGTTCTGCTCTTCTTCTTCTTTTGCTCACGTATTCTGGGAACTGCCCTTCCCAGCCCCAGTTCAAAACTGGAACGGCCGTTCCCATGATGCGGAGACTCAGGCCAGCGCGACTGGGAACGGCCGTTCCCACTTTGGCCTGCGAGCCGGAACGGCCCTTCCCAGCCAAGACGCGTTTATATTTAAAAAACGCTGGCGCGCGTTTTCTGAGCCATGGGAACGGCCCTTCCCATTTTCAAGGGAAGGCCGGAACGGCCGTTCCCACGGTGAATGTAGAGCAAAAGCTACTGCATAAAATTAAAAATTTGGCACCATCCTCCAATCATTTCTTTGACCCCTAATTGATGTTATATGATTGCATACATGTTGAAACGCAATATTTTCAAGGTGCATTATATTTTTCCCGTCGTTTCGTTGCATTTTGTCGTTCGTCCTATTTGGTACATTTTGAGTCGTGTTTCACGGACAATTGTCTTTCTTGCACAGACCAGCTTCCTGGTGACGAGGAGCAGGCCCCGTGAGCTGTTTCCTTGGATTATTTTTGGGTCGTCAGGTGAGGTTTAATTTTAGATACATAGGACCCGTACAACCCTATGTGATGTTTTAAGCCAAAACCTATATTTATGCTTATAGTTTTCAAATGAGATTGGTTTTCAAATGTTTTATCGAAATATATTGAAGAAATTGATTGATTGATTGATTGATTGGGCGAGTATTGTATTGCACTGTGGGCCCGAGGGTAGTGACTCGAGCCAACCGGGAAAGCATGGGCTGACGGTTAACTCGGGAGCTATTCTCACCAAATTGGGATGACCCCTGAACCCCCTAGGAGATTAGGGCGGGAAAGGAGTTCCGGGCTTAGGGATTCATGTACCCTCTGCCCAGATTGATTGGATGGTGGGGCCTTGCAATCCCACCATCACCCGGAGGAAGAAGGCGTCATTGAAACTGCTAATTGTGCACATTAATGAATTGCTTGATCACCTAATCACTTAATAATTGATTGATTGATTGTACACTGTCGGTGTAAGGTTGGAGAATTGCCCCACTCGCCGGGCCACTATTGATTGAATTGAATTGATTGAATTGAAATTGGAATAGTTGTAATCTCGGGCGATAGTATCTCTTTTAACCTATGAAATTGTATTGTTTTTCCAAAATTATTACCCGAGGTTACAGCTTGCATGTATGTGCGCTTATATTTATTTATACCCCTCGCTCAGTCCGTGTTGGACTGACACCTCAACTTTTCAGTGTTTTGCAGGGCGTGCTAGGCGGGAATTTAGAGTCATGTGGTCTTTAAATTTGGGTCTAGCACACTTCATTCCCACATTTTGTATGTATAGT
Organism: Lantana camara; assembly: GCA_037501455.1. NCBI lineage: Eukaryota > Viridiplantae > Streptophyta > Magnoliopsida > Lamiales > Verbenaceae > Lantana > Lantana camara. Next base: position 7,274,118 of record CM074864.1, read on the forward strand.
TATTTGGGATATTTTGTATATTGCCTTGATATATTGCCGGGAGATGATCATGTATTGACAGTGTAAATGATGGTACATATAAGTAAATAAATAAATATGGTACCTATACGTATTTAACGAATGTTACTGCTTCCGCCTTTTAATACTCTGATTCGATTGTTGGTCAGTTTTAAATTGAGGGTACCCGCCTAGCCTTGAGTCATTTTATTGTCTCCCGTTCGCTATGGCTTTGATTCATGTATGGATTGTCCATTTCATATGTGGATTGGAGCTATAGTGCGGGGGATGTGGTGCCTGGCGTTCCGGGTGCTACAGCATCTTTTTCTTCATAATTCTGCCAAATTCCTCATTTATCAACATGTTTCTGCAAAAGCCAAATAAAAGCAAATTAAGTAGAAATCTAATCCAATTTAGGGGGAAGTTAAAGAGATTTTCATGTAATTTATACATACTATCAAATCTGATGGTTGTCGAATCCACCAATTAAATCCTTTACTTACCGCACGAAATATAAAATCGTAATATAGCAGTAAAGGGTCGAACCCACAGGACTAGATAGATTTATATTCAATGTATCCAAGAGAATATTCAAAAGAGACTTAGAAGAGGGTGGAAAGTTTGCGTAATTAAAACAAACTATTTTAAAGCACAAAATCAGATCACTTCGAATGACTAAGGCTGAAAATAAAGAGAGTTGTGAAGGTTGATTATGAGAGAAATATCTTAGCTAAGTTGTTACTTCATTCCATGCCCATATCTAATCCTCAATGCAAAAATCAAACCTCAAATGGTAGATTAACTTACAATAGACAAGAAGCTTGTCCATATCATCCTTTCTTATTTTTAACTTAATCAAGAGAAGCTCATCAATTAAATTCTTACCACATAGCGATCCCGCGAACAAGTATCTAGGATTTAACTATATGATAGCATTGAGCACCAAAAGGACATTAATCATGATCCAAAATCTCAAGAAGCTTGAACTTACGAAATCATATTACGCATGCCTCACCATTTTATTGAGTAAACATGGTGGTAAACTCTCAATGATGTGTGGTTCTTGTACACCTTTACAAGACTATTACGTATCAAGTATTAGTATAACCTTATAAAGTTGTTATCTAGGCATCAATTGATTAGAAAGATGATTTGAAAACAACTCATATAAATACGTTCAAGGCATGCATAAATACCATAGATTAAATTCGTATTCACTCACTTAGATCTCATAAATATTGGCAAGGAATAAAGATAGAACCTAACTAAGACAAATATGTTCAGCTATGGATCATCATGCAAGATATACAATAAATACTCTGATCATGAACTGAACTTTAAAACTTAATCGAAATGAAAACCGAAACCAAATACTTCAAGTTTATAAACTGAAAATGATCACAGTTTTGAGGAAGAAATCCCTCGATGTTTTCTGCTGCTAGCTGCTGCTATTTTCTACTTTCAAAATTATCTCAAGTCTGTCCATTTTTCCCCACTTAGCTAGCTTATATAAAGCATCCTTAGGTCTAAGAATTGCAATGATCAAGGGGGATAAAATGGCTTTTACAAGTTCCAATAAGCATGATTAGAACTCTTGAAACTCTAAAAACGCAGGATCAATTCTTGCATGTTAGCCATGTTAGCAAGTTGCTGCATGTGTGCCACCTGTCCCAACAAGAGGAGTCAGCCGCACTTGTTGACCGTGGTCTGCTTTACGCGCATTGGCCTTAGGGATGATCATGCATTGGGGTCATGGCTCAGGCATTTACAACACTTAGCATCTTTTTCTTTATAATTCTGCCAAATCCCACATTTATCAACATGTTTCTGCAAAAGCCAAATAAAAGCAAATTAAGTAGAAATCTAATCCAATTCAGGGGGAAGTTAAAGAGATTTTCATGTAATTCTGCCATCTTGTTTTCCATTCTCATCGGTGTAAGGTGAGGTTTTAGGATTTTGTTTTAGTTACAGCGACCTATAACCCTCTGTGCTCATTTTCAAGCCTGCATGCGATTATTCTATTATATTTTTATAATAGATATGTGCTTATATGATATGTTTATGATTTTTTCATACGATCAAAGGCTTTTGAACTATATATGTACGAGCGTATGTAAGCTTGAAAATGTTTTGCAACGAGGCTATGCTCCAAACCGTGTGTCTTCGTACCAGCTCGGGATTAGGATGACACGGAGAGGTACGTTTATAGCATACGCTAAGTTGCAAGGTAAGGTATGTCTGATGAGGTACGTAAGTATATTATGATATGATATGTAGCGAGTTATGATCTGTTATGTTCTGTTTTGATATGTTGGGCCCCGGAGACTATGAGTAAGGAACCCCGGGATGGTATCGGGCCATCGGGTTAAACCGGTGCATAGTCTCCATTTGAGGTATCTTGCACGACTCAGGGAGATAGAGGAGGCTAGATATTCTTGAACTGGTGGCGTAAAACCTGCCGAGGACTCGTAGAGGATCATTACCCCTCGAGGTATGTTTATGATATGGATGGTTAGGGGCGTATACACCCCTTCCGTCACACGGAGTTGAGGATGTTATGTTATGTTATGTTTTCTGTTTTGATATTATGATATGGAGGTAAGGTTGGGAACCTGTACTCGCCGGGTATAAGTTATGTATTGTTACGTTGATTATGAAACGGGATAGGATCTTCTTTAAGCTTTAATTTGTTATGATTTGAATACGATAAGCATACGTTTGATTTGAACGTTTTGGTATGAAAAACCCTACTCCCGGTTCATAGTCTTTCTTTTAATACGTGCTCTGCTCCTTATTATGTATAGTGTATGTGTGTTCAGCCCCCTCACTCAGTTAGTGGACTGAACCTCGCCCCACCAATGTTTTTAGTTTGCAGGTACAGGTTGTTGGAGTTTGAGTTCGGTGGCGGTGTGTCGTGTCTGTCGAGTCTGAGTCGTTTTGTTCATTTTGGTTATTTTCTGATTCAGTTATGTTTGTAAATTTGTATTTTGAATTGTATATACTCTGTACAGGTTTATGCTTATTGATTTTATATATGGAATTCGGGACAGGTTAGGACAAGTTCTTGGATTAGTTGAACCCGTCTTTATTGTGATTATTTCGGGACAGGCTTCTAGGACCAGTTAAACCCGTGTAACAGATTATGATTGATTTGATATGATTGATGTTTTAAATTTTTGTAAATTCGTATTCTTTACTCTGCTTTCGATTCCAGGTTCTTGTTTAATCTGTTATACAGGGTCTAGATACCGTCTAGCTTAGGCAGGGTTTTTGTTTATCTCCCGTTCGCTATGGTTTATCACGTGTACGGATTTTCCATTCTGTTACTCGTGTTGGACCGTAGTGCAGGGGATATGGTGCCTCACGTGCGGGGTCCTACAATAATGTTGGTGGAGTTTCCATTATCAACAAGGCATTTGGATACATTATAGTTTGTCACACCTAAGGTCACCACCATCGGACAACTAGGCGCATCATCTTCCCGATGGGGCCCTGGGTGGCAGTTACTATCGCTAAAGCTAACCTCCTGCCTAACCCAATCCTCCCCCTGCTCGATATGGTTGACTTCTTCATGCGAGCCCTCGTACTCATGAGCCGCTCTTTGGTGAGTCCTTTTTTGGGCCGCGTTCGAGTCACCGCTGGCGTGACCTCCGACGATCATGTAGATCGTATCGTTGGTCGCATCATTGTTGTTGTCCTTCCTCTCGAGTGGCAGCTTTCTGGATCGGTGTGACGAGGATCGAAACTTGGAGCGCTCGCGGGGTCGACCTGCCTTTTCGAAGAAGTGGTCGAGCTTGCGAACAAAATCCTTCAAGTGCTCTCCACGGATGAGTCTCTTGATCTCATCGCGGAGGGCGTTGCATTCATCCGTGGTGTGGCCCCACTGCTGGTGGTAGCCATAAAATTTTCCTGACTTCTGAGCCTTCGGACCTTCGCGTATGGTCTTCGGCTGCTTCAGAAGCTTCTTATCCATGACCGTGAAAATTTTTTCGACGGTTGTGTTCAAGGGGATGTAAATTCTTCGGTCGATCTGGTTCGGCGGATCGACTTGTTGGGAAACATCAGAGTATGCACAGCAGAAGTTTAAAATCTTTTCCAAAAGCAAATCTAAAATCTTCAATGTCCGTATCGTATCGTAGGGTGATTAAAGAAACTCGTGTTGGTTGAAGCTTTCTTGTGATGTCGTTACCGTCTAACGAACACCCTTCAAGAGGAAATTCCCTCGAACGGCCTTCGATTAGATCCCAAAGTAGGCAATCCTCCAAAGTGTATCCACACAAGTCCTAGAACACGATCAAGCGAGTGAGAATGCTAGTTCTATAGCTTGTGTTAGACTAGAATTTTTACTTTGAAAACTTTTCTTTTATTTTTCTCAAAAACTTAACACTTCTTGAGTGTTGGTCTAAAGAATAAGAGAAGCACCTCCACTAGTATAAATACTCGTGGGGTTCGAACCTACTAAGGCTTCTCGAAGCCTAGTGGACTTTGTTTTCTTACTCACTAATTAACTAATTAATTATTAATTTAATTGGAAGAATAAGTTCCCAACTTGTTCTCCAAGTCTTGCAAGAATAATCTTCTCTCTCCTACAATAGGAAGTTTGACTTTTCTACTTTCTTAAAGTCAAAAGTCAATATTCAATAAATAATTTAATTCCTAATTAATTATTTATTGGGTTAAGTTTATTTGAGAATAGTCTTAACAATTAATTCAAAATTAATTAAAAGACTGAAATTAATTAATTACAATTTAATTAATTAATTCTAGAAAAGAATTCACACTTGGAACCACGTACGTGCCACATGAGCATGACACGTGGCAGCCACGCAGGCTACGTGACACGTGGCAATCATGTGTCTTTGACACGTGGCGATGCCCACGTGTTCCAGCCCATTTTCAATCAATAATTTGATCCTTCGTTATTCATATTAACATCCTACCATAACCCTCGTATTCTGGCATTTGTGTGTGATCCTTTAGGTTCATTATCCGATTAGCAGTCATAATAATTAATTAATTCCCATAAGTAATTAATCACTTCACAGATCACACTACCGTAATCTAGCAATGAGTGTGTGACCCTTAGCCGAATAACAAAATGAATCGAAGAACCTTTCAGTCAATGACAATCAGTGAAATACGATCCTTCTACAACTCCATCTCTCAATCAAGAACTAAGGCATGGGAATATTCTTAGAGCTTTAATATTCTTGGTCTTTAAAGTTAAGTTCGTTTCATATCCATTTAGATCTCAATCCAAGAAAACCCCATTTTCTTGATGTCTTGATCTTTTATCCACCTTGGCCAAGGGTTTAATAACTAATGGACTACGAACAACTCAATCAGTAAGAGATTATTCTTGTTCTTAACAAGTGTAGGTCATTTATCGATTCTACTAATTCTACATATGCCACTTGGGTAATCCCAACATAGGCCGTGGTTCAGGTGTCTATATGGCGACACCCTTTTGAGCCTATATCAAAGATTACAGAGTTAGCTCATATGAGACATTACAGAATCTCAAGTCTAAGGATTATTAATCACGTCATTGACCTGTGAGATATTTCCTAATCCGAAAGTTCCTAGGAGACTTCCTTTCCCATTTAGGAATGTTCTCACACGGGACATCTCAGTGATGAAGTTCTTGTAACAATCACCCTTATGTATTATGAACGCATCAACGTATGCACTTATCGTTCCATGAAACTGAATGATCCTTCAAAAGGACATAATCACATAAGCAAGTCTCAATGGAGTCAAGGTCGACACTCCCACTGTCTATCGGACTCATCGACTTGGAGAAGTTTCTAATCCTCGCCTATAGAGTTAAGAACTTGTTCCATGTGTCGTTCCCATAAGGGCAAAGTTCTTAACGGCCCCATCGGATTAGGGGAGTTCAAAACATGCAATACACAGTCAACCAAAACAGACATAAATAAGTACATAAAGAAGTGATTGCCTATGAACAAAATCATCTCGTTTATTATTCAAAGACTGTTTGTGATTTTACAAGGAATTAGTAAAGCATAAAAGCTGCTTTAAGGGTACTATTCCTAACAATCTACCAGTCGCCCGTCAAAGCCATTCAGGTGCTAATCTAAGTCCCATCTTCTGAAGATGTCCTTCGAAAGCGTGTTGACAAAGGGATTTTGTAAGTGGATCTACCATGTTCTCTGTCGATGTGACCCTTTCAATTTGCACATCTCCTCTTTTTATTATATCACGGATTAAGTGATACTTTCTCAAAATGTTCTTGGTCCTTTGGTGAGATCTTGGTTCTCATGCTTGAGCAACCGCCCCTGTGATGTCACAAAACATAATAATGGGGTCTTTAATGCTAGGAACTACACCAAATTCGTGGATGAAGTTTCTTACCCAAACACTTTCCTTAGCAGCATCGTTTGCAGCTAAGTATTCGGCCTCAGTGGTCGAATCTATAGTGGATGCTTGCTTGGAACTTTTCCAAATCACTGCTCCGCCATTCAGGCAGAATATATATCCTGACATGGATTTAAAGTCATCCATGTCCGATGCAAAGCTTGTATTACAGTATCCTCTAATGACAAGATCTTGTTGGCCTTCGTAAACCAAGAACAAATCCTTAGTTCTTCTCTAGTACTTAAGGATATTCTTTACAGTAGTCCAGTGACCTTCACTAGGGTCTGATTGGAATTGGCTAGTCACGCTAAACGCATAAGCCACATCCAGTCAAGTACATAGCATCGCATACATTATGCTTGATATTGCTGATGCATAAGGAATTTTACACATCCTGGACTTTTCAAGTTCAGTCTTGGGACACAGCTTCTTCGAAAGAACTGTTCCCGGGCCCATTGGAAGTTTCCCGCTTTCGTAATCTTCCATACTAAACCTCTTTAGTATTTTGTCTATGTAAACCGACTATGATAATCCTAACAATCTCCTAGATCTGTCCCGTTAGAACTTTATACCGAGAATGTAGGATGCATCACCAAGATCCTTCATCTCAAATTGGTTCGATAACCAAGACTTTGTTACTTTCATGTTATCCTTCGCATTCTCAATGAGGAGGATATCATATACATAAAGTATTAAAAATTGTACCGAGGTTTCCAATTCTTTCTTGTACACGCAGGACTCATTCGGATTTTGAATAAACCAAACAATTTGATTGCTTAATCAAATCAAATGTTCCAATTCCTAGAAGCTTGTTTCAATCTGTAGATTGATCTTTGGAGCTTACAAACCTTTTGTTCGCTCCCACTGAATGTGAAACCCATGGGTTGCTCCATGTAAATGTCTTTGTTAATGTCTCCATTGAGAAAGGCAGTTTTCATATCCATTTGCCATATCTCATAGCCATAATATGCAGCAATGGCAAGCAAGATCCGAATGGATTTTTGCATTGCAACCGGTGAGAAGGTTTCATCAAATTCTACACCTGGTCTTTCAGTAAAACCCTTAGCAACTAATCTTGCTTTAAAGCCTGCCACGCTTCCATCTACTCCAAGCTTGCGCTTATATATCCATTTGCACCCTATGGGCCTGATCCCATCAGGTGGATCAACCAAGGTTCAAACTTGATTAGAGTACATGGAATCCATCTTGGATTTCATTGCTTCTTTCCACTGTTCAGAGTCCGAATCTAACAGTGCCTTCTCATAGGTTAATGGATCGTTATCCATTTGAGATGTTTGGTGGAGAAAACCATACCATCTCACTGGTTGTCTAGGAATACATTCAGAACGTCTTACTAGAGGAGGATTTTCGCGTGTATCACTCTCTACGATTGGCTGAGGGACGTTAGTCTCCAAACTTGGCGTGGGACCTTGGTCTCGAACCTCTTCGAGTTCTGCGATCTTGCCTTTCTTTTTTAAGGAACGAGTCCTCAAGAAAAGTGGCATTTCTTAACACAAAGACCTTTTGTTCAATAGGATCGTAGAAATAATATCCTACTAACTCTTTAGGATATCCTACAAAGTTGCACAAGCTTAATCTAACTTCAAGATTATCCCCCAATAATTAGGGATAATCTAACTTCACGTAAGCAGGACAATCCCAAATTCTTAAGTAAGAATAATTAGGGATTTCGCCAAACCACATTTCAAATCGAGACTTGGGTACAGATTTGGAGGGAACAAGATTCAGAATCTTAACTGCTGATTCTAAGGCATAACCCCAGAATGAAGGTGGCAATTCAGTGAAGCTCATCATGGAACGAACCATATCAAGTAGGGTTCTGTTCCTTCTTTCCGAAACTCCATTTAATTGAGGAGTTCCCGGAGGAGTCCACTGAGAAATAATTTCATTATCTCTGAGATGTCTAAGGAATTCGTCACTTAGATACTCGCCACCTTGATCAGATCAAAGTGTCTTGATCTTGTGACCGATTTGGTTCTCAACCTCCTTTTGAAATTCCAAGAATGTCTCAAAGGCTTCGGATTTATACTTCATTAAGTACACATAACCAAAACGACTAAAGTCGTCTATGAAAGTTATGGAATACTGATGATTGTTTCTCGTACATACACTAAGTGGTCTACAAACATCAGTATGGATTAAATCCAATACTTTAGTGGATCGTTCCACTTTACTATTAAAGGGAGTTTTGGCCATTTTTTCTTTCAGACATGATTCACAATGAGTTAACTCTTTAAGTTCATTATCATAGAATGATCCTAAATTTGTTAACTTATCAATCCTATCTTTAGATAGAAGGTAAATAAAGGACTTTGTTCAAAACTAAAGTAAAGACACCTAAATCTAATCTACATGTCCCAATGGCTTAAGAGTGAACGCTTGATCCATTCCCAACCTTCAAGACGTATTCTCCTTCTTTAAGCTACCGAACCTCATTTAGCTTTGTACATCATTACAGATATGAGCTCCACATCCGGTATCAAGTACCCAAGAATTAGAATCAATAGATAGATTTACTTCAACAATAAACGCACCTTTCTTTAGAGTATCCTTGTACTCTTGCCAATTCCTCTTCCAATGTTATTTCTTACCACAATGGTGGCAAATGTCCTCTCTCTGATCTCTTTTCTTCTTGGCCTTTCTCTTTTTAACCCCTCCATCGGGGTTTAAGAGATCCCTTCTTCTTGGGAACTTGCTTCCCTTTGCCTTTGGAAGGCCTAGAAGAGGAAGTGACCATCATTACTTTGTGATCCTTCTTAATCGTGTCTTCAGTAGTCACAAGTTGACTAATCAAATAAGCTACAGTAGCATGAAGATGATTCATGTTGAAGTTTAGCACGAAAGGATTGAATAATGGTGAAAGCGAAGCGAGCAACAAGTCCGCAGCGAGTTCTTCACTCAGTGGCATTTCCATGGAGGTCAGTTTCTCGTTCAAAGCAAGAAACTTGAGACCGTGCTCATGGACACTTGTACCTTCTTTCATTTTGAGATGAAAGAGCTCCTTAGAGGTGTTGTACCTTAAAACACGCTCTTTGGCGCGGTACAATTGCTCCAGATGGTCATAAATCTCCCAAGCATTTTCCATTGACTCGTGTTGCCTTTGCATGTCCGAAGATATGTTGGCCAGCATGAGGCAACGGGCTTGAAGATTGTCTTCAAACCATTTCACAATCGCCTCTCTTTTAGCCCGAGTCGGAGCCTCGCCTTCAGCGACAGGCTCTCTCTCGAAGAGAACATATCTTCTCTTTTCAGAATCTAAAACGATCTTTAGATTCCGAAGCCAATCAGAGTAATTGGGCCCCATCAACTTGTTTGATTCGAGGATGGATACTAGAGGGTTTTTAGTTGCCATTTCAATTATAGAGAATCACAGAACTACAACCAAAATGAAAAATAGAGAAATCATGAGCATGCTGAATAATAACGATTATACATATTATCAAGGTCTTTAGAAATATGTTCTCCCACTCTTTTTAGAAGGTCTATAAATCCCTAATAACCTTAGAAGAAACTTACTTTCTCAATAGGTACTAGGATCCCAAGCATTCTTAGTTTTGGACCCAAGACTCGTGAGACATCCAAAGGTCTAAGAATCTTTAGGTAGGTACTAATTGTCGATTTCATCCCCATGGAATTCCTAGTAATATTTTTGCATCACTAATCTTTCAATCATGGACCCACGACTCGTGAGACATCCATATCTACTTTAGTGTTAAGCAGGACCCATCAATCATAAGATCTCAACCAAACTTAGTCCGGAACGACCCACGACTCGTGAGACATCGCCCATTCTAAAATGATCAAGAAATATTAATTACTTAAAGTGATTAATCAGGAAACTAGAATCAATAAGCTACACTAGTTACCCCACGACTCGTGAGATAGCAATTAGTTTTACTTATTAAGTCCTAAATCCTATTGATGGAATGCTAGGAATTTTATTACCGTGATAAAATACTTATTTATTCGAATTGCTAAATATTTAAGTGGAATTTTCGAATTTTCGGAGGGTTATCCGGAATGACCTCACCAACATATAATGTTATCCATATTTTAATTGTCTTGTTTAATGCAGTTTTACATAAAGTGCATCACAGAAGCAATTAGCAGATAACATGTCCTAGCATGATACTAATTATGAGATGATCATGGGTATCCTATCTTATAAGTGTTGGAAAACGAGTACAAAAACGCAGCAGAAATTTAAAATTTTTCCAAAAGTTTGATCATGGACTTGCAATTCTCGTATCGTATCACAGGGTGTTTAGAAAATTACGTAAATTGAAGTTTTCTAGTGATCTCAGTACCTCCTACTGAACACCCTTCAAGCGGGAAGTCCCTCGAACGGTTCTCGACAGATCCCAAAGCAGCGATCCTCCAAAGCATATCCACACCAGTCCTAAAACATGATCAAGCAAGTGAGAATGCTAGTTCTATAGCTTGTGTTTAGGCTAGGATTTTTTCTTTGAAAACTTTTCTTTTATTTTTCTCAAAAACTTAGCACTTCGTGAGTATTGGTCTAATGAATAAGAAAGCCCCAATCCCCTTATTTATACTCATCTGGTTCGAACCCCCTAGGGTTTCCAAGAACTAATGGGATTGTATTCTTGCTCACTAATTAACTAATTTAATTATTAATTTAATTGGAGAAAATAAGTTCCCAAATTGTTCTCCAAGTCTTGCAAGAATCAACTTTCTCTCTCCTAAAATAGGAAGTTGGACTTTTCAACTTTCCTAAAGCTAAAAGTCAAGATTCAATAAATAATTTAATTCTCAATTAATTATTTATTGGGTTAAGCTTAAGAAATAAAATCTTAATAATTAATTCAAAATTAATTAAAAGACTTAAATTAATTAATTACAATTTAATTACTTAATTCTAGAAAAGAATTCACGTGCAATAAAATTACACGTCTGGAGACACGTACGTGCCACGTGGACTGCGTGACACGTGGCAGCCACGTGTGCTTGATATGTAGCAGCTACTCACGCCATCTTTGCTCCGTTTCGATCAACAATTTGATCCTTCGTTAATCATATTAACATCCTACCATAATCCTCGTGTCCTATCATTTGTGTGTGACCCTTTAGGTTCATTATTCGATTAGCAGTGACAGTAATTAATTGATTCACTAATTAATTAATCACTTCACAGATCACACTACCGTAATCTAGTAATGGGTGTGTGACCCCTAGCAGAATAACGAAATAAATCGAAGAACCTTTCAGTCAATAACATACAGTGAAATACGATCCTCCTACAACTCCATGTCTCAATCAAGAACTAAGGCATGGGAATATTCTAAGAGCCCAAATATTCTTGATCTTTAAAGTTAAGTTCGTTTCATATCCATTTAGACCTCAATCCAAGAAAACCCCCATTTTCTTGATGTCTTGATCTTTTATCCACCTTGGCCAAGGGTTTAAGTTTAATGGACTACGAACAACTCCATCAGTAAGAGATCATTCTTGTTCTTGCAACAATTGTAGGTCCTTTGTCGATTCTACTAATTCTACATATGCCACTTGTGTAATCCCAACATAGGCCGTGGTTCAGGTTTCAGTATGTCTAAACCCTTTTGAGCCTATATCAAAGATTACAGAGTTAGCTCATAAGGGATATTACAGAATCTCAAGTCTAAGGATTAATGAATCACGTTATTGACCTGTGAGATATTTCCTAATCTGGAAGTTTCTGGAAACTTCCTTTCCCATTTAGGAATGTTCTCACGCGGGATATCTCAGTGATGAAGTTCTAGTAACAATCACCCTCATGTATTATGAACGCATCATCGTATGCACTTATCACTCCATGAAACTGAATGATCCTTCAAAAGGACATAATCACATAAGCAAGTCTCAACAGAGTCAAGGTCGCCACTCCCACTGTCTGTCGGACTCTCGACTTGGAGAAGTTTTTAATCCTCGCCTATGGAGTTAAGAACTTGCTTCATGTGTCGTTCCCATAACGATAAAGTTTTTAACGGCCTCATCGGATTAGGGGAGTTCGATACATGAAAACACATAGTCAACCCTAACAGACATAATAAGCACATAAAGAAGTGAATGCCTATGAACAAAATCATCTCGTTTTATTATTCAAAGACTGTTTGTGATATTACAAGGAAATAGTAAAGTCAAAAGCTGCTTTAAGAGCACTATTCCTAAAGATCTCCCACTTCCCGTCAAAGCCATTCGGGAGCTAATCTAAGACCCATCTTCTGAAGATGTCCTTCAAAAGCCTATTGACTAAGGGCCTTAGTAAGTGGATCTGCCATGTTCTCTGTCGATGTGACCCTTTCAATTTGCACATCTCCTCACTTGATTATATCATAGATTAAGTGATACTTCCTCAAAATGTGTTTGGTCCTTTGGTGAGATCTTGGTTCTCTTGCTTGAGCAACCGCCCCGGTGTTGTCACAAAATGCTATAACGGGGTTTTTAATGCTAGGAACTACACCCAGCTCGTGGATGAAGTTTCTTACCCAAACATCTTCCTTAGCTGCGTCGTTTCCAGCTAAGTATTCGGCCTCAGTGGTTGAATCTGCAGTGGTCGCTTGCTTGGAACTTTTCCAACTCACTGCATCGCCGTTCAGGCAAAATATGTATCCTGACATGGATTTAAAGTCATCCATGTCCGATGCAAAGCTTGCATCACAGTATCCTCTAATGACAAGATCTTGCTGGGCTCCGTAAACTAAGAACAGATCCTTAGTACTTAAGGATGTTCTTTACAGCAGTCCAGTGACCTTCACCAGGGTCAGATTGGAATCGGCTAGTCACGCTGAGTGCATAAGCCACATCCGGTCGAGTACTTAGCATCGCATACATAATGCTTCCTATAACTGAATTTTGGACATCCTGGACTTTTCAAGTTCAGTCTTGGGACACAGCTTCTTCAAAAGAACTGTTCCCGGGCCCATTGGAAGTTTTCCACGTTTGGATTCTTCCATACTAAACCTCTTTAGTATTTTGCCTATGTAAACCGACTGTGATAATCCTAACAATCTCCTAGATCTATCCCGATAGATTTTTATACCAAGGATGTAGGATGCATCACTAAGATCCTTCATCTCTAATTGGTTCGATAACCAATACTTTGTTACTTTCATGTCATCCTTCCCATTCCCAATGAGAAGGATGTCATCTACATAAAGTATCAGAAATTGTACCGAGGTTTCCAATTCTTTCTTGTACACGCAGGACTCATTCGGATTTTGAATAAAGCCAAACGATTTGACCGATTCATCAAATCAAATGTTCCAATTCCTAGAAGCTTGTTTCAATCCGTAGATTGAACGCTGGAGCTTACAAACCTTTTGTTCGCTCCTACTGAATGTGAAACCCATGGGTTGCTCCATGTAAATATCTTTGTCAATGTCTCCACTGAGAAAGGCAGTTTTCACATCCATTTGCCATATCTCATAGTCATAATATGCAGCAATGGCAAGCAATATCCTAATGGATTTTTGCATTGCAACCGGGGAGAAGGTTTCATCAAAGTCTACACCTGGTCTTTGAGTAAAACCCTTAGCAACTAATCTTGCTTTAAAAGCTGCCACGCCTCCATCTACTCCAGGCTTGCGCTTATATATCTATTTACACCCTATCGGCCTGATCTCATCAGGTGGATCAACCAAGGTACAAACTTGGTTAGAGTACATGGAACCCATTTCGCATTTCATTGCTTCTTTCCACTGTTCAGAGTCCGAATCTAACAGTGCCTCCTCATAAGTTAATGGATCATTATCCATTTGAGATGTTTGGTGGAGAAAACCATACCATCTCTCTGGTTGTCTAAGAATGCTTTCAGAACATCTTATTTGAGGAGGATTTTCGCGTGTATCACTCTCTTGGGTAGGGATGGGGACGTTATTCTCAAAGCTAGTCATGGGACCTTGGTCTCGAACCTCTTCGAGTTCTGCGATCTTGCCTTTCTTTTCTTTAAGGAACGAGTCCTCAAGAAAAGTGGCGTTTCTTGACACAAAGACCTTTTGTTCAAGAGGATTGTAGAAATAATATCCTATTGACTCTTTAGGATATCCCACGAAGTTACATAACCTTGATCTAGCTTCAAGCTTATCTCCCACTGTCCTCTTCACATAAGCAGGACAACCCCAAATTCTTAAGTAAGAAAAGTTAGGGATTTTGCCAAACCACATCTCATATGGGGTTTTGGGTACAGATTTGGAGGGAACAAGATTCAGAATCTTAACTGCTGATTCTAGGGCATAGCCCCAGAATGATGGTGGCAATTCAGTAAAACTCATCACAGAACGAACCATATTAAATAGGGTTTTGTTCCTTCTTTCCGAAACTCCATTTAATTGAGGAATTCTCAGAGGAGTCCACTGAGAGACAATTCCATTATCTCTGAGATGACTAAGGAATTCGTCACTTAGATACTCGCCACCTCGATCAGATCGAAGTGTCTTAATCTTATGACTAGTTTGGTTCTCAACCTCCTTCTGAAATTCCAATAATTTCTCAAAGGCTTCGGATTTATACTTCATTAAGTACACATAACCAAAATGACTAAAGTCGTCTATGAAGGTTATGAAATACTGATGATTGTTTCTGGTACATACACTAAGTGGTCCATAAACATCAGTATGGATTAAATCCAATAATTTAGCGGCACGTTCCACTTTACCATTAAAGGGAGATTTAGCCATCTTTCCTTTAAGACATGATTCACAATGAGTTAACTCTTTAAGTTCATTATCATAGAATCATCCTAAATTAGTTAACTTAGCAATCCTATCTTTATAAACGTGGCCTAAACGTGCGTGCCATAAAGAAGCCGAGATCTTGTCATCTCTTTTACGTTTGTTTGATTGTTGTATATTCAAAATATTGGTGTCTTTGGTTGTATAAAGTCCATTAGACAATGTACCAAGTAAAACGGAAGTTCTATTCTTCTTAAGATAAAATTTTCCGTTTCTGGAGAAAGTCTCATATCCTTCACAATCTAATATTGGAATGGAAATCATGTTACGAATAATAGAAGGTACATAAAGGACTTTATTCAAAACTAAAGTAAAGACACCTAAATCCAATCTACACGTCCCAATGGCTTGGACTTGAACACTTGATCCATTCCCAACCTTCAAGACGCATTCTCCTTCTTCAAGCTGCCGAACCTCATTTAGCATCTGTACATCATTACATATATGAGCTCTACAGTCGGTATCAAGTACCCAAGAATTAGAATCAATAGATAGATTTACTTCAACAATAAACACACCTTTCTTTAGAGTATCCTTGTACTCTTGGTAGTTCCTCTTTCAATGCCCCTTCTTGCCACAGTGGTGGCAAACGTCCTCTCTCTGATCCCTTTTCTTCTTGGCCTTTCTCTTCTTAACCCCTCCATCAGATTTAAGAGATCCTCCCTTCTTGGGAACTTTCTTCCCTTTGCCTTTAGAAGGCCTAGAAGAGGAAGTGACCATCATTACTTTGTTATCCTTCTTTATCGTGACTTCAGCAGTCACAAGTTAACTAATCAACTTAGCAACAGTAGCATGAGCATGATTCATGTTGAAGTTCAGCACGAAAGGATTGAATGATGGTGGAAGCGATGCGAGCAACAAATCCACGGTGAGGTCCTCGCTTAAAGGCATCTCCATGGAAGTAAGCTTCTCGTTCGAAGCGAGGAACTTAAGTCCATGTTCGTGGACACTTGTACCTTCTTTTGTTCTAAGATGGCAGAGCTCCTTAGAGGTGTTGTACCTTAGAACACGCTCTTTGGGACGGTACAATTGCTCGAGATGGTCATAAATCTCCCAAGCATATTCCATAGACTCGTGTTGCCTTTGCATGTCCGGAGACATGTTAGCCAACATGAGGCAACGGGATTGAAGATTGTCTTCAGACCATTTCGCAATCGCGTCTCTTTCGGCCCGAGTCGGAGCCTCACCCTCAGGGGTAGGCTCTCCCTTGAAGAGAACATATCTTCTCTTCTCAGAATCTAAAACTATCTTTAGATTCTGAAGCCAATCAGAGTAATTGGGCCCCGTAAACTTGTTTGATTCGAGGATGGATACCAAAGGGTTTTTGTTTGCCATTTCAGTTTGTAGAGAATCACAGAACTACAACCAAAATGGAAAAACAGAGAAATCATGAGCATGCCGAATAATAACGATTATACATATTATCAAAGTCTTTAGAAATATGTTCTCCCACTGTTTTTAGAAAGTTTAGAAATCCCAACGACTTTAGAAGAAACTTATTTTCTCAGTGGGTACTAGGATCCTAAGCAATCTTAGTTTTGGACCCACGACTCGTGAGGCATCCAAAAGTCTAAGAATCTTAGGTAGGTACTATTTACCAATTCAATCTCTCATTTAATTCCTAGTAATGTTTTTGCATCACTGATCTTTCAACTATGGACCCACGACTCGTGAGACATGCATATCTACTTCAGTGTTGAGCTAGACCCATCAATCATAAGATCTCAACCAAACTTAGTCCGGAACGACCCACAACTCGTGAGACATCGCCCATTCTAAAATGGTTAAGAAATATTAATTATTTAAAATAATTAATCAGAAAACTAAGAGTTAATAAGATCCACTAATTACCCCACGACTCGTGAGACAGTAATTAGGTTCACTTATTAAGTCCTAAATCCTATTGATGGAATGCTAGGAATTTTATTACCATGATAAAATACATATTTATTTGAATTTAGCTCAATATTTTAAATGGCATTTTCGAATGACCTCACCAACATACAATCTTATCCCAATTTTAATTGTCTTGTTTAATGCAGTTTCACATAAAGTGCATCACAGAAGCAATTAGCAGATAACATGTCCTAGCATGATGGTAATTATGAGATGATCATGGGTATCCTATCTTATATGTGATTTCGGGAGCCACTCCAAAATCACTAGTTCTAACATTCATGCCACATAAGACAGTTCATATCACATAGGGGTACAGAATTTAATGGAAAAACTGCCTTATCTATTACATTCATAGAAACCCTCCTAAACATTTTGAAGGGTCTTCTTATGGCCACCGTTCTTCAAGTGCTCCTTGTGGATCCTTCGTATTCCATGGGTGCTTGTCTCCAAAATGAAAATAAAAAACTCATTTCCTAAGTTCTACTCTCTTTACATAAAGTAATATGACTCAATTTTCATACTGACCATAGACAAGTACACCGGGCATACCCCGGCCCAAAAACAATAATAAGGAAAACCACATAATAAACACATAACAGTATGCACATAAGTAGGGCTCCAACCCCAATTGAAAATGCGCAACTGTAAAGCCCCGTGTTTTCACACGTGCAGGTATGAGTTACGTGCGCAATTATATTTAATTATATGAGTTTATATCATGTTTTACTAATTGAATTGTTTCTAATTTGTTTTAATTGTTTAAATTTTATATGAATTCCAAAATGTGCTATGAATATATGAATGAAATTGCGAGAATGTGAATTTTGTGAATTCGGTGTTAATTGAATGAAATTACATGTTTGTGTGGTTCGTGGACTTGATTGTAACTTATTTGAAAGTTTTGGACTCAATTGGAGATTGAGTTTGGGCTTATTTGCCACTTTTTGAAAGTTTAGGGACCTATTTAAATATAGGCAACCCTGAACGGTTTTCGCGATATCTTGAGCTCCGGACCTCAAAATCGAGATCCGTAACCGACGTTGAGCTTGTCTCGACGTTACCTATCCATTAAACTTGACCTTATACTTTTTCGATACCGTTTGAACCTCCGATAACGAACTTTTCCTTAACCTCGTTTCTTTTAACTTATGTGAACCGTTTATTAAACGAACCGGACTTGAACCGACCCGTATCCTACCCATTTTATCACTAAATATCAGCATTTCCTCCTCCTTTGCTCCCATTTTGATCGATCAAATCATCATCTCAAGAGATCAAGAGAAGCTCCAAGAAACCTTTGTTTTGATCATCCACACTTTGAGCTCAAGATCAACCTTCATCCAATCTTCTTCCAAGGTAAGGTATGGAATGTTTTTCTCTCATTCTCCTCTCCATTTTCTTCCGATTATATCTTGGTATAAGTTGGAGAATCATGTGTTACGAAGAAAAGCTTGAAAATGTGTTATATGATATGAATTCTTGATTCCATGAGTTTCAATGGTTTAATTTGGGATTTGAGTTATGGAAATTGTTGCATGATACTTCCTTATCATTTATATATCCTTAGTTTTCATATTGATGGATCATAGCATGAATTGCTATTGTTGGAGCTTGAAGCTTCCATGGATGAATAGCTTGATTTTTAGTGAACTTTGGCCAACTTTGGGTGTGAATTCTTGTATATATGAATGAGTTATGTTATTTGCATGAGTTTTGTGGCTTGAGTGCATGTCTAAGTGCAATATATGAGCTTCCTTGTTGCTGCCCTGTTTTGCAAGCTTTTCCCTCGGAGAAACAGAGCTTATGCTCTGTTTCTCTTGTGAAGACGACGAGCTGACACGGCCGTGTCAGCTTTGAACTGAAAATGGACACGGCCGTGTTGGGCTCTCGGCTTTGATTTTTTCTAAATTTAATCTCGGACACGGCCGTGTCCAAATGCTTTGAAAACTCAACACGGCCGTGTCAAGCCCTCGACTTTGAATTTTTCTGATTTTAAACCTCGGACACGGCCGTGTCCGTTTCCTTTGAAAACTCAACACGGCCGTGTCATTTGAAATGGCAGCTTTGGGGGAACTCTTTTATTGCTTGTTTTGCGTTTATTGCTCGAAATTGTACATCATATGTAACGTGATTGATATATGCAATTGGTGACCATATGAATGAAAATATGAAAGTATGAACGATATGAACGGGAATGAATACGGTTTTACCGTAGAATGAACGAAACTTGGTGAATTATGTGTTTAATTGGAGTCTATGACATTCATGACCATAATTGAACATATTATTGCATTTTAAGCATTCCATAGCATGATATTGCATAGCCGAGCGTCTAATGTGGTCATGATTGAGTCTCACACTACCTTTGTCACACAGATCTTGATCCAGTGGGTGACGAGGTCGGGCAGTGAGAGCTTTGTCGGGTTCTTTTTGTCTACCAGGTGGGTTTTTCTTCTATTAGTTAACGATATGACCCGAACACCTAATGTGCAAGATTTTGGCCAAAACCCTATATAGGTATTTATACCAAGTTTTTAACGAGCAAATGTTTTGAACGAAAGCCTTTATTATGACTGTCCTACCAAAATCTTTTGGCGAGATATGTATGAATGATCACAATGAATGAGGGCCCGGGACTTAGTGTATTGGTGAACCGAGAAAGCATGGGTTGACGGGAATCCACATATACTAGTCCCAACAATTTCGGCAACCTGGATTTCACTAGGAGATTAGTGAATGAAAGGGGTCCCGCGCTTTTGGGGATTCATGTACCCCTCTAGCATTAATGAATGAGGGTTCGGGCCTTGCAAACCCGTTCCCTACCCGGAGGAAAAAGGAGTTTATGAACGATTGATTGAACGATCGAATGTATGTGCACAAAAGAATGTAATGAATGAATGAATGAACGAATGAATGAATGATTAATGGATTACACGTGGTGGTGGTTGGAGATAATGCACGCCCTCTCGCCGAGCCCTAATGACCTAATGAACGAATGAATTGTTATAATCCTATTCGTTGTATTTTATGTTCCCACTTGGGAGAAATGCTTCTAAACCTCGAATAAGGATTATAACTTGCATCTATGTGTTTAAATTTTGCAATATTATGATATTATGCCTCTCTTTTTATACCCGCCAGTCTGTCTAAGACTGAACCCGGAGTTGTTTCAGTTGTTTTTGCAGGAAGGGGATGCTAGGCGGGATACCAGTCAGGGAGAGTCTTGCATCGTGTCTAGCCTTTCCTTTACACGCATATGATTACATTTTGTTCACTTTTGGATTTTGTATATGTATGGAGCGTACAGGATATGGTACCTATATGTATCGTACATGAAATATTGGTACATAGAGCGTCTAGCTCAATATATGAATTACATGTTGGTACCTAGAGCATTTAGCTCAATATATAATATATGAATGATTGCTTCCGCATTTCTGTTACTCTGATTGTTGTGGTTGTTGTTGGGGTATAAGTTATAGGCTAGTCCCGCCTGGCTTAGCGAGTGTGTATGTCTCCGTTCGCTATGATTTGGCACGTGTATGGAAATCCATTTCGTATACGGGTCGGGTCATGGTGCGGGGGATGTGACGTCTCGCGCCCGGGCATTACAGCAACTATGGGGCTCCGACCCCAATTGAAATCATCCATGTGTAGAATTTAAAACCATACATAAGACTAACCCATGATCACCTAAACTAGCATGATTCCGCTTCAATTTAAATTTACCAATTAAATTTAAAATTCCCTTGACTTCAAGTTACAATTAACTTAAGTAATTTGAATATAGTTCATTATTCACGAATTTATTCAAAATCGAATTCACCGGATTATGACAAAACAACAATTAATTCAAAATTAAATTTTTGTCAAATAAATCATTCAAAGTGATTTTCGTAATTTTCTCGAAAAATAAGAACTTGACTTTAATTCACAAAATCCCAAATTTTATAATTATTTCAAATAAATAATTTTATAATTTGAAAATCAAATTTTCATAATTCGGGATTTTCGAAACTTGGAAAACACGAAACAAAAAAGAGTCCCGAGACAGCCCGCGCGAGGCGCGCACCCGCCGCACGCAAGGCGCGCGCGAGCAAGCAGCAGTGCGCACACTACCCACGTAGTGGCCGGAACGATGCGGGAGCCCGCAAGTAGGCGCGCGCAACGCTCAGCGAAGCTGCGCGCGCCTTGCTCGTAGAATGCGGGCTAATGCGGGCAGCGCCTAAGCTCGCCTGGCAGCCACGTGCGGGAGGCTTACAGTGCGGGACTGCGCGATGCAGCCCCATGCGCGCGTATGCGCGTACGATCCCGCACGCGTTGGCGTACGGGTGAGCCCGTTCCACGTTCGTTTCGCAATTTCGTCAAATTCATCAATTCCAATTCCGAATTAAAACAGTTCAAACAAATCTGAATCTAACCAGCTTAAAACCAGATTTAAACGGAAAACGATTTTCATAAATTTTTCAAGAAACAGTTTTGATTCGGCAATTTCGTATTTCAAACTAAAATCATGAATACACAACATACACTCAAATTCAAGAATTTTTTTCAAAATTCGTAAAGTTATAACGATACAATAAGAGCGTTGCAAGGTGGCTCTGATACCACTTGTTGGAAAATGAGTACAAAAACGCAGCGGAAATTTAAAATTTTTCCAAAAGTTTGATCATGGACTTGCAATTCTCGTATCGTATCACAGGGTGTTTAGAAACTTACGTAAATTGAAGGTTTCTAGTGATGTCAGTACCGCCTACTGAACACCGTTCAAGCGGAAAGTCCCTCGAACGGTTCTCGACAGATCCCAAAGCAGCAATCCTCCAAAGCGTATCCACACCAGTCCTAAAACACAATCAAGCAAGTGAGAATGCTAGTTCTATAGCTTGTGTTTAGGCTAGGATTTTTGCTTTGAAAACTTTTCTTTTATTTTTCTCAAAAACTTAGCACTTCGTGAGTATTGGTCTAAAGAATAAGAAAGCCCCAATCCTCTTATTTTCATATTGACCATAGATAAATACACGGGGCATACCCCGGCCCAAAAACAATATTAAGGAAAGCCACATAATAAACATATAATAGTACATACATAAGTAGGGCTCCAAACCCAATTGAAAATGCGCAACTATGGGGCTCCGACCCCAATTGAAATCATCTATGTGTAGAATTTAGAACATACATAAGACTAACCCATGATCACCTAAACTAGCATGCTTCCGCTTGAATTTAAATTTACCAATTAAATTTAAAATTCCCTTGACTTCAAGTTACAACTAACTTAAGTAATTTAAATATTAGTTCATTATTCAAGAATTTATTCAAAATCGAACCCGGATCAATTTGACAAAACCTCAATTAATTCAAAATTAAATTTTTGTCAAAAATATCATTCAAAGTGATATTTAATATTTTCTCGAAAAATTAGAACTTGACTTTAATTCATAAAAATCCCAAATTTTATAATTATTTCAAGTAAATAATTTTATAAAATTAAAATCAAATTTTAAAATAAAATCAGATTGTACAAAACGGGGTTTTAACGAAACCGAAAACACGAAACGAAAACCAGGCCCAGGACAGTCCGCGCGAGGCACGCGGGATAGCCCGTAAGCGCGTGCGCTAGCAGGCCGTATCGCACACACGGCCCGCATAGGCGTCCTAGGCGAGAGGCAGCAGCGCCATGCGCGCAGCCTGGCAGTAGTGTCGGCGTGCGCGCGTGCCTCGCGCGAGCTACCGGGAGGGAGTAGACAAGGCGGGGTGGCGGCGAGAACGCGCAAGGCCGCGCGCAGTCACACGCGGCTATACTCCAATTCAAAATTCGTTTCGTAATTTTCAAAAATTCC
This sequence comes from Lantana camara, assembly GCA_037501455.1. NCBI lineage: Eukaryota > Viridiplantae > Streptophyta > Magnoliopsida > Lamiales > Verbenaceae > Lantana > Lantana camara. The sequence continues at coordinate 7,296,982 of CM074864.1, forward strand.
AATTTTCGTTTCGAATTAAAACAGTTCTATATAAACCAGATTAAAACAGCTTAAAACCAGATTTATTAGAAAATAATTTTTCACGAATTTTCAAGAAACAGTATTGATCTGACAAATTCGTTGTTAAACAAAAACTAAGAATACATAGCCAATATCCAAATTCAAGAATTTTCAGTCAAAGTTCGTAAAGCAGTAAAGACACAATACGAACGTTGCAAGGTGGCTTTGATACCACTTGTTGGAAAACATCAGAGTATGCACATCGGAAGTTTAAAATTTTTTCCAAAAGCAGATCTAAAAACTTGCAATGTTCGTATCGTATTGTAGGGTTATTCAAGAAACTCGCGTTGGTTGAAGCTTTCTTGTGATGTCGTTACCGCCTAACGAACACCTTTCAAGCGGAAAGTCCCTCGAACGGCCTTCGATTAGATCCCAAAGTAGGCAATCCTCCAAAGTGTATCCACACCAGTCCTAGAACACGATCAAGCGAGTGAGAATGCTAGTTTTATGGCTTGTGTTAGGCTAGGATTTTTACTTTGAAAACTTTTCTTTTATTTTTCTCAAAAACTTAACACTTCTTGAGTGTTGGTCTAAAGAATAAAAGAAGCACCTCCACTAGTATAAATACTAGTGGGGTTCAAACCTACTAGGGCTTCTCTAAGCCTAGTGGACTTTGTTTTCTTGCTCACTAATTAACTAATTAATTATTAATTTAATTGGAAGAATAAGTTCTCAACTTGTTCTCCAAGTCTTGAAAGAATAATATTCTCTCTCCAACAATAGGAAGTTTGACTTTTCTACTTTCTGAAAGTCAAAAATCAATATTCAATAAATAATTTAATTCCTAATTAATTATTTATTGGGTTAAGTTTATTTGAGAATAGTCTTAACAAGTAATTCAAAATTAATTAAAAGACTAAAATTAATTAATTACAATTTAATTAATTAATTCTAGAAAAGAATTCTCGTGTAATACAATTACACACTTGGAACCACGTACGTGCCACGTGTGCGTGACACATGGCAGCCACCCAAGCTACGTGACACGTGGCAATACCCACGTGTTGCAACCCATTTTCAATCAATAATTTGATCCTTCGTTAATCTTATTAACATCCTACCATAACCCTCGTATTTTGGCATTTGTGTGTGATCCGTTAGGTTCATTATTCGATTAGCAGGATCACACTACCGTAATCTAGCAATGGGTGTGTGACCCCTAGCCGAATAACAAAATGAATCGAAGAACCTTTCAATCAATGACAATCAGTGAAATACGATCCTCCTACAACTCCATCTCTCAATCAAGAACTAAGGCATTGGAATATTCTTAGAGCCTTAATATTCTTGGTCTTTAAAGTTAAGTTCGTTTCATATCCATTTAGATCTCAATCCAAGAAAACCCCATTTTCTTGATGTCTTGATCTTTTATCCACCTTGGCCAAGGGTTTAATAGTTAGTGGACTACGAACAACTCAATCAGTAAGAGATCATTCTTGTTCTTAACAAGTGTAGGTCATTTATCGATTCTACTAATTCTACATATACCACTAGTGTAATCCCAACATAGGTCGTGGTTCAGGTATCTATATGGCGATACCCTTTTGAGCCTATATCAAAGATTACAGAGTTAGCTCATATGAGACATTACAGAATCTCAAGTCTAAGGATTATTAATCACGTCATTAACCTGTGAGATATTTCCTAATCTGGAAGTTTCTAGGAGACTTCCTTTCCCATTTAGGAATGTTCTCATGCGGGACATCTCAGTGACGAAGTTCTTGTAACAATCACCCTTATGTATTATGAACGCATCAACGTATGCACTTATCGTTCCATGAAACTAAATGATCCTTCAAAAGGATATAATCACATAAGTAAGTCTCAACGGAGTCAAGGTCGACACTCCCACTGTCTGTCGGACTCATCGACTTTGAGAAGTTTCTAATCCTCGCCTATGTAGTTAAGAACTTGTTTCATGTGTCGTTCCCATAAGGGCAAAGTTCTTAACGATCTCATCGGATTGGGGAGTTCAAAACATGCAAAACACAGTCTTCCCAAACAAACATAAATAAGCACATAAAGAAGTGATTGCCTATGAACAAAATCATCTCGTTTATTATTCAAAGATTGTTTGTGCTTTTACAAGGAATTAGTAAAGCATAAAAGCTGCTTTAAGGGTACTATTCATAACACGACTTTCCCCTTGCTTTTCTTGGGCTCGTTCCCCCTTCGACTGGGATTCGAGCCGGACCCAAAGTGGGGACCCTCCGCTCGAGATGGGGGTCCGTGGGCGAGGGACATCTCCTCCACCCCTCATAAATCCATGAGCGATGTCTTGGATCTCGGTCAGGTTCTGAGGTCCCGCCCTTACAATTTCGTAGGCCCAGACTCGGTTGCGTAGGGCTCGATGGACTACGGGAAGCAAATGGTAGATAGTGGGGTCCTCGACCCGGACCACCTCCCTCGAGAATCTCATGAAGAAATCTCTAAGGGACTCGCCTTCTTCTTGGCGGATGTTATTGAGGTAGAATGGGGGCAGCTTCTCCCCAGTCATAGAGGAGAAGTGGGCTAGAAATCGATCCACGAATCGATTGTAGGTGGTAATGCATCAGGGCGGCAAGCGGACAAACCAGTCTTACGCCGTGCCGGTCAGTGTCGTGACGAAGAGCTTTTCATGCGTATAGGGGTAGAGCAGCATAGCGTTTTCGAAGGCTATCATATGCTTTTCGGGATCGATTGTCCCGTTGTAATGTGGCAACCCCATCGAGATTCGCTCTCCATCGTAGGTGGTACGGAGAATTTCTTCAGAGAAGGGGGAAGTTTCCTCCCTATCATTCCGGAAGCACAGAGGACGACGGTGCAAGCCCTCGCGCAGGTCGGCCTGCCTCTAGGAGATGACCGAACCTCGGTCTCCCAGGCGGTCTTGTACCCGCCCAGGTGTAGCGGCTCTGATCGTTCTCGCGTCTCGCGGCAGCGATACGTGCGCAGCCTTTTCCCGAGCGGATCCAGCCGGGATCCACAGCCACAAATCGTCAAACACCTAGTGGTCGCCATCGACCATGAGTTTGCCGCGGTTGGCGCGGCTGAGATGGTCCGACTCGTCTTGGCCTTCGGGCAACCATGTTTGCTTCCCGAGGGGCCGGTGGAGGAGGTGCGAATCTCGCGGCCTGTCCCGCGCCCTTCTGGAGAAGCAAACCCCCAAATGATCTGGGGCGTTTGGCCATCGATCGGTTGGAAGTATATTCTTTGTAGTTTTTTCTATTTCAAAAGATATTGTTAGATATTGAAAAATATTTCAAAAGAAAATCAAAGTTCTGGAAAATTCATAGTCAAAAAAAGTAATCAATATTATTTGAATCGCAATTGAAAAGTGATTGATTTTGAAAATATTTCGAACAGATCCTATGTAAAAATTTATAGATTATCATCAAAATGATCGAGATAAGATACAAAGATGACATATACAAAAGAATGTCATACCAACCTTCAAAATTTGACAAATAGATAATGGTAGAATGCCCATTCATCTTGTTTATTCTAGTTTCTAGTTTATCAAGTAATCACAAATAAATAATGGTGGGATGATGTATTTTGTATAATTAGTAACGATAAAATTATGGTACTGATCCGGCTCAAAAGTTTGGCTGAGATGGCGATCTAGTTGGCAATCTCGGGTCGATCAGTCAAGAATTTGTAATAGTGGGCTCTTAATCGATCTGAAAACACTAACACACATAAGCTAAAAGGCCAAATTGGGCCAACTTGGGGTTGACCCAAGTTTGGCTCTCCGACGCTCAAGTCAGTATTGGGGACGTTTTAGTGAGAGAAATAATGCAATAAATGCTATTAAATGCTCTTAAAAGCTTACCAACAACTGTTCAAGGGGGGCGTATTTATAGCCTTGGACAATTAACGCAGTAGTACGTGTAGCACCCGGAACGCCAGGCACCACATCCCCCGCACTATAGCTCCAATCCACATATGAAATGGACAATCCATACATGAATCAAAGCCATAGCGAACGGGAGACAATAAAATGACTCAAGGCTAGGCGGGTACCCTCAATTTAAAACCGACCAACAATCAAGTCAGAGTATTAAAAAACGGAAGCAATAACATTCATTAGATACCATATTTATTTATTTACTTAGAGGTATCAACCTTCACACTAGCAGTACATTATCATCTCCCAACAATATAGATAACAAGGCGATATACAAAAGATCCCAAATAGCTATACATACAAAATGTGGGAATGAAGTGTGCTAGACCCAAATTTAAAGACCACATGACTCTAAATTCCCACCTAGCACGCCCTGCAAAACACTGAAAAGTTGAGGTGTCAGTCCAACACAGACTGAGCTAGGGGTATAAATAAATATAAGCGCACATACATGCAAGTTATAACCTCGGGTAATAATTTTGGAAAAACAATACGATCTAATAGGTTAAAGGAGATACTATCGCCCGAGATTACAACTATCCAATTTCAATTCAATCAATTCAATACAATCAATAGTGGCCCGGCGAGTGGGGCAATTCTCCAACCTTACACCGACTGTGTACAATCAATCAATCAATTATTAGGTGATTAGGTGATCAAGCAATTCATTAATGTGCACAATTAGCAGTTTCAATAACGCCTTCTTCCTCCGGGTGATGGTGGGATTGCAAGGCCCCACCATCCAATCAATCTGGGCAGAGGGTACATGAATCCCTAAGCCCGGAACTCCTTCCCCGCCCTAATCTCCTAGGGGGTTCAGGGGTCATCCCAATTTGGTGAGGATAGCTCTCGAGTTACCCGTCAGCCCGTGCTTTCCCGGTTGGCTTGAGTCACTACCCTCGGGCCCACAGTGCAATACAATACTCGCCCAATCAATCAATCAATCAATCAATCAATTTCTTCAATAGTTCGATAAAACATTTGAAAACCAATCTCATTTGAAAACTATAAGTATAAATATAGGTTTTGGCTTAAAACTTCACATAGGGTTGTACGGGTCCTATGTATCTAAAATTAAACCTCACCTGAACGACCCAAAATAAACCAAGGAAACAGCTCACGGGGCCTGCTCCTCGTCACTAGGAAGCTGGTCTGTGCAAGAAAGACAATTGTCCGTGAAACACGACTCAAAATGTACCAAATATGACGAACGGCGAAAATGCAACGAGACGACGAGAAAAATACAATGTACCATAAAAATATTGCGTTTCAACATGTAAACAATCATATAATAGCAATTAGGGGTCAAAGAAGCCGTCGGAACGAGGTGCGAAAATTGCAATTTTATGCAGTGAATTTGCACACATACTGGACTATGGGAACGGCCGTTCCGGCTTCCCTTTGAAAATGGGAAGGGTCGTTCCCATGGCTTGAAGAAAACGCGCCAGCGTTTTTAATTTCAAACGCGTTTTGGCTGGGAAGGGCCGTTCCGGCTCGCAGGCCAAAGTGGGAACGGCCGTTCCCAGTCTCGCTGGCCTAAGTCTCTGCATCATGGGAACGGCCGTTCCAGTTTTGAACTGGGGCTAGGAAGGGCCGTTCCCAGAATACGTGAGCAAAAGAATGCAGAGCAGAAACAGAGCAGCCATGGCAATCACCACAAACAACCACAAAAATGGCTTCAAGCCAAGTTCAAATGCAAATATTAGATGCAATAATTATGCTAACACACAAATATATCAACATCAAGTTATAAAAACACTTATTTGCACATTAGATCAACAAGAATCCATCAATCCAAACCCACACACTCCATCATGCTCCAAGTCCACAAAACTCAAGATATATGCATCAAACTTGAGCTTAATGATCACAAACATATTTCCAACAATGAATACACAATTTACTCAAGCCTTTACAAAGCCCCATATAACATATATTTTCAATAAAATCATTCAATCTCCATAATTACCTCAAATGAGAGAAATGGAAGCTAAGATGATGAAGTGATGTTGATGATGCTTGTATGGTCACAAATCCCACAAATATTAGCTTGAATGGTTGAAATCTCCCACTTAACTTGGTAGGGTTTTGATCGGTTGAACAAAGATGATATTTATGTATGAAGAAAGAAGCAAATGGTACGTGAATGCTGCTATGAGAAGAGAAAAGATGGCCAATTTTGCAATTAAATCCCTTCATTTAATAAGTTAAGCAATTAAGTCCAAATCCAATTTTCAATGATCAAGTAGGTCCAATGCAATTAAATCTCACATTCATAAAAATGAGCAATTAAGGCCATAAAAGAAATAAATCACATTCGGGAAAATAATTCACATTGCATTCACGTTCAATAAATCCGAAAAATATGATATGATATGAATTTTCAATAAAATATTAAGAATATAATTTTATAAAATTATGTCATGATAGGAAAATGAATTAAATGATCAATTAATAATTAAATTACAACTCTCAAACGCACACGTGTCGATCATACCTGAATTGCCGAAAGCTGGGGCGTTACAATCCTCCCTCCTTATAAGAATCTGGTCCCCAGATTCACTGATCGAAAGGGAACAACTCTGGATGGAACCGTCTCATTTTGTCTTCGGTCTCCCACGTGGCTTCTTCGGTCTTATCACTTCTCCAAAGAACCTTAACCATGGGAATCCTCCGGTTTCTTAATTCCTGAAACTTCTTATCCAAAATCTTAACCGGTTTCTGAACAAAGGTAAGACTCGGTTCCAATTCCACTTCTTCAACAGGAATGATCTCGTTTTCATCGGGGTAGTATTTCCTCAGCTGAGACACGTGAAATACATTATGAATCCCCGTGAGGCTCGGTGGTAGGTCCAATCTGTAAGCAACTTCTCCAATTCTTTCCAAAATCTCATAAGGACCTAAATAACGAGGTTTAAGTTTACCTCCTTTCCCAATCCGAGCAAATCCTTTACGTGGAGACGCCTTCAAGAATACCCGGTCTCCAACCTCAAACTCGAGATCCCTTCTGCGACGATCGGCGTAGCTCTTCTGTCTGTCCTGAGCTGATTTCATCCGTTGTTTTATCAATTGGACTTTCTCAATCATAGCTTCAACGGCCTTGGAAGGTTTTTCCAATTTCTCACCTTTCTTAACACCTTCCTGCTTAGTCCATTTCCACTCTTCCAAGTCAAAGAACAACGGAGAACGACATTTCCGTCCATAAAGTAGCTCATACGGTGCCATTCCAATCGAAGCCTGAAAACTGTTGTTGTACGCGAACTCAATCAAAGGTAGCTGATCATGCCAAGAAGACTGAAAATCCAAAGAACAAGCTCGAAGCAAATCCTCGAGATACCTTATTAATCTCTCGGACTGACCATCCGTCTGCGGATGAAAAGCTGTACTAAACTGAAGCTTCGTACCCAAAACCTCTTGCAATTCACGCCACAACCTCGAAGTGAACCGTGGATCTCTGTCTGAAACGATACTAATCGGAATCCCGTGAAGTCTAACGATCTCCCGGTTGTAAAGCTCAGCTAGCTTGCGAATCTTATACGACATCCGAACCGGTAGAAAATGTGCAGACTTCGTCAAACGGTCCACAATCACCCAAATCCCATCAAATCCACCTTTCACCTTAGGTAATCCGGACACGAAATCCATCGTCACCTGTTCCCACTTCCACTCAGGAATAGGTAACGGCTGAAGAAGACCTCCCGGTTTCTGATGCTCGGCTTTCACTTTCTGACAAGTGAGACAATGCTTCACAAACTCGGCCACATCTTTCTTCAATCCACGCCACCAATAATATTGCCTTAGGTCCTTATACATCTTGTTTCCTCCGGGGTGGATAGAATAAGCCGATCTGTGAGCTTCCTCGAGCAATACCGGTTTCAACTCTTCGGGTACAACCACTCGGTTCTTGAAACGAAGAAGACCGGTTTCATCGAACCCGAATGGACACTCTGGGTCAGCTCTTGCCTTAGCTACCAATCTCTGAACTTCCAAATCTGTACTCTGAGCCTCAAACAACTTGTGCTTCAATTCTGGCTGGACCGAAATATTAGAAACTCGAGCCTTTAAAATAATTGGCTCGATTCCACTACTTTCACCTACTTCCAAGCTCGACACACTAGCCTTCCTACTAAGTGTATCGGCAACCACGTTGGCTTTGCCGGGATGGTACTTGATCGTGCAATCATAATCTTCCAACCTTTCCATCCAACGCCGTTGCCTCATATTCAAATCCTTCTGAGTGAATAAATACTGGAGGCTTTTGTGGTCGGTGAAAATCTCGAAGGACACCCCGTACAAATAATGTCTCCACTTTCCAAGTACAAAGACTACGGCAGCAAGCTCAAGATCATGTGTCAGATAATTCTTTTCATGCTCTTTCAACTTTCGTGATGCATAAGCAATTACCTTACCCTTCTGAGTCAACACACATCCCAAGCCTTCCTTAGAAGCATCCGTATAAACAGCATATCCTTCAGAACCTTCCGGAAGGGCTAACACTGGAGCAGACACTAATTTCTCCTCCAAGAAAGTGAAACTCTTCTCACAATCTTCATTCCAATCAAATTTCACATTCTTCTTCGTCAACCGGGTTAAAGGAGCTGCTAACTTGGAGAAATCCTTAACAAACCTCCGGTAATAACCTGCCAAACCCAAGAAACTCCTAATCTCAGAGGCATTCCTAGGTTTCTCCCACTTCAACACCGACTCAATCTTGGAAGGATCGACTTCCAAACCGTTGCCCGAAATCACGTGACCCAAGAATGACACCCTGTCAATCCAGAACTCACACTTGCTAAACTTGGCAAACAACTGATGCTCCTTCAAAGTCCTTAACACCAACTGGAGGTGTCTTGCATGCTCCTCGGCAGACTTCGAGAAAACCAGGATATCATCAATAAAGATGACCACGAACTTATCCAGAAAAGGCCTGAAGATCCTGTGCATCATGTCCATAAAAGCTGCTGGGGCATTAGTCAAACCAAACGGCATCACAACAAACTCAGAATGCCCGTACCGAGTGTTAAATCCTGTCTTAGAAATATCTCCTGCTCGGATACGCAGCTGGTAGCATCCTTGTCTCAAGTCCAGTTTCGAATAGACTTTCGAACCCTGAAGTATGTCAAACAACTCCTCGATGTGTGGAAGAGGATACTTGTTCTTGATCGGCATCCTGTTCAACTCTCTATAGTCTATGCACATTCTCAAGGTCCCGTCCTTTTTCTTAACAAACAAAACCGGTGCACCCCAAGGAGAAGAACTCGGTCTAATGTACCCAATCTCCAACAACGCATCAAGTTGAGTCTTCAACTCTTTCAACTCGGCCGGTGCCATACGATACGGAGTCTTGGAGTACGGCTCTGCGTTAGGGTACAAGTCGATCACAAACTCAATTTCCCGTTCTGGAGGTAAAGAATCCAATTCCTCAGGAAAAACCTCGGGAAATTCCTTCACTACTTCCGTCTCTTCCAGCTTACTTTGATCCTTGGGTTTATTGAGAATATAAGCAATGAAACCCGTGGCTCCCTCTCGAACCAACTTATGAGCTTCAGAAAAAGAAAGTAGCGGTATAGTCTTGGAACTCCAACCCACTACCAAATCTGATCCCAACTGAACCTTCTTCGCTCTACAATCAACTGTGGCAGAATGTCTGTACAACCAATCCATGCCCAGAATAGATCCATAGCAAGTCATCGGCAGCTCAATGAAATCTGACAAGAAAACTCGACCCTCGATGCTCACCGGAACCTCTCTGAACACCCGATCAGATTCTAAACTACCACCAAAAGGAGTACTAACCACATAACATGCAGAAGAACGAGAAACAGGCAAAGGCAAAGAAACAGATATAGCACTTGAAAGAAAGGAGTGAGTAGCTCCCGGATCAAACAAGGTATGAATGTTCGTGTCATGTATGCAAATGGTACCTTCAACTACCGCGGCTGGATCAATATCAGCATCCTGCTGCTCACCCTCCAAAGCATAAGCCCGAGCCCTAATCAGTGGTCTCGGTGCCCCCGGTGGTGGTATCCTGCAATCCGGACAGCCATCTACCAAATGCTCATCGCTCCCACAAAGTAGGCATAAACCCAAACGCCTCCTGCAGTTATCATAGACGTGTGTCCTCTGTCCACAGAAGGTACAATAAGGTCTCTCGGGTGATGGTGGCAAAGCTGGAGCAACTGGAGCTCGAATCACTGGCCCTGCTGGTCGAGGCTTCTTCCCTGGGCCCTGTGGAGCTGGTGGTGGAGCAGAATAAACCATCGGCCTCTTGCCTGAAGCAGAACCCGAGCCAGAACCCTTATACCCTGATCCGGCACCTCTGAAACCTGATCCAGAACCTCTGAATCCCGATCCTAACCCTGAGCCCGAACCTGAACCTGAACGGTAGGTAGACCGCCTCGCATTCACTGAATCCTCAACCAATAGAGCCTTCTTGGTAGCCTTCACCCAGGTGCTCGTGTTGACCGCCTCAATCGCTACCTGAATATCCGGTCTAAGGCCCTGAACAAACTGCATCGCCTTATGGAAATCATCACTCGCTACATTAGGGGCATAGCGGGACAACCTCTCAAACTCGGCGATGTACTCCGAGACCGACCTGTTTCCTTGCTTCAACTCGGTAAATTCCTTCAATCTTCTAGTGCGAGAAGATGGAGGAATGAACTTGTTTCTGAATTCTCTGACAAACACTTCCCAATTCACTTCCTCACCTGCTGCCTCTAACACTATCCGGGCACTCTCCCACCAGGAATAGGCCTCACCCTGAATCAAAGAAAGCGTACAACGGGCCTTCTCCTGAGACGCACAAGGAATGAGCTCCCAAACCCTCTCGATCTCCCTGAGCCACTGCTCGGCCTGAATATCATTACCTTTATAAAACTTGGGAGGATGCTGGTTCTGGAACTCCCTAAAGACAGCTGAAATCTGTGCCCCTGGCTGTGGTGGTGGAACTGGTGGTGCTGGAGGAACATGATCCCGGACTCTCTGATCAATAAGACCCACCACTGCATTCATAAAATCCTGTGGCTGAGCCTGAGGGGGTGAAGGAGGAGGTGGTGATCTCTCCCTGCGGTGATGTCGATGATGTCGATGTCTAGGAGAACGATCACGGTGATGTCTATCGCGAGCCATCCTGAAATCAAGTCACTATTATGCATGTTCGATTAGTCAATGCCAATGTGTGCAAATAATTCAAATTTGCACATAAGTTCAGAATTCCAACAATCCACCAATTTCAAGTAGGTCAGGTAGGTTCAAGTATCAAATAACGATGCAAGACTCTCAAATTGACAATTAGTTCCTATGCCGTGCGACCTAGACTCACAAGACACGACACTAGAGACCCGGTTTTGAAACCGGGCTCTGATACCACCGTAGGATGTAGCACCCGGAACGCCAGGCACCACATCCCCCGCACTATAGCTCCAATCCACATATGAAATGGACAATCCATACATGAATCAAAGCCATAGCGAACGGGAGACAATAAAATGACTCAAGGCTAGGCGGGTACCCTCAATTTAAAACCGACCAACAATCAAGTCAGAGTATTAAAAAACGGAAGCAATAACATTCATTAGATACCATATTTATTTATTTACTTAGAGGTATCAACCTTCACACTAGCAGTACATTATCATCTCCCAACAATATAGATAACAAGGCGATATACAAAAGATCCCAAATAGCTATACATACAAAATGTGGAAATGAAGTGTGCTAGACCCAAATTTAAAGACCACATGACTCTAAATTCCCGCCTAGCACGCCCTGCAAAACACTGAAAAGTTGAGGTGTCAGTCCAACACAGACTGAGCGAGGGGTATAAATAAATATAAGCGCACATACATGCAAGTTATAACCTAGGGTAATAATTTTGGAAAAACAATACAATCTAATAGGTTAAAGGAGATACTATCGCCCGAGATTACAACTATCCAATTTCAATTCAATCAATTCAATACAATCAATAGTGGCCCGGTGAGTGGGGCAATTCTCCAACCTTACACCGACTGTGTACAATCAATCAATCAATTATTAGGTGATTAGGTGATCAAGCAATTCATTAATGTGCACAATTAGCAGTTTCAATAACGCCTTCTTCCTCCGGGTGATGGTGGGATTGCAAGGCCCCACCATCCAATCAATCTGGGCAGAGGGTACATGAATCCCTAAGCCCGGAACTCCTTCCCCGCCCTAATCTCCTAGGGGGTTCAGGGGTCATCCCAATTTGGTGAGGATAGCTCTCGAGTTACCCGTCAGCCCGTGCTTTCCCGGTTGGCTCGAGTCACTACCCTCGGGCCCACAGTGCAATACAATACTCGCCCAATCAATCAATCAATCAATCAATCAATTTCTTCAATAGTTCGATAAAACATTTGAAAACCAATCTCATTTGAAAACTATAAGTATAAATATAGGTTTTGGCTTAAAACTTCACATAGGGTTGTACGGGTCCTATGTATCTAAAATTAAACCTCACCTGAACGACCCAAAATAAACCAAGGAAACAGCTCACGGGGCCTGCTCCTCGTCACCAGGAAGCTGGTCTGTGCAAGAAAGACAATTGTCCGTGAAACACGACTCAAAATGTACCAAATATGACGAACGGCGAAAATGCAACGAGACGACGAGAAAAATACAATGTACCATAAAAATATTGCGTTTCAACATGTAAACAATCATATAATAGCAATTAGGGGTCAAAGAAGCCGTCGGAACGAGGTGCGAAAATTGCAATTTTATGCAGTGAATTTGCACACATACTGGACTATGGGAACGGCCGTTCCGGCTTCCCTTTGAAAATGGGAAGGGCCGTTCCCATGGCTTGAAGAAAACGCGCCAGCGTTTTTAATTTCAAACGCGTTTTGGCTGGGAAGGGCCGTTCCGGCTCGCAGGCCAAAGTGGGAACGGCCGTTCCCAGTCTCGCTGGCCTAAGTCTCTGCATCATGGGAACGGCCGTTCCAGTTTTGAACTGGGGCTGGGAAGGGCCGTTCCCAGAATACGTGAGCAAAAGAATGCAGAGCAGAAACAGAGCAGCCATGGCAATCACCACAAACAACCACAAAAATGGCTTCAAGCCAAGTTCAAATGCAAATATTAGATGCAATAATTATGCTAACACACAAATATATCAACATCAAGTTATGAAAACACTTATTTGCACATTAGATCAACAAGAATCCATCAATCCAAACCCACACACTCCATCATGCTCCAAGTCCACAAAACTCAAGATATATGCATCAAACTTGAGCTTAATGATCACAAACATATTTCCAACAATGAATACACAATTTACTCAAGCCTTTACAAAGCCCCATATAACATATATTTTCAATAAAATCATTCAATCTCCATAATTACCTCAAATGAGAGAAATGGAAGCTAAGATGATGAAGTGATGTTGATGATGCTTGTATGGTCACAAATCCCACAAATATTAGCTTGAATGGTTGAAATCTCCCACTTAACTTGGTAGGGTTTTGATCGGTTGAACAAGGGAAGCAAATGGAACAAAGATGATATTTTTGTATGAAGAAAGAAGCAAATGGTACGTGAATGCTGCTATGAGAAGAGAAAAGATGGCCAATTTTGCAATTAAATCCCTTCATTTAATAAGTTAAGCAATTAAGTCCAAATCCAATTTTCAATGATCAAGTAGGTCCAATGCAATTAAATCTCACATTCATAAAAATGAGCAATTAAGGCCATAAAAGAAATAAATCACATTCGGGAAAATAATTCACATTGCATTCACGTTCAATAAATCCGAAAAATATGATATGATATGAATTTTCAATAAAATATTAAGAATATAATTTTATAAAATTATGTCATGATAGGAAAATGAATTAAATGATCAATTAATAATTAAATTACAACTCTCAAACGCACACGTGTCGATCATACCTGAATTGCCGAAAGCTGGGGCGTTACAGTACGTGTACGACAGCTATGCATTAAATGAGGTTGAGCGATTGTCCCGAAAAGGAAATGCTCGACCTCACCAAAGGAGGCGTAAAGCGCGCCATTTTCCCCTTTTTGGTAAGACAGCTAGCACAGAAGGCATTAAATGCGCCGGCGTGCGTCAGTATTGGGAAATAAGGATCCGCCACGCACCCTGACAACGACGTGTCTTGGGCATATAGAGAGGCGCTCGACGCGTGGCGTCGGGGAACGGGATCAGTAGCCTCTAAGCCTTACTTGCTCTGCCAAAGGGGTCAAGAGGTTGGACCCTTGGAGATGGGCCTTTGGCCTATGTGGGGAGCAGACCCGTATCGATCCCCCCTCTAGCCTCTCGATCCGGACGCATGTGAGGAGGGGGATGGAATTGAGATTGAGGTCGAGATGACCCATGGGGTGCGAATCTCAACTCGGGTCGATCAAGATGACGAGGGGTCCATGTGGCTCCGCGTCGGGCACACTACGTGGCCCAATAATATTATGTCACATCAGGTACGGTTTCAAAATAGAAACAATCGTAGAGGATAATTAAAAAAAAAATTATATAAAATATTTTATTTTTTTAATAATATATTTTTTATTTATAATTAAATTTTTCCGACCCAATTGTCTTATGATTCTGAGTCATCCTGCGTATCATCCGTGCACATGTCACTTTAGTTGAAGCTACCAACAAATTTCTACCATTCTCACCCCACCTCATATGCAAATTGACATCTCACATATTTATGGACCATAGCACGAGTAGGAGTCCAGGACCTACTCCAAAAAGTTTGGTCAAAAATCATTTTGTTCATATGTTTTCGAAAAGGAGGCAATATAATTGATATGGTTTGCACTTTACATGATAGTTAAATTATAAGAAAATTAAATAATATCAATAAAAATGTGGGACAGTTTGAAATAATTCTCCATCAGTTTGGAATATTTTTACTTTACTCCCCATAAAATTATACAACACAATAGGATATAAATACGGTATTAGAACGTTTTAGTACTACATTTTGTGAAAATTATACAACATATTTTGAGAGGTATTTTAAGTACTACATTATGTGAAAATTATACGACATTTTACCAAAATGAGACTACAGTAAAAATATGATGCCCAATTGGGGATTTATCCCACATTGCTCCTAAAAATGTCCACTTTATGTAACGCCATGAAATGAAATAAATCATCAAAAACTAATTGAAACATTTTCAGATCACATTAGGAAAAGTGGAAAACGTACATTTTAATGATGGAAATTTTTATATTTCATTGCTAAATGCGTTATTCTTAATTAGTTTATGACAAAAAATTTCTAATTATTATCAATGGAATTCTTTACAATTATATGTTGGATACTTTGAGCAAAAAGGTTGTGATTTTACACGGTAATTGTGAAGGTCGAAACAAGAATTTTATTCTCTTTCCTTAAGATGAAATTGCCCCACTCAAGTGTTTACAGATTAGCGGCAATCTTCTTCCAAAATACAATAACCAATTCTTGTAATAGTAGCATTAAAAATTATGAAATTGCCCCACTCAAGTATGTATTTGTACATAAGAACGAATTGAATGCATAATCGCAAGATCTATTTATAGACGACGAAGTACCTTTTCAAAAGGGTGTTTACCTATTCACTTTTAGTTATTAATTACTAAGACACCTTTCTGGTTATTGCCGAAATAATGCAACGTTACATGACATCTTTTCAAATAAAGTGACAACTATTCATCATAATTATTAATCTTAAACGTCATGTCTTTTGGAAAACATTGCATATATTATATCTAAATGTGCCTTTGTTAATTATTAACTTTAGCTTTCATTTTTTTCATTCAATAATTATTACATTTTGATAAATAAAATTATCAAAATTCAAACAATCCCCCACATGAATGGAAAATTACCATTTTGAATATATGCATATGACTAATGCTGACGCGTAAGAGAGTTCATGCAGACCCTTTTGGATAGGTAGCTTGTGGCTTTAAATCTTCCGTAGTGATGTACAATCGAATCTACTTGGCTAATCAATGAACGTGATATCTTAAACTATTCAGCCGTTAGTGTAGACCAAGACAATCGTACTCACGCAATAATCATTCTAACACTTGTGGTTCTCATGATTGTGTCTGTTTCTGTCTTGGACAACATCTTGGATTATGAGTGTGTTCATTTGAACCGGCCATGTTCACACTTACATAGGTGATCTCCTAATAAAGAGTATCATGCTATACTCTACCTTATAGGTCTAGGAATCATTAAAAGTCTTAGCTAAACTTCTTACCCCTTGCAGACCACACTTTTGTTGTTTTAAGAATGAGTTGGAAATAGTTTTCTAAGTGCTCAGCTAATCCTTGTAACTTAGTTGTCCCATTGAACCAAGATCTTGAGATCTCTAGTCAACAAGGTTGGGTTACCATTACTTGGACTTTAATTAGTGGGTTTTAATCTTATTCCCCTCGACAAGCAGTATACTTGATCTCTTGATAGGCCTTTTATCGATGGATCCACTATGTTTTCTTTTGATTTATATAGTCAATCATTATAATTCCACTAGAGATCAACTGTGTAATGGTATCATGACTCCATCTTATATGACAAGACTTACCATTATATATATCATTTGAACTCTTTCAATAGTCGTTCGACCATCACTAGTATAACACAAGCTTTAGGCCATTTTAGCCCTCGTGCTATGTCTTGGTTCTATATATTAGCTCGATGATCATAACTCGAATTTTCATCAATTCAATCATCACTATAAGTTCTTTTCTTAAAACTTATTCTTTCCTTTCTTTACAAAAAAAAATATCTTCAAACTATAGAATATTCTTCATTTCAAGTATCATATTCTTACTTATTTTAGGAACATATTCAAACACCCCACATTTTAAAGTATTTATAAAAGACTTTTGATATTTTTAAAATTCATATATTGAATGAAAATTTCTCTATTTATAGAGAATGATGTATCTTTCAAAAGGGCTAATAAACTTTTCATTTGTAAAACATAATTAATAAGAAAATTTTTCGCATCAATCACCAAAAAGGTGTTATCAAACACTCACAACTTTTCGGATGCAAATGTATAATTAAAATTGCTCAAAGTCTCTTTCAATTTTAAACGCAACTTTTCGGCCAATGAACGTAGCACTTCGGCTAATTGCATTCCCTATTGATCCATGCATTATGAAATGGTGTCTGCATGCAACCATTCATGTGATTGCCACTTTCGAGGAGCATTTACAACTTAATCAAAGATAATTAAATTATCTTTGTGACTTAATTAATAAAGTTACAAGAATATATATATATACACATATATGCACTATATATTACACAATTTAAAATAATTGCCAAAGCAATCTTTCCACCATTTTATATATACTTTCACACCTTTTCAAAGAGATATTCACCTTTAAATGCCAAAGGGGTGCCTTGACATTAAGGGGTGTCTTGATTTCATTAATTACGATATATCAAATATCTCTAATTAATTCATTGTCTCATCATGACCGAATGGGTGCTTCAATTAAGTGAAGGGATGCTTTCAGCATTTCATTAAGATAAATATATTATCTTAATTAACACATTGTTTCATACATATTTTAATTTTCAAATATTATTTTATAAATAATATAAGCACTTCACCAAATATATTTTTGCCCATGTATAATTGAATCGAGATAAAACTTTAAACTTGTTGATAAAAATTACCCAGTATACTTGTGCAAAAATATATTTAACAAATAAATATATCTATCAACCAAATATTTATATCATATAATCAAAATGAATAAAAGAGAAAGCGTACTTGGATGGTCCCACATGATGTTTCAGGATTTCGATCGAACAACATCTTTCGTTGTCGTTGTTTGAAATCAATTTCGATGGACTCGAAGTAGTATTGGCCATAGTAAAATCAACAGAAATTTCATCTTAAGTTTGTTGCTCATTTACTACGGTAATTGTGAATTAAAGTTGAGGCGAAAGTTCAACTCTCTTTCCTTAAGACGAAATTGTCCCGCTCAGGTGCTTCCAGATTAGCGGCAATCGTCTCCCAAGATATAACGACTACTTTTTGTAATAGTGGCACTATAAATTATAAGAACAATGAACTCTAAGTGTTTTTCAATCTCTTAAAACTTAGACTAATACATATATTTGTATGAAAGAATGAATTGAATGCATAATACTGGGCTGTATTTATAAATTATTTATCATTTACAAACTTATCAAAGCAGATAGATTATTTAATGAATTATGTAACGTGTTCTTGTTAAAGTTGTTCTAATTTCGATATTGCGAAAATCCCCCACCCCCTCCCCTTGTACTATTCTAGTTGGTGTCTAAAATGACCAAAGTATTGGATTCCTCTCGTGTAACATGTTTCTTTCATTTTAATGTGTGTGTATATATATAGAGAGAGAGAGAGAGATAGTATTATACAATAAAAAGATAGAGATATAGATTTGTTTTAAAATTTAACAACGGGTAAGTATCTGAAATGCTGTTGTTTGAGTATAAATTTATAAAGGAATTTTTTTTTTCATCCGTATTTGGTCCATTTTACAGTTTATCATCTCGATCAGTCAATTTTCACTACATACCGTCATTTTAATTTCACTATTTATTGCATGCTGTCATCCCAACTTTGTGATTTTTTCAAACAACCTTCTCCGATGGGTTTTGAGCAATGTCGGTGGCCTGAAAATAAAATACGTGAGACTTTTCATTGCATTTTGTCATCCCAACTTTCTATTTTTACAAATAGCCTTCTCCAATGAACATTTAGCGGTTTCGATGGCTTAAAAACAATTCATGTGAATTTCACATGCCTTTATTAAGGACAAATCTGCCTTTCAAAATTATCTTGTTCACCTAAAACTATTATTTCAAAATTTCAAAATTAAGGACAAAACTGCCTTTCAAAATTTCAAAATTATTAACGGCAATTAGTCCCCTCCTTCTTTTTTTAAGATAAGAAACACTTTAACCTAAAAACTAAGGGTATAACTGACTTCTATAAGAATGAATTGCTCCTCTCGTTTGTCAATGAATTCGGTGATATAATCAGATAAAACAACACTTAATTAATCTATGAAACAAAAAACATGTATATATATATATAATTAATTATATATGTATGTATGTGCGTGTCGACAGTGAAATTTTTATATTGGGAATATCTCATTATTAATTATACTTTAATTTTTTCAATATAATAATAATTGTTCATATATAAATAATATTGATATAATTGAAAATTTATAATTAAAAACCCTAATTGCTTTAGGTAAAGAGAATAATTCTAAAAAAATAAATTTGCCCTTAGTAAATGCATGTGAAACTCATGTGAATTGTTTTTAGGCAACTCAAACCCTTAAATTCCCATAGGAGAAGGTTATTTATGAAAATCGCAAAGTTGAGATGACAAAATGCAACGAAAGTTTCACGTGAGTTGTTTTCAGTCACCGAAACCGCTAAAAACCTATTGGAGAAGTTGTTTGCGAAAAACACAAAGTTTAGATAACGGTTTGCAATGAAAGTTAACCGAGATGATAAACTGCAAAAATGGGCAAAACACGGATGATAAATTTTATTTTTTCCATATATAAAATTAAACAAATAAGTGGCTTGTAGAATATGATAAAATTATATTTTTAAAAATTTTCCTCCATAGACGGTGCGGACCCTAATAATCTAAGTTCGTGTCTAACCAAATAAAAACTCAAAAGAGTCTAAATTCATGTACATGTGAACTCCTTAATTGTTCTTCAATCTTAAAGATGTCACTTGTCTTGGTAATATTATTCACATGTTTCATGCCCCTTAGAGTTAGACCCCAAAATGATAAGTCAGTATGAGAGGTTCTTGAATTATATATTGAATTTAACAATTTGGGAATTAAAATCGAAGTTGACTTTGAGGATAAATTAACTAATTGTATAGTTCATGCAAGAATTATTTGAATAAGAGTATATCTAAAGCAACCGAAAAACTTAGTAATTTCAAAATTATAGCTAAGATGTAAAATAAATAAATGAATTACATATCAAAAATTTTAACTTATATCTTTTCTTTAAATAAAATCGGTTAGAATGACCGTGGAAAGTTTAACGAGAACACTCCTCATTTATTCCAACAAAATAAAAAATATAGCCAAACGAGCCAATAGCGTCAGAACTTTAACTTATATCTTGAATCTATTAATTAATTACATAAATTAGCTAATTAGTTTTGAATGAATGTTTTGAGCTGTTAGTCATGTTTATAGCATGATGATAACAATTTCTGTGAAGAGTATTTAACACTTTTAAGAATCAGATTCTTTTCCTAGCTTGCAAGTACACTACGGGGAAGCTCTTTTTTAGCTCTTCACTTCCTTCAATATTACATTTTTTAATTTACAAATAAATTAATCTGTTCACTCATAAATGAATTTACACCTTAGTAAATGAAATAATTTATAACTTCAACTTATAGGAATAATTTTGTAACAATTTCACTTATAAATGAATGAAATAATTTCAATCAAATATTATTATTTTATTAGAATTAAACCACCAAAAAAAAAAAATCTTTTATAAGCTAAATTCATTCGATAATTATGTTCTCTTATGATTTGATGACTTTACAAGATCCATCCTTACCATAATCAAAACTTATTTTTACCTTCTCTACTCATTTTCAGTACCATATATCAATAAAAAAGAAATAAAGAAGAAATTGGAGGGAAAATTAAAGCCTAAAAACTCATTTCATCTTCTATTGGTACTCACTTTTTTCGCAGGTTTAATTCTTTTTTCGGCTCTCACCGGTTTCATCTTCTTGTTGGTATATATATATATAAAATAATAATATTTGAAAGACTAAAGATTTAGTGGAATTCGTAAATGCTCTTTTAAATAAACTAAAAAAAGAAGAAAAAAAGATGTAGAGCACACACGAGTTTATACAAGAATTTCCCCCTTACACAACAACCTAAATGTGATTTATCCTTCTTATTAATAATTTCAACTTACCTCAGCTTATATAAGATCCCAAACTCCATTCTTCTCTAACTAATTCATCAATGTTCATATATATGCATACATACATTGTATACATATGATAGTGGAAATCAAGAACTCTTCATACTTCAGGTAATACAGTTGATTACTTTGGCATCTACCAACTACCATTGGCTGTAATCACTAAAGTGTGAGATATTTTAAACAATTTTGCTAACAATCACTATCATTAATTCACTTTACCCATTTGCGCCATTAATAAAAGCTTAAAGAAAGATTTCAGATTCCAAAACTAGTTGTTTGTGGGTGATTAAATATTACAATTCTTGTAAGCATTAGATGCTTATGTGTGCATTAACTTTGATTCTGTGCTGTGTTAGAACTTTGATGATTTCTGTCCATGCATGTGTAAATTGTAGGGCTAATCACAGAAAACCCCCCATCCTTTGGGGGTTTTGGCACTTTGCCCCCTATACTTTCATTCTTGGCATTAAACCCCCTAACCTTTGAAAAATATTACACTTAACCCCTTCAAAAAAATTTGTTCATCGATTTCTCCTCCGTCATAGCGACCCAAGCTTCAAGACCACCGCCATCGCGTTCGTCTCTCCAAGGAGAACAAAGCCCATACCCCAACCAACCCTATTGGCCGTCAAAACCTTCGTTCATCGTGCGTCGTCTTTAACCGATGATTTCTACTTCGTCGGTTGTCAGATTTTGATTTCGAGACCATTGTTGTGTTCCTTGCATCGAGAGCTTCGGTTTGATATATAATATCTACATATTTGAGATCAACTTTGTATAGATTTACTTTGTTAAAGTTTGTTACAAGGGGTTAAATGTGATATTTTTCAAAGGTTAGGGGGTTTAATGCCAAAAATGAAAGAACAGGGGGGAAAGTGCCAAAACCGCCAAAGGATTGGGGGTTTTCTGTGATTAGCCCTAAATTGTAATAAGGGTGTGTGTGTGTTTGGAATAATTATTTCTGTATTTAGTATGTCGCTTTCCCCATGTCGGAATCAATGTAGAGGCTGCAAGTTGAGTTTTTTGTATCTATTTCTTGAAATCTTTTTTATATTTTAGATTTTTATAGTCTACGACTCAAAAGTCAGAAGACTTCCTTTCTAGTTATACACCCTCCTTCCCCACATTTTTTTGAAAAAATATTTTGCAATATTATCAGCTTCTTCACCATTGTTTCTCTCTCTCTCTTTCTCCCACAAAAAATAGGAAAAATTTCTGGGTTTTGGGTTTTCTTTACTTTTTTGAAGAAATGGTTTATGTTACTTGAAGATTTGCTTTCCAGTAGCGGAATCATTTGGGGAAATGAAGGCCCATTATTTTGGGAGGAGGGTTTTGGTTTTCTTGATTTCTTGTGTGTGGTTGGCTGTGGGAGTGAGGGGCAAGAATGGAAATTCAAGTGAGGTGAGTGTTGGGGCTTTGTTCACTTTTGATTCAGCTATTGGGAGGTCTGTTGGCCCAGCCATTCTTGTTGCAGTTGAAGATGTCAACAATGATCCCACCATTCTCAAGAACACCAAGCTCAACCTCATCGTGCAGGATACAAATTGCAGTGGGTTTCTGGGAACTGTTGAAGGTATTGTATTTGTATTTTTCTTTCTTTTTTTCTGATGGATTTAAGGGGAGAGCTCTCTGTTTGTGAAGTGATTTGAAGATAGCATATATGTGTGTGTGTTTCTTGTTTTCTTGATGAATTTGAATGGATTGGTCCCGCTTTACTGACGAATCTCAAGATAGTATGTGTGTGTGGGATGAATTCTGTTATGGATTGATTACCTCTGTGAGAAAAAATTATTGTCTTCTGTTGAATAGATTGTTTCTTGGCTGGAGAAATCTTGATAAAATTGTGTTCCCTTCATCCTCCTTGAAGATAACTTCTTTATGCAAATTTAGTGAAGGATGGAGTTTTTACAAGTATAAAGAGTCGATTTTTTATCATTTTGCTGCTGCAAAATTGTTAATTTTAACAAAAATACATATGAAAATCTTCGGAAATGACATATGCTTAGCCAAGAAACAAGGGAAAGGGGAAGTATTTGACATTGTTATCCTTATTCATGTAGCTCTGCAGCTAACAGGCAATGAAATAGTTGCTGCAATTGGTCCCCAGTCATCCGGGATAGCACATGTGATTTCCCACGTTGTAAACGAACTCCACGTTCCGCTTTTATCCTTTGCAACGGACCCCACTCTCTCATCTCTTCAGTACCCGTACTTCGTGCGCTCGATCACAAGTGATTATTTCCAAATGTATGCGATTGCTGATCTCATAGAATATTTCGGTTGGAGAGAAGTGGTTGCCATTTTTGTCGATGATGATAATGGAAGGAGTGGGATTTCCGTACTGAGCGATGCACTTGCTAAAAAACGTGCCAAGATTTCGTACAAGGCTGCATTTACGCCCGGAGCTCCGAGAAGTGATATCGATAGCTTATTGGTTGGAGTGAACTTGTTGGAATCACGGGTTTTTGTTGTTCATGTGAATCCCGACTCCGGACTTGATATCTTCTCGGTTGCTAAACGGCTCGGGATGATGAGCAAAAGTTATGTTTGGATTGCTACCGATTGGCTGAGTTGTGTTCTTGATTCTTCTGAGACCATTGAACCCGACACGGCAGATCTTCTCCAAGGGGTCATGACTCTCCGGCGCCATACTCCCGATTCGGATCTGAAAACAAGGTTCACTTCCCGTTGGAAAAAGATCAAGAATAAACGAAGTTTGAAGTTTAATCCCTATGCCCTCTATGGTTACGATACGGTGTGGTTGGTCGCTCGGGCATTGGACGAGTTCCTCAAGAATGCATCCAATACCGTTAGTTTTTCTGATGATCCGAGTTTGAGCAACAGGAATGGGAGCGCCCTCCATCTGACAGGCCTCCGGATTTTCGACCAAGGGCCGAAATTGCTCGAGATACTAATTGGAATGAACTTCACGGGAGTAACCGGAGAGGTTCGGTTCGATTCAGAGAAGAATTTGGTTCATCCGGCTTTTGATATTCTCAACATTGGTGGGACCGGTTCCAGGAGGCTCGGTTATTGGTCGAATTACTCAGGGTTGTCTATCACTCCTCCAGAGATGTTATACAATAAGCCACTGAACACTTCCGCAGGCAGTCAACATTTATATAGTGTGATATGGCCCGGGGAAACTACAGTGAAGCCTCGGGGATGGGTGTTTCCTAATAATGGAAAGCCATTGAGAATTGCAGTGCCAAACAGGGTCACTTATCCTGATATCGTCACGAAAGATAAGGGGCCTTTAGGGGTTAGAGGATACTGTGTTGACGTGTTCGAAGCAGCTGTCGAGTTGTTGCCGTATCCCGTTCCACACCAGTATTTCTTATACGGAGACGGGAAACGAAACCCGTCCTTTCAGCATATTATCGACGATGTGTCACAAAATGTGAGAATCTGATTTCCCATTTTCTTATATATTACATCCACACCCCTTCAAGGATTGCTGTAGCCAGTACCTGCAAGTTTGAGTAAAATACAAAACACACCCTAAATATTGTTTAAAATTATACAAACCACCCTATATTGGTAGTGTACACATGTTGTGTGACTTTATGAAATTTATTTAGGGAGTAATTCATAAGTTTTTCCGAACTTGCGGGTACCAACTGTGATACCGCCATCTCGGAAGGGGATGTAGATGTGATTGATCCAAAATTCAAAACTGGCTAATCTATTTATTGATGTTGCAGAAATATGATGCAGCTGTTGGTGATCTGACAATTACTACAAACAGAACAAGGATTGTAGATTTCACCCAGCCTTTCATGGAATCCGGGCTGGTTGTAGTGGCACCTGTAAAGGAGACTAAGTCTAGTCCGTGGTCGTTCCTTCTGCCATTTACTTGGCAAATGTGGGCCGTAACAGGAATTTTCTTTCTCTTTGTGGGAACTGTTGTTTGGATTCTTGAGCATAGGATGAATACTGAGTTCCGTGGTCCCCCACGCAAACAAATTATAACGGTCTTTTGGTTAGTATTATACTTTCGTCACTTTTACATACTGTAGTCGTTTGGTTTTTTTAGTATTCTTACTCGGTTTTCATCTGCTTTTTTCAGGTTTAGTTTTTCGACAATGTTTTTCGCGCATAGTAAGTATCTTCTGCTCCTCTTGCCAGACCTAATTCGTTTCTGAAATGCTCGATTTTAGAGATTTTCGGAAAAGTGATCATAGCTGAGTTGGGAGTGTTTGGAAATAGTAGTTGCTAAAAGTTCAAAGTTCGTGTTCCCGGTAAACAAAAATGTTTTCGTATTTCAAAACAGAATACTCCAAACTCTCTTCAACTGCTGCCTGACAAACAAAAATGTGAAAAAGCACTAATTTCAAAATACGTAAACACCTTGATCGTGTTGCAACTATCTTCTTAGCAACCTCGAACATAACAAAATTGTACAACAAATCGACCTTATGCAGAAGAGAACACCGTGAGCGCCCTGGGCCGTTTGGTGCTGATCTTGTGGCTCTTCGTAGTGCTGATTATCAACTCAAGCTACACAGCTAGTCTCACGTCAATCCTCACGGTGCAACAACTCACTTCGAGAATTCAAGGCATAGATAGTTTAGCCAAAACCTCTGATCCAATAGGTATCCAGGACGGATCATTTGCATATAACTACCTTGTCGAAGAGCTGCACATAGATAAGTCAAGAATTCGAGTTATGAAAACTCAAGATGACTATGTCGAAGCCCTCCAGAAGGGTCCGGCTGGCGGTGGGGTCGCTGCCATAGTGGATGAGCTTCCTTACGTTGAGCTTTTCTTGTCCAGTACTAAGTGCCAGTTTGGTACTGTGGGGCAGGAGTTCACCAAAAGTGGATGGGGATTTGTAAGTATTTCTTTCAAATTTGTAGGTAAAGTATGTGTCAGTTTCCAAATTTGAATCATGCTTCTCGACAGGCATTTCAACGGGATTCGCCATTGGTGGTAGATTTATCGACCGCGATCCTTCAGCTCTCGGAAAACGGGGAGCTTCAAAGGATCCACGACAAATGGCTCGCTCGCGAAGGATGCTCCGGGCAAACGAACCCCATTGACGAGAACCGTCTCTCGCTCAAGAGCTTTTGGGGTCTTTTCCTTATATGCGGCATCGTCTGCTTCGTTGCTTTGACCATCTTCTTCTGTAGGATTTGTTGGCAGTACAGCAAATACAGCGCGGATGAAGAGCAACGCGACATGGAGGAAGCGGAACCTGCACGTCCGAGTAGTAGACGCACGTTGCGCACGCCTAGCTTCAAGGAGCTGATTGATTTTGTCGATAAGAAAGAAACCGAAATCAAAGAGATGCTCAGGAGGAAGAGTGGGGAGTCGAATAGGCACCCCAGTCAAGCTCCCGATGTGCAGAACCGCTAAAAGTGCAGTTCGGATATTGTTACGATTCGGAATAGAGGATCTATTCGACAAAAT
Source organism: Lantana camara (assembly GCA_037501455.1). NCBI lineage: Eukaryota > Viridiplantae > Streptophyta > Magnoliopsida > Lamiales > Verbenaceae > Lantana > Lantana camara. The sequence goes on from CM074864.1 coordinate 7,323,339, forward strand.
TGACCCTATATTAGTGTATATTTTTAAGATGACATAAATACTAGTTAGAGATCTTATACTATCTCCTTTGTAATTGTAGGTGGCATTTTTTATGAGAAAAAATAACCGATTTACTGTATGGTGGTTGCATGATTGTAAAGTTCTAACGTCTAAAAGGTTAAAAATAATGAGAAGTTTGCTCAACTTACCGTCTTGATAAGGTTTATGTGCCTACTGCCCGCGAATGTAACTTTTTCGGAACAAACTTTGTTCAGGGGGGGTTATTAGAGAAGCATTTATGGAGAAACTATGATTGTTATTGTCACACTAAAATGAATAGTTTAGCAAGTTCTAAAAATATTAATTGCAAAAATTTCACCCTAACATTTGAATTTTGTTATACTTAAATGTCAAATTTTAAATCTAATTAATAAAAAAAGACACGTGTCTCATTTTTTTATTGACTGAGGCACTTAAGTGTAACAAAATTTAAAAATTGGGAATTAAAATTTAAAATTTCAAAGATAGCATATTAAAATATAAAATATCTCAAAGGTTGGCGTGTAGAAAAAGTTTTACATTAAATTTTAATAGTTGGTGAATACATACCACAGCAAAACCGAAATTCTAAAATCACGTATCGTGAAGTGAGTTCTTAACGGTTAAAACAATCGCAAGTAGTGGGATACCTTTGGATTTTCGTCATCGATACTACATGTATACAATTAACTTTAAAACCAAAAAGTTAATGAATAATCGAGTATTTTCTAAGTTCCGTTAAAAAGATTATGTGAATGTATACGTGTAGTTTTAAATTAGGAAATAATCATCGACTTGCTATGATGTATGGATACGGACACGGACACAACACTACACGAATACAGCGACACCGATTTTTTCTTGAATTTTTCACGTGAGGAGTGTTGGACACGGTGTCGGATACGAGTATCCGACACGACACGACATGGCAAAATGATATATTTAAAAGTTTCCGTGCATCATAGCCGGCTTGTATTACTCTGCCACCGAATATGTGGGGCCTTATGCATTGTTTTTGAAAAATTTTCTAATTGAGATAGGTGAGAGTATAGTAATTTCTTATAATTGTTTAGAATAAGAATGAATCTTATTTTTGCCGACTAAAAACATGCCAGAGTGTTGTTAGGCGCACCGCCCCTGTCCTTTTTTTAAAATGTAAATTAGTTACTTACATAAAGATAATATGAATTAAACAACGGGAAATTCCCGAAAAATTCTCATATGTGAACTCAAATTCCTCTTTACTCCCCACTTTTAAAAAAGTTCATGTGAACTCCGCAGATGAAAATCAAAGTTCCTCTTTACTCCCTGTTTTTTTGGAAGGTTGTATAAAAATTCAAGAATCGCGTACCCGAACCCCGAAATCACGTACTTAAATGCCCAAATGATGTATTTGCCCCCAAATACATCATTTGGGCATTTAAGTACGTGATTTCGGGATTCGGGTACGCGATTCTTGAATTTTTATACAACTATGGGGAGTTAAAGGGAATTTCGTCTGTCATCTAGAGAGCAAATGTAAATTCTTTTAAAAATGGGGAGTTAAAGGGAATTTTTTCAACTTTTAGGTACTATTCATAGAAAACACCTTAAACCAAACTCGAAACAAAGAATCAAATGACCAATAAAACTATCTTTATAAACTGAGAATCTCTCTTTAAAAGATTCCCAATATTTAGAAGAATCGACGAATGTGATTTCCATGTTCCACATAAAAAATAATAATTTAAGTTTAGTATATGAATTAAAGAGTGTAAATATAATTAACGAATATTCCTTTGTAAATAATGATTTAGATTTAATTTTAAATTATACTTTGTGAACTCGGAAACTTATACTCACATCTAGCAGGCCTGGGGAATAATTGGTGGTATGAAAGCCACTCGTCAATCGTAGGAGCTAAATACTACGAACATGAGAGTCACCTTTTGAGTTTACGAGACAAAATGTTACATGTACGGGAGTCAGCTTTTAAACTCATAGGAGCCACCTACATGTGTGCAAGGTAAAGTGCTAGAGGTGCGTGAGTCATCTTTTACAAGGGCGACGCCACATAGTGGCTAGTGGGTTCAATTGATCCCACTAAAAAAACATTTAGTTATATTTGTATATATATTATACATATTTTCTAATTTGTGATTTAAAAAATAGGTTATTTTGATCCCAATTAAAAATAAAATAAAATTGTATTGACCCCTTAAATTTTAGAATTATATAAAATTTAAAAAAAAAATTGTGACCCAAACATAAAAATAAAAATCTATTCAATGATGTCCTAAATATTAAAAAACTCAAAAAAATATATATTTGTAGTTTTCTTCAATTTTAAAAGACATAAATATAGAAAAGTCTTTCAAAAGAAAATCAAAGGTTATAGAGTAATCGGAATTATTTGAAGCGCAATCATAAAATGACGGTATCGATGATCAATTTATTAATGATTGTTTAATTACATATAATTAAAATGATGTATCTATTACAATTAGTAACTATAAAATTATGATACAATTGTAAAAAATATTATGAAAATATAAAAAATCCTAGAGGATAATTGTAGAAAAAAAAATCAAATAAAATATTTTATTTTTTTTTTTAAAAACATATTTTTTTATTTAAAGTTAAATTTTTTTAACCCTACTGTTCGACAATTCTGGAGTCACCCTGATCTTTTAAACTCGTAGAAGTCACTTCTTGAGCCTGTAAGTTACCTTTAGAATTCTAATGCAGATGAGTGGGTCATGGGATATGTCACACACGGAAAATTCTTGTATGAGCCGGGTGTAGGACACTGTTCCCTACACCCGCCTCTAATACACAATAATAATAAAAAAAAAATAAATTATTTTTTTATTTGTGTATTAGAGGCGGGTGTAGGGAACAGTGCCTACACCCGGCTCATACAAGAATTTCTCTGTCACACACAGAGTGCTGGGGATGTCGCAATTCTAAAAGAGAGGTAATTGTGACGTCCATGTCAAACTCATCAATAGATATTATTTTCTGTCCAAAAAAAAAAAAAAAATTTATTATTTATGAATAGTAATTTAACTTTAATTTCAGGTTATATTTAAATAAATAATATGTGGTTAGTAACTGGTGTGTGTATATACATATATACATATATATATTTATATTGGGTATTTGTACGTGTATGTACAATGCATGATTGCAATTTGCCGTGCTTGTGAACACGTTATAATGGTTTGGTACGTGATTCAGACTAAGACATTGATTGAGTATTTTTTTGATCCGCAATTTCCGCCGAATGTTCTTTTTAAATTGCACATAAAAAGGGAAATTTTAGATCAGCTTCGGCCTTTATTCTCATTTAATTAATATCAAGGAAAAATTGCAAACCAAAAATAGCAATCAAACACCAATTGATATTTTGAACCATTAATTTCGATAAAAATAGCAATATAGTAGAGACCTTTTGATAGGTGAGATTAATTATTGTGATTTAATTTGAATTAATTTAAATTGATCTTTTCTTAACTCAGATTAAGTATGATTAGATTATCTTAATCCACTATTTGATACGAGAAAATAACTTAGTAATAAAAACATAATTTTCTACTTGAGAAAAAATTGAAAAAAAAAAAAAAGGAGTAGCGCGTCAAAACTATAATCTCAGTTAATCGCACTGTAATCTCAGTTAATCGCACCTCCCCAATCGCGATTAATAAATGAATTTAATCTGTGAAAAAGAGGGGCTACCGGACTAGAGATTCACGCGCTTGATTTAATTTTTTGTTAGTTATTAGAGATTACAGATTTTTGGTAGATTTCGGGCCAAGCGCATAAATCTCTAACCCGCGGGTAGCCCCTTTTTTTTTTTCACATATTAAATTCATTTTTTAATCGCGATAAGGGAGATACGATTAAATGATATTCCACCAAAAAAAGAAAATTAAATTATATTAAAAACGATACAATAGTCCAATCTCATCCATCTAATATTTTCTAATTTTTCATAATATGTTAGTAAAAATTGCCCATTATTCACATTTTATGTGCACACCCCTTTTAAAAATAAAATACATCTATTATGCTATTGCGTTAAAATATCTTAAATTCGAACCGCAATATCTGATTACGTATTTATTATCCACGTTTTACACGAATATCGAATACATCAATTATGCTACTACAAGAAAATATCTTAAATTCGGACCAAAATATCTGATTGAAGTGTAAATATTATATTTTTATTTATTTGCACAGATACCGAACGCCATTCTTACCATACTGCATAAAGAAAACATGTAAATCTCAATCAAGAATCCTAGCACAAGGTCCGACATTCAAACGATGGACCAAATATGTCGGAATACTGTGTACCACCCACATGGTTTTCGACCTAGTAACCACCCATATAATAGGTCAACTAATGTCCCACCACCAATATTGGCCACCCACCAATCACACCATCATAAGAATCAGAAATTACACTCGCCCCCAAAACTAAGGAGATCAACAAAACAAAACCAATCCCATAAGAGTGAGATCATCACTAGAGGCCACCACCACCGCCGCCGGCCACCACCTTCAAAGTGAGCAATCACAACCCACAACCACCGCCACCATGCATCAAGTATGCCGTAGACCGTTCCACTTCCATTCTAAAAAAAGAGTCGTCTGGCGAATCTCCACTCTCCGCCGCTACCTACGCTCCATTTGGAGCCGCTTCGTCGCCTGCTGGATGGGAAAATCATCCATCAGGTACCGGCATTTGCCCCCGACGGCTGCAGCCGCGGTGGCAACTGCCACCACCTCCTCATCCTCATCCTCGTCTTCGTCCTCGTCCTCGTCCTCGTCCACCTCCTCTGCAACGCCGCCGCCGGTAGGTGTGATAGAGAACGGCTTCTCCTCCACGGACATGGCGGCGCTGCAGCGGAGCTGCCTCGATCGGGCCAAAGATTCATCGGACTTGGTGTCGCTCAAGATTAGTCTCTTTGGCGATTGCCACATTGGCAAAACAAGCTTCTTGGTTAGTATTTACGACAATATTTTGTACATTTTTTTTACAAAAATTTATGTATTTCATTAAAGAATTTGATTTAATTGATTAATTTATTTATGTTATGATTTGCTAAAAATACTATGGTTTTGGATTGAAGACGAAATATGCAGGGGAAGATAAAGGGGAGGATGAATTTGCAGTGACTGGGATAAATCAGGTTGATAAAACAACGTCTGTTAAAGGTGCTAGGATTTCTTATAGCATATGGGAAGTGGGAGGTAATTTTTAATTTAATTTTATTTATTTTAGTTTTGAAATATTTTTTGGCATTAATATTTTTATTTTATTTATATTTACGTAGGTGATTACACTTCGATTGATCATATTCCAGCTGCCTGCAAAGATTCAGTTGCTATGTTATTCATGTTTGATCTCACAAGTCGATGCACTTTGAATAGGTATTTTCTTAGTTTAATCACAATTAAAAATCTGTCGAAAATCGGCCGAACAAACTGGAAAATATAGAAATGTTATACCAATGGTGTACATACGGTTTTTGCTGGTATTTTTGGTGTAATTATCGATGGATTTCCGTTAAATCTTCAGACCAAATACCGATAACTAACCGATGAACTTGCCGTTAGCAAAGGTTTTTGTAGAACCGTATATCAGTGGTCTATTGGTATTCCGTTGATATTTCCAACAAAAACCAACGGAATTTGACCTTCTGTTTTTGTTTTCGGTTTATTTTTGGAAGAAGTGAGAGGAATTTGCAATTTGCAATTTTTTGATTTTATAATTTTCTTTTTGGAAATTTTTATCATTAAGATCTTTTCATAACTTTCTTTGCACCTATAATTGTGTTGTAATTGCAGTGTGATCACATGGTATCAAGAAGCCAGAAAATGCAACCAGGTAAATAATTAATGATTTTTAATTCTTTTAGTTAATTCTAAATATTTAATTTAGATTAATACGAGAATTTGAAATATTTTGTTTCCCATAAATCATAATGCAGAGTGCAATCCCAGTATTAATAGGGACCAAATTTGATGATTTTGTCCAATTACCAATTGATATGCAATGGACAATTGCAAGCCAGGTAATTACTAGAAAATCTGATCTAATTAGTTACTAAATTTATTATAATTGTACGCTCTAATATGCACCGAAACTTCTAATATATCATTTTGCGAAAAAATTTCGTGTCGGACATTGTATCCGACATTTCTCACATAAAAAATTCTAACAAAAATTTATATTATCGTATTCGTGTGTAAAGTTGTGAGTGTGTCTTGTGTCCGTATTCGTGCATCATATATATCGTGATTTTCGAATTGGTTAGTGCTTTCTAATTTGGCATGTTATTGCTTTCTACATTAAACTTCCATTATTCTTTCCTAATTATAGGATTAATAATGGAAATCATCCTAAATTTGAGACCTTTTGCCATTTTGATGTCTAAGCATCTTAACCCCAACTATTTGGTCTCCAACATTTTCATATGTTACAAGTGTGCATAATGGTTTAATTTTAAACTTCAAATGGGATCTTTGTCTATATTAATGATAGAAAGTTGAGCGGGTGAGCTAGAACCCCGAAATTAGAGGATCACTTTTTGATAGTTAGAGAGGTCACGAACAGTCGAACGCTCTCTAACCTCCATCACTGGTACTACATAAACAAAGATAACTTTTTGATGAAGTCGGGGTCATCATTACTCCCGACTCAAAACACGACTACGAATCACATTCAAACACAAAACCATATATCTTTCCTTTTTAGGGAGAAGAATCCACTTTCACTATGACTCCTTAACATGCATGTAGAATTGCTTAAAACTAACACAAAATTGTTGATCTTGTCCAAAATACAGGCACGAGCATATGCAAAGGCACTAAATGCAACACTATTTTTCTCGAGTGCAACATACAACATAAATGTGAACAAGATCTTCAAGTTCATCACAGCAAAACTCTTCAATCTGCAGTGGAACTTGGAGCGCAATCTCACCATTGGAGAACCCATTATTGATTTCTAGATTCTTTTTATTTCTTTCTTTTCTTGTTTTTCTTGTAGGGTTGTTGCTGTAGAGTAACATTTACTTGAGTGAATATCATCACAATCAACCAGTCACTGGACCTGTTTATGACCAAGGAATCCAGTGAATTTGTGTTGTTTCTTTCCCTTTCCTTTAGTGTGAGAAGATGAATTTGGATGTGGAAAAGCTACGTACACATTCCAATATTTGTATGTTTCAATAAGTAGTTTTTTACTTTCTCTTAAATTTTAAGTCGAACCTGATTCGATAGAGTTGATGTTAATCATATATCAAGTGGATTACACTTGATAGAATGAAAGTCGATTACTATTTGAAGTCGGAGACCTATACTTTTTGCACGTATCAACATGCGAATTAGGATTTAATTATGGTCTTTCTTATTTGAATTAGTTTTGTACTATAGTTGTCCAACCCATAATGTATCTATCTTTTTAGGACCATTTAAATATAATTGTATACAAAGTTTACTTAAATTTGTATATGTGTGATTCGTTATACTTCTATGTAAGTATTAACTATAACATAAATAAAATTTCTTTTTTTTACTTTCACAGTATGTGATTGAATCTCTTGTTTAAATTTTGTGTTTTATCTGATATTTCATTTATCTATACGCATCATGTGTATTGATAAACAATTTGGGATGAAAATTAAAAAATGGTTGTGTGTTAAAAAAAGAAAGAAAGAAAGAAATTCTCTCAAATTATAACTGTTATCTTTTAGTGCTTTTATTAAGGTGCAATTAGCACAAAGATCTACTTGAAATCAAGTCCAAGCTGGATCAAATTCGACTCTGATTCAAGATAAATGAAGCTTGAGATGGACTTGTTGGGTCCAGTCCAATACCTTTGTTGGCCCAATTAAAATATAAATTAAAGTCCATGAAAACCTTTTTCTTAATTGAATAGGTTTGCCTTCTTTCTGGGATATATAGATCGAGGGCATCAACTTTTCGGACAAGAAAGAAGGAATTTTGTGCACAGATTTTGGGCAGATTTTGAGGCGGCAACAGTTTCATCAAGCGGACGATCGGGAGGACATTTGTTGTTCGATTGAGATGAATTTTGGATAGCATATTTTTAACACATCGAACTTGAATCTGACTGGTGGAGATCAGATTTGGAGCACCGTAAGTCGGGGTTTTTGGTGGCATGAACAGTAATGCAGTTTTAGACTTATTTTTGTGTTCTTTTTCTCTTTTTGTGGTTCTAGTTTGTTTTGGGTGGTGTTTGGTTCAAGTTTCATGTTGGTTTTATTGGTGTGGAACTACTGTAATTTTGTCCCGTATTATAGTGGATTTGTATTTGGGTCTTGTAGGCCTCGTGGTTTTTACCTTTCGATTTGAAAGAGTTTTTCACGTTAAAAATTGTGTCTCTATTCTTGTTTGGTTGATTATTTTTTTCTATCTGTGGGCATACTTGGTTGATTGTTTATTGGGTATTTGGAGAGGAGTTTTGATTTTTGCTGCATGCACTCGATTTTGGGATAATCCTATCAGAGTGGCATCAGAGTCTCGTTGGTTCTTTTGCCGGTGTAACCATGGATATGAATACGAGTATAATGATAACTTTGAATGAATTAAATTATCATCTATGGAGTAATAAGATGAAGGATCTCCTATTTGTTAAAACTTTGCACTTGCCTATTTTTGCGACTCAAAAGCCCGAGTCTAAAACCGATGGCGAATGGGACTTTGAGCACAAACAAGTTTGTGGGTTTATCAGACAGTTTGTTGTGGAAAATGTTTACAACCATATTAAACCACAGTTGTCTCACACAGAGCCTGCTGCTAAAGACTAAAAATCTTCCACCTGGTTTTACAGAGGAAATCGTTAATGGCGTCGAAAGCGAATCAATTGCATGCAATGGCGGCGGGGCTGGCGAAGAACGGAAGCACTTACTACAAGCAATTGGTTGAGAAGAACAAGAACTACATCAAGGATCCACCTACCATAGACAATTGCCAGCTTTTGACGAATCAGCTGTTTTACACCCGACTTACCAGCATTCCAGGTCGGTACGAAGCTTTCTGGAAGGAACTCGATCAATTGAAGAACCATTTCAAGCAGGGTAAGCTCGATCTCAAGACTGAAAAAGCTGGGATCATTGCTCTATTCGGAATGGTTTTGTGCCGGGGAGATTGTTGGAAGAGGGTTTACATTAGTTGGTTATCGAGTCTAGAGTACAAGCTGCACTTCCGACTTCCGAAGTAATTTTGCTAGGGGAAACTAGTTTACAGTTTCGGAACCTCATCGAGATGGGATTGAGAACAACATTAATCCGAATTTCTTTAGTTTTGTAGTTTAGTTCTCTTGATGTGCAAACTCTCTGCATAAAGCCCTTCAGCAAGGATCAATGAGGAAAAAACAAAAACATAGGACACATGCGAGAAGTTTATGGGAGAAGTTGCAGAATTTGTATGCATCAAAGACAGGAAATAATAAGTTATTTTTGCTTAGGAAGGTGATGCAACTGAAATACAAAGAAGGGACTTTTATTGCTGATCATTTTGATGAGTTTCAAGGTGTTCTTGAACAGTTGACGGGTATGACATTAAAGATGATGATGAAATTGTCGGACTTTGGATTCTTGCCACTTAGCCTGATTCTTGGGAAACTTTTTGTGTTTCACTTGTTAACTCTTCGTCTGATGGTGGTATAACCATTGAGCTCATATGAGACATTATAAAATCTCAAGTCAAAATATTATTAATCACGTCATTGACCAGTGAGATATTTCCTAATCTGAAAGTTTCTGGAAACTCCCTTTTCCATTTAGGATGTTCTCACGCAGGACATCTCAGTGATGAAGTTCTTGTAACAATCACTCTTATGTATTATGAACGCATCATCGTACGCACTTATTACCCCATGAAACCGGATGATCCTTCTCAAGGACATAGTCACATAAGCAAGTCTCAACGGAGTCAAGGTCGACACTCCCACTGTCTGTCGCACTCATCGACTTGGAGAAGTTTCTAATCCTCGCCTATGGAGTTAAGAACTTATTTCATGTGTTGTTCTCATAAGGACAAAGTTCTTAACAGCCTCATTGGATTGGGGGAGTTCAAAACATGCAAAATACAGTCAAACCCAAACAGACATAAATAACCACATAAAAGAAGTGTTGCCTATGAACAAAATCATTTTGTTTATTATTCAAAGACTGTTTGTGATTTTATAAGGAAATAGTAAAGCAAAATAGTTGCTTTAAGGGCATTATTCCTAACAAAATGTAGAAACAAAAGTCGAAGCAAGTCAAGGTCAGGATGGAAAGAATTTAAGTGTGATCATTATGGCGAACCTGGTCATATCAAGAAATACTCTTTTTAATGGAAGAGAGCGCGTAGAGGCAATCGTGATAGGCACGAAAAGAGAGACCAGGATAAAAATGATCGTGTTGCTACTACTACTTCCAATGATGATCTTATTCTTACATATGATGACATTGTTGTTGTCGTAGCCAGTGATGATTCCAGTTGGGTTATTGATAGCGGTGCCTCAATCCATGTGACATCAAGGAAAGATTTCTTCACTTCATATACTTCTGGTGATTTTGGATTTTTGAAAATGGGAAATGATACGGTGGTACCGATAGTAGGCACCGAGACGGTTTTTTTGAAAATCAACAGTGGGACGAGCTTGGTACTTCATGATGTTAGGCATGCGCCTAATATTCGTTTGCACCTGATCTAAGCAGGAATACTCGATGATGATGGTTATTGCAATTTCTTTGGTAATGATCAAGGGAAACTCACATAAGGGAATCTAATTGTGGTTCGAGGTGATAAATTCCATAATTTATATAAGATAAAGGTTTCCATTTATGTGAACTTGATTAATGCAACAGAGAGTGACAACTTGTCAGAGCTTCAGCATAAGAGACTTAGTCATAATAGTGAAACGGGACTCGATTGTTTGGCCAAGAAGAATTTGTTGTCAAGGCTGAAAGGTACAAAGTTAGAAAGATGTATTACTGTTTGGCTGGGAAGCAGAAACGAGTTTCATTCAAGAGTCATCCCCTTCAAGAAAACTGAGCTGCTTGAATTGGTACACTCAAATGTTTGTAGCCCAATGAAGGTACAAACTCATCGCGGTGCACTTTACTTGTCACTTTTATTGATGATTGTTCGAGAAAAGTTTGGGTTTATATTTGAAAAACCAAAGATCAGGTGTTTGATGTCTTTAAAGGTTTCAGACATCAATTGAGAGAGAAACTGGTAAGAAACTGAAATGTATTCGTACTAATAATGGTGGCAAGTATTGTAGCCCATTGGATTCTCATTGCAGAGAACAAGGCATTTGGCATCGGAAGACGCCTTCTAAGACACCTCAGTTAAATTGTTTGGCAGAAAGAATGAATAGGACCCTGGTGGAGAGGGTTAGATGTTTGCTTTCTAAGGTAAAGCTACCAAAAGCTTTTTTGGGGTGAGGCTTTACTTACTACTGCCTATATAATTAATTTGTCAAAATCTAATCATACCCCATGATTTCTAACTTGCTATTAAAACTACACGTCAATTGAAGCTTCGATCCAGCGGTGGAGAATACTATGTTCCACCGCCGGATTGATTCAGATCTATTCTGTTGTCAGATTCTCAGATTTGTTACGTCGATACGGTTTGTGTTTTTTTCTTTAGGTTATGTTATATTTCAAGTTCTTTATCTCTTCCGTATGGAAGTTTAGTCAGTTTCTTTATGTTCTTTTTTATTATGTTCTGTGATTCTCCGAGGAAATTTTTTGGCCAAGTTATCTGCTGTAGGCCAAAGTGTTCTTTTCAATCCGGAGAAAAGGTGGCTGCAGAACTTCACCCAGGTCGGATCTTCAACTTCAAGGAGCCTGTTTCTTTTATTAAACGTGATGCTAATATAATAACTCACAAATTTATTGGAATTGTGGCTTCGGCCTGCGTTAATTTTCTTGTTATTCCTTGTATTTTTGTTATTGTTCCTCTTGATGTTCAATAATATTCCCCTTTGAGGGTTTGAGTTTAAAAAAAAAAAAAAAATAATAATTTGTCTCCTTCTGTTGCATTGCAGACTGATGTCCCTAATAAGGTATGGTATGGAAAGGATGTCTCCCATGATCATTTACGTGTCTTTGGTTGTAAAGCTTTTGTGCATGTACCTAAGGATGAGAGGTCTAATTTAGACACAAAAACGAGAGGATGTATATTTCTTGGGTATGGTCAGGATGAATTTGGTTACAGGTTTTATGATCCGATTGAAAAGAAACTTGTTAGAAGTTGTGATGTAGTCTTCATGGAAGATCAAACCATTGAAGACATCAGCAAAATAAGTAATTTGAAGTCTTCAGGTGGTGATGACTAGATAGATTTGGATCCAAAACCTATTGTGAATCTTCCTAATGCAGTTGAGTTAGACAATCAGAATAATGTGGAGACAGAGGTTGATCATGTTCATGCTGAGGAACATCACAAAATTCAGAATAGGGAAGATACTTCAATTGTTGAGCAACCTTCAATCCAATCCAAAAGGTCTACTAGAAATAGAATACAATCTGTTAGCTATAATGCACGGACACTCCAAATTTTTGTCCCGTGCCGTGTCGGACACGTGTCGGACACGGACACGGCACCGACACGTGTCCGACACGGCAAAATCTGTCCAAAAATAAAAAAACATTTCCGACACGCCGGGGACACGGCCCGGACACGTGTTCGACACAGCTCAAAACGTGTCCGACACGGCTCGGACACTCCAACACAAAAACTTCAAAAAAAAAATAATTTTTATTTTATTTTTCCTCAAAATTTGAGGATATAATTTATTTTTTAAAAAATAATTATATAAATTTGTTAAAAGATGTATAGTATTAATTTAAATTCAATATAATAATTATTTATTTTCATATATTATTATATAAAAAATATATTAATGTTATTTGTAATTACTTTAAATATTGAATTGAAAAATGATGTATGTTATTTAAATTTGTAATATTGAATATTTTTATCAATATTTTATTTTATATAAATTTATATAATATATATATATATATATATATATATATATATATAATTTATATATAAAATAGCCGTGTCGGAGCCTAAATTTTTTAAAAAAATCCGTGTCACCGTGTCCATGTCGTGTCATGTCCGTGTCTGTGCATCATAGTCTATTAGATACTCATCTAGTGGGTATGTGCTTTTTACAGATGGAGGAGAACCTGATTGTTATGAGGAGGCTATGAATAGTGAGCTTAAGGAAAAGTGGTTTGAATCAATGAAAGAAAAGATGAAGTTTTTACATGGCAATCATAGTTTTAATGTAACGCCCTAACTTTTGGCTTTTCAGGTAAGTACGCAACGTGTGAGTTTTGAGAGTAGTAATTTAAATTTATTTGATCATTTCTTCAATTTTATATGTCATGAATAATTTTCATAAAATTTTATTTCAAGTGTTTTTATGAAATTCATACCAAATTGATATTTATTGCATAAATTGAATTTGATTGGAACGTGAATTAATTCCCGAGCATGATTTAATTTCTTTTATGTCCTTATTTGATCATTTTCTTGAATTTGGGGACTCAATTGCATGACTTTTGCATTGGACTTAAGTGATCATTTATTATGGAAGTGGACTCAATTGCATGGCTTAACAACTTGAGGGATTTAATAGCAATTGGAGCATCTCTTTCTTCCTTGTAGCATCATCACGTACCATTTCCTTCTCTCATACAAACATTTCATACATTTGCTTCCATTTCCATCGATCAAAAACCCTACCAAGAAGAGAAGGGGAAGTTCATCATTCAAGCTATATTTTGTGGGTTTTGTATACATTGGAGCATCATCATCATCATATCTTCATCTCTTCTTCCATTTCTTTCATTCAAGGTAACTTTGGAGATTTTGATCATTTCTTGAATCATGAATGGTAGCTAGGGTTATGATATGAATTGGTTGAAGTGTGTTTTAGTTGTTGGAAGTATGAATACTTGATCATGGCTTGAATTTGATGTATACATATTGAAGTTTATGGACTTGGAGCATGAGTTGATATATGGGTTTTAATTGATGATTCTTGATGATTTGAGCTTGATATAAGTGTTTGGATTGGATTTTATTGATCTATAAGTATGTTAGTATGTATATTGCTTGATTTGTATCATTTGGAGATGGAATTATAGATCATTTGTGCTTTGTGGTTTTAGTACGTTTTTCCCTTGCATACTGCCCTGTTTCTGCTGCAACTGCATATTGGGAACGGCCCTTCCCGTCCCAATTCATTCTGGGAAAGGCCGTTCCCACCCCTGCCAGCTGTCCCGCGAGACTGGAAACGGCCCTTCCCAGTTTTGGCTTACAGCCGGAATGGCCGTTCCCCGCGATGAACAAATTCCAAATTCTTTACAGACCCGCGGGATTGAATCGGGGAGCTGGGAACGGCCCTTCCCATTTCCAATTCAAAACCGGAACAGCTGTTCCCATGCTCCAGAAGGTTTTATGAATTTTCTGCATGAAATTTAGTATTTCAAATCCGTTTCTAATGCCATAAATAATCGATACGTCTTATTATATGCTCATTTTATGCATGAATATGATCATATCATTCCATGAATTGTCAATGCATGTTATAATATTCATGATCACGCCGTTCGTCCTAATTGGTACATTGAGTCGTGTCTCACGGACAATTGTCTTTCTTGCACAGACCAGCTTCCTGGTGACAAGGAGCAGGCCTCGTGAGCTATTTCCTTGTTTATTTTGGTCACACAGGTGAGGTTTAATTTCTAGATATATAGAACCTTTACAACCCTTATGTGGATTTTGGCCAAAATGTATTAATATATCTATAGATTTTCATAAACGTCAAATGAATTCAAAATTCACTGAGTCTACTGTACTGAATTGACCGTATTTTTGGCGAGTATACTGTATTGCACTGTGGGCCCGAGGGTAGTAGCTTGAGCCAACCGGGGAAGCATGGGCTGACGGGTAACTCTAGCGCTATCCTCACCATTTTGGGATGACCCCTGAATCCACTAGGAGATTAGTGGAGGAAGGAGTTCTAAGCTTAGGGATTCATGTACCCTCTGCTCACACTGACTGGATGGTTGGGCCTTGCAAACCCACCATCACCCGGAGGAAGAAGGGACTGAAACTGCTACTGAATGTACTGCACTGTAATAACTTGCTTGATCACCTAAATTATTGATAACCCAATTATTGTACACAGTCGGAGTAAGGTTGGAGAATTTCCCTCACTCGTCGGGCCACTGATTGACTGAAATTGAATTAATTGTTAAACTTGATAGTTGTAACCTCGGGCAATATTATATCTTATTTTATTGAATTGTATGGTTTTACAAGATATTACCCGAGATTAAATTTGTATGTATGTGCGCATATATTTACTTATACCCCTCACGGCTCACTCAGTCCGTTGTAGACTGACGCCTCAACCTTTCAGTTTTTGCAGGTGCGTGCTAGGCGGGAATTAGAGTTGGGTCTTGTCTTTAATTTGGGTCTAGCACACTTCACCTTCATATTATGTTCATGTATTGATACTTATGGAAATTGGTATGTTTATGGAATGTTTTGGGAGATGATAATGTATTGATATATATATATGGATAGATAGCATGCTTTTGGATACTTACTATTTGATAATGAAAAATTATGCTTCCGCTTTTATTGTTCTTAATTGATTATTTGGTTTGGGGTTAGTCCAGCCTAGCTATTTTCGTTTTTTTTTTTATTGTCTCCCCGTTCACTATAGCTTTGGTTCATGTATGGGTTTTCCATTTCATATGTGAATTGAACTATAGTGCGGGGGATGTGGTACCTAACGTTCCGGGTGCTACATTTAACATTGTTAAGTTACCTGAAGGTAGAAGAGCACTAAAGAACCGATGGATTTATTGAGTGAAATAAGAAGAGAACACTTCACAACCGAGATACAAAGCTAGATTAGTTGTTAAAGGCTTCAATCAGAAGAAATGGATTGATTTTGAAGAGATTTTCTCACCTGTTGTGAAAATATCGTCAATCCGTCTTATTTTAGGCTTAACAGCTAGTCTTGCTTTAGAAGTTGAACAGATGAATGTGAAAACTGTTGTCCTCCATGGTGATTTAGAGCAGGAGATTTATATGGAGTAACCAGAGGGTTTCGTTGTTAAAGGGAAAGAGAATTTCGTATGGAGATTGAGGAAAAACTTGTATGGTTTAAAACAAGCTCCAAGGCAATGGTATAAGAAGTTTGAGTCAGTTATGCTGCATTAAGGTCATACAAAGACTACTACTGACCATTGTGTATTCATTTAAAAATTCTCTGATGTTGATTTTGTCATTTTATTGCTTTATGTTGATGATATGCTCATTATTGGTCATAGTGCTTCCAGAATTAGCAGGTTGAAGATTAAGTTGAGCAGGACTTTTGCCATGAAGGATTTAGGACCAGCGAAGCACATCCTTGGCATGAGAATTTCGCGTGATAGAAATGCCAAGAAGTTGTAGTTGTCTCAAGAGAAGTATATTGAGAAGGTGATCTGGAGATTTCACATGGATAAAGCCAAAGTGGTAAGTACTCCTCTTGATGGACATTTTAAGCGGATTAGTGCACAGTCTCCTTCTAATGGTGAAGATAAGAAGGATATGCAAGGTGTTCCCTATGCATCCACGGTTGGAAGTTTGATGTATGCCATGGTTTGTATGAGACCGAATTTGGCTCATGCAGTTGGCAAAGTTAGCAGGTTTCTCTCAAATCCGGTTAGAGAGCATTGGAATGCTGTAAAATAGATTATGAGATATCTCCGCGGCACTACAGATTTGAAGCTTTGTTTTGGGTCTGGAAAATCGACGTTGGTTAGCTATACAGATTGAAATTTGGCTGGAGATTAGGATTTGAGAAAATCCACATTAGGTTATTTGATTACTTTTGCAGGGGGAGTAGTGGCGTGATAATCTAAACTGTAAAAATGTGTTGCTTTGTCTACTATAGAAGCCGAGTTTATTGCAGCTTAGATGAAGAAGTTTGTTCAAGAACTTGGATTTTCACAGTCGAAGTATGTTTTGTTTTGTGATAATCAAAGTGCAATTTATCTCAGTAAAAATTTGAGTTTTCATGGTAAGTCGAAACATATTGGTGTGAGATATCATTAGATTTGAGATGTTTTGAATTCCAAGTTGATTGGACTTAAAATGATTCACACTGATAACAATGGTGCTGATATGTTGACAAAGATGGTGAGTCCTGAGAAACTTGAGATTTGTGTCGGGATGGTCGGTCTCAAGTTTGAATGATTAAATGGTGATTTGTCTCCTTCCTCATATGGGTTGGAGGGGTAGATTTGTTGGGTCCAGCATAATACCCTTTGTTGGCCCAATTAAGATTTAAATTAAAGCCCATGGAAAACCTTTTTCTTAATTGAATAGGTTTGCCTTCTTTCTGGTATATATATATATAGATCGAGAGCAGCAACTTTTTGGACAAGAAAGAAGGAATTTTCTGCACAGATGGGCAGATTTTAAGACGGCGACAGTTTTATCAAGCGGACGATCGGGAGGTTATTTGTGGTTCGATTGGACTGAATTTAGGATAGCATATTCCTAACACATCGAACTTGAAACTGAACGGTGGAGATCGGATTTGGAGCATTGTAAGTTGGGTTTTGGGTGGCGTGAACAGTAGCACGGTTTTAGACTTATTTTTTTGTTCCTTTTCTCTTTTTGTGGTTCTAGTTCGTTTTGGGCGGATCGATGTTTGGTTCGAGTTTCGTGGTGGTTTTATTGGTGTGGAACTACTGTAATTTCGCCTTGTATTATAGTGGATTTATTTTTGGGTTTCATAGGCCTCGTAGTTTTTACTCTTCAATTTGAAGGAGTTTTCCATGTTAAATGCGTGTCTCCATGGGCATACTTAATTGATTGTTTATTGGGTATTTGAAGAGGAGTTTTGATTTCCACTACGTGCACTCAATTTTGATTTATCCCTTTCCTATCAGGACTTGCGAAACCCGTAAGACGAGTCGATTAGTTTTGAGCTCGCATTTGAGACTCCAATGTTAAGGCTGTTAACGGGGTCGAATTCGGATCGAATCAAAGAAATTTGGATTCGAATTCGAATCCTATAAAATTCAAATTCATCGATATTGAGTTCGGTTAATAATGGATCAAATCAAATTCGAAAAAAATCGACCCCGTTAAGCCTTAAAATTTATGTTTTCAAATAATAAATAAGAAAAAAGTAAATATAAATATATAATTTTTATTAAAAAATATTACTTAATGAATTATTGTTATTTTACTTATATATTTTTGAAGAATATGCTAATTTGGAATTTATTAAATAAACACCGTATTTTGTTTAGAAAATATTGAAAGATGTCTTATTAAATAACACTATATATATGTTGAAATTTTAATTTTAATAGTTGTTGTTAGGATTATTTATTTATATAATAATTAATTTAATAAACATAATAAAAAAAAATTGTATTCAGATCTTTAAAAGATCAGATCGAATAATTTTATATTCGATTCATTTATTTTGAATAACGATCGAACTTTTTCATCAAGAGAATCTACTAAATTTCGAATTGAATTTTGATTAAAATCTGACTCATTCACAGCCCTATCCAATGTTGTGTCTTGCATGATGATGGGCCAATTTTGGGCCTTCCAAGTTGGTCCGGATCTTCATTTGAATAATAATCAAACATTGCATTAAACAAACACGATTATATTAATTGATATAACTATAGAAGTGAATTACTGATTCTATCAGGATTTGATGCTTGGTCAGAGATGTTGATCATCTAACTTATTATTACTTTTTATAAATGTAATATGAGTTAATTGGATATTCTTTAAAAATTGTTGGGAGAAAAACGAGAAGACAAAGATAGGGAAACTAACTAGATTTGTTAGATTTTAAGGAAATAATTTTGTATATCTTACATGATCCCTCACATTTTGTAAAATATATAGTGAAAAGGAATATGTTACATTTAATTAATTTTCATATATATATATATATATATATATATATTTTTTTTTTTTTAAACACACGCACCCCAAGTGGCCAGAGGGATTTGAACCCGGGTCTTTGCCTTCGAGAATCAACCCTCAAACCACTTGACCAACCCCTGTTGGCAATTAATTTTCATATATAAAATGCCTAGATATGATTTTAAATTTTTTAATCCTAAAATCCATTCCATTAATTTTTCAATTATTTGAAAAGCTAAAGCCTAACTAACATTATTTAATTAAATTAACCTTAAGTATCTTTTCAGTTAGAAATAATCAACATTAGTTTGTGTATAGTTTCTTGTGTAAGTTCTTTGTATTTATTTTATCATATACCAACATAAACAAATAGATATGGTTAGGGTACGGCACTAGAATTTTCCTTGAAACAGGTATCTAACACGAGTTGAATATCCGACACAATACAAAAAATTCAAACTTTACCTAATTTTTTAAAAGGTTAGGGATTCGAATTCTACTTGTTAAAAAAGTTCCTCTCATTGAGAATTTACTTATGGATTGGCTCAAGAAACAAAAATTGGAACTACAAAAGGAAAAGTTCAACTCCTTTAAAAGGATACATTATTCACTCTGTCATCATCATCTCTAAATGGATACCAAATAAAAAGAAAATGAGTACATTATCATATATACTCTACTTTTATTCCCTATAGGGTCAACTAATCCCACATTAAATTTTCTTCTACCCCATATTAATTAATTTGATTCATTCTAATACTTCCCAACTGACCTTAAGGCTTAAACTGCCTCAACTCCTAATGGCCCACCCCCAATATTCCACATTATGGACACCATTATTCTCCATTTTCACACCTTTCGTGTCCAAAACAAACAACAAATAATATAACTTATATATATAAGTATATATATATTTTCCGGATTCGGGTATTGTATCAGTCGACCCTCCCAACTCAGTTATTCAATCCTAAACCTTATATATATATATATATATATATATATATATATGTATTTGTGTGTGTATTAATTTATATATATACACCTCCCTCTTCACAATCATCCACAACGCTTTTGCCAAACCACCTTACATCCTCACAACCACCTTTGCAAGAAAATAGAAATCTTTCTATTTTTTCTCATAACATTCTTGAATTCCACACATCATGAATTCATCTGTCATCAACAAGATGAACAGTGAGAATATAACTTCATCAGATCAGGAAGAGGAGAGTGGATGGACTGCTTATTTGGAGGATTTCTCGAGCTCCAACTGTGATCATGGAAGCTTCGTCAGCAGCCCTTCTCTGGTTTCTGATGCAGCTTGGAATGGGACTTCATACAACTTCAGCCATGTCAAGAGACTGAATTTCAGGGGTTCCAAGAGAAATCACTCCGGCAAGAAGTATTCTTGCGATGACGAAGATTTGGAAGACACGGCCAGCTCTCCCGTTAACAGCCCTAAGGTGATTAATCGTGACCCCCTAACTTTTATTTGAAAAAAATAAAATAAAATAGTAGGAATCGGGCGATCAGAATTTTCATTTCAAGGGACAAAATAAAGAGTATAGCATAAAATATGACGATTTTATATATATATTTTTTAAAAGTTATATCAACTTGGGTATGCTGTCAAGTCGAGCCTTGATCACTTAACGTGTACTTGGTGGTAATGAATTCTTTTTTGTTTTATGATTTGATTTCTTAATGTTTTTCATTGTTGATTGAACAGGTTAGCTCTATGAAGCCAATGGAGGTCAACTATCCAAGAATGGATGATCTTGCTACTAGAAATTTTAGGGTAAGCCCAAGTATTATTATTTATGATACTTTTTTCCTAAGAAATTATATTCAAGAATTGATCAATTAGTATTTTTAATTGTTTTCTCTTTTTCCATTTTCAGGGAAAACAAGCTAGCTTGAATAGTTTCTCAGAACTTGGGAGAGAAGAACAAACTGGGAAGCATATTATTGACAATAGAAATATTGATCAGTATGTTGACCTTAAGAAGAGAGGGCTATGTTTGGTGCCCATGTCCATGTTGATGAACTATATTGGCTGAATATGAATGTATTAGGTTTTCGAGTTAATTACGTACGTCTGGCCCCCAAAAATTAGATAGGGCATTTGCCAATGGTGTCCATCCCATATGTATATAGATATATCTTCACTTAAACCCTATGGAGAAAATTTTAATTACGCTTTCTTTCGAAAAATGTTCTGTTTTTTCGTAGTTAATATATTTTATATGGGAGCAGTTTGTTTTCCATGGTGGAGTTTTCTGCAATTAGAATTTTTTAGGTACGGTGTAAGTGCAGCTATATCTGAAATAATGTATAGAATCTTCCACTTGTTGATGTGTATATGTTGCAAGAGTTTAATATTTAAGGAATTGTTAGGAGAAATATTTATATTTCCTTTGAATTTGTTAGTGTGCGATGTTATGTAGTTGTCATGAAGAATGATGGAGGTTTGCTTTATGAATCTTTTATTTTGCGTAGACAATGACCTTGTTGAATTCTCCGCATCAAGGTGCATGGTTATTGGTCGGTAGGAAAAATTGTACAATTCATCCATAGAATAATCCAACTTATAATTTTTAAATATAATTTTGGGCTTTTACAAATCTTATCCTTCAACTTTTAATTTGGTGAAATTACAAAACAATAGTTTGCCGGAATTTGTGACGTGTCAGCCAAAACGACACATTCACAGTCACGTGACAATTTTTTATCACATCATAAAAAAGAAAGAATTATAATAAAAAAATTCCACATAGGCTTCATTTTAGGCGGGAAAAAAATATTTTAATAAAAATTTATAATAAATTTTTTATGTCTATGTGGAAATTTTTTTATTAGAACTTCTTTTTGTTTTTCTAACGTTGCAAACAAAAATTACCACGTGGCTGTAGATGTATCGATTCGGCTGACACGTCACCGATTGCGGCAGACCATTGTCTTGTAATTTTACCAAATTAAAAATTGAAGAATGAAATTTACAAAAGCCTAAAACCATGTTTAGAGATCATAAGTTAGACTATTTTGACATATGGATTAAATAATTTTCTCTCAATTGGTACAACTCAATAGAAAATAATTAACATTATCGTGAAATGGAATTTTTTTAAGATAAATATACAGTTGGGTGTTTGATAAGGCAGCAAATTAGTTTAAATACCTAAAATTGTTTTATATCTAAAGTTAGTGTTAAAGAAGGGTTTAAGGAAGAAATTATGGATTTCATTGTGTAAACTTGTATGAAAGAATTACAACTCTACTCAAGCTTATAAGCGTGGTCATCCCTACAAGTCAGGGATTTTGTTATCAATTAGCTTGATTATCTCCCTAAAATAAGAGAGAGATATACTTTCCTAACACTCCCCCTCAAGTTAAGAAATGGGATCCCCAATTCTTAACTTGTCCAATATCTTCTGAAATGCTAGGCCAGAAATAGCTTTTGTCAGGATATCGGCCAATTGGTCTTCTGACTTGACAAACGGTAGCTCAATAATCCCTTCGTCCAGCTTCTCCTTTATGAAGTGACGGTCCACCTCCACGTGTTTCGTTCGATCATGCTATACAGGGTTGCCTGAAATACTGATCGCTGCTTTATTATCACATTTCAGTATGCTTGGATTCTGCGGAGGGAAGCCTATCTCTGTCATCAGCTTCCTTAGCCAAAGGACCTCTGTTATTCCTCTTGCAACACCTCTGAACTCTGCCTCGGCGCTTGAGAGAGCAACCACCTTTTGTTTCTTGCTTCTCCACGTCACTACATTACCTCCAATCAAAGTGAAGTATCCTGACGTAGACCTCCTATCATTCATGTTTCCTGTCCAATCAGCATCGGTGTAAGCTTCAATATCTAAGTGGCCATGTCTCCCAAACATCACCCCATGTCCCACTGTTCCTTTTCGATATCGTATAATCCTCACCACGGCCTCCATACGGACCTTCTGAGGCTGGTGCATAAACTGACTGACCACTCCAACGGCATACGCGATGTCTGGTCGAGTGTGAGACAAATAGATCAATTTTCCCACCAATCGCTGGTATCTACCTTTGTCGGTTGGTTCTCCGTCATCTTCTATCCTGAGCTTGTGATTAATCTGTATTGGGGTATCTATCGGCTTACGATCAATCATCCCAACCTCAGCTAATAAATCCATGATGTACTTTCTCTGAGAGATAAAGATACCCTGTCTTGACCGAAGAACCTCAATACCCAGGAAATACTTGAGCCCTCCTAGATCCTTTATTTCAAAATCTCTGAACAAACTTTCTCGGAGTTTCTTTATTTCTTCACCATCACTTCCAGTGATAATCATATCGTCCACATAAATTATTAGGCAGGTAATCAAATCTCCCCTCCGCTTAAGAAACAGGGTATGATCAGAATTGCTCTATACGTACCCGTACTGTAGCATTGCTAACGTGAACCTGCCAAACCAAGCTCGTGGGGACTGTTTGAGTCCATAGAGAGCTTTTCGGAGTCTGCACACTTCCCCCTGTTTGAACTCTGAAGTGAACCCTGGTGGAGCTTCCATGTACACTTCCTCTGTTAGATCCCCATGAAGAAAAGCATTTTTTACATCAAATTGGTGAAGAGGCCAATCTTTATTTGTTGCTATCGATAGGAGTACCCTAACGGTATCAATTTTCGCCACTGGAGAGAAAGTTTCTAAGTAGGTATGAGTATACCCCTTTGCCACCAGCTTAGCCTTATACCTCTCGATCGTGCCATCTGATCTATGTTTGATGGTAAATACCCATCGACATCTCACTGGTTTCTTCCCTTCAGGCAGGTTGCATGTAGCACCCTAACCCCCTGGGCACCACATCCCCCGCACTATAGCCTCGATCCACGTATGAAATGGAAAGTCCATACATAAACCAAAACTATAGCGAACGGGTGACAATAAAAATGACGAGCTAGGCGGGACACTCTTCCCAACAACACCAAAGCAAACATGATATTGAAAGCGGAAGCAATTAAATCATTCATACATATAGGTACCATATTTACCGAATAGATACTTATAGATACCAATTTAACTATCAATACATTATCATCTCTTGATAATATACATACTTAAGTATCCAAAACGTGACAATAGCGATCATAACATGAAATGTCTCAAAAGTACTTTACATGAAAGGTACGGTACTAGACTCGTGAAAATGCAAAAGACGACCGGACACTCGCCTAGCACGACCACGCTCAAAGGGTACCTGAAAAGTGAAGTATTAGTCTACCGAAGACTGAGTGAGGGGCAATAAATATATATAACACACATCACATACAAGTTGTAGCCTCGGGTGAAGACTGAGGAATAAAATAGATATATAATTCAAGAAGTTTAATCTTTGCCCGAGATTACAACCAATCATTTTATCACATTTATTTAATCATGCTTATCGATGTCATGAATATGTGGCCCTGGCGAGCAAGGGTAAATCTCCAACCGAACTCCCAATCGTGAACAATACGTGATCATGCTTGCTTGCTTGGTAAATACGTGGTCATGCAATTTATTTAGTGCTCACATAAACAATTTCATGCTTGAAATCATGCAATAACCCGAGGATAACCCGACATGCCGGATTAATCCCCAGTCTCCTTCTTCCTCCGGGTGATAGCGAGTTTGCAAGGCTCGACTATCCACGACATGGTGTGTGTAGAGGACATGACCCTCTAGACACGGAACTCCTTCCACCACTAATCTCCTAGTGGCTTCGGGGGTGATCCCAACAATGTGAGGATAATTCAGGAGTTAACCGTCAGCCCTTGCTTTCCCGGTTGGCTCAAGAATTACCCTCGGGCCCACGTGCAATCATGTACTCGCCAAAATGCTTGAAATCATGAATTGCTTGCTTGAAATGTTCATGGTTTTGAAATCATTTATAAATGTAATATGTTTTGGCCGAAATAGCACATAAGGGTTGTAGGGTTCTATATACATAACCTAAAACCTCACCTTTTCTTACAAAATACAATAAAGAAGTGTTCTAAGGAGCTTGTTCCCCGTCCACGCCCTCGTGACCTGTGCAAACACGTCGTATATTCGTGAGACATGACCTATAATGACCAAAATATGATGAACGGCGGAAAGGTATCGAGACGACCACGAAAATACAATGTGGCATGATAACATGTTGTTTCACTTCATATTAGCACATATTATAGCAATTCAGGGTCAAAGAAGTCGTCGGATCGAGGGGTCATTTTCGTAATTTTATGTAGTGAATTTTGCACTGCAAGCCAGGTGGGAACGGCCGTTCCGGACCCCTTTGGAAAATGGGAACGGTCGTTCCCATAAACCCCCAAAACGTGCCAACGTTTTCCATTTTTAAAAACGCGCCTAGCTGGGAACGGCCCTTCCGGCTCCAAGGCCAAAATAGGAACGGCCGTTCCCGCAGTCGGCCGCCTATTTTCATTTGAAAGGTGGGAACGCCCGTTCCCGCAATGCCTTGAGGCTGGGAACGACCGTTCCCTGTTTCTGCAAAATACAGAAGCAGAGCAAAAACAGGGGAAGGCTACGGGAATGCAACAAAGCAAGCAACAAGTTCCTATTTCAATCAATAAAGGTATGATTCTCTGGAAATATACATGCATATATGTTCATAGGATGATAAACTAACACTTAAACACTTAAACACCAAATATCACTAAGAATTCATGATTTCAAGTTCATGCTCACACTTGATCCTTCATGCCAAATTTTCAATGATTTCATGAATAAATCATGTTATAATTCGTGATATAATCAACCAATCATGCTTCCAACTAGAATTAATTCATCTAGCACACCCAAGTAAAACCCTAACTTATACATATATGATCAAAGATCATCAACTCATGCCAAACCAACCTTGAAAACTAAGAAATGGATGAAGAAGAAGATGATGATGATGATGAACTTCCAATTCCTTGAAAGATTTCTTGAAATCTTGATGATTAGTTGAAAACTTCTTTCCTTTCTTTCCTTGGAGAAACCGAGAGTGAGAGAGAGATGAATATGTTGGGAAATTTTTGATAGAATTGATCAAAGAAGCTTGAAGAAGCTTATACCGTTACATTCCATTCTTAATTTTTGTGAAATAGGCTAATTGCCAATTAATCCCTTAATTTGTGAATCTATGCAATCAAGTATGCTACAATTTGAAATTTGTTCAATTAAGTCCTTGGAAGATGATGCAATCAAGTCCCCAAAGTTTTAAATTGAATATTTTTAGGGACAATTTGGTAATTTAAAACACTCTCGGTAATTATTTCATACAATCAATATTTTTCGTGTCATGAAATAATATTTTCAATGATATGAATTCAAATAATTGACATAAATAATGTTTCGTGAATTTTATAAAATTATGAATGCCACGTAAGAATATATTATAAAATTAAAGAAATAAAATAAACCTACGCTCAAACTCACACGTGGCGTGCTTACCTGTTCATCCGGAAACCGGGGCGTTACAACTCTCCCCCCCTTAGAAGAATCTGGTCCCCAGATTCTCTAGTCTTGCTCGAACAACTCTGGGTGGAACCGTTTCATTTTATCCTCTGTTTCCCATGTAGCTTCTTCGGTTTTATCGCTTCTCCACAACACTTTAACCATGGGAATTCTCCGGTTTCTCAACTCTTGAAATTTCCGATCCATGATTTTAACCGGTCTTTGAATAAATGTCAAATTGGGTTCCAGCTCAACTTCTTCCACGGGGAGAATCGTAGTCTCATCGGGGTAATATTTCCTTAATTGTGAAACATGAAACACGTTGTGAATCCCCGTAAGACTCGGTGGTAGGTCCAGTCGATAGGCTACCTCGCCTATTCTTTCAAGAATCTCGAACGGACCTAAGTAGCGAGGATTAAGTTTTCCTCCTTTCCCGATCCGGGTGAAACCTTTCCTTGGTGACACCTTCAAGAATACCCGGTCACCAACTTCAAATTCTAGGTCTCTTCGGCGCTTATCGGCATAGCTCTTTTGCCTATCTTGCGCGGCTTTCATCCGTTGTTGAATCATTTGAACTTTCTCAATCAAAGGTTGAACGACTTTGGAAGGCCTTTCGAATCTCTCACCTCTCTTTACTCCTTCCTGTTTTGACCATTTCCATTCTTCCAAGTCGAAGAACAACGGAGATCGGCACTTTTTTCCATAAAGTAACTCGTAAGGAGCCATCCCGATCGAAGCCTGAAAGCTGTTATTATAAGCAAACTCGATTAAAGGAAGCTGTTCTGCCCACGAGTTTTGAAAATCCATCGCGCAAGCCCGAAGAAGATCTTCCAAATACCTGATTAACCTTTCAGTTTGACCGTCTGTTTGCGGGTGGAATGTTGTACTGAACTTAAGTTTCGTTCCCAAGACGGCCTGTAATTCCTGCCACAACTTAGAAGTAAATCTCGGGTCTCGGTCTGAAACTATGCTCACCGGAATGCCATGAAGTCGAATAATCTCTCTGTGATAGATTTCAGCCAACTTTGGGATCTTATAGGACATCCGGACCGGTAGAAAGTGAGCAGCCTTTGTAAATCTATCCACGATTACCCAAATTCCATCAAACCCGCCTTTAACTTTCGGTAATCCGGAAACAAAGTCCATCGTTACTTGTTCCCACTTCCACTCGGGAATAGGTAACGGTTGTAGAAGTCCCGCGGGCTTTTGGTGTTCAGCTTTCACTTTCTGACAGGTCAGGCAATCACATATTCTGCCACATCTCTTTTCATCCCGTTCCACCAATAATATTGCTTCAAATCCTTATACATTTTATTTCCTCCTGGGTGGATCGAGTAGGCTGACTTGTGAGCTTCTTCAAGTAGGACCCGTCTCAATTCTTCAGGTACTACTACTCTGTTTTTAAACCGAAGCAACCCGGTCTCATCAAACCCAAACGGACTCTCCGGGTCATCTTTAGCTTTTCTTGTAAGCTTCTGCACTTCCGGATCCTTATTCTGAGCCTCAAATAACTGATACCTTAATTCCGGCTGAATTGTGATATTAGAAACCCGAGCCTTTAACACAATCGGGACAACTTCCTCACTTTCCTTTATTTCCAAGCTCGATACACTCGCCTTTCTGCTAAGTGCATCGGCGACCACATTTGCTTTCCCGGGATGGTATTTAATTGTACAATCATAATCCTCTAGCTTTTCCATCCATCGCCGTTGCCTCATGTTCAACTCTTTCTGTGTGAACAATTACTGAAGGCTCTTGTGGTCGGTAAAAATCTCAAAGGAAGTCCCGTAAAGATAATGTCTCCATTTCCCGAGAGCAAAGATCACGGCTGTAAGCTCTAGGTCGTGTGTTGGATAATTCCTTTCATATTCCTTTAGCTTTCGGGAAGCATAAGCGATCACTTTTCCTTTCTGAGTCAAAACACAACCTAAGCCTTCTTTAGAAGCATCGGTATACACTGCATATCCCTCTGAACCCTCGGGTAAAGTTAATACCGGAGCTGAGACTAACTTTTCTTTCAGAAAATTAAAGCTTTGATCACACTTCTCGTCCCAGACGAACTTAACATCCTTCTTTGTCAATCGGGTTAACGGCGCCGCAATCTTGGAGAAGTCCTGAACAAATCTTCTATAATAACCGGCCAATCCCAAGAAGCTTCTAATTTCCGAGGCATTCTTTGGTTTCTCCCACTTGAGCACGGCCTCGATTTTCGAGGGATCGACTTCTGATAACTCGTTAATTCGTCGTCGTTAAGATTGAATTATTTCCTGAATTGTGCTTGAATTGATATTATCTTGAAAGAAATTGATGCTTTATTGTTTATATTGTAGATTTGGAACTTGAATGCATAAATGATGCGAATTTTGTCATTTTATAAAGATATTTTCGTGAAAGTGGCGAGCCGTGGTTGAACATTTTTGCCATGCGGAATTTAGATAATTATTGGGAGAGGATGGGAATTGCATTTATGCAAATGGCTTTGATTTTGGGCTGAACGTATATAATTGAAATAAGTAAAAATGGGTCAGATGGATTTGTTTTGAATTGGAAGAATGCTAAGTTGTGCTTGGAATTGTAGTAGGCCTGCGTGGCTGTCAAGAATTAATTAAGGAAGTCCAATTTGCTTTGTTGGGCCATGGACTCAATTGATTGAAAAGGCCCAGTTGTGTGTAGAGCTTGGAGGGCAAGCTACAAATCCAATTCCTATTATTTTGAGATTTAGGAATCCGTGTGGCGTCAGGAGAGTTGGACTTATATATTTATACTTTGGTTAGCATGGAAGGGAGAATAATCACGTAACAAATTTGGACGCAGCTTTGGGGAGCGGAGACGCAGCAACTCGAGAAGTTCCCGGAGGGAGGCTTCGACAGTCTTCATCGAACATTCTTTTACCTTGTTTTTGATTACTTCTTTTGTTTTGAGTTGGTTTATATTAAAGAATTCTTTTATTGTTTTGATGAATTTTAGTAGCTAAGTTTTTAATTATCTAGCTAGGGATTAAGATTCGATTTTGGATATTGTGAGACCTAAACGTTTTTATTAATTCATGTTTATTTAGGCATTTATCTTATCTCCGTGTTTCGTGTTTATTGTGATTAGGCAATTTCGGGATAGTGCACGATCTCTAGGTTGTTTAATTTGCATATAGCCATTCATGATGCTTGAAGTGTAGTAGAGTTTGATTGATAAATTGTGGTAAATTAGTGACAGGGTCTTAGCGATAACATTCCTCGTTCACTAAGGGATTTGATAATCTAATTTAAATCTTGCGTGTGTCACGACTTGGTTAATTAGGATTGGTGTTTTTATGGTTCTTAATGCTGCAAATTCATTAAATCCTGTCGAGTGTCTCTAGGGGTTATGAATTTGTTAGGGAAGATAACTGTCGAGTGTCTCTAGGTTATCCGATTAATTAAGTAAAAACGAGGTTGAGTCGAGTGTCTCTATCAACTATAGCCAATCTGTCTGAATAACTTGAATTTATCTTTGAGTCGATGATCAATATAACAATTCGAATCGAATATCCCTGGCTAGGTAATTTTCTCCTCTGATTGATTTAATCCTACGTGACTTGCTTGATAGTTTTAATTAGTTTTTAATTCTTGTTAGTTTATTTTAATTGCATACTTTAGTTATAATAATTCTAAAAATCCCCTCTTTTAATTGTTGCTTTTCGTGAATTCCTTGCGATTGTGAGAAATAAGTCAACCAGTCTCTGTGGATCGACCCTGTTTACGCTATACTCCGTTGTTTAGTTGTGAATAGGTTTTACATTTATTTTTGACGGATTCGACACCTGTCAACTTCCAACCCTTTTCCTGAAATCACATGTCCCAAAAAGGAAACCCGATCGATCCAAAATTCACACTTACTGAACTTAGCAAACAACTGATGCTCTTTCAGAGTCTGAAGAACGAGCCTGAGATGTCTCACGTGCTCCTCGGCCGTTTTTGAGAAAACCAGAATATCATCAATAAAAATCACCATGAACTTGTCGAGGAAAGGCCTGAATATCCGATGCATCATATCCATAAAAGCTGCAGGGGCGTTAGTTAATCCAAACGGCATAACCACGAACTCGTAGTGCCCGTACCGAGTATTGAATCCTGTCTTAGGAATATCCTCTGCTCGGATTCGCAGCTGATAGTATCCCTGTCTTAAATCCAGTTTCGAATAAACTTTGGAACCCTGAAGTATATAGAATAACTCCTCGATATGTGGGAGAGGATACTTGTTCTTGATAGTCATCCTGTTTAACTCCCTGTAATCGATACACATTCTTAAAGTCCCGTCCTTTTTCTTTACAAACAAAACTGGTGCTCCCCAAGGCGAAGAACTCGGTCGAATGTACCCAACTTCCAACAATGCTTCCAGCTGGACTTTTAATTCTTTTAATTCAGCTGGAGCCATCCGGTAAGGAGTCTTTGAATACGGCTCAGCATTCGGAAAAAGATCGACCACAAATTCAATCTCTCGTTCAGGAGGCAAGGAATCCAATTTTTCTGGGAATACTTCGGGAAATTCCTTTACCACTTCGGTGTCCTCTAATTTCACCTGATCTTTTGGCTTGTTCAGAATATAGGCAATGAACCCTGTAGCCCAGTCTCTGACTAACTTCTGAGCCTCTGAAAACGAAAGTAGGGGTACGGTCTTTGAAGTACAACCCGTGATAACCTCTGAACCCAACTGAACCTTCTTAGCCCGACAATCCACGATAGCACAATGCCTGTATAGCCAATCCATCCCCAATATAGCCCCGTATCTCTCCATTGGCATCACAATGAAATCTGTCAGAAATTCCCGGCCTTCAATCACCACTGGAACATCCCTGTAAACCTGATCCGTCTCTCGCCTACTACCGAAAGGAGTACTGACTATATAACGCACAGAAGTACACATAGCAGGCAAAAACAAAGTAATAACAATAGAGTGCGCAAGAAAGGAGTGTGTAGCTCCTGGATCAAATAATGTATGGATGTTCGTGCCATGGATGCAAATAATACCTTCAACTACTGCGGCATGTCTATCTCTGCATCCTGCTCCTCTCCAGCGAGTGCATAAGCCCGAACTCTCACCAGTGGCCTCGGTCCTGCAGGTGGTGGATCCTGACGATCCGGACAGCCGTCAACCATGTGCTCGTCACTCCCGCAAATCAAACACAAACCTAACCGGCGCCTGCAGTTGTCGTAGGTATGTGTAGGAAGTCCACACCATCTGCAGCCCGGTCTCTGAGGTGGCTGGGGTGGTGCTGGAGCTCTTGGACCTCTCGGTAATGGCCCTGTCGTCTTAAGCTTCTTCCCGGGGTTCTTCTGAGCTGGAGGTGCAGAGTAAATCATCGGCCTCTTCCCTGAGCTCGATCCCTGACCTGCTCCCGAGCCCGAAGCCTGTCCAGTCTGCGAAGTAGCTTTCCTAGCAGTATCCGAATCCTCAACTTTTAGGGCCTTAGTGGTAGCTTTTGCCCAGGTGCTCGTATTAGCTGTTTTCAGGGCATCCTGGATATCCGGTCTGAGTTCTTGGACGAACTGCATCGCCTTATGAAAGTCATCATTCGCTATGTTGGGTGCATAGCGAGAAAGTCTCTCGAACTCGGCGATATACTGACCCACAGACCTGCCTCCCTGCTTTAACTCGGTGAACTCTCTCAACCTACGGGTACGGGAAGCTGGAGGAATATACTTGTTTCTGAACTCCCGTACAAATACCTCCCAAGTAATCTCGGTCCCGGCTGCCTCCAGAACAATCTGTGTACTTTCCCACCAAGAATAGGCCTCGTCCTGAATAAGAGTAAGTGTACAGTGAGCCTTCTCCTGACTGTCACAAGGGATAAGCTTCCAAATCCTTTCGATCTCTTTCAGCCACATCTCTGCCTGAATATCGTCTCCCTTATAGAACTTCGGGGGACGCTGGTTCTGAAACTCTCGTAAAATGGCAGAAATGGGGTTCTCCGGAGGTGCTACTGGTGCTGGAGGTGGTGGAGGAACCCTTTCCTGTAGCCTCTGATCAATTAGCCCCACTACCGCGCTCATAAAATCCTGGGGCTGTGCCTGAGCAGGTGGAGGAGGTGGTGATCTCTCGCGACGATGATGTCGGCGGTGATGGTGCCTGTGCCTCGAGGATCTGTCACTGGAACGTCTGTCATGCTCCATCCTGAAATTAGATCACTAAACATGCGTGGCTTGATCAATAAATGCAAATGTGTACATACAATTTCCATAGTATCAGGTAGCACATGTTCAAGGAAGATCAAGTAGCTCGATTAATGGGAAGAAATGAGTAAATCAGGTAAGTCAACCAAATGCAGACTCCCAAATACCACATAATCCTATGCCGTGCGACCTAGACTGACTTGACACGACTCGAGAACCTCGGTTTTGCAACCGGGCTCTGATACCACCTGTAGATGTAGCACCCTAACCCGCTGGGCACCACATCCCCCGCACTATAGCCTCGATCCACGTATGAAATGGAAAGTCCATACATAAACCAAAACTATAGCGAACGGGTGACAATAAAAATGACGAGCTAGGCGGGACACTCTCCCCAACAACACCAAAGCAAACATGATATTGAAAGCGGAAGCAATTAAATCATTCATACATATAGGTACCATATTTACCGAATAGATACTTATAGATACCAATTTAACTATCAATACATTATCATCTCTTGATAATATACATACTTAAGTATCCAAAACGTGACAATAGCGATCATAACATGAAATGTCTCAAAAGTACTTTACATGAAAGGTACGGTACTAGACTCGTGAAAATGCAAAAGACGACCGGACACCCGCCTAGCACGACCACGCTCAAAGGGTACCTGAAAAGTGAAGTATCAGTCTACCGAAGACTGAGTGAGGGGCAATAAATATATATAACACACATCACATGCAAGTTGTAGCCTCGGGTGAAGACTGAGGAATAAAATAGATATATAATTCAAGAAGTTTAATCTTTGCCCGAGATTACAACCAATCATTTTATCACATTTATTTAATCATGCTTATCGATGTCATGAATATGTGGCCCTGGCGAGCAAGGGCAAATCTCCAACCGAACTCCCAATCGTGAACAATACGTGATCATGCTTGCTTGCTTGGTAAATACGTGGTCATGCAATTTATTTAGTGCTCACATAAACAATTTCATGCTTGAAATCATGCAATAACCCGAGGATAACCCGACATGCCGGATTAATCCCCAGTCTCCTTCTTCCTCCGGGTGATAGCGAGTTTGCAAGGCTCGACTATCCACGACATGGTGTGTGTAGAGGACATGACCCTCTAGACACGGAACTCCTTCCACCACTAATCTCCTAGTGGCTTCGGGGGTGATCCCAACAATGTACGGATAATTCAGGAGTTACCCGTCAGCCCTTGCTTTCCCGGTTGGCTCAAGAATTACCCTCGGGCCCACGTGCAATCATGTACTCGCCAAACATGCTTGAAATCATGAATTGCTTGCTTGAAATATTCATGGTTTTGAAATCATTTATAAATGTAATATGTTTTGGCCGAAATAGCACATAAGGGTTGTAGGGTTCTATATACATAACCTAAAACCTCACCTTTTCTTGCAAAATACAATAAAGAAGTGTTCTAAGGAGCTTGCTCCCCGTCCACGCCCTCGTGACCTGTGCAAACACGTCGTATATTCGTGAGACATGACCTAAAATGACCAAAATATGACGAACGGCGGAAAGATATCTAGACGACCACGAAAATACAATGTGGCATGATAACATGTTGTTTCACTTCATATTAGCACATATTATAGCAATTCAGGGTCAAAGAAGTCGTCGGATCGAGGGGTCATTTTCGTAATTTTATGCAGTGAATTTTGCACTGCAAGCAAGGTGGGAACGGCCGTTCCGGACCCCTTTGGAAAATGGGAACGGTCGTTCCCATAAACCCCCAAAACGTGCCAACGTTTTCCATTTTTAAAAACGCGCCTAGCTGGGAACGGCCCTTCCGGCTCCAAGGCCAAAATGGGAACGGTCGTTCCCGCAGTCGGCCGCCTATTTTCATTTGAAAGGTGGGAACGCCCGTTCCCGCAATGCCTTGAGGCTGGGAACGGCCGTTCCCTGTTTCTGCAAAATACAGAAGCAGAGCAAAAACAGGGGAAGGCTACGGGAATGCAACAAAGCAAGCAACAAGTTCCCATTTCAATCAATAAAGGTATGATTCTCTGGAAATATACATGCATATATGTTCATAGGATGATAAACTAACACTTAAACACTTAAACACCAAATATCACCAAGAATTCATGATTTCAAGTTCATGCTCACACTTGACCCTTCATGCCAAATTTTCAATGATTTCATGAATAAATCATGTTATAATTCGTGATATAATCAACCAATCATGCTTCCAACTAGAATTAATTCATCTAGCACACCCAAGTAAAACCCTAACTTATACATATATGATCAAAGATCATCAACTCATGCCAAACCAACCTTGAAAACTAAGAAATGGATGAAGAAGATGATGATGATGATGAACTTCCAATTCCTTGAAAGATTTCTTGAAATCTTGATGATTAGTTGAAAACTTCTTTCCTTTCTTTCCTTGGAGAAACCGAGAGTGAGAGAGAGATGAATATGTTGGGAAATTTTTGGTAGAATTGATCAAGGAAGCTTGAAGAAGCTTATACCGTTACATTCCATTCTTGATTTTTGTGAAATAGGCTAATTGCCAATTAATCCCTTAATTTGTGAATCTATGCAATCAAGTATGCTACAATTTGAAATTTGTTCAATTAAGTCCTTGGAAGATGATGCAATTAAGTCCCCAAAGTTTTAAATTGAATATTTTTAGGGATAATTTGGTAATTTAAAACACTCTCGGTAATTATTTCATGCAATAAATATTTTTCGTGTCATGAAATAATATTTTCAATGATATGAATTCAAATAATTGACATAAATAATGTTTCGTGAATTTTATAAAATTATGAATGCCACGTAAGAATATATTATAAAATTAAAGAAATAAAATAAACCTACGCTCAAACTCACACGTGGCGTGCTTACCTGTTCATCCGGAAACCGGGGCGTTACATTGCATTTCTCCCAAGTCTCATTTTTTTTAAGTGCACTCATCTCAATTTCCATTGCCTGTACCCATTCCCTGGATTGTTCGGCCTCCTGGACAGTTTTCGGAACCTGTTCCGTATAAAGTTTCCCAAGAAACCCTCGTGCTGTGGGAGAGATACTCCCCCTCACCATATTTCCTATAGGATACCTCGAACTCCGTGAAGCTTGTTGGGGAGAATACCTGTTGGGTGGTATTCCCCTAGTACTTCTCTGTGGCAAAGTATATCTATCACTCACTACATCAGCTTCAGAGGTAGAATCAGCATTTTCAGTTTGATCAACAAGAGAATCAGCAATAGAAATAGGATCTTGTTGTTCACTTACCTCAAAAGGGATATCACTCGGAGGAGTATGATCAGGAATGGTACTGAGGGGCGCAGCGGAAATAGGAATATCAACTGAGGCAGGATTATCAACAAGTGTTGGGTCAAGCTAACCTAGGGACTCACTAGTACTACCCTCCCCCTGAGCACTAGGTTAGGTGAGGTAGAAGTACTCATGTTCAAGAAAATCACAATCCATGGTAACATGAATGTGACGAGTGATGGGATTGTAACACCGATAACCCTTTTGATGTGTGGCATACCCCAAAAAAACACACTTAATAGCACAAGGATCAAGTTTACCCCGGTCAGTTTTGGGAACATGAACAAATACGGAGCAACCAAATATTCTTGGTGGTAGGGTAAGAGGTGGAGGGATATCTGTTTATGTTTTGAATACGGAGAGCGGTGTCTTGTGGGAGAGAATTTTGGTGGGGAGTCTGTTTGTGAGATATGTAGCTGTAGCAACTGCTTCAGGCCAGAATTTAGTAGGAACGTGGGATTCAGTTATGATGGCACGGGTCATTTCTAGAAGGGTTCGGTTTTTTCGTTCTGCCACCCCATTCTGTTGGGGAGTACTGGGACAAGTTGTCTGATGGATAAGGCCTTATTTGTGACAAAAGTCATGCATCTTTTGGTTAACATATTCTTTCCCATTATCTGACCGGAGCACACGAATAGTATGTTTAAACTGTGTTTGTACCATAGTAAAAAATGCCACAAAAGTATCATACACTTCAGATTTATGACGAAGAAAATAAACCCAAGTCATTCGGGAGAAATCATCAATAAATAACACAAAATACTGATAATGTCCTTTATTTGAAACGGGGGAAGGTCCCCAAACGTCTGAATGAACCAAAGAAAACACAGAATCTACCCGAGAATTGTTCAACTTAAAAGATGTTCGATGGCTCTTAGCAGCTAAACAAGTTTGACAATCTAGAGTATTCAGGTGATTATTCTGAAATAATATGGGAATAAAAAACGTAAATACCCTAAGGAATGATGACCCAGGCGCCGGTGCCAAAGCCAGATTTGTTTATCAGCAGTGTTTTGAGATAGGAGTGCGGTGGAGGTGGGTTTAACTTCATCAACATAGTAGAGGCCTCCCCGCTCAGTACCACACCCAATGATCTCCTTCGTATGAATATCCTGTATAAGGCAAAAACGAGGATACATTAGAATGGCACAGTTCAATTCTCTTGTCACATGACTTAAGGAAAGCAATTTGCAAGATAATGATGGAACATAGAGGCAATTATTTAATTTCAGCTGAGGAGAGACGGCGACAGAGCCTTGTTTCATAACTTCAGCTAATTCGCCATTAGTTGTCTGAATGTGACTTATTTTGGGTGAAACGAGATCCAGAATATCAGTCGGATCAAAAGTCATTGTGTTTGTCGCCCCACAATCAAAAATCCACGGGGACGAGTCAGATGTGCGAGTATGATAGGCCTTTGTGCACATGGGTTCCTGTTTGACAAATTGAACACCTGGGGGGTATCTTTGCAAAGCATCAAGAATAGGGGGGTTTTATGCAATTTTCCAAAAGTTGGGCAATTAAATAAAGAAACAGCTTGACATTTGAGGGATTTAGGGTTAGAGACCCCAAAACTGTTACCTCCGTCTCCTTCTTCACTTACGGCCCTTATGCCGGCAGCGGCGCTGGCGCGTCCCACAGTCCGGTCACCCGCCGGTTCGCCGGCGGTGCTGATTTCTCCCTTGTTTCCGTCTCCAGCCACCGCACTGGTGTCTCGTCCGTGGCCGACGACGCCTGTGGCGGAATTTGCCCACCTCTGTCCTCCACTCGCAGTTCCTCCGGCGGATTTTTGGCTCCCTTCCCACTAATCAGGGAAGCCGATAATTTCGAAGCAGCCCTCCTTGGTATGTCTCGGTTTCCCACAGTGAGAACATACCAAGCCGGATTTGTCCTCCTGTTGTGTTACCCGGTGACCGCCGCTTTCGAAACAACTGGAATTATCCGGCCGCCGTGCCCCACTAGGCTTGCCCCTGTCGGTTCTTCGCGAAACGAGTCCCATTCCAACTCCATGTGATGAAAGGTTCTCCTCTCCGCCGGTGACCGTCTTCAAGATCTGTAGACGGGCCACCTCCCTCCGGATTGTGGCGTAGGCCGACTCGACTGAGGGTAGTTTTTTCAATTTCAGAATATCTCTTCTGATGGGGTCATACCGATCGTCAATTCCGGTGAGAAATTGGTATAATCGTTGTTCTTGTGTTATTTGATTGAATATACCGATATCCTTCGGGCACTTCATCGGGTTGGGTTGCTTTCTGTCAAGTGCCATCCATATACCCTGTAATTTGTTCCAGAAATCTTCTAGGCTGTCTTGCCCTTATTTTTGCTTATTGGCTCTCCTGTGCAGATCAAAGGTTTGCAATGGATCGGAGCCAGTGTCGTATGTGGTTGCGAGGCCATCCCAAAGTGATTTCGCCGTTGGATACTATAAGACGTTATTCACTAGGTTTATTTCAATGTTTTGTATTATCCATGTGAATACGCTTTGATCCGTTTGCTCCCACTCATCGTATGTTGGATCTATTTCTTTTGGAGCCGGTGGGATACCCGTCAAGTGTGAACGGCACCCCCTGCCTCCAATTGTCATCTTCATCAGTCTTGCCCATACGGGATAGTTGTCGTTGTTCAGTTTGAATCCAATCGACAAATTATCGCTGGACAGGTTTGTTTTTTGTTTAAGAAAGTTTGCGAATTGGGTTGATAGATCTGTGTTGGTTTCGGTTTTGATGTCAATTTCTGACATGATTGTTTTTTGCAGTTTGTTTGCCTAGGTTTGGCCTTTTTTTGGTTCGGGAAAGGTATAGAGACCATGATGTTTATGGCTTAGTCTCACGGATCGAAACTCCGCTCTGATGCCATGTTAAAGAAGGGTTTAAAGAAGAAATTATGGATTTCATTGTGTAAACTTGTATGAAAGAATTACAACTCTACTCAAGCTTATAAGCGTGGTCATGCCTACAAGTCAGGGATTTTGTTATCAATATTATCTCCCTAAAATAAGAGAGATATACTTTCCTAACAGTTAGGAATCAAACTATTGATACCTATCGATTATAGTGGTAGAGACAGAGTTTCCTATGCAGTACGAGGTCTACAAAATTTATCTGAAAAATGGTACAAATTCAGAAACGAAGAAAGAAAGAAGGCATTCATAATTAGTGACTAGTCACTTAAGTAAATTATAAATGCTTGAAAGGATAGAACAATTAGTTTTAAAATTTGAAATTATTTCATACCTAAGGAATTGAATCTCTAACCTCTGGATAATGGTGATGAGACAGAGTTTGGTATACATATAGTGGTTCCCTTAAATAAAGTAAAAATTGTTAAAAATTTAAAAAGAAAGTGAAATAAATCAAGAATTGAAGAATTAATTCTAACATTTTATCTAATTTGATAGGATTGGCTAATTAAATAAGTCATTGCAATAGGACAATTTTATAATCTCTCCGAAAAGAATTATTATACTCTTGACTTTTCGCAAGGGATTATATGATGAACAAATTCTTACGCAAAAGTTGTCTCCCGCGATGACGTTTTCAAGGTTTTTTTCCATTTTTTTTTTAATTAACATTATTATTCAGAATTTAAAAAGATAATTAGGTTTTGAGAATCAATAGTTATATTCAGAAAATGGGTTTTTCAGATGCGTAAATGTATGTATATTTTTTCTGATATATGATGCGCAAATACAGATATGGATACAGTGACACGAATACAACATGACGCGGATAAGGTGATACAGATTTTTTCTTAAATTTTTTACATAAAGAATGTTGGATATGGTTCGAACACAAGTATCTGACACGACACGACACGACACGATACGATACTAAAAATAATATTTTTAGAAGTGTTTGTCTATTAAAATTTATAATAAATATATTTTTTTGAAATTTGTAAGAAAACATTTGAATATTTATATACTAATTTATTAAGATTTGACTTCGTTACGAAATTCAGACAATCATATAAGAAATACATTAATTATTCAATTCCCTCCTCACAATTAGGTCTTACTTGTGAAATACTGAAATATCATTACGAATAAATAATAAATTAAATTAAATTAAACTTAGGTTGGTAATTATATATTTTTCGCCCACTTGAAGCATCTAACAAAAGTCTTTTATCTATTTCTGAATGTTGTATTCGTCATCCATTTAATCTTAATATATTCTTGGTTGGTAATTTTTTTAATATATAGAACAATAAATGTCATGCTTCGAAATTATTGTTGCATCAAGTAGTATATTAACTATTTGATGCAACAATAATTTCGAAGCATGTTATATATATATAAAGATGAATTTTTTGGGTTGCTTTCATTTTGATCTCTAATACACGAATATTTT
Source organism: Lantana camara (assembly GCA_037501455.1). Classification (NCBI taxonomy): domain Eukaryota; kingdom Viridiplantae; phylum Streptophyta; class Magnoliopsida; order Lamiales; family Verbenaceae; genus Lantana; species Lantana camara. The sequence goes on from CM074864.1 coordinate 7,363,630, forward strand.
TAAAAATATTATTTTAAATGTCGTGTTAGATACTCATATTTGACATTTCTCACGAAAAAAATTTAAGAAAAAATTAGAATTATCATGTTCACATCTTATAATCTTGTATGCTATATTCATATTTATATATTATAAATTTTTTTTAAAAAAATAGACCGTAATCCACGATAAATTACTAACTTTGAACTACATATAGATATTAATCTGTATAATATACATATATATTTGTAGATTCGAAGATTAACAGAACCTGGCAACTTCTGTTGTAGTCCATTAAATAAAATATAAGACGGCAATTATCCATGTGGGGAAGTTCATCAAAGGGGGCTGAATGCATATTGTTTATAGTTGGAAGTTAGAACATTCGTTAGATATGGTGCCATAGATTCTTCTATTCCTTCTTGCATTCTGATATATTATTTAGGGTTAATTCCTAACAGTCATGTCATTTGCGTATTTGGGTTTATGTTTTGTTTCTTAATTTTTAAATCGTACGAATGATAGTCTCAAGTCTCTCCCATTGCATGTGATTCTTCTTTTCTCTCAACTTTTGAAAATGCTACACATTGCTTTTTCCCGAAGAAATTTGTGGAATATTCTCTCGGATTTTTTTGAAAAAAATTTTGGCGTAATTTTTAAAAACAAATATATACAGATCATATGTCCAAATATTTTGATATTATACGTCAAATCGAAAGTCTCAACAAAAGAAATATAATGATGGTTTCGAATCAAAATCCGACAATCGAAAAAAGGGAAATCACCTGTCAAACATGCCGAACGGCCGACGAAACTTTGCAAACAAATTTTGACGGCTACTGGCGGCAAATTGGGTCGAATGAGATATGAGTTTAATTTGTTCGATTTGAAAAGAGGAACACGATGATAATGGTTTTTACTCTTGGGTCGTCGTAACGAAAGAGAAATCGATGGTTAAAGTTAATTTTTGAACAGAATATTTTGGAATAATGTAAAAAGGGTCAAGTGTAATATTTTTCAAAGATTTGGGGGAAAATTGTACCGATTCAAAGGTTAGGGAGCAAATTGCACTAAACCCCGAAAGATAAGGGGTGTATGAAATTAGCACTATTATCTATTTATTTTATTGACCAATCTATCATATATTTTGAATTCGAATTGAATTAAGTTATTAAGCCGTAAACTTCGCCTTACCAATAATGATAGATATATGAAGAAAATAAGAAAACTCAATATATTACTTAAATTAATCCCTCGTTGCAAAAATGAAACCGTTCTCTCTTCTCTTCCTATCTCAGAGACTCAGATCATGGAAAAATTTCTTCAGAAGCGAAGCCAGTTGCCCAAAAAAATTTCTCGCGGCATAGCCCGCGGTTCCTTCATCTAAAGAAGGGCGCCACTGTCCAATCCTTTTTGGTGTTTGAAAAACTTCTGCCAAGATAGAGTCAAAACAGCTCCTATCAAGATAGAGTTAGAACAGATTTGAAGGATCATGAAAAAAATAAGATTAACAGATCTATTGAAGGAGCGTGAAGAAAACAAAGATCAACAAATATAAGAAGTTAGCAACCAAACTAATTTGAGTCGATCTGACCGAAATAGTTAAGTCTCTTCATAACCTGTCACTATCTTTATTTTTTTATGTTATTTTTTAATCTTCCGAAAGGAAGTTCAATCTTATTTTTAGAGTTTGTTCAGTTTTTACTCTTCCGTATGGGAGTTGGATATTTAGCCCATCCATTTCTTACGAAAGAAGATGCAGCCCATCCGTTTCTTACGAAAGAAGATGCAAGGACTTGCATAATATTTTCGAATATTTCACCTTATGGGGATTTTCTTGTATTTGATTTCTTTGCATAATTTAAGAATGTTTATTATTGTTCAAAAAATAATAATAAGAAGAATGACAAATACATAACAAAAACTTAAATACGAAACATTTAATTATATTAATATAACACAAAATTGCTAATATGCCACACGATACTATACATATTAATCAAAAAATATCATACAAACTAATCAATGGCGAGAGTATTCACTACCTTGAGAAAAAAGAGAGACAATTCTAACACCGGAAAAAGGTGCTATGAATTTGCAAACTCGAGATAATACGTTAAGTAACATTATATATTTATATCACCCTCTAAACTTATAAATTCGTTGGATGGAAGAGCAGTTTTTAAACTCAGATAGTGCAACCTAAATCTGTTTCGGGACATCATCCATGTCAAATTGTGAATGTTGCTAGATTTGAGGACAATTTTTATGTCTAAATAATTCATGAAATGTTAAGAGCACTATTTCCTTAATTATTTGATATGAAAGGGAAAAGATAACATTACAAATTAATTAATTTAGGTCATTTGAATTAAGACACAAACGGACTATATTTCTTTAAGTGGAAATAATTCCGATATATATCAACCATTAATTCTAAATAATATTGATTAGGATGGTGATTATAAGATAAGATTATAGGCACACCCTTTCAAGATGTAACCGCAACGTGGTTTGTTTAGGTACGTAAAACATCTTTATATGTTTGATATTTTAGAACCATTCACAGTATCGTGGAAATAATTTTATTTATTTTAAGTGGAAATAAGCTATTTTCCCGATGTGTATTTCGTCGATGTGCATCGATATTGCATACCCGGATGTTTGGGCACCTTGACGTGAGGCCAGCGGAGGATTCTCTCAATTTTTCTAGTAGGAGAGGTTGTAATTGTTTTATGAATCACTTCATTTCATTTCAGGCCAACGATAACTCGAGAGATAGGAGGAGTTTATGAAATTTAATCCATTTGTTGCACTGTTTTGTTGTTTTTGGTGGACACTCAGGTTTAAGTATTAATGCTGAACTGTGGATCCTGAACGTTTATTTGTATTTTTGAATATTGGTTAGTATAGATGATGTCGTTAATAACCCTACGGCTGCACTATCCAATTTTTGTTAAAAAAAAAAACAAGAAATGGAAACAAGGTATAATGTTCAAATTTGAATTATTTGAGGATTATTTTCTAATTTGTGCTTATATATATAGCTCGTGGGTTATTTCGTGAATATATGAAAGTTTGTTATTTATTCTGATAAAAATGTTTCTCAATTACTTTTTTAATTGTCTAAGTTCTTTTTTGCCAAAAATTCACGAATTTTATGATTCGAGCTTCTTACGACTTTAGTTTTTATTTCTACTTTTCTAAAAAATAGAAGTTTTACTGCATGTGCACATTGGGGAAATATAAGAAATAGCTCAGCATATACTGATATAAATAAAATATATATATATAAAGTGTAATAAATGGATATTCTTCTGTAGGGTTATTCCTCATGAGTGCATTCAATGACTACCATCATGTACAATAAACTCACATGTCTGGACATGACAAAATAGTATTAGAGTTGTTCGTCTTTTGTGGAAGTTATGTAATACAGAGCAAAGTGTTATTCACATGGAAATCGCCTTTTAAAACTCTTAGCAGTTACTTTTAAATTTATTTTTTTCTTTTTTTTTGAAACGAGTTACTTTTAAAATTTTAAAACAAACAAATCGATGATGAAGTATGTCATCACACTACTCTTATCCCACTTTAAAACAATATATATGAAAATATGTTATGCATATAAGTTGAAGAGGTTGAATGCAACTAAGGAATATCTAAGTAGAGAGTAATTCATATCCAATTTCAGTTTACATTCAACGTTGAGAGACAACATTCACATAAAAAACTCATGGTACCAAAGGTCACATTTACACACCCCCTTACATCATCCAGAGAATTACTAACTGATGGTAATTGTCTAATTGATGATAGGACAGTCCATTATCTTTTAAAATAATAATTTACTTTTAATTTATAATATACGAATACAAATATAACGATACAGATACAACACGATATGGAACAACGTTATATTTTCTTTTATAATGCTTTCACATAAATATAATATTAAATACGTATACCGCAAAATGAGATTTTTAAAAGTGCGGTTGTAATATACCTATTCTTTATTTGGAAAGAATCATTAGGCGTAAGGTTAAAGACATAATAAAGTAGTTAAAAAAAAGCTCTAAACTTTCAATTGCGTCTACATCTTTCTATCAATACAATTATATTCTTTATTTTAAAATTGAATTGAAGGATTAACTAATTTGACGTTGATTAGTACTTAAGCATAATTAACATGTCGTGTCCTTTAACGACCACTTAATCCTGATTGCGACAGCAATTAGATGATGAGTCACATGTTTAGTGGACAAATTTTTAGTGATTTAACATGTAACATGGTTTGCTTAATCAGCTAACCATCCTCCACTAATTAAAAAAGGCTATGTGAAATGACAATTGGTGTGATATAACTACTTTATCCCATGTTCATGAGGAAATTAATCTTAATCTTGGGTTGAATTATTTGTACATTGATTAAATCACTTCATGGTCTAGTAATGAAAATAGGGTTTTTTTATTATGTTTGTGGTTAGGCGAGATTGCATAATTATAATTTGTATCAGTTTAGACGAAAATATTATGAAATATTTCTCTCCGAGTTTCAAATTTTATAAATTGTGGAAATTCCAATTTCTACTGATAGTTTCCTATTTTGTTTCATTAGAATTAGTTTACATTAATGGAAAAGTGGTGTTAGTTATTTAACACCTAATAGAAATAGTTAATGTTTACCTCATTATAATAATGGCCCTAGATAAATGTGACGGCCTTATATAAAGTCAGAAAATGTAATGTTAGATAGCAACTCCAAAGGAGAGTTGCTATTTAACCCAAAATTCATGCGAGGTAAACATCGTTTTATTGGTAACATAGCAAAAATTTTACTATTTCTTTTCTTACGCAATTGGGTAAGCACCAAGTGAAGTAAACTATCTCTTAGGGTTTGTAATCTGTGTGTGAATTGATAATTTTAGAAGTCGTTTACTTCTATAGAAAAGGTTAGATGGATTATCTAATAAGTCATAAAAAATTGTTTACTTTGAAGGGGCTAGGGCCTATGGGATAAGGCCTTGTAGATAAGTTTGAAAAGAATGGAGTATATTGCAACTTCCAAAAGCTTTTGCTAAATAATCAGCTTATAAACAATCAAAGTAAACAAGTTCATTTTTTTTTTTTTTTCTGTTAATCGATTTTATTAAATTTATCATATTCATAACTCAAATCCAATAGATTGAGAACAATCAAAATAAACGACTTCTTACTCTTAAATCAATGATTATAATTTTTCGTTTTCTGGAAACACCAAAAATTAAATATTTTAGACATTTTTTGAAAAACATAATTGCCTACAAGTGGAAGATTTTTTACGTTTAGTTAATTTACGGAGAGTGAGTCAGTCTCTAAAACATTCTCGAATGGGTTGAGTCCGATGTGTGTAAACTGTAAATTAACCTAAATTCTAACAAATTATGGTAATTTTAGTTTCTAGAACTCATAGGGTAGAATTTAAATTTTTTTTATTTTAGCATGTACAAATTGTAATTATATAATGTGAATGAAAAAAAAAAAAAAAGACTATATAAATATGAACTATGTTGGCCCGTGCCAATTCTACTTATCTAATGATAATTTTGGGGAAAAAACCAAAGAAACACAAAAAGAAACAAGGTTAGTTGACAACTTTTAAAATTTAATTATTGGGATTCTATCTAAAAATAAAAATATATATTACATGATAATGTTTGTGTCCATAGCAACAATTCTTACAAATTTAATTACCAAAAGTAACTATTAATTTTCAATAGCATTAAATTCGTATAATTAATAATTATCTTGACATCTAATAATCGATCTATAATGTACCGACACTTTAAAAAAATTATTTTATCGTGTCGTATTGAATACATGTCAAACATTTTTTATATAAAAAATTTTTTAAAAAAAAATTATCGTTATATTATATCGTATCGTGATTAATTATATCCATGCGTAGCTAATAACTAACATGAATCTCTTTCTTATACGTAGTTCTGCTCACGCTCACATTCAATTAAAAATTATGCAAATATTGTGCTTTACCATAACTAGTAAATAAATATGTGTCATGTCATTTCGTTTTAAAGACCTTCACGTTTAGTCTGATAATATATATGATTATGATATCTCTACGACATGTTACCTATTAACATTTGAAACGTGCAACCCAACTAAAATCACAAGTTTAGAGATTTATTTTATTAATTAAATCCAAGTAACATTAAATCACTGAAATTTCCACCAAAAAAAATAAAATTAAATCACTGAAATACTCCAAGCATTCAAAAACGTCCGAAAATAATTTAACTGTGTTTTCCCGAATAGCATATTAAAGGAGATAATTGTCGGAAAACCCACCTCAAATATCGAAAATTCAAGATAAATTTTATATTTTAAAATTAGTATAAAAAATCTGTATTTTATAAAAATTAGTAATAAAACTCTCTTACGTTTTTGAATCACATGTTCTAGGAAATTCATTTTTAAATATGAAAATTATATTCTTATCCTTTTTACAAAAATAAAAATAAAAATTAGACAATAAAATAAATCAAAATTTTCAAATAATTATGAAGGAATTTAAAAGAAAATATTGGAAATGATATATAAAAGAAATCAATAAAGAATATAAATACCACGAAAGTTTGATGGGAAGCAAAAAATGTAAGATGATGGTTTGTGATGAAATATCACCAAAAATAAGAAATATACTGATGGGGTCAAGATCCGCTCGTTCTGCGTTTGGACACGTGGCCTTTCTTAGAGAACAGCATTTGCCCAGCTGATTACAGTAGTCATGCACGAGCGATGAACCCATTAAAGCGCCAGCATCCTCCAAGAACACGTGTTGTCCCTGCCACCCTTGCACGTGACCGTTGTCACCGCTCTCCTACGAGCGCCTTTTTCACGCGACATGACTAGTATTCCAATCCATCAGAAGGAGCCTTCTTCGAGCGCTACGTTCCCTCAGAAAGGCTTCCCCTGCAATCCGTTACACGAGCCTGGGCCCTCATTCCCCCCGGCGGATTTCTGGGCCTCCAAGGCTTTTGGTTGTCACGAGCGTGCTCCCAAGCCCTCGTCACCAACCCTCCAAATGGCTCTCTGACACACCGTGCATGCCCGCGCACCTGCCACTGTTGCCAGCACTAACTCCCAGCAGCTTTTGCAGAAGATTCCTCCTAGGTTTCTCTCTCACAGCGCCACGTGTTAGGGCAACATTCGGCCAGGACCACATGTGGCAAATGACCAAAGGATCCCTGACCCTCAACTATAAATAAACAGAGTTATCTCTTTCACTATAAGCGATCTCCATTGCTACAGCTCCTACTGAACTTACTTCTTCTCTTTCAGATCTGCATCTGACTTGAGCGTCGGAGAGCCAAACTGGGTACCACCCCCAGTTTCCCCAGCTTGGCCTTCTGACTCTTCTGTGTGTTTGTCCTAGCAGGTAGAACCCCCATTCTTTCCGGCGACTTCTGGCGATTTCCCCATTCAAACAAATTCTAAAGTGATCGGATTCTGACCCACCCCTTTTGGAACCCATCATTTTTGGCTCCATCTGTGGGAAACCATCTCTCCGCCTCTTCCATCTCTTCTGCTAGTTGAAAAGCAAACACCCCCGAAATCTTCACAACTATGGTTGCTACAAGATCCAGCGCTGCGGGAGGAGGAGATAACACTTCTCCTGACGTCAACACCATCGTACCCACCATCCCTGTGGGCGGAGGCCCACCCCCTACTGTCGCTGAAGGTGGGGTACCCCTCACCGGGGCGGCCGTGCAGGCCGAATCTTCCGTTCCCCCACCGGCACCGCCAGCACTACCAGCTTCCGGCGCCGCAGGAGGAATTCCTCACTTTGCTCTTTCACAGCCTCCCCAAACTCAAGGGGTGCATGCCCTTGTAAACCCAGGAGGTCAGGGATATATGATGCCGCCGCCGGGATACACGCTTGCTCCGGCTGTTATGATGCCGCCTGTTCAACCGTACCTCGCCGGCCAAATCCAGCTCCCTGTGGTGATTCCTAGGGAGGTCGAGGGAGTAGAGTTACCTCCCCTAACTACGCAGCAATTGAGGGCTTTGTATACCCAGTGTGAGGTTCAGGCGGCTCAGGGGGGCGTGGGAAAAATTCCATTCTATGTACTTCCCCTCTGGGCAGGCCACTCAAACCGCAGCCCCTTTGGGCGGATTACAAGCTTTCCCTGTTAGGGAAACCCAGGCCGTCCCCAGGGTGCCACCACTACCACCAGTTAATGAGGCGCCCCGCCAGGGCGAAAACGAGCGGCTCCCTGTAGATAGAAACAGGGAGCCCACTGAGAGGGTTAACGAGAATGAGGGGGACTCCCACGTTTCCAGGAGGGTTTCCCGCGCGGGCAAACAAGGAGACCGGGACGGTGAGGTGAATCCTAACATCCTCGCGGCTGTACAAGACCAGCTGCAGGGTTTGAAAGACATGGTTGGACAGCTCTCTCGTGCACGGTCTCAGATCTCCCACAGTAGGGATGAACGAGCCGATGACAGAGATGCTCGTCACAAGGACCGACAGCCGCAGGTCCCTCGCCGGAGAGAGCCAGAAGAGAACTTCGGCACTTATGATTATCACCCATTGGCAAGGGGCTCTCCCCTCGTGGAAGAAGTTTTAATGGCCCAAGCCGGGATGGCCAAAATTCCCACTTCCATTAACCGATACGACGGGACGACCGATCCAGCCGAGCATTTGGATCATTTTTTACATTTGATGCACCTCTATGAGCATTCCAGCAACTATTGGGCCAAGGTTTTTGTCACTTCCTTGGTGGGAATGGCGCAAGAATGGTACAAGCGATTGCCACCCTGCTCGATTCACTCATACAAAGAGTTGGCCGACGCTTTCCTCAACCACTTCAATTCCCTGAAAGCTCCAGTCACTACGCCCACTGCCCTCTATAACGTGGTGCAAGGCAAGAGTGAGTCTCTTCGCTAGTTCTTCGCCCGCTTCAACAAGGAGATACTGCAAGTGGAGAGGCCGTCCATAGATTTCTTGATCCCAGTGCTATTTCAGGCTGTGGATCACAAACAGTATGTGAGCAAGAAATTTGCTGATGCCATCGTGGAGAGAAGGCCAGGGACACTCATGGCCTTAAGAGAGGTTGCCGAGCCATTTTTTGCGCTCGAGGATATGTATGGGACGAATGGTCCCCGGCATCATAGCCCCATAAGAAATGAACGCCACCCTGAACGAGGACGCGAGATCGCAGTTAAGAAGGAGCGCCATCAGGAGCGCAAAAGGTCGCCGCTGCCCCCTCGACGGTTCGAGCGTATTCCACTTACTCGACCGAACTCCGAGGTCTATAACCTCTTCGACAAAAAGCTCTTCAGGAGACCCATCAAGATGAGAGAGACCGAGTCACTGAAACGTTCCAGCAAGTACTGTGCCTTCCACAAGCAGAAAGGGCACGACACGGATGAATGTCGCCAGCTGGAAGCTGAGATCCAAAGGCTCGTTGCGGGGGGGCATCTAAAGGAATTTGTGAAAATGCTGGAGAGCTTTGATGAGCACTGTCGGGGTCGTTCCAGGGAGGAAAGGAGGAGCCCATCCCGGTCAAGGAGTCCACGAGGAAAAGGCCCCCCTGAGACCAGCAGCCGTCGGAACAACAAAGGAAAGGCCCCTGATCTGGAGAATACGCCTTTTGCGGTCATCAACATGATAGCGGGAGGCCCTTCATGGGGAGATTCAAATGCCGCTCGGCAGAGATATGCCCGGAGCTACGACCAGCGCTCATCCGTGCCCAAGTCCGTTTATGCTATACAAAAAGCCAAGGATCAGCACTCCCGAGAGAACGATGTGATAGGCTTTGATGATAGGGATTTAGAGCACATTGTAACACCCCAGGGGGAAGGTGAAACTTCTGACTGCCCCATGGTGGTTAGTGTAGATGTCCACAATCATGTTGTAAGAAGCGTATTAGTGGATAGTGGAAGCTCTGTTAATGTTTTGCCTTACGCCACATTTTTAAAGATGAATGCTAACCTCCCACTGGAACCTCTTAAAACAGCCCTCATTGGCTTTGGAGGATCAGAGGTTGTCCCACGAGGGCAGGTGTGCTTGGCCACCTCGTTTGGCCGAGCCCCTCAACGTAAGATGCTCACAGTTACTTACGCTGTGGTAGAGATTGGTATTCCATATAATATCATAATTGGGTGCCCCGCCCTCGTCGATTTCAAAGCAATCATATCCACCTACCACCAGAAGATCAAATTTCCCACATCCGAGGGTGTTGGAGAAGTATTGTGTAACGTGCGTGAGGCGTGGGAATGCTACATGTTGTCTCTCCGAAAGCCTAAGGCGGAGAGAACTTTCCAAATTGGGTCCACTAAGAAATCCGTTGATTTTGCCAACCTAAATAAGGATGGTCCCTTGCGGAAAAGGGCAAAGTTGAACAAGAAGAAAAATAAGAAGAAGAAGGATACCAACACACAAGACCCCCTCGAAAATACTCCGCCAGGGTCCGTCGAAGAGTCTTCCTCAGAAGCAGACGAGCAGGAGGGGGAGGATCCCACTCGCGAGGGGCGTTTGGTAGGGAAAAAGAGGGCGCTCGAATTTCCTCGCCCTGAGGTAAGGATCGAGCCCTCAGAAAAATTCCTTACTATTGAGCTAGAGCCTGGAAACAGGGATAAGACTACTCAGATAAGATCAAACCTCTCAGGACCCTCGCAGATCATGATGATTGACTTCCTCAGAGAGAACCTTGACGTATTTGCGTGGAAAGCGTCTGACCTTACCGGAATCGACCCAAGCATCATCGTCCACAGGCTTAATGTAGATCCCTCCTTCAAGCCCATCAAGCAGAAAAAGCGAGATGTTCACGGCTTTCGAAAGAGGGTTGTCGAAGAAGAAGTTAATAAACTCCTGGAAGCTCAGTACATCGAGCCCATCTTATACCCAGAATGGTTGTGTAATGTGGTTTTGGTGCCTAAAAATGCAAACAAGTGGCGAATGTGCAATGATTTTACTGATCTTAACAAGGCTTGCCCTAAGGATCATTACCCGTTGCCTCGGATAGACCAACTGGTGGATTCAACTGCTGGATGCGAACTAATGAGCATGATGGACGCCTTTCAAGGGTACTATCAGATCTTTATGGCTCCTGAAGACCGCCCCAAAACTTCATTTGTTGTTCATTTAGGGGTGTATTGCTTCCTGGTCATGCCTTTCGGGTTGAAGAACGCTGGAGCTACATATCAACGGCTCGTTAACAAAATGTTTGAGAGTGAACTGGGAGGGCCTATGGAAGTTTACGTAGACGATATGATTATCAAAAGCGAGCGTCAAGACTCGCATTTAGAGGATCTCAGGCGTGCCTTTTCAATTTTGCGTCATTATGGGATGAAATTGAACCCTTCAAAGTGCACATTCGGAGTGCAAGGAGGAAAGTTCTTAGGGTACATGGTCAGTCAGAGGGGAATTGAGGCCAATCCTGAGAAAATCAGGGCTATATTGGAGATCCCCTCCCCTCGAAATCTCCGGGAAGTGCAAGTACTGGTAGGAAAGATCATCTCCTTGAACAGATTCATTTCGCGCTCGGCGGACCGGAATCTCCCTTTTTTCAAGATTTTGAGGAATGCCCGGAACTTCGCTAGGACGGAGGAATGTGAAAAGGCTTTGCAAGATATGAAGGCTTATCTATCGAGCGCTCCTCTACTGACTAAACCCACAGGAGGCGAGAAGCTATTCCTATATCTTTCTGTTTCGGCCGATGCCACGAGCGCTGTGTTGGTAGCTATACGAGAACGGAAGCATTTGCCCGTTTATTATTTAAGCAAGACATTGCAAGGAGCAGAGAAAAAATATTTGGAAATCGAGAAATTTGCATTTGCCCTCATCAATGCATCAAGGCGCCTGAGGCCTTACTTTCAGGCACATTCAATAACGGTACTTACTGATCAACCTTTGAAGCAGGTTTTGTCCAAACCAGACGTATCAGGAAGGCTGATAAAATGGGCCATTGAATTAAGTCAGTTTGATCTATGTTTCGAGCCTAGAGCTGCCATGCACGCCCAGGTTGTAGCTGATTTTTTGGTGGAACGCTTTGGGTTAGAATCTGCCGTTCCTGAGAACGAAGGATTATGGGTCCTGCACACGGATGGTTCCTCAACCTCCCAAGGGGGAGGAGCAGGGGTAGCCCTCCGGGACCCCAGTGGGATTGAGTTAGATTTCGCAATTAGGTTGGATTTCCAAGTCACGAATAATGAGGCAGAGTATGAAGCCCTTGTACAGGGGTTAGAAATTGCCTCTCAGAGTGGAGCCTCCAGGATTACGGCGTATGTAGATTCACAGTTAATTGCGAGCCAGATTGAAGGAACTTATGAGGCTAGAGAAACCACCATGGTGCAGTACTTGGGAAAGGCTCGGGAAATCATTGGAAAGTTCAAAGAATTTCATCTGCTGCAAGTCCCGCGGGCCGAGAACGAGCGCGCTGATGCTCTTTCAAAATTTGCTTCGGCGTTGGAAGGTACTTCTGAGCGCTCTGTAACGTTCCTTAGGACGGAGGAACCTTTGATCAAGGAAAGAGTTGCCAAAGAGGCGGTCGTTATGATTGATCCACTTGAACCATGTTGGCTGGATGACATCGTCAGGTTCCTTAGAGATGGTATTTATCCCGCTGATAAGGTGGAGGCGCGGAAAATGAGGAACAAGGCCCCCCGATTCTCTTTAGACTCCGAGGGGAGACTGTTCAAGAAGTCGTTTCAAGGGCCTCCTCTGAGGTGTTTAAGGCCCTCGCAAGCGAAAGAAACGCTCGAACTCATTCACAATGGGAGCTGCGGAAATCACTCAGGAGGGCGTATTCTGGCTAAGAAGATTTTAAGGAGTGGGTTTTATTGGCCCACGGTTCTGCATGACTCCCTCGAATTCTCCAGAAAGTGTCCGAAGTGTCAATTCCATTCCAATCTCCCTCAACTGCCGGCCGCTCAGATGGTCCCAGTAGATGTTTCCTGGCCCTTCGAACAGTGGGGAATAGACATTGTGGGCCCTTTGCCCATCGCTGTTGGACAAAAGAAGTTTGTCATTTTGGCCGTCGATTATTTTACCAAATGGGCTGAGGCCGAGGCAGTGGCCAAGATTACCTTCCGGGTGGTGAGGGATTTCATTTGGAAAAGCATCATATGCAGATATGGCATTCCGAGGGTGCTTATCTCCGATAATGGATCCCAGTTCATAGCCGCTGACACACGAGAATGGTGCTCGGAATTGGGGATTGAACAACGTTTCACCTCGGTAGGCCATCCCCAAGCCAACGGACAAGCAGAAGTCACCAACAGAATCATTTTGCAGCACTTAAAAACAATGCTGGAAAGTAAAAAGGGTGAATGGGCAGAAGAGCTACAAGGAGCGCTTTGGGCTTATCGCACTACTCCCCGAGCTGCCACGGGCGAGTCACCTTTCGCGCTCGTGTATGGGTCAGAAGCAATGATACCGGCTGAAATTGCAAATGAATCCGCTCGTGTAGCTTATTTCGAGCCTCAATTTAACGAAAGTAACAGGCGCCTGGAGTAGGACCTATTGGATAAGAAAAGAAACCAAGCTTGGGCTAAGATACACAAATATAAGGCATCTGTGGCTCAACAGTACAATAAGCGTGTGAAGGAAAGAACCTTCCATTTGGGAGACTTGGTTCTAAAGAAAGTTGAAATATCCAGACATGTGGGGAAGTTAGACCCCAACTGGGAAGGACCGTTCAAAGTAATACAAATCAGAGCTAACAACACATACACCCTGGAGACACTTCAAGGAGAGCGTTTGCCTCGCCCTTGGAACGCATGCAACCTCCGGCGGTTTTACATTTAAAAGCTCTCTAGAAACTATGATGTAACAATCCCGTTAACAAGTTCTATGTACTTCAAATCACAAGTAAGTTACGGCGAATTCTTTTCAAATATCTTTATGCTTACACTTTCTTAATTGCATGAATATATAAGACCCACGCCCCCCGTCTTTACGAGCGTGGTTGGTCACTATTACTTCACATGGGTTACGCTTGCCAGCACTCTAACCCGTGCGGGGGGACGCCCTCGTAAGGGTAGACCGGTAACGCTTAAAACCAACTTAATAAAATGGAAGAGAAATACAATGAAAATCCCAAGTAGACCTTGGCCGTCTGTCACGACGCCTTGCGCTCGAATCCAAAAATGGAGGCCAATACGAGCAAGATAATCCGACAGCAATGTCGTCAGAGGGAAATTCCGCCAAGTCTTGAGTGGGGGGGCCAATCACTCAGTAAGACCCTCGCAAATACTCAAGACTTAGCAAAAATTCCAAGGTTAAGAAGAAATTTCACAAGTCTTGGACAAGGGCAACCGCTCAGTAAGACCCTCAATACTCAAGACTTAGCAAAATGATTCACAAGTCTTGGACGAGGGCAACCGCTCAGTAAGACCCTCAATACTCAAGACTTAGCAAAAATTTCCGAGATTAGGAAGAAATTTCACAGGTCTTGAACAAGAGCATTTTCTCAGTAAGACCCTTGCAAATGTCCAAGACTCAGCAAAATTTCCCCAGATTAAGAATGAATTTTACAAATTTTGAACGAGGGCAGTCTCTTGGTAAGACCCTCATGATCACTCAAGACTTTGTGAAAATTTTCAAAGTTTTGCAAGATTTGACAAAATCTCCTAAGCATCAAAAGCCTATATGAAACATGCAAATAACACACAATCTTATAACTACAAGATTTGTTCGCAATAAGGGCAAGGTGAAAGTTCGCAATCAAGAAAAAGGTAAAGACAGTATCATGGAAATGAGAAATTCTATTCATTAAGGCCTTCGCCTAAGTTACAAAATATAGGCTTGAAGGCCCAGGAGCATCATTACAAAAGGAGTAAGCGTTAAAACAAGTTAAGAAGAAATGCAAAAAGAAAAAAAGAGGCTGCAGAGATGGAATTTCAAGCCGCAGGAGCGATGTCTTCATCAATAACCACAAGGATATTCTGAGCCACTGGACCATAAACTGGGCCTTCTGGCTCTTGAGGTTGTGCAACGGGTGACTCGGGCACTTGTGGATCGTGGGGCTCATTAGCAGCAGGAGCAAGCGCGTTAGCATCCTCAGCAACCGGGGCATGGGCATCCTCCCCGACAGGCCCTTGAGGCTCATTTTCAGGCGGATCATTCTGTGAGGCTTGAGGAGCATCTCCTATTGGATGGGCGTCCATGTATTCATCCTGGAGGAGTTTGACCAGGAACTCATACTCAGGCTCAGAAATTGAGTCTGAGGGATCATTCAAGTCATCGCCATCCTCCTCGCACTGCTCATTGAACATGAGCCCCATCCCTTCCGCCTCTCGAATGGTTGGATCTGTCAGCCCTTTGTGGATTCCCTGATCGATGGCCAAGTTGAAGGCCTTTTGAGCCTCATCCAGACAGTGCAAGGAGGCTGTGAAGTTGAAGGCCTTAGAGTGACAAAACTTAATGAGGGCCTCCTTGTTTGCTCGCTCAAGGCTCCGGGGCCATTCGTTCATGGTGTCATTAAGCTTCCTTTCAGCCTCAAGAGCTCTCGTTCTCCAGTTGTCACGCTCGGCATTTGCCTTCTTAAAGCCCTCACCCACGCGGGCCAACTCTCCGCTCAAGCCATTTCGGGCGTTTTCCACCGCCATGAAGTCCTCCTTCAACTTCTTCAACTCCCCCTCCGTCTTTCTGTATAAATCTTTGAGAGACTCATACTTGGATATGGCAGTGTCCAGCTCCGCTTGAATTTGAGCCGGATCGTTAGCACGTGCCATCTTCTTGTACTTCTCTTTGCGATCAGCATAAACGGAGGCCCGCTTTTGAATGTTCTTGAGCCGAGGGAGTACTTGCTGTGAAGGTTCAAGAGGGAGAAAAATTTCAGCAAAAGGGTATTAGAGAAACGCAATACAACGAAGGTATAGAGACTTACGGAGATCAGGGCGTGCGCTGCGTCAAGGGCTACCATCTCCACAGGCTCATTGTACAAATGTTTGTGATCCGCCGAGAATTAGACCCTGCCATAGAGGTCCTCGCTGACGGATTGGGCTAGCGTACCGGAACGTAACAGAACTGGCCCGCCATCGGAGGCGCCTGAAAAGCTCCTATCCCCTCGCCGGGTGAACGCCCATAAATGTTCCTCTTCTGAGGAGGTGGTTTCTCCATCACCCTTAGGGCCTTCAACCACTTGTTTTCCTTTGCCCCTGATTGCTACAGTGTCGGGCATCCTCTTCCTCTTACGGGAGGGTATACTGGCGCTTGGTTGTGCCTCGCTTATGGCCAAAGGAGGCATGGCTTGGTCAACAGCGGGAAGTTCGGGCACCCTTGAGTCTGCCGGAGGGGGAGGCGGTCGAACCATTATTCCGCCAGCAGAGTTGGTCGCACGGTTTTCCTCCCTGCCACGAGGGAGTTGTACGTTCGAAGAGGAACTTGCGCCGCGAGCGTCCCTCCTGCTACCCCTGTTTCGGGGGCGTTGTTGCTCCCCTTGTGGGGCCTGGTTCCTGTTAGCGTGAGCAAAACGAGCGGCATGTCTAATTCCTCCTGCCATCTCTAAGATATATGCTCCTACAAGAAAAGCAAGCACCAGAGTCAAAACTCCCTGAAATAAGTTATCAGTTATGCAAAATTGGGAAAAGATAAAGGCAGTTAGTGTCCCTATCTAAAGGTTAGTGCCCTAAGAATCTAACCATCTCTCTCCATGTCACGAGCCGGGGGATTGTCAAGATAATAAGGGTCGTTGGACAGGTCACACGGGAATATAAGCTCTACGTCGTCTATCCAATCTTTCGCTTCAATAAGGTGGCCCTCGTCCCTTAGAGCTTCAACCAGACTCTTGACTCAGTCCCTGGGAAGGGCAGGTTCCAGACGGGTCTTTGAAACTGAGCCCCAGCTTGAGGGCACCCCAAAGCCTTCTTCTGGGGGAGCCTTGACAAAGATAAATTTTTCTTTCCAGTCAGGACCGTATGTGCTGGAGGGGGAATTGATTAACTTGGTATGGGCCTTCGCTTGAATATAATAAAAACCTGCCTCAGGGGATGAGCGTGATGAGGAAACTACTTGGAAGAGTGCAGTAAAGTTCCGCGTGAAGGGCTCGTAACCAACGCTTCTCATCAGAATCACAAAGCTTGTTAATAAGGCTAGGCCGTTGGGCACGATTTGGGAAGGACAGAGGTGCAGATCATTCAGTAAACGTGCCATTGGGGCCGAAATGGGGAACCTCAAGCCCCCAGAGCTGACAGCATCTACATAAACGGCCATCTCACCGGGAGGAGGATGATTGGCGCACTCGTACTCAGCAGGGATTCTCCATATGAAACGCTCGTCCCAGAAGATAGGCGCCAGCATTGTTTTCACCTCTCCTAGAGTAACCGTGCTAGGAGTTTCGTCTGGGGTGCGCTCGGTAGCCTGGTAGCCTGAGCTTCCACCCTCCTTGGATCCTTTGGGCCTTCTGTTTTTCTTGGGCTTTTGAGGGTTCTTGCCCTTTCCTTTGTCACGGGCTCTTTCAGAAGGCCCTGCTATTTCCTCGGCATCCGACACCGGCGCCGCCATTGCTACTGTCACGGTATGGCGATGAGGGTGAGTAGCACTTGCAGTAATGGGAAGACTACCCCCCTGTCTCTCTGCCTCCATCACCAAGTTCATCTCTTCCAAAAGGGGTTCAACCCCTTCTGGGTCCCTTACATCTATGGCGGTCATGGCCCCTTCCAACCCTCCATCCCTGGATGATTCCGATGGAGATGAATTTGGGGTGGCCATCTCTCCTACTTCCCGGACTACTTCTTCAACGCGTTGATTGGCCATGGTAAGGGGGAAGTTAGGAAAAGTTTTAGAAAATCTGGAAGATGGGGTTTTTCTAAAAAGGACAGGGATTCTTGGAGAAATCGAGATGGGAGGTCACTCAATCCTAGTTTATGATCCTAAAATTGACAGAGTTAGAAAAGTTCACCGAATTTTACCTTAAGATTTCTGGGAAGAACTTGAAGGAAGGAGGGAATGCTTTGAGAACCGGTCTGCGGAGAAATTTTGCAGATGGGTGCTTGAGAGTTGTGTTCGCGAAAGAAGAGGAATGGATTCGGGTTCCCTCATTTATAGGGATGGGAGTTGGTACGTTTCTGGCAAGAAATTCAAAATGGGTAATCATTTCCCGCCTAGGAAACCGTTCACTTTATGGAAAAGTCGTGCACTTTTCAAGTCTCACGCGCCCCACGCGCATCAGCATTTAATTCTTGTATGCTCCAGAGGGTCAGAAGAAAGGACAACATTTAATGCCTGGACACGACAAGCAATCAGATGAAAGGACCGTATTAATGGTGGAATCGGAAAGAATATTGAACAACACGCCAAAAACCCTCCCGAGCGCCACGATCGGAGGATTGCACATGATGAATTCTACAGCCCTTATTACAAAGGACTGCAGAATTGAGGGGGCAAAATGATGGGGTCAAGATCCGCTCGTTCCGCGTTTGGACACGTGACCTTTCTTAGAGAACAGCATTTGCCCAGCTGATTACAGTAGTCATGCACGAGCGATGAACCCATTAAAGCGCCAGCATCCTCCAAGAACACGTGTTGTCCCTGCCACCCTTGCACGTGACCGTTGTCACCGCTCTCCTACGAGCGCCTTTTTCACGCGACATGACTAGTATTCCAATCCATCAGAAGGAGCCTTCTTCGAGCGCTACGTTCCCTCAGAAAGGCTTCCCCTGCAATCCGTTACACGAGCCTGGGCCCTCATTCCCCCCGGCGGATTTCTGGGCGTCCAAGGCTTTTGGTTGTCACGAGCGTGCTCCCAAGCCCTCGTCACCAACCCTCCAAACGGCTCTCTGACACACCGTGCATGCCCGCGCACCTGCCACTGTTGCCAACACTAACTCCCAGCAGCTTTTGCAGAAGATTCCTCCTAGGTTTCTCTCTCACAGCGCCACGTGTTAGGGCAACATTCGGCCAGGACCACATGTGGCAAATGACCAAAGGATCCCTGACCCTCAACTATAAATAAACAGAGTTATCTCTTTCACTGTAAGCGATCTCCATTGCTACAGCTCCTACTAAACTTACTTCTTCTCTTTCAGATCTGCATCTGACTTGAGCGTCGGAGAGCCAAACTGGGTACCACCCCCAGTTTCCCCAGCTTGGCCTTCTGACTCTTCTGTGTGTTTGTCCTAGCAGGTAGAACCCCCATTCTTTCCGGCGACTTCTGGCGATTTCCCCATTCAAACAAATTCTAAAGTGATCGGATTCTGACCCACCCCTTTTGGAACCCATCATATACTACGAAAAACAATCACAAAAATTTACTCTATTAATGTTTGAGGGTTTTTGTTGCTCATTTTTATAAAATACAAGACTTTTTATACAAATTTATAAAACATAGGGCTTATTTTGTATTTTCGGTATTTTATAAGATTTTCCAACAATTATTTTCCATATTAAAGTAATTAGTCTCATCATTCAATCGTAATTATCTTAGAGGATGTGGTAATTGCTCGTGAGATTTAAAGTTGTTCCGTACTCAAAATCAATGGTCGGTCTCCCCACTGAATTTTTAAACAAATCACAAAATAAGACTATTGAACATAAAATTTTAAAGTTGTTTTAGTTCCAAAATTAGGATTTGAAATTCCATCTTTTTCCACTCAATTACGCTCCCCTGCCCACCGTATTTATAAGACTCAATATATTCATGTATTTCTTCCGTGACATCAAAATATTATTTATAATGATTCACATCCTAACAAGATTTATGATTGGATTAATTTGAATTTGAAGCCTTTCTATTGACATATTGTAGCAAAATTTCCACAATCTATACCCGTGATTACAAATTCAAGGAATATTCATGAGCTTAATTGCCTTGAAAATATTCAACAAGTCAAATATATATATACTTTAAGACATATAGAAGAATGATGGAAGTTGTCAGCCAAACTCTTGAATTATTAAACTAGCTACCTTTATATAAAAGAAGAATAATAAGGAGAATAAAATCTTTGGAACTTGTAAGTTGTAACCCGTATCTTTGGTTAATATATTTTAAAGAGTGAGGACGAAAGAGCAATGGAAATTGCCCATTTTTAAGACTGCGCCTGCAGGCTACAATTTGCGTATATTTGTGCATTAAAAACAAATTATGATACACGAATATAAATAAAGTGATATAAATATTACTAGCAAAAACCATGTATATAAATACTTGGTATATAATTTGCGTTGCACGAAAAATACTTGGTATAAATATTACCAGCAAAAACCTTATGATACAATTTGAGTTGCACGAAAAATTTTAAAAAGTATAACTACTTGTATATAAATAAATATTTAGTTATATATAACAAAAAAAATATAAAAATATACATATTTAAATAAAAATTAGAAGAACTTAAATTTATATTTATCAACCACTCAAATACAGGGATGACAACGAGCTGAGCCGAGCCTTGGCCTTTTTTTTTTTCCCTGGCTCGAGCTCGGTTCGATGAAGGCTCGAGACAGGCTCGGCTCGGCTCGAGGCTCGAGGCTCGTTCATATTATATTATTTTTTATAAAAAAAAAATACTTTTTTTAATAATTTAATATATATTAAATGAATATATATAATAAATATATTTTTTTTTTATTCATTTTGTATAAAATTTAATAAATATATATATAATATTATGTATTAATAAAATATTTATATATATAAAAATTAAAATATTATTTTTTTTAATTAAATAGATAGGCTTGCGAGTCACAAACCAAGACTCAAAGGGCTTGAGTTCGGGCTTTTGGCTCGGCTTGGTTCGCGAGCCGGCTCGGCATGTTGTCATCCCTACGAGTCAAATATAAATAATCAAAATAGGTAGTAAATATCACTCAAATTATATAATGGTGTACGAGCATACAATAAAAAATTTAAAAATATAAAATTCAAATAATAATAAAAGATAAAAAATGCTTAAAAAATATAATATATATGAAAAATTTAGAAAAAATAAGAAAAAACTTAAAATATATATACGAAAAATTCTAACCTGGAATATGTGATCGATCACCCAAAAGTGCTGAAACTTCTTAAGAAGTGAGTCAAGTCATTAAAGTCTATAATTATTCAAATTCAATGAACTCCGGCAGTGCATATTTCTTTTTGAAAAATTTTAAATAAAAAATGATACGAATACCACAAGATATAAACATTATTAAGAATTGAAATATTTTCTTAAGATTTTGATACGAAAATATTGCAGTCGTATCACAACGAGCATCGATCGCGAACTCCACTTTAATTGGTTTTAATGGCTTACAACCATTTTCATAAGACTTACGATTTCAATTGTCCAATACATGGCAAATTATTTCAATTATCGATTGTTGTAGTTTAAAGGTTTCACGTTATATTAATTTTATCAAAAGTTTTGAATTTGACTCCCTAAAAATACAACTATTCTTGATAGGAAGAGTTTTACACTTTGCTAGTTTAACTCGATTTGATCCATAAAAATAAACGATAGGGAAAATAAAAGTGTAATTTTGTAAAACAAAGAGAGTATATTAAAATATGCTTAACTAAAATAGATTTCAAAGTAATATACCTAATTTTTAAGTTCATGAATGTACACCATAAAATTCCTAACTTTGAATTATCTACATTCTACACAACAAATATATCGAACTAATATATATTAAGAGTTCTAGTAAAATTAGCTCCACCGTTGCAACCACTATGCAGTCTGCACTGCTTTTCTTAGGGAATAATCAATTTAAATTATTGGAAAAAAAGGGTTAATTACATTTGGTATATTTTGGAGTTTTAAATATTATAATTGGACCCCTGTTACTTATTTTATTATATTTTGATCCCTTTTAAAAATTATGAATTGTACTAGATTATTTTTCCGTTAAATTTAGGGTAACGTCGTAGATTTTAGAATTGACTTTCCCGTTTTATTCCTGTCTTAATATATATAAAATTTTCAATTTAATGAAAAACTAATCTGATATATTTTATAATTTTTAAAAAGGGCCAAAACGTAATAAAATAATTAATATGGGCCTAATTGTAGTATCCAAAAGTCTAAAAGGTGCTGAATATAATTAACTTTAAAAAAAATTCATCTACCATTATTTGCAAATCAATCACAACAATTTTGCCACAAACTACGTGAGAAGTCAAAGAAAATGGAATTTTTCTTAATTGGAATAGTCCAAAAAAATGCTCAATTTAATATTTATACTTGAAATGCATGATAATTTAATGTATTCGAGTATGAACAAATCCAATATTCTTAGATTAAAACTAACATATTTTCCTCAAAAAAGAAAGAAAATCTTATACTTGTATCCATATAATTAGAAAACCTTATCTCAATATTATACATGAAAACTACTTTGTAACTACAGAATCAGGATTCTTAGTTAAAAATATAAATAGGATTAAGAAATTTCTTAGCAACTATTAAAGTCCTAATGACTACCCCACAAAAACAAAGAAAAAGGAAAAAAAAGTCCCTATCTTTTTCTTTTTGTCTTTTTTCCCCCTTTTTAAATCTCAGGATTGAGCTTGTGAACTGAAACCACTAATCTAAAAAAAATTACTTTTATAATTAATAATAATTATATATCCATAAACTCGAACACAAAATATCAAATTAGGAGTCCTCATCACTGCCCAACGATAATCAATTAGGTCTTAATATTTTTACTTATACTTGTATTTCTTTTTTTAATTTTGGAGTTCGGGTACTGTAGAGATCCAATATAAAGACGATCATCTCAATTTAGATGTTTCATTCATAATGTCCGAATTTGAACTACAAAATTAACTAAAGGGGTCTGATATCTCGTCTCACTAGACTAACTCCCAAGAACTTGAAAATGAGACATCTAAATTAATATAATTTCAAACCGTTAAACAATACTACTTAGCTCAGTAGGATATTAAGAAGGGCATAATGTGATGTTATCGGATCAGTCATAGACTTGGGCTGAAAAAAGGATTATATTGATAACTGATAAGGGATACTTAGTGGGCCTAATTGGGCTGAGCTCTCATCGAAGGCCCGTCTATAAGTTGATTCTTTGCTGCAAAATACCTGAAAATCAAAAGGGCCAATGTAATATATATTTTTTAGTAGCCCATTTATCTATAAGGTCGAATCATTATGTTATAAAACTTTCCAACTACCACTGCCATCCATCACCTCTTCTAGGCTTTTGATCTCATATATGATATATCTATTTATCGTTTCTGCATTCGTTGCTCGCTTTTCTCGCTCATTGTTGGTTGTTCTCTAACTTTATGTTTTAAAGTTTCTGTATTGCATCTTGTATGAAAGTTTGAGTTCTTGTTTTGAAATATTATTCTCTTTTGTCATCTCCCATTTTGAGAAATTATATTTCGTCATAGAGTCTTGTCGGATAATAATATTTTCCGATATTTACTTTAAATTCTTTTATCTTTATTCAGTGCGATGTCGTATGACTTATTCGCAAGAATACAAGTATACAACTATAATCTGCATAGTTTCAAAGTTGATCGTTCTTATTTTTGTTGTTACTTTATTTTGTTGGCTCTCATTAACTAATAATATTAAAATTTGAGCTTAAAATGCAATGATTTTTGGATTAAATGAACTGTCATTTATGCAAAATCTAGTATAGGGTATATACTCCCCAAACTCACAAATTTACTACTCTTCAACATACCCGTCCAAAATTAAGTATAAATTTCTTAAAAACATTATGCATATACGAAAATCTTCTCTTATTTGAAAATTTCTTTTCTAACGATACGTAAGAAACAAATATTTATACAAATAAATCATAACCATTTGATTAATGATTAGTTTAACTTAATATTTGACTACGTTTTTTGTTTTTTTCAATTAATTTATTTATAGTTGATCCTTAATTCCTCAAAAATTATGTTTTTACCCCTTAATCTTTTAAAATACGTGTGAATGAGAAAATATAAATATTTTATAATATACAGTTTAGTGTTCCAAGAAATACATATCGTAAAGTTTTGTATTCTAAGAAATACATATTTACACAAACATGTTTGTTTTTCTTAATAAGTTTTACATATAAACCTTAAGGAAAAGAAAAGAGAAACAAATAAGCTTATGAATTATGCATGTACGTTGGTGTGAATTGTTAATTTACTTTCTATTTTGCTATAAATTCTTAATTTACATTCTTGATTTAGTTTTGATTTTACTATGAACTCTTGATTTACTTTGAATTTTGTTGAATTCTTTCATAAGAAAATTAGATAGATATATATATATATATATATATATATTTAATTTTCTTGAAAATTTTGATAAATTTTATAAGAATTCTAATCATATAGATTAGTCATTGTCTTGTATTTTTAAAGTTCTAAACTTTTTTTTTTTTTTTAAATCGAACCGGCAGGGAGCCGTAGGGTTATTAACGAGGCCCCTCATAGATAAACCAACCAAACCAAAGAAATCAATACAAATGTTCATGATCCACGGATCATTAAGACTCGACAAACAATGATGCCCTCTCAAAACCTCAACATAACTCATGAGGGCAGTAGCATCATAAAGCCTAAAGCTAATATTACTATTCTGACAAACAAAATTATAGACATTCATCTCAGAGCGACTCAACAGATAGAGGCCCCTCTTGCAAAACGTGAAATTCGGATCAGCCGTTGGCCTCTTCAAGAGGCGCCTAGACTTCCGGGCAGTGGAGAGTGTCAAAGTGGCACTCATTCGGCAACAATTGATCTCTAACTTATCGTTAGCGTCCACAGGGCTCCCAGAGTCGTTGTTCGGTTAGTATCGGACAAGATGTACCAAGTAACCGTCAATTCCATAGTTGCAGTCTGGCCATACTTTGAGACCAATGAAGCTCCCGTGATTGCTCCCCACATGATATGCCACTTGCATGTGAGGAAAGTTCTCGGCCAAGAAGAGATCAAGAGTAAACTGAATATCCAAATCAGGTTTCCATCTATAGAAACTAGGTAAAATATTCTGTGACCTGCCACGGCATATCCCATAATAGTTATTACACATGTAATCCTCATGCCAGGAGTCAATATTCCATCTTTGCCTTTGGTGTTCCTGCATTAATTTATTAAATCCAATAAAGGTCAGGTTCATAAGCATAAAAGAAAGAGCCAAACAGCACCCAACATGAATAGTGTGTCCGTCAGTGTTTGCGCCTAAGATTAGGAACACCCTATCTATCCATCTTAAGAATTCCCGTTATTTCTCGACTGAACTGTAGCTCCGGGAACGTCCTATCAATTTGCTCGACCGCACCTCTAGTCGCAAGCTTGTCAGCTGCCATGTTACCCTCCCTGTAAACATGGGTCATTTTAATATTCATACATCTAGAAAAATTCATGTATTCCACGATAGTCCCTTGGATTTTCCACTCTCCCGCACATCCTCTACTTAGGATCGTAATCGCTGCCTTGGCATCAGTTTCTACCCACAGATTTACACAATGTAATTCTGCTGCTTTAGCAACTCCAGCAGCAATTGCCCTGATCACCTCCGCTTCCGTGTTAGAGCCATGACCAATTCCTTGGCTATAAGCGTATATCACATTACCGTTACTGTCTCGAATGAGGCCTCCTATACCCGCAGGTCCCGGGTTGCCCCGAGATGCCCCGTCAGTGTTGAGCTTCCACCAACCTACTTGAGGCCGGATCCATCTAACTATGAGGGGCGGCTCATCCAGTCTCTTGGTTAGTGTGATGTCAAAAATCCTTGCAACATGAGTGTCCCCAGTCCACCATTTCCTGCACAAACGCTCAATACGACTCAGTTGAAAAAGGGAAAAATGCAAAATCAGGATACCAACTATCCCGAACTAGCGTTTTCGGGACACTAAATTTTCCGGTGATAAAAATGTCCATTATCTCTAAAAATCTGTCAATTTCGGGACAAATTCGCCGGAAATTGCCAAGTCATCACCGGAAATCAATTGACGTGTCCAATTTAATGACGTGTCATTGCCATGTGTCTTAGGTTGAGAGACACATCAGCGACTTTTCCACGTCAGCCCATGCCGCTGAACTTTTTCCCAGATTTGACACAATTTTGTAGTTATTGGCCTTTTTTTGTCGCCGGAAAAAATAAGTGTCCTAAAAATGTTAGTTGGGGTCAGTTGGTATCCCGATTTTGCGTTTTTCTTAAAATAATAATAATGTCCCCATGTGGACCCCGAGCCACCATGGCCAACCCAAAGAAGCAATCGCGGAATTAAATAATGAAGTGTGAATATATATATTTGATGGGGCACTTTCCAAGAGCGCCACGTGGCCCAATGACTAAGGAGTGACACCTCAACAACATGCTCCACGTGAATTAACACGTCAGCACAATACTCCGTCGGAAGAGTCGGTCGGCCAGCCTCGACACCTTGATACTAACCAGTCGATGAGCATCCCGTAGAGGTCAATCGGCCGGATAAGATATTCGGGTACCAACCCCCACCACATGAGGCTCTTGACCTCAAAAGGATTTCTCGACCGCCAAACCCATCGACCGCGCAAGGCCATACGGCTAGCAAAGAGAATGATAAGGGGTCGAGACATGTAAGGGGAAATAAGGGACCAAGTCTGACATAAAGGTATCATACCGTACTTACTGTTCCTTAACAAACTGGCCAGAGCATTAAATGCACCTCTAGTGCGTGAACATGTATCACACACCCATATTGGGTCTATGAATATTCATAGCATCTATGGCATTGGTAAGCACAACTACTGTTCATCCGACCTTCAGTACTACTCTAACTTCTTTAAGCAAGTACCTGACTTGAGCGTCGAAGTGCTAAACTGAGATATAACCCCCATTCCCCCTATTTGTCCTTCAGTTCACGTTTGTTACTCTTTTCAGATCCGATCGAGGGTCATCCCATCCTTATAAATTCTAAGTGATTCGAGCTCCGGAATCGACCAGAACACCAGACCGATTTCGAGCATGATCAATATTGATCTGGCTTAAATCTGGTAACGTATGATATTGATCCAAGGGATCAATACTTTGTCGTTAGCGTCCGTATTTTCAGGTGGGCGTCCGTATTTTCAGGTGGATATGCCCATCTAACTGAGGTTGTATCATCTCGATCTGGAGTGAGCTAGAACCATATCGATCTGGCTCTAGTCTTATCGATCTGCTGACTTAGACAATTGGGGCTAGCCTTGAGGTCGTTTTATCGATCTGAGTCGGCTTAGGGTGCTGCATAGCAGGGTGTCCGGCGTCCACGTCGTGGCCTTCTTCGGCCTCCACGTGCCCCTCTGTGTCGAACACATGAACCGACATGGAGCGTACGTGGCGCACATGTGGCTATCTTTGGGTTGGCCATGGTGGCTCGGGGTCCACAGGGGGACATTATTATTATTTCAAGAAAAACGCAAAATCGGGATACCAACTGACCCCAACTAACATTTTTAGGACACTTATTTTTTCCGGTGACAAAAAAAGGCCAATAACTACAAAATTATGTCAAATCTGGGAAAAAGTTCAGCGGAATGGGCTGACGTGGAAAATTCAGCGACGTGTCTCTGAACCTAAGACACATGGCAATGACACGTCATTAAATTGGACACGTCAATTGATTTCCGGTGATGACGTGGCAATTTCCGGCGAATTTGTCCTGAAATTGACAGATTTTTAGAGATAATGGACATTTTTATCACCGGAAAATTTAGTGTCCCGAAAACGCTAATTCGGGATAGTTGGTATCCTGATTTTGCATTTTTCCCGTTGAAAAATGTGGGATTTAACTTTACGAATGATATTAAGGTGGTTTTGTTTCTTTCAAGCCACGCATTCCAACAAATCAAGATTGGAGTAATAATTCTAATGTGTTTCTGCGAACTAAAAGTCGTGGAGGTAATCCAGCTTTGGACTACAAGCAACGGAGAAGCCTCCAGGCGGTCTACACCAAAAAGCTCCCCGAAAAAATCCCACACTTTCCTGATTTTTGTCCCTTTAGAGAACCCATGGTCTGTTGTCTCCATGTTGGAGCAGCAACCGTGAAGGTATCGCAATTCCTTTGCGTTCCAGTCTGTCATCAGTTGGGAGCCAGTCCTTGATTAGCCTCCATATGAAAATTTGAATCGTAGGCGTGAGGTTACAGCTCCAGATAGCTCTCCATGTAGTTGAGGGTTCATTTTTCTTCCGGATGGCGTTGTACGCTGATTTGATTGAGAATTTGCCATCTTGTTCGAGGCTCCACAACGCCAGGTCTGGTTGTGCATACCTAATCGAAATGTTTACAATCTGAGTAGCTAAGGTGGGGCCCAGATACGTCTGAAGTGTTTGGTGGCTCCATCCCAGTTCCTCCCAGAAGAGATTAACTCTAAGTTCACTGTCCAGGTTCTCAAACAGTTCTGCGAGCTTTTTCCCGTTGAACCATCTGTCAGCCGCAAAGGAGATATTACCACTCCCCAACGACCAGTTTATGAATGCTTCAGCTTTCTCCCGTGCTCGACATAGGCGGCGCCAGATAAGCGAGCAACGGTTAGAGACAGGTGCAAGATTGGGGTGCAAATCCTTGCAATACTTGCTCTTAGTATGATGAGCCCATAAAGTGTCCGAGGTTCGAAAACGCCACCAGAGTTTGTAGGAAAAAGTTCTAAACTTATTGGGACCTTTATGATAATATTAATAGTTGGAGTTTTACTTTATATAAATTACTATTTACAAGAAGATAATTAATTACATGTGAGAAAAAAAAAAAAAAAAAAAAACGAAGATAATTAATTATTTGTGAGAAAAAATTTTACATACGTCAGTGAAATAAGCAGAACTATTTCGGTTTAATATATTAACAAATAAATATTTAGGTTTAAACTATTTTTTCTAAAAAAATATATATATATATCTTGTGTTAAAAATATTGCACATATTTGAAATTGATAGATACCAAATACGGCTTAATTTAAATTACGACATACATAAATTATTAAATTAAATTGATATATATTGTACTTAACGCCTTGGCTTTATTGGTTTCGTTACAATAATCTATATTATTACAGCAAAAATCCAAAAAACCTGCGTAATTCTCCCTTTGCATTCTCGTCTTTCTCGTCAGCCCGCTTTCGCCGGCGCAAACATTCGCGTAATAAATTGAACAACATCGTTCCCAGTATCTCAGACACTTCTTCTTTCGACTTCTAATTCCTTTCGCGAAGGAATTGAAGTGTTCCTTTCAAGATGAATGATCTTCTCAAGGTTAGTATTAGTATCTTACTCGATTCTTTTGTAATTCCGGTTTTTCTGTTTATTCTTTGTGTTTGTTGTGTATAGTATTGATTATGGAGTGGATTGGGTGGAATTAATACGCTTGGCTATGTGGGTTGTGTTCTGTTAAGCTGGCCAGCTGAATTGAGTCGTGATCAAGAATTGATTTTTCTATTGTTATACTGAATAGGGTTGTGATCAAGAATCGAATTTTATGATGTTTTTAGCTGAGTAATGTGTTCTTTAGCTGAATTGATTTTGTGATCAAGAATCGATTTTTATGCTGTTTTGTAAACTGAATTGGTTTGTGGGAGTTGAGCTACTTTATAGTTTAGTTCTGACAAATTAGCACTGGCCTGCAGCTGCCTCTTTCTTTGTATAGCACAAATTCTTGTTAAGAAGTGCGTTTCCCGCTTGTCGAACCATATTATTGTTGAAGTGAAATTTGTGTTTTTGTGTGTGTGTGTGTATGCACAGAGTAATGGAAATTCTCTGATTTTTCTAAGATGTGGTTTTGATATATATAACTTTGTTTTTGTGAAATTGTCTAATTTATCTTTGATGTAACTGTGTTGGATGTGTGTATATACGCACACACTATATTGAGATTTGTCGAAATATGATGGGGGGTGGCTGCCCCTTTGAGCCCTCGGTGTGGCTTCCTCCCTGCTCTTGTGGTATTCTAATTTCTATGATGAAATTTATATGCGTATTTGTGTTATAGATCATCTTTATCATGGCATTTGGGTGCTTTTCAGGATTCCTTTGTTAGTGATGTCGAAGGTGACAATCCTTCACGAGAACAGGATATCGAGATGGGCTCTCGAATTCCGAGGAGTAACTCGGACTTGGGCTTGGAATCCTTTAATAAGCAGGTAGGCCTGTCTCAAAATACATGGGGATAATTATCCTGATGTAAATATAATTTCTCACGGCCCTCGTTCATTGTTTATTATTATCGTTATGTGTAGATACAAGAGGTTGAAAGGCAGGTCGACAAACTATCTGCTCTACTAATGAAGCTTAAGGTACGAATACGTCTCTTTGTAGTGATATATGTTTTAAGTAAATTGAGTTTCTTATTTCATCCTAATTCTTCTCGTTTCTTATTTTTTGTGTGTTTTTTCGTCAGGATGTCAACGAGGAGTCGAAATCAGTTACAAAAGCGTCTCATATGAAAGGTCAGTTTTATATTTATAGATTACACTAACATACCCTGAGGTTTGAACTAATTACAATAACGTCCCCTGAGGTTGAGAAATTGCAAAAACTTCCCCTTGCATACATTCTCTTATACTCATGAATTTAAAGTCAGATATGATCAGTAAGTGAAAAGTGCAAAATAGGGTATTAATAAAACGTTGGGAGATGAATTCATCAAAATAGATGGATACAAATGTAATATAATTTCTTTGACAGGGTAAGTTTTTGTAATTTCTCAATCATCAGGGGAGGTCTGTGTAATTATGTCAAACCGCAAGGTAATGCTCCCTATTTATAATATTGTCTTTCATTGCTAACTGAACTTCTGCTATATGTTCGAGTGAGTGCCGAGTTGAACTTCATAATCAAGACGAATAACAAGAACAATCACTTCCTCTATAATATAGTGCAAATTATTCCTATTTATTTTGCTGTTTCAATGATGAACTATATTCCAGCAATCAGGAAGCGGATGGAGAAAGATGTTGATGAGGTGGGAAAGATAGCTCGCAGCGTAAAAGCAAAAATCGAAGGAATAAATAAAGATGTACTTCTCAGACCATTTTACCCCCACTACTCTGCATTGTTTCGACACTTTTATCGTAATAGTATAAACTAATTTCCGTTGATGTTTCTCAGAACTTAGCCAATCGACAAAAGCCTGGATGTGGAAAAGGAACTGCTGTGGATAGATCAAGGATGAATATGACAAAGTGCGTACGAGTATAAATGTTAAATATTTATTACAGTGATTTCTGCATTTTTTTAAGACTTTTTTTCTTGTTCAAAATAATGTAACAATTGTTTGCAATTTTCTAGTGGTTTGACTAAAAAGTTCAGAGACCTCATGACCGAATTTCAGGTCTAGTTAATCTCCCATTAAGTTATTTAATTATTCGCCGATTTAGGTCGTTTATTAATTGAGATATGTGTATATATGTATATTCATCAGATGCTGAGACAGAGGATGGAGGATGAATACCGTGAGGTGGTTGAGAGGAGGGTAATAACAGGTGAGAAATGTTAAATTGGTATATTTTAAACAGTGTGTGATAGTATTAATTTGTGGATGCATTTAGCATAATTTATGGATTATTAAGTTGAAATATTATATAAATATGTAATGGAATTTTGAGTTCCCATTTAGTCCTTCTTGTCATATCTGTCAAATAATACGTCGAAGATTGAAAATAAGTTGTACTTTGGTCGAAACTGAAATAAATAAGCGTATTTTTCATTTGAAAAAATGATCTAAGGTTTACTTAATTTATTTTATTTTCGTTGCTTCCCGCATGTTTTAACTTCTGTCATGAATTTCATGACATGCAGTAACCGGAACAAGACCGGATGAGCAGACTATCAACGATCTCATTGAAACGGGAAACAGTGAACAAATATTCCAAAAGGCTATGGAAACTGGACGTGGCCAGGTATCGTTTATCTTTTCTTACATATATTCGTTGTGTTTTTGTTATATAGCTACCGAACATTTTTAATCCAAAATTTTGAAGTGTTTTCAATATTGTATACTGAAATACCCTTTGTGCGAGCTCGGCAATTTCACCAATACTGTATTCCAAAAATACGGTTGGCAGGTAATGAATACTGTTGAAGAAATTCAGGAGAGGCATGATGCGGTTAAAGAAATTGAGAAAAAGCTTCTCGACTTGCATCAGGTATATCAGTTAACTTGACTTCTGGGTTTTTTCGTAATATCACAAAAAGCTTCGTTTGTTCACAAGAATTCTTGCTTAATGTTCCAGATCTACCTTGATATGGCGGTTTTAGTTGAAGCTCAAGGAGACACCTTAGATAACATTGAGAGCCAGGTTGGTGTTTTTAACTTTTATATATTAAGAGGTAATAATTACAACGCTTCCTCTATACCTTTGTACAATTACGCAAATCTCCTATATTAGTTTCAAAATTACACATACCTCCCCTGAACGTATCTCAACCTTGTACCCATTCCTCCAAAATCCAAATGAACAGAGATGTACCAATTTTCGATAGCAGAAGGGGGTATTTGTGGTTCTGGAACTAAACGGGGTTTTGTGTAATTATGCATGATTATAGGGGAGGTCGGTGTAATTTTCCTTGTTAATGAGGATACTGTTCAGGTGTCGAATGCAGTCGATCATGTCCAATCAGGGACAACTGCACTTAAGAAAGCAAAGATACTTCAGAAGAATACGAGAAAATGGATGTGCATTGCCATCATTATTCTCTTAATAATAATAGCTATCATAGTCGTCGGCGTTCTCCAACCTTGGAAAAACGGGAACGGTGCTTAGGTTTCCCGTCTGGGATCCCCCGTTCGACTTTTCCTATTCCATCATGTATTCCACCATTCAGATTACGACACATCTCCCTCGTCGAACATGTCGTAAATCTAGACGGTGAAGTACAGATTGGGATACCAAAAAGTGGAACAGGAGATTTTGTATATAAGTACTATTAGATGTCTATATATATAAGCATATGTCATTCTTAGGGTTTTTCTTCTTCTTAAATTGGATTTTTAACTTGTGTTTTTGCTTAAATATGAGTGAAAAAGTTTTGTGAATAGTTAAGGCTTTGAGTGAAAACTGAAACGAATATGGGTTTCTTCAGTTTTGATTATTATTTTCTTATTTCATGATTAAATTTCAATGATTCTTAACATTATTTTTGTTAATTCGTCAACTACGCATAATTTTTGTGTTTTCGTCTATTTAAAACTCTATATAAGTTACGATGCACTGACACGATCCGATAGTGACACAAAATTGTCTTTATAAATTTATGTTGTGATAGGTGTCCGAGGCCATGTTAGATATCAGTTTTTAATATGCCATGATAAATAATTTCAGAATAATTTACAAATCTTCTCATATTAATTAAGCTTTTACGTTATTTAAAAACTTCACTAAAATAAGTTTGGTTCGAATTTTGAAACTCTCTTTGTATTTTCGTTCCGGAAAATCAAACAATCTATCTTTTCTCGACTTAGTTTGCTTGAAATATTGAATTTAAGAAACTTAATTAATCAGTTTTCTAAAGTTGATCAGATATATTTGTCAAATGATAATTTTAAGTTGTAATAAATTAATTTCTGGAAAATGTACATTTTTGAATGTTAGAGACAAACATACCACGTGACAACATTTTTATTTATTAAATTGACTCAGATAAAAAAAAAAAAAAAGGAAAAGCTCGTTCATTAAACTGAATTTGAATCTCTTGTTTCAATTTTTTAAAGTTTCAGGTTCTAATCCAATTCGTTTACAAGTGAACCTGTTCAAGTATGAACTTATACGCGGGCTCAAGTTATCTTAAAGAAAAGAATTTGATTTTCTAAATAACAATATTATCCTTGTTTTTAATATAGTTTAGATTAAATATAAAAAAGGCTCACAACTCGTTATCAGAGTTAGGTAGCTTTAAAATACGAATTTTGAACCATGTTATCAGAGTCGTGCTCTTGTTACAATATATAATCAAACTTAAGTAGCTAGGTCTTGATAAACTTTTCGAAGTTGGCTCGACTCATCTTACTCCCCTAATTGAGCCTCACTGAACGAGATCAATATGAACTTTTGCGACGTTTTTCTAATAAATTTCGATAATATTAATTTCATTTTACACATTAGTAATTCTTTTTATAATTCCAAATATTTATAGGTGCGAAATGCAGTGGATCATGTAAACATGGGCACGGATGCTCTTCAAACAGCAAAAAGCTTGCAGAAAAGGTCAAGAAAATGCATGATAATAGGCATAACTTTGATCTTGGTGATTGCACTCATAATCGTACTTTCAATCCTCAAACCATGGAAAAAGAAATGATGAGAGCATATTCTAATGCACGGGTATTTTTAGAAACATAATTTTATTATGTCGTTTTATGTTTAATATCATATCGGATACCTCTCACATGAAAAACGTTAGAAAAATCCGTATTGTCATATTTACATTGGAGCATTCTTTCTTTATTCTTTTTCAAATTAAAATGTATATTTGAATTTGGAAGATTTTTTTTTCCGGCAAATAATTTCTTCGAGTGTTTGAAAGAAAATTCTCACAAATATTTTGATTGTATTTTATTTATTTTTTCTTTTTTTTTAATGAGGATCAATGCTGGTTTCTCAATTACCCCCAATAAGACTTGAACCCTTCCCAACTATCCCTAATAAGACTCGAACTCATGACATACTAATTTACAGGTGCATATGCTTATTACTAAACCATTTGTTGATCTTTTTTATTGTATTTGAGTTTTTAAATGCTAAACTACAAACTGATGCAGAAGATGCTCCTAATGACACACAACAATTACAAACTAGCACAGACACATTTAAAAATGCTATTTTGTTACTAATACTATATTAATACGCTTTATGAAAGTTATAATTATTTGCATCATCAGTGTTGCCAATAAATCCAGCATATATTAAAACGTTTTAACAAATGATACAACATCATTATGCTAAACATATATATAAAAAGAAGTTTTAATCGATCCCAACTATGTATAATGAACGCTTAACTTAAATATTATAATAATTTCATATA
Source organism: Lantana camara (assembly GCA_037501455.1). NCBI lineage: Eukaryota > Viridiplantae > Streptophyta > Magnoliopsida > Lamiales > Verbenaceae > Lantana > Lantana camara. Next base: position 7,398,550 of record CM074864.1, read on the forward strand.
TTATTTAATAAAATTTCAAAAATAATAATATTAGTAAATTTTTCCTTAAAATTAAGAGTTATATAAATTTCTTTATATGTCTATATATACTATAATATCAAGAAACACAAGCTCTACTAACACTCCCCTTAAACACGTACAAGAAATCCCCACTCTCAACCCCATGCCACCTTAAGCTACAATCATCTCTCATGATCCTCTGCTTATGGATAAATATATACTCATCCGCCGGCAATATCCTCCTCTCCACCACCAGCATCCGCCGCAGCTCCTCCACCCTGCACGTATCGTTCATCTCCACCGGTATCCTCGCCGCGTCCATCAGACTCGCCGCCGTCTGCACCACCACCGCCACCCTCCTCGACGGCGGATCCGCGTTCGCCCTGCTCATCGACCTCAGGAACACTGCGATCTCCGATGATTCCACGACCCCGAACTCTCTCAAGCTCCGAAAGTCCTCCTCCATTTCGTCCCCGTGGAAGAACAGCGTCATCCTTTTGATTGGGGTCCCGTCGACGATGTGGATCTTCTCCTTCAGGCTCCGAACGGTGTCGTTTTCGTCGACCTCGATGTCGATTTTTCGCGAGGAGAATTTGACGGTGATCTTCATTTTGGCGGGGAAAGTGGGTGGGGTGTGAGGGAGGGGTTTTAGGGTGAGGTGGATCTTGGTGGTCTCGGAAATGAGGGGGTAATCGGATAAATCTAGGCCGTCGATTAGTTCCCAATCGCAGACGGTGAGGGTTTGGGAATCGGAGGGGATGCCGAGGAAGTGTTGTATCTTCTTCTTGATCTCTGAGATGGGTTCTTGAGGTCCCACGTCCATGGAGAATTCACAGCCCTTCATAACAATGGTGATCTTCATGATATTGTTGAGTTTATGAATGATCTTTTTCGAAGTTTATGATTACGGGGTTTGATTGTTTGAAGTGTGATTATGGTATTTAAAGTGGAGAATGTCATGCAGAAGAAATGAGAGCATTTGCTAGCTGTTGGTCGTATGCAGTTAGATGTGTGATTCTTGAATCGTGAAATCATGCAAATTTAGAATGCAGAATGGGGATGAATCATGAAATGTAACTCTCTCTCTCTCTCTCTCTCTCTCTCTCTCTCACCTTTAATTTGTACTAGCAACTTTGCACATTCTAAGTATGTGCAAATAAAAATAATAATTATTATATAAATATATTAAAATTATTTTTTGTATTATATATATATTCTTTAAGTATTTTTAATATAATCACTAATAAAAAAATGAATAAGTAGTATAAGATAATGTTATATTAATAATTATGAAATTTTAAAATATAAGTGAAAAGTAATAAAAATTATATAAAAAAAAAAATAAAAAGAATGCAAGCAATGAGAAAAAAAAAGAGAAATAATGAGACAGAAAAGAGAAGTTAAAAAAACGTACATGAGATAAAAAGTCGGATGAAAAGAAAAGTTAATAAATAAATAGAAAAAAAAATATTTTTAGAGTCCATGACACCAAATGGGTCTCTCGCTTAATATAATAGTATAGATAATACATTCTTTGTTTAGGGTTTATCTTAAGGGTTCAAGAGGTAATTCTAATAGGAACCCAATTCGACCCAATTCGACCAGATTGATATAATGTCTATACTACATAGATATGGACATGATACGACTTAAATTCGACAATATAAAATTATTTTTTTTCGGAATTTTATACATGAGAAGTGTTCGATATGAGAATCCGATATGATACCACACAACATGATAAAATAAATGTACAAATCAAATTAATATTGATAATATTATGGACATGGATCGAGTTGGGACGAACCACTTAGGGTGTAAAGCTCTCCCTAGCTATTAATGGTAGTTGCATTCTCATAAACTCGAACTCGAAACCTCTGATTAAGTTAGTATAGTGTCGTATCCGTATATTTATAATTTAAAAAAAGAAAAAAAAGAAAAAAAAGCGTAGTGTTGTATTCAATGTTGTGTCGTGTCTTCTTGTCTGTGTGTCTATATTTAAGAAAATTTTAGTCTCCTTATATTCTATGTCGTGTCCTGTCACGTTTATACACGAGTGACCACTATTATTTTATTTGCATCCCAATCCAAAAAATGTAAAATTGATACTAGATCCTATCCGCTAATCGTATAATATTATTTTTGCATCTATATAATAATTTCGTCAATATTTTTTGATATAAATAATACTATTCTAATTGTATGTTGAGGATGATGTCTGATACGATTAAAATCGTATCTTTCTCGTATCACAAGTAGCTTCCGTAGTAGCGATACGTGACCTTTTAATTGCTTCAACAAATATACAAATACTTCGTTAGAAGGACCATCGAGATTGCCCCGATAAAACCCCTCCACTGAGTTAAGTCAGGTACCAATATAGAAAGAGTGAAAACCAAGGAATCTAGTAATGGAAGAGTGTATTAGTAAACTTTCCCTTATTAGCCGGATGAGTATTTATAGTGAATAGTCCTTGATCTTGGGCCTACACGTGTCTCGATCTACTCGGACTTTTTTCTAGGTCAAAATCTACCTTGGGCCTTTGTCTACTGGGCCCAAATCGCTTTAGCGGATTAACCAATCCTTTCGAGAAGTATATTTGGGCTTTAATTATTCCTTAGATTCAGTAACCCATATATGCAGGCCCATATTATTCATAAATTATGGCCCATATCAATGTATAATATAAATACATAATTTATTACCATTTTTTTAAATAATAATAAATCACCAATTAACCTAATACAAGGCACACGTTTACGGTGACATTTAAGATAATTTATCGTTTGCAATTTGGCTAAATAAGTATCCAAATATCATGTACAAAATTTTATATGAAAGTAGAATAAATGTGCTTAGTTGCTTAAGTATTAGAGTGATTTAGACATACGAACAAACTTCTAGACTAATTTTATAATTCCAGAGCCCTCAGATTAATTATAGATACACAAAAATGATTTTTTTCTCAAATTTGTCACTTAACGGTGCCCTATACAACATAATATATACAACAAAACAATATTCTGTGGAAGTGTTTGTACATGATCGCTCAAAACTAAAGATAATATATCTATGAGATAATTCTAAAGGTTTCTATAAGTTGAAAAATAATATATGTACTGAGAGTCCATTGATGATTGTAATAGCTTAAAGTTAGATATTTATGGAAAACCAACTTGCACATTATAATGCACGACCAGCAGACACGGCCAACATATATAGTTCAGATGGACACCGGCAGCCACACGAGCTTCGATGTCGATTACTATACGGTTGTGGCGAAGAGGAGGGGATTGTTCGAGTCGGATGTGGCGCTACTGAACAACGACATGAGGGATGCTTATGTTCGGAGCCATGCCGATGAGTCGGGTCGTCCGAGCTTCTTCAAAAACTTTGCTGATGCGATGGTGAAGATGGGAATGATTGAAGTGCTCCAGGGGGACGCAGGGGAGATCAGGAGGGTTTGAGTTTGAGTGTGGTTTGGTTTTAGTTTGTGTGTGTAATTAAATTTGATGTGTTTTGTTGTGTTTGTCTTTGTCGTTGTTATTGTTTTTGTTCATGTTTCTTGAGCTTCTTTTTTCAGTGTGAATAATGCAATGTACTCGGTTTTAGGTGTTATATTTGCAATTTTGTGAATGAATAATATCAAATTTAGCAAAAAGTAAATATAACAATCCGTGGAGGAATGAGGATAATACAACACTGATCGATATACAAAGAGATGAAATCAACATTTAATATAAGGGTGGAGGGTAAAAATTAAATTCAAAAATAGTAGAGATAAATATTAAAAAATATATATAAAAATAAAAAAGTTTCAAAATTCAGGGGTTTGGCCAAACCCAATCAATTATAATGACAGGTTTATTATACTTGTTATTTAATTAGTCACTTAACTTTTCTGTAAACTACACAATAAGTGTAAAACATTAAGGAGTTATGATGTACGGATACGAACACGGCGACACGGATACGGAGACACGAATTTTTTTTAAAATTTTCCACATGAGGAGTGTTTGACACTGTGTCCAACACGACACAACAAATGAAAATTTTAAAAGTGTTCGTACATCATAGCTAAGGAGTTTCAGACATATTAAGAAGGGGACACGTTTACTACGAACACTAAATTAAAGAAGAAATCGAAATAAAGTGTTAAATTTTAGATCGAACACTGCTCGGTCAAATTAATACAATAGTGAGGAGATGAGTGTTTTAGATATAATTTTAATCCAAACCTGATTCGGTTAAACCAGTGTAATGAGGGAGTAATTTGTCTTAGAAGAAGTGAAGCTAAAAATGTAAGCATTTAAAAAAAAAAAAAGTACTAAAAAAAATTTAAATTAAATGTATGAAAAAAAATAAAAAAGTTGAAAAGCAGATTTAAATATTCTATAATTGTTAATATTTTATGCAAAAGCTGATTTTGAAAACATTTCCAAAGTGCTAAATATAAGTTAGAAGAATAAAGTCAATATTTTTAGAACTTACAACACTCTCATAATAGTATATTATTGGGAGATTTCTTTTTAATATAACTCTCAATCATTTAAGAATTGATGGGATTCCACTTATATTACATAAATTAATTAAATGTTGCTTTGGAATATTTGACCTAAAAGAGTATTAAAGGAGAGGTCTTTATCAAAGATCCAAACTTTAGAAATATGGATTGCAAATGAAAGAAAGTAAAGAGAGTTGGTTGTGTGTAAATTATCGTTAATATTTAGCTTCTTAATCCAAATATTAATCTAAAGTAAAGGCGTACTTTGCTTATTAAAAGTAACAAAGAATCATATTCCACTTTAATATCTTAATTATTTTCAATCTGATTTTTTTACTGGTAGCAAGAGATATACTTTGCATTTATCTTTTCTTATAATATTTGTCACGATCAATGATACAGATACGACGATAAAAGATTTTTTCCTAAATTTTTTATGTGAAGTGTCCGAACAGTGCCTCAAATGAGTGTCTAGCACGACACAACAATATACGACACTACAAAATAATATTATTAGAACTGATTGTCCATCAAAGGTTGTGACTATACTTGGTTAGAGAATTTTACAGAGAAAGGGGAAAAAACAGGAGGAATATAATACCAATGAAGTAGAATTTAAGGCACAAAAATAAAGAAGAGGATGCAAATAGGCTAGCAACCTTTTACTTTTTCTGAAACCTCTAATTTACTCACTATTATTTTTATCTAATTTTCTTGTAAGATAAATATTTTTTTTTCCAATTTATATGTAGCCAAGCAGTATCAGTATCATACTATCATTACTAAAGTCTAGTTAAAATTGCAAATTTCTTCCTGTAAATTTGCTTTTGATTTGTCCAATAACTTATTTTGTGACGATTTTATTAGTTCGATAACTTTCTAACCATGCACATTTAATTTGGTTTTGATTTCGCTGAATTAAAAAATCCGCATCCAACGAGCTAGCAAGCTTAAATGGGGTGCGTTTGTGAAATGTATATAGTCGATACGTATCACATGTACGATGGCTGAATTGGCCTTTTTAATTTCGAGCAAACATTTAAACTGTTTGTTGCAAAAAAAAATTTTCCCTATTTCTTCTTTAGTTTTTCCAATCCAATATGGTTGCACAAGATAATGTAGAAAACTCCTTGTTGATTGATTATTTTTGAAAAAGTAATAGTAATTAAAGTATCAAGTTTGATTAATTTAACCAATTATATTGATAAATTTATTCCACAAGATAAGTATATTAATAATTTGATTTGAATCAGATTCGAGCTAAAATTACATCAACGAACAAACATGAATTAACTACACTACATATGGGCTGGCTTTAAAGGTGGTATCAGGTACCTTCATTATTGAAACTAAAAAGTAAAACATAAACAGTATTTATGCTTCTTTAGGAGCTTCTTTAGCAGCCAAGCTATCAACCTAACTCATTTGCTTTGTCTTTTACAATTATTGTTGCCACTATTATTATATATGTCACACTTGGCATAATGTTATCTTGCAGAGACAGGAAAGATCTATTTCCTGAAATTAAACCATTAAAATAAAATTGTTACATACTTATTTTTCGTAATTTTTGTACCTGCTCCTGGCAGTTATCCTCGTCGCAAAGACAAATAATAATACTTCACATGGATAACGATAGTGATAATAATTTGGTAAAAATAATTAGTTCAAAAAAAATTTTAAACTGTTTATAGACACGTTTTGCTATTAATACCTGCTCCTCTAAGTAGTTTCCATCAAAGAAACATTAAATTTTGAGGAAAAAACTCTTTTTTAATTTGGATTTATAATGCATCCATAAGGACAAAATGGATTACAGGGACAAGAGCATTTATCATTACAATTCCACCTAAAAAAGCTTATATTGTTCCACCTAAAAAAAATATCATTTCAAAAATATATGATCATCCCAACACCACGAGATATTTAACTAAGTTAGCATGATTAACTACAATCCACAACCAGTTTGAACTTGTAACTCTTGATCCAATTAATTTTTGGGTTCAAAGAAAGGTAGCATTGCGGAAAATGTTACAGTCTTACAGATGTCCTCCCATCGGAAATCTGTAAGAAGCTTGTCGGTATATCCAACGGCTTCCCGACGGAGGTTCTTCCAATTTGATAGTTTTTATTTTTATTTTTTTGGAGGGAAATGCGGTCATTATGGATTAGACATTTAAAAATTCAAATGTGAAAATGATGTGAGGTTAAATTTCAATTATTAACAAATCAATTCCATAACTAACCAATATTTATATTGCTGAATGCATGCCACCCCAATATTTACCAAATCCAGGAAAAGTTTTATTTATTTATTGACGAGGTCCCCACCTCATATATACCAACCAAACAAACGGAATACAGTTGTTCATGATTCAAGGATCATCAATATTATTCATATACGAATGCCCACGGAAAATAACAAGTACATTGGGCAATATTTCAAAACCACCACACATTTAAAAAAAAAAAAGAGGAAAAGTTGCTCGATCAGCACATGTTACTTAACAAAAAGAAAATAAAAAGAATCAGAGAGTTATTGTCCCAAGCAAACACTGCCTATATATATTCTTGGCCATGCACTTTGCAGTTGTTAAATAGAGTAGTAAGCCAAAGAGAGTTGAGATTATAATTTTAGCAAATTAAAGAAAATATGGAAAAACATGGTTATATTTTTACTGTGTTTGTGGCTATAAGTCTAGTGGTTTGCTGTGTTCATGCAGATTTAGAGATGAATTTCTATGCAAAATCATGTCCAAAAGCTGAGAAGATTGTGAAAGACTATGTCAATGAGCATATACCAAATGCTCCCTCTCTTGCAGCTGCACTTATAAGAATGCACTTCCATGATTGTTTTGTCAGGGTAAGTGTGTGTGTTTCTGGCATAATTCCTTAATTCAGATTACCTCTTGAGGTTTAATCCGATTACCGAAAAAACACTCATACTTGAGAAATTATGAAAAATAGTCATAAAAAAACACCCTAAAGTATTGCAAACAACACACTGCTGAGGGTGTTATTTGTAATTTGACCAAGGTGTTTCTTGTAATTTTCGAACTATGAGAATTTTTCTCTTCTTTTTGGTAATTGGGTTAAACTTACAGTATATTCATAATTATCCGTTTTCTTTTATACATGTATAGTACAAGCATTACTATCACTATCATTATCAATATTAAATCTATACTCTTACTTCATACCACTTCCTCTGGTGATTTCCCAGGGATGTGATGCATCAGTGCTGCTTAACTCCACAAGCAGCACGGGAAACCAAACCGAAAAGGTTGCCCCGCCAAATCAAACCGTCCGGGGCTTCGACTTCATCGACAGAATCAAGAATTTACTAGAAAACGAATGCCCCGGAGTCGTCTCGTGTGCTGATATCGTATCTTTGGCTGCTAGAGATGCCATTGTTGTCACTGTGAGTACTTTAATAATGAAAAGAACCCTGGAAATCAATTTTAAATAAATGGTTTGTAGTATAAGTTTGTACATTATTTTGTTTTATTACATAGGGAGGTCCTTTTTGGAGGGTTCCAACAGGGCGTAGAGATGGAGTGATATCAAATGCTTCAGAAGCCAGGGCGCAGATTCCAGCTCCTTCTAGTAATTTTTCGGTCCTTCAGACAGATTTTGCTAATAAAGGCCTTGACTTGAAGGATCTTGTTGTTTTATCTGGTGAGTTTTAAGCAATTGTAGTGCACGAATACATATACGACACGATACAAACACGATAACATGTATTATATGTGTCGGATTGGAATGTCCGAGACAATGTAAATAACGAAATAGTAATTTTAGAAATATCTGTACAATCAATCAATCATCGTAGCTTTATATAATTGAAATATCACCTCGGCAAAAGATTATTGACTAAAGTGCCAAAGCACATGGTTCAATATTTGTCATGACCGACACTTGTGTAATAATTTAGCACTACTTCCAAGGTAGTTCTAATTTGGACATAATTCGATCAAATCAATTTTACGAAGAATAAGTATTTCAATATGTCTTTGTGATTTATCTACATCTTTAAAAAGTTAATCATTAAATACATTTACTTATACAGTTAACTGGGCTCGACTGAGCTAAGATTGGATTAGAATTTTCGATCCTTTTTCTGTAGCTCACAAGTTTATTTGATCATTGAAAGTGCTAACCAGTGTTTTGAAAAGCGGACCGGACCGGCCGGTCCAACCGGTTCAACCGGTGACCGGCACCTTGTCCGGTCCGGCACACCCCCCAAAACCAGTTGGGACCGGACCAGTCCCAAACAGGAAAAAGCGGCCGATTAACCGGCCGAAACCGGCGACCAAATCGGACCGGAGCGCCGGTCAGCTGAAATGGAGGGGGAAAAAAATCTCTCCGTCTTCTTCTCTTCTGTTTCAAAACCCAGACTTGCAGGCCCCAATTTCTTTCCGTGAAATTCCTTGTGCGCCGCCCCTTTGCAAATCCGACCCACCTTTGAATCTGTTACAGTCACACGCACACAAATTCCACTCTTGGCTCTCTCAATCTCCTCCTTGGAGAGGGTGCAACTGACAAACAAAGCAAAAGCAAAACCTTATGGAGGGGGAGAGAGAGTTCTTACGCAAGGAGAGAGAAAGGAGGGGGAGAGAGAGTTTTTGGTTTTTTTGTTCTGTCCCACTTTTACCCTTTTTTGCAATTGGTTTTCTTTGTTGGCATTTGGATAGGGTTAATGGGTTTTAATGGGTATGAAAAAAGGTTTAATTGGTTTTGAGGTTCAATGTTGGGGAAATATTAAGTGCATTATATTCTTTTTTGGGGGAATTTGAGAAAACTCCCCATGGGTTTGAAAACTTCCTTTTAGCTCCCCATTTTCAAATACATCATTTGGGGTTTTAGATACACGATTCTGGGATTTAGATACGCGATTCTGGGATTTAGATACATGATTTTTTTCCTTGTATTTCAAATACATCATTTGGAGTTTTAGATACACGATTCTTGAGTTTTAATACATCATTTTTGAAAATAGGGAGCTAAAAGAAATTTGACTTATCAATTGGGGAGTTTTCTCAAATTCCCCCTTCTTTTTTTATTTCACAATTAGTCTAAATATTTTATTTAATATACTTCAGATTAGTTTTCTTTTAAATGTTAGTATTTTATTGAGGAATTGGTGAAGAAACATAATTTTTTACCTTAAATTTAATATTCGAATGTTCTATTTTTATTTTTATAATATTATATATATACATAGATTAACAAAATTATTTTTATTTATTTATGACGTCATACCGGTTCGACCGGTGGTTGAACCGGTCGAACCGGTCCGACCGATGACCAGTAAGGCTACCGCTTTGACCTCCGGTCCGCTTTTGAAAACATTGGTGCTAACACAATATTTATCAATATTTGCATACAGGGGCTCATACTATCGGCATTTCACATTGCACATCCCTGAGAAACCGTCTGTACAACTTCACAGGCGTGGGAGATCAAGACCCCTCATTAGACAGTGAATATGCAGCAAATCTCAAAGCTAACAAATGCAAATCCTTCAATTCCACCACGAAGATCGAAATGGATCCTGGAAGTGTGAGGACATTCGATCTTAGTTATTACACACTCGTGCTTAAACGAAGAGGTTTGTTTCAATCAGATGCTGCATTGCTAACAGACTCAAGAACAAGGTCAACCATCACTCAACTTCAGCAAGGATCTGTTGATAATTTCTTTAAAGAATTTGCGACGTCGATGGAGAAAATGGGTCGGGTTGAGGTTAAAACGGGTAGTGTTGGTGAAATTAGAAAGCACTGCGCTGTTGTAAATTCTTGAGTTTTGTTCTTTTTTTTTTTTTTTTGTGTTTTGTTTTTCTTGTTATTTGAGGGTTCTTGAGATGGGGGCTTGTGTAAGATGTGTTAGTTATGCTTAATTGAGGATGTCAGTTGTATGATCAATTCAATAATATCATTCTCCAGCATTGTTGTACGTCGTGTTTTTTTGGTACTCTTTGTGGTGCAAAGCATGGTTCTTAGTTCTTATGCTCATGAAAGAAAGGTTATCAATTCCAAAGTAGGCATCCTATGAAGATTTTGGGGAAAGGGTTCAAGATTTGCCTTTTAGGTCCATGTTACTTTTAGGTGCAAAATTCCTTGTATTAACCAATTTTCTTTGGTTTCATGTTGAAGACTCGTAGCGAACACTAAGTCAAGTGAGAAGTTTAAAAAAAAAAAGTTCATATTATTAAATCTATATTATCTAATCTCCATATTACAGTATTCATATTTGGTCATCTTTCAAGTATATAAACTTCTAAAAGTATCATCATATATCTTATTATATTAAGTACTCGTATATACTTGTCATGTGAAAAGTTTAAAAAAATGTTTGTGCTATTGCATTTGAATTGTGTCGATTTTGTATCACTTTGTCCATATCCTTGTACGATAACTGCCCGTTTAAACTTCACACACTTTTTGTACTAAGCAATATTACTTTGGGATAGTATATCAATTTAAAAAATAAAACATTATGTTACATTCCGAAAGATGAAGCGAAGGACTAATCAATTTGCAAAACAATAAACACTAATTTGAGTAATTATAACTCTTACCCTTAAATAAAATATTACACCATCTTTAAATTTACGAAATTAAGAATAAACTCATTCCGTACGATTCCGCCAAATTTTAACTTTTTATTATTTTTTTTTTTTGTGAAGTTCAATATTTTTGGTGTAACGTATTACTCAATATTAAATGTTCTGTACCTTTGATGCTCTTATGCTCTTTATTCTCTTACTTACCTTTTTCTCTATTGCCCAAACGAATCTTAGAATTCTTGGCAAATTAGTAAATAAATTCCCACTTGATGATTAAATTTTATTCATTGGATATCATAGTTGGGGAGTTTGGAGAAGGAAATTTGGAGAAGAATAGGAGGAAAATATAACATCTTAACACTAATTTTGAAACTCTTATGTGATGCAATTGCTTATGAAATTCTTGAAACATGTAGATTGTCCGTTAGTAAGCATCTACACCTATGAATAAATAAATTAAGGGTTCGAGTTTTAATGAAAATAATTGGAGAATTAGCATTGATCCTTCTAAAAACAAAAGTGCTTATGAAATTTTTATCCATTAAAGTTTGTGAGATTTGAATGCATCCGACTAACGACTCACGAAGTACTTCATCTTATTGTATCAACTTCGCCAATTTCATTATGTATACTATATTATTACTAGGGATCGACCTGCGGTGGTTCATGACCCGGACGGACAACAGTAGGCTTGTTGTGTTAGTTGGTCACATCCCCACTTGCTTGTTGATCGGGCAACCAGCCCAGGCTCAAGGTCAAGCTTATTTATTTAAGAGAGAATAGGAAGTGAATCGAAATATATACTTCAGCTTTTGTTGTTTTTGGTCTGAGGCTTATTAGAAATAAAACTAATAAATATCCCTTAAAATTAAATATTAGTTATATTTCTAATAAGGCTAACGGCTTTCGTTTCTATTTTTGGTTTGGGGGTTTGCTAACCTAAACCTGTCGCATTTTACTTGTAGTTGAGAGGGGGGAAGGAGTTTGAATCAACCAATATGTTTGAACAATCATTCATTTATTTATTTATTTAACATATATATAAGAGCGGGTTTATAATTGACCGACCAACCAGGCGCACAATTAGAAATTATCTGCCCGCCACACTCAATCCCTGCCTTTTAATAATTAATTATTATTGGGGCCGAAAATGCTTTAGAAGAATTCCCCAGCTCTCATCCCTTTTTGGCGTATTTCACTGTTCTTCTGTCAGTGTCTCACCGCCGTCCACCGGCGGCTCCAACTGGTTAGCCCTTTCACTATCACCGGCGCCATACTACAGTATACTGCAGCACCATGGCAGTCATGGTCTCCGATGAGATGGTGGACCCCACCCCATCTCTGGTTCCCCAATCTCACGATTCATGGATAAAAGTGTTATTCTGCAGTCATTGTGGAAGCTCTAAAGGTGGATAGTCTACAGAAACTTTGCACTTCCTTAGAACCAATCGTTTGGATAATGGTAAAGACCCAAATTTTTTCAATTTTATTGTGGAAGCTTCAACTATTATTTGTGCATAAGTATTATTATTATTATTTTTGAATCTATTGTTCATTAGCTATTATTGTGCAATAGATTTGTCTTTGAATTTCGTTAGTTATTTTTTCATTCATAGTATGAGTTTAATTTTGTAATTAACTATTTTTTCGTGTTAAAATTTTGGATTTTGTTGTGCAGTTAGATGCAAACTTTGTTCTCTTGCGTAGCTTAATTGGTATATTATGGGTTTGTGCATTTCCTTCTTCATTGCAATAAGCTAGAATTAGGAACAAATGCCATTCGAGAATCCAACACTTCACAAAAATTTGTGTTCTGTTCAATGTCATTTATATGTAGAATCTTTGTGACTGATGATGCTACTTTGCCTCCTTAATGTCTTCTACGGGTTGAGGGAATAACAGAAACCGTATTGCACTATTCCCACTTTATTAGACCAAATGCAATACACACCAAACCTTAACTTTACCCAAAGTATATAAATGCAATGATGTAGAATATACCACTGTTATTTCAGTTATTTGCTTGATTTTCGTAATTGCTGCTTCATTGAAATTGCTTGGAACAATTAACTGAGTCATCTTAGTCGTGATAGCAACTGCTCTCATATTTGGCATTCTTTTTAACCTTTAAATTATGTAGGATGAGAAGTATTGGCCTCTAATGCCTCCGTTGCCATCATATGCCTTTTTATTATCTGTTTTATTGATTGGTGTGGGCTACAAGAGAAAATCTTCGATTTGATTTTGTGGAGTGTAATATGTTTTGCCATTGAGCTGATCAGATTGCTCGTTCTAATAGTTAGGGTCGAAAGGTCGATGATCTTTATATTGCTCAGCAAATGTGAGCATCTCGAATTCTTAGTTTCTGAGTCTATGCTAATAGGTTAGCTTGCTACTTGAAGTTACTTCGTTATGTGTATATGCAGTTTATTTGTTTTCTGCATATTTTGGTGTATTCGTCAAGTTTTCTAAAGCTTATGTTTTCAGTTCCATATACCGATTTTTGATTGATTTCAAATGTGTTTTGTGGAATTATAATGATGGTATTGTTTATTGCTTTGTCTTCTCCACATTGGAGTTGATATAGCTATGAGAATCGAGATGTTTCGTAGTTATCGTGATAGGTCCTATGTCTTTCTGTTGAGTGCGCAAGATTGGCTCTGGATGAAAAATTCATGTCATATATGTATTTTGCTTAATGATTTGCTTGCAATGTGCTCTGACTAATGATGTAATTCAAATTATCAATGCAGATTGTTTCCAACATATAAAGCCTGGTAAGTTATCTAATAATCTTAGAATATTCAGTGCTTTGTTCTCGAAACATTCTATCTCACGATGTGATATGTCTTTAAACGGACATTTGCCTACACACACAATTGAACAACAGGTTTTTTCAAATTGACGGGTATGATAGGTTTCAGTCTCTTTTTCTATTTCAATTATCATCTTCTCACCGGTTCTGTAGTCTTCTGCAGAGGTGTTTCATTTTTGTTGTGTATAGTTTATATTTTTACTGAATCTTCATAGCATACTATTAAGTATTTTGAATGGTTTGTTAGTTTCAGAAGTTGGCTAAGAAGCAGGTGTTGTTCTTTCAGTACAAGATATGTTATAAGTGGTTGCGTAGACCGGAGAGTGTCCGAAATTATGTTGTTTTTCCATTTAAAATATCAAGCTTTTATCCTGATGTAAACTGAATAATTGAAATGTGACTTTTAGAAGTTTTTTATGTTGGATAATATGGTTTAGTCCTGAGATTGAATTTGCACAACTTATTAGGCTTGGTGCATTTCAGCAAATGGTATCAAATGTTTTTGCCTATGTTGCACGGACACGGACACGGCGACACGGACACGACACGACACGGACACGGACACGGCGACACGGATTTTTTCAAAATTTTAGGACACGACACGGCTCCGACACGGCTATATTTTATATAAATAAAAATATTTTATATAAAAATAAAAATATTTTATAAGTATAATCTATGTAACATAAAATATTTATAAAAATATATAATATTAAAAACTAAAATAAGTTTTGTTATTTCAATTTTCTCTCCAAAAAATTCAAAAAATATTAAAAAAAGCATAAAAAAATGATCAAATTTGCCCCGCCGTGTCCGAGCCGTGTCGGACACTCCACCTGGCCGTGTCCGACACCGTGTCCCAATTTTTTTTTTATTTTTTTTTTTTCGGATACTCCTTCAGCCGTGTCCGACACGTGTCGGAGCCGTGTCCGAGCCGTGTCCGTGTCCGACACGTGTCGGACACTGCACGGGCCATTTTTTAGGCGTGTTCGTGCTTTAGAGGTTTTTGCATTTGATCTCAGTTATTTTCCACCTTTTTCAGGTTCTGATTACATCATTTAATGTGATTGATAAGAACAGATATCTTGATCCTAGGATCGCCCGGGTTGCAATAGTTGTTCATGTAAAACAGGTAGGCCAATCTTCTTCTCATGACTATTGAGCATTTGCACTTTTACAAAATCGAGTCTTCCTCCAAGAGTTAGAATTTGCGCTTTTTTTTCTTGATTACAAGATGAATCGGTTTTTATTATTTATTTATTGATAAAAGTGGCAAGGTCGTGGGGTAAATGCGTATAGTACCAACACAGAGGTTATAAAACAAACTAGATGATAGGCCAAAATCACAGTTTATGATCACGTTCTTTTAGACTACATAGATATGGATCTTTAAGTTGGTGCATGACACATAAGTTGTGTGTTGTGTTCTTGCTACGTGAAGAGCAATTCATGGCAGTAGCTATAACTTCAAGTGGAAAAAGAAAACCCTCAGTCAAAACAAAGCATTCGATTGCGAATGACAAAATTGTAATTCTCTTGAATACCTCAGTCTCACTAATTGAGTTATGTTGTTGGAAGAAAGAATCAAATTAAACAACATAGAAAGGATTGTGTTGCTGGCTGAATTTAGATATTCAAAGTAGATAGTTCTCGAGAGTACTTGAGGTACGAATGCTTCTTCGTGGCTTAAGCGCCAGGTATACCACGTTGAGTGCTTTATTTATTTGAAGAACATAGAGATACCCTATTTGTTTATCAACATTTGCATCTATTGCAGAACATCCCAATTCTCGATATAAAAACAAGCATTTCCTCCGAACAAAAGCTTTTTTTTCATAATATGATAAAGTAATCCAGGATGTCGTTATTCTCCATGTATTTTTCAAACTCACCCTCCCAGCACTTCTCTCTCAAGTGCCCAAAACAGGAGCAAATGAGACTCCCCTAACCATTTTTGCCAGAGCAACTTAGTTTTGCCATAGGTTGGTTACTATGGCCACTTTCCTAAGACCTGAAAATAATCATCTCATAAGTATAAGTTCTTGAAATTATGCAACCATTCCTATTTTATAAAGCTTAATATTGAAATTGAAGAATTTCTTTTGATACTAACAGTATTTTTAGAGAAACAATTACTGACTTATTTATACAATCTTATACATGGTAATGAAATTCAAAAGTGAGATTTATTTTATTTTAGCAGTTAAAATATTCTTAAAATAGGTTGTTTCCATTGGTTTGGTTGGATAGCAGAAAGTAATATTATGTGTAATATCTGCATATAACCTTGAGATTGTGATGAAAGGGATGCTTATGTTGGTTATCCTGACAGTTTTATTTAAATAAAATGAATCTTCAAATATCATAATATGCATTTCAGTTATAATTGTTTTATGGTTATCGAATTCTTTTTGGGACCATTCAAACATAGACATAGACATAATCTTCTGGCAGCATTGCTCTACTAACTCTTGGAAGATAATGGTAGAGGCAAAAAATTAGTCATCCTTCGGTTATATGATCATCCATGGGTGCTTTACTCCAAGTACACCCACATAAGTGCTAATGGGGGTTCATTTATCGTGGATTTTAGATCTTCATTTTCTTAATTTCGTTTGCTTTTTAAAGTTTAGGTGGAGGGAGGTTGAGATTAGTGGTGTCATTTGCAAATGGGTGTTTGAGAACGTTAATGGTCTGATGTGCCTGTTTTCTGAGCTACTTAACACGTAATATTATATGACTGTGACTAAGTAGAGAAAGACTTACTGATCTAAATTGCATAGAAGTGAAAAACAGTGAAAATCCATGTTTTAAAGTGTGTGTTGTTAACTCGTGGTTGTGATTGATGGTGGGTTTCTGTTCATGTTCTTTACGGATTATACATGAGATAATAGCAGTAAATGCATTTTGTTTAAAGTTAAAACACTAAAAATTTTATTTTATTGAACTAAAGAAAAATCGTTAATAGTCTCGATGCAAAATTTGATTGAGCAATATGTGTATATTGATGTTGTAATACTAGAAACTATTGTTTTCTGTATTGGCTTACAATCAGTTAAACTTATGTTTAAATCTTTTGTTATTACCGGCATTATCTTTTCAATTTTCATCTTTTCCACTTTATTGTGATGTTTGATTATTTATTTCTTTTTATCTCCAGGAATTGGGGCAAGGCGGAAGTGGTCCATGAAATTACTCAGAGAGTATTTTTGGAGGTTGATATATGTAGCACCCCGTACACGTGGAGGTGCCACACCCCCGCACTATAGGTCAATCCATATACGAAACGGACAATCCGTACATGAACCAACCTACAGCGAACGGGTGACAATGCAATAAACGACAAGCTAGGCGGGATATGTATACATGCAACGAGTGAAAGCGGAAGCATAAACTAATCACGATCAAATATAATCAATAAACATGTCACGACATTTCTCGATTGCCACGTAGGACAAAATATGTTCTAGCTTTCCATATCAATACATTGTCATCTCCGAATATAAATAACAAGTAACTATATTAACAATTCTAACACGACAATAAACAATATGCACCGTGATCGATTCGACTACATGGACTGGACTTGACACGACACGACTCGACTCCCGCCTAGCGTGCACCTGCAAGAACCTGAAAGGTGGAGGTATCAGTCTATGGAAGACTGAGTGAGGGGCATAGATGTATATTAGCGCAAAGAACATGCAAGTTGTAACCTCGGGCAAGGTTTTGTAACTAAAACAATAATAACAGCAATATAAGTGCAAGAATATCAAGGACTCGCCCGAGATTACAACTATCAGGTTTAACACGATACTCACGGCTATTATAACTATCAGTGGCCCTGGCGAGGGGCGTGCACGATCTCCAACCAACCTTTACAGTGAACAAGGGTTGCACTTTCATTTAATTAGGTTATCATGCAAGTCATTAAAGTGCACACGATCAATAACATGAAATCCACCCTTCACTCCATTGGTGGTGGGTTTGCAAGGCCCGAACCACCCACGATAACACGACGTACGTCGGGAGCATGACTCCCACGTACGGGACTCTTTCCTCCACCAAACCTCCTGGTGGATTCAGGGGCATCCCCACGGTTTGAGAGAGGTGTTATGAGTTACCCGTCAGCCCTATGCTTTCCCGGTTGGCTCAAACACTCACCCTCGGGCCCATAAACACGATACACGATACATGGTATACGATAATTCACCAAACACGATCACGATAACACGATACACGGTTCTCTTGTCATGAACACGATTAGTTTCAGGAAACACGTTTTACTTTCACGGAACATGACTTGTAACATGATACACGAGTAGTTATTAAATCCATTGTTGTTGGAAAACGATTATAAAATTATACGCATGTGTAATTTGGCCGAAATCCACATAAGGGTTATAGGGTTCTAAATAATTAATAACTAAACCTCACCTGACAGGCGACACGACGACTCATGGATGCGTGGACGTGCTCTATTGATCACAATCTCCACCCCGGGAGAGTAACTGGACAAGAAACAGGACACGGTGTACTTGTGAGACAATAACTTATCAATGTTACCAAATAAGATGCACGGCATGACTATTGTAGCACCCTAAACCCCAAAGCGCCACATCCCCCGCACTATAGCCTCGATCCACGTATGAAATGGACAGTTCATACATAAACCAAGACCACAGCGAACGGGTGACAATAAAACGACGAACTAGGCGGGACACTCTCCCCAACATAATCAAACAAACATGAATAGAAAAGCGGAAGCAATAAATTCAATCGTACGTATAGGTACCATATTTACTTAATAGATATGTATAGATACCAATTCTAACTATCAATACATTATCATCTCTCAATACTATACATAATTAAGTATTCAAAATGTACTAATCATGAGCATGACATGATATCTAGCAAAAGTATATACATGAAAGGTACAAGCTAGGCCCGTGATGATGCAAGACTCGACCAACTCCCGCCTAGTACAACCACGCTCAAAAGGTACCTGAAAAGTGAAGTATCAGTCTACCGAAGACTGAGTGAGGGGCAAATGTATATATAACACACATCACATGCAGGTTGTAGCCTCGGGTGAAGATTTTAATAAAATAACAATTATATAGTTTAGGAACTCATTCTTTGCCCGAGATTACAACTAATCATTTTAACACGTTTACTTAATCATGCTTGTCAATGTCATGAACATGTGGCCCCGGCGAGCAAGGGCAATCTCCAACCGAACTCCCAATCGTGAACAATACGTGATCATGCTTGCTTGCTTGTTAAATACGTGATCATACAATTTATTTAGTGCTCACATAACAATTTCATGCTTGAAATCATGCAATAACCCGAGGATAACCCGACATGCCGGATTAATCCCCAGTCTCCTTCTTCCTCCGGGTGATAGCGAGTTTGCAAGGCTCGACTATCCACGACATGGTGTGTGTAGAGGACATGACCCTCTAGACACGGAACTCCTTCCACCACTAATCTCCTAGTGGCTTCGGGGGTGATCCCAACAATGTGAGGATAATTTAGGAGTTACCCGTCAGCCCTTGCTTTCCCGGTTGGCTCAAGAATTACCCTCGGGCCCACGTGCAATCATGTACTCGCCAAACATGCTTGAAATCATGATAATCAATTCTTTCTTGCTTGGAAATGTTTATAACTTTGAAAACGTTTATAATTATAATAGGTTTTGGCCGAAAATAGCACGTAAGGGTGGTAGGGTTCTATAAACATAACCTAAAACCTCACCTTTCTTGCAAAATATAATAAAGAAGCGTTCTAAGGAGCTTGCTCCCCATCCACGCCCTCGTGACCTGTGCAAATACGATGTATATATGTGAGACATGAGCTAAAATGACCAAAATATGACGAACGGCGGAAATGTGTCGAGACGACCATGAAAATGCAATGTGGTATGATAACATGTCGTTTCACATCATATTAGCACATATTATAGCAATTCGGGGTCAAAGAAGTCGTTGGATCGAGGGGCTATTTTTGTAAATTTATGCAGAAACTTTTGTTCTGCAACACAGGTGGGAACGGCCGTTCCGGTCCCCTTTGTAAAATGGGAACGGTCGTTCCCAAGGATTCCCCAAAACGTGCCAGCGCTTTTCCTTTTAAAAACGCGCCTCATGGGAACGGCCCTTCCGGCTCCAAGGCCAAAATGGGAACGGCCGTTCCCATAGTCGGCCGCGCGGTTTCAGTTTGAAAGAAGGGAACGTCCGTTCCCACTATGCCTTAAGGCTGGGAACGGCCGTTCCCTGTTTCTGCAACTTACAGAAACAGAGAAAAACAGGGGAAGGCTACGGGAATGGCACAAAGCAACCACAAAATTCCATTTTTGATCCCCAAAAGCTATAATTTCTGGGAGTATGATGCATACAACTTCAATAAATGATAATATAACACTTAGACACATAAAACCATGAAATATCATCATAAATCCTGCTTCCTACTCATGATCAAAACTTGAACACTCTTGCCAAATATCCAATTATTTCATGAATAAACCATGCTATAATTCATGATATGATCATAGAATCCTGCTTTGCACAACACATAATTCATATAACATGTAATTTCTAAACCCTAGTATGTCAAACATAATCAAAAATCATCCCTTCCATGCTACCAACCTTGAAGATGAAAGAAATGAAGAAGTATGATGATGATGATGATGATGATGACTCCCAATTTCTTGAAAGATTTTCTTGAAATCTTGATGATTGATGGAAAAATCCACTCTTCCTTTTCTCTTCTTTGAAACCGAGAGAGAGATGAATATGTTTGGCAAAATTTTGGATAAAATTTGATCAAGAAAGGAGCTTGAGATGATATAACGATACATCCCTTTTTTGAAAAATGTGGAATATGCTAATTTACCAACAAATCCCCCAAGCATTCAAGTCATGTAATCAAGTATATATGGTTTGGAATTTTGATCAATTAAGTCCTTGAAATAATATGCAATTAGGTCCCCAAAGTTTAGGAAGAAAATCAAGTAGGGACAATTCGGTAGTTTGAAACACTCCCGAATCTGGTTTCATGCAATAATTATTTTTCCGTGTCATGAAATAATATTTTCAATGATATGAAATCAAATAATTGATGTAAACAATGTTTCATGAATTTTACAAAAATATGAAATGCCACGTAATATGTTATGAAATTAAAAGAATTATAAATAAATCCTACGCTCGAACTGACACGTGGCGTGCTTACCTGTTCATCCGGAACCGGGCGTTACAACTCTCCCCCCCTTAGAAGAATCTGGTCCCCAGATTCTCTAGTCTTGCTCGAACAACTCCGGGTGGAACCGTTTCATTTTGTCCTCTGTTTCCCAAGTGGCTTCCTCGGTCTTGTCACTTCTCCACAACACCTTAACCATGGGAATTCTCCGGTTCCTCAACTCTTGGAATTTCCGATCCATGATTTTAACCGGCCTCTGAACAAATGTCAAATTCGGTTCCAGTTCAACCTCTTCCACGGGGAGAATCGTAGTCTCATCGGGGTAGTATTTGCTTAATTGTGAAACATGAAACACGTTGTGAATCCCCGTAAGACTCGGTGGTAGGTCCAATCGATAGGCTACCTCGCCTATTCTTTCAAGAATTTCAAACGGACCTAAGTAGCGAGGATTAAGCTTTCCTCCTTTCCCGATCCGGGTAAAACCTTTCCTTGGTGACACCTTCAAGAATACCCGGTCACCAACTTCAAATTCTAGATCTCTTCGGCGCTTATCGGCATAGCTCTTTTGCCTATCTTGCGCGGCTTTCATCCGTTGTTGAATCGTTTGAACCTTTTCAATCATAGCTTGAACGACTTTGGAAGGCCTTTCGAATCTTTCACCTTTCTTTACCCCTTCCTGTTTCGACCATTTCCATTCTTCCAAGTCGAAGAACAACGGAGATCGGCACTTTCTTCCGTAAAGTAACTCGTAAGGAGCCATCCCGATCGAAGCCTGAAAGCTGTTGTTATAAGCAAACTCGATCAAGGGAAGCTGTTCTGACCACGAGTTCTGAAAATCCATCGCGCAAGCCCGAAGAAGATCTTCCAAATACCTGATTAGCCTTTCAGTTTGGCTGTCTGTTTGAGGGTGAAATGCTGCACTGAACTTAAGTTTCGTTCCCAAGACAGCCTGTAATTCCTGCCACAACTTAGAAGTAAATCTCGGGTCTCGGTCTGAGACTATGCTCACCGGAATACCATGAAGTCGAATAATCTCTCTGTTATAAATCTCAGCCAACTTCGGAATCTTATAAGACATCCGGACCGGTAGAAAGTGAGCAGACTTTGTAAATCTATCCACGATCACCCAAATTCCATCAAACCCGCCTTTAACCTTTGGTAATCCGGAAACAAAGTCCATCGTTACTTGTTCCCACTTCCACTCGGGAATAGGTAACGGTTGTAGAAGTCCCGCGGGTTTTTGATGCTCAGCTTTCACTTTCTGACAAGTCAGGCAATGTTTCACATACTCTGCCACGTCTCGCTTCATCCCGTTCCACCAATAATATTGTTTCAAATCCTTATACATTTTATTTCCTCCTGGGTGGATCGAGTAGGCTGACTTGTGAGCTTCTTCGAGTAGGACCCGTCTCAATTCTTCAGGTACGACTACTCTATTTTTAAACCGAAGCAACCCGGTCTCATCAAACCCAAACGGACTCTCCTGGTCGTCCTTAGCTTTACTTACAAGCTTCTGCACTTCCGGATCCTTATTCTGAGCCTCAAATAACTGATACTTTAATTCCGGCTGAATTGTGATATTAGAAACCCGAGCCTTTAACACAATCGGGACAACTTCCTCACTTTCCTTTATTTCCAGACTCGATACACTCGCCTTCCTGCTAAGTTCATCGGCGACCACATTTGCTTTCCCGGGATGATATTTAATTGTACAATCATAATCTTCCAATTTCTCCATCCAACGCCGTTGCCTCATATTCAAATCCTTCTGCGTGAATAGGTACTGGAGGCTCTTATGGTCGGTAAAAATCTCAAAGGAAGTCCCGTAAAGGTAATGTCTCCATTTCCCGAGAGCAAAGATCACGGCTGGAAGCTCTAGGTCGTGTGTCGGATAATTCCTTTCATACTCCTTTAGCTTTCGGGAAGCATAAGCGATCACTTTTCCTTTCTGCGTCA
Organism: Lantana camara; assembly: GCA_037501455.1. Classification (NCBI taxonomy): domain Eukaryota; kingdom Viridiplantae; phylum Streptophyta; class Magnoliopsida; order Lamiales; family Verbenaceae; genus Lantana; species Lantana camara. The sequence continues at coordinate 7,421,599 of CM074864.1, forward strand.
AAACACAACCTAAGCCCTCCTTAGAAGCATCTGTATAAACTGCATACTCTTCTGAACCCTCGGGGAGCGTTAACACCGGAGCTGAGACTAACTTTTCTTTCAAAAAGTTGAAACTTTGATCACACTTCTCATCCCAGACAAATTTAACATCCTTCTTTGTCAACCGGGTTAACGGTGCAGCAATCTTGGAAAAATCCTGAACGAACCTCCTGTAATAGCCGGCCAATCCCAAGAAACTTCTTATCTCCGAGGCATTCTTTGGTTTCTCCCACTTAAGCACGGCCTCGATTTTCGCGGGATCAACTTCCAACCCTTTTCCTGAAATCACATGTCCCAAAAAGGAAACCCGATCGATCCAGAATTCACACTTACTGAACTTAGCAAACAACTGATGTTCTTTTAATGTCTGAAGAACGAGCCTGAGATGTCTCGCGTGCTCTTCGGCTGATTTTGAGAAAACCAGAATGTCATCAATAAAAATCACCACGAACTTGTCGAGGAAAGGCCTGAATATCCGGTGCATCATATCCATAAAAGCTGCAGGGGCGTTAGTTAATCCAAATGGCATAACCACGAACTCATAGTGCCCGTACCGAGTATTGAATCCCTGGTAATGTAGCTACCATTAGTAGGAAGAGTTTTACACCCTAAGTGGTCCGTCCCGATTCGACCCATGTAAATAGGACCAAAAAATATATATATATTTGCAGATAAGCTACACTATATTACAAATTTGGGCCCTCTTACAAAGCCCAGCTGAAAGCCCGAGCCCACACTTATCATCCATTCAATTAGCTGATAATTCCTTCAATTTCGGCCCACGATCGAGATGCATATAAGTAGAGAAACCAGAGCCCTAGCTTTGCTGCATCGTTCTCAGTATAACTGGAGCATAAATCTCTCGTCATCTTCAGACGCCAGAGCAGAGCAGCAGCTACTGCTTTTTATCTCTACACTAATGGGTTCTTCTGCAAAGTTATGATTTCTATCTCTCTCTTATTTACAAAAATTGGATGAAATCTGTGTGCAGTGATGATGCAAATTGAATGTGGACTAGAGTTTCTGATCTGGTAGTTGAAGACTAACCCTTGGCTGTCTGAGCACACAAATCAATTCTTGAAATATTTATTTTATTTTATTTATTTTACTATAAAGTTTGAATCTTTTAATCTCTTTTATTGATTATATATTCAAAAGTTTTTATTTTAATTTTTGTAATTTTTTTGGTTGTATGCGATGATGAGGTAAGGCACCAATGGGTGTTTATAGGGCAGTGGATTTTATGATCCGTGAGCCGACTTGATTAACGACTTCTCCTTCCACTGAGCATATTTTATTTATCTTCTTTATTTTTTTCGTATTTATATTCTTGAAAATTTTGCTTTTTATTACGATTTTCTTTTGGCTTAATTTTATTTATAGAATGTAGTTAGCCCCCAGGCCCCAGCTATATATTTATTCTTCAGATTATAAATTTTATTTGATCGTATAAACCAAATATTTTCATTACTTTCATTCTAGGCCCCAACTATATGTTTATCGGTGCATCATAGGTTAAAGTGATCTCTGAAAATGATAATAGAAAATTGACACTGTATTGTGACCAATATTTTGACACTATATTGTGACCACCAAAAATGATCCGTCGCGTTGTTCCGGAATCGTATGAGAACCTTATGACTTGGTAAATATATTACGCATGGTGCAAGTTCTTATATTACACATAAGCCCATAATGTAAGTTCTTGTAATATATTTGCTAGAAAGGGCTTTCATAATTATGTTTGGAGCCACCCATAGTGCAAGTGTGGTTTAGGGAATGTTGAGTCAGCACATCTCTCGAACTAGGACCCAATCTATCTATAAAATGGAGAATTCATAAACGCACATTTTTTGTAGTAGGATCTAATCCGATAATGGAGAATTCAATAAACGCCATAGCAAACGGGTGACGAATGAAAAATAGCCATAGCAAATGGGTGATGAACGAAAAATCCAACGTATAATAATGTCAGCACGACTCTAAAATAAAACCATATATATACTTTGTCCATCAAACCCAAAAGAAACATGGTAAATACACATCGATCGCCATCCCGACTAGACTCAAATACGTTATACGCATAAACCCTATCAGCTGCCTAGTTTAACATGCAAAGCTGAAAAAACAACGAGGGGTAAGTCCTACTTAACTAGTGAGTGGACTAGAAAATGATATAAATACATATAATAAATGAAATAATTAGGTCAGTTTATGACCTAATTCCATCCCTGCAATGGAAGAGGGTTTTTCAAAAATATTATTTATTTTTAATCGAATTCATAAAGTGACATTGAAATAAAACGGGTTAAGATTTTACATTAGAAGGCCACTGCTTCAGGCATTTTTGGGTATAGTTTATCATTATTTTAATGCGGTCGCCGAAGCTACTGGCGTTTAAGAATTTTTTATTATTATTTTTTAATTTGTTTGCCACCATCTGTGGCGTTTATCAATTTATTTCTTTTTAATGGGGTAACCGCAAATTTAAAAATTATATTTTTTTATTTTTATTTTGAGTGAGTTGCTGTGGCAACCCTTAATAAAAAAATAATTAGCATATGTTCTTTAATGTTATGTAACTAGTACTTTAATGTTTTTTAGTACAATTTAATGTTATGTAACTAGTACTTCAATGTCATGTAACTAGCATATGCTCAACAACAACATTGAAATATACGACCATCTGACGAACGAAAAATAACAACATTGAAATATACGAAAAAAAACATGCATGGAATATTGAAATCACAACAACATTGAAATAACAACCATACAACAACAAAACATACGAAATAGAAAATCACACGACATTGAAATAGAACACTAAACATTGAAATATTATCTATCTTCTTTGAGATGATCCGACTTCATCCATCTTATTACGGAATCTTGTTGTTCTATCCCAACATGTTCTTCTTCTGTCTCGTGTTGCAGGATTGTGAACTAACATGCAATTTGTTGAAGGCCAGTGTTCTTTGTCCCGTATAGGATATAATTTACCACTATATGTCTCTATGAAGTGATCGACTACATAATACCAGGGCATGAAACTGGAAGCAAGAATATTATTGTGTTTGCAAACTTGAATAGCATGCGAACATGGAATTTTTATATTTTTCCAGGAACCACAACTACATTCATTGGTTGTCAACGTCACTGCAAAAAGGGTCACATATCCATAAAGGCTAACATGCTTAACACTGGCTGATAAATCATCATTATTTACCATGTGGACAATGTAACGATCAACTTTCCGTGCATTCTTCTGGTAGATGTTCTCGGCGTATGGAGTCCATGGACGACCATCTGCTTTCAATTGTCTCCCCAATTGCAGTTTGTCGTTGAAATAATCTGTGATCTTGATATATATCATCTCAACAATCGCGCAAATGGGGAGTCGTCTTGCACCTTTCAAAACACCGTTAAAGGTTTCAACATGGTTAGTTGTGGTCGTTCCGAACCTACGTCCTTCATCAAATGCCATCGTCCATTTTTCCTTTCCAATTCTCAAGAGATAATTGTAGGCTTTTGGACTAATAGCTTTGATATGATTGGGAATCTCATAGAACGAAGGCGCATCAATGGCTACGGCGACTCTCCAACAAAGATCTTTCACACTTTCCTTGCCAAATCTTGAGTTGAGGTTCCAGCACAGGTGTCTCAAGCAATAACAGTGGCATCCATGGTTACCGGTGATAACATTAACGTACTAGTTACATAACATTAAATTTTACTAAAAAAACATTAAAGTACTAGTTACATAACATTAAAAGAACATATGCTAATTATTTTTTTATTAAGGGTTGTCACAGCAACTCGTTCAAAAAAAAAAAAAATAATAACTTTTAAATTTGCGGTTGCCAGTGTGGCAACCGCAAATATAATATTTAAAATATTTTTTTTGATAAACGCCACAGATGGTGGCAACCAAAAAAAATGTTAAATGCCAAAGCTCTTGGCGTTTAATAATAAAAAATTGTTAAACGCCAATAGCTTCTGTGATCGTGTTAAAATAATGATAAACTATACCCAAAAACGCCAGAAGCAGTGGCCTTTTAGTGTAAAATCTTAACCCGTTTTATTTCAATAGCACTTTATGAATTTGATTAAAAATAAATAATATTTTTAAAAAATCCTCCGCAACGGAATTTCGGAGATCTCACGGAATGGGATTGCTTAAAAAGATTACGATTGGCCCATGCCTTCCCAGTTTCACTCGTTGCACAAATTTCGAGGGCCTACGGAGATGGAGACGCATCTCATAAAATATTGACTGATTTTCTAATTAAAATGAATCTTATTTATGAAAGAAAAAGGATTTTAGATACATACAGGTAGAGAACATTTCATATATGGAAAATATTTAGACTCGAAGGTCACGAAAATAATAATAATAATAATAATAATAATAATAATAATAGAACAAATTATATTTTTGATTTCATAAGATTAGACCTTTTGCAATTTTGATCCCATTACTTCGAAATTAGACAAATTTTGTCTATTTTGAATCCATTTTACTCATTTGAATCTGTTTTACCCATTTGGATCAATTTGACTTATTTGGATCCATTTTGGTTCGAACAGGACAAGAAATGGACAAATTAGGTTTGAAATGGACCGAAAAAGTCAAAAAATAGGTCAAATGAATTCAAAATGGATCAAACTAGTTTAATATAGGTTGCACAAGTTGAAAAATATGTGGGATAGAGTTAAAAATAGGCTAAACAAGTCAAAAAATAGGTTAAATGAATCCAAAATGGATTAAACAAATTAAATATAGATCGAATAGGTGAAACAAGTCCAATATTGGTCTAAAGGGTCCAAAACTCTAAAGCACGGACACGCCTAAAAAATGGCCCGTGCAGTGTCCGACACGTGTCGGACACGGACACGGCCCGGACACGGCTCGGACACGTGTCGGACACGGCTGAAGGAGTGTCCGAAAAAAAAAAAAAAAAAAAAATTGGGACACGGTGTCGGACACGGCGAGGTGGAGTGTCCGACACGGCTCGGACACGGCGGAGCAAATTTAATCATTTTTTTATGCTTTTTTTAATATTTTTTGAATTTTTTGGAGAGAAAATTGAAATAACAAAACTTATTTTAGTTTTTAATAATATATATTTATATAAATATTTTATGTTACATAGATTATACTTATAAAATATTTTTATTTTTATATAAAATATCTTTATTTATATATAAAATATATTTATTTATATAAAATATAGCCGTGTCGGAGCCGTGTCGTGTCCTAAGATTTTGAAAAAATCCGTGTCGCCGTGTCCGTGTCGTGTCCGTGTCGCCGTATCCGTGTCCGTGCAACATAGGTCCAAAATAAATCAAACATATTAAAAAACAGGTGAAACAAGTACAAAATGAGTCAAAAAAAGAATCAAATGGGTCTAAAATAAGTTGAACTTATCAAAAATTATGTGAAAACTGGTCTAAAATGGACCAAACCAGTCCAAAATAAATCAAATAGGTTGAAAAAAAGTGAAACGGGTCCAAAATTGGTCAAAAGAGTTCAAAATAGGTCGAATAGGTGGAAAAACGGGTTAAAATGGTCCGAAATAGGTCAAACTGGTCCAAAATAGGTTAAACATGTCGAAAAATGGGTCAAACAGGCCCAAAACGGGCCAAACAAATCCAGAATAGATTGAATAGGTTGAAAAATGAGTGAAACGAGTCTAAAACTGGTCAAACGAGTCCGAAATAGGTCGAATAACGGGGTAATACGGTCCAAAATGGGTCAAATTGATCCAAAATAGGATGAACAGATCGAAAAACGGGGTGAAACAGGCCTAAAATGGGCCAGATGAGTCTAAAATAAATCTAACATGATGAAAAACGGGTGAAATTGACCCAAAACGGGTCAAACGGATTTAAAATAAATAAAACAGGTTGAAAAATTGACAAACTGAGTCCAAAATCAAGTTTGTGTACAAAAATACGTGTAAAATTATGTTTGTGTGTGTAAATGTGTGTAAAAAATGTATTAGTGTGTGAAAATGTATATAAAATTGTGTTAATGTGTGTTAGTGTGTTTAAAAAATATGTTATTATGTTTAAAAAGTCTCAATAGAAATATAATATTTAATTTATGTGAAGGGTAAAATAGTAATAAAATATTAAAATTAAATAAATAAGCTTAAACCATTAAAGAGCCAACTCAAACCCAATTTCCCCTTCACTCTTCACTCGTTGTAGGAAGAGCGAAGTTTTCTTCGGGTTGCTTTTGCCACATGTAGTTGGAAGCTTCGATCCAGCGTGGGTGGACCAGGAACTTCTTCTTCTGCATTGCCCAATGTGATTTACGAGTTCCCGAGTCCATAGCGACAACATGTGTCACAGATGGATCTAGTTCAAGCGTGCATGTAGCTCCAAGCTCCTCTGCCATTTTCCAGAAGTAATGGTCCTCGGCGCGGAAATTACTGGGGAACACACGTGAGAAGACGACTTTGCAGCCCTTCAAAATTTCCCCACGAACTGTTCTTAGAATCTGTAAAAATATAATTACTCAGAATTTTGCTGATAAGAGTGATATCAAATGCGAAACGATCAATTATTCCCTTTTTTTTTTTTTTTTTTTGGGTCACCAAAATAATCAACTATTCAATAAAAGGAGAGACCCGATGGCTATTTTCCAATTTTCTTCAACTTAGATAATGATGTGTAAATAGAAATATCTTTAATGATTTCTTTGTCCGTGAAATGTACACAAAAGGCAGGAAATTGTTTAAACTATCCTGTTGACTCGCTTGAGGATGCAGAATCCGAAGGTAACATTCAGATATATTTTTATCTTTTCGGTTATCTATATATGTTTATGCAGGCTATAAATTCCCCCAAATAAAATCAAACTTAATGCAGGCAGCATGCATTAGAGTAATCATGAATTCGTAAACAAAATAAATTCCCCCATATAAAATCAGATTTACCTGTGTCACGTCGGGATCCTCTGCATTATCCTTGCAACTCTGAAAAAAAGAATACATTAATTAATTCATCTTGAAAAGAAGCTAAGTAGAACTTTATTCTATTTATTATTTTGGGGTGAGAAGGCACTACCTGATCAAAGAACAACCTGTGGATCCGTTGAAGTACTTTAAGAACAGTGGATAGAGCTCCATCGGTTTCACTTTCATCACTTCTTAGTACAGAAAGTGATGGACCATCATACCCAACGTGCTTGCAACTCGAAGCAAAGAACAGATATTTTTCCATCAATATCAAATGGTCCTTATGTTTTCTCCATACCTAATATTAATGACAAACGGTGTATTAATTTCATGCTCGCTATCACCACATATTTTTTGATAATTCAGAGGAGGAAAGGAAAAGGAATATTGCAAAATTTAGATAAGATTTTTTTCCTTATTTGTGCAAATCAGGGATGATTTCTCCTCTTAATTCTCATGAGAATGTATATAATACAGAACGAACGAGAAATTACTAATATAATATTGAAAATTGAACCACAGAGCATGTGTGATAACATCAATAACTAAAGACGTATCATGCTATATAAGCAGGAACAATTCTTCTACCAAGGCATATCATGCTATATAAGCAGAAACAATTCTTTTACTAAAATATGTTGGTCACTGGCAGTTGATTATAAGCAACTCAATAGTTAAATTTTTGACATATTTGCCTACTCTTTTTCATGAAAATATTTCAAAGACTGAAGGTTCAACATAACATCCCAAAGGCCAAAATGCACAAGTATATTCTGCACCACGGGAATTTTCAGCAAACGAGTAAGAATTTTCATCTATACTAGACAGCCATCTTGATGTTAAACAAAATACAAACAAACAAAAAGGCCAAAAGGAAAACGAAAGTAGAGGAGAAGTGATGAGAAATGAGTGAACTATAATTCAGAGAATATAAAATTCAACATTATTAGAAGCAAAAGCTAACCCAACTGAACAAAAGCTAAGAATTACCGCTTTTGTATCATCCATGATGAGGACCGCACTTTTGTGTCCCAAAACAATATCCAGGCCCTTTTGATGCATCCGTGTGCAATCCCCTTTAGATATTACTCTGGAATTGAAGTAGATACTTGTGGGGTCGAGAAACTTTGCCATTTCTTGAGCATAGGACCGTTCACCCATTGTGTATATATACATTTCAAACAATTTATTAGCTTCTTCCAAGAACGTTGTCACAAATGGCCTCAACTTCGTCATCATATGCATCCCATCCAGTTTGCGTAGGCTGCTTTTCAAGTTATCTGATTATTTGCAAATGGTAAGAAAGATAAATATGGGATAAAATTCAAAAGCAGATAGACAAATTGGCTTACGCCACAAAAACTGAAGAAATTGAAGCAGCAATAAACTCAGGAAGGAAAAGACATGAAATCTGAAACACCTCAACTCCTAGTTGAAGTCAACGAAATGATATGAGAAATAAACAAATATCATCATTACAGAGAGAATATATTTGTATTAAGGTAAAAAATGCACGCCCGTGCACACACCCACACATAATCTTAAGTAGCCCCGATAATTATATATAAGGGAACTTTGATTTATAATGTTTCCTCACTTCATCATAAATAACATATCAAAGAGTCTAGATAGCATATATACATATGCAATTGCACGAGATGGCTATCTTAGTAGATGGGATTATAAAGGACCTAGATAATATTTTTGCAATTCTAGAACTTCTCCTTCACCCTAAGCCACAGAAAGAGGCAATAAATTCTTCAATTTTGCTAACTATATATCTGAACCTAACTTTATGGAGTGAGTGAAAATTGTGCTTTGTCATCTCATGTTAACATTGAGCAAATGCTTGATAGCAATATGAAATAATTAAAGGCCAGAATGAATATATTTACTAAAAATATATAACCAGGGACCACCAAAAATGCTAAGGAGCAAATACCTGGCAAATCTTCCTCTGGACCAGTTAAGTATCTTTCTTCCACTATAATTTCATCAACGTGAGTTGAATTGAGCAGAGTGTGATCTAAATCAAGAATCAGATATAGCTTCCCATCACGTAGCGATTTCTTGAAGTCTTTGTGGCGTAATCGTTCTATCTCATCATTACTCAGTGTCAAATTCTGCATGAAGGATAACATCAAGATTATGATGAGTTTGGCATCTTATTAACATCGTAAGATGAGTTTAAGTGTATCTAATAAAGTTAGGGAAATTATGTAACATAATATAGTGATATATTTCCAAAAAACTAACCTCATTGATGTACTTAATTGCAACACCAGATTCTTCATCCACTAATTGTCCACAACTCGAGCACATTTGTTTAAAAAGAATAGGATGTCGACAAACATCCTTCTTCGATGAAGAACCTGCACAAAGAACAAAATATGTGATAAGAAGCAAAAAATTGTTGATTCAACTAAATATGTGATAAGAAGCCAAAAAATGGGACATAAAGAGGATGAGGACATGGTGGGGGCAGTCAGAAGGTACATTTATTCAACACTTTATGCCAATATAACAAGAAGATAATATTGATGCAATGTGAAACCCACCTAAGTGCTCATACCATGTTCTCTCTCCTTCTTGTCACTAATATCAGGGTTCAAATAACAGCTCTAGTAATGTTTTTGTACCTGAGATTACGCCTTCAGATATGTCCATCTTGTCCCTTTTAACTCTTGGTTGGTTTATTATGCCTTCAGATATCTCCACCTTGCGTTTTTTAACTCTACAATAATGAAACAAATTATTTTGCAAAATTGTCAAAGACCCAAGAAAATATATAGAATTTTACATCTAAGTACTTTGCGCAGACGATTTCTTCCATTAGACAAGTCATAACCAACAAAGCCAGGACATTTGATAATATATTTGATTTCCTCATACGGTGAACTGAACTGAACTATGTTGCTCAAGTACATCATATAGTGATAATCAATACTGGTCTATTCTGAAACAGTATACTCGAATTTATCAAGTACCTAGGTCCAGAAGAATTAGAATAACCCTCCTCTTCACTAACTTCAGGATATGCAACTTCCTCCTCTTCATGAAGAGATGTATCGAGCTCCGCATCCAGAAATGCGGCGAAATCATCACTGCTTGACGACGAGAGTGCTAGCACTGTCATTTGTTCAAAAATAAACCTAACCATCAAAATCTTCCCAAAGAGTGTACCCGTGCTTTCATTAGAAACCAATCTATCAAATCAATCCCCAAATTATAAAACCTAATCAATAAAATCTTCCCACCGTCATTAGAAATCAATTTCCCAAATCAATTCCCCAAATTATAAAACCTAATCATCAAATCTTCTTCCCAAAAAGAGATTGACGAGTGTACTAGCACTGAAATCAATCCCCCAAATTATAAAGACTAATCGTCAAAATCTTCCCAAAAAAAATAATCAACAGATTTACTTGTGCTGCACTGTGAATGTGATTATGAGAGAGACAGATGAGACGCTAGCGGCCGCAGTCGCCCTTTGTCATGTTCATGCGTAATGTTGCTGGAGAGAATTAGGCCCCAAGGGACGCCCAAGTCTTTTTTTAGGGATATAACCCTCAATTTCTTTTCCCTTTTTCTTTCCCCGATATTTTCTGACATGGCATCTTTATATACTAATCAAGCAGCAATTAACTCGTTTTGTAAAAGGAAGAAATTTTAGGGGCCCTTCTGCAAATAAAATAAATTTATAAGTTAGAACAAAACAAAAACAAAAGCCCTAAATCTAACATAATTTCTCCATTTTTCCTTCCTTTCCTCTTTCGCTCTTATCCCGTTCTTCTTCTTCGGCTACATCCCCCAGATCTGTCCCTTTGTTCGCATATCATATCAGCATCACCATCACGTATTTGAAGTTGACCCAAACAACAGGTTTTAGGGCTTGAAGTCGAGCATCTAAGGACTGGGCTTCATGAGCAATGAACAACTATTAAGAACATGAACCCCAATCCTTAGAAGCTAACTCCAAGCTCCAAAACGGTGATTTGTTTTCGCGTTCGTCTGCCTCTATTGAAGAAGAAGAAGAAAGAAGGGGAGAGAGAAAGCGGCTAGGGTTTTGCTTGAAGTAAGGTGTGAGGATGACAAGTGATAATTGGAATATTTATGGAAGAATTAGGTGTACATGCATTCAATTAAATTACCATGCATTCAATACTATGACGGTTGGTTGTTGAGGAATAAATAAAAAAAGAATGGGATTTAATAAATAAATCGCACAAGCGATTTAATGAATCGCGCAATCTATTCTTCATGTAGAGCTAGTTTTTTATTTGTTTTAAATATTTATTTGATTTATTTTTTACCCTAAACACTAAAAATTTGGTATAGTTGAATGCATCTGCAAACTACGAACCGAATAATATTGAATGCATGTAGGCCTAATAAATCGCTCAAGCGATTTAATTAATCGCTCACGCGATTCTAGTCCTTTATTTTATTTAAATATTATTTATTTATTTTCTTTATTTAATCGCCTGAGCGATTAAATATTAAAAATAAATATTTATATTTATCTGATTAAATTCTAGTTAGCTGATGAATCTAGTGCGCGATTCATCAAATCGCGTGAGCGATTCTGGTTAATCGCTCACGCGATTCAATGTATCGCTCACGCGATTTTATAAATCGCTCACGCGATTAAATATTAAAAATAAATATTTCTATTTATCTGATTAAATTCTAGTTAGCTGATGAATCTAGTGCGCGATTCATCAAATCGCGTGAGCGATTCTGGTTAATCGCTCACGCGATTCAATGAAGAATAGTAAAACCATCAAAACTGTAAAATACAGCATACTAGATATATAAAAATAGAACAACATTCAGTCTGCTTTCATTACAAAACCAGTAAAATACATTACAATCAAACTAAATATTTTATGGGGGAGGAGGAAACTGATTAACCTCCTCCGGATCATATTGAGGGATAATGGAATTAACACTCCCCTCAGAGGACTCAAGGTAAACAACGTCGTAAAAGGACTCGGGGTCTGAGTCCCTATCACTTATGTGGAAAGCGTGGAGGTGCTCCTCTTCGCCCTCCAAAAGGTGTGCCTGCCGCACTTTGAAGATATACCTAAGGTCATCATAATAACGGCATCCAAATGCCCTGGCATCCAAATCCCGCTGAATAACCTATGTAATATTAAACATTGAAAAATGAACAAAGAAAGATTAAAAAAAAAACAAAACAAAAAGGGACACTGATGAATTCGACTTACCTCAATGGTATTCACACCATAATATACTAGGGGATTAATTTCGGCACTAATACGATCAGCAGCCATTTTAACTCCAGGACACGCCAATAATCTACGGAATTCGTAAAATTTTATCCGCAGTCCTTTCACTGCTGCTACAACATCTCGTGCCCAGAATCTGGTTTTGAATCGCTTAGTCAATTCACGCGACACAATAGATAGCACCGTGTCGAAGACTTCTAGCCGATCGATTTCGTTGTCTCCGGCATATATACGAAGACGTTCAACCATGTACTCTTCCACCCATGCCAGAATAGGTCTTGGAGGGTTATTCATGACTTTATTTGTCAAGGATTGAGATATAGGACAGAGAAAGAGAAGCAAGGCTTCTTGCAGGTGATGAAAATTTTGCAGAAATCTGAGAACAGAGCAGAATTGAGGATACTAATAAAGGTGATTGGGCCTTAAACCAACCAACAGTCGCACCCCTTCCTTCCTTCCTTGGTCGCATTGTAAAGGTGACGGTCAAAATTCCGGGATGAGTGCAGGCAACTTTCCATTAAATTCAAGCATCTCATCGAGAACATCTGTCAGACGCGGGAAGAAGACAATGGACATCTATGTCCGTTCTTCAAATAAAATAAAGGACTAGACGTTGATGAAGAATCGCGTGAGCGATTAACCGAATCGAGTCCGCGATCCAATGAAAACACAACAAATTATTTATAGTATCTAATATTTAGAACAAGAATGAATCGCGCGCGAGATTAATTAATGAATCGCAAGTGCGATTCATTAAATCGCTTGCGCGATTAAATAAAGAAAATAAATAATTCTATTTAGCTGAAGAATCCTGTACGCGATTCATCAAATCAAGTGCGCGATTCAATTAAAACATAAATAATTTGATATAGCTGAAGAATCTAGTGCGCGATTCATCAAATCAAGTGAGCGATTAATTTAGGAAAAATTAATATTTTGATTTTTTTACAGAATCGCGTGAGCGATTAAATAATAAAAATAAATATTTCTATTTATCTTATTAAATTCTAGTTAGTTGATGAATCTAGTGCGCGATTCATCAAATCAAGTGAACGATTAAATTAAAAAAATTAATATTTCGAAACACATAAATACAAATTTCAATATTTCAATAATTCTAGTTAGCATTCAATATTATTCGGTTCAACATGCATTCAATTGATGTTGATGAAGAAAATAAATAAATAATATTTAAATAAAATAAATAAATAGATGTTGATGAAGAATCGCGTGAGCGATTAATTAAATCGCTAGCGCGATTTATTAGGGAGTTGTACATTTTGCGCGATTTATTAGGGAATTGTACATTTTGCGCGATTAATTAAACCGCTTGCGCGATTTATTAAAGAATTGGACATAAATATTATGAATACATACTGTGTAACTTAAATATTGTATTTATCAACTCCAAAAAATATTTCGGATGCTAAACGTAACCTTAAAAAAGAGGTATTATCGTCATCCAGAATATCCAGTGGTTCCCCACGCATGAGAAGCTCAATGTAATATAAGGAATAGAGTCCACAATCGCCACTGAAAAAAAAAAAATTAGAAATTAAATAAAAATATAATAAAAAATTTTAGAGTTAGTAAACTTTAAATGTACCTTCGTTTATTTTTTGGACACGGAGCAAGTTGCAGCTTCCACATGTGCTTGAGGCTGTCACCTAATTGCCTGAACTTTCCTGTGTGGGCTAACAATTTGGGAAAGAAAACACACAGATGGTTCAAAGCAATTTGGTAATTCCTGTGGTCAAGGGAACCACCACCGCTGTCGTAAACTTTGATGACTCCCTCTTGGGGCAAAATCTCGACGGCCACCCAATGGGAATTTCCTGAGTTGACAATGCCATAAAATTTTGTAGCTCCTTCCCATGCACGACCATGCAAATATGGTAGAGAACCAGTTGTATACGGCAGAACAGTGTCCTCCTTCCATTTGATGGGATCATTCCAGATCCTTCGCATCACATCAAATGAATGCGAGGCAGTCCGGATGTCTTCTTTGGGTTCATTCACAGGCCTCACACCCTTGGCACCCTTGGCACTCTTGGCACCAACCCTCGGAGCATTGGCACCAACCCTCGGAGCTTTGGCACCCCTCGGAGCATTGGCAGCAGTATCTGGCTTATTTGTAATAACGAGATTGCCATCTTCACCAACACAAACTGAATCTTCCTCTGTAATGAGACCCCTTGATAGATAATAATTTGTTTTAAGATGTTGGAAGAAAGTCTCATCGAGGACCAAATAATCCTGAGCATATTGATCTGGGAGCCTTTTTTGTTTAAGCCTTATATTGGCCAAACACTCTTCCAAATGCTGCAACGAGTGAACCAAAAAAAAAAACAATAAAGATCAACTATGCATCATACAGGTATTGACTAACATAAACTATATAGGAAGTTTACCTCGGATACCAACCATTTCCCATTTCTGAGGATGGTTAGGAAGAATTCCGAGTCGAAATCCGCAGTTTGTCCAGGAATTCGGTCTTTCGGCCCTGCACTAAGAACCCATTTGTACAAGTAGCTAGAACCAGATTTGTCCGTATTTTTGGATAACCATCTGTTGTGAGATTGAGAGATGGTTTCTGCGGTTTGCGGACAAGGCAGTTGGGGCTGAGCCGTTAAGGTAGGTGTTGCTTCTTTAGCCTTGACTCTAGCTCTGGCTGTAGCTGTGCAAAGCCTCTTAAGTTGCAGCGTATAAGGTGACAGGAGGTAGGCGGGCCTTCTTTTATTTCTCTTTGGTCTTTGACGTTTAGACCCTTCAACATCCTGCACCATTACACTACGGCCTGCTTGGTGTTCTTTTTCCTTCTCCAAATGCTGCCATATCTTCTCAACAGTTGCCTTCACATATTCAGAATGAGCTTCAGCTTGGTCTTCTTTCTCCTTCTCCAAATGCAGCCATATTTTCTCAACAGTTGCATTCAAAGATTCAGAATTAGCTTCCGCTTTCTGGATAAACTGTTGAATTTCAAAAGGGATTTGCACTGCAGCAGTTGGTGCAGGTGATGGTGATGTGTCAGGTGCTGTGAAAGTTGGGGGTGCGGTGCCCCAATCAATTCCTGCGGTAGGTGGTGCTGTGGAAGTTGGGGGTGCGGTGCCCCAATCAATTCCTGCGGTAGGTGGTGCTGTAGTTGGATGTGATGGTGAGGGGAACCAATCCATGTTAGAATTCATGAGATTATCATCTTCTCGGACTGGATGGGGCAATTCATCCCCAATGATCAAAAGGGTGCACCCTTTCAAACACTGATGTAGATAATCAATGGGTGCATCCTCTTCTTCTGAACTTGTTTGTTCATGAAGGTCCCTGATGTAACTCATATTCTTTTCAATGCTGGAGGGCAACAAAAATGGACGTACCTGATCCTGTTACATCAAAAAATAATAGATGTTAAAGGTATTCGGTGACACATGGCAAAGAAAATAATATAAATTTTGTTCTAACCTCAGGTCCATGGTTATTTAACTTTTGCCGCAATTCTTCAATATCGATTGGGTTCCCTCTACTGTGCATCCATCTGCCTGGGGAGTGGTAGTTTGGACATGTGGGAATCATCATGTTCTAGGCCGCCTCCATAAGAACTTGCTATAGTTGGGCACATTTCGTAAGCCCACGCCTACAAGGAACAAACAGGAAAAAAGGTGTATTATAGATTTTGTTTCAATTAAATCGCTTGAGCGATTCAACAAGTCGCGTGAGCGATTCATTAAATCGCTTGAGCGATTCAACAAGTCGCGTGAGCGATTCATAAATTCGCGTAAGCGATTAAGCTGAATAAGATAAATATGATGATCATAATCACCTGTAAGGCCCATGGAAAACCTGAAACATGATAGGTCTTCGGTTTAGAGTCAGATTCTGTAGGGGGCAGCCATTTAGCAATATCCTTTTCCCTTTTTTTTATTGAATCCATTGTCGCCTTGAATGACACTAGTCCCCAAGGATATGAATAAAAAAAATCCAAGTCACTTGCAAAACAAAGATGATCCCTATTTACAACTCTCCCCTTTTCAATACCCAGCAACATGTTTTGTACAAAAAGCACATGTGCTATCTTCAAACGGTCTTCCACCGTAATCTTTTTATTGAATAATAAAATTTCCAAATCAGTGTCCTTCACTTTTGATTTCCATTTATTTCGGAGGATCCTCTTAAGAAAATCCTCGGCATTATTTATAACACTCAACTCATCAGCTCTATCGGGCATCTTACCTCCTCCACAATAAAGCCCAGTGACAAGAGCAAACTCCCTTAAGCCAAACCTAACTGGCTTTTGGCCTATCAAGACCCACAGCTCATTCTCTTTCTTGGTGGGTAGGGAGTACATCATAAGATAATGAAGGAGGCTGCCTGAAAACCGCTTCCAACCAGAAGGCAGCTCTTCGGTATATTTTCTAAATACTCCTTCGAAATTCATTTCGTTCTCCTGAAGGATTTCTTTTACTGGGGAAAGACGCTCCCATGATGACCGGACTGTGATCCTCACAGTTGAAGAGAAGAAGTACCTTTCCCAGAAAGGGCGCATGTTGAATTTTGAAAAATCAATGCTCCGGGTGACCTCTTCTTCATACACTTCCTGTAACTCATTGTCATCATCCTCCGCCTCATCAAATAACCCAATCATACCCATATTGTTCGAATGTCTTCGCTTACTCCTATTTTCCCTTATGTACCAGTCTCCTTGAGCAGTTTCTTCATCTCCGGTGTGTTCATCATCTCTGAACTCCTGAGATGTATAGGATCAAAATACCATTTGTCAATATAAAAGATTTGAAATACACAAAAGGCGCCATTTTGATCGCGTACGCGACTCAATCAATCGATTAAGCGAGTACTAGATACTTCCGGTATAAACAACCCAAAAAACACAGTATATAAACAAGAGAATATAGTATCAACTCCAGAACGAAAGTTGAAAACAAAAAACAAAGAACCATTACGTTGTAATCGGCCTCTTGGGATATCTGCATGGGATCAATAGTGCCTTCTCCTTCCCTTACTGGGCTTTGGTTTGCTCCCGCTGATGACATCTTGTTTGGTTGATCGTAAAAATGTGATAATAATCTGAATATAGGAGAGAGAAAATGGATGAAAACCCTAGTTTTTTTGCTTGTGAGGAAGATGAAGAAGAAGAAGAAGAACAGTCCTTTACTTTTTACTTTCCTTTTTTTTTTTTTACCTTTCTCCTCTTTCTCGCTAAAAGTTTGCTTATAACTGTTATCAAATTAATTAATGATGTGATTGGTTTGACTCTTGTGGTGATATATATATTAAATATAAATAACTGTCAGACAAAAAATGAAAAATTTTAATATAATGTACACAATTGTTGCCGCCTTACCGGACATGTATATTACAAGAGGTTTAATTTTAGAGAATTTGATTGCGAACTACCGTAAGAATCGCGTGGGCGATTCTTTAAGTCGCCCACGCGATTTAATACGTTTTGTGGCCAAAATCAAGATCACCTTATGAGAATCGAGTCAAATTTGTAATGGGGTCATTTTATTGTTGGTTATAGCGAAGCTTGATTTGAATGTACCAATCACAATCCCTTCTACATGGTATCAAAGATGATGTTAGGATTTGTTTGGGATTATGACTAAGGTTTGCAATACATCGTACTACACAGATAAGAATCGCTATGGGGCTCATATTAAACGCGAAAGAAACATGCTGGGGGACTAGCAAAGTAATATAAACCCATATTAAGTGCGAACTACCGTAAGAATCGCGTGGGCGATTCTTGAAGTCGCCCACGCGATTTAATACGTTTTGTGGCCAAAATCAAGATCACCTTATGAGAATCGAGTCAAATTTGTAATGGGGTCATTTTATTGTTGGTTATAGCGAAGTTTGATTTGAATGTACCAATCACAATCCCTTCTACATGGTATCAAAGATGATGTTAGGATTTGTTTGGGATTATGACTAAGGTTTGCAATACATCGTACTACACAGATAAGAATCGCTATGGGGCTCATATTAAACGCGAAAGAAACATGCTGGGGGACTAGCAAAGTAATATAAACCCATATTAAGTGCGAACTACCGTAAGAATCGCGTGGGCGATTCTTGAAGTCGCCCACGCGATTTAATACGTTTTGTGGCCAAAATCAAGATCACCTTATGAGAATCGAGTCAAATTTGTAATGGGGTCATTTTATTGTTGGTTATAGCGAAGCTTGATTTGAATGTACCAATCACAATCCCTTCTACATGGTATCAAAGATGATGTTGAGCGATTTAGTAACTTAAATGATTACAATCTAAATTTCTAAATACAAATCATTAAGACAAGTTACGTTATGGATTTCAAGATACAAATCAATAAAAATACTGCTAAAAACAACAAATTGACTATTATCAACTTGTTCACAATATTTTGTTCTCTTCCTTCTGGAATGAGTGGTGTCCTCCTGCTTGAGACTTCACCTTCATCGTTCTGTGGCTCTTCTATTGGATTACACCATTGAGAAAAGCCATGCAAATTGCAACAATAAAATAATCTTCCCCTGTTGGAATTATCTGCTCTATCGACCACCTTGATTGTAGCCCACTGATCGCAATCCCTGCATTTCTCCTTTCTATATCTAAGAGAACTTTTGCGTGTAAAAGCTGAGCTATTTGAGCTTGCCATGAGCCTTTAAATTCCTTAATGATAATCAGAAGAATTATATAGTGATCCCCACCAACGGCTATAATTAGGATATAAATAGTGTATAACTGCCATATTATAACGACTATAATATTTTGTAATATTATCATCATCCAGGGGCTCTTTTGCAAACTCACAAATTTACGCACTGCCCCTCCTACTCAAATATAAAATAAATTTGTTCTGTTTCCTTTGGCCAAACCCTAATTCACTTTTTTATCTTCCATCCTCTCCTCTTATGTTGAATATTTCCGCCGCCGCCCTCTCCAATCCAAAGGAAAAATCCTTCGCAGATCTGTAAGAGTCTGCCCTATTAGTTTGAATTGCTCTTGAAAATTATCATGTTTGCTGTATGATTTCCGCCATACAGTAGCAATCAATAGATGTTTCTTTGTTTGGTCGATGTAGTGTTTACTCGTTATAGATGAACTATACGATGGGCAGTACAGGAGAGAGTTTTGAGAGTTTTATGCGTCCTGTGTATAACAATTGGAAAGAAACCCTGGAAAATGCAATTGAAGAATTATTATAGATTTTAAATCTATAATAAATCTTCATTTGCATTATCTAGGGTTTCTTTCCATTGTTATGAACGGTCTGCACAAAACTCTCAAAGCTCTCTCCTGTATTGCACGTTTTATAGTTCTTCTACAATGTCTAATGATCTATTGCAAGGCCAAACAAAGAAATCTATTGATTGTTACTGTTTGGCAACAAGTCCTACGGAAATGACGATTTTCATGAACATTTCAATCAAATACGGCAGATTTTGTGATTAAGGAGGAAGACAGATAGATCTGTTAATATCCATAATGTTAATAAACCCCCTTGGCTGAAGAATCGCATGCGCGATTCATTAAATCTTGTGAGCGATTCACTAAATCTTGAGCCCGATTATTTAAAAAATAAAGTAATGGATCAAGCTGAGTGTTTTTTAAAGTGTCATATATCGAATTAAACTCCAAATTTTATTATATTATAATATATTAATTGAATCTTGGGCGCGATTAATTAAGAAGAGTTAGCGATTCAGTAAATCTTGGGCGCGATTAATTAAAATAAGAGATATGCCCATTTGGCTGAAGAATCGCTTGCGCGATTGATTAAGTCGAGTACGCGATCAATAAAATCGCGTAAGAGATTCATTAAATCGTCTGCGCGATTAATTAAAAATCAAAGATGTATTATACAATTTATTTATCTAAATGACATTCTGTTATTTATCTAAATGACTTTCTGATCACATGTAGACTTTTTGTGTCTTTTTATTGTGCGCGATTAACTAAAAAGAGAAAGATGCCCATTTGGCTGAAGAATCGCTTGCGCGATTGATTAAGTCGAGTACGCGATCCATAAAATCGCGTAAGAGATTCATTAAATCGTCTGCGCGATTAATTAAAAATCAAAGATGTATTATACAATTTATTTATCTAAATGACATTCTGTTATTTATCTAAATGACTTTCTGATCACATGTAGACTTTTTGTGTCTTTTTATTGTGCGCGATTAACTAAAAAGAGAAAGATGACACTTGGCTGAAGAATCGCTTGCGCGATTGATTAAGTCGAGTACGCGATCCATAAAATCGCGTAAGAGATTCATTAAATAGTCTGCGCGATTAATTAAAAAATAAAGCTGTATTATACAATTTATTACACAATTATTTATCTAAATGACATTCTGATCACAAGTAGTCTTTTTGTGACCTTTTCCTCCACACTTTGAACAGGTATTGTACCTTTTTCTTCCCTCAGAAGGTGCCCGGAATCTAGTCATCCTTTTTCTTCCAACACGCACCTTCAGTGGAGGTGGCAGTACTTGTTTTATACCTATATCTTCAGGCAATTCCCACTATAACTCTGGAGGTGTAGGAAAAATTGTCTCAGAATATGCAAGTATGTAGTACTCAACAGTGTAAAATTTGGAGCATAGGGAATATATTCTTTGTCCAAACCCTATTGGGTTTTGCTCCCTTAACGCCGATAATGCATGGGGGCAGGGGATCTTATCCATCTGGAAGACACCACATGTGCACGTCATATTGTTCAAGTCAACCATAACCTCTGCTCCAATTCCACGAACAGAAAATTCATGAGCATTGAACTGTTGTGCAATGCATCCTTTGGATTTCTCCAGATTACTCCGGAGAAGTTTCTCTTTGGATGGCACCAGGACTGTACTGCAGTTGATCATGTCCGTTCTCCGGGTGTGGAACCAATCAGCCAATATTCTTATGATAGACTCAAACAGAGCAGGGATAGGATACTCCCTTACAAATCGAATCCTAGAATTAATAGACTCGGCGATGTTGCTAGTCAGAACATCATACCTGTTTGTTTTAGAATGCACCCTGCTCCATAACTCAAAACCAACTTCATCCTTCAAGTACTCTGCAGCACGTTTGTGAATACGTTCGATCTCTTTGTAGTGCTCCATGAAATCTTCGACGGTATATGCTTTAACTGCCCTAAAAAATGGCTCAAGGATTGCACTTTTTTTAAACCGTTGTCTCAAGTTCTCCGATAAGTGCTTCGAACAAAATCCATGATGAGCCTTAGGATAAATCTTAGCAACCGCATTTTTTATGGAGACATGTCTATCCGATATTATACAGAGATCATCACTATCCAGTGCTATCCTTTTTAAATTTATAAAAAACCACTCCCATGATGCATTATTTTCGGAATCAACCACTGCCCATGCAATCGGATAGGTATGGTTCTCACTATCTTGTGCAGTAGCCAAAAGGAGAGTACCATCGTATTTACCGGTTAAGAAACAACCATCAACGGCTAACACCTTGCGCATGTACGTAAAACCCCGTATGCATGGTCCGAATGCAACAAAAAAATGAAGAAACCTGTTTTCGTTGGCAAGAACCAATTCAGTGACGCTTCCTTGATTCTTAAGAGTTACCATATAACGATATGCATCCATAATTGCATATCCATGCTCAGGTGATCCCCTGACAATATTTTTGGTATGTATTCTGCCCATCCAACATTTCCAGTAACTAACCTTGGCCCCCAATTGAGCTTCGACGTACTTTTTAATTTCGCCTGGTGTGGGACCTTTCTTGTCAAAAAACAATGGCTTCACTAAGTCCCCAATCAATTTTGCGGTAGCCTATTGATGAGTGGTACTTGCTTCTTCCAACCCACAAGTGTGCATCCGGTTATACTTTCTGAGGATAAATCTTTCAGAATTAACATATTTAACACACCGAAACCACCACTTGCAATCCTGCGAATAACATCCCAGAACAAGAAGGGACTTTGTAGATTTTATCGTTCGTAATTGGAAGCTTCCCTTACATGCAACAAGGTTGATCTTCATGATGGCATCTTCTTTGTTAATAAACTCTTCATCCTCATTAAAACCTGAGCCATCATCCCATGTATGACTTTCAATCCTGGCCTCTGGATTATCATAACATATAATGGCTTCCTCCTGATTAATACATTGATCGGGCACTTCTTCCTCGACCACATTTTCAGAAGGATTACAACGATCTACCATTTCTTCGTTTATAGCAAAGGTGTTATCGAGAAGATTGAATTCTTGATCGTTGATATCAGGGAGACTGAAGTCTTCATACTGATGCTGGTATTGATCTTCACCCTGAGAAGTAAACCCGCTTGTACCAACATGTTCGGATTCTGTTCCACTCTCCTTCCTATCCAAGGAAACCTTCAAAACGGGCCTCCAACCTTGAGGAGAGATATCGGCAAAATAAACTTGTAGGTCGTGATCAGTCTTTATTTCAGTTGGATAACAGGTTGGAGGTGCACTTGTAAGAAAATATTTCACGTGCACATCATCATGGGAGCAAGTAAGTCCTGCTTGTTCTATAATATCACTTATCAACATTTGGAATGTAGTCTGATTGCTCACAAGAATAGCAGAAGTTTGCTTGCTCTCCGCAACCCAATTCAAACACGTGGTTTCTTCTTCCCACACTCCAAGTGCAAATCCAATAACAAATTTTGACATAACCCAGTCACCGTTCCTTTAAAACAATAAAAAAAAAAAAAAAAATTAACCATGCATGCAGTACAAAACTGAGAAACAAAAAATTTGATCGCGTGGTCGATTGATAAAGTCGCGTGGGCGATTCCTCAAATTCGCGTGCGCGATTAAAGAATCGCGTGAGCGATTATGAGAAATCGGGGAAGTGATTAATAAAATCGAGTGCGCGATCATGTTGTATTGTCCTTATATTTACGTCCAATTTAGGCTAGGGAATGTACTGTATTAAACCCAGATAGATGGGGTTCGGAAAAAACTCAGTTAAATCATTCAGTAAATAGGTTTGAGAAAAAATTCAAATGAATCGCGTGAGCGATTCCCTAATCGCGTGAGCGATTTATAGAAATCGCGCAAACGATTAATAAAATCGAGTGCGCGATCACTATGTATTGGCGTTATATTGGCGTCCATAACAAGTTAGGGAATGTAATGCATTAAACCCAGATAGATGGGGTTCAGAAAAAACTCAGTTCACTCATTCAGTAAAAACGCAGTTCAAAAAATAGGGTTCAGAAAAAATTCAAACAAACCGAAACCTTTCAATACCTTTGATTGTTGTCGTTGTTGTTTGCCATTGTACATGTAATCAGAGAGAGGTGGGTGATACTTAGGGTTTTTGAAGAATCAAACGAACACTGGACAACACTTCGATCGGAGAAGAAATATCAGAAAAATAGGGTTTTCGTCGCACATACAGGAAGGAGAGAGAAATTGAGAGAATTGGATGACTGTGATTTGGGGCCAGATTCTAATTTTGTATAAATTTTGGGGCCGAGAAGAGTCTGCAAAATCCTGACGTGGCAACTATTTAATTAAGCTGAGTAATTAATTAAGAGCTAATCAAGCAAAGGGTTATATAACCAATTCTTTTGAAACTAGGGGTTACATAACTAAAAAAAGACTTGGGGGTCCCTTTTAACCGAATCCCCCGTGTTGCTGATATAGAGCATTTAAATGTGGACCGTTGGATATTGTTATATCACAATCGTCAGATGAAGTTTAAGGAGAAGCATCAAGACGACGTCGCAGCCACTAATGCTGGGTTAATCTCAGTCAACAGTGATCATCCAAGGGCTGTGATATGTTTGGAAGGAGATGGAAATCTCACCGTTAATGCACAGGTTAATCCAACAGATCAGGAGCTAAGGGAAGATCAGCTCATGGGAGGGACCAGTGTGCCGTTATGCAGGTGTTTTGTGCAACGGATTCACAGGATTGCAAATTATTTCGAGAGTGATGGTTTGATAGCTGTTAGTGTCATTTTGTGCATGTTATATTGTTGTTGTTGGCTCACTTTTGGGGCAAGTAATGAATTATGTCTAGTTTCTCTCCTAAACTTCTTCTTCTACTCATCTCCAAAGTTCTGTAATGTTACTCTGAGTTTGCTACTGTTTTATCAATCAAAGTTCATTCTATTCCATCATTTATTTTCCATATTATCCATTATATTACAAGTGGTATCTAGAGCCACTCGATTCTCACGGACCTAACAATGGCTGAAGGGTTAAGATCTAAGGATTTGCAGGATATGCTCAAAAAACAGGAAGGAAATTTGATTGAGGAAAGAGCCATGAGGTTAGCTGCTGAACAAAAAATGGAGGGAAAGTTTAATGATCTATCTGGAGCATTGGAAAAGATTACGATGCAAATGAGTTCCATTGTTGAGCAGATGGATCAGTACAACAGGAATAAATCTGCTTTGGGCGATGGGCTGTCTGCTTCATCGGAAAAAGGGGCTGGTTTTGTGTCAAACAATATATTTCAAGAGGAAAACATATCACAAGGAAGTTATAGAGGTATATCTTCACCTCACAAATACATTTTTCCTTGTTTTGATGGGTCAAATCCTAGAGCATGGGTTAGGAAAGCTCAAAAATATTTTCAGCTTTTACCAACTGTGCTTGAAAGTGAGAAGATACCTTTAGCTTCAATTTAATTTTCTGGAATAGCTGAGACATGGTTGCAGAGTCTTATAGAAACATCACCACCTTTGAATTAGGAACAGTTGATTGAGGAAGTACTGAAAAGGTTTGATGTGGGGGATAGGCAAATGGTGGTGGGAGAATTTCATAGACTAAGGCAGACTGGAACAGTGGAACAATATCTGATTAAATTTGAGGAAAGTAAATCCCAAATGCTCTTGTTTTGTAAGAATTTAACCGAAGAGTATTTTACTGCTGCGTTTGTGTGTGGATTGAAAGATGAGATACAAGCTTCTGTGTTTGCCTCTAAACCACAGAGTTTGGGTGATGCTATTATGTTTGCAAAGAGACAAGAAGCAGCAATGGAGGCAATTTTGGTTAGAGCTAATGGAAATGGGAAACACAATTTATCTCAAAAGTCCTTTGTGAAATCTAACACTTAGAATGTTAACACACGAGGTGGGAATTACAACAGCAAGAGTAATCAATTCAGTAAGGGAGTACCAACTCAAAGAAGGTTACTCACTGCTTCAGAAATGAGAGTGAAGAGAGAAGAACCTACGCTATAATTGTGATGAGGTGTATACTCCATGGCACAAATGTACTTAGAAGCAACTGTTCATTATAATTCCTGAAGAAGATTGGGAAGATGAGGAAGCACCAAGCAATGAGGAAGAGGCATCTAATACTGAAGATGTTACAATAGCTGTTCATGTTATATCTTCCAAGAAAAGCTCTTATATGTTCAAAATGGAAGGTATGATTGAAGTAATGGAGATTAGAATGATGATTAATTGTGGTGCTACTTCTTGCTTTGTTGATGAATAGCTAGCCAAGAAACTGAAAAGCAAGAGAGAACCAGCTAATCCAGTTAGATTAAGGATGGCTGATGGCAGAAGGTTGGTGAGTGATATGATTTTTCCAGAGTTAAAATGGAAAATGCAAGGTCATGAGTTTACTTTTCCTGTGAGAATTTTGGATTTGGGAGGTTATGGCATGTTGCTTGGTGGTGATTGGCTTAATGATCATACTCCAGTACACTTAGTGTTAGGAATAGTGCCCTAGAAAGCCGATTGTATATCCGCTTTGTACTTTTCCTTATTGTAATCATAGACAATCTTTGAATAAAATAACGAATTGAGGCAACACTTCTTTATATGCTCTTGTTTGGTATGCATTTACTTTAGCTGTGCATGCATGAAAACTCCCCTAATCCTGATGACTTTAGAACTCTACCATTTAGGTGAAATGGTTCATGAAACGAGCCATATATCACATAAGTCATGATTAGTAAAATACTCCAAGCCTATGAGTCCTACAGACAGTGGGAGTGTCAACCTGACTTCTCTAAGGCTTGTTTGTGGGATCACGCCCTTAAGAAGGACCACCTTGTTTCAGGGAGGTGCAAAGTGTATAGTTGATACGTTCGTGATACATGAGGGTGCCTACTTTAATAGGTAAGTTCACTGAGGTGCCCCGTGTGAGAACATTCCTAAATGGGAAAGGAAGTTTCTGTTTCAGGAAATGGAAACTTCCAGAGTAGGAAATATCTCACGAGTCATTGATGTGATTAATTAATCCTTAGACTTGAGGTTCCATGTCACTTTATGAGTTAACTCTGTAGTCTTAGGTATAAGCTTTAAAGGGTGTCGCCTTAGACAACTGATTCAATGCTTATACTGGGGCTGCACAAGTGACTCATGAAAGTGAATGAGAATCAAGAAAGGACCTACACTTGCATTTGCAAGGTGATCTCTTATTGTGTAAGTCATTCATATGCCATATGGAGTCCTTGGCCAAGGCAGTAGATCAAGACATCAAGAAAAGGGTTTCTTGGATTGAGATCAAATGGATATGAAATGCATTTAGCTTTAAGACCAGATTATTAGGGTTCTGATTATTCCCTTGCCCTAGATCTTGGTTGAGAGATAGAAAGTAGGAGGATTGTATCTCACATGAATCAATGACTTAAAGGTTCTGTCGAATCGAGACATTCCAATTCAGCTAGGGGTTAAACACCTGTTGCTAGACTATGGTCGTTTAATCTATGGATTGATTAATTAATTAGTGAATTAATTAATTAGGGTCACTGCTAATTGAATTGAGAACCTAGAGGGTCACACACAACAACTTGGTTACATGAGTTAAGGCTTTAAAATGATTAAACGAGTTAATCGAGCCAAGAGGGTTCCACACGTGTGAAACCACACGTGTGGGTCACGTGACTGGACACGTGTCCTTGGGACACGTGCTCCGCACGTGTATAATTGTTTATATGTTAAATAATTAATGTGTTAATTATTTAGTAGACTTTGGTTTAATTTTGAATTAAAAAGAAAGTCTTATTTTGGAGAAAAAATAATCTAGTTAATTAATTACGAATTAATTAATTAGATAAATAAGTTATTTATTAATAAATAAAGTATAATATTATCCAAAAGGGTTTGGATATTTTAGCTCTCTTAAAAGTTAATTTGAATTAGAATTCAAAGTCAAAGTTTAAAATTACTTGATGATCAAGTAATAAGAGAGAGGGACCAAATCCTTAGTCCATAAGGACTAGGATCGGCCGCCCCTCTCCTATATATAGGAGAGCTCGCGCTCCCCTTAGGGCTGATCGATTTTCTTTTGGTTCATGTGTTGAACACCATCCTTTCTCCAAGATAAAATAAACCCTAGGTTAAGCCTAAACACTAACTAGAGAACTAGCATCCTTACTAGTTAGATTGTAGTCAAGTTGGTGGACTATCTCTAGAGAGCTTCAAGTTAGAAGTTTTTAAAGATTCGAGCTTTACCAAGGAGAGGGGATCAAGCCGCGAGAAGAGGGTTCTTGGGTGGCTTGAAACGCTTCAAGAAAGATTATTGAAAAGTAAGTTTCTAATCTCTACGAATTCGGATTCACGATTGTGAGTTCAAGATCCTTTTGTTGGAAATTTTTTTTAAATTTCCGCTGCTTTCTGATTCCTGTTTCCAACACTTAGATTATAAGGACAAAAGTGTTACTATATCTAAAGGGAATGAGAGAGTTAAATTGCAATCATTAACAGGGATTGATGAGTTGAAGTATCTCACAGCTGAGGAGTTGAATGAATTAGTCGAAGATGGGAATGCTGGAATGTGTGAACATATATTCTCTTTAACCATTACAGCAGTGGAGGAGGAAGTGCAGGTTAAGGGTTAAAAGGAAGTGTTTGAGGAACCCAAGTCTTTACCACCAAGAAGAGATATTGAGCATCAGATTGAGTTAAAGATAGATGTTATTCCCAAGAAACAATTACCTTATTGGTATTCACATACTCAAAAGAATGAAATAGAGAATCTGGTGAAAGGAATGTTGAAGGAAGGGATTATTCAAACAAGACAAAGTCCCTTTGCTTCACCTGTTTTATTGGTAAAGAAGAAAGGCTCTCACAGTCAAGCACAATTTTCCAATACCTATCATAGATGAGCTGCTAGATGAGTTAGGCTAAGTACTTCTCGAAAATTGATCTAAGATCTGGGTATTTTCAGATACGGATGATAGATAGTGACATACCAAAGACCAACTTTGTCACTCATAATGGCCACTATGAGTTTCTAATAATGCCATTTGGGCTTTGCAATGCTCCAGCAACCTTCCAATCTTTGATGAATCAAGTATTCTTTCCATATTTAAGGAAATATATTCTGGTTTTCTTTGATGACATCCTAGTTTATAGTAAGAGTTGGAGTGACCATATTATGCACTTGCAAACTATGTTAGAAATTTTGAAACAACATCAGTTGTATGCTAAGAGAAGTAAGTGCAGCTTTGGCAAGGAAAGTGTGGAGTATTTGGGTCATATCATTTAAGAGAAAGGGGTTCCAGCTGATCCAGAGAAGATTAGGAGTATGGTACAGTGGCCTCTTCCAAAATTTGTGAAGGAATTAAGAGGATTTTTAGGTCTCACAGGGTATTACAGGAAGTTTATCCAAAACTATGGCTTAATCAGTAAGCCACTAACAGATTTGTTGAGAAAGGATAGTTTTTTTACGGAGTGAGAAGGCTAATGCAGCTTTTGAGAAACTTAAACAAGCTGTTACAACTACACCTATGTTGGTACTTCTAGATTTCAAGAAAACATTTGTCCTTGAAACTAATGCATGCAAGGATGGTGTTGGAGCAGTTCTGATGCTGCAAGGGAGACCAATTGCTTATCTCAGCAAAGCATTGGGAGACAAGAATAAGGGATTATCTGTGTATGAAAAAAGAATTCTTGGCTATATTATTAGCAGTCAACAAATGGAAACATTATTTGCAAGGACATCATTCATTATAAAATCTGACCAACAGAGTCTGAAACATATGTTGGAACAGAGATTGGGAACAGTTTTGCAACAAAGATGGATTTCCAAATTGCTGGGATTGGACTATGAGGTGCAATACAAGAAGGGAGTTGAGAATATAGTTGCTGATGCTCTCTCTAGAAGGGAACGTTCAGAAGGGGAATGTGCACAAATATCAGTAGTAATTCCAGCTTGGGTAACTAAGATAAGTGAATCTTATGATAAGGATTCCTTATACTCTCAGTTTATTCAAGCTAAATCTGTGGATGACAAGGTGTTTCCTGAATTTCAGTGGAATGGTGGTCTTCTAAGGAAAAAGGGAAGAATATGTATTGGTGACAATGTTGAATTGAAGCAGAGAATCATCAAATCACCATGCATGCATGTGACATAGGGCGTGATGGACTTCTTGTTAGTTAATGGATGCTGACTTATTTTAATGGGAGTTGGGCTAACCTCTTGGAATTAATTATGGGGCCTGGTGTTTGCAATATTAAGTGGATCACGACACCTTGAATTTGTGGGCTGCACTTGGAATTATTTGGAGGCCCGTGTGTGTTGAGACTTGGAGGGCAAGAATTAAAATCCTACTTTGATGAGAATTTGTACTCCGGCTGTGAGAAGGCTTTGATTATAAATATGGGACTGCAGCTTTGAGAAATCAGGTAACAATTGTGGCAACAGGCTTCAGACGTTGGGGAGCGGATTTCTACATCACATACTCTTCTTCTTTATTTCTTTCGCTTTTTAGATAATTTTGATGGATTTTTATTTCATGAGTAGCTAAGTTTTTAATTATCTAGCTAGGGATTATAGATTCGATTTGGATATTGTGAGACCTAATCGTTTTTATCAATTCATGTTTATTCAGGCATTTATCTTATCTCCGTGTTTTATGTTTATTGTGATTAGGCAATTTTGGGATAGTGCACGATCTCCAGGTTGTTTAATTTGCATATTACCATTCATGATGCTTGAAGTGTATGTAAAGTTGATTGATAAATTGTGGCAAATTAGTGACAGGGTTTTAGGGATAGAATTTCTCGTTCACTAAGGGATTTGATAATCTAATTTAAATCTTACGTGTGTCACGACTTGGTTAATTAGGGTTGGTGTTTTTCTGGTTCTTAATACTGCAAATTCATTAAATCCTGTCGAGTGTCTCTAGAGGTTGTGAATTTGTTAGGGAAGATAACTGTCGAGTGTCTCTAGGTTATCCGATAAATTAAGTAAAAATGAGGTTGAGTCGAGTGTCTCTATCAACTATAGTCAATCTGTCTGAATAACTTGAATTTATCCTTGAGTCGATGATCAATATAACAATTCGAATCGAATATCCCTAGCTAGGTAATTTTCCCTCTGATTGATTTAATCTTACGTGATCTTGCTTGATAGTTTTAATTAGTTTTTAATTCTTGTTATTTTATTTTAATTGCATACTTTAGTTATAATAATTCAAAACCCCCCCTTTTAATTGTTACTTTTCGTGAACAACTTGGAATTGTTAGAAATAAATCAACCAGTCTCTGTGGATCGATCCTGTTTGCACTATACTCTATGTTTAGTCGTTGAATAGGAGTTTTATTTATTTTTGACGGATTCAACACCTGTCAAATTTTGGCAAATAAAATTGAAGTCATTTATGAAGAGTTGCAACACCCTGATAACTTGGGCTCATGCATGAGCAATCATTCTCTCAAAAATATCTTCTCTAACTCGAGCACGTTGAATAAGTCGAGTGCTTGGAAAAATACCAGAAAAAATATCAAACCCACTCTAATGAATAGTGATGGGGTCTGATCAGATGTAGCAAATTCCAACACTTTAGAATTTGTTTATGTGGGGAAACGAAGATCAAAAGCTCATGGGAGGGTCGTCGGAGAAGATGGGTTCAACCTCTTAGGAATAAACACCAAAGAGGTCAGAAGGCCAAACTGGGGGGGGGGGGGGGGGGGGGGTTAGACCCAGTTTGACTCTCTAACGCTCAAGTATGTTTCAGATAGTGAATAAAGAAGACGAAGTAAAACAGAACTTCAAGTATGAGAGCTTGCTTACAGAGCATGGGGGATTTTCAGTATTTATAGGTGAAGGTCAGGGCCTTTTAGTAATTTAGCACTAAGTGTTCATGCATTTGTGCCGCCCAGACACGTGGCGTAATGAGGAGCCTTTGAAAGGGATATCCTGCAAAAGCCTGTGAAAAGGTTGGTGGCGGGAAACAATGGCAAGTGCGCGGGCGCGTACTATGTGTCAGAGAGCCTTTTGGGGTTGTTACCGAGGGCCAAGCACGCTCGGGTTTTTATATGAGCTTTGGGGGCTCGCAGGTCCGAGGGGATTGCTGGGCCAAAAGCGTGATCATGAGGGGAATGGTTTCGCCCTTATGATGGTGAAAAAATGCCCTCGAGGGCCAGATCAAGGGTAGCCCCGAGGGTCACATGGTGTTTATATTGTTAACTTTGTTCACCTACTCAGAGGGACCAAGGTTCCTTGGGATAGGGCTGCTATTCCATCGAGGGTAATGCTTATCTATGAGAGGGGGTTTGAGGTGTTCTTGAGGCGCCACTGTATTACGCTAGGATTAGGCCACGTATCGCAAGCATAATTTAGCCTCATCAAATATCTTCTTGTGATGTATGTACTTAAAAATCGATTTTGACGACAAAAACAATCCTCATCTATAGTATGTCGATACTTTTAAATATTATTTTGTAGTTTTCAAATTTTTTAAAAATATTATTTTGTTGGGGAAAATTGCAAAAATGTATACAAAGTCCCCCATTTCAGCGATCTTGGTACACTAACTTTTCCGGTGGCAAATCTAACCCATAACTACCAAATTCTTGCAAATTAATGCAAAAAGTCATCGGAGACCAGAAAACCGCCTGGCAACCCACTTTCCCATAGGATATGTTGTAGTATCCACTGAAAACAAAGAAAACTGAACATGGTTTTTAGTCTTCTGAAGAGTGATTTGGGGTTTGGCAATGGTTTGGGAATGACATTTGTATGTGACAAGCAGAAGGGAGGTAATGCATAAATAAGGCCCATCACACTGAATTTTCTTCTCTCTGTCTTCAAGTTACTAGCGCCACCACCATTTGTCGCCGCTGGAGACGAGACCGCAGCCGCATCCCTACCACCGCAACCATCATAGTTCATGCCGCTGCTGCTGCGTCAACTTCTATCACTGCTCTAATGTCCATCTCCCCCATCTACCTCCACCGCCCTCCCTTGAAGTTCGCCGCCACAACGACCAGATCCAAACTTCACACCACCAAAAATCAAATCCACACCCTACCACAGATCTAGATTTTGAATATTCAACGGTGCTACTAAGTTGATTCTATACGACTACAATGGAGTTTTTATTTATGGAAATTAGGATTTTTTATGTTGGAAATTAAATTTTTTTTTTTTGAGTTGGGTGTGTTTGAGAAGATTGAAGAAGTAAAAGAGGTATTTCTGGGTGGCGGAGACAGTGGGTTTTGGGTGGGAGGATGGTGGGTTTTGTGTGGGCTGGGTGGCAGAGATGGTGCATTTAAGATGGGGATGGTGATTGAAGTTCCATATTCCTTTTCTTCGTAGAAAAAGAATCCTATATTCTATGAATTTTGATTTACAAAATGAATAAATTTAAACTTTATCATTTATTTCTTTTATTAAATTTAAAAGGAAAAATAACCTAAAGTAAAAATTAAAAAAATAATCAGGGGTACTTTAGAAATTTTTTATAAATATGAGTAGGCAACCAAAAAAGTAAACACAGAAGCAACACTAAACCCAAGTACAGGCAAGGTGAAAAACATGAATTGTAAACGAGAGATTACCTATTATCACAAACACACATTAACATGTCATGCATTAACATTACATTAAAAAGTAAAAAGTAAACAAGGCCTTATTAAATCCTCACAGTCCTAAAACCTAGTCACTAAAATTCACATTAGCTCCTCTCAAAATCTAAGTGAGTGTCTAATTAAGTTCTACAGTCACTCTCGTGATTAATTCTCCCTTAACTAGATCAATCAAAGTTAGTTCCTCTCTAAATCTAGGCGAGTGCTTAATTAAGTTATACTGTCACTCTCGCAATCAATTCTCCCTTAACTAGACCAAACAAACAATATTAGTGAGATTACAAACTCTGTAGCACCAACACGTAGGGCCACATCCCCCGCACCATAATCCAAACCCGAATACGAAATGGAATGTCCGTACCCGAATCCGAATCATAGCGAACGGGAGACCAAACACGCACTCTAGACTAGGCGGAGCTAAACAAAACTGAATCAGAGTATGCGGAAGTGAATAATTAAACAACACTTAGAATACCATCACATAAATACGTATAGGTACCAACACTTACAAAAACATATTATATTTATATATAAGTACCAACATATAATCCTGTACAAAAGCCATCCCGGCTCAAGCAAAATATAAGTAAGTATCTACAAGTCATAGCTATACAAATACAAAATAATAAAGTGCAAGTATGTAAATGCACCTAACGAGACCTAGACCGACAAGTTCATAAAGAAGACACACTTCTCCGCCTAGCTCACGCTCTAAAACCTGCAACTAAAAGAGTAAACGAGGGGTCAGTCAACTGACTGAGTGAGGGGGCTAACGCACACCCACACCCTATAAATATAAAGCAAAGCACTTATCAAAATGGGCGGAGATATGAACCGGAATAGGTTTTACAAACTAAAGCTTTCAAAACAAATACATATACTTTAAAACCTTTTCACAAACACCATCCCGATTCATACTTCCCAAACATAGCATAACACAAAGCTCGGTGAGAACGAGCTTCCAACCTTTACTCCTTAGAACAAACAAAACAGAAATCAAAACACATCAACCTCTACTCCAATGATGGAAGAGCCACCGGCGGCCCTAAACGTCCATAAATATACAGACTCACGAGGGGTAGCGAACCCACATCGTGCCCTCCCCGGTTTTTACACCGAAGGCATCGAAATATCACATCTTCCCTAGCTCCCGGGGTTGCGTGTGATATATCGGATGGAGACTACGCACAAGCTTTACCTCAACGGCCCGAACCGTCCCGAGGGCTCCATATCCGTGGCTCCTTGGATCCACAAACACAAATCATATCATATGCCAAATCCTTCATGGCAATCTCGCTAACCCGAACCGTAAAGACTTTTTCAAAACTAAGCTTACATATGCTTATATAGTACCTTTCCAAAGCAAGAGTGTTCACAAGGTCATAAACATATTCTAATCTACACATACATATCTATATGTATAATATATAGTCATATGCGCGGCTTGAAAACATTACATAAGGCTTTTTAGGTCACTTAACTGACAAAAGTCCTAAACCTCACCTTGTGCTTGACAAAAACTAGTGGACGTGAACAACTTACGCCTCGGGCTCGTCAACAAGAACCTCCTCTGAAAAGAAAACACGAAAGCCCAAGACTTAGACTCTATATGAACCAAATAAGACGCTCGACAAAATGCATGATTCATGATCACATATAAAATATTTCAATTAGGTCATATAATTCACAAATTATAGCACAACATATTTATTTACAATTTATCATGCCACTAAAATCAAGTTATAACAATTAATATGCAAAAGAAGAGCAATTAAAGTCACAAAATGGCATAAATTAGATAAAAAGAAGCAGTGGCAGCTCCCATGTTTCGGGAAGAGGTGGGAACGACCCTTTCACTGTAGGGAACGACAGTTCCCACTCTCGCTTAAAGTTTCTGGAAGATGGGAACGGCCGTTCCCAGTTTGTACTGGGGAAGGGAAGGGCCGTTCCCAAAAATACTCGAACTCTCCCCGCGCGTCTGTAACTTTTGCAAAAATTTTTGGCCATGGGAACGGCCCTTCCCAGTACAAACTGGGAACGACCGTTCCCATTCTCGGCAAAGTTCATTAAAGGGGCCCGGAAGGGCCGTTCCCAATTTATAAATGGGACGGGAACGGTCGTTCCGGCCTGGTTCGAAAACTGAAGCAGAGGCAGACGAACACAGCAGTAGGGGAAGCTCCATTTTTGCCAAAAATGGCCGAAATCCAAAACCTCAAAGTTGCCACAACCTCTCAAAATGCACAAATAATTCATATAAACCATGTTTGACATATTAGCACTCAAATAACACAAGAAAAACGGAATTTAAATGTAGCACCCTAACCCCAAGGCACTACATCCCCCGCACTATAGCCTCGATCCACATACGAAATGGAAAAATCCGTACGTAAACCAAAACTATAGCGAACGGGTGACAATTAAAATAAACGGGCTAGGCGGGACACTCTCCCCAACATAAACAATCAAACATGGATTTAAAAGCGGAAGCAATAAAACGATCATACATATAGGTATCATATTTACCGAATAGATACATAATAGGTACCAACTTAACTATCAATACATTATCATCTCTCAATGTTCTATACATGCTTAAGTCTCCAAAATGTGATAGTAATGATCATACATGATAGCTAACAAAAGTATATACATGAACGGTACAATGCTAGACCCGTGATATGCAAAACTTGACCGGACTCCCGCCTAGCACAAACACGCTCCCAAGTACCTGAAAAGTGAAGTATCAGTCTACCGAAGACTGAGTGAGGGGCAATAATTATATAACACATATCACATGCAAGTTGTAGCCTCGGGTGAAGACTTTGGAAAGGAAAAGATATATAGTTCAAGAAAACTTATTCTTTGCCCGAGATTACAACTAATCATTTTAACAATTTAACTTAATCATTTCATGAACATGTGGCCCCGGCAAGTAAGGGCGATTCTCCAACCTTTACACTAATCGTGACAATACGTGCTAGCTTTATCAATTCAATACATGATCATGCATTTCAATTTAGTGCTCACATAGACAATTTCATGCTTGAAATCATGCAATAACCCGAGGATAACCCGACATGCCGGATTAATCCCCAGTCTCCTTTTTCCTTCTGGTGATAGTGGGTTTGCAAGGCCCAACTATCCACGACATGGTGTGTGTAGGGAACATGACTCCCTAGACACGGAACTCCTTCCACCACTAATCTCCTAGTGGCTTCGGGGGTGATCCCAACAATGTGAGGATAATTCAGCAGTTACCCGTCAGCCCTTGCTTTCTCGGTTGGCTCAAGAATTACCCTCGGGCCCACGTGCAATCATGTACTCGCCAAACTTGCTTGAAATCATGACAATAATGGCTTGCTTGCTTGAAATGTTTATAACTTTGAAAACATTTATATATATAATAAGTTTTGGCAAAAAACAACACATAAAGGTTACAAGGTTCTATATACCTAGAACAAAACCTCACCTTTTCTTACAAAATACAACAAGGATATGCTCTACGAAGCCTGCTCCTCGTCCACGACCTCGTGACCTGTGCAAACATGACGTGTATACGTGAGACATGACCTAAAATGGACCAAATATGACGAACGGCGAAAATGCAACGAGATGACGAGGAAAATGCAATGTGGCATGATAACATCTTGTTTCAGTACATATTGGATCATATAATAGCAACTCGGGGTCAAAGAAGTCGTGGATCGAGGGGCTAAAATCGTAATTTTATGCAGAAACTTTTGTTCTGCAAGTCAGGTGGGAACGGCCGTTCCGGCTTCCCTTTGTAAATGGGAACGGTCGTTCCCATAAACCCCAAAATCGCACCAACGATTTCCAATTTTAAAACGCGTTGAAGTTGGGAACGGCCCTTCCGGCACGCAGGCCAAAATGGGAACGGCCGTTCCCAGTCTCGGCCGCCTATTTTATTTGAAAAGGTGGGAACGCCCGTTCCCACAAAGCCTTGAGGCTGGGAATGGTCGTTCCCAGTTCTGCAACTGGAAAGAAACAGAGAAGTACAGAGCATGACTACGGGAATGCAACAAAGCAAGCAACAAATTCCAATCTTGATCAACACAAGCCAATATTTCTGGAAATATGATGCACATATATTCAAAAGATGATAATATAACACTCAAAACATGAAATATCATCAAGAAATCAAGGTTTCATGTTCAAGCTCAACTTGATTAATCAAGCTCAAATTTCCAATAAATTCATGAGGGAATCATGCCATAATTCATGCTATGATCACATAATCATGCTTCCAACTCCAATTAATTCATCTAGCACATAATTCCTAAACCCTAGCTCAATCACATAAGTGATAAAAAATCATCACTTCATGCAAATACCAACCTTGGAATGAAAGAAATGGAGAAAATAGATGATGGTGTTGATCAACTTCCAATCTTAGATTATTTCTTTGGAAAATCTTGATGCAAATGGAAGAAATCTCTTCTTTCTTCTTGCTTGAACAAACCGAGAGTGAAGGGAGCAATATGTTGGGAGATTTTTTGGATAAAAGAGATCATGGAAGTTTGGAGATGTCATATACCGATACATCCCTTTTTGAAACTTGTGAAATGTCCAATTTTGCCCACTCAATCCTCCAAGAATTCAAATTATGCAATCGAGTGTATGTAATTTTAAAGGATTGGCAATTAGATCCTTGAAAACCATGCAATTAAGTCCCTAAAGTTTAAAGAAATAACCAAGTAGGGACAATTCGGTCATTAAAGCACCTCGGTCCTTGTTTTACGCAATAAATATTTTTTCGTGTCATGAAATAATATTTTCAATGATATGAATTCACATAATTTATATAAATAATGTTTCATGAATTTTATAAAAATATGAGATGCCACGTAAGAATAATAAAGATTTAAAGAATTAAAATAAAACCTACGATCAGAATCTCACACGTGGCGTGCTTACCTGTCCATCCGGAACCGGGGCGTTACATTAAAGGCATGATCCAAGGATGCAAGAATCAAGCTAAAATCATGATTATCCATAAATGCTCAACTACCAAAGGATGTTATGCAATAAATACAATATATACAACATAAACAACTCATTTATAAAGCTAGAAATCAATTACATCAAGCAAAGAGCACATATTCAAGTTTTTAGCCAAACCCTTACTATTCACGTAGGGAAGCCAATGCATACAAAACTCACTCTAAACTCAGAAATTAAACCATAGAAATGACGAGCACGACGAGGGGAATCCGAAACATACTTAAGTTCGAGAAAAGATGAAGAATTGAGGGAGATCTTGGCTTGAGAAGGTGGATAATCAACTTGGGGTTTCTGCTTGGCTTCTCGGTTAAGAGCTACTGCTGTTGATCACGTAATGAAGGAAGAGAAAGAATGGTTCAGACTTTAAGGGCTGGACCGATCGATTCATGGGTTCGGTTCAAGTTGGTTCGGTTCAACAAATACGGGTTCAACTAAGGCCAACTCACATAATTCACATACGCAATTAATTCAAATAATTCATAGAATTCATATACAATTAATGTAAAACACAAATAATATTAAATCACATATTTTACCTGTACCGATTTTGAGTCGGGGTGTCACAACCTCCCCCCCTTCGGAGAACCTGGTCCCCAGGTTCACTGTCCGACCTGAGAACAACTCCGGGTACAACTGTCTCATCTTCTCCTCGGTCTCCCAAGTAGACTCTTCGAATTTCTGATCTCTCCACAGAACTCGGACCAAGGGAATCTGTTTATTCCTCAACACCTGTATCTTCCGGTCTTGGATCTCAACCGGGCGCCTTACAATCGTTAAATCCGTCTCAAGCTGTACCTCTTCAACCGAGAGAATAGTTGATTCTTCTGGATAATATTTCCTAAGCTGTGAAACATGAAACACATTATGTATCCCGGTCAATCTCGGCGGTAGGTCCAACCTATACGCCACTTCTCCAATTCTCTCAAGGATTTCAAAAGGTCCAAGGTATCTCGGGTTAAGCTTCCCACCTCGACCTATTCGAGAAAAGCCCTTTCTCAGAGATGCTTTCAAGAAAACCTTATCTCCGACTTCAAACTCGAGGGGCCTTCTCCTCTTGTCTGCATAGCTCTTCTGACGGTCCTGAGCTGCCTTCATTCTCTGTTGAATCAACTTAACCTTGGCAGTGGTTTTATCCAATCTCTCTCGAGGTGTTGCTCTTTCGAGCTTATTCTCCTCCGTCCACCTCCAATCCTCTATATCCCAAAATAGAGGCGATCTACACTTCATTCCATAGAGTGCCTCGTAGGGAGCCATACCAATAGAGGTCTCATAACTGTTGTTATAGGCAAACTCGACCAGAGCTAAATGCTTGTCCCACTTTTCCTTGAAATCCAAAGCACACGCTCTTAACAAATCCTCCAAATACTTAATCAATCTCTCTGACTGTCCATCCATCTGAGGATGAAAAGCGGTGCTGAAATTAAGCCTTGTACCCAATCTATTCTGAAGATCCTGCCAGAACTTAGCTGTAAACCGCGGATCACGATCTGATACGATACTAGCAGGCGCTCCATGCAGTCTCACAATCTCGTCACAATACAATTCTACCAACTGCGGGGTCTTACAGGACATCTTCACCTTGAGAAAATGAGCAGACTTGGTCAATTGGTCGACAATCACCCAAATTCCATCATAACCTCCTCTTGATCTAGGCAAGCCGGACACGAAGTCCATAGTCACTTGCTCCCATTTCCATTCAGGAATCGGAAGTGGTTGGAGGGTTCCTCCCGGTTTCTGGTGTTCTGCCTTCACCACTTGACACGTGAGACATCGTTGCACGAAGTTTGCGCCATCTCTCTTCATGCCATTCCACCAGAAGAATTCTTTCAAATCTCGGTACATCTTAGTACCACCGGGGTGAATAAAATATCCAGAACTGTGTCCTTCCTCAAGTATTAACCTCTTGAGGTCTTTCGGGACACAAACTCTGGTCTTAAACCTGAACAAACCGGAATCGTCAAACCCAAACTTCGTCTCGGGGTTTATCCCAGACCAAACCACTAATCTCTGAATCTCTGTATCCGAAGCCTGAGAATCCAATAACCTTTGCTTCAAATCCGACTGAACTATGATGTTAGCTAACCGAGCCACATAAACCACAACTGTCGAACCCTGTCCTGAAGACTCTGCACTCAAACCTGAAACACTTGCTTTCCTCCTTAAAGCATTTGCCACGACATTAGCCTTGCCCGGATGATACTGAATCGTGCAGTCATAATCCTCTAAGAATTCCATCCAACGCCTCTGTCTATTATTAAGCTCCTTCTGAGTAAAAAGATACTTGAGGCTCTTATGATCCGTGAATATCTCAAAAGTTGTCCCATAGAGG
Source organism: Lantana camara (assembly GCA_037501455.1). Taxonomy (NCBI): domain Eukaryota; kingdom Viridiplantae; phylum Streptophyta; class Magnoliopsida; order Lamiales; family Verbenaceae; genus Lantana; species Lantana camara. Next base: position 7,461,987 of record CM074864.1, read on the forward strand.
TAATGGCGCCACTTCCTCAAAGCAAACACAACCGCTGCAAGCTCAAGATCATGAGTGGGGTAGTTCTTCTCGTGTTCCTTCAACTTCCTAGAAGCATAGGCCACCACTCAGTCATTTTGCATCAACACACATCCAAGTCCTTCCTTAGAAGCATCTACAAAAACTGAATAACCCTCGGATCCCTCGGGTAGGGTAAGAACTGGTGCCGAAGTTAGTCTTTCCTTCAAAGCTTGGAAACTTCTCTCGCACCCATCATCCCACTCATACCTCAGCTCCTTCTTCGTTAACCGAGTCAACGGGCACGCAATTTTGGAGAAATCCTTCACGAATCTCCTATAGTAACCCGCTAACCCGAGAAAACTTCTTATCTCGGAGGTATTTCTCGGTCATTCCCACTGAGCCACGGTTTCAATCTTAGAGGGATCAACTTCAATTCCCTTACTTGAAATTATGTGACCCAGAAATGCCACTCTGTCGAGCCAGAACTCACACTTGCTAAACTTGGCATAAAGCTTGTGCTCTCTAAGTGTCTCCAAAACAACTCTGAGGTGAGATGCGTGCTCTTCTGCAGACTTAGAATACACCAGAATGTCGTCTATGAAAATCACCACGAACTTGTCAAGAAACTGTCTAAACACTCGATACATCATATCCATGAACACGGCTGGAGCGTTAGTCAACCCAAACGGCATCACCACAAACTCAAAGTGTCCATACCGGGTGTTGAATGCAGTCTTAGAAATACCCTCCTCCTAGATACGAAGTTGGTAATATCCCTGCCTCAAATCTAACTTAGAGTACACCTACTATCCTTGCAAGATATCAAACAACTCTTCGATGTGAGGTAAAGGATACTTATTCTTCACTGTCATCCGGTTCAACTCGCGGTAATCTATACACATCCTCAGAGTCCCGTCCTTCTTCTTCACAAATAACACGGGAACACCCCACGGGGATGTACTCGGACGGATGTAACCGCAAGTCAAGAGCTCATCCAGCTGAGCTTTCAACTCCTTCAACTCAGCAGGAGCCATCCGATACGGTGTCTTAGCGAAAGGCTCAGCTCCAGGATAAAGGTCGACCACAAACTCGATGTCCCTATCGGGTGGTAAAGAACCCAAACTCTCCAGGAATACATCGGGAAACTCTCTCACGACCTCCGTCTCCTCAAGTTTGGCTTGATCCTTCGGTTTATTCAGAAGGTAAGCCACAAAACCTGTCGCTCCGTCCCGGAGGAGCTTACTTGCTTCCATAAAACACACAAACGGGCTGGACTTCAACCTCTCACCCGTAAAGACCACAAACCCCAACAAAACCTTCTTCTCGTGACAATCCAACTGAGCTCAATATTTGAAAAGAAAATCCATACCAAGGATAACCTCATACTTCTTCAACGGTAGAACTATCAGATCTGTAGGAAAAACTCGGCCCTCAAACACCACCGGACACTCCCGAAACACCCTGTCAGCTTCCAGAGATCCTCCCAAAGGAGTGTTCACCACATACACATGCGTCGATAATTCATCAAGTAAAGGCAAAGAAACAACAATATCCCGGGAAATAAATGAATGCGTAGCCCCGGGATCAAACAATGCATGTAGGGATATGCCATGAATGATTATTGTACCTTCTATCACGGCATTTGGGTCGATGTCAGCAGCTTCCTCCTCTCCTCCAAAGCATACACACGAGCCTGCACAACCGGCCTCTTGTTCGGGCAAGTATCAATCAAGTGATCAGAAGACCCGCACGTGTAGCATTTGCCCAGAAGCTTCCAACACCTCTCAACTGGATGCCTTCCCTGACAATGAGCACAAACAGGTGGTCCCTGAGCCGGAGCCGGTCGAGATGGAACAACAGGAGGTGCCACGGGACCGGTAAGATGGGGCTTTTGTTCCCTAAGCCCTGGGGATGAAAAACCGGTGGAATAGGAGCTCGTGGAGCATAAGAAACGGGCCTCTTACCCGATCTAGAACCGGATCCCGATACCCGAGTTGAAGAGAAAGGTGGAGGCTTCAACCGAATCATTTGGGCCTCAACTTGAATCGTCCTCTTTGTAACTTTGGCCAAAGTACTCACATTGGCGGCTTGTAGAGCTTCCTGAATATCCCGGCGAAGCCCATGAAGAAACTTTCGGGCCTTATGATCATCATGGTCGGTAATGTGAGTAGCATAAGGAGCTAACCTCTCAAACTCCAATATATAATCCTCCACCGTCCGATTGCCTTGCCTCAAATTTGAGAACTCTTGAAGTCGACGCTCTTGTGCACTATGAGGGATATATTTCTCATGGAATTCCTGCACAAAAGTCTCCCAATTAAATTCCATACCCATTCTCTCAAGCCTAGATCTCACACTTCTAAGCCAAATAGCCACTGGCCCTTGAATAATACGACCCATGCAAACGGCCTTGTCTTGGGAACTCCCTGGCCATATCTCCCATATTCCTCGAATCTCGGACAACCACTCTTCCGCCTTAATATCATCACCTCCATACCACTTTGGAGGGTTATTGTTCCGAAAATCCTTATACTCAGCGGATACATCTTGTCCTTCACCCGGAAAAGCATTACCCCTTTGATTTTGTTGAAGCCGACTGAGTAGAGCCTGAACAATATTCTCCGCATTCATAGGTGGTGGCGAAGATGCATTTGGTGCAGCCGGCTCATTCAAATCGGGGGTTTGTTCACGGTTTTGTCTTCTTGGAGGCATCCTGAAAGTCACCAGTTCAAGCAATATGGATGCATGTAAATTAGTGTATGATCATGTATTCCATTAAGAAAGTAAGTAAGTAATCAAGTAAGCAAATAGTCAAGTAATCAAACATTCAAGTCATATAGTCACATATGCACAAAATCATATAGTCACGTTGTCCTAAGCCGTACGACCTAGACAGACCCACACGACACTAGAGCCCGGTTTTGCAACCGCGCTCTGATACCACTTAAGGATGTAGCACCCACACGTAGGGCCACATCCCCGCACCATAATCCAAACCCGAATACGAAATGGAATGTCCTTACCCGAATCCGAATCATAGCGAACGGGAGACCAAACACACACTCTAGACTAGACGGAGCTAAACAAAACTGAATCAGAGTATGCGGAAGCGAATAATTAAACAACACTTAGAATACCATCACATAAATACGTATAGGTACCAACACTTACATAAACATATTATATTTACATATAGGTACCAACATATAATCCTGTACAAAAGACATCCCGGCTCAAGCAAAATATAAGTAACTATCTACAAGTCATAGCTATACAAATAAAAAATAATAAAGTGCAAGTATGTAAATGCACCTAACGAGACCTAGACCGACAAGTGCATAAAGAAGACACACTTCTCCGCCTAGCTCACTCTCCAAAACCTGCAACTAAAAGAGTAAACGAGGGGTTAGTCAACTGACTGAGTGAGGGGACTAACTCACACCCACACCCTATAAATATAAAGCAAAGCACTTATCAAAATGGGCGGAGATATGAACCGGAATAGGTTTTACAAACTAAAGCTTTAAAAACAAATACATATACTTTAAAACCTTTTCACAAACACCATCCCGATTCATACTTCCCAAACATAGCATAACACAAAGCTCGGCGAGAACGAGCTTCCAACCTTTATTCCTCAGAACAAACAAAACCGAAATCAAAACACATTAACCTCTACTCCAATGATGGAAGAGCCACCGGCGGCCCTAACCATCCATATATATACAGACTTACGAGGGGTAGCGAACCCACATCGTGCCCTCCCGGGTTTTTACACCGAAGGCATCGAAATATCACACCTTCCCTAGCTCCCGGGGTCGCGTGTGATATATCGGATGGAGACTACGCATAGGCTTTACCTCAACGACCCAAACTGTCCCGAGGGCTCCTTACCCGTAGCTCCTTGGATCCACAAACACAAATCATATCATATGCCAAATCTTTCATGGCAATCTCGCTAACCCGAACCGTAAAGACTTTTCCAAAACTAAGCTTACATATGCTTATATAGTACCTATCCAAAGCAAGAGTGTTCACAAGGTCATAAACATATTCTAATCAACACATACATATCTATATGTATAATATATAGTCACATGCGCGGCTTGAAAACATCACATAAGGCTTTTTAGGTCACTTAACTAACAGAAGTCCTAAACCTCATCTTGTGCTTGACAAAAACGAGTGGACATGAACAACTTACGCCTCGAACTCGTCAACAGGAACCTCCTCTGAAAAGAAAACACGAAAGCCCAAGACTTAGACTCTATATGAACCAAATAAGACACTCGGTAAAATGCATGATTCATGATCACATATAAAATATTACAGTTAGGTCATATAATTCACAAATTATAGCACAACACATTTATTTACAATTTATCATGCCACTAAAATCAAGTTATAACAATTAATATGCAAAAGAAGAGCAATTAAAGTCATAAAATGACATAATTTAGATAAAAAGAAGCAGTGGCAGCTCCCAGGTTTCGGGAAGGGGTGGGAATGACCCTTTCACTGTAGGGAATGACCGTTCCCACTCTCGCTTAAAGTTTCTGGAAGATGGGAACGGTCGTTCCCAGTTTGTACTGGGGACGGGAAGGGCCGTTCCCAAAAATACCCGAACTCTCCCCACGCGTCTATAACTTTTGCAAAAATTCTTGGCCATGGGAACGACCCTTCCCATTCCTAGTACAAACTAGGAATGACCGTTCCCTTTCTCGGCAAAGTTCATTAAAGGGGCACGGAAGGGCCGTTCCGGCCTGGTTCGAAAACTGAAGCAGAGGCAGACGAACACAGCAGCAGGGGAAGCTCCATTTTTGCCAAAAAAGGCCAAAATCCAAAACCTCAAAGTTGCCACAACCTCTCAAAATGCACAAATATTTCATATAAACCATGCTTGACATATTAGCACTCAAATAACACAAGAAAAACGGAATTTAAAGGCATGATCCAAGGATGCAAGAAGCAAGCTAAAATCATGATTATCCATAAATGCTCAACTACCAAAGGATGTTATGCAATAAATACAACATATACAACATAAACAACTCATATATAAAGCTAGAAATCAATTACATCAAGCAAAGAGCATATATTCAAGTTTTTAGCCAAACCCTTACTATTCACGTAGGGAAGCCAATGCATACAAAACTCACTCTAAACTCAGAAATTAAACCATAGAAATGACGAGCACGACGAGGGGAATCCGAAACATACTTAAGTTCGAGAAAAGATGAAGAATTGAGGGAGATCTTGGCTTGAGAAGGTGGATAATCAACTTGGGGTTTCTTCTTGGCTTCTTGGTTAAGAGCTACTGCTGTTGATCACGTAATGAAAGAAGGGAAAGAATGGTTCAGCCTTTAAGGGCGGGACCGATCGGTTCATGGGTTCGGTTCAAGATTTTTCGGTTCAAGTTGGTTCGGTTCAACAAATACGGGTTCAACTAAGGCCAACTCACATAATTCACATACACAATTAATTCAAATAATTCATAGAATTCATATACAATTAATGTAAAACGCAAATAATATTAAATCACATATTTTACCTGTACCCATTTTGAGTCGGGGTGTCACAACCTCCCCCCCTTCGGAGAACTTGGTCCCCAGGTTCACTGTCCGACCTGAGAACAACTCCGGGTACAACTGTCTCATCTTCTCCTCGGTCTCCCAAGTAGACTCTTCGGATTTCTGATCTCTCCACAGAACTCGGACCAAGGGAATCTGTTTATTCCTCAACACCAGCATCTTCCTGTCTTGGATCTCAACCGGGTGTCTTACAATCATTAAATCTATCTCAAGCTGTACCTCTTCAACAGGGAGAATAGTTGATTCTTCGGGATAATATTTCCTAAGCTGTGAAACATGAAACACATTATGTATCCCGGTCAATCTCGGCGGTAGGTCCAACCTATACGCCACTTCTCCAATTCTCTCAAGGATTTCAAAAGGTCCAAGGTATCTCGGGTTAAGCTTCCCACCTCGACCTATTCGGGAAAAACCCTTTCTCGGAGATGCTTTCAAGAAAACCTTATCTCCGACTTCAAACTCGAGGGGCCTTCTCCTCTTGTCTGCATAGCTCTTCTGACGGTCCTGAGCTGCCTTCATCCTCTGCTGAATCAACTTAACCTTGGCAGTGGTTTTATCCAATCTCTCTTGAGGTGTTGCTCTTTCGAGCTTTTTCTCCTCTGTCCACCTCCAATTCTCTATATCCCAAAATAGAGGCGATCTACACTTCCTTCCATAGAGTGCCTCGTAGGGAGCCATACCAATAGAGGTCTGATAATTGTTGTTATAGGCAAACTCGACCAGAGCTAAATGCTTGTCCCACTTTTCCTTTAAATCCAAAGCACACACTCTTAACAAATCCTCCAAATACTTAATCAATCTCTCTGACTGTCCATCCGTCTGAGGATGAAAAGCGGTGCTGAAATTAAGCCTTGTACCTAATCTATTCTGAAGATCCTGCCAGAACTTAGCTGTAAACCGCGGATCACGATCTGATACGATACTTGCAGGCGCTCCATGCAGTCTCACAATCTCGTCATAATACAATTCTGCCAACTTCGGGGTCTTGTGGGACATCTTCACCTTGAGAAAATGAGCAGACTTGGTCAATCGATCGACTATCACCCAAATTCCATCATAACCTCCTCTTGATCTCGGCAAGCCGGACACGAAGTCCATAGTCACTTGCTCCCATTTCCATTCAGGAATCGGAAGTGGTTGGAGGGTTCCTCCCGGTTTCTGGTGTTCTGCCTTCACCACTTGACACGTGAGACATCGTTGCACGAAGTTTGCGACATCTCTCTTCATGCCATTCCACCAGAAGAATTCTTTCAAATCTCGGTACATCTTAGTACCACCGGGGTGAATGGAATATCCAGAACTGTGTCCTTCCTCAAGTATTAACCTCTTGAGGTCTTCCGGGACACAAACTCTGGTCTTAAACCTGAACAAACCGGAATCATCAAACCCAAACTTCGTCTCGGGGTCTATCCTAGACCGAACCACTAATCTCTGAATCTCTGTATCCGAAGCCTGAGAATCCAATAATCTTTGCTTCAAATCCGACTGAGCTGTGATGTTAGCTAACCGAGGCACATAAACCACAACTGTCGAACCCTGTCCTGAAGACTCTGCACTCAAACCTGAAACACTTGTTTTTCTCCTTAAAGCATTTGACACGACATTAGCCTTGCCGGATGATACTGAATCGTGCAGTCATAATCCTCTAAGAATTCCATCCAACGCCTCTGTCTATTATTAAGCTCCTTCTGAGTAAAAAGATACTTGAGGCTCTTATGATCCGGGAATATCTCAAAAGTCGTCCCATAGAGGTAATGACGCCACTTCCTGAAAGCAAACACAACCGTTGCAAACTTAAGATCATGAGTGGGGTAGTTCTTCTCATGTTCCTTCAACTTCCTAGAAGCATAGGCCACCACTCGACCATTTTACATCAACACACATCCGAGTCCTTCCTTAGAAGCATCTGCAAAAACTGAATAACCCTCGGATCCCTCGGGTAGGGTAAGAACTGGTGCCGAAGTTAGTCTTTCCTTCAAAGCTTGGAAACTTCTCTCGCACCCATCATCCCACTCATACCTCAGCTCCTTCTTGGTTAACCGAGTCAACGGGCACGCAATTTTGGAGAAATCCTTCACGAATCTCCTATAGTAACCCACTAACCCGAGAAAACTTCTTATCTCGGAGGCATTTCTCGGTCGTTCCCACTGAGCCACGGTTTCAATCTTAGAGGGATCAACTTCAATTCCCTTACTTGAAATTATGTGACCCAGAAATGCCACTCTGTCGAGCCAGAACTCACACTTGCTAAACTTGGCATAAAGCTTGTGCTCTCTAAGTGTCTGCAAAACAACCCTGAGGTGAGATGCGTGCTCTTCTGCAGACTTAGAATACACCAGAATGTCGTCTATGAAAATCACCACGAACTTATCAAGAAACTGTCTAAACACTCGGTGCATCATATCCATGAACACGGCTGGAGTGTTAGTCAACCCAAACGGCATCACCACAAACTCGAAGTGTCCATACCGGGTGTTGAATGCAGTATTAGAAATATCCTCCTCCCGGATACGAAGTTGGTAATATCCCTGCCTCAAATCTAACTTAGAGTACACCTGCGATCCTTGCAAGATATAACACAACTCTTCGATGTGAGGTAAAGGATACTTATTCTTCACTGTCATCCGGTTCAACTCGCGATAATCTATACACATCCTCAGAGTCCCGTCCTTCTTTTTCATAAATAACACGGGAGCACCCTACGGTGATGTACTCGGATGGATGTAACCGCAAGTCAAGAGCTCATCTAGCTGAGCTTTCAACTCCTTCAACTCAGCAGGAGCCATCCGATACGGTGTCTTAGCGAAAGGCTTAGCTCCAGGATAAAGGTCGACCACAAACTCGATGTCCCTATCGGGTGGTAAAGAACCCAAACTCTCTGGGAATACATCGGGAAACTCTCTCACGACCTCCGTCTCCTCAAGTTTGGCCTGATCCTTCGGTTTATTCAGAAGTTTGCCCATTTCACCTAACTCAGGGGGTATGGTGTAAATAACTCAGGAAAAATACTCAAATGATCAGAGACTACTTTTGTTGCCTTCAATATCAAGCGTCAAATGAAGCTCCACCTCACACAGCTGCATAGCGTAGGTAAACTTGAGCGTAAATGGTTGAGAGGTGATGGGATGTGGCCGGAATGTTGGGTATAAAACTGGAGCCCCCAAAGCAGGCCTTAGTGAAGATTGTTAGATGGCAAAAACTAAGTGGGAATCAATTGAAACTTAATACTGATGGCTCTGCAATTGGCAATCCTGGTCTTGTAGGAATTGGTGCGGTTATCCGAGATGGTAACGGTTAGGTTGCAGCTGCCTATAGTGCCCGTATAGGGGTGAATACGAATGTATACGCTGAGCTTTGTACACTTGTGCATGGTATAAAAATGGCTGTAAGCCTAGGTATTGAAAAGATTTAGGCAGAGTTAGATGCTAAAGTTTTCATTGACATGGTGAAGCGTGGAAGTGCTGCCGACTGGAAAGTACAGAGGCTCCTGTTGCAGTTTAAGAAAATTACTAGGAACATACAAGTTGAATTAAGACACACATATACCGAGAAGGTAATATACTAACGGATAAACTAGCAAAAAATGGGGCCTTAACTCAAGCACAGTGGTCATACCCGGAGGTGGATTCTTTGAATCACCTTCGTGGTATTATCCGGATAGACCAATGGGGGATACCGAACATCAGGATCAGATGATAGACCTGATGATCTTTGTTGAGCTGCCACAATGTATTTGGGCAGGTCGTACTTCTAAACTTTTGAATCCTAATATTGTTATTAACTGGTACTGGTCTAAGCTTGGTCGAGAGAGGCTTCTCTTAGCTTGTTGCAAGTGGCGAGGAGGATTTATGACTCGTAGGGTACCAGTTTTGTAATGCTGCAAAGTTACATGGAACATGATAAGTTGGTGGGGCATTCTAGTAACTAGAATTGGGATATTAGCAACAACTCAAATTCAATAAATGTCCAATGTTTGTTTATTTGGAATAGTAAGTCTAATGGGATGTTTATAACTCTTAATACACATGACCGTTGCTCGGCCGAGAATGTTCTCTTATTGCAGTACAGATGGGAGCTACTTGGCGCTTCAAATGGAGTTAATACAAGAAATCACTGGAGCCCTTTTGGCTCCTTCAAGTAGCTAGATCCTTACTTGGTTATTGACTGTTACTTTGTACCATTTGTCCGACTCCAATCAAACACCAATTGTGATAGCCCTGAGGACACTAGCGGCATCTGTGCGATCAACTATTGCAAGATGTGGAACACATTGTTCCTTATGATTTTAGCTCGGATGGCTGGGCGTCCCACTCGGGGACCAACGGATGATCCGAGAAGTGCACTTAGTATGAGGGGAGAGGATTTGAAGATCAGAGAGGCGAGACCAACCCTTAGCTTTCCCTCTCACTCTTGTTCTTATTTGAATTTCCCTAGCTTTATTCATTGTACCCTTTGGATGTTGTATGGTTTTTTTTTTTTTTTTTTTTTTTTTTTTTTGTGGGCACCCGGGACTATATAGTCTCAATGATTCGTGGATCATGTGTAAGAGAATCCTTGCATCTATGGAAAGGATTTCACCTTAAATATCTTTCCTGATATAAGCTATAATTTAGGAGAGGAATTAGGGGCTGTATATTCTATTTAACTAGTAGCCTTTGTACAGTGTAATGTAACACAGATATTGAGTACGAAATACAATGGATCCTTACAACCAATTCTCTCTTTTCCCTATACTCTTTGACATGGTATCAGAGCATTAAAGATCCTGCTTCATCATTTACCGATTCCCATGGAACCAAAATCCACCGATCTCACCACCATGCCGGTGGATTTTCTCACCCAAATGGCGGAACTCCTCCGGCACAAACAACCCGAAACAACCAATACCACAACCATCAACGTGAAATTAAACGACAACAACTATGCCCTGTGGTCAAGAACAGTGCAACTCGTGTTACTTGGCCGAGGAAGAATGGGCTATATCACCGGAAAAACGGTGTCCCCCGACCCAACCGACACTGGATACGAGGCGTGGGAACAAACGGACAGATCTGTTCGTAGCCTGATACTAAATTCAATGGAACCCGAAATTGCAGCACAGTTCATCTTATGCCCCAACGCAAAAGAACTCTGGGATGAGATCGAGGCTACTTACCACGATGGAGGAGACAAACTGAAACTGTACGAGCTCAAACAACAAGCCTACCAGACCAAACAATCTGGAATGACGGTAGATCAGTACTATCGGATCGTACAGGGGTTGTGGCGAGAAATCGATTTTCGACAACCTCAATCAATGACATGTGCCGACGATCGGAAGATCTATAATCTGGAGAAGCAAGAAGACAGAGTCTTCGCATTCCTATGGGGGCTAGATGACAAATTTGATCCCATTAAACGGGATTTACTCAAATCACAACAATTACCCACCCTGGAGGAAGCTTACAACTCCATCCGGCGAGAGGACCGGCGCCTCATGGCCATGACCGAATCTCCGGAAGGCGGCGTCAGAATGGGTGCAAAAGTGCGGTCAGAGATAGACTCATCATCCCGCGGGACTAAGCGACAACCGACGAAGAAATTCGGACAATTCCCAAACCAAAAATGTGAAATTTGTGGGGGAACAAAGCATACGAAGGAAACCTGCTTCGAAGTCATTGGATATCTGGAATGGTGGGCGGAGTATCAGGCCAAGAAACGAGGGACTGGGAACTCCACCGGAGGCAGCGCCTCTCGGCCACCGCCTGGAACGGGAAACCTCGTTACAACAACTTTGGGAGGCGGAAGCACCACCGGACAACGGCACACAGGCACTGGTGGCACTCACCACGCCGGACGGACAGATTCAGCGATGGGACGAGCCGCGATCTCTGTGGGATTGCCGGAAACAAACGATCTCAACGTCGCCAACCACTCCAACAACGGCAGCGGCGCCGATTATGGTAAGCCCATCCTAACCGAAACCCTAAGTTGGAGATTGGGGGCGAAGAAGCATGTCTCGGAAAGGGAAGTTAGGGATTGTGAGAAGAATAGGCCAAGGATGAGTGATGTGGGAGTTGGGCCATATTTTGAAAAAAATTTGGAGAATGGGCCGAAATTCCATGGCACAATCCTCACTTGTTACTCTCAACAAATGGATCCAACGTGTGAGTGGATAATTGATTCCGGGGCCACGGATCATATGACTAATACCACTCACGACATCCGGGCTTCTACCGTCCCGACAAAAACATCCATAGTAAATGCAAATGGGTCGTCCTATCCCGTGATCGGATCGGGAAATATCTCTCTGTCAGACAAATTAAATTTATCTCACTGTCTTGTTGTTGCTGCTCTCACCTCAAAGTTACTTTCTGTTAGTTAGATTACTAAGGAATTGAATTGCACCGTTCTGATGTTTCCTTCAATTTGTCTCTTACAGGATATTCGTACCGGGGCAATCATTGGGCGTGGTACTGAGAGAGATGGATTATACTACATCAGAGATATCTCATAATCGGGTTCAAGTTTCTTAGCTCATGGGAGCAGTCACAGGCAACTTTAGTTATGGCATCGGAGATTAGGGCACCCCTCTTTTCAGTATTTGAAACAGTTGTTTCCTAAATTGTTTTCTGAATCAAGTACTTTACATTGTGAAACTTGTGTACTTTCCAAGAGTCACCGAACTTCTTTCCCAAGTTAAAGCAATAAAGCAGATTTGCCTTTTGATTTAATACACTCTGATGTCTGGGGGCCCATCCCAAGCCATGTGACTTGGAAATTTCGATGGTTTATTCTGTTTGTGGATGATTGTACCAGATTCACTTGGGTATATTTTCTGAACCAGAATCTGATGTCCCAAGCACAATCAAGAACTTCTTTCAAATGATCCGAACACAGTTTTCCAGTTCAATCAAGACCTTCCGCACCAATAATGGATGAGAATTTATCAATCATACTCTACAAACATTTTTCTCTTAGAATGGAGTCATCCACGAGACTACCTGCCCTCACACCCCTCAACAGAATGGCGTGGCGGAACAAAAAAACCGCTACATATTAGAGTATGCTCGGGCATTCCTGTTGGAGGCCCATGTCCCCAAATCTTACTGGGCTGAGGCCATCTCCACGGCGGTGTATGTTATGAATCGGCTTCCTACGCAAGCACTAAAGTATGAAACCCCCTTGAACACACTCAGAAGGTTTCACTCGATTCCATCAGTTCTCCTTCTGACACCCCGTATCTTCGGATGTATCGCCTTTGTTCATACTCCAAAGCACCTGCGGACCAAACTTGATCCCTGCACAGTTCGATGTGTCTTTCTTGGGTTTAATCCCACTCAGAAGGGTTACCACTGCTATGACCCGACAGATGACCGCCACTACATTACCATGGATGTTGATTTCGTGGAAACAGAGTACTACTTTAAGCCCACTTCCACTACATCCCCTCAGGGGGAGAAGGACACAAGTGAGGGGATGAACTGGATGTGCGATTGGTTAGAACCACTACAAGAATACTCTCCACAGCCTGATAACCACACTTCAAGTGAAGATCCATCTCTCTCGTCCACCTCAGAGGCACCCCCGACACCGAATATCCCTGAGGTTAGTAACTCTAACTCATCTGTTTCCATTCAGAGTACATATACTTTACCTCCTCGAAGGAACAGGGGCATTCCACCAAACAGGTATAGTCCTGAACGGATAAGCAACTCCAGATACCCAGTGGCGAATCACATCACTTCCAACTCTTCACCACAACTCCAGGCCTTTGTCCATACTCTTTACTCTCAGGATATTCCTAAAACTATAAGAGAAGCTAAAGAAAACCCACTATGGAGACAAGCCATGGAAGAAGAGATCAACGCCCTAGCTAAAAATGGCACGTGGGAGGTATGTTCACTTCCAGAAGGGAAGTGACCCGTTGGCTGCAAATGGGTATACAGTATCAAATACAGAATGGATGGAACAATCGAAAGGTACAAGGTCAGGCTAGTTTCGAAGGGGTATTCCCAGACCTATGGGATTGACTACACAGAGACCTTCTCACCAGTGGCAAAACTCGATACCATCTGGATCCTATTATCCATCGCTGCCAATTTTAAGTGGCCTCTACATCAGTTCGATGTGAAGAATGCATTCCTGCATGGCGACCTCGAGGAAGAAGTCTACATGGATCTCCCTCCCGGTTTTGAAGATCATGGGAACCAGCCCGTAGTATGCAGGTTGAGACGGTCCCTCTATGGACTCAAGCAGTCCCCAAGGGCCTGGTTTGGGAAATTCACCCTCGCCATGAATAAATACGGATATAGCCAAAGTAACTCAGACCACTCTTTGTTCATAAAAAGGAAGGATCATCTCATCACCCTGTTGGTCATCTACGTCGACGATATGGTGATAACTGGGAACGACACTGAGGAGATAACTAACCTCCAAAGTAACCTATCACGAGAGTTTGAAATAAAAGACTTGCGAGGGTTAAGGTACTTTCTTGGCATTGAGGTGATGAGATCAGACAAAGGCATCTTTATCTCACAGAAGAAGTACATACTTGATCTTCTGGCAGAAGTTGGATTACTGGATTGTAAACCGACTGATACTCCAATGGCTCAGAATCATCAGTTGGGAATCTTCCCAGATCAAACACTGGCTGACAGGGAAAGGTACCAAAGACTGGTGGGCAAACTGATTTACTTAGCTCACACTAGGCCAGATATCGCCTACGCCGTTGGGATTGTAAGTCAATTCATGCATAACCCGAGCAAGGAACACATGGAGGCAGTCACCAGAATTCTGAGGTACCTAAAATCTTCCCCAGGAAAGTCTTATGTTTGCCAAGAATGGGCACACTCGCATCACAGCTTACACCGACGTCGACTGGGCAGGAAGCATCACAGACAGAAGATCCACTTCCGGATACTTTACCTTCGTTGGAGGTAACCTAGTCACTTGGCGGAGCAAAAAACAGAAAGTTGTAGCACTTTCCAGTGCTGAGGCAGAATTCAGGGGAATAGCTCGAGGAATCACGGAAGTCTTATGGGTTCGGAAGCTCTTAACCGAGATTGGATTTCCCCCAGAAGAGATGATTGACATATACTGCGACAATAAGGCAGCGATTAGTATCTCCCGAAATCCAGTGCAACATGATCGGACGAAACACGTGGAAATTGACCGACACTTCATAAAGGAAAAACTTGAGTCAGGGATAGTTAATCTTCCGTTTGTAAAGTCCGACGACCAGCTTGCGGATATCTTAACCAAGACAGTAAGCAGTCAGAACTTCCACACCTCATTGTCCAAGTTGAATATACTCGACCCCCATGATCCAACTTGAGGGGGAGTGTCAGAGAATCCTTGTATCTATGGAAAGGATTTCACCTTAATTATCTTTCCTGATATAAGCTGTAATTTAGGAGAGGAATTAGGGGCTGTATATTCTATTTAACTAGTAGCCTTTGTACAGTGTAATGTAACACAGATATTGAGTACGAAATACAATGGATCCTTACAACCAATTCTCTCTTTTCCCTATACTCTCTGACATCATGAACATATGTATTTATTTCTGTGTTTTGGTTGGTTATAAATGAGGCGGGGGCCTCGTTAATCTTCCCAGGGCGCATCGTCGGTTTCCCAAAAAAAAAGTAAGGTAAGTCCTACAATTGGCTTGGTGCTTTGTATTCCCGTTTACCAATTTTCTTAAAAAAAGAAAAAGAAAAAAGAAAAAAGATAAGGTAATTAATAATTAACAACTTTCATGCGATTTTTTTTTTAAAAAAAATAAATTATATTGTTGTATCCATGTTGTGTTCGTATTATTATCGCGTATCCGTATTCATGCATTATAAATTGAAACAATTACAAAAATTAAAACAATACAAGGAAACAACAATTAAGAAAAACGAATACAACAATAAATATTAGGTATAAGAAAAAGAGAAATGAATACATTTGTAGAATACAATGAAACAACAACAGAAACGAAGTATCAACCGTCAATAAACTAATAAACTTTACTTATTACACCTCTCAGCTAGTTTATCCCCTCAAATTATCCTCTTAAAATTAAACTCGAACGGCATCAATGGGGTTTTTCCCCTGCTGATAATAGTGGAAATAACTTCCTATATAGTTTTTAACCCTTTTGAATTGCCTTGGTCTTGTATCATCGTCAAAAAGTTGCTCTAGAGGTCCGATCTCTTTCGCAGGACCTGGAGTGCCAAACACAGCCAATGTGTTCCTCTCTTTCTGTGAGTTTATAACTGCTCTATGCACTGGACTTTTGAAAATTCCGTTGCTCATTATCTAAGGAAAAAGAAAGGTAACTATGAGAACATGTAAGATAAGTAGCCTACACGAGAATTGTATCCGAATCTACTATACAACAAAAAATTGAGCTATCAACAATGTTTTCCAATGGGTATTACATCACGGACGTGTATTTTTTAGTTGAAACTTACAGAATGTATATACATACCTCGAGTTGATCCCCCATGTTAATGACTAGGGCATGGGGAATTATAGGAACCGAAAACCATTGATTATCCTTGAGGAGCTGAAGGCCTTCAACTTGGTCATCTTGCAGGAGAATAGTTAGCCCACACCCATCTGTATGTTGTTTGAGGCCGATAACTTGATCGGGTTTTGGACATGGAGGATAGTGGTTGAATCTAACGTACTTGATCTCCTCGTCCCCAAAATTGTCCAGAAAGCTATTCTGTGGCAAGCTTAATGACATTCCTATTGACTTGAGAAGTTGATTTTGGATTTGTTCCACCTTAGCAATGTACTCATGCAGTATTTTCCTGCATTCATATTGTTTAAGTACAAATTATAAAAGAAGTTCTAGAAGAACGATCAAATCGCATGCATGCATGGAAATGTAATCACTCCAAAGTTGAAAATGAGCGTCATATATTGTGAAAGCATGTGTTCGGTTTACTTCACCTAAAAAATTAACCGATGAGGTGAGAGTTGTCAAACATTTATTAAATAGCACATAGTTTAATATTTACTCAATTTGGAACAAGTTAACATATATGAACGTAAGTACCTGAATGATGGTGGATTTTGAGGCCAGTACTGAAGTTTACGCTGTTCTTCCGGCTTTGCTATTATATACAACCTGTCATTCCAATCGATGGCCTGGTCCTCAAAGAGTACGAGATCGTTACCGTAGCCCTCGTAGTCATCCCCAACCCTCGCGTATTTTTGCTTCTCCGTCATCGGCAGATGAAAAAATTCTCTCGAAATACGGCGCACTTCGTCCAAGAAGGAGTTCTCGATGCCATGGTTTATTACCTGGATTACAAGCAGTCAAGCACCGTTCTTCAGGCTCTTCTAATGCCATGGAATCAACAGAGATGATATATAATAGCCAATATAAAACTGAAAAAGATGTAGACATTAGGAAAGTGTATATTAGGAGATCGTGTAATTAGCTATGATTGATCTTATTTCCTTTCTTAGTTTAGCCCTAATTGTATTTATGTGCCTATACCTAGAGTTTGTAATACACAGAAATAAGAAATTAATTCTTTCCCAAACTATGAGTTCTCCTAAGTTTAACATGGTATCAGAGCGGGTGACGATCCAATAATTGGATCCGATCCTTGCTCATCATCTACCGCACCTTTTTCCGGCCATGGCCGACGAAAGCAACAGCAGCACCAGCATGGGACCGCAACAGTCCGGCGAATCCCTTGCCACACAACTAGCCAGCATACTCAGCAACCTACAATCACAACCCCAAATCAGTCAAAACCATCACCAAGTGCCCCAATCCGTTTCAATCAACATAAAACTGAATCAGTTCAATTACTCCCTTTGGTCACGACTAATGAAGATGGAAATCGGAGGGAGGGGAAAGCTGAGCCATCTCACCGGAAATCCACCACCCCCAGCCACGGGTTCTCCAGAGTACGCTAAATGGGAACAGACGGACCTCATAGTCTGTACATGGCTATTACACAATATGGAATCAGACTTAGTGACCCTATTCGCGGAATATCCATCGGCCAAAACACTGTGGGATGGCCTAAATTCCACATACTCTCAAAGCAGCGATGGCCTACAGATTTTTGATCTTACAGTCAGGGCAAACAACATGAAACAGGGCTCCGATAGCATCGAGACGTATTACAGCAATCTCCAACGCATCTGGCGCGAGATCGAAATTAGGCAACCAAACCCGATGGCCTGTGATCGTGATATTACAGCCTTCAATCGCCTCAGGTCCGACACCCAATTGTTCCAGTTCCTCGCCGGGATTGACGATAGATATGAATCGGAACGACGGGATCTACTAAAAGAAGACCCGTTGCCCACGGTTGAGAAGGCCTATGCCACCATACGACGAGAAGGGAACCGGAGAGATATTTTGGGTGGTCGGAGCTCATCATCGGCATCGGACACAGGAATCGGAGCCGGCCTACTTGCTGGAAAACAGGGCTCCGGACGAACAGGTGTGGGCTGCGGGAAGAAACCGGATGCGCGAGGAACAGGGCCACCAAGGCTTGGGCCGGCGGCACCACGGTGGAACGCGCAGAGCGGCGGAAATACCACAGCAGGTGGCGGTGAGAGCAGCTCCGCCGCCCATAGCGGACCGCCTCAGTGCGCGAAGTGCAGGCGCATAGGGCACTCAATCGAGGGGTGTTATGAGATAATTGGATGGCCCGATGGGTGGAGAAGTCGCCGCCGGGACAACACAGCACCGGCCTACGGCACGGCGTCGGTCGCCGCCGGCGGAGGAGATGGGGTGACCGAGAACAGAAGTGGAGGAGCAGAAATTCCAGCAGTAGCGGCGGATGAAAACGGGGGAGACAAGGGTGCTGCGTTTTTAGGTATGGGGCATGGATGGGAATTACCATCCTGCCCCTCATCAACTTATGCCTTTCAGATTCCTCCCCCTTCTAATTTCACCCCTGTAGTTTCAAATTCTTTAATTTCAGTCCCTCCATGTATTTCTAGTAGCAATAGTTTTTTAAACTCCCAAAATTGTATACGGGACTCCAATATAATTGAGACAGGTACCGCACTCCAAGCCCGGATGTCCTCTAATATTCCTAAATCCCGATGGATTTTTGATTGCGGGGCTACAGATACGATGACATATGACCCCGCCGATTTAGAAAATTGCACGAACTCTCCAAAAGATGGGATTGTGAATGCCAGTGGTGGTATCTTGGATGTTCAGGGGGCCGGGACTGTGACAGTATCCCCAAATTTAAAATTAAAAAATTGTCTCTATGTTCCAAGCTTATCCTGCAAGCTACTTTCTATCAGTCAAGTTACAAAACAGTTAAACTGCATGTTGCTAATGTTTCCCTCATTTTGCTTACTGCAGGATATTCGTTCGGGGAAGGTGATTGGGCGTGGTACTGAGGAACGCGGATTGTACTATGTCGACGAGGTGACTCAACACGGAACTGCAGCGCTTGCTCACGGAACAGTGAACCGTCAACAGTGGTTGTGGCACCGTCGGTTAGGACATGCCTCATCAGGGTACCTTCAGTTATTGTTTCCTAAGTTGTTTCCGAAAGATTGTCAGTTTAATTGTGAGACTTGTGTGTTAGCTAAGAGTCATCGACAGTCATATCCAGTGTCAAGTTCTAGATCTAGTACTGTTTTTTCGCTTGTTCATTCTGATGTATGGGGTCCTGCCCCGAACACTGCATCAACTCATGGCTTTAAGTATTTTGTTTTGTTCATTGATGATTGTTCTAGAATGACCTGGGTTTATTTTCTAAAAAATAAAGCTGAAGTTTCATCTAAATTCACTGATTTTTATCATATGGTACGCACTCAGTTTAAAACCCACATTCAAGTACTCCGGTCTGATAATGGGGGGGAATATGTAAACTCTACACTTAAACAGTTCTTTGGTGATCATGGGATAATTCATCAGACATCTTGTCCTCATACCCCTCAACAAAATGGGATAGCTGAACGACGTAATCGCCAACTCTTAGAAATGTCCAGAGCCCTTCTCATTGAGTCCCATTGTCCTCAATACCTCTGGCCAGAAGCAGTAGCATCCTCTGTTTACTTAGTTAACCGCCTCTCTTCCAAACCCCTAAACTTTGAAACCCCTTTACAGTGTCTTGCCAAACAAGTTAGGATCCCCTCCGTTCTAACCTTATCTCCTCGGGTATTTGGGTGTTCTATCTTTGTTCATCTTCCTAAGAGTACTCGTACCAAACTAGACCCTTGTTCGGTCAAATGTGTTTTTGTGGGGTATGGGGTTCATCAGAAAGGGTATAGGTGCTTCAATCCTACTTCCCGTCAGCTTTACACCACCATGGACTGTGATTTTGTAGAGACAGAGTACTATTTTACCACCCCACTCAGTGGTCAGGGGGAGAGTCAGCAGCACCAGCAGCAGGATCCACTAAGTGGGGTACCACCACTTCGTTGGCCTGACACAGTTCTAACAGAGCCAGTAGGCGGGACCACCGAGTCACCACCTCCCATGGTACAATCCACGAGCCCTGACAACTCCATCATCCATCCGGCGAATACTCCTGAGGTAAGTAAAACAGTTCGTAGTTCAATTCCTGTTATTCCCTATGATGATAACGGTGCAGGGAGTAGTGAGGAACAGGGGGAGAACGAAAGTGGTGGTGACAGGGGTACAGAGAGATATGTGTTGCCTCTACGTTCCACGAGAGGCATTCCTCCAAAAAGATATGAGCCAGACCATGTTGGTCGGAACCCGAGGTACCCGGTAGCCAATATGGTCAGGAAGAACGTGAGCCCACAAGCTCTTGCTCATACAAGTGCCATTCAGTCCGTCAGAATTCCCAACAGAGTGGAAGAGGCACTTAAGGATGAGAAGTGGGTCAAGGCAATGGAGGTAGAAATGGAGGCGTTAGAAAAAAGTGGAACATGGGATAAGTGTACCATACCTGAGGGAAAGCGAACAGTTGGTTGCCGTTGGGTGTTTACAGTGAAACATCGGGCAGATGGTAGTATTGAAAGGTACAAGGCGAGGCTAGTGGCGAAAGGGTATACCCAGACGTACGGGATTGATTACTCGGAAACTTTCTCACCCGTAGCGAAGATAGACACCATCAGGGTGTTGTTTTCTGTAGCAGCAAACAGAGATTGGCATCTACATCAGTTCGACGTTAAGAATGCCTTTCTGCACGGGGATCTTCAGGAGGAAATATATATGGATCCGCCCCCTGGGTTTACCGGGAAGTTCAGCAGTAGGGAAGTGTGTAAGTTGAAGAAGTCATTGTATGGGTTAAAGCAGTCACCTCGAGCATGGTTTGGGAGGTTCTCAACAGCTATGAAAAAGTATGGCTATCACCAGAGCAATTCAGATCATACGTTATTCATTAAGAGGCGAGGAGAGCTGGTAACGTGTTTGATTATTTATGTCGACGATATGGTTGTCACAGGGGATGACCAGGAGGAAATTACACAGCTCAGAGGGAATTTATTTCAAGAATTCGAGATGAAGGATTTAGGGCCACTGAAGTACTTTCTCGAGATAGAAGTATTACGCTCTAAAAGGGGGATTTACATTTCACAAAGGAAGTATGTTCTGGATTTACTAGCTGAGACGGGGTTATTGGAATGTAAACCAGCAGATACCCCGATGGTCGTTAATCATGGTTTGAGAATTGAAGAAGAAGCAGAAGAGGTGGAAAGGTCACAATATCAACATCTGGTAGGGAAGTTGATATATCTATCCCACACCAGGCCAGATATCGCTTACGCAGTGGGGGTGCTAAGCCAGTTCATGCACAGGCCACAGAAAACACATATGGAAGCGGCTCTCAGAGTGTGTAGATATTTAAAAGGATGCCCAGGGAGAGGGGTCGTTTTTCAGAAGAATGGGCACTTGGAAATTGAGGCCTATACAGATGCAGACTGGGCAGGGAATCCTAATGATCGAAGGTCGACCTCTGGCTACTTTACATTGGTCGGGGGTAATGTCGTGACATGGAAAAGTAAGAAACAGAAGGTGGTAGCTCTTTCGAGCGCAGAAGCGGAATTCCGAGGGGTTGCACGCGGCGTAGCAGAAATCCTTTGGCTTAGGAAGTTGCTCACAGAGATGGGCATCCCTCCTACAAGAAAGTGTAGACTCATGTGCGACAATCGGGCGGCGATCAGCATATCTGAGAATCCTGTGCAGCATGATCGCACGAAACACGTTGAGGTAGACAGACATTTCATCAAGGAGAAAATAGAAGAGGGAGTCATTGAGCTGCCGTATGTGAGGTCAGAAGATCAGCTCGCGGATATATTGACCAAGGCAGTAAATGGAAGGATATTTGGTGAAGTTTTAGGCAAGTTACAAATCGGTGATCCGACTTTATAACTTGAGGGGGAGTGTAGACATTAGGAAAGTGTATATTAGGAGATCGTGTAATTAGCTATGATTGATCTTATTTCCTTTCTTAGTTTAGCCCTAATTGTATTTATGTGCCTGTACCTAGAGTTTGTAATACACAGAAATAAGAAATTAATTCTTTCCCAAACTATGAGTTCTCCTAAGTTTAACAAAAGAGATGTTTCAAAGTAGAAATTAAACCTGGAAGCAACCCCATGAGCTGAGTGCCTCCCTGAGCTTGAGCAGCTCTTCATCCATGGCGGATGATGAATTAGAAACCAATTTGCTGACATCAATGACTGGAATTTCTGTGTTCACAGGAACACTTAGGTTTACGGGCTCATATCCATTGCGATTTTCCGTCAAAATATAGCTTTGAGGCATCTCACCGCCATTTTCGGATAGTTCTTGAACTGATTTTGCTATAGTTCTTGAACTGATTTTGCTGCAGCCATGTTAGTTTCTTGAGAGAGCTTCGAAAAGATATATGTAATGCAAAGATGGGTTTTGTATTCTTTCTTGTTTCTTTGTAGAGTAGAGATGTATGGATGCCTTTCAAGTGTAATGGAGTCCAATATTTATAGTGGCATTTCGTCTTTGAGAGAGCCTTAAAAAACATTGAATAGTTATTTGTGAACGCGTGGCAACTAATTATTGACTCGTACTTTGGCTTTTAGGTTTTATGAGAGTCCATACTTTTGCTTTTCATTATATTCTTATGGCGGCAGATAAGGATCAATTAATTAATGCTGAGATTATATTTATTTATGAACAAACTGAAAGTGGATTTACCCCTAAAAATAACCATATGATTCTTGAAGAAATTAATGTTCTATAGGATTATTTTTTTACTTTATAATTTTATAACAGGATTATAATAGGATTTATGTTGATGAATTTTTTTGTATATATGTATTTTTTAAATAAAATATTTTTCCACGGGAGAATCCAACCTTCTCGCTGTCAATTTTAACGTAAGGAAGACTAATTTTGTGATTGTTTTATCAAAGGACAATTCAGTACGATTAGCCGACAATTCAAGAATTGGAAGTATTGCTTCTGATCTATTTTGACAACACATTATAAAAACTCAATTATTGCTACTTGCGAACGAACCAACAGAAATCTTGGGTGGTATTGCATGTTGGAATCGGACTTTGAATATGTTGCTTCGCTACCTTTTGATCCTCCTTAATCATCTTGACCAAGAAAAGAAAATTAATTCTGCAGCCAGAATCAATGCGCTGGTTGATGAGATGGTTGATCGAGCTATTTGTCGATAGCTAAGAAGAAGAAAAGGTGGAATTAAAAAAAAAAGTAGAACCCGCCCCTAACGCTCAAGCCCAAATAGGAAATGCAATAGGCAAATGTGGAGATTGTTGATGCTATCTCTAGGGATGTAAACCTGACGAGCCAAATCGCAAGTTTCGCAAGCTGGCTCGACCAAAGTTCGGGCTTGAGTTCGATGTTGGCGAGTCGAGCTGTGGCTCGGCTCGTAGCCCCTACGAGCCAAGCCCGAGCCATATACTTCACAACTCGTGGCTCGCGGGCTCGTGAGATATATTATTATTTAAAAAAATATTAATAATACATTATATACATTATAGATTAAAAATAGGAATAATTAGTTTTAAATAACCATTAGTGTAAAAAATTTTAGTTTACTTCAAAAAATAATTAGGCTTAGTACTAACTCTCTAATCTTACGTTTTAATTTTTGTTCACTCCTCAAATACCTAATTTGACTGTAACCACTAGTGGCATTTCGTCTTTGAGATAGCCTTAAGAATTTTGAATATTTATTTGTGAACGCGTGGCAACTAATTATTGACTCATTCCCCACAAAAAAAAAAAAAAAAAAAAAAAAAAAATTATTGACTCATACTTTGGCTTTTAGGGTTTATGAGAGTCCATACTTTGGCTTTTCATTATAGTCTTATGGCGGCTTATCTGGATCAATTAATTAACGCTGAGAATTATGAACAAACTGAAAGTGGATTTACCCCTAAAAATATACATATGATTCTTGAAGAAATTAATGTCCATTAAATAGGATTATTTTTTTATTGGGTTGTTTACGTCTACAGCCCCGCGAGATTGGATAGTTACAACTCGCACCCCTTTAGATGAAAATATACACAATCTATCATTTCAAGTTTGGAAAATTACAAATGAACCCATTGCGGTTGAATTTTTTTGTAAAATCATTATTGAATCGACTATATCTTACCACTAATTAATTCCTCACAATCCACATATCATTCTCAAGTGACAGCCACGTAATTACAAAGTTTTTTAGAGAATCAACACATGATTCATTTATAAATTGATATTCATAATGACTTTTTTCCTCTCAATTAGCAGTGAATAACTAACTAGCTAGTGGTATAATATAATCAATTCCAAAAAAATTTCATGAAAAATTCTCCTCGAATCGGTTCATTTGTAATTCTTCAAACTTGGAAGGATGGGTTGTATAATATTTTCATTTAAGGGGGTACGTGTTGTAATTACCCAATCTCGCAAGGGGTGTAGATATAAAAATATTCTTTTTGTTTTTATTTTAGGGCAAATTACATCCAACTACCCTGAGGTTTGCCCTAATTACGAATCAGTCCCTCTTTTTTCATTTATTACATATCAACCCCTAAAAACACTGTTTTAATTACATTTTAACCCCTAAAGAGGGACTGATTTGTAATTGAAACAGTGTTTTTAGGGGTTGATATGTAATAAATGAAAAAAGAGGGACTGATTAGTAATTAGAGCAAATCTCAGGGTAGTTGGATGTAATTTTCCCTTTATTTTATAATTTTATAATAGGAATAAAATAGGATTTCTGTTGATAAATATTGTTTTGTTGTGGGGGGATTATTAAATAAGACCAATAATGTTAAAAAGTTATCCTAAACCCCCTAATTTGAAAATTCTTCATTTGTGATCACCAATATAGCACATATTTTTTATAAACCCCCCAAACACCTTAAAAGACTACTTTACCCTCAAGTTTTACTCTGATACACACACGATTGATTCATCACCTTGCAACTAAACTCCCTCTGATTCTTCCCGCGATTCTGAGTCCACCGCCGCCCCCGTCCCCGCGTCGCAGCCATAAGCCTATTATCATAGCACCCCCAATTGTTGCTATTGGTATTTTGATTTGATAACCGAAGCGGACACCATTTGTTTGATACGAAATCAAGAAAATCCAATCTGGGAAGATGGATTCTGGCAGCTTGGTGACTTGTTCGATTTGGTGTAGTGTATTTTTTGAAGGCGAAGATCATGTCTTTCAACTTTGGGAGAGCGATATGCTAGCAAGAGTGTTTTCGGAGATTGAGACCCATTGGCCTGCATTCGATTGTGATACATATGTGGTGCAGTACAAGGCTGCCCATATGGAAGATGAATCATGGATTACTTTGAAGAAAGATCAAGATGTTGAGAGTATGGTGGCAGTGCATGGTATAGCAAAACAACACATTGCAAAGTTGAGAGCAATTCAGCCCCCTTCAAGTTCATCTCAGATAAGGTAGTCCCTATATTTTAATTTGCTCTGTTATATGGTTGATTTGGGATTGCGATGCATATGTGATGCGTTATTCGTTTGGCTTGTGTCTTATTTGAAAAGGGATGACCAGGGAATGACCTCGATAAGTCAAGCCCTAGTCGTTCATAATCCCAACAACAATGAATCCTGGAGTCGTTGCATCCGTCGCGTTGGACAGGCCTTTAAGGATGCTAATGACTGTAGGGTTCATTTAAAAAATTATCACATTGCAGTGAATCGAAAGTTTAAATATATGAAGAATGATACTGATAAGATTATAGCTACTTGCCCGGATGAGAACTGCAACTGGAGGTTTTATGCCTCTTATTGTAGGAGAGACGGCGAGTTTACTACAAGAAAGTTAAATGTTGACCATGTTTGTGGTTTGGAAACTGTTACGAATAAAAGGTCACACCCCAATGCCGATTCAAATTGGGTTGCGGGTGTGATGAAGGCCCATATCATGGTAAATCCTAAATGCAAACCGAAAGATATAGTTTCTTATATCCGGAACGAGCACAATATAGAAATTCCATACCATACTGCCTGGCTGGGCAAGGAGATAACACTACATGAAATCCATGGTTCTGATGTTGGGTCTTATAACCGACTCCATTGGTATGTGGATGCTGTGAGACGTTCGAATCCCGGCAGCATTTGTGATTTGGAGACAAAACAACCGGATAACAGGTTTAACCGCTTGTTTATGGCTTTGAATGCTTGTTTCGTAGGATTTCTTAGAGGTTGTAGGAAAATAGTTTTCCTTGACGACACTCATATCAAGAGCAAATTCAAAGGTCATTTGCTTTGTGCGACAGCGAAGGATGGGAACAATCAGTTGTTTACAATAGCATACGCTGTCGTTGACTCTGAGAATGATGAGAATTGGGAATGGTTTTGCTAAAAGTTGAGACATGCTCTTGAAAGTCAGCATGTGCTTTGTGATTTTAGACAGTACACATTCTTCTCCGACAGGCACCTGGGACTTGTTACGCATGTGCCAAGGGTATTTCCAGGCTGCCAACATGCATTCTGCCTCAGACATTTGGTGGATAACTTCAGAACTCAAGTATTTGTTTATTGATTAGTGTGATGAGTTGATATGTATGCTCCTTTTCTTGATAATAAATTGGATGTTGGTTGTCATTATCGCAGGTCCTTAGGAAGCATTATCCGAAACTAAACAAAAAACATTGGACCAATGTGTTCAATGCAGCAGCATATGCTCCTACCAGGGCTGAGTACTCCCTGCACATCAACAAAATCCTTAAAGCAATGCCATTGGCCGCAGATTTCTTAAATAACTCCGTTCCTGAAAACTGGGCTAATTCATTATTTACCGGTAATCGATTTGGTATCATCAACAACAATATTGCAGAGTGTTGGAACAGTTGGGTGAAGGATGCAAGATCCCTCCCAATTGTTGCTTTGATTGACCGGATTAGGCAGCAGATAATGACCATGATGTGCAATAGAAGGGAGCAAAGTCATGAATGGCAAACGCACCTTTATATGGATATAGAGGTGATGATCAAGGCTGAATTTGAAGTAGGGAGGAGTTTGGATGTTGTGTGAGCCAACTCAGTGACATTTAAGGTGAATGAAGGGGAATTCCGACACAAAGTAGACCTTGGCAAGCGGGAATGTTCTTGTAATTACTGGCAGATCTTGAAGCTCCCCTGCAAACATGCTTGTGCATGCATTGACAAGAAAGGGTGGTTGGTATACGGTTTTTGTGATGATGCTTATTCAGTTGAAACGTATAAAAAAGCATATGAGAACATTATTTTCCCTGTACCAAATGTTGATATGGTCTCAAATGTCGAGGCTCAGATCATGCCTCTCGATGTGAGGCCTCAGCCTGGTCGACTGAAGAGGAATAGGTTCCCATCGCAGGTCGTCAAAGCTGTTACAGTATGCAATCTACAATTTTGTTAGCCGCTCGTAAGGGAACAATCTGCGTATTTTTAAATCAACAGGCTTTCTTACAAAATATTTGAATAAAATATGCATATTGGTTTAAATTACCACAGATTACGGACGTACATCTGACAGGCAAATACTTTCCAGTTCCTTCTTCGCATTCTCTTTCGTACTAGGCAGTGCACTCCCTTTCCATTTAAACAACCGAGGGAATGATGCCAACCTTCTTGAGATGCCAAACTTCTGGATTCGTTCATGAAACCATGCCTGACATAAACACTAACTTAAGTACGTGTATATATAGGTATAAACGACACAATCTACAAAACCAAGCCAACGACTTACCAACAAACCCATAGTACATCCATCAAGAAAATCACGTTTATCCACAACATGCTTCCTAGTACCTTGAATCAAAAACATATGAGCCGCCGTGCCCCACGCGTACTGTCCAATCCTGGACAAATCATCTACATACCAAATAAGCGCAGCAGGCACACGTACACTGCTACGTGGGAACAACAAACAATTAAAAACGTATAAAATGTACATCTGTACAAAATCATCAATGCCATCGTCATCAGTCCTTCCGACGAATTCGTGCAGTTTACTCTCGATGTTAGCTCGGGAGACATTGTTTCCCTTATTGCCAAAATGCTTGATCAAGGTATTGGATTTACTCTTGCCCACAACCACGACAGGATGACCGGAATGCCGCATACCAATAACAATGCTAAATTCCTCCTCACAAAATAAAACTTCTTGGCTACCAAATTTAAATGTATTTGTGCTGTAGTTGTAGTAATCGAGCAACAACCCAACTCTGTTAATGCTCCCCTTCTGAACAGGCGCTCCCAAAAAACAACCAAACGACGATTTGTTAACTGCATCGAGTTGACCAGGAGACATTTGATCACGAATTGTAGAGATAACCTCATTGAATCTCTCCAACACGTACTGATGCAAAATCGAATACACCCGCTTCTTCGAAAGCGTGCCCTCATCAGTCTCATGGATGTCTACCTCTGATCTTTTTCTCTTTCCCCTGCTTGTTTCGGCCGGGGACGGAACAATCATCAACGGCATCGTCGACATTGAGCGAACCATCTATCGAATAAAAATCGATTCAATGTTCCTTATTTAACAAACTCCTGAAACCCTTACTAGTTGAGTTAAAACCATCATTTACCAAGTACAAACTGGAATATGGCGGAAAAAAGTTGAATTTCTGACCATTTATGGAAGAAAACTAACTTCGACAGGTTGGGTGCGACGTACCTTCCTCTCAGACCTTACAATTTCAAGCAACGAGCTAAAACAGAGTGTTCGTCGTGGGGGCGTGGTTGGTAGTTTGTAGGGGTTTTGCCTCTAACGTGGGTGTGTGGGTCGTCCAGTCTCCAATAACTTCTTCTACACTTGTCGGCGGTGGTGTGCGCGGCGGTCTGCAACGGCGGGCGGTGGCGGGAGATGGTGAAGAATGACAAATTCCCGCCGATGGAGGAGGGATTTGGATGCTTGGTATGGATTGTGATTATTCAATTTTAGTAGGGATACTTTGGTAATTTTAGGCGATTTAGGGGGTTTTGAAAAAATATGTTATGTATTGGGGATGTAAAATAGTATGATTTCAAATTGGGGGTTTAGGATAACATTGTTGCCTTATTAGGGATTGTTCAATAATTTGCCGTTTTATTTATATGTATTTTAAAATAAAATATTTTTCCACTAGAGAATCATTCTCAGTCAGTTTTAACATAAAGAAAACTAATTTTGTGATTATTTTATTAAAGGACATTTAGCAGACAATTCAAGAATTGAAATTATTGCTTCTGATCTATTTTGACAACACATTATAAAAGCTCAATTATTGCTACTTGCGAACGAACCAACAGAAATCTTGGATGGT
The DNA here is from genome assembly GCA_037501455.1 of Lantana camara. Taxonomy (NCBI): domain Eukaryota; kingdom Viridiplantae; phylum Streptophyta; class Magnoliopsida; order Lamiales; family Verbenaceae; genus Lantana; species Lantana camara. The sequence continues at coordinate 7,491,284 of CM074864.1, forward strand.
ATTGCATGTTGGAGTTGGACTTTGAATATGTTGCTTCGCTACCTTTTGGTCCTCCTTAATCATCTTAACCAAGAAAAGAAAATTAATACCGAAGCCAGAATCGATGCGGTGCTTGAAGAGAAGAGAAGGAAAAAGTAGAACCCGCCCCTAATGCTCACGCCCAAATAGGAAATGCAATAGGCAAATGTGCAGATTGTTGAGGCTAACTCTTAACCAAAATTATTGAGGTCCTAAATTGGATTTGTATTTGGGAATTTGCTAACACCCTGGGAATTTGAATTCATGCATGAGCAATCATTCTCTTAAAAATACCTTTTCTCTACCTCTAGCATGTTGACGGAGGCGAGTACATTTGAAAATTACTGGTTCCACCCTCCAATAAATATCTCATCTTGAGGAATTGAATTTGTTAAGTACCACCTATTCATGTAACAAAAAGAATATCTCGATCATATATGGTTGATCTTTAAATACACCCCATCTATTTCTTTCTCTCTACAAATTGGGTAACATCATCAGAAATTTAAAAAAAAAAAAAAATCATCTCCCCATCATTTTTGATCGTAAGATATTGTGAAGTGGGTTATTTCTAAGTTTTGATGGTTGAAGCTTCCTTTTAAGTTTTTTCAGCTTTAATTTGTGTAAAAATTGAGGATTGTGAAGTGGGTTACTTCTTAGTTCTTAATTTTGATGGGTAGGGTTGCTTTTAATTTTTCCAAGTATAATTTGTGCGAAAATTGAGAATTTTTAAAGACAAGAATGTGGTATTTGATATAAGAGTTTGTCCAAGAAGTTTCAACCCCGACTGTCGAGAAATTCTAAGTTCGCGCCTAATTAACCACAAAGTTGCACCGTGCAATCAAAATTGGGTTGCCAAGGACATGTATCAGCTCACAAACTTTTCACCTTGCATATTACTTATTTTTTAGATTGCTAAGGGTGGAACTTTTAATAGTCCAAGTATGATATTAAAAGGGATTTCCTATTCTTGATAATATTATATTTGGAAAATTATCACCATATTCTTGAAGAAATTAATGTCCATTAAATAGGATTATTTTTTGATTCTGTAATTTTCATTGGAAGTACCTGCACACAAAAAATGAAATTTTAGTGGTCTAATACTGGGTGAATATTTATTTATTCCAAAGTAATATTTATTTATTTAACCGCAATTGGTTAAGAGTTTTATTCCAAAGTAATAATTTTGGATTCGAATTCTTCTAATTACCGTCATTTATTGGTGAGCCATCTATAAATATAAAAAAAACCCACACTAATTAATAGTTCAAATATGATCACATAAATCTGGAAGGATCCCAAATGTGATGGTCCCCTTCGGCTAGTTGTTTCACAAGTGACCCTGTCTTCCATTTGCTTCTTCCTCCTAAAGGTTTGGTCCTCCTAGCCCTAGCCAAATGGTTCTATCTTTCTTCTAGCTCTTCTAGTAGGTACTCTAAGGCTTCGTTTACTTTGATGTGATCTAAACCATTGAGAATGGTTTATAAATAGTGTTTTTTTGGTCTATTTAGACAACACTCCTTTTTTACTTTGATAGTTAGAAAATAAATTTACTTTTCCCAAACTGGACTTGTGTGTACTTTACAAGTTTATAACCAATCAATATGATAAGTAAACTACCACTCTACGCATGCCTTGGATTTTCGTCTTCATCTTTCCCCATAACAATAAAATAAAAAAACCTATGAACATACGGAAAAATAAAAAAGTTCAACATAAAAACCATGCCTTGGAAAGTCTTTAGAGTTTAGACCCACGTTCCAGGGATGGACAGCCTGTCATACGGAAAAATAAAAAAGTTCGATCATACTGGTTAATAATCTAAATAGGGTTCCATAAATTTTGAAGGGTCGATGGTATATCCTGACCTTACGTATAAAAAAACTATCCTTACTCCTAAATTTTCTTTAAAAAAAAAGAGAGATTAATTCACAGAATGATTTTTCATAATCGCACCATACTTTAAGAATAGTTGGTATATACTATATATCCCCATCTTTATATATATACATATATTATCTGAAGATACTGTATACACTCATTTGTATATATGTATTTTAAACTAAAATATTTTTTTATTGGAGAATCGAACCTTCTCACTGTCAAATTTAACATAAGGAAAACTAATTTAGTGATTTTTTAATTGAAGGACAATTGAGTACGATTAGCCGACAGTTCAAGATTAATTGAAATTATTATATTATATTATTTTATTTGTTTATTATTGGTCGGAAGAATTGAAATAATTGCTTCAGATCTATTTTGACAACACATTATAGAAATTCAATTATCAGAAACTTGTGTGGTATTGCATGCATGTTGGACTTTGAATATGTTGCTTCGCTTCTTTTGGTCCTCCTTAATGATCCTTAATCTAGAAAAGACATTTAATGCTCCACAAATTGAAGTCGGAATCGATAGGGTGATTGATGAGATGGTTGATCGAGAGGTTTACCAAATAAAATGAAAAAGAAAAGGCAGAATTAATTGCCAAAATAAAGAACCCACCCCTAATGTTCAACCCAGACCAATGCAATCGTCAAAGTGTGGAGATTATTGAAGCTATCGTAATAAACTTGTGATGATAATGCATGTTGGACTTTGAATATGTTGCTTCGCTTTTTTTGGTCCTCCTTAATCATCCTTAATCTAGAAAAGACAATTAATGCTCCGCAAATTGAAGTCCGAATCGATGCGGTGATTGATGAGATCGTTGATAGAGAGGTTTACCAATAAAAAAGAAAAAGAAAAGGCAGAATTAATTGCCAAAATAAAGAACCCACCCGCAATGTTCAACCCAGATCAATGCAATCGCCAAGTGTGGAGATTATTGAAGCTATCGTAATAAACTTGTGATGATAATGCATGTTGGACTTTGAATATGTTGCTTCGCTGCCTTTTGGTCCTCCTTAATCATCCTTGACCAAGAAAAGAAAAGCAATACTCCACAAATTGATGCCGAATGAATGCGGTGGTTAATGAAATTGTTGATCAAGGTTTACCAATAAATAAGAAAAAGAAAAGGCAGAATTAATTGCCAAAATAAAGAACCGACACCTAATGGTCAACCCAAACGAGAAATGCAATCGCCAAGTGTGGAGATTATTGAAGCTACCCTAAACAAAATTGAAGTCCCAAATTGGAGTCGTTTCTGGATATCCTAGTCACTTGGAATCATGCTTTGAGCGATCATTCTCTCAAAAATATCTTCTCTAACTCAAGCACGTCGAATAAGTCGAGTGCTTAGGAAAATACCAGAGAAAATATGAAACCTCCCTCTAATGAATAATTTTTCGATGCATGACAGGTGTCGAATCCGTCAAAAATAAATGTAAAATCCTATTCGATGACTAACACAGAGTATAGTGCAAATAGGGTCGATCCACAGAGACTGGTTGACTTATTAGCACTAAAGCACGGACACGCCTAAAAAATGGTCCGTGCAGTGTCCGACACGTGTCGGACACGGACACGGCTCGGACACGGCTCGGACACGTGTCGGACACGGCTGAAGGCGTGTCCCCAAAAAAAAAAAAAAAAAAAAAAATTGGGACACGGCGAGGTGGAGTGTCCGACACGGCTCGGACACGGCTGGACAATTTTTTTGAATTTTTTATGCCTTTTTTAATATTTTTTGAATTTTTTGGAGAGAAAATTGAAATAACAAAACTTATTTTAGTTATTAATATTACATATTTTTATAAATATTCTATGTTACGTGGATTATACTTATAAAATATTTTTATTTTTCTATGAAATATTTTTATTTATATATAAAATATATTTATTTATATAAAATATAGTCGTGTCGGAGCCGTGTCGTGTCCTAAAATTTTGAAAAAATCCGTGTCGCCGTATCCGTATCGTGTCGTGTCCGTGTCACCGTGTCCGTGTCCATGCAACATAGCTTATTAGGAATTCACGAAAAGCAACAATTAAAAGGGGGGTGGGGGGGTTGAATTTTTAAAACTAAAGTATGCAAATAAAATAAAATAATAAGAATCAGAAACTAACTAAAATTATCAATCAAAATCACGTAGGATTAAATCAATCAGAGGGAAAATTACCTAGCCAGGGATATTCGATTCGAATTGTTATATTGATCATTGACTCAAAGATAAATTCAAGTTTTTCAGACAGATTGACTATAGTTGATAGAGACACTCGACTCAACCTCGTTTTTACTTAATTAGTCGGATAACCTGGAGACACTCGACAGTTATCTTCCCTAACAAATTCACAACCTCTAGAGACACTCGACAGGATTTAATGAATTTGCAGTATTAAGAACCATAAAAACACCAACCCTAATTAACCAAGTCGTGACACACGCAAGATTTAAATTAGATTATCAAATCCCTTAGTGAACGAGGAATTCTATCGCTAAAACCCTGTCACTAATTTACCACAATTTATCAATCAACTTTACTACACTTCAAGCATCATGAATGGCTATATGCAATTAAATTTATCTAGATGGTCGGGCCCTACCACTAAATAAGTCAATCACAATAAACGCGAAACATGGAGATAAGATAAATGTCTAAATAAACATGAATTGATAAAAACGTTTAGGTCTCACAATATCCAAAATCGAATCTTAATCCCTAGCTAGATAATTAAGAGTTTAGCTACTAAAATCCATAAAAACAATAACTGAGGAATTCTTTAACATGAATAAAACTAAAAACGAAAGGGAAGAATTAAACTAAGACGAATTATTGTGATGAAGTCCTGCTCCTCGATGTTGCTCGCCCAGACTCCGAAACTGCTGCTCCCAATTATTGTGTTACGTGACTCTTCAAAGAGCTGCTGTCCCAACATATAAATACACGTCCAAGTCCAAAGAATTCTCTAAACAAAGAACTCTAATTCCAAGCAACTTTGGACTCCAAAGCTTGCTCTCCAAGTCGGGCTGCAAATAGGTTCAATAAATTAATTCCAATCCGCTGGGCTTGTCCAAATTAATTCTCAATAGAAGCACAACCCACAACACAAAAGCCAAGCGAATTGGGCTTCTCTAAAACAAGTGGCCCATTCCGGCACCACAAGCCCAACAAAGCAACAATTCCAATTCATCTCCAACTGACCCAATGTCAATAAACAACCACCAGCCCAATTAACTCCCTACATTCTTCATGCACGCATTCAGAACCTCAAACTTGCTTCACAATTATTCAAATACTCATGTCCTCCACGCAGCAAGTCAGTGACAACCGAAATAAGTCCAGCCACGGTTCGTCCCTTGTACGAGAATATCTTTATAAAATGACCAAGTTTGTATCAATTTCGCAATCGAGCCCCGAATCTATAATAAGAACAACAAAGCATTAATTCTTTTCAAAATAATATCAATTCAAGCGCAATTCGGGGCATAATTCAATCCTAAAGATGACGAATTAACGAGTTATCAAATCCCCCCACACTAGCCCATTACTCGTCCTCGAGGAATCATAAAAATTAATAGAAACAAAATCACCCATCAAACACAATCACAAAGGCAATCATCGAATTCTCGCCTAAACAAGTCTAGCTCATCAACACATTACTCAATTGCGCAAAATTTAACAAACTAGTATAAATAGCATACCCTCGTGTAGTGTAGTGTGAATTGGACGAAAGAATGTACAAAGACTAGATTGATTAGTCTATGATTTTCGCCTAAGAGCTAATTATCAACTTCGAATGCATCCTTCACTCCAATCTCCACTAATGTAGTTAACTCATGACTCGGGATCGATAGGTCTTTCGAGCTTGTAATGTACGGCTTGGGGTAAGGGTTAGAAAATTTTGGAATTTAGTGGCTAACACACCAAGCTTACACACTTTACAATAAAACCGGTAGTAATTCCCTTTTCATCTACCGGACTCACCTTATAACTAAGTTCCCTCCTTTCCATATCAAACACACTTTCATTTTCTTATTTTCTTCTTTGCATTTTTTCTATTCTTTTCTTTTTCTGCTCATTTTTTTTCTTTTTCTTTTTGACTTCTTTTCCTTTCATCACTCTTTTTCTTATTTTCAACATTGCACAATCTTTCAACTTTTTGTTTTTTTGTTTTTTTTTCAGCACCAAGGATAATAAGGAGTCTAAAGACATTTAAAAAATTCAAACCCAAAATGAGCAAGCAAGGTGTGATTCAAAGTAGGGTAGGGGCAATAATGTTGTGCCTCGGCTTGTAACGTAGCTAAGAAGAAATTTTGCACAACATTCAGGCTCAACGGGGTCAAACGGGATAATTTTATTTGTGAAAAGATCAAGAAAAGGCTTACTACCGACAACGATCGCCTAAGTCACTTCCCAAATCAATCGTTAACTAAAAATTTTACCTCGAAGGGAGCTAAGATGCATTCTAATCAACTTTTTAGACTTAATTGAAAAACACAGACTTTTCTATCTAAGCAAAGTACATTAATTCATTCAATGGTGCGCGAGAAATGAGGGTATAAGATTATACTAATTCATCAAATTCCACACAAATTTCATGCATTTAACAAGCCTAACTCGTTCTAGCAAAATTTAACAATCAAACCTTATAGAATGCATTCAAAACGGGAGAAATATTTCCACAATTATCAACATCCTCACACTTTAGCACAGTGTTCAGCAACAACGAAGCCATAAAACAAAAAATTCAGCCTCAAGATTTGTCAAATGCAGTACCTAACTGTCAGTCTACCAAACAGCCCTAAAAATAACTATTCACAGCCTTCAAATTGACCAAAAAGACATCAAATTCAGCCTAAAACAACCCTAAATCATGCACAAAATCAACACCAAAATTTCAGAAAATTTTCAGCATATATACAACCGAAAGCAGCCACTAAACCCCTTAAAACACGCCTAAATCACGCATAAATAATTCCAATAAAGCACTATATACTCCTCCCACACTTAAAACATGCTATGTCCTCAAAGCATGAGAAAGAAAAGTAAGAGGACTTCCCTGATGTGCGGGGGCGCGCCGAGCGGCTCAATAAGGGGGTGGATTAATGTGGAGAAACCCAAGGATCAGATCTATGCTCTTCTTGATATAGACAAGGTCCCGTTCATGGTTGCACGATATCCCACAGGCTGCTGTGATGTGGAGGCCTCATTTGTTGAGGCTGTAATGTGTTGTGCTTGTTTCCCTTTAAATACCTTTGGAACATCCTTTGGTAAGATACCTGCACGACACAAAGAACACCTTTCACCGATTTTTGACAACATACACATATTATCAAGGCATTGCAAATTCAAAGGTCGCATGTTAACAGAGGTAGGTAAATGTGGCTCGTTCAATTTAATCAAACGTTCATTCACAGCAATTTGAGTCACAACATGTCCCAAAATCATATTCCTAGAATGTGCACATGCAGCTTTCATTTTACCAGCAATCCAGAAGCCTAAGTTAACTTTTCTACCCTCAAACATAGCCCACAGGAAGAACAAAGTAGTTTGTGACAGAATACCAAGACCATTTATACGTCCCGCAAAAGAATAAGAAAGTAATCTATGTATATACCTAAGGGACGGATCAACCAAATCATAATACTTAGAAGCACTAGGGTTATAATCAGCATTTGGTTTGTTTGTAAAAGCTCTATACGCAGCAGTAGCATCAAACTCAGGCGCATCAATATAATCACACAAACTGGCCACATAATCATCAGAATCTAACTCATCCTCAGCCACAAATCCAAGCAGCATATTAAAATCATTCACCGAAAGACTAAACTGCTTCCCACATAATGAAAACCGAATCACATCAGGCGAAGATAAATCAAACTCATCAGGCAACAGTAACTCAAAACTAGCATAAAATTCGTGCATCAAATCTCTAAACATAGGATGCCTCATCTTAAAGTAATCCTTCTAGCCTATTCTATCAATATACTCATTCACAGACTCATATAATCCCAAAGCGCGCAGAGCGGTAAAATCAGGATATCTACATTTCACAACATTTTTCGAAGCGAGTTTAGTATACCTGTTCGCGTGCTCTGCATTCTCGAATTTCGGCTCAGAAAAGATGTTGGTGGTGCAAGGCTGCTGCATCCTAACTCTGAATCTGGATCGAGTTTTTCGTCGGGTAGGTTGTGGCGCGTGAGAGGGCTCCGGTTGAGCCTCTTCGGAGTTATCTTCGCTTGAAGATGAAGAGGTGTTGGCTGAATGATAACCGGAAGAATTTTCGGTCTCGGAGACTGAGGTGGTTGCTGTATCGAAGGGTCCCAACGAGGGGGACGGATCAGAGGCAGAAGTGGGGTCCTGGTCAGGCGGCTGCACCTGTTCGGCAGGTGACTGTGGTGGCAGAATGGCGAGGGGCTTCGCCTGGGCTGTCTCCGCCTGAATAGATCGGGGTGGCGGTTGTCGTCTCGCAGGCCTGGGCAGTATATAGTTGAGATCAATCAACACCGGCGGCCGCCGCGGGGCTTTGTCGTAACTCGCGCTCATGATGCGGTCAGAGCGGCGGACTCCTCTCACCGGAGGGGAACTTCACGGCCGAAGTTGATTGAGGGGGAGGGAGGAGGCGGCGGCCAGGTTGTCATGGCGGCGCTTCATTTGCCGCTCCTCTGCTGTGAGAATGGCGGGCTGTGGTGGCGCTGAGGAAGAAGGCGGTGGTTCCACCGCACTAGCAGGCGGTGCGGCGTTCTTGTTGGGTGGAGCTTTTCTCTTCTTTGAAGCTTTGGCCATGGCGTGTGGTGGATGATGGTGGTGTTTCGCAGTTTGGCCGAGAGAGATGGTGGTGGAGCGACGGAAATTGAGGCGAAATCTAGGGTTCGAATGGGGGCTAGGGATCTGGAATTTGGGAATTTTGAAACTGGGAAAATTTGCTCCGTCAAATTGGGGGAAAAAACTGAAATTGATGGATTAATTCGGGCCGGTTTTAATGTGGTACTGGGCACGGGTTATCGGGTCGGTTAGGGTTGTGGAGCGGGCCGGGTCGCTGGGGGTCTGCGACTCAGTTTGTGAGAGGGAGGCCAAGATCCGCGAACAAGAAATGGGTCTGGACTGCTAATCAAAGGCTAACATGGCATGGGCGTTGGGCTTGACCACGCTCAAGGGTCACGTTATCAGTAAAAATTTGACAGCAAATTAGCAGCAGCTTCTGGCTAAAATCTGGACAAATTAGCACACCTACAACACAGGAAAGAGCAAAAAATCAACAAGAGAATAAGGAAAACCGGAGAAACAAAGAAAACACGAAAAAGCAAAAGGGGAAAGAAAATGGCGCCTGAATCGCCATATTTGGGTTGCCTCCCAAACAGCGCCCTTGTTTATCGTCTCGGACTCAACGAGGCTGATTTAAAAGTTAAGCACTTAGAGGAATATCCTCCAAACGAGTCTCTTCAACTATGGAAGGTTGGAAATTCTCGTAAAATGGTTTCAGCCGATGCCCGTTCACTTTCAAAATGTTTCCGATTTTGACATCCTTGATCTCAACTGCTCCTTATTGATTAAAATTCGTAACCACATATGGACCCATCCAACGCGATCTCAATTTTCCAAGGAAGAGACGTAGACGAGAATTGTAGAGTAGAATTTTTTGACCAATTAGAAATTGTTTCCTTAAAGTCATGGAGTCATGAAAATTCTTCATCTTGGACTTGTAAATGATCGAATTCTAGTAAGCGTCATTACGAATCTCCTCCAACTCCTGAAGTTGGAGCTTCCGTTTCTCGCCCGCTTCGTCCATATTCAAATGGCATTGCTTAATGGCCCAATAAGCCCGATGCTCCAGTTCCACCGTTAGGTGGCATGCCTTACCATAAACCACTCGATAAGGAGACATTCCCAACGGGGTTTTGTAGGTTGTTCTATAGGCCCACAATGTATCGTTCAACCTCACACTCCAATCCTTTATGTCCGGGCTGACCGTTTTCTCGAGAATGGATTTAATCTCCCTATTTGACACTTCAGCTAGACCATTAGTCTGAGGATGGTAGGCTGTAGATGTTCGATGTGTGACATGATACTTGCTCAACAAAGACTCCAAAAGGCGATTGCAAAAGTGGGTGCCATGGTCACTTATGATTGCTCTCGGTGTACCGAACCTAGATAAGATGTGAGACCTGACAAACTCCACAACCACGTTAGAATCATTAGTACGGGTGGCTTTAGCTTCCAACCATTTTGAGACATAATCAACAGCAAGGAGTATATAATGATTGCCAAAAGAAACAGGAAATGGTCCCATAAAATCAATACCCCAAACATAAAAAATTTCACATGGTTGTATAAGATTCAAAGGCATTTGATTTTTAGGACCAATATTCCCTGTTTGTTGGCAATTTTCACAACTTTTGCAACAGATATAGGCATCTCGAAACAAAGTAGGCCAAAAGAATCCACTTTCAAGTACTTTCAATGCAGTTCGTTTTGATCCAAAATGCCCACCACATGCAAAAGAGTGACAAAAATTCGAAATGGACTCAAACTCCTTTTCAGACACACATCTTCTAATTATCTGATCAGAACATATTTTCCAAAGATAGGGATCATCCCAAAGGTAATACTTAGCATCACTTTTAATTTTGTCTTTTTCGGCACGCGACATATTATCGGGTAATAAACCTGATGCTAGGTAATTTAAAATGTCTGCATACCAGGGCGTGGCCGTAGAGCGTGGCCACGTCTTACTGTCCAGTGCTGAAAACAACTGTTCGTCAGGAAATTCATTGCGTATGGGCGTGGAATAGGTTATATCTTCTGGAATTCGGCTTAAATGGTCAGCCACAAGGTTCTCATAGCCCTTCTTGTCCCGGATTTCGAGGTCAAACTCTTGGAAGAGCAAGATCTAACGAATCAACCTAGGCTTCGCATCCTTTTTCGTGAGTAGGTACTTCAAGGCTGCATGATCAGAAAAAAATAATGACTTTAGTACCCAATAAATACGAACGGAATTTATCTAAAGCAAAAAAATAGATAGAAGTTCTTTTTCCATCGTAGTGTAATTAATTTGGGCATTGTCAAGCATTTTGGAAGCCTAGTAGATGACATGAGAGCTCTTGTCAATCCTTTGCCCAAGTACCGCTCCAACCACGTAGTCACTTGCACCACACATGATCTCAAAAGGGTAATTCCAATTTGGTGGTTGCATGATGGGAGTTGAAATTAATTTCTCCTTTAGCAAATCGAAGGCTTTCTTGCATTCATCATCAAATTCAAGCTCCACATCTTTTTGTAGTAGCCGACATAGAGGTCGAGTAATCTTGGTGAAATCTTGGATGAAACGCCTGTAAAAACCTGCATGACCAAGGAAATAGCGAATCTCCCGTACTCCGACGGGGTAAGGCAGAGATTTTACAATATCAATCTTAGATTTATCTACTTCGATTCCTTTACTCGAAACCACATGACCAAGTATTATCCCTTTATCAACCATAAAGTGACATTTTTCAAAATTTAGGACCAAATTATGTTCAGTACATCGTTTTAGGACTTTAGCAAGATTTCCGAGACATTCATCAAAAGAATCACCATAAAAGGTGAAATCATCCATAACTACCTCAATAATATGTTCAACATAATCAGAGAAAATGCTTACCATACATCTGTGAAAAGTTTCCGGTGCGTTGCATAGTCCAAACGACATCCTTCTAAAGGCAAATGTCCCAAATTGGCATGTGAAGGTTATCTTGCTTTGATCTTCCGGAGCCACCGGGATCTGATAAAAACCTGAATAACCATCAAGACAACAATGATGAGATTTTCCAGCTAAACGTTCAAGCATCTGATCAATAAAGGGAAGGCGAAAATGATCTTTTCTCGTTAAAGCATTTAAACCACGGTAATCCATACAAACCCTCAACCCGTTTGGAACTCGAGTGGGTACCATATTGCCTTCAACGTTTTCCACAACTGTAATGCCCGTTTTCTTGGGCACTACCTGTACGGGGCTTACCCACTCACTGTCAGAAACCGGAAAAATCACACCTGCATCAAGGAGTTTTAGAATCTCCTTTTTGACAACTTCCATCATCGGGGGATTCAATCGGCATTGTGCTTGTCGTTTAGGCTTAGCATCATCTGTAAGAATGATCTTATACATGCAAGTGGATGGACTTATGCCTTTAATGTCAGAAATTGTCCAACCAATGGCCAACTTGAACTCCCTAAGGACTCGGATCAGCTTCTCTTCTTCGAATTTGTTGAGTAAATTGGAGATAATCACAGGTAGTGTTTCTCCTTCGCCTAGTTAAGCGTATTTCAAGTGCTCCGGCAATTTCTTGAGCTCTAATTCAGGTGCCTGCACAATGGAAGGAAGCAATTTAGTGTTAGAAATCGGTAAATCCAATTTAAGCACATTCCCAAACACCGGTTTTAGACACTCTAGTTCATGCACAGTATTACACAATTCCTCAGGCAAAACCATGATTTTTGACCAATTAACCAAATTTTCAGCATGCAAATCATTATAAAGTGCATAACTCAAAGCTTCTAAATTATCCAATTCGAAAACCTCATTAGTCAAATCATCAATCACATCAACACAAAACACACTAGACAGTTTATTAGGATGTTTCATAGCATCGTAGACATTAAATTTAACAATGTCACCGTCAAATTCAAGAGTTAACAATCCATTATGAACGTCTATTTTAGCTCTAGCGGCGCTAAAAAATGGGCGACCAAGCAAAATATCAGAAGATTTAGAAGATTTATCATCCTCCATATCTAGAACGAAAAAATTGTTAGGAATAGTGCCCTAGAAAGCCGATTCGAAGTAATCCATTTTGGGACTTTCCTAGTATTACAGACAATCTTTGAATAATATGCGATTGATTAATATCATAGGCAAACACTTCTTTATATGCTCTTGTTTGGTATGCGTTTACTTTAGCTGTGCATGTATGAGAACTCCCCTAATCCTGATGACTTTAGGACTCTACCATTTAGGTGAAATGGTTCATGAAACGAGCCCTATATCACATAAGTCATGATTAGTAAAATACTCCAAGCCGATGAGTCCTACAGACAGTGGGAGTGTCAACCTGACTCCTCTAAGGCTTGCTTGTGGGATCACGCCCTTAAGAAGGACCACCTTGTTTCATGGAGGTGCAAAGTGTATAGTTGATACGTGCGTGATACATGAGGGTGCTTACTTTAATAAGTAAGTTCACTGAGGTGCCCCGTATGAGAACATTCCTAAATGGGAAAGGAAGTTTCTATTTCAGGAAATGGAAACTTCCAGATTAGGAAATATCTCACGAGTCATTGATGTGATTAATTGATCCTTAGACTTGAGGTTCCATGTCACTTTATGAGTTAACTCTGTAGTCTTTGGTATAAGCTTTAAAGGGTGTCGCCTTAGACAACTGATTCAAGGCTTATGCTGAGGCTGCACAAGTGATTCATGAAAGAGAATGAGAATCAAGAAAGGACCTACACTTGCATTTGCAAGGTGATCTCTTATTGTGTAAGTCATTCATATGCCATATGGAGTCCTTGGCCAAGGCAGTAGATCAAGACATCAAGAAAAGGGTTTCTTGGATTGAGATCAAATGGATATGAAATGCACTTAGCTTTAAGACCGGATTATTAGGGTTCTAATTATTCCCTTACCCTAGATCTTGGTTGAGAGATAGTAAGTAGGAGGATTGTATCTCACATGAATCAATGACTTAAAGGTTCTGTCGAATCCGAACATTCCAATTCAGCTAGGGGTTAAACACCTGTTGCTAGACTATGGTCGTTTAATCTGTGGACTGATTAATTAATTAGTGAATTAATTAATTAGGGTCACTGCTAATTGAATTGAGAACCTAGAGGGTCACACACAACAACTTGGTTACATGAGTTGAGGCTTGAAAATGATTAAACGAGTTAATCGGGCCAAGAGGGTTCCACACGTGTGAAATCACACGTGTGAAATCACACGTGTGGCTCACGTGAGTGACACGTGTCACACACGTGTGGATATATATATTATATATATATATGTATTAAATAATTAAATGTGTTAATTATTTAATAGACTTTCTGTAGCACCCGGAACGCCAGGCACCACATCCCCCGCACTATAGCTCCAATCCACATATGAAATGGACAATCCATACATGAATCAAAGCGATAGCGAACGGGAGACAATAAAATGACTCAAGGCTAGGCGGTTACCCTCAATTTAAAACTGACCAGCAATCGAATCAGAGTATTAAAATGCGGAAGCAGTAACATTCATTAAATACGTATAGGTACCATCATTTACACTGTCAATACATGATCACAAGGCGATATACAAAATATCCCAAATAGCTATACATACAAAATGTGGGAATGAAGTGTGCTAGACCCAAATTTAAAGACCACATGACTCTAAATTCCCGCCTAGCACGCCCTGCAAAACACTGAAAAGTTGAGGTGTCAGTCCAACACGGACTGAGCGAGGGGTATAAATACATATAAGCGCACATACATGCAAGCTATAACCTCGGGTAATAATTTTGGAAAACCAATACGATCTAATAGGTTAAAAGAGATACTATCGCCCGAGATTACAACTATTCCAATTTTCAATTCAATCAATTCAATTCAATCAATAGTGGCCCGGTGAGTGGGGCAATTCTCCAACCTTACACCGACTGTGTACAATCAATCAATCAATTATTAGGTGATTAGGTGATCAAGCAATTCATTAATGTGCACAATTAGCAGTTTCAATGACGCCTTCTTCCTCCGGGTGATGGTGGGATTGCAAGGCCCCACCATCCAATCAATCTGGGCAGAGGGTACATGAATCCCTAAGCCCGGAACTCCTTTCCCGCCCTAATCTCCTAGGGGGTTCAGGGGTCATCCCAATTTGGTGAGGATAGCTCCCGAGTTACCCGTCAGCCCGTGCTTTCCCGGTTGGCTCGAGTCACTACCCTCGGGCCCACAGTGCAATACAATACTCGCCTAATCAATCAATCAATCAATCAATTCTTTTCAATAGTTTCGATAAAACATTTGAAAACCAATCTCATTTGAAAACTATACGTATAGATATAGGTTTTGGCTTAAAACATCACATAAGGTTGTACGGGTCCTATGTATCTGAAATTAAACCTCACCTGAACGACCCAAAATAATCCAAGGAAACAGCTCACGGGGCCTGCTCCTCGTCACCAGGAAGCTGGTCTGTGCAAGAAAGACAATTGTCCGTGAAACACGACTCAAAATGTACCAAATAGGACGAACGACGGAAATGCAACTAGACGACGAGAAAAATGCAATGTACCATGAAAATATTGCGTTTCAACATGTAATCAGTCATATAATAGCAATTAGGGGTCAAAGAAGCCGTCCGATCGAGGTGCGAAAATTTTAATTTTATGCAGTGAATTTTCGCACTTTCTGGACTATGGGAACGGCCGTTCCGGCTTCCCTTTGAAAATGGGAAGGGCCGTTCCCATGGCTCGAAGAAACGCGCCAGCGTTTTTAAAAAGGGAAAACGTTTTAGCCGGGAACGGCCCTTCCGGCTCAAAGGCCAAAATGGGAACGGCCGTTCCCTGTCTCGCTGGCCTTGTCTCAGCATCATGGGAACGGCCGTTCCAGTTTTGAACTGGGGCTGGGAAGGGCCGTTCCCAGAATACGTGAGCAAAGAATGCAGAGCAGAAAACAGAGCATCAATGGCAATCCCACAACCAAGCACCAAAAATGGCTTCAAGCCAAGTTTAAATGAAGATATTAGATACAATAAATATGCTAGCATGTATATTGATCAATAACAAATCAGAAAACACATATTTGCACATTAGATCATCAATAATCCATTATTTGAAACCCCCATACTCATTCATGCTCCAAGTTCATAAAACACAAGTTATATGCATCAAACTCAAGCTTATAGTTCACAATTAATTTTCCAACAATCAATACACAATTCATTCTATGTAACACAAAGCCCTATCAATGCCATATTTTCAAGAAAATCATCCATTCTCCATAATTACCTCAAAAGCAAGAAATGGAAGCTAAGATGATGAAGTGAAGTTGATGATGCTTGTATGGTCACAAATCCCACAAATATTAGCTTGAATGGATGAAATCTCTCACTCCTTCAAGTAGGGTTTTGATCGGTTGAAATGGGAAGCAAGAACAAGGAAGAAATATTTTGGTATGAAATGGAGATGTGTTGGTACGTGAAAGCTGCTATGAAGAAAGGAAGAGATGGCCAATTTGCAATTAAATCCCTTCATTTATTAAGTTATGCGATTAAGTCCCAATTCCCATTTTAAATGATCAATTAGGTCCAATTCAATTAGATCCCAAATTCATGCAAATGAACAATTAAGGACATAAAAGAAATAAATCACGTTCGAGAAAATATTTCACATTGCATTCACGTTCAATAAATTCGAAAAATAAGATATGATATGAATTTTCAATAAAATGTTAAGAATATAATTTTATAAAATTAATGTCATGCTATGAAAATTAAAGAATTGAACAATGAAAATAAAATATATCCCTCAAACGCACACGTGTCGTTCATACCTGAATTGCCGAAAGCTGGGGCGTTACAATCCTCCCTCCTTATAAGAATCTGGTCCCCAGATTCACTGATCGGAAGGGAACAACTCTGGATAGAACCGTCTCATTTTGTCTTCGGTCTCCCACGTGGCTTCTTCGGTCTTATCACTTCTCCAAAGAACCTTAACCATGGGAATCCTCCGGTTTCTTAATTCCTGAAACTTCTTATCCAATATCTTAACCGGTTTTTGAACAAAGGTAAGACTCGGTTCCAATTCCACTTCTTCAACGGGAATGATCTCGGTTTCATCGGGGTAGTATTTCCTCAGCTGAGACACGTGGAATACATTATGAATCCCCGTGAGGCTCGGTGGTAAGTCCAATCTGTAAGCAACTTCTCCAATTCTTTCCAAGATCTCATAAGGACCTAAATAACGAGGTTTAAGTTTACCTCCTTTCCCAATCCGAGCAAATCCTTTACGTGGAGACGCCTTCAAGAATACCCTGTCTCCAACCTCAAACTCGAGATCCCTTCTGCGACGATCGGCGTAGCTCTTCTCTCTGTCTTGAGCTGATTTCATCCGTTGTTTTATTAGTTGGACTTTCTCAATCATAGCTTCAACGGCCTTGGAAGGTTTTTCCAATTTCTCACCTTTCTTAACACCTTCCTGCTTAGTCCATTTCCACTCTTCCAGGTCAAAGAACAACGGAGAACGACACTTCCGTCCATAAAGTAGCTCATACGGTGCCATCCCAATCGAAGCTTGAAAACTGTTGTTGTACGCGAACTCAATCAAAGGTAGCTGAACATGCCAAGAAGACTGGAAATCCAAAGAACAAGCTCGAAGCAAATCCTCGAGATACCTTATTAATCTCTCGGACTGACCATCTGTCTGAGGATGAAAAGCTGTACTAAACTGAAGCTTCGTACCCAAAACCTCTTGTAACTCACGCCACAACCTCGAAGTGAACCGTGGATCTCTGTCTGAAACGATACTAATCGGAATCCCGTGAAGTCTAACAATCTCCCGGTTATAAAGCTCGGCTAGCTTACGAATCTTATACGACATCCGAACTGGTAGAAAATGTGCAGACTTCGTCAAACGGTCCATAATCACCCAAATCCCATCAAATCCACCTTTCACCTTAGGTAATCCGGACACGAAATCCATCGTCACCTGTTCCCACTTCCACTCAGGAATAGGTAACGGCTGAAGAAGACCTCCAGGTTTCTGATGCTCGGCTTTCACCTTCTGACAAGTGAGACAATGCTTCACAAACTCGGCCACATCTTTCTTCAATCCACGCCACCAATAATATTGCCTTAAATCCTTATACATCTTGTTTCCTCCGGGGTGGATAGAATAAGCCGATCTGTGAGCTTCCTCGAGCAACACCCGTTTCAACTCTTCGGGTACAACCACTCGGTTCTTGAAACGAAGAAGACCGGTTTCATCGAACCCGAATGGACACTCTGGATCAGCTCTTGCCTTAGCTACCAATCTCTGAACTTCCAAATCTGTACTCTGAGCCTCAAACAACTTGTGCTTCAATTCTGGCTGGACCGAAATATTAGAAACTCGAGCTTTTAAAACAATTGACTCGATTCCACTACTTTCACCCACTTCCAAGCTCGACACACTAGCCTTCCTACTAAGTGCATCGGCGACCACGTTGGCTTTGCCGGGATGGTACTTGATCGTGCAATCATAATCTTCCAACCTTTCCATCCAACGCCGTTGCCTCATATTCAAATCCTTCTGAGTGAATAAATACTGGAGGCTTTTGTGGTCGGTGAAAATCTCGAAAGATACTCCATACAAATAATGTCTCCACTTTCCAAGTGCAAAGACTACGGCAGCAAGCTCAAGATCATGTGTCGGATAATTCTTCTCATGCTCTTTCAACTTCCGGGACGCATAAGCAATTACCTTACCTTTCTGAGTCAACACACATCCCAAACCTTCCTTAGAAGCATCCGTATAAACCGCATATCCTTCAGAACCTTCCGGAAGGGCTAACACTGGAGCAGACACTAACTTCTCCTTCAAGAAAGTGAAACTCTTCTCACAATCTTCATTCCAATCAAATTTCACATTCTTCTTCGTTAACCGGGTTAAAGGAGCTGCTAACTTGGAGAAATCCTTAACAAACCTCCGGTAATAACCTGCCAATCCCAAGAAACTCCTAATCTCGGAGGCATTCCTAGGTTTCTCCCACTTCAACACCGACTCAATCTTGGAAAGATCGACTTCCAAACCGTTGCCCGAAATCACGTGACCCAAGAATGACACCCTATCAATCCAGAACTCACACTTGCTGAACTTGGCAAACAACTGATGCTCCTTCAAAGTCCTTAATACCAACTGGAGGTGTCTTGCATGCTCCTCGGCAGACTTCGAGAAAACCAGGATATCATCAATAAAAATGACCACGAACTTATCCAGAAAAGGCCTGAAGATCCTGTGCATCATATCCATAAAAGCTGCTGGGGCATTAGTCAAACCAAACGGCATCACAACGAACTCATAATGCCCATACCGAGTGTTAAATCCTGTCTTAGGAATATCCCCTGATCGGATACGCAGCTGGTAGTAACCTTGTCTCAAGTCCAGTTTCGAGTAGACTTTCGATCCCTGAAGTATGTCAAACAACTCCTCGATGTGTGGAAGAGGATACTTATTCTTGATCGTCATCCGGTTCAACTATCTATAGTCTATGCACATTCTCAAGGTCCCGTCCTTTTTCTTTACAAACAAAACCGGTGCACCCCAAGGAGAAGAACTTGGTCTAATGTACCCAAACTCCAACAACGCATCAAGTTGAGTCTTCAACTCTTTCAACTCGGCCGGAGCCATACGATACGGAGTCTTGGAGTACGGCTCTGCGTTAGGGTACAAATCGATCACAAACTCAATTTCCCGTTCTGGAGGTAAAGAATCCAATTCCTCAGGAAAGACCTCGGGAAATTCCTTCACTACTTCCGTCTCTTCCAGCTTACTCTGATCCTTGGGTTTATTGAGAATATAAGCAATGAAACCCGTGGCTCCCTCTCGAACCAACTTATGAGCTTCTGAGAAAGAAAGTAGCGGTACAGTCTTGGAACTCCAACCCACTACCAAATCTGATCCCAACTGAACCTTCTTCGCTCTACAATCCACTGTGGCAGAATGTCGGTACAACCAATCCATGCCCACAATAGATCCATAGCAAGTCATCGGCAGCTCAATGAAGTCTGACAAGAAAACTCGACCCTCGATGCTCACCGGAACCTCTCTGAACACCCGATCAGATTCTAAACTACCACCAAAAGGAGTACTAACCACATAACATGCAGAAGAACGAGAAACAGGCAAAGGCAAAGAAACAAATATAGCACTCGAAAGAAAGGAGTGAGTAGCTCCCGGATCAAACAACGTATGAATGTTCGTGCCATGTATGCAAATGGTACCTTCAACTACCGCGGCTGGATCAACATCAGCATCCGGCTGCTCTCCGTCCAAAGCATAAGCCCGAGCCCTAATCAGTGGTCTCGGTGCCCCCGGTGGTGGTATCCTGCGATCCGGACAGCCATCTACCAAGTGCTCATCGCTCCCACAAAGTAGGCATAAACCCAAACGCCTCCTGCAGTTATCATAGACGTGTGTCCTCTGTCCACAGAAGGTACAATAAGGTCTCTCGGGTGGTGGTGGCAAAGCTGGAGCAACTGGAGCAGCTGGAGCTCTAATCACTGGTCCTGCTGGTCGGGGCTTCTTCCCTGGGCCCTGTGGAGCTGGTGGTGGAGAAGAATAAACCATCGGCCTCTTGCCTGAAGCAGAACCCGAGCCAGAACCCTTAAACCCTGATCCGGCACCTCTGAAACCTGATCCAGAACCTCTGAATCCCGATACTGAACCTGAGCCCGAACCTGAACCCGAACGGTAGGTAGACCGCCTTGCATTCACTGAATCCTCAACCAATAGAGCCTTCTTGGTAGCCTTTGCCCACGTGCTCGTGTTGACCGCCTCAATCGCTGCCTGAATATCCGGTCTAAGGCCCTGAACAAACTGCATCGCCTTATGGAAATCATCACTCGCTATATTAGGAGCATAGCGGGACAATCTCTCATACTCAGCGATATACTCTGAAACTGACCGGCTTCCCTGCTTGAGCTCTGTAAATTCCTTCAATCTTCTAGTACGAGAAGATGGAGGAATGAACTTGTTTCTAAATTCTCTGACAAACACTTCCCAATTCACTTCCTCACCTGCCGCCTCTAACACTATCCGGGCACTCTCCCACCAGGAATAGGCCTCACCCTGAATCAAAGAAAGCGTACAACGGGCCTTCTCCTGAGACTCACAAGGAATGAGCTCCCAAACCCTCTCGATCTCCCTGAGCCACTGCTCGGCCTGAATATCATTACCTTTATAAAACTTGGGAGGATGCTGATTCTGGAACTCCCTAAAGATAGCTGAAATCTGTGCCCCTGGCTGTGGTGGTGGAACTGGTGGTGCTGGAGGAACATGATCCCGGACTCTCTGATCAATAAGACCCACCACTGCATTCATAAAGTCCTGTGGCTGAGCCTGAGGGGGTGGAGGAGGAGGTGGTGATCTCTCCCTGCGATGATGTCGATGATGTCGATGTCTAGGAGAACGATCACGGTGATGTCTATCGCGAGCCATCCTGAAATCAAGTCACTATTATGCATGTTCGATTAGTCAATGCCAATGTGTGCAAATAATTTCAAAATTGCACATAAGTTCAAAATTCCAACAATCCACAAATTTCAAGTAGGTCAGGTAGGTTTAAGTATCAAATAACGATGCAAGACTCTCAAATTGACAATTAGTTCCTATGCCGTGCGACCTAGACTCACAAGACACGACACTAGAGACCCGGTTTTGCAACCGAGCTCTGATACCACCGTAGGATGTAGCACCCGGAACGCCAGGCACCACATCCCCCGCACTATAGCTCCAATCCACATATGAAATGGACAATCCATACATGAATCAAAGCGATAGCGAACGGGAGACAATAAAATGACTCAAGGCTAGGCGGTTACCCTCAATTTAAAACTGACCAGCAATCGAATCAGAGTATTAAAATGCGGAAGCAGTAACATTCATTAAATACGTATAGGTACCATCATTTACACTGTCAATACATGATCACAAGGCGATATACAAAATATCCCAAATAGCTATACATACAAAATGTGGGAATGAAGTGTGCTAGACCCAAATTTAAAGACCACATGACTCTAAATTCCCGCCTAGCACGCCCTGCAAAACACTGAAAAGTTGAGGTGTCAGTCCAACACGGACTGAGCGAGGGGTATAAATAAATATAAGCGCACATACATGCAAGCTATAACCTCGGGTAATAATTTTGGAAAACCAATACGATCTAATAGGTTAAAAGAGATACTATCGCCCGAGATTACAACTATTCCAATTTTCAATTCAATCAATTCAATTCAATCAATAGTGGCCCGGCGAGTGGGGCAATTCTCCAACCTTACACCGACTGTGTACAATCAATCAATCAATTATTAGGTGATTAGGTGATCAAGCAATTCATTAATGTGCACAATAATTAGCAGTTTCAATGACGCCTTCTTCCTCCGGGTGATGGTGGGATTGCAAGGCCCCACCATCCAATCAATCTGGGCAGAGGGTACATGAATCCCTAAGCCCGGAACTCCTTTCCCGCCCTAATCTCCTAGGGGGTTCAGGGGTCATCCCAATTTGGTGAAGATAGCTCCCGAGTTACCCGTCAGCCCGTGCTTTCCCGGTTGGCTCGAGTCACTACCCTCGGGCCCACAGTGCAATACAATACTCGCCCAATCAATCAATCAATCAATCAATTCTTTTTAATAGTTTCGATAAAACATTTGAAAACCAATCTCATTTGAAAACTATACGTATAAATATAGGTTTTGGCTTAAAACATCACATAAGGTTGTACGGGTCCTATGTATCTGAAATTAAACCTCACCTGAACGACCCAAAATAATCCAAGGAAACAGCTCACGGGGCCTGCTCCTCGTCACCAGGAAGCTGGTCTGTGCAAGAAAGACAATTGTCCGTGAAACACGACTCAAAATGTACCAAATAGGACGAACGACGGAAATGCAACGAGACGACGAGAAAAATGCAATGTACCATGAAAATATTGCGTTTCAACATGTAATCAGTCATATAATAGCAATTAGGGGTCAAAGAAGCCGTCCGATCGAGGTGCGAAAATTTTAATTTTATGCAGTGAATTTTCGCACTTTCTGGACTATGGGAACGGCCGTTCCGGCTTCCCTTTGAAAATGGGAAGGGCCGTTCCCATGGCTCGAAGAAACGCGCCAGCGTTTTTAAAAAGGGAAAACGTTTTAGCCGGGAACAGCCCTTCCGGCTCAAAGGCCAAAATGGGAACGACCGTTCCCAGTCTCGCTGGCCTTGTCTCAGCATCATGGGAACGGCCGTTCCAGTTTTGAACTGGGGCTGGGAAGGGCCGTTCCCAGAATACGTGAGCAAAGAATGCAGAGCAGAAAACAGAGCATCAATGGCAATCCCACAACCAAGCACCAAAAATGGCTTCAAGCCAAGTTTAAATGAAGATATTAGATACAATAAATATGCTAGCATGTATATTGATCAATAACAAATCATAAAACACATATTTGCACATTAGATCATCAATAATCCATTATTTGAAACCCCCACACTCATTCATGCTCCAAGTTCATAAAACACAAGTTATATGCATCAAACTCAAGCTTATAGTTCACAATTAATTTTCCAACAATCAATACACAATTCATTCTATGTAACACAAAGCCCTATCAATGCCATATTTTCAAGAAAATCATCCATTCTCCATAATTACCTCAAAAGCAAGAAATGGAAGCTAAGATGATGAAGTGAAGTTGATGATGCTTGTATGGTCACAAATCCCACAAATATTAGCTTGAATGGATGAAATCTCTCACTCCTTCAAGTAGGGTTTTGATCGGTTGAAATGGGAAGCAAGAACAAGGAAGAAATATTTTGGTATGAAATGGAGATGTGTTGGTACGTGAAAGCTGCTATGAAGAAAGGAAGAGATGGCCAATTTGCAATTAAATCCCTTCATTTATTAAGTTATGCGATTAAGTCCCAATTCCCATTTTAAATGATCAATTAGGTCCAATTCAATTAGATCCCAAATTTATGCAAATGAACAATTAAGGACATAAAAGAAATAAATCACGTTCGAGAAAATATTTCACATTGCATTCACGTTCAATAAATTCGAAAAATAAGATATGATATGAATTTTCAATAAAATGTTAAGAATATAATTTTATAAAATTAATGTCATGCTATGAAAATTAAAGAATTGAACAATTAAAATAAAATATATCCCTCAAACGCACACGTGTCGTTCATACCTGAATTGCCGAAAGCTGGGGCGTTACACTTTCGTTTAATTTTGAATTAAAAAGAAAGTCTTATTTTAGAGAAAATAATCTAGTTAATTAATTACGAATTAATTAATTAGATAAAAATAAGTTATTTATTTTTATAATAAATAAAGTATAAAAATTATCCAAAAATAGTTTGGATATTTTTAGCTCTCTTAAAAGTTGACTTGAATTAGAATTCAAAGTCAAAGTTGGAAATTACTTGAAGATCAAGTAATAGGAGAGAGGAACCAAAACCCTTGCCTATGAGGACAAGGATTTCTGCCGCCCCTCCCCTTTCCTATATATAGGGGAGCTCATGCTTCCCTTTAGAGCTAATTGACAATTCTTTTGGTTCATGTGTTGAACACCTTCCTTTCTCCAGGATAAACAAAGCCCTAGGTTAAGCCTAAACACTAACTAGAGAACTAGCATCCTTACTAGTTAGATTGTGATCAAGTTGGTGGACTTTCTCTAGAGACTTCAAGTTAGAAGTTTGAAGATTCGAGCTTTACCAAGGAGAGGGGATCAAGCCGCGAGAAGAGCGTTCTTGGGTGGCTTGAAACGCTTCAAGAAAGAACAAAAAAAAAGTAAGTTTTCTATCTTTACGAATTTGGTTACACGATTGCGAGTTCAAGATCCTTTTGTTGGGAAAATTTTTTAAATTCCGGTGCTTTCTGATTCGTGTTTTCCAACAAAAATCAGCAGGAAAAGCCAAATCGTTGACTTGTAGAAGCACATCCTCTAATATTCCTTCCGGGTACACTATGGATCGATCAGCAAGCTGGATTATAATACATGTACCTTTCAAAGGACCAATATTAAGCGCAGTATAGACAGATAGAGGCATAACATTAATCGACGCACCCAAATCGCACATAGATTTCTTAATACCAAACCTATTTTACACGGAATTGAAAACATACCTTGGTCTCTGCATTTCGGTGGTAATTTCTTTTGCAAAACCGCAGAGACATTTTCTCCAACACTTACCCTTTCATTACCTTTTAGTTTCCGTTTGTTGGTGCAGAGCTCTTTAAGAAACTTCGCGTAACGTAGGATTTGTTGAATAGCATCCAATAAAGGAATGTTGACTTCAACCTTTTGGAATGTATCAAGAATGCTTTGTTCCTCCTTCTGTTTCTTCATCTGAGCTAAGCGTTATGGAAACGGAGGTGGGATCACCAGTGGCTCAGGCTTCTTGACAATTTCTGACTCTCTGTCTCTACTGGAGCCTAAGGCGTGGTCACGCTTAACGGCTGAGTCGTCTTTCTGTTCAGAATCTGCCTCATTCTGACTACTTTGGGTTTGTCAACCGGTGGAGGTAGTTCCTTACCACTCCTGAGCGTAATCGCACTCACGTTCTTCCTGGGATCTTCCGTTTGCGAGGGCAATTTCCCTTGATTCTCAATCCTGCTCAAAACCGTTGCAATCTGTCCCAATTGAGTTTCCAAGTTCTTGACTTGATTTTCCAAGCTATCGATTCCGATGTCTTGGGGGTTGAGGGTTTGGTTGGGTTCATTTGGTTGTTGGTTGTATTGTTAGGATTGCGGAGGTCTAGGTACGAAATTCTGGAAATTGGGTGGCTTCAGTTTCTGGGCATAGCTAAGGCTAGGGTGATTTTTCCATCCAGGGTTGTATGTGTTAGAGTAAGGGTTGTTATTTTGTGGATGGAACCCAGCTGCGTTTCTCGTTTTCTAATGTGCCCTCTTGTAGGGACGGGCATGTATCGGTCGGGTGAGAAGGGCTAGCACATAATTGGCAAACTGTTGCCACTTGTGGTGTTCCTGCACTCATGTTAGATACCAAAACAGATATCATATTCTTGAGTTCATCAAACTGGGAAGAGCTTACCTCTTTTACCTGTCTCGTCATGTCGGACTTAGCATAGTATTTTTGTGAAACTCTAGAGATTCTGCTAATCATGTCCGTCAATTCCGCAGGTGTTTTGATCATAATGGAACCTCCACTCGAAGCATCCAACTGCCTTTTGTCAGCAGGCATCAGGCCCCTATAAAAGTTATGGACAACTGAATTCTCCGGTAGGTTGTGATGTGGGCACATTGAAAGCAAGTTCCGGTATCGTTTCCAATACTCATGTAGGTTTTCATGTTCCTTTTGCTTAATGGTAATTATCTCCTGAAGGAGATCCAAGTATCGCTCAGCTGGGAAAAACCTGTCCAAGAATTTATCGTGCATCTGCTGCCAAGTAGTAATGGTTGCTGATGGTAGAGAGTACAACCATTTCTCCGCTGCATCTTGCAAAGAGAACGGAAAAGCACGGAGCTTGATTTGGTCCTTGGTAACTCCGTGAGGCTTGGTAGAGCAGCAAACCGTGTGGAACTTACTGAGGTGTTGGTGAGGGTTTTCGTTTTTCAGACCTCGAAAAATGGGAAGTAGGTGAATTGTGCCCATCTTCAACTCGAAACCAGCACCCACCTCTGGAAAAGTGATATAGAGGGGCTGCTGTGTGGTATCGGGATGCACCAGATCTTCCATGGTCCTACGTTCTACTGCTGCTGGTGGTAGTGCCATAGCTAAGGCGTGGTCACGCTCAACGGTCAAGTCGTCTTTCTGTTCACTTGAACTGTCCGTTTCAGTTCCTGATTCTATCTCCTTGACCAAATCCGATGTCTCAGCTTGTTTCTTGCGTGATTGGGTTTCTTGCCTCCTTTTTCTAGCAGTTTTCTCAATTTCTGGATCGTAGAGAGGGGTGTCCTTTCCGCGAATGCTCCTGTTCATAAAAAGAAATAAAATCGATTAAAAACACAATCCCCGGCAACGGCGCCAAAATTTGATAGGTGTCGAATCCATCAAAAATAAATGTAAAATCCTATCCGATGACTAAACACAGAGTATAGTGCAAACAGGGTCGATCCACAGAGACTGGCTGACTTATTTCTCACAATTGCAAGGAATTCACGAAAAGCAACAATTAAAAAGAGGGGGGGTTGAGTTTTTAAAACTAAAGTATGCAAATCAAATAAAATAATAAGAATTAGAAACTAACTAAAATTATCAAGCAAAATCACGTAGGATTAAATCAATCAGAGGGAAAATTACCTAGCCAGGGATATTCGATTCGAATTGTTATATTGATCATTGACTCAAAGATAAATTCAAGTAAGTCAGACAGATTGACTATAGTTGATAGAGACACTCGACTCAACCTCGTTTTTACTTAAATTAGTCGGATAACCTAGAGACACTCGACAGTTATCTTCCCTAACAAATTCACAACCCCTAGAGACACTCGACAGGATTTAATGAATTCGCAGCATTAAGAACCATAAAAACACCAACCCTAATAAACCAAGTCGTGACACACACAAGATTTAAATTAGATTATCAAATCCCTTAGTGAACGAGGAATTCTATCGCTAAAACCCTGTCACTATTTTACCATAATTTATCAGTCAACTTTACTACACTTCAAGCATCATGAATGGCTATATGCAATTAAATTTATCTAGATGGTCGGGCCCTACCACTAAATAAATCAATCACAATAAACGCGAAATACGGAGATAAGATAAATGCCTAAATAAACATGGATTGATAAAAACGTTTAGGTCTCACAATATCCAAAATCGAATCATAATCCCTAGCTAGATAATTAAGAGTTTAGCTACTAAAATCCATAAAAACAATAACTGAGGAATTCTTTAACATGAATAAACTAAAAGTGAAAGGGAAGAATTAAACTAAGACGAATGATTGTGATGAAGTTTTACTCCTCGATGTTGCTCGCCCAGACTCCGAAACTGCTGCTCCCAAGTATTGTGTTACGTGACTCTTCAAAGTGCTGTTGTCCCAACATATAAATACACGTCCAAGTCCAAAGAATTCTCTAAACAAAGAACTCTAATTCCAAGCAACTTTGGACTCCAAAGCTTGCTCTCTAAGTCGGGCTGCAAATTGGGTTCAATAAATTAATTCCAACCGTTGGGCTTGTCCAAATTAATTCTCAATAGAAGCACACCCCACAACACAAAAGCCAAGCGAATTGGGCTTCTCTAAAACAAGTGGCCCATTCCTGCGCCACAAACCCAACAAAGCAACAATTCCAATTCATCTCCAACTGACCCAATGTCAATAAACAACACCAGCCCAATTAACTCCCAACATTCTTCATGCACACATTCAGAACCTCAAACTTGCTTCACAATTGTTCAAATACTCATGTCCTCCACGCAGCAAGTTAGTGACAACCGAAATAAGTCCAGCCACGGTTCGTCCCTTGTACGAGAATATCTTCATAAAATGACCAGGTTTGTATCAATTTCGCAATCGAGCCCCGAATCTATAATAAGAATAACAAAGCATTAATTCTTTTCAAAATAATATCAATTCAAGCGTAATTCGGGCCATAATTCAATAATTAACGGGTTATCAATGCATGCACTTAAAATCGACCTTCGTTGCATAAGTGTTAGTCAAGAGGGGGGTGAATTGAAAAATTCTTGCGCAATCCACCTAGATTTGTGTCCTCCAAAACCTGTTTCAAGGAACTAGCACAACTGGAACAAAGACAAGTTCGATACCAGTCTAGAACAATATGAGCAAGAGTAAAGGAACACAAGAGATTTATAGTGGTTGGCCTACCACAACTGTGAAAAACACGAGTTGGATAAGTTAGTCCACTACCTAAGGTTTGTAAGCTTAGGATTTGAAACGGATTAGATTAATTAGATCACAATACAACAAATTGTCAGCACAAAAATATTTCTAACAAACTCCCCCTTTTTTTAGGATGATAATGTATTATGATAAGAAGCTCCCATGTCTTAGAAACTACTATCCTTACGCTCCCCCTGTTTTAAATACTGATTGATATGAA